>OX494440.1:5065000-10065000 GCA_950381575.1 Plusia festucae | reverse complement strand
GATTTTATCTATTGTGGTTGACGCTACCCAAGCCGTCATGACATTGGAATGCCGCTATCTGAGATTGCATTTAATGAATAAAGAACATCCTTATCGTATCGTTTGCTTAAGCTTGAAAAGAGGTTTATTCTTACCCACAAACAAGATGAATGATGGATGTTTCACTTAAGTATTCGCACATCACTAATATTCTAACGCGACATCTATTATAAGATAATAAGGGATGAGAGGTTGTTCGTACCGAAATATATTAAGTACAGATCTTTACAAAGTTTTGCTGAAAAGTTAAATTTAAGCTGACTCAAAACTTTCACGAATAATTACAACTCCGACACCGACTGAAGCAAAACTATCTCGCTCAAATATGCACGCAAAACTAAACTTCAAATTCTAAACAGCGTCTATTTTGCGAATTATATCGCCAATTACAATAGAAACCCTAAATCAGGCGGTTCTGTCGTAAATTAGATTTCAGACAAATTCAAAAACAGTAGGAGATGGTAGCACAACTTGAGGGCTCATTGTTCGGGATCGGCGTCAGCTAAACAGAAGGTGAACGCTTTTGTGTCGGCAGTTGTAAATTTTATGAAAAGTGAAATTCCTTTTGAATACCTCTTCGACTCATAAATAATCCCCGAACAGTAGGCAGGGTATTGTTTCTGGCACTTATTGTTTCTCATCAATGCGCACGTGAAGCGAAAGTGTTTTTGCAAATTGTCGAATCTATTTTGGCTACCTGAGTTCTCGCTGTTGTTGATATGTTATACATCAATTATCATTGAAATATTGTAAATTTTTTCATAACTAATTTTAGGAAGCAGCAAGGTAACTTTTCATTTAGGGTTTTGTGCTAAGTAGTGATTGAAGGGGTACCTATGTGTTTAAAACTATTTTTATGAAAAATAAGTAATGCTTACCAAATTGACTTCGCATCCAGGGGTATAGTGGGCTGGGCAGCGAGGCATTGGTATTTGGCGGGGGCTGTTGTGGGGGTGGTTGTTGCGCATGCATGGACTGCTGGTGCATGGGCGGCATTTGCGTCTGATGCTGCATGTCGTCCACAGGGTACATGAGATGCTGCTGGTGCGGCACGCCATGCTGCACCATGTGCTGCTGTGGGTGCATATGGTGTGGCATCTGCTGCGCCTGCTCCAGCGGTGGACTGCCCGGCACGCCCCCCGCCGTCGCAGCAGCTGCCTGTAGTTTACACGACGTATATACCGCAGGCGCTGGGGGCTGGTGACCATTTGGTCCATACCCGTCCGTCTTCGGACCCATGTGCCCCATCTGAGACGGACTATCAGGTCGGTAGCCATTTTGTTCTATCTGTTGGTAGTAGCCCAGCCTGTCGTAGGGCGGAAACCTCGGATAAGGCATGCCAGGCGCCGGCTGTGCGGGGTAGTGGTGTTGGGCCGGCCTGAGCTGCTGATCGCAGCCGTCCATCTCATGGCCCTGCTGCGGCACGGCCCCATAGTGCGCGTGCGCCTGTTGGTGTTCATGGCCACCGCCATTCCGCATGTCCGGCATGTATGCGTTGGAGAAGTATGTCATACTGTCGCAGTTGTTGGCGCTCATCGCGGGCCCGCAGCCCGCGCGGCTCGCGTCCGTATCTTCCGTTGCAGATTCTCGGCCCCTCGGGCCGACACTACCTATCACAGTTTTGTCACTACACAAACACTTCGGATTCCATTCACTACACGACAGCAATCGATCTCACTGACGGGTTGCTCGGTGTTGACGGACGGTGTCTCCTCATCTGATTCTTCCTCGAATCTGAAAAGAAAGGTTGATGCACTTAGTTAAATCTATAATTATCCGATCATCAAAAATTGCGATCGACAGGATGTTTGTTTTGGCAAGCTCGCGGTTAGCTGCGCAAGAGTCATGGCGAGCCGCCGTCGACCTGCCTGATAGACTGACACGTGTCCTAAGGCAGGGACACACACGAAGTCATTACCTCATAATGCCAGTAAATCGCCTATTAGCGACCACCTGTCTGCGACAGGGGCCCTCCGTTCGCCAGAGATAACTGAACGCATTCTTAAACGCGGCTCATATTTGAAATCCGTCTTTGTCTGGCTGAAGGAAGTGTATCCTGAGAAATGAGACGGCAGATCAAATAATGTCACGTCTCGAGATCGACATGTGGCTGACCCGCCGTCATACCCTCGACATTTCCCAGCAGTTGATGGAGCATGAGTGACAACCATGCCGCCGCCCGACGATATAACTTTACACCGACGTTAATTTGTGTGCCGAGGGATAAGTGTCACAGAAACTACCGCGTTATCACCGAATCTCGTTCTACTGGTTTGAAGTAGAAAATTTATTGCGTACTTAAAACGACTGCTACTAGAATTTACTAAGTAGCAAACATGACGAAACAAAAAATTCAAAGCAAATAAAAAATGAGAATATTTTAGAATTTTAATTACTTCAAACGTATGCGTGAATCATATTTTGCATGTCTATGTTTAGCTATTACGAGAGGTGGATACTTCCGAAAGACCATGTTTGGAATGAAATCATGCATCTTTCCAAAGTCACGTCGGTATATTTTCGATATGCTTTATTAACATCATATACTAAACTAAGTAAAAAATCATTCGAGTAGTGCCGCCCCTGAGGGCTGGCACAAGTTATTTAAAACCAAAAGCTCAAGCCTCATTAGCGACATTTAATGATGGCGGCGGCTCCCGAGACAATGTGCTGCTTGCAGATGCTACTGTTTTGTTGTGTAATAATATTGGCATGGGAACATGTAATATTATTATCCTGTACTAAATTTAACTACTAAAACATTGGCGCATTCCAAAACAATATTTCATGAGCTTAACGGGTTCCATCAGTTCTGAATAGCATTCATTCCATTCCAAACCCAGGTTCAATCTCCCTGTTCATGACATATGAAATCGTGAAAATTCTAAGGACAATACATAACAGCGTTAATTAATTTTGAAGCGAGCCTGAACTGAGCGTTGGTACAACAATTGAAAGGCATGCCTACTCGGAAAATTTGCATGTACAGGGCTGGACAATTTAAATTTACGGTTTCGCCACCCCCTAGCGACGCGACCCTCGCTTTTTTTTAATTTTCAATTTCCATTTGCATTCCGACAACTAAGTCTCATCCTATAGATGTAAGTACATGTAGACGAGAAGTGATTTATGAGGTTTTATTCGCTTAAGTCGTATTTTATTTAGTGCCTATCTCGAGTAAGGCAGTTATTATTACGCCTGTTGCAGAGAACCAATAATTATGAAAGCGAGCGACGAACAATTACTTCGGAAAGGACTGTCTTAAAGTCTAGCTAAAGTATTTATTAAATGCTTACTAAGAATAAACGATGACTACAGTTTTAGTTTAAAAAATCTGGTTAAGTAAAAAATTAAATCTGTAATGAGAATTACTTTGTACCTAGTCATAAGATTTCGGCGAAGAAACAAACCTAACATGTGTAATAATTATAACAGTATCTCATAGTCGCTACTCTATCTCAGGACACGTACCGCTAATGTTCTAGCCGACAATTACGAACAAGATTAAATCTCCAACCCTGAACGTCGTTCAAGGAATATATCTTTAAACTGACCGACGTCGAAATTAAGTCTCACGTGCTTTTGATAATTTGATAACGGACGTCTACACTTTGATTTATTTCCCAAATAACAGGTTTGTGAGTCAGGCGAGGTTCGTTCTCATAACCCCTGTTTCTATGTAAAGCTGTGGTCACGTTATTAGGTGTGCGTCAAAAGGTTTATGCGCTGTTTCTAGGTAAGCGGTTGAAGATTGTACACTGGACATGAACGATAAAAAACTGGATGTTTTTTTACTTTTTTTTTATTATTATTGTAAAAAACACCGACTATTTCCATATTCATATGGAACTGAAATTTATAAACGACGTGTATGAAATGGTAGAAAAAATTAAAACACCTTAGTACCTACCTACTTCAATTTCACGTCATATAATAATATGATTTAGTTTCCTATGTAGGTAAATAGACGAAGTTTTGTCAAAATAAAAATCTTAGGTAGATGTTATTTCCAAGCTAATAAGACCACCCTGGGTTATTGGCAACGAACAAAATAGTGTACCAGTGTAAGAAATGATTTAAAAGCTTCTTTGACAATATATTAACGTCGAAATTGTTCTATGAAATGTTTGTAGAACTCATGTTCGTATTGAATTAATATCCGAAACGCGTACATAACATTATTTTTAAACACATTCATTGAATAAAATACGTGTAAATCACTCAGAAATGTTTTAATCAGACGTAAAAACTGCAAAATTCGATAGCCTATCTTCTGGTTAATTTTATAAATCATTTAATAAATCATATAAAAATACATGGTCTAATAGTACTACTAGGGACCAAATTAAAAAGAAAATTAATAACATTTCGCGACCACAAGTCGGCAGCTGTTAATCAAGACACGATCAAAGGATGAGTATTTTGGGAAAATTCCCAACGCGTGTATTTATCATTTCTACTATTTGTCAATTAGAGAGCTATTGTGGGAACAAGGTACTTTGATTTATACACCCTGTATCGGTTTAATGTGATGGTACGTAAGAAAAGTTGCTCTACCTTGTTTTATTGCACTGTTTTTAGTTCCGGGAAAACGCTCCCATCTATCTCAATAAAACCTCATTGTTGACGTCAATTTACATAGAATCGCTTGTGCATAGTTTTTGTAAAACCTATTTTATGGTACTTTTAATTTAAAATATAACAGTGCGAGTTGACAAGCCCGATGACATTAATCGTTGTTCGTTATGTAATTAAAGTGATTTAAACCGAATTTTTGTCATCGTGTGCGAACACCCACAATATTATTGTGAGCGATAGCTTTAACGATCACAAATAATGCAGTTGGATCGTTAAAGGTGAGACATGTGATAAATATTAGAAAAAAAAATTTTTAGACAACGCGATGTATTGTCGTCGTTTATATTGAACTATTTATTTTATAGATTTATGACATCAAATTATTTTTTATTCATTTTTATTTTACTCTTGAATCATTTTTCAAGAACTAAAATTAAGTAGAGCATATTTCGAGGTGGGAGAAGCAAACATCGCATTTGGATACAGCGTCTCAAGAAGGGAATTTTTCATAACCCGTTTTTTTAGATCATTATAGATGTCAGTTTAATTTCTGCTTCGAGAACTTTTCTTTTTAAGGTCAACGTGAACTTTGAAGTTATTTTTGGTTGAAAACAAATCTGCGAGCGTTTTCGTAATATGAATGTTCATGAATTAATCAGATATGAATAATTATAAGAATAAAAGATGTTAGATAAAGGAATTGTGTTAATTCATTTTTGTTCGGGTATGATGTATTCCCGACGCCAGACGATACCAAAGCCAGATATAGGTACCGTTCGAAGGACCTTATTGCTTAAAGATCGAAATCTGATATCAATATTGTTCTGTAAGTGTGTAATTATACACGATTCATAATACGAGAATTAAATTCAATAACAACTTCATTATAAGCTCTATATTGAGCTTTTATTGGTTGTCTTATTGGAAAGTAAAGCGTAAGAAAAATATAAGAAAAATTAATAATATTCTTATAAGTTCTCATATTAGTTAGAATATCCTATAGGAATCGGTCTCTATTACAATAATTAATAATGGACATTAACAACTAGTATGAAATAGTAACCTGCAATTTCTATTATAATATTTATCTATTTATTAAAAAACATTAATTTTGATTTATGCCTGAATATATTCATAGATTTTGAAATAAAGCACCTATCACTGGTATGTTACAAAAAATACAATTCGCCACATTTTTTTATGAAACAAAATTCTTGTTTTTCGAATTCAGGTAGTCAATTAATTATACAGAAGTATTCATATTAGTTCTACCAAGTCTCAAGAACATTGGAAGTTACATTTATTAAACATGGCGGCCTATTAATCTAACGTTGCTTCTCTCTGATGTTCATCCTATTGTGTTGTGTTAAATTCATCCTTTAATTGGATAGACACCTTGTTTTGCAATCAGGAATTAATAATGAGTAGATAGTCTACACTTTTTTGTTGTTGTATATTGAAACTATCATGTACAGTATTTTGTTTTCTTGTAATTATTAATGTAGACGTTGAAAAGCCGCTTATCTCGGTAATGCTGCGTAATCGATCAGTTCTGCTTTTCTTTTGATTGATCATCATCAATAGATTCAAAACATTAAAGATGAATAAAGTATCACTAGGGGTAGGTACTTTGTTTTGAATTAATAAATATTACTACTGTGGAAAACCCTTTAACTTCATTAAACACCTAAAAAACTCATCAACCCATCCATTATTAACACTTAAACACATCATAGGTATTCCCAAACGTGACATTACAAAACTCTGTATTGAAAAACGCGCGTATTTTTCCGGAGAGCCTCTCACAACAGCCCCTCTGGCGTAAATCCGAGGCCACTAAGTGAGGCCTGAGTGAATAGCTATGTTCCCACTAATTACGCCAGCCAACTTCTAAATTTAATCAGACAACTTATGTAATTTTCGCGGTGGGTCCATAATTTTTCATGACGTTTCACGCCGCCGGGACGAGATTTTGTGATAGCTGCGTTTCGCGGTCCCTGTTTGCGTTGACACGTATGTAGGGTTTAATAGACTTAATCATGCCTTATTATTATAATTTGTGGAACTTTAAGACGCTGACAACCGCTATTGAGCTGCGCTGTTTCGGTATTTTAGGACACGCCCACTATTTCTCCGGTATCCTAGCGCCATTCTTAAACAGCGGCGATACAGCGAACTACCAAGTAAGAAGCAAAGGACAAGGTCAATAATAATTACAATGAACCAATAGATGGCGCTCTTATATATTTTTGTTCTGTATGAAGAGCTAAAAACAAATTAGATTTTGTTCCTAAAAGTACCTACACTAAATTATAAAAAAATTGGCACGTAAAGAAATTGGTATAGGCAATAAGTTTAAGCATAAAATAATTTAATAAAGTTGTGGTAGTAGGTATACGGTCTAGTTGAAAAGATTTGCTGTGCAAAATGGGGAATAAACAAAAAAGCCGGAGACCAGCAAAAAAGCGCTTCTATATTAACAAACAAAAACATTTCATGAAAGTAGTAACATTTTTTATATTGTAATATTGACAAAACGGGTAAATAAAATTATAACCAAATAGGTAGGTACTATGAATGCTATTTTGTACTAGCCATAGCGTAAATTCATTTTTATACGTAATGCTCGGTTGGTCTATTGGTATATGAATAGATAACGATAAACGAGCTTCGTGTTCAAATCCACGTTGAGTTTTAGTAAATTGAATTAAAGAAGAATTTTATTTCGTATTTTTTCAAAATTATTTTTTATATTTTTAGAATAATTATTAATTTTTTTACAGTAAAAAGAGACGTTTGGCGAACAGTTCAGAAGCAGGTGAAGCTTTGGAAATTGTTTTTCACCAGTAAGTGTACTTTCACTAGTAATAAGTACTTAGGTACTAATATAGATAAATAAATATAATTATAAAAATGGTATTACTTTCATAATATAAAGAAAGTCTAAATCTACGAAGAGAGTCATAGGTCAAAGTAAATTCTATAGTTTATCACTGGACTTATTTCACTACTTTGTGACTTTCTTTTTATGATCAAAGTAATACCATTTTTATAATTATATTTATTTATCTATATTAGTACCTAAGTACTTATTACTAGTGAAAGTACACTTACTGGTAAAAAACAATTTCCAAAGCTTCACCTGCTTCTGAACTGTTCGCCAAACGTCTCTTTTTACTGTAAAAAAATTAACAATTATTCTAAAAATATAAAAAATAAATTTGAAAAAATACGAAATAAAATTCTTGTCCAATTCAATTTACTAAAACTCAACGTGGATTTGAACACGAAGCTCGTTTATCGTAATCTATTCATATACCAATAGACCAACCGAGCATTACGTTTAGGGATGAATTTACGCTATGGGTAGTACAAAATAGCATTCATAGTACCTATTTGGTTATAATTTTATTTACCCGTTTTGTCAATATTACAATATAAACTGGTCTCCGGCTTTTTTGTTTATTCCCCATTTTGCACAGCAAATCTTTTCAACTAGATCGTATACCTACTACCACAACTTTATTATTTTATGCTTAAACTTATTTCCTATACCAATTTCTTTACGTGCCAATTTTTTTACAATTTAGTGTAGGTACTTTTAGGAACAAAATAAAATATTACGAATGTTTGACGTTTCAAACATCAAAATATGAAATGAACGGATAGCGGGGCAAAGCGACATGCGACATAGGTCCGTCTAGCAGCGCGTCTAAGCGATCACTGTCGGATTGCATACGTAAGAAAGAGAAGCGTGATGACGGGACGTTCGTATCTTCTTACAAAGCTTTTTACAAATAAAATAAATTAATTACTTTAAAATAAGTTGAGTAGTAAAAATTTAAAATCAACCAAGTTGTGTATTTTAATATGATACGTTAATGTTATAAATTTTATGAATGTACGTTGAAAAAAAATACAGATATTTTTGTTGGAAGATCATTTTAAGAGGTTAGTTTACAATTTTTTTTTATCGAGAAAACTTTTCAAGAACGTGTTTTGAATACAACGGGGTTCTTAGAAATATGTTCAAGATTAACATATATTTTTGCCGCCGTCAACAACTGTATAGATTTGGCAAAAAAATTGTTTGAGACAAGCCAATTTAGCTGTTGTCAGCGCCTTAATGTGTCTATAATGTTAAGAAGTTTGTTCAGCTAGTATGTTGGCAGAACCTACCTACATATGAAGAGAAGACACGCTTAATAAGTTGACATTGTTTTATTACGTTTGCAACACCTTATTAAGATCAACTTGAACAATAATAATTTTATAAAAATCACTTTTTTTAAAAGATCATTATATTTCTTTATCAAAAACTAAGAGACGAAGTTTTATCTTTGTGTAGAACTTTTCATGTGTTTAGTTTTTCAAATTAAAGGCTATGAAGAAAAATAGTATAAATAACTCTGTCCCTTCAGATTGTTAACGTTATTCACCTCTACTAATTATAATCTCTGTGCACTTATTATAATGCGTTATCGTATTCTCTCGACCACTATTCTTGGACAGCCTCACTACCTGTCATTACCTATCCAGACTTCTGTCAGACTTGACAGGTGTCAACAGATTGACAGCTGTCATTTGATTTTCATTTCTGTCGTTCGTTAGTATTATAATTATTTTCAACACTAGCACAAATAAGTTGGTTGTGCAGTAGTCGTATCGTATAATTTATGCTACGCTGTAACGTGTCCACGCATAAAAGCTCTGGTTTGTGTCGGTGTATGCAGTTTTTGCGGTGTTGATAAAATGTTGGATAGTGTTGAGTTACTATAAAAATATTTTATAAATGGTTCATTGAGGCACGCACTGCAACCAGAAATATTTAAAACTAGATAATTTACTTAAATTAATTCAACCCGTTGGTCGTAATTTGGTACTATTTATACCTACACTCGCGAGCAAAAGTATGGAATCACTTACTTGAAATTTGCGTCGCGCAATCTGAGTACTAAATTATTCTGCTAATATTAATAAAAATGGTACCATTTTAAAGTTTATACTGTCACCTTTAAATTGATACCAAATTCATTAAAATCACACCAGTATTTAAGGAGCTATCCTGGATTATGTCAAGAAGTAAGGAAAAAGATATGTTTGATAGGTCACAACTTGCGCCCTATTGACCCCCTATAAAAGCACGTGTTATCGGATTTTCTTTATCAGTCTGCTTTCAAACGTTGACCGGTACACATCTCCGCTAATTTTGACCCTTGAATTTGGACGACAATGGATACTACACCTACAGAAGCCGCCCAAATCGTCGCCCTATTGCGAGAAGGGCTCAGCCAGAGGGCTGTCGCACGACAGCTCCACATAAGCCAGTCCTGTGTCTCAAAAGTTTATAAACGCTTTCGGGAGACTGGTGGCTTTATCTCGAGACCAAGATCTGGACGGCGCCGGTGCACATCGGAGAGGGATGATCGTTTTATCGTGTCAACCTCTCTTCGAAATCGACATTTGACTGGTGTCGACGTCCAACAGGAGCTCCGAAATGTTCGTGGAGTAGCTGCCAGCGAGTGGACAGTTCGTCGAAGACTTAAGCAAGCTGATTTAACTCCAAAAAGGCCAGCCACAGGCCCGAAACTGACGGCAAGCCACCGACAAGCACGTCTTCAATTTGCTCGCTCTCATCTTGATTGGGAGGTTGAGCAATGGAAGCGTGTCCTGTTCTCCGACGAGAGCAGAATGTGTTTGCATGGCAGCGACCGAAGAGGTCGGGTCTACAGGCGGCCTGGGGAACGATATGCACAGTGTTGTTTTGCTGAGACAGTGGCGTATGGCGGTGGTTCTTGTATGATGTGGGCCGGCATTTCCTTCGACGGTAAAACGGAGCTGGTTTTCGTGCCTGGCGGGGGAAGAGGAGGCGGTCTAACTTCAGACCGCTACATTACCGATATTCTGCAGGACCATGTCCTTTCTTACGCGGGATATATCGGTGATGACTTCCTCCTTATGCACGATAACGCTCGTTGTCACACTGCCCGTGCCACAACTGAATACCTCGAAGAAGTCGGTATCGCCACAATGGACTGGCCAGCGCTCAGCCCGGACTTAAATCCCATTGAGCACATGTGGGATGAATTGAAGAGGAGGGTCCGATCAAGAAATCCTGCTCCTTCAAGTGTAGATGAGCTGAAATCGGCTTTGATAGAGGAGTGGGAAGGTATCCCGCAAGAATCAATTCGGAAGCTGATTCGATCAATGAAGAACCGTCTTCGAGCAGTTATAAGGGCGAGGGGAGGGAACACAAAATATTGAAAATTAATTTTAAAGCCAATTAAAGTTTTTGTTACACAATTTTTGTTGTTTTCTTCATTCATTATTTTTTCATTATCCTTAGGTTTTCCTTAACTCCTTCACTTAATCCAGGATAGCTCCTTAAATACTGGTGTGATTTTAATGAATTTGGTATCAATTTAAAGGTAACAGTTTAATCTTTAAAATGGTACCATTTTTATTAATATTAGCAGAATAATTTAGTACTCAGATTGCGCGAAGCAAATTTCAAGTAAGTGATTCCATACTTTTGCTCGCGAGTGTACATATCAAAATGTGTCCAAATCAACTCTAACTATGAATACAAATTTTCATCAGTTTCTAGGTTTGAATCAAATTATAAAGCTTTCGTTGAACATTTACAAGAGATTTACTCAAATTGAAACCAAAATCTTATTAAGCGTAGAGCTAACATAATAAACATCAAACCGACGCTCAACACCCGAAGGAAATAATTCATCTTTCAAAACTAATGGAAATTATATTTCTCTATAGGTACTTTGGACAACAATTAAATTATGAATTCACTTAAATTATTATTCAATTGTAAGTGGTAACAAACGATTTACAAAGACGTCAGATGACTGAGAGTTATGTTAATCCTAATGAGTCAAACCCCGAATACTGAATCGCAAATTATCTCTAAGAAGTTCTTACATGTCTATCTATCGCTACTTCACACCTTAAAGTGACAGAGACAGCATGAGACTTAACGGCGGCTTTAAACTGATTGAAATTTCAGAATTAGAGGGTTAATCAACCAAATTAAAATAACCTTTGTGAAGACATAGTGTAACTTTAGTGACTAGATGTGTAGATGTAGTCTGATATCTTATTACTTTTAAAAAACTTTTACATAAGTAGTTTTAAGTTCCAGCGAGTAAATATAAGTGTCTTTTAACAAAATTTTTACTTATCATTAAAGAGAGGCTCGTGGCTTAGTGTAAGCCTTGCTGGTTACGGCGATAATAAAGCTTAAGCCGCGGTTGGTCCGTGGATGGGTGACCGGGAAGACGTTTTTCCCGACGTGACTGTCATACAGTGATCTTTGACAGTTGATAAGTCATTACAATTCTGACAACCAGTCTTACGATGGGAACTTTACCTAGCAATGGATGGTGGTGGCCAGATGGGCAGTCAGTCTATGTAAAATGTGGTATTCAGCTAAATCCAATAAGACTGGTAGTTGAGCCCAACATAGCTTGGAAAAGGCTCGTAAGAAAATTATACTTCCGTTACGATAAAACGATGATAATAAATCTATCCATAACTAGTTCCATCTCTTTCTAAAAATATCATGTTTCTAAAATGTCGCAATAGTTACAAATAAATAACACATGTAACCTTTATAACTAAGTAATAAATTGCTTAAATAGATATGAATCTGATGTACAGCAATATAAATATCGTGTGCAATTCATAAATAAACGCGCTCGATAATTGTTTGCTAATCGTAAAGTTAATCATTTCAGTAAATCAATCAAGAGATTAATATAATAACGGATAAATTTGTATTAACTCCTTTTGGAATCCTCTTCAGAAAAAGATATTATGCTTCACTTAGAGACCGCGGGACATGAGACTAAAAGCGGTATCATAACGGTGTGACGGCCGGTAGACCATCCATAGTAAAAATTTGAATGTTTGTGTGTATAGGTGTTTGTAATTCTTTCACGCAATAATTACCTAATGTATTTGGATGAAATTCAGCACGCAGATAGTTTATAACCTGGATTAATACATGGGAAACTTCTTACGGGAACAGTCATAAAAACATTAAATTTAATCACGATCAGTGATTACTTATAGGTACCTCTATTAGACGATATGTTTTTATTTTGTAACCTGTTTTACGTTCCACAGCTGGGCAAAAGCCTCGTCTTTCGCTTTATCAGGCCACGTGCACCCCGTGTAAGTATAATAAAAAATATTATTGTCATTCCTCAAACTACCATTAATTTTATCAAAACCGTTCCTTTATCTACTATCTACGTATAGTGTCTACGTATAGATGTAAATGGTCCCACATCACCGATTACGGGGTACAGTAAGCTGGAATCTGTTAATCAAAGCGAACGCAATCAATTACGGGCATCGCAATCAAAATGGCCGGCATTCCACAATCCTTCGGGCAAACGTCTGCACGTCAAATGTTCGTGGCTACTGTCGATTAAGTTCTGAAGATAGCTTTGGAAGTTGCTTCCTAATGAGAAGGGAAATATTTATAAGTAGCTATTACCTATATAATTATATAATTATGATGAAAATCCTCGGATATAGATTAGCCATTTAAATCTATATATATAAAAGAAAGACGGGTTTGTTACAACACTTATAACTCGAGATCGGCTGGATCAATTTTCATGGTTTTTGTTTCGTTGGATTTGTCTCCGCCCTGAATAGCAGAATACATTTTAAAAACAATGAAAACTTGACGAATTCATATTTATGAAAATGAATCATTTTCCATTTAATTATGTTCCTTAGTTTCGTACCTGTCAAACATTTGTTTTCCTCCTGTCATCCTGTCAAATATCGCAGTATTTGACAGGATGACAGGAGGACATTTATGCATGCGTTCAGAAATGTATTTTGTGTAATTATTTAAAAAGGGTGAATAAACTTTTGTCTGTATTTTTTTAATCAAATAAAAAGGTTGAAAGGTGTATTAAGCAGATTTGAATAAAAAGGGCAGTATCCAAAGTAGTAGTCTATGATCTAAACTATTGTCAATCAATGTCTATGTCACGAAAGCTCAGCTACTGTTATATTTGTTTGTTTTGTGTGGTTTTGTGGTGCGAGTACATATTCAGTATTAGTATTAGTAACAATGCCACGTCCTAGAAGATCTAATCTTTCCCAGTGAAGCCGTACTGCAATTAGGCAACGGAACATCGCGAGTCAATTATCTGATGAAGAACGAGACATTGCACGAGAAGAGCGCCGCGTTAGTATGGAGAGAAGAAGGAATTTAATTCGTGCCTCTCAAACACAAGAGGAAAGAGAGGCAGCCCGTGAAACGGCTAGGTTAGAAACGAGAAATCGTCGAGCTTATCGTACAGATCAACAGTCAAATCTGCGGCGATATGTGAAGAAACTTCAACTGTCAGTAAATATGAGAGTTGCATTGTTGAACGATCTATCTGCTGATGATTTCTCTAAGCAATTGTCATTTTTTGCTGACACGTGTTTTATTTAGTACTTAATTTTTTTTTTACTTCTCTTTCTGTATATGTATTATTTATCATAATAAAATACTTTTTGATATCTAAGTATCTGTATTTTTATTTTGTATCATTGTATTACGTTCATCAAAGCCTAAATTAGTTCAGCTAAAAGGTAACACGACATTCATTGACTGTTAGGCGGTACGAAGTTCGCCGGGTCAGCTAGTAGAATATAAATTTTGGTCAGGTATTATTTTTTTTTAAGTCAACTCCTCATTCCAATTTTAATTTTTGTTTGACACAACTAAGGTTGTAATTTTCGAATAAAAAATATAGCAAAAATAAAAGTTAATATAAAATTTATAATTTCAATCTACATTTTTAATCTCAAAAAATTAATTTATTTGATGTGTTAAAATAATAATCAGTTTGATCTTGCTGTAATTTCCATTGATGTGCTTCTTAATGTTTATCGCGTGATATACCTACATAGATATTCCAATGAAAATGTTAATTTAATTATGTACTAATTACATTCATTACACTGAATTTAATTTGCACTATAATTATGAATTTAAAAATTATACTATTAGTTGTACGGGACCGCGTCGTGCGTTTTATTTTAGTTCTGAATTTGGCCACAGCGGCGCTGCGGTCGCCGAGTTATACCCGTTTAATTAACATTGCTATCATACCGGCTAATTGTTATATCGCGCAAAGCTGATTTATGGCGAGATACAAACGCCGACACCTTTGTAATTGCCACACGTGATTCAAACATTGCATGCATACCGCATAAGCACGTTCAAACAATAGGAGCGGGGGTGAGATGTTATGACAATAAGTAGGCGTTACTGATTTTCAATTATCGCACTCAATATTTTATAATTATACCCTGCCATAAGTTTCAATTAACATGTACAACAAGGAATAATGAACTAACTCGCAAATTAAATAAATAAAAATTAAAACCAGTACCTAGGTTCTTTCATGGTTCATCGGATTACAAATTTTAATTCAGCGCCATCTATACAAATTGTAATGAACTACTAAGACTGACAGCAAAGCAACTTTCAACTTCAAAATGTACAGTCGATGACAACGTGTCTTCAAATATAAAAATAATTATTTGTTACTATGGTAGTAGTGTATAGCTGTAGTAGTGACTATTTTCGTCTAACTTAAACTAAAATACGGATTGAGCAACGGCTTAAAATAGGAAAGCGATTGTCTATCATGTCTATTAAAATTCCTGTCACGGCCCTTTTCCCGCTACATTGAATAATTCGAGACGCAGGCTGAATAATCAGCGTTTCCCTTTCTCTAAGTTTACCTATTGTTGAAATAAGGTTCACGCGTTCATTAACTCGTGCTACTAACTAAATTGTTTCGTACTCAGTTTGTTCCAATTTCAAGTTGGGAAAATTTCATATTTTAATTTTTATAGAATTGGGATAAAATTGAAAAAACAATGAAAATTAAGTATACATAGTGATACTGTGATATAACGAGTAAACTAAAAATATATCGTAAAATACTTCTTAAATTAAGTTTCTATTCATTATAAATAGAAAAAAATACGAAGATAAACACTTTGGTGGGTAAAACAAAAAAAAATCATAAGCATGTCATCGAAATCGTAAATTGGGACTTTACATTTAATGTAACAGAAATGTAAGCGGAAACGTGTCATGGCGGGCGGGTTAATTTACGTGCAGCTGGTCTGAGCGGGCGGTATCTGAGAGTTTCCGCCCTGGCGCCGGTAGCGATGAAAATCATTCATCAAGCTTCGGTCGAGCTTGCTACTCTCAATAAACGTTTGTGTGATAGCTACTGGATGATACTACTGATATATGAGCTTTCAATCGATTTAATACTATATTTTTCTGAAACTGATATATTTTAATCTTATTAGTCAATTTATTAATATAGCAAGACGTTACTCAACTTCTTATTAGCCTCCGTCTTATACGTCACAGTCTAATAGTAAAATAATAAAAAAAGCATCTTTAATGATTTTTTTTTAAACATGAAAACCGGTCATTGCCAAACATACTATTTCGTTTAAGTGTTTTTTACTTTCTCTTAAAACAGTGACTTTCATATTAATTATTATCTTTAAAATGATTCAGTTCAACAGAGACAAGCATAACAAAAATTAAAACATAATTATATTTTTTAAATCTGTTAGTTTATCGAAAATAATAAATATTATGTTTAACATTAATAAATCTTTCCATACATAAACATTAACTTCGTATTTTGCTAAATACCTTAACGCACTATTAATATTTAGACGCTGGGAAATTTGACAAGGGTTAAGCTTTGCGATTATGGAATTTAAATTCTGTCATGTACTTATAATGCCCTTCGAATATTAGGTACATAAATAAATATATCTAATCGAACAGTTTTGTACGTCATTGTAATCAAAAGAAATCAATTCTTTCTACACGAAATAAAATACGTACATCATTTGTTTATATTAACACCATCTATAAAAGTTTTGTCGAACTAAATAAAGAGATAGTTAACCAAACTTTAAAAACTCGCGCTCTGCTGACCTCTACCGGTGAGTAGTCGAATTAGTTGAAGTTTCGACTTAACTTTAACGAACGATTTTGTCCGATGACAGATGGCATTATTGAGACATGACGTGTGAAATATTATTATATAAGCACGTTGTTGATGTTATAAATATTCATTTTGCAAAGTTCAGAATATTGTTTATTTATTTTCAAATTTTTAATATATTTTTTCTCATCAATTCCATAAAGAGTGCTGTTTTATTAATTCCAATAAGAAATACATACTAACAAGAGGTGTAAAAATGATTAATTGGTAATCCAAAACAAACACATTTGTCTAAATAAGTGGATAATAGTATAATCCAATAAGACTATTTACTCTAGTTTTGTGAAGAAACACCTGTGACCACTGTTATGACCTTCTGTTATTGTTAATTTGTGAGATGTTCGAGCATTCCTTTATTATAGACAACCTATTTACCCTTAATTATAAATAGGTAGTTAAAAAAAAATACCTAGAATTAAAAAAAATATACTTATGCATCTGAAAAGTCTTGCACTACAGTTATTTATTTCTTCTATTGGAATATTAGTTTTCTCATTTTAGTCAAGATGGATGCCTACTACTTATTTTTATGCATGGGAATATGAATGAATTAACATTCAGTAGGTAGGTATATTAATTAGTTTTTTTGTTTATGATTTAATTAGACGTGTCATAATTTAATCTTTCTAATTAATATTATTTTCAGACTTCAGTTGTTCTAACTATGTGTTAGTTGAAAATCTGAAGTTACAAAGCCCTAGATTAAAAGCAAAATAATTAAAAATGAAATAAGAGATTCCCTCCATCAAAATTTAAATTTTGAATTCCACGACTCGATTTGAAAAAGGACGCCGGCGATAGGGATGGGATGAGCAACGCCGCGTCTGTCGAGATTTTTTGTGCGATTTTTTCGACGTTATTATTATGAGAAAAAATGCGGAGTCAGTAAAGCGGAACGTGGGGTGGGGGCATGACGAGGGTTCCCCGGTTTGATTGAAGCGAGGAGGTGGGGGGCGGGGCGGTGACGTCATGCTCTCATAATAGGCCGTGGCGTTCAGTGATGGCCGCCGTTTATCAAGAACGAGTGTTAGTTCTCTGCACTTGGACTATTTCATTGTGACAAGGAATTGGTTTCGTTTTGATATACTATTGAAAGCCGAGCCGTTGTGATAATTAGTTCGTTCTGATTTCAATGTAGACGTTATGATCATTAATTTGTAATCATACTGAGCGATTTTAGCTTATGATTAAAGATGGTATTTGTCTCATTCCGGTGCGCTGCATAAGCATTTTGCTATAAATAATTAGACATAAAGCAGAATGCACCGTTACGTGTAAATAATACTGATTTCAAACTGTTGTTTTCTAAAATTGGAACAAATAACAAACATTATTTGTTATTTTGCACGTGGAAGTCGGTTCAATATCAAAACATGACCTGAAAGATTCGTAAGCCTGACTGGTTTTGATTTCATCAGGTCCGTGTAGAAACAGAATTACTGGCATAATTAAGTAAAGTAAAAAATGTAGTTGGCGTTTCAAAAATCAAGCATTAGCGTGCGTGAGGATGGGCGGAGCGGTGTTTGCGTGACGGTGCGCAGTTAGCGCGGGAACACCTCGCGCGTGGCACATCACTAGCAACGCCTATTGCGCGCCGCCGGTTGTTGGCGGTTGATCGCAGTTGAGTTTTAAAACGTTGCTGTTACAATCGTAACGTTTATTTACATGCAAAAATAACTCGATACTTACTATTACGATAACCGTCTGGCTGATGAGGATGCCAAAGACCGTGAGATATGGGGAAGACTAGTCGAAGAATGTTCACTTGATCGTGTTGCCAAGCCTACAGACCTGAGATACATAAGTCAGGTTCAAACAAATTGATTTTAAACAAACATCTTCATAAAAGGTGTTATAAAAATCATTTATTTACAACACTATACAAAATTATCAGCTTATCAAAATAAAATTACTTTGTTGTAATAAAAAACAAATTAAGACTTGGTAGATAGCAATCAGATCGTAATTACAGGTCGGTTTTCATTTAATTTTGCACCCAAAGAACAGCAAACTTAATAACATGGCCGTACGTGGTGCAGGAATCAATCAAAGTCCATAACCCATAAATCTATAGCCCGTCAGTTTCTATAAACATGGATAAAAATAAACATATCAAAATTTTTATACTATAGAACATTGTACTTAGCATATAACCGTTATCGTATGCGTCTAATGTGAAAGCAAACAGAAAACATCGTTTGTTTTCTTTTTGAATGTAGGTACTAAGTAATCTCTGAAACTACCAGTCATATTTTAAAGAAATCTTCGTGTCCGTTTGTTTGTCAAAGTCCCGAGGAAGGTTATTAATAGATAATTATATTTTACGGCGAGAGAAACCTTGTTATTGATAAAACTATTGAAATAATGAAGTCAGTTGCACCTAATACTTACTAGGTACCTACCTATTTATCTGCATTTTGTCCACTGCAGGACAAAGTCCCCTTCTCATACATTCATAATATGTACCTAAGAAGAATTTGGTACTTAATTGATCACTAGCAATTTTTTTTTGTTATAAATTATTGAACGATTGAAAAAGGTGGGTAACACAAGATCTGACAAAGCAATCTCTTTTTTCAATCAGTGAGCCTACCTAATAACAACTTATCGAGTAAACGAGAAGAATGTTAATCTGAAGTATCTACTATTCGAAATCACCTAATCGATTCGAACAGATGTAGTTTCATATTGAACAGTGTAAACATAATTATAAATGTATAAAAACTTATAACACTGTACGTGTATTTGTACAGATGGGACACGACATTGGCGAGTAAAGAAAAATATCAATTGGAAAAGTGACCTACAAATTAGTTTCAGGTTGTTGATTGCTGTAAGGCTTTTTATTATTAAAGATATAAATAATAAAATTAAATCATGAAAATTTCGTGTTTTTTGCGATTCGGTAATTCTACTATGCCTATTGCATAACAAAAATGATTTTGTATATTTCATTCCACAAAGTTTCTTTCATAACTTAGATACATTTAATATTATACTTCTCAAAGTAAACACAATTAAGTATAATATTATTATAATGTACAAAAAACTTACTAACAACATTATTTATTACTCATTACTTAACTTAAAGTTACGCATCGTGGTTCCATCATGTTAATTTGCATTAACATTTTAAATATTTGAATTTATTATATTGATTACACCTTTTCTTTACAAGCAAATGTGCGTAATCATTAAAAAATACTCTTAATTTTAACAATAAAATTACGTGGAAAAATATGAAGAAAAAGGCATTTAAATTAACTTAATCGATACCTAATTTAAATGTTCGGTTATAAATCAAAATCATCACATCACTCATAGGTTCGTCGATCGGAGCCGAAATAACGCAATCGTAGATCGGGCCGATAAAAAGGCAAAGGCCGAAATTATAGAGAGGAGAGCAAAGCTCGTGGCCGGCGGGTATTCTAGCTTGTGTAATTTTGATGTATGAGAGCTATTTAGGTACTTCGTTCTAACATTAAAAATCGATGTAGCAACTCTAGAATATTCCAATGACCGCAAATGTGTCAACCATTCGTTGTGTTACTGCGTTAGTCGATAATTCTTGAGCTATACCGTCCCATCACTAATTCTGATAGAAATCTCTACAAATTAGAATGGCTGGAGTGTCTTTTTCTAAGAAATGGTAAATAAACAAGGTCTATGCCTTAGTGACCAGTAATTAAAATTTATCAGGTGTTAGAGAGATTACCTTCTTTAGAATGTTTTCCTTCCCGCTAAGAATGGAAGTGCGCATGTCTATAAATAGTTACCGATGAGTCAGACTGATTCTTTTTTTAAATTTTTGTTTGTATGCACAACAAAAGCATTGTAACGACAAAATAAATTACATAGTTTTGGCATATCCTTGTTTAAAAACGGATTTAAATAAAATGTTGAATGGCAAATCTTAGTCTACTAATTTAGGATTTTTTCTACTTGTTTTAAATGTATAAAGATTTTAATATATAGTGTTTAAAGATTTTAATTTTAATTATACAACATTATAATATATTTATAATTAACATCCTTATTTTTCATTTATTTCAGATACAGAATTACCAGTACCGCTATTTAAATCATTTATTATGCACTAAAACAATCAGGTTATTTTGTATATTGCGGTACTCTAAATGTGATTAATAAATAAAATTCAGATCGGACAAAGCTATAAAACATGTTTCTAAATCAATTAATAGTTGTCAAATGCTAAACTTGTTTCTCATTACCAAATCGCTAGACCTTGTTGGTGTTATATATTATTATATATAATCTTTCAAGTGATCAAAAAGTTCACTCATGGAAAGTTTTAAAAGTTAGGTTGTATGAAAAAATATTAAGAAGATATTAGTCGGTAGAAGAGTCTGCATTTCTATAGTTTATAATTAATTTTGATGCAAACATACCGTCGTCTATCTACACAATTCACTTCTGGATCTCCAATAAATACGTGTTAATTTTGACATCCAGAGAAATAGCAGACGGAAAACAAAAAAAGAGTTTGTATTAAATTTCTTGTAACTATCGGATGTGCTTAAATTCATCGATACGATTCTCCCATGTATTATTTATCTTGGTACAAAAATATCGATAAAATTGGAAGTAAATCTTATTCAAATGAAGTAGGTGGCTGTCGTTCGGCTGTCGGAATCAAACAATCACAGACCGCTTTTCGAATCACTCAGTTTCAAGGCCGTATCATTCAAAAGTAAAACCACATTTAACAAGCGTCTACTTTTGTGGTTATAAAGTGGTCAATTGATGTAGATTTTGTGCCGACTCTACCCGATACCTCGTAACATTAGATTTGAACTCGTTTAGTGCGAAAATAAACTTATTTATTTAAAAACACATGAAGTAGGTACCTACATAAAATTATACGTACGATTGTTGTACCTAGCATACAGATAGCTACATGAGGATAAAACAAACATTTTGGTTAAGTATCTACTTACAACTTTTGCAAAAAATAAAATGAAGTCAATGATGTAATTCTGTAATGTTGTACTTACATATAATTTATGGATTACCTACCAGGCTACCACTGTTATAATATTTTATTATAATAAGTATTTCAAAATAGAAGATTTAAAATTACATTTAAAAATTAAAATATAAAGATGTTTTAAATTAAATATATTATTATTTTTCCACAACACAATTAACGTAATTATACTTCTGCAGTAGAGCAAAATTAAAAAGACATTATTTAACAAACTTCTGATATCAAATATCTTTTTATACTTCTAAAAATCATTATTATAATAATAAATCATTTATTATCAGGCAACTAAGGCCCATAGATAAATACCTTACAAACTAACATATATATTATGTTACAATAGTTGTGTTATTATTAGTTAAATACCTTGTAAGTAAATTTCATTAGACGCAATTTACATTAATGTTTCATTGACTACACATGCTTTAAAACGGCTATTGGAATAACTCGTTTTGAACCCAGTAACTCCATTTAATCACTGACAAACTTAACTTCTGATAAACCTTTTTACTAGTTTATTTATTACATTTAATTTTGTGAGATTACATGTGTTTACAAATTTTAATATAGGTAGATAATAGTGTAGTACATTTTTCCCTGTATATTATTAGGTTTCTATCTCAATGTTTTGAGGTCGCTTTTTAGATTCACATAAAGCTAACCACAAAAAGCTTTCAAGGATCGAATTCTTATTTAACTTATACCATCCATTTGTCAGGAAGGTCATTAAAATTTAATATTTGTACACTTTATTGATAGTAACTTTTAAAAATTTAAGGATTTTTTTAATGAAGGCATGACATTTGACCAATAACTTTAAGTACTGGCGACGATACAAAAAGACCTCAGTTCAAATATGACACGAGAACCACAGTACCTATGTGTAACTATTTATCATGTGTTAATGAACCTACCGAAATAAAACATGAAATCTTATTTACGAATCCAACATAATAGGGATTTGATTAAAACATTATCTAATAAGATCTCTGAAAAAATCAACAGTAGATCAAAACGAAAACAATAAAAACAATTGTCACCTCATCGTTAATTACATTGGAATGAACTAAAACAAATGATTTAAAACAATAGTGGATTTGAATATAGTTGAAACTACGTGCGTAAGCAGGTACTTAGCTAGGTACTAGGTTATTTGATACAAACCTATTTGTTGTAGGTATATACATACTTATATTCGGTTTTGAAATTTTAAATAAAGTATTTTGAATTTTTGAGTGTGTTTTGTTTTTAATCGACTTGTGTTTACTTAGAACAGAATTGTTAGTTTGTTAAGCCATTTATTATATTTATTTGCTAGTAACTGATACACTAATTTAGGTTTCAAAATAAAATGTAGTTATCAATTTAATGTGACTCTCCATAATAAGACTTTGTAAGAATAGAGCCAAAACTCATTAGTACCATGTAAACTTAATAAATCAATTTTAGGACTACATAGGCACATAATTTGAAAGCTATTTACTAATTTGATTTTACCTTTGATAGAGGTAAATAATATCTTAATCATTTTGGTAAAAATAAACATCATAGGGACATAGACAAGCTTATTTATTTATTTATAAACACTGCCTCTTCAGAGACAGGGTAACCCTAGTTTAAGAGACAGGGTTCAAAATAGTGTCAAAATTAAATACGTACCTTCTTTAATACTATTTTTAAGAAATGCACTGTACAGCTTACTTTTAGTGATAAATAAACTATTATTATTATTATATTTTTTAATTACAGACAAGTGGGTATTCTAAGCATTTATATAAATGACAATCAACTATACCTATTATCAAAGTGCAGGACTACACTGATGTGTACCTAAACTAATTATAGTTATGTAAGCAATGCCTAATTAGATACAGCGTCTGCGTCTCAAACGTTTGAGTTGGGTTAGACAAGACCGTTTTGAGGGTGACCGGACACTGGCAGACTAGTGTATATAGCTACATATTTATGTATATAAGTTGTATAGTTTTGTGTGTATGATATATTCAAGTTGTATATAAAGTAGAGCTAAATTTTATATCTATTCTGAGCCCAAGCACGAACTCTATTGAAAAGAATTCGTATCGAAACGTCATATTTTTTTAAGAAAAACAGAGTTTTAAATTATAAATCTCTCTTCTAATTGTGACGATTAAGTATGTTACGAATACTTTGTAGTCAATGTTTGTGTTTTGAACTCTCGTTGTATGTGACAGAGCTATAACATTTCCTATGACTATAAGTAGAGTGAAAGAAGCAGTGATAAATGCTACAAGAACAGTAACTAATATTTAAAATTAATAAATTCGTGCCAAATTGGACGTAAATAAAAAATGTTGGCATTTTCATATTAAAAGTAATTATAAAAATTCAAATGAATACGCTTGTAATCAAACAATTAATTTTGAGGGTGAAAAGGTATTTATTTTAGTGTCATTATTTATTAAAGTAGAGTATTTCTTTTTCGTATCATATCTCTTTGGCTATGTACAGTCAAGAGCCATAAGTAAAATCTCGACTTTTCGAATTCGCTGTCTCAATGGTGTTCGCGGGCCAGCTACTAACAACGATTTCACCTAGTTATCCTATCGTACTGGCAATCTGTAATTATTTACGTTCAAATACTCAAAATAATTGCGATTGCTTACAAAAAAAAATGCTAATGCATGCGATATTATAGCGTTTGACTATACCAACCAAAGTTAAAGGTAACGAAAGGCAAGTGTTTTTTAACTCGCATACTTCCATCTGATCCCAAACTAGGCAGAGCCTGTACTACGGCATCCAGACAACTGATAATCTTACTTATATAATATATTTATAAATACATTTACCTATTTTAAGATAGAGTATCTCTTTTACGTATTATTTGCACCTACACCTATATATTATTATACAAATAGTACCTTCACATTAGAGCACACAATCTATCCAGTTTAAATTTAAGTCTCGTTATGTAGTAAATGCAAATTTAAAAGGTTGAAGGTAGCTCTACAATATTGATAATTTGTTTTTATTATTAGATTATCGTTTATGAATAAAGTATTTTTTATATTAAGCTAAACCCTATTTAAAAGCTTGTATTTTGGCGCTATTGATACAGAAACAAATATCGTAATGAGTAACAAAAATAATGAAAAGTTAACTCACGTACGTACTTATAACTCATGAACTACATACTTTAAGTAATGCTTCACATAGCAACAGCCAGTTAAAATAACTTAGGTTTGTGTGAAGTATTTTTACGGAATTCCTTAACGTTATTTAAGAATTATTGTAACGGTCAATTAGACCCTTGTTTAACATTTATCGTTAATAAGGTGTTAATAATATTTCATAACCTTTAACAGGATTGTTTCAGAAAGGAATTCTTTGGAAAAAGCATAGCAAAGTACAGCTAGATTAAAATTAAATATATCTATAATTATATCATTAAATATGCAATAAAAAATAAATATATGTATTTTTAATTGTTTGAAGAATTATAATAACCAAAAAAAAATATTTATTAATTTACCCTGTATATTAAAAACACTGCAGCACACGTTTAGGAAAACATTTATTATTTACACATCCCTTAATGTATTAGATTCATAAGTAACAGAAGTTCATTGATTACTTATGTTGTTAGTAAAAGAGTGACGTCACAGGCAACACTTACAACAATCATAATTATTTACTATAATATACTCAAATTTATATAGTTTTTCTTAACGCTCATAAATCTACTACCTATTAAAATTATGTTGGGTAATAAATACATAGTATAAGTTCAGAATGGACATACCTATATAAAAGCGTTATTTTTTTATAAAATTTGTATGAAAAATCACAGTCTTGTCAAAAATACCTTTTACAAGGCCGTTAAGTCGCTAGGTATATAAAATGATAAACGATCGATTTTGTAAGCTAACAGAAAAAGTTCGTCGGACAAAAAGTCGGTAATCTAACGAGCTCGATCGCCGGCGCGGGCGCATCTTAAGATTAATATTCAAATCGTTCCACCGATAATTTTACAAATTCGCTTCAACGATCGGGTGTGGGCCTATAATACACATTAATATTGCCCACTTCACATGTCAAACCACCAATCCTCTTCTTATTATCTTTATTTAGCGCTAATATATAAACAAAACCAATTTGAGGATATTTTTTAACGTCAGCTCGTCCTACCATCGTTTGTTAATGTCATAGAAGTGCGATGAATGATGAAATATTCAAAGAATTTAGGAATACTTGAATTTATTTATTTCCCTATGAATGCGACGAATATCGCATATATTTCTGTATGTTTAAAATACTCAGTTAATTCGTATCACATTAGTCATTTGTCAGTGCTAAAATTGGACTAAATTCTGTAACTTGTTATACTTAACATGTGATAATAAACCAGTTAAGGACTACAATATTCTTAATATATATAAATTACGCGTCACATTGTTTGTCAGCGATGGACTAGTAAACTACTTAATTAATATTTTTTTAATATAATTTGCATACCGTGTGCAGTTTGATCCGACTTGAAAGATAGCTTAGCTTACATCTCAATTATATAAAAAAAATTGAAGCCGTGGGCGGAGCTACGGGAAACAGCTAGTATTATATAACTTTCTATTAAACCTACACTGTCGCAAGTAATTAACAAAAGAGATCTATAATACCTATGTCAAAATATTACTCATATGACCACATGTCCGACAGGACATTTATATATTTCTGACATTTACATGACCGTCGAAAGTTAATTAAAATATTTAATGAGATGCCCGCTTTGTTAGTGGGAGCCGATGACATAAACGAATGATATTAAATTAACGACACACAGAGGTGGGCGTAATAATTTTCGTTCATTCAAATGTTTGGAGATGCTGATTTTTTTCTCAATAGACGTTGAACAGGATTTATTGAAGATTTATAACAGTCAGTCGTCTCGTTTTTCGCTACTGTGATGATAATCGCTATCAATTAACTTTTATCACTCACTTTAAGTACTTAATCTTAGATAAGTATAAATAATACGGTTATATAAGACTTTTAATGTATATCAATAATACTTAATACAGACTTGGCACATCTTCCAACTCTACCTTGTAATGTGGTATGATAGGAAAATAGTAAAAACTTACAACGTCAAAGTATCAACGTACTTAATGTGTAACTATTTATTTCGGCCTTTTACAAAATTATATGTAAGTTTCAACACACTAGAACGCAAAAGGGTACAAGAGTGTTAAGGCCGAAAATATAACAGAACGATCTCTAAAAGTCCACTCATAGAAAGTCGTGAGCGCGCAGTCACGGCGTATTATCGCACCGACCAAATCTACGGGTCTACTGAACATTACAATCTTACATGCTGGTCGCTTTATTAAGGCAGTTGAAAAAAGCAGTTCATCAGATGGTCAGATGATAGCGGTGAAAGGGACCGTTAGAATAATAGCCACCAGGAAATCTCCGCCTAGTTTCGTTTCGACTATGTATCTGGATCAATTTATAGAGCCAGTTTTGACGGCTCAATTTTTTGCCATTGACCTTTCAGCTGATTTATAACTTTGCATCGTACACGTTTAATTGGCTCAATGATTAAGTATTTAAATACGTTTGTAGCAAATGATTTGCGTAACGAATGTTTGAAACTAAATATTGATTTAGTGACGCCGGCTGTAAAGCAACAGTTTAATACACATTCATTATATAGATTAGAACATGTTGAAAACGTTATTTCCATTTGTTTAATGAGACAATTAAAACTTAAATTAGTGCCGAATTCGAGGGTGATGTCACAAAATTATGGGTAAAGATGGAACAGTTTTATATTTAATATTGACTTTTTAATAAAAAATACACCATATACATATATAGGTTGTAAATAAACTAATCAAATTTTACTGTTATCTATACCATAATCAGGTTCAATCAATATTATTCTCACAAATTATGTATATATTAATTAAAATTCTTAATTTATGGCACATAATAAGATGCGCTAATCATTTAAATCCAAATATTTTTATTACGTGCTATATTATAAGGATATAACATTGATTTACGGCCATTTATTTGACACGAATTGACGTTTATAGTAGCATAACACTTAATTGTTTAAGGGTAGTAATAAAAGCTCCGACAAAAAAATAAGAATTCTTACTGCCTAAAATACTTACTTTCCGACTACTTTCATCCGAATAAAAATGACGAAACGACCGAATCAGATACTAAAATCTTCGAAAAATAAACATAACTGTTTATTGCTATAAAACTTTTCTACCAACTTAAATTACGTTCTACTGAAAATTATGTTTTGACATTTTTATCTATACTTGCCTACTATGAATTCATAAATTACCTTTCACATTTCATAGACTTGGTGCTAATTTAACTACAACGTTAAAATGAAAATACTATTCGGAGTGGTTATACAGAAACTAATAAAAAATATTAAAATGTACTTGTAATAATACATTTTTATGGTATAAATCCAAATAGTTGAAGTAAAGATGAATGATTGTAAACCCCTAACCTATCTGGAATGGAAAAGTAAAAACATAGCGAGTCGCTTCGGGAGGGTCGCAGTTCTAACCTAACCTAACCTACTGAGTCGAATTTGACACTTAAACCTATCTGCAATGGGCAAGTAGGACAAATTATATATCGACCCGAAAACCCCTGTGGGTATACCAAATTTCATAAAAATCGTTTCAACCGTTTCCGATATTCCAATTATAAAAAATTTTACTTACAAGAGTAGTTTAGTAATAATTCAGGAAATTGAGAGCATCGAAATCGATCGAATCAATCGCACGAGCCGAACAGTTTAGGTATTTTCATAAATACTGAGAGGTAAAAAATATATTTTATAACCAACAATAGAAATTAAAATAGTTCATGCAAGTCGTAAAAATGTGAATATTTTGACTAAAGCTCTGTTGTCGGTAACTTAGTAATTTTGTCGGAGGTTCAGTATTTTATTCAGAAGTTTAGTTTTGTATTTCGAAGTTCAATTTTATTTTAGGAGATATGTAATTTTAACGTGCTCTTATTTGTTTGTTAAATATAATTTTTATTTTCGGTATGGTTTGGGTTTTTTGTCGGTAATTCATTATAACGCTAGTTAATTAGAATAATAGTCGGCCACAGATCGCTGGAGATTAATTTTATTTTTCGGAACCATTATTATTTCCCATTGTTTAATAATCAAAATATCCGAAAATACCTACTTAGTTGTCGTAAAAATAGTTCTGACGTCTTCAACGTATGACGTTGTCATGCGAACTAAATATGTAAGGAATGTTGTAGATATATAGATAAAGAAAATAATACAGATTAATGGTTGTTCTAAGGGCGCCGGGCGGTACCACACTTCATCCCCAGTCTACAACTCTATTTCGCCGTTCGTTGACTCATTTAAAAGGTTACGATTTTGATTAATGATCACCGAACCTTTTTACCTGACTGTCGGCGACTCCTACAAAAAGGTGCTTGAGATGTATATAAAGAAAACAATAAAATATTATGCTTATTTGTGTTAATGTCTCTATTAATCTTAGTGACATGTGCACCTTACTTTTTTTAATAATATTCATTTTGGATATTTTAGCCGACACAGCTGTTTTGTTTCATTTGCATTTTTATATTTCCGTTTCATGAATAGTTCTTATTGTAAATTTTAGAGTTTTTTTTTCTTTTAAGTATTTTGTGTAACTCTATTGTTTGTGCAAATTATTCTAAATTAATTTACACGAGCTTAATTAGGGAGGTACGTATAATAACGAATATATATTCGTTTCGAGTTGTTAATGTTTCAGCGCAATTTCAAATTAATTTTTTTTCAATGATTTATATTATATTTAGTAACGTAAGTTAAATTTTATTATAACAGAGTAAGAAACAATTTAACTAATTCTATACAACTGCGGTAATAATTATTCTAAACGTTACGAAATGTATTAAACTTTATTAACGATGAACTTGTTGCGTTATGTAAACTAAACCATTCGAGTTATTTTTTAAGAAAATGTTTGTTATGTAAAACAGAATAATTACGTTGTTTACAGGTTTTAAAACTCACCGGTAGTCTGCGCGGCAAAAAATATCCAGTGGAAGTTCCCAAACAATCCATAAAATAATCACTCAATCCGGTTGCTAACTCTAGTCATAATCACTGTTTATAAAAATATATTCAATATTAAACACTACTAACGTACCAAAATAAATGCTTGTAGAACGAAAACTAAAAATATCACCTCTTTTTTATCATATTTGATTAATTTTATTGTCTTCTAGGCACTTTAGGTAGAGTCGAGTTTATTTGTATTTTCCACTCATGGAATGTATTTTTGTTCCGTCTAGTTTGAACTGCAAAACATCCAATGATTTTTTATTCATTCCGTTACCCCTCGAACAGATTTTCAACGAGCCGTATCTAATTGTGACCATCATAATAAACGCTCCTTGAGACCGGGCATGTCACAAATCAATCGTCAAATTGGGCTGACTCCAATATTCAGGAGAAACACTGAAGTTCAAGTTCGCGCAAAAATTAAGTCCAACTTTAAACACTGTCACATACAGGCGGCGTCACAACACTAATGTCTTTATCGTACATAAATAAAACTGTCAAATATTTCACGAAAATTACATCGGTCGGCGTATAATGAACGTCTGAACCCGCATTGAGCTAGCTGTCAAATCTACGAGCCGTCATAGTCCGCTGCCATGAGTGGGCCTGCACACATCGACGCGTGCACGTGTGCCGATGGACACCAACACACTGACAGACTCCAGCGGAGCGCGAACGTACGGGCACTCATACATACGCAGCTCGTGATTCATACATGGGCCGCGTCTGTGTTGTGGCGGGTGGGAGTGCGAACATGCAGCGTGCTTTTAACGCGGCCAGACGAAATGATGCCTAACTGCAAAACGGAGTTGGGACTGTATCGGTTTTATAAAATGGCTGGTTATGCGCGTCTATGTGGCCGATCACATGTGAGATTAGCCGAATGCGTGCGAATGCATGTAGCGCAGCGCTACGTATGGGCGGGAAACGCTATGAGAAGATGCGCCGCTGACGCTATCATTGGAATCGAGCAATCATTTCTGTTTGATTCTTTAAACCGACTTCAATCTGCTGCGTTTAAAAGTTCCGCTACTGTACTTATATATTTTAACCGTTTTAGTTTGACATTTTGTAATTTTACAATCAATGTAAAATTTATTGGCAATAAAAGTGCTGTGTCAAGCTATTAACGTCCAAACAAATTGGTTCATTCGAAAACAGTTTTTTACTCTACTCCTGTTCATTGGTAAACGTTATATGAATTATGGTTTTATTTATTGTTTATTACTGGTCGTTTTGTTTTATAACGAGTGATGTAAAGACGGACGGCAAATAATTGTACTGGTTATTTAAATTCATGTTCTATTGAAACCTTATTTACACGCATGTTTTTCTTGCTTGGTTTCATCGGGCCCTAAAACGTGTTTCAATCATACGATTAAATTCAATTGATTTTATACAATGTAAAGTTACCTCAGACCAAGTGAGACAGAAAACTTCCTTTTGATTTTCAGCTGTCGTACCAACACACGTGCAATGAATAAACAGGCTCAGCTTCGCGCAAAATTGAATTACGAATGTTAATTATCACTGAACTGATAATCGCATGGCGAACTCGTGACAAAACAAACGATCACTTCACACACACGCACACAATTCGCAATTTGAATTTCGTACATATTTTCTTAGGTTCCACGCGGCCAGGAATTCTTTCTTACCTGTAACAAAAAAGAAAACGGTCAGTTAAAAATGGAACATTATTTTGTTTATCTAATCTTTTTGTAATGTTTTGATAAACTATCATGTTTTTAAGTATTTGTATCAGCCTTTCCTAACTTGTAGACTTTAATTCCTCTTTGAATATGTTTATTAATGGGACTCTACATACATTTAAACTAATATTGGTTCAGTATAAGTGTTATGTGTTATGCAAAAAGGTAAATAAACGCACAAATAAAACAAAAAACATCCAAGTTCATAAAAAATAGACGAAAACAAAATCAATTTATTTATTCAATATTAAAATGTAGAGCACAAAAACAGTCTGTATTTTTATTAAATGGGTAGCCACAATCAGTCGAAAAGTGAACGTTAATTAATTAATAAATTAATTAAAATTTATTGCTAATCCATTAAACGTACAATCTACTATTGATGAAGGAATGATGAATTAAACATTGTTGTTTATAAAAATACGCGCGGTATAAACAAACGCGTTCATTGTGATGCATTCTTATCGTGAATCAAGGAAAAAATATTTTCAAAAAGTCGTTGGCTTCTTATATCTTTGACCTATGACAATATTATCATTAAGTAGATATGGAGACAGGGTCAGGAGTAGTATATACAGATAAGTGGGTCAGTGCAACATTACTGTACAAAGATTTTGTATTGTGGTCAAGTTCAGTTTTATCTAACTTATATTTCGTTTCTGGAATAAATGTTGGGTATGGTTGCGGTTTTATACGGACTAATTTACCTATGTTTTGAATATATTTGATAGGTACTATAATTACCTATCTACTGAATATATAATCTGATATGACTGCAAAAAAAAAAAGTTTTCATTTAAAATCCCGAGGCATCTTTTTCTTTCATTTTCAATTTAGTAATTGAATTATTGAATAGCTTATTTTTTTATTTAGTTATAGTCTAGACATTTAAATATTGTCAGGTGTTGCTTTTATATAAATTTGTTCGCTTTAACTCGAATGCGTTTTTGTTTTTAATTAATATCAATATAATATACGGCTATTTCTTTTTAATTTAATCGCCGATAAAAATTCTTGTAAAACGTCTGACGATTAGCGTTCAAAACTCAGGCATTATTGTTAAAAACAAACGCAACCAGCCATTTATTTCACTTACTTATCACAAAAAAATAATTAATTACTTTAAATCTAAATTGCAAACCTTTAACACTAACTGAGATATTATAAGCAATAAATTATTAAAAAAATAAATTCTTACGTTAAACTAGATTATTCTACAGTTAATTAAAACGATAGATACCTATTTTATGCAATAAATTATATGTTCTTTTGGTTTATAAACAAAAGATGAGAAAAAAATATAATTAATAAAGACTTATTGTATTGCGTTTCCTTCATTTGCGTGTTTGAGTTTAAAATAAACACTTAGATAAAAATCCGTAAACATTGAGGTGAACGGTTTCTGCGGAATTTATGAGAAACAATATTGTTTACCTAATGAAATTACGTAGCAACGTATTTTGCATAGCTTTTTTCAACCTTGCGACGTTTTATTAGATAACGAGGATTTTCTTACAACGAATTTTCCATAAAGTTAACAATATTTTGGCTAAAATTACCTACTTAATCCATGGCTACACAGGCAATAATGTTCTTGTGATTAATCAACTAGTTACACTTATAAAACCGTTGGTAATAAACCGATTTTATACATTGTAATATACAGAACCAGAGCTGACCCAACTGTACAAGTTCATTTGCTTTCACCACACCACTATTGTCAAACAAATCGTGGAAACTGAAATGAAGCGTTCACAAAACAACCACTCGAAACTTAATGAAGACGTTAAAAATTTTCCACGATCCCTACATGATGTATCTACCGTGAAATTTTAGAAAAATAACACAAGAGCTTTAGGAACGCCCTAAGAGAATAATTACATTATTATATTTACCAAACACGCTCCTATTATTACGTTTTCATGTACTCGTATGCGCATAAATTAAAAAAGTTGTCACTTTTTCTTTTGTAAACCAACCCTTATTTGGTATTCATATTTGATACTTTGTTAATACAAAGGGACGACGCATTTTGAAACGAAAACACACGAGAAAAACCTGTTTTACCAACAGACTATGCTAAAGATACAAATTGTGAAAGAGGCAATCGTTCATACGATGTTTCTTTATCTAGAGATACGTCACCGGTCCACTATGGACTCTGCGCAGAAGGAATAAGCGTCCTATTCTAATGAAGTCCCAGCGATCACTTCAATTATGGTCATATTGAATGAAATATGAGTTAAGTGAGGGATATCAAAGGGCGACGCTGAGGCTGTTTATGAAATGTGAACTTTGAAATATGTACTGCAATAATGCACCCTTTTTTAATTTGTACTAAACTATGAACCGTAGCAAAATGGGGTCTCGAAAATATTTTGGACCGGTTTTTTGTCCATCGATCGATATTTCGGTCACAACTATGTATTATTGGATAATTTGTGACTATTTCGTTCGGAATTTTCGTGTTTCTTATTGCTTCCGCAACGAATTTCGTGCGACCCAAAAGTCGAAATGATTGAACCTATCGGGCATTCGCCGGCAGCGGCCGACTCCAATTTAGTTTTTCGGATTAGATACGGCGAACATAATAACATAATTGCTCTAATAACAGACCGTGCTGCGGTGCTCGCCGTGCCTTACAATTCACTTTCCAAATTGGTTTATTTTTTTACCTTTGCTCTGTCTAAAACTATTATGATTTATTATCAAATTTTCGTGCAGGCAAATTACGGGCTCGTTTTTCATGAACGACTCTGTCCCTCTCTGACACCATTGTTTACGAAGTGGCAGACGAGGATGCCATCAGAGCTATTGTGTTTCCGTGAAAGCCTTGCGGCGTTACATAGCTTAGACTTGTGGATGGAATGATTTACGGGGCCATTTCTAATTTACCCTGTACAAATTAGTTAGATTAACATGTTCAGCACGGATATTATTCAAAGTCGCCGAGCTTATTAAAACCCTAAAATATTAATTATAAATTAAAACTATTCCGGAAGCTGGCTACAAATAAAAAGGTTGCATCTTCATTAAAACTTTTTGGGTATTTCTTTATGATATAATTAGGAATATGAATATGACTGGATTGGACAATTTTATTTGCATGAAACTAAACACGATGAATTTGAAAATGAAATTCAACATTTTGTGCAAATTTAATGTTTAGTAGAAACTAAGCTAACAGGAGTACCTACGGCCGTCTGAAATGGTGCAACCGACAAATGTTCATGACATAGCGGTTGCATTAAACATGAGACCTGCCACCGAGCTATATTTACATATAAAAAACTTACTTTCCACATTTCTACAGTGAATGCTGTAAATATAAAACATTCAATAACCGGTTCTGTGGCCGTTAACTCATTACAACAATAATAATTATGAGACTCAATGTCATATGAAATTGATCGCTGCTTTTATTTACGTTTACTTTTTTAGAAAAAATACATAGCATAGCTTAGGAAAAAAAAAAACATTTTTTTTAAATAATAATGCTGGTTTTAAACTGTTTTTGCTTTCTATTTATTACCACAGTCATTAGTACCTATGTCATAAAGTACAGATTTTCATCTGACTGATGCTACAAGATCTAGGTACTTAAATTTTTAAATAAAATAAATAAATGACACAATTTTATATCCATAGAATATAAAAAGTTTTATTCTTAACTACATATTTTTATTTACACAACGAGTATTTACAGTCGTCAGGGCTGCCACCGGGACAATCCGAGAATATCAATTACACGGCAATGATATTCAATTTTACAGACTGCGCTCATAAAATGAATGCTTATTACCAAAATTTGGTTTTATTGTTTTTAGCTAAAATTTTATTGAAAGGATATTTCATAGTTGTTTTTAACGTTAAGAAGGTTTGAAATAAATCAAACAAGAGTCTTTGCCTGAAAGTTTAGAAAAGCCTTCGTAGAAATACAGAGGCTTATGAAGTTAAACTTGAATTGAAAGACGAAATTCGAATTACGTACCCAATCAATGAACTTCCAAACTCCAACAGAATTGAATTTCAGCACATAGATATCCACAAACTCTATGTATAACGGTTGTGTTAAGAAGCAGTTGTGTTCATTTATATAAAACTTATCCCACAACTCGGTTCATGAATATTCGGATAGAGGGCGCCACCTCAGCGAGATATCGCGCGTGGTGAAGCGGAAGAGACCTCCGACAAAGGACTGTGACAATGAGCCTGAACCACTCGCAATAGGGTTGATAGCACGTAATAAAGCAAATATTTGCATTCGCTTTTTGTTCTATTCAATAGGCGGCAAAAATATGTGACATGGGCTTAGTCGTGTCTTTTTATTAATATCGCGAAGATGAATAGCTGTTGGTATGTTACGGTGTATATTTCTGGTTACATTAATAAGTAATGTGTGATTAAAAAATGAGCGGTAAAAGTTCCGATACATTAATTGTAATGTATGATTTTAGTTCAATAAGTTGTGTAACTATGCTTTTGTAAATAAAGGCTTGGTACAGCCCTGCGCTTGGTTGGCGCGGGCATCCAACACGGCGGCCCGGACACGTTTCAGGATCATGAATTATGGCGCGAGCCGATGTGACTTTTCAATTTGAAATCATCAACCTGGAATTAATTTCATTTTTGAACCCCATTATTTCTGTTATCTACGCGCGAATCGCACAATATGCGAGTTTAACATTATTGCCGTTTCGACAAAAATATTTTGTGGCAGCGCACTCAACGGATATTGGTAATTTAATTTTGTATATAAACCTTTTGTTTAAATGTGTACTGATTATTGTGAAACTGCAGCGTGTAAACCGCAGACGATCGGTTAACAAAGTTCGTGTTACATAAATAAAGACTCAATTTAATTTGTTGTGTTTCTGCCAGTGACGTTATTGTTTGTATAACGTTATAGATTTTGAAATATAAGTACTTAAACCACAGCGGCATTCGCTTGTATAAATAAACGTGTGTTTGTAATAAAAGACAAACTAATAGTCATGTAAATAAATTACGTGGAAAACAAAACTAAATCTATCATTAAACCAAAAAATAGTGTTCCGGATCTGCTCAAAATTCATTTGTAAAACACAAATCTGTCACTGGAGTCAACGGTTAGTCGGTATCTGTAGGCGCGACGATTCATAGTCCACACTAGTCACTTCCCAGCGGGCCGTTGACGAAAACCGAACCGAAATAGATATAACACCAATAAATTAGAAAATAAAGCTTCAGATTTATTTCTTTGAAACCCGCGACGACTTTTTATTGTGATTATCGGGGGTGTTAAAAAATCTCTGAACCGTGAAGGTCGTCGACCCCACATTTTTCCTACAGTCTAATGTAAATTATTGAAGTGAGTCAACGTTGCGAATTAAAAATTTCATCCGACTTTTATATAGTTTTTGTCACGTATAAACAAACGCCGGTAGATAAGCACCCACACAATAAATTTGTTTTAATGAGAACGTGTAGCTGTAGTGTAAGTTAGTATTGGATGTTAAATTATTACAAACGTTTTTATTTGTTACTAACACGTGAGCATAGAAGTCCGTTCTAAAATGTAACAAGTAGGTACGCAATCTAAAAGATTTGCATCTAGCAAATCTTAAACAAGTATTCGATGACAAATTAGTGTAGGTACGATTGCCAATTGTAGTGTAAACAAGAATATGAACTTGCTGAACATACAGTGAAGACAACATGTATTACGAAGAAACATTCAAAATATTACACCAAAAACTCGCGCTTAAATCCCAAAAGAGGGACCTTATAACAAAGCTAATATTAGACAATCATTTCCTGTCAAAAGGGAGGCGGGCTTCCACCCCGACAGATTGGGGGGAGGGAGGGGGAGAGAAAATACCTCCTCGTCTCACCAGATTTCGCAGTCGCCGTGTTCCAGTGTGAATCTGAATTCTTATTTTTTGCTGTTACAGTGATGAATGGATTTTTAATATCCACTTGCAGCTGTCCGGACTCAGTGGTTCCGTTGATGAAAAATGTTAGTAAATGGAACTTTTTGTTATCTATCACAGTTTTACAACGTGCTGTGCTTACATTTGTACGTATCGGATGTTTTAAAAAACATCAGAAAAATAAATGTCGCCGTCATGTCGAAAGTATAGTATGGACAGGCAACAAGACATCAGCATCCAGACGTCTCAATACTCGACGAGGCTCACGGTCGGCAAAAAACTTGGCTGTGGCTCTCACGGCACGACTCTATTACGAGTCCGCCGCGAATAAATAAAACATGACGGGCCCTTCTCACGTACACATATGTACATATTGTTTATGTATGTGTTGCGGATGTTAACTGATCTTGATTCGGCGTATGTGATTTGAGACGCTTTCACCGCGAGCTTTGGAAATCTTGAGATAACTGGCGCAATTATTTTCTATATAGAGACCGTAACATCGAATACATCACTTGTTAACCGCACGATCCAATAATTTTAACGATTGACAGTGACACTATCCTTAAATGTACAACTTTAATAACAAGACAAAATATTTATGTTTGACGAGGATTAGACAAGTCCTACATAAAGTTCTTTGAATCTAGATTCAGATCAGGTTTAATTGAAACAATGGAAATGATCGTATCACAAATTAAAGTCGTAAACGTTGAGTTTGCTAAAACAAAATAACAAACGATTCTATGCTAACAGTGTCTGTTTTACGATCTTAAGAAAATGTGACTTTTATTATAAGCCTCAAGCTCACACGAATTGACTATAAAGCTTAAAATAATTCAATTAAACAAACATTTATTTCATGAAGAAAATTGAGAACGACTGTCTGATCTCAGTGAATCTTAGACAAATCGGGCTGTTCATGGTTCTGACCTTCGAAGTCATAAGGTCTTTAAGGCAGCAGCGTGTGTGGCATTAACGCAAAGGTCGACTAATAGCTAGATGACTCTTGCGCAGACGACAATAAAAACATGCACACGCATAGACGCTACATTAACGCGCTCGCCATAGTTGGCACCATGCAAACTCCGCCCGCTGGCAACTACAGCGCATCACAAAGTATCAGTAGTGATGGATCACACAAATCACTCCTGTCGATAAAACTCATCATTAATATCGATAGCCTATTAGCAACATTGCAAAAATTAACTGATGTCCATAAAATCGACTTTGTTGCAATTTGTAGTATTTTTTCCCTGTTACAAACTAATTATAAATATGAAATTCATCATCGCCACGACAAGTGCTGAAATGATTTATAACATAAATCGTTAAATGTACTGTGACACGCTAGGTACAAACTGACATAAATCAATATATTCTACGCTAGTCAACCAAGGTGTTTTTAAATCAAAGATAGTGGCGAGTGATTCGAAAAGAAACCAAGAAAATTACAGTGGCTTGAAGAATCAGATTAATTGTCCTCGCATCTTAAGAATTTAGCAGACGATTAATGGTACCCGATGAAGTGAAAAAATGCCATTAAACAGAAGCATGCATTGATAATTCGTTGCAGGTGCAAATCAACTATAAATTAAGTTACCAACACTTCTAGTAATTTATTCAACTTACGGTTGCGTATGACGGACATATGACGGCTTTCTATCGGTTGCGATACGAATTAATCGACAAGGGTATGACACGTCACTACGCACCTCATATACGATACATTTTAATCATCGTAGCTGAGATCTCCTTCTATAATTGTTTTTCAAATTTCGGCTACAAGACAGATGGTAACAGTGGCGGGGAATTTGTATTACAATGGCCGCCACAATCCCACCAATGAACGCTGGCACGGAGCTAACGCGGCTGTTCCTTTGCTTCACTCTACTTGGCACTCAATAACTTTCGTTGGGTACCGGTGTCGCGGGTGGCAGAATAATTTGTGAGTTCGCCACTACTACGTGAGTAATTGATTAGGGCTTGTTGCTGAAAGATTTAATGTAAAAACAGCGAAAGCTATCAACATCAAATTAAATAACTGTAACGTTTCAGATATTTCCAACACGTACATTTTTAATTTTCAAGCACTTGCACCCTTCAGAAGCAGTACGGCTAAACACGAGGAGTTTCGTAACAGTAGCCAAAGCGATCCATTAACCGTGCAACGAAGGATCTGTTATGACAGCAGCATCCAAGTGGTGGCACAATATGTCAGGAGTCGATGTGGCGCTCTACGACGAATATTTATTTATTTATAACATTGAGGGGCTGTAAATTAGCAGTGAATTTACGGCGAGGCGGAGAAGTGATCGCACGCAGTTTATTTTCGGCGCATGCGCGTGATTTAAACAGTTCCCGGTGTTCTGCCTTTAGAAATTGAAACCGAGCAAAGAAGTATGATTTAGGAAGTGAAATCCTATTCTTTAGTGTCATTCGTTAAGCCAATTATAATATGATAATCAAGTCGGCTCATAGGTGGTCACCGAAACCACATTTAAGAACATTTATCACAGTTTTGGGTTCTCCATTTGTCATCTGCTAAAGTAATTGATTTCGAGACGTAAAATGCTCCAGTTTAAATTTATGTTGTTGTTTCAAAGCTTTCTAGTATTTATTAAAATTATGTTCCATATTTCATTATTTCATTAGCATGGTCCATTAACCTAACCGTAGGAAGTTACATATCATTTGGATTTTACTGTTCTGAACTGTTTATTGCTGCCAGTACCTGTCAGGCAGGCTTTTCAAGTTCTATCCAAAACTGTAGATCAGCAGACACTTAGTCATCAGCTGATTCCATTTTTAGTACACTTCCAAAAACTTGTACACCTTCTACGGATACTCGTTTCCCTTGAAATCTTCGAATTATTTATTCATATTTTTTTCCCATATTTTGTTATGATTGTATCGGCAGCTATAATTTATTGCACTCTTTAAATTAGTGTTGAACTATGGCGTTAACAAAGGTTCATAGTTTGCTTTAAGACTCCTCTATCATTCAGAAAAATCTACGCCATTTTTTATATATGAAATACTAGATATAATTTGTTTATTCAGTAAACATTCTAACAAAACATAATTATATACGTATTTACCCACATAATACCGATAGCCGATCACAAATGGTTCCATTGTAACGAAGTCACGAAAACAACATATCTGGGTCCACTTAATATCATCAGACGGACGTGACCTCAATCCTTTCCGATTTTGGACCTTTCGCAACGATAGTCACAGCCACGAACAATCTTAATGATCTGATAAGTACATATAAAACGTTTACCATCGTAATATATCGTGGGTTAAGAACAAGAGTAGCGTAAGGGCAAAATGACAACTTCTCAGGAGAGCCGAAAAACAACTCAAATTTACCTACCGTCAACTTATAGGTCTTATATGGCAAAATCTATGGTATCTGTATATCTGTTTTTTACATAAAATAAAGCTTTATTTATTGGCTACAGAATACTGTAAATTTATGGTCAGTAAAAAAATGGTTTCATTTAAAAAAAATATATTTTTCTAAAACTGGTTGACATACGTCATTTTGGCTGTTACATAAATTTAATAATGTATGGAATAATTACGTGCCAAAAAAACGTATATAGCATTTACACTATTATTGACATAATAACGGACTGCAATACTTTAATTATTTGGTGCCATAGTAGCGTAACCCACCCTTACGTTTTTTTGGCACGGAGAAAAATTACAGAAGCGTACGAAACAAGGACCCATAAGCAGTAACGGTTCGAGTTACGATCGTTGTGCTCATAACTTTATTGACAAAATAATGTCAAGATTATTGTAAGTAGAAACACTTCCTTTTGGCAATAAACAAAATTCTTTTCTTTTTATGCGTTATTATTGTACTAAGCAATCTACACACTACATCGTTCCAGTTTTTCGGCACATACAAATATGGGGATTGAAAAAGCGAATGGTGAAAAAAAAATTTTTTTGAGTTTTTGCCCTTACGCTACTCTAGTTCTTAACCCACGATATATTATAACGGAAGCTTATTTTGTTTTAGTAAGTCATCGACTTTTATGGCCAGTTTCGTTAAGAATCACACTAATCCTCCTTGTATTTTATGATATCTGCTTCGTCACCTACATACCCATTTATATTATAATGTCTTATCTACTCCAATAACTTTAATTTTTACATTAGTTGAAAACTCACCTGCAGAAGGTGTTTCCTTGATTAAGTAACGTACGCAGTATATCAAAGTAATAAACATGTAGTAATTTTCTTTTAGTGGCTTTCTCAAATGTAATTTCTTTTTAAAAGTATGGACAGCTACTACTCAGTATCAAAATGTATCAATTGAGTTAAGGACAATAATTTTCAAACGTTTGTTCGATAAAACTGACAGTTATATAAGAGGTACACCACAAAGAAATTGTGTCAATTAGTGGACTCGGAAAGGAATAATTTAGCGCTTAAATATTTAAATAAAACTTACCAACACTTCCACTTATATGTTAAATTAACTACAAGAAGTTGTTAAACGTTTCTCTAACCTTTGCAAATAGTCCCATTACTCGTTCTTTATGATAACGATCGAAAAGAATGGTATAATCGTAAATGTACATCATTGGCCGAGCAAAAACAAGATATATGGGGGACGCGCAATGTAAATAGAACTATTAAAGAATATCGGTGGACGGTGGCAACCATGTTGTGAATGACAGTTTAATGTTTCCTAAAACCATTTCAAACAATAAGCACTTAATTTAAACTTATGCGGCGCTCGTTATAAATGACAAATGATTAAAAACTCCTGGTAATTGATGGGTAAACGTGCGAATTAATAGTAATAGTGTTCGATAATGATATATAGCCCGTGAACAAATGTTTGACGGGTAGATTAGCGTCTATAGTTGGTTTGCGGTACGGCCGTATGATAATGTAGCACCTGCTTATTGGAAACGGGCTTTGTTCGCGGTTTTTCTCGTGTTCATGTATTTGGTTATAAAAAAAAACATTATTTATAACATTATTTTAGTCTTACGACTTTTCCTTTCTGGTCTATAGTTTTTAAAGGACATTTTTAGATTAGCTTTTACCAAAGGAATTTTCCATTTCAATGTTACTTTTGTTTCAGAAGAAATTTTTATTTTATATCTTTTATTCATAATTATAAATCACTTAAAAAAAAATAAAATAAAATAAAAAGGTTTATTTCAGAAACATGTACAACTTTTACAGTAAATCTTACATAGGGACCTCCTTTTAAGTAAAAGTTATACTTAATAATTTTGATGAGATAGAGTAAAGTAATCTTCTTTATCACTCCCTGAATGTCGGATATTATTTTTTATATAAACTTCCAAATTAATATTAATTTCAGTATTTAATGATAGTGTCACTATACAATTTGTCGTTGAACCGCATTAAATTTATAGTAAAGGCTTATGTCTCTGACTCCACATTTCTACAACTGCTAAGATTCTAATCGAGACACCTTGCGTAAAGGTCACTGCGTTTCTTTGTTTCGAATTTCTTACATTTAGTACCAAACTTTATACTCGGAAAATGTAAAACATAATGACAAAAATATGGAAGTTATGTTTTTCAGAAAACAATCAAATTGTTTTCGGATCTAAGCACGAATTTTATTGATTTAAATTTGATTAATTTAGTACAGATGTGCTTTATAAAACGATTAAGTACTAGGAGTTTCTGGACATGTTAGACAACATTTTTCAGATGAACAAAAGCCATGTCATTCACAGTTTCGGAAAAGGGGAAATATGGACAATATTTTCGATTTAACAAAAACTCATTGTACTTGTAAACACAAAGAATATTCTAGCAAATTCTAGAGCGGAGCGCGAACACCGACCCGGTGACATGCTATCGGCCACGTTCGTACGACATAAATCACCGACACCGCTTGTTTTACCAATAAAATTGATTCTTTCGCGATTCGCGAGCCGAAAGTAAACTTTTAGAATTTTATATTTTGAATATATTTTTGTATTCTTTTCTACATTTTTTAGGCGAAGACATTGATAGATAGTAGGCATAATTCGTTGCGTTCCTTGCCACAGATTAGTTGAAAAGTTTATGTTAGTTTAATTTGATTGTGAAATTAGTTTTATTTTTGTTCTGCGTGAAGACTGATCGAGAAGAATGTAAGTTGGACTAATTCTAATTTAATTTTGGTTTTACACGACGCAAGCTTAGTAACCCTATTAATTAGAATGAATAATGGTAAATACTGGCAACCGTTACATTTCAAATTAAAATTAAATTAATATCGAATTGATATAAATTGAATTCGATTTTGCTTTACGTCTGAACGGTATTATGACACAAAGTAGCTATATTTCATCAACGGCTCATCAGAAGTATATAAAAAAAACTTGTTAATAAAAAAAATGTTTTTGAAATCATGAATTACGCGCCGAAACTATAAATCAATGCGTTCACATTCGATATCAATGGAGTCGCCCCATAAAATGGTCGCTATTTATCAGTTGTACATAAAAGTGCACGCGTGCCCACCATTGATCAACGAAAAATCGTATCACTGAGATTATATCCCTTATTTTCAATAATGATATATTACTATCAGATATAAATAAGGCATCGATGCTAATAAACGACTGAATATCGGTTAAATAGAATATTAAAGCGCTATATATCAAATCACGACTTTGTCTGCATTACATCTGCATACGTAATCACTGTGGGTATCGGTTTTACGCTTGTTGTAAGATTCGATGAAATAATTTATTATATTCGGATATTCTATGAATGAACGAAACTGTTGTGTGGTCGTAAACGAGGTTAAATAAAGTCAGAAAAAAAAGATTTCTTTGAGATGAAGATGTTGTAATATGTTTGGGACAAACTTATTAGTCCTTAAACTTTTTTCTTATTATTTCATGCATTACAGGAAATTGCAAATGTGTCTTACATTTGCAATCAATTGTCATAAATAAATGATTCTATCGTTGGAAATATTTTAAAACCTATGTATGTCTAATCAATGACCAAACTAAGGGTCAGAATTATAATTCTTATAGATTTACGATAAGAGAAAATACGTTTGCCCTTTAAACAAATAATTCAAATACAAAGACAAACTATAATGTGAGCTGTACGCAAAGTTTTACATTCCTAACCTTCTAAATGCGACGGGGCCCGTTTGTCCCTAACGATAGAAGAGACATGCGAGCAAATGTTTTCTACATAGTCCGGTGGTATGGGCTTTATTATTTATTATACGGAAAACAGAACAAACTAACCAAAAGTGTCCACGGTACGGAAGCAGCGGGACGCAACAAAACAGAGTGGAATAAAGAAAATAGAATGACGCGTGTTGTAACAGCGAAACCGTGGAGTTGTTTTCGTGTGGATACGTATTTATTTTTTGTATTATTATTTTTGACTGCGAATTTAAGTTCATTTTGGGTTAAGTTTTCCACACGGTTTTCTTAATTCTTTATTTTGTTTGTTTATTTAATTGTATTGAATAAAGTATTTGCTTGAATGAATTGTTGGTTTTAAATGAACTACCTTGTTTACAGGATTTTAGTTCGCGTATAATGTGTAAAAGAGACGGGTATGTTTGAAAAGGAAAGCATGACAGGAAAACGAGGCAAAAAGAGTGGCGTGTACTCGCCTCGGTAGCGCTGTGTGAAACCTCTAGGGACTTGGCAAGATTCGTACGTAGAAAATACGTACAATTATCACAGTAACTCAAGTTTTCCTCGTATGCATCACCTAGATGTTTCTTTGTTTTAAAACATAGGTAAATAAAAGGAACCCATTAATTATGGTCATTGCGCGTAGGACGACAAAAAATAGTTATATGCGATATAAAGTTACACAAAAAAAATATTCTGCAAACATGTTAAATATTGTTTTATGTTAGTATTCAAAGTTATTTAAATAATAAATGAAAAACTGTTCTCGTAAATTGAAACCTTTATTCCTAATTTATTAATTACAATCCATACTATAAACGATACGTATTCAGTTTGAAATAAAAAACATGGTTATTAAAACTGAAAAATCATTATAACCCTTAAATGCTTTGTCATGTCCACTCGGACAGCGATCATAACGCCAAAGTTTTGAGCTCACAGCACATATGCGGCTTTTTCTTTTATTTTTCCTCCATTTTCCATTTCCACTAAAACGAAAGCGACTTTCCACGGTGACTTTTTCCACTGAAAAGCTGCGAGGAATTGTGGCAAAATAATAATAAAAAAACAATGAACGAAGAGAAATGGAAATAAAAATTTGCTTTGTCATAAATCATGAAATGCTTCCGGCTGGTTGCTTTATTACAAAGAAAGTTTGTATCAATGTTACGAAGCTTTTATTGTCCACGAGGAAATGAAAACGCTGCTAATTGTATACATGCTTATTATGTTGTTTGTTTACACCATTTTGGTATTAAGTACGCACTAACGCGGCTTTTTGGAATGGTGTCAATTAAGCGAATAAATGCCAAGATTCTGAGAAAATGTTTAAGTACGAAAAAAGAAAATAGGCTGTACAAATCTGCCACTATAGGGTATTGTGAGTAAGCGGAACTGCTTAAGGCATCGCTCGACACAAATCCCAAGCGGAAAGATTCCATTAAGAAAATCAAAAAAGGTCTGTTCAGTTCACGGCTTGCGACTATTTTCATTTAGCAAAAACAACCCATAAATTGTCATCTTAACGAGATTTCTGTTTTTGCAGTATTCGCACCCTCGAGTGTTCAGATACTAGGAGTTTGGTGACGTCCCTGTTTTGTGTTGCACGGATTGTTACGTCAGCGACTTTTGTTAAACAACGCCAAACATGAAAACGATTTTTCATAATTCGCAAATATTCACAAAACTCAAAGTTCGTTAACCGATTTCATCATAGTTTCAAGTTTATTATAATATATGTAAATATTTGCAAAGCTTTGCGGAGATTTATTAAAATAATCTTCAATTATTTTCTTCGTCTATTCGAGTTCATAGATATAGTACGCGTATGTGCTTTGGCACGCCAAACGGCGCATGCGTGTCAAGACATCAGACGCTGCGCGCGAGTGCGTGCAACCGCTTCGGGTTATTTATTGCCTTTCTGATGAATTAGTTTTGTTTATATAGCACCTTTTCATTTGAGGGCTGACTTTTAAAACGCCAATGAATATTTTATTGACTTTTTCTTGCTTTAAATTTACATTTTATTACACAGTCGTTTAGAATCAAGTAAGTTAAATAATTTGATTACTAAGAGCTTGGTTTTAGGAAGGTAGTATTAAAGCTAGGAACGAATGCTTAATTAAAAATATACGCACTATTTATTTAATGCGAATGACATTATCTACGTAATTTAACTCACCAAATAATCTACAAGCATCGGCCTAACTACATAATATAAATTAACTACATCTGTATCAAACATTCGGCAACTCAAAGTGGAATAAACTCGAGAATATCATAATTAAAGTGCCGTTTCAGAGTTCGGGGCCCGTCACGTGATACCGTTGCCCAAATTATCCGGGCCTCGTGTCATCTTGTCCCAATCCAATATGGCGCCGTAAATCCTCGCTGGGGGAGATGGGGCGGTGGAGGGGGTACGTCACTCAAACTTTCTCTGTACTCCGTCTTACGCTCTCTCGTCTCGGTCTAGGGGTGGGTACGGACAGACCCTCACACGTACATTTTTTATTTTACGCGGTCACGTCGCGATGACGGGTTGAATTTTATTTTTTTCTTTCGTTATTTCTTTAAGCTTTCCAATCGATATTCAAGAAAGAAGATTATTTGAAACATACAAATAATATCTGTCTATCGCTAAATGTAGACCTTTGTTAGTTGTATTAATTATAGTTGAGTATTTTTTATTGATTGTGTTTTGTTTAGTAGGTACCTACTTCGATCGGTATTGTATTGTTTGATGCTGACGCTACAAGCCCCGAGGTGCGGCGGTGCGCTTCGAAGAATTCTCAGATAGAGTTCGAGCATCGGGATGAGTAATCTCTTTTGTTTTTCTAAGAACATCGCAAGCGGCCGTACGTGCGATTATCGGCATGTTTTCCACACTCAAGCTTTTAAATAAAATTGGTTTTATTAAACATCTGCTCTCATATGTCGGTATATTTGTAATTGAAAACGTATTATCTTGATAGAAAGCTTTTGTTTTTTTATCTAGTTTTATATACTTCAAAATTTTAAATTGAATGCCAAACTATGTTAGCTACTAAAGTAGGTATATCTGCAGTGTCTGTAGTGCAGTAAGGTTTTTGTAGGTAGGTACTTGTTTTACATCTATCGGCGTTCGTTTTGCGAACACCTACATATTTGAATATTAAATGAAATATATGAGTTACATAGAATTTATGATGCCGGCATTCTACCTCAGTTGTCACTACAACAAGTATAAATTAACCGACGGAATAAATATACATTTGCCGTTTACTTCAATGCCTATTACGTGTCTACTAACTTATGTTACTCTATTTCTTTACAACTGTGTCTTTTTATGTTTAGAATCATCATAAATCAAAGTTTTTTTACAGGAAGTACCTACCTATTTATTGGAGTACCGTGTGCTTCCAAGCCATCAAGGAGTTCAAAAAAGGTGGCATGGTTGTTTCACAAAAAAGTTTTATTGGGTGTACTTGGATATGCAACTGTTCATAAATAAGGGCTACAACCTTAATAAATTATTTCTTTTCCCTAATATCTAGAAATTATAAAAAAAAATTGAGGCGTCATTACTTGTTTTTCTATCTAGCATTGTCAATCATAGTTGTAGAGACAAAGTTTAATTGAAATCATTAAAACACGGTTAGCGTTTTATATTAAATTAATCCAAGGGTGCTAATTATCATTAATTAAGTAAAATAGATTAGCCACTTACATACAATATTATATTTCAAAATATTCCAATTTTCTGGCGTAATTATTTTCAGCTCTAATTTAAGTAGGTAGGTACTTCAATTTTGTTAAAAAACCTTTGAAGTTTATGTTATAAATATTTCCAAATAAATTATTATAAAAATACAATACGACCGTTAGTCATGACAGAAGCTCGGCAGCTAATATAATCTAATATTATTAATCAAATTGGGGCCCCACAGTAATCCTACTAATACTTGCGTGACCAGCCCCTATGTGTAAGACACAAATGAAGCTAGGTATTGGTTTTCAATAAACTGACCATCCATCAAGCCGTCTTAGCGCTGCAGGGGGCGACTATATTAGAGAACCTTCGTCAGATGTGTCTACACCTTGAAAATAATGTACTTATATGTGAACAGATGCCGCGGAAGCATTAGATATCGTTAAAACAAAATCATTAGATACAGTGATGGAACTGGCGATATATAACAATTATCGAAAGACGTCAGCATTTTCATAAAACTTGGTGGACAGAATTGTTTTAAGTCCCGAATTGTTTTAAATTTTGGTATATACATGATTAATTTCAAAGGAGTGCGTTTATTGAACGAAGTAATCAGCTGCATAAAACTGAACAACTTTCCCCAAGAGACATAGGTCGAAGTCTTAAAATGGAATATGAACCTTCATACAAAGCGACAGGTCACGTGACTTTTGTATGAGGAGATGATTTTCAATTTTAAGATTTCGACCTATGTTTCTTGGAAAAGTTACCTATTCAGTTTTATGCACCTGTTTACCTCGTTGAATATACGCACTCCTTTTGAAATAATCCTACTACAGTTACTACTACTACTACGACAGTTGATCCTTAAAATTAGTGTGACCACAAACCGTGATAATTTTGTAGACGAAATTGATTGTGGGACGAAAGTTTTCACTAAGTTTCATTCGGCTATCTTTTATTGGATAATTAAAACGGTTATACAGATTTTAGTTAGAAAAATAAGGACACAGGTCCATTGTTTTAGGTAGCCGGTGGATGAACTACAAACAGCCAAAAATCTATTTTAAACAAAAAAATAAATCATAACTAAAAAAACAATTCTCTTGTGAGCGCACTAGCCTTAATACACTAATTAAAACATAAAATTAAAACGCAAAATTTTAATATGAATTGCAAACTAAAAAAAAATAATCATAAGTTTTCATGATTACTACCTTCATAGTACACGGGTTAAATATTTCAGAACGAAATGAATTATTAATATAATACCGTTACAGCTCGTTGTCATTGCTCGTTTAAAAACGAAATACCTAACAAATATATTCAGGTGTATCGCTGTGGATTACATTTCGCATCAGCCAGTAACAAAGATAATTGTTTAATTAACCAACTAAGTTACTAAAAACATTTTTATAGGTGCTATAAAAGTTGAGTGTAGCTATAACGATGGGTAACTAGCTCAAGCCTGCAAAGGTTTAGCTTTATTTACAGCTTGTATACTTCATTTTATAGCGTGATAATATTTTATGATCCTTGTTGGTTATAAAAATGGGTCTAATTGATAAAAATTGAGTTAATGATGTATTAGAGAATGTTGCGTTGTATTTTTATGTTTACTTAACTTGTGTTTTTGTAATTTAATAATGCAGTTCTTTGTTTTTCTGGTAGAGCGGAGTTGATGATTGAGCTACTGGACTTGAGGATTGTATGAAGTTATAAAAATAAGTTTAAGAATGGATTGCACAATGCTCCCCATTCGATTATTTGCGTTTAGGAAATCTTTAGGGTTAATACTTATATAATAATACTGGCCTATTAACGTACCACTGTGACATAATCGGACTACGTATTTTAAAAGTTAACAACCTAGTAAAATTCAGATAGCATAGGTAGGTTAACTAAAATTAATTAATAATCTTATAAGAAGAAAATTGTTATATAACTAATTACATGCAATTCGTCTTTATTTAGGCTATGCCGAGCAGTACAATTAAGTCTAACAATTAATTGAAATCAGAAAGAAAAAATCCTTTTGTTCTATTACAATATTCGCGCGGGAACCAGTCAGGTCGCAGATCCGCAATGGCAGGTGTGAACCAATATGAAGACGGTCAATGGAATGCATGGCACGAATGCCAGTGTGTCTGAAATAGCACTCAACACGTGACTTCAAATAGACTATTTCACAGATATTGTTACGACAGATTTGGGATCATTGGTAGGTACCTACCCATAAAATGTAGAGATACAAGCTAACTTTGAATCTGGAACATCATAATCAAAAATTCGTTACTGTCAAGGACAGATTGCATTTTATCAAAAATATTGATTAATGAATATATTTGCTAATGGTAAAATACTATTTATTGTTTTTTACTGGATTTTTCTTTGAAGGTACTATTCAAATATTGAACACGAAAACTAGATTTCATGAATAGTAGGTAATTTTGCTTGTTTCATAAGATTAAATATGAAAAGGACTACCAAACTTATATATTATGTATAAAAGATGTTAATGGTCTCAAAGTTTCAGATTTTCTAATTTGAAATAACTTACTTATGTTACTTAAAACAGATTGCAGGCATTATCAGAAATTATTTACAAGCGCAATTAATAATTTTGAAATAACGAATTAATTTTGTGAACAAAACACAAACGGAATAATAGCAGACTAGTAATTATAATTTTATTCTTTTTAAGCATTGTTTCGTAAACGGAAAAAATGTGTAAGAATTAGAATGCGTAGAACAAAGATATTTTTGAACATAAATATTTTTATGTATTCTAATATTGAAATTAGACCTTATTGGGTTGCAATAAAGCTGAATACATGTGGTTGTTTAAGTTTGTAGATCGGTTCTATAGCCCGCTGAGTTTACGAGAGTAACGGTATGGGATCGTGGTCGAACTGAGTTAGGACGAAGAATTAATTATGCAAACAAAAGCTCGGGTTATTGTTTCTTCTCACAATGCTGGACATGTTTGGACGTTTTGCGTAATTTGCGGACAAAATAGCTATGTCACATGCTAGATTTTTTATTCAAAATCCATAATAGAGCTTAATGTTTGTATTGTTTTCGACCATGAATAATAAACTGCACGTGTTTTGAAATGCTCATGTAACTGAGTTAGTTGAGTTTCTGAGTTATAATATTTTTGGAATAGAGGGGAGGGAGAGAGAAAATTAATATCTTCGAGTGCTATGTTAAAGTTCGAGGTAAAGCCGTATTGGAGCACTTCCAGCTTCGTAATAGGAAAAGTCGTGCGAAACGCCGATTGACACAGAACGAACGAAAATTCGATTAGTTCCACACTATTTTATGTAATTCTTAATGGATTTTCGCTTCAAGAAGCTTGGATACCTACTCATTTTAAAACAGTTCTAAAAATAAATTTAATAAGTAACGGTTCAAGAAATGTGAATGTTTAATTTCTCAATGTAAGATTTTAATTAGGTAGGCTTATATAAGCGAATTTCTACCTAATATGCGCGGTCATCTGTGCGTGCCGTCGAAATTACTGCTGTGGCTTTTGTTACTACGGATAATTTATGAGGGCAGTAAAAATATGATTAGCGCGACTGAACACGTCTCGTATTGAGACGTCACTCAGCGGGACTTTTATGGCCTCATTTAGACTATTCGAGGGCGCTTCCTTGAACCATGACCGACAAACTTAGCTAAGACCTCCCCAAAACTTTAAAGCCAGAGTTAAATTCTAAATGTCGAGAGGTCACAGTAAATTGGTTGACAACGTTTAAACTTATACTACTAAAAGACCGTGCCCATTTTGTTCCTGGAGTTCAGTTTGAATTTTAAAACCGGGAATGAATATAACGTCGTAAACTTTATGGCTGTTTTGATGAGCCGTGTGAATGTATAATAATCACTTACAAGAATTTTACAAGTTAAATTAATATAATATAATATTGGTGTAGTTCTTCGTGTTAATTAACCGTTATGTCGATGTATACCTAAAAGCTCGCCAAGAAATAAGAGATGGCGGTGTTATAGAAAAAAAGACCTAATATCTCAAATGTCAAAATGTGACATTGAGTGATTTGTAGCTAAGCTCCGCCTGTCCCGTGTTTCAAACATCACCGCTCGGGGCAGACAGCTGAGCTCTAAGCTTTGTAGGGGCGCAATAGAGTTGCATGCGTCCGTCCCTCTCGCACTCATTCAATTTGCGTATTTCTAGTTCACACGGCGGATGAGACTATCCTATTCTATAAACGGCACTACCTATCGCTATACTTACCTGAGTGCTTTTGTAAAAGTTCAACGCTTCTCTATGCAGTTTGTATGTAAAAAGATTTTGTGTGAAGCGTCTAAACGGGAATTTTGCGATGACGTTTTTTTTTGTTATTTCCTCTACTGTGGTCTAGTGGTGCGTATTTATTCAGCATTTATTTAATATGTTCTTGTCAGTTTCACGAAAAGGTAAAATATCTTTTCCTCCAATTTTGAATATTTTTTGGGAGTGCTAATCTAATATATGCTTATTGTTTAAGTATGGAAATTCCATAATTCAAACTATTCTGTTTTTAATGTAAATAATTACTGACCATTATAATATATCTTCGTTTTCCAAATAATATGTTGTAAAGAGTTGCGTTGTACATACCTGAAAAGAAAAATAAATAAATTACTATCAAGCAGGACATTTTATTACAAGTCAAAAATAATAATGCTCCATTTATTTATTAATCATTTTATATCAATTATTATTTATGGTGCGTATTCTGTTCTTAAAGTAAAAACATGTTCACACAAGTGTCAAAATTTAAGCGCTACACATACCTAGTCGTAAATGTTTAAAACATAAGCAAGTGGACCACAGAACGCGATCTAATGCTAAAGATAAGATATAAAGTACCCCGAAACGCACACTACGTTTTAATTGGTAAGGCATCTGTTTCTAATGAATGGTTGACTATGATACGGCCTGATTTTGGTGCAACATATTGGTCTAAGTGTCAAATGTTCTCACACGAAATTATAATTTATAGGACAGTGGGACTGGGTTACGTTCTAGATTGAATAGTGAAGCTTCTGTTTGGAAGCTTGGTATATAATAGTTAGTAAGAACCTACTTGTGGGTTAGGTCAAAAAGCTAGCAAGCTTTAAAATTACTAACTGACACATTTTTTGAAAATTAATGATTTTCAAATACACATTTTTAAATTGGAGAGAGAGGTTGCCTTTCCAGAAAAAGAATATTCTTTTCTATTTATTTTACTTTTTTTTTACATGCACTGTATATACACCAAGGGATTACTGGTCGATTAGGACAATACCTAATTATATATAGAAAAGGTAACCACGATAAATAAATTTCGTGTCATACAGTGATCTTTGACAGTCGTTAAGTCATTACAATTCTGACAACCAGTCTTACTATGGAATACTATATTACCTAGCAATACGTTGTGGTGGTCAGATAGGCAGTCGCTCCATCTGAAATATAGTATTCAGCTAAATCCGGTAAGATTGGAAGCCGACCCCAACATAGCTTGGGAAAAGGCTAGGCAGAAGATGAAGAAGAAAAGGTAACCACGATAAATAAATTTCAAGTGTAGTTAATTTGCAATCAGAGCTTTTATATTTTTTATATTTGTTAAACCATTTCTGAAACTACTTTTAAAACAAATAATCGTTAATAAACCATAGAGCTCGGAATCGAGCGTCATCCATTTAAAAAAATCAATTCGTATTCGAATTGGAATGATTCGTCCTTATATAAAATATAGTTAACATGTATTTATAGTATGTAGGTACAAACGGAAGAAGTAAATACAAACTTTTCAAGTGTTCATTAACTAAAGCTTCCAAATTAGATACTTAAAACAATTCATTTAAAAGTTTTTGAAGTCTTGGCAGACAGATGCTCGGTCACCCAATCTGTCTGAGGGTCCAAAGATATAAATAGCGTAGCTTTAAGTGGCAAAGCGCGCCGACGCGGGCCTTCCGCCGATAAGATCGCATTAGGGCGCAAAGTAACCGACTGCTACTGGTTTTTGTCATATCCATATAAATGTATTGATTTAGAAATTTTTTAAAACATTTACAGATCCGTCATATGAAAACGTTTGCATAAAATTTTATGTTTTTTTAATTTATGTACTCAGACAAAATAGTAATTTCCACATTTTTGTCCCCATGATGAAAACTCTCCAACCATAGTGAAAATACTGTGAAAAGATGCTGTACCGTCTTGACAATAATCACTTAATTTAATAGAAATATTTAAAAGTCTATTAAGGGACATCAAAATAGGTCTCTTTACATTTTAAATTCGAATTTTCTTTTAAAATATATGAATCGATTGCGAATTCAAAAACAAAAGCTAAACGAAAGTGTCTATTGACTACTATAATAAAACAAAATCAACTTTTGTTTTATTAAAGTCGTCCGAAATGCAATTACTTTTAATCTACGACTTTTCAATAGTCAGCGTCTTTAGAATGTTCTGTTCGGTCTCGCATTTTAATCCCATTTTAATAAGCCAATTTATTTCAGTTTTACATTGTTCATCTGTTATATAAAAGTAAGTCTTATATCTGAGAACTTAAAGCTTACAAGCACATATTCTTCTTTTTCAATTAATGACACCTGATTCGTCACTTATTATTAAAAATGGGAGCCAATTTAATAGAATTGCGCCCTGGAATTGTTCATTCAAGACGTTAATCAATATCAAATGACTAATAACTGAATTAATGGTATAATATGCGAATACCAAGTCCCTTATTTATGATCTAGGATGTCGTTGATAAATAGGGTTTAGCTATATTTTTTAAACCTGAAATATCAAGTTATTATAATGTAGCAGTTTTATTTCTAACATCGCTTACGCTTTAATTAGATGTCCTTCTATGTAATTTATTTCTCCAAAATCCAATGTAAACATGAGTAGAAATAATTTGTTTGAGTGTGACTAAAATATTGTTTTTTTTTATACATAAAAGCTCTTATTCTAAACCGCAATCACGAACGAAAAGTCAGGAAGTGGCCGTACGTTTTTTTTTTTTGTGAAATCCCCTCGCGTGCACGATTGACTGAAGGACGAAACCTGGCCGGTACACGGCGAAATAAAGAATGATTACATCGTGAAGGCGATAACTCCACTATCGCATCCTGGAATCAAACACGCTTCGTACGAAACGAATGCGAACGCATCAACGATTTACTCAGGCGATTTTTTTACGTCAATTAGCATTGAATCCGAAATAAGTAGTGGGAGTGTTTCCGACGTGTTTGAAAACATTCCATTTTAAGCATTTTAAGTAACAAACGACAAAGGAACGCTGTTCACACTTTGATGGACAAATTTATGGCTTCGCGGAATCTTTAACAGTTCCTTGTGGAAACAACGTTGGAATTTAATATCACCTGTCATACAATGTTGCAGGACATTTCTATTAATATAAATCGATATTAATATTTATTTAACGCGTCCGATTTATAGCCCGTACCGTCATTCCTTGTACCATGAACACATATGACGGAAGAAACAAATCAATACAAAGTCTATCTTACTCCATTTTAGTCTATAGACTATTGTACGCGCCGAGCCCCTAGCGGGCACCTATCAAGTGACGTCACCGGAAGTAGTGTGGGCGGGAAATCAGATGCTAGTGTGCACGATGCCTTATGTACGCACGTTTGCATTAACCTTTATGTTTGGTTTGTTATTTATTCATGCGATCTGCATTCTAGTAAAAAAAAAATGCACAAATTTAGTTTAATTTTCTTTATGTAATATCAAACTTGTACCTATAGAATAACAACAGCAGTAAAAAAAGGCTATCTTTTTTACTGGCTGATATTAATTTCTTTGTCACCATAATAAAGCAAACTGTTCTAAATTCAATTCTTGAAGTATAAATGCGTCGTAACTTTCCGCGTAAGTTGTTTACGCATGTAACCTTTCAAATGTCGAACATCGCTCGGAGCGCCTATTACACATTGAAGTCAAAGGTGTTAAAAGTATATTTTTGTAATATTATTAGTTGGTGAATAGTACGTTTAATCATTTACGTTTATAAAAATAATTTATAACTACGAAAATTTCAATTATAACTTACGAATGAAGTAAGAAGAAAAATAAAACGTATTCTCACAATTTCTTAAATCAATTCTATTATAAATTAAAAATAATAATTTTAGAACAAACTTACAAATAGTAACAATGTAAAAATAAATGGTTCGCGAAAGCTTACATGTAAGACGTTTGTTTCTTCATGTAATATAATTGCTAATCTCGTGTGAATTTAATAGGCAGCCATAACGTAGATCATTTTAACCGTTAACCTTGTTACCGCCCACTTCCTTCTCATATTTTTCTTTAGACAATATGGTGAGGCAGGTGGCTATTGCATTGGTTAATATTTTTAATCCAATTTTCGTGTTTTTTTTAGTCTTTAATAATGAAAATTGCTGTTTCAAGCAAAACTACTGTTACTTAATTCAAAAAGCAGTAAAATATTCTAATAATATTTTTTTCGTAAATTATAAGTTTTGACCTTTGAAAGCAGAATAAAACAAAACAATGTATAAGAAACCATTAGTTAAAATTTGAGGGTTGAAATGAAAGCTAATGCTTTCGAAGCGAGTTTTGCATTCTCGCGTCATACTTATCTTGTATATTTTGGGGAATATTTTTTCCACAATCCACTTAAAACTCAACTGCTTACCCCACGAACTTCCCCACCTGGTCTTATTGGACGAAACAATAAAGGAAATTGCATTTGATATCAACCCCCTTCTCATTACATACCCAATCTATTTTAATGTAGTTCCCTTAGTCGTTCAAACATGCAATGATGTGTAAATTGAGTGATTATACATTATTATGTATCATTATAACTTCTTATATTCTTACTTAATGTTTATCTTTACCTCTTCGAATATCATTAGCAGGTTTATATTCATCCTTTTTTATTTATTTTTTCATATTTATAGTCGGAATTTCAGTTATTCTTGGCAGTACCAAATTACAAATATTTCAACTTTTGAATTTGGGTGAGTTTTGATACTAAACCATAGATTTGGTGTTATATGAGATGCCATATATTGGCAGGTTTATACTCATTTTCTTTTCTATTTTTTTCCATATTTATAGTCGAAATTACAGAAATTCTAGGCAGATTGACACTGTGTAATAATTTTGTTCCAAATTGCATATACCTAGGTACCTCAATTTTTGAATTTGGGTGAGCTTTGATACTGAACCATCGATTTGGTGTTATATGATAGGCCATATATGTATAGTTCCTGTTGAAAATAATGCTAATTAACGACACACTTAAGTTCCACGTAGCTGTCATTGTTTAAGGTATTCCAAATAAACTCATAAATCAGTAAATCGACGGCGGCTTCGTTAAAGCGTTTGAACCTACCTACTCGTTTTCTAATATCGTATTCCTATCACATTCCTGGATCGGAGCCTCTTATTCCATAGGCGTTAAATCCACTAATACATTTTGGGCTCACTGTCGACATCGGCCAAAAATCAGGGCGAACCATGCTGCCCTGCATAGCAAGCAGCCCGAATTGAACCACAACGTTGTAACCCCGACTATCTGCACACTGTTACATTTCCATTGACTGTTGAGTTAACAGAAATCGATGCCAATCTCTTTTAGACGCTTCAATGAACGACAAAAATCGGTAGAGAAGTTATAATCGTACATTTTTCGCAGAGCTTTAGTACGTAAGTGTGTTTTGGTCACTAGTAAAGGACTTCCTAAATTACGTACAATTTGGGGTCACAGTTAGTGTTTATATAGAATGTAGATGTTGGCTTTTGGACGGCTGCCTTGAAGTCCTTAGGGATAGTGGTAATCCGAAATACAGGTCGTCTGTTTCGTACATTTAAGTCGGTTTCATGTAATACTAGAATGATTACAAAATAAAGATAGTATTTCTTAAAACCTTTTTTTTTTTTAATGGTTTATAATTAAATGATTTGTTTGGATGTTAAAATGCTTAATCATCATTTTGTCATTAAAATTGTTAATAATTTAGACTATTAAAGAATTAATATGTTTCCATCATATTTACTTATTAATTTACGCTTTGAGTAACATATGCTCATAAATTTTGTTTCATTAAGCATTTCCGTTCAACATTAACAAAGCTTAATAATTTTTTTAACACCTGACACCAAAACATTAATTCGCTGCGAATAAAAATAATGTCTTAATAAAATTAGTCAAAATACCACGTTACGAAAACAAAAACATAACGCTAGAATTTATTGCGACAAAAAACGTTAAAGGACTTATGAATAAGTTCATAAATGTCTTGATGGTTACAGACGTACATACATTTGAATCCTAAATAACATACATAAAATAGTTGGCGTGTCCCACTATAGGAATTTCTGTTTGCAGTCACGCGATGGATTCCAAGTTGTCTACATAGAAATAACATCATTAGATACTAGACAAACTAACCACTAAGACAAACTTTATAAGCTCATTATTCTATGACTTATGTTGTACGTTTTAGGCATTCTTAATTGCTTTGTTGTTTACTTACAATTTACTTTTAACTTTCAAGTATGAAATATTTTGCCATGATTTAGATTATATTTATAATACACACACAATTTATTATGTGCAGCTTTATTCTGAACAGATGGTACATAAAACCGTAGTCACTTGTTTAAAACACATTAGTTATTCTCTTTTCAAAAGCACACGGTAGCAAGCTTCGATGGTTGCGCAACCTTGAAAAACTTTCACTAAACCCTAAACGTCTGTTACAACAAGGCAAACTGATTCATAATGTCCCACAAACAGTTCCAAGTCCTTGAAACACGTTGTATCCAGTGCCGGGATTCCCTCGGCAGTCAGCTGGGCTATTAAATCCTACTTTACGACGCACTTACCGCGCTCAACCGCCGACCGTTTATGCACTCGTAATACTAACCTTAATTGGCATATTGAGATTATAGCCTTGTAATTAGTTGTTTTATGCTTGTATTGAAGATAACAATCGTTTTCAACGGCCTATTGATTTGTAAACACATTCTTGTTTTTGTTTACATGTATGAACGGCTCATTACTTGAACAAATGAAGCCGTAAAGTCAGTTAAAGCGAGCTTTTTATATATTTGTTAAATATTTTTACCTGTGTCATAAAAATGTTTGTATTTTTTGCTGGACAAAACGTTCCGTGCAAAGGTTCTAAAATATAAGCTAAGCTTAGTTTGAAATTCTATAAACGAAGATTCACCCACTGTGTTTAAAATAAAATAAAAACGATATTCAGTTACAAGGTGCAATGAGAAATATCATTGCGCAAAAAAGTGCTAGCGACTATTGGTTTTTAGAGCGGGATGAAAAAATGATAGCGATTTTCAATTGCAATTCAGTCGCCATTTTCACGTATACAGACAATCCAGTACAATATCTGTTTCGTGTTTTTACATCGTACACAGGCTGCCCGCGTAAATTCGAAATGCCTGATTCTGGCGTACACCAGTATTTTAATTACTCGTTTCGAGAATGATTTATATCACAACACGGACCCGAATGGCACTAGACTTTGTTGTGGTGACGATTTTATTTTTACGTATCGCGGTTTATTTTTATCCTAGCAAGAACATGTATTGCCGATCACACAGACAGTGAAATAAATTTACATACATTACGAAGTAATAAAACAGGTAACTGGAGCAATCAACTATCAAGATACTCGTACCATACGAAACATAGATACACGAAATTTCGTAAAAACGTATGAAATCCGTGTCCATTTCGAAAGTGTTTCGAAATATGGAAGTCGTTATATTTATGAAGTTTAGACACGGTCGGAAAGGAAATTGGACTAGAAAATAAAAATAAAACTGTTCGTAACGGGGTCACGGCCCGCGGGTTCTCATGCCATCAGCATCAGTTGCTTAACGCGCATTTGATAAGCTACATGTACGACGTGCCTAAATACATATGTTAAATTTTTGAGCATTTGGTGACGTTCAACTTGAGTAGCACATGTAAGTATGGGATCTAAAATTGTTCCTTGTGGCAGACCTTACAAATTGTATCAAATATGGCATCTAGATGCAGCTTGTTATATTAAAAATCTATGAAGATCTCCTTAAAAGTTATTCTATTATTTAAAATCGGGTGCTACCTTCAATTTTCCGTCAGGCCTCGCTCTAATTTATAGGTAAGTCCAACAAAGGCATATTGTTAACTAATAAATTACAAAGCTTCAATGACGCTCGCTTTCACCGACCACCCCTACAACAATAGCTCTTAAATGCCAACACGACACATTTTGCTATCCACGATCGTGTTCAAAAACATAGCGACGTCTTGCGCAAACGCATTCACGTGAACCATTGTTATAAACATTTTTGGGCGCTTTCGTAATAACGTAATGTACCGTTAGGGCCACGCGTCCGAAAGATAAAAACTAGTCTAGTTTCTTTTCTTTTGTGATGTTCCGAACAAAAGGGCAAATATGATTTAGTGGTTTCCCATTCTTTAAGAATTAGATAAAAAGAGTAGTTTTTTTGAAAAGAGATTTGTTTTAGGCTGTTGTGTTCGCGCCTTTGTGATATAATGACGTTTTAAAAAACAAAAAAATGTGTTTTCTGGTCGACATCTCTACATGGTGCCTTTTTAAAATGACGACAACAAATGCGTATTGTACAATACTAAAACCTTAACTTTTATATCTAGTATAGACTTACTAAATTTAAAATACCTCTGGGCTTATAACAAATTCATATTGGAGAATTTATATAGGTAGTAAATCGTAGTTCACAGACTTCTAATAAAAGTAACAAAGATCTTGCTAAGCCACCACTTTAGTTGTTTGGTTTGCAAACGGTCTATACTCACTGCTTCATTCTTAAACACCTACAATCTTTCGAAAAAGGTTAATACATAAATTATTGAGGTAAATATTTTCTTGAATAGTTTTCAAGTAACGATTATTTATTTTGTAGGTACCGAGATAGAAAGAAACGTTAATTCTTACTCTTATTTCACTGCCATACAAAATTCCCATGAGTTTTAAACAACGCTAATGCAACATTAAACTGCAAATTAGGTAATATGTATGTGTGAATTCAAATTTGTGTGAGTTTTCTCTTGTTCAAAACCACAGAGTCGTTTGACATCTCAGCTTTATTGTTTGAAAAAGTGTTACTATCTAGAGTTATTTATCGCCACTAAATAACGACAAAACATTCCATAAAGCTGTCGAAGAAATCTCTTGTGGTAAACTCGACCTTATGGCGTACTGAGCTTACACAATTTAGCATATCACATTAGATGAAACATAAAACGAGACGTCGATGGTTGTGTGCGAACGATTTATCAAACTTTCGACGCTAGTCCGCTGCATCTTAATTGTTTGCTGCTAAGTTTCGTGCATTTTCAAAACAATTGCACGCCGTTCGATTTACGATCGGCATTTGTTCGTGCTAAATTTAAATTGTTAGGCTTGGGACAAACAATTTGCGGATTGCGAGCAACGGAGTGGTGTCGGCCGGCACTCGCCTCTGCCACCTAGCGTGATTTAGGAGTTTGCCAGCGCGCTTAAATCATAGCGGTGTCGTCTTCGAGACCGGAATACGTATGCTTTTTGCATTTACAAAGCTTGAATGTAGCCACCGTTGCACCGGCCATCAGTTGCCACATCGCTCGAGAAATATGGTTTGTTTTGGTTCTGTTTAGACGTTCCGTATCCGAAGATATTAGCCGGTGTAATTCATACGTTCTCTCTGTTCAATGATTAGTTATTAATATGTGTTTTATGTTATAATTACGTACCCAAGTGTGCATTACATGGGTTTATGTACCAAATCTTGATTAATATGGCTAAAGCCGTATAATAAAGCTAAATTTAATATTTATGATCCGACTGGAAAGTGTAGCAGTGATCCTATCGCTATAATAGCGGCTACTCTAATGAGATGTAGACGGGCGGCAGACGTATCATTATCGTCGGTTACTTACCTAGAATTACTCACGGTAGGTAATCTAAAGCAGTATGAACAGTGACGATCTCGACTCGGCGACTTAAACTACAATCACATTGAATTCATACAAAACTGACCCTGTATTTTATTCGTATGTAAACTATAGACGCTACGGTGCCGCTATATTACATTATTTTGTACTTTAACAATAAAAAATACTAATATTTCTCTCTACAGAAGATATACAATTTTGTACTAGTAAACGAAAGAAACTATCACTGTTTGTCACTCGTCCGTCTATATAGTGGTCCAGGTAGGAGGAGGATTTGTCGAACTTATTCAGTTTCGTGCGTGGAGTCGCGCGAGTTCAGAGCGCGCGCGTGGCGAGCGGCGCGAGGCGGCGCGGAGTCGCGCGGGGCGGCATGACGGCGGGCGACTGGCGACTGTGGAGGGCGGGCGGCGCGTCGGCCGCGCGCGGCGCACTGCCGCGCCACCGCCGCCGCGACGCCGCCCGGAGCCCCGCGCACCCGCTGATTAAAAATTCTTACCAAACTTTCTTCTCGGGATAGCCTCCAACTTCCCATAAATGGTTTCTTTGTAAGCCACTTTCTTCTTCACGGCATCCCCATTTAAAGTTGCGAACTTGGCGCGTCACTCAGGAATGCCGTTTCAAACGGTAGCTTTTAACTCACAAAAATTAAAACTTAATTTCTGACTCCATGCAACCGTATAGCACATACGGTAGCTAAATACAACATGTATCTAATAGAAATGCTGCAATTTCGGTAATTACACATGTTAAATTAAATTACAGTGGTGTTAGAACACGAATACTTTCTATAGAAAGTTTCATTACTTGAAAGCTAGCAACCTATAATATGCATATGTTAGTAAACTGCGTGTTTTATGTGTTTGCGTACATAAATGCTGGGTATGAGGTATTTGTCGAGCGCCATTTAACATCATTAAAATTTTGTAGAACATTCACGAGGCTCGCGAAGAAGGTGGCCGAAGGTTTTGTTGGCACGTAACGGTTACGTTTATTTTAGAACGGAAAACTATAGAAACATTGTAAACGCGTATTACACCCGATTGCCCCCGCAACTTAAGTGCCGACCGGATTAGGAAAGCGCCCTATGTGTAGTCTGGTACGTTGTTGTTCCACGCGATACAAGATTTAGGTTCATAGAGATGCTCATGATCATATTTAAGGTACAATAAAATTTGTCAATAATAATAGATATAAACTTTTTATGTAGCTCCTTTCGATAGAGGTATTAAACAAAGAAGGTACCATCGAGCATGACACAAAAAAATTAACATGTTGTCTCCAAGTAATAATAAAAAATACAGCAAAAATAATTATTATGGGACACAAAAGTTTGACAACGGTGGAAGGCCACAAATAATAAGGATTGTATTGCTCTTTACCTTTTTCGTGATGTCTACCGCCATTAGCCAGACTAGGCTTTGAAAGCCTCATAGGACTTTAAGCTCTTGGCCGTGGTGTCTATCATGGTGAATGAAACCTTAAAAGTAATACACCTACTTTACACACACTGGCATTGATATAACAGAATCGTTACCAAATAAATACGATTGATTCTAAATAAATTCAAATCTCTAAATTGAAAAAAATATTTTATATGAATTAATAAATCGAACATCAATCAATGCATACCTATAGATAAGGCCGCGGTCCGCCACCTACGGCGAGCTCACAAAGGACCCCTCTAATCGCCCCCTTTCCCCTCCACCCCCGTTTCACCCCCCGGAAAAGCGTGACGACCCACAAATATAATTTTAGGTAAAACTTTCCCCCGATGTTATACAGAGTGGTGCATTAAATAGGTGACGTACTAGGGATGGCATGAATTAAAAATGTAAGATATTAGGGACGCTAATGCTTCGGAAAATAAAGGCGATTAATTATAATTATTTGAGTGTTGGAACTTGTTTGAAGACAAGTAAATTATTTTTGTGTCAAGGATATATATATATACATTGTTATCATAGTTGATTTTGAAAGTGACTGTGAAGAAGTTTTATTGGAACCTTCTTTTGTTTTTCGCTATGAAACAATTAAGGATGAATAAGAAATTACAAATAAGACGATGAGCAGAAAATAACAAACAACATTTCGCAAAACCATACATAGATATTACAAAAACAAATTGCGAGCACAAGAAACATGTTATCACCCTTTCTATCAACCGATAGCAAACGACACGACTATTGTTTCATCAATCAATCAAACCCATAAATAACCAATATCTTGGCTGTATTTTGTACTATGACGTCATTCGGTCTGAATCTCGCTTGACAAGCGTCCGTCATCAAATCGCGGCACAAAATGTTCTACGACTGAAATTCGACGTCACATCGATTGGGAAACGACGAAAACTAACGGTGTCGACATGAATCGTAAAAATGTTAACCGAAGTTAACGGCTGCACGTGTAGGTATTAATTAATGGTTGACTGGTTTAATTGAGATGTGGATTTGGAATGGTTTTGGTTTAATGTCTGTGAAGAATTGTGTTATTCATTTTAACACTGAAATTACGTTCTACGCCGTTTTATTTGACTATTTCCTTATTTGGCCATTGAACAGAATATATGTTCTATTTATATTTTTCTTATCTACCTCATTCGATGTTACTGCACCTACAATGCTTGTTTCTACACTACCCTTGGATGACTGGTAGAGAATGCCTACGCCATAGAGACCGCCATTGTACGTACTCTATTTTTATAACTGAACTTAAAGTTCAAAAAAATCATCATTTTATAACTTATGGCTTTTTAAAAAGATACGAAAACTGACGAACCAAGCTCGAATTTGTATGTTACTAATAAGTAGGGTAATTACGACAGGCATATAACGTGCACGGTAACAAAGCACTTATTTAGAACTCTGGTTTAATCGCCAGTCCGAAAAGCGTCAAAACGGAATCGAAAACACATTAAACAAGCGGGGAACGAGTATGATAGTCATAGACAATCGCCCGAGCTGGCATGGCGGACGGCACACAAAATCGCGACACACTTTTTAATTTATTTCGTCCACAAAAAGCTTTTTGGTGTTTTATTTTCATTTCAACGGAGACTTGCGCTGTAGCGGGATCTCTATTTTTATTTATTCCACTCTCGGATTTTATTCTCTTTTTCAATTTCGCCCCGATCGACGCGGGACCAAGCGGAACGCAGACGGATCTCATTTTAAATTGAATTCGTCTCCTCTTTGCATTTTTCTTTGGCGTTCCTATGTAACAATTCTAATTGGTGTTGTTTGCATGATAACATTGTTCGTTGTGATTAGAAAACGCTCGTTAAACTGAGAAAAATACGGACGTTGAAACTGATCGATATCATCGCGTGATAACGTCGACTTTGAGTAGCTAAAAAGCTTTTTGCAAATTAGATTTTTACCTTCTATAGAGGGGCCTGAGTATATTCGATTGGTAGGTACCATTGTCCCGTTCTAATTTTATTATACTGATTTGATTATAGTCGGTTACGTAGAATATAGAATTAAAATAACTCAGTCTTCAGTAAACTATATAGTTATATACATATAGTCAACATACGGTGCTTGAAACTCGCTGATCTGAAAGCGGAGTAATCGAATGTGATGTCCAGAAGTCAACTTCAACTGCCAATACTGCCAATCCACTGAATAAAATTCTTTAGTTTGACAATCCAACTATTGATCTATCCTACCTATTGTTATAGTAGGGGAGCCCAAGAGGGGATTTCGGGATTTACTAAAGCGCGGCAGATTAATATACAGGGCGATACCTTGTATCCGGTTAAGTACCTCCACCAAATATGAGCCCCATATATAAGGCCGCCAGTGAAGGATTAAGGATCAGATTAGTAAAAAAAAATTGATCATTAGAAATTCTCGAGCGCGTCAGATTAAGGAAGGGTGAGTTAATTACATGATAAAAAGTGTATATTCCACTAATCTGACAATTTGAGAGTGACGTAAAGAAAGGGGAGGGCAGCAAAGTTGTAAAAAAAAAACGTCATCTCGACATTCTCGAGCGTAGCCAAATTTTTTTTTATTTTGAAGGAAATAATTTAAGGATAACGAAAAATATATAATCTGACGATTTCCGCAAGCCGAAATAATAAAAAATCGTCGATAAAGTTTAATGCGTGCAGCTGGGTGATGCCTATATTATTATTTCCCTTTCCGCGTTTTTACTCCTCTCTCACTTTTTCTCAATCTATTACTCTCTCACTCCGTCCCCACTCTGGATTTTACTGCCACGACATCATCACAGCTGATCACAGAGACTCGTTCGTGGCGTATTATTTATCAACGTGTTTCCAACGTTTCGACTTATTTTCTTAATTTAATATTAGTAATGTGACTTAAAGTTTATAAACATTTAATATGAGCCAGATGAATTAGAGCCAGAAGAGGAAGATAATTCTACTGATGAAGATGATGATTAATTTATTAATTAATTATAAAAAAATATTTTTTTTGGCATTTTTTTTTAATTGTTTTCATATAAATACAAGTATTCTACTTAAATAACATACACTTATTTATTTGCATGCTATTTCCTGAGCTTTTCAATTAATTAAGTTCAATGATTTAAAAAATTGAAAGAAAAAATATATTTTTTCGTCAGATTAGGCGAATCCCTTTAGATAATCGTCAGATTATGAGACAGCACGTCTAGAACATAAAGATGAACCATATATATTTTAATCTGACGCGCTTGAGTATTTCAAAATGGCGAATTTTTTTTGCACATTATAATGATTGCCGCGAGTTTGCGTCAGATCGAAATCGTCAGATTATTGAATGAGAGCTTTTTTTTTGGTGCACTTAACACCCCCTTAGAAAATCTGACGCGCTCGATTAAATTTTTTTTTTTTTTCATTTTTAACCCTTGCGTACAGCCACCCGCATCATGCAAATGATCAGATTAACATACGTACATTATTTAAAATACGTAGGACATTGATGGTATCAACATCTGACGCGCTCGAGTATGTCCACGTAACAATTTTTTTTTACATATTTAAAAATCTATAGCCGCTTCCCCCACCGATGAAAAGGTATTATTATATAACATTTTTTTCTTTTTATCATCTAAGCTTTGCAACCTAATAATAAGTCTCTATGACGCTCGAGTAAATCCCCATTTAGCATCGTGGGCTCCCCTACTATTAATACGTCGTACATTGCACCTATGAAAATGATCTAAAATAGAAAGAGAAAATGAATATTAGAAGAAGAAAGGTAGAGGTAGGTCTTGATATCTGAACTTCCAATTCATTTGACCGTAAGAAATCTCAGTGCATTACAGTATGTAATTCAACACCTTTCAACGCTGAAATTTATAAGTACATATATAGTAACTATATTAATCGCCTTAATAACCGCTCTTTGTGTTGTTAATAGTGCAGAAATAGCTTATTATTTGCAGACGTCTATATTTACAATACTGTTACACGACTACATTGTACTCGTGGCTTTTCTTCCGCATACAATTACATTTATAGACATACAGTTCCAAAACCATTAATAGTATGAGTTGGTATGTTAATAGTCAGACTTTTACTTTAAAATTACAAGACAAAAGCTGCAGACTTTAAAAAGGAGTATTTACGCGTTCTGTCGACGTCTTGATTAGTTTATAGACCAATGTTGTTAAACAACAACAACACAGAATATTTAAATACTTGTCGCCAGTTCTGTAAAGTCTAAACGCAGCTTTAGTTTTCGTGTATTCAGACAGACGATTCAAATACAGAACACGACATTCGAACACGTGTTTTTAAATTAAACAATCGAATTCGATTTCCAAAACGTATTTTTTATCACAGCGCAGCGTAGTGTTGCGAATACTGTCATTGATAGTGACTGCGTACCGATATCGAGCTAATGAATATGTATGCAAGCAGGTGCACACCCAGCCAGCCGACATGATTAAATAGGTGCCGCCAACGATTTTTATGCCGAACATCGATACTTTATCGAAGTACGTGCTCGATTCTTTATCGATAATGAATGCTTAAATCGATACAAGGTGGTCTACACTTTTATAATGAAATGAAAGCGTGTTATTAGTGTTTACTTCGTTCATTTTATGTCCCATCATCATTCATGTTGCGGTCGCTTCTGGTATTAAATTAATAATAATATCTGCAAACATTAGGTCGAAACAACTTATTTAGTGATCGTGATAAATTACATAATAACAGCTATGCTGTTCATTGAACCTTGATTAGTACTACAAAAACCTTTATAAAGATAATAAATGCTATCCATTTGCAAGTTGCAAGTCTATATGTATTATATTAGAAACTAATTACATTACTTCATCATTGACTTTACACGAATACACCTTTAGGTAATTAAGTATATTGAATATACTTAAAGAATTAAAGAAATTGCAACATTAAATATATTCTTGCAAGGTAGAACTGAGTAAAACAGACCTACTAAATATTTACATAAAATAAAAATATTGTGAATCCCACGTTCTGCTTTTATTTTTATTGACACAATCATTCATGAATACAGAAAATTAAAAGTGAACCAATTAAAACTAGTTCGATAAACTCGTGTCACAACACTCATAGCAAACTTGTTTCCCATTACTATACAAGTGACGTCACCGCCACAGTATAACCACATCGATATTTGTAACCATGCGTTAATGCCAGCTTATCAATACACTGCTGCTAGTTTATTTTAATCTGTAACCAGTATGACGGCGTTAATTAATATGTATCAAAGGTTTTATGGAGACTAATTACACCGGTGGATCAACAACACTCAAGTTGAGATAAGAAAAAACGAATCGATGTTACTTGGCTAGTGATAATGTCGGTTTCAGTTACTGGAATTTAAACAAGACTTTATAGGTAAAGCGTTTAACAAAACACCTCGAACTAGAAGATATTATTTTAGTATTTATATTATAATCTTAAGCTACGCTTTAAAATATAAATGCCGAATTTTATACCCAAGGGAGAAAGACTGGGCAAAACAAAAAAAAACACAATGTGCAATCTGTTTGAGCATTTTGACTCTACTCATATTATATATTCCCTTTCTTTAAGGGTGCAAAAATTGACAGAAATATACGTTTTACGTAACGTGTCTTTGCTAACAATATAATCTGTCCTACATCCATCCTCAAAAAAGAAAAGTTAGTTATGTGTTTTAAACTTGTACATAAATAAAAATAAGTACGATATCTATTTTTAAGTACGTTGGAACCTTATTATAAAGAACAAAGTGGCGCCCAGATGTTTTTATTCATGTCCCATCGCTTAACGGTAGTGTCGTTAAAGTTTTTTTAATTAAGATTTGAGTAAGTTTCCTTTTTGATAAACACCGGATATTTACCTACTTATTATGTGTAATGTTTTAATAAATTGTCGATGAATTCAAATAACAATCAACTCTAAAGGAAGTGCAGATTGATTGTGATAGCTGTCGGTAAAATCTTTGAAGGTTTGGTAATTTTATTTCTTCAGTAGAGGAAGAGCACTAAGAAATTTTAGATTTATATATTTATTATAGGTACTTATACCATTATAAAAATTTAATTAATATTAAATAAAAAAAAGACAGGCAATGTAAAATGAGTCTTAGATCGAGAAGAGGTTATAAGCCCAGAAGCATCAGCAACAAGCCATATATAGATTGTCACGCAATAACATTAGTTTAAAAATGTAAATACAGCAGTTCATAATACAAGTTGTAACTCAACATTGACCCAATTATACTAATTTAAGATCAATTAACAGAAAACTCAATACCAATAATTTATTTTTTTTGTAGATGATATACCAATTAGTTTCGATAGACATCACTGAATCAGTACAAACAACAACAGGACGTATAAATAACAAATAAGAAAGCCTTGAATAGATTTTAATAATAAAAAAACTGGTTTAGCTCATTATTATTTAAGTATTGCAATTAATTAAGAAGTTCCCACGCTTAATACTATCCTATTAAGATTGTCTACAGAAGTATTTAAACATAGTAGGTATGGTGACAACGGCTATGGCTAGATATTACATTCAAATTAATTCACAAAAATGATTTTTGGTTTTTATTATTGGTTTTAATGATTTCCTTTTGTTTTTATAATTTTCCTTATCAAATTAACTTACTAGGTAGTAACCAAATTTTTAAACAGAATAAAAATGTATGTTTTACCTGACACAATGATAAGGTAGGTGTGTTGAAGTGATAAGGTCGACGTTTGCTTGTGGTGTTTTAAAATAAAAATACGTGTGATTTATGCAAAGATCTATTTGACACTACTTAGTAAATATTAAATGAGCGGCGGGTACACATTACATATAGATAGCTATAGGGACTACAGTAATTGAACGAACAAGGTGAATACGTAACCAGCACGTGTCGAACTCGATAAAATAAAGCAAAAAAAAAACGTCGATCTATAAATTACAGTACCTCTACCTTATTGCCAAAAATTTAAACCAGCTTCTTAAAATAACTAGAACATAGCAACAAGTCTAGTTGTCGACGGTGCGTTCCGAATCCCGCGCGTTTAATATATTTGCATTAATTATTTTGAAGCTGATGCGTATCGCGCGCAAACGTTCGCATTGATTGTGTTTACGATAATCACAAAAATTAATAAATTATATAAAATACGGCTATTCGAAGATTTTGTTGGAATTGGTAGAATTCAAATAATGTCGTTTACGAAAATTTTTGATTCAGAAATGTAGAGTCGTTTAAATTTCCGTCAAAATATTTAGGTGCAAGCTAAATTTAATGTATGGATATTAATTTTATATGATAACATCGACAGTTAGAAACATAACATAAGAATTTATATACTTTGAACTATGATAAACACTGAATCGTAAGCTTACGTATATCACGTGTATATTAAAGATTTTAGGTACAAATTAGAAGGTGCTCAAAGAGTCAGTGGGAACAAAATAAATATTCATTCTATCTAATTCAGTCTTTATTTTTAAGGTCTACCTTCATTCAGATCTCTGGACAAACACGCAACGATTTTAATAGGAACAACTGCGATAAATTTGAAAAAAGGGCTTCTTTTGTTTTATTCTTTTTGAGTTAAAAAAGTTATGTGCTAGGTGACATGTTATGCGGCTTATTTCAGATTTTTCGTTTGAGATTGCTTAAATAGACTTAAATTTATGGACGGACGGAGTGCTATTTCCGTCGGACGAGTTCGAGTTGGTGATTTATTTGAATTTGAAACATGGCCCAGGACACAGAAGTCGAAGGAGAATTTAATTAGATTATTAACTCATTGTTGAGTGTGATTCAGCTTTGTAGAAATGGAAATAGATTTAATAAATCATAATTAACTCTGTTTTCCGTTGGAGGAAAATTTTGAAAAGATGAATTACTTTCGTTGGGTGAGTTATGGTCAAGTTGAACACTTTATCAGACGATCAACAGATTCCCCTACTATTTGTATGTATGTGTATCGAATGTTGTCACCGCAACATTGGAACCGTATTAGCTATTAGCATTTCAGTTCTAATTCCATGTGGTGCTTCACAACATGGCCGGTGCAATTAATTAAATTTTGTTAATTCGAATGACAGCGTTCTAAACGTTGAAGTTATTAGCACCGAAACTAATTTCAGTTCTACAATACCAAACGAATCAATGTATATACTTACTTGGCGATGCCTTTATATTCTTTAATCAGCTCATACTATAACATATCCACTTTTAGACATAGGTATCGTCCTTAAAAAAATATAAGCTGAGGGTAAAAAAAAAGATCTAATTCTAAATCCTCATGGTTCTAAAAATACGATAACAAGCTAAATGAGGCAACACCAAACACGATTTATTAACGCAGCATACATCTTAAGCAGCTCACCTTGCGCATTAAAGCTGTTCTTTAAGATACCTATGTAGAAACAAAAGTAGTCTTAGAGAAAGGCCCAGACGTGGCCGACGTAAATCTTTTGTTCGTTTTGCTACGGAAAAGTGCAAGGGAGCGAAAACTAACAGGAAAGAGGAGTGGGTACGCTTTTATTGTAACACTTTGTGGTAACTAATTGTTTTACTTTGTTTTTCTCCTAAGTGTTTTGATTATTAATTTACGAAAAACTTTTACAAACTATCCTATAGAAACAGTTGAATCATAACCTATATATCAATCAGCCTCATAAGGTATAGAAGAAATGTCGGAATACTATAGGAAAGATTTATCTAATGATGACACATCATAATGGTGTCATTGATTCATCTTATATTTCTGAAATCTATTTCATTAGATAATTCACCACATAATTTTTCATGAGATCCTAAAGACAATGCTTAGTGAATATTAGGGCCCTTTTAAAACAAAATAAATTTTGGACTCTCGTAAAGCTTTCGACACTTCCCGACATCCACATTCAAGTGACGTAAATCAAAGAGTTTAGAAAAAAAACTCGCCGAAATAAAGCTCACGTGAAAGTTCGAAAATATCAGTGAATATAATTATGAGAGCGAACACCCGCTGGTTTCCGGACTTCTGGACCCCCTACTATTTTTGTAGAGCTGATCTTTGTATGAGAACTATGCTAAGTTGATATTAAAATAGAAAATGTTGTACATAATGTGCTTAGCTGCCTAGTACAGCTACATAATTATATTATAAAAATTAATGAAGTATTTGGTTACATTGAACTTTTATTCTATGACGTGGTTACTTTTAAGCAATTGTTTATCGTTGGCATTATATTATTTTAATTGCAGTATTCGACTACAGTAAGTCTTGTACTTGTAATAACGCCGGTAACTTTTTTCACCTGTTTTATGATTCCAATATCTACATTTATGTACTTATTTATTCTTTAAACCATCGTTTATTTAACTAATATATATTAGCACTACTTGAAAAATATATTTTTAAATAATATTGTAGTAGTTTTTAGGTATGTTATAATTATATTCAGCTGCAGATTTTAAAGGTTTAAAGTACAAGACCTTATCATGTTCTCGTACACAATTACCAAGGGGAGTATCTTTCGAGATCCCATGGTAATACATTAGGGATTCTTTGCGTAGTTATAAATAAAAGATAACTCTAAAGTCCTACCTGCCGAGCGACTTCTGTCTGTGAATTGCAAATACCAACTGTCTAAGGTGAGCGTATATAAAGTTCTGGCTTCTGAATAACATCACGTTTAGGCGTCAAAACTTTGCTACTATTCGCTTTCCGTTTTTATACTATGTTACATTAAAATATTTTTTAGGTAATATTTTTTTTGTTCTGCGAATGAATTCGAACAATAGTGTTTGTTACGATCGTTATCGGCGGTTGTATAGCAATTAAAATGGTAATTAAAATAAGTAGGAAGCGTACCCAAAACCGGGTGTAAAGTGTAGGCGCGGGCATCGCCGCAACAACCATAAAATTCTTTATGTCGACACAGATTAGGCTGGACGACAGAGAAAACGAGTTGATTTTGACGCATTGGTTTCCTGTTAGATTTAATGAGGTAAAACTTGATTCTTGATAAATAAACTTGAAGAAAATAATATTAATTTCATTAAATGATACTATCGTAAACACAATATGCATGATTACATATATCTAAGTAAATAGATAGTTAGGTATAAACACAAAGGCGAACCTCAAATCCTTTTCTGATAACTATGACTGATCACTACATTTTGTTTTGATTATGACAGTTGAAGACTCGGTATTAAATTCCACTGATGCTTCTGACTGTTAACTACACTGTACGAATTTGTAAAGCTTTTTTATGTTAGCGGTATCAACGATCCATTTAGTGATCGAATTTTAACAATTGAATTGCCAAACGGCAAAGCTGCGGTGATGGCCTACTAAATATTTAAATTTCATTCACTCTTATTATTCGACTAAAAGCATAATAATATTACCATTCAATTTCAGGCCGTAAAACTTGTATACAAATAGTAAGGTAGGTATGATCAAAAGGCCAATGAGTCATCGCGGCTTTATCCGATTTCTGATGTGTTTTGAATAATATACGAAACAGTTACATACAGTTGAATTATAACTGTCTGCTAAATTAATTAAACGTTACAATAATATGTATATTTTAATTAAGACCTACTTAATTCATTATTGTTTCATCCATATAAATTGTTTGTATACTGAAGTATGGTATGACGAATACGACAAAATCAATAGCTTGAATTTTCGATAGTCCAAAGCCACATTTTACAATGTCATACGTAGTACAAAGGTCATATAATATAATTTTCTATTCGTTTTTCTTTAAGTGTAGTAATAAACCATCCCGTTTATCCAAGAGGAAGACAAAACAACTGAAATAAGCAGACCATTATAAAACTTTTAAAACGCTGTATATGGACTATTTAGAACCATTTGCTGGGAGCTTCGCAAGTTTTTCTCTAAATAAAAAACCTTCAGACCGAGGACGAAGGCAATAGACTTCAGGTTTCTTGAGACTAAAGTTAAATATCCATTTAAATCTTCGACGCCGGAGGTCCCTTGGGTATACAGCGCTGCAGCAACGAAAAGCGCTGTTACATTGACTGCACAAGAAAATTGGTAAATTGTGTTACGTTACCTACATGGTTTTGCAGGTCTGCGCTATGTTTTAAGTAACTTTCGTGTTAATTTTTTATTAAAAATCTATTCCTCACAATATTTTTAATCCGTACTAAAATTAGATGTCGTTAAAGGTTCGTAATAAGCTATTCCTTTTATATTATTGGCCAGTGTTACTCAGATCCCACGCTCAGAAGTAGCTTATTAATTATACAATATCTTAAACATTAATATATCCGTAGTTCTAGTTACCGACAACTTTCAGTACCTACTTTCAACTTACAGCACATACACTGGCATACAGTTATTCTTTTTGATCTCTAAATTTATCTGTATCTTTAATAGATTCGTATTATAAACACAAATAGGATTCAACAAAAGGAAAGTCGCTCAACGTATTCACCACACAACAGTTAATGTTCCAACTTCAGGCCATCATTTATCCTCGCGCCTTCGCTCATCCATTCACAGCTCAAAGAAAGCGCATCAAGCGACATCGAGCGATACTTACCTAGCTAGCAGTATATAGCTCCGTCGACGACGGCACTAAATCAATACGAGCCATCACGCCCCCCTACCACCCCACCCCCTGCCGCGCTTCAAGCCGCTGCTTTCCCGCCGAAAGCAGCCACCACCCTTGAAAACCTCGTGAGCTGAGCTCCTACTTCTGTTCGGCTTTTGTGGAGGTGTACTTCGAACGAGACCTCTTGGGATTTGTCGCGAACGCTCCAATTGACAGTTCGCAATTTGAAATTGCCTTTTTAAAGTACGATGCGGTAAGCTAAGAATTAGCACGATGAACTAAATCTCTATTATAAAAGCCCACGTCACTCACTGACTCACTGACTCACTGATTCTGGAACGCTCGCACACTATGATAATTTTTAAAGAAAGAACACATAACAAAGAGTTTATCATAAAAAAGTTTCAAAAACAATATTTTCGCGAAACGTCAATGACTGAAGAAAAGTATTAAGTTTTGTTATGATTCAATCAATGTTTCCGGCAAGACGTTTCTATAATACTTTACGCGCGAGCGAAGCCGCGGGCAACAGCTAGTTTAGAATACTGGTTGTACAAGGTTTTTACTCCATTTGCCAATTATGTGACCTCCAACTGCTTGGAGTGCAAAACGAAACGAGGAAAAACATAGAAGTCTATTTACTTCATATTTATGCCTGGTAACTTTTATATTTGTGTATTTATTTAGTTCCGTTTTTTTTTTTTTTATATTACATTTAAATAATTCATAAATAAATCAGCCGTGAACTGTACAGTTATTATAATCTATAATATCATTAATATGTTTTCACAACTTTATTAATCAATGTTTTCAAGCGCTAAAACCATTTAGTCGCACTATAATTATCCGTAATGTTCCTACTAAGCGACTGTATAAATCAAACATGCGACGCTATTGTTCGATTCGTGTTAGATTGATAAGGTTATTCCCAAGTGTGAACGAGACAGATATCCATTGAACGCTTTCTATTCATAAGTGATTGTACAAGCAAAATTTTACGAACATTTAATCGACATTTGAATGAAGAATATTGAAGCCAGATGTATGTTAAAGAATTAAGTTTTTAGAAAACATACTGGGCAGTAAAAAACGAACTTTGTATTTTATGTAAAAGAAAAGAGAAATAAATTGTTGCAAAATATTAAGTATACTGTGAGCTCAGTTGGATGGAGCCCATCAAAAAGTTTTTGCGCGCTTTTACAGTTCAGTTAGAAAACGATTTTCATTCCATTTACATAACGTTTTAACCCTTTCAAGTTATTATTGTTTTGAAATGTTCAATCCATTATCTCTGTGCCCTCCACTTTATGATTTAGTAAGATTTACTCAAAAATGGGGCCGTTAAAATACCTGGTTGGATCTTGTTGATAATATACTGCAATTACCTGCGGAAAAAGAAAAAACATTTATTAATAACATATTAATTAGGTGTAAGTAAGTACTATTTTACACAACTACGAAGACTCTACGGAAACAAAGTCGTGTACTTCTTGAAACACTAGGGTAATATTACAGAATTTTCGTGACCATCAGAGATCATTGACATTGTAAACTATTCCTAAAATTTCAACGGGCCTGTTCGGAATCGCGCGACTGGCAATAATGAAATAAGCGCAGGACAAATATAATAAATCTCGCAGAGACGCGGGGGCGGCGCGGCGACTTCCTCTTTCGATATTTGAATTTAATTTAGCGTTTTGCATTGTTTCTTTTATCAATTTGAATGGTTTTTTAAATGGAACATTTTTGTTCTATGAACGGAACTGAATTCAAAATTCATAAATCGAATAGTGTTTTTGTAGAGCATAACGAAACTAGGCTGCGTTTTGTTTTTCCTAAATCGAACAAAGGAAGTTGTTAGTTTATTGTATCATATATTATTTTATTATACCAATAAAAATATCAAGTTATTTTGAACGTATATACCTATGCACATAATATATTATTCGTATGATGAATTAACGTATGTAGCATGCAATTGCTATAAGAAGAACAAAATTCTAGATGAATTAATCCAGTAAAAAACTTCCATGGAATATTAATTAAGTCTTTCTGGTTTAAATCTGCATGACCAGATGAGATGATAAAGCACTTAAATACCCTGCCACGGTGTAACAACGGCAAATTGACCATAATTCTTTATGGTCCCTACTTTGCCCCCATCAGATCTTGACGTTGATGAAATGCCAATAAACGACGATAAGACTGTTGCCTCTTAATTTGAGCAGTAATCGGATTTTATTTATCTCATACAAGAAAGTGGATTGATTCTTTATATCTACTAAACTACGTATGTTAATAAGAATAGACTACCAATTTAAACCTATGAAAAATGTATCCTGTTAAAATAACCTATCTAGATGTTCAGTTCTGATAATACATGCCCACAATTTCAGAGAGCACCTATTCTTAATATCAGCGTCTCAAGAGATCCGTCAAAAAAAAACTTAAATAGATTAGATTTGCTAACCTACAACCAGTTTAAGTAGATTGTTCCGCGTGATAATAAAAATCCCATTTGAATGTATTATGGGGAATCCCATAATGTAAAACATAATCACTAACTTGTCTAAATTACATCCGAATAGATCTGTAAGCTGATGTTTTGATCTTAGTATCATTTTAAGGATGTTATAATAGTGAGTATTACTCAATTTACAAATTGGAATCTGTAATTGTTAACCCCAAAGTGGTAAGGCATGTTCTTTTCCATGAGTAGAGTTCTTTCTCCTCAAGGTGGCAGTAACAGGCCTGCATTTTTAAATGCATATTCCTTTTACACAATCATGAGTCCATTCGAATTCTTTTATAATGTTTCGTTTATCTAAGTACACGAACACGAAATGAACCAACATAGCCTTATTAGTACAAAATACTGTCGATAAATAAATAAATTTTAGTGTATTTTGACGTAGCGGTGGGCTTCGGTGGCGATCGTGTTTCGCGTGTTTACATCCCGGTTTATCAGCCGGTTTAACTCACGGTCTTAATGTAAGGTAATGGACACAGTGAAGGTAGAAAGGAGGGTAGACTAGGATAAAAATGTTGGGTCTAAGATTTTTTTTCTTTTTTCAATAAAAGGAATATTTAGATAGTAGTGAAAAGATTTTTAATACGATATTGGAAGCATCATCTACTTTTGCTTTTAAGTGGGAGTGAAGTTATTGTAAGATTTTTATATATATACATATTCCCGCCATATATGTTATAGTAATCATAGCCGCGTCACTTGACGCTGCAAATTCTGTCGAAAGGGGAATATTTTTAATAGGTAAGTATAAGATTACATAATCTAGTTATTTACCAGAAATACTACAAGGAAGCATTTCTTGTAATTTTTCACAAGGTAAGGTTATCTTAAAACAAAATACTGAGAAAAAAATGTTATCTTGAAAAAATATTGTCATTAAGTATTATAATATTTTTGTTTATTTTGTCCTTGTGTAGCTGCAGCTTTACTCCGCTCGCGATGATAATCAGATTCGGGCCGTATCTATATACATATCTGAACTAACATACATAGGGTAAAGTTTTTAAAGTCTCGCCTCATGGCTAGATAGCAGAATTCGTGACTTACACTAGCCTCCACCATGTTATAATTACGTAAGATTACACGCCGGATTAGTTGCGCCCAAGTAATGATAGGTCAACGGAGATTTAAATCCGTTGAGTAAAATGTATATGTATGTATGTTATGGAATGTTGTGTTGCTGTTTGTTGGTGGTCTTCGTTAGAAGTACAGTTAGGTTTGATTGGCAAGTATGTAGTTTCGAAGACCGATTGGGCTTAAAAAGACTATGTGAAATTAAATATAATGGAAATAATTTGCGCCTATCACAGCTGCTGCTTGTAAGCTATAAATTCGCTTATTTATAAAACAAAATCTTTATACATTTTATGTTACCAAGTAGGTGTATTTTTATTAGGCACTAGTAACAAGATATGCGTATTCTCACGAAAACTGAAACGACAATTAACTTTAAGATGTTTTTAAATATATATCTGTCGCTACTTCACACCTTAAAGTGACAGAGACGACATAAGATTTAAATTGGCTTGAAATTAATTGACGTTATAGTACTCGGCCATTAGATTAGTATTTTAAGTTAAATGAAAGTACAACGTTCTTTTTCGAACACGCAAAAGCCACCAAATGTTTTTAAGTTAGAAATGAAGAGTCGTAATTTCATAAACTATGTCCATTTTTTCAATAATTACCAGAATCTAAATTCATATTTTATAGAGCTATATTCATGAAATATATAATCAGCAGACGTCCAACAGACGTACAACGATCTAACTACATACGAACACTATTGCGCTATTATTAAACTCTCACCCAAAAGCGTCGCAATCCAAAATGGCATACAAAGTTCACACGAATGACGTTCCCTGACGCAGGAATGGAACACCACGCTGATGGGGTGACACACACTGTTATTATTAGTTTTTTGTGCCCGCCCCGCCCCGCTCTCCCCTCCGAAACTCGCAGCCGCCATTAGAATCACTTTTTGTCATTTTTTTACACATACGTCGAGAGTTGCGCTTAGTAGTATCCATTGGTAGTTTTACACATTTGTATGTGAGATTTATTGATAGTTCAATTGTTTCGCGGCTGCTTAGAATTAATTAAATGACACCGTATTTAAATTATTACAGTTTAGACAGAACTATTTCGCTACCAAATGAGAATTTATCAAACAATTTATTTATACGAAAATAAATTCTAGCTGTTACCTTAATCAATTATTCATCACGCTGAAATTGGTTCACATATTTTTATCCGTCAACACTATAGATTCACTGATCGAAGACACGTCATTAATAAATAATACATCAATTACTTAAATTCATTTTTGTTTATCACTCGACGTATCGGAAAATGAGTCTTGTAAACTTCAAATAGATGTAAAAAATCGCAGGTTATCGGCCCGAAGCAAGACGTTACATAATTTATTATTTATTTACAATCCGTCCAGTTTTTATGGCCACTGCGCTACAACAATTTAAATACCGCAATATCAAACAGCTGGTAATGACGTGGATGTCCACTGAATTTTAATGAACGACTTTATTATTTTCAATAAAGTTTGCACCGTTTTTCGTCTCGACAATGTTCGACGAGCAAGTTTACCGGACGGCCGAAAAACGGTCACTAAATTCAATTGCGACTCAAAAATCGCAAGGTAGCGCGGACCTTGAAATCTTTTTGTTTATAAACAAAAGGGTGTTATGCAAGAAGTCGTAAATGGATCGGTGTGGAGCGTTTTATGGTCGCATTATGGACGGGGCGAGATAAAGCGTTTGTTTTGGGTCGTAAATAAGACTGCAACAGGTACGATGCCAACGGGACTCCACAATCACGAGTACGCTTTCACTTTTGCTTATTATCATTGTGAATCGATCTCTTTATTGGTATAACTTTTTGTGTACCCACATCCTATTTTATTTTGAATGGAGTTTATTAAAAACGTCCTTATTAGTCCGAGGCATGCAAACACGCAAATTCCTGACGGCAACTCTAATTAATAACAGTTGTAATTAATAGTAGGCACTTATTTGGATTACTTTTTTAAGGCTTTTACTTGAATATGAAAAGGCTATCTCCATGTATCACTTATGTTGAACGTCGAAATAATTACCTTTTGCGATTTATAAACGTCGAAATGAACGAACTTAAATAAAAACCGCAGTGAAAAATATACCGTGAAAAGTCTGGGAATAGAATTGATTAGATCTAAATCAAGTGCTAAATAACTAATAGGCATTAACTTAACCTTGTCTTTGCCAATTATAGAGTTCTAGTTAATAAGTGTAGTCTTACACGGGAAAGGTGGCTATTATCGAAACGATTAACGGCATGGTTTTCACGAAGGAAACTTTATATTTAATCACACTTTTTATTCCCTAATTCGCAAGGAGGTTATAAAAAAGTTAGGTTATCGACGTCTTTTGCCGAAAAAAAAAATACTTGTATTATATTGTATTCTTAAATATAATGCTGGTATTATACTCTGTAAAATATAGCTTGATACCTGTGACGTTAGCGACTCCGTTTTAAAGACAGCTTTACTAAATTTATTTCTGAAAAAGTTCAAGTTTTTAAATATGAATACGACATTTGTGTATAAAAATAGAACACATTTTTAAAAACAATCATGTTATTATAAAGATACCAGTAAAAACAAGGGTAATTTAAATAATTTATAATTTTTCTTAAATATTTTTTTGGTTGTTAGCTTATTTTATAAACGCGTTTTGAAGACTGGTAGGGTCGTGTAACTGACTGACAGACGAATATCGATAAAATAATAGTATGAAAATATCACTAGTATTAAATGGATAAAATTATTAAATAAAATAATGTTTTTACTATAGATTTGTATTTTTTTAGTCTGGCAATAATGGTTTCGCGTGCAGGAAACAAGCGGGCGCCATCTTTTTTGAGTCAGTACGAGTGCCGACGCGACGCCTTGTATACGCTACCTATTGTTTTGTTGTTATTGTGTTACTTTGTTAAGTTCTGTTGTTACCTTTTTGTTGTCTCTTTATTTGTTGTTTTTTCTTGCACCACAATGCCGAAAAGACCAAAAAAGACTGTTTTGAACAGTGAATGTCGCGAATTTGTGATCCGTTTGCGCGAGTATTTTGAACATGAAAATCAAAATGGCGGACCGCTACTACCATTGGAGCAAGTGTGCAATAGAGTTGCTGACGCTCTTGGTATCGGACGAGCTACAGTAGCTCGAATTAGCAAAGAAAAGTATGGAGAATCGTCAACGGAGATGGCTGCCGAAGGTACAACATTATTATCGACGCCAAATAAAAAAAGGAAGAAAGTTTCTCCAGTCACTGAAATTGACGACTTCGATGCCAATGCAATTCGCAACCATATTTATGCGTATTACACACGTGGTGAATTTCCCACGTTAAGAAAATTAGCCGTATCTCTGAAAGACTCGGATTTATTTAAAGGAAGTTTACCATCGCTATCCAAGATTTTAAGAAAAATCGGTTTTGCTTATAAAAAAAGCGATAAAAGAAAGATTTTAATGGAGCGAACAGATATTGCTTTGAGCCGAATTGACTTTTTGCGCAAAGTCAAAGACATTACAGATTGGGATAAAGTCGTTTTTCTTGATGAAACATGGCTCAACGCAAACCACACTCTATCAAGATCGTGGACAGATGATAAAGCAGAATCTACCACCAAGGTACCCGAAGGCAAAGGGCAAAGATTAATTATTGCTCATGCAGGAACATCGTCAGGTTTTGTGCCCAATTGTTTGCTGGCGTTCAAATCAGTAAAAACAACAGAGTACCATGAAGAAATGGATTTTACAAAATTTAAGGGGTGGTTTTTAAATCTTTTAAATAATTTGAGTGAACCACATATTATTCTGATGGACAACGCTCCGTACCATTCAGTGCAAATAGACAAGGCACCTACGACGAGCAATCGCAAAATGGAAATAATTACTTGGCTGCAAAACAAAGGAGTAGAAGCCAACAACAGCATGCTCAAGAAAGAATTGCTACGATTAGTTAGCATTCATAAGCCCCGAAATCCAAAATATATTTTAGATGAAATTGCGAAGGAAATGGGCCATACCGTCATCCGCTTACCACCATATCACTGCCATTACAATGCAATAGAACTAATCTGGGCTCAAGTCAAAGGTTAGTGTTGTCTAAAAAAAATAATTACATCGAGTATACACATTTCTTGTTTGAGTTTCTTGCCCGTTCTTCTCAGTACGGTGTAACCGAATGGGCGGACAAACTATGTATCTGACGTTTGGAAAACATACTGAATATATTTAATTCAAAATAAAACAATTTGATTTGATTGTTGTAGGTTTTTTTACTTAATCGAATCGTTATTTTTTCAGGTTACGCTGCTAGACATAATGTAGCACCGCCTTTCACAGCAAACAAAATGTTAACCTTACTAAACGAAGCTTGTGTTCATGTAAACGCGGATGATTGGAAAAAAGTAGTTGAGAGAACCAAAAATGTTATACACAAAGATTGGGAGCGCGATCTTCAGTTTGACAACATATGTGATCAAGAATTGATTATTAATCTTCAGGACTGCTCCAGCGATGAATCGGAATTTGAGTGTGATGTTGATCTCGAATGTACACCGTTCGACAATTAAAATTTTAAATACATACTAATTCCTACTGTTTCATTTCATTTAAATAAACTATTAAATAATATTGGGGTTACTTTTGCTCTTTTTTTGAAAGAATAATGAATGGCAAAATAAACCGATAGTTGGGAGTTTTCTAAAGAAAACATTTTTTTCACCTTATTATGATTTAAACATTTAAAACTAAGGTACATCTTTAATTCTTTCTTTCAATGTCGTTACAATGTAATTTTTTATGAAACTCATAACGACATAGATATCGATAAAATACGAAAGACGCTCCCATCCCTAGTAATGTCATTCTGACAAACGTCACAGGTATCAAGCTATATTTTACAGAGTATAGGTATAATTATTTTGACTGCAATCTACTAGTACATGTGTGTCGATGCAACGAAATGTGTCTACGGAATAACTCTGTATTTACAACATCACTACTGTACTGTAGTCCACCAATCATAATTTGAACCGAAATTCTAAACAAAACAGTCTATCCACCTCCGTAATAGTAATTGAAGTGGTCGTATGAATAATATTTGGGCGTCACTCGAACGGACGAATCGATATGTAATTATAGAGTGAAAATGTACCCCTCATAAATATTATATCCGAGGTAGTGGGGCGAGGCCGGAATCGCCTGTGGCCTCTTTTGTGTGGACTGAAGTGTATGCCATGTTAGATGACGTCACCGTTCAGTATAGGAAATTGGAGCGTGGGTATGTGGAGATAGTGACAAGGTCCAGAGAATGTTGGCAATGGTTTGTAAAAAATTAAAACTCACTACATTTTTATATGTAAAGTTTATAACTATGAATAAGTCTCTTTACATTGTTGTGACATTAACAAAATAATTGAACAAGATACAGTTTTATAACTAGGTACCTATGTAAGCCGACAGAACACACAGACCGAACTAAAACAATGTTTAAAAAATCATAATTGGATACATATCTCTTACGAGTATTTCATTAAGAATACTCCAACAATATGTATATACGGATACAAAAAGCATTGTAATTAACGCAAAATATTAACCAACCTATTTTGGCTTCCCCATTCCGTAAATGTTTCTATGAAATTGTTTTGAAACTTCTATCTAATTCCTTTCCACGCAACGGTTGCATGTCAGATGGCTGTTAACTATAGTTTAGATTAAACCAGTGCCAACTTCCACGAATCATATAAAAATTGGCCGTGAAATTTCACCTTTGCTACGGGAATAACGTTTTAAAAAGACCGTTGTGTTTTTGTGTAATTCTAACGTTTAATTTTGATTGGATTTTAGGTCTTGATTGCCGTTGTGTAAGATTGATTGTGTTAAATTGAGTTTAACGTTCATTACTGGTTTGGTATTGGAAAAATATTGGTAGTTATTTATTTTATTTGCGATGCTTTCAATGTATGAATGATACCAACACAGAAAAATAGCACTAATAAAAATATGGGAGGTATTTTATTCTACATATCCAGTTTTTGTTCCAATACTACAAATTCTACTCATTGTATCGATCTACTATCCGGTTACAACAACTTTTTGCTGACAAGGTAATGCGGTCAACATATTAAACACCCTGTTTGATATAACAGATAACAAAAAATGTATCCATAATTCAACTCTTAATACAAAGTAATAAGCTCGCATTATTAGCAATTTTCATATCGTACATCAAGTACGAAAGACGACGAAACCAATTATCATGTTATCTTACCCGCATATCGTTAACAAAGGGTCAAACCAGTTAACGCGCAATACTGTCCAATGTAAGAAATGAAAAAACAAAAGCACTACCACTTTAATCTATGAGGGTATTTAATAAACATCTGCTTTTTGGAATCCATGTCGCATCTGTTGCCATGGCGATGGCGTCGAGCCTTTTTCAAAATTTCAAATGCGCGCGAGCCGCTTCCAGACAACGGCAGATGTTCCAATTCCCAGAGTCAACTCACATAGGATTTTAAACTATAACCACGAATAAATAAAACATAAATTCAAATGGACAATCACATATTAAAAAACTTCCCCGCCTTTTTTTTATTCGTCCTCAAGAAGTTAGATTATGATGTTCGAATTTTAAAGTTGGCTGCAATTTAGGGTCTGTGGTAGTGATCGCCATAGATAAAACAGTAAACGGGATCATTACTACAACCCTAACCTAATTTCAAGTTAAAGAATAAATACGTAAATTTGTCAAACGTCTCATTTTAAATGTTGATATCATGAATTTTATTGCTTTCAATTACTTAATAACTTCATTTAAAACAGAACAGTTTTGTTTTATGGTCTACTTAGGATAATGAGACAGGGAGAGAAATATTTTAACTCCGCCCTTATAAGTATCATACAGTGCAATTTACAAATCGAGTAGGGAAACCCCATGAGATTATAGTAAGTTCAAATTCTATACATTCGATATTGACCACTTATTTGCGGAAAAACCCATGACCCGACTGCACTAATGGAAAATGAATTTTAGTACGTCAATATAGAGATAAGTTTTCCGTGCAAACTTATTTGATGCCTCCTAATTGAAAACAAGGGGATATAAAGAATGGCAAAATATTTACAGAAACAGACTTATATTTTTAAACAAAATATTATCGCTCACAAGATTAAACCAACGTTAATAAGCTTGATAAGGTAAAATATCGCCGTTATTTTAATAAAATATTATATATAATATACTAAAGTGTGACGTGGGTATAAAGTTTTTTTTTAAGCTAGATACTACATTAGTGTGAAGTTTAAGTCTACGAAGATTTTTATGGTATCACGAAATTTTGTCTACATACGACCTACTACAGAAAAATGAGTCTACTAGTCTAAATAAAAAAAATAAGCCTGAAAATAAATGACTATAACATTTTTGGACAGGGTAAGAAGTAACATTCTATAGATAAATAGGAATGAATGCAAGACTTGAAATTTATCCTTCGAGTTAATATCCTCCTATTATTCTTGAAACAACTTTTTATTTCCGAAGAGTCCCCTCAAGTCAAGCATATAACGCATTATTTACATACAACATCAGTGCAATAAACGAAACAACACATTTTAAATCAATAGACATCTCAATAGGCGTGTCTGTCTACGAAAGACTTATTCCTTTGACCCTCAAATTCAGTAATTTAACTTTTCCCCTCCGGATAGCATTTCATTTACCTCTTCAACCGATACGCTGCGTGGGACCAACTAATCGGGCACAATATTTACTATGGAGATGCCTAACTAATATATATTTAGTTTAGACTATAGTAAAACTGGAGTTACATTTGTGTAAGAAGAACTAATATTATACCTGAGAGTTCTCAACGTCAAGAAACAAAATTAATGTGAAAATCTTTGAAATGATGAGAAGCTTCGCTCGTTGTTAAAAAGACAGCAGTTCTAGTTTTGGTTTCAATCAAAGTTATAGTAGGTACATGGAACTACGGGTTTTTTTATTTTTGTATTTTACAATTGAATTTTTATGGTATTAAGTAACTTTATTCCAAATGACAAAAGGCTTGAAATGGAACAATTTGTATTACTAGGACAATTATGGACTTCTATATGGACAAGACTCGGCAAAAATTATGTACCTCAATTTACAAGTCTAGTAACATTTCATTATACAAAATACATGAGATACATCCTAGATTGATCATAATTTTTTCATAGACCTCTCTATTCCATCCGCAGTGCCGATAATTCCCTCCATTGATTCGTAACGCCTCCGCGCCACGCTACAATGGTCGCGAGTGAGCACCGACATTTGCCATTGTGTAGTCTATGCTTCCCGCTATGTCCCTGTTATTTATGTCGCTACTGTCGCTATGGGTGCAAAAAATGTTTAGGATTGTCGTTGATTGCTTTCGGTATGCAAACGGATTTTATATTGGAATTGTTTTCAATTTGGAATGCAGTGTCGTAAGATACTGGTTGGAAAAATTGATACGGATACAACAAAAGGGCGGCAAAAAAATCTGGTAGATGGACTTTTTTGGATACGTTACCGAATAAAAATAATGAATCTTTGGTGTTCTAGCTGCAATGAATTTTGCCTTATTGCTTACCTACACAAATATTTACAGTCTAATACATAGCTTGTTCTCATGAATGGCAATACCTAATCAAGTTGATCGGGATGCAAAGGGTGACCACTGTATATGGTCGTTAGAGAACAGTAGACTTAAGTGCGTGGCTGTCGAAAATAAACAATTATTTCCCGTATAGGGAGCAAGCCTGCGAACCAGAAGCCGTAGGGTGCAAGCGCTCTTCGCGACGAAGGGAGACACTTGAAATTGGAATGAAGCGTGTTATTAAAAATTCTCAGCGAAATTAAAAAAACAGAATGGAAACTTGCAAATTGAAAATGAAGCGTCTGTTATAGAAACAGAGCTCGTAGCCAATCAAATAACTAATCATGCATTTCTTGTGCAAATATATAATTTAAATAAGCATTTAAACTTAATGATATAGTAATTACAAACAACTACAACCTCCTTGCTACTATTTAATCTTCATGTAATTGATTAATTGCTGTTTTTAACATTTATAATTCTACAGCGTTTATAATAACCGGTTTTAAGTTGATTATGAGCAGGTAAGTAATTTTCTGGCACTTAGTTGGAACCGTGACATATCTCAAGATTGCAATGTGTACATTTAATTGCTTCAACAATTATGATTTTACACTTGCTTCCCTACGCTTGTTAACCGCAAACATCAGAGGCAGGCGCTGCCGAATCTGATCACTGACCCATGAAGCAAACAGAAAGGATATTTTCTTCCACCAAAGAAAATACGACAATATAAATAACTCCATCGGACCCCTACCTACTACTACATCACCCTATGACAAAAGAGTTATCGGTGCGTTGAAAACAAAAATGGCAAGTTGATTTATTGCGAACGGTCGCGTATTAGCCGTGTGTGATTCGGGAATTTAGCCGGTGGAAAAAAAGGCAAAGCTAGGTGAGTTAGGTCACGTCTAGACGAACGACAGTCGAAGGGCGCAGTTGTTTACTCCGAGGATTCCCCAACGCGCCCTAATGAGTATAGACGTTGATTTAAGGCGCCCATTCTAGAAGTAGATGCGAAAGCTTTTAGTCGTTACGTCATAATTTCGTGTGTTTTCTAAGTTGTTCAGTATTTTTTCTGTTACAAATGTAACTGAGCAAAATTTTATTACATAAGTAAGTAATTCAACTAATTTTGAGTCTTCGTAATGAAAAATAATGGATGGACCATTAGAATGGACATTTGAATTATGAACGCAGTCACGTAAAAGTGATTCACTTGTACAATGTAGGGCAAACTGAAAACGAAATGAACATGTTTTGGGCCTTAAAAATACGGAAAACGTTTATATCGTCCGACATAAATCCAGTTCGACGAAAGCGAAGATTAGAAAGCTAGCTAGTGAAGCCAAAACTCGATATTGGGTGAATAATCGTCGCCACTACCGGCGCGGTAGCCGGCCGGATGTGCCAGATTTATACCCTGGCGTACCCGGGTGTACCGGGCTGTGACCGGCTCGTGTACCAATTTATACCCGGCTAGGTACGCTGGTCGTATCCGTGCTGTCGTCGAGTCTGTGCTCTTCATAAAGCACCCGATATGTCCGCTCGCCTTGAGGGCCGGGATTTATTGCGTGGAAACGTCATCGGACCCCGTGTTTCGGTATAAATCATGTGTTTGCTTACTGCATGAGACGTCTAAATTTCTCGAGGTTGTAAACGGAGAGTAAATTTCAAAACATTTTTTTATTTAATTACTGTAGATAAGAGCAAAACGTAAAAGCTTTCTGCTTGGTTCCAATCTGTGTTCCAGCTTAGAAAAAAGCTCGAAGCCCTTCTCTCCGAATGACGAAGGTTGGCCGTCAGCTCTGCATACTTTTCTCCTTCTTTGGCGAGATGGAATAGTTTCGCGGCATCTTTAACATCATAGTACAACCACATAATTTTACTTTATATTTTAAGAAATACCCAACACAAGCATCAACTAAATATTCTTATGTAAGCTGGCCATAGAGAGTGAACTGATACCATCCCATTTCATTTAGATTAAAAGCTCTATGGGGTATTTACTTGTTGGACCCATGTTTGCATCACCTTTTCTAAAGAGCCTGGCTCCAAGGTCTTATACCCGAGAATTCAGGTATACCGAAATATAAACGATAAAGCATGACTATAAGTAAACAGAATGGTATTGAGAATAAAATATTGATACCAGGCTATGATGAAAATTAAACATCAACTTCTTTCATTTCTGAGTTTGGATAAGGTCTATGTATTTTATTACAACAAAGTCCAACAATATATTTACTTTAATAATTTTCCAATAAAAATGAAAACTTTCTACCTTGAGCATAATAAAAATAAACCTTAACAAATTCCGTTCAAAATTAAATAATAGAAGTCAAATCAAGGAAGTCAATTGTACAAAAGCTCTTTACAAAACAAAAACTAAACAACAGGTGAGTCAAAGCAATTGAAGAACAGCTCTAAAGATGACAAAAGTATTCATGAATTGGGTCAAACGAAAGATTTACGACTTTAAATTGTCAACTAGCGCAACTTAGGTAAACAATACACAGAAGCAGGTATGTTTGTGCGAATTATAATTTGCATAGAGATCTAAGCTTTCACTTTTCATTGTTGGACATGAAAGACTTTTGTTGATAAACCTTTTTTGTTTACACTTTGTCTTCATTCAAATGATGTGACAATAGTTGTTTGTAAACGCAAGACTCGCAATAGGATTAAAGTGTCGTTAGATGTTGCATAGTTGAGCTTATAGGATTATGTGGTAATGCCATTGTTTGTAATATGTAAATCATCTTAATGCTGTAACAGTACATATTGTTAGTTGATACTGTTGATAGCCTCAAATTTATGAAAAAAATATATTTTTTATAAAATTCTTGCACAAGCTAGGATTTAAAATAATTTAGCAGTGACCATTTAGTTATTTTTATATTATTAAAGTCAATGTTGTATACTGTTTTAATTCATACATGAACAAAGTTCTCTGCTACGGTTTTTCTTGTGTAGCGCCATCTATTTGTGCACCCTTGTAATACTTAAGCGCGACTAAACCACCCTCTAGTTGCAAACTCGGAACATTACAACCCCCGAATGAAGTCTACCTCGACCAAAACTCGAACCACACCAAAACACGAACCATTTTATACGACGAATTTACCCTGCAACCATAACGCCATCTCTGGGATGGCGCACGAACTTTTATGAAAGCTCGTAGTTCAGAGCTTTGCCGCTGCGGCAGCACAATCGCAAAAGCTTTGAATGAAAACGCCTGTTTGGGGAAATGTGTGACTTATGAAGTTGGCATAAGGTTGTGTTTAGATTGTGAGACGCTGCGTCGCCGAGTAGAGTATGCAAATTAACGCGCCATTACATGGTAATTTATTTGAAACGAATGACCACTTTGCGGAGTAGTGCATCCAACGTCGAACACTGAACGTTTATATGGGGACCCTGACCTTATATTGCGTCAATTTATAGCTTTAGAGCCGTTATACGCTGTTTTACGTAACAGCTGTTGTGTCTCGCGTGATGCCTTAGCATAGTGACCCTGTTTTGCATAGGACTTTCACCTGTTTCTTCAGCTGTTGGAAAGTTAACTAACTATTAATGAGTTTCTTGACCGAACGTGAAGCGCCACTTTCAAAAGGGCAGAGTTACCAAACAATGTTATCTCATAAACATTGTCATGGAATTGCCTATTGAATTTTGTGAACTTTGGCGTATATTACAAGCGACCAATTAATTTACCATCGAACAAAGATAATACAATAACTTTGTGTCTAGACAACCCTAATGAAAACTTAAGTTTATGTAGTGAAATTATCCTTATATAAATTGAACGAATTATATCACAAAAAAAATGTACATAACTCTAATATTCTCACATTATTTATCCATAATCTATACCAATACAATTCCACTTAAAACTTCAATCACTTACAAATCCAGAATAAAACCTTTCATCTTCGTATCGCACGTACACCTCATTCAAGATTGCATACAGGCAAATTGAGATCCTTTCGCTTATCAGACAGGCAGCGAATAAAGACACTACAGCAACGCATTTATGAGATGAAACAATGTTTGTAAGTGCTGTGATTTATGAGGACAGTGGCACCATGAACACGCCCAAACAAGAAAAGATATACGAAGAATTATAAAAGAAAAAGGTACGTTATCTTTTTAATGCACCGATGCCTTGTTTTGATTGAAATTTGAATAGTGTAGACTACTAAAATGATTAGGTTCTTACAAAAAGAATAAGTATTGCCATAGAGGTTTTCAAAATACTTATTTAGAGCTTTCATCAAAACTTTCTGAAGGAGGGTTCATAACCTAATATTTGTATAAAAAGAGTAATATCTCTATAATCTTCTAAACGCCTGTAAGTCAAAGTCGTTAGGTTCAATTCAGTATGCATTAATAAACTTATTGATTGACGTTTTAACAACGATATTAATTAACCATAAATAATTAAGTAAGGCAATTCTATAATCCGATTTAAATTGTTGATTGGTCAGGAAATTCCGCGGCAAATATATCCTAAGTTCAGTAAACGTGTCTGGGATGATAGTGAAGAGAATATAAGATATCAGCTTTTACTTTCTTCTACATTCATGAATATTTTAACATGGAGACCTTTTGTGAATTCTCGAATCTGATTTTACTAAGGTTCTTAATACATCGAGAAAGTTAAGTCAATAACATTTTGTTCCGATAGTGTAGGTGTTATTGCTCTACTTTATACTGGCAACATTAAAGTAATGGCACTGAGCATCAATAATATGCGGAAATAAATAAAAATAGTAACAAAAAGCTGATTGAAAATTAATAGCAACAATTTGTCAGATGAATATTAAAACTTCACATCATTGGACACGACGCTAATTGAAAAGATAAAGATCGAATAAATTATCCAATTACACAATCGAATGTCGTAATGACTATAAGAGCTGACAGCTCATTACTATTAAAAAAAATATTATCGTAAGTCATAACTCGTGCGGAACGAGAAAATGTTCCGATTAAACGGACATTCGGTACATTATTTGGTCGAAGTGTGAAACCAGAAAGGACAGTTTGAAATGATAAAGACTGCGCAAAATGAACTTTTTGCCATCGCTGTCAGCCGCTGACTACGTGTCCACTCGCTGGTTACTTAAATTGGACATCTCGGTCGATACGGCCCGCGGTCTGTCAGAACTTCTTGTTAATGATCACGTGCAATCATTAAAAGAGATAATAAACTTAAATACTACACGAAAAACCGACAAAACATAACATTTCAATCCACGTTTTAATTGCTGCATACAAAAATTATGAATAATTCGTCGCCTACGCCGCAAAGGGGCGAACCTCATACAAACGGTCAAAAATTAGTTAAGTATACAAAAATGCTCCATTTATAGAGCTCTATGTTGTCACAAAAGGGCGAAGCTTTAGGACTAATAGAAACGAAAATAGACTGACGGCGTATCTCAAAATCCGTTCTAGCGAAATTTAACAAAAAGACGAAACTCGAAGTTCGCCTTATAGCGGCGACATCTCGCGAGTAATGCAGAAAGCCACACTTCAGTTTCGCCCCATAAATCGCCCTATGAATCGTTTTCCTTGAGTTAAATCGCATAACTGTCGGGCAAATTCAATGAAATAATATCAGCATTTTGATTTAAGCGTCAAAAAAATGCACTGTATGCTACTTAACAAACTTGAAATACCTACCTATAACAAGATGTTAAAATCCATGAATTTCATGTGAAAATCCAAAAAAGACCAATGTAGTCTTTGTGCTACATATGACGATGGAAAAGCAAACTGTTCGCCAACTTGAAGACACAGACAAGCAAGAAGTTTCTGCCGACAACCCCCAAGGAGTTTGTGCGTCTTTTGATTTGCAGCAGTCATGTTCTTACCCATTACAAAAGAGGAGAATATTTTATAAAAGACAACTTTCAGTGTGTTATACACTGAAAGTTGTCTTTTATAAAATATTCACAATTTACAATAAAGCAAATCGAGATTGTTATTGTTTCACGTGGCGTACAACAGTAAATAGACGCGGGTCGTCAGAAATTGCTACCACGGTATGTTCTTTTATGAACATGACGTTGCTGGTTCTAAGTCAATAAGCATTTTATGTGGATGGATGTTCAGGGCAAAATAAAAGTTCAATAGTCGCTTTTGCTTTGCTATACTGCATTAATAACGTTACACATCTACAAACTATAACTTTAAGATTCTTTGCTCCAAGCCACGGACAGAATGACTCTCATAGTGCCATAAGTTACGCTGTGCAAAAAGCTAGAGATCTATTCCTACCATCCCAACTGTATCCTAACATTCAAATGGCTAGATCTTCACAACCATACATTCTTCGACTTCTGATTTTAAGGACTATAAAGAGTTATCACAAAACATAAAGATGCTCAGTTTTCGCAAAGACCATTGTCTTTGCAAAGACTGAGCATCTTTATGTTCCAATAAACTGGACGGAAGTAGTAGAGTTTAAAGTAGATAAAGAAACGCCGACTGTTATATTTTAAAACAAGTCACACTGACGTTGTTCACAGGTCCATTTCTGGTAGAAGATCGCAAGCCAAATTCTTAAAGGAACCTATAAAGTCACTAAATACGTAACAAATAAGAATTTCTAACCCTAAATTTGACGCTTTTCTAAGCCTTTGTTCTGACACCTGCAAAGGCGTCAAAACGTCGGGAACTAAAATCAAAATAAACTGCGATAGAATCCGTTTAAAAGTAGTTTTATTTCAATGTCTAACCTTCGCGTAAACCTCAGAAAACAATATTATATTTTCTGTTAATATCAGTACCACCAACTTTTTCGTCTATTAAAACATTTAATATAATAATAATAATAAAACTATTTATTGTCAGGCTACTTAGGCCCATAGATATATACCTTACAGACTAACATATATATTTTATAAGTACATTTAAGACTGTAGCTAAGTTTTAATACATGCGTACACATTTTACTAACATACTTGTTTTTCTACAGATGACTGTAGTTCAGTAGGTAGTCATTATGAACACATTGGTGCTTGTATTTTGTTACCATGTCTAGATTAGCAATTTATATGAAACATTGCTTTAAATACCAAATTATTTTTATTTGATGTTAATCATTATACACAGGTTTAGTGACAAAGAATCCGAAATTACTAAACTTGCTAAGTAATTTGGTGTGTTTAAGAAATATTCACAATCAAGAAGTTTGTGGTTTGTGGCCTCATTTTAATAGCATAGAATAATTATTTTTGTATTGAGTATAGTTTTTTTTCATTTAAAACAAAGTATCTTATCATAATGCATTTAGACGTAACTCTAAGAGAATGTTCGATGAACGGTATGTCTTGGTAATAAAGTGGCGCGACAAAAAGGCGAATATTTTTTCTCGGCTTTTCCCAAGAAAACCCAGCATTGTAAATTGTTATATTTGTATTTATTTTGTAGTCCTGTTTCCATACTACAACCTTGCATTTGATTTTTTTAATTATCACAATACATTTTTTATATACAATCAAAATAAGCGCGTCATCGGGAGAAAAAACTCGTTTTTTGGCTCTCCTGTAAAATTTTCTCATTTGAGGTTCGCCCCTTTGCGGTGTTGGCGACGAATTATCCGTTTGCCCGATGATTAAGGAGTTATTTTACATACCGACGCATGCACGCAAAAAGCTCACACGAAACTGTTTCGCGGATCTTATTAATAATACATTTAAGAGGTGTAAATAAATCACTTGTTAATTAGCTATCATTACTCAGTTGAAAGCCATAATTGAACAATGTATCTGTTACTCGACTTTTTAGATAGATCTGTAACAGCACTAACAGCATCAGACGGCCGCGAACAAAGAGCTAAGACTACGCCAAAGAAAAGGAACAATAGTGGTGTGAATGTTACACTCGGATATTACAATAATGGTATCGATTATAATTTGCGTGCGATGCGGTCTGAGATAGGGGCGGGAGGCGACACGTAAGCGACAGGCGTTCGCAATCGGCGTCGCGATCGACTCTTGCGCACCACACCGCACAATGCTATCGTGGCGCTACGATCGCGGACATGCCCTCTCGCGCCATTACGATTGGTGCTTTCAACGTATACGCACCTATTTTATGGTAGAATGATTAGCTGTTTATGAAAGGGCTGCGGTTAAAATCGACAGGATTTTTTAAACAAAATCATGGGTACATTTTTAAAAGGTAGAAAACTGATGCATCTGTGTGCTACTTAATTTTTAACGAGCATCTATCAAAATAACACACTTAAGATTTTTTTAAGTTACAATTTACGTAGTTCTCTGCCACCTCCGAACATAAAAGAGCAGTAAACTGCTTCTTATCTTGATAGCCCGCTGATCTACATTACGCATCAATATAACCCAGTTTTACTACATATTTGATTTAATTGACCACCTATAAAATAGTTTTTACGATGACGTCATAAATAACACAATAGAAAAAAAATATAAAATATTTTATTGATGTAATAAAGAGACTAAAGACCGCACAGTAAAATTCATGCAAAACAGATTCAATTCAATTCCAATCAAATTCCTTTGGATCGGACTCCGCTTAGCGACTAAATAGAATATTCCCATGCCTCATTTCTATTTAACATACGTAATTCAAAAGCCATAAAACGAAGTTTGCAAAGTTGCTCAAGTTATAAGCATGAGCGGAAACTTGAATTGAATCGTAAGCATTATATTTTATTTTTTGTCGTTCTTATTACCATTTTCTTATAAGTTATGCGTTTGTTGAACGGAAACTGCAACGTTTATTTATTTGAATAATTAATTCAATGAAATTTAATCTGAAATTAATGGTTTTTAATTTCGTTATATTTATTTTTCAAATCTTTACTTTTGATCGTGTTCGTTCTTAAGAATTTAACAATTTTAATAAATAAATATTTGAAATTAATTATCTGTAGGTAGAGCATCTTTCCCGACACCAAAGTTGAAATAAACATTAAGATTAAAATTAAAAAGGGCTTTCGTTGTTTCCTTCTGCCGTACAACGAGAGGCGAAACTGTCTCTACCCGAAGAAGGCAGGCGAGTAATAAACACGGCCGCGTCAATAAAAGTCACCGTCCCACCATACACATGTCCAGTGCTTGCTAGCAGGTGTACTGCCTAGGATATGGCAGTAGGGTTGTCGGTATCCAGAAATTAATATAATATTTTATGGTTGTATAAATATTACTATGGGATTTATTATGAAGTAGAGGACTGCGTGCAGCTGCGGAGTAGGCTTCTCGATCGGCTTTTTTTAAGGACTTTTTTGTGGGAACATTCAGGAATTCAGAGATTATAAAACGGACCATGTAAAAAAATATCGTGTTTGAGGCGACTCCGTGGATTTCAGAAAATTGACTTGTTGGTCTACACCACACAAATCAAACTTAGTAAAACTTTGATCGAGAAAGTTCTTAATAACAATAAATATAGTTACACTTCTACTTTATATCTGTGTTATTTCCCTATTTATTGACTGAAAATGCCGAAAGGCATAACTTAATAACAGTAAAGATACTCAAAGATTTTATTTACTCTGCCTCACTTACGCCTTTTCTGAAACGCTACATTTTACGAGCACCAGTAGCAAAATGGATTACTGTAAAAAGTTTCTTAGTAGGTACTGTGATAACCCTCGGTGGTCGTAAACACGTACTATGGAAATACGCGGACTCGAAGACGGATGCTGTCCACATTTTCATACCAGAATATTGAAACACTGGCCGTTTAGCGTTTATTCACAACCGCTTTAATTTTAAACAGATCTTTAAAATAATTCAGCTGCAAATGAGCCAACATGTTTCCACAATAAAGTATACGATTTATAGTTCCTTAGTCATGGATGATTAAGACTTGACCCACCAAATGGGTGTGTCGCATAATCAGTTTATTACGGTGATTTAATTTGCATGCCCGCTTACACATCTGTAATATATTGGCTATACATAAAAGTGTTATCTAGATCCGTCAATCGCAGTAAGAACAACGCATTTTCTTTACAATAATTGAACAAACTAACGCCAGTCAAACGCATCCGGTCTTACAAATCGTGTTTAAACCTAAGACAACTGGCTGGTGTTGCAAACGTCAATCTAACACGAAAGCTCGCAACGAGGTGTTTAATGATGCAATAATTTGCATAGGGGCCCGTTGCTGAGAAACGCGACCTATTCTCACGTCTGTCTTCGGCTATAAAGTTTCCTTATACAGTAGCAACTCTTGTTATGTGAACTTTTGTGCTAAATATCGCGCGACGACGCGATCTCGTTCCGTTTAGTTCGCACCACCTAAACATACTCAGCAACCGTTCGTCAACTCACCATTTAATGACGCCTTATTGTTTATGGACTGTGAAACAGCAGAAATGGTTACCTGAAAAAGGAAAGGAAATCGCTTTATTATGCAACGAATGACAGTCGTAAACGTCAAACGAGTGTAAACGAAAGCATTAAAAAAACATATACAAATTGAGAAATGAACGGAATCAATTAAGTATCGGCGGCCGGGTTCCTAAAATCGGATGCCTTATTCAGTAGGTCGGGGCGTCCCGCGCACGGGCCGGCCTGCTAAACCCCCGGCGCACAATCTGACATTTATGAGTGCCATAAAAACGCTCAAGTAGTGACTTTTACTACTTGTTTAGTGAACATAAATGTCTTTGCCTTACCCGCGCTCAACGTCGTCCGTATTTAAAAGCGCACAGTTTCGTGCACAGTTTTGCTCCTTTTTCCTCTTTTTATTTACTGTTACTGTACTGTTATGCAACTGTATAATGCTTTGGTTACTTTTCAGCGACAATTTATTGGTGTCGTCTTTTGTCTTTATTTTAGTGCCGCGAGAACATGGTTTGTTTTAGTTTTATTTGCGTATATTTGAATTGCTCGTCATGATAAAGTGTGCATAAACTATTTGGGAACATTTAAAGCGCTGCATCGCTGTAGGTGTTTGAAAAAAAATCGAGTAGGGTCATAAATCAAGGAGTTCACACGATTAATGTTTTGAGTACTTTGGTCGCGTATGTTGATTGATATCTTGACGATGTTTACAGGCGTCGTAAATGTAATTAGGCACTTTCATTTGTTATGCAGGTGGCGTGTGGTCCCTGTCGCGTACTGGTACTTAAAGCATATGACAGCAATTTGATTTAGATCTGTTTAAAAGAGTTTCTTCAAGAACGATGCTATATGAACGGAATTGTAAGTAGATATCACCTACGATGTTTACCAGCGGACCTCAGGCTGAGCATAACATTCTTAATATTCAAGCCAAACCCTCGTATCCGTATCACAGGTCTGCTTTCTTAGACCTCCGCGGACCGTCGTGCTTGTACATAGGTATTCCAAAACCGTCCGCTGCTCGTTTGGCAAGTATTGACAGTTTAGTTCGGCCACCCACAATCCACATGCCTTACCCACATACCTTCAGGTTTATGATCGTCGGTCTACGAATAATAATGCTGCACCTAGCTCCAAGGCCGACCAGACAATGGGGTCTTGATTGCTTTTTGCCCTTAACTGTTTGTTTTGAATCCTAATTTAAAATGTTGTGCGGTGTATGATGTTAATCATAAAATGACGTAATGTAAGAAAATATTGTACTCAGATATTTTAAACATAGCTCGTGTTATTATTCCATTAGCGCTAAATGTTAAGCCATGAAAAACATTCGGATTTTAATTTAAGATTTTTAGTTATGTAGAACTCAGACTTTGCAGGTACCAATGTGGCATGTTTACTCCGAATTTGCTGGCAATCGGTGAAGAAAGAACTCGTGAGCTAACGCGGATTTTAAAATATTTGTATTTATAATCTGAATTTCAGCATGGTGATCAATGCTCGTTCCTTATCTATAATAATATGAGAAGACGCCTGTGTATCGGGGGTTCATTTTCTAAGTCCAAAACGCAAATTATAGTTCAAGAACTACGGATCGCTATTTCATTTTTGTGTTTTGACAGTCACTGGATAGTGTTAGCATAATTATACGATTTAGGTATTTTTTTTACTTAAAAATATACTAAGTCTAAAGAAATAACGACTACCCAGCAATAGCGCATTAACAGGCAGATACTATTATTAAATGTTATCTAAAATTGTAGATTTAAAGTAGGCATCAATGAAGGTACGAGTATCAGTCAGTGTAATAACAAAAACGTATACCTGTTACGCACCTCTGCACAAGGGGAATCGCCAACTCAGCGCTCCACTTATTGTAGCAAACATATTATAATAATTTTAGCAATTTTAGCAATCGACGTGAGAAACGAGCTTAGCTTGCATTTCGTGACGAACACCCCGTGTTACTTCCGTGTTTACTTAACCATTGTAATAATGTAAAATTCATTCCATATTCATACTTCGAATAGGCACTTAGGTTAGGTTTAGTAATTAGTTAGGTTAATTTAGTATTTAATTATTGTAATTATTCTTTTTACTTAAAATAAATTAGTTTAAAGTCATTTTTGGTTTTTTTCGATCCTCCGATTGCAGCTAACGTAATTGGCGCAGTCGGTAGGATATTCGCGGGCCGGTTCGCGAGCTTAAGGATCTCTAATATCGATATCCGTGTACGCGAGTCGCCCGGGTGGCTATCAAGCCCCGACGCCGAATATCCGAATCTACGGTCCAGCTGCAGTTCCGGAGGAGGAATCCAGACATCGATTCACGAGAGAACCAGATATGAGATATATGTAAGTACACTCGAATCGATCTTGTGTTGCTTCCTTCTTATTTCCTAAGTGTGTGTCTCCTTTTTCCAAGATTTTTCACCCGAAAAATTCTAAACCCGGGGAGCCTACATCGTGTACGGCTCGCTGGAATACTGTAGACATAGGTAGAGATTTAGATAGCAATCAGTCAAATAATTCTTTAACGATGGCCCAGGATCCGGATACCATTTATAAAACTCTTCGCATGGTGCCGGAGTTCGATGGAAACCCAAATATATTAGACTTATCTACTACTAGATTTATCTCAATTTGCGACCAAATAGTTAGTACGTACGTTAGTAACGTCCCAGGTAGCGAGTTAACGAATTTATGTTTAATAAATGGCATATTAAATAAAATAAAAGGTTCCGCCGCCTGCACTATTAATTCAAACGGCATACCAGATAGTTGGCAGGGCATTAGAACAGCATTAATTAATAATTTCTCTGATCAAAGATACGAAACCGCACTGTACAGAGACCTCTCTTTAGCTACGCAAGGTAACAAGACCCCTCAAGAATTTTACGAGCATTGCCAAACTTTATTCAGTACGATAATGACTTATGTTACATTGCATGAATCAATTCCAACTACTGTTGAGGCTAAACGCGCATTATATAAAAAAGTAACTATGCAGGCGTTCGTAAAAGGCTTGAAGGAGCCATTAGGTCTATGACAAATAGGTTAGAAAATATATATAGTAAAGATCAGCTATTACAGTTAGAACTAAGAGAATATTATAAAGTTATAAGCCCAGGATCATATTTTAATGAAAATCAAATAGTTTTAGTTTTCAGGTTTCCTATAGTTTCTAAAAGCATTTATAATTTATACAGATTATCTATAGTACCCAATAGGTATGGTCAGGCCCTTATCCCCACCTATCCTTTCATAGCAACCAATCAAGACTCATTCGTGTACATAGAAGCAGAATGCTCGAAGTTCACAAACTGGTATCTCTGTGAAAAGGAAGTATCGCATCAAATACGTACAAAATTCGACTGTATCCAAGAACTTGTCGTCAATCAAGCTCTCCAGGATACCTCCCAGTACACTTAAGTATTTCGGACGAAAGAAGCTATGGAGAAACTTGACGACCAGCACTACGTCCTGACGTTCCCTCAGCCAACGAAGGTTCAACTATCCTGCGGCAGAGAAAGCTTCAACACGCTACAAGGCAGCTACTTCGCTACAATCCCTGTAAACTGTTACCTGCGTACAGACGAATTGACCCTCATCAATGAAAATGATGAAATACGCGGCCAACCGTTGACACTTATGAACATCGCATATGATGAAGAGAAGCAAGATGATGAGTCACCTTCTATTCACCTCAACTCCATCGACTTGAGAGGACTACACAGCGTTCAGAATCAGATTACGATGACCCAACCCATACAACTTAGCCAGAATCAATCCGACATTTTATATCACACTACGATACCCTTCTATACTGTACTATTAAGTGTAGGAGCACTTACTGTAGCTGTACTAAGCTATAGATATAAATGGTTTTGTAAGACGCCTACGCAGATTAACGCCAACCGACATATCTATGCCGAACCTGAGAAAGCCGAAGAGGAACAGACGCCCGGAGAACGAGTCCCAGCAACATTTTCTCTTAAAATTCTAAAATAGTTGCTGATCTACGGGTGGAGATGTTACGCACCTCTGCACAAGGGGAATCGCCAACTCAGCGCTCCACTTATTGTAGCAAACATATTATAATAATTTTAGCAATTTTAGCAATCGACGTGAGAAACGAGCTTAGCTTGCATTTCGTGACGAACACCCCGTGTTACTTCCGTGTTTACTTAACCATTGTAATAATGTAAAATTCATTCCATATTCATACTTCGAATAGGCACTTAGGTTAGGTTTAGTAATTAGTTAGGTTAATTTAGTATTTAATTATTGTAATTATTCTTTTTACTTAAAATAAATTAGTTTAAAGTCATTTTTGGTTTTTTTCGATCCTCCGATTGCAGCTAACGTAATTTACCTACTATTGCAAAGCAAAAATTACAAATAAACAGTTCATTTTGACAATACCAGTATTGTCAAAATGAACTGTTTATTTGTATAACAGTTTTTAGTTTAACTGTTTATATTACGAGCCAAAATAGGTCCCCAACTCAGGTCAATATTTTATAATGCCTATCACGATTAGCATCTAATTACGTAACTTATCTACAAACCTTCGCTATGAAACTATGAAGTGTTGACACGTGCTGAAGCAAAGCACAGTTTACTTGCAGATTTCTAACCCAGTTTGCAGTTCAGCATTCAGGAAATAAATCGTTCTTATCGGAATATAGTTGTTATACAATTATGTAGCTTTGTACTTCGGAATATTTGTAGAGCTATGCAACTAAATATTCGAACAACTGACTAAGAGGTCTGATTACGAACATAACTTAATTTAAATCAACAATCAGGCCAGCGATAGTGGACCTTAATTCATCAAATCTTGCTTAACAATATCAATGTCAAGAAGGCCTAAAAGCGTTGCTATTTGTTATTCCCGGCCATTGTTATATCGCACCAAAAGAAAGTCCTTCTACATACCTCTATAATATATTCGTCTGTCAACCATACCTTGTTTTCGCTTCAAATTAGACAATTAGGAGTCGGGTTGTGACGCTAAATCTATTCAATTAAAGCTGGGTACGCACCGGTCACCTACCGCGGCGATTTTTTAATCGTATGTATGCGACGTGCGATTCGCGACTACATTTCGCATATCAATGCGCTGGACAAATTGATGAAAAAAACGTTGCACAGCGCGTGTCAAACACGGTTGAGGTTAGCATTGTTCGATATTCTGAAATAATTGTTTGGTTACGTGTGCTTATGTTCGGTATGACATTAGTTGTTTCCGTGAATAAGTTAAGAATAAAATTGATGACTTTTTAAAGGGCAAAAAAACGCGTAATTTGATTGTATTAGATCGTATTTTCATAATAGTTTTGGGGTTACTGAACCTATATTAAAGATACGAGTAGCAGCACATACCGTTTTCACATAGAGCGACTCATTTGCTAAATATATTTGCATATAGGTGTGTAATATTCTTAAAATACATTTATACTTAATTTAACAATTCAAACTTTTAATATTCTTTTTAATCTTCAAAATGGCTTCATGTGAGAATTTTAATGGATAGTGTCTTACAAAGTCAAAGCGTGTGAAACATCCCACGTGCTTCTATTTTTTTATGGCGAGAATAATTCTTACATTAATATAATTAAGGTTTATATGACAGAATTTTTTATTACAACATGACGACTGTATTTAAAACATTTTTTGGAATGTCATGAAAACAATTCTTGTAGAGAAAAATGGCCGTCGAAACCTATCAGAGAACAGAAACTGGTAAAACCAAGAGAAGTTGAGACTTTGAGTACGGAACAAATAAAAACTCTAAAAGCAGTAGAATAAAGAAAAAAATACTGATAGATACTAATGGCATGTTCCATGATTTTCTGGAAAATTCATGATTTTGCGCATAAAAACACACTACAAATAAGAGAAAAGCAGTCCAATGTACAAACGAATTATGTATAAGTTTTAAAATAAACGATTATCTCACCGAAAATTTTGAGGTTCGCCCGAATACTTGCCGGCTACTCATTTATTTAATTTTAGTAACACCAAATAGGAAAGCGAATTATTTACATATCCTAGTATTCTAGTTGGATGGGCCGGCCATGTACTATCTAAACTTGAAATAATGGCCTACGTGCCCCAACACACGTGCACCCATCGGTGACAGATATAAATCGTTGCGAATACATTGCGAAAACAACTCGCGAAATTTCTTTGCACAGATTACAAAAGTAATTCTAAAAAGAATAAGTCGGAAGAATGAGGATAGTAGGTATTTAAAGAAGGTATAGTTCGAAGCTTTTTAATGTCGGTTACGTTGTATAAAAGGGTTTGGATAGGCCAAAGACCTACAGAAATAACGAACGGAATTGTCTACTCGGGTACAAAAGCGAAATTCAGGGTGTCATTACTTTTCCTGCGCTATTATAGTCTTGGATTATTGTATTTGGATCAACATAACAATCATATATATTATATATGCATGGTATGGTATATATGTATGTATATTATATTGTGTTTAAAAACTGAATGTCTAGTCTTATTATAGGCTGAAAAGTTGGCATCTCTATGCATAAAATATGGTGATTACATTTTCACACGATCGCATATTACAGTAGTCTTGAAGACGCCACGTAAGTATTCAACAATTGATGTTTATTGGCTGATGTGAATACAGATTTGTAAGCAAATGACTTATGACCAGGAAACGTACTACGCTTTAAAATAATATATTCTATAGCTTTATTAGTGCTTCTACAGCGCTTTATCACAGCGCAGATCACAATCTGAAACGCAGCCAATAATTTCGTATTAGCAGCAATACATTGCCAGTCTTAATACATACGTGTGTAATAGAAGGTGTCTCGTTTATGAGCCGTGCCACCCAATGACGGGCAGCGTCGCGCCGTCAAGCGTGAACCACAATTGACGGTCGGCAAAACCACGTCCATAGTGACAATATTAACATAATTACCAACAGTAATTTATAGGACATGCTTCGATACCTTTAACGCGTTCAAATGAAGGGTTGACTCGTGGTAGGTCATCTAAGGTAGATGTAACCATCACAAGAAATGCAATTATTTGTGTCATTAATAAGTTGTTAAGTGGAAAATTATGGATTAGTACCATATAATTGCTTGGATACCGGCGTTTTAATGTAGACTTAAAATGTATGGAATTTTGGCAAGGATAGTTGTTTTTATAATGTGACTCAGAAAACGAATAACACAATTTCACACATGTAATTATTAATTGAGGCGTTTGTGGAAATTGAACTTTACGTTCCTAAAAACTTTTGTAAATAAATTGCAATAGCGAAATACAGTGTGCAATGTACTTAGTACCTACAACGTAAGCTGTAATTTGTCAGATAGTGTTATCAGTATCACCCAGGCGCCTGGCCAGTTAGCTGTCAGCCACTATTTATCTTTCAACTGCTCGAAGGTACGTGTGCGTCTAGACGCACGCTAATTGTATGGTGATAGATTAGCCACCACATTTACACGCTGCTTACCACAACAAGATTTACATAAGCATTCTTTAAATAAGCTTTACGGTAAGTAATTGTATGTTAACTGTCAATGCGTCAAACATCAAGTTCAGTTAGTGAGAATAACGTTTTGAGGTGGCAGAACAAAAAACAGTATATGGCACGTCTAGTGCTTCAATTATATTTCTTTTCTGTTTATGGTTGAAACAAAAAAAGTACAGTTTGTTCTTTGAAAATTTTGTATCAAAAAACACTTGGTGAAGCTATGAACATGGAGTATTTTACAAAGTAACGTGATGATTTATGACTTCTTATACGAAACAGGGCGATACTGGTACGTTTGTATTAAAGATTCAAGTCTGTGTTTTCATCCAGCATGAAAGCTAAAACTGGCGCGGCACCAGAACATTGATGAAACCCGCACACGCAGCAAAGCCATTTGTTTGCCGAATAAACAAAATATAAATCAATCCGTCAGACTTCACCGTGTTCACCCCCCGACCACGGCCACGACGGATTCCGACTGAAGCCGACACAACCCGACCAATCCCGAATGCGACTCTGATTTAAATGTTAATCGGCGTGTGTCGAAATTATTAATTACTGTGTACATCGCGGGTACGTTACGCATGCAGATTGCTATGCTAACGAATGATTAACTATGCATGTGCACGCGCAGATTTAGATTTTATGCCGTGTTCGGATTGATGGGCAGTGTGCTGCTGAAATTGATTGCTTTTCCAGTAATTTGGGGATGTATATGCTGAACGCGGCCTTTTAAACATTGAAATCTTTGTTAGAAAAATACATGGGATTAATATGAATATTGTATGTTTCAGGTACTTTCTCCTTTCCCTAATCTTAAAAAAAAAACAAATTAACAAAAAGGTGTTTAACATGTATCACTCCGATACGTCGTTAATACATTCAGAAAATCGATAGAGGGTCAAATTGCCTGCGGTTACAATTAAATGGTAGGAGTACTTTTTTATTTATTTTACCGTCACTGAATAATTATCAAATAAATTACTCTTTGTCCAGTCAATAGTGAATGCAATTAATTTTAGTAATGCAGTTAGGAAAGGTGTAATTCTAACGTCCTATATGAATAATTAAAAACAATTAAGAATTCTTTTGAAATTACAACGATACTATTTTTTTTATTCTATCTATATCTTAAATAATATATTAATACGTAGATAGTAATAATAAGAAAATTGCAAGGTAAGGTTCATAAATAAATTAAAGTACACTTTTCAAGCCATGTATAAAGTACTAAAAGTGTTCCACTGATGATAATTATTTATCAAATTAAATTATGGGCTTTACTAGCGCCATTACTAGAGTCCAGTACTTGATCAATCTAATGCTTTCAAACGAGGCATTGCGTTTGATTGTCTTGACGCAGACATTACAGTTAAATGTAATCTAATCTACGATTGAATTGGCATTTATCGTGCCATACTGGAATAGGCTATTTAATGAACATAATTATAACTATGAAGTAACTAGAACTAGGAAATGGGTTTATCTATTATTTTGACGGACATGAAGTTAACGAGATCTCATGAATAGATCTGACCACTAATTAAAATTAAATTTACTACAGATAAGTATTTATTATACCTTCAAAAAGGCTCCTGCCCCCTTAGAAAAAGTACATCTCTAAAATCGTTATCGCTGATCGAATCCCTCAAATCTATGAAAATGTCAAGCCCATGTCTAGTGACTTATCGAAGAGAAATTTCCATACATTTTATGTTATATGAGATTTCTCTCATCGTTAACGCTTGTAGAAGTGTACTTTGTCTAAGGGGGCAGGTTTAGTAAAATCAGTTTGATCGATTTGAAAGGTACTATAGCTGAGTGTTCCGTGGATGGATGACCATTTGTAAACATATACCTACCTACCGAGAATCCTCCGTGCATCGGGGAGGACGTTAAGCTGTTGGTACCGACTGTGAAACGTTGATCATTAGCAGTCGTTTAGTCATTACAATTCTGACAACCAGTCTTAAAATGGTATGCTTTGTAACCAGCAAAATGGGATGGTATTCAGTGGAATCCGGTTAGATTAAAAGTCAACCCAAAATAGCTTGGAAAAATCAATGCAGAAAAGATTTAGGTTTTTTTTTTAAATAATACCGGCTTTACTTCACATACACTTATTGGTGTAGCCGATATTATGTATACCTACGTGAATAAAGCATTTTATTATACCAGAAGCTCATATACCACCAATGAGCATGTTTTTTTACTAGAAAGTAGCATATCTTAGTGGAGAGATCAGTCACTCAACCAGGCTGATATTCTAGGATTTTGTCACGTCGACGACAGTTAAAGAGATGGACTTAACTCAGGTACTTTTCCTTAGAAAAACCATTCTCTTGCACCTATGTAACATCTACTTACATATTACTTCTATGGTATTGTGTAGATTGTTGTTCGTTCCTCGTATATTTCAAGTCGCTTTAAAAGACAAACACTCGTATCTATAGTGTAGTTACACCGACTTATTTGATTTATCTAGTTTTTAAAACTACAATTAAATAGTGTGATTCGAGTGTCACAACGCATCAAAAACTAGGTACAGACTATACATAAAGTTTCTGCGCCATTTGCTGTCAGTTTGGGCGGGCGATGCGTCCACTATGATTTGTGACGCCTACCGCTGAAAGCTCAAACTATCCAATAAAATATATTGATTTATTGTAAAATTTTCACTATGTATAAGCGAAATAAGTCAATGTTTCATAACCGATCGCGATAATCGAGTAAAAATATCGATGTCGATAGTTGAGTTATCATTTTGAGGCTTTTAATTTCGGAATTGAAATAGAATTCTAAGCCCACTGCTTTTTACAAATGATTTATTGTTTACCCATACCTACCCTTATAACGTACCCAGCCTGACTGATATGACTGTTGAAAATCAGATTAAGTACCAATGTTTTGATTTTTTTCATACATAGGTATTATAATGTGCGTAGAAATTTTATACTCAGTAATAGGTACATACATTTACTTTAAAAACTCTTACAATATCTAATACTAGATATTAAATACTTACTGTGGAATTAAACTAACGCTTTGTGCCAACACCAAATTGTCATAGGCAGAAATATACCAGACCGGAATACTAATTCATCAATATATTGTTTTTCACCGATCATCGGGCCTATTCCAATAATATTTTTTTAAAAGACACGTGCTTTAGTTAAATATTTGAATCACGCACGTGTCTCTGGCGTTATGATTTGTTTAAATAATAGTTTGCGATTGAATTATTTATGACTGCGATATCAGGTCGATAGTCTGTTAATTAAACTATCATAAACATTAAACAGTAACGGTTGTTGACATTTTAATTATTAAAATTCAATATACATTATTGAATATAGTAGTCACCTCATCTCACCTCGCAATAAATAGTAAAAAAAATAAACAAAGTTTTATTTCTACGCGAATCATTTTTAATGTCATAGTAGGTAGTAGTGTGCAGGTATTTGGATAAAATAATCTGAGTGTGCGTTCTACCAAGCAAACACTGAGCTTTTAAATCGATGATATTATAATACTGTATATTGTGCTTTTTAGTTGTACAATAAAGCTTATGGAGGACCATGTGCAATAATAGTAATTATTTAATTGAACTCATAATGTTTAAAACATTAGGCGGGTAGTAACTTATGTTTCCTAGTTTATTATTTCTTAAAAGACAATTAATAGATAAGAAATAATAACTAGTGTTGGAAAAATGTAAAAACAACACCTGAGAATCGCCATATCGATACATCCCGGAAGCAAATCGGTGTCACACAAGCTCCAGCCCTACATTAACATTCACTCAACACTTGATCCAGGAGTTATCACGTATCGAAAAGAATAGAACCATAATATTTTATGATCGCTTGTGCGCCTTACCGGGCGGCGTCGGTACTCGAATTTTAAACAAAACGCACACGCATCTATCGATAATGTCGAGGTATCGATAAATAATTAATCGACTTTTTATTGGCTGTCGATAAACTTTTAATATTCTAACAGATGTAGCACGACTTAATCACAAACATGATTAAATGCTTGATTACTTAGGTTTATAGTTTGGTTTGAGCACATTTCAAAACTGTAGACGCACTTTAGAATCCATCCTATCAGTATTCTCCATGAGCCCATTTCACTAGGTGAGACAAGAATGGCGTGCCAGTGGACACTGGCAGCTCAAGCTTGGGGTACAGGACATGAAGTTAATTAAATAAATAACAGCTTTTTTTACTAGTACAAGACTTATTGTGGAATACCAGTCTTGCCATGGAATACTGTATTACCTAGCAATAGGTTGTGGAGGTCAGATAGGCAGTCGCTCCATATAAAATACGGTATTCAGCTAAATCCGGAAAGACTGGAAGCCGACCCGAAAAGGCTAGGCAGAAGACAAAACTTATTGTGGAATGCAAAAAGATTTTTACTTTTTAGTGATAAGCTAATTTCTATTTTATTTTAAATTAATGACTCTACAACTGAAAAAATATATATCCTATATTTTTCAGTTATTAAATAGCTTAATAATTTAAAATATAATAAAATAGATTTCAGAATGGAGTAGTATTTTTTGCTCACAGAGTATATTAACTCGATATAGCTCAAGGTTGATTTATACATTACGTCCTTCGTGTAAATGATCATACATATGTATTTATGTTATCGCCCTATCTAAGACTATCTACTTATTTTCATCGTTAATATAAAATACAAATCATGTGGAAAAAAAAACTAGATAACTAAGTGACTTCTAGTTTTAAATGGATCGTTTATCGTGTCTGATATTTGTCTTTACAGCGAGTTGGTATCATGAAACTGATATCGAGATAGATAGGGCAATAATTCTTTCGACACAGCTCACGGTGCCAGTCTGTTTGCGTGTAAAACCAAGCGATCATTTGCTGTGTACAGTGCGAATAAAAAATATGAGTTTAGTCAACGCTTCTTACTTTGATAATATAAATGAACTTTTGGTCCATTTTGGAAGGTGATAAAATAAAAATGTAGAGTGGCTTAATATTGTATAGAAAATGATATGTTTTAAAATTAAAGTGGCATGTAGATTGCTAATGGCCGATTTAATATAAGCCATCGTATTTAAGAATCAAAATAAATATAATACAGTTTATGTGTCTACTATTAAGATGATATTTACAGCAGTTGACGCTTTACATTTTTTTTAATTCCACATAAGAATTTACTGTTATCTCACACAATAAACTTAAGTCTGCTTTACTCTAAACTGACAATAAAATTGGATTTACAAAATAAACATGCAATAAATGTCGTTGCTACCATTACGCTGGATTAGAATGTCGCCGAGGGACAGGCCGGCAGCTTGCATATGTTCAAGTGATTTTTCACGGCTAAGGAACCCGTGTTCAAAGGGCACGCAGTACGGTGTCGCAATCACGATCCTCGATCACGACTGGTCCTTCTACTATCCATTTGTTAAACCTCCACAACCAAAAATCAACGCTATATCTTCGTACTAAGGTCCAACGTAACCGCAAAAGCATATTGGCTGGTTTCGATTAAGAAATTTGCGATTAGAACATCCGAAAATAGTCTCTATTTAAATGCGGTTAAAGGTCAAGCAGATTGCGAAATTATGTTTGCTAAGTGGTAAAATGTCTCTAGACCGTGTCGCTACTAGCCTTAAATGCATTAAGTTTGTTTTAGAGATAATAATCGTTGCGAATGCAAGTGCTTTGTTGTTTCAAAGATAGAGTTGTTGTTGTTGATTTATTTTTGGTCAGCCATTGTTGGACTTAATACGGGTCGGAAATATTTAATTATTATTTTGTGCTAGTTACGTTCTACACAAACTTACTACGCCTTGACTAATATTATACATATGTTAGTTAGTCACTGTAAGTTGTTTTGATACCCACATTTAAAGATCACGTGTCTTTGGATGTTGATTTTAATGCTTGGATTTGGATTACCTTTGTACTTTCGACTGGTCTGTTGGTCTGGTGTTTAGTGACGCTGCCTGCAAAGCTGGAGGTCGTGAGTTCGATCCTTACGAGGACAAATGTTTGTATGACGAGCACGATCATTAGTTCTGTGTCTGGGTGTTATTTATCTATAATTGTATCTATGTATTTGGAGATTATATAAGTATGTTTATCAGTCATCTGGTTGCCATAGGCTCTGCCTAGTTTAGAATGGCCGAGGGTGAGCTGTCCCAAGATACTATTATTTTATTTACTTCCAAATATCAAAACAAAACTGAAATAGGTAGTATAAATAAATAACATTGAGATACCATCAGTAAATTATCAAAAAAACGCAACTTAGCCAAAAGACGAAAAATAGTTCAATAACAAAAAATATTATCACGAAAATAAAATACGTCGCGTCAAATAATTTTCCGATTATTTCCCTTCCCAGTTTTGGTAGAAAAAAATATCAAAACATTCACCTAACCTGGTTTTATTAAAATAATTTGGAAGCAGTGCGTGAGTTGAGTACCGATACTGCTTTCTATCACGCAAGCTAACCTACAAACTTATCTTTACCGTTGACAAAATCAAAGGAAACTTATTACCATGTATTTCTTTTCCATTCAGAATAGCCAACATCACCCGAAAATTTATTTTGTGAGTTTTTGTAAGTTGGTAGCCGTGGAGACCTAATCAGGAAAACCTGTCCTACTAACTTATGGGTTTTGTATATTCATAAATATAGATAAGCATTGCTTTTAAGCAACACGAAGAATCTACGTAATTAAGTTTCGTCGAATGGTTATGTAGAATCAGACAGAATTTTTTAATTATTCCAGTGTCATAGAGTCAACAAAAATTCAATTTTTATTATTTAATTGCAATGTAGTCTTTAAATAATCATAGTTTAGCTTTATTTATTATAGGTAGTTTAGTATAGTTTAATTTATATTATAAGGTTTTGGTTTAGTATAGTTTTATTTTAATTATAATTATTATTATAGTTAAGTTAAAGGTGTGTATATAGTTAATGCTGTGTACTTTAAATATAAATAAATATTACTCGTATAGGTCATTGATAACAAAACGTAAAAAAAAATCTCGCCTGGGACTTGTGTCGAACTTTGAAATGTAGAGCACGGAAAAACGTAAATCCTTAAGAATAAGAAGAGATTTTTTGTATACTATTATGTTCATAGTTAATTATGTACTTACAAATCTATCTTACATACTTATATATTATGTGTTATTATTCCTGTCTAAGTTACTTTTATTGAAAACTGTAAAATAACTTTCGCAAAAGCTCCGCTCTACAAAATTTTTGTGTGTCATATAACATGTTTAAGAAGATCTAGCTAAAAACATATATTTTTTTTTATACGGGAATCAGCTCAAAAGAATATTTACCAACAAAAAAATACACGAAAACTTTTCCTAAACACAATAAAACAATATGACACTCGCATCCTCATCTTGCGAGTATTTCTCGGGCGGGGGTGGGACGCAGACAAATGACTCGCGCCCCTGCTGCCCGAATGAGTTATAGCCACCAATCGAGCCCGGCCCGACAGCGGCCATTTTTAATTTTTAGGGGTGCGCACCCTTACAGTTATATTATTAAGTGTGCGTAGTGATAGCATGACGAATGTTAGGTTAGTAGGTATTATTGTAACGCATGCGTTTTTATAAGAGTTTTGTTTTCAAGCTAGCTATCTATTAGATTTGTTTGAAATGATGTTTTACCACTAATTTATTCTAACTTATGTAAAAAACTGAAAGATTAAAAAACAACATAAAGTTGTACTTATTTTACATGTAATTCTGACTCGTTTCACGTAGAGATCCATTATTATATAATTATTCTATTGACCATGTTAAATTAAAACAAATAACATTTAATAAATTTAGTATCTTAAACGGATTTAAAATATATATTTTTATTTCAATGATGTTCCTAATAACAAAGTCAACTGCAATAATAATCATAAACATATTTTAAATCTCATTGAAATACAACCGAGAACGCGTCATCTAATTTTATGATAATTATATATTAAGAATAATCCAGTAGTTGAGCTCACTTCCACACTTCAATAAATCCTTATAAGTTTATTAGTACAGATTAACGCACAGTAGTACGTAAATATTTGAAGAGGCGCCATTAAAATCAGGTTTTAATACGTCGTAAAAGCTAATGCGCTCATAATCGTCGATTATAACAAATTGAACCATAAACGAACATCTATGTTGACATAAATCACGCCCTCTAACGCCACAACGCTGAACTACGAGACATTTGTCGCTTCACTATCGTCTCAATCTCGCTCGGATGATGAACGAGCACTTTTATTGCGGTTACATGCTTGTTTATTTACTGCTTTGTAATAGAATGTCAATAAACAACGTTGATAACTGAACGCGGCAATAAAATAATAATAAAACACGACAGTTATTGTGGCGGGAAGTGGCGCTCTCCCGCGTCGGACCGCGAAAACGTACAAACTGGTAACAGCGGCATCTGTCGACGGATAGACGAATTAATTCAACAATTAATATTCCAAATTCTTGGATCGGTTCGAATGTTGAAAAAGTTAATTATTTATTAAAAGGCATGAGTATACAAGGCACGACAGTGAGACTGAATTCGCAGTACGAGAACAGAAAAAAATAATTATTGTCTAGTTAACAAGCGAAGATCATTTATCACACGCTACGGCACATCAATAATTCATTACTAATAACACAGAGGCACTGACGTAATTAGTTCAATTACTCGCCCACCCAGCAATTCCGCCCCACCGTGTGGTAATTGAATTATTTATCTTTAGCTAAATTAGGAAAGTAAGATAAGTGCAATCTTCACCTTTAGGTGTTCAAGTTAGACCACATATGTAATTAAGTGTGCGTTAATCGGAACCGAGACAATAGACGCGTGACCTAGCCCTGAGATTAATTCATATGATAACAAATTTAATTTAATACGCTTAAGAGCAAAGCATTTTATGCGAAAAGGAACATATTTTAATTAGGTTTTGATATTACTCTAAAATAATTTTCACTCGGATCTTAATACATTTAACTCACATGTAGATGGATAGATAGAAGTTCTAATTTAAAAAATAATTGGTTACTTATAAAAACAAAAACCCTAAAAATGTAATGCCCTTAAACGTTTGTTCTTTTGCGGATAGTAAGAACACCGCCTCGTTATGCTTTCGTTAATTAAAGAACACCAGAAAAAAAAACGATATAATATAATGCTAACATAAAAATCTATTTCTAAAGAACTTAACCAGAACTTAAGCGTTATTTTTACGATATTCCATTAAGTATCTACACAACATAATTGAGAATTTTTATGCCTACCAACCTTGAGATACATTACTATACAAGGACAATTACAAAGACATTAGTTAGCGGAACATTCCCGGGGTTCATTATAAAGCATCGGGTCCTTCGTCCCGCGACCCTCGAATTGGTCCTTTAGTCCTACGGTCCTGTTGAGGAATGTTGACTATTAGGGGGACTAAAAATTAATGTTTCCAATTTGTATACTATGCGGCATCGTAATCCAGTCCAGTTTGTAGTAAGTAAAGTACTTTTAAATTATCTACCTACTTTTGGCAACGCATTGTGCTAGTTTTCATATTTATTGGAGTTTTCGAAATTTATCTACAGAAAAAAATGCTTTTTTTTTGTATTGATTTAGTATCGATATTTTGTCTCCTGAAAACGATAAATAAGAACAGAATTTTCCCTTTACTCAAAACAAACTATTTTCCCTCAAAATCTCAATTCCAATCAGTATTTGTTTAAGCTTCGCCCACGAGGACCTTCTTAACCTTCCAAACGTATTACCGCATCCATAATGACATAAGCGACGCGTTTTATCTTCGCGAGTTATTGTACATTATGTGGGAACAATTACACATCCATTAATCAGAGGAGTCCTCCGACAGTTTATTGCGCCTCCGGCCCTCAGCCCTTGGCGGTTACAACCCTTCCCAGTTGAATTACGCCCTTTTCCCAGCCTCAACTTTGTTACAAGTTTAAACTTGATTAGCCGCGCTGACTTCAAAAGTTGGAGTCTGTATTCGTTGTGACAACGTGTGATAATTTATGTGTTTCTAAATTTTGTTGTAGCTCCAAATTGTAGAGACGTATGTCCTGTCGTAAGATATTTTGTGAAGTTTTATTCGTAAATATTGATGATAAAAATTGCAAAAGTAATAGATACATTTATTACGATTAAATGCCTATGGGTACTTAGACATGCATACCTGCTAGATCATTGGTTGTGTGATTTTTCAAAGATTCAGCTAAAATAGTAAATAGTATTTCGAATCTGCCAAGGCTATTAAATAAAAAAATAACAGTAATCTTACAAGCTATTTTCTTAAAATATTCAAATTCGTCTTTTTATCCATGTAGGACATCCAAACAATGAGTAAAATAAAGACAAACAAACTTTGAGAAACGTTCTCATTAAACTTCTCTTATCGTTGAATCTGATAAGAATAAACCAACTTAGCAAAACTATAAACCAATTAAAACACATAGGTACCCTCATTATTATTCTCATAACAAAAATAAAATAATGTTTAAATTTAATTAGGTATATTTTTGTCTTTCGAAACACTTCCCCTTAATATCAAGTTCAATAACCCCATCACCATCAACTATTTAACCCTCAAAATGGATGTTTTTATTCGTATTTATTCGACACAGCAATGTTAGCGGCACATAAGGTAATAACTGCGTTTTAAAGAGGCGTCGCGACGTAAACGCAGCGCCAGTGCGGACATTAATAATTTTGGCGCGAACAAATGACGCGGCTGATTAATGATTTATGTACCCAATTCCGTGTTGTCCACGAGGGTCTAGTGTGTACAATGTATGTTTTATGTGTATTTTAGACGTTTACGCAACTGTTTTGTGTTTTCATGATTCTGAATTTGAAGTTTTTGGACATCGTAAATGTTATGGGATAAATGATCAATTGAAATTGAATAAGATTTCTTATTCACGTTTTTTTTTTATTTATGATTGCTTCTAATAAAAACAATTTTGACAAAAAATAAAGATACAAGGTACAAATACTTAAGTATATTTCATAAATTGAACATTATTTTTTTTCACAGGTTTTACGTCGCGAACACAGACAACACTGAACCAAATTAATTAACCCTTCATTTGCGGCGCCGTTGTCGCGTAATAATAGATGACATGTAAAGCTACTTTTGTAGGAGGTCAATGTCCCCAAATAATTTAAAAAAAGTATAGGTTTAAAAGACAGACAGCCAGTAACATATTATGGTATACAAATACCTACCTACATACTTATACTTAGGTAGGTAGGACTACCATATGCGACGTTGGATACAACTGTGGCAGGTCAGGTGTCCCCTAAAGGTCCACTCCAGAGGTCCCCTCTGCCAGCTAGACGCTTTCACATGATTAATGGCGCCCTTATTGATACCCATTTTAATTTGGTTTCATATAAGCCCGTAGGTATGTGGGGATGTGATTTATTATAATAAAATACCTACTTCTATTACCTTCGTAGTTTTACTGTACTATGTAAATGTGGGGTAAAATATTATAAGTTTTATTGAATATATGATAAACGCAGGGATCAAAGTTATATAAAATGTTGTATTTATTGCATATTTTTCACGATCTTATTTATAGGTAGGTATATTCTTAATATGTTAGATATAATATAAGGACATAGGTATATTTCTTGAAGTTAAACTCACTCCGCAAAAAAATAATTACATAGACATACATTATGTTTTACAACTTTTCTAAAAGGCAATTCTTTAGAAGATTTACTTGTGGGATAAAATTGGCTCCCATTTAGCATCGGCACCGATATCACAATACCGACTGCCAGCCGATTTAAATTTATTTCGGACGTCGGTAACTTCCAATTTAAACCTCTTAATCCTCTATGATGTATGTCGGTATTCGGCAGGATTAAAAGTTCCACGGAAAATAACCGGGAAAACCTTTTCCGGGGTCGGATTGACCCGGCCAGGAGCGGGATTAGGCGGCCGGGATTGGATATACATAAATCTTGGACAAGGCTTTAGGGGCGACGCAATTAAGCCTCCGCGCTGATATGTCATTTTGTGACGAGTATTACCCAGATTTGGGCAATACTAATCGGGTCCAATTCCATTTTATAGCGTCGAAAATATAATAATTCGAATATTAAAATTCAGCAGCCGACGTACACATCGCACAATGGTCGCTATGGCGGGCATTGCGTCATAAATAATTCAATTTCATAGTAATAAAATACGCGTGACCAGCGCAACGGCGTGAAAACTTTTCAGCAATTACGGGTTGAATATAACAAAAAGCGTCGGTCGATCCGACACGGCGCGGGGTCGGTGAGACCCGTCCGACGCACTCGTAATTCATGCATCAGCTTGCGGGATAGGGTTGGCCACGACTGCAGCGCCGATGACTTATAGTTTGTATTAATACGCTTCGAACACAGGAATCCAATCTCACTCGGATTAATTAATTTATGCGGGAAAAGGTATTACATAATTCTATTATAGAATTAGTCTTGATATATTTAATTGCAAATCCTCTGATAAATTATGAGAAAAATTTTAATATTAATCCCTATTTACGATTTCTATAAGATGTATAATTTACATGCATTCATTAAGTTACATACCTAATCATCTCTAAATTTAATCCGTTGAGTAAAGGTAATTAATTAGCAACAAATATTTAAGCGATAATAACAGAAAAAGGCATTTTTGCAATGAGTAAAAAGTTACGTAAGATGTTGAAAAATTACGTTAAGTTTTCCATTCATCTTAATAAATAATTGAATATACTTTGAACGGCTTTTGCAAAAAAAACATACTTATCTATTGTAAAAATAGTCTAGGAATAATTTCTAGGTGTTATTCCAAGATTTTAAACCCCATAGAATGTGAAACGTTACCTCAGACACATAAATATTACAAAATTACGCAGAAGTAATTGATTTATAGCACTTTAATTATTGCAATTAGATACGCCTTATAATCAATACGCAGATAAGCGAAGCAGGTTGTATTACTCCTGCATAGGTAGTATGCAGGGCTATATGTTATTAGGATCAGACGTTACACGAACAGAATTCCACTAACAGCAATTAATAAAATTAGATTAATTCATGAACATTCTTTAAGTTTTTAAAATGAAGGTGAAATAAAAAACCTATTCCATACTTAGTTACCCGGATGTGACGAAGTAAGCAGCCATTAAAATTAGGGTTGGGCCACGAAACTTGCGACTAGGGCAGGGCCGGGGCCGGCGCGCCCTGGGGCTCGGTTCATCGAAAAAAAAACACGAAACAAAAAACACACATACAATGAATAACTGCCGGGCATCGATACAGATGAGATGAAAGATTTCTCAATGTCCGCCCGTTGTTCTTGTTACTTGTAACTCAATACTCGGCCCGTTTTGTTTTATTGCTTCATAATGTTTGTACGAATATAATGAACACACAATTATAATAATAAATATGTTAAAGCGTAAGCCTAAATGTTCGCGGTAAACGTTTAAGAGGTTGGTAAGGAATCTTACGATATACCATTATAAGGCAAAAAAGCTCAGTTGCCGTAAAAATATCTACTTAATAACGGACATGAAATTAAAAAGCAATTTGGTAACCGTTACTAATTTAGGCGGCGCAGCATGGAGCTCTCAATTTGGGAGGGGTTTGTGGTGCGCGGGGTAGGGGGTTGCCCTAATCTAAAAGCTGTCAGTTAACGCGGCAGGCAGCTGCGGCCGGCGCGCCTGTGTGCACCCCACCTTACATTAGGTACAACCCTGCATAACCAGGTAAACCAAGCATGTATTCTTCACCTAAGCTTACTTACAAAACCACCGTTTCAAAATTATATTACATATTAAGTATTCCATGAAATTTTAATTGACAGTCGTATATAACTTAACTATTAAATTAAAGCCAGCGCTCAAAGCGTGAAATCCTATTAATTAACTAACGCACCGTGTCACTTTGATTTACGTTCCGGGTTATGTAGGCCCCTATGTAAAAACAGTTTCCCTGAACTGACCATACCATTAGTTAATATATTCAGCTTGGTAAGCAAAATTTATAATAGAAAAAAACTATAAGTCACTGCCCACATTCGGGACGGATTAATATCTTTTTCACGCCGATTCCTGTGCGCCTACGCAGCTCTAAATTTGAAATTCGAACGCCGAAATATGAGCACCTTGGTTGGCAGTGTTTGAAGAACGTTTTGAATGGAAGTATCATAATTAGCATATGTTTGTTAGTGTGGAATCGGCTTTTTCCATTCGTAGAGACACTAATTCGACATATGTATTTTATGATATGTATTTCCGTATTTCGATAAAGTATTATCAATAATATAATACACTTTATGACTACGTAAGCACATAAAGTTGTCCGACACACCTTGATGGTATCTGATATCTAATCTGATATTTGCCTAAATAAAATTTTATATTCGTATAAAGTAGGTGTCTTAGTGAATACTTTGATTATCTTTCTGCATCTAAAAGTTAATTTAAAACTACTTGAGAAAATAACAGTTTCAAATTTACTAAATATTTATTTTTATTTAAGCCCAGTATTTTGATCCCGAGTTAATTCAACCGATAGTTAAATATTCTAACGAATTGTTTCAAAACGCGTTTTTTCATCAATTCTTAGTTCATCATTTGTTAAAATAAAAATTGACGAACAAACGTATTCTAACTAAGTTTGAAACCATTAGTAACCATTGGTTGAGTTAACTGGGGATCAAAATACTGGGCCTTAGGGGTCGAGAAACAAGAGTTCTTACTTAGTAAAATTCTAAACTTCAACCTTAACAAACTTTGTCCTTATCTCCTTAAAATACCAACTATTTTAAAACAAAAAGACAAAAGCTATCTCTGTATAAAAATCTAAAATAAACCTACATATTTATTTTATCTACAACGGCATTCATTTTAAACATTCATGTTTTCACAGGAAGTGGGCGTTGCTTCCTAATTAGGGTTTAATATAATAGATAATTAAAAAGTTGCAGAGTATATTTCTTATCTATAAAATATACAACAGGTGTGTGGCAACAAAGGGAAGATATACTAAATTAATTTAAGCTATGTAGTGTACACAGATGCGTACACGCAGGTAAAAACGGCCATTTAAAAATGAACTAAGAATTTCAATAGCGTTAGTTAGCGCTTAATGAAACTAGAATTTAAAAAGATTGTTGAATATTGTAGGCTCTGTATAATTTTCACCTGCTTTTCGATAATTAAGTGGAGGGCTTAATTAGCTATTTAAGCCTCTATTGAACTTTTAAAGTACCTAAGTAAGTAAATATATTAAATAAATACTTAAAATACCTTCCTGTAAGAACAGAGTACAGAGTGGTTAAGTATGTTGAGTTATTAAATATAAATTTTAAATATTATTTATTTATTCAATTTAATAATCAACTTAAACCTACTAACAGTTTTTTATCACAGAAACCTACAAGTATAGATAACAATAAAATAACGTAAGAATTTTTTGGATATTATTTCTTGATTTCTTTTCTTAATAAATATACCTAGTTTAGTTTTAATTTTTTTTATAAGAATTTACCATCTACCTATGTTAAATTATTATAAAAAAAATTAAGTTTGTGAATATTAATTATAAATTTATATGATGACCTATGTATTATGTATCGTTTCATATAAATATAGAAGAGTAATAGTATTCTAAGTGAAGTGAGTTTATTATACGATAAAGGGTGTTACTGAATCCATTAAGAATTGACCTCTAGAAAGTGATATTGCAAGTGCTATGAGAATATACCATCAACTATTTACTATAACCTGCTTAGCTCCAGGCTACAACTAGGACATAGGGCTGGTCAGTTGTTTATTACCCATTTCCTTTACTCATGGCGTGATAATAGGTACCTTAAGTTTCTAGTACGATTGTTTATAAGTGGTACTGGAAATATCTATCATCAAAAGCTTGGTCGTAAATTAATGAAAGCCAGAGAGAGAAAAAAAAAAAACTTTAATATTTTTTGAAAAATATTTTACAATGTTTGACCGAGATTGAAAAAATGGAATAAAAATATGACGAAAGAAATCGAATAGATTATCTGTTATCAGAGGGTTTGAGGGGAGGTAGAGTACTAGATTTCTGAACTTTAAACTAAACAAACTTTATGGTAATGAAATGGATGAGTAATAATAATAATTAACTACTATTCTGTAGACTCAAGATCACAATTTCTTGTATGTTTATGCTCGTTTTTCATGGTAGGTACTATTTTTGCTTGATTCAAGAACTCATCGATAGTTATTTACCTACCTTTACTTCTACATGTTTATTTAAGCTGTCAATAGTATGACATCTTGCCTATCGCCCACGTCCCCAAACTTTCTTATTTCACTCTATGCGTTTTACAATTTGCCCGGGAAAATAACTGGTTTTCATAGGTAGAATACAAAAAACTAAATGTCATCATTGCGTAAACATAAAATAGTCAACCTTCACATTATTAAAGTTTAAATCAGTTTCAAATCATAATCTTATCTCAAATATTAATTATGTAAATAAAATAATAATACTCATTCTAAAATTACCTGCGTTTAGTTACACGTAAACTGGAAACTTTGGTTTACAAAATTCGAATTAGAATCGAACAGAATGTTTGCTTGATACGATATGAACATCTAATACAGACCGGTTTTACGAACGCCGTGCCCAAAGAAATCCTAAATAAACCGATTATGCAAAGCTGCGAACATTGATAAAACAAGAAACAAATAATAAAGGTTGATCGAGCCCCTAAGATATTTGGGTAACTTCCTGTATCGGGAAATACTGGAAATGAAGTTTTCGTCAGAAGGTTCCTGAAATAAATACATTTGTCAAAACTTGAATATTGATCTACTATTGTGATAGAATATCATTGAAATTATTAATAGCGTTAATAGAGACTAAGGTTTAGTTTATAATTTATGAAGGATGGGACTTCAAGGTGAAGTTCCATTTAAATTGGTCAAAAAAGTGTACTAGCTTTGTCTCAAAAAATCAACAAAACCGAGTAACATCTTAAAGGCACTTGTACAAAAGAGCATTTAAAAAGAGAAATTTAATTTACTCACGGGGTGCCCAGTTTTTACGGTGTCGCTCAGAATCCTTTGCCCTGGCGACATTTCAATAGAGACTAAAAAACAAACAATAGAAATAAAAACTCGCAAGGCTAAAGAGGAAGGCCGGACGCAGCTAAATGAAAGAAGTTTGTAAAAAAGTTTGACACATTTTTAGAAACATCAGGCACGAAATGCTCGGTCGCGGGGACCGATCGTAAATTTTCTGTAGCGTCAGAATGAAAAAGGGGACATCATTGTTGAAAATTTTCGAACGCATTCTGTGATCTCGTATGTAATCGAGTCGCTTTGCATGACAATAATAAAAGCGTTGCTTGTTTGTATTCACGTTTTAGCGTCACTTATTTAGTCTACTATATTGTAGTATGTTAAATTAATTACACCTATTTTTACCGCCAAAATAAATGTCTTAAATATTTGAACCACCGCATTCTTGAGACTACCATCAACAAAGTCTGAATTTCAAAGTAAAGTTTCAATTTATAACAAAACGTCGAATAGTCGAGATCCATTCAATCTCTCCCCAAATATTTAGTAACTACGATACATTTATGTTTAAATCCGAGATTTCTCCGTGATTCCTTTTAGTAATCAGATGTTGGTTATTGCGAGCGGCTCGGCTTCCCCTCTATATATTTCCTGTACGGATAAGAGAAGTGGCTTCTTTCTCCTGAAGCACGATAAGAATTTCATTTCCTCGCGGCTGTGAGAGCTTCGCTATCTGAGGAAGTCGCTGACAAAAATACCTAAGTGATAAAAGCTGAATTCAGTACAGGTGCTGGCAATATCGTGAGCGTCTTTTATTTTGTTGTTGAGGTTAGAGTGAAGCACATAAGTGCTCATACGTAGACTTCACTCGTACAACAAGTGAAGCGCGACCGCCGACTGCCGTGTGCCGACACAGCAGAATTTACTAAAAATGATAATGAAAAATGTTCGATAAAAACAAAAGAGCACGATTTCTGGGAATAACAAAACGTTTCGAATGGACCTTTGATTTTATGAATTCCCAAAGCTAGGTCGGAACTTTTGTTTTAGTTTTTTGATAAAAAAAGTTATTCGTCCCGGTGAGGTGGCCGAGCTATATTCAACTTTGACATGTTGGGATAAGGGTGGCTATTGATTGATAAGGTGATATCAACATGGTTTGATTTCGCCTTTAGGTCTGAGGATCGGGATGACATCTTTTATCGCGATGCATTCCGCTCGACGGTCTTTAAAGAGTTTGTGTTAAGCCGCTATTTTCGTATTCTTACCATGTTTAATATTTGTAACGATGAATCAGGTGTTTTAATGTTGGTATATTATCGCTCAATTTAGTATCTTACAAATTGAACTCCCTTACACGTGCCATCCTACTTTACTTTCCTGTATATTTTTAATAGAAATCTATAAAAAAAATGCCTGATGAATGGAATACGAAACATTAATTTTTATAAAATAAAACAGAATATTTAGTAACATAACCTATTAAATAAATTATATCAAAACGACTAAAATAAAAATATATAGAATAAAATAAAATGAATTTTATTGATACTCACAATATAATAAATCCTTATAAAATCTTGATATAATCACTTAATTGGATTACCGATGACACTATAACACCAATAAACAATCTTCAGTATCACTATAATATAAAACACCAAGACGAATTAAATTCATCAAAGTTTCTTGTTGGACCACTATACTATTACAATAAATATAAAACAAATAAATATTACTATTATCTTCAAGTTGGACCGATTAAGTTCGTATTAAATTATTAGGCGCCTATCGGAACGCGTTCACTACTACGATACGTATTGCCTATACAAATCCTTATTTACAACTGACACTGTTGTCCATACTATAACAGAGTCGTGTTCTGTGCTCACATAGAGAGGAGAAGGCATCTGCACTACATTACACGATACCTATGCTACGATAAAACACCGCATCAAACGATCCAGAATATTTTTACACAACTTCACAACCCCAGCATACACGCTCGACTGTAAAAAAAAGTCACGAGGTAGGGGAAAAATTTCGTAAGCCATTATCCGACTCTATACAAAACTTTTGACACGAACACTTTGCGCTTGGGCACAGTCTATTTTAGTGAGGTGCGAGACGGGTATAATTCTGAGGGCGACTAATCGCTGCGCGTGCGACCGAGACGGATAGATGAATGTGTGTCGCATTTGAATAAAGTTTTAGGGGGACCAAATAATCGTGAGCCGCGGGATGCCGAGTAGGTGGTGATAAAGCATTCGTAGCGAGCTCGTTCCCAAATCGAATACGATGAGTAATAATATTTAAAAAGCAAGATTTGTTACCTGTCGACCGCCGGGAGATAATGCCCCACGTTTTTTGGGAGAAAAATACAATTAACTAGCCAGAGCACATAAATCATTTTGTTGTACTGTTCCATGCGCAGGCTCAGGTTGTACAATTATGCCTTTACAGTAAAAAAGAAAGGTGACGCTAATAGAAAATTGTGGCGGCTTTTTTACGTCGGCTGGCTGAATAGAGCCGATAATTAGAGCAGAAACCACAGGTCAAAAAATAAAACGCAATTTGGTGCAGTAAAAATTAAACTGTGTATTAAGTTGTCTTGTGCACCCTTAAATAACAAATTCGAATGAACCACATCCTCAATTAGTTTTTTTTAGGTTCTACCTGACGTAGTAATTCAGGTATTTTGTAATCATCTTTAGGTACACTCGCAATTAATTTGGAACAAAGTGATAACGGTTGGTAACTTTTTATAAATAAACGCAACTGTATCAGATGAGCTCATTGTTTTAAACAACGATTTAATGAATCTTTCAACGAAATTACTGGCATCGAGCGTAAAAGCTTTTAAGTTTTGCAGCAATAAAAAGTGAACACTTAATCATGGTAAATTTTAAAATTGCGACCTGCCCCAAGCATCAATTACGACGTGGGACTCGAGCACCTCGAATATCGCGAGTGCACCAATCGCTCGTATTCGAAAATTGCCCGACAAGACCTCTTGGAAATTGTCGGGCAAGCGCTTTCAGAATTACGGAGCCGACCGACAAATCGGGACCCGAACAACGCAAATTATGGACGCGACTGCGAATCGAGCCGAGTCGAAAATTGCGCTCGGAGCCTGCGATCGGGAGGTCGTGCGCGCCCTAATGAAGACGTTAAGCTAAATCGTGGCCGCACTTATAGAATCTTATTGTACTTATATTGATTTTTATGACAGCATCATTTTATTATTGAGGCGCCAAGCTTGCCGCGCCACGTGGCTTCGTTCACATTACTCAACACCTCGCAAAATAAATTTTATGCGACGGATGAGCTTATTCAAATCGAGATATAAGCTAAGCCCACATATATAAATACCGAGTAAAATAAATTTCAACACATAAAAAGCAGTGTCACAATAATCAACACAGGCAATTTAATTTAAACGACATAAACACGAGGCTATCTGGCACTGGCATCGATATTAAGGGTGTGCTAAATGACAAACTGCGGCCGAGAGAGAAATGCTTTAAAACGGTGTAATTTTTACAGTTTATCTCTGGATCTGGAAGGAGATTTCACATTAAAAATACCACCGATGAGTGTTTAACATACTCAGAATGGATGCAAGCGAATTAAGCTCATCTACATACTAAAGTACGAGAGCATAAGTCGGCGATTCGTTTCGCGGTTGTGCGTAGCGCATTGATTAAAGGCTTTCGCTATACACGCTCTGAATGTTTGGATGTTTTTTTAATTAATGCTTACACCGTTTTGTATATTAATTTTCATACGTGTACTGTATGTGTAGTATAATTTGATGGTATGTACCAAAACGTAAGATTAACTCGCAAAATTAAATGTAACAACATGTTTGAACGCTACCTATTACGACTGAAACCTGTAATTTGTGATCATCCGAACAAAACTACTGTTTTTTATTACTATTTGCACCGCATTTATTTTTGTAATGAAAAATTAAAGATATCATCATACGAACTACTTTCATGTTGACTTCATTAAAAAAGTAATTTAATATACTTGATTGAGCGAAGATTAAATGTTGGTAACATATTATTAAGTTGTAAAACAAAACTTTGATTTACACCCGAGAAATAATTAATACTCGGATGCTGTTGCGACATCTTTATCGTACCCACGAGGTTTCGGAACTGCATACATACAGAATAAAAATCAATAATATAATAATTGTTTGTACCTATATCGATAAAGGAGTCATTACCGTGATTCGTTCAATTGAACAAAATAATCGAGCAGATTTACAACACGTAGCATTTTGCGAATAAAAATCAAAGAATACACAATATCTCTCAGTAGGCTGCGTACTAAAGTATACGTATGGTTTATAAGGCACAGCGGTATAATCGATTGAACACACCTCTTGATGAAGATATTACTGCGGGCCCGGTTTAGCTTTATTTCTGGACCGGTATGCATAACCTATACATTTAGATGGCTACCTACGTACCTATACGTATGGCGAGGAACCGCGCTGTATTGTTAGGTCACGGTAAGAGCTCTTATATAGACGCAACCAATGTTAAATCTGTTTATTCTGTAGTTCCTTTATGATCTAGATAATTAATTACTACTTAAATGATCTATATATATTTTAAAACATATATTTGTCTAAAAGCGCTTTACACAAAAACTACCGCAGTGCTTTTCATACGGTTTTCGCCAATCGATAGACTGATTCAGAAGCAAGGTTTTTGTATAAGTACTTAGCATATAGGGTGGATCCGATAGTTTAATTTAAAAAAAACATCGCAATAAGTTTTCTGAAGAAAAACATAAACTGTTTTAAATAAAACGAAATATTTTTAAAAGACTCTGAAATACTAACTACGCGAAAATTTAATAAAGATTGCAAAACGAAAGTCACTCTATAAAAGCTCTCTTAAAAAAACGTTAAGAACGTATAAAATTTAAACGAAGAAAAATTACGTGACTTTCAAAGAAAATATAGAAAGCGATACTTCATAATAACTACAATATTTCTTGAGAGTGCCATTAATCCCACCACCTAATATTTCAGAAGCCAATAAGCTACCCAACCCTCCAACGCGGTTGTAATCTAAACGACCTTTTTTTAAACTAATAAAAGAGCTCGTTCGAAATAGCCACCGAAAATTTTTCAAGAGCTCCAATACCACGCTTATCTTTATAAACAAGAGCCATGCACCCACCGGCTAATGATAGGCATCAATCAAGTTCGTCAGTGTTAATACTTTGGGAGCCGATTGCGTTTATTTTAAGATGTTTCGTACTATGCTATGATTTATCAATGTCTTATACAGTAAACTTTGGTACATACCTGTTGCTTTGTTTTAAGAAAGTTCTCTTGTATAATTGACGATCTAAATGGCGGAAAATATTTCGATTTTACCACAGTAGTTTAGATTTTTGTTATAAATCTACTGGTTTAAATAAAATGAAAAATAGCCAGTGTTTTTATATTGTTAAAATTTATATGCAAAGTCGAGTGGGAAGATGGTTATTTTTAAATAATTATGCAATGAAGCAGGAATAACGACGTTTTCTTCGGGAATATAATTAATAATCATTAACGTAGATTGTCGTATCAATTTTTACTACATCCGCAGTGTTTAATCAATAGCTTTTCATCAGTTTTTTGTATTCCGTAATGTTTATTCGGTCCTCAATAACATAGCTTAGACATTTATTGAACTTGCTCCCGTAAATACTTTATGTTTGCATTTCCGTTCGATCAAAAACACAATCATTCAGTACATTGAGATATAACTTTTATAATAACATGGCGAACTGGCCCTGCGGTGTTGCAATGGCTTTATAATTCTGCACTGATTACAAAGGGGAGCCGGCGGCCGCAATTTCGTCTTGTACCGATCGTGCTGTACATAAATTATCAGTTATTGATGAAGACATTAAGCTTACGTACCCGTACAACAATTATTGAATATCGGATTTTTAGTTGCATGCGCAGGGTTGACCAGAATCGGCACCGCAATGAAAGACCGACCGAGAAAACCAGCAGTAGTAATAATTCATGAAATAATAACTTAGTACCTACGTACAAACCATTGATAATAAGAAGAACTTATACACAGAAATCTCAAATCCGTTCTTGATTACCACAGAAATGGGATCTTTTTTAAAAAAGAAATATGGTTATTTTTGGCTTTTAATTTTATTCAAGAGTGTATCTAGGTTTTTTTTCTATATCAAAGGTAGGTACAGATTCATTAAAATATAGTTAATTTACGGAGCTAAAATCCACTTTAGAATTTCGTGAAAAATTTATGTTACGTTAATTTGACTTCTGTGTAACACGGTATGTCTTTAATTAACATCACAATCATAACCCCTACACAACAAAACATACCGCTGAAATACCAACAATGGATAAAAAAAATATTCAAGGATTAACATTACCCGTTTAATTATTTTAAAAATGTTTAATGACTTGTTAGTTTTTATTTAACTAAATTTAATTACGTAATTATATTTCCACGCTTGTACCTGTATGTAATGCAGTTAAATCTTTTATGAAAGCTTGGAAAAGTATTGACAGAGAATGTGTTTAAAACAATGAATTACGTGTAAGGTAAGTACTGGTATTGTGTATGAGAGGCCGCATATCGAGAGCGTTGTCAACCCTACAGCACCGGTAAAAGAACTGTTCGAGTTGACGAGGCCCGTTCAGAGCCGTACGTGCCCCTAATGCACTATAAGGACAATCGGCATTTTCATTTCCGATTTATTCCGTCTCCAACTGATGTTTTGCTGTCGCCTTTATTAATAAACGATTGTTTTCGCGTCAGCTTTTGCACTTCGTTGAATCAGTAATGAGAGCAGGATTTTTAAAACTTCAATTTCTTACAACTTCATGACAGCGACAACCAGTTTCACCTAATTCCGATGTTAATTGCACGAAGCACGAACAAATAAGATTAATTATACAACGTTTTGGCGCGATTATAATTAGTGAAACACTTCATGAGATTGGCTGAACTCTTGACGTCTCAGTTGGGTCGCTCTACATTATTGTGAATACTGCACTCAATTACGTTCTTATTCTGTAAAATATTCTTTTAAAATATAATCGATACGATTGTAGTGAGAGACAGTAAAATGATTTATGGAACTCGCGCCTCGGCTTTAAATAATACATCGCCGTAAGCTTTCATCGTCTTAGAATGAAAGTCACGACTGTAATTTTAAAATGTCGATATGGATGTTTGATGATTTTATTATTTGTTCACTATATTTCATGGGCCCTCGTAACTAAAGCGTGTAAATATTCCCAAGGTTATTCGTTCTACTGAATACAATGTTATGGCGAATCGAATTAATGTTTTTTATATTATCTCTTTTATAAAAGTGTCGCGGGTTCATATAAAAGCCGTTAAAGTTAAGACTTTTAAATGTCTCAACGCTGAAAATAAAAATACTTGGAGTTCGTTTCACAAAAAATTCTTAAAAGGTTTCTTAAATTTAAATACGGCGCCAAAAATCAAAAACTGAAGAAATTGTTGAAATTGAAAACATGCATATACATACATAATTATGTCAAGAAGTAAAATGTCTTAAAGCAATAAAACACAATACTAAGAACAATATAAATTTATAAGCCAACAATAATATTGTTAATCGTAAAAGTCCATTGATTTTCAATGAGCTTCTACAAAGTATTAAGTTCTACGCAATTCATACTCCCATCCATACAGACAAGCGACTAAAAATAAAAATGCTGCAAGTACGATTATACTACTGACTCATCGAACTGGAAATTTAAAAGAATATTAATTTATTGCTGAATTAATAAAATTGAAACCTAATACCAAGACATCGATTTAAATGATTAAGAGATTAGATTCAGAATGGATACAAAAAACAAATGAATAAATTAGCTATAGGTACCGTTTGGCAGATACATCGATGAAATAAAAAAAAATGTGGTTCTGCATATTTTCATGCATCTGCTTAAATGAAATTTTCTTAATGTCCAAGTTGAAACGAACTTCATGACTACTAATGTGATTCGAAATAACGTTCTCATATGATTTGATTTAATATAATTCCAAACAGCGGAGCGGATAAATTCGGACTAGTGCGTCGGCTAGTGCGTCGGACTTGCGATTATTTGATTGTGGGTTCAAATCCCACCCATTGCACTACCGACGTGAACCCACTCGTAACATAAGCAATTTAGCTTAGCACACCGCTATTAAGTTGAAAAAAAAAAAAAAATTTTGTCATGAAATAATAATACTGTTTAATTCCAAAATCGCATAGTCGCAGTCGCCGGTCTACACCCTCGGTAAGGTGGTTTACGAGCATCATTGTTTGCTCTGAACTCCACTCGTACTATTGTGGCCAGGATCCGCTATTATTTTATTGACTTCCTACCAACTGGTCGGTTTATTGTGCAGGTTAGTATACGCTGAATTGTTTGTTATTAAGCACCGAATCGGTTTGTTAATAGTCGGGATTATAGCTTGTTATTAGATTGTTGCGTTGTTACAAATGACGGTATTATCACCTTTTCAATTAGCGTCGGTTTCAATTACGTAATCAGTATATGTTGGCATTTATAATTCTTCATTTGTTTATTTGTTTGAATTATTGTCAGATTAAAGTTTTATGTCTAGAACATGTTTCTGTAGTCATAGTTTCTGGTTTCTCGCGACATAATTATAGTCCTACTAATATTATAAATGTAAAAGTGTGTGTTTGGATGTTTGTTACTCAATTACGCAAAAACGGCTGAATGGATTTGGATGAAATTGGCATGTATGTAGCCTTTGACATGGAAAAGAACATAGGTTACCTTTTATCCCGATTCCTTAAGTAGTTCCCGAGGGAAAATTGAAAATTGCTTCCAAGCTAAGCCATGGGCAGACAGCTTTGAAATGTGGTATTTTTCTCTATTAGGTACAGCGCAAGTTATAAACGGGTGAAAATTTTATTCCATTTTTCATTACTTTCACATTTTTCATTTCTTTTTGGACCTAATTCTGAAGTCCACGCAGACGAGCAGAAGCTAGTAGCATAATATAACCGACATAATATAGGTGTGCTCCCGTCTACCTAATTAATAGTGAAGGAATTTATACAGCCAAGACTTTACGCCATAGTTTGTTCTTAGTAAACTGCTTTAAGAACAGGATAAATACTTGGATTATGATTTACTAAGTTTCCTCTCAATTTGTCAACAGCATGATGCCATATTTTTCAATAAACAAGGTGTATATTCTGAGCTTGATTTACAGCCACAACTAAGTTAGATTCTAGTTTAGTTGCAAGTATTGCTGGGTTGGTTAGTTATGCGATGTAATGAAAGATGTCTCAGAGTGTTAGGTATTAATAGAGTATCGTGCAATTAATCGAAAGCGATGTAGTTGATAATAAATACTTGTTAAGGCTAGATTATTTTACTAATATTTAACCTTTGAATAATTTAACAGAGTAATTTTAAGAAACAGTAGGTAAATAAAATTATGTTTAAAATAAATTTTAATATTAATAGTAGTTATGATGTTCACATTTTCAAATGGAACCTCCATAAAAAAAAAAACATTAAACCAATGATTTTTTTTCGATATAATTACTGTTTTTTATAAGTAGATATTTGTTTAATTGATTGCAAAGATAGGCGAAATACAAATTATACGAAATTGTAATACTAAGCTTCCATATAAGGCTTAAACGCCATACATACTTTTTACCACAACCTACTTTGAATTCTATCGTCATTATCCGGACAATGACATCGGAAGATGTTTTTTTTTCTATAAACGGTATTCATAGCTTTTATCGCGAATCGGCTTTTTAACGACATCTCCTAAACCGGTTTCGTACCAAAACTTCTCGATGTGAAATGAATGAACGAATTTATAGTGACGATAGAAAATCTATTCGATTTATCGGTTATAAATTTAATCAATACGATTGGTGAACATAAATTATTCGATGTTATCAGTTTTTTAACATAATAGAAAAGTAAATAGAAAAAGGGTTTTGCAATCAAGATGTTTCCGGTTATGTTAATATATTTTATTTTTAAACTTACGTAGGCAGACATATTTTAATTTACATCTTTGAATATCGTTAGAGGCAAAACTTGAATTAATTTGATGATGATATGGGAAGATAATGACTATTGCATTTGCTACCAAAACAAATATACATAAAACTTGAAAGCTTATTATAATACTAGCACATATAAGTAGGTACTGCTAGCTACTTATGTTGTTAACGATCTTAGATCACCGACAACAGTTCACACCAAGCAACTTTTCTTAAGATTTAGACAAATTATCACCATGTATTTACTTCAGATATATACATGATATAGTACCTAATACCTATACGAAGCATCAAACATTTGACCTCCACAACAGATCAGATTCACCATTAATCAAGATTCTACATTTCACATCTTTGCTATAATCCGATTAGGTATAATTAGCTGAGTATCTTTAAACCCACATTTGTTTCCTTAACTTCCAAATAATTTATTCATTTCTGATCTATAGCGATAAAATTATACTATAAGCTGATATTACGAAATCTGCTACCAAAATAGCCAATTACGAATTGATCTTGTGTAGATTAAACGTCAATAATCAAAAAAATCACAAAGTTATTGATTACCGATACAAAACTAATTTGTAAGCGATGTAAAGTTAAGCGTGACAGAAATATGTTTGTCATAAAAATAACCGAAAAAGATTTTAATCAATTCAGTCCAACAAACTCCCACGATTTCGAATTTCTGTGGTCTTGATATCATTCTCACTTCCTGAGCTTTTAGCGAATGATAAACCCACTTACATACTAATAATTAATTAATTGGATTTTATTTTTATCAAAAGCTTTTAAGTAGGAAAAAGATTAGACTGCTGGAGAAATATAATCTTAAATTAAACGTGCATTAAACCTGATTAAGACGAAACATTAAACATTAAATTAAAACTGCTTCATAAATTCATTCATTTGAGAGTAATCTGTCTAAATTCACCTGACCACGTAACTAGTAAAGAAAAACAAACACCTGATACAATTTACTAATACAACTCTTTTATTAATATTACTGTTATACAAATCAAACAAAAGTTGCTTATTACAAAAATCGTTCAAACAGACAAATCTCCTTAAATAATTTCTCCTCTATTCATCATTTTACGACCAACTGTCTACAACACAAAAAGTTAACTTCAGTTTGTAGGTCTATCAACTGCCTTAAACTTAACAAACGGAACAGCATACCATGACCCTAGTGTAACAGCTTTAATATTTATAATTTGACCCTTTCAATCCGAGACCGACAAAATCCCGTTGTTGTTAAAAATATTTCCTATAGAGCGTCCCGTTATCGGAACATACTTTCTATTGGAAGCGTGCTTAGCCTACGTAACTTCTTAACTATGAGGTTATAATAGCTAACATTGTAAAGATGAATTATATAAATAAAATAAAATATGTAATGATAATGTCGCGGTGGACTAGCGGTTCACTGACCGTATTCGCATGCACTTAGTTGCAAGTTCGAACCCAGGTAAGTACCAATGTGACTTTTTCAAAGTTATATATACTTTCATAATCATTCTAAGACATCATTGAGAAACGGTGAAGGAAAACATCGTGTGGAAACCTGGATTTCAAAGTATTGGAATCTGAAATCGCCAACCCGCTATGAACAAGCGTGATGATCAATAATTAACATAGTATCATAGTCTATAAAAGAGAACGCTGTGTTTGAAGTGACATCACATGACTCCAAATAATTTGGCGACTTAAAGTCCTAATAATCTAAAAACTCTTTTGTAGTTATTACAGCAAAACCTGCAATTTCCTAAAGTTTTAAAAGACAAAACTGTATTCAATTAAACCTATTAACACCTACCTCACCGTACACTGGACCCTCATCATATTTACTCGCAGTTTATATAGTGAAACTTAACACGTTTTCTCCGCATGTGGCTTTAAGAGGCATAATGGTACAAGTTGCTAGGTGCCCTGCAATAATCCATAATGGATAAAAACGTGACCAGAACGCATGTAGTGGAACAGCGCGAGAACTTTGCGTACCGATTTAGATCCGCTTTAGTGTTGCCAACTAGGGCTTTCTAACGAAATCGCGTGGAATACATGATAGTATAACTAGGACGAAATATATAACACATTTTAGACCACTGCTACTTGCAATCGAAGTACATCTAAAACTTAATGGTATTTTTTTTATTAGATTTGGCATGCCGAATTGAGTGTCTAAATTAATTAAACTATACATTAATTTAGCACATAGCGTGTGATCAAATTTATTTTCAATGCCAAAGAGCAATGTATTTTGGTACTGCTCTATATCAATATAATGTAATATTAGAACAAAATCAGAATCCGCATTCCTAAAGTCTGCTCCACTTTTCCTGAGAAAACTTCGGATCAACTGTAAATCTAAGTTCACTCCACATACGTGACAAACGAGTCCTTCCTTTATTTATCTGACCATCGATCAAAGCCAAAATAAAGACGGTCTCCGTCAATACTCCATCGAGACGCATGCTCCTGATTGTATGCGAAAATTCCCCACATTGAATATTCTCTGTATGCGTGTGATGTCAAGTGGAGGTGTGCTAGTGAATAACAAACGAGCCCAGTTGGCAGTGAGCCGGTGATGAGGTAGACCCTACTACGAAACCAGAGAACGAGATTAGCCACTACTCAGTGAGATTGCAGAAGCTGTTACATTAAAACTTACTGAAGATATTACAATTCGAAACAGAGTTAAGCCAAAAATACCTGTTGCTTTACTGTTGCTAAACATAGATAGTGTGAAATTATTGCAATAATATAATGCAGATGTATTGATTGGTAAATGAAGTATAGCTAAAGTCCGTGCAAATAGTCGATTAAATGTTTTCGCAATGGTAATTTGTAAACAAATTAGTCGTTTAGTTGAATCAGTCGTGTGTTACTTGCAATCAGATAAATTAATGTAGTCTGTTTTCGCAACACTTTTAATGATGTATTTGTTCTCGCCTCAATAAAATAAATTAACTTACAAATGCAAAGTAAGGAATTCTAGAAGATTTCCAAGCATACTTTTTGTAGCCAAAGCTTAAAAAGATTATTAAAAATTAAAATTATAAGAAAAACAAAACCAATAGTAGAGGCGTCCTGTAGTCGCAATCTTGGAAACAAGAGAATCGGAGACAGTGATGTTGGCACTGAACGGACACCGTCACATGAAGAGCCATGTCCGGTACCAACCCTGGGAACATGCGCGATGATATTAAATTTATTTATTGTTACATGTCCGCCGATGTACCGACCTCTGATGGATGGACCGAGTTTGTTCAAAAACATGAAATAATTTTAGGCTTCGTAGTTGTGGAAAGCTGGCCGAATATAACAAGGGATGTTACCTATTAATTATATCGATGCGGCGCGCTATTCCTTCATTATAATAGTTAATGCTCATGAAGAAAATAGTGATTCTAGATACACTCGTAAATTAGATGTTCAGGTCATCGATGCAACAATAAATCATTCACGAAGACCTTCACTTCTGAAACATTTCTCAATCCATCGTCACGATATCGTGACGGATTCAAAATCATCAGATCAATCGTTACGTGTCGACTATAATATGTACAGTACAAAAAATATTGCAGCCAATTTGTATGCAATACATCGACAGGCTTTTTATTTATCTGAAGGTATTTGGCAGCTTCTAGGACTTCGCAATTGGCTATTTATCGTCGAAGAACACTATCAAGAACTGTTACAGTTTCCTCTACGCTAGTAAAAGAAATCCATCGTTCAATGTCTGTAGATTTAATATTCTAATTCGTCCGTTTTCCCATGTTACGAAATGGAATCGAAAATAGAATTGCATGTTCCGATATCGCCACTCTCCTGTTTAGAATTCCTTTGACTCTGAGTAAAAAACCCAAATTATATAATACGTTAACTGGTGAGTTAGTCTAATATCTGTTTATACAATCTGCCTGCGACTCGTCTAATTGATGGGACCGTGGCGTATACAGAATGCGATTATTGTGATTCATCGTGTCACCGGTGGATACATGATCAAATTTACTAATCTCTGCCTTATATAAAATGCAGCGCCTGTATGTCTGCGTGTTTGCACAATCATTTCTTTAATCGATGTCGTGAAGGGAACAGGATTTATTATTTTTTTGCAACAATAAATTCGAGCAGAACATATTGATGTATTGAAGTAGAATTAAATTGAATAATTCTACCATTTGTTAAATAGAAATAAATAACTGGGTAGCTTGACATAAAATACTCCAGAGAAGTCAATAATAAACAATTTTGAATGTAAAAAAGTGAAATATTAATTCATAAAACATTAAAGAACAGGACTTTCCACACTTAATATGTCTCCGAGAAGCAAGTCGTACTTTCACATTAAGGTCTTAATACACACCACAAATACAGACATCAATTCGGAACGAACAAATTACCTAATTAAGCACGTCGATGCGTCAAACCAATAATAAAGCTTAAAACTGACCGTTATTTTTCACCCAAGACAGGTAATTTTAATGCATATTTAATGGGCAATTCTTGGCTTCAAATTCAGTAAGATAAGGTACGGCTATAATGCATGCCGTTTGCCCCCTTGCGTTATTTATTGTGTGATTTTTGGCAACAAAGCTTTAGCTCGGTACTTGGCTCAGCTAGATGTGCATGCAATCTTCATAATGCATGCACTTTTGTATGATAGCTAGAGGCGGTTTGACGTGCCCAGTGACGTAAGCACTAGAGTGCTTCGGCTAGTGCATTTGGGTCTGTTATCTGGAGTTCTATTGTAGTAAATAGCGGTTCGAGAGTAGCCGAACATTTGATGTCAGAACGTATCGAGTGTCTGACTAGGTCGGAGCCTGTTTCTGTGATCTAAGAAGTAGGGTAACATATCTTAGGGAAATTTATAACCGTTTGATAAATGTTCAATCAACCTAATGTTGTACGGGATACTTTGTGTCAGTTTGAATTAAATATTCTCCTAGGAGTAGGTTCTACTTACATTATAAATGAGAAGTTACCATGCCTGTTGGTCTTTCATTTTAATTGTTTGTTTGTTATGTTTTCGCAGATCCAGTCAAGGGATTTTGATCAAATAATATAATATCTTGGGACATCTCACACACGGTCGTCTGATACCAAACTAGGCAGAGACTTTGTTAAGGCAACTAGATTACTGATAAACATAACTTAAATATTTATAAATACATACATATTAAAGATAAATTACACCCAGACACAGAACAAATGATCGTGCTCATCACACAGAGATTTGTCCTGGGTGGGAATCGATCCCACGACTTCCAGCTTAGCAGTCAGGGTCACTAACCACTAGACCAACAGGCCAGTCAAAATTTGCAATCGAGCACCAACAATGATATACGCTTATATTTATATAAGCTTTTATATATATATAAGCTTAGAACATAGACTTGCCGCATTAACTGACGTCCGCGCGAATGGAGCCGGGTAGTCATGTATAGTAAAGTACATAATACATGTGTTATGTTTTTGTAGAGTTATATTTTCTGACTTTTTATGACTCATAATTTTCTTGGGCATAAAAAAGAAAAAATACATGAAGTGACGAAAATTCTTGGAAATGAAGCGGTTAAGACTGCGTAGAAAGTTTATGGCATTATTATGTTCACGTAGAACCAACGGTTTTGTACTTACATCCAGTCGTGTTATAGTCATAAAATAGTAGCAACGGTCATACCTGCGAACAATTAAAAATACCATTAAATTAATCTTTCATTTTAAAACTATTATAGGCGTAAAAGAGAAAGACTGTATAAATAAACGTGTTTTGAAAAAAAAAACAAAAATTACATCGATGACATTTAAAAAACAAAGATATTGTTTTCTCGTAAATAGTTATTTTTTGTAAGTTCAGACTTTCTCTGCGTATTCACCTGTACCCATTGTTTGCTATAAGAATACATTCTTAAGGGCTATTTTGTAATAAATATAAACATAATTTACTTTATTGCAAAAAAAGGTACAGAAATGCGTAAAAAGTTTCATAAGAATTTTAGATTATTTTCAACAAATTACTAAAAGACTATAAGATTGAAAATTGCTTGACGGAAAATTAAAAACAGAGCATTCTTAATTCAAGTCTATTTTCCCTCCAGCAGAAACAACGAACTAATTACCATTTTTGCGGAACATACGTGCTACTGAGTAACTTCCCTTAGGCAAGCCTCGTTCCGTGTACTTCATTATGACAAGCCTCTAATTTGGCCGAATGACATGTCGGACGGTCGCGTCATGAATAATTCCGTGCGGCCGTGTCCGGCCCGTGTCTGTACAGTAAAGACGCTTAATTGAGAGGACAACGTGTTTGTCGAAAAGCGTGTGAACTTTTTTCTGTTTCTTAATAACCTCGTTTTGTTGCGACACTTTTTGATTTATGACGTTCAGTTTTAGTAGCCAGTTTTTTGTTTTACATGTAGATTTCAAGTTGAGAAGGTACCTAACTATAAAAACGAATAAAAATTTACTTACTCATATTTTTATTTTGCCAAAAACTGTCTATTTGCAATACATTTGATATCATAAATTAAATATGCATCATCAATTACGTACTTTTTGGTATTCAAACACCACCTGCAGTCGATATAAATTAAAACCTGCGACTGTTTACTTGTAATATTTACACTGTGACAACATTTTCGGGGTAAAATCGCACCATAAATAAATCTCAATAATAAAGAGGTGACGTTTAACGCATGATTTATATATGTATTATGATTTATGTTATATAGAGCCGAAAATACCGATCGGACTAAGCAGTAAGCACCGCCTACGCGCGGGGTCAAACATAAATCATATTGCGACATCTCAAAAATGCCAACTTCAAAAACATGTTCGCCCCGTGGCCAGTACCGCACGCACCGATCGTAAGACAAGAAAAACAAACGTAAAAAATAAATTACTTTTGTATACCTCCTTTCTTTCCCGTTGTTGGACGCCGAACAACTCATAAATCACAGAAAGATAAGCATAAAAAGATTGTATGAGGTGGGTACACGGTAGAACTAAACTTTTCGTATTTTGTTATCTCGTGTCAAGCAGGCCTACAAAAAATGTACGCCTACACCTTTCCCCGAAATCACTTAGGTACTAGACAAAACCCCGAAACCTAGCACAACTAGCGGAGATTAGTCATGCCGCCAAATTGACGCAAACTCGCACTGTTATACAAAGTTCCCAGTAAGTGTTAAGTATCACGCAATTTTGGTTACAATTTAAATGTTCTTATCTTAAATTCCATCATAATAATTCTTATTCTATTTTTTGTCGAGACTACAGCGGTGGGTAGCAAACTAGCGACTAGGTGAATAATTATTGTCACTACGCAAAGGAATGACTGCACATATTTCACTAAGATCTCTGTGATATTTCAAAAGTTGCGTTTTAAAATAAAACCGGTTATGTAGAACAGGAGACTAAAAAAACTCCGAGTGGTTCATGTGTGACGTAAACTTAACAAACGACGTACAAAATTTACTCGTAATAAATGTAAGTATAAAGCATGTGTGTTAGGAAAAATCCTAAATCTTCCACGGTCACCTGGGCGCTTAACAAATAGTCTGCGCGGCGACCGCATGAGGGGGGCCGTTTTGTCAGAGCTGGTATACACGAGCGCCTACTGAGCAATTAGATTTGTTAGCTTGTACCTACCCGAAGAGTTTCATCACGCCCCCGCTCAACAACAGATGCTTGGACTAATAACCTCTCGAAGTTTCCCCCTCGCCAGCCCCCGCCCGCGCCCCTGAGACTCCCGCGCTACCCCAGCCTCCCCAAGCAACCCAACTAAGATAGATTGCGCCACCATTCTTGCAATTTTCCTGTCGTATCTTGCCTCGTAAATTCCTAGTGATATATAGGTTCGGATCTCTCGCGATGCGACCAGGAGCATACTCGAAATATGATAAGAGTTATTTATTATTGTTCTTATTGGTTTTCTAAGGGGTGGCAAGTAATAGTATTTCGTTATGGCTTTGTGTTTTTATTTTGATTGGACAGTCCCTATCCCCACCTCGATAAATATTATGTATGAATCTTCTATATGAAATACCTATATACTGGGTATCATTTGCAGCAGTATAAGAAAAATATATAAAATTATATGGGCACTCATATTTTTATTCAAAAATTGTAAAAATGAGATTAATTTTGAAGATTGCTGTAGAACCTTCTGAAGTCGTTTCATATTCCATATCGCCATGTTTACGTACAATAACATAACACAGCCTATTGAAATCTAAACTGAAAATATTTCCCTCTTAGAGAAACTCCATGCATCACAACTTGGCACACTATAAAGCTCAGTTAATCCCTATATAACCCTCAATAGGCTACTTTAGACAAGGGAAACACCAAATTTAGGTTAAACTAAACTACTCCTATACTAAATTTAAATATCTATGAATTTAGTTAGAGAACAAGAGGACCCATTCAATTTTTCGTTCAAAATACATCAAACGAGGTACAACTCCACAATTTTTCGCACAACTGGGTAGGAATACGGATGAAACAAAAGAACATCTAAACCAAATTACTGGCCAGAACGCGCGAATACCATTGTACAGAAATGAAACAAGAGAATCTTCATTAATTTAGCGCCAAATTAAAAACAGCCCAGTCCCTTACAGTAGACCGCCATTTCCATATTCTAATAGCAATAAATTGTCATTGCCATCAGATGGCTGAGTCATGGTGCGGAATTCTAGTGCAGTTTTATAATTTAGTGTATTTTAATGGAGCTTAAGAAATTAATATCTTTCTATTGTAAAGTCTGTTTACTTTAAACTTGGTTTATTTGCTCAGATCCAAAAATTCAGTATCAATATGATAAATTACAAAAGAAAAAGTTATGAAAACTAGAAAAACCTATGTATGACCCCAGAGCATAAAAGGTACATTTCGTAGAAGAGAAAGAAGCAAATGAAAGAGAACAGAACGTTACAAATTGATCTTTTTTTATTAATGATTACTGTTTAGTTAATTAAAAAAAATCATAGTCCTCAAAATGGTATTAAATCGTATGTCCATAGACTCCAAGTCTCGCTATAAATAACCGTGTAACTTGCGAACTAAATCTCTTCCAACAAAAAGGAGAAAATAATTCAAAGCAGTTTGAGCAGAAAAATATATTAAACCGTCAAAGCTCACGCTTCCCTTCAGACTATATTTATGTATGATATGAAATCGCACTCGTTTAGTATTTGTCGAAGGCATAAACAATTGAAAGGAAGCAGTACCCTCGTAGACAACGGAAGTAAGCCGAGTGTCGCTACCGGAAATGTTATTGCCGGAACGACTACTACATCCGGTCGTGTAGACTTCAAGTCTGCTGGTGACGATAACTGTCTTCAGTACCTTAGAGCTGATGGGCTAATGCAACAGTTATCTTGAAAATATTCTGGAAATGTTTGAGTAGCATACAATAGGAACTTGAGGAAAAGGTAACAAGATTGTACTAAAAATTGTAGCTGCAAATAATTTGACCACGATCTTAATTTTTGTATTTCGTTAATTTTTATAAATCCTCTTAGAACCTTATACCTTTCACTAAGCCTATAGTTAAGTTCTTAAAATGGTTTCAGGTCATAAAGTTCCAAATATGTGTTCTAAGTTCCTGTTCTATACCGTCAACACTGTATACTGTACAACAATAAGGCCTTCTATGTAAGAGTATTTTTTATATATGTAATTCATTTAAAAATAATTAATTTTTCTTCAATTATAAATACTAATGAGTGACAGGGTTAGGACCAGCAGTCCGACCTGCAATTCGAACTGTTGCCTCCGCTACCGGCAGACAAAGCTGCACGAGCCTATGAAGATATCGAGAAGATATTCCAATCTATATAAATAATTTATTTTATATTTTACATTGTTTTTTATTAGTAGGGATCGATTTTATTTTATTAATATGAAAAAAATTCCAAAATAAAATCAAATAATATCATGTTTTTTTCGAACCAACAATAATACCAGTTAGGTACTTAGGCAGAAATTAATTCTAGTCTAGTCTAACTATTTCAAACATTGTTTTACGCTTGTTTCAATAAAGTGTGGATTATAAATGCTTCTAGCAACACTGTCCAAGTATTTGCAGTCAAGTCTTTTAGCAGTAAATATTAAGTTTACTTTTACTTTGGATTTTCCTGAAGAAAGTGCTCTAAGCTATGTTACTTGGGAAAACGTATTGAAATATCGTAAATTAGTTACTTGAGTCGACTTTACAAAATGTTGTCTTCGCAAGTTTCACTTTCGTTCGTAGTTCTAATAATAAAATATTTTAGTTATAGCCTTGAATTATATAATTCAAAATACTTGTGTTTTTTTAACTATGTGACTAAAAGGTAGTTTGTAGGGTTATGACAGCTCGACAATTGAAATTATGAGTACATTAAAGCATTCAATTAATCCACCATTATTCAACCCTCCTCGACGTAATAAACGACTAAATAGATATTTATCTATACACACTACTATCTTGGTTCATTCTTCACATTCAAGGGATCCACGCACGAAAACCCATAACCTCAAGAATGCAAAGGACGCGAACGATTTTTAATACACTCGGCACCCCATAATGGGTGTTTTCGCACCCCTAGTCTGCGGTGACATTTCAAACCCACCGTTCTATGAAAAAACAAAGCTCGAAACATTATGCAAATGGCATTAAGTCGGTATTTTTGTACGTTTCGCCAACTTTATGAGCCGAATAGAAAGGGTTGAAGGGTTAAGACAATTCGAGATCGCGAATAAAAGTTTTTGATGCCACATTGTAATTTTTTTCAATATGTAATGTACCCTCTTTAATGCAACCCTTCGTAAGTGTTAAATAAAACACTATTCAATTATTAATTCTTTTGTTAGAATCTGTGGTATTATGTGTTAGATTCTCGTCCATATGTCCATTCATGATTCAACCCTAATTCTACTGCCGATATTATACACGAAGGAAAAAGTCACACAATGCTCTGTTTAAAAACTTTTGCTTCTGTCTGTAGCCTATCAAAACTTTACGTAGTGCTTATAGGTATCCTCATTGCTCCACGAAATTCGCACCTCCGAATTGATTTACTTTGAGACGGTACATCATTCAGCAACATTTTAATGAATCTGTGTGACTGTTGAGTTAGTCCAATCCCGGTATTCATGTCAGTGACGCAAGCCTTCTTACTCTGGCTATCTCCTCAAGGCAGATCTCATCATAGATTTGTAAACTAGTCTTGATATGTGGGTTCCTCAATTTGTACGCATTGACGTTGAAAATGACGGCATTCGTCGCCTGTCAATTAATTTACCTAGATTAAGGTCACTGAACCAAGCTAAGTCGTTCTTTGGATACTATTATCATATTGACATAAATTGATGTAGACGTGGTTGACGGTTGACTCTTTTATTAAAAGTCTATCGGAGGTTGCCTTGTTACTGAATGATTTATTTCTATACTAATAAGTTTTCACCAGAAAACCTAAACTTACTTTGACTGTCTTTATGTTCATAGTTGAAAACCCCCATTTTTTATATTTATATTATTGTGATACTTAGCCAACAGTAACGTATCTTAAATAGATAGCCGCTAAGCTAACACAGTCAACGGTCACGCACTAGACTCGAACAGTCGAACACCCACTTCCCGCTAATATCATGTTGAAATAACATCCACCCACCGCCTGCCAGTACTTATTATGATACCTACATGTCAACCCGTCTAACAGGCTTTGATGTCGTGTTCCATTTAAAACTACAATAGCTTGTTATATGTGTAGCTATTTGCTAGTTCAACGCGGAAATGTCATGAGTATGATATGAGATTTTAGTGAATATTTTTTCTGAAAGTTACAAATACTTTTGAGTCTCTCAGATATATAGGTGATTTGGAATAGGTTCAGATGTGGCCGCAAAAAAAAAAATCGTATACAATTTTTGGCATTAAGTAAGGGATTGTTAAACACACAGATAAGTGATAACATACCAGCCAAAAAGCTGAAAAGGTTTTTGAATAAGTGTTTCACATATAATTTTTGAACCGGAATTACTGTCTCACACAAAAATAAATCCCTTCAGTAAGCTTTCTAAACGAACAAAAGTTAATTCACTACCTCTCTAAAAAAACAGTATTTTGTCTATTATAACTTAGATAATACTAACGTTAGTACTCAGCACTACCCAAGATCATTTTCGACGTGAAACACAAATCTCTGTCAAGATGTCTTCCAACGACAACAATGTATGAAAGTAACGTGTATAATGTTCTATAATATTTATCTCCCAACTCTCACATTAAGAATACTGTTTATTTCAAACCACAATAGAAAACGACGTGTATTTTGGGTTACTATCGTTATTAAATTTGTAGGTAGAGTCCAGTCATTCGAAAATTCCGCAACATACTCGTATATAACACTATAATGCATAGATTTATTTATCTGTCATCGCAGCGGTCGTGTCGGATCCTAAAATCAAAATTATCATGCAATTTTAGTTAAACCAAAACGCATTTAGTTGACAGAATGAGATATTTCCGTAACATAAATATGTGTTGCATGCTTCCCTAATGATAGAACGGTTGATATTCAAATGTACATGTTATGGTATAAAAAAAAGTGGTTTGTTTGAAATACTTCGGACGAGAATGTACCAGTTTTGTATCTTTTAAATGGTTTCGAATGGAATAATGAAGCATTGATTAATGAATTGCCAAATTGTATTTAGAATTGCATTTTCACGCATGTATTATGCTAGTTATCAATTAATTTATATATATACAAAACTATCTCTAATCAAGTATGTTTTGTACCCCAACATCCAATACGTCATTTGCATATCCCAAGCACATGTGGTCTTATACAAAGGGTCGAATGGGCCCCGTATTTAATTTTCATAAAACGAGTACGGTTTTAATATGTCTGCGGCCGAATAATAACCTAACCCTTTCTATTTTAAAATTGGCTTTGGTTGTTCGGAGCTTAATTTATTATTAGTTGGACCTACCTATGTAAGTACTGACCATGTAGGGAGAATCGGACAGTCTTATTATTGTGGGTAAATAAGGCTCATCAAATTTACTTTGTGTATCCTTGCTGTGAAAAAGTAAAAAATACGATGGATAATCGGTATAATATAATATCGGCCAATAAACGCCCCACTGCTGGGCACAGGCCAGTTCCCATATGGAAGGAATGAGTATTGTTCACCATGATTGTACGTTGCGGGTTGGTGATTTCAGATTCCAATTTTTGTAATCCAGTATTCCTCACGATGTTTTCCTTCTTCATTCGTCAATGGTGTCTTAGAATAATTAGGAAAGTATGAATAACTTTGTAAAATAATATTGGGACTTGCTTGGTTCAAATCCAAAACCATGTGCATACGAATCCCGACATTAAACTATTATTAATTTAATACCTGAAAGTAACTGAAAGACCGATCAAAGGATTAATTTTATTAATCTTCTGTCATACCTTGAACAGAGTAAGTGCTGTGATAGGATATTAATATTTAATACCACCAATCCCAGTAGGTACTTATTTCATAAATGATTTTAGAACGCCCGTGTAATTTATATATCAAGTAGCTTCTGCCCGCGACTTTGTCTGTGTAAACTTCAGAATTGGGTGTAAAGCTTCGCTCGTTGACAATTTTTAATCTTTCCACGGAAACTATTTGAGAGATCGGTATACATGTCCATTTCCATAGCAAAGGTGACATGCTGTCTGCCTGCGATTTACCTCGTAAACAATTTTCAATTTCCCTCGGGAACTACTTAAGGAATCGGAAAAAAAGGTAGCTTTTTTTTTTCCATGTCAAAGGCTACATGCATGCCAAATTTCATCCAAATCCGTTCAGCCGTTTTTGCGTGATTGAGTAACAAACATCCAAACATCTACACTTCCATATTTATAATATTAGTAGGATAATTATTGGTTAGCCTTTAAGAATCAGTGTGTAAGCGTTTCTTACTAGCATTTGTTTTTTATTTCGTTCTAATCTAAATAAACAAAAGCTGAACGATAAAGGTTTTATCTTGAAATCCATAGCTAGATAATCAGCGCGGGGCATCCGCGCGGCCAGGCGCGATGATTTATGCATTACTAACATTATGATACATTTGCATTTTGTTCACAAAGCTAGCAATGTATGCAGTAACGCTACACAATAGCTACGGGTTAATGTAGACTTCGGTTAGTCAGGAATGGTTACGAGGAATGATTAGGTGCTATTGTTTATGTGATGCAAATGCGGCCATTATAAATAATATTGTATTTCTTATTTAGATTGAAACATTAATGTTTGCTTCTTCATTCCATGATATTTAACAGAAGGATACTATAGATGTAAAGTGTTTCAGTGATCTAAAAAAAGCATCCGTACTTAAATTACATTTTTAGATATTTAGATGCAAATAACGAATAACTGCCTTATTACTGGCATTTATGTCACGAATATTGACTTTGACAGCCTCTACAAGACTCTTCAAAACATTTCAAGTTGTATTCATTAAGAAAGTACATTCCTTATCGCGATTCAAGCAAAAATAGGAACATTTCATAATTGGGTTGTTGAATGGATCAAAAATATCCTCACTTATAATTTCTTCGCCCGTTACACTTCTGCATTTTACGATCGTAAACTTTCAGCGGACATAAAACAAAGTTAATTCGTTCATTTGTCAACTATCTTATCTCCATGTCACAGAGCCTACAATTCTTTGCGTCGACGATAAACACTTTTTGCAAAATTTACAACGAGCGAACGTAATTCCCAAGTATTTTGTGCGATCGTGTTTAACCTTATCGTTTAAGAAATAAAGCTTAATTTATCGGTTTTGTATTTTCGATAAAGTTGCGTATTTTCTGGTGCATCTTTATCTGCGTTAGCCAGTGGTCCGCCAATGCCGTTAAATTTATTAACTGCGATACGCATTCAGTGTCGCGAGCTAAAAGGTGACTTTAATTAATATTAATTATAGCCACACCTCTAATTAATGTAATTCTCGAGATAACCGCCGTGTCGCCTTTTGAATGTGTCAAGCTCGGTGGCTTTCGTTGTACGGCTGTCGACAGGTCGAATCGCCAGTTACTTTTACAATGATGGATGCAGGTGCTTCTGATGTTTAACATTGTAGAATTCTCAAAAAAAATATAACAAAAGTTAATTGAAAGGTTTTGAAGTTTTAAACCAACTTGAAAAATGCCCTTGACTTGACAACAAACAAGCAAAAGACAAATAATAGTGAACTCAAAATAACAACCAAAAAACAAACGATGAATGAGTTAGCTGATGATTTTATGAATATGTACCAATTCAAATTTTTTTCAGTAAACAACTATTCAACACAGTATTCATCAAGAGAAAACAAGGCAACATCACCGCGCTGGCAAGGAATTAATCAAAGTTTAAAACAATTCCATGTAGCGGGCGGGGCGGGGTGAGACAAGACGGGCCGTGCGAGTGCGAACACACCGCAACGCACGAACATGTCTTGGGCGCCCAACATGTTGTGCGCGCCCGTACACTTTACATACGCGGTTCTAAGAATATACTGATTGAACTAGTGAATGCAATTGAACACACGACAGGTAGGTGCTGTTAGTTAAACATTTTTTTTTTATCTACACGGGCCTCTGAATAAATTAATAAAAAAAAAAGACATAACCTGCTAAATTATTAAAATTCAGTTAATCACAGTAGAACAGTGACGTGTGAAATGAACTAGTCTAGACAGCACGGGTTACTAAGTGACCAACATGCATTATGGCTTGTTGTTTGTATGGCAGAGCTGTATGTATATTTTATGTATAAAGATTAAACAGAGTGCCTCGGAATTTAATCTATTTTATAACTTTAAAACTTATCAAAATTAGAATTTTTGAAATTGACTCTAAATTAATTTTGGCAAGTTCAAATTAACAAAGTTAAATAGCTTAGTTCAATACCAAATAAACTCAAATAAGCAGCCAAGAAATTCAGTGGAAATTATTACAGTATTTTCTCAAAATTGTAGATGCTTAATTGTTTAAATTGGAGCAAGTTTAAAGTTGAATAGACTGCGAAGGTGACATTTCATTGTTAAGCAGGAATTATTGAATTAAATAGAAGGGCCACACGTATCGAACATGTCTAAGACATAGTTTGTGCGACCTACATGTTCAAACAAGGCGTAATTGAATCAATTACTTAAGTGATTTTATCCTACGGAATACTTGGAACTACTTTAATATCTTTGCTGTTATACATACCACAACGTACACTCAATAATGTTAAATGTTAAATAATATCGGACATCAATTACATTTTTGATTTGACACCGATTCTCGAATGTAAAATACAACTACCGAATAATAAGTCCTGCCCCACTAGCCAAGTGACATTTCTACAAGCGTTAACGATGATAGAAATCGCATAAATGACATTAAATGTATGGAAATGACATTTGTTTTCGGTAAGTCACGTGACTTAGACTTGTCACTTCATACATTTAATGTCATTTAAGCGATTTATATAATCGTCATCGCTTGTAGAAATGTCACTTGGCTAGGGGGCCTGTTTCGAAATTAAAACAATATTCACACGACAATATGAAATGAACATTGAAACAAAACCTTAAACTCAATTCAAACTCTTTAAGTTCAAAGTTACGGAACCTGCTTTGCTTATGCAAATCAAAATATAGGTGCGCGAGTGTAGGTTGAAACAATGTTCGTAGTTACAACTTTATCAAGCACCCAGCGACTGCAAGTGATTTAGTCTTAGGCCGCTGTTCTTAGTGTCTTTATAAATGGCCGTTCAGCTTATGTGATAGTCTTTAGTGTTCTGAATAATCGCTGGTCAGTTCTTAAAAGATTTTAAGCTTCTAATGAGAAGCGTTTCTCTTTTGTTTTACGTTCTATGCTTTTGATTATGGATTGTAAGTATCTGTGATACTAGTTTTTTCAAAGCCTTAGGATGGTTTAAGTTTTCAGAAAAACTTTGTCTGCACTTAGCTTTATTCGTACACTCGGGTACCTACTGTTTTAACACAGGCTACTGGAACTACCGCTAACTTTTTTGGTGTGTAGCTACTTGCAAATCGGTATATTAATTTCGTATTTTTACATAGATAAGTTTCAATGGTGTTTGTTTGTATTTCCGTCTATCAGACGATTCACGGTAGTCGGTAGTGTGCTATACAAACCGATACGAGAGCGACACATCTTGCCACAGGCCTGACCAGAGAAGAATGCGTTAGCTGTTGTCAATCTGCCTTAGCAAATGATGTCATTTTTGCCTCTTACCAACCATACAACGGCCAATAATTTAGTAGTCAAATAGTGCGGTGATATCATATAACAAGTAAATAAATAAATTTAAACAGAATCAACAGTGTAGACAACTTAATTGTACCGTGTTCTAAGTATTTATGGCTGACATGTTATACTAATTTATTAAGCACCTACATCGGCTTTAGTAATCCGAAAAGCTCTATATATTACAGTGTTATGCAAGTAAACTCAGAAATATTACGTTGAAAAGATTGAATCATAGCAGTATAATCAGTCGCACGCGCACACCTAAAGACGACGGGTGTGTTTCCGGTCGCGAACTTTCGTAAAAATGTCAACCACCGTAAAGTGTTTATCGTGTAATATTGTAATTGACGAGTTGTTAGCATATGTGCAAAACAAAATATCAGTCATTGATGAAGATAGCTTGACGAAAATATGTGTGTCATCGTTCAAAAGTGACGAAATAAAACGTTCAAAATCGTTACTTTTTGAATCACTGCCAACGAGTAAACGTAAAATTATACGTAAAAGGCAGGGGAAGGAGAACCGAGATGTCGAAGATATAATATCTCTTTTGAAAGGAACTGACCAAGAAGTGATGCCAGTATTTGTGGCACGGGAACTGGAAAAACTTCCACCAGTGACCTTTGACCACCTAGATGTCACGAAACTTTTAAAGGACATCTTGCTACTTCAAACGGAACTAAAAGATATTAAATCCAGGTACGTTACGACGGAGCAGCTAGATTGCTTTAAAATAGAAATTCGGAATACAATTACAACAACGGAACACCAGGCTGTTAACGGAAATCATAATATAAACAAAAAGCGTGGTGCATGTTTAGATAGCGGACTTGTGGCTCGCTTACATTCAGATCGGCCAACTACGGATTATAATAGAACAGATAATGTGGCATCATCATCGTCAGTTGAAGAAATCGTCGAACGGTCAACGCAAAAGTACCCGCAAGTTGAAGGACTAGTGAGCGAGTACCCGCAAGTTAGAGAACGAGCGAGCGATAACTGCGCGGCGGCTACGGGGCACACGGCAGAGGTGGTACAGCCGCGGCCCGCTAGGACAGATATTTCGATCGCAACGCACGCTGATAAGAGTATGATTATTAATCATATTGAAAAGAAATCATTTGCGGAAATGGCGAAAACCGAACTGGATAGTGAATGGAAAATCGTACGAAATCGTAAACCAAAAATTAACTATCGCTATTTAGGCAAAATGGGTATGTCAATTAATACGGAATGCAAATTTAAAGCAGCGGATAGGAAGGTGCCAATTTTCATTACAAAAGTTCACAAAGAAACTGCAGAAAGTGACATAACAGATTACATATATCGTAAAACAAGCGAAAATATCTGTTTAGAGAGAATATTATCTCAAAGAGATCGAGATCATAATGCATACAAGTTCTTTGTCCCGGAATCAAAGTTGTCCATATTTCTTGATGATCAGCTTTGGCCACAAGGAATTATATTCAGACAGTTTAAAAACTTTAAACAAAGAAATGCGAACGACGGAGGCAACTCTGTGGGCGGCCCTGACTCATAACAGTATGTCAAAGAACCATAATAATATTTACAAATTAGTCAGCTTCAACTGTAAGAATGTCAAGCGCTCTGTTGAAAGTATTAGAAAATTGTGTCTATCTTCGGACATAATTGCGTTACAAGAAACTTGGTTGCTACCCCATGATTTGCATTTTCTAAGTCAAATCGACAACAACTACGGGTATACGGGTACATCAGCTGTGGATACGTCCGTCGGAATGCTTCGCGGTCGACCCTACGGTGGCGTTGCATTACTTTGGAACAAAAGGGTGTTTCAAAATGTTTCGGTAGTGCAGTGCGATAATACGCGAGTTTGTGCCATAAAAATAACTATGAATTTAAAATCATTATTAGTGTTTAGTGTGTATATGCCCACAGATCACATAAGTAATTTACCGGATTTTACGGATTGTCTCAGTTTGGTAAGTTCTATTGTTACTAATGAAAATATTGAGTCAGTGTACATCATGGGCGATTTTAATGCCCACCCACACGAATTATTTTACAAAGAACTTACATACTTTTGTAGTGAATTAGAGTGGCAATGTGCGGATACTGAAATATTGGGATTAGGTTCTCAGACTTATAGCTATATTAGTGAGGCAAATGGGTCGAGACGCTGGCTGGACCACTGTGTGGCCACCAAATCGGCCATGTTATCGATTGTTAATGTTTACTTAATGAATGATGTATTGTGGTCGGACCATTATCCGTTAGTTGTTGAATGTAATTTAGATTTTATAAAACCAAAAATGTTATGTGGGACGGATTCGACCGTCAATAAAGTAATATGGGGTGAACGGAGACCTGAACAAATTTTACTGTATAATAAAATATGCCATGAGAAATTGAAACTTGTAGATTTTCCTTGTGTATTTCGCGACTGTAGTGACTATGTTTGTAGTGACTCAAATCACAGATATTATATCGATCAATTATATACGGATATAACACATGTCCTATGCGAAGCCGCTACTAATAGCTTTTTCCTACCAAGGCGTAGAAAGAGGGGGCCTGTAGTTGGATGGAATAGACATGTTGGTGAATCTCACAGGGAGGCTAGGTGTAGATTTCATGAATGGATTGATTGTGGGAAACCAAGTTCAGGACAGGTCTTTGAGGAAATGAAAAATAGTAGAGCAATTTTTAAATCTCGTTTAAAGTGGTGTCAGAACCATAGTGATCAGATAAAGATGGACATCTTAGCAACACATCACTCTAAGCATAACTTCCGAAATTTTTGGAAATCCACCAATAAGCTCAATGGCAGGCCTGGTCTCCCAGTTAGTGTAAACGGTATAAGTGACTGTAGTTCGATAGCTCAAATGTTTAAGGACCATTTTACTGTTGAGTCACCGTTGGGACCATCACAGTCGACGAGCGACGCTGTGCCGCATGGCCGGGAGATTACATATAGATTTACAGCTAGGGATGTTGGAAGAGTTATAAGCTCCATGTCGCGAGGTAAATCACCTGGCCATGATGGAATCAGCATCGAACATCTCAAACACGCTGGTTCACACCTGCCCCGAGTGCTCGCGATGTTTTATAACCTGTGTATAGGACATTCGTATCTGCCTGATGCACTAATGAAGACTGTGGTGGTGCCGATCGTGAAAAATAAGACTGGTGACATATCAGATCGGTCCAACTACAGACCTATCTCACTGGCCACTGCCATTGCTAAAGTGCTTGATGGTTTGCTTGATCAACAAATGGATAAGTACTTAAACTTACATGACAACCAATTTGGGTTCAGACCTGGACTTTCTACAGATACTGCCATTTTGTGTCTCAAGCAAACTATCATGTACTACACAGATAGACAAACGCCCATTTATGCATGCTTCCTTGACCTATCGAGGGCATTTGACCTGGTTAATTATGATATCCTGTGGCAAAAGTTGGAAGATATCTCTCTGCCACCAGAACTCAACAGAATTTTTAAGTTTTGGTATCGCAACCAGGTGAATGTTGTTCGATGGTCAAGTGCATACTCTGAACCCTATACGCTGGAATGCGGGGTAAGGCAGGGGGGATCAACTTCACCTAAGCTCTTCAACCTATATGTTAACGCACTGATAGAGGAGCTCAGCAGCACCCATGTCGGCTGTCATATTGACGATGTATGTCTTAATAACATCAGTTATGCTGACGACATGGTGCTGCTGAGTGCCTCAGTATGTGGTCTTTCGAGGTTATTGAGCATATGTGAGAAATATGCTCAAAGCCATGGATTGATTTACAATATCAATAAAAGTGAGTGCATGGTTTTTCGGGTCAGAGGCAAATCTCAAAATAAAATACCTGCCATTAAATTGTACGGTACACCTCTAAAGAGAGTAGAACAATTTAAATACCTCGGGCACATCATATGCTCTGACTTGAAGGACGATGCAGACATCGAACGCGAGCGTAGGGCGTTGTCTGTAAGGGCGAATATGTTGGCTCGCAGGTTTGCTCGTTGCACCAATGAAGTTAAAACAACACTGTTCAGAGCATTTTGTACATCCTTTTACACGAGTAGCCTGTGGGTCTCATACACGCGGAGACAGTACAGCGCACTTCGTGTGCAATACAATAATGCTTTTAGGATGCTGATGGGGCTGCAACGATTCTGTAGCGCATCCGGGATGTTTGCTGAGTTGAGAGTAGATTGCTTTTATACTATTATGAGAAAGAGATGTACGTCCCTGGTGCGCAGGGTCCGGGCTAGTGCCAGCGGCATCCTGAAGGCATTTGTTGACAGATTCGATTGCCGGTATTTGAACCATTGCTGCATGGTTCATGTACTGAGCAACTTAAATATGTAGCTATAGTATATTATATAATTATGTATGTTTGTTTTTGTATTTATTTGTTTTAATTATGTCTGTGTTCCCATTTATATTGTAGCTTTATATGTTTAAACATGATTTTGTATTTATTTGTGTTTTGTATATTTTTATGTTTATAATGTCGATGTCCGTTTTTGTAATATTGTATTATGCTTTGTGATGTTATGTGATTTTTGTCAACCTGTACTATGACCCTTCGTTGGTCGAAATAAATTATTTTATTATTATTATTATTATAGCATGCTTTGGGTAATTCATTATTCTAATTTTGACAACGTGTCATAAAATCCTAGGAAGGTACTAAATAACGGTCAATGAACATAATTGCACAATAATATCAGAAATAAAAATATCCTTATTCCATAATGACTAATGTTCCAGCAATTGAAACATGCACCAACTTCTTATTGGTCCAATTGCAGCTGTTGACAAACCCCCAACAATTAAAATCACAGCACTTCATTCGAAGCAAACAAGATCAATGGCCGGTCACATCTCAGCAAAGTCGTTGAAACCCTCTGACTCACTTAATATGTTTAAAATCGAACAAAATGTACCAACAAACCGTATGACAGAACATTGATATAATGCACGCTTACATGTGCGTTTAAAAGCATTTTTAGATTCACGAAAGTTTTCTCTCCAGGGGCGGCCGAAATTTTGAGTAATACAAAAACACGTTAGGACTCTTGTTCTCTACGGGACGTAGAGAGAGTAGAATTTAGAATACTGTTATGGATTAAAACAATAACCAGAAGAGTAGATGTTTTGGTTAAATGGTATGAACCAAAGTTAAAACCCATTTTGCACACGTTCGTTTGATCGTAACGTCAATGATTAAAATAGCCATTGAAGGTAAGGATGAAATAACTGTAAGAAATGGAAAAGGATCAGAAAATAAATATTATGTCAATAATTATCTTCTACTTAGACCACAACTGACTACAATAAATTAATACATCAGTCAGACTACAAGCTTATATGAATGCAGAAGATACTGCTCGGATTATACTGATTGCTAAGTCTGCTGTTAACCCTACAACATCAAATGAAGCGATCCTATTCTTTCGCAATGCGTTAAAAACATCAGAAAATACAACAGCCATACATAAATGCGTACAATTTCTGGCACATAAATACAACGCACTCGCTACGTTCAAATTTCGCCACCGTCTGCTTTATATTGATATATGGTATTGTTTATGGCGCGACCGAATCAAAATGTGATATATTGTACAACACGCGGCGTTCGCGAGTAACTTTTGTATTTGGAAGGGTTATAGAGTTCGTCGGGCTAGATGTGGCGGTAGTATGGCTTGGGACAAACGATACCTTGTTCTATTTTTGTTTAACTTAAATGTTCATATGATTAAAAAAATCTCTCAAGGGTGGCTGGGAATGTGCTTTTCAATTATTTATTCTAAAGATTTTTTTATGTGTTTTAATTTTATCAATATTTTGTCAGGTTTAGTTCATCATATTATTTGCTACTTACGAACTTAAATCAATATTATTAACTGTGTGTGTTTTATTAATGTTTTATAGATCTATAGATAAAAGATATTGTATGTATCTGTATAAATCTTAAAATTCCAATAGACAAAACTATTGAAGCAATTAATGAAAAAAACCGTAGCACCTGTTAGTATATTACAGTTCCTTCTGATCAAAACAGTAGCATATCTAGTTAGAGCTACATCTACGCTAAGGTTACATAGATGTATGTTTGAGCCAAGGGAATAGTTGGGATGAGGGGGATAAGTTATTGCTTTCTACAACTATGTGTCTGCACCATGTGTTGTGGTAGACAATGTTTTAAGTTACGCACTGAATTATTGTCGAAACACCAGACTGCGATCAATCATAATAGCAATAATCATACACCTGTATGCTTGAACAATTCATAGCTGCTTACTTCTAATTTTATTGAGCGACTAAATTATGTTCCGATTATAACATTCAGGTTGAGTAACGTCAACTAATCATATCCAGTAAGTATTTTTCTGGGCAATTAAGTATTATTTTGTACCTCTACGTCAACTACACGGATACGTAAATACATTTTGTATTATTATGTAGAAACATGTTACAAAAACAATGCTTTTAATTCCCAAAAAATAAGACACCTTTAGAACTTATTATATCCTAATAAATAAATTTACGACTCATCATAAATAATGTTAATTAATTAAGTACATTTTTCTGTACAGCGCTCTCATGGGCCAGGGCCGTACTTGGTGCAAAGTTTTAATGTGCGAGCTCGTACCTGAGGGCCCGGCCGCCTTTCTAAAGTTCATCGTAAACGAGCCATTGACACGAATGTGGGAACAGAATTGTTTGTTGGAGGAAGTTCGGGCTAAGATGAGGTGCCTCGAGTTGGGTAAAAGATGTGCTAATTGCAGGATTTTGGGTAGTGTGATGTTTATTTACTGTTGACTTATTTGAATAAATAAGTTGAATAAAAAAAAATTATGTTATAAGACGAAACATAATTGTTTTTATTATGATTGTCGATACCTAAAAACCTCTGACATGTATGAAATACTAACAGTTAATTTATTTTAATTTGAACCAGAAAACTTTGTATCAAAACTCATTGTTCAAAGAGAAACAAAAAAATAAAACAGTCCACGACAAAAAGCCTTGACATTTCATAAAAGGCATAAACAAATACACAAAAACAATAGAACAAAAAGTTAATACAGTAGGTACATGTTAGAACGCACAATACATCAGTAGGGCGTTGATACACTGGCGAATAAACGTCTGCGCCACGGGAGCCGACGCGACAAAAATAATTTCAAACATCCCGAGCATTTTCCGATCCATTTGAGCCACGTTCAAGCAATCAATTGCTCAAATGAGCTCTAAAACAAGACTTCATGACGTCATCTTGGCAATAACACGTTCTATACAATTTAGTTGCTGGTATGCAAGAACAATTAATATTATTGACACCTTTCACTGCTATATGTGTCAGTAGTTGTTGCAAGTACTGTTTGCAAAAGTTTATGAGGCATAGATGATAGCGATTTGGCTGAATTAATGCCTTCATGTAAATCGGGCGGGATTCCAAACGCAAGCTGTAATTAAAAAATTTTCAAACTTAACTGTTTGCAGTGCGTAGTACCCAAAATTTTAAATATCGATATAAAAAAAACATTATAAGTTTCCTTGAAATTAACAAAAAGCACATAAATAACGCATTCGTTTTCTTTCTTAATAATCAGTTTAATTCTTGCTATTTAAATCGATATTATCTATCATTTAGGGGTGTAAATATCGTCCCTATTGCAACCCTATATTTCTTAAGGGGTCAAATGGGGGACTGGAACCTAAATGACTCTCGATACGCCCCTGTCTCGAACACGCAGAACAGGGAGGGCCGATAGTGTCAAAAAAAGATAAAAATATTATAAACTGCGCTTTTTCTCAAATTCTCCCTCCATTACTTATTTTTATTTATCTATGGGTGAAGATGGCGTTTATAAGAGTTATAATTTAGTCGCTGTCTCCTTAAATTGCCTTTTACATGGCATGTACAACCCTAAAAAGCCAACATACTTCGAACTATGTCATCACAACCATTCGATCTTTAATTTATTGAAATATAACCTAAATTCTATATCAGTTGCAAAGAATACTCTTAATTCTTAAAACATTGAAAATCATAATTTGTTCTCACTATATATTTAAAATACAAGGAAGACCATATATTTCATGGCGAGCTCTTAAATAAGCTTTATTATGAAAACACGAACGTGATAAAAATACTTAAACATGAATAACATTCAGAGCAAAAGTACGTAAATAAAGCCGAATAAAATACAGATAACAATAAAATCACAAAACAGATTATACAAATATAGGTGAGAAGACATTTAAGTACATTAAAATCACATTAGTAGCAAGATCTTTGTGGGGCCCGCGAAATTATCTCGCTGGAAAAAATAAATTAATAAAAAATACTTTAAACATTTCATATTTCATTTGGTGGTGACAGAAAAAAAGTAAATTGTATGGAAGTAAAGATAAGAATGAATTAATTTGAAAATTCTGGTTTACGTTCGCTTTACATTGTCAGACACTTTGTATAGAGACTTTACAAGTTAGTCTTAGAGGTTTTTTTAGAAACTTAAGTTGTTCTTTATGGTTTGTCACGTTTGTTTCGTTAATCGCTGTAATTAATTAATAGTTAGGTTTTAGTCAGCTCATCAGGTCGCTGCCATCGACCGCACAGTCGCAGACAGGGCCGCAATTTGCCCCACCAAGGCACGTTTAATATTAGAAGTCCTGATTTATGCCCTGCCCCCGTAATGAAGTGTCTCCACACTACAAACGTGTGTGCATCGCACTAATTCACTACTACGGATTAATAGGAAGCACTCGCGATACACAACATAGCTCTTCTCTTTCTTTAATTTAGGACCAGAAACTCGCACAAAATTTACAGCTCAAAATGCGCTCTTGTTTATAATACTTTTGATCGTTTTACAAAACTGCTTTATACTCTTAAGTGGGGTGTACATCTTAAGTGAAATGTTTTATCTTCAAAGGCATATAATTCTTAATTTATAGCCAAACAACGCTGTCCACACATCCCGTGTAAGTTAAGATGTGAACGGAGCGTTAATCTCTGCGCAAAGACGAAATACAAGTGGACCGGTAAATCCAATTAGTTTAAGAAGTCATTAAATCAATTTGTTTAGCAGACAGTAAAATATAGCTATCCTCATCTCTTTGTTTTCGATGGCTGCAATCCAAGCTATCCGTTATTTTGGTGAGCTTGCGAATTCGTGGTGACTAAAAAGGCTTCCAGTTTTAACTCCGCTTTTAGGCTGACGTCGGGATTGTTAAAGGCAAATAATTCAGGTTTTCTATCCCAGCCAACTTTAAAATCTTTAATAAAAACAAATATTAATACGTTTGCAATGATACTACATTGTTAATCATATTTACAATAATCAGGCATCGGTTTGGACAGCTTTTTGGACGCTATTTTCCGTGTCATATTTCTTCACTTACTTGTTTTTCTGTACAGCATTAAAAGATTCAAGCGAACCAAAAGTACCTGCGCACACTAATTACTAACCTCTAAGTGGCAAACATGTTAATCCATCTAGAAATATATTTCTCATTCCCGGCAGATCCGATACAAAGGCCGCTGGCCGTTGGAGGAGCAATAAATTAGAAGGAAAGCTGCGCGCCAGGATTTCCCTTGGGTTTATTCTCACTCAAGAGCGCTACACCTAATCCAGAAAGCCTTATTATGCTACCCTTAATACAGCGCTCAAGAATACTTGAAAATTTTCTCGGGAAGTAAACGGTTTAGTTTGGGGATTTTACTTTTTTACTTTTCGACCAGTACTTTTCGCCTAGTTTTTTTTATCGTCGCGAAGACTTTTTTGTTGAGAATTAAGATCGTTATTATAGCTGCATATTAATAGGCCTCTTGTTATTTTTATAATGTTTGTATTTGGACACCAATTAAAGCTCGGAACACGTTATGATATACCTGAATACAATTATCCCTATTATGATGGTCAAGAGTTTTTATCTCGAATCTTAATCGCAAATAACTAGTTGTCGAGCCAAGTCTTAATTGAAACTCGCGACACATTACGTGTGCTGGATTGATTAGCTGTTATTTATTTTATTGCAGCTATATCGGTTGCAATGTTATTGATAGGTACTCGTATATTTCAATCAAACTTTCTTAACGATAATTTTATTTCATGTTTGTTTTTGTTTTGAATAATATGGGTTTGAATATTTTAAAGCTGTTCAATGTTCGTAATTATAATTCCATAATGTATTTGTTATTCCATTTATGTGAGCAAATAAATAACCGAGTACAAACGGGTTCTACGTTTCCTTGTAATAATATGTCATCGGTAATAGATGATGTGCCCGCACTATCTACATACACTGACGCTTGCCCGTTATTACCAGTTCCTCGAAGTACTTGGCTACCAATTTCTCCAATTTAAATTGTCTATGAGCGCCGCCCGACTGAAGTCAGCCGGCACATTCCGCGGTTATCGACGACGCGGGCGCATTTGAGCGAAAGAGCAAGATATACCGTCAAAAATCACGCGCGACAAGGACGGAAGCGCACTCAACGGGCGTTCGTTTTTTAAATAATTGAGTCAGGAATGACGATAGGCACCCGACAATTCGAAACATTTTATCGAGCTGGCAACCCTAGCACGGACAGTGGGCATTTAATTTGTTTCCTCGTGAGTCATGTTTGTATTATAATTCAAATAACAGTTATGGGAATTTTATCTGTGTTTATTAATTGTCCAGGCTGTAATCATGTTTTATAGAGGTAATCGACTTTCGATAAAACAGCTTGTCCAATCTTTTATTATAATATTAAGCACACCTTTTTTCTCGTAAACCACACTTAAATAGATACGGCTACACAACAAACACCTTATTGCCTGTTAAGTATTTGAAAATGCGTAAGATTATAAACCTTCTGTACGCTGATGTAAAAGATTAGATTCATTATAGATTAATTTATTGCGTGTTAGTATGCTAGTACTTGTTACTATACATTTTATACACTAATTAAATAAAATGTTGCATCAAAGCATGCCTAATCTTCCTATTAATGTTAATCATTTCTGTGTCCAATTTATTAATTAACATTTTCAACACAGTAGCGGTAACAAGCAAAGCTTATAAATTGTCTAGAAACTAGAAGTCGATCTAAATTCAAATATAGTTTGAGAGCTCGTTAATCATGTTAAAAACAATCAGCAAAGGCTTCCGACTCAAAACGATATAAATCAGCGAATTCTATTTTCAATTAGCACGAGCTACGGCAGTCGTTCCTAATTCGAACGCAACCTATAATTACGCGGCGGCCGCTGATTGGCCACGGGCAGCGGTGCAGTCGCAGGCGCAACTTCATGTCCTTTATTTGCCGCTATCTAAGCTCTACCTAGTCTATCTTTAAAGTGAGGCCAGCGAGTGTGGCGACATCTTTTATCGCGGGTCGCGCTTCTGTTTTTGTTTTGTTTGTTTGTTTTCAAACTGCGGAGCCATATTGCGCCCGTAAATTATTACTGCGAGAGATTTGTTTCCATAGTTCTGCGGCTGCAATACATCAGTGTTTGCCGGATGTTAGTTTATGTTGACGCTCGTTTTGTGTTTCGCGATTTCATACTTGTCAAGCTATTGCTTGACAAAATTTTATATCTTATTTGTGGAGTCCTATCTGACTGCATGCACAATGGTTTGCTCTTTATTGTGCGTAAAGTTTATATTTTGTTTTGCAGTATGCAATGCATATCTGCTGTTTCATAAAATTACATACGCTATAAATATTACTTGAATGGTAGCACCATTCAAGTAATATTTTCATAAACGGGTGCTATAATAAGAATACTGTCGTTTACGTTTCTAATGTCCTAAGAAGATGTTTATTTTTATTTATTCGTAGCATATCACTTCATCAATATTTAATAAATATTACAAAGGTTCGTCTACAGGCGACCAGATAATACCACAAGAAACTTTTCGAAACAGGAGTTGAATCAACAGCTTGCCAAAATCCCGCCACAACCCGCTTTATCTCGAAGTAAATTATTCCAATTGAATAAAACTTATTGATAACTCTTTTATTCCCATGAGATCGTAGCATCTTTTACTATACGTAGAAACATTCACTCGATGCTCCTAAACGGTTTCACTACCACTCTATATAGAGCTGTTAATACAATTTTCAAAAATAAAATGAAAAATATCCGACCGTTAACACATGTCCTGAGATGTGCTTATTTATTGCACACTTTGTTGTCGCTTCCTGTTATTCAATTAATTTATTGGGTTAGCACACAAATTAACGATCCCAGGAAGAACTTAACGTGTTCAGATTAATTGCGTGCACCGCCGTAGGCACGATAATTAGCCTTGCACTGACCCAAAGAAATTCCACATAACTTATATATAATTTGATCTTTCGTCATTTTGTTTGTACCTACATTCACTCGACTCTAAAACGGACATAACACGACCGAAACAAGTCGTTCGATATGTTTTTTAATACAGTTTACTTTAAAAGCATTGTTTTACGCGTGTGTATAAGGAAACACTTAAAGTTGTTAGTTTAAGAACAACGTGATTCATGAAGTACAAATTGTGTTTAGGGGTATTTGACAGCTCTAAATGCATTCGTCGGTCCCGGCACGACTGCGTAATGTTTTACGGTATGGGGCGAGACAATAATGGCTTGCTCATAACATTACTCGTCCTCGGGCCCCCGTACTACGCTACTCTCTAGTCTCCGCAGATTTTGGAAACCAAACTAAACCGCAGTAGATTTGACGCGATGTCCCCAAACGTAACAGCATCTTGGTACAGAGTTTTCAAGAGCAGTCTTTTGCTGGGAACGTGCTATTTATTTGGTTTGAGAGTATACTAAAATTACTCAGAATTAATTTCTGGCGTGTGAAAATACATTCACTCACGTACAACTGTAGTTGATCAACGGTGTTGTCAAACTTATTCCTCTCAAGGCCCTCATAAAAATATTAACATACTGAATTGAATTAATTAATATCTTATATAATATATCTTGGTGTAATTACTTATTCTTGTTTAGGTACTTACTTGGATTATTTAAGCTTTTATTTGTTTAAGCCTACACGAAGTTTGAGATTGCCACGATGAGAATATCATTCATGCTGTGGGCCCGCTCAAATTTACATAGAATGAGATGCGCCTGCGCCTAATTAGACTGCGCCCGCGATGCATAAATCATCGCTGACTTGACGTCAGTCATTGCGAGGCCACAGGAGAGGACGAACGTCGCGTCGCCACCTTCTTATTTATTATGAAATATTCTGCTCTTCATTTTACGCCCTTTTCAACTGGTGAGGCGTGAAATGAATATTTATCTACTCGCTGTGATCAAAGATAAAATTTACATGCGGTTTGTATATTTTTAGACGCTTTTTGGGTTACGTAATTAAGCTGTTTTAAATTATGAATGAATAGATATTATTTGGTAAAATATGACATGCTTTACTAAAATAACGAGTTTGGAGATTAGATAAGTAGTAAAAATATGAAATATTTTGTTTCATAATGTAGAACAAAAATCTAAACATGGAACTCGATTTTGTGTTAGTGTCAAAACGCAAATTTACACAATGAAAGTCACACACGTGACCATAATAATTAGAACATCGTCCATCACAAGACAAAATACCCGTCAAATTAAAAATAGTCTTCAAGGAGAATTAAACATTAAACTTAGAAACTAAATGCTGACTGTAAATATACTTCCAAGTTGGTAGTCGGTAAACCAAAGGATATCTTTGATAGAGCTTGGTGACGAGTGAACGGGGACATGGCACCTTGACCACGCACTACACAAATAAGATTCAATTTAGATTATCTTTTATTTTTACTACTGATTTTTTTCTTTAGTTAACTTTCTTAATATAAATAATTATATTAAACAGGTTCTCAATTTGTAAAGAAGCTCAAGGAAAACCGTACGCAATCAGTGGACTTTTATAATTAGTATGATGCAACGAAACCTTTTTTCAAAAATATTTTTACTTTTTCTTGACATCAATGTAATGCTTTTGTATCCACCTACAAACTATTATATTTCGAAATAACAAGAATAAAATTTCATTCTTAATTTAATTAAACCTGATAACCGCCTACAAACATAGTGAAATATAATCTTAATATTCATTTAAATAAGTTTCTTGGTATAAGCTACTGTGAATCCATTATCTTCTCTCAACAATCAAACACGCTTTAATGTGACTCTCACCGGCATAACATAAAAATAATAATTCAAGTTCTTTATCAACTTATTTAAACATCGTGCGTGAGTCTTTATTTCCAATGTAACATACATTAAATAGCCAATTACACAAATTTATAATACGTCTACCTACATGTTAGTCGTGGTAATCATAAAACATTTTAATTAGGAACTAGCTATGTTAATAATAGGTAAGTTTACCTGAAAAAATGTTAGCCAAATTTTTACGATACAGTTTCATTCGTAACATTTTTTACCGTTCATAATTACATAGTCACATATATGAAATTTAATTACACTGTATGTCAAAATTATTCACGGTGCTTTGATTTGATCATAAAACCAGTGTTTTATACATTACTGGTTCATAAAGTTGGATGCGATTACATCTATGGACTGAAGTCTGTAACTGCATTGTACGTTGGGGTGATTTTAGATGTCGCCGCGAACTATCTTGGAATCGAAAGTTAAGTCCGTATGATTTATACTGTGGTCTGCGAGACATTTAGCCCAATCCTTAAGTCGACCTATTCTCAAAAATCTGATTAAAAAATTTGATTGTAAATTACTACCTACGTACCTAAGTAATAAGACACATTATCGTTCGCCTTTGCAAGAAATGTAATAGACTTAATATTGAACATCTGTAACACTTTCTAGTGACGCAAATAACATTAAAATATTCGGCGAAGTGTATCCAAATGTGACTTTAGCACACATCTTAATTATGCACTAGGTAGTTTACTAGGTATATTTAAATCTGTCTATACTCATTTTTAGTATAAGCAATAAAAGTAATAATAGTTTTAGTGGAACAGCGAACCTCAGCTTTCGTAGTGAAGTCTGAACATTCACTTATATTATAACGAGTTTAATTGTTGATTTTACTTTTCCACCGCCATGTTTGCTTTGGATTGTTTTTTAATTTGTGCACGGCGTCCTTTTACCCATCAATCAAGTGTGTACTTGGATCAGGTTTGAAGCGAACCGTGATTGTGGTATTGCTCCATAGGATTCTTCCATTGCGGTTTATTCTAAGTCTTGTTAATAGTAATAAAGTTTAGTAAAGTTTACTGTGACTATTGAAACCGGTTTGTCATATGCTGTTTGATTCTGTGCGGGATTTGTAGGTTTTATTGTGAGGTTCTTTTATACAGTAATGCAATAAAGATACTAATTATTGAGACATTTAACGGTAAAAGATATTTACCAGGCTGTTTTTATAGCTTTTTATAATTGTTTTATAGCTATTCTAAACACAATTATTTTGTACGCCTATGAGGTGATATTGTTGACGATAATATTGAGTTCTTTTGCTTACATTTTTATTCGAATGTGACAAAAGAAGAGTTGTTTTTGGAGTGTATGTATGTGTGTATTATTCGATATTTCTTTGAAACACTTTATTGTCTAAACAGTTTGAAAGATGATTGCTTAAGAGGTGTCCTTGGATTCATCTTATTTCCTTTTAATATCAATCTGTAGATAATAATTATTTGTAAATTACATTACAGAAATGAAAAATTTAACTCCCGTTCTAACTACTAGTTAAACGCACCAGTTGCTTTGCTTTTTCTTACTAAATTTTGTATTTAATATACATACAAGTGACTGTTCCGCATAGTAAATTCTGTGTAATAAATAAATAACAATTTTTATAATTATTATCAAAAGAGTTGATAGATTATGTCAAATAAACTTCAACTTTATGAACTTATGACCTAGAAACAAAGGCTAGTAGACACGTAACCTTAGGAGTTACCCACATAAACCGGTAAGGCGTCCCCTGACGATGACGAGTCGGCACAAAGCGGTCCATGATGGTATAATACTGATACCAAACGGTAGATAAGTACCTAGTATTAGTTAAAATTCCTATCCGTAGAGATTGTTGATAAGCCACAATGTATCGGAGCTACAATGCTTTGGCTTTAAGGGTCCTAATGGCTGTCAACGCAACTTTATATTTTGTGTACATCAGGATTTTTCGGAGAAAAGTGTTTGGGTAATATGGTATTCACTGGAACATATTTATATACCTATTAGTATTCGGATTAGTATTGTTCATGTGAGTATTGCAACAGATATTTTGTCCACTTAGTGAAAAGGTCTGATCAATAACTACCCTTTTGGCAAGTGCAAAACGTATAATATGAATACTAAATACTTCCCCATGTAAGGAAAAGTAGAGTCTTACGATCTTATTACATAGAGTACCTAATATTATGATGAAGAACATACTGAATTATTTTAGTAATTAGTTGTCTATTATTTGTTATTTTTCTAAGTTAACATTATGATGTGTTGAATTGAGTTTAAGAATCATAATAATTTGAGTAGGTACGTAATTAGCTTAGTAAACAAAAAGATTTATATGATGAGGAATATGAAAATAGAATTCATTGTTTTTATTCATAGCGTAATTTGTCTTTAAAATTAAATCATATCAATAATGTTTAGTCTGCTTAAGCTAGGATTAATAGCTGATTTCTTATAAAACATGTAAAATTTTAATAAGATAAATAATTCACATTCTCCTATAGATCAGTGTCTTTTCACAGCTGTGTTTAAGATCATAATCATCAATTAAAAAATACTTTACAGGTCACCTTCATTGATCTGACATAGTCGAGAATTAATATTAAAAAAAACTATTTTTGAACTTAATACACCAATATACGTAGGTACTATACTGCCATGTGCTTTTATTCTGATAAAAAAAATTTTTGTTAAAAAATCATGATTTTCTTAATTTTTTTATTCACAGATCCTATCCAAACTAATTACATGAATTAAATCATAAGAAAGCATTTTTTTCCTCTCAAGTAAACGTAGTTACGTAATTTCTGGTACTATTAGATCTTAAATCTTTTTAAAGCAGAGTATTAAATTCATCTTTTAAAGAATATTAATAATGTAAATAAGATCTTAAATTTAAATAAAGATACAAACAAACCTGTGCATTACGCATACATAATTTACTCTGAATAAAACTCAATTAACAAAGAAATGAATATAAAACACTCAAGTAACTTTCTTATAAATAATACAAAGGCTGAACATAAGTGTGAAAATATATTTTTTTATAAATGATATAATTAAGGGAACAGTTAGCTATGAATATTAATTTATGTACCTACAGATAAAAAAAGTAAGCTTGTGAGATTACTTTGTTTTTTATTCAACTTTGTTTACCTCTTTTGTTTTATATAAGAAGATTTTTAAACTTTTCTTCACACGGAAAATAGGTTTAATTAATCATTTACTTTTTGATTACCTAAAGAGGGGCTATTTTTTTTTGTTATATTTCATCTAGTAATATTTTTTAGAGTTTAAAATTGGAGTAGATTATTTACACAAGACAATTATATTCTATTTTATTTAACTAATATATAATAATTATATCTATTTGTTATATCTGAATTGATTCAGATAAAATAAAATATTTCGCACAGTAACCTTGTCGCGTTAACACTTCCAGAGCCGGCAAATTAGTAACAATTTACGGATAATAAACTAAAGTAAGGGGTATTAATAACAGTCTTTGAAACGTCTAATGATATAGGGGTTGGAGGGTTACTTTGTTTATTAAAAGGAGCTTATAATTAATTGCAATAATTACCAGGGTCATAATGACCCGTTAACACGATTACGTTATTTGACGTTACAAGTTTTTGTGTTAATTTTGCACGATTTTGAATTATGAACGAACTACAGGTTCGTGACGTCATAATTACATAATGGCCGCTTAGATTTTATTTTTACTTTTTTTGACGTTTGAATATGGATTTCATGTTTCTGGTCTCTATGGGACAGCAAAATTGAGGGTATCGTCTGTGATAAAACGTACGAACGATGTATTGGACGTCTGGGGTGCCACCCTGAACAAAGTGATACAATCTTGTGTGATATTTTTACAAATCGCGATGCGGTTGGGATTCCGATCGCAATTTATGGTTCATAGATAAAACTGGCGTAGAATCAAAACACTTTATAATTTATATCAATTACATTTTTGTTGGTTATGATCTAGTCTTTTTTAATAACCGCTTTATCGTCAATAAGCACTTACGGAATGTAGGTTTAAAGTTAAAAAAATATTTTAGTCCAAATTTCTGAGTGGAAGTAAATCTCATTAAATGAACATGAAAGATGAAGTTTTTATGAGGCGACTCAGTTCAGTAATTTAAAATGAATACAGAACTTTTTAATTCTATAAAAACAAATATTTCATAATATAAAACGCGCGTTTTCCATTCCATTTTACTTTCATCTAAAAACAGTGTTTATTTAAGAAATAAATAAAATTTATTGCAAGGTACGTTAAATGTATTATACAAACAATAACTGTATACCACTATCTATGCTATAATCGGAACGTTTAGTCGCCGTTCGCATTTTATATCTGCACCTTGCTCAAATAAAAACTCGAAACAATTATACTTATGCGACACAACGTCGTAACAACCAAATGGACGCCAATAAATTTTTAACATTAATCCATCATTCACAAAGATTAAATTTGTTCGTGATATGAGTGATATCGATTAAAAGACGGCATGTGGCATTCCTCGGCGGGTTTCTTTGCACCAATGCATTTTCATGGAATTGCCAGCGTTTTTCCGACACCTTACAATTGCATGACTCGAATTCTAGAAAGCTATATCGGACTGAACAGTTTAATGATAGATCTTATTACTATTAAATGTTGTAGAAAAAGTGCCATGATATAATTGCGGTATGCTGCGCTTAATGCAATAAGTTAGCGAATTAAGACAAGCTGTTCTTTAAAACTATTTGAGTATAAGGAATTAGTTACATGTTCTTCGGTGTATAAGTTATAGGATGTCGAACAAGAAAGCTGAGAAAACATAAACCTGTCATTACCTCTCAACCATAACCTATTAATAGTTGTCATTAATATTATTAAGTAATCGTATAACGAAAGCGAACCGATGGAAAATCTATGGCCCCGAAAAATTATTACCTCAAAGATTAATTTACATAACAAGAATGACTAAAACTAAAGATCTCCATTAGAATTGTATCATTAATTAAGTTTTATACTCTGATAAATAGACAATATTTTACGGTTGATAAATGGCGTCGTCGTAAACATTAGTGAAATAGATGAGTGACAATTTAATAAGAACTAAGTAATTTAAACCATGCGCAAGTATTATTTATTCATGGTTTTTATGTAGTAATAAAGCCTGAAGGTATACTCAATTATGATGCATAACTGCAGTTAATACCGGGAAAAGGACGACATGTTTATAAAATGGCTGAAGCTATATTTAAAAATAAATGCACAAAACAATTCAAAGAATATAACTGTCCTTCACTTGCATAAGATCTTGAAAATCTTATTACGTAAAATGAAAAATAGCGCTAAAATAGTAAAAGCCAACCGCAAATGGAATAAAGTAAGGGCATAAATAAGAGGAGGTTTTGCGGCAAGCAGCTAACGAGACGAAGCAAGTTCCTCGAGAATTGTAAGAGTTGGGAATTCTTCAAGTTGGCCGGGCCACGAAGTTTTGCAGGTGCGGTTACAACCACGCACCGACTTCCCGGGAAGCCAAGCGTTTTCAATTTAAACAATTATTGACTCTACTCGTATACATGACTGTATTAATTAAATACTTGTTTATTGCTTTTGAATTTACATAAAAACTTTTTCTGTTTGATACTACATAACCTATTTTAAAGGACATGATAAAATGATAACATCGTTGTGAGTGGAGAATGCGATATTTCTTCGATGAATTGTTAAAAAACTCTATATGTAACTTGTATTGCAATACTACAACAATTAAGTTCAGTTTTGTACATCGCTCTTCGGTGTTAATTAAAAGGCACTTTTTGCTCAGTTTTATACGGCTAACAATTATTAAGATTGTGTTATTTTTTATCTTGACTGATCGTTTTTATCGATCTATTGATAAGATTTTTTTGTGATTTTTCACTAGAATGAGGGAATTAAAAAAAGTTAAGTTTGCAAAGCAATTATAGTGCTAATGTGAGAGAGGTTGTCCATTTATATTAATTATAACACCAATTTGCAAACTTGGTTTAGTTGGTGATAATTAATACATGAATAATTATTGACGATTTATTTACTATAAGTAAGTATCTATTACAACAAATCCATCCCTATACGGAAAGAGACTTGTGCCCAGCAGTGGGACATTTAAAGGCCCGTATTTTAATCAAATAAATTTTACCTATCGTAATTTGTAACTTCCTGCAATTTTATCTTCCTTGACTACTAGCTATAATTAAAACCCGAGCCAACCTGGACTAAAAAATTTAGTGTTTATGGTCACATCGTCCAACGTCATCAGCACCGTCTAAGGACTAAATGTAGTCTAAAAATTTTACAAGACAACCTAAGGATATTTACCATTCAAAGAATTTCATACACTAACTTCATTTAAAATTCACACGTAATATAAAATAAACTTTATTATTTATTATATTGCTCACAAAATATATCACACGGGTTAAATGAAAAATAAGAGTGTGGGTACAGCATCCTTCAAGTGTGTTCACGTACAGTGTCGTTTAGAGGTTACTAGGTTTGCCCAAGACCGGTTTATCACATGGCATGAACCACGTGCGGCCTCCAGAATATACTTATAAAATATATGAATGTAAATGTACAAATATAGGTAGGTATGCATTCGAAGAGACGCATTGTCAGTAAGTTTATGGTGAATGTGATTTTATAAGTTTTTAAATGTTTCGTTTGTATTATAAGGTTGGAGTCGTCGGTGTTTTGAGCGAAATTAAAGGTTTTTGAACGTAGTGAATTTTGTAAATATGAGTATTGCCTTCCTTTGCTAGAAATCGGGTTGTTTTGTTTTATAATACCAGTATTTCTACATTCTACATAGTGCAGTTCTTCTTATTATTATTTCAAAGACCGGTTTTATCTTATTTACATTATTCTTCCTAATGTGATCATATTATTTATTATACAAAAGTCATACCAAATTCTTAACAAAAATAAGAGTAAACATGGATATTAATAAATGTCGTATCAATTACTAACCTGCATATATTTGCTCCGATTTTCATAAGATTTTGTTGCAAGATATCTTATAATAACCAGATATCATTGAAATGTAAAATCTATGTAGATTGCTATCTTTAGATACCTATACAAACTTGATATACAGGATGCGGTCGCCATGTGATGTCAATAAGGATACGAAATTGATTTACATGACACATAAATCATACGTACCTTATCTGCCTAATACCACGATGGAGAAACTAATAAAATTACTATCCTATACCTATGATATTATATATAAATAAATTGATATTACATATAAATATAAGATTTTCTTCCTTTATTCCAATGTTATTATGTTTAAAAGCGCTCTTCGTCCTCTCCTCTAAAAATTAATGTTGCTGTGCCCGACAGGGTCCATAATTGTTTCTGTTAAATTTACCCACCAGCCTTGTACACATTATGGTACTTATGCAATAAAGTTATTGAGTACCTATTGAGATATTTTTTTAATTTTTACAAGCTTTTCATTTACTTGCAATATACGGTATGATGTTTTTTGTCAATTCTTGCAAGCTGAAATTGAACCACTTTGAGATATCTGATTGCGATGACATTTTGTATACTTATACACAAAAGTTTGGTGACAATGTCTTTTACAATATTCCAGTATTTTTTTTATTGTGATTAGACTTTATTCATTTGTCTCCGCTAATGTGAGTCCAGCTAATTTCAAAGCTGGTGCTGTGTTTCATGTCTAAACTATGACAAAGTAGGTACTTTATAAAAGTCTAATGCAATTGTGAATCATGAGAAACAATTTAAAACCATTAAGTAAGTATAGCGTGTTTAATCTTTTTTATTTACAAACAAGACTTGTCCATGTATTCTGTACTGTACGTTATAGAAACATTATTCAGCTTAACTACAAAATTCAAGAACATTTCATAAGATTAGACTGTCAAGGGGTTATCAACATTCGGTTATCAATTTCGATAAATCAGTTACTTACCTACAATTAGTAGTTCATAATAAATAGCGTTTAAATACTCCCAAATAATAATCAGTAGCAGCGGTCGACAATTAACCGTCCGTTAGTTCGAAACATAGCAATTATATTCAATTGAATTTGAGCACACCTGCCTGAAACCAACGTTTGTAGTACTGTTAAAGAAATCTATTAGCTAACTGGCCGCAGGTCAAACGGGTCTACAGAGCTTCATTAAAACTTTGTATTAGAAGTTAGAAGTCTTGTTTGTGGTTTAAACTAATTGGCAAATGATAATTCTTGAGAAATATTCCTGAATGTGGTTTCGTGTGAGTGAGTTTTCGAGATTGCTCGGTTTTATTTCTAGTCTGAACACTGTTTAACATATAAGAGTGATAAATTTGGAAGTACCTGAATATTCGGTAGACGGTCGCTAGTAGAGCCATTTTCTTAAGTATTTCGAAGAGCTTGTGACTGTGATATACACAGTATTGAAAGGATTTTTGTTGCTTTTACCTAAAATAAAGTGACCCCAATTTAATTAAAAAGTTTTCAAATGTTTTTTATAATGTGTGTTACCCGTGGTTTATCAGATAACTTAATATTTTCGGAAAAAAACTAGCTATCCGATAATTTATGGAGTCAACGCTCTACCTCTATACCAAATTTTATCAAAATAAGTCCAGCCGTTTGAACGGGAAGAGGTTACAAATATACACACACAAACTTTCTTTATAATATTAGTGTAATCATCTCTGTGGGTCTTTTATTTTAGATTTTTTTAGATTTTAGACAAAAAACAAATTACTTTTACAGTAGTAAGTTATTTTAATGATAGACGTTTGCAATCTTTGTATTTTCTGCATATAGAGATTTAAATAGGTATCTTAGATACCTACTTAAATCTGACTAACAGACACTTTTACTTAACAAAATAAACTTCTTGTATTGTTGGTCAAATAAACTGGCTAAAACTCAAATGAAGCGGGCGTCGCAAGTATATTTTGATCAAACTCAGGAGCAGAAGTTCAAAAACAAGTGCCGGGGGGTGGGACACGCACGGAGGAAGGGGGGACCACCCCTAGCTCAAAGTTATCGCATTATTCAAGCGAACGCGACTCTTGAGTAATTTTGAAATATTACAATTTTCGAGGCACGCCGCCACCCCGCGCTTCGACGAACTTTGACTATGTAGATAGTAGTGGCTTTGAGGTTTTAAACTTCTGTTGTTAGTTTTCTTATGAAAAAGTGGAGTATTTTAGTTTGGTTAACCTTCGTACTGGTGTCTCGGTTTATCAAGAGTTTACTTATATGTCCATAAATACGCTTTTACTATCATGAAAATGATTAAGTTTTAGTAACAAAAATGTAAGTACCTAATTTGGTAACATATTAAAAAAATAATTGGTAGTTTAGGGTTATACTAGGTATGAATAGAAAAAAACTATTTTGTCCGTCAGTTAGATAAAAAAATATATTTGAAAAGTATTTTTTAGGTTATGTTAGAAACCTACTCAGCGAGTGATAAATCTTTATAATAAAAAAGAATATTTTCACAAATAATAAAATATTTTTGGTGTATTTTCGTTTTAGTATTTAAGTTGGAAGATAAAAACTAGTTTTAGATAATTATTATGACAGTGATTAACTCCGTCACTATAGCAGATTTGTTGTTAATATTCAAAGCTGTCTTGACAAAACTTTTGTAACATTACAAAAATAAAGCTCAAATCTATCTTATAAATATAACTGATTAACTAGGTACGAAAATTAATGGCTTACTTTTTATTCAATTGTTAAACTCAGATTATCGTAAACTAGATTATATATCTTTTAAATGTCGAGGTTGGACATAATCACAAATTGTTTGTAAAAAGACTGTTGGTAGTTAAGGCTTTGAAATATAGTTTTGAAGAACCGAATGCTGAGCTCAGAAAGATAATATTTCTTTAGCATTTTACAATATCAAATTTAAATATTCCAGCTAAAAAAACTGTTCGCCATAATGCAGTTTCGAGTCCATAAAAAGCAGTAAATATCTTAACAGTAGCAAAACGGTACAATAGAACAAAGCATACATTTGTTTCAAAGAATAACAGTAGTCAAAACAAGAACATGTGTTATATTAAACATAAATATTAAGGAGAGAATTCCTAAAATCGCAATGGAACAAAAAAATAACGGGCCTTCTCCATTGTAATGGTAAACAGAGAAAAAGATGCAAATTTGCACCGTTATGTTTACAAAATTCCTTGTTTTTATAACCGTAGAAAAAAACAAAGACGCAACGTCAACAATGAAACTATGACAGTGCAATAAACGTTGCACAAATTAAAAGAATACATCGTTCTGTCACCTGAGAATGAACAGGTAAACGATTATTATGGTAATTCCTCTAACAATGTATTTGCACTTAACTCTGTTTTGGGAATTGTGGCCAAAAACACGTAACACCTTGACGTAATTTATTGTTCTATTTTGTGGCGTTTATAACAAAAACTTCGTTTCCGTGTTCTCTATCGAGTTTCAGTTATCTTTGACACGTTAATTTACGACGTTTTTGAAATTGTTATAAAGAAATTATCATCTTACCTGAACTGCATTATCATATAAATGCAATACCGTCAATTTTCTAATCTATTGTTTTGCATGTATGAATGATTCTGTGCAGCTTTTGAAATTTAATTTTTAATAGGTAGTTGTCTAATAAAACTTCAATTTATTTAAAATTTAAATATTAAATTAATATCTCAAACATAACAAAAACTTTAATTATTCAATTAGTACTGTTTGTACGCAAAACGAGTTATTGAACAGATGTGGTGAAGTTTATGACGGCTAATAGGGTTTATGGCTTTTTTATTGACATTAATGTTCACTTGACTTCGCCGTTTACGACCACCTCATTCATTATCGAACCGATGAGGTCGGAACATCACTGTAAATCATAGATGAAATTATGGATAAGCAAACATTGGACAATTTCGACCACTCTACTTATGAAATTATTTATGGTCACCGAGTAATTACACGGCAACTTTTAGTTTAATAAACTCGTATTTCGCGTGTTTTCGTATTTGTCAACAATTAATTATTTTACAAATAAGTTTAATAAAGAGTATACGCGAATCTTTCGTGCACAGACATAAATGATTCTCGTTTACTAAAGCGTAATTAATCGGCATCAAGTTTTTATCTGCGGCCGTCAAGCAATTTATATAAACTGATAACGCGCGGCTACTTTTTTACGCAAGGTCCCGTATTATGACAGTTGGGACGAGCATCGCGGAATCCTGTACCTCACGGCAAAGACAATAATGTCGTCAGGGCAGACAATACGAACCACGCGGCCGCACACCGCACGATTTATAGCCTATTCGATAATTATGCGGATTCAAAGCTGAAGTGCGGTGCTTTACGTTCAGGTTTACGGTACTTTACGGCTTGTTACAACTACACGACTTTGTATTTTGTTACGCTGGGGTTAAGATCTATTCGGCCCGCTATCCCCGGTCGGGAGCGAAACAATCGGCTATTTGCTTATTCCGTTGCGGCAGTGGGACTCGCTCGCCACGTTTGAAGTGACTGCAATTTGTCTCCAGCGACGTATTTCAAGTAGATATGATCGTGTGTACGACCGATGCTTGCATAAATTTCTCACTAACAGATGTTGTTTTTTGCTTGTTGCGCACGGGAGGTAACCGACTCACCTGTTACTGGGTAATGTTTGACGCTTCGCAAACGATTTTTTGCTGAAATTAAAAGTTCGATAGCGTCTGATCGACGGTACGTGCCGTGAATCCAGCCAACGCATACGCACAACTCATGTCAACGTCATCCTCTACATGTTCGGACGCATCATGTGGAAATACATCTAATAGCGGAATAAAAAAAACACGATTAAATTTCACTAGACCAACATTATGATTTACTGTAGAAATCTCATCATTAAGTACGTAAATTCCAAACTAAACTAGTCGTTGAGTCGGGACTTCTCCCATGCGAGCCGTTAACGTTCAAATGGAAGTGACCTCACAACTTAAATAGTCGGACAAAAAGTTAGCAATATTTTTGTCATTTCAAGTTTATTGTCTCTAAATGGCATCGGTGTGCAGGTCTACTTGTTTAAATAAATACGCGATAAATAAACATGAAGTTTAATCAAATTCGATAAAGGCAGATGCGCGGCTCGCGTCTTTTATGGCAATAACGAGTGCACGGCGACCGGTAGCGTTGGCACTTGCGCTGTGCGAAACAAAAACAAAAGTATTGCTGGAATCACTCATTAACTTATTAAGATGATAATTTATGACCGCGAGTAAGACAATTTCATGCTGTACTAACACACTTGAATGTTCCCCTTTAGTTTTTGTTCGACAAGGTCCCATCAAACGTTTGTATTAAAGAAAAAGGCGCGGAAAGTTCTCGCCTCGTTTGGGTGGATTCAATTTGTCCAGAAACATCGGCTGCTCAACGAAGCGAGTTAGGTTTTGTTCGATAGACGATTAACATAATAATTACGGGAAGTAGAAGTGGAATAAATCCATCAATCAGCAAATCAATATAGAACTTTATAATCCGAACAATGATTTTATGGTAATTTTATTAAGATTCACTATAGTAGTCTCTAAGCAGATTTAAATCTCCTTTATCATGTCAACAGTTGATTATAATCATTGTACACAATTGAAGCGATTATGTTTTACACTGCACTGTTTAAAACATTAAACACAATAAATATTTATTCGATTGTTTTTTTTTTAATCACGGCAACTAAACAGAGACACATGTAATAAATAAGAATAGTTCTAGTTTTAGAATAAGCATGCATATTGTTTTCTATGTTAGCCATTGATGAAACTTCAAAAAAGTTTTATCAAAAAGTTAAAGGTGTAATATGGCATTGTTTGCATTTGGCTCACAGACCATTAATAGAGAAAATTCGAAATTTAATTTTAAATGATACTGAATTTAAAATGCAATATATTATGTCAATGGTGTGTTTATTTTTACCCATGATTATAAAAGCAGAAGGAGTGAAATGTAGAATTGAACCTAAGTATTTGATATTGTAAATAATACTTATTGTTTTACTGGTAATAAGTAAATTGAAAGCTTCAACTCTGTGTATGAATTAAGTCTGTACTGCAACCTCATTGTTGCTACTCTCTTTACATTTGGAGTAGGAAGTTTGATGAACTAATAACTGGTTACCACAAGGTGCCTTGTAACCGCAAAGATAATAATAACAGTATATCGTAGTTAATATAATTATAGTAATTTATGATTACCTCTTATTAGTGATTTTCTCTTTTTTTTAATATGGATTAAGAGTAGATAGCTTTAGACGTAGCTCTAGAAATTATAAAGCTTATTTAATAGAAGGTTACTAATTTTAACTGCATTTAGTTTTCATATTTATATTCAACTGATACATAGGTGTAGTAGGAACTACCCTGAATGTATTTAAAATAAGATTGTAAATACATAAATGACATTATATCAATATTTTAAATCTCCTTAATTATTTAAATCAACTATGCTTTATATCTTAAGTTTAATCTGATACCAAACTGTTACAAGAACTTTGTCTTCAAGGAGTAGGTACACATTTAAGATTATATTGTCAGTGGAAAATTTATTCCCTTTGTAGTAATAATTTTCATATTCAGTAGGCGAGATAGTGGAGATCGTCAACAATTGAGTCACCGCAGCGTACAAGGAAAGCTAAATATTACAATTACAAAAAGCTACCAGCATCACTGAATAATAAGTAAAGATTGAGATCTAACAGGGTGATGTGGTATAAGACAAATATGGCGCCGACATGACCGGAATTACAAGCAGCGCTTGCGCACACATGAACTACTTTTTTATTTTCTGGACTTTAAGGAAACAAGGATTGATAAGATTTTAAAATCATGTTTGCTACAAGGTTTTTAACAAAAAATGTGAGACTACAAGTGTTGGAAATTTCAGTTGGGACGGTTCCATTTTTGACGAAAATGCTAAACCAGTGTTTCTGTTAGCATTTAAGTTTTTGTACATATTTTACCGTATTATAATGGTAACAACAGTAAAATCAACCTTAACGCTATGGGATAAGGTTTTTTAGTGTAACCATTAATGCGCTTGACTCTATAAAAAATTCGTCTTTAGTAACATTTATAAGGCTTTATTTACATTGTCTTATGTAAACGACTTTGAATGTAGATGTGTTTTTTTTTTTCAATCTAAACAACCTTGTTCTATATACCCACTTACCTTATAGAATTTATAGTTACTTCGACTTGTTATATAACTATCAAAATGTACCTATTGTTTTGTTTTACATTTTAATCACACGTTATTATCAGGAGGGACACATTTAGTGTAAATTTATTGACTGTTTTATTTTAGCGTAGGGGCCAAACATTTATTGTATTTAAATAGATGAAGTCAATAGGTAGAGCTTTTGTTATATTATTTTAAAACTTATTTGAGTACCTAATAACTAAATATTCCGCATATTTTTTCTCTAATATAATTTTTCAATAAATGTTGTGATATACATACTTTAAAATAAATGAACTATGCATATTTATGTTCCTTAATAGGCAATTATTTATAAAAGATTTTATCATATCCTTCCTTACAAAATTGATGAAAATATTTTTATTCATTAAAGCCATACTGCCTGTATTGCTAGGTACATTATTATTACAACTAATATAAGATATTTTGTTGCTCACTTTTATTAGGATAGTTCCAAACGGTAGACATAATATCAGAGTTATCACAAAACAAGTAGGTATATTACTAAAAACCGACAAAAATAATCTGAATGATGATAACAAATAAATACAATTTATTTCCATCTATTACTAATTAGCTCCTGATCTGGTTTAGTGTACTTATTCAAATTATTTAAGCACAGTATTGAATCAGTGATCATAGTAATAACATGAATCATTCCCAAGCGAATCATATTCCTTCAATCTTGTATAAATTTTACATATCAATCAGTGTAATTATAAGCTATTACATACTGAGATCAATTAAACTTAGTCGACCCTACAATTAAACAAGATAAATGTAGTTTCGTTACTAAATTAATTTTAAACTAGTGTTGTACAAGGAAATTGTTATCTCTGTTTATCTTAGCTCAATAGCTGTGTATTTCATAAATAGTAATGTTTTTCTATCATAACCCCTGAGGGCACCCAATTTCCGACCCTAATTTTATGAAGTGAAGGCTCAAATTGGGTCAAAAAATGAATCAAAGCGGAGCGGCAGTATACCCGCTAACTAGACCATACTAATATTTTATTTTACTGTTACTGTTGATATTTCTTGTATGAGTTTGTTTGACTTTTATGGTCATTATTATGAAATGAACTTTTCGACTAGAACTTTATAAAATAGAGACCACTGTTGTGTAGATTTGAATCATATTGAACTCAAAATTATTGTCGAGGATGGTGTGGCTCGGTGTAATTAATATTTTTATGACTATGATTTTGTATGACTAGAACTGATTTGTTCTTTATTTTTAATTTCAATGTGATGTGTTTCATGAAATAATACTTACTACATTTTTTATGATAGTCAACAACAAATTCTGCTTTATTAAAATTTTATTATCAGTCAGAAAATTTGTGTAGGCTATTGATATTATATCAACTAACAATGTAAACATTGCTCGAAACATCCATCTAACACTTGTTAAACCATTTAAAAAGTTGGTTTGACGATCAGAACCTTGCTGGACCCTTGTCTCGAACCTGCAAAGTTGGGAGCCATAAATTGGCAATAAACTTACCTTAAGCCGGGCGGGCGTTCGCCGTCGGCAATCGCGCTCGCGCCATCCCGCTCGCTAAAAACTTCTTCACAAAACTCACAGTTCTACCGAATAAAAAGAGTTCCGAGAGTTTCACTCCGTCAAGTCACGTGTCAGCGTTTTAGATGCGGCATGAGCGCAATACGTAATGTGTCGGGCGCACGTGGGTAAGTAGCCGTCAGCCGTCAGGTGCGGAGGCAAGCACGTCGTGTTGTTTATGGCGCGGTTTGTTACGCAACGCGTAGTCGCCGAGGCGCGCGTCAGTAGAATGTGGCGACCGATGCTTTACGAGCGACGGCGCACCCCCCGCCAGGCGACGCCGAACGCCGCGGCGCCGCACTAAATCTGCGACCAACAGAAAAGGACACCACCACCCTCCGTTAATCCAACACCATTGATGTCCGAGAGACAACGTTAATCGGAGCGATTAATTGAACGGTCCGGTCTCGACTCGCGATAGAATTGTATCGGCGGTTGGCCGTAGCACGGCCGATCCGAGCAAGTGCGGCGTCGTAAAGTTTCTTCGTGTATCGTTCGATGCACCAGACGTTGATGCCAGTTCGCACGGACTGAAAGATGCTCTACTTTAGATAATGAGTCCTTATCTAATCATAATAACCCTTTAAGACATGACCTACATATTTGATACTACTTCAATAATAGAAGCTTAAAAAGTTTAGAGCAAGACTCCTAAAAAACATAGAGTCCACGTGTTGCTCTACCTACAGTTTTATATAAAAGCCACAAAAAGATTCTTCATACCTAAGAGTTTGTTGACATCAAGAACTTTACAAAAAGGTTTACTTTAACAGTTCATAATACATGCGCACACGCAGGCAACGTCTTGTTACGCACTGACGCACTTATCACTCGTACGGCGTACGACGTGCAACATGGACGTAGCACATCATGATCCGTGTTATAAAACACACACTTACATAAATATCAATATTTTTATGAACCTCAAGTTATTATTCTGTCGGATAGGAAAGTAATGGATTTTTAATGAGGTATTTAAAATTAAATTAAGTCCGTACTTACTTGCAGATCAACTGATCGGAACGGTCGCAAACTCAGTGCGTTTGGTATAAATGCATTATTGATCATCCTTCACACCTTGTAATCTAAAGAAAAAAAAGATTTTACTAGACAGTTTGTTTGCGATTTACGTTTAACATTATATATCTTTACTATTAATAATGCAAGTCAATAAATCTGTAAGCTGGACCACGAGATATTTAGAAAATGATTTGTGGAAATTTTGTTTTTTTGTGATGAAGCAGAATTTTCTTCCCAAACGATATTCAGTGGAATACACTGGATAAAAATCTCAAGATAGGTTGAGAAAAAGCTAGGCTGCGGATTAAAGTTGATGAATGTGAATGTGTCTTTACTCCTTACTTTATATATGATCTCCAAGGTGTTCCAAAACCTCGCAGTCCAATTCATCCAGTCATGTTTGCGTAATCTCTTCGATAGTTTAAATACTGCCTTAGACTCTTTTCTCACCAATTTAAATCATCATTTTCATTTCATTCCATGCTATAGAAAAATATAAAAAGAGTGCTTAAAGAAAAATAATGTGGTTTTTATGTGGCTGGGGCAATTTTAAATAAAGAATTAACGAGACACCGAATTGCACCACAGATAAATTACTAAATAAAAGGAATATTATTTAACAATTTGACTGCAATTGACAGAAAAGTAAATTATGATTACAAGGACACACAGTAATCACTGGTATGAGAACCTCAAAAGATTCCTATTAGGTCAAAGTTCGTTATTCACTGGGTGAATTTGAGACCGTATTTATTTAAATTCATGATTTCCAGACATGTTGAAGAAATGATACCAGGAGAGTGTTGAACCAAAAAAAGGTTCGTGTAACACGCTCCTGGTTTCGATTAGCAATCCCTGAAATAAAGCTATTAATGGTAAAAGCCAAGAGTCGATTTTAGAATATTTGGAGAATTTTGCAGCTAGCAAAAGCAGGAGTATAGTGGTTCATGACTGATAGATGACGGAAAAAAATAAAATCACCAAGATTTATTTTTGTGAATATATGAATACAAGAGCTTAGGCTTCTCAAGACCTTAGCTTTAGGACACCAGATTACAAAATTCCTGTTTATTTCATATCGATGATGATAAAGATGATGTAGGTACCGATCGCCTTTCTACTTGCTTGTTTCTATGGTTCAGGTACAATTGTGTGAATAAGCTGATAATAAAATTATGATATTTTTTCGATATTCTTAAATTTCAATGGAATAAGAAAACATTACATTTTTTCGTGCATACTTTTAGCGAACCAAAGCGAATAAAACAAGGTACAGAATTAATATAATAAAATAAATAATAGAAAATGGAAGTGGGTAAGCTTTTATTTTCGGCCATTTTAAGAGTTATTTGTAGAGAACAATGTAAAACAGAAAATCTAATCAATTACTTACCACAGGTTCATTTTTCACGTATGGAAAGTGATCTGATTACCTCTGTTCCTATATTCAATATGAACGAATAATTATAATGGTAGCTGAAATATAGTTTGTGATTTGCAGTTAATGTTTTTTTAAATTTGTTAATGGTACTCTTTTTCTTCAGTGCGACGAGGCAACTTGTCAATCCATATATAAAACAGATGCAATGTACTTTAAAAAAAAAACACGGTATTCTATCTCTTGAAGGTTGTCAGACTCAGACAATACACTTAGGTATGGGTAAGACTTAAACATAGATGGTCTATGGTATGGATACACAAATAAGCGCTTAAAAACGGACTTAAAAAGACTTAACTCTGACTCAGAAATGCTAAAGATTGAGCAAAACACGTACCTCATTAAAAATACTATTAATTGCTGATAATATGCTACTATTTTGCTTTTGTGTATAGGTACATTAAAAACCAAGCATTTTCACAAATTATTTTCAAAGCGTAAATGAAACATTTCTTGAATATAGATATTATTTATTTCATAACATAATGCCATTCAAATATACTGACACAAGTATTTACACAACAAATACATTCTAACTAACAACAACCACAAGTACAGAATTTCTCTTCTAATTTCTGATCCGTTACACAAAAGCAACCGCTCACACACAAAATTTTGAACAATATGAATGGATTACAAAGACGCCGTCCCGCAGCCAATCAAATTCGTTCGTCACTCCGCCATCTTGTTTCCCCACCAAAAGCGCCGAATCGAGACGAGAGGAGCGTCGTAGTCGCATCTGTCAACGTCAGGATGCTGTACCTACTCTTATAAATAGGTGGCTTTGTGAAACTGTTATATTTGTGTAAATGTATAGTTTCTACAGCAGTTGGTGAAAATAACGGTAATAATTTTCAAATATCTGTATTGGTTTTTGAATTATGTTGATTTCAAAGTTATATACACCCAAGCGTCTTACAAAAAGTATTATTCAAAAGTGGAGAAGGTAAAGTAATAATAAGATAACTAGTTTTTGAGGTCCAAATCAAGGTAATCATTTTTAGTCGAAGTGTTATTAAGAGTTTTTCAGCTGTTAAGCTTACTTTTAGAAATATCCTTATATAAGGTTTTTGACGAATTCGTGGTTGGCTTGAAATTTTTTTTTTTATTTTAAATTTGCTATTGGGCATTGTGAATCTTAAACATTGTAAAAAAATAAGTATCGCACCTAAATAATCGGCAAATGTTATGGAAATACATTTTTTGAATTAAACCACCTAAATTAGGTTACCATGTTATTTTGCGATCTGCATATTTCCTACTCTTGCAATGAAGGAGCAAATATAAAATATCAAATGATATTTTTAATATCATTCATCTATCAAAAGTCTATTTTTGGAAATTCAGGCTCTGCACATTAACGAGTGTCTTGTGTTGATATTATTTTATTTATATTTAACAGGAACCCGCAACAATATAAAGTAATATATTGTTTTTATTTATATTTTGTGTTGAACAGAAGTTTTTGAAAGCACATATAGTCGATAGCCGAGGTGACGAGGGTTCGCCGGGTTCTATCCTTGCTTGGAAAAAGCAAAACGCCCGTGACACAATTAAATTCCTTAATACTGGATTAATTTTTATTTTAATAACCAAAATAAAATACAAACCAGTAAGTCATTTGTTTTCATGAAAGGTAATGATTAAGAATGACTCGGGCATCAGGCTTGCAAACATGTGGTTGCAGGTTCGAATCCCACCCATTGCACAACCGACGTGAACCCATTTGTAATTTGTAACTTATTTAGCTGAGCAAGAAGGGTTAACAAGAATACTAGTAATGAGCGACCACATTTCTAGTAATCTTAAAAAAAACAGTACGAAATCTGACATTACCTGCGCAGATTGAGACTCTTATTGTGGCCGATTGCTTCCATTTGTCATACTGAAAAGTGTGCGACAACTGGCAAGCAACAAAAACAATTTTCCTTACTAATTTTACGTCGCAGTCGGTATCAATCGACATATTTTGGTACCTACGTGGTCTGCGTTGTCCGATAGCAGTAACCGGCAACTGAGTCCAATTACCGCGAACAAACACCGCATCTGCGGCAACTTTACCGCCGCGGTGTTCTGTATCGAAAATAAAAAGACGTGTTTATGTTTACGCATCATCAATAAAAGATCATTCACATCATGTTATAAATAAATTTTAAATCTTATAAAAATATAATAAAAAAAAACTTAAAAATGAAATTAAACATACGACATTATAAGATAATTGTAATGTAGGTACTTACCTACATTACAATGACATTGTAAAAGAACAGCAAAAAAAAATTCATTAAATCCATATCAGTTATACCAAAGTAGAGCCACTTTCGTGTCGATGCAACAGCACATTTCGTTCGCCACATTCCTCAGCACGTTTAAAGCATGCCCTAAACAGCTGATTTCCCTTCTATATTCTCATCTCCTTTATCGCATACTAAAACACGTAATAAAACAGAGAACACTATAGTTTATGCGCTCCCGCCGGTACAGCGCGGACGGCGTGCGTAACCTACATGCGGCCATTTCGAGATTTACGATCTGGGAATTGTGTGTTAGAGAGAGATGAGAACATTAAACTCTTGGCCGGCAGCGAACTCGAACGTAGCCCGCTCGTGGATACTCCGAGAACAAGACTTATCCAGTATATGCTAAATCCAAAGATACTTTACGATGTTCAACAACGGACAAATATAATGAGTTCGTATAACATTTCACTAGGTTTGTTAATTTTATGATAATTAAGTCAAAAACATAAGAACCATGAAATACTTGAGCAATCATTCAATATTTATCTCAAAATCACCTGTATACTGCAACCTAAAATCGCATACTAGCTCATTTTGTTACGTCTGTGTGTGTAAATTAAACTATCCGCATGGGACCGATGAATGTTATAGCTTTCCCTTTTGTTTGGCTGAGTTATGGCTGTGTTAGAGCGAGAGGTCGTAAATCGCGGTGTGCGTTTGGAATGACATGTTTATGGGCGGGGTGCGATGCCGCGTGCGATGCAAAGAGTGGGAAGCCCGGCAGTCGAGAGCATGGCGTCGACGTAATACAAGGCATTTTTTAAATATTACGAAAGATTTTTTAAATTTTTTGTCCAAATTTAATTTTTATTTTTGCATAATTCAAACATAAGTCAATTCAAAGTAGTAAAAAAGGTAATATCTTGAATCTAAGAGTTCAAATATTGGGAATGCCTGTCAAGAAAACTTGTTTACAAACTTTTGAACTTTCTTCTTTGGTAGGTATTAAGAAGTTACGAAATGATGCCTTTCTTGATAGCAAAGCTGTTATTAATTTGTATTTGAAGGGAAAAACTGAGACGTAACACAATTTATTGCAATATAACCAAGTAGAGTCACTCTATAAATTATAATGTACTTACTGTGAAATTATTTGAGGTGCTTCTAAGGAATGGTAAATGCTACAGTCTCTTTGTGTTTTACCTTAATACAAACATACCTAATACTTTACTTAAAACCTCACATTAACATAGCTTTAGGAGCACAAATAATCATTCAAAATTTTCTGTTTTTTGGTGAACGAGAACTCACTGTTAGGGTATTTAGATATAACCCCCTGATATAACACTCACATAAACTCAAAATTACACACGATTTGATGAGCTTATCAATGAAATGACTACTATTATCAGAGATCAAACCAAACTCTACATTAACAAATTTGCAGACTCATGAAATTAGGAGTTACCGAACTAAATCTAATTAAAACAACCACGAATTAATTGGATGCTATCGAAACAAGGAAAGCGAAAGTGGTAAAAAACGATAAATCTAATGAAACGGATCATTCTACAGGTGGCAAGGTGTACAGCCCTTAATGAGAGTCGCCCTAAGCTCAATAAATTAGCACTGTGAACACCACTATAGATTCCTTTACTCCTTTTAGAAACATGAAGAAGATAAATTTATAACTCTATATAAACTATTAAAAGTATGAAGCGGGGGAAGCCCTTAAGTAGCTAAGGCATTGGACTTGCGACCATGTAGTCCCGGGTTCGAATCCCACCCATTGCACTACCGACGTGAAACCACTCGTAACACAAGCATAGGTATATTAAGCATGCCACGAAAAGTTGACAAGAATACTAGTAATGCGACCCATAATACTGTAAGCTTTTTACATAAAAAAAAACTGACAGGTAATTCTCGAAAGAAGGGAAATCTTTTGAACTCAGAATTTTTTAATAGTAAATAAATCCAAGACTATTAGAAATAATGATCATCATCATCAATTTAAGAGCTCAGCTCTCCGAGCTGCATCGAGAGCTCAGCTCAGCTCTCGGTGCAGCTCCTTCCACTTTTTTCTGTCTTCAAATTATGGTGCAGAGAAATTTTGAAAATACTGTTGTTTGTGGAACTCTCAGAACAAAACTAAACTATCTAAGAAAGTCAAAGAATACAAATTTCAGAATTATACAAACACAATCAGCTATTATCAAGACTATTCATCCAAGAATTATTATTTATTTATCAAGTACAGCTACTTGTTAAAATATTACCTAATTCTTTTAAGGCCTCTAACGAAGTAAACTTATGTTCGTTCATTGCTGGACAGGCCTCTGTTTCAGGTAGTTATAATATACAATCAGATAATAAAAGTTACAATGGATAAAATCTCTTGTTGACATTGATTTATAAACCAAACAGTCGTGCTGCCTAATTAGATGTTTCTACATTAAATAGAGTTTTATTATGTTCATACCAATACTAGCTACGCCTCGCAGTGTCAACCGCTGTGAATCAGATAACGTAATTTTTTGGGATAATTATTAACACTAAGAATCAAGAACAAAAAAACAACAAATATTTCAAAAATTCTGTGCCTTGAATCATTTAAAATCGAAAAAGAAACTGACTCATTCATGATAAGCAATTTGTATAAAATATTTCTTAATTATTATTTAGTAATCCTGCAAATTGAAATGTGACTGGGGTGGACATGTGTACCAAACGTCAGTGGAAATGTGGACAAAAGCCATAATAGTATGTGTCCTCAAGCGACAAAGGCCACGTGTAAGACTCAGGCCGAGATGGACGGATGAAGGGGAATAAACATACAAACTTCACACTCACAAACTTTCGCATTTAAGAAGAAAGAAATTGGTTGCACCTAGTTTTGAAGAGAATATGGTCTGGTACAATAAACATAATAACCTATTGAATTAAGCAGTAATTAGGATAACGTTCGTAAACATAAATCAGTGACTGTCAAAAAGCCATGGTTTTCAAAGCAGTTATAAAGATGTCATAAAAACACTTTAAATTCTCTAGTCGATATACTTGTAAATCCAGTTCTTAATTTGGCAATAACAAGTGATTAATTTCACTTTTATCGCTAAAACATAGGCTTAAAAGCACTTTAACGTAACAAACATAAATCACTAAACGGAAGCTCCATTAAAATTCAATCAATACTTCACCAGTTATCGAAATCGATATTTAAACTCTGCGTAACAGAACTAAAAATTACATTACCATAAATAAAAACAAAGGTAGGATAACCATAAAAATACATTCATACGTGACAGCTGGAATGAAGTTAATATGCAGATTAATAAAGAGGACGCAGCAATATAATAGGTGATTCCTCTGCAAGTCACGGTGCGCAAGCGCAGTTTCACTCAAGTCACATATCAGAAGAACTTACAGAAGGTTCAGAACTAACCGTTATAAGAGTACCTAACTCACACCACCGAAGTTAAAACACTCATAATTCTTAGTATCATAACGTCACATTGTTTGAGAATATTTTTTAGCCATGGTTGTAATTTTTGTTTAGAATGGACCTTTTTTATTTCTTTTCTGTACAACGCTGGCAGGTACGCAAACAACCGACGCCATAGGTGCGTACGCGAACAACACACAACAGAATCGTAGAACTGGGTTATATTTGTTTTTCGTATCTATTTTTAGTCGCTGACCATTCGAATTCCGGTGTCAATGTGTCCGTGCCGAAAATTTTAAAATAATTCTTTGATCGGCTTCTTAATATACTGATATGGCAAAGGAAAATAACTCGGCCTATACTCTGATTGAATAAAGCTAGAGGTATTATACATTGAAGGGGTCATTGCTATGGGAAGTGGTATCTGATTAAATGTCACGATTCATTTACGAGTCAACGACCTCAAACTAAATACCTAATGTAGGTATTCCCATATAGAAAAAAATGGAAATGTGACCAAAAGTTTATTGAAAAGCAAAATAATCATTTCATGGGAAAGCTAATGCATAATCCTATTTTTGAAAACTTCAATTTTTAAAATAAATCTATTTTCAGTAAAATATATTTAATGTAAGTATACCAAGAGATAAGAGCTTTTTACAAGAAAACAATGGGTCCCTATGTCCAAATGGCCCACTTGACGTTGTTTCAATTGCTTGTACCATCTGTAAACATCGATAGATTAGTCGAGTTAACCACTACACTTTTTAAATTCAGAACATAAAATACTAGCATTTTAACGATTGGAATCGATAAATCATTAAATTATCGGAATAGGATATCCGCAATCATTGCACCCCACTTTTGAAATCAAGTGAATTTGAGCAACGAAATTCAAATTTGCCGGATAGCATTTGAATTGCCGAATAGATAATTTGATGGCCCCGGAGAATAAAACCGACTACCGTAGCAAACATTGACATTAAGATTACATTAAAAATATTGCTTTAGAATAGGGTTTGATAAAAAATACGTTGAGGAGCTTCAAGCCAATGTTGTACCGATCAGTAACTGCAAAATGGAGAAAATTATAGCTTCTTCCGTATGTGTGTGAAAAGGTGTGAATGAGTCGCAACCATTTAATCAGCAGCAACACTTTAAGGCGAGACAGCGAACGGCCCTGATCACATTATTCGGAATGTCTGGAAGTTCATATTCGTGGCGAGACAAGTGCAAACTTACAGGGACGGCGTGCACCTTTAAGATCATCTAGAGTGATAAATAACTGTTTATTTCGTTAAATATAAATCATAATTTTTGAAGTAAACATAAGTTAATTATTACTTAAATATCCCTAAAATGAACTAATTAAAAGTCAGGTATTTGTTTTCAATAAACACATCAATACCAGACACGGAAAAGGGTATTTAGAAGGCTGAAGAAGATTTTGTAAACAAATCATAGCTAATAGATACACTTGCTATGAATTTGTTTGTCGGTTCTTACAGGGGTCGGATTCACACGGGTCAATGTTTGTATAGCAAACAGAGTTTTGTTTGGAGTCACGTTGTGATTGTTCGTGCATGTTGATTTATACCCGAAAACGCACCAGCCATTTCACTTTGGTACTAGCAAAGTTCTGAAAAACAAGTGATAGAACAAAACAATTTGAGTCATGCGCACTAAATTCAGATTAAATGTTCCAAGGTTCTAAAAATTCAGGAAATTCTTTTTAATTTTCTAAACTGCTTGAAGGATTGTTGTTTTTGGCTATAAATTATACAAATAATTATATAAGTAAACAATGGCTTTTGTATTGCCCATTGGCTTAACAATTTATACCAACCATCTGTCATAACATAGGTAATGGAGGTACAGCTAAGTAGTAAGTGCTTTCAGAGTTTTCTTAGACAAAATTACGGAAAAATCTTTTCTTCGCACTAACAATGGGCCTCGTATTAAATTGCAAACATAAATATTATTAATAACAGTGTCCCATACTGAAGTTTCATTCGTTCACAAAAGAAAAACTCCGCTCCATGTAACCTATGCATTGCCATCTATCTTTTTCCACAAAAGCCGGACATTATTGTTCGGTCCAAACACTCTTAAATCTTCGGAAAAGTAATATATTTTCGTTTTGCCCAGTGCGGTGTGGGGTACATACACAGACGCCCAGTCACTACGCTCCGCTACTTGTCTGTATCTACTAATGTTTTATACATTGCCAGTATTGCTTAGCGTTTTTCTGCTTTATCTGTTAAATTGGAATCAATGGAAAATCGTCGTAAATTTTTCATTGCTTAGATCGTTTTTTCTAAAACCTACGTTGCTTCGTTTACGACTGTTTCGCGCGAACATTCCAATTGTGGGATTCGTATGGACTCGAATTGAAAAGACATAAAAACAGTTTGCCTCCTTTGAAAATTCATTCTTGAGTCGGATACATAGGGTTTAATTTTCATTGCTTATGCTTTCATGAAGGTCGTTGTAGTTTTATATGCTGGCGTAACAATATTGGTGTGTGCAGTAGGCGAACTTGCAAATGTAGACAACTGTGAGGGATATTAAGATTGGTGATTCATATAGTTGACAATACTTCATTGTTTCGATATAAATGATCTGACGTAAATATTTTTGCATTAGCTTTTGTTCGAGCTATAAATGTGTTCGATTCCGCTGCAACCGTTGAACTCGCTATTTTTGTTTCAGTAGTTTTTGCAGTTGATTAAAGTTCTCATGAAGTTAGCTTCTAAATATTTGTAAATTTGTGATCAAAGCTCATGCTTTGCTGTGACGAATCAAGTCCTTTTTATCCAGCAATGGATGAAATACTTGCATGTTATAGTTATTTAATACGTAGGTATAAAAAATTTAATAAAAGAAGTTATGGTACTATGTACTTACCCTAAATCGAGTACCACTGTTGATGCAATCACAAAACAAAAAATCACACGAGACTGTAGTAAGTTACGCCTCAACTAATACGCCTACTTCATATCAAAGAGTACTACAAACTTCATATATTTTGTTAAAAATCTGACTCAAGTTACCTCTTTAAAGTGGTTCATTCTCGGTATTACGTAATGGACGCGCGTAATTTGAGAATAAGCCTTACTAAGGCAGCGTCAAAATATGTAAAGATTTTTATCTTTTCCGTAAAATGGCTTGGGAAAAAACATAAAGAAGGTGGTGTCACCTGATCCCGACAGGCGGGATTTATCGCTCTCAGTGTGGCCACGGGCTAAGGTCGAGCTCGAGTTATGACGCTCGGTAATAATTTAACTACGTGTGCTTCCCATGATCTTGAGCCGAGTGGGATTGAACGAGTTCAACGGGAGTTAGAAGCAACGTTACGTGGTGTTAAAGTCTTGCTAATCAAAAAGTCCACATAGGTACAAAAATCTGTATTTCATGTAGGTACCTATAATTGCATATGAATATTATACCTATATAAATTGTATGCCAATATGTTTAAATTTTTATTTTGGTTGCGTCATGCAATATATTTTTTACTTCTGGATGGATGTAATTTTCGGTTTTTTCTTTTCGAAAGTTTTCATAATTTTAGGACTAATATGTTATGAGTCATGTTCTCTCTAGCTACATGTGACAAGAAATAAAAGTAATATCTGGGATAATGATCGTGATCATGAGTCAGTTTTTCATTTGGATTTTTCATTTCATGTCTTTTAATATGCCTTTAAGTTGCCGCTATGTTGCTTAGCACATTTATACAAACATGCTAGGCAGATGCAAATATTTAACCTTCAATACAATTAATCATAGCCAGTTATATTTTATACTTGTTTATAATGTTCTTAAAACCAGCCGGTTACAAAAAACAGCTTTACTTCCGCAAATAAATCTCCTGAAAGAAACTGTTTATCCAAATTTGCTCCAGTTTATTTTGAAGAAAGCTCCCTAACACCCCTCTAACATTTTAATATCAATTCCCTGAACCACTAATCTAAAGCTGCCAAGAATCAAATTAAAATGAGAGTCACCACTAAAATCTTCTCATTACAACCAAAAGACATTAGTAGAGGGCGGGAAAAGAAATGCCTAGGCCTACGAATGTACCCCGAAACACGCAGGCCAAGCTAATAACAGAATAACGAATTTTATTTATGGCAAACAAAAATGCACATTAAATCGTGAACAATAAAAGTCAGATTTCAATGAAGTGAGAGGGTAGTTATGGCGTAAGGTGTTGTGTAGGTGGTAGCTCAAGTAAAGTGGAAAGCGTCTCCGAGAAAATTGGCACAAGTGGTTTTAGCCGGGCGGGCGGCGCGCCGTCGCGGGGCGCGGGGGTAGAACACAAGCGTAAAAGTGCAGATGCGGCACCGTAGGCTCATGATTTACACTTGTCTCTCTGAGGACTTTGAGACGTAATAGAAAATTAAATTACCTGTATTTAAAAAGTCTAGTGTTAGTGCTCATAATAGACACGTAAAGTTTCATTAATGAATTGATTTGCATAACATATAAATATTATAACATAATTTAATAAGTGCATACTTAGTGACTTATTCAAACAACTGCACAAAATATGAATACCTATCTACTCATGAGTAATTTTCTAAAGTGCCTGTATACTTTCTTGGTAAAAAGTAGATAAGCGTGCATGAGTAGCTTTAAAATATGTAAAAAAAAAAGATTTTTTACAAAAGTACCTAGTTAAAAACTAACTTGCAAAGTTTCTACTTTAAAGTAAATAAGTTTATATTAACTATGAAAATTTTGTCACACGCAGGCTTACGTAAGCATGCGAACAAACCAATCTGTAAACCACACTTGATCTTTGGCCAGTATAGGGGTGGCCGTCGAATGTTCACCAAGAGATAGGACTCGCGACAAGATGTATTGCTGCTTACGAAAAATTTTCAACAGTCGCCTCTATCCGATTGGCCCCAAACGGAAAATAAGAGGGGACACCGACAAATAAATGAACGCTGTAAATATCTCTATGACAATAATACAGGTCAGCAATAGATATCGCTGTAGATAGTGACGCATTATTAATGTAACAAAAACACAGGAAAAAAAAAGACGATTGATTGCTAAGAGATAAAATAATAGTGGATATCGACGAAGTTTATATGGAGTTTTCATGCTTATAAAGAGGCAATAGTTCTCGATGGGTTCGCACAACTTTTTCATTATAGGGAATGAGCAAATCATATCTGATGAGTGAATATAAAAAATTAGTTACACTTGATATTGAGATAAATTATGAGGACGATGTCAATGTTTGTCATAGATCAATGTATTATTTTTGACGGGCCTTTTGGTCTAGTGGTTAGTGACTCAGATTGCTAAGCCGAAAGTCGTGGGTTCGATTCCCACCCTGGACAAATCTTTGTGTGAAGAGCACGATCATTTGTTCTGTGTCTGAGTGTAATTTATCCATAATATGTATGTATTTATTTTATATAAGTATGTTTATCAATTGTCTGGTTACCTACCATAGTACAGGCTCTGCCGTAGTTTGGAATCAGATGGCCGGGTGTGAGCTGTCCCAAGATATTATATTATTATTTCTAGAGATTTTGTTCCATAATGATGATACGCTGAAGGCACATAAATTATCATTTAGAATTTGTTAAAGACTCAGAACATCAATAGATCTTTTCTATCATTCATCAATAGATCATTAGATCATTAATTCACTGGTGGTGGTGTTCCACCTTACCAGTAAATATATTTATAAGATCAGTTCTCTTGATGATGCTTGCAAAAAAAACCTATCTATTTTCTCCTTTATTACTGTGACCATCAAATTATAAAGTTTTAAGAACCGCCTATAATCTATATCTACCCGTACCTATGTCAATTTTAGACCAACTTTTAAGCACCTTTTAAATAATATTATTTACAAGGAGATTAAAAAAATACATATTACTCATTCTTAAGTAATTAAAACATGTTACTATCGAAATAGGGCTGGGGGATTATGTTTAGTAAATTAATGTTAATTTGAGCAGGTAAATGAAAAGTTTCATGTGGTATGTATTTATTCCTGAAGACTGATTTAGGAACATTAAAATTAGTAACCAATAAATCCATAAAACCAGATAACACAAACCAATTCAATTAAAAATCCAAATCACACATTCCGGGAGAAACTGTGGTGGATTTTTCTTTCAAAATTTATGTCCCCGCGTTGCCTCTAGAGGGCGCTGGCAGGGGGGGTGAAGGAGTAGGGGGGAGGGTGCGACTTCATTTCGCCCGCGTCGTTTATCTTGAGAAACATAATTCAGGGGCGAAGTCTCTGTCAACTTATTCCTATTCTTTCGCCTAAGCGTAAAATGGGTATGTTTTACTTTTTTATTGTACGTGGATAGTTTATTAAACTTTAATGAGTTATGGATCTAAAGAATATGTTTTATATCGAATTTGGGAAGGTATCACATATAACATTCGTTTTCTGAAACACGATTTAGTATGTGATTGTCATATATCCAATTAAATATAAATAGGTTAAAGAATAAATTATTATTTATTGTTTAAAATAAATAGATAATATTAGACTTAAGTTTGATATCAAACATCCTTCAATTATTATGGGTACCTAATAAATTTTTTTTTTTGGCAAGTCGCGTCTCTTCGCGAATTAAAATTGTGCGATACGAAACAAATTTGTAACCCGATTTCATGAAACAGCTCTTTAAATAAAAAAACAACTGCTATATTTACTAAACAATTAAATAAAAAAATAAACTTCAGCTACTAAAAACAAATAACTATCAAACAAAAAGAATCACCAACAAACCACATGTACACGAACAAAAATACCAACAGACCATATTTTGCTCAACAAAAACTTAGAACAGGACATATTTCAGTCAGTAACCGAATGTAATGGCGATATGATATTGGGTAGGACGTTATCGGTCGTCTGCCAGTCTGCGGCTCGTAAATAAAACGAATTCATTACTCCCCCATTGAGTGTATGTTAGAAAATATTTAGTGCTGAAGAAGATAGGGATAGCTATTAACTTGCAATCAAATGGTACGATTTCTTTTTATTTTCGTTTAAACGGTGTATCTTAGTATGCTTTTGGAGTTGGCTCGTAAATTTAACTTGATACGATTTGAGTTCATTTCTATTATGGAAAGTATGAAGGTATACAGTGAGACTGCATAGGCTTAAGAATAAAATATGAAAACTTTATTAAAATATTATTAATCCATGTGCTGATGCTGCCTTGCACGTCACAGTGATTATTATTACATATTACTAACAAATCTTTATTAAAAAGAAGAATGCACACAAAATATGTGATCTATCTCCAAAGTATTAAGAAAAACTCACACTTTTCTGAAGTTAAATTCTACGAAGATATTTCCTTTGTAGAAATAGTTCAGTGGAACTTCATAGAAATCGACTAAACTCAAAACTCTCAAACCAAACATTCTTAGCAACTCTAAGACCTCCTTAGGGGCTCCAAATTTGGCTTAGAACGATGCTGGATACCGGAAACTGTGAGCTCAGTGGATTAGGGGATAACCGGTATTATTCGGCACGTGCTGGCCAAAGTTAAACTGTTTACTCCAGATTTGGATGAAAAAATGGTGGATTACGAACTCAGGAACCAAATCTGTGGACAGAGACCAATAGTACATTTATTGCATAACAGAAGTCTGATGTGCCTAAAAACATTTTAAAGAAATAATATGATGGCCTCATATGCTAATTATCTCTCTTTAGTGGTTCCCTCATGTCCGAGGATCGTAGTCACTGTTAAGGTTGCATCTTGAGCGGATGACCGGCCTCCACCGATTTCTGTCAAGCGTGTCAACCACCATTGATTTTTCTCGATTTTCCGTCTAACGTTAATTAACGTCTTTTCATTATAATCCTGTGGAAATTTAAAGAAATAGGACAGGTTATTTTAGATAATTTTTTAAACAGTGTCGTAAACCAAAGTACCTTATATACGATAGTAATAAAAACCACAGATCATTTTTATCGCTAGTTTATAAATTATAGCCCGCCTCAGGACACGTGTTTAACACGTGGGAACAGTAACAAGGTTCATTGTCACACTTTGGTTATGGTTAACACCTACTTATGTACTGCTAAATAAAACGCTCATTGCCTCAACTCCCAAAAGGCAAGAAATATTAGATTAATTAAGTCTTAATTTATATGTGCTTATTTCAGGATGTAATAAATTAAACATTTTTATAAATTATGAGAGTTTTTATAGGACATTTGTTAGAGTAAGTACCTATAAACATTTGTTTTTTGACAATCGTGAATTTTAACCTTTATTATTGACCTACCAAGGATAGTTTTTATCGAATTAAGATTTCTGCAATTTCTTTTTTTATTTATTCTAAAAGTGAATATCTTTATATATTTTGTGTATAAATGGAAATCATATTTTAAGCGACTTCAAAAAAAGATCTTGTTAGTTCAAAATGAATGTAGGTATTTTATGTTCACAAATGGTAATTAATATGGGATTTCAAGAAAATCCATAATTCTAAAAGCGTATTTACGTTTGTCTGTCGGTATATAGGTATGCACTGGACATCAAACTAATTAGGACAAAAAACTACTGTAAATGTATCCAGGAAAAATATTATTTATTTTTGTTCCCACTATGTTTACGCAGCAACAATTCTTGGTTACGTCACGCGCCTCCCATCCTTAACCTATCCATTAATACGTACAACCAATACGTCATTTGACGCAATAACGGTCAAACAATAAATATCGTTTTGCGCAGACAACACACGCAAAGTAATATATGAAGTTAAGAATAAATAGGCAATTTAGTTCGGGGATCACGTCCGCCCGAATATTGCCGAATATTGCCGACGACGGGCGGCGAATTTCCATATCGTATCGCGATTCGTGGGGTGCGTTTATGGGGTAAAAATTAAGTCGGCGAACGGTTACGTGTTGATTTTCAATTGGATAGTTCGAACGGCCGAATTGGACATTGTTCGAAAGTAGGTTTTATTCAATTGTTTTTAGATAATGCTCTTTATGTTTGCATGAACACCTTCGAGGTCGAGTGGCGTACACACCGGTTTTCAAGGTGTCGTCAGCTCTGAGGTCCCGGGTTCGATCCCCGGACGGGTCAATGTAGAAAAACACAAGAGACAACGAAGGTACCACAAACACCCAGACCCGAGGCAATATAGAAAAGTGTTTTTCTACATTGCCTCGGGTCTAGGTGTTTGTGGTACCTTCGTTGTCTCTGTATTCCATAACACAAGTGCTTTAGCTACTTACTTTGGATTCGGAGCAATGTATGTGATGTTGTCCACATTTATTTATTTATTATTATTTATTTATTTATGTTTACTCATCGCACTGTTTCTAACGTAGCGACCTAACGTGTGCTGTGAGCGCAGACAAAATTGACAGAAAGATTATTTACCGACGTACCTACCAATTTTTTTAACCTTTTCGGTGTCCCACAGCTGGGCAAAGGTCTCATTAACGAACACATAATAAAATAAACAAATTAATTATTTGATTATTCTTAGGTAGGTACACTTTAGCTACCCAGGTAATTTAAAACTATACAGAAACGGTTCTCTGTACCTAAAATTTATTTTTTAGTTATCTTATACACTTAATTATCGTATACCTACCTAATTTGTGTAAAATAATGAAGTATTAATAAATAATTATTTCAAACATAAAATAGACTCAATGATTGTTTCATTGTTTTTACTTTGTGTTTGAACTTAATCTACAGTCCAATAAATTTGAAAACAAAAACATTTACCTATTCACACATAACCCTGTAAAACAAACGAACATCTCTAATTTAAGTAATTTTCCTTTAAAATACATACTTATTTCACGGCAATAAATCCGTCGAAGTACGTTCGTATGGAAAAAAGATCTGGGATTCCGTTATAAATTCCGCAGTAAGACCCGATAGAAATGAGAGAATTCCCCATTAAATCTCTGTAACAGGCCGATAGATGGCGCTCCCGCTAAGCAGTGGGAACGCGCCTGGAAAACACATTTTAATAAGGGGTTTAGTCTTCGATGCACTCCTGCGACACGTTTTGATATTTTCCCGGGAAATATAAAAAAAAATATTTTTTGAAATGAATAATGAACTATAATAATATAGAAGATATAAACAAAATATTGAACAAATTTTGTATCATTCAATGCTATAGTTATCATGGCGTACGCTTTAGATTCTCAACTTCTACATTATATGATTTAATAGCGTACTAATCTTTTCGGATATAAATATGTCAGTTTTAGAATAACAGGTACAACACAAATGTCTGTAAACCAAACATTTTTATCAACAAGTTTGAGTCAGTCACACAATCTACATTCTACAGTGCTATTAAAAAAAATCCTTTAAGTAGTAAACTAATCATGTAAAACAAATAACTAGTTTCTTAATAGACAGTATAATGAACAGTGTATGAAAAATAACCACAACCACTAAACTTGGCAAATGAAATCGCAACCGCAGAACGTGCCAAAGAAAATATTGGATGGACCTGTATCACCCCTAAGAACCGCAACTCAACAATATTTGGTTTGATCTCTGTTGAAAGCAAAAATAATACATAAACATTTTTTAGATGGACATGCTCTTAATGCATACAAATTTAGTTTCAGAAAATTTTGGAGTCTACATCTAGCAATCGTCTAAGCACCAAGACTCTGTGAAGGTATTACTGGGGGGTGCGAGCGAAACGAAATGTGGCTTTAAAAATTTGGAACACAATCCGGCTATTTGTCTTTCCAACGTTTCTTATAAATCAAGGAATAAAGCAGCCAACAATGCTTTATGGCCGAAAAAAAGAACCTACATAAGACGGGAAATAGCATACAGGGCTTCGCACATACATTATGAATGTTAGTGTTGCGTAAGAGAAAGCTTCAAGTTTCGTAATGTACAGGTTAGGTGCGTTGTGTTATGTACTCCTGGTACTTTTATATTCTAATAATATGAGTTATTGAAGTGCATTTAATAGTACGTTCCATTTTGATAAAGGAGGAGATAATGGATCATGAAAAGGTATTAAAAAGATAAATGTGCCAGTCACATTAAAATGAATAGCGTAAGTTAGTTATTAGTAATAAACAAATGAGAGAGAGGTTATATTAATTTACACAATGTAGTAACTCAAGTATAAACATTCATTATTTCAGCACGCGCAATGGGCTTCACTGCACTGCACACGTTCAATATAAACTATGCAAGCCTTTTTAATAGACATTGTAAGGGGACAACTACAAATATCCAAGTTGTGAATGTAAATAAATAACAAAAGTTCTAGTCACAATTGATGCGTTTTCGATATCGGTTATTAACTGCAGCTAGCAGGCTACAACACTAATTTACACGACCAAACATTTCACGATTATATTAATAAATGTAAAAGCACATTCATACTCTTTCACCGATGACATCGTAATGGCCTTTTTTCGCAGTGTAAATTAATATATAATTTATGACAAAAACGCATATTCGGCGGCCATTTTAATATCCAAAGTCGTTATTTAAACCGCGTCACATCCGTCCGCACTACGCGACGGTTTCGCAGAATTATTACCGTGTAACGCACTATATCACGTTAAATTTACGACAACCTGAATATGATAGATTTTCAATCCGGCCTCCATAATATACGGCGAAAAACGTTCGGATGTCAAAATAGAGAAATAAATAAACTTGTGACAACCAATTAATAACTCGTAAAGTGTCACTGTTGAGCACAATAAAAAAACTTTGGCGGGGATAAAAAGGGGCAGAAAAAGGCGATCACAATGGCGGAATGAGGAGAGGAACGCCTGTAAAAAAGCGCCGATATCGTCCATAAATTTGGACGGATTCAAAACAAATCGCCCTTATTCATTACAAGTATGACTTATGGTCGCGAGAGGCTGAAATTTATAATGCACTTATATAGAGAACACAAAGAGATGGAATCGAGTCACCTCAATGGATGTCGAGGATTTATAAAAACAACTTATGTTGAACAAAGGAGTTGGCGCGGTTCATTAGTCACGTTTCGACGCAGCCCGAGGATCATGACAAAAAAATTAACGTTGTGTTAATCGCCCGTTTCGATATACTTTTTATGTTTAATAGAGCGTTAATGCCGTAAACATAACATAACATATTAGACAGCCGTTAAACAATGATATTTCATTATCCTGTACGAAGGCAATTTAGGTAGATACAGCTGCCTTCATTTATACCTTTCTCCTGCTATTGTTGTTACTAACTTTTTACTGAGCAGCCACAATCGTAACTCTTCAAGTATCTAGTATAGTATCTCTGAGCCGTTGGTTGTTTAATGGCTAAATTATAACCCTTATAGTGTACATAAAGTCTATTAATCTATTTAATTGTTCGTTTTTTTCTAAAACCTATTGACTTCAGTGCTTTTCTACAAGACATAAATCGATAGAGTTATTAATCATGTATCGTAATATCTTAATACAAACATCAAACCAGCAAGAATATTAAAAATAAAATAAACTCACAAAATAAGAAGGCAGCCCTAAAACATGCAAATCGAATCAAGCAACTCAAGCATTTTATTATCAGATACCACATAACGATACCTTCATCAGCCGTAGAACTGTATGGACCGAAGAAATAAATGGCATTTAAAAGTGTGATCCAAGATGTACAAAAAGTGTAGGGAAAAAGGGGAAAAAAAGTCGTACGAAATGATAAATTTCCCTTTCGAAGTGAAAAAGTGAGGTTTTATTTATGACACGCCAGTGTATTGTGGCCTCGACAAAGGTCGTTATCAGATCTTGTTGGGCCATGCATTTAAAATGCACGTTTGGTGCGCTTTGACGGACGATGCTCCTTCACAGTCATACATTAAATGAAGGCGGACAAACTGAACTTTACATAGATTGTTGATTGTTTTGACAAATAATAAAGGTAAGTTATATGTGGTCAAGTTTACTAGGTATATTAATATATTTTGATAAACTAATTTATAAGCTACAAAGTAAGTATTTAATAAATATAAATAATAATAAATAAATATCTTGGGACAATCTCACACACGGTCATCTGATCCCAAACTAGGCAGAGCCTGTACTATGGTAACCAGACAACTGATAAACATACTTATATATTTCTAAATACATACATATTATAGATAAATAACACCCAGACACAGAACAAATGATCGTGCTCATCACACAAAGATTTGTCCTGGGTGGGAATCGAACCCACGACCTCTGGTTTAGCAGTCAGGGTCACTAACCACTAGACCAACAGGCCCGTCATATGATCATAATTTAAATGCCTTATATACGCATATCATTAATTGTGTATCAAGCTCTACATTATATGAAGTCTTCGACTACTAACATATTGAATACTAAAACTTTGTAACAACTTTCCTAGTATCCAAAACAAGTTCTATAATGCAATACAACTTTAGTACACCTATACCTCAAGTGTGATTGATTAAAATGATGTCAAAACCAAAAAGTTACTACGCCCGCAAGGACATTACCTAGGCAACTTTAAATTAGGCAAGAAGAATTATTCTCCAATCTCTTTCAGACCAACCACAAATCACTGCTCCTTGGAAGTAATTGAAAATACATTACGCAACCAAATTAAAGTGGAAAGTGGTACAAGTTGGGAGGCAGGTGGTGCGACATCCCCCCGCGGAATGTTTTGGCATAAAATATAGCTTCAATTATTTACGTGAAAGATTTATAGCACTTAGAAAAGTGCGCTGAGAAAAAACCGGGAGAGACCGACGTGTGCACGAAAAGTGTTTTTCTTTGAAAACTTATAATGGGTATGAGTGTAGGAAAAGTTTTTTGAATCTCTTTCCTATGGTAATTTGTTTTGGGTGCGCTTATAAAGATATTAGTGTTTGTTGTACTTTATTCGACATAATAAGGAATATATACGAGATTTTATATTAGTGTGTGTATTTTCTTAATTATTGGTCTTTGTCTTTTTCATGGGCGTGCTGTATTACTTCTAAGAGTTATAAGAATATACGCGGTGGCTGAATTTTTCCTGTCTAGGAAAGGACTATCAAAAAGCAAGTACCCACCCTTCAATAATTATCTCACACTGAAACACCAAAAAATTATGTCAATTATGAGAAAATCGTACTTATTTGTACACAATATGTATGTAAAAATCATTATCAAATAATTATGTACAAAATGATTTTTACAGGTATTTGAACAAATATATGTATACATATTTATTTATTACAAAGCTTGTACTAAATAAACATGTATTATTATTTTATTTAGTACAACTTACAAGTTGTACTAAAACAGAAATAATCAGACACTCATCTAACTACAAGTTACTTTCAATATATTAAGTAGCTACCTATCTATTTATTTATTAAATCTCAACACCCATTACAAAACAAAAGATATATAATATTTTAGTACAAAACAAACGACAAACAACGTTAATAAGTATAACATACTCGCATAAAGCTCACGCATGTTTATTTTTCATTTAGGAGCGAGTACTGCAAACAGCTGCGGATCTTATTACGTGTCATGATAGAAGAACAATGTCTATCGGTAGTCTTTTCACTTTATATTCAATGGTTTTCACTTAATTATTTTTTAAAAGAACAAATTAGGGTGTTATCTGAAAAACAAGGAAAGACATTTGTGATTTTAAAAATGATAATAAATTTAAGATTTGACATAATATTATCATATTTGATGTACTATCTTCTAGTAAGTAGATGTTTTTCTTGTTTTTTTTTATTCAGGTAAAGATATTTTCTTGCGGAAAATGAGTTTTCCCTATCAAACTTTTAAAAACAACAAACTTATCATTTGTGTGATTTAAAAGATGCGGAAGGTAGGCTTACGTCAAAAATATGGCCTATAAATACCTATCGTGTATTATAGTAATAATGTTCATCAAGAAATACGTTCTTTTACCATGTTTTCCAGTCTATTAATTTACTGAAGATAAGATAGTAAGAATAAATTTACTACAGTGGCCTTTCAGTTATTAATACAGACTTTATTTACCTGGGAATTTGCTTGCAAAAATATGCAGTATAGTTAAAAATAAATTCTAAAATAATTATTTTCGAACATGTAAAGAATTAATATAAATAATAATATATACATTACTAGCTGTTTCCCGCTGCTCCGCCCGCGGTCTCAATTTTTTTTATATTTGTGATGTAAGCTATCCTATATTTCAAGTTGGATCAAACTGCACACGGTGTGCAAATTTGATTAAAATCGGTTCAATAGTTTCGGAGTTCATCCCCGACAAACATCATGACACTGGAATTATATATAATATCGATTGATGCCAAAAAGTACCTACACGGTGCTAGTTTTTCGCATTTTAGCCCATTCGATTCCCGGTCCGCAAAGCGTATTTTCAAACATCAATTTAATGCAGATTTATTTCTTTAAAAAAATAAAAGAATGTTTTCTTTGAGTCTAATTTGCTATTCTTCAGTATTGAGAGTACTTTCTCTCCTGTTTATAATGTAACCTACGACCTACTCTCAGACCTACCAAATAGACAAACGAAAAAAAAACATAAAAGTCTGCGAGCCTGATATTTAAAGAAGAAAACAGTTTTAATATCATTGCAAGGAGTTTTTACAATTGTTATTTAATTGTTAAATAACCTCTATGGAGGAGGATCTGGAGGATAGTAAATCGTACTTAAAATAACAAAATTTGGTCGTCATGGCAACTACCTACTTACTAATTTTACCATGGTTACCGCATTGTTTATTCGTTGTTAATGTCAATAATCGCGATGTTAATAATTGATAAAAATTAAACAAAAAAACATTTCAAATTGGACCAAATTGTGAATCTAAACCATCCTCGAATCCACCTGAAGACACACAGCAAATTTCATTATAATCGGTCCAGCCGTCTAGGAGGAGTTCAGTCACATACACACTCACAGAAGAATTATATATATAAAGATTTGCAAGTGTTACGATGAATATTATTATCATTTATTAGTATCTACACGCCATAACGACACCGAACTCCGACAAAGGAGATCTATAATAGTACCCACTATATTTTAAATAATAAGTTTAAAAAAAATGTTTCGTACTACCATAAAAATAAAAGAAAAATCCTAAATAAACAAAATACCAAAGTAATATTGGTATTCTTAATTCAAAACATAAACATAAAAAGCGGTAATGTAATCCCAAAAAGGTTTTAATTTAATAACATTTTCGACACATCCATAATCGGTCCGTTCGTCTGCGTGATAATCTCCAGTAAAAATTTAATTGAACCTCGGAAGTGGGTGCAGATGGGTCGCAGTATTGTTCACCTAACCGTTTTGTATCGCCTCGGAAATATCATCCCCGCAAGGGATTCACCTTTTTTAACGTTTTGTTACAAGAAATTCTCTTAGCGCGATATTGTTTCGAAGATCTTTACGGCTAGAGACTCTTTTGTTTAGTTAATCAAACACCTTTGATGGTGAACGCTGGTTTGGCTAATGGCCTAACATTGGCCCATAAACGTCTCTTTAAGGTTCGTCGTTTAGGCTAAACGTTAAAAACAGTTTTAAAATAAAATGAATGTTAAAACAGTAAACATTTTATGTTTATACTTTTAATATTATTTCGCGTTGTTGATTCGCTCTCGTTATGTTTATGTCATAATCGTAAATGATTCACGTGTTCTGAATAAGTGCCGACCTTGAATTAAAAATAATCATTACATAGTATAAAACAAAAAAAGGATTTTGAAAAGATCCACAATTTTATGGAGATAAAAAAAATACATACAGTTGCACATAGAAACTCCTCTTTTGGAAGTAGGTTAAAAAATTTGCTTCACGCTGTCAGTCCCTATGTATGCTTTGATCTTTAAAACTACGCAACGAATTTTGAAGCAGTATTTTTTAATAGATAGAGTGATAAGAGGAAGGTTTAAACGTATCAAACACGTGCAAAAACGTAACGCGTTCACTAATAATGCAATAAAATACTTGCTACACAAATACAATACAAGTCAAACTAATAGATTTATTGCATACTAAATGTAGTCACTTATTATTTTAGGTTAAGCTAAGTCCTAACTGGTTTTTGGATATCTAATTCCTCACTTAAACATTATTTTTACATTCTATTATATTAATTAACTCCACAATCAAGTTCGTCCCTTTAGACAGCCTTAAAACAAAATCAACAAACCACCATTCATTAACGCGAACGATCTTCAACAATTACGATAACAATCAAAACGCATATTACGTTCCAACGCTTAAATTTAAAGCTAAAAGTGTGGAACAACAAAAAACTGTGTTCCCGTGAGCTTTAATATAATTTGTTAATGATATATAAACACATAAATAGCCGTTGAGCGCGCGAATCTGTTTACAGCAGATCTACATTTAAGATATCACGCTTGCTTTGTTGCTAATCTGCTAAAAAGTTTGAACGAAAATTTTTAATCCACCATTCTGTTTTATGAAGAAAAATTATACAGTTGGCTTTTAAGAGATTTTGTGTTTTGTATCTCATTGTCGAGTTACATAGTTTTTGTGGTTGTAGTATATTGAGTTTACTTTGGATTTAATATTTTAATCATTTGTATCTATGTAATAACTAGCTGACTGAAGGCTGACCCGTGCCCACTTCGCAAGCCATTAAACTTCACCATATGTAGTCTATGACAGTCAAGAATAATGTACATTTCTACTAGTTAAATAATTTTCAAAATCGGTTTTGTAGTTTCAGAGATTACTTCCTACATTCAAACTCAAAAACTTAACCACTTTATTATTTTAATAACCCAGCAAATGTTGTTTTGTCATATTTTGAAGAGGGTCTTTATCACATAAGGTATAATAAAATAGTGTACGACCTATTCTCAGACGGTCAGACCTACCGAATATACCCCAACAACAATTCAATAAAAATCCGTCAAGCCGTTTCGGAGGAGTTTGGTCACAAGCACTGTCGATACAAGAGTTTTATATATACAGATATTATAATAAAGTTAGTATAGATTTAGGTGAGTTACGGATATTTTTGTTGGAATTTCTCTGAAACGCGTATGACTGATTCAGTGTAAAACGTGGAAGTTCATTTTTTCTTACTCGACAGTCAGTGTATATCCTCAACGCGAGTGATATGTGCTTACAAAAAATAACGTTCGCAGTTTGTGACGAGTGTCCGATGGCAAACAGATACCAATGCTACCTTACCTAGTTAAATACTCATCATGATAGTACCTACCGTTAAGTAATTAGATTTTACGACATAGATGACTTTTCATTATAAGAAAGTTTTAATGTTTATGAATAACCCATGTATTTATCATGATATCTATAATATTTATAATCACCTCATTGGCTTCGTGGTCGTAACACATGGTTACTGAACCGAGATCATAATTATTTCCTGTATAAAAACCCAAGTCGAAGTGAAGATAGGATGTAGAACAGAGAAGGTAGTACACCCAGAAGATACAAAGGTAGCTAAAACAGATATCTCATAAACTTTTCGATGAGTAAATGGTATTCCAGTAAGATATAGGAATAAATGGTAAGAAATTCTGAGGCTTTGCAACCGACGCTTCTTCCATTCTATACACGTGAGCGCTGCTCCTATTTAACTCGAGGAATTTCGAACCTCATCCACATTTCAAATTAGGGATTCCTCCAAGACGAATTGCGGAAGCTTACCAGTCTCAGCGCCCTTAAGGAATTATGCTAAGGCACGTACTCGAATGTTTTCACGTATACCCCCCCTCGTCTCGGGGCCAACCCCAAAATATAATATATCCAGCAAACTTTACATATATTTGTACCGTAAATCCTCTTAATATATCGCTCTATTTTTGTTGGTACACTTAAAATTTAAGGGGACGTTGCTATTTAATGAATGTTAATGTCAAGTTGCATTCACGATTGTGTTCGCGTTTTGTTTCGGGACTGTTTTACGGGTTGGAAACAGGATTTGTTTTGTACAGATTTATTTGGCGTTTTAACGAAAACAAATAGGTTTTTAATGTATTTTATTAAATGTTATTTTACACTAAGAATATTATGCGATAAAAAGATAATTGAATGATTTCTTAAAAGTTTGTTATCATACCTAATTAATTTAAAGATATTATGTAAAAGAAACGGTGACTACACCACTTTTCATTATAAACATAGGTATATTTTACGCAAAATAATTAAAAACAAACACCATTAATAACCGCAATATACGTCGAGTTTTTCAGTACCACAGCCAAAGTCTGTTCTGTATAAAAATTTCAAGAAAAATTGGGATTAACCGCGCCGGGTAAGACGGATCGCAGACAATTCGTAATGTGAAAATGGCCAGGCTTCGCCGTATTTGACATCCCGGATAAATTGATATTTATAAGTCGAAGGGCCAAGGATACGTTTAAAAGGATTCCCTTTATTGCCGTATCGGGCTGAAGGGAGGTTCCTGTCGCTTCAGGTTATTATGAAATATACCAAGTTAACTTGAAAACGTCGAAGGTGTATTTATTGGTCGGGAGCAGGAATTATCGCGGCGGTCGGATGTTGGGGAAGCCATTATTATCCTTTTTATTGGTATAATATTTAATTTTGGGCCTCAAGCTAGTCCACTATGATACTAGGCACATATAAATCGGAAAATTATTTAGGTCGGGATTAGGATGGGAGTAATGAAGGTATTCTGAAGCTAGGCTGGGTTAGTGGAAGTGTGAAATGATACATTAGATACGAATGCTCGCAAAATATTTACTTCTTTTCAGTCAGTAAAACCTATTAAAAAAAAGTTTGATAAAAAAATATTAATATAATAAATAAGACGAATTACAATTAAGTAAGTAGTTATTGTTTTAGGCCAATTTAAAACCTTATTTAAAACAACAAAACTGGTTATTTTTTGAAGGATTTCCAAGCTTGTACCTGCCTAATGTAAATAATCTCAACGTTTGATTAGAACATTAGTTTAAGTAAAGAGGTTAGTCAATGTAAGGCGGTTGTATCTCCGAATTAGTTCATTTATTTATGTGACCGCCTGTCTTCAGGATAAGATCGGGGTAGTGTTTTGTGTGTAAATCAGGCAACGTTGACGCATGCGCCACGGACCGGACATTAATTATTGAAGATTTTACTCGCTTTTATTCCATAGCTAACCTCTGTGTAAGCTTTATTAGATTTATTACTCTTGTACAGAAATTAAGTCCAAATGAGTAAATTCTGTCACCAAGATTTTAAAATTAAATTTCAAGATACTGTTTCTAAGTATTAACTTAGAAGTAGTGTTTTGCATATAAAGATTTTTATGTAAGTTTTTCAATATACCTACATCATCTTGTGAATAGTTTTTAAGGGTTAACAAATTATTTACAGCCTACGTTAATTAATAATGACTTAGGTACCTAAGCGCATTAAAATAGTGGTTTATGTCAAACAGTGAGTTGAAAAGAGTTGTGAACTACGGTGATACACGTACCTAATAAGTATTATCTAACATATAAAAAAATATATTATGTCTTATAACAAATTAAATTTACCAAATAAGTTTTTAATTACTTATTACTTTAAAATTACAATATTATTAATGCTAAAATGTATAATGTTAAATATATTTACAATCTATAGCTATTAAACGTATTAAAAATTAAAACTAAACTAAACTGAGTAAATTTGTCAATTAATTCCCTAAATTTTTAACTAACCACTATTATCAAATTACAAGTGCTAAATGCGGTAGTTTTTGCAAAATTCCAGTACTGGGTAGCACGTACAATAAATTATTGTGATCGGCTGCAAGTTTCAGAGGGTCAGAGGTGCTCAGGGCGGGGCGCGGGGCGGTCGGCAATTATCGGGAACAGATATGTAGGGATTCTGGAAGTGACTCGCGAATTTTAGCTTTAATAAATGTTTGGTATAAGTACCTAGGTGGCTATAGATATTTGGTGTGATTTTACTAAGTTATAATTCGCGGGTAATTAAAAGAATAAGGAAGAAACTGCAGGTACCTACCTACTTAATTATGGTTTGAAGGTTTCAACCTATTTTATTTCAGCTTTTAACTGTATATAAGACATATAGATGTTTACGGGCACAGGTAGTTATATAAATTACCTGGCTAATAAATGAATAGAGTAGATACAGTGTATTATCTTTCAATTTGACCACTACTAATCAAAATCAAAATGTATTTTATTTCAAGTTAACTAAAACAGGCTCTTTAGAAACGTTATCTTTAAAACTCAAAGAATCTAGGTGTGTGGTTCCAAAGTGTTACTCCTATGGAGAAGAATCGGCAAGAAACGCCATAGATTACTCTTTTAAGAACAATGTTTTACAATAGATCATGTAAGCACAAACCACATATGTGCGTGCGTCAATAATGCCATGAACTTAAATAAATGAAGGAAAAAAACTAAGTCAAGGTAAGCCCATCAATTTCATATTGCTTATCTTATACAGTAAGTTTATCCAGCCGAGGAAGCCAAGTAATTTAGGTGAAACATACACATCTTTTGCTCGATACTATTATTTTTTGGCACGTCATAGTTATGCAAAATAATTCTTAAAAGGCACACAGGGGCAGGTTCACTCTTATTAAATTGGGGCTCAACCATATACCATCCAGAGCATCTACCTCGTTGGTCCAGTAGCGTCACCCGCACACAGTAGATAAAGTAAAGGCCCGGGGCAACGTCACCCCGCGTGATTTATGCACCAACCCTTATCCAAGATTACGATGACCGCCATCCACTTGTTTAGCTCGACTCGCAACATCACTGTTTGTAATTAAGTGGAGTGCGTATGTCATGAGAACAATGCTTGAGTTATTCTTAACTACACGTTTAATATAATGAGTTTAGTGCTTCGGATCATAGGGTAATGGAGGTTGTACTATTTCTCTCAGTTTCGGGCTAAGAGGAACATAGTTTTCTGTTAAGTTTTAATAAATTATTATAAGTAAATCTTCTCTGCTTTTAGCTGGAGACCATTGTGTTCACAGTCAACGCTTGTGTTCAGACAACTGCAGTAAACCTCTTCTAAAAATATTGTGTTCATTTTATGTAATCAGTATTGTAAGAAATCTTAAATCTTAATTTTAAAAGAGAATAATATAAGCCTGCCTTTTTTTGTTCGTCATGCTAATGTCTAATTTTTTGTCGGGTGTTTCCAGTATTTTAAACAACAAGTTAAAAATTAACAATAAAATATTATAATAAAATTTTTCATTACTTAGGTAAATAATTATGAATTGTAGTTGCTAAATATAAATTACTCCTTCTAAGCCACAAATTGCGATCCTCGTACACTTTCCATATCCAAACATTGGAAACTCATCAATACAAATTTGGACCAACAAACTTTTACCCGACTTTCAATTCAAAACAAGAGTTATGTGTTTATATTTGATTATAGAGATTCGTAGGTATAAATTTACGAGTGTTGAGTGTTCAAAGGGTGTGTATTTATTAAAATGCTAATTTGGTTCTCCTCCGTGGCTTTAGATACTTCGCTATCGGCCCTGTGCACGCTTTGTGTGCCACCTCCAGATTTATGCCATACGGCCGAGGTATACTTTTGGTACTCGATCCGTTGTGAAAAGTTTTTATGAGAATCTAGTGAGTTACGTACTATAGTAGTTATTCTTGACTTGATGTTTCGTTTCTATTATTTCTCACGTTTACTTAAGTATATGGAAAACTCTAAGTGTTATCTTTATGTATTCAACTTATATAAATAAGTTTACCTGTGCATACGACCAATATCATTATGTTACCAGAAACAACCAAGTCCAATGTTATAGCACTACTTTTTGACACTGAAGTAAATGGTCTTTAATTACATAATATTGTTTGTTTAAGTAATTCTCTGGACAGTCCGCATGATATAGGCCCCAAAGTTAGGGTTCGCGAACACTCGCGATGGTAACGCAAAATTCAATCATGGTAGATTAGAGACCCCTTAATATTTTAATGCCTGACCACCGTCCGCTAACGGGGAATCGATCCGCTCACCCTCCGAAACAAAATATATATTTTATAACAATATATCTCATCTAGCCTAATTGGGGTCGCTTAATATGGCTTACCGACGTAAGTACATAATTTATTTCCTTCTCTGTTAAGAGTTATGCTCTGTAGCTGTATTATAAATTTACCGTTCATAAAGGTGTGATTGTAATTTGAACTTCTGGATACATATTTGGTGTGTGAGATTAAATTTGGTTTTGATGATCTGGAAAGGTTAGTTTTTTATTCAGTTCATTTTTGAGTTAGATCTAATGAACAGATTCGTTTCTGAGTGGCGATATCCCTACTTAATATTATAAATTTGAATGTTAGTTTCACGCGAAAATTATCCCGATCATCAGGTAACTTTGTACACATATTTTTTAGCGGTATTAGAAATAACATTCTATAATAACTACCGCGTGTTTACCTAAAAAATTTTTTTTTTTGGTAATCTCGCGGACTAAGTCACGGGGACGGCTAGTAGGTACACTCATAGTTCGTTGATCAAAGTTCATACAAGGTACTGGAAGAAACATCAACATACTGGTAGAAATGTGATAAAATTAATAAAGACGAGTCTGATACATATTGAGTACCTACTTTTATTTTATCTTCCTAGTATAACTACATACTATGATCCATTGATGTCATTCTCAAGTATAGCAAAAAGTTTACCCAACACACAGAAACCCCCTTACTTTACAACAAATTAAATTCGACTTGAATACCATTAAAACTAACTCAACTACGCACATTTAAATCAGTTACCACAAAGATCTAGGCAGTTTTCAAGTTAAAGTAATCAAATACAAATACAAGACCACATCGACCGCACACAATCGAAGCAAACGATCTCTACGCCTTTACACTGACATTAACAATACAATTAAAAAGTCCATCAATACTACACAACTTAAAATATACATACACAAGGAAAATACAACTTTGTTCCTCAAGAGATAAGAGTTACGGGAGGTGTTTTTGTATGTTTGCAGTTCAAATGTCCCCGAAGCGACGCACGCAAACATGCAGCATCTCAATAAGGGAGTAAAACAAAAACCAAAGTTAAACTTCGTTTAACATGCAAATTTGAGAGTCGCCACGACAGAATGAGCGTCGATACTTAATTACTTCTTTAATCGTTCAATCTTGAAGGTGGGTGTATGTTGGGGAAGCCATACGTCTGTATAATACAAGGATATGTTGATGTACTGTATTGCATATTACTTACATGGTTTTTAAGGCAGATGTTAAAAGTCTTGGTAGGATTGCACACGTGACAGCGACGACGAAACTAAAATGGGACTCTACTTAAATACTCAATATGTAGACTGTAAGGAAGCAAAATATATTGATACTAGCTGTGTCCAGCGGTTTAAGCCGCATAAGTTTTCTCCGTAACCGTAAAAATATTTCTTAGTTTTCCATTATTTTGAATTTATTCTGCTATTCAAGAGGGGAATCCAACAAATCAAGGTTCACCCGTTCTCGATATGTGTTGTCATAAACCCAACTTTTTTATTTATATTTATAGATATAGATAACAATAGTAGGTAAATGCTTATGTAAATCTATTCCAAACTTGACAATTTTCAAAAGAAAAAAACGTCAACTCTGTGCAGTGATTCGTTTTATTAGTTCGGAATCGCAATACTCGACAAAAAAATAAAATTAAAAACCTTTTCATAAAACCAACAGAAACTTTTTACTATCAATAAATAGATTGATAATTAATTTAAGAAATATATACTTTCTATAAGACCAAGAATAAATTAATACTTTTTATGTGTTTATTTAGAGAAATAAAACGCCTATTTATCACCTTTAAGTCGTACGTCTATTTACGTCTGACATAAGTAACATAGTCCATCTTTAAAAACAGGTGTAAGTTAAAAAAGTAGTTTGTTGTACTTTGTCCCATGTGTTTGTATATGTTTGGTATTCCTAGTACGATGCTTCGGCCCGGGTATGTCCGTCGCGTGCTCTCCGGTAGCCAGCTGCAAGAGATATCACTTTTTACACCTATCGAGCATTATTTGAGTAATTAGAGATAAATTGAGATAAGTCAAAAATGTAACGTTTATTATTTATTGGTTTAAAGACATGAAATTGTTTGTTAATGTTATAATTTATGTAGTCTAGATATTTATCGCATTTCAAGTGAGTCAGCTTTATATTATATTTTTTATTGAAACTTATTTGTAATTAATCTAATGATTTCGGGCCTGTTGGTCTAGTGGTTAGTGACCCTGACTGTTAAACCGGAGGTTGAGGGTTCGATTCCCACCCGGAAAAATATTTGTGTGATGTGCACGATCATTGATTCTGTGGCTGGGTATAATTTACCGAAATCGATATTTTTGAAATACATACTTCAAATAGCTATACACGAATAATTTAAAAGGAGTGTGGATATTCAACATGGTAATCAGGTGCATAAAACTGAACAACTTTCGCCAAGGAACATAGGTTTAAATCTTAAAATTTAAAATCATCTTTTCATTCAAACATAAGTCACGTGGCCTGTCACTTTGTATGAAAAGTTCATTACCTCGTTGAATATCCGCACTCCTTTTAAATTAGCCCTGTATGAAACTCCAATCAACATAAGGGATACTTAGATAGGTTTCTAATACCTACTTAACGCTTGCCAAAGTTGAACGAGTCGGTAATTTTCCATTTTCATTCATACCTTTGTCTTTATTCATTTAATAGTATGAGACATGGCTAATGATGCCAAGAACAAAGTTTTTTGCTAACTTACATTCTTAAAAAATCCTAAAAAGTCAATGGAATCAACACTAAAGAGACAAAACAACAAACATCTACACAGAAACTCAACTACTAGTAAAACATTACATAACAAACTTTTAAAAATAGTGATAAAGATAAAATCACTACTACTTCAGTTCCATGTTTTTCCGAAGCGCGAATATCGCGTGAGTTCGTTTGCGACGTTTATCAGATTTGTACAAACATGTAACAAGACTACTGAAACAAATAAACACTTTATCCCGAACCTTTGATTTACTGTTTAGGTATTTGAAGTGCGTGTAACGTGGGGTGAGAAAGATCCATGTTTCGTAATTACTGATGTCAGATATTGTGATGTTCCTACTCGTATTCATTGTTTTTAATTCAACTGAGAACAGCATCACTTAATATAAAATGTAAAACATAACTAAAATATAAATATTAAAACATTTAGATTAAGATATTATACAAAATCTATACTTATAATAAATCTGTAGAAGTGAAAATTCTGTACATTTAAAATATCAAAAAAATAAATGGCAGGGGGTGTTACTAGACCGACACCGAACCCAAATACGTGATTAAAAAAATTTTTGTCTGTCTGTCTGTCTGTCTGTCTGTCTGTCTGTCTGTTTGTTCAGGCATCACGCAAAAACTACCGATTCGATTACGATGAAACTTGGTATAATTGTTCCTTAATATCCTGGGCACCACACTGGGTAGTTTTTATCCCGAAAAAGTATATACTATAAAAAACAAACTTAATTTTGCTGTTCAATCCCTAGACCCGATTACTGTACCAACCGCAAATAATAAGTTTGTCGTAGGTTACGTCACCCAGTGGAGTTCACTAAGGAGCGCTGCACACGGCTAAGATACAATAATAATCACTCATCATACAATTCAATGGACTACCACACACGACGAATTTAAGAAATAATATTTCATATTTTGGTATAGTTATTAAGATGAATTTGTGTGGCGAGCGATATTGAATCAGATACAATCTATACTAATATTATAATCTATATCTTCTATAAACATAAAGCTGAAGAGTTTGTTTGTTTGTTTGTTTGAACGCGCTAATCTCAGGAACTACTGGTCCGATTTAAAAAATTCTTTCACTGTTAGATATCCCACTTATTGAGGAAGGCTATAAGCTACTTTTATTTTGGAAATCTATCCCCTAAGGGGGTGAAATAGGGGTTGAAAGTTTGTATGGGAGGTTCGGTATTTTAAATGATAGACACATGAAACTTCGTATACGGGTTTTTGAATAGAAATAAATAAATATGTTTTTCAGCGATTTTAAAAATCTATCCCCTAAGAGGGTAAAATATGGGTTGGAAGTTTGTAGGTATATGAATTGTGTCGTTTTCAAAGATAGACATATTAAATTTCATACAAGGGTTATTAGTTCGAAATAAATAAGATTATTTTCGAGATTTTAGAAATCTACCCTCTAAGGGGGTGCAATAGGGGTTCGAAGTTTTTATAGGAATTTCGTCATTATCAAAGAGAAATTATACATGAGATTTGGTAAACGGGTTTTTGGTTAGAAATAAATGAACACGTATTTTAGCGATTTTCAAAACACCCCCGAGTAAAATAGGGGATGCAAGGTTATTATATTGAGAATTAATTTTTTAAAGATAGGGACATGCCTTTTCTTATGCGGGTTTCTGGTTCTATACAAGTAAACACATATTTCAGCAATTTTGAAAATCTACTCCTTAAGAGGGTGAAAATATAGGGGTTGGAAGTTTGTATAGGAATTTTGGTATTTTCACAGATAGACACATGAAATGTTGTATACGGGTTTCTGGATAGAAATAAATAAAGACGTATTTCAGCGATTTTAAAAATTATCCCCCTAAGAGGGTAAAATAGGGGTTGGTTTGTAGGTATATGAGTACTTACTCTATCCTTTAATACTACTCTTTACTTTACGCGCGAGCGAAGCCGCGGGCAACAGCTAGTACAATAATAAAAAATTAAGTTTGCCAAAAAAATGTAATATTAATTATCTTCCTACATCTATAAAACAATTTAAAAAAATATAATATGTAAATGGTGGTTTAATGGGAATTTAGAAAATTAAGAAAAAAAACAAAAGAATGTAAACAAAGAATCGATCCAAAAATTTTCACAGCAATATTTTAGATCTACGTAATACATTAAACTGGACCTTACGGAAGGTACGGTAGCAGGTAATATTTGGCACACCTACACGTAAATTTATCTAAGGCACATCCGAATTCTGACAAAAGTAGTTTGCAAAACAATAACACATGATTAACGTAGCGAGATCGATTTATTGTTCATATTTGTAGTTTTATTGCAAGTCGTCCGAACCCAGTAACAGAGATTTACACCCGACGTAATTCGTATAAGCTTTGTTGTTAATAATAATTTATTTTTTGTTAAGTGTACATTTACATTTTATATTGTTGTGAAATTTATGATTTTAGAAGAACAGTGGTGTTCTTATATTATAAATAAATAAATGTTTTAGTTTAGAAAACTGTCCTACTTAAATTTCTTACGATGTACTTAATTACTGTAGGAAATATAATAAAAGTAATAAACGTCTTTTGTTTTTTTTTATTTTCCTCATTCTAGTAATAATTTCTGAAGTTAACTGAAAACAAAATTTGTCCATGTCTATTTTATGGCGGTTGTAAAAAAACAAGAAGCACACAAAAAACTGTATGTTAAACTAACCATATTTCGTTTCCTCGTATAGATATTGTTTCTTTAACATCAACCTTATAACCCAATTTAAAATGTTTCCCTATAATACGCAACCGAGGCATACTTATTTATTAAATCATTGAAAGCTAGATTTATTCATCCCTCATGATTTACACAGAAAATTTTCTCTCAATAAAATACCACAAATTACTTTCACAAAACAAACAGCCCATACCTTCGTAACATAACATACAACAATTATTTTGTCTACCGAAAGAGTCTTGCCTTAACTCGTGTACCTATACGGTGCCGAACTGAAAATAATCAAAACTTCGCTCATAAAAATCCAAAACAAAAATGCATTATTCATACTCGCCACTCCGCGTAACATATAACCATTATATCAAGAACCCCACGTTCTGCCTTCAAAACAAGAATACAAACGAAAAGATGAGAGTTGAGGGAAAGTCGCGGCTCAATCTCATCTGGCCGTGGATACAACTCGGGCGGACATCGCGAGCAAAGTATGAAACTGTCTGAAAATACATAAATATTGTATTTAGGGGACTCGTATTAGACGCGAAGTATTATGGCAGAGTTGATTTGTTGCACCCATATAATGTATCTAATATAAAATATTGCGAACATATATAACACAAGGTTTCATTCAAGGAAAAGGCGTCTTAATTTAAAGTTTTGTAAAAATAACAAATCAATGTCATAGGCAATGAAAAGATACCTCTCGTGCCAACTGCCCTAGATCAAAAGCTATGCCAAAATAAAGATATTATTTATCTTATAAATGCACACTCCATAAACACTTCAAGGTTTTTTTGAATAAACAAAAACTAAAAGGGAGAAGAAACAATTTTTCCCAAATTCATTTGGAGTCTTTTGTTTTGTTTTGTCTCCCTAATTTTTTAATGTAAGTACATATTGTTAACAAAAAGCTGGGGAGTTCGTTGCACCGTTTCTTCTCCACAGCTAGAGGACTAAGGAAGTGGTGAAGGGAAGGCGAATCGGGGTGCTGTCCATAATGATTGTCATTGACATATTTTGGAAAGTGCTACTTGGAAGCCTAATTCGAATAAATAATTTATGATTTTGATTTTTGATACCCTGTCTCGTGTTCGAGTTTTTGAGACACTAGGAGTTGCAAACTCAAGCGAAGAACAAGAATACATGTAGTTTATGTAGTAGACGATTGGTGTAAAAGATATTCATTAGCAACAAATATACCTGTCAAGAAAATGGCTTGCCCTTTTATCAGCTATGAAAAAATAATTACAAAACTCATTGCGCTGGTCTAATCTGGCTTAATCTAATACCATTTCTATCAAGCCCAAAATAATCTTTGGTAAGTGATACACTACAAATTTAATAAGCATAAATAAACGTAGTAGGTGAAGCAGTCGTAATCTCGACAGATCTGACTGTCATGATGATCACGTAAGCATGTAGACAGATGCAGATATCATCCAGAACTTGAGTTTACTTAAATTGCATGCTTAATAGTAATTTAATGCAGGAATTTTCTTTATGCGACCGGTGACTTTGACCGCCCTCAGGACGTTGCCAACAAATTAAATATGGGATTCTTATGGTTTGAAGTGATTTATTTTCTCATACAGTAGATGGTGACTCTATAGAACACTTATTTACAAAGTAAACAAGTGATCGTTTTAATATTTTTGTAATGTAATAAAGTATAGTTAGCTGAAAGTAGCTATACTGTGCTTAAAGAACGGAAAGAACAAGTCTAAAATGTAATAAAACCTTTGTCCTCCTATGAAGGTAAATCAGCTCAACTAATGTTTGAAATATGTCATGGCAAGGATATCTTGAAAATGGACTTTTCTGTTAAGCGATACCAATTTCCAACGGTAAATAAATTCAAATGAAGTCAAAAGCACGACATAGAAACAAAAAACAAAAATTTGAGAATTAATTTTAGTAAAGAAAGAACAAAGACTTATCCAAGTGTCTTGCTGACACCTCGTGTGCTGCCTACACCCAAGGGCTGCTTTTTACCTTGGTCAGCGGTTAAGCATTGCCATTCAACGTGGCAATGCTGCCAGCCTTATGGGCACACTTCCAGTCGACAGCGATGTGGAAGAGTTTTTGATGCTATTTTTTAATTAATATAGATTAGTATTAGGTGTTGGAAAAATTTATAATAATTACGTGTATAAATTAAATAAATAAATAAATTTTAGTAAACATGTATTTAACTAAAATAATAGAATTGAATCTTAAATTTAGTATAAAAGGTGGAATAAGAAGTGTTCAATAAAGTTCTTGTATGCAGTTCATGCATTCCGTTGTTTGGCAACTAAAGGAGTTTTCGTGACACGAAACCTCCTTAATAAGGGGCTATTAAGCGCTCGCTATAATTAAAGGTCGTGAAGTAACATTGTTATAATCGATAGCAATTACGCCTTGACGAGTACTGTCACTCTATTATTAATATTAATGTCAACAGTCGCTTTTTAAGTACCAATAAACAAGATACTGGCTCATGATCAGAATCCTTAATGTTTCGGTCCAAACAGATAGATACTTTACTGTCGATGCTTAAGAAAAATAAAAAAGCTCTTGACACATAAAACTCAGTACATACTGTTACATATATTTTAGTATCATGGTTTTTGCACTAGGTATAGGTGTTTGAAGTTATAGTCAAAGTTCTACCTCTAGTAGGTGAAATTTCTCTGAATATATTATTATCTACATATTTTCTATACTTTATACTCCTATTAACAAAATCGTTAACTTACATTTTTACTTAACCTATATTGCTGATTTGATTTGATTTAATCCGTTTTTTGCTCAAGTTCTTTTTTTTATTAGTAGGTAAGTATTCCATCTTTGAATGTATTTTCTGCTTTTAAATATTCGTATTTCGTTTGTTATTTATACCACATAATTCGTTTGGAAATTGCAAATCCGATTGTGTCGTCCGCTAGCGTCTGCATTGCCGGTCTTGGCGCAGATTTATTCAAACTCTATCAAAGAAAAAGTTGTAGCTCCCTGGCAACCCGCTAGGCGCCGTGATATCCCCCTCCTAGTAAGGGAACTTGTACAATACACTAACTATTGAAAAGTTTAAGGACCAATATTCAATGAAATTTATACCTATCACTAAACAGTAGATAATACGATGAATTGATGAAAATTTGATGTAAGTTTAGTAAGTTTTTTCTTACTTGATGATTAAAAAAATCTTTAGCGACTAATATGACGAATGTCTTAAATTTTACTTTTGATTAGATTGATTAGAACATTTTGAAAATTCAAGCTCAACTAAGCTATCTCTAATGAGAGTAGTCTTTGTTCGTTTGAAATGGCGGAGGATGTTAGCACTTCCTATTAATTCAGTTTAGTGTTTGTCTTAGTCGCTTAGAGTAAAACAGAATTCTCTGAAATGATTGGTTGAGTAGATAATTTTTTATAAAGAAAACAGTTTCTTAAACACGAATTATAAGTAAAAAATAAATACAACCGATTAAAATGTCGTAGCGACTTAAAAAATAATAATTTATACAGGTTTAATTTGAACAGTTTGTTCTTAAAATCCATATAATAAATTTTTACAAAATAGGTTTATACAAAAAATATGATCCCATATCTTACATGCGTAATTTTTTAGCCCGCGTTTAGCCTAACTTCGGTAGTACTCAAATAAAAAAAAATTGCCTTCTTTGCCTTTCTAAATAGAATGAGGTAAGTGTATAACGATCTCAATACGAAGTCTTCTGTATTCTGGCATGCCGGCAGCTGTTTAATACACTGTCAATTGCAACGTAGCTATTTGTCGATTTAAGTGCCTCGCCCGTATATCTCCTTTGAAATATACACTGTTGCAGTGTTCACCACTCTCAAGATATTTCATAGAGAACTTACTTAGATTGTTTTGATGTATTTTAAATCGAAAACTTTTTTCAAAATACGCAGTTATTTTCAACCGACAAAAAGATATTTATCAGCTAGTACGATACCTATGAAGATAAAAAATACTATCGGACCTGCAATTATATTCATGTAATGTTTTGATAATAATAATCTATCAGGGATTCTAAGGAAATATACAAAATTTCATGTTTTGGCATGTATTGTTTGTCCACGCATATCTCTGTTACAAGTTAAAAAGTCTTATCAATTTCATAATAGATACTTTTGTTAACTGCACCTTAAGAAACAGTGTAAGTATCATTGAGATGGATTCTATTGAGAACATTTCCATTGTTTAACTATTGTGTCTTCTGACGGGACAGGAAAGGTGTTAAGATACCTACATACTGTAGAGTATGCATTGAAAAAAGTTGGTATTTTTTTCTCAATCTTCACTTACACTGACCACATGGTATTTATTTTTAATTGAAATTTCTTAACTGTACAATAGCTAAAAAAAATTCGCGGACGGTAGTTTAAAAGCAATAATAAAGACGAATGGTGCTTTCAACTTCTTTTAACAGAGTTATTAGCAAAAATGATGTATTGTAGAGGCGATGTATGTTGACATGTCTACTTATAATTTACGTATATGGCTACACAACACTGGCTGTCATATTGATATGTGATGGATGACTTTAATTAGAGATATATTTTAGTAAAAATGCGTACCTACTAGGGTAGAACTTACATACATTTTACATACATTTCGAATATAAGAACTGAGTAAATGTTTTTTTTTATCTATACAAGACTTTTTTTTAAGTAAAGTACTAAGCAGTTTAGCACCGTACGAAAATAATAGGTATTTTTGAAAATAACTAAAGTACCTAAGTAATTTTGAAAGTTGTGATAATTTACATAGGTATCTAATCAATTTGCCGAACAACTTTTACTTATCAAACTGTTTTTTTAATTCGCAATATGATTCCGTATAATTTACTTATTACTTATGAATGTATAAATACCTACAATATTTCCTATTACATAATTCTATAAAACTCAATAATTATTATAATTCTAACACATTACACTAAAAGATATAGTTCTTAATATATATTTTAAAACTGAAACTATAATACTGACAAAATGTTTAAAATCATTTTCTAATCAATATTCGAAAATAAATACGTCTGAATATAAAACATAAAACATTACATGAGGCATATATTCTTTCCAGATTCAATATCTCCAGAAACTAAACCCCAATAGTATTTCTTAGAATACGACTTACACAAAATTCTTTGTAAATGTGACAGAAAACACGTATGTAGTTGTTATTTCAATGAATAATGAATGTTTACCTAATCGCCAGTTTTTAATCGGACCGTGGAGTCGGTAAACATGTTTACGTTCTATATTCTGGCTATATTTTTATTTTCCCGTGGAGGTATTCCCTCTGCTATGTAGCTTAGCCAGCAGGATGATAGTAAATTTACTGGAAATGGCTTAATACGACATTAAAAAAAAATGATTATTTAAATATAGGCAGTACAGGTATAGAAGACCTATACGTTAAAACGCAGACAAGTGGTGACTCCATAACATAGAATCAACTTAATAATGTGAAATAAGTATGTTAGTATGATCATTTACAAGTAGGTAGGTCATTTATGTATAATGTAATATGATAAACAAATGACTCAGCTTTTTGATAATACCACCACTAATAAAAGGTAGAGTATTGACTTTCATGATCAAAGCGATCAAATGAAGTATTAAAAATAAAGTATTCTTAAGGTATTTAATAAGTCTGAAAAGTCGACCATTGCTCCAACACACGAACTACGCTTTCTTACGTAACTTGGCACATCTAGTCATCTCTACGGCGCACGAGTGGCGACCGGTGGACGTATTTCAGCCGTTTCTCTCTCGAAATATATTCGTTTTTGGTCGCTCTTTTCATGAGCTCGCTGAATGTGGCCTGGTCTATTCATCCTACCGCCCCGACGACGGATTTTTATGGGGGTTTAACGCGAATTATATTTGCTTCAACTGTGTTTCGAATAAATAGCCGTGAATCTATAGCTTGATAAGTGGAGATTCTCTTTTGTTTACTTTATAATTATTTTAATGGAATGGAAATGAATAAAGAATCGATACAAATATTTTAAAGAGGATAGTTCCGTTCTTTAGAAAAAAAAGGAACACAATGACATTTACATATTATGTGAAAAAGTAGCTACCTACAAGTAATAGATAGAATTGGTGTAGTACAGTGCACTCATTATCCCAAGAAAAGATGGATAGATTGTGTAATGACGATATGGCTAAAATATAAATATGTTAATAGTTAGATGATGTCAGGGAAAGAATTATGGAAGAAGAAACATGCTTCACGGACTCTAAACGAGATAACGGTAGGAGGATGTTAATTGCGCTCATTATCAAAATAAAAAACAAAACAGCATCACTTAAGACTCCAAAAAAATACGAAAAACTTTTATCAATTTTACTTAATAATGTGGAAGAAGTTTTATTTATCCTATAAGTTTTTAGTTTTCTTTTAAGGTAGGTTTATTAGCTATAAATTATAAATAGTTTCCTTTAAATATTATGTTATTTTACTAATAAGGGTTTATAAAACGAAAAACTAAATGTATAAACAATTAACATATTATGCAGCACTAAATTTCAGAGTTTCGCTACATAAACAGTACTTATTAAGCACATCATTAAACAATTAACCACAATACTCGGTCCACGAACCGCGTTTCGGTAACTTGGCAAATAAGTCTAGTACTTAAACAAGAGGTGGTTTCTTTAGTGCACTTTAATGTGTCTGCCTGACCGATCCTTGGTCTTTAACATTGCTGGACTAAGATCCTCTTAGTTCGGTTTACAAGAAATTGTAGTTTTAACTTCAAATATTGTAAGTGCATTGCGGTTTGCTTAAGTAGGTAGGTGATAGCTTATTGAACGATCATTTTTCAGATAAAGCCTATACCATAACGATACAATTATAATGTAATGAAAATATGTATCTACATAGATATATAGTTTAGAATTATTCGATATTTCGAAGAATGTTTAAACACAATAGCAGTTAAATTAAGCAAATGTTTAAAGTTGAAATATGTTACAAACAAATACCTATCGCCATATATTTTCAACCTTTACTAAAACCTCCTTATACGAAAACAACCAATGGCCGAATTTCCATTATTTCAGCATTACAAAGTTTCCTTTGGTAACAAAACCTTCTGAAATAATCCAGAAATTTATAAGCATTCGAAAGAATAAATTACTCTAGGATTTTCGCGTATCGCTAAAATGTAATTGCCAATATTTAACTGCAGAGCAACGCTATATTTCTAATGTAAAATCTTTTGCTCAGAATTGCCTTCGACACAGCAAACACATTATTCGACCCCCTTAGCTGGTATTAAGTATTCAGTCCTTATTTTTGTTTCGTCATTTATTACAAATAGACAAATAGCCGCTTTATTAATATTCTTAGTACCTACCTACGTAACTTATTGTGCATTGCGCAGGCCAACTTGACTCCGATATTTTTCATTCTTAATGGTTGGTAATGGATTAATTTGTACGCCTAAAGATAAAGCAAGGTAGGATGTCGCTAACGCTAACTGTTAATATGTTACAAAAGCTTAAGGAATTTCTACGTAAAAAAGGATACAGGACAGTGTCAATGATTATTTACAATTGATAACTATCTAAAATTGTTGTAGAAAAATTTAATATAATAAAGACTATGTAACTTTAAGTAATTTGTACGCCTGATACGTCAGGACATATTGAGACCACAAGGTATATTGTATCACCACTTTTTAAAATGTAACACATGTTTCATACAAATAAATGTATCTTTATCTTTACATCATCATTCACTGTTAAATACCTACTATAATCTTTTAATTTGATAAGATTTAAGTATTCATCAGTAAGATTTGATGATTGTACCTTAGATTCACCTTCTCAAACGTTTTCCAAGCTCATCAGTTTTCAAGATGTATACTTGGCTAAAATCTGATATGCATGTAAGTACAAAAACCAGTGAGGACGTAAGTAGGTTTGCAGGTACTACTTTTTTCAACAAAATAATGCTTAAAAATCCCCATAGATTTCTATATAATGTCTTTTACAGTCGCGTCAAATTACCAAGTTTAATCTTCACCTATTTACGTCAGATATTCGGCCAGTAAGCCGTTTTGTCTCCAATAGGAATGTTAAGTGTTAGCTTTTAAATTTATGCGTACATTGCGTGTTTTTTGAGGTGCCTCTTAAAATAGACTAGTTTTGTAGAGCTGTTGTAAGTGGCACGTGCTTTAAAGAGTCATAGGACCCCACGAAAGAAGGTATTTTTTGTGACAAAAAATACTGTTCACTTGGACTATATATATCTAGTTAAAAGTAGAAGCATTAAAAATATAGCAATGAGCAAATTAAAAAATGAATAATTTTTCTTGAACAAATAATCATGAGCTGGTAATTAAATAATCATAAGGTACCTTTAACTATATAATATTATGGGTACCAAAAAGGACCAAAAATTTGTAGGTGTGTAAACTTTTGGTAAATAAAAGCAACTCAGGGAGAGGCATAAAGAATTATTTTTTACTACTCTATTACACAAGAAGGTTTATAATATTACAAACAACCATAAAGTAAATAACCACACAAAATAATTACCTTTATATATACGTCACAACAGAAAAATACTTCAATCTTTAAAATGACGTAAATATACCATAAACAAATTTAGAACAACGTAATAAAAATCTCCACAATACATAACAGACATATTTCCGTAACATAACACTAGACGTCTCTCTCGCTATTAAACTTGAATCCCCAAACAATAAGCAAAAATTAAATTTTCCATTAAACTGAAAACGTATCAGCTGTTCCAAAAAAGTTAATCACCAAAATGGGCCACCGGTGATTCACTAAAAAATTAACTCCGCATTTGCTTCTAAATAAATTTTAAATTTCACCCTAGATTTATGACGTCATCCCGGGTACGCTTGTATGTAATTGTATCTCTTATTTAGGACAAAGAGAACAAAAGGTTTGGTAACTATGATTAAATGCTGGTTGGTATGTCGGTAATGAAATCACAATTTTTGTTTTTCATTTATTGTTTTGTTTTATTTCAGGTTTCAAAAATGGATTTTTAGGTTCGAATTTTATACTTGAAACTAAATGTTTTTTTTAAACAAGAGCGTTGTATTAAAAGTGGTTTTTAAAAACAGTTTGCAGTGGTTTTGAACATTTCTCAAATTCAATATCAAAATTATCATCATCAAATATCCACTAAAGCCATTGTTTTTATTCAATTTTATTTTTACTCTATATCTGTAAATATTTTTTTTTTATATATTTACAAGGAGGTTTATAAATTCACTTGCATATTCAAACATATTTGCATCGTGTGTACAAATGTTGGTGAGCCAAATAAATAAAATAAATAATAACAGGAATATATAATACGCAAAGGCTAGTTCCAACTCTAGAATAAAATAAATATGAAAATACTTAATTACTTTCCTTCGTTAACTTATGCACAGACATAATAAATAACTTTTAGAGCATAATTTCATAGCGCATCATCTCTGAAACGGGACATGCAAATTGGGAACGTGAAAAATAAAAGATAATAACGTTTTTATAAAGTTCCGACGGACGGGGTCGGACGGGGTGCGTTTGTGGCTTTTATACTCTACGATTGTTGGTAACAACATTTTGGTTTTTGTCGTCTAAAATCACATTATAAGAGACGTTCTTATTACACATACTGAACACATCTTGTCGACTGAATATATTTCGTATTACGTATATCTACGTATACGTATTATCTACTTTCTTGTGATATAAGTTTTTAACATAAAAATTACTAACGGAAATAAATTACTGGATAAAGAAATGTACGCGTATACGGTAGTTCCTTGAAAGTACTAAGTTCTACCTATAGCTATATAAAAGTTATTTCAAGTCAACCTTTTCATGTGATCATGAATTTGAAAACGTAAAAAAAAAGTTTTTTTTTTGTATTATGTAGGTACGTTCAATCATCATAAGAGCATGAGCACTCAACTTTTGAATTCGCAATCTCGAGGATTTGCGGCATCTACTAACATCAAAAGGTTATTGTGTATAGGTTATAAGTTGTATTTGCGTTCAAATACTCGAAACATGTCCGCGTTGAGCATTGCGAATTTTATTCTTATTTTAGTGTTTATACCCATAATTATGATCTTTGACTGTTATATCTAGATACTTTCTCAAATACTATCAACGTAAAGTATATTATTACAAAAGAAAAGATTAAACATACCTGCTCATAATCAGCACAAGTTGTGAACAGCACCTAAACACTGTCACTTACACAACACAATTACCACTTCACTTTCCAACTAAACAAATCTATCATCGTATTATCACTACCAATTCGACATACATCGCACGTTATAAAAGCAATTAAAAAAACTGTCCAGTGAAGAAGCAGCGATGAAAAGGGTGGCACGCAGATGATGATTAATAATGGGTTAAATGAAGAACGACACTTGAGGGCTGAGCACCTACGGAATAACAAGTAATGTCTGGACACGACTTAGCGCGTTACTAACTAATTGTGTGTTAATTTGAAACGAGAGCCGTGTTTCTATATGTTAATCTTTTTTTTACATTTAAAAGAGATTACTGTCTGGCACTGATTTTTGTACAGTCTAATTTTATGGTGATTTGGAACAATGTTCTAATGGAGACTTTGCTACAGTTGTCAATTCTCTGCTGTTTAAGTAGGCAGGTTTTGTGTGGGAAAGAGTCTTTGGTCCTCGAGTCCTCGAAGGTCCCTGGAAAGAGTCCTTCGAGGACCAAGGCCTGCCAGAGCTGCGTTGGGAATGCACAAATCCCGTGGCTCTGGCTAAGATGCTCTGGCAATGATGTGACCGGGGTGTTTTTAGTCGGTTAAAGACCGACATATCCCCATTTCATGCGGTTGGCGTGGGGAAATCATAAGTAATCTTTTCACCCCGCAAAAAAAAGTATTGTAATATATATTTTATGTAAAACTAAATAAATATAGTGCCGGAAACCTATTTGACCTCGTGGCCAAATCTGGAAGTAATATTATTTTACTAATTCAATTTTGTATAGTTTAAAAATGATAGTTTAAAAATCGGTAATGAAGATTTAATTTACTCCTTGTACACTTTGGCGAGGACATTATTTTCACCTTAAAAACGAAGACTAAATTCAACACCAGTGACGCCATCACCGGTTCAAATAAGTTTATGGCACTTTGACTTATCAATGAGTCAAAGTCTGCTATGTAATTTTTTTTATTTATTAAAAAGCATTACCATTCCTATATTTATAAACCCACGAGAAAAGCCATGTATGTGTCTTTAAATGAAATAGTGGTATCAGTATTTCTACAAATTAGTAATTACTATCAAATAAGTACCTTCTAACAATTACAAAAGAAACCTGCTAACAGCAGCAATAGCTATAAGTAATTCGTTAATTACCCTCAATTTCCACACACTACGCTAAATTACGCTTTGATACTAACGTGAAAAATGGCCGAAGATTTCGCCGTTGGAAAAAAATGAACGTTCTCAGTAAGCCGGCAAGACGCATAGCCCTGGACGTGTCTACCGAGGTAATTAGTGGAGATACTAATTTACATTTGTATTCAAAATTCGAGCGCTCTCTCGCGCCATTCCTCGTCTGTTTATTCTCATCTCTTTTTTTTTGTAAAACGTACCGCATTGCTGTGTTTTTCGCGTAAAAAATTACGCGGCTCTCCCTAACAAATGTTTTGGGGACAGTCTAGCAAACACTGGCCGGTAAACAACTTAAAATGTAATAAATTGATCTTTTTGGGAGCTTCGTGTTTGTTATCAGATTTAAACGTAAGTAAAAGTAAATATCCTAACTGAATAAATAAAATAAACAAGTAAATGTTTTGATACTTGAATAAAGAAATATAAAATAATAATAAGTTTCTAGATAAAGATAAAACTTCTCATAATGTTTTCGTGTGTAAACCACTAAGCAGATCAATAATAGACACTTCATAATTTTACAGCAGTCAAACCATGAAGTGGTATCTAAGGCAATCCCACATCCCCTCATAAATGGATCTGGAATAAAAACGAATAATAAACATGATTTTCGTACATACCTGACAAATGGCAAACGCATGGCCGGTATCAATATAAAATGAACATCAAAAGATTTTGACAAACTCAAATGTTCCCATTCTAAATTTTTAAATCCACATAGGGCATGTAAAAGAAAAGTCATGTATATGTCGGTTTAACCCAACCGCTGCAAGTCCGAAGCGACCCGTTGAGGTGAATTTAAATATACCGGTTGCATTAACAATTCCGCACATTTACTTATTTTTAGTCTTCATACGGTTAGCTAGGTCCCGTCCCAGTGTTTTTCCTACGTCATTACGAATGATAAACACGGAGTCCACGGAGGCAGCTTGAGGTTAGTTAAATTTCACTGTTATTTATCTTTGTTTACTAACATGTGACTTATCAAATATTCACACGTCGTTGTGACTTGCGTTGAATGTGGGGAGATAATCTTATAACAGTTTTCCGAGTTCGTATGAATGAATTTTAATTGTTGTTAGTGAAAGAGATTGTGAATTGGGTAGTAAATGTATCAAATATTTAGAACGTTTTCATAAAATTGGGAAAAATATGTATTTATACCTTATATTGCGGTTCCGACCCGTTGCCTTTAATTTGTAGGACGGGTTCGTATGCACATGGTTGCAAATTCGAAACCAAGAAAGTACAAATGTGACTTTTTCAAAGTTATAATATGTAAAATGTTTTGTAAAGTGTGGAATGAAGTTTCTGTGATGGAAAAATCATCGTGAGGTAACCTGAATTACAATCATTGAAATCTGAACCAACCCGCAAAGAGCAAACGTGGTTATCAATGCTCATTCCTACTCTAATACGGGAAGAGGCTTGTGCCCAGCAGTGGGACATTTATAGGCCGGTATTATTATTGAAAACGAATACAAATAAAATAGGAAACTAAATTCTATCCCTGTACATTAAACAAACCGAATAATGAGAGCCACTAGATTAAGTACCTATAACAGTACCGCAAATGATAACGAACCATACTAATCACATTAAACAACAAATTGATATCTACAGTACAGTTCCATTACAACAGATTTTAAACATAAACTAAAACAGTACAAAACAATAGCGTTGCACACGGTCGTTAATGAAAACATGTTGTTTTTGAAGCAGCTTAATAAGCGAGACATGAATAACGTTCGTTCGTATTACATACACAATAATAAATGTTCGAAAATAATACGAAACGCACCATTAATGAAAGCACGCAAAATCCATTTGGCGTTTTCATTTCAATTTTATTTAATTAAGGCTTATGTGGTGGTCCCAGCCAGTAATGCCATATTTGGGTATTGTTATTGAGTAGTTTTGGGATTTTCAAATTTCAATTAAACACTATATTTTGAGTTATTGGTTTTCGTTCGGATTTGTGGTATTGAGTTTTACTGTGTTAGTTTATTAGATCGTGCATCAATAAATCCTAGATACTTAATATAAATATAAGAAGATGGGGTAAAATAATAATCTTCATTATTTTCGTCATGTCTAACCAAGAGATATAAAATTATCATCAATCACAGCTTTATCATCCCAGTGCAGCACTCTCGCGCAATCGCAGCATAGGTATCTTTTCCTACAGGCCATTCAGCGAGACCGAACCTCATTTGTTCAGAAAAAGCTGAAGAAAAAACATCTAGGTTAAGGTAAGTACCTAGTTGACCGCAAATACACGAATTACTTAGAACAATGAGTAATGGTAAATTAACTCACAAATGTAAGAGAGTTAAAAGAAACACTTCCAAGATTACCTACTTAACATTCTCTCTAAAGTAAAAAGTCTAAAACTAATTACTAATCAATCCAAAGAATTCCGAATTATCTCAGTAGTCAGCTTAACCTCATCCATACGTATTTGTGTGGTTTTAATTAAGTTACTCTCTTAGTAACGGCTTAAGTAGGTACTTGAGCTAATGACGTAGTAAGCAAACTGTGTCAAAAGAATTTGTAAGCGCTTAGCAACAAGCGTTAACAAGTGAATGTGTAAATACGACCCACTGATGCTTAAGTAGAATGTGCATCTGGGGAAGCAACTAGGACTTTAAATTAGACGAACTAGTGCTAGGAATACTTGTGAAAATTATATTACAAACTTTTTTATTTGTCTTTTTTTAAGCTTTCTAGCAATTTGGATCGCACATTACTTTATTAACCGCTTGTGTCAAGAGTGGTTCAAGTCGGTAGAGCAATGAGTGGGATACAAACCGGCAACGACATGATCGGAAGTCCGACGCCCTAACCATTAATTAGGGCGTCGGACCTACCACTACATACTACTTCGGATTAACGACATTTCGAATTGCTTGGTATCTTTACTTAGATCAGAAATACATGAAATACTTTTAATAAATAATATTTGATTACACATTTTTATACCTTGGTAAAATTATTATTAGTTTAATGACTTTACGATTTATTGTGAGGCGGCCTTGAATATTAAAATACAAAAATGTTTCATTCAGTTTCCATTTACATAAAATATTAACAAAAAATGCAAGAACGCTACTTTTGTTGCATTTTTTTTAATACTTACCCACTTAGTAGTCTATATTTGGATGCGCGCACCAAAAAGTCATCGACCGTCGGCGCCTAATAACTTTTAACAATAGATAAAAATATTAGCTAACTTTTTAATATAGCTATGGCAGCTCAAAATAGTTTGCTTGTTATTTCCTGTAGAGGTCTAAAGTTATGAATAAAGCATTTTTGAATGTTATATGGTCACTGGCTTGATCAGTAAATAGGTTTGTGTAATATTTAGTAACTTACCGAATTATCCGAACTTAATTCAACTACATCGGAATGAGTAAAAATGTAAAAGGTAAACTTTTTTATTTTTTCAAGACAACATAACTACTTCACTTCAAAAAAAGTATATATCATAGTTTTTAATATTAACAATAATTCGTTTTCTATTTCTTAAACGTTAGCTGCTCACAACTGTACCGCTCAAAGATTATTATGGTCTTTGGAACAGCTAGACAGAAAACGAATTGGAACTAACATATGATACTTCAGCTAGTCTATCACCAGACACATCCAAGTTATTGATTACATAACCGGATATCGGATAAACAACACGGCTAGCCAAAACGCGCAAATTATTATAAACATATCACTGTACAGTACAATAGGGTGACGTCAGCGAAGGCGCCCGAGTAAAATCCTGTTAATTAGCAGTCGGCAGGCAAACTGCTGGCTACGTGACCGATCGCCTATCAATATCAATCGGAAATCTAAATCTAAGCCACTACACCTACCGCAGTCTACTCGAAGGGAAGTGTTGGCGTAATCTTACCATCGCTGATTGATTGATTGGAACGTTATGAGTCAATAAATTGTTATTTGACAAATTATTTTCGTAATAGTCGACTGGTTTTGAATTTTGTAAAGTGATTTGTAGCAGTTGCAAGTAATTGTTTTCTCTAAGTGTTATTGATTTGGTTGTTGTTTGAGCCTAAGTAGATGATTTATGGGTAAGGTCTGTTGGCGGTACGTTTGATGGTAAATAATAGACAACAAGCAGAGGTAATATAAAGTTTTTAACTCTAAATTTTTTTGGTGTGATTTCCAAAATGAATAAAAATGTGATGTTGTGTATTGTTTAGTCTTACTTCGTTACAATTCAGGCAACCTGTTTTACTATGGGATACTGTATAACCTAACCATAGGCTGTGGATGTCAGATAGTCACTCCATGTATGATACGGTTTTCAGATCAATTCGGTAAGACTAGAAGCCGACCCGAACCGAAAAGCTTGAAAAAGGCAACTAAAAAAAAATTAAATCTAATATTATTTTGCCGTGCGGCGGGACAGTAAAGGCTTAATTTATTAATCATAAACAAAAATAAACTCCATTCCGCAACAAAAGAAAACTTATTTAAACATAGGGACGCTGGCATGAAGGACGCTGTTCGAAATACGACTTTTCAAATATCGTGAATATAAGCACCTCTTTTAGCAATAACTTACACATTCACCATCCTTCTCTCCACAATACCTTAGGTCCAGCACGCGAGTTAACCAGCTATCAAGGAATTCCGCCTAAAGAATCATGAGGACATGACACATCGACCAATTTGTTATTCAGCTGTTGTGTCCATACAAAAAACGTGTTGTTATTCAACCCATGAGTGAGTGGAACCAGAATGATTGACAACACATTAGGATGGTTTGAGTCCTGTATTTGCTAAACAGGTCACTTAGCTTGTCATGTTGAATTGTTCGTCTTTTGAATAATTAACAGTTTCGCTTGTTGCTGCGGCGGATGGTGATGAATTATCGTTTTATAGTGGACAGGTTATGTACGTTTTAAGTTAATATTACATCTTAACTCTGATATTGAAATATCCTCAAACAGTATTTTTATACTACAGTAATATTATAATTATTTAATTCTAGTAATATTATATGTAACAGTATTATTATATGTTCCCAATTTTAGAAATGAGATGTGTAATTAAATGTAGGTAGGTACTACTTCACTGCTGCCGTTTGAGAACAGAAAAAAATACTTTAAACTGTATATAAACAACAATCGTTACAAAATTTTAGAGGAACTATTTTTAAGAAAATGAATCTTTCCTATTATGCTATGAGGTATTTTTGTGGCAGATTTGACCTACAGCGGGTAAAAATCCTGGCTAGAAGTTCTTAGTACCAACACAGACAATCATTTTGTAAATTCATTAGAGCGTTGGTTGGTGTTATGGCAAGCGTCCAAACATAGCAATTTCAACAGTTGTACGATATACCAAACTACAGAATCAACACATTCTTTTGTTTTATTATACTTAATATAAAAACAATTGAGGATCGAGGATTAAGACGCTTGAGGTACAGTCAAGGACAGATTGTCCTGCTTTGTATGTATACAGCAATAAAATTATATTTTCGCTAACAAGTCGAGTGGTGTTTTCGAAACATCACTGACACCGACGATACGTGATTTGACATAACTTAAATTTATTTTAATTTATATCGAGAACAATTGAATTTAAAAATAGAATTGAATATAACTATTAGGTATGGTTTATGGATTTTCTTTACACTTTCAAGTACTACTGGGAATTGGGCTCTTTATAATAATTATGAGCGAAATGTTTAAATACTTTTTTATGAAAGGTGAACGATGAACATTAATGACAATTATTAAAGTTAAGAAAAAAGTTAAGATCACGGTACACTGTTAAATACAAAACTCTTTGCATTGCTGTCCTTACAATACGTATAGAGCAATTGTTTCCATCCCGTTTTTAAAAGTATATAAAATCAAACCTGAATTGACAAAAAACACGTTCAAGTTTTCGATTCAAAAACCGCACATACAATAAGACCTTTAATTTTTAGTACAGGTATCGCTAATACTAAAAACTTGTATTGTCGCTTTGAGATATACCTAATGGAAAATTATGAAGAATTTCTTTTGCGTCACCTCAAGTTAGCGGGTGGTAATACCCGATACAATATCTGTGAATAATCAGGTCTTACATCTTAACAAAGATAACAATTCAGCTACAATCATTAGGATCAGAATCCATAGTTTTTATTATATAAGAGATAAGGTTTGAAATGTGATTTCGTTTGCTTTTATGAGTGTTCTAATAAATTTGTATGTTATTGTCGTGAAATGAACAGTAATTTATCGTCGTCTTTGCAAGGTAATTGCGTAAATCATGCATTTATGACAGGCGGCCACAAGCGGCTTTGTCTACCCTCATACCCGCAGTATAAAGCTGTTTTGTTGTTACTAACGCAAACAAGAGTTAGACGTATTGTTATATTTTCAAAAATACACCCATTTTCAATTTTGTCGTTAGCATCCACCTGACTTTTGTTTTCGTTCCGAAATTTGTAACAGTTCATTTGTTTGCGAATTTTGCGTGGAGCTTGCGTCATAACAGATTGGGACGGGTAGAATCTAAAAATACTCCTTCGAAAAAAATGTAAGTAAGTAAATTGGAGCTTTTAGATGAATACAAATAGGCTGTATAACCATAATTCATTTAAGGACAACAAACAACTAGAAACTCTTATTTCCTAAATTGGCAATATTATTATGATTCCTGACTATTCCTCTTAGACTTTAAATAATTAAAGTAATATAAATTACACATTTTGATAAACTTCCCCTAAAATGAAAAGAAAAAAAATATGTTTAATTGTTTAAGAACAGACAAAACAATTCGAACAGCTCTATTTATCGGCACAACGTCAGCGCTACGTCTAGCAAATTCAACTTGTAACAATCTATTAACAAATAAACAATAAAATCATATCGGAGCTAAAGACTTAATTAGCGGTCGCGGCGGGGCACTGCGCACGCGCGAGCCTATCTTATCTCGGCTCACGATTCGAACAACGAACTCTAGGGCAGTTGTTTATGAAAATAACAGGGGTATGGCGCCTGGGCCATAGACCACGGTATATATTTCGTACCTAATGTCATGGAAGTGAATTGTTTTGAGTTTTTTTGAGTTATGGAGTTAAAAATATTGTAATATAATTTGGTTTTGTAATTTTTTTTTTTGGGATCCCTCTAATTGTAAAAGAAAACGCGGCTTGTCCAAACGGAGATTGCGGTATGAGCTGGACTCCTTCGAAAAAAAAGGCGGTCCGGTTGAGAGAAATGGAAGAAAAAAATTCTTTTCCACACTAAAATTCGTTGGGTACCTACATAATATGATTTAATATGTACATAAACTTTAAAATGAACCAACATAAATAAGTATGATGACTCTACATCTCCAAAGTGTCGATCGTGACAATATTCCACGGGATGCTTGTACCTGTCCATAAGGGCAACCATGTTTAATAGGTAATGGACATTTTCAGGCTTTATAAGGACTGGCTGGATAGACATTGTTGCATAGTCCGTTCCCTTTAATTAACAGATTAAAACCGCTTCCTGCATTTTATCTTTAGAACTTAACAGTGGCTGAATAATTTGTCTCATTTTCAACGTTCCTTTTTTGAACATTGACAGTTTCATTTTGTTATTATTCTTTTGTTTTAGTACTGGTCGAATGCAATGTGTTTCGCGGAGTATATTTATTAATATTTCTCTTCCATATTGTCTTTATTTCCTCGTGTTCGGGCCCCGACTGCGCGGGAGTTGCTGTGCCTGATATTGTAGACAGAAAGATTTATGTGGCAACTACACGTATATGAATATTAATATAATAATATTTTTAGTGTGCATACATTCGAATCACACTTGGAAATCGAAATAGTTTTGATTTAGTTAATTAATGCAAACTTAAATTAATTCTGAATATGGAATGGTTTAATATGTTAACTAATTTTATTAATAGATATTTAATATATAATAATATTCTTCAGATAACTATCCTATCGCATGTTTACTGGAAATAATAAATTTTACTATGAGATAGTTTTACGACTACTAAGTAGGTACACCTAAAAACAACACAGTAACCAAAAACGAAACTTAACCCACGCATAACCAAGACTAGTCAACCCGATACGAACTAGATAATCTTGAACATAGCTCCATAGGTATCGTCTGGATCGCGCGGGTGGCGGGTTGCCTCCCGGCTAATTAAGATAACTCAATATGTCCGCTGCCCGCGAAATATGGCGGCGCGCACGCACAGATAGCTGTGCACTGTGGAGATTTTACGCGGCAAATTGTTGTATGACATGCACTCCATGTATGAATTATGTTGAAGAATATGACTCTGCGCTATATTGACGCATATCAGTGTCTTATGTTGTACCAATATTTTAATACCATTTCTAAAAGAGTAACCTATGAAGTTTCTTGCCGGTTCTTCTCCATGGAAAGGACTCCTAGAATCATTATATTTGTATATAACGTTTCTTGAGCGCCTTCTTGAGGTTATTAAGAAAAAAAACCTTTTTATTTTTGATTTTCGACTCGATCGTCTCTTGTTTCTGAGGGATACTTAGATGATTTCGGAGTTGTGCCAGGTTTCCTTTTGTTTTAAGTTTTAAAATATATATTTTCCATGAAGCAACCATTAGCTGACTGACCCTCTTAATTATATTACCTTCGTCTTTTTGTTATACTACTCAAGATTCAGAGGGTTTGGTAATCCAATCGGTTTCAATTGTCCTTCCTATGATTTACAAAGATATTTAACTTAAAAAAAAAGGTGACAAGCAATGTAGGTTGCTCATTACTAGTATTATTATTAAAACCTCATACCCACTACAGGCTTGTGTTACGAGTATGTGGTGTTATTAGAGGGATTCGGACCGGTAAACACGTCATGATCACAAGTCCGATATCCCAGCAATTTGGCTACTGCCGCTTAATTCACTAAACTGTTGAAATATGTCAATAATCATCACAACAGCTCGTCTTCGCATAGATAATAGGATATGTGTAGGAGTTAATTTCTTAACATAAATCTTTCTTAACTTACCTCACCTTCCTTATCTCCTAAAACCATGAGAACAGGGTTAACTAGGGTCATATAACCTAAACAAAAACAAGAAAATACGTAATTAAACAAGTACCAAAATCCGATACCGGCCTTCTCGACGCAACCCAGTTAATAACGTGAGTCTCACGTTGCTAATTAGCCCGTTCATTATAAGCCTTTCACAGGAGCCTTAATTTCAACATAAAACACTATCCGAAACCGACCTTAATTTTGAAGAGATTCTGTTACAAGGTTCCGTATCATTTTATTGCGCTTCAGTTTCGTGTTTTAGAAATATTTTGTGTTACAAATTTGGGTTTTATTTTTGCTGGTTGAGTTTTAGATTCTATTCCTGACGTTGCTTCCTTTTGCGCGTATTTTTTTTAAGTAAGTGTGGATGGTTACTTACCTATACAAAAAAATCAAAAGCCCTAAGATTTTTTTAATATTTTAGCATTAGGATACTGTAGATTTTCGTATCATGCATTTTAAAATGAAACCTTTTTCTGAGTTTGGAAACAAATAAATTTAAAAATTTCAATAATTTTAATATCTATACATTTCAATATAAGTACCAACTTGAACATAAAGTGAACTAGTTTTAATAATATATGGAATCAACATTCACTTAGTGGGTATGTAGAGTAACCTGTATTTATGTAGTAAGTGATTTCAAAAAGTAAATTGTAGTTACCAACAAATATATACCAACGTATATAATGTGCAGATAATTATTTATTTACAAGTACCTAAATAAGATGTTATAAACAGATATAGCTACTTACGTATTCATTACACAAAATTCGCAGATTCTCAATACTATCCATCAAACGGATTCTAAGACGTCCAATAAATTATTGCTCATATCCTACATCACTTTGATTTACGTTTCTACACTTTCATATGAATCTATTAATAAGCAAATTCTAGTGTACCTAATTGAATAAGGTATTTTACGAAAGTAGGTAGTAAATAAGGAGAAGATAAACTGAATGAAGTATTTTGAAAATACTTTGGTATAATCAACAGCAAAACTAGATTATTAATTGAGTTTATAACTTTTGGAGTCAAAACTGATCATGAATATAAGTATGGCAACTATACTAGTAGTTGTATAATTTACAATCGGTTCGACGCGAACTCCGTTCATTAGTATTTAATATCTGATTTTGATCATCTACTTTTGCTGTTGACAGTTCATACAAAATTAAAAACCTCCTTTATACCATCGAATTTATTTTTAATTATGTATGATTAAAGCAAAACTCTGTTTCTTTGCTTCAATTCCAACTGCTACCGAAAAATATATATAGTACGAGATTCATGATTATAATATTTTCGTCATCTTTATGTTTCTAAAACGGATAAAACGAACGTTCTTTAGTTATCCGTCAAAGACTATAATTACATTATAGAATGTATAAAGCGGCGTTAGCCCAATGGCTAAAGCGTCGAAGTTGCGATCATGTGGTAACTGGTTGGAATCCCAACCATTGCACTACTGATGTGTCAGCAGTACCCACTCGTAACACAAGCAATTTAGCTTAGCACGAGGGGTTAACAAGAATACTAGTAATGTGCAAACCACAAACACAGTTTATATAATGTTAATTAATCTAACTGCATGCAATACTATTGATCGACATGCTAAGAGAAGAGACGTGGTATTTAATCCTTGAAGAAATATTTTCATACCATGCATTATTGAGTAACCTATTTTGATAAGCCTGTATCTTAAAATAAGCTAACGAAACCTGCAAGCACATCTAAATTGTACCAAATACTCCAAGAGGACGCGTACGGCTGAGCAAATAGCTAAATAATAGGAGTCCCTCAGCAGGTGGACTGGAGTCATTACTCTTGCGGTAATCCGGCGAATACACCCTGATTTATAGGGACCCACAGACGGACCACCAAATTTAGGTGTTTTATAAAAAATGGAGCTTAGTTTCTTGAGTTATAAATAATGTTAGAAATCCCTGAAGGGAATGGGATTTTGAAGGTACTGGTAACGTACGTTGGTATGTATCTGTCAAGTTTGTTAAGAATAGTTTGAGTTATTTATTAGGTGAATGACATTAATCTTGATTTTAACTCCTGTGCTTATGAACTCAAGGCGCCTTTTGGTATAATTCATAATTAGACATTTTCTTAGAGTGAATTGTCTCGTATATTGGCACAACTTATTACCTGGTAAATTGTTAATTAAAAATAGATCGGTAAGTTTTATTAAGTACATAAGTTTAGTCCATAAAATTGTACAGCTGTTGTATACATACCTACTGATCTAATAAGTTTGTTTTAGTCTAAAGCAAAATACCTTTTATTAGGGAGAAATTAATGCGTTTGTAATTAATTCCTGAAAAATTAATTAACGTGTGTTCATATGTATAGTATATTTTACTTGCATGTCTGATGTAATCATAAATACTACAGGCCCAATAGTGGTCGCAAATCTAGGTTAATTCTTTTAAATTTAAGTTTGATTTTAATTGATTTTTTATGCATAACTAGCTGACCTGACAGACGTTGTCATGTCAAATAACTAACAGATATGTCAAAGGTTAAATTAGAAAAGTTAGTATTATCATCAACTTTTCTTTAATTTTTTTAAAATTTTCGCGCAACTTTTTTGTTTTTTTTTCTCCATAAGAACCTTCTCCTGATAATAAACAACACGACAAAAAAAGAATGAACGAAATTGGTCCAGTCGTTCACGCGTGATGCCATGACAACGAAAAACGGGTTTCATTTTTATATATATAGATTAAACAATATACAATATGCATTCTACACTCCTCTATGTAAACTACATGAGTGCGAAATTTCATACTCCTCCATTCGCGCTATTTTCATTAATCTCTCTAATCACCGCTAATGAGACACAATTGATTTTCTATTGTAATGCGGCGACCGGTTGCCGCTCGGGGACGATTAGGTTAAAAGGGGTACCTACAAAGTTTTTGCTTCACGTATTGATATAATTAATATAAGATAATTATACCTACTACGAAATTATCCCATTTGCAAACTTGTTGACACGGTTTTAACAGACACCTGGTCAATGTAATTCGTAAGGATAAATTGGTGTGCATAATCTAGTTTCTTTAATACTATGTGTATCATGAATATCTAAAAACCTAAATTATGTACATACCTACTATAATACTGACGGTACCAAGACTAACTATGAATACCCACACATTATGCTTTCTTATATTTCGGTAGCAACCTTTTTCTTTTAATGAAATAATTTTTTATTACGTTTTTCCATGATTGAAAAGTAGCCTTGCCTTCTTGAAGGATAGTCACAATCTGGTAGATTCCTGCTACTATCAACCTCTGGTTTCTATCAACATTTTGCGTTAAAACAAATCCTCAACCAACTTTACACTCTTTAAGAAGCATCACAAATAATCCTCTCAAAACATATTTACAGTGTTTTTAAAAATATGCTGTAGTAAATAAGGTCTAGAATCGCATAGCAAGAGAATCGAACCCCACATCCCGACGGCCTCGCATGCACGCTTCCTGTTTGGCACGACACCATGGCTACTTTTCTCTATGTGTACACTATTTTACCGTTCGTCTGTATGTATTATGCATTAGGTTTTTCCAAGCAATCGTTCAATTTTATTATTTGGAGTTTTGTTGCTGAATTAAAAAAAAATGGTTTAAGCTGCTGCCTTCAATTGTTTCCATAGTTCACATTCGTTCAAAACATTCAACTTAATAACACAGAATCTAATTTCACGTAGTAAATTCAAAGGTATGGCTGTAGGTAGGTACTAATTCTGACATGGGTACAAACATTTTGACGAAGACTAGGTACTGACATATTATTATATGTGGCATTTCCATAAAAAAAGATTTAATTTATTAGTATCATTTTGCTAAATTCAGATTGGATAAACAGTTCTTATCAAATAACAGTATTTTTATTTCATGTCATGTTATATTTAGTATTTTATTTCATAACCGTATTTTTTTAAAGTTATTCAGCTTGTAATATTTGTCTAAAAATAATGTCTGGTTCTTAATACCACCTCATAGCGGTATAAGTAGTGATGTCTTTACTTTTGCGGTAATGCTTTCAAATTTATGAGGTAAGCGCACCTTATGATTTATGAATAGACACAAATTGATTACACTCGTTGGCTAATAACGCGATGGTAGATAGGTGAAGTACTTAGGTGTATGAAGTAACTCGTTTTTATATAAGAAAAAATATATACTACGGTTAATTTTGATTTTAGTTCCCGACGCTTCAACACCTTTACAGGTGTCATGGTCACGGCTAGACTGACGTGATATTCGTTTTGACAAGGGATAGTGCTCGTTCTACCTTCATATTTTTATTAATTAATTGTTTGCGTTCCGACCTACGCAATATGAGCTCACTGTGTCTTTAGGTCTTGTAGTGCTGCTCTTGGGTTTGGTTTTAATTTTGTGAATTATTGGGTCCCTAGTAGGTCATCCTCAAGCCATCGTCTCTAGTGAAAGTAGAATGTTTTTTTTTATCTCAATAGCCTCACAAAATGTCCTACGGAGGAATTTGAATTCCTTGGCGAGGACCTGTGTTTTATCAAATCCAATAGTGACTTATACCTTCAGCATGTTCGGCGTCTGCAGACTTCGTTGAGCGGCGGTGTTTTACGTCAGCTATATTTTCTTTCACACGGGTCCCTATACTGCGCTTTGTTGACCAATGTAAGAGACTACAGTCTAGGTCGTTAACTCCTGCATTTTGTTGAGGTATGTGACACTTGAAAAGTGGTAAGAAAAAAAGTAGTTTCATTACAATGTCTAAGATTCGCGTAAACCTCAGAAATCATTTTATGATTAATTAATTGGCATAATAATTCATCTTATAATTGGGTAAAGTTTATTGAAAAACTTCATCGTATTAGTGTAGAAAGTAAAAAAAGATAGATAACTCAGTACAATATTGAAATTTAATCATGTATTAATGAGCTCTACAAAGGATTTCTACTCAATTACAAGTAAGCTCGTCCATGTCGTATGTAAACTCCGTAAATTAAATTGCCTTTAGGAATCAAAACAGCCGTATCACAAACAAAGGCATAACGTTATGATATCCTTATTACTTAATTGTTATTGATTTAGTTTTAGTAAATTAGATTCTGTTCGACGACTTTTGTTGCTGACTTATAATATTATATTATGTCAATGTGAAACATGTGCCTATTTACAATAAAGAATTAAAATTTTACTGGCCTAAATTTAATCTGAAAATATAAAATAGGTTACCTATATTTTCGTTTTTGGTGAATTATATCCATACAAAATCATCCTTAGCAACAACATTTTCTTATATCTTCCATTTACATCAGCGATCCTTTTTTAATTTGGCTTGACGCCCAAAAAGGATCTCATTTGACCATTAAGGGGAATAATTGAGGTAATTTGTTTAAAAAATAAAAGCATCTTGTACAGTAACAGAATTTTATTTAATGCAGATCCATCTCGCACTGTAGCCGATATTGTACAAAAAATTATAATATCGTTTCCATTCATAATAATAGGTATTGATAGGTAATATAATATTACATAACTTCTCACACAGTTACAATCATGAAACACAAACATTTAAATCATTCTCTACACTAGAATCCCTCAAGTTTTTAAGTATTTCTCTTCATTTATGACTATATTATAATTATTTTACATTACAATAAAATTGGGCCTACCTATTTACGTATGACAAATGCTTCGTAGAGGACACAATTTACGTATTACATTCATGAGCACGTTTCGAATTAAAATAAATTAACGATTTCGTTGAACTGTAAACTTATCAGTATCAAAATGCCGCAAAATATTTGTGAAATATTAAAACAAGTGTACGAATTTCGAATTCCCTGGATAGTATACAATAAATTTGTGATTATTTATTAAGAAGCTTTATAAATAAGTATTTATTATTTACAATATTTAACAAAAGTTTATCAATAAAACTTAGATCAAGATTCTTTCAGTTAAGTAGTGCAAAGTACACAACATTACAATGGTTGTTTAAAATAACATAGTAAAAATCATTATTATTTTAAAAAGGAACTATAAAGAGGTAATAAGATGAATCAATGTTTAATAAAAAAAAATAATTTGGCACTTCTAAGGGTGTTTATTAAAAATAAATGTGCCGAAAGAATCTCGATTAAATTTTACTCGATTTATCGCATCGTAACTACATTATACAGAAGAAAAAATTACGTATATGTTTATAGGAATCCAAAAATATTACCACTACTGTATCTTAAAATAAATTACATTATCTATTACTTAAATTTAATTAGCTATTCGTATACTGGGCACAACTAGTTTTGATTCATGTCATTTTAAGTGACTATAGGTAATCTATGTTTCTAAGAATAAGTTAAGCTATCGACTAATAAATGGAATATTTTTTTTTCATACTAAAGCTTTTGTAGTTACGTATAGGATTTCTGGCGGGACGCAATGGACTTCAATGTTTAATACATTAATAGAAAAAATTGGTAGGCACGAAAGTACGTCTTCAATTTTCAATTGATTTATTCAATTATCTCACAAATATACATACAATTATGGTAAAGTATACATTTGCCGTATGCGTCGCGCCAGCAAAATATATTGTAAGTCTGTAAATGTATCACTATTATGCGTTTCAAAGACGTATACAGACGTTGTACATCAGATTTCGGTTACAAGTACACATATATTAGTCTTAATATTTACATTACATTCATTTGTTTCGACATACACTGCGACATGAGCGGATGATAGTGACAGCGATCTTGATACTTATAATCTTAATCAATTTTCGTATAACGTTATGTCTGGTCAAAACATTGAGTATTACAAACTCTACATCACAATACCTACTAGATTAATATTAAGATGAAATCCGGTAGTCGCAGTGTATTCACACTCCTTGTGCAAAAACTTCAGCTCGCTACGAAAGACTTTAAAGATATGAACTTGTCTACATATGAACTATTGGCAATCTTTCCATCACAAATAATTCCATACTGTATTTACCTAATCGTATAATCGGCATCACAATAATACAAACAAAAATAGTAACTATAAAGAGCTGTAAAACCCACCTCGGTTCGACACCGCGTTTTGGCAGATAAAGTGCGATTTCGAGTGAGCGATAGTGGGGCACGATTCGCACGATAAATAAAAACACAATTCCATTTGAAGCTCGGAGTTGCGGCGCGGCGGCCGTGTCCCGTGTACCTCAGCAGGCGTTCAAGATTTATACAGGGAGATGCGGAACAATATATCACGGAACAGTACGCGGGAACTCGACCTATTCCTAGCGCGGAGCAGCCACCGTCCCGATGGAACATGATAGCAGATCACCCCGACAGATAGCGACAGCCTCACAACTAACGCCATGTCGTCTGGACAATAACTGTACGCTTTCTAATGGTTCTATCCACGATACACTACAGGCTCACGTCTCATTCCGCACCAGTTACGCAACATATCGATACCATCGATTAATATTAATCGATTCGACTATTTAATATCATCTCCTTATTAACATAATGTATTCGTATGTAAGTCAAGCTAAGCGATAAATAAGCGAAGACCGAATTGCGTATTTTTCATTCGAGCTTCATATAATTTATAGTCGACGATGATATCGCGACTGGTTCTTTTATTTGTGAAATAGTGATACGCGGAGTGTGCTCGGTAAGCGTTACTAACGGGAAATTTTGACAATAAATCTCTGGCAGTCGATTGCCTAAGCGTTCGTGTGGGCTGGCGTAAAAATTTATTCGACAGTCGATTTTGATATCTTGATCTCGCGACGTCAAACCGCGTCGAGGCGTGCGGAGCCGACCGACAATATGACAATCGAAACACATGCATCACGACAGCGGCAGAACATGGAGCGCGCTAACTTACATACTAGTGCGGCCCTAAGACCTACCAAGCATCGACAACGCTTTACACGCGACGACCACCTGAAACAAAAGGAAAAGCGAAATTAATTAAAACGCCAATCATAAAAAAATTAAAAATGCAAATAGCTTATTCGGTGCTGAGATAAATAATTTAAGCGGGTTTAGCCAAACAATGTATGAAATATTCGATATCGTCGCTGTTGGTTTAGGATAATTGGAAGCATGTATTCAGCATATTGCTGAGGAGACATGTGACGTTTTTTAGCTGCATTAATAGACGCTGGGCACTAGTCGGTAACAATTTAAAATCTAAAGCGCACGACGATATTTCATCAGATCGGAATACGTTCTCATAAACAAGGGCGGACTTAAAATGCAAATAATTTCGCGCGAGCCCCATGGGCATGTTAAAACAAACTCAGCATTCTAACAGCTTTTCATTATTTATCGCTTACGCTCACGGAACGGCGAATTTTTTTTCAGTTAAAGTTAATTTCTAGCGTAATGCGTATTTGATAAAAGGCTGTATCTCTGGCAGCCAGGCTCCGTCGAGCCGGCTCTGAAATTAAGATGTAACATGATGCGAGAACGAGCAAGAGCAGCTAGATTTATTGCTATACCACTTTGCATATGCTGATTTACAAAGACGGTGGAAATATTACGAGCGGTTGCGTGTGTGACAAACATAATTTTAGTGTGTTAGTCAAATAAACAGTTTGCTAGTTATTTCAAGTGTAAGGTTTTTGTGAAAATTTACTACAAAAGCTTTAAATGTATATACAAAACTTTATTTTAACTTATTTTTTTCAAATTGGCACTTATAAATATCTTAGGAGTATTTAAAATATTCACATGACATATCGTTTAAAATAGTGTGCGTACTAAAATAGCAATGACTCATGATCATGATTATTAAATACAGTTTTTAAAAACATACCCTCTATACCAATTTATTATTCAAGTACGATTCAAAAAATAAAGGAAAGTCTATCCAAAAACACATGATATAATAGTTTGTATCAGCTCTATATAGATACGGCGCTGCTGATGTGGCCCATTCGCGAGGCAACGCGCGCGAGAGGGACGTCGTCTGGCGATCCGCAGTCAGCAGAAAGAAACACATAACAGAAACGTTCTTACTTGCCTTTCAAAATGTTTTATTATTTGAGATAATTTAATCGCTCTATTTAATTTTATTTTTTTCGAAAATTCATATTATTTCGTATATAAATTATATGATTTACCTATTTATGTGGCGACAATTTACTGTAAATTTTGGAGATGTTAAATTTATTTAACATATCGTATGTATGTCAACCGTTTGATTTAACATCGAGCCAATCAGTACGAACTTAATTTATAGCTATAAACAAGAATACACCTACGTTTCTCGGGGGAGTTCTCGCAAAAAGTCAAAGTAGTACAAAGAGCTTCTCGTACCAACCCGGTCAAGGAAAGTAATAAAGAAGAGGGACGCGAACCGAATAATTGATACGATTATGTGTTACTACTGTTGCGGAGATAAGGGTGATCACATACTGTGCACGAACGGAATAGGAAGAAAATTAAAAATACTCCTTAAGCGCCATACATCACTTGCACTTGACGTTAGGCGCGCTCAATTTTAGAATATGTTAATCCCGAATGATGTCACATGTTTTTTATTGCAATACATTACGTAATACCGCCAGACATAACCTGAGCGTCTCACAAAACTAAAACAAATAGTGAAGATGCCTGCACGGGCGACGACCCCAAATACGAGTAACACGAATTCTATTCTATTTCCAGATGTTGACCAGTATGCACGCAGCATCAAGAACAATGGAAGAAGGGCGCCGGGCGCTCCGTCAAGTGCGAGAGCCCATAAATCCAATAGGACGCGCAATTTGTTGAATTACAGCATGCGCCAGCCAGCCACCGGGCCGACGCGAAATTAGCTCCCACAGAGATAAATTGACGGCGGCCCGCTAAATAAATTATTTGGGAAAACCGAGAAAAAACGGGCGTCTTCCCTTGATAAGGGTTGCGAGTACTCTACTGTGGAAATAATGAATATCGACCGCTGACACAAGAACATGTGTAACAAAACAACCATAAATATTGTTCTCTTTGTAAACTTTTTTTTTGTACAGATCCCAGAAAAAAACACCAATCACACTTAACTTTCGGAAGCTAAATCAACTCAATAAATACATCAATCAAAATTAATTAACCAACCCATTTGAATGGAACCACTTTATAAAATCAACACCTTAAACATACAAAGACTTGTATCTGGTTTTGTAATTAACCAAGCAATTATCACCTAGAAGCCGTTATTTAATTCTATGTATTTCTCACGACAGTAAAAAAGGTAATTAAACCTCAATAACTGACTTAAAATGTAACACGTGTGTACTTGGTTAAGATTGTGTGTCAAATGACACTTAAGACCAGTAGCTCAAATCGTGAGCATTTTTGACGAATACCAACTAATCTGATGGTGATTAAATGGCATTGCTACTGTTGTCTTTAACACTGACTTTTAAATGCCAGGATCTTTAATCCACAACATAAGTATCTTGGAATCCTTTGGCACGTATATAAAATATGTAGAGGGTTGGTCATTTTATTCAAAAAATAAATTTTGAGTTTAGTTTTATATAGGTGTTGTTTTAAGCCTTTCTATATGCATATAGAGTAAAGTTGCCTTTGTACGTGTCGAAACAAAAAATCCTTTAAAGTTGTGTTTTTAACGCCAACATCCCTCAAAAGGGTTGCATCACCCTTTCTTTCAGCGGGATTAATCTTAGTTGTATATTCAAGATTTAGGCGGCAATAAGAAAGACGCATAGGTGGGCTTACGGAGGGGCGAGACTGGCAAATTGTCTCAGATTCCACCCCAGCCTGTAAGGATTTTATTACATTCGTTAACGCATATAAGATTAATGTGAAAATACTTTACATTTGTATGTAAATTCTATAAGGATTACAGAGGGTTTAAACAAAGGGTTAAAAAATGATAACCGCGAAATATATTGCAACAGTGAGTTTGAATTAGATTTTTATAGCCAAATGTATTATTAAAATTATAATTTGAAGTTATTTTAAAATTGTAAACTGTATTTTACCACTTTTAAATTCCAAAAAGATTGTCTATACCTCAATATAACCTTAAAATATTCTTGTTCTTATGACGTCGGCAATAAATCTTACCAAAGCTTAACCGCGCTAAATTTTATTCGAATCAAGATTAACATTGGCACCATCTTGGAATCAGAAACGACAAAAATTGGAACAACCAATTACATTCGAATTCAAAAATTGGAATAGGGGTTCCATTTTTAAAGGAGCTTGCTCCACCCCGCGTACCTGCGAGTGGCCATCAATTTATCTACATCCCCACCCGACGTGTGCGGGCGCTCTGTGACGTGCTCCGTGCATGTACGCCATTACTGTATCGTCTATTGTTAGAATTATACGTAAAGATATTTAAACACTACTTGTTCATATAAAAACCAAGATTTGATGAAGTGGTGTGAACTTTAGGCCAGTTTCAGAGTTTATCATTGTCAATACGTTATTTTGATAAGATTCTTTCGCACAAAACTTATTAACTTTGTATTCGAAATAAATCTAGCTTTGAAAATTTCATATGTAAATAACATAAGAATCTAACGCAATTTGCTTCGCAAGTAATATTAATATAAAAGGGGTTCTGTGATTTTTTCCCGCACGATCCGCCCCCCGCCCGCTACATTTATCAGGATTTTGGACGGCACAAGCTAAAATTTTGGACGCTTTAAGCTGGGCGTAAATTTCACAAAACATGACACGACCGCGTGAAAAAAAAACACGACCGAAAAGTTACTCGAAACGTTTGCTGTTGTGTATCCGATTCAAATGAAAATTAAGTTTGGATTTTAAAGACTCAGTTATCTACGATTAAAAATGATCAGTAATAGGAGGTAACATCCGTATAATTTCTATCACACATTCTAAATTCAAATCTTTCAACAGTTCGATAAAAAAAATACTGTTTATTTAAATTTGACATAGATACGGCCAGTAACTCGTTACCGGCTACAAGCATTCGATATTTAAATGCATTATTCAAAATACTATCAACGGTACTCTAACCTAAAGGGCTTTCACATAAATCCCCATCTTTCAAGACGAGACCAATTATATGGAAGTTTTAAAAAGGCAACCGTTACTAGACGCATGCGCGATCGTTTGTCGCCGTAGTGAACTTTCACACTACACGATATATATATTAATTTTATTTTTGGGCACGGCTAATGCGGTCGACGTGCTCAGACTAATCTTTCTTTTTTCTTGCTATTTATTTCTGTAACAGTTTGTTATGTGCCACCATTAGGTCGGGCATTTGAGGGTTGCAAGCGACAGTTATTTTAGATTCTCATTTTATGCCTATAAAATAATTATCTAATATTGACGCTTTTGTTTCAGTAATATACTTTTTATTTATGACTTCCAAAGTTGTGTAACTAGGTGATGAAATAGTAGGAAAAGACAAAAAAATAAATGAAAAACGTGCCTCTGGCTTCATTTTATACACTTACCTAAATAGTGACGATATTTATGAATGTTGCTTTTTACAAAGAATTTCTGTACTATTTTGCTTGGTATAAATTTTAGGCAAAGCCCACGCAGTACGCGCTATGTAAATTAAACCAAAAAATTCGAGAAAAAAGTTGGCAAATAATGTCATGAGAAAAAACTATTTAATCCGTAAAGTTTTGTAGGTTGGTTGTAGGGAATAAATCAAGCGGTCGTCGCTGGCGTCGATGCCAAGGAAATAAGATGATATCGAGTTGGCAACATCGCGGAGACGGTGTACCGACTGGTGTACTGGTGTACTAGCGATGAGCTGCCATTGTTATGGAGAGAGTGTGAGATGAGGCGACGTGTACTGCGAGAATCTTGATCATTTGTAAATGAAATTGAAGAGATGATTCGTACACATTTGGTTTTGAACTTTAATCTTATTAGAGTAGAGTACCATTTTAATTACGTGCTGAAATAACTTAGCTTATATTGTTATCTTATATAGATACGAATTATAGAAATATTTATTATTAATAAGCGGAAGCGGCTCAAGACCTTGGGACCTGGAGCAGGTTGGGGAGACCTTCGCCCAGCAGTGGCACACTTAAAGGATTAAATAAAAAAGGTAAATAGTAGATAATAATTTGTTAATGAAAATACTTGGGTCACCTAAAAATAAATTATATTTTTGGAAAACTATTCAATAAGCTATAATACCAACTATTATCCTTACATAAAATAGGTAAGCAGTATACTTATAGGTGAATTGGAAAGAAAACTACCCAAAATTCAGCTCACCACAGCAGTTCAGAAAATTATTTAAGTGCAAACTCATGGTATTGAAACCCTATATTTCAGTTCCGAGTGCTTAGTGTTCGACGACACACACTATAAATCTCCGTATGATTTGTAATAAAACCTCTTTCAACCGAATGTCTTCAAGCTCTTGACGTTTATGAAGTACCTTTATAATTATGTTTTATTTTCAACAATTTCTCTTACTTGTGAGGAGTGTGAGGTGAGCAAAGGGTAATAGCGTGTCAGTCACGTTGCCAAATCGTGATAATTTGTGTCAGTTCATTTGTTTCAGTATATTTATTAAGAACACAGCTGATTGAATTTAAGGACAGCGACTTCTCTGATACTTCAAACCACTGATGATTACTTGATGTGATTAATGTTTTTTAAATCAACCATTTGTTGCAAACAAAAGTACCTTTCGATCATATGTCGCAAGTACTTTTAAAATCACTACTTATTTTACTTTAAGTCAACCATTATTTTGTTGTTACCAAAAGTAACTTTCTATCGTACCTATGTCGTAAGTGTAATGCTTTTAAATTCACCATTGCTCTAATTTTTAATTACGGCAACCCTATTTTTATTCCATTCAACTTGTAAACCCATAAAATACACAGTCAATCGGACGTTAATTTGTCAAGCAGTGTAACCCATCTATATTAGTACACAAACTTATATGTTTATCATAAAATTGATTTGTGGCGCACTCTCTCGGAACATCGGCAAATTATAATCTTTCTTCCACAACAAACGGCCAATGGATGAAAACAATTTTCCCTCGAAAAGATTACATCCCGTCCGTCCTTTATTACATCTAATCACGTGATCTAACAATAAACTATTTTTCACAATATTATTTAGTGAGGCCGTCCCTTCACACTTTCGTTTTTTCTCCCCTTTTACTAAGAAAAATAAGAGTCGTGAACATTCATCAAGGATGACGGTGCTCGTTACCGAAATCACGTTTATCATAGATCTCTTCTCTAAGGTTTTAGTTTTCTCCACGGCCAATAATGTTATAAAACAATCTCATCTGCAATCAAATTAAGACTCATTATCTTGTATTTTAAGTTTCATTTTTGTTTGTCGTTCATCAGATATTAGAACGATATTTCCGTCAGCGCTACAAGGAAGAGTCGCGAGCCACACACGACGAATTACGAGCGAACCTGGGACGCGAGCTGAGTTATGTGACCGCGATATATAATATTAAAGAATTATGTTTTATACTTGGTAAAACCTAGGTCGGTTTGTGGTGGGTGTCCACTTAATTGTCGAGACACTATCAGGTGATGTATGGCTTATAGATCTTTTATTTTGTCTAATGATGTGAGATCACGATAAAATGAAACTTGATACAATGCTTTTGGTGTCAGTATCTAATCGACATTAAATTTTTGTACATTTTCTGAGAAGATAAAAGAAAAAGTATGAAAAGGATACTCATTTAAAACCACATGAAACAAATTTAAATCATCAAATTTGCTCGCCACCACATAGTTTCATTAATCAACAAATCTTCCTGCTTGTTATTGGCAACTACGAGAAAAATATATCATTCGTTAACTAAACAAACTCGATATTTTACTTCCACCCATTACATAACTGAAATACTAACATATATCTATTCTTTGATGCTATTCCAGTTTTTCTTTGACGTAGAGTCGGGCATCTCACCAAACTTGTTCCGTACCAAACCTACGTGAGACCTCTGTTCTTCTATTTTGCAATTCGTCCCACACATCTTGAATTATTACCGGTATTTTTGGGTAAATATAACATATAACTGTCTCCCTTTCATTACGAACACCGTCTATATATCATCGGAAAAGAGTTATCGAGTTCCGGTGAGTAAGTGCATATAAATTTTAATGTTTTTCGACAGTTTAAGTGAGTAAATTTTAATACGGTGTTCTATATAATGTAACTTTATTTGAACACATTTATATTTCTGAGACATGCACTACTTAAAATAAAATTTATTTCAGACCGTTACCAAAATAATAAAAGATAATGACATCATTGTACAATCGTTCGGCTTTCAAATTCTGAATGCGAACCCTTAAAACAAATGAAGGTAGAAATTCTAGTCATTTGTTTCTATTAAGGAAATCTAATGCCGAGCTTAATTCGACGGCGGTAGGCATCTCAAAACCGAGTCGTCAGCTATGCAGCAAGATGGCGTCGCTTGCGACACGATTTGTCAAAAGGAAAACAAACAGCCCAGAAATAGTTTGAGTTGACAAGTTTATAGCTGGCTCGTCCCCACCCAGCTATGTTACGAAATTATACTAACAGCAAAGGAATTTTATTCAACACCCGGGGCTTTTCCGCTCGCTTCCTCACTGATTTACATTGTATTTGTATCGCTGTGTTCTGTTGGCTTACGTTTTGTTGATGGCTCAATGACGCACTTTGTGCTACTGGCATATATAAATGTTTTACCTGTAACACGTTACAGTAATTGAGTCATGATAATGACGAAATCGTCTCAACACGCTAATTTACTCTTCTCATATAGGTATATACTATGGCATGTCCTTTAATTTTTCATTTATTTAGTAGTTTCCGTTATGATATCCTATATAAGCACTTGAAAAAATTATGTTAGAACCTTGCTTTTTACAACTATAAGCTTTATCGTCTCTAAGAAATCTTATTTATTTATCATTAAGTAAACCAACAGTTAAACAAAATGTGAAAAACAATAAGAATAGAAAACATAAAGTCAATTTTCAGGTTTCCACGGAAGCAAGAGTTAGACATAACAAAAATTGAAGGATTTTTAAAACTGATTTCTTACTATATAAAATTAATTTTGTTGTTATATTATATAGATAATTATTGAACGAAACAAATAGTTCGACACAAATTATTAAAGTCATGATCTCGCTCTTACTATATAAAAATTTCGACTATTGTTTTAGATAACTCGCTACACAGTACAGAGATGGATCACAGCAGGTGATAAATATTAAAAAGTCGACATAAACAAGTCCAAACACGTAACTAGTTTCTGTGGATATTTGTCTAAGCAAAAACCGTTGGATACAGAGTAAAGCGCTTAGGCTGGCTAATACACTACGATTAATTTACTGTGAGACTTTCAGTAACATTATGATAATATATGTGCATTTCAAATCGATAAAAGATTTATATTTCAAACTATTACGGACAATTTAAATATTTACTAAGACGCTCATCTGTATTCTAATTTATACATCGTATATTTTTAATTAATTCTTATCATTTTTGATCTGAGTTTAAACGCAAACAGAAGTCTAGATATTAGTATTACAAGAACATAATTAAAAATGAAATAAAATTAAAAAAAACTTACTTGAGAATTATAAACATGTTGCTTTGTACAAATAAACATTAATAATGACTTTGCAAAAACACAAAAATTTTTGCTTTATAATAATTAAATATGATTCTTTTATCTTTTTGGACTTAACAATGACTTTTGATGAACTGCTCTACCGAATACATACCATATTATTAATTTTAGTGTTATTTCTTTATTTGTCATGTTTTTCATTTTTAATGGATGTAGATTTAAATTTATTTTTTTATTGAAAACATGTCTCATTTATGTGAAATGATTGTGAATCTTTGTGTGTGCAATAAAGCTTTATTTTTTATTATGTTTGGTTCCTTAAGGTAATTTAGTCTTCGTCACAAGCGCAGGTGTAATTCGCGAGTGTGCGGCCGACCTACGGAGGGTCGTTGAAGTTACGCGGGTAACAGCGCAACAAGAATAATACAAAATGTTTTTCATTTTCTTTATGTCACCCCCGGCAGTCGTAAAGGCATTAAGCGTGACCAAACTTTTGTTTGATACGTACAATATAAGTATGAGCGCATTGCTGTATCTGCCTAAGTCTTGTCTCTAAAACTCTACCTCAGTTTAAAAATAAAATCTTGAGGAAAAAGGATGTTTGGTGTCAGAGAAATTGTTTTGAACCAGAAATATTCAGTTAAAATATCTTTGGAATGAATAAGGTAAGTATTCAAATTCGGCTGACCTTTTTTATAAAAAAAATACACAATTATGAAAAACACATGAGTTGCTTGAATAGCTGATTAGTTGTTTCGAAGCATTATAAAACAATTGCAGATACAATAAATAGTCAACTACAAGAAAGCTAAGTGATACATAACATTAGATCCGTTTCTCCCCTTCTGAGTACTAAGAATCACTATTCGTGACAAAACTGGAAACATCCCCATACATACATATGTTACTTAAGTTTCCCCGATCAGAGGAAAGTGGGGAAAAGTGTACATTGCCCTAACGCACCATCGCTTTATACAAGAACGATTTTATTGTATTAGGATAGCAGAACATGATGTGGAGACGATAATGAATCGGTTTCACTTCATCTAACATCTATAGAAAAACTTCATGAGTAATTCTGTGGTAGAGTTGCTTTCTCAGTTTTGTGATGTATCAAATGATTTTTGTTTTAGGATACTTACTTTCATTTGTTTTTCTTTTCTGATAAACGATTGTAGGTATCTTTGAAAGTCAGTATTATGAATCTTTTTGAATATAAAAGACAATTATGCATGTCCATGTTTTATCGTAAATAATAATAAAATAAATTTTATTATTTAACAGAGCCCTTCATGTGACCTAGTTACTAAGTCTTTGTTTCTTTACCGTCTTTTTTTTTATCTTTGTGAGTAAATTAAAAAGTTTGTCAAAAAACCTAGTTGCGCCTAATAAATATCGTCTCCTACAACTTAATTTCCAAATTCAACCAAAACAACAGGGGTGTCATTACATTATCAAATTGCTCAATTTTAAATTCAGACATGAATCGTTTGTGTCGTCCCTTCTTTATAAAGTAGCGATGGAGCGGGAAGGCGGAGTTACCCGACTTTACCCAAGTAATTACTTTATTAGGTGATACCGGAAGATGGTTGGCCGCGAAATATGCTACGGTGACAGCCCTAGCTTAAAACGACCACTTGTCTATCGTGAAGTACCAACAAGCTTTCAGAGATATTTTAAGCATGCTATTTTAGAACTACGCAATTGAAAAAATCAGTACTGTGATGTAGAATACCTAATAAAAGTTACGTTCTTGTAATAAAGTGCCTCCTTTCCTTCAAATAAAGAATTATTAAAACAAACTTCGACCTACCAATCTAAATCACGCGCGGCCACTCAAACAAGACACGAGAACACTTTAACGACAAATTAACAGCTCCAATTACTTACAACTACCGGTGCGCTATCGCAACGGCAATGAACTAGCGACTAACACCCGGACCTACCTGTGGCTCGCCTCCTAATAGCCCGGTAATAATATTTTATGGCCATTACCTTTGTAAACACGGATAAAACGTTCTTACGCGACCTCACCACGTAAAAAACGGGCGACAATTGCGTTAACAGGATTCCTTTTTTGTTATTCTTCTGAAGAAAAGAAACAAAAGACTACGAACAAAACACTCTGTTTTTGAATTTTGTATTCCTTTTCAAAGTATTCGTTTCGCTATTTTTTATTCTTAAAAATGACAATCGACTTTTGAAATTAAGAATACAAAACATTTGAATTTTGTAAAAAAAAAACTTATATTTGGTAAGTGTATTTGTTTTAATAGAGAAAGCTTGATGCAACGACAGCAAAGTATCGTTCTAGGAAGTCGCCGACGGGATGGGGATGTGCCAAAAAGAGATAAAGTAGTTTTATTGATCTATACGGACGTTCGGGTGGCGCGAGTGTGAGTTGAATGAAACGAAGATAACTTGCCGCCCCAACTTGTTTTGTCCTTTTTTCTCCCGTGGATTTTTGGTGGTTGCATCCCTCTCGGGCCACGTGACCTAAGCAGGGTGTAACTCACCCTACAGCGGCCATAACTTACTCATAGCGATAGGCGGTACGGTCGCGAAAAACATGTCTACATTATTCTTATTTTTAATTTCTTTTATGTTACATTATTTTAGGTTTATTTTTATTTGAAACTCGAGACTTTTCTGTGCTGCATATTTAATTGGATGGTTGAACTGGGACTTAAGATTAACACTCGACAAAAACCTTAGTTTTTTTCTAAATCGTATTAAAATTTAAACATGGCATACTTTTCTGTTAATAAAGAGAATACCTATATGAAATTAAATACTCACCTAGTTGCTTGGATAAAACTTGTATTGAAAGTGTATTCACAAAAAAGCATTTAATAATAAAATAAAAACAAAACATTAATATCATAACCATACCGGGAAATAACTTTTTATTTGGTGCTGTTCAGCCCAAATGTGCATCTCATAAATTACGTCTCTCCTTCAGTATTTCTTTCTCTGTCTTGATTTATATTTTGTCTCGTTCCCTCCCTCCGTTTATTAACTGGCTAGCTCAATTCACTTGGGCATTGTATCTATTTTATTGTGTAAAAAGTGTATTAGAAATCTGTTCTTCGTTGTATGTACAAAACTCTCTTAACAACACAAATATGATTATTCATACTAAACTTTGTTTTCCATAAAAGTTTATTCATCTTCTAATGATCATAATAAAATAAATTTGTAAAACATTTTGCGAAAAATCTGTTTAAAAATCCAGTATTCTCAAGTTCAATGGAGCCGCTCAATGAATAAAAGTGTGTAAAGTTTACAATATTATTATAAAGTGGCAGTAAAACCCACAAGCCAAACAATCACTGCCGAGGTGTTAACTGATCGTAAACGTCAAGTTAACGATGACGATGATCATAAACGTGTCGTAAAACAAATAATTAGCTGCTGTTCATTTTAAAGCCACTCGCAGCTGAGATAAAAACAAGCTTGTGTGTTAAACGAACCTCCTTTGATTTCATATTATGCAAATTAAAAATTAAGTATATTCGAATTTTTAATTTTAAATTAGAATATATTAATGTTGATTTTATTAAATAATAAAACATATAAAAGCTTTATCTTCAATTAAAAATACATACCTACATTTTAGAAGACTAATCTTGCTTGTCACTGAATTAAGAATAAAAAATAAGAACATTTAAACAAAAAGAAAAGAAAATGTCATGAAGCATTTAAGTGATGAACCAAAATCAACAGTGTAGAAATTATGCGCACGAGTTTCTAAAGTAGCGCCATCTGTCATTCAATAGCGGAATCATAGACTTATCGATGACTTAAGAATAATAACTTTCATGTAACTGATTAGTCTAGTCTTAAATACATTACGCGTATACCAACATAATGTTCCTTTTTACTTTCCATTTCATTCCATTTATCTTTTTCTTTTACTTAAACGAAATTTAATTGCAACAAACATAATTAAAACTGCTTATTTAGTGATTTTTGGTTTTTAATATAAAGTGCTTGTTTTGATTCTAAAAATAAATAAACATGTATATCAACGCAACTCAATAAAGCATTTGACGATACAAATATTGTACCTAATTACCTATTAAAAGAGTTAAACCAATAAATTATAAAGCCGTAAAAACATTAGTTTATATTATGTACATTAGCACATCGACGCCGTAGACAACCTGACGCCCATTGGAATGAAGCTTTATAGCCTCATAAACCACCACTTGCGGTAATAAAGTGATTTATCCCATAAAATAACAGCTGATCGCCGTGATTACGCACAATACGAGCGAACTCATAATTTTACAGCCAATTTACAAACAATAAAAGTCGTTCTCTTGTCTTACACGCCCATTCGCCCTCCGATATCTCCATATTCGACGGTCGAACGTCGTAACTCGTAACTTTTATAACCCAATAAAACCATAACCTCGGTCCTCTAACTTAGCGAGGTATAACTCATGGTCCTTGTTAATAGATGGCGTTCATCGCTCAGCGCTCACACTGCCATCTGTGAGTGAGTACGCGAAGCTTTTTATGAGCCATTTGAGGTCGTCACGTCGTAAAGCAGATGTTTTATGGCTTCGATTGATGCCGCTAGTGTAGCACTGCGGACGAATTACATTACCGTGTAGGAGCTTGAATGATTTAACGTGATGCTAGTACAAGTACCTACCACATACAATTTAGTTTAATTTTATTCAAATCATGCTTGTTTATAATACATAGTAATTAATATTCATTTGGTTCATCATAGATGTTTATTGTTTACCATTACCAATATGCAAATTTTATATTTTTACGTTATAAATATCGAATATACATTGTACTATAAGATTAATTGTTAATAAAAACTATGAAAATATGTTTCTAAAAGAAAATAAATGTCAATGATAAAACTAAAAATAAAACAACATGTCAGGTTAGTAAAACCTTATGTAAGTCTAAGCACTTGGCAGTTTATAATAAACTTACTGAAAATGAATTTCGTAGCGCAGGTTTCAAGAAACCCAAACAACTTGAAAAAGAATTCAGAAGTGTATTGTCGTGTTATATGAAGTGCCTGGCAATATACGAACTGTAAATTGCATCATAAACATCCGCTTGTGTCCCGTAAGCGGATTTTCCCTCGCTCCACAAGTATAGTACCTCAAACATCCGCGACCGAACAGTGTCGCATCAAGTACTCGATTGCCCGCCATCTAGCGGCGCGTCATTGAACTTTTTGGAACATGAGCTAGGTTGACGAAACCAAGTACAGTTGACCAACTTTTTGGATATAAAAATTGTTAATTACAATTGTTATATTCTTTAAAATATAATTATTAAATGTGTTTAAAATTTTGTGAATTGAATAAGATGTTAGACAAAAAACAAGGTTTTAGGAACTTTTTTACTAGATGGCGCTAGTAATGATTCGCTTACAAAATGTAAGCATGAGAGTCCGAGGAATGTCTTGGTTTTGATTGTAATAAAAAATTATTAGATAAAACATTTTTAAACCATACAGAGAAAGAAAAACTTGCTTATTCATTTTTCTAAACAACTAAAACTGACTTGTGAGCTGTGCCAAGTGCCAACGCACAGGCCAAGACTTGGCATTGATGGTGAAAACATTATAGGCACATGCAGATAAATTATTATAGCTATCCGATTTTAGTTCAATGGGAATGAAAATAGGTTCCTAGGTGAATGTAATGAGGTATAATGTTATAGATTTCGTTCTATGGAAAAAAAATAAGTACACATTCCCTACAAGTATCCCTTTAAAGTTAAGTGCTAACCTAAGTGGTCTTATAGGTCCCAAAAATACAAAAAAAAAGTATCAGCTCTAATTTGGTCCAATTTAAAAGAAAAAGTTTTAAAGATCCACAATGTAAAATACATGACTAATAAAAAAAAAATAATACTCAGTTAACTAAGTTTTTCCATGGGTGTTGTAGACCTAGTATATTTAGGTAGATAGGTATAAGTATATTTTAACAGCGAACTTCGAAGACCTTATTAAGCCGAGATTATTCACAAAACAGTTATATCTCACAACTTTCTAAAATCCACATAATTACATTCAGAAACAACTAATCCGATGCCAAAAGTTGCCCTGAAACAACATAAATTCGATTTAAAAACTTACTCGATATCTGGGGTAATTATAAAAGAGGGGGTGACTGACAAATCCCCGAATAAAACAACAAGGAAATAATTCCGGGCATAAATCGCCCTCTCAGTGTGAATAGAATAGCAATTATTTGGTTGAGTTGGTACTCGTGAGCCCCTACTATGGTAGTGGGAAGTCGAACGGTTAACACTCCGAAGTCAAGAGGATACTCGATGATTCACACAAAATTATAATAAATATTGTATATTAAAATTTGTTATGTCATGTTCTTTGCGCGACTCTATTTTTGTTTTTTTTTCCAGGTAAGTATAATGTTAAAATTTTATAAGTGATCACGTATTAAATAGAATATTTTTATTACAGGAATGGCTATCGTCTATCAAAAGAAACTTAAAAACACCAAATGCGAGCAGAAATATATTTACGATGTAAGAAATCCCTGTAGGTTACCGACTCTACATTTTTAATCCTAAATATTTGAACATTATAAATACACGGTACTCTGTGGCACTTAATTTTACAAAGCATTTCTAGTTTAGTTTAAGGTGATAACGAAATGAGGTTTAAACAAGACTTCAATGAGTTCCAAGCAAATAGTACCTTCAATTTTCACACGGATTCAACCACTATTATAAGAACTACCGCACATTTCCTGCACTCCTATAATATTGGCACTTCGAGGGTGATTCGACGATACATCATGGTCCTTATATAAATGGCCAACTTTAGGGTAATGATAGGGTTGGCAATCACAAAAACAATACCCAACCTCAGGGTTGAAAACAAAAAACGTACAATTTTGAACTCGAATACATTGGATAACATATTATGTTACTATTTTCCTGACGTAGCTTTGAATTATTGAAGTTCATTTTTCTTAGCAAATGAAATTCTTTATCTGATTCAGCTTTTTTGAGTTATTTGTTTACATAAATCCTTTTAACCAAGGGGCGATGTTAAAAATATTTCCTTATAAGATTACCTACCATACACCGTTATTACAAGATCTTGTGTTTGTTGACTTTTCACATATCCTTTAACTTAAATAAAGTGTAAAAGAACTAATTTCTTCAAGAACCCAAGTGGGCAAAAAATAATCTAGAATGACAAATTAGAAACGCGCCCCTCCATATTGGCTGCGATTATTATTGTATATACTGTTAAACTTTCTTATTTGAATGATAATTAATTTAGTAATCTATTCAGACACCCATTATAGAAAGAGCTCTTGAAAATCAGGACTCTAGCGTCCATAGTCACCGAAAAGGTCCTAATATAACTTCACACTATCTTTATTCGAGTCTTAATGGCTTCCTGGAATGTCATGTAAATGGCAGCCCTATGAAAGGGTTACAGTAAGCATGCGATCCCGTTATACGTTTCATTAACGTTGTCACGTCTTAAACGTGCCGACCGCTGCTAGCTTAAAATTTACCGTACTTTTCCTGATTGTTGTGTCGAGAATTTGAATAATTATGTTAATAAATATAAATATTATTACATTCTGAATATAAAGTAGCATTTAATATATTGGATTATCGAAATATAAATAGAATCCAATAGGAATGTTTTTTGTTGACAGTTAACATACTGTCGACATTCAGAATTTTCGACGCAGCTTACGTCATCTCAAAATGGGACATGATAACGATACTTTCGATTAATGCAATCTACATTCTAATTAAGATTAGTGCGAATCGTATAACAAAAGACAATCATCTGATCTTACAGCACAATAACACTACCTATTGAATAATGAGAAGCTTGTGTTTACGCCCCCGAGTTTAATCAGATTCTTAAACAATACCGCGAGAAACGAATCTCGAACGCAATAAAGAAAGACGGATAAAAATAAATTAGCGTATCTCTAGAGAAGACTGATGGGGGTCGGAGAGACCGAGGAAGGAAAAAGTTGAGGGGTTCAACCCTTCCCTGTTTATTTACTCCCAACGCCCTGTGTCGCTACATTTTGATAGAGTTTTTATTTTAACTTTTATATTGGTTAACGAATTATATAGACTGTTAAATATAACTGATTGATTTTCTAGCTTTTTATTCATTTACCAAATGGAAAACTGATTTCATTAATTGAAATACACTGAAGAAATTAAAATAATAGTTATGAATTAAGTTTTGAAATATACCATCTGACAGTTTTTTTTTATTTAACCTATTTATCTTTTGTGTTTATCTTTATTAGGAACTCTAAAAGAAGTTTTGTGCTTCAGTAAGATATCTACAGGTGGGTATGTAGATACACCTTTTATTACCTACCTGCCTAGGCATGAATATTCAATTAAGACTTTTATCTAAATGTTAAAAGATATAAAGATACAATATATTGCAAGTAAATAATGTGAAGCATTTAAATTGGTTGATATTGTTTTATTTACCGCCAAACCAAGTCTAGAGGTGAGTCTTCAGGTGTGAACGAGACTAACAGATGGTTGGATTTAGCATTTAACTTTGGTCTAATGATGCGAGAGAAGTAAATTATTGATTATTTAAAAAGGAAAAAGGGTTGCAATATTTTAATTTCAAATGCCAATAATTTATCCAACGTCCATTTTTTTTCCGATTTTGTTCTTTTAGGTCCCTATACCTACCTAATATGGAGGAAAATTTTATACTAAATAATTATAGGTACCTACTTAAGGAATACCTGAAACTTAAACAATATATTTAAATAGGCGCTAGTCTCAAAATAAGTAAATTATGTTTAAAAAAATTCTGAGTTAAAGGGACAAGTAATTTTAAGCCGTGAATTAAAGGTAAGTAGGTACACTCAGTTAAGTACGGCGACACAGTAGCTTTAGAATACAATTCTATAGAGCAATAAATAATGCAAATGGATATTAGAAGCTAGAGTTAATTTTATTCACCACCCTTATTGTACTAATTCATCCCCCATTTACATGCTAGAAATGCAGGTGTAAGTGCAAACGTGAGCAGCTCGATAAATAGATGCGATTGGCATAAATCACTGGGAACGCATGCGCAGAACGAACTAGCCACTCAATTAACTGCCGCGATTTCAATTAAAACGCCTTACTGAATTTACGACGTTTCCTTATTTATTATACACTTTTGCTGTACCTACGAAGTTTGGCTTCGAGTTCGATCCAATAGATAGATTGAAACGAACGCAATAAAGGTCAATTTACCTAATCACGCTTTATATGCTCGTTCATATATAACATTATAAAGAACGAATGTAATAAGTACATACGTGGAACATGTTATATACAAAATAGTTTGCAGTGCCCGAAGCCCGGCGGCCAATCATAATCATTAAGTGTTAAAGCAATTAGGTAAGTAGCTACCACTTATTGGAACCGTCCGAACGAGACGGCCGATTCGCGAAACTCGGACCACGTCTTACAGCAGTTTGCATAAACGTTGCCCCGCCCATCAAATGTCACTTGCACCCAGTAAATAAAGCTTTCAGCGAGTTTTTAATAAATGGTAATTTCGAAAATATAGCTTCCGATGTACACCATATTATCTCTTCTCGGCGCGCATGAATATTTAATATATTTACAACATGCAACACCGTGAGAAAGGGTACGTATATAATTATGTACAAGTATCGAAATTAATTATATATTCGCCCTTGATAAACAGCCAACTACAGTCTGTACTCAATGATGAACTACCAATTACCCGATCTACTGAAATACCTCAGGAAAAATGCATTAAAATAAAAATACTTAGGTATAATTATTCGACATTCCTCTGGCCCGAGTATAATGAACACAGTAATATTTCACGAAAGCCAAACATACTAAACGGGGAATCACAACAAATAGTAAGACGTCCCGAGTTAAACACAAAGACTTATGCGTTGGAAATAAAACAAGTTCCAAACGAATAGCTACCAATAAACGCTCCAATAAAAATACCATAACAACACATAATTCAGTCATCAAACTAAATTACGTACAAATAATTTGGCCTGAGAAGCACACAATCAGAACTGGTTACAACTAGTTCTACGACTAGTTGGGGTACCGTCGTAAACTAATAAAATAAAAGTTGGAAGCGCGAACAAGCCAATAGATAATGAACTTTTATTGGTCAGTTTTACAGCTCTCCAAGTGATTGTAAAGTGAATAATTGTAGCTCGTTAAGTTAGGTGACTGTTACATACTTGCATGCTACCGCCCCACCACGCCACACAATAGATTGGCCGACCCATTGTTTGTTAACAAAACTGTGATTGGCAAGTACGAATAAAGTGGGAGCAATGACTCATTGAAGGTGTTTCATTAAGTAAACAGTAAGTTAGTTAGTTTTAATTACAGTCTGCATAATACATATATAGACAGCACATAATTCGTATTGTGTTTTCCAAGAACACTTATTACATTCAGTAAATATGTTACAACAATAATGTAAAGTAAATAATTATGAGAGATATTATTAATTTGAAAGGAATTAGTATTAATTTACCATAATTTCTAGTAGCTCTTTTTCAATAAGTTAATGGATTATTATGTATTTTCAATAGACAAGACCAATTGGAATTACGTTTAATACTTTTTCCGTCGTGTAAAACACCTACTTAGGACACAACTAATCAACAATGTCATGATAAACGATCATAAAAACTTAGTTCCCTCGGCCACAAATCATAATTTATGTAGAACACTTGTAATATCGACTGCACCAATTATTGTAAAGTGACTATTAAATAGGCCCTGGGTACAGATAGCGGCATGTTTATTACATCTAGTGTGTTCCTAGCTTTATTGCTATATAGCTATCCGCAGCAATTAATAACTGTTGTGGTAAGCGAACATTTCGTATGTGTCGTAAATTTTGAATTGGTCTCGTTATTTTATAGGGGTTAACTCGATTAACTGTAGGTTTATTGTATGTAGAGATTATCGTTACGGACATAGTATACATGTTATTGTCTTGGTAGAGTTAGCCTCAGACGGCTACGTTGACATTATGTAGTTAACCGTTGAAATATCGTAGCCTGATAATGGAATGCTTGCATTGTAGTGATTCATTTCAGAAATCACAGAAACAAAAAAAAACCTTTTATTTAATACTTGCACAATACAAAAAAAAAGACTATCGATTTGAAGAAGTTTCTCTTACTTACATTTCTCTAGACTTAGTTACATAATGTTTCAGGTACTGCCATCGACCATGATTATATACACACACATACATAATATATACATACACACGAACATCATGTTTCTTAATATCTCAATTGCCTAATTCAATATTCGAGATGGTCGCGTGTTATTGAGAAAAAACATATCAAATTTCGGACTTATTTTTTTTCTGTCCTCAACCAATAATTCAAGCGGCCTGCATAAAATTATAATTTACACGGATATGCAAATTAAACTTACCGAAATGTAGGTAGGTACCTTGATACTACATCAAGTTTCCTAAGGTATGTTCTCAGGAACAAAACAGTGAGGTTAGTCGCACAGTTAAGGGAGTCGTGTAGAGGACAGGGCAGGTCGGGTGAGCGATACTATCGACTCACGAACCTTTCCAGGGATAGGGTTGAACAGGATCCAGTAATGTTCAGGAAGATTTAATTTATAAAACTAGACTTTACAAAGGCTTGTAACAAAATTAGATATTAGGACCTTTTCAGGACACTTGCAAAAGCTGTCAAGAGAATAAAAAAAATTCAAGAAAAAAAACTTTTTTTTTTAATTCAAGTAGTAAGTAAAAATGATATCCAAGTAATATTAATATTATTTTATTTGATGTTCTTATAATTAGTATGTAGTATGTGCAAGCTCAATATCTATCGGGGGTCTGGTAGTAGAGATTTTTTAGAAATAAGTAGTAGTAGAATTTTATTTATAAATGATTGGTGTGTGTAAATAAATAACTAAGAACTCAAAAACAAGAAAAAGAGTAAAAAAATCACTAATTTTATTTCACAATTTCTTACTTGAATTAGCTACAGGTAAGTATTATTTTTTATTCTCTACAAAAATATGTATAGCTATCTATAGGTATACCTATTCGATTACCCAAAAGCAAAGGGAACTCCCTTGTTTATGACCTTAATAAAATTATTCTTGAAAAATAAAGTAGAGTCGATAGCATTTGCTTTTTATTCCAAAGATGATAGAGTTTCTTTCGACAACCCTGTTTCAGATACATGTCGCCACATATATGTATGTTTACCAACTACATTGAAGGAAATCAGAGGATAGTTTTATTTCGAAATCTTTGTTTACCTATGAATAATTATTTAGAAGTTGTCTTTTGTTTTTAGCATTCTAAGTGAAAATATTCAACCTCTTTCATAAAGACTTCTAGAATTATTTATAGTTGTACCTGTTACATTAAATTCATATTACATACGTGGTATATAATTATATATACTTTACCTTTATCTACTTGTTTGCATGTATTTTTCATGTTAAAGATATAAAAGATACAGCGTATCAGAATAAAAAGGTTGAACATAATTATACGGTAGCTCGTAGCAATCTTCGAGGAAAATTAAAAATAAAGTAAATGCTTGATGTTTTAATCAATTTTTTATTTAGAAAAAAAATAGTTTAAAATATTATAGACGCAGGAACATTGGAACGTCTTTTTAATCGTATACAGTTTACAGTGCTAATGTTCGATTTTGCCGATCGTCTTTTGTTTATTAAGTACCTATATAAATATCCAAACTAAATTCTTAAATCAATTGTTAACAAAAACCTAACGCTTTTATTCTTGAATCGATAGGCAAAATCGATCTATTAAATCACCTTTACTTAATTCACTATTAAGAACTAAACCATCATCACAACTTATGTAAATCAATGTAGAGAACCCATGAAGGAACCCTATTATAACAAAATAGAACTTTCAAACTCCCACATAAATATCCAGTCGGTACTTGTATACAAAACCTGCCTTAAACAGACAAAGGTAGAGGTAGTAGCCACATAAGCGATCACATCTCCCTGCCTACATATTAAAGTACATACACACAAACAGACATGAAAACACGTATGCACCGGCTACGCAGTCTTTGTTTTATTACAATCCCATATAAATGCAATATTTTAATAAGAAACTTTCAGTGAATAACAATTAATTATAATAAATATAAAAACGTTAACGTGTATTGATTAATCTGTATGAATTATGCAGACGTTTTCGACTAATTAACGGGCTCAATGACTAGGTTTGGGATTCGTGAATTTATTTAATTTAATAGGTATGTGATATTAATGTTTTAAGAGCTATATTTGCATATAAGAGACCTGTATTGTGAGCTACTGTTTTTTGTTTTTGAATTTTCATAATTAAGTTTTAAATCATCTGCCTTAAAATAGCGACATGAATATTTTATTAAAATTAAACAAATGATAGAAAAACAAATGTAGAGTCACAATAAACGTGTTCTAGTGTAGTTTTATCTTGGATATATAAAAATATGATTTTATTGGTGTTTCGTAGTAGCGTCGTATTATATAAAAAAAGAGTTTGTCAAACATTTTACCTTTCTTATTTATTTATTGGACACAAGTGTAAAATATATTTTTTGTTGTTTATACATAATAAATATAATACCGGCCTATAAACGTCCCACTGCTGGGCACAGGCCTCTTAGGGAAAGGGCCATATAGGGAAGCAATGGGAAAGGAATATTTGACCTAAACTGAAGCTATTGTTTTTATGGAGTAAGTTACATAAATAATTAACTAGCTTTAAAAATTAGTTCGGACTTAAATTATTATTTATATTTGTTACCATATTTCTAGAACGTATTGTAAGCAATGAGGCATCTAAAACGCTATATTCTGTAACAAAAATATCCGCCTCCTTTCATATAATTTGTGCTATCAATTATCTACTAAACCTTTCTTATAAAAGAACTGGCCTCTATAAATAACTTATAAAAAACTAGATACCTACCGGCAAGTTGATTTAGCAGCTAATAAAAACATCTTGACGAGTTATTGACAGATAAAATTGACTAACAAACAACTGATACACTGAAATAGTTATAGGCAGATGTTTATAAAAAATATATACTATAAGACTCGTATGGTTGGAGGGATAGTAGGTACCTACATGACTATGTACTGAAATGAACGAATTATCGACGAACTTAACCTTTTTATAACCACATCTGCTCTTTATGATCTTTATAATTTACTAAGGTATGTTTTAATTAGGTGAGAAACATGGCACTGAAGTAGTCATTATTCTTAATTGAAAACGTACACTAGTCCTGTCTTACTCAGAGTTACGCATCTTGAATAAAAACTAAGAAACAGTTGCTGTGGTAACTAAGAAGAAACAGAATATCTCTATCTATAATTATTAAGCTCTATGTACGGTTGAGTGTCGTGCTGACCTAGCGGTTCATTGACCGGATCCGTATGCACCTGGTTGCAGGTTTGAACCCAGGCAAGTACCTAGCAATGTGACCTTTTTAAATTTATATGTACTTTCATAATTATTCTAAGACATAATTGACAAACGGTGAAGGAAAACTTCGTGAGGCAACCTAGATTCCAAAAAGCGGAATCTGATATCGCCAACCCGCAATGAGCAAGCGTGGTGATCAATGCTCATCCTTTTCTTTATGGGAAGAGGCCTGTGCCCAGCAGTGGGACAATTATACGCTGGTATATGTATGGGTATACTACCTGCTCATAAGATGTATTCAAAGTCATTATATTATAAAATTATAAACGTATAAAGCATTAAAATTTCGATCGCTATGCTCCAGTAAAATTGAGATGTTCGAAATTCGGGCCACGATACCTCGTTGTCCAATATATTTTCGTATCGGCTAAATAATTATCTGTTATCGTCGATTTGGCAGGCCAGGTCAAGGACCTCGAAAATGGCCGCTCCGCGCAACGACAGCAGCATAATATACCAATAAATAAATTATTTACCTCGTAAATAGATTTTTTGATTTATGTAACACATTTAACTTATTCAATTCAAACCAGTAATGTTTATGTACTTTAACGATTAATTCCTCAAGTTTTTGCTTCAAATACTTGCACACAAGTCCGCCTCGCTCGATTATTGCAAACACGATACGACAAAGTTGTTAGTTTGTTAAATGCCTTATAATCTTTCACCATATCGCAGGGAGCTCAAAGCGCAACTGACTACGTGATCTAGTTTTTGCACACCTCGACTCTTAAGAAATGAGATTTAAATCCTGATTTAACGAGTTGACACGTACATTTAATGCTATTCAGCATTTTTCTACATGAATAGCACATCCAAATAGGTAGAAAGATATTCGTGGGTTTTTCTTTTGCTGGCAGTACGTGGAGCGAGGTTTGGAATTCAGTTTTTAGCGACCGTTTGACTCTTCAGCCGCCATATTTGGCATACGAGATGAATCGGACTATGGTCAATTTAATTAATAGTTCCCACCGCTTATCGTCCGCCGGTAAAGTCGATGAAGTCATTATGCATGCTTACGAAATATTAAGACCTCGACGCGCCAACAGCCTGTATTAATTTTTTTGACACCTAATTATTGTATATTGCGGCAGAGTTTTTGTTAGTGTTAATTATGACGGGAAGCGGCAGTTAACAATCAGTCAACATGTAGGATGCCATTTTAATAATTACGATGACCAGTAAATTATGTATAATTGTTTCGATCGAAGTAGGTAGTCTTAAAGCGGGTGTTATTACGACATTCTACGTGCTCGACGTGGAGACAGTCGGGAACATCAAAAGGTGCAGCGGACTTAGTAAATTAAAACATTGCAAAACAGCTATACCGTAGAAGTCGCGCTTGGGCGACTTCGAAAATGGCATCGCGCGTCGACTGGTGACGGCGAGTAAGTTTTTCGCGACCGTCTCCACTCGATAAATAATGGCGGTGACTTTGACAAAAACTCACCTAGTCCTGTTCGGTGGCCGGCGGCGCGCGCCCCCGCGCCCGCACCGCAGTCGCCCCGCAGCTACCCCGCAGCCGCGCCGCGCCCCGCGCCCGCCCCGCACTCGCCTCGGAGCTTTTTCTGCCCATTCCACGGCGCCGGCGCAATCGCGAACCGCTCACTTCCATCATTACAGACGTAACCCTAACTATTTACACTGCTACTGGCTAAATAATAACTACTTATATTTATGGCAATTTGTTTAACTTCACCGACTATTAAAACTGCAGGAACACGATCACGTTTACACTATACTTATGCGAGAGTATTGAAGAATTAGATGGCGCGGAAGGTTATTCTGTTTCACACTGTCCGATATAACGATAGCGGATAATTAATTTAACTTACGACTCTTTATTTACTTAGCTTTAAGGGTACGAGACCGGGTCTCTTTGGTAGGCATATTAAATTTGTACAATGTAATATAGTTCGTGACGCCGACGCTGCCGAGCAGGGAGCGCTACGATCGCACATAAAGTAAAACGCACTACGATACACCTACACTATGTTACACGGAAGAGATTTCTACAAATTGCACTGGTTTCCAAACGCGAACATCTTCGACGATTACGCGGATTAAAATATAAAAGTATATAAAAAATCAATAAATCAACAAAAACAAAACCCGAAACACAAAATAATACGACCCGTTTCTAGTCTAGCATTCAACAGTTTATTGTTCCATCATTCGTTTAGAAAAAACATTGCGTCTAGTTAAAAATTAATTTAAAAATAATCACAACAACCGAACAACACTTAAATAACGAGAAAATAATTACAAACAATTTACAAAAAAAAAACCACAATGCTATAGAGTGTTCGGCGGACTGCGATTGTATCACTGGACAAGGCGGTGCGCGCGCAGGCTTAGTGCTCGGGATGGCCTTGCGCAGCAGCCGCGGCCGCCGCGGCCGCCGCTGCCGCTTTCTGCGCTTGCGCCTGCTTCTCCTGCTCATTCAACTCCTTTATAGCCTGAATCTCTTTCTTTAATTTCATCCTTCGATTTTGGAACCATATTTTGATTTGCCGCTCCGTCAAACATAGGGCGTGCGCCATTTCTATGCGTCTCCTCCGTGTGAGGTAGTGATTTGTGTGGAACTCTTTCTCTAACTCTAGCGTTTGATATCTAGTGTACGTTTGTCTTCCTCGTCTTCTGAGGCCGTTCGCTCCTGAAACAAAAGAAAGACAATTCTATTAATATCTTTAAATCGAAGCAGTTAAATGTAGAGGCAGATTGGTAAAAAGTTTGTGCATTGAACCGACGCATCTGGTCTCAGGCGGAGCATTTGAATGTTGAATGGGATTGGTTGTCTCACGCAGCTTAGTTCAAATGACGTTACAATTGGCGGTGACGACAGCTTCATTTCGCTTAAACGTCGATATTGATATATGCGCAGGGGCAGCCTTTGAGAGCCACCGACCGGGGAATTAAGACTGGTTACAAACTTGATTAAGAAACATAAACACGTGTGGGCGAGCATGTGATATTGTTGATTTTAGATGCAATATAAATGCAGGTGCATACTTAAATTAGAATGTAATATGCCATCGAGAGAACTTGTTATTACCTAGCATTGATTCAGTAGTTTTAGATATTAAAACAAAACTCGATAAATCAATATTGAGCTTTCATCGGATTGAATTGGAATGTTTTACAATTGCGAACCAAGAACTCGATTCGACAGGATAACTGAATAAGAGGCCAATAGCCGTGACTCGAAAAAAATCGACAGATTTCAGGGCTGCTCTACCTAATTTTATCTATGGTCTATGGCTTGACAATTAAAGCAAATATTTTAAATATTTTAATATTATAAAAGTCTTCGTTTCAAGAATAAAGGAAAAATATAGTTCGTCAACTCTACGGAAAAAATACAAATAGAACTTGAATTGATTTCAAAATAATATAAATATGTTCGCATTGACGTCATAACGAGGCCGTAAAATTATTCATTACCTACTCTAGAAATCGAACAAGGTTTACGCTGCAACAGGGCTACAACTATTAGGACGCTACACAAGTCCGCTTCATTTCTACCGGCTTCGGTCGTCCTCGTCGTGCACCACAATGTATGTACGTCGACGGTCGCGGCGCCCGAGATCAGCGCGGCTGCGCCAGCTGTCAAGGCCGACGGCATTTGTCAATTTGAAAACATAACAAAAATTTTTACGTGTTTTTATAATATATTTAATTTTTTTAGTTTTGTAAGTTAGTTGCTAAGTGTAAATTCAATTATAATTAAATGCTTAGTGATAATAGTGATGTGGTTGTAGGAAGTGCTAGTCAACCTTCACAAAACCAAAATACCCTGGAGAGGTGTCCTCTGTGCACCCAGGCAAGATTTTTTAAAGGTAAGCGGGGTCTGAATGTGCATATTGGGAAGGTGCACAAGCCCCCAATTGCAATCACTTCAGACCCTGTCGATAGTCTTTCTCAAGCAGCACCCAGTTTCGATTCCCTTTGGAAAACACTATCAAAATTCAAAACCAATGTCTCTATTTTAAAGCGAGTTCCCCGCGGCGCGAGACCTCTCGTAGCACAACACCTGGCAGGCTGCATTCGCCTTGCTGCCCGGGAGAACTCGTTAAGTGCCTGGGAACATCTGCTCACCTTCCCTTATAGGATTTTACATGTTGAAAAAAATTTGGCACCTAAGAAAACTTTAACTTCCCAAATTAAACATAATTGTAATGTTTCGGCCCATAATTTGGACACAAAATTATTGACACACAGAATTACCTCGTCAAGAGGTATTTCAAATCTTGTTGAATCCAAATTAGGGGAAGGTGACATTAGCGGAGCAGCCAGGATTCTTTTCAGCAGTGACGTGGTGGCACCTTGTTCTCCAGAAACTCTCGCAGCTCTGGAGAGCAAACACCCTGCCCCTGCAAATGGCCTTTCCTTTCCCGACCCCCCTGATCCAGACATTCACTCCCTCACCATTACAGGTCAAGAGGTGATCGCAGCTCTTTGTTCCTTCAAGAGTGGCTCTGCTGGCGGCCTCGACGGCTTGAGCCCTCAACATTTGAAGGACTGTGTCAGCTCAGGTGCCGGGGAAGCTGGTGAGTTGCTTTTGAAGGAGCTCACGGCTCTGATCAACCTCATGCTCTCCGGCAAGGTTAACGGTTCCGTCATCGACGTCTTGTACGGGGCTAATTTATGCGCCCTGCGCAAGAGGGATGGCGGCATTCGTCCCATTGCCGTAGGCACTACATACCGTCGTATGGCAGCCAAAATCTGTTGCAAATTTTACGGTGAGGTAGTTTCGAAAAAATTTCAGCCCCTGCAACTTGGTTATGGCTCCAAAGGGGGCTGTGAGGCTGCTGTACACGCGTTGTCGACCTATCTAAATTCTGGCAAAGGAGAGGTCATCTTGAAGGTTGACATAAAAAACGCTTTTAATTCAGTTAATAGGGACACCTTGCTGGCAGAAACAAAAAAAGAATTACCTCAAATTTTTAGTTTCCTTTGGCAATGTTACAGACAACCATCCAAATTACTATATCAGGACAACCTTTTGGAATCAGCTGTTGGTTGTCAGCAAGGTGATCCCCTTGGGCCAGTGATCTTCAGTCTAGCAATTCACCCAATTATTCGACAGCTAAATTCTAAATTTAACGTCTGGTATCTTGACGATGGAACCCTTGGAGGCGATGTAGACACGGTTTTTAATGATCTGTTGCTTTTAAAAAATCAATTTCAGTCCATAGGACTGGACCTAAATTTATCTAAATGTGAATTATTCATTTCTGACCATACTGACAGACAATTGACCCTTTCAAAATTTAACGCTATAGCCCCCAATATCAAAATTGTAGATAAAAACTCTCTTCGTCTCCTTGGGTCTCCAATCTTTGATGATTCCTTTCCTAAATTTATTGATGAAAAAATTCAAAATTTCAATGACGTTTCTGGCAGACTTTTACAAATTAACATGCATTCGGCCATCACCCTAATTCGTTATTGTTGTTTTGGCCCTAAATTGACTTATTTTCTCCGTGCTTCCCATTTATGGAAGCACCCTCACCTTTTGGAAAAAATGGACCAAATTATCAGACACACACTGTCTTTGATTTTAAATGTGGCCATGGATGACCGAGTTTGGGTTCAAGCCACTCTTCCTATTCGTATGGGAGGGCTCGGCGTCCGCAAAATTACCAGTATTAGTTTACCAGCTTTTATATCCTCGGTCCACGGTACTGATAAGTTAATCAGGAATATCCTAGCTTCTACACTGATTAATTTTGATGTGCCGTGTTTCTCCGAGGCTGTGGATGCCTGGAGACTTGCTTGCCCAAAATCAAATCTTCCTGACTACCCATCTTCCCAGAGACAGTGGGATGAGCCGCTCTGCAGAGTAGTTAAAGAAAGTCTTATTTCTACGTCTACTTCTACTGCGGAGCGTGCGCGCCTGCTGGCTGTTGGCGAGTGGGAGTCAGGTCTTTGGCTTCACGCACTGCCATCGTCGCACATCGGCACCTTGTTCGACAATACTACTTTCCGCCTTGCTGTTGCACTACGCATAGGTGCTTCATGTTGTTCACCGCATCGCTGCCACTGCGGTGAAGTAGTCAACAGCCTCGGACACCACGGCCTATCCTGTAGCCGTAGCGCAGGTCGCATAGCGCGGCACGCGAATATCAACGACATTATTCGACGAGCTCTTGTTGCTGTCGGCGTTCCAGCTGTACTCGAACCCAATGGCTTGGCACGTGATGATGGCAAGAGACCGGACGGCATGTCGCTATTTCCATGGAAGATGGGTAGGCCTTTAGTGTGGGACGCTACATGTGTCGATACTCTTGCGCCATCCCATCTTCCAAGTTCATCGTGCTGTGCTGGTGCTGCTGCTGCGGCTGCTGAAAACCTCAAACGGCGGAAATATAACAACCTAATGGGCAGTTATATATTCGAGCCGTTTGGGGTTGAAACACTTGGACCGTGGGGCCCGAGTGCACATATGGTTTTCAAAGATCTAGCCAAACGCCTTGTTGACACTTCACGTGACCCGAGGGCTGGCTTTTACCTTGGACAAAGAATAAGCATTGCCATACAACGTGGCAATGCAGCCAGCCTAGTGGGCACACTTCCGGTCGACAGCGATGCGGATGAATACTTTGACGCCATTTTTTAAACTTTTATTAATATATATTAGTTTTTTATTTATTTTTTCGTGTGTATATATCATTTATTATTTTAGTTATGTTAAGATTGTATATATTTAAAGTTATTGTAAATAAACGAAATTATTGTATTTACAAATATAACGTTACTTTTTATATAATTATATTTTAGGTATAATACAAAATGAATAAGAAATTTTTGTTGTTATATAAAAACAAATAACTGGTAAAAAAAAAAAAAAAAAAAAAAAAAAATTTTAACCTAAATTTAGTTCTGAAGTTTAGTATGATCAGAAATATTAGATTTTCACCATTCAATAAGGTTCACTGTTTGATACCAATAAGCTCCTTAATATTATGTCATTCACGCCTAAAAAAAGTCACTTCATCGAGTTAAAAAAAAATGGAATTGTATGTACTGTTGTTTAGACTAATTACACTTCACTCTTCCTAACAGAAATAGAAGCTGTTGGTAAACCTTTTCTAAATAAATAAATAGATTTTATCTATAAGAATTAAAATTTCTATGTTAAACCACTTGCTTAAATAGTATAACTACGGCTATGTAGACTAATTGTTATTCTATTTATCCCTCCACATATATAAGTTACGGTACTCGTACACATAAAGTATTGACATATCAGAGAATCCGACTGTAACACCAACAAGATCTAGAATTATTAATAACTTCACTATTTATTGCTAATATATATTAATATTAAAATGCCAGCCCTGTCGAGGCGGTTATTCGACGGCTTTCATTGCATGCTGTCCGTTGCGTGCACCTTAATATTATATACAGGGCCAAACGCACGCTGCGATTCTCTTTTTTTTTTGCCTTCGATCTTTCTCCGTAGGTATATTATATATCAGATTAAGACCAATCAGAATGTATCTGGATTTAATTTGGAGGTTTTTATCGCAATAAGTATTGCACGACCTATTTGATTGTATCAGTTATGAAATATTACTGGGTAAGTGATCGGCGTTGAAGATCGTGCCTGATGCTTACTGTTTTATTGAAACGTAAGGTGTTGTGTCGTAATTTTGAATGGAATTTTAAGTTTTATTTCAACATTTTGATGTTTAAGAACGCATTCAATTTATTTATAGTTATATAATCTGAAGATACTGTGTTTGTATTGATTCTTGTGGGAATATATTTTATTTGGTTTTCACCATACTTATCAGATATGATTGAAAAGAGGTTAAATTTTGATTAGATTCCGTAAGTCAGTTTGAACTTTGACCCGGTGTTTCACACCAACCTAGCTATTTGGTAAGACTTGATGGGGATTTTATAAGATGATATTAAACTGTGTGACGTATACGTTCTAAAGATAACAGTTGCTTCAAGAACTTTGTAAAGAAACCTTTAGCCGAAGCATTAACCAACCAATCAGAATAAAAAAAAACAATCGGAGCCCATCACAAAGCGAAACACAACCATAAAGAACATTAAATACGTGTCATAATTAAATAACATGAGCGATAAAACACTCGAACAAACACATTGCTTGCTTTAGTACATACAGAAATAAAAGCAAAGATCTGAACCCGTACTTCTCACAACATTAAAGGGTACACGATCCAATTTAATGGCTCAATTATCTGGAGTAGTGAGATCGGAGCCTGCGTAAGGCCACGCGGCACTTTTCATACCTTATCTATCTCCTTAAGTTGTAAGAGTATAGTTTAATCGGCATCGTGAGAAAGCCAGTAAATACATGCTCGTTGATTGAAAGTAATTTGAAATTGAACATGTGGAATATTTAATTAGATATAATTATGTGTATTTTATATTTCAATGAAAAACCGATGTATTTAGGCTGTAGTAGAACAAGCAATCGACCTTAGGAAAAAATAAATTCTATAAATATTGTTTTAATATTAGACATTGAAATAACACTTTCGGTGTGACTTTGCCCGTGACCAAGACCAAAGGCGTTGAATTTCGCGAAGAAAAATCAAAACAAACCGTTCAAAGAATCTGTTTTAAAATATTTTTCTTAGTGTTATGTACCTACTCACATAATTTAATTGGCAACTATTATGAATGTACGTACTATTTCACTGTTTGATTCTTTGGTTCTATTTACTCTTTTCTTATTAACTCAATTCTTGATAGTCCCAACATACTTAATTATACGACTTCCTATAAACAAATTACACGGAAACTGTGGGAAACTACGTCTTAGTTTGCATACTGTTTTTTCATCCTTAACATTCTGCGTTTTTATCTAGTGAATGCGACACAACCTCACTAATGATATGACCAATAAGGTTCGACCCGACTCATTTGCATTTCAGTCCTTAAATGTGAAGATACAATTATAGACTTGAATACAACGAAGTTGCACTTTTCCAGTCACATCTACCTAAGCCACACAAATAATTACCCCACAAGAAAGCAATTCCCGCCTTAGAGTATCACCGGGTAAAGTGCAACCTTTTTAATAATTAACAAAAATTCTTGCGCCCAGTACATAGGGGGTAATTGAGTGACGCTAATTACCTAACCCGTAAAAGCCTTCTGAGGGTAGCACGTGAATTGTGGGGCCACTGTTTATGTACGAGTTATTTACGGGATTAACTATAAATCGTTGTTTATGGTCGACAATTGTAATAAACTTAACAAACAATGGGTTTTGTGATTTAAAAAATTAGAATGACGTGGTAAATAAGTATTCATGGCACAATATGTTTTATATTATGGGTATAAGTATGTAGATGTAGGTACACTATATTTTTCGATAAAGAAGAGAAAGAACTGTTAACATACTTCTACAAAGGTAGTCCAGTTTAAATTCAGGTTTAATCTTTGTAATTATTTATAGAGTAAATGATAGGATTAGAAATCCAGGATTATGTTGATGAAATTTTGTGGCATTTGTCATTTGAAATATCAAAGATTTTTATTATATACCTAATTGTTACGGAATCATTGGTCCAACGAATCCATCGTTCCTCCTCATACACCGTAATACTAAAACGGTTATACTACCGTTTAAAACTCCGTTTATCTCACATATAAATAACGTGGTCCATTAATTCGATGTACCAATGTATAATATGCTGTATTGATTAACCCAAAAACAACTTCAGAATGACGAATGCAACAGTCGTGATAATCAAATGCATTAAGAATGATTACTTTGGGCTGCAGTATTGCATGTTAATTTGGTGCTTTCTCTCTGTAGGTATAATTTTGTATCGATAAAATTTTGAAATGTTCGTGAAACAAATAAGTAAGAATTTCAGAAATTATCTTGAAATGAAATGATTTCCGAATTAAATTACATTTTATCTTAAGTTGAAATAAGACTTATGTAGTCTCTTACCCTGCTGACTTTAAATTGCAATTAAAAGTTAAGGAAATAGGGGAATTAACTCGTTAATAACAAAGTTTCATTAAAATAGTAATGGTACAGTTTACTGTGAAAAGCTACGTTGAGTTAATTTTTCCCCTCACACAAATATCACCAAAACATCAACACTGCACGTGTGCCAACTAATTAGGGCTACCATAATTTCAGTGTCAATTTTCGCCTTATAAATTCTCCTCAAAATCCGGAGTACGCCGTAAAAGCAATAAACATGACACAAATGGCTTCATTAACGCAGAAGGCGGTGTTTGTGGCCTAGAAAAAAAGTGTAGTGTCACACACAAGCCTTAATAGATATATAATGACGGCACGTTTCCGTTATGCACAAATCTGAAAAATATAGTCTGCGTAGACGCATTACGTGTTCCGGTACGCAGGGCGGGACAGTACGGACCCCAAAGGTTATGGCTCATGCTCACGAGGTAAATAAAAAATGGTCCGAACAAAATTTTACTCATTAGCATGGCATATTAAGTACCGTTCACCGTAACTGCCAATTAAAGTTTGGTTACCATAAAAACGCCCAATGAAATTTGAGGTTTCAAGCAAAATAACCAACATTGAAAGCTCAGATTTAATACATAAAGCGACAATAATAAAGCTATAACTGTGTGATCTCAATCCGATCTTGATTACATTCGAGAGTGGCCCGGGGCGGTCGATTCAAAAACAGGTTAAACGAATTTGTGTTCGGAAAGGCGAAGAGCATTAAAAACGCAACATTTTTCGTTGAAAAACAACCAGAGAAAATTACAATATAATCTGACTCTCAAAAATTCAAGTTCAAAAGCAAAAAGACAATGAACGCTTCCAAGGAAATCGACTCGTAACCGTTCCCAAGATTCCCTTCGTACAAGTGTCGGGCACAACCCGTTCTGCAACACGTGTCGCAAACAAAAGAAACTTGTCCAAGTTGCCCCCCTCTCCCCATCGGGCGACAAAAGGATTGCGCAAGTTATATTAGTCGTAAAGAATTTCGGACTAAGATCTATAAGGTTGTAAACCGCTCGTAACTCACAATGGTCCCGCAGTTGCGGAGGACATTCGCAACAACTGTTGTTTGCTTCGATGTTTTAATTGTTCCTAATTCGTAAAACTTTTCAGCGTGATTTACTAGTGTTGTTTTAGTAGATCGGTGGCTTTTGAGTTTTTTTTTCCAATATCGCCGAACATGTGGCGCGCGGTTGACAACGCGGGAAGCGGTTATTTACACTGGTGGGATCGTAAACGGTTTTTAATGACAAAAACAATAGCTTTAACTTTTTTGCTATGAACGTAACTGTAAGGGTGTTTTATAGTTTCAGTTTAGTCTGATGGGTTTACGATCAAACGGGACAATTGTGTTAGCATATTTCAATGGAAGGGCGACATTAAAACGGATCACGTCGGCGACTTGCCCACGCGCTCAATTTTCTTCGATAAAATTATGTAAAGTAGATATTTACGCTCGGAGTCTAATGAGTCAAATTAAGATAACGTGTTGTGTTCGACTTCGCATAACATGTTCTACAAGTCAATAAATGTGTCTAGGACTTGTCGAGACGGGGCAGGGTTTGCCTGCGACATTCTGTGTCTATTACATAAACAGATGATAGCTGTATTAACTCTGCTTTATTATAGGTCTTCAAGACGCGTAATTATAGTATTGGTTTTAATTATGGAAATGATGTTCTAATAAATATGAGCTTCAGTGTTGATGCTGGGGAGGCGACATTGAAAACATCATATATCCAGTGAGAGATACCATAGAAAATTTTGTGTACAAATGGTAGGTATTATGCCTATATAAAATTAACGTATAGCCATGATAGCAGTTAGAGAGGTATACCTAAATTAAACTTAATTATAGCCTACCCTAACCCATATATTTACATATAAGTATCTACTATAATTATCTAAGTATCTACTGACATAAAAGCTTATATTATGCAAAATAAATCCTAGCCCTATAATTTTCCAATAATTTTATAACATGATCCCAAAGAATTGAGATACATTTTAGGTCGTTACTTACACGTATTTCTGAACTACATGACGCCATAATGAAATCCATAACCCAAAAAACGTGTCCAATGCACTTTTTTAATACATTATCATCTCATTACCCGCGATTCGAGCGATTTTAAATAATCGAGATCGTTCATTTTCGAGTGTTTCCTTATTACATATTCGCAGCCAACGGGCTCGACGGAACATAATCACTCAAATTGGTAACTCGAATCGCAAATTACAAAATTGATACGAAAAAATCCGGTCGTGGTGGGGAGGTAGATGAAATTCTTAACTGTATATAAATATGTATGTGTGCGCATTTGCGTATGTAGGTGGTGCAGGTAAGAAAGAGGCTACTCGGCCTGCTCCCACCTGGGTGGTCTCAGAATCAACTGACCGATTACAAAGTATATAGACACCACGCTATAACACATTGGCTGCCGCTCTCCTTTATATCTACACGAAGTGAATTATTGTTTAAAATAAAAGCTCGCATGAATTACTGTATCAATGCGCGGTGTAATTAAACCACTGCTGTAGGGTCCGCAACGCAATTTAATGTGGAATGCTTATTTAGTTAGAGTGTTTTATAACGGCTATTTGTAACGTCAGACGGCAGCGCAATATTGAGTTAGTAAGAACTAAAGTACGCGTAGCTAAAAGAAAGAAAATTTATACGCATGTTCATTCGAGGGCACGAAGTCGTAAATATATAAAGGGTTTACCTATTCCACATTGGCTCGACTCCTATGCAGGGACGTCCAAAGAATTAATTCGCTAAATTATAGTTTTAAATTCCTGGTAAAGGCGGAATAATATACAGATCCTAACGATGCCAACATCGCGGCGTAATTTTAATGGACTTTCCAAGACGCCGCTGCTTTCCCGCCATCTGCAGTGCCGACTTCCAATCAGCTCACTAGATGTGTATCGACTTGAGAGCTTGCTTGTTATCTCAAAAACACAATATGAATAATACATTAGTGGCCGGTGTAAGAGTACACGCTCTCTTAAATTGGCAAAGCTTAATTGACTCAAAGGTTGAAAATGAAACGAAGGATTCGAGTCCTACCGGCAATACGGCAACTTTTTATGTAATCAGTACTCGACCGACCACATAACGGAATCAATTTAAATCGGTTATGTGAGATTGCGTATAAGGGTTGGTAAGGTCAGCAGAACCAATTAATTAATAAAAAAATAATTATTTATCATGTGGGATATTACGAATTACGTGTATGTAGAGGGCGCAGCTTTTGCGATTTATGCCAAGGAATATACTAGTCATAAACCGAGGTATATTTAGGGTATTATTTAATTATTTTCAGTAGGTAAAACTTTATGTGTTAAAGTAGTCAATTACCAAAAAATATAAAAATCATTCTTTACGATTTTAAACTTTTATAAATATTTCAAGAAGCTAAATCGTCGCAAAACAAAAGCACCACGACCTTATGATTACATTTATAAATGTAATGCTACCGCAGGTACTTACATGTAATTTAAGGTTCATATTTGTCTAGACCTGCCTATATTTAATTAGAAGCTTATATCATTTCGATTTCAATGTGCTGAACAAATTTTCTATGTGATTAAACAACGGCTGTACGGAAAGGGGCGGGCAGAGCAATACGCCTTTATAAGTTAGTATCTTGTTCTTAGACTCATATTGCGTTTCACTTGTAGTGGCAATTAACTGGAAAATACTAACGCGATTGTTTCGAATTGTTTGGCAGTTTTAACTTGGAAAAACTGTCGAAAACTGAAAATATATTAAAAATAAAAATTTCTTCTTTGAATATAAAATTACGCTCATCATTTTGATGTACAAATACATATAGGTAGCACATAGCTTCGTACATAATTACCTATTGTATGACCAGCTAGGTTATTTTATATTTGTAGGTATAACATGTTTCACTGGCCTGATGGTCTAGTGGTCAGTGATCCAGACTCCTAAGCCCGTGAGAGAAGAAGTCGTGGGTTCGATTACCACCTAGGAAAAATAATTGTGTGATGAGCACGATCATTTGTACTGTGTCTGGGTGTTATTTATCTATAATATGTATGTATTTAGAAATATATAAGTAAGTATGTTTATCAGTAGTCTGGTTGCCAAAGTACAGGCTCTGCCTAGTTTGGGATCAGATGGCCCTTTGTGAGATGTCCCAAAATATTATTATTATAATTATAACTTACCACAAAACGGGTTAAAATATTCTGGCTTGCATATTATCGGTCAAAATACATACTGTATAAGCATTAATAAAAAGAGACTTTTATGTAGTATTCAATATCGAAGATAGCTATTAAAGTAATTGCGAGGGAGTACCTACATGGCACAAGACATGACGCTCTCAAGGCGTTTACCAAGAAAATTAATAATTTGCAAACCAAAATGGCGTCTTCAACCTGATTTTTTTCTGTATCCCTAGATGATAATTTTTCGATGCCCCAGCAAACGTAAATTATCGACGACAGTGTGACAAGATCGACATCTTGATAGTCATGCCGAAACAAACCCGTTCATGATCGATGCTTGTCGCTAATTATGCCCTTTAAATGTTCTCAGAATGTGGTATTAAACCACATTCTGAGAACATTTAAAGGGCATAACAGTCGCGTAATATTTTTAATATGATACATGTCAAGACTTTTAAATTTCAAACTTAAACCATAAAGCTATGTAAAACAACCCCTGAACAATGTTTGACCCCTTTCTATATCACTTTTCGATATATCGTCCCGATATTAGACCATACATCAGGGCTGAACGCAATAAAAATTGGACGTCCCGAGAGGATTAGGCCAAACCCTGACATATGTGACACGTGAAAGCCTCAGACTATTTCTTTTCAAAGGGGAGGTCGGCGTGTGTTATTTAAAAATCAATTTTAGAGAGCACTTAAAACACTGATGTACTTCAAAGACATTTATGTGACGTACAGAATGGGCGGACGACGTGCCGCACATTAATATGATGAATACATCAGCTGTTACTCAAAATAAATGACTCAATAAATCAATAATAGACTGTTATTAAATACGAGGTCATGCAGCGTATAATTTGCACAATACAATTATAAGCATCAATAATGTCTATATCTATATTAACAAGGGGCCATGTAGAAAGCCACTCGAACAAGCCCAAAGTACACGAAACCATTGACGCAAATAATTTTAACACAAAGCATACTTCTGAAACCAACGCTAACAAGATGCAGCTGTTGCGATCTCTCAAACGGAGACCATTTTGAAAAACTCGTTAGAGTTTTCGAAAATAGAATATAAAATGTGTCACTCCTTCCCCGATAAATCAGCCGTGATGAATGTATCCAAGTTAGGAGCGGTGCGCGCTGCGTGACGGGGCAGTCCCTCATTGGGTGGCGCAGTCGCCATATTGCTCCGAGCTTGTAGCTGTCAAACTTTGATATATTACAGCTGGCTTTCTCTAGTGTGCGCCTTGTCTTATAATCACATTGATCACAGATTAAATTGAGAATCATTTAAGACTTGCAAACTCATATATTTTATGAATTCACGCCTTCAAATAAACATTTTTTGTAAGAAAAAAATATATAATAATAGAAAAACAGTAATCTTTTGATTTCACGGGACGTTTTGAAAAATTGACGTTTTGTTCTGGTGGTGTAAAATTATAGCGAGAGCTAAGAGATAAAGATTTGATTTATGTTTTGACATTTTAAGCCAAAACATTCGTGTTTTTGTTGTTAATTTAATTTATTAGCGTAATAAAAACGACAGATATTAATATCAAAGTACCTGTCAAGGCGATTAGGATTTTTCGGTTTCTTACAATCATACGTAAAGAATGTTCTGGAACCATTTTACAACAAATTTAAAACTTAACTAACGTTTGAAACAAAATCTACAGTCAATAAAGTTATATAAATTGCAGGAAACTGAGCTCATAATTAAATCATTGCCCATAATAAGAAAATACTTTACGTCCAAAAAAGTGTCGCATTTGGCGGTTTGCCGCAAAACTTTATAGATGTGCTAACAACTTTGCTGGTAGACCACAAGATACGTACGAATACTTATCATTAGATTAGTAAGGAGCTATACTACGACCACAGCAATTTGAACTTAAAACAACAGAAAAGAAGGTTGAAAAATCTTTTGAGAGCTCCGTTATTAAAGTGTCTGAATGAAATGAACTGACGATTTGCCATTTAGCGTGCATAAAAGCGAATCATGGTGATAGTAATCTAGGAGATATCATGTTATTATTGTGATTCTTGGTTGTAGAGACAGAAAACTTCAATGGGGTTGGTAATAGTTTTGAACTTGTTTCATAACAGATAGCGTTGGGAATCCAAGTCGTACCTAAATGTAATGAAGACATACCTTTACATCCCTCAGATCAGTCAGCGTCGATGTCAAAGATAAAGTAGGTATACAAAAATAAAGGTGTTGGTATAACTTAGATAAATAATAATAATACAGCCCTATGAATTTTTCTCTTCTGGACATAGAACTCTTCTCATGTAGAAAAAGTACGAGAAATGATCACCATGATAGCTGACTTGCTGGTTGGTGACTTCAGATTCTAAGTTTTAGATTAGGTATTAAGGAATATTTTTATGTCAATGTAATTATAAAGTTAGATTTTTTAGAAACCGTTTAGGCTTCATTTCAAAATTTTGGACCTAAGTAGATAATATATAGATTATACAGATATTTATATTCTAGTTTATTATCTAGGTACTTCAATATTTAAGGGTTCTTAAAAACAATATATCACAAAAAGTAATCTCATCCTTTCAGCGTAAGTTTAAATCAATAAAACCTTTTACTTTGCTTTTATATCGCCGCTAGAAAATTGAATCCGGACAGTCTGCTACAGATTTATCTGCAAACAGTACTCCATTTCAATGAATGCCATAAACTAGCACTTGAAATAAAATCGTGGAGTTGTTGTGAGGTTTATTAAATTGATAGGCCCGAGCCTTGGTTTGTTGCTACAGAATAGCTGTTGACATAACCCGTCATTAAGCGACTATATTACTAAAGATGATTTTGTTTTGTTTTATTTATTTTTTTATAGTCAAGAAAAACTACTGCAAGATTAATAAAAGACGTTATTCATTTATTTTAATAATAATTATCTAGGCGCAGCATGTTTGTTATAATTCAAATTCTCCGTTAACCTCGTTAAATCATTCCAAATTTGAATATAACTTCCAAACAAAATAACAAACAAACAAGCATAAATTTATTTAAAATGTACGTTTCTTATTCGGAATTCGCATTCGAAATTCAAAAACTTTAAATCCGCGAGTTGCCGAAATCCTGCTGCGAAAATTTTAAACGGCTGAAAGACAACAAAGTCACCTGAAAGGAGTTTGTATTCAGGAGGTTCGGTAACCCAAGTTGGGCGTATCCGCGTAACTTAGGTTAGACTTAAGTAAAGAAACCACAGCGCCGTGTTGTCTGAAGACCGACTTAAATCTCAGACGATGTTAGGTCTTGGATACAATATATGAAAGGATTTGAAGTTTTAAGATAGATTTTTGTTAGAGCTTGTTTTTAAATTTAGTTAGGATTGCTTTTTACTGTAAGTTATTTGTACCTATATATTTTTTCAATATTTTCACGTTATAAAAATAACACAAATATAACATAAAAACAAATATATTATAAAAAATAAAAGTAAATGTTTGTTTACTGCCTAAGTGCCTAGTTTGCAAATCATATTTAAGATAAATTTAAAGAAAAAGAGTAAGATCAGGAAAAAGTTGATAGTTCTCATAATTGTCATCCATTATATGATGATACATAATATGCATCCTAACAAAACGCTACAATTCTATAGAGTTTAAGTTGAGTAAAAACTAATATCATATGAATATAATTATCACAAATGAAGATACAGCCGGCCTTTTATCTTACTTTAACTTAGCAAAGTTCTGCTTCAGTGTGTATTGTACTTAAATGCAAATTTCGCCACTGAGCCGAGGATGCGCCGAGATTTTACCGCCGTTTGAAATAAATATACCAGATTTGCAGTCTAGAGTTTTATGTCGAGACGATACTGTTTCATTCACAACTACATTCGAAGGAACAAACAGTACTTACTAGATTTATACGGCCAACTGCACTTAATACAGTAACTTCGACTCACTTGGATCACAAGGGATGAATAAACAAGAATAATTTATGAAATTTGTCTCGCTACAAATACATAAATATGCATATAACTTAGCCGTCACTCTTTTGTTCAAACGTTTATATATTCCAAGTATGAAAATATTTGTTCCTTTTACAAAAATATGATATTCATGAACAATACCGAGCAGACTGTAAATAATACGACCGACGTTGTTTAGTCAGCGCGTCACGATACAACACCAATAAAATGTTCCCTACCGAAACCTGTGTCAATAAAGATAAAGGAAAACTAATATCAAAACAAGAATAGGTACGTGATAAGAAAACATTTATTCCCTATGTTTAATGCATGATTTGTCATAATTCCCCGGCCTCCCCCGCCCTGGCCGTTGTTTTGTATCTCGCGAGGAAATGGGCGTTTATGATTTATTGTTTGTCTTATTTATCTCGGACGAGGAGAAAAATTATTTGAGGGGTTACATTGGTAGTATAGTCAGGTTTATTAACAAATGTACCGTCGAGATTGCGCTCGAATAATTGCAATTTATTCGCACCGTATGCAGAGATAACCTACAGTTACTCTTACCATATGGGATTGGATGTAAATTATGTATTGTTCATACTCATTCCAAGTAAAAAATAATGATTGGTTTCCAATGAAAATATTTTTATACATCGAAGTTGCGCAAGCTCTACTTTTACGTTACGATGCTATGCGTAAAATATGGTTTCATTTTCTAAAAACATTAATTGTAATATAAATTTAAATGCAGGTTATTTTCCTCTGCAGTTGCATCCCTCTGTTACATGGCGGCAATAAAGCCGCGAATCAAAAGTTGGCAGTAAATCACAATACGGCGTCCGCTGCCCCGTGTTTGCTCTCGCCCACATAATCCGTTCATACGGCGGTAAATCCATCCAGCAGTGTCGCGTACAACACTAAATCATCATAAGAGAATCCAGCTCTATACGTGTGTACTACACAAACTACACACATTGCTGATTCGGTTTGGCAACATCGCTTATACAGTAAAATTTACTATACACAGCTATGAGCGCACGATTTATTCGACTATCTCTCACAAAACAAAGGCATCGAACACAATATTTTCATATTTATATTAGTAAAAACTTTTCCAAAACTAATAACATTGTACCTACATTCGGATTCATTATCCAATCGTCGAATATCGAATGGAGCCACTGAAAAAACTCACCGATTTATTCGATTCTTTTTTATTCGATTTACGCTCGGCGCGCCAGTTACTGAAAAAGTTTGCATCGTAATGCAATCGTGTGGCATTAGTTTTGCCGTTTATCAGCGCGTTCTCGCTGCTGCAAAGCTTTGAGGGATTAATCTAGCGGCGTGGTGCGGAATAAAGCTGTTACTTTAAACTCGTGAAAAACTTCGCATTGTATTGTACTAGAACAATGTCATCATGTTTTCCTACTGAATTTAGATAAGCACTAAAATCCTAATCCATAATGCATTATTAGGCTGCTAGTTTGTCTGGCATAAGCCCAAGTTTAGTGAAGTTGCACATGCAAGCTTTTCCGAGTACTGTACGGTTGTAGAATACAACTATTAAGCAATTATAAGTTCGTTAAAAATGGGGCTATAAAACAATAAAAGCATTGGCTAAACAACGTGTGTACACGCAATATTTGTTTGTGAAACATCGCAATTTTTAGTTGAGTGCTGTGCGTGAACCGTGGCCTGCAATTTGGCTTTTCCCCCGATTTATGTGAATATCAGCGCCCCACGGATAACGGACAAACAAGCTGAATTTGTTGTTGAAACAGAGCTGTTTTTTTAGTAACACTTTTATTTACATTAGTAAAGAGGATGTTTTACATGTTCGACAATTTAAATGCAATGACTGTAAAGCACATCCAATGTGTAGGTACAGTGGACACAAAATTTCCCTTATTTGACCCCTCCATAATTCTTTGTATAAAAACCAGAAGTGCAAAAGAAATCTATCGAGATCAGTTATGAATAATGAGTTAGTAGAAACATTCTCAGTTTAGAAGGCTATAACTTAACCGGCCACGACTATTTAAGGCTTTATTTCCATCCACAAGTTTTGAACAACACGTAGTTAAATCGCTCAACCACCACATAAAACATTGTCATTACAATACGAGGCCTTAACATATGTGGTCTCGAACAATACTCTGAAGATCAGTTACGTTTGTTAAGCACTGTCTGTCTGTACGTCAGAGGTTTATTGGACAAGAGATTGAAGCGATAGTCCGCCCGCCAACGACGACCAACGAATTGGGTGTAGTAAGGTCTCGTTTTCTAGGATTCTGAGAAATATTAAACAAATGAATATTCAAGATATTAATTTGTTTAATGTTTTTTTATTTTAGCCTCTGTTCGCGTAAAAATATATTTGAATCATCATTAGTAATTCTACTGTTCTAAAAAATAAAAATATTCTATATTTAAAAAAATATGATAGAAATAAAATTAAATGAACGCCAACCAATAACTTTCAATTTCCCCAACTTCCACCAAAAAGAGGTACAAAGTTTCAGAGAAAAACTATATTAAATTAAAACTGCAATTGCACCCCAAAATTAATGTTCTAAATTCTTATCATAATCAGTTGATTTGGCAATTTGCCCTAATTCGGGGAATAATGCGAGTGTGGTATACAACCTTTTTCTGGGCATGTTTATGGCAGTTAGCGTGGTTTATCTTGTAGGACAGTAGAAAGAACCTCACAATAGGGGGCGGGCTGCCTACTGCTCGACTCTGCTATCTACCAGCCTTGATGTGCAGAATTATTGTTTAAATTATAGTAATCTACGTGCAGTTATTTAATTTAGAACTTGCTATTTCGGGCCCACATTTTAGAAGAATATTGATCTTGACATTTATAATTGAGAGGATGTATACCTACCTAAAAAATAAGTATTTCTTTATTATATTTATTTGAAATCATAATCTAATCTAAATTGCTACTTAGTGAAACATATTCCTAAAATATTAAGATTAAAAATCTAATAATTCCACCTAATACTAATATTACCCACGATAAATACGAATTATAATTACATTTAATTCTAATTCCAGCTAAAAATAAACATCAAATCATACTTATAATTACGTTCGTAATTAAACGCCAAAAGAAAACCGCTTCCCGTTTAATTTTAAATACTAATATAGCATGGAATTTATTAGGTTTATCTGTAGTCCCCGCGGCCGAGCCTGTAAACAATGCTGATATGAAATATTAGTTTCAACCGGCCCATACATCTAGCCCGCCTGTTATTAACCTTACCAACTTTAGTATATACATTATACATATAAACTTATACGTAAACCAAGTTTTGTATTGCGAAAATTGAATATTAAATTTTGTTTTTTTTCTGTTCGATATTATGGTGTTGTTCGTTTATAGCTTTTATATTAAATAAGTGAAGGTCGGAAATCGTAAAAATACTTATGTCTTTTTGAAAACAATTTCAAGTGTGTTAACTTTAAAATTTCAAAATATCAGGGTGTCAGCTCATAATAAAAAAAATATACCTAACAGAATATAAGAAAAAGATATATTGATAAAATTTAAAAATCTTTCAGGTAGACTTCGAGACTAATGCCGCTCTAGATCTAAAGTTTTAGGGTAGGTAATTTTTTATTTCAATTGTTTTTATTTTTCTTAGTTTTTAAGCCCATTTAATTTATTAAAATATGGTATTATGTTATTAATGCCAGCATCATTATAAAGAATTACCTAAATATATTATCCATTAAGTACTTAAACCTCTAAGTTCGAGTATCTCTATCCGGTTTAGATAACAGAGTACGTCTCCCTGTGTCGCCATTCCCGTCTAGCTAGATCCTTATAGTTCGCTCAGTTCTTAGCAAGGCAACAATGCGCTCGCCACGAACTTCACAAATATACGACTACAGTCCATGTAAGAATTTTACATCAATACTTTTTAAAATGTATATATACTTAAAACATACTCCTAACTGTAGGTAAATATGTTTTCGGCTACATTGTTTATTAATGAAGTCTTAAAAAGATAAAATATTGTCTTTAAATTAAATCTATATTTAGAAAAAAATCATTTTTTAGGGTCCATAATAAAAATTCAAACCCAAAACAATGTTTACCTACTCAGTTGAGAACACAATTACAAATTCAAACTCCTAAAAGCTACACTTATTTCAGGACTAATCAATTATAAGCACAAGGAGTTCAAGTGCAAGTTCCAAACTCCTTACTTAGATATACGTAGAACGCGATTGTAGGTCCAGAATTTAGCCGCTGTTAATTTGTCACAGTGAATTAGCCACGGACGGGGGTAAATGATAGCGTTAGCATGTTGCACCCTGCACCGCCAATATGCTCGTAAACGTCGCACCACGACAATTTAATACCTAACTATGTATCTAGATGTCTATCTCACTAGATATACGATGATTATTCTGCACCACTATAAAATATTCTAAGTCACGTAATTACGATTTGATCGTATAAATTGTTTGGGCAGAGATTGTAGGTAAATTGGAGTTGGCTGATGAATGCCAAATTGATCGTTATGATACAGCCTGATTGGTGACTGGGCCTAACTATGTTTGATGTATAGTATCCGGTAGACATTATTATTTATCGTGTTGCAAAAGAATCAATCTACTAAACGTGAATAAAAATGATGAATGAACCGTAATTGAAAACTGGAATCGGAGGAAGTCATTGATAGGAAAATCTCTTCAACAAAACCAATAGCGGTACCTAAGTAGGCACATATTTAAAAAAAGAACATGCTCATTAAGTTCCTCTAAAGTTAAAACGATTTAATGAAATGGGAACATAATGATCATCCTGAACATAAAAAGTAGATGAAAAAATATTTAAACGAAAACAGTAAAATGACAAATGAAAATAGTCCTTAGTCCAATCATATGAATGATGAAGTAACGAACCCAGTTAATTAGCCGCTACCCCAAACAATAACTAACAATCAAGAAAGTTTAGAACAGGACTCAATGACATCGTAAATCTATTTCGTCGCACCAATTTAAGGAGCCAAAACAAACTTAAAAAAGGACCTTTAGAAAGTCAGGACAGCCATAAAAATCCAACCGATGCATTATAACGGGAATATTATAAAAAACTGTACAATACGTTTAAACTTTACTGTTACCTTTGTACTGTAGATAAAGGGAGAAAGTTGCACAACGGTCAGCTTTCTAAAATTCAATATTGTTTGTCTATTGTCCAGGATAAAACTGTTTCTGGTTGAAAGAAAGTTTGCTGGTTGAGAAACTGTTGGGGGTTGGGTTGGTCCAGAATCCAGATTCGCAGGGGAAATGTGATGTTGTAATGATCTTTAAATTAACTTCGTAGTTTATCTTTAGTATCATTATAGTCAACTGGTTTTAAAGAGTCAACATTTTTAATCAAATCAGTAACAAAAATTCCACCGGTTTCTCTCAGATGATTATCTAACCCGAATTATACATTTCAAGTAAAAATAATTCATTCTATAGAACATTACTAGCTTTTGCCCGCGTCACAGCCCGAGTAGGCTTCGGTTTTTGCGTCGCCAACAGTCGCCAATAGCCTTCCTCGATAAATGGGCTAAATGTAAAGATTTTTTTAAATCGGACCCGTAGTTCGTAAGATAGTGCATCATCGTCATCCACACAAACCAACAAGCTCCTCAACTTTGTAATATTTGTAATGCAAACATTGAAGTCTAAAATCTTACATTGCCTATAATCCCAATGTGCCCATTACCAAAATAAGAGAAACAATAAATCCTATAAACTGGTATATACCCCGCATGGCATGGCATGTACTTAAGTTTATACTTTTAAGTAGTTATAAGTGCGGGTTCGGTGTCGTGCCGGGGCGCGGTAACAGTCGCTTGTTAGCGAACAATGCTGTATGCACGTTTGTGACTATCTAGATATGTATTGGGACCTGAACGGATGAAGAAAAAGCCTCCAGTTAGACATTTGCATTGGTTAAAAGGGTAAGAATTGTTCCTAAGGAAATGTCGAACTAGACCACTTTTTTGTTACATACTATAAGCTATTGTGAAACTGAATTATTTTTACATTATTTGAAATAGTTTTTGATTAATTACATACCTACTCATGTGAAAGTAAGAACGCAGAATTTGAACATAATTAATATTTTTATTTTAAGAACTATTTTATAAATTACATGCATTAAAATACCCATTACTCCATAAAACCTTGGTCTAAATAACTTACGACAGCAATTAATGAAAATTGTTAACATTTTCAAGCAGGTAGTAAATATTATAATTTAAGTTTTCTAAATTACTTATAACAAAATATTGTATGGTATGATTAAAACTTCTTTCACTACTACTAGCGCCATCTAGTATTAGCTGTGTACCAATGTTCAACTATGAATAAATTAGTCGTTGAAAAACCGCCATTGCGTTTTAATAGGTTATGGGCCCAGTAAATAATTTCTTAGTTATCGGTGTGAAAATAAAGTGATCCGAACTAAATATGTCAGCGAGTTATTCAGTTAATGTGCCTAAATTACGGGGACGTGAAAATTACGATGATTGGGCTTTTGCTGTGGAAAATTACATGATCTTGGAAGGCGTGGGTCTGAATGACGCCAGTACACTAACCGTTATAGAAGACAAAAAAGCCAGGGCGAAGATCATCATGACAATAGATCCATCTCTCTATACTCATATCAAGAACGAAGCAACAGTACGAGATTTATGGGGCAAGTTGAAATCTCTGTTCGATGATTCGGGTTTTACGCGGAAGATCAGCCTGCTCAGAAGTTTGATATCAATCCGTTTAGAGACCAGTGACTCCATGACCAGTTACGTGAACCAGCTCGTAGAAACCGCCCAAAAGTTAAAAGGTACCGGTTTCGAAATACAAGATGAATGGATCGGCTCGTTATTGCTGGCAGGACTTCCAGAAAAATTTAGCCCAATGATAATGGCCATAGAGCATTCAGGCATAAAAATTAGTTCGGATGCAATAAAAACGAAACTATTAGATATGAGTTCAGACTTTATTGAGGTAAACTCGGAAGGCGCATTTATTGCTAAACCAAAGCGTGGGAAAATGCACAGCAAGAATAGCAATAATGAAACGCAGCCGTCGGCAAGTAATGTCAATGATAACCTCAAAAATAAGAAAAAGGTTATTCGTTGCTACAAGTGCAAAAAGGTTGGTCATTATAAAAACCAGTGTAATACTGAAAACGAAAAGAAAATTAATGCTTTTAGCGCAGTATTTATGTCTAGTGAATTTAACAGAAACGACTGGTATGTAGATTCCGGTGCCAGTTGTCATTTAGTAGCGAACGAAAATATGTTGTCGAACATTACATATAAGCCGATAATTAAAGAAATAATAGTGGCGAACCAGACAAGCGTACGAGTTCAATGCTCTGGAGATTTAAACCTTACTACATTAGTTAAAGGGACAGAGTATGATATTAAAGTGGACAATGTTTTGTGCGTACCAAATCTTACCACTAATTTGTTGTCAGTGAGCAGAATAGTTAAAAATGGTAACAGAGTATCCTTCAACAAACGTGGATGTTACATTTACAACGCTCAGAATGACTGCATTGGTGAAGCCTGTTTAGAGAATAATGTGTACAGATTAAACATTGTGAAGTCTGAGCTAATATTAGCAGCAGGAGTGCAGACTTCGAGTACGACTTGGCATAGAAGACTAGGTCATATAAACTCAAATGACTTAGAGAAAATGAGACATGGAGCTGTTGAAGGTGTGATTTACCAAGACAAATGTGATATTAGTAAGATGAGTTGTGTCGTGTGTTGCGAGGGAAAGCAAGCTAGACTACCATTCCTTAACAGCTCAAGTAAGACCAACTGTGTACTTGAATTGGTCCATACAGACTTATGTGGGCCAATGGAAAACAAATCTCTTGCTAAGTCTCGATATTATTTGTTATTTGTTGATGACTACAGCCGTATGTGTTTTGTCTATTTTCTAAAAACAAAAGATGAAACATTCAAGTTTTTCAAAGAATTCAAAGAACTAGTAGAGAACCAGAAATCCACAAAAATCAAAATATTAAGATCTGACAATGGTGGGGAGTTCTGTTCTGCAGAAATGGAGAATTACTTGAAAGAAAATGGCATAGTCCATCAGAAAAGTACTGCCTACTCACCTGAACAAAATGGGCTGTGTGAGCGATATAACAGATCAATAGTTGAAAAAGCGAGATGTCTCCTATTTGATGCTCAGTTCGATAAACAGTTATGGGCAGAAGCTGTAAACACAGCGGTCTATTTAAAAAATAGATCACCAGTAGCCAGTCTAGATAAGAATACTACACCATATGAAACATGGACGGGAAGTAAACCGAATCTCAGCCACTTACGAGTGTTTGGTAGCCCAGTTATGGTCCATGTACCAAAAGAATGCCGCAAGAAGTGGGACAAGAAAGCTCAGAAGATGTACTTGGTTGGATACCCAGAAAATGTAAAGGGTTTCCGTTTGTACAATTCAGAAAGCAGAAAAATAACTATATCCAGAGATGTTGTAGTCATGGAAGATATTAAGAATGAAAGTAGTATAACAAATATTTTGGTAGAAGAGCAGCAGCCAATAAAAAGTACAGAAAAGTTAACCAGTCTAGATGAGACTGAGCAGACACAGGAGATAGATGACTTGACATATGTTGCAAGCGGATCGTCCAGTGATTCCGATGAAGAGTTTTATGAACCCTTGACAACAGATGATATGGAGGTTGTGTCTCAGAAGGATATTGTCAATCAACCAGGAAAGCGTATTCGTCGTAAACCGGATCGTTACAACTACAGCAACATGTGTGTTGAAGATATGACAAGTGAACCAATAACAGTATCTGAGGCTTTAGATAGTCCTGAAAAAGAGCAGTGGACAAAAGCAATGAAAGAAGAGTTACAGTCTTTCAGTGACAATGATACATGGGAGTTGGTAGACAGACCTAGTGTCGGTACAGTGGTGAAAAATAAGTGGGTTTTTAAAAAAAAATATGATAGTCAAGGTAAAGTTCGTTACAGAGCAAGACTAGTCGCAAAGGGGTTCACCCAAGTCAAGGGAGTGGACTTTAATGAGACATATTCACCTGTGTTAAGGCATAGTACTTTAAGATTGCTATTTGCTTTGAGTGTGAATCTTGATCTTAATATGAATCACCTAGATGTTCCTACAGCTTTTCTAAATGGTTATATTAACGAATGTGTGTTTATGGAATTACCTGAAAATTCAGAACATGTTAATCATTGTAAAAGTAAAGTATTAAAGTTAAAAAGAGCAATATATGGTTTGAAACAATCTGCCAGAGCATGGTATGTAAGGGTGGAAGAAAGTTTGTTGAAGTTAGGTTATAATAAGTCAAAGTATGAACCATGCCTTTTCATGAAATGTCACAATAATGTCAAAGTGTATGTGGCACTGTTTGTTGATGATTTCTTTGTATTTTATAATTGTAAAACAACTTACCAAGAATTAAAAAATGTTTTAGAAAATGAATATAAAATTAAAGACTTAGGTAAAATAAAACAGTGTCTAGGTATGAATGTAAATGTCAGTAAAAACTGTATAACTATAGACCAAGAGAAATTTATAGACAATGTTTTAGCTAGATTTAACATGACTGACTGTAATACGTCAGATACCCCAATGGAAACAAATCTTAAATTAGAAAAATCTGTTGATAACCAATGTGATGAGAAGTTTCCATATCAGCAATTAGTAGGATCTTTAATGTACTTATCTGTGCTAACAAGGCCAGATATTTCATTTAGTGTTAGTTTCTTGAGTCAGTATAATACATGCTTTAATGAGACTCACTGGAAACACTTAAAGAGATTGTTAAGGTATTTAAAGAAAACAAAAAAATATGGTCTAGTTTTCAGGAAAGATGATACTAATTTGCATGGCTTTGTTGACGCCGATTGGGCATCATGTACTATAGACAGAAGGTCTTATACTGGGTACAGTTTTATTTTGGCAGGATGTGTAATTAGTTATGAATGTAGAAAACAAAGAACAGTGGCTTTATCCAGCACTGAAGCCGAATACATGGCTCTATCCGAAGCGTGTAAGGAGGCTATTTATTTAAAAAATTTGATGTATGAAATGTGTGAATTGGATAGCAAGTTACCTTTATGTTTATATAGTGATAACCAAAGCTCTATAAAATTAACTGCAAATCCATTATTTCATAAACGTACAAAACATATCGATATTCGTCACCATTTCATAAGAGAATGTGTTCAAGATAATAAAATAAATGTTGAGTATGTATCAACTTCTAATATGCCTGCAGATATATTAACAAAAAGTCTTTGTACTAGTAAGCATTATAAGTTTTTGAAGTTATTAGGCATCTCGGAAATTTAGTAAGTAATTGTTGGGTTTCACATTATTTTGTTAAGGGAGGATATTATAATTTAAGTTTTCTAAATTACTTATAACAAAATATTGTATGGTATGATTAAAACTTCTTTCACTACTACTAGCGCCATCTAGTATTAGCTGTGTACCAATGTTCAACTATGAATAAATTAGTCGTTGAAAAACCGCCATTGCGTTTTAATAGTAAATTAGAATGAACAATATATAAAGAAACCGCGCAGTGTGACTAATGCACAAGTAAATACGTGTTAATAGACCATAAACAATAATATTCGACTAATGCAGACGTTTACGGCTGTCTTACAACATGACAATAACACATCAACTGTAGCAAGCCTCATTGAACTAAACACGCTCCATGAATCGATGATTCAGATTAAAGAAATCAATTGAATCGAATCATATCGAATAAAAATCAAATAGATTCACGATTTTAACACATCACCATTCGACAGAATGTGAAATATATTCATCGATGGTAATTTTATTGTTATCTTTAAACACATAAATGTATGTTCTTTAGATTTGTTTTCAAATCAATCTGCTATTTGCATGTGCTGAGTTATAAACACGAGAAGTTTATAAGTTCTTGTCCGATACTCGAGTGTAGTGCCGTATACAGAATTTCCACCTAATAAAAGGCCATGTTACGTGTAGGGAACGTAAGACACGCAATTACAACATACCCACTTTAATAAGACCTTCGCCTCCCTTCGCAGTGTTTGACGAAGGGGACTAAGACGGGAAAATACTTGAAGGATAGCGTATCACGTGTAAATGGCTAAGGTAGACGACGAAGTTTCACGTTGAACGTTAATTAGTGCGTTCCTCACGTTCTCGGGCGTGTATGGATGTATGTTCTCGAGATTACGTCTCGGTAGGATTAAAAAAGGTGCGGCTCAACATATAAAGACCTACTTCAAATCATAAACATTTAAAAGTGTTTATGGTCTTATGGTCTTTAGAAGATAAAGTTGTTACAAATTTGTATAATCTGTTACTGAATGCATCGTTAATACTAGAGGCAATTTGATGTGCAGATTAATGCGCGTAACAATTTATAGACAATTACAGTAACCAACGCCGCCCCGGGATCAATTAACACAAAGGCGCTATTGCAAATTAGACTAACTGGACACCTATCTAGACACCTACCGGTATTAGATATTCATGATTGCGCTCCAACTACCACGCCGATTTATGGCACTGATCTGTAGATAGTGATTTTCATCGATACACTAATCTATTTTAATGAATATCTAATTAATACAAACAATTGATTTTCGTTAATTAATCAAGCAACTATTCGATTTTATCGATAGGTAATAGAGCACACCTTTGAGCATGACTATTTCTGTTGTTTGAGAATTTTGAATGGGTTTACACGCCTTGAAACAAATACTTTAGATTAGATTTTCGTTGGTCTGAATCATTGTCTAACGTTTGGTGCAAGGCTTGCCTGAAACGAGTGTTGTAATTGGTTAATATATTTCGAGGCAAGCCTGAAGAAGAGGGCAATCTATCTAAGTCCATCCCAGAACGCTCGAGGCTCGTAAACAGGCCAGTCACTCACCACGGCGATCCCAAGGGCTTCCAAAGAGTTTTATATGGTCAGCTTTGTGTTATTGAATGTTTTCATTGGCAACGTTAAGATGAAATCTTTTTATCAGATAGGTACAACGTCTACCGGTACTTGTCCTGATAGTATCGTACTGTGAAAATCTTGTTTCTGCGGGGGTTGCGGAGGTCAAATGCAGTCGCTTCACGGAAAACCAGAAGCCCGCCATAATGGATGAAGAAACTGGTCGAGCATTGGCTAATGACATGTAATCAGTTCTTTTTAAAACGGTATGTTTTGCCTGATTATATAGCAGGCATATATTATGAAAGTCGTCTTTTTACTTTAGCAATTGGAAGTGAAAAAAGTTTTCATTATTGCTTGTCCCGTCAAGTGTCAACCGAACCATCTCATACCAAGTTCAATTTATAAAACCCTATGAAACTTATCATTCTGATCTAAATCATATTTTTTCTGTACTCCTACCACGACTTACTCTTATTGACAAAGTAAAAAGAGTAGATATTGCAACATTAATAATCGCCTTCGATGCTCGCACGTCATTAAAGCGATCATTTCTAGCGAGCCCTTGTCCAAGGTTTATAGGGTCCGCAGCAATCTATCCTATTGTTAAGTCGACCAACAGGTGATTTTAATTGAGTTCTCTATAATAAGAGGACAACTTCTGACTTTCAATGAACTAAATTATTAAGTAGTTAATACTTTTTACGATTCTTGTGAAGTATGTGTAGTTTAAAAGGACGACTCATTCGATCTAGATAACATTAAGTGTAGTTTTAGATTTATTTGCGACACAAACATTTACAACTTAATTATATATTCGAGACCAGTTGAATAAGTTATTTTATCTAATTTAATAATTTTCAATAGATTAACCAGCGATTAATTTGTGTATTTCTCAAGAGAATTTCGTGCAAAACATTAAAATTCAAGTGGAGAATTAATAAAGAGATAAATAAATTTAAGAGCAGCGGGAATGTGGGTCTGCCGTTACGGGCCCGGTTCGCTTTATGTGCATATCGAAGATGGATGGCGCAGTGTGCGCTGCGGCAAGGCACGGGCGGGCCGCGGCGCGGGGCCGGGGGACGCGCCGCCCCCACCGCGCGCAGTAATGGCCGCGACCACTCCAGCCCCGTCAGACGACAAAAATGCCATAATAATGGCCCCTGAATAGTTTTTGCTGCACCGCTCTAAATACCCACTGGTCCCTAGTACGTGACGACACGCCGGTCATCTCTCTTTTATTGAGAAATTCGTCAGTTTTGTACCCGTATGGAAAAAAATTACATGTGGAAGAGCCGGAATCCGGTTGTGTCATTTCAAACACTTGATAAGTATCGTTTGGGAACTTTTTACTTGCAGAATTTCAGCGGAGCTTCTCTCGTTTAGTATTCGACGAATGCGAGCTTTTTACCCGCCTTAAGGATGGCACGGTCACCTTCAAGACGCTTTAATTGTGAACCAATAAGAAACTTATTTCTTTTATAGACTCAAGATGCTCCACTGACAATGCCTTATTAATGGCTATTCGCAGCAGTACTATAAAAAATGTTATCCAAAGTTCTTAAGCGGCTGAACTGAATAAAGCCCTTAGCTAATTTCTATATACAGTATTTATGTCTTGAATCTTTAGATATTAATTCCAAGAAGTGTAAATTAAATATACGCCAACATTGAATTGTCTACATACCAATCAAGTGCATACATAATTAAAAATAAAGAAACGATTGAGAGCAGGTTCATTTTTATAGCAGTGAAAATTTTGAGCACGAGAATTTTAAAAGCAATAAGTAGAATATGTGTTTGAAAAACTCTATAACATTTCTAAAAGAAAATCAAAACAGGACCAAATGTCTTACAGCCATCAAACAGCTAATTAAAAACAACGATCTGCTAATAATTGTCGGTGTTATTATCGAGGCGGCATTATTGAACGTCACAAAAGGTGGACCAATTAAGAGTTTCCCCGAATGTCCGAACGAAAAGTTCAAAATGATAGCACCGTCAATTATGGCTGGCCGCCTCGCAGACCGCTCAGCCAATTACCAACCAGCCCACCGATTGATAAAAAACAGTTTCGAAAAATTCGCCCAAACAAATTTGGGTTATCTGTGAAGGGGAACCGCAGGCACTACGTGAGGTTACTTTCTCAAACACCAATTTCGACCACCAAAACTTAACTGTCGATAATGTTAATAATTATAAACAAGAGAAAATTGTAAGTTGATAAGTCTCTCGGAAGCACTGACGAATTTGGAGACATAAAAAACTGTAACGACGGGGTAGAAATTCAACTTTTCACGAATACGATTTTATTTACGAGCCGAGGATGAGAAGAACCTCGAAAAAACTAGTTCGCGCTTCATGTATGAACCATGACGCGGTCGCAAGAACAATCACCGAGAATAATTCATATTCCGAGCGCGCTGCAAACATCCAGCGCCGATTTACGGGCCGCCTCTGCGCTTCTGTCGCGACCGGTATCTTAGTTACTTTCGAAAATAATTGGATTTCGATTGTGCGAGAAAAAGGCATTCGCGGGGTACCCGTCATTACTGGTTACCTTTTACAGACTGTATAAATCGTAATTGGGGATGTGTAGCGAGCGTTATCGCGGCATCGGTCGTGTCTAACGCTTTGGTTCGCTAGCTTAAGGAGCCCCTTGCCTATTTAGTTCCCATATCGGCGGCTATTGGAAGGGGCGCCGGGCCCAGCGACACCTGTATGCGTTAGTTTGTCGCATAAATTGTCGTCAATTCAGTCGCGAGGCGGTCGCGTCCCCTGGTTTATTGAACTCTGTATCCAGATAAGGCGAGGCTTCCACGTAGTAGCAGTGAAAATATCCCATAATCTCGTAATTTTTCCCGCTCGTTTGCATTTTCTGCAGGAGTTCGTGAGCGAGTCATGCGCTTCTCATAATTAATTCAATTCAAATCACATCGCCCACGAGTCTTCCAATTTATCTGGTGCACCTTATACGGAGCACGATTGTACCCACTGCAATTTCTCACACTATAGCCATAGTCTGTATTCCATGTTACCTTTGCCCTCTATTTAAGTATAAGTAATATTATAAACCGTACTGCATATCGTAGGAATCGTACGTAACTAGATAGTGGCAGTGTATTAGCACACAATAAACTTATCTAAGAAGAATCTGCTGTGTTTGTAGCCGCTCTCCTAAAACGTCTATTTTCCGCACAAGCAATGGAAATGTCGTCGGGTTGGATAAACGGGTGTGCGGGCGCTAGGGAGTCGGCGAGGGTACGGGGGGCGGGCGCGTGTTCTAATGAGGCGCGCCCAGTGTGCGCGGGCGCTGCACTCACGCACGCACGCTAGCGATTTATGTACTTAGGTATGAATTTAAATGAATACCTACGCCCATTTCAATTACGCAATGGTAGCTAAGTATGAATTAAATACAGTAGAAGAAAAAACAATTTTGTTTTTAACTGCGCCGCGAGCAAAATCACATTTAAATAAACACGACCGACTCGTATAAATCAAGATTAGTAAGGATTTCTAACCAGCAGTGACACATGACCGCCAGAAATAGTTGCTTAATGTCAAGTCCGCCATATATACTTAAGTGATTTCAGTATATCCCTAGTGTGTTTCTGGATGCCGTTGAAAATCGTAAGTAATTTAAGTGGAGAAGTATATTCTCATAAACTTACTCTTTTTCGATCTCGAAACCCAAAGAGGTGATTTAGCTTAATAAATATTAGCAAATAGGCACTTCGTATGTACTACCGTAACGCACTGGCTTTTAAACGAATTGCTTCGCATAACAATAAAAACGCCTAAAGGGCCTTTCACACATTCTAATGTGCCCAATGCTCCTTCATTTGTCGGGGGCCAGCACGCAGAGGAAATATTTTCCCAAATCCATACAGCCTTAAGGATCTCATAAAGCAGTCGTTTTCCCCACGCGAAAGTATGGAAGTGAGATTTATGTGGGGGACTTCGGTCTCGAGCCCGGGGCTTTGCGATGATGAATTGACACTTTTTCAGTGGTGCCTACAAATTTCAACTCCAACAATATACGCACCCGGAATGAACAATGAGAGGTAAGAGTTGCCGCCGTTATGGCTTGGAAAACTTTTAATGTCTCCAATGAGGTAAAGCGATCATAAATATTCCCATTTGTGAGATTACTAGCTCTTACTGGAAGTTGAGTAACGCAGTGGACTTTAAGTTCCGTTAATTAAGTTGATAAAAACCTTTTCTAAAAGTGGTTACTCCAACATATTTGAAATGGTATCGTGCCAAAAGGGTCTGTCTATATTTTAATTTTCCCTTCATTATGCAGTTTGAAGAGCCATGCTCACGTGTACCTGGGGCCAGCAAAAAGTATAAACACATTATGAACATGAACGGCCCACCGCCATGGCTCCGCGTCACGGCATCTTCGCCTGCATTTTTGCATAACAAACCCTGCTATGATTTGTTGACTGCGTTTTATCACATCGACTTAACTTCACAGCAGTTTGTTAAAAAAGCAATTATTTATCCAGCGAATGTTCAACTTTCTTTATAGTACATGTACCTAAGTTTTATTTTTAACTAAAGAAACCATTTGTTCAGTCACGTGAATGAAATAATAACTAGCATAATATGCAAAACACTATACAATGATGACTTCATTCATCCAACGAAGCTTTAGGCAATCGTCTAAATTATAATAATAAGCGGGCGTGAGCTCTGCCGATGGCTCGTCTTAATAAAGCCATTATAAATATCTGATTCCTCGGTGTACGTCCAGTCGTTCGACGCCAAATGCCAAAGGGTTACCGGTCGTATATTTTACGAGACAAGGATAATTTAAATGAGACGTTCATATCGTCTCACTTATCGACAACTATATGTATTTTGACTTATAATATTAACTACCTGTAAGTTATACTACTTATTATATGCGTATTTTAGTTTACTATTATTTCGATTTAAAATGGTTAGTTTGGGGCACATAAGCGTCGTGATACGTCCATAGAGCAAGCGTGCAGTCGTGTGCTACGCCTATTATGGTTACGAAAGTCCTTTCGTTTAATGTACTTGCATTACAGAAAACACTGCCTTAATTTTTTATATACCTTTTCTTACGTGTCAATTAAATCATTCTTGCTAAAAATGAACGATTGTGTGCATGCAACATTACTTAATAAGCATATAAGATTGAATTCATATAAACATAAAGTTCACGGAATTATTTTAATATCGTCGTTTTAATGCCTGCATATTTAAGATCGGCAACTTTCCGTAAAAAAAACTCGAGGTAGATATATTCGATGCGATGCGGTAACCGGTGATTTAAAGCGGCCGGTTAGCTAACAATAGTGGTCTCGGTCGTATGAATAAAACGTATACAAATTTAATCAAAGAGAAATCTATTAGTAAAATGAGAAGTACGGAAGGGAGCGCACCTATACATATTCAACGAGGTACTGCATCACGAACGGGCCAATTTATGCGGTAACTCCTGAGAGTATCTTACTTTTACCACGGCCATATGTAAAACTGGAGTGTTTCTTTGTGCGATCAGATCCTCACCTGGTGAACTGACAATATACCTAACTGATTGACAATATACCTTTCATACCTAATTAATTGTTACTTCCAAAGTGATATATTTCCAGTTACTGCAGGTACCTACCTGAATATAATTGAAAAAGAACCTCCTACCCAGCTTGTCACATTGTTATCAATTTAAAATGCGCTATAATTTTATACGTTGAATTAAATCCAGGTGAACGCTTACATTAAGCTTTATAGTATGTAAAAAGCCAGCAAGGCAGACTACCGACTGCCTAGTTAGGTCTCCGCACAAGTTTCCTTTAAAGTATGTATTAATCAAGAGCCATGTCGAGTTTTACCTTTCTTTTTTACTGTGCAAGTGCATCTGCCGACTGTATACAGTTATAATATAACCTTTATATTAATATATTTGCCAGTGGTCCTTATTAATTCTATCGTCAACTCCATTCCATTCATCACTTTAAGTAATTACAAACTCGGTTTATACTAATGCGTTTGACTTAATGCGTGTTGTGTTATTTTAATAATGACTTTATATAGGCATTAAGCTGGTACTTTACTATTGACATAGGGCAGCTAAAAATATTTAACACCTTTACGTTCAATATGCTTAAATTCTTAAAGTGTCACATACATATTTATGATGGATTTTTTTAAGTATGCCACAAGGGTGCGTTCTTGGGCCAACAAATGCATTAAGTAAGTACATACATTCATAGGTATAATGTTACATTAAGTTACTTAATTATAGTAAGGCACATCGACAGATGTTATCGCTTAGGAAACGACTATATCTGGTCACGTTGTTACGTACAGTTAGTTCTGGAAACACGAGTCGGTTGGTGGTTCCTATTTCATAGTGATTTTGCTCCCATACGCTTACCAATTGTTTATTATCAGCGCAGACCTTTCATGACTTGCTAGTACCAACATAGATTTTGCAAAGCATTTCTCAAGGCAATAAGAATCAATGTGGACTAATATTTTTTTATAGCTAGCCATTAAAAAATTAAATTAGAAATGCAAAACGAGTTCTAAAATAATTCGAACGCGATTAAAAATTATTTTGGTTTTTAAATAGGTCCGAGTGGAATATACTTGCATGCAGCGCCAGACAGGCGCTAAAGCAAGGGGATCGATGTCCCAATTGGGATCCAGCTTGGACGGGGTGACGACGGCGAACTATTCCAGGCTTCGGAATTTGTTTTATAGGTACGTCTTATTTTAAAGTCTGACAAAATAGAAAGGAAAGTTAACGATTTATTAACTGTATAAATAGAATATAAAATGTTGTCACTTTTTAATCTCGATTGCGGAAACATTAGTTACGTTCGCGGACACGTGTTATATTATGAAAGTTGAACACGTAACTTTATTTACGTTTTCAATTCATAAATATTTGTTTTTCTTAATGCTACATAATGCTACTGCTATTAGATAATTCCTTGAAAAATCTACCAAAACACTTGTGTGAGAGTTAATTTTTTATGTAACACAAAATTAATAACGAAAAATTAAAATTAATAATTAATCATTCTTTAAAATAAAGTTATTCTCCTATTATCTAGCACACAACAGAAATAGTATCTCGATAAATGTTGGCAATATAATAGTGGCCTTAGACGTATTTGAATATCTTGGCGCGCATCGGTCGCCGGCCATTGTTGTCCCTACCCAGTATGGACTTAATTAAGGAGGGGTAGAATAGGTGGAAAGATCTACTGGAATTTAGAGGATGGTCAAGGTGGTAAAGCCAACCAAATAAGTGCTTATAATAGCCCAGTTATTGAAGTTCTCGAGGTGTTGATTACTAACTTGGAAGCTATAATATTGGTATCGGTTGAAATACATAAATTTGAAGAACAATGTTATGTAGCTGTGCAACGACGTATTTAAAGAAGAAATGTAAAATCGTAAGTTATTAAAATCCAAAATGACTTGTAGATAGTTACAATAAGTTATGGACATCGACAAGCCCCATTCTACGAAGTTACTAGCCCTGTATTCAAAACGTATGTGCCTGAACATGGATCCTTACGTCTGCGTCTAAAGCAATAATATTAATGTTTGCTGTCTCAACGTTTATTCGCTTTCAAATTCGGCTGCTGGGAAATCAAGATGGTAAACTTGCAGTACTTGTAGCCGCCATTTAGACCACAGGGAATAACAAACAATATTTCGAACGTTAGTTTGAGATGCTGTGTGGTCGAGCGCTCTTACTCGTTGTTAATTGGACTCAGCAAACGTTACCAAAGAGTAATGAAACAGATAATATTTAAGGGGCTTAACTCTCTGTAGCTGTATATGATTCATATTATGCATGTTATGCTAAATATACATAGCCTTAAAACGTTTTACTAGTAACTATCCATCTTATATGCAAAGTAAATACTATGCAAATTGCAGAAATCAATAACTTAAGTTAGTTCCACTAACGCTTTACCTTTAACGTAAATAAATAATTCAGGAGAACAAATGAAGCAGAAAGGAAGCCGCGAGTCCCTTTATGCTATCAATTAAGAAGCTACACATATAATTGTGTTAGCGAGTCAATAGCAAGCGTAACTCGTAATTAAAATAGTTTATTCTAATCCAGTATTCAACTAAGGCGAGTTTTTCCACGACTGTACAACGAATATGGTGCGGCTTCTAGGAGAAGAGGTTAGCGATTTTATTGAAACGAATACCAAAATTATGTCCCTATAAAAGAATAAGGAGCAAATTATTAATTCGGATTCGAGAAAAACACACTAAAAAATAGAAAAACAAAAGGTTTCGAGATAAAAAAAAATGTTTTTCGATAGGACCTGTAGTCATAAAAGTAGTCATAAAAAATCTGTAGGTAAAGCGTTTTATTTTTCAACTACCAATTTACATGATCAAGTTGAAATGTATTTTCAAAGGATTTTTGAGGCAAATGTGACTTGCGTACACACGCAAGATCGCCATTCGCTCCGCTCCTACCCTCGGCCCATCCAGGGAGAGGCCGCGGAGTTTACTGCAGGGATATAAATTAAATGCTTACGTTTCGCTTGCCCCGCTTCGCTAGTTTAATTAAGCGTCTCCTCCTTTGTGTCTGCATGTGCGTACACATTCAACATGTTCTTCGAGACCACTGGAGACGCATTGTCCCATTCCATCGACCTATAGCTTAGTCGGTTTGAATTTAAATTCCAACCGTTGCTTTTGGAGACCCAGAGCGCTCCATAGAGGGATAGTTGATATTTTTTTGTTTCGATCGGCAAACATTGTGCAGGGCATTTAAAACAAGTGAAAATGTAAGCTGTACAAAATGTATAATAAACGAATGTCACAATAAATATAATTATATCTTCACTACATTGTCAATATACAAAAAAATCCAGTGTATTCAGTAAAAAAGTACACTTGAATTGATCTCATAGCAAAGTAAGAGCATTAAGAGCTTACGTGGCATATAAAACATGTAGAACTCCATAAACGTATCATGTATTACATTGTCCACATAATTGCGTCACGTAAATTGCCTAACACAAAATGTGTCAAAAAAGCTACGTAAATTTGTACCGACAAACTGTGCGCAACATGACCGTGAGATTAAATTTTCAAACATGACGCCCTCAATTAATTTTCCGGAGGAAAAATTTTCATCATGTCGGTACGGGTAACCTGTTGTTTAATCTGAGAGAACATCAGTTATGGAAAAATGTTTCAACATGTACCTGATCTGGATCCCCTTAAGAGTCCTTTTTTTTCCCGTATCACAGTTTTTTATCACATAACCACTAACACGCGAATAACTCAAAAAACACACGCTCTGCAACGACGTTATTGAAATACTAAACTTTAAGCCGTTGATATCGCTTCGTTCTTAACATTCTTTACAGGTACAAAGGTTTTTTACCTTAACAATAGGGACTTTCTCTCGAACAATAACTCAAAAAACTATACATTTTGTTCTCCCTGTACAACAAAACAAACTTTCTCTTTGCACTTGCGCAATAAATGGTAACTTTACAAAACAGAATAAGAAGAAAGAATCACTTTAAAAAATATTTTTACAGTCAGTATTAGTCGCGTCTTCGATCGAGCTATCCGATCCACGGCACAATCGTGATGATACTGAAAAACGGTATTCTTTTATCCAGAAATCTCTTAACGAGGTTAGTTTAGGCAAACTTTTGTGATGTGATTTTTTGTTCGCTTTTATTCGGGTCCATATGAGTACGTTATATTGTCGTTTGAAAGCTGTGTTCCCGAACCAAAGGGTTAAACTGTTCGCGCTAGTTTTGTATGCGCAGGAGTGAGCGTGATGCAACGATTTTGTTAATAGCTGCCCGGTTAGAACAGAGAACACGTTTGGAGAATAATTTGAATACCGAAATGCAGATGGCTTCTTTTATCCAAGGGGCTTCGGACCCGCCGAACTACAAGTTAATTAAGGTTTGCCCATCAATTAAATATTGGTTTTGATTGTTTTCATTTTGCAGATAAAGTTGTGCTCTTGATTTATATATTAATTGTGTTTCTTAATTAAGAGCTTCACTGTGGGTTTGTGATCTGGTTGAATCAGGTTGATTTGCAATGCTAAAAAGCGTCTCTGATAAATTATTCGTACCTACATATGTAAATACATCGATAGATACGAATTTCTAATTACGAGAATCTCCATATCGACGTGCGTGAACGTCGAAAATCGAAACGAAGGTCATCCCTTATAAATTTCGGTCACTAACTTATAAATCGCGTCAATAAATCGGCTCAGTCAAATCCCGCACGTTCGTATCTGGGACGATGCATTCGTTCAACGAACGGATTCACTGAGCGAAACACCAAAATTTATTGGGTTAGTAGTTGCCGTAGGTCGATAAAACTACAAACCGACAACAGAACGGCGTATCTCAATAAATCGGAAAGAAAAAAATACGACCTACGAGGGAAAGAAACAGAGTAACGTTTTGCGTGATGCCCCTCGAAGGTTGTATGACTGAAAAGAGCAATGCGCAGTGCAATTTTGTGATATCTTTTTCACTCTTTCAATGGCGAAGCTGGTAGGCGACATACGGACGTTATAGAGTTGAATTAGCATATTTATTGCTAGTTACACGACGAAATAAATTTATCTTAGGCCATTGGGCCTGGGCCATATTTGCTTTTTTCTTTGCTTCACATATTCTAGCTTCCGCTTGGATGTATACTGGGTGTGACTGGTAATCTTTAAAGGAGCATTATACTATGTAAAGGATATTTATTAAAACCTGCATAATAGAACCACAAAAAGTAAAGCTAATAGAAAATATATTTTTTCATGTGTGACCTAAACAAGGTAATTAATGTTGATTTTGTTGTTCCACACTATTCTAACCAGACATTGCGGATATAGAAGAAGTTCCTTATTGAATAAGGTTTTAAAAATCAGATCTTTTTAAAAGTTTGACCGGACGAGTAAAAATGTGTACCTACGTCTTAAAAAGTAGAGGGTTATCGATATGAAGATGAACAGGTGAACAGAAACCTTGCGCTGCTAATAAACTTTTTCTCAAAGATAGCCCAATGACAAGGTTTATTGGTATTTTACTTTACTCGCTCGCAATCGGACCTAAAATCTTACAACTGGCAACTAAGCTTACCGAGAGTAAATGATGAAGCAGAAAGTATGAAGTTCTGAATAACATAGCTTCAAATACATGTAAAAATTATATTGTTTTTTCGAATTCGATTTCTTCTAAACCTATATCGATAAAAATTTGGACCATGCCTTTTTTAAATATTAGCAGGTTTTTTATTAGCAGGTTTTTACTATGATTGCCTTCACCATTTTTGCTATCTTAATTGTGTACATTAATTTGTTAGAAAATTACCCAAGAATTTGATACTTACTAGATACCTACTTAAACCTATCATAGTCAAGGGAACCCAACGTGTTTATGATTTCTTACTGTAGGTAGGTAGGTAGGTAGGTACAGCAATACTTTCCGCATTGCCCTCAACATTACAGCTTACCTGGAACAATAAAAAGAGGATATTAAAATTTAATATTTTAATTCATGGAGGCGAACTGGGCAATTCATCATTATAAATAGGTAGCGCGGGCCCTACCTGCCCTCAGCACATAGCCGGCACATACGCACACTCCGTAAACGCCTCTGACAAAACCGGTCTGACACGCCGCCAGCATACAAATGTACTCTCGTTCCGACACATTCTCCGTCTTTCATCGGCGCCAAAACATCACATAAATCTAACTCGCTCGCTCACCCGAGCCAACTTCACGGCAATGCGCGCGCCGACCAATCAGCGTCCAGCGATTCATCGCCATGTTGTATTCACCGATCGCAATGCCCTCTGCCCGAACTAATGCGAAACGTAGGCTTGTGTTTTCCTTACTGTTTTTGTGTGGTTTTCTTGGTTTTAAATGTTTTTCTACGTTTATTTTTCATTAAAACAGTGAATTATTGCGTGTTACGGTTTAGTTGGCTACCGTTTATACGTTTTTATGACGATTTTGAGTGAAAACAACATGGTAAAGTCAAAAGGACGCCACGACGTATACCTAAAGCTAAGTTCAGTTCATGCAATGGTTTGTTTTCGAATATTTTCTTATTATTTACATAAAAGTTAATGCATTTTAGCTAAATTAGTGGCATTGATGACTTAAAATTGATTAGTGATAGCATCCAATTAGAAACTACTCAGATTCTGTAGTCGGCCATTTACTTTTCTAACCTAAAAGTGTTGTTATTGTTTAAGTTGAAAAGCGGTTAATTGTAACCAATAAGTGGATACTTTGTTAGTTTAAATAAAAATTTATACGTTGAACATACGTCAATGTGTTAAAAAAATTAGTTCTGTGCATTTTTAGTGACCAAAATGGATCCTCATTCTCTTCACATGAGAGGTTGTAACTACAGCGCAATATAAGGCGATTTTTTACTTTGTATGCATTAAATTATTAAAAACGAACAAATTTTATTTATATACGTATTTAACTAAATTTATATGACATTAAATACAATGGATGATACTGTAACAGATCCAATGGCTCTTATCTAAAGGTTTACCTTTCTGACTTGGAAATTGCTACTGTATGTGTAAACATTAAGCATAAAAAACAAGTTTATATTAATTATTATTATTTTAAGTTTATGTAGTTTTGTAAATTATTTTTATTCAATCGATTCTTTAGTAACAAAGTATCACGCGGCCGACGGACGGAATAAAGTATAAAGGGCCGTCGGCGCATGCGTGAACCGATAGCTTGTGAATTCGGAATATAAAATAATACCTTTATATTATTGCAAAACTTAAACATTTGCATTTAGATACTTCTTAATTTAGGTAATATAATTAGTGACAGGTAAAAAAAAGTTGTGGTTTTAAACATTTCTCATAGTTATCTGTAGGTGATATTTTATAGAATAACAAAAAGATGTTTAAAATGTAGTTACATAAAGAATGTAGGTATCCAAAGCTTCTAGTACCTATCTTAGAAGTTTCAATAAGTAGTTAATAGTTCCTGTGTCTTGTCGGGAAACAATTATACATATAACATTTCCTTAAAATGTCGGCTAACCACAAAACATGTAACAGGTATAATGATGAATATTAATGAATAATTACACACTCATAGCTATATATTTAAGTTAATTTCAATAAAGTTTTCGGTATAAGTATCATTGGATAACTGAAGAAAAAGATGCAGACAAACTTGGTCTAGAATTAGTAGTGCGATATTGTGAAAGTTGAGCATCGTAGGTACTACTCTGAATCCTAAATAGGACAATGATGGATAGCTTTGCAAAGAAATACTGGCGGAGTATTTAAATTCACCCTTTTTGTGTTCATTCTCAGATGTTTTATTCCATTCCGTTTTCAAATTAATTTTGCCAACGATTTTCATTTGTTCTTTTTAAGTACCAATAGGTATTTGGTACAAATACCTACTAGCTACTACTACGATCTTTTCAAAGGGGTTGCAACTCATTTTTATTTTACTGCAACTTTTGCACAACTGTTATCCTACTTTTATGAAATATTGTGAATAGTAGAGCCATTCCAGATTATGGACAACGCAAATAAAATGGGCCATAAAAATGAAATGTCTCTCACAATACATTAAATATATACAACGACTATTTACCTAGCTACAGCGCAACGCTTGCATTACAGGGATAAAATACGGTGCCAAGTCTTTCCCGGGCAAAAGAAGCGAAACGAAAGGAGAGATTTACTGTGGAAATTTTGGAAGTCAGCCGGGACTGCTATGTGGTGGTTTTCATTAATCACGCGATGGAAAAATACCATCCACTTCCGACTAACTTCCGCGGTGGACGTCACTTATTTAGGTGCGCTCCCAAAGTTTCTCCGCACAGTTTCATTCATTCCACAAGTTCTTTTATACCGGGGATACTTGATGAGCCTTGTAAAAAGGGAAAAACGACTGCACAAATGATCCAAATTAGCTTTACGCATGTTCTTTCTAATTTAAACGAACGGGCCGGACCTAAGCCTACTTAAACAAATTTACAACGATCGTTTCTTCTGAAGGTGACCCAAATTACCATGAAAAAAGTTTAACAGCCCTTTATTTCAGAACAAACAGAGGCTGTTGGTGGAAATCCCGTGTAATCCGGCCCACTTATCACGCGTGCAAAATGCAAATTCACCCGGGCCGTACGGGCGTACGCAGAATTAACGAAACCGGACCGGGATACGTACGTCACCCAAATTGTCAAAGTTTGCAAGTAACATTAACTGGGGATAAACAAGGTAATATGAGATACTCCGGCCAAATCCTGAGACATTCATTTACCATATTTATATTTAGCACATTAAAATTTGATAAATAAAGAACTTAAAACGGTCGCTTTTTAAACACAATCCTCTTAAAATTCAAATGAACAACGACCACAATGAATTATGAGTCCAAAGTAAAACAATAAACAATTCTGTCTAATTAAATGCAGCAGAGGCGTTCTATAATTCATTCTAAATCGAAAAAATGAACAAAGGAGTGGCGTGTGTAAACGCTATACCACTTGCGCGCTTTTCAATACCTCTTCACATTATTGATTTACTTCTCAGAAAAACTTGGCACGTCTTTACGACAAAACTCATGTAAGGAATCATGAGTGCTATTACAGAACAATAATGGGAATAACCCTACGTACCAAGCCCTCACATTTGTCACGAAAACATAACTCGTTTATTGCATTGTTTTCAACAAAATTGTATGTAAATTAAACAAAAATATTTTAATTAGTTAAAACGACGCCTAATTACACGATTTTTGTTGACTCGTTTATTTATTACAGGTTCGTATATCATTCGAGGTTTTCAACCTTATGGAGATGTGCGTTTATTTGATATATGTAGGTACGTTTATGTAAATCGTAGGGTTATCAAAGGTCCAATTATAACATAATTATGTTCCAACCTTTGATATTTTGGCTGTAACATTAATATCTGGGTCCCGCTCTCGACTAATCTTCAGCCATTTTCACCGAGCTATGGTCTGCCGAATCCCGAAGCTTAGCGCCCTGTTTGTTGGCTCTAATACGCTTTTAACACCTGCGTTTTCCGAGTTATGTAATGTTTGTATGAGATAATGTAGCTTTTGTATGGAGTGCTGAATGAAATGTGGCCAGTAGGTCGGGAAGAATGTGGGCGTACCGACAGTTGCGACTGATTGACCGATGAGTATCGACGCAAAGAAATAACCATACTCACTGTAATGTATTTAAGTACATATACAATCCGTTTTATGAATACTTTGAACAATTTGTTGGAGAAAAAAGAGATCTTTTTGAATTTTTATATTCATTTGATGTTTACAATGTACATAAATTAGAATGAAGAGATTTTAAATTAGTTGAAGTGCCTTAATTTAGAATCTCTGTTTTTCTGAAACTAATCTTAGCAGACCATTAGCAGTCGGAATGAAGGCTGTAATAGATCAATAATAATTAGAAACCTAATTCTATACTCTTCAAATAATATACCTAATGAAAAAAAATGTTTCTTTCTTCTTTTTAAATGACTAGATTCAACAACTAAGTTACTTTCCATCCGTTATTAGAAATAAGTTGAGACATTTGTAGTTCTACTTCTGTGATTGATTATTGTCATTAAAATAAGGAAATAAACTAATTAATTATTAGTAAACAAGAATGATTTATTTTACGATATAAATAATCGAGTCCTGGCGCAAAACAAACATACCTACACAAATCATAGATACTTATTCAACAGCTGTGTTTAAATTGGAATTGCACATGTTCGCCTCACCGATACGTCCGTACCCGTTGAGTAATTAATGACTAATGAGATAATTGAATCTGTTTCTGCTTTTAATATGCATAGCTACCTACGTACAACGTGTACCTATCTAATCTTATGCTGCAAACGTCGTGATAAGATCTACCGCAATTTATAGACTAAGACATAACTACATTATTTACATATCAATCTAGATATATTTATGAGTGAAAAATTTATGTGACTAACTTGACTACAGTTTCAGAAACTTTTGAATTTTGAGTTGTTTACCGAAAATGCGGTATGAAATATTGTTAGAATTGTAGCATTGAATTTTATTTGACTGTATAACAGACCTTGCCAAGATGCTTGGTCATTATACGACTTAAATGACTCATAAGGAAATTTACTTTGAAATATTGCAAGTCATATAAATGTATACCAACATACTCGCTATTCATTCTACTTATTCAATACTTTTTGTACATTGTTTCGCAAAGACGGACTTAATGCCAGAAGGCATTCTCAGCCAGTCAACTTTAGGGTGATGCAGAGACAAATCATGGTAGATGCACTAGTACAAAATTAAAAAAAGCAGTCTCTATAAATATACTTAGGCGTCTACTAAACATAATTAACGTTAGTTTGTCTGTCGGTAAACTTCGCGCTTGATTCTAATAAAACGATTTCAAAAGGAACTCGTATTTTCCTACAAAATGATTGGCTATTCATTTAAAATAATAGGGCATGCGTGTGTACACCAACGCACAAAATAAAACTTGACCAAGATTGACTGTTGCGAATTAATAACAGTTACCAGATAGAACAGAAAATTACTGAGTACCTTGGCTTTGTAAGTACAGGTAGCAGAACTGTTTAGGCGGTGATTGTTACTAATATCTTCGCTTCAATCAATGTCTACGAATACAACTACATTTTCCAGACAATTTTCTTTAAAATCACTCAATTTCAAACCCAAGTACATTTACTTTAAGTTTATTTTCGTTCACCATGCATCAGCATTTTTCTTTAAATTTAACTTAGTTACAGATCCAACGATGACTTTTGTGTTATTTGATAGTAGCGGTGTCGTTTTTATTTTCTTTTAAGTCAAAAACTAGTTTTGTCTGATTTGTGGGGATATCATGTCTTGTGTTTTTATTTGAACGGAATGAGTGATTTAAAAGATAAATATAGAAATTACTTGGTTATATTTCGTCGATAATTTTATTTATCGTCTATGCTGCGTAGATTGGTGTGTAGTTTGTATGGACATAGTTATACGTGTATCTTTATCGATGGAAGATATTTTTAATCGATATAATTAGAGCCATAATTCAAATTGTGTTTCAGTTGGTTGGGGACGAAGTCATTATCAGATAATAACGAATCGTTTACGCTAAGGGCCTACGCACACAAAGCGAAATGAGCGAGATACGAACGCTACTTATGCAAAAGCACGCCACAACACAAATCTATTTAAGCTCGCACGATGTATACGTATTTACAATATTTCTATTACGATAAATTGTTCAGCTAAATTTCGAGGCTTTAGCCCAGGTGAAAGCATATCTGCATATTTATGAAACCACGGAAGCCTCCTTAAGGGGAGCGTCTCGTTTTAAAAATGGCGGAAAATGTTCGTTTTTTACCCCTGCAAGTTTTTAACAAGATCCACCTTATTTATGCTGTACTAGGGCGGGTATCTGTAGAGATTTATCGTGGGGAAGCGTGACGGATCGAACAAGTTCCAACGAATACGTTTTGGCTGAATTTAAATTGGCTCCTTTACGTATTTGTATACTTTTTCGACAAGACCGCGCCTAACTCGTTCTGTCTACATGAAAATGCGATAAAACCTTAACAAAAAGAAAACTGTCGCTGAAAAATGTTGAATTCCCCTTGTCTTGACTAAGACTTATGAATTATTAAATAGAGTTCATAAATGCATGAGCGATTTAGTTTTGTTTGTTCTTAATGCCTGGAATGTAGTAGCAAGTTCAGTATTGGGGAAATTTTCCATTGCTCCTATTCAGTTGTAGTGGGTATGAGGTATTGTCTTCTTTAGCGTTTTCTTGGCGACTTGCCATGGTTCGCCGGTCAAGGGAACTGTAGGTACCAAGAGATGTAAACAAAGCAACATCAGTTCTTATTCCGAAACTATTTATTTCCATCCAAGCATGTGAAGGAAAATAATTAAACATAGTTTTGTATAAATTCGGATTGTACTTAGTGTTCAATAGACTCTGCCATTGTTATTCCGTGTGCTGTAAAAGTATTAAGATTTGGTCCAATAATAAGTAGTGCAATGTATATGATTAATAAAAATAAAACCAATTCGAATATTTAAGTATAACGGAGTAATTTTTAATTAATATAATACACAATATTTCAGATCTTTACACTTAATGAATGACCATCAAGCACATACAATAAATAGTCGATTTTCCTTTTAAAAGTGGTCAGAAAATACACTTCTAAATAATCCTACTATACATCAGGTTCATTACTTAATTAAAAAGAACCTTATCATAGTGATATAATCTTAACTGTAGCAGAGTTATTCCATGGCAATTACCCACTAGTTATAATCAGTCTTAAGTTAAATGTTAGCCATGGACCGCTTAGAAAATTAATCACTAACTTAATTTACGCTTTATGTATTTAAGCTTAGAATTGAGCTGTTAATTCAAACGATACTTTTTTCTCGCTATACAAGCGTGTCTTATCAGTATTTTCAGCCATTTCTTTTTTGGCAGGATAATTTGATTTCTATTCGATCAGCGATATTATAGTTGCATAATGTGAAATTACAATTTTACATGTCTTTAATAAATAAATTCCGAGAAGTCCTGTCAGTCAGTGGAGTCAAGAAATTGTGAAGAAACAAAAGAAGCAGTAAAAGCATTCAGGACAGATTTTTGAAGCTAAACTCAACGCTTTAGTCTAATTTTAAAACCACTCAGATTTAGGCAGATATTGATAATAAATAAGTCAAAATTATTAATTGCGTCAGCAAACTTGGAACATAAATGTTCTAATCAATTAAATGTATTGGTTTGGCTACACCTGTACAACTATGTAATGATTTAAACGGTAGATAAATCTATTCTCGTTCATGAATAAAATCCTGATTGAAATTAATATTCATAATCCCTGGCAATCAACGCTAACAATATTATTCCGCCTAGGGCATCGTCCTAGCACATGCAGTTTCTGACGTAACAGCAATTTCTAAAATTAATTCAATGCAAACACAAAGTCTTATATCACGACAATTAATTTAACAATTAAACGTCAGTCAATTTGAGATTACGGCCGTCGTCGCTTTCGATCTGTCACAATTTCTACGGACTCGTTATAAAGTCACGTCCAGTGTAAGCTGGGCTAAGAAACACCCACAGTTCCCTCAAGTCTTTAAATTATTTTAATGTAATCGGGAGGCGTGGGGGATCTGTATGCACTGGCCGTTGTATCTCAGTGCAAATCAGTCAAAGGTGGCATGAGGTCAAGTTGATAACAGAATGCGTTGACAACGCAATGCTGTTGTATGAAATTGTTCTTAATTGCCGCTGTATCCGAGTGGAAACGATTGTGCAAACCGTTCCTGAATACGCTCTCTGTTTTCATTTAAGATAACAAAGTGGACTGCGTTATAGATAACTTTAGGATTAAAGATTGTAAATGTAAAAAATAATGTGACTAAGAATTTCATGTTATTTTGGGGAAATAAATCAGTAGACATGTTATCTTAAGGAATAGACAACCATATCCTGTATGATAACTTAGAACAGATTACAGTAACCTTTTACAAAAATATATGGGAATGTTTAAAACTTAACTTTTCCTGCCATGGTTACTGGACATTGACATTGTTCCTACAAATCCTTCTACATAATTTGTATTTTGTATCAAATTTAATGAATTAAAATATTTCGTTATAATTAAAAAGTGATAGTCTAATAAATAATTATCAACTATGATGCCTTGAGACTATGATCATGCCTTTTGTAAATGCCAAATAAAACAACCGGTTTAAAAATCGAAGAATCTCCCGTAATGATAAATAAATAAAAATAGCGACACAAGAAATCCATTCGCTGATACAACAATGATTGTATTCTGATCGCTCATTAGATCGTCTAATTTATAACGTAATCATTCTTGTAGACGCATACATAATTAAACTAACGATTTATTACTTAATAAACATGAGATTGTAATCATCTATCTGTGAAATATTACCCACATCGTTGTACGAAAGATAACTGGTAGAGTATAGGTAGGTTCACAAATAAACGTGGCATAGTGCCATTCAAACTTATTTAGAGGAAGCTTGAAAGTAGCGCCAGTGAATGAAAAGATAAGAGGTAAGCGTTTGTCGTGGTATGGACATGTTATGAGGAGGGATGAAAGTCACATAACAAAACAAGTTATAAGTATGACTGTGGATGGGTATATAAGCAGAGGGAGACCGAAAAAGAGATGGATGGATTGTGTGAAAGAGGATATGAGAAAGAAAGGAGTGGATGCCGCGATGACGAGTAATAGAGAGGAATGGAAGGAAAATACGCATTGCGCCGACCCCATATGAATGGGATAAGGGCAGGAAGAAGAAGAGTGCGATTCAAACTAAATGGCGGCTGTGAAGTTAGTTACACACTGCGCAGTACCTCACCCCACACTCCCGTTGGAGCACGAATTTGTTACTGCGCAGCGACCGCCTCATATTCACAGCCGCGATTAAGTTTGATTCGCACTATAGGTACGTAGTTATATAGGCTATTACAAGAATCAAGTCCTAGAGTCATTAGATTAGTATATAAACGTTTTTAAAGGCTTCATAGGAAATAAAAGCGTAATTTTTTTATGTTAATTGTATGATACAATAAGGCAATTTTTATCATTTATTTAAATGAAGCAGCTGCTAATTGTTCAGATAAATGTTTTATCGCTTTCCAATACCTACACATGAAATTACGACAAAAAAAACGGAGATATTTAATAAATGCCTTGAAAAACACATAATTAAAGTAAAACAACAAAAGAGCTTAAACAATTGCTTTGAGAACAAAGAAAATGCTCATTAAAAGTACAGTAGCGGCTAACTAATTGCCAACTACTAACTAAAAACTTTAACTTGATAATGAACTAGCTAGAATAGATATGCCAAGGAGGGAAAATAGTTGAGATGATTACGCATCTGCTTGTTATAGGTTCAATTAGATTCATCCGGAATTTTAAATTCAAAACATTAGCTTTTAAAGGACTATTTACAGATAACTTTAATAAAAGTATGGAAAAATATATATTTTCTGATTATACCTTCATTTTTCCAACTAACTTATAACTATTAACACGTGAAAAATATTCAATGTAAGAGAGCTAGAATTAAGATGAGGAGCACTTTTTATATTTCTAAAATGTTAATTTAATCTATCCGACTATTCCTAAATACTTTTTAATTTTAAACACCGACTCACTAAAGTGCAAAAGTCAAGATATCTGAAAGCTTACCAACATAATGAGGTTCCCATAAATAGGTTCATGTATTATTTATTACGGGCCAAATGCATTTTTGGACTCGCGCCGCGAATCTGCTATTTACAGAGCTTAAGTAAAGCTGGTACGCTTTGAGAAAACTAATGATGCTAGCTTCTGATAGCTGCATTTAAAATCAGTAGAATTTTGTAGAACCATTTAACAAAATAATAATACCTTGTAAATATTTTAGAAAAAAAATGTAGACATGGAAAATGACGTCATAGAGTTGGCGATTACGAGATGATTTATTGTTCTATATTTCGAATTATTTTCAAAACGGGTTATTTAATTTGCGTGAAATAAAATTATCGATTCTTATTTGTTTGTAGTTTAACCAGTAGATAGCCTAGTTCTTTTTTTATCTTTTAAGGCAACATTTTCTTCCTCATTCTTCGATATTTAATATATTTATTATAATAATCTACCGACCTAAATACAGAGCCTGCTTTGATTAAGGAATCTCCGTTCTCATACATAAGTTTATTCATTAACAAACATCATTATATAGTTCTACAGTAGTTTTATCGGTCTCTACGTCAACAAAAACAAATCCGCCCGTTCAGTATACAGAATGCAACACATGTCACATGTTGTCGATATGCAAAGCGATTATGTATGAATTATGTAAAGTGCCAGGATCCAGCTGCCACTGGTACTAATACAATGAACACTGAACGATGTACCACATTCATACCGCCCTTTTGTGAAAGGATCGCCCGAACATCCGATTAAGACTAAAATGGTATCTCATTTTAATGTTCCCGATTCTAGCCCAGACTTATGTTTCAAGTCCGTGCCGCAAATATTCAAATGTTGCACCAAATGAGATGTAGAGCACGATGTTTTCATAAAAGCAATTAATATGAACATTCGAACCCCCCAGCGCTTAGGAATTTCCATCTGAAATTTGAATTTTAATAATACATAACAATGGTCTCGTATTCATACGTCACATCAATGCTTGTTTCCACGGACTGTATGTTCGCAATTTACGTCTCTCCCGGGAGACGAAGAGTAATGTCGGTGTAGGGAGAAAAAATAAAAAAAAATCGCTACGAGTCGGTCGACAAGTTCAGCCAATTATAACTGACAAGCGGCGCAGGCGCGGCCGCCCGCTCAATTTCAAGCCTTCAAGCCACATACTTTAGTATTTTCCTACGATGCATGTTTTAGTTGGTTACAAAGTATTATTCTGAGACAAAGGAATACCTACACGTAAACTCAATTAGGTACCTACTATGAATTATAAATATATAAAAAAAATAAAAATGTTTAATTGGTTATATGGATTTGAATTAATATTGTATTGATGAGAGATCACGCCTGCTCTTCTAAAATTGATAATACGATAAAATATAAAACCTTCCTCAGTCGATTTTTAAATTCTATTATCTGCCTTCCACGTTCATTACAGGTACGTTCGAAAAGTTAAAAAGTGACACGGAATGAATCATGGCGTGCGATCCCTAAGAAATATTACACCCAAGCTGGCACCATAAAGCAAACGGCGTGGCAGAGGCGATACAACGATAGCGACACTGCGAGAACCGACAGACACCACAGAACTCGCCTTTCTGGACGTTACAGGGTGTTGTCTCTTATTGTTAACACCAACATTTAATAAAACTCCTTAAGAGACGCACATGACTCAAACAATTGAACTAATAGGATTACGAAAAAACAGCTTCATACTAATTAAGGAAAACAATAGCACGTAAAATATTTAATAGATGAAAATAACTGCGTTGGCAACTATGCAAGTTGCGGTAAGCACAGTTTTCACATAATCAGTTCAAAAAGTCTCTTTTTATAAATGAACGTCTAAATTAAAGTGGCGCGAAAGTTTCTGTGATTATATTTGTACCACTGTATTAAATGAAATATAACTGTGCAGTTATCGTGAGGTAATTACTGCTGCGTATACAATTCCGTGAATATAATCTTTAGCGCGTCATGGACAATGATAATAAAGTTCTAATTAATACGATAAGAGCTTAATTGAAGGTCCGAAAACGCTTCACGAAAAGAGCCACCTGTGTGCGACTCCCACATATTTTACTCACCAACACAGGGACGTAATGAAGCAATTATATATCGATATTTTTATGCATAAAATACTTGGCGGATATCTGGTCGGCCGCGTCGGAACGTTCAGAAATAAAACAAAGCAAGAGGTTATTGTTGGCGCGGGTAGGTGTGTGCCCGTCTCGGTTATCGAGCTTTTAACCCGACGCGCGACACGTCGCGACATCGACACGATTTATCGCCTCACTAGCCCACTACTCATTTGTATTTCCCCGACAGAATAAATTTCGAATAAACAACCGAAATGATTGAACATGAAGCGGCTCGATTTTTGTTCTGCCGTCCGTTGTTTAGGACGGTCAGCGTGACTTATGGGAACACGAGCAATTGCACCGCTGAATAAGCGAATACATAGATCCCACGAGCTTCTCTCTCTTCAAAAATTTTTGATGTATAAGCTGCTGGACTTCATAAACACGTGCAAAAGATAGATTTATTTATTATTATTTTATTTTTTTATTTTAAGGAACAGCAAACAGTTACATTATAAAATCTTACAATTAATATAACAATTTGTTGTGGTCATAATGTATATCGAAATATAAAAAATAAAGCTGATTTCACCTCTTAATCTAATAGTTTTGTGCGGTTAAATCTTTTTAGTATTTTTTGTACATTTCGCCTAGTTTCATTGAATATTTAAATTTTATAGTATGTTAACAATTCAGATTGGTTAATTTCTAACTTGATAAAGACGAATTTATTAAAATTATGTGTGTAGAAAATCACAAATATTTAGAAAAAAAATTGTATTAAATATTGAATCATATTTTTGGAGTCTAAGTAAAATGAAATACACTACCAAAAAAAATTATATATGTGGGTATAATTATCTGCGAAGCATATCTGTCATTTCAGCAGTCGTAACAGCAAAATGTCTGAAAATCTCGACTCATAAAGCCATAACTCAACAAAAGAACCAGCCAATGTCCTTCAAACATTCCAACCCCAAAACTGTTCCAATCCATAAAATTCTTTTAAATAAACAAAAGTGCACCAGTGTGTGTTGGCCGAGTTTGTTCAACTCAGACTAGACTTGGGTTAACTCGTTGCCACCGATTTATGTGGCGAACTTTCAGCTCACGACTCCTTCGCGACACTTGCTTCCTTTCCAAGCGCGATTGTTTCTTTTCCAAAGAATTTTCTTTCTTTTTAATTATGCTTCAGTATACCTGGGTAAACTTTATTTGCTGTTGAACTTTGTTTGTGTTCGGACGGTAGACGTGAAAAGTTTCGCCGATATGGCTAAATGATTTTTGTGGTTGTAGTCCCGTAGCAAAAACTATATTTTCTTGTTTATCAATTGAAATTATTATGAGGTTTAAAGAAAATAATTTTAAATGTTAAGACATACTTATTCATTCACGTAGCACATTTCCTATCTAAGTAAATAATAGGTACATTGCTGTTGCATTAACACAAACATATTTTATTTTATGAGCTAAGAACTCATTTTCTTGATATATAATTTTAGATTACCTTGCTGATTTAGCAAGGATTCCAGAAAAGGCCAAAAGAAAATCAACATCAGGTTCTCACTTTATCGCACCTACACAAAATGGCGATTTATTTATGTGTTACATTACATAAATATGGCTTTTTACTACTTCATCGACTCTAAATAAACACATGCTAAATTTTGACGAAATATAAACTTGCTCCTTATATATGGCGTGAAAAAACTATATTAGCTTTTTAGAAGCATGCCTGAGAACTTCAAAACGATTTACGTAAAAGTTCTTATTTTTAAACGTGTTATTGTTATAAAATAACCATTTTATGACTGAATTAAACGTAATATTTATATAGCAGCTGTAAACTTTAACGGTCTAAATCTATATTTCTTTGAAACAACGACCACGTTCACTGGATTTTTAGTTTACTCACCATAACCTAAGCTTTAATCGTTACATGTCAGTAAATTAACTTAAATTTATATATAATAGTTGAAAATAATTCGGAACGTGCAATAAATATTTTGGGTATTTATTTAACATCATGGCTACATCACTAGCCTGAGCAGACTTTCAAAAACATATCCCGAATTCTAAACAAAAATAAAAAACGAATAGATACCAAATTCTTGTACAAAAAGTAAATGTTGTTGGAGGTCTTAAATACCGGACCGCACAACTTTGTTGTTTCTTTATTTATGGTCAGTGCAACACAGCGTTAAGTTACTTATACGTGTCTAGTGTCGACTGCTGTCCGGACACTCGGTGTCAGCGAGCTGACAATTAGCTGGGCGACATCTGACGACGCAGGGCGCGGTCGTGAGCCACGACACTGCTAGGATATTTAAGTACTTTTATACCTATCTGTTAAATCTAGTTCCTTATAGAATCCTTTATCACATTCAAAGCATACTAAGATTTAGTAGCCACCGAATACATACTTATTACTTTCTAATAGATACCTAAGTCTGGGATATCCACTAAATTTTCCTACAGAAAGGTAATCGAAAATCTTTGTGCAATACATTACATTTAATCGACGTATAGAGTCATTATGATTCAGGAACAACTGCTTTAAGCACCAATAAAGCCATAAAACTACGAGAAAAACACCAAAAAGTTCGAAATGCTATCAAAATTCGTAGGTACACATATAGCACACTTCCATTCATTCCGTACGCTGATAAGATGGGCCGAATAGTGGCTGGACATTTATCTTTAAGATTAATGAGCCAATTTTCTTAGTTGGCTATAAAAAGAATCGCTAGGCCGACCTCCAAAGCCATCACGACCACTTACGGGTTAACTTTGGGTAACGTGAACTGTGCATTCCTTTGCAAAATAAGTGACTAATAGATGGGGAAGTAATCACGATATTAAACCATAAATAACGTCAACTTGAAGTTTATTTATTGTATTTGTTAGGCATAGAATTTGCATATCAATTCGTTGCGCTTTCCACTAACAAAATATTTGTGCCCTATGGTGGGACCATAGGGCGCACGACTGCACAAATTATGAACAAAATTAGTTTTAACATAAATTAACTTATCTTATTAACTGTCATGATGAGCAATTATGTCCCTTATAAATATGTAAATTAATATTTCGTTTTTAACGCAGCAAAAATGAAAATCTCGCAAATATTTATGAAAACACTTTCGTCCTTAAGGGAGGTAGCTGCCGATAAATAAAAATGGAAATTTTAAATTCAAAATAACAATTATAAGGACGAAATTCTTCCCCTATCCCATGGGCGGAATATAAGGAAACAAATTGGATTAAAGTGTCAAAGGTGAAATAAAAAACGTGTATATACTTTATCTTTCGCGATGTCTGTGCAATGTCACCCGTCTCTGGAGTACTCACAAAATATCAGCTATGCAAAATTGGTATTTTATTTCATGTAAATATTTGACAATATGGTTGAATATGGCAAAATATATATTTTTTTAACATCTGTAAATGTGTACACCACGAGCCGTAATCGTATTTGCATTTAAAACGGTAAGTAAACATAGAGTTCTGTGAATGGACGAGTCCGTGTTTATGACTCGTTTTATGACCTGTTAAGCGTAAGGATCTCTCGTAAAATAAATTGTTTGATGGCCACTTTTTAGTCTTTTTACATTTAAAGGTGTTCTTTATATTTAATGAAACCTTTAACAATTTTACAGATTGCTATATTTTTTATTTAAGCCTGCATTATTTATATTGAAGACTTATTATAGTTTATTTAGAGTACGTTTTTGTGTATCAGTTGAAAGCAATAGACACGTTTCACTTTGTATACTCACAAAGTTTTGTATGGTTACAGGCCGCTTTGTTTTCGCCCACATAAATCGGGCGTGTACCGCGCGCTAACTTATTTTTGTGCGTAGGTACTCGCGATAGATGGATCCAATTCCAAATTATGTCTATCTTGGGAATTAACGGTGGGACGGGGATTCCAGTTTATCCAAAAAAAATGCGGGGGAGGGTGTGTGAAGTGGGAGCTGGAAGGGGAACGGATGGAAGTTATTTTGGAATTATGATTCCGGATGCGTCCTGCGAGCGCCGCGTGTTTCACGCCTCGTTTCGTGTAATATCTGCCGGTTGCAACCGTTTAAGTTGCATTTGGACGCAATATTTAACCTATTCGCGGACATACTTGCACCTATGAGTCAACGATGTTATGAAGTCTTTGAATAGGTCTCACTATACCCGAGAATAAACTCTACAGTTATTTAAATTGGCATTTTTACACTCTCGAGTGTAAAATAATTGTATTCTGATAAACTCCACCTTGACATACGCTGACCTACTTGATCAATGTAACATACTATCTCATATAAAAGATATTTAAATTACAGGTCTCGTTTTAACCCGCGAAAACGCACACCCGTCTTTTAAAATGTACAACACAAATTCCGGACCTAATCCAATTCGCATTTGGACCGAAATTAAAACGTCTGGCCAAAAATGCGGGACGTGTGTTTTAATGGGGTGTCACCAGGGTTCTTAAGTATTCCACCGGCCCACCCTATAATACCCAGTCTCCTTAGTCTGGCACGTCCTCCCCTTGATATATTAGTCCCAGTTCGTCGTACATAATTTTGTAGAGGGTGGCACCTCCTCAACTCCCCCCGTTGCGAGTGAACCGACCGATCCTCACAATACCAAGGTTTTGTTTATTGGCGTATAATAAGTGTAAAACTGATGATGTCAGTCAACTTTAAACAAGTGGATAAGTGTTTTGAATTGGCACGTTCGAGTCTGAATCATTTTCTTCAAGATTAGGTCCGTAATACCCTTAGTTTCGATTATAGGGTTTGTGCATATTATCCTTAAATGCGTTAACTGGTTATAAATGCTTAACATTTTATAATGGTTAATATGGTTTTCTTATACATATGAACTTAAGTATCTATAAAGATATCGGTATGTCCAGTGTTATCTATATCATAATTTACTTCAAGCTTTTTGGTCATAAATTATAATAAAATAGTATTTTGTGCGACATATAGTGGAGATTAATGTGGACGGTTGGTGACGTTGCAAACAGCTGAATGTGCACCGTGTACAACGTTGTTCGGTAGTTCAGGCGTAATTTAGTAGGTACCAGTTGTACGTACAACATGCGCCATTTGTATTATTCATTTTTACTGTTATAGTTCCTATTATGATGTGTTCGACATAAAAATCGCATTATAAGACCGTTATGAATTTGAGTTGGTTTGTCAGAAGCATTCCAATAAAACCCGGTTTGTTTATCTACGCTCAACAGCGTCGAACAGATTTACATTTCGACGATACAATCTTTTGAGTTAGTCACTTTCTATGTTTAATAAAACCGATATTTTTAATTGGAGCCTACATTTATACATACACATTTAAATTGAGTCTACTATCGACCAGCTTATGTATAAGTACCTATGCTTTTAAGTCAACAAATTGCTGGCTCTACTTATAAAGAATTTTAACTAAAAACGTAAATAATCCGCATGCTACCCTAAATAAATGCCCACAGACGGCTTAATACATAGCAAATATGTAGTAGGTATGTAACCCACACATAGTATTGCACTGTGGTAAAACTTAATTACGGCCACACAGGAGAGTCGTCAATCTTCTTTGGTCACGTGTTCCTCAATATTGAGTTAGGTGCACAGTGTTCCAAACCAATAAAGCCCTGGAAAAAATTAGGGGCGTTCGAAATATTGACTCGACAATAATGAAAATTGATGGTCCCAAATTAGAAAATATACAACGCTATAACAGTAAATTTCAAATAACATTAACAAATTGTATTTATAGGTGTGTACCTTCGTGAAATTCAGAACCCGTTTTCAGAAGCGAAGTACCGAAAATAACTTTACGCGAAAACAGCGAAAATTAAATAGAACCACAATATAAAAAACTTTGAAACAATTATGAAGTTTCAGTAATTTTGTTGTGTTAGTAAACTTAGTTGAAGCAACTTCCACGGCATACAATGGTTCCACATATTAGACGCAGTATTATATTAGTCCATTAGTTAAATTAAGTAAGATTTCTCACCCTATCTTGGCGAGTTATTTATCATGCGTGTATCTACATTAGGGACTTGCGTTGCAATACATTGTGGTTAGAGCATTTAATTTTGTACTGAAGATAAATCTTAATTTGCTAATATGAAATGTTGTTTCGCATAATTGTGATAACTTGATAAGTTAATTTACTAATGTATGTAAAATTCGATTTATATCTTCACTCTTGATAACTGAAAATATTTTAAATATACGTTATATTGTGGGTATCTAATGTGTTACGTTTTTTGTCTACACAAAATAATATTATGACCACTAGGTAAGCACTTGAAGATAGGTTTACTAAATCTTAGTTTTAATATTAAGGTGATATAAATGCTGACCTACAGGTAGATAGTATTGAGTCATTAGGAAACAGTATAGCCTAAACATTGTAAATCATTCGCCCACGCGCCTTCACCACAAACCTTAGCTGGTTTATGGCGACCCTACACACTACAAAATAATGCCAATAATAGTTTCTGATTCTATATTTATATACTTAGTTTGAAACTTGTCTTTATAATGAGGATGAGTCGAAATTTATCTATGAAAATAATATAAAATTGTTACCAAGTCAGACTATATATTATAATATTTTTTTATACGATTTTCACTAAAAGAAAGAGCATTGAATAAGAATGTTTACATTTATAATTTATTATTTTGAATAAGTTGCAACCGTGAAGCAGGGGAGGGGGGAGTTAAATAACAAACCTGTAGTTATCGATAACATATTTAAATAACTCAGTATTATAGATAAAAAATAAGTGTAGTGGAAATTGAGTAGTAGCATTAATTCTTGTCACAATTCAACAACTGCCTTTAATTTACATTTTTACATTAAAATAAATTTCATATTTATTATATATTATCAAAAGTTATGATATGCATATTTTAATAATTTATTTTTATTTCCAAAATTATTTTAATGCTCATATATTTCAAGTTATGTATGTAGGTACTCGTATCTAAAGTTATATGAATTTTAAGTAAACAAATAAAACAGTAATTTTGTCGCCCAAACATTGTCGGAAATTAATGCTAAGTATATTATATACTGCATGTAAATAATATAATTAAGATTGTCCCAATGATAACGATTTAGGTAAATATGAGGTATTTGTTTGGTCCCTATAAAACTCATACCTCTTGGTTTGTTTACATTTGTATCTAACTTGTTTATTTTACATTGCAGCTTTACATGGACTTCTATTAAAGACGGCGACGTGGGCAGAACAATGTAATACCAACCAAAATAATGGATGAACTGACTTTAAAGCGACAAAGAAAAATGAATCCAATCCTTACATAGTGTAAGTTGCAAATAGAGCAACATGCAAAATTACGAGCAAAGAACTAATGTTGGATGGCATGATGAAATGTGACAGTTCATTATGCGGAAGATAACGGATAACGGACGGTACAGCATACAGTGAACAGTGAGTACTTTAATATGTTATACGCACCTACAGTTTAGGCGGAGCCGAGTGAGAAACGTGTTTTCTTGGAGCATGCGTGCATAAACCATCCAGGCATCCGATTAAATTATTTAACGTCTTTATTCCCCTGTGGTGCACGCAGGTTGCATGCCGGCACGCGGATGTTAAGATACATGGACTTAGCGTGTAGGCCTACCTAATCTATATAAATACCTACGTTAATACGTAGAGCACAGGTATTCTGCTGGCTATGTGTTGTAAATTGATGTTTAGCAGAAAAATGCAGTTTTTGTTGAAGTTAGCTGAACCGGAATCTACTATTAACAATCTGGAGCACCGGTTTATGAGATGATTTACAGTTTTTCCTTATCTGTTTTCATACGCAACGTCGACGTAACGTCTAGATGTTTGAATCTATGTAATTCTCAACAATAAAGGAATTCTGTGAGTTTTTTTTTACCATATTAAGTTAATCGTACACAAATACAAAAATGTCTACAATTACGGATTTTACAAAACAAAATAAAGAGTATTCTGCTGGGCTTCCGTAAACGATTTGTTGACCTAGTCGATGAGGGTCTAGTACTCGGATCCAAACCGCAATATTAGGACAGTAATTGTATCAGCCATTCGAGCCATTCAAATCGTAGCCAATGGCCATCTTCATGTTTGTTCGAAAGATTAAATATTGTAGTATTAGTATTTATATATACTTCTATTCTCTACCTCTATCTTCTATATTCAAATTATTAAGTCTGTGTAGAAACGGCCTGTAACAGATTAAGTAGCCGAAATTAACCAGATAAATTAGGGAGCTATCCTAAATTTATATTCAGCTTGAAGATTTAATATTATTCAAAGGCAATAAAGCATTGCCAGGCATTACGTTTAAGGCTTTAACTGTAGTATATTATTTAATATTAAAGATCTTAAGGTAAACGGGCGAAGTGCCTGCAGTTCCGCGATAAGGCAACAGCGCCCCTCCCCATCCCACCGTTTTGGGGGTGGCAGACTTAAGAAGCGGCCATACTTCAAATTGCGTTTAACTTAGATAGCTAGTTTGATACATTGCCCCCATTATTGCATATCAAAGGGCTCTGATAAAATTGTGCCGATGATAAAGTCAAAGGTTTTTTATTGGGGTTCCTACTCTACATAGTTTAGATAAAATACCGAGGAAAGCCGCTGTCGATCCCATTTTAGATTCATACCTGAAACAAAAAAGAACATTTATTAGAGATTTAAATATTAAACAACATGTATTAAATGTGCTGTCATGTATTAAAAAAAATAGTAAGTACAATTTAGGTAAGCACACGTGAACTGTCATTTCTATTAATTGCTAATGTAAATTTAACGTAGTAAAATGACGTATGAATTGCATACTCAAATATTAGTTGGGAGGTATTCGTATATTCAAAACGAGTCGACGGAAAAAATACTTCAATACAGAAAATTATAATTCAAACAAAAATCCAATAAATATCTGATGAAGAGTCAAACAAGTGTTATAACCTAAATGAAAAAAAAAATACAGCTATCACATGAAAATTTGATTACAAAAAAAATAATTTATTGTGTGTATGAGAACTCATAAATGAAGTATAACATGGCACACACATAAATATCACACAGAACAAATTGCAAAGTCAGCTCTACACACATCACTAGAGTAGGTACGTAGACGCAAACATAGCGGCGGGAATATAACATCGATTCTATAGTCGATACGTATCTATCGATATCGTATCGATAGCGGCAATAGATACTATTGTCACAGTTCAATTTAACAACGTACGCTCGAAGATTCCCTCGGATATCGCAAAGTCAGAGGAACTGAAGTTTTCCGTGATTCGAATTTGTCTTCCACAGACTGTTCAAGATAGTGCATGATATTTATAGTAAAACGATAACTTATGTTCGAACGTGACGTCTTTATCTCTTTATATTTCAATCTTATAGAAATGTAAACACGCTTTTAGCTCTCAACAGTTTCTTACTTACACCTTCTAGTGCTTCCCAGCCCGTTCAGCGATCCAAAGGATAGATTATCGCTAGCTAATAATTCTCTCACGATTCAAAACTCACAATAGCCCGAAGCGAAACTGTATCGCTACAGATAGATTAAACATCGGAGCCCAAATGAACGCACGATAATTTATCGGAGCAACCCCCGTGTGTATTAGCTGTATCCGACTAATGCCGGCTTTCGATATTCGGCGCTCGGTCGCGATTCGATATTTACGATCGAACGAGTCGCATTAGACTGTCCGCCCGTAGGTAAATTAGCACAGATGCTCGCCACTGTTACAGTGATTCATTCCAAATTGGCTTTTCAGCGGGGAAAAAAACGGGCCGAGCCAGCCACTGCGGTAGACGCTATCTAGGGACTGCAGCTAAATAGCTTTTAAAAGAGTTTGCATTTTCCTTTCGAGCTTCGAATCGACGCGAACATCTGTCGAGGCTTCAACTCGCAACCAATTTCTTCCGCTTTTTTTCTTAATTCGTATTTATTTTTAAAACGATGCATCAGGAATCAAGATACTCCTAATGTATGAGCAATATATAACCAGGATATCAGTTCCATTGAACAAATTGAAATAAACGTAATAAAAACGCAGTAAATAAAAGCGAATTGCAATTAAACGTGGTGTAATGTGAAGGCTGGTGGAGATCGCTGGTAGCGGCAACGCCTCGCGATTCGTATCGGCCCGGAAAGGGCCGCCTTAACGCGTGCTAGACTACCAGATAAAGTATTACTGCAAAATTGTATGAGTTATATTGTGCGAAGTGCTTGTTTAAAATCGCACGGGTAATTTTATACGCTGAATGGTGCTAATAAAGGATGTTATTTGGTTGCAGATTGCAGTGTGAAGAGGGGAGTGGTCGCGATGTCAGCCTGTGTTGTGAGTGAATTATAGCATTGTAGGAATAAAATGAAAATGGTAAAGAATTTAAAAGATACAAAGTCCATGTAGATAGATAACTTTGATTTATTCCAGAAAGAACGTTTAAAACTTAGTATAATAATGCATCCAAAAGTTTTGGACGTAGTAAATGTATTTGCACATTATTATTTGAAAACGATGAAACAGACATATCGCATCAATCAACATTCGAAATCCAGTCATAGCTTACTTTTAATGAACTGCAAACGATAGTCAGTGAAATACGCAAATGTTACATTCCCCAATAATGAACCGGCGATATTACCTTTAGTATAAATAATCCATGCCAAAGGGTGGCATCGATGCGATGCTACTGCAAATCAACCCCCACTACAACCCCCACCGCGGGCTGTCGACGATAAATAAAATTCACGTTTTAACAATAAAATGCATTTTCCGCAAATGCTCCCGGTGAATTATTGTCCGGGCTTTACGAGCTTAAAATTATATGGGCACGTGAAATTTTCGATCTCGATAATGCATGGCCAGTGTACCGCCAACACTATTTTCGGACGATACAATGAACGCGATTTTTAAATTACAGGCCACTTACATCGATCAATTTCATTGAGTAAAATGCATTTGGTGATTTGATGTACTACCTAATACAATTTTCTTTAGTGCTCTTTACAGTTAGATAGAATCGGGGTAAAGTAGTTACATTAAATACGTGTTGTGTGATGTAAGGAGGGTTGCATTTTTTATGCATTTTTCCATTTACAGACAAACCACTGCTCCCCAAATAAAATCATACCTACCCCAAAATAACACGTCACGTAGCAACCATAAAAATACTTATAAAACATTTCCCGATGGAAAAAAAATACAATGTTTTATTCGCAACAAAAATACATCACACGACCGCTTGATGGAGAACCAATAGCGAGTGTCCCTCCGGCACAGATGGCGACACGGACGCGGAGATAGCAGAAAAATATGAATTGTAGCTTTCGATATTTGTCACTTGAATTACAACTCCCAACGGACACCCAGAATGGCGGGACTACTCGCACCTCGTTTGCTGAATGATCTATTTTTTTTCCACTGGATTTCGGCCAGTGACTCTCGGATAAAGCTTCGGTTCAATCACTCGTTGAATAACGCGGTCCACGTGCTTTCTGTACCAACGGCAGATAATGCAGTCTATTTTCATGGGTGATACATTTTCTTTCACAAATAATAAACCATGACTATATATTTTTTTATTTTCGGTTGTAATTAACTAGATAGGTGCTTTTATCATATTTACTCTGGTATTTTGGACCGTACGTTTGATTTATCCGTCATAAACCAGGATTGGGGGGACACTCATTGGCGGCTAGCTTTAATATGACAGAAGCTTGAAAAATTATCCCCAACAAAATCTTCTAACGCTATTACAACCTGCCACCGTGCGGGAGCAATAAGTAAACAAAACTCGTAATAACGGCCAGTCACGCCAAGGAAACCAATTTGGGAGGTATTTGTAAATGTCAAATATGTTTGTGCGCACCTATTTATTGCGAGCATCCCTCACGTACGAGTAAATAACGGAGACACTGCGATAAAGTGAAAAGAGATACCCAAAAAGCGGGGAGCGCTACGCCTTATCTGCTAAACTCCGGTTTACCAAAACAAGCTCTAAATACTAAGACATAAAGTTTATATTTGTTCGAAGAATGTTGAGTCCTAAACCACTTGGTGTTAAGGTTACTGCGTATACAAGTGGAAAACTCAGTGCGCCACGTGCGAATGATTCATGTTCGTCCCTTAATTAAAGAAGATTTTAATTGTATCGGATGTCTGTGAAAGCGAAAATAATGCACTCCTAAATTGGGGTTGGAATTCGGAAATTTATTTTGTTAGCCGACCGAAGTATTGCTTTGCGTGTTTTACCTAATATTTGGACGTTGGACTTTTATCTGTTTTAGGGACGTAATAGACGTAAACTATTTGGAACAAATAAATAGGGTAGGTGCTCAAGTGCAAACGCAAACTGCATATTCAATTTTACAACGGTTTGTATAGTTAATATAATTAAGCCAAGTTAAGTTTCTCTCCAATCCATTATTTCATGTTTGTATAGCTGCAGGCAATCAACAATTTCGTCTAACAAAACCCAAAACACCCTTAATTCAGTAAATTCATTTTACGTATATAAAGTCAAGCTGCCGCCGACTTAAAATATCTTTCTTAATTACAAAAGCCTTTGTTGAACGTATCTGATCTATGTAAGCAGTCGGGGCGAATGTTTTAAATAGCAACCCAACAAATAGGTTCCGGTTGAGCGAAATAAGCAAAACTCCTTAATGAAAGAATATCTAAAGGGTTGCCCAAACACGGAAGATGTTAAATTAAATACTAATTTTCCTATTAACTTTTTTGGTGAGGGTGTAGGTTCCAAGTATGAAAATGATACGAAAAGTGAAGATAAATAGACTTCTTAAAACTTAGTAACTTTTATATGACCTTTCAACAAAAGAAAAACAATTGAATGCCACTTTCCAATATGAATCTAAAATTACAATTCAATAATAATTTGAACACAATTGACTATTAGGCAGTGGTGTAAAATTTTCCAAGCATAAAACGATGACGGAAGCAGTGTAACGGCCCTGTAAGCTTGCCGCGTACTTCATTTGGTGAACAATGGCAAGGCCCCGTCCCACAGGCCCGCAGCGACACCGGATAAATTGACTCGAGCTCTAACTCGCGCCCGCCCGCGGAAAATTGGGGAAAATCGATTTAAATATCTTAAATGTGATGGCTTATCTCGATCGCAGGAGTTAACCCGTGCTCACTGCAGCTCTGCTATTGACATTTGTATAAACGCCTTTTAAATTACTTTCTGGATAGGCACGAGTATAATTCGGTTTTGTTGAACTAAAATTACCTACCTCTAGAATATAAATTTTTGCCCTCTTTTATTCGAAATGTAATTGTATTTTCTTGTGAACTAAAATTATTATAAATATTACTTATACTGTTGCAAGGTTTCTACACTTTATAAGTAAGTAAAATAATCAAGAGCTGCCAATTAAGAAGTGTAGCCCTTTGAAAGGCGAAATCTAGATAAGTGGCCAGCCGGACCAACTGGCGGAGTGCTGATGTATCTCGACTTGCACGCGAAGTTAAGTAATTCTTAGTAGCCAAAAGTGGCACAATATGGATACAAGACTATATAGTCAAAGGGGATATATTTGTAACGGTTTAAAAACACTCAATGTAATATAAATCGCAACACTCATTCGGTAAGGCCCGACGACCTCAAAGCAAAGTAAGCCTCCGCTTAACTCAATCTAATAGAATCACCTCGGATTGCTTTCCGATATTTACTGTTTGATTTTTCCCCTCGTGTCGAGATTTGGGACGTTTACCCAAAAGAGGCGTGTACTGCGATGGTAATGGCCGGTAGGGTCGGTGGATACATAACCTTTATAATTAACAATACGCCCTACACTCTATGAGGTGAGAGTTGATTATTTTACGAGTTCCGCTTTTTCCTTCCCTCTTTCCGTTGCTTTCGCAGGCACTTGAGTGGATTAATTACCTTTATTGTACCAGTAAAGATCTAAGTATTTTATGAGTACTTAAAAAGATTAGAAACGGAAATCAATGTTTTAAATAAATAGTAGGTGTTATAAATTATATTTATTGGCCGAGTCGAATAACATTGCCTAAGGCAATGCAATGAAAAAATAAATCAAATTATGATTCAACTGCGCAGCACAAGTTTATTGAATTGATCATGCGCAAATATTTATCGATGGGGATGTAACAAGATAGGGCCACAATTTATTGAAAACCAAAAGCATACATAGGTATCTTACATAAATTGACATCGGCGGCAATCAGACAAATTGGCTCCATCCAAACCCCTCCGCTAACCGAATTAATCTGATACGTAGGTTTTCTTAGATAAAACCACTTACAAAGAGAAATATAGAGGGCAGCAGGAGGGAACAGGAATAGCCGTCGATGCCAATTGTATTATTTATCGTTTCACAAGCACAAGCAAAAAGTGGATACCTAAGAATTTCATACCAAATTAACGAAAAGAATGTACGTATAGAATCGAACGAAAAAGTTCTCTTTCTTTGCCCATTTAAGCAACAAAGCGGCAACGAGCCCATATATTTTCAGAACTTTATGTTACTTAAAAATTCACTTCACTAAACTTTTTGTTGAATAAAATACATCTGTATTGCCCCTTAACATGTGTGTACTGTGTACGTAACATGAATAAATATTCAACAAATCCACCTTTAAATAAACAATATGGGGGAAATAACGTTTTCGCCTCATTCTGAGTAAACGATGCTTAAGATATTTATTAGGGGATGAATTGAGTTTTTAGATATTGCAGCGTATTTTTATCTCATATGAATGCTACGATTGTGCGTTCATTCCGAAGATTGTATGTCAGCAGTTTTGTTAATATTTATAAACTTTTCTTACTTCCCATAACGAACTTTTAATATGGATGGTAGAGCGAAATACAATAAAAATCGCAGTAAAAGATTATGAAACTTAAATAATGAATTATTTAGTATATTTGCGATGTAAAATTCAGCATAAAAATGTTCCGAATGGTCTTTCCCCTACCCTTTAATGTACGCAACATTAATAACATCTGCTCAAGACGTTTAAATCCCACTTCTGTTGGAAAAACTGATTATCTAATTAGAAGAAAGCCTCTGGAAGAGTCTCCTAACTGAGGGCTAATCACAAATTAATGGGGGCTTGTAGCAGGGTGTCGCGCCGCGATGATAATTCCCCGCCCCGCTGCGTTAAGAACCTCATCAATTATGGCGAAGCCACCCCCGCCGAGGCCTGAAGGTTGCACCCCTTCGTGATCTAGTCACTACGAGTAACGTGCTAGGTTTAACACCATAGAAATGTATGGTGTTGGACTGTAATTGCAAAATAATGCTCTCTTGGTAAGGATGGTCTGCAAACGCAACGCAACCCATGAATTTAGAATTGGCTAGGTAATGCAATATTTATAATATTGTATCCATCTATTTTTCTGAAGAGGATTCGGTTTAAATCTCCGTTTTATGATTACATTACTAGCAGTTTTAACATACTTCAGGCTGTAGTGTAGAATTTAATGATAATACTTACTAAATAATCCTATTCAGTAAGTGTATTACTAACATCATAATTAAAACACAAATAAGCTAAAGTATACCTTATTGAATTACATAATTTATTAGAATAATTTCATCGAAGTAAAAGCCAACCCTTGCAGTAACTAATGGTCCTTAGACAGTTGTTGTACCGACACCAAATGCTTCCGTTCCGAAACCACACTTGATTTGTTGTTCCGTCCTCGCAAGAGTTACTGGCAACCATGTTTGAAACATTCTAAGCATATGCTACGGGTTCTCACCCGGACTTAAATATAGAAGCATTTCGACAATCGACACTCACAATGACAAAAAAATTAACGACCAAAAAATACTTTTCGGAGATTTAAAAGTAACTGCGATGTGACATGCAACGTGATTTTAATTAAAACTAATAATGTTCTAGAGAAGCAGATTATAGAAACAACAGGTTTTACTTTGCAGTCTACAGTTTGAATGGGATCACCCTAAACAGGCTCTTGTTGTTATGCCATGAATATAAATCGTGATAAATTCCTCGCGAGACGGAGGGGGAGGGAGGTGCGGGACGACGCAGCCTCAAGGGGCTTTTTTCTTAAAAATAACTTTTGTCAGAGTAATTCGGAGGAGTAGCGGGATTTATGGAAAGGTGGTGTCACCCCGGTAATTAGTTTTTAACTAGTTGTGATAAGGGTCCACAGTGCTTTATGCGCCCTCTGTAATAAGTTTAAACTAATGTTCGGATTTCTGGGATGAGTTAAATTTGTATCATGCGGCCAAAAAATAAACATTTTTTTTTTACTAAACATTAGTCAAAGCAAAAGCGTCCCAAGCAATTGTTCTGACATGTCACAATATTTCTATTGTTTCCATATTTCGCGCGTTTGCTGCCCGTCGTACCGTTGGAATATGGTATGATTTACGTCTTCTAACAAAAAGAAAAAAAAAGAAAGTTCTTCGACGAAACTTCTTTTATTCTCGGAGAAAGTTGGGTAAAAAACTGGAGGCGCTTAGAAAAAAGCAATTTTCTAGCTCAGGTGTGTGAGATGTTCTTTATCTAACTTTGCATCCGAACCGCTTTGTTTATGACGGCATATTTTTTCGAAGTTTTGAACATTTTATTATGTTGTACCGTGAACTCGCTTTATACCTTAAAAAGGCCGCCGACGTTAGAACAATTGTTGTTTGTAAACTTACTATGCTTCTTAAAAAACTAAAACTGCTACCTGTACCGGTAAGTCCAAAAAGGTTAACGTCACCGTTACTTGAAGCTTAATACAAAACGAGTTTGTATACAATCTGTATCAAAAGTTTGAATAATAAGCCCGAGAAAGCCACATCGCCTTTTTAATGGACACGGAAAATATAATTTGAAATACTCTTTATAGCGCCCATAATGTAGCCAAGTGGGCCAAAAAATGGTTGTCACCGTCTGGCGTAGTACATTAGCATGAAGAGTGTGAGGCAAGGAGGCTTTATCAGGAGGGCCTTTCCCGAGGGAGGGCCAAATAATGCGATATTGCTCGTTTGTGCGAGGCCCTATTTATCTATTAAAAAACGTAAGATTTACGAGCAAGTATAGGAAACTTCGGGAAGTTTTTATGTTGTTCCGCCGCTCTCGGAGCTAATATAAGAGATTGATGCGTGTTATTTTAGCATTGTTTGGGTGTATATTAGCCGGTTTATTTTGATATTTGGTGATCTTAACAACATTATTTTGGTAATAAAAAGTCCTCGTGTTCGCATATTTGTAACTTGTTTTCATTCGTGTTACAGATATTGAGATGTGAAGCATAAATAAATATACGGATTCTATATTCTAAATTAATTGTAGACGATTGATCCCACGCAATTTAAATCCCAAAAAACATATGTCTTGAAATAATCTAGTGACATGATTTATGGCTACACGAAGATTCCTTGTTATCATCTTGTTTGGTCACGACTCAAGCGATGAAACTTCCGAATGAATATTAATTAAAATATTCAATATTACCGCTACTGCAATGAGCTAACGAGGCGTTTGCACATATCGGGCTTAAAGAGAACTAAATTTGAGTGGCGTGTTTCTTTAAGTCGGGTGTACAGTTAACCACACAGATATAATACCAGAAACTTTGTCAACGACTGTGTACTAAAACTTTAAGGTTCATTTTTGCAATACGCTGGTGCCAATGCAGGGCGGTTCGGTGTATGCTACACGGCAAATCGTGACTCTCGTGACTGAACCCCGATCTGACAACACGAGAGCTTGAGTAACACATCTTTATGACTCGCGAAATGGAGCGGTTTTTAATAGGCCCATATATTTATTTAGGTACATAACCTTGTTATATATAAATTGTTCCTTTAAATATAGAAAAGGATATAAAAGGCACGTAGGTTACTTTTTGTAGCGTATTCGGCAATTAAATAATACGAAAAATATTGGAAAATTTAAAATTATTTTATCGCTTATTGAATTGAGCCATAATATCTGTTATATTTACTTACCCATATAAAATAAATCGAGTGGAATGTATTTGTGTATATTTTGTTTTTAAATTGTTTTCTGAGGTTTGCGTAAATGTTAATTCTATCGCGTTACACCTTTGCATGTGTTGAAACGCCGGGAACTAAAATCAAAATAAACCGCAATAGAATCCGGTTAAAAAGCAGTTTTATTTCAATATTTTTTTTATTTTTTTCTGAGTGATTAAGAAACAAATGCAAACAATTAAATCTAGTGTAACAAAATTATACTACTTACGATATTATTAATAAAACATTAAGCGACCTATATCTAACATCAAGTTGATATCAAAATGATTTATGAACCCAATACTTCATTCGGAACAGATGATTACTATTCTACACAGAACTTAATTCTAGTTCATATTCTATTTCTAAACATAGATACGTGCGTCACGTAACCACTAATACACTCCACTATGTCAATAGCTCTTCATTAGTGGACTTAATGACTAAGAGAGTACACAGTTACACACATTGGTGGATAGGAATAGTATGTATATGTATTTTGATCAGTAGGTACCTACATATAAAATACGGCCAGTTAATTTTCTGTTTAAATATGTATTAAAAAGAAAACACTCACTATAAGATCTATTTTTAAATTGTAGAGTTGTTATTTAATAAAAAGTCATCGTTGATTTTCGAATGTCTACAAGAAAGCTTGAATTTTGAAAATAGATTTTTTTGAAAAGAAATACAATTGTAGTAACGGAACGTTTAAGGCGTCGTGATAACTTTAAATTAATCACTATAGAAAGTTTAATTATGTAGACCTCTAAGAATGTGAATTTTTGTTAACGGTATGGCACGGTTCGTAAACATACCTACACGCAATTTGAAGAATAGCATTGAACTGACAAGAATGGAAGTTTCAAAACCGACAACGATAAATAACGGATGGACACTTACCTAATTAAGTATACATCGGGCTTAATTAATAAACGGAACAAGTTTTATATTTAGGGATCGTATACATAGGACTGGTAATATCATTCCAATATTTATGAGTGCTTGATTTATCTACAATAACTAGTTTTTAGTATAGTTTAAAAAGGTACGTTCTTAGTAGGCTTATGAACTGAAACAGTGTGTCATAAAACAGTAGTAAATACTATAAACAGTAGTACAAACTAATACAATATGTTCAAAATATCAGCCTGTACTTATAAACAAAGAAAAAAACAAGGGGTTGCACTCCGGGCGTACCGGCAGACGTGAAAATTAGCAAATAAAAATAGCATTAATAGATGCACTTTGTTCAATTTCCATATTTTAAACACTTTAAATACACGAATTTTACATATAATTTAGCACAACGCCGCTCAAGAAGTTTTCGTTTCAAAAAATGAAACTCACACCCATTGACATATTTTTCTATACTGAAATAAGATGTCTTAGGATCAGTCACGTGAAGTTAACATTTTTTACTTATCCCAAAAAGTGCACAGCGCCTATAAAGAAGTATTCAGTTCAAAAACTTTGCTCTTTATCGTGACTTGTGTAGTGATAGCCCTTTCTATCAGTCACATAACTATACACAAAAAATCATATTAACTAAAATTTTAATACAGAAAACCGTTTACAGTTCCGAACATCGAATAATGTATCCCAGTTGCATATATATGTACATGATGTATGTTTATTATCAAGAGGGAATATTGGCTGGAAACACAGTACTAAATTCACGGACACCCGATAGTGGTATTATCTGCTATTATTTGTCACTGGGTGAACAATGTGAGCTCGTGCATACCTATCTCCTATCTTATAGCAATTTGTCAACAATTATAATAATGGTGTGCGAAAAAGTTAATTTTGCTGTAATAGCGGGGTCATGTTTACTGCTGTTAATGATATATTTCAATGTGGTTAAATGCAGGGTTGAGTGAATTTATTACTAGGTTAACATTTTATCTTTACTTTTTCGACTATAAAGGTTATAATTATATCTATATTATTGAGAAGCAACAAACATTGATAACCACGCTTCGTCAGCGGGTTGGCAATTGCGTTAAATACAGTTTTTTTTAAATCTAATATATAAAATTTTCGTGTCGCGATGCTTGATACCAAACTCCTCCGAAACGGCTTGACCGATTTGTTTAAAATTTTGGCCTTCTCCAGATTTTTTATAATATGGCAGAACAACGTTTGCCGGGTCAGCTAGTAAAAGTTATACTTAAATCCAAATGTTTATGGTAACCAGCCAGGTATATTTTGTGGAGGTATTTAATATAATTTTATAATATACCTAATAATTTAAATGATAAATAAATAACTTCCTAATAGCCCAGTTTACATCTTTTCACAATCATTAATCATAACTGATTCCAAAAGAAAAAATCCTCTGTAATAGGTAACACTATGTTCAAAAGACACATTCAAAACTACTCCCACACTAGACCTTAAAGAAACAAAATTGTAGAACACAATCAAAACTCCAAAAATGTTAACAACACTAGTTTACAGGCTGACAGATGTTACACTTAGCGAGAGCTACTGTTCCCCAACGGGTTACCTAATAAATAATAGCAGTGTGAGTTAAGACCACCTAGCGAGGAAACTGAGCTTGTTTATGCCACTACCCTAGCAGTATTGTGGCCACCTACGCTATATATTTTGCTTAGCAAATTACTCGCTCAGGGTGTCTAATAACCCTTTAATGAAGGAAGCGAAGAAGTGATGTTTAATGTTGCTGCTTTATTAAGATTTTTGCTGAAGTAATTGGGCTTTAACTTAAGGGTGTTTTATATAGCCTATTTATTAAACTTCTAATACCTACATAGGAAAATCTATTTTTCTATCGTAGGTTTTTTTTATGTAACCTAATTACTATCCCACTGCTGGGCAAAGGTTGGCTCCAGATTTTTCGGTCTTGAGCTACTTGACGCCAAAAGCGAACGACGTCAAAAAACGTTTGTAAAAAATTGTAGAGTAGTTTTTTTTCTAATCCAATTTCCAAATAGGTATTTCCAATTCAGAAGGAACATAGGTCGAAATCTTAAAATGGAAAATGAACTTTTCATACAGAGTGTCAGGTCACGTGACTTTTGTTACTATGAAAAAAATATTTTTTATTTTAAGATTTTGGCCTGTTTCATGGCAAAAATTGTTCAGTTTTATGAACCTGATTACCGCGTTGAATATACGCACTCCTTTTAAATTAATCCTGTATGATAAAACATAATGTACTTATGTATGAGTAGGCGCCTTCTACATTGCATTGTGAATAATGTATGTTTCTATCTATTGATACGAATGCACAAATCAAATCACTTACGAAATTACATTAATGCATGTAACAACACCCAACGACACCTTACATCATTACTTGACATTAATTAAACGAATCTGCCTTTCAAACCTAATAGAAAACGCCCCCTTAATAATATAATACTAGATAATTATCACATTTAAATAATGTAACGCAAATTAATTCAAGCAAGAGCACGCGACTCGGCCACTCCATTCACAAAACTCAAGAACTGTCCGTAATAGCTCATTTGAATACAATCTAGATAGCTATCGGCGTATAGAGAACACTCAAACATTGTTATTATGTAGTTCACTGAGTTTGAACGACCATACACACGAACACTCAATTATATAATTGCATTAGGACACTTAATTCTCCGCTATAGACATCTAATGGTTATGACAGTTTGAATGCGTGCTACGTCATTAGTGGCATTCCGTTGTGGACTTACGAAATGGGGTCAAGGAGAGCTAAAAACGGATTTATTTGTCTAAAATATTAGCAGTTAATGTCAACGGATTTAAAAAAGGAGCATTTGAAATTTCTGAAAAAGGAAAATTTATTTTAAACTGTATTTTAACAGTGAATAACAATAACACATTTATGTCGTAGTAGGTATGTGAGCGTCACGCACACATAAAGTTCGAACTTTGGCACACTACCATAAATCAAGGGGCGTTATACGCCATGTTTCACGAGCCTCATTCTTCTCTTTCACTCAACAACCATTCTTTATAGCGCTGTCCCGTTTCAACATTAAGCAGGAGCTCTGAGGGGTCCAGGGGAGGGGGCAGATGTCTAGTCGTGACGTATTACTCGGCTGGCGGTCGGCCGGGTCAGTCGTTAGTTAGTAGCGTTAACTTTAATTACTTAATTTTGTGCTTTTAAACTAAATTAAAAATAATGAATTGAATTATTATTGAACTGAATGATTGCAGAGGACGGAAACATGGACTAATGAAGCACCTGATAGGAATATCGACATGAGCACTAATTACTTACAAACCACGCCACATTATAATGTATGCTGAATAGGTTCCAATGCAAATCGCAATTTCGATTCTAGAATAGACAATGCGACCAGTAGTTTATAGGACCACCCACACATCTACAATGCATGTATTTGATATGTAGCACGATTTCAATTTATTGGAAAAATATGAAAATTTAAATTTCTTCGTTAGAGTCGCATTTCTAGACGCTAGAATAATGTTGTTTTAATGTCTGGTACATTTTGAACTGTTAGCATGTTGCAAATGCTACTATACTTAGTTGTAGATATAGTAAGTAAATAATGCCAATAAGATTTATTATACCTACACAATCATGTAACACATAGATCACGGCAGATCTCTGCAATATATGTGTTGTCCAGACTAATACGTGATTAGAATGCTAGTGTTGCGCTCAGTGATAATTTCTAATAGACATCTAAAGTTAAGATACCTATGAAGGAAACCCAAAGAGGAATACATGTTTTTGGTTAGATGGAACACAGACTGAAGTGGCTATGAAGTATTTTTGCCAGCTAAGATAACTCTTTTAAAGATTGTGAATCGCAGATTCTTGTAAAGATGACGTGTTTCTTGCCGGTTGAATGTGGTTTGCCTTTATAGCTATGTTCTTATTTGTATTAACTAATTCGTCGGCCGTTAAAAGTATCGTGCCCTTGTCGGACATCTCATTGGTCGGCAATAAATATGGCGTTATCTCTCGATATCGACCGCGGGCCGCACTTCGCTCCACGCGACCTAACCCCCCCTCCCCTCCACTCTAATGAATTACACAATGAACTCTCATCTAAATACAGAAAAAAGCTTTTAAAGGCACATATCAAAAATGCCCACAAAAGCCTACTAAGACAGGACTCACAGATTTATAGCACTCCCTTTGTTAAATCACGTAATCTCCACGTGGAGCCGCGATATAAATGGAGGTAAATGAAAATAAATGTAGTTCCTCATTCTGCTGCTTGCCTATTTACATTGTGTCCAAACATAAATCAGGCTCTGTTTAATGGTAATCTATTTTAAAAATTACCTGTTAAATCACATCAGGACAGATAACACATTGTTTGGGCTATATGTGGTTTAGAAAAAATGTTTGTCGGCCGAAGCGACTCAGATTTGTTGCCTTCAGGGTGGCATTTACATCATCGCTCCTCTCATATATTATGTGGTACACGGTTTGGAATACATTAGCCAGGTACCAAATATTGATCCCGAAAAATATTTTAAACAAGCCCAAACAACAATAACTAATGTATTTATTTAGTCACCGGGTTATGTGCGTTTATGACAAATATTCTACCGTCTTAAATCATAATGATATCGCTAGTGCGTGGCCGAGTATCGAATTTAAATTAATGATTATTTATCGGCCATGTTTCGGACATCGATACGTGGCGTCCGCACGGTTCGTGTCGGATCGGACCATAGGGCCATTTTCGGCAGTTTCCGGGTATCTATTCTGTAGTTGTGTATGCCCATCTAATTTATATGCATGACGAGCTTTCCAGCTAACTAAGTAACAACAAAATTCGGGGATAAATACACATTTATTAAAATTTAGTAAGCCCATTATTCAAAGGCGTTCACCCGTGGAACGAAAGTATTGAATTAATGAAATTCCAGGGATCAACAGTCAATGCTACAGATTGCGAGACCAGCTTACAAAACAACAGAAACAAGGCAACAAAATAATAAAAATAATAATTAGTGATGCGACTTCCCGCGGACTCGACGACCCACATCGTAAGTTTCGCCTACATATCTACGCGAGAGGCGTCATGCTAACGCAACAAGAAATAAGAAGAGGCGAATAAAAAGAACTGGCTCGAAGCGATATTTTACCAACAGATCTGACCGAAACCAGCTGATGTAGGAATCTTGTGACAGCAAAGCTCAGCTATGCTTACTAAGTTATTGGCCAATCTTTTCTCTCGCACAGCAATTCACAGCATCTTTAATCCACCTTACTTTTCTACAGTTATAGTTAAATAACAATTTACGAGTAATTATTAATCTACTTTTAGACCTCAACGAGATCAATATATATTGAAGCTATATTGCATGTATCGTAAAGCATACAATAGTTGGACCATTTATTTAGTTTATCGATACGTGATGTGGCAATTAGCACATCACTAGACAAAGCGCTCTCGGGTGCGAGCCTACAAATCATACCGATACCATCTTCTACAAATTTGAATCGGATCTTATTTATGATTTGCCTTTTTCACGGCTACGTTTTGGGGAAAACTCGAATATAAATCACTGATAAATGGTTATTGGGTTTCGTACCTAATTCGAACTTTGTTACGGCCTACTGTTCTCTAATAAACAAACATTTCATATTTATAATTACGCATTGTTTACCTTATCTTATCAGAAAAATAAACTAATAAGTTAAGAGAAATTCTAATACCTATCAAAATTTTCCCACGGTATCGTTTTCATTATTCGCAACAACATAATAATCATAACAAAAGCATGTACAAACACCGTACTTGGTTAAACAGCAATCGCATAAACAAACCCCAACAATAAAGCCAAATAAACGCTCGAGCACGCCATCCAATCGCACCTTGAATCGCACATAAAAGCCCATGAACACCGGTAAAATTGAATACAACGCTGCTCAACAGGAGCATCCAAATATTGCATTCCCAACCGTACTCGGTCGGGTAATATCGAGCACGAGAGTAGACTTCGTTAGTGCCCATAAAATCGTTTACGAGCTGCCGAAGAACCCTCTTCAATAAACGTGCCATAAAAGTTCGGTTATTCGACGCTAGATGGCGACACTAGTGGCCGCTTGAAACAGTTGCAACGATTTTACTGCCATCTATGGAGCTTTTTAAGCGTTTAAGGACTGTGCAAGCAAGACGGAGCTTGCCGTCTCCTTTCCACGGGATAACGCTGAAGTTTGCCGGTTACGGAATGGGTCAAGCGTGAACCGATTTTTTGTGTTATGTTTTAATACGGGATCAACATGGAGGAGTGCGGATGGTTGGCGCGCGGCAACAGATATTTTTATAGCAATGACTAATAAAATAATGACGATTCATGTGATTGAACTGAATTAAAATTATACATTTTCATCGACTATTAATGTTTCTGTAATTTTTGCTACAAGAAAATTGTGAAAGAAAATAAAGTAGCAACTATAAAAATAGCCGGCAAACAGGTGCCTGGAGATAATAAAAATAAATAGCTAAATTATTCACACGTAATTAATTAGTCGCTAATGTCGTTTATAGACACTGTGACGTCACTAAGAACTAGACGTAGAGCCTCGAAGGTTTGAATTTCGAAGACCGCAGACGCACTTCGTGTGATGAACGGTTTCACGCGCATTACGCCCACGGGCCCGTAATAGGGTTGCTACGCATAAAAACTGTCGTGTTAACCTTTTGAGGTGATGTTCGCGAAAATATTTGTTCCGTTTTTGCCAAGATAAAATATTTTTGTTTGGTTTTTACTGTGACAGAATTTGTGTTAGAATTTGAGATTTATTTTTTAGAAGTACCAAGTTTGTTATTCAAGCTTGGCTTTTAGTATTGTTATGTACTTACATGCATGTTAGCTTGACATTAAGTACCTAGTACATATAGTTATGTAGCAGCCCTATTGTTCACGTTGGTGGTCTTATTAGATGACGCCCTTATTCTTTTTTTTAACATAAATTATAAGTTATGTGCAACTAACAACTGTTGGAAATTCACGGTACAAACTGTTAAACGTTTCTAAACTATCGGCTAGAACGAGGGGAAAATCGCTCAAAATGGCAAACTCATAGCGTTAATATAATACTTATTCACATATTACGTAAGGTAAGTGTAAGATAATGGCGGTTATCAGACGCAACATGATTATTTTAAACTGTTATTTAAGTGTATTATAGTGCTGGTATCTAATAAAATTTAAACTGATAGTCAATTGATTTCTATAATTTTATATTATTTAGAAAATATTGTACCAGGCTGGCAATAGACAGAGGAGATTTATTATATTTCACTCTTCGTTTTTTAACGTGAATTATATAAAAAAAGAAGTAGTTTAGTAGGTATTACATGCCTATTTTAAATCTATTTTTATTATACCTACAGTTTAACAATTTAAATTGATATTATACTAATGTAATTTGTTACCGGTGGTCCATAACAAAATATTATCAGCCTCTATCAGGTTAATAAATGCAAACTAGTTAAACATAGTTATTAATCAGCGATAGAATTTGTGAATCTTTAATTTATAGACAAAGAACAAAATCAACACGAAACATGTTCACAAAATAAATCTTAATAAAATTGATCTCATCTTAAATAACATCATCTTGGAGGGAGACCGCAAACGGGAAACGGGTAGAGTCGGCAACGTTGTCTACCTACACTAATCATTTATTTAACTTTTTTTATTTTAATTATTATTCTAAAAATTAAAAAGATTTTTTTATTTACATTTTTAAGACAAATATTTTAAAAAATATACCTATTGCATTACAGTTTAACATTTTTGTATAAGGAGATGTTATTCTGTTTCGATTTATTTTTAACCGTAGGTAGTGTTTTGAATGAAACAGAAATATGAATGAGTGCAATAGATATCTATTGTTTATTATGGCATATAATGTAGGTGTGAGTCACGGATAACTAATAAAACAAGATTAAATAGACATTAATTATTTATTTATCAACATAACAGCTTTTATAGGCGAATACAGTGACATTTATTTTCATATCTTATAGACATAATGTGATAAATGCCAATAAAACGTCAACATTAGATTTATAGTAAAAAATAATAATGTGTAATAGATCATTATGTACGCCATTAAATCATATTAAAATCATTTGATAGCGTCTACAATCATTCTCTTAATAATAAAAGATATACACAACAATGACCTTAATAAAATACAGCAATACATAATTATCATTAATATTAATTAATTATAAGTAAGTATCTAAAAACATGATATACATTTAGTAATATTATTGATACGTCTACCAAAATTCGGTCTTAAATTATAACTCAATGAGTTTTCTTTTGTGCGGACGGTACTGTCCAAAACTGGTTCTATGGTATGTTTTATGCTATAGGCATCTACTAACACTAAGTTTATGTGTCTTTTTGTATCAATATTTTAGATATTGTTATGTTAACTATGCCTAATATGTAACTGTCTACTGTAATCTGTTCTAAAAATAGGTTCCGTTGTGACCTGATTCGCTTCAATTCATGCAGGAGAAAAATATTTATGCGACCTGCAGAAGTTTGGTATGAAAAGTGTTTGTGTAATTGAAATTTATAGGTATACATACCTATAAATTTCAACACAAATAAGTCACTGACGAACAAAAACTGGATAAGTGTTACGGCGAAAACAAAGTGAGAATGTGAGTTTTAGTAGTTGTAATTAACCAATTGCATAGTATCTATAGTAAAAATATTTTTTATAAAATTATTAGGCATAATTAAATTCTATTCATTGCCATAAAGTTCTTAAGTAGGTAAACAACGATGTGATATTTAACTAGTCTCGTAAATCGTCTCGTAAATCTTGGAAGGCGAGTGAAAAATTTACGAACCGACAAGATGTTAATATTTTAAAGGCGCTCCCCCAGGCTTCGTTCGACAAATTATTAATTTTACATTCACAAAAGGTTCTGGTATTAAAAATTCAGTGATTTTATATTTATTACATAGATTTTACTCATACAGTGGCATCATACTTAATGTACTTAAACTTAAACGCAAAATAGGCGCAAGGAATAGACGTCGATTTGCGGAAAGCAAGCCCGCGTTAACCTAACCTACTTCAGTAAATACCCTTATTTTCTTCACACACGAAGATTTCCACCATTATACTTAGTATGGCATACGTAGGTAAGTAGGTATATTTAAACAGTGTTTTTTTGCGCATGTGCAATCAATAAATTAATTATTGTAAGCAGCTGCACAGAAATACAGGTATGTGTACCGTATTTACTTTAATTATCATGTAAGTAACTCAAATTACAAATCTTTTAAATAGGTCACAAACGTCACTTTTCGTATTTATTTGAATCACAGCCCTATGATCGGTGTAAATGCTTTGTTTTGCAACTAAACATACAGACGAAAGTAGAATTCGAGTGAACGAATTGTTAATTTATCATTTAGGAAATTCGCTAGAACGCCATGATCTTACGAGTGTAACCTTTAAAATAAATTACAAGTAAATTATGCCAGTTCGATCGCTCACCGAACCATATGCAGCGGTTATAAATAACTTAATGAGTTCAATTATCCGCCATCTTTAAAATGCAGTTTGGCGTTTGATCTCATTCAGTTTATGCTTTCAAGTTTAAAGTTTATTGAAAATAGATTATAAATAAGATGTAGTGCGCGATAATGTGTTCGATGTTAATTGAATTAAGTACTTAATTTAGAATTAAATTCATTATTTTCTTAAAATTACTAAATATATTCACGTTGTTAACACAGTTGTATGAAATGTAAGTACCTACACCTACATCTTAGGATAATGATAAGCTGTGGTAATCGTATGTCCACCAGAATATGCAACAGGAATGCATGAAACCAAATTATTTAGGTCGCCCGTTCTTCTATTGACTTTATAAATCTATTAATTGTAATTCAAGACATACCAACGGCTAAAGTTTAAAAAAAAAATAAACGAAAAATCGTGGAACGAGGAAACCAGAAACAAAACGTTTTGCGGAATATGCTATCATTTTGCATAATTACACGTGTCTACATACTGCATTTTTACATACACTGTATCGGGATAACGAATATTAATCCTACATAAAAACTAAAATTAAAAGGCTCATGTTAAAAATGTCGAATAACAAAGGTTCGTATCGGCTGTATCTACACGCGAGCAGACAGACAGACGGACAATGAAATTTTGCACAATTATCAAGATTGCAATCAGGAACAGATATTATACATGCCCTAACTACGTACTCGGTTACGTTCTTGTATATGATTTACAACAGCACGTTTTCATTGAGTGGTTATATTTTCCCGGTTCGCCTCCTTTTGGTTAAGCAGGCATAACTGAGCTTAATATTATTAGTATGGAGTTAAGGTTACATTAATTATTGTAGCTTTGTTTTTTAGCCCGCATTCCCCGAAGCATTGGGCTCAAGGGTTACTGTTGCACAACCATAGTTGGGGAGACAAGGCCAAATTTATAATTCCAAATTGCATGTTTTATATGAAGCCCTTTGGCTGAACAATTTTAATTGGAACAGTAAACACTAAAAAAAATATCATTTATAGTACTTAACTTTAAATTTTTGTTTTTTTTTTTCGAACTTATTATTTCAAAATTTTTCATCCCCTCGGCTTAAAATATGATAATTAGGTATATCATTGTCAAAAAACAAATGAAAGCTATGACGTAGTTTAGAGATAAGCCATTAAACAAAGATGGCAGTGAGTATGACGTATTTGGAATCCTCATTCAAGAGGCCCTATTCTACTTCCGTGTTGATATTGGTTTCAATTAGTTACGCCTTTACTAACAATTTAATACCTCGTTGAATTGATTAGCTGTCGCTCTCACCTATACAGGATGATTTTTTATGGAGTGCGTATATTCTACGAGGTAATCAGGTGCATAAAACTGAACAACTTTCCCCAAGGAACATGGTCGAAATCTTAAAATTGAAAATGAAATATTCATACAAAGTGACAGGTCACGTGACTTAATGTTTGTATGAAAAATTGATTTTCAATTTTAAGATTTCGACCTATGTTCCTTTGAAAAAGTTGTTCAGTTTTTGCACCTGATTACCTCGTTGAATAAACGCACTCCATAAAAAATACTTAATACTGTATTGAGAGCAGACACCTAGATGTTCCTATCTCCTTATACCACTTACTGAAGCTAGAGTCCATGTTGTAAGTCAAATCATAGAACGTTTAACCTCCTTTTAAGCTTGTACTAACATATAACGTGAACCAAATGATATTATACTTTGTTAATGAAAGATTAGTTTAATAAAACGTGCTCTATAATTTACTGTATTAGAACATTTTCTTACATATTAATGGGAAATGGGTGTAAGCTTGCATAATAGCTTTTATCGCCTCATATGGACTTTGATTACAGTTACCTTGTACTGTAATTGGTTTGCGGTGTTAACTTATAATTTAACATATATTGTGGCACATATAATTGCTTGTACGCCGGATATTTAAGTGGAGATAATATTAAGTAGGATAACTAAGAAATATTTTTAGTATCACAAAAGTAACATTTAATTTATAAAATAAAACTCCTAAAATTATAACATACCCAACATTTTATATATTATCCACCTGAATGCGTCCAGCTTAAAGTTTTGCATAAAACTTGAACTACATTTAATTAAAGTAACAAAACAAATAATAACCTGTATTGTCTTAAAGATGCAACGTAATAAGAAGTTGAATATTTTCATAAAAACGCCTTGAGTATCGTAGCGGTGGTCCGATGGGACGCGCGATGCCTGCCTCACAGGGCGTCCGCTCGCTTGTAACTCATATTACATTGTTATTTATTGAAAATTAATTGTGTGAAAACACCACGCGAACTATCTCTATATCGAACCGAACACGTGGAGAATAATAGCCTTCGCAGCTTGCATGCAATGAAAACAATTCAACGTAACTGCACCTACTAATCTTTTACATCACTTAACTGTTGGTTTTTCTTTATACTGAGCACGTTTAGAAGCAACGTAACCTCAAGATATTCTACAAAGCATTTATCTCCCCAGTAATAACAACCGCCAATTTAATTCTTCCAACCATACAGCAAAATATCAGGGAGATGAGAATCCGATATCCGATTATTCCGAAGATTCCCGGTTAAGAAAGGCCTTAACACATCAAATCCTTAAACACCAAAGTAAACCACTCCACAAACACCTTAAAGTCGATACTTCAATAAATAATGTTCTGATTTATGAAAATTTATCATACACTTGAGGCTTAATTTTGAAATGATCTCCTCGCGATGCCGAAGGATATGATCCGCGGTTTCAATGACAATCAAAATGAGACCTTGTGTATCATAGAATAAATTAAAAACTAGTCTGTACAATGCTGCAAAGAAGACATTTTTCAATACATAGTTGGAAGTGTGTCTGCGTATTGTTTTGATAAGCTGCAGAACGGGTTTGCGAGATTTATTACTGGTATGATTTAATGCGAATAAACTACTCGCCTTGCGCTCGTTGTATTGATGAATGCTCTATTTTTAGTGCAGTCACCTATATTCTAAGTGATGCTTAAAATATCCATCAAATTTTGATAAAGACAATAAACAAAGAAAGGTCGCGGAGCAAGTACGTGCGTGTTGCATGCAGTAATAGTGAATTTTCTTTCGAATGAACAGGTGATTTGCATTTCCCCTCTTGAGATTAATTTAAATAAAATTAGGTTACGTGCACTTATTCTGCGCCGCCTTAAGAATGGATGAGTATAATCGCTGTGTTACATCCGCTGGGGCATGACTCAGTAATTATTGTAAGTCCTCAATTAAATTTGAAGCGGCGGTAGCCTAATGGCTAGGGCGTCGGACTTGCGATCATGTGGTTGCAGGTTCGAATCCCACCCATTGCACTACCGACGTGAACCCACTCGTAACACAAGCATCTTAGCTTAGCACGAGGGGTTAACAAGTTTACTAGTAATGTGAGACCCACATTGCTAGTAATCTTTTAAAAAAAAAAAAAAAAAAAAAAAAAAAAAAAAAAAAAAATTATAATAGCGGGCTGTGTTGGGCATACGTTATTTGTAGATTGGCAGCCCTGTCGCTCGGGGGCCAATGGCAACGTTGTAATGCGGCGCCTGCGCATGATCGCCCGCTGAGCTTTACAGTTCAAACAACATGAGAAATATTGTTCGAGGAAATCATTTGCTTATTTTTACTTATCAGGGGGGCGATGTACCTATTGAAAAATTATGTCAAAGTCAATCATATTGACTTGCATGTCTATTATTTTATTGACATGACTTGAAATGTAGAATCGTCTCTATTATGGCAGTTATGGTAGGTGTCATGAAGACAATAAGTATTCAATTTGAAAATCGCATTCCCAAATATGATTGACAAAACTCTATTACCAAAAACGACGTGAGCAATTTGCGTTAGTGTAGCAGTCCAATCATTTACCGTATGCATGCTGACGAATCAAGAACCAGTGGAATTGGAAGCAAATTGTTCGATCTACATCGGTTCGTAATAAATCATGTTCAGTTAGTGGATATTTGCGTGTCGCAATGTTAAATTTATTGCGATGACAAGGTCGGACTTAGGAACGGTGGGTACTTACAATGGCCAAGGTCTTCCGCTAAGTTTTAATACACGTTCTAAATAATCGTTAGTAATTTTGACTGGCGATTATCAGTTTACCACTACGAGATTTAATCACTTAATTTGTTGGACGAGTTTCGACTTAGGTAGGTACATCATAAAAACATAAATAAAAAAAAAGTGAATTATTATTCAAGATTTATAAATTTATACCTAGTAGCATTCCTAATTCGCATCTATTTTCAATCGAAACATTAATTCCGATACTTCATCGCTTGACATAATTATCTCAGGATAAGTCTCGTTAATCTTTCTACGTGTATATCCCATCAATTACGTCCCCGCCTAGTTTCTACTCGTCATGAATTTTAAAACTATAGCTACCTATATTGAGCAAGGTAGAAAAATGTCCACTAAAGGTACTGGTTGTGTGTACACTACAATTATATGGAGGTTGTAAATCAAGCAAGGGAAATGCCATAGCAATTACTGATCGATCGGTTGTTAGATTCTCGCGTTTGTTGGTGAATGGAAAACAAGTGCCTATCTGTAGGCGTATAAACACGCAGATTACGTTCAAACTATTGTCAAAAAAGGTTTAGAGAACACTTAAGTTTTAAAGAATTTTCTTCGCTATTTTCTCTCTACATTTTCTAAATAAACCTCAATACTCGAAGATAAGAATAATAATTCACAATAATAACCCTTTAACCGACGTTATATTCGCCGTTTTGGGCACCTCGCTCCGTGATATAGTCCTAATACACGCCACGTGAGTGATAACTCTATCTATTTGATACATTACCATCAAAATAATAATGGAAGTCCATTTGCTGGCCAGAAATAGGTTCTGCGATGAGATCAAAGAGCATTCGTCGCAATTGGCGGGTAAAGCATTAGTTTGCATATTGTATGTAGACACTAAAAAGATAGTCATCATACCTACTTTAAATAAAACCTTCTTTGATAAATGAATGAGAACTCTACACAAACAAAAGATCAAATGATTCCAATTTCAAATCAAAAACTACTTTTTTTTATTAAATGGTCGTATTCGATTAAAGTGCGAGGCAGTACCGGTGACGTACGACACGTTAGGCTGTACTGCTATTACGCACGCAGCCCCCGAATAGTGTATAGAGACATAAACATCGACCCCTAGTATCCCTAAGTAAAGTTTGGTAAAATATTCATTGTCTTTTATGAACTTTAGCTTGTTTGACTGGACTATCCTTTGGGTAATGACCACTAAGGGCCACCCTATTTTATACTTAAATTAATTGAAATCTTATTTTTAAGTGTTCGATTTTTAAAGTCGGTGTTACTGGCCACTTATGAATGAAACCTAATAGAGCTCTGAACTATAAACCTAGATACGGCACGATTGTGAAGTAGGTAGAAATTATGTAAATTACAGCCACGTAAAAAACCAGCATATTTTTTTTTATAAAAGAGTTTTTATGAATAATTTTAACTTTAATTAAGCCTTATTAGACGAAGTGGTAAGGACCTGAAATGAGTTTGTAATTACAACAATTTGGTAAATGCAGGTGTGCAAGATAGCGTGAAGAGGTATTAATTATTTGCTAACATATAAATTAAATAAATACCTAGATAACAGAAAAACTCTAATTATTTGAATTTTACTAATTAAGCTTCGAAGCACGTATTTTTGTACCTATTTGATATTACCTAAGAAAAAGTATGAATTAATTAACTATTTACTATTGTGCTGCATGCCTATGCTGGTTCGAACTCAGGCAAGTACCAATGTGGCTTTTTCAAAGTTATATGTACTTTAATAATTTCTTAATAATTTTAAGACATTATTGGTAAACGGTGAAGGAAAACATCGTGAGGAAACCTAGATTCCAAAATATTGGAATCTGAAATCGCCAACGCAATGAGCAAGCGTGGTGATCAATGCTCATCCCTTTTCTATATGAGAAGAGGCCTGTGCCCAATAGTGGGACGTTTATAGGCCGGTATTATTATTTTTACATTTTATTTTTTCATAACAGATCAATTTTGGTCTTATTAGTTACATAATTATAATGAATTTAATTGATTTTAGTACAAGATTTGCTTTCCTCTCAATGAAAATTTATTTAGGTAAGATGCGTTTGATATCATATTTTAATTAAGAACTAGTGTCGATCAAGCGATAATATGTGGCCATTGAATTATAATTATAAAAATATAAAAAAAAATGTGTCATATAAATCATATAACATTAAATTAAACGTCTTAATAATATGACTACTGATTGCTAGCAATAAAAATCAAAGGGTGATGTAATGATATAAATAAAAAACAAGAGCAGTTAAAATTTTATTGCACAATAATAATATAACATAGCCTTAGAATGTAAGAAACATGTTTAAATGTTATAATTACATCTTAAAATACGTAACAAGGTAGTTAGGTTTACAGCCTTTTTTGTCTTTTATTGCTGCGGTACAACTTAATTTTAATAAAAATAAATTTAACATAGGAGTCAAAATACGCTGTTAATTATTTTGACGTCAAGCATTTTATATTGAAAATAACATTACTTGAGTCTCATTATACCTACATGTACATATCTGTCATGTCATATAATTATACATGGACCTGGTGTCCTGAAACACAGGCCTCGAGCCTAGCTTAGGCACCAGTCTCCTCCAATATATGTTTACCTGAATTATGTAACTATTATTGTATTATCTGTATATTGTATTGTAGTGAGAAATAAATACATATTATTATTATATTATTATCATTATAATATCTATATTTAGCTTTTATTTAATTAAAAAAATCAAATATTTAAATCAATTACTTAGTGCTAAAGTATGAGTCATTCAAATCATTGCAATTTGGAGTTATAAACAGTGTTTAAACTTTAGTTTGTCATGTTAGTTGATTTAACCTGTACTTAGTAAGCAATTGCATGATGATTTTAATTTGTATGTTTTCATTATATTCTGTGGAAAATGTTTTTGGTTACACATTTACTCTTTCTTTTGTGTTACTTTATAAGTATTACATAATATGTGACTGTTTATTTTACAATACTTAGAGTCACGCCCTTTGTAGAAATTTAGTAATATTTATTTACCTACATTTAGTTACATAATAAGAATGCGGAAGTAACAAATTCCACATACATTTTAATAAAACACTACACTGCTTTATGAAGGTGTAAAGAATGAGTCCATATATCACACAGTTCAAGAAACAGCCATCCTTTGTAGAACATGTATCAAATAAACAATGTTTGTATTTTTACATCGAACAATAAGCGTAGCCTTTTCAGTCTGTGGGAAACTGTACAAGTGACGCGAAATGCTTCGTAATACCTTTACTACCTCTCTCTGTCTAGACACATTTAATATTGAGCATAACTGTCCCCAACAGGAAAAACGCAAATTTCAAACAATCGACTTTTTCATTACAGTTGCGTAACGATAATTACAAACAATAACTGCAATTAATGTCATAGGGTTAAGGTTTACATTCAATTATCACGATCATATAAATTTGCATATTTAAATAACATTACTTTAAAGACACCTTTGACGAGTAATTAAACTGTCCATACATAATGCGTCTAAGTACTGGTACAGTTAGATAAAAAAGCTATAAATTTAAGGTTGTCAAAGTCAGTAATAGTTCATAGCCGGTACAATCGAAAGCAAAATTCTAAATCGAAATCTAAACGTACGATTTACAAATGATAATGAGAAGTTTAGATTTAAATTGCAAATGCGGTATAACGCTTAAATTGTCAGTATCAATCATTCGGCAGTCGACACTAGAGTGACAATAAACAATTGTTTTAACATAGTGCCCGAATGCACCCGGACGCTATGAGCAGGAGAGTTGTAAACAGAATGTAGCCGGCTAGCCATTATTCATGGCAGGGTAGGGTTCCCACACGAGCTAAACAAACCTCTAAAATCTCGTGAAGATAGCAACATTTTCGGGTATTTGATGCAACAAAAAACTTAAAATGTTTTTGTTTTTGATAAGTGTGTGAATGAAAAGTTATTAATTCATTAGATTTACGGCATGGTTATGAATAGTCTTAATTTTGGCGCAATAAATGTTTTAATTAGACACTCAGTTTATAAAGGTAATTAATCAATTTTTCAGCAAAAGCCATAAGAGGCAACCCTAAAAAATTGAGTACCGGAGCTACTAAAACTGGATAAGAATCAGTAACAATTAATTTATGAAACAAAAGAATAACAATTGAATGTTTTATTCACAGTTTTAGAAGACACAGGTTTATTTAACGGAAATATTTTCAAGAACTCATTACTACGCCCATACCTAGTTAATTAAGGCCTGTTATTTTGTTTAATTGCAATTTAAGTTCCACGCATTAAGAAATTAAGATCAAAATCTCAGAACAATAATTCAAAATATTACACCACTAGTTTGACACAAAATACAAAAAGCTATTTTTAACCTCCATTGAAACTTGTAGGCAAGGTGTATAATGTTCTACAAAGAATGCATAACATTGTTGCGAAAGATGACTTTTTATAGAGTCTTAATTTAACCTCATTAATTGAATCTTGATTAAACTGTCGTCGCACGAAGAAAAACTAAAACGATTTTCCTCGAACTCACATTACATTGTTCTAATAAATCTACGTCGAAATACTATTAGTCTTTTTTCGTATGTTTATAAACACAATATGTATCAAGACTTGAGATAAAATATTATCGCGCTATAATTCGTCACTTCCCGTAGTCTGCTCACGCGGGTAATTTTTATTAGAACCTTGAACTTGTACACAATTTGGTCGGTCGATAATACAGCGGCCGGCATTGCCGCTTTGGAGATGACTCGTTTTAATATTTAGGTATGTGAGTGATATCATTCGTAATAGTAGCATTATATATACTGGTAAAGTGTGCAAGTATTTGTAGATTAAGACGTTAGCTTTTTTTTAAACATCCTCTTTGATTCTAGAGATTACAGTTGTCGCTTCTTTAGAATTGGAATGAAAACGCGGTTTATTAATAATTCAACAGACATTATGAATGGCCAACATAATTATGTTCATACATACATATATCAGTGACAATATCTGCTTAATTACTGTTTATTTGTGTAATAGACCGGAAACTTGGAAACATTTCATGCAAAAATGCATAGTTACACTACACGTGGAGTCGTGGAACTAGATAAACAAGTTTAGATAGTTTTTTGTTTTGAGTAAGGTTTTCGTAAAGGGAATGATTGGATTTTCGTGTAACAATGTAATGACGGATAATCAGCTGTTGCGCAAACTACGGTCTTGAGGGCCTCGGGACCTAACGGGTACTGGCTTCGAGCTTTCACAGGCTATCTTGACTATACTCGACTAACAAACAATATTTAGATTTAAAAATACACTAGAACAAAAAATAAGAACGAAAATAATAAACTTTTTTATGCTTGAAATTAAAACTCAATTTGCATATGTAATTGCGATATGCAATTACAATATATTTTCAAGAAGCTGATTATAAAGCTATAAAACTTGAATTTTTAATCACGTTTCCGTGCAAAACATTTTTAATATGAATAGATAATAAACACACTTCGTAGCTTCTGATTTTTTAACACAAATAAGTCTCACATAATTTCCCCTCATTGTTGCCAAGACATCAAAAAGTATTGTCGGAATATTACTCTCAAAATACTTCGAATGTTTTACATCGGTACAAGGAGCCACGAAGTCCGTGCGTGACCCTATACAAGCCTCAACAATAGTAAAAACTTATTACGTCCTTAACCAGGAATTTAATAGCTCACAGCCGTAGAACAGAAAGGTATAGATTTTTTAACCTTCAAAAAACAACTACCAAGTCAGACACATAAATCATGTTTTTGCGAACCGACATTGCTTGCGGTTTGAAATGTAATATCAAAAATGTATTAAAACATGTGTGTACCTCACGTTTTAATATCTTATGAGCTGTGGAAAACTTGTATCTATTTTTAGAAGATACGCTACCTGAACGTTATGATTCTTTTGTAAATGGCGCGGAAAAAATTAATTCCTTTTTAAGTTGAAAATACGAACGAGACTTGATAATCATCGATTAATCGAAAACTTCATCAGGTATCGATTTATAATCCTATTATCTTTTAAAAGACGAATTATTGGATAAGAGGTGTAGTAAATATCTCGTAGAAGTTACGAAATCGGAATGAGTCTCGATTGAGAAGGTAAAACCTGCTCCTGCCTGCACAATGGCAAATTACTGATCTTTGACATCGGCAGGAACAATGGGAGACGCAACCGATTTATGACGTGGCGGGACTGTCGCAGATTCAATAATCCTGCGCGAACGCACCAACCCACGATCATGTGACGTACGAAGTAATGTACGGGTAATTTATTATAATTTGCATGCGGGTTAAATACAGGTTGGTCGGTTAAAATTACTTGTAAGTTTATATTAGCTGGGGTTTTGAAGATCAAGGCCGAGAAATTACTTTGATGGCTTATATTGAACTGGAAAACGTTGTGATTAATAAAAACTGAAGTGGTGGTAAATCTGGTTAAGTAGGGAGGTAGGTACTACACCTAAGTATTACTATGAATCAAAAGTTTTCAATAACTCGGGAACGGTAAAGTTACCTTTGAACAATCCAGTGCAACATATATCGCTGTCACATAGAGTTATGTCACAACTAATTAAGTAATGAAATTCCTATAACTGCATAACAGAGGTATATATAACTCGGTTAATGTGTATTCCGAGATTTTTCCGACTAATTAGTGGTATAATGATTACCGTTGTTATCTAGAAACGTATCCTACACAGGATGTCTAACAATATTTATCATATGAGTGAATGTTCTATTATTTTAAGCTTTTATGCGATGTTAAGATAAAAATTAACGAATAGTAGGACCCAGAGACTTAATGCTTTCCGGTTTCGTCGTGAGAGTCGTTACATTGTCGCCAACAGTTCTAACAGTTTGTTTCTTTATTACTGTACACACAAACATTTAGACACACTGTAATTATTCTGATTTATTGTATAAAATTTGAGCGCTTCATTATATATTTTTTTTTGGTTTTCGCCAACAAACTTGGTATCTAATAATTAAATAATTATACTATCTTGTTTATTTTTTTGCAGCGCTGAACGCGTTGGTTATTTACTTTTGTTAAAAAGATACTGTGACTTAATGCGTTACAGGCTGCTAAATAAATGGCGTATTTATCAAAATTTATTCTTTAAGTTACTCAAATACATTTATTCGGTGTTTCATATTTTTTTAAGTTTTATAACTGTGTTAGTGAACATAAAGTAACAAGGGTCAGTGGAGGAAGCGAGTCGGAAATGTAACAAAATACAAGGAGGATAGCGCAAGATTTACACACCCTGTATCCAACGGTTTACAAGTGTGATGTATTATGAGACGCCTAATAGATGTTCTTTGGACAAGTTGGCAAAAGGATGAACAAAATTGATATTGTGAGATTTATCTAGTATAATATTTTTACGAAAATGAGTAAGAATTTTCCACAAGAGATCAGAAAAATAAGAAAAAAATAATTTACTGAATATTTTTATATTTACTGTAATTATTTAATTTCCATAGATATTTTTAGATGCAGAAGAAATAATAGAATTATTTACAGAAAAAAAAATAGTTACACGTCGAACATACCTATCACCTCCTACTTTTTGATGTCGGTTAAAAATACAAGATCTATTTACTTCATAACACTAGGCATCGAGAAGCTAAGGACTTTGTCACACTAAGAAATACTCTGTTCTGTTTGAAATGTTTACAACGTGGTCGTTCTATGAAACGTTTTATTGTTAACCTTAACTTAATAATGGTTTTAAAGGGTCCCATTCATTAACAACAATCACCTGTAACCATAAAAATTATGCAACGTTTTTTGAGCCGTAGAACAGTTGTAATTCAACGGTAAACGAAACAATAGTATTATACCTGATGGGGAACCTTTTTGAAGGTCTTGGATTTTTATAGTTTTACAGCTCTGTTGCACAATCTTCAGGTATAACGAAAAAAAAATCTGTAACCAAAAATACTAAAGCTGACGCTTCTACAGAAATAGCTACTTATCTAAATATTCCAATAAATTGAGTTAAGTTCCTTTACTTAATTGTTAGCAATATCATCTAGTTTAAATCTTAACGATAAATTTTTCCACCCCAAAATTTTCTCACCTAGAGAATTCACTACAAAATTACTCCAAGCCCTAATCCCGCCAGCTGTACTGACGTAATCAAACAGCTGATGCTATAAAATACGCCGTAAACAGAACCGCAATAAAAAGGGACGTAGTCGGCGACACACGCACTGAACGACTAACGTACAACGAACTTTACTCGCCTATATTTTGGCCATTCGTCTAACAAAATATTAAACAACTGTAGTACCTAGTAAACGGTTACATTTTTTGTCATTATCGCCTAATATGGAGTGAGACTTCTTGGTAGTTACTAGAAATATGGCGGCGCTGTTTCGCGTGTAAATGATTTGCCGCAAGTAATTTATTGCACGACATAATTAATTTATGGTTCTCCAAAAAAAATAATGTTATGTAAAAGTTGAAATTATAAATAATACTACCCTTATGACTATAGCAGACACCTAGGTATTATTTATTACCTACAATATAATTGAAAAAAATATTTTTTTATCAATTTTCGTTTTGAACAGACCTTTTGATTATTTAAATTTCAATTAAAATGTTGTAACAATTTGTCGAAATGTTAAAAAACGTAAATGTAAGTCGCGATACCGCGCCGCGTCGGTGGCCGGTGAAGCTGGCCCATAAAATGCTCTTGGTAACTGCGTTCGGCTCACAATGTGACGTTTTATACAGAGTCGGGCAGGTGTGAACATTATCTTAATTCAAGTGCTACCGAACCGATCGGTGTGCCCCAACCTTAACGTACCAAATTGAAAGGAAGATTTTTAAAAAGCGGAGCCGATTTTTCTGCACGCTGTTTTTTAGAAATTTGAGCTTCTGCGAACAAGGGTATTTACATAAAGTTTAATTTATTGTATTTGTGTTGGTTTTGAGCAGAATGGGAAATATTAACAGCAGTAAATTAAATAGCATTATTCAGCACGCCTAGGTTATGTGTAATGCAACATAATGTTGTATTGGCAAAATTTTCTATTAAAAATAATTTAAGTAAAAGTTTATTGTACAGCAACTTCTATCAACTACATAATGTGAAAAAGGTTATGAATACTTTTCAAAATCTTGACAAAAATGCTTTCTAGAAAATTACCTAGGTATATGCAGGTGACTAAGAGCTAGCTGCGGCAAATATATATTTTTATTAAAATTTTATTATTCAAATTTTATAAATTAAACTTAAAATAATATCAATCAAAATTTAGCAATTAATAAATAGATATTAATATCAATAAAATCAATTCGAAGCACAAGTATAATAAATTGAATATTTTATGTAAGCTCTTCAAAGAATTTATATTATCTAAACCTGTGAAACAGTCCCCTAATGGCTTGTGAATGAGGAATATATTGTTAATTTATTTAAATGAACGAATCAATTCAGTTAATTGTACTTGAATGTTTGTTTTCGTGAAGGTTTAAATCTCGTTTTTGTTTATTTTGATGGAGGACGCCTTTATAACTTTTCTTAAGAACGCTTAGTGCATTTTAATAGCCAGATAATATGTTGATTGTTAAATATATAAGTATGTACTTGTAAGTACATATCTATAATGTCCTTGGACTTTGAGTTTGACTTATAATATCATTAAAAAAATGTATACTGTATTACTTAAACAATACAAAGATCATTTAAATTACCTATGGGATATAATTTATTGGTAAGACAATATATGTAGCGGTTTGAACAACTTATAGAGCAGTACATTTTAGTATATTTTATAAACGGGTATTTTTTATGGCTAATATCACGAAAATATTTACAAATTAATGCCTAATTAATAATTAGCATAATGAGATCATAAAGGAAATAAACTATGAAGATATTATCTTAATGCAATACTTATTGATTTTATTTTTATTATCATAAATTCTATCAACGTAACTTTAGAAAATACCGTGTTTCCTTGATGGCAAACTCGTGAATAATTATATTCTGCAAAACTTTACATACCTTTATATAGTAGGTACCTATAGATTTTGTATAAATTTCTGCCCAGAACGGCCAGAACTAGAATCACATTTATTTCTTCTACGTATTTTTTAATATTTTTATTCACATTTTCTATCTAGGTATTTTAACATAAAACTCCATTGTTTATTAATTTAACGTACCTACTTAAACTATTTTTTATCTATGTTAGGTACCTAGATATTTTTTTTTTTTTTTGAATTGAAGTATTTATTTTTGACCGATATAATATATCTATACAAATTATATAAATACTAATAAATTTACCGTTGAGGAATAAGGAATGAAATAATATATAATAATAAAACAAAATAAAAAATAACTGCAGTCATGCAACCTCCTTCTTCAAATTTTCAATTTCAAAACAAAACCTTAACGAACCTAATCGCCTAATTGTCCGAGCATAGAAGTAAAGTTGGAGTGAAAATTACTTAGTCTGTTCAGTTAGTTTCAGTTTCGGCAGGGTCACCGGGGCAGGAAGGGCGGAGGTCAAAGCCCCGGCGCCCTGGATACGACACTAAAAGATGCGATTGTGGCGCTGAGATTTCGTGTAAATCACTGGATTTTTGGAGCTTTATTTTTTTGTTTCCAAATAGTTTCAAATTTTTATTTCGAACTTGACTTTTTTTTAATAAAAGTGGCTACGAAAATAACAATTTATTTCTTTTTAACCGTCTTCCAAAAGGAGGAGATTCTATGTTCGACTGTAGATATGTAATTTTTTTTCTATTATTTAAATATAGAACAGTGTATGTAGACAATTATATTGTTCTGAATATTACTTCTGATTTCAAAATCATGCTTTACGACGTTAGTGATTCTGATTACAAAGGTGATTGAATACGAAATCAGATTGCAATTAGCAGTGATCTAAAAATATGGTTCTCACGTACCTAGAGTATTTTCTGAGTAACATTTTTATTTAATTAAAGAAGAATTTAGGTCTTATGTGTAACGTAACACCTAAGAAATAGTTGACTCTACAAGGCATGGTAACAAAAAAATTAACTTCATTTATGGACATCAGTCACGCCTTAAAGTACTGGACAAACTGCTTGACATATAATTTTATATTTATTAACATGAAAAATACACGTATAATTGAATTTAAGCCACGTTTTATGAAGTGCTGTTTTAATTAATGTTTTCCAGTTCCTATCTTTATCGAAAATGCAGGAAAGATGTTTAAAAAATACTGCCGTGCCTTACAATGTTACTTACATCATAAGGAAGAAAATTGCTTCCATCAAACTTTAAATTATTCATGAAACAATTACCTAGTGCCGACTTAATTGAAAATTAATTTCTGCTATTATTATAAGAGCATAGAGTGCATAGAGTTCCACTAGTTTTGCATTTATGCAAGTGCAGGGTTTTGTTTTAGGCACTTATTCAAAGCGCTAAGATCGTGTTTGGTTATACTTGTTTGAGAGTATACATATTTTCGCGGCGGCTCCGTGCGCTCGCATTCATAATATCGGTGTTTGACCTCTTAAAATTACTTACTGACACATTTTAGGCACCATAAACACTACAATGCTCAAACAATCGCCAATAAATTATTCTCCTTGTCACGTTTTCTTATAAACTAAACAATAAGGTCGCAGATTATATTCGTAATTTAAAACGCATTAAAAATGTCCGTTTAGCAAACAGTGCGCGATTTCATTTTCCGTTGTAAACATGACGGCGAGCCGTATAATGTTTATGTATCTCGAGTGCAGAAGGAAATTCTCATCTAAATTCTGCGCGAGCGCCGATGATTCCAACATTCGTGCGTTGACAGTGAAATACATCTCGCGTCTGATGCGTGTGAAAAAGTAAAAGCTGATTGTGCGATAGAACATATTTTGCAATTACACTGTGTAGCAAACTGAGAACAATCACTGGTCTATATTATCCGTTTCGGATGTGGTCTGGGCTGGTTCACGGGGACTGTAACATGATCACTGGACGATGACATCTGCCAATGGCGCTGCGTAAATCGCCGATACGTGATACGTATCGTATCGAGTCGTGCTCCACACACGTTGATGTAACTCCACCGACAAATTGAGCTGTGGTAGGTCACGGCGCTTTATCAATTCCGATTGCATATCAGTCACTTCAATGTCTCACAACCACTGAAACGTAACCACCGTTTCTCGTAACGTCTGACGCACTCGAAAAACAACGTTGCACTAAAATAGTTTTAACTAATAATCAAAAGGATACCGCCGTAGATACGAAAAGGTGGATATCTTAATTTCCTAGTCCTTCGAGTTATAAATTATAATTTACGATTGTGTTAGTGGACGGTGACCACGGTAAAAAAGCGGTCTTCTATAATAGAAATGTCGTTTTTTTTTTTCACCCGCATGTAACGTTTAACCGAAATTGAGCTTTCGATCGGTTAACAGACCTTGGCCATTTTGGTATGAGGAAGCAACGTTGAAAACATCGTTATCTCTTTCTTCAAATTACGTCTTACGGAATACTTATTCATTTTTTAAGCTGATGAAGATGGACATAATTATTTTAAACAATGACATTTGAAAGTGTGTGAATGTATGTAAGCAGGCGCTTATTAAAAACTTTGAATAATTATTACAATTTAAATAGGTATAACTATGAATATTTTATGTGGTGCATGAATTTATTTCTCCAGTTACTTGGCTTAGTTTTCCACATAAGGAAGTACCTTTATTTCTGTAATTATAAGAAAAGTGGTTTTAAATGTATCTACAGCCCGCGAACTGTTTTGAGTAACAAAATTAAAAATGGAATAACAGACCGAGACGGATATATTTCACTGCGTGTGTCCTTAAACGGTTTATTAGTTAAGTATGTGGTGGGGCCCATACATCATGGGTACCGGCGCCGGCGCAAGCTTTCCGTTCGATTCCCGCCGTGAATATTTCAATTCCACAAAATAACGACTTCAATGCTATTCTTTTTTAAATGTTAACATCTTTAAAATCGTGTACAATTAAACTGTCGTAAAACATTTAGTTCAGTGTTAAAATATCAAAAGGTTACCGACTTTCACCGATGTTAGGTGATAAAACACCAACAACGGTCACTTCTATAAAGTTTTATAGTTGAATAATTATTGAGATTCCTACTGAAATGGTGTGATAAACTTTATTGGTCGTTAGAATGAGAGCCGAAACAAATCCGTGAGTGGTGCGACGAATCGCGTAGATTTGTTACGGCCAGCAATATAAGTTGTGATTGACCAACGATAATTAAAAAGTAGCGAGAGTGCTATAAATATAAGGTGAGCGGACCTATTCACGTCCCACTTAATGTAACATTTATATTTTGATGTCCAGACACTAAGCAATCACAAGAATAACGTGTTTTCTAACCAATTGATACAGATTGTTATTACAGTCAATTAAACCACCGCTACTGTTCAACTTAAGCCGTTCATCTTCTATAATATAATATAGCCATAACACAATGTATGGTTTTAATAACCCTTTATGTTTCAATTACCATCAGTCAAATACATATTTAGCGCCCACGATCTCCAACAATAAGATAACACAAAATAGCTATTTTATGTGAGAATCATAATGGAACCACGATTAACCGACTTAGTTTAAAAGAAGACACATTGTTCTGTAAAACGCTAGTTTCGACACGAAGCCCTCTATGTCAGGGAAATAAGTTTAAAATATCGTCCATGAATTGCGTTAAGCTGAAATAAACTTTGTCCCATAGACTTAAGGTTCACGAAAACGTTTACATCAAATTTGAACGAGAGCCCTTGCTCAAGAAAAATGTACTTTTACCTTATAGTAATAAAAATTAAATTTGTACTTTTATTGAGATTTTTAGTATCGAATGAAAGGCGAATGCAGCGCAGTTATTTATACCGAGTATATGTTACCGTGCACTGTTTATGTGAAATTAAATATGGTTTAATAGTTTACTAAGAACGGGTTAGCGTTGCAAAAATTAAACGATGCAGTTTCGTTTAGCCGGACGTGGTGTGCTTGTATAAGCCTTAATATTAATAATACCTGGTTTCAATCAAATTGAATTTTAATACGGTTTTTTATCAGAAAATAACTCGACGATACGACATATGTCGCCCATGTTATTATTAACACGGAGTTACCCGTGAGTCAGGCTCGTAGCTTACATCGATTGCATTACTCATATGATATCGATTTACAACAAAATCGATATATTTCTGTAGCCATGTGTCTTAATATTCAAATACCAAATGGTAGGGCACCTCAGTGTTGTATATCGTGCAACAATTAATTGCCGGCCAGACATCAACTCTTTTAGGACCACCATCCATGCGAGGCGAAGCGATAATACTCATGAATAACCAACCAGATAGTACAGCTTTTTTTACTGCTAAACGACGCAAATAGCTTAACAGATAATGTAATTAATTGCGGTTTTTAAACCAATCACAAGTAGGCACGTAGTTTTTAGCTAAAGAGAAATGATTAAAGCTGCTAATAGTGCAGAAAGCCTTTCTTAAAATTAAATCGTAAACGGTAGTCACGAATGTGTTAAAGTTATGTCGGAGTTTTTGTTTCGAATTATCGCCGTCGTAATTCTTGCTTCAATTTATCGGAAAAGGATTAAAATTATACACGAGTGTTCGAAGTAGCTTCTGAATTATTTAAACATTACACTTGTATCGGATTTATACAGCATGACAATCATTATAAAGATCTATTGAGTACAAATTTTTATCAAGTAAAAAATTATTACGCTTTTTATTTTATTTTAATTCTGTCTATCTCGGGTATAGATAAGATTGAATAAGAAAATGTATACAGTGATCAAATAACTCGTGTTCGCGTAGAATGCATTATTTAATTTTCATACTAAATATTGCAATGGCGTGTTACTCTCGCCTTGCATACTAAGTTTTAGCAATCGCGTAGCGCAGCCACGCTTGTGACTGTGTGTGGTGTGCGAGTGTAATGTAACGTTCCCAGCGAGCGATCGACCGCCCGATCAACGTGTAATAATATATTTTTACATACTACGAGCAAAGAAAATAAATTACACACGTACGATCAAAACTCATGTTGGATGAATGGCATATGACAATTTGAAATTTAAAATGTTATTTGCATAACTCCTAACAAGCCTACTCATTTTAAACAAAAGACTAACTTGAATTGTTACACTTCTTTCCTGTTTTATTACTTCCTATTCAAAAAGATTATCTACAACGATAAAAATATAAATAACGAGCACTGCTTACGATTTTCAGATAATTTTAATTAATCATAATTTTAACACGTCGTTCTCGTAGTAACAGCTCCTAACAAAGCTAGACTTTTAACGACTTTACGTTTGTAAAAGCAGAACCATATAAATGGAACTAGGGTTTTCAGAAGACAAAGAGGTGTTGTGAAAAAGCGGAATAAATGTCTAACTATCGGGGCAATTGTAGAGATTGCGGTTCAAAACGGCAACTATAGGATGCAGCCCGGTGATTTTCAATGTAATGCATAATAACCTACGTCAGGTCACGCCGTTTATGAACACCAGGGAACTGGGAATACTTTATAACTACGTAGACGCTGTTACCCGCATTTTAGTATTAACTGGACGACATTATGTTCGACCTCACCACGTTTTCGGCAGTGGAAACACTCCATGATACTTATTCTTTTTATAGCCTCCGCTTGTAGGTCGGTGGTTTTTTACCACAACAATTACGTGAGGCACAAAACGAAATAAGTATTATCAAAATTTTGTAGCGTTTCCTGTAGCTAAAGAAATAGCAATATAAATAAGTGACTAAACAGATTTTTAGGTAATCTAAATACTTGTCATAAGTTGCTAGTAAATTTAGATACTTAATGATACTACAAAGAGCAATAAATTAGTCAAAAAATTAACATAACATGAACTTACAAAGAATTACGTAATTAAAATTTTCGGGTTTGCACATTGCTACACAGTTCAAGTCTTTGATAAATCTTAGTTTAATATTGACTAATTGTCTAATTATATCTATTGCAGAGCTTCTAAGAAGATCTCCGTGACTTCAATGCGACGGTCCACAAAAAGAAAGTCCACACCACGAGGCAGTTGGGATTCATATTTATCACTTCACAGCTGCGCACCTATGATCGATCTTATCCAAGATGGCGGCCGGCGCGCCGCGCGAACAGGCGGGAAACAAGCGCATGCACACCTCCTCCGCCATAACAGACCCGTCAATCTTCAGACAGATTTGAAATTAGAACACTTTATTCTTTTTCTCCGAATGATACTACCGCAAAATACGTGCTGACTCGCGGACGGTTTGCGTTGCACTAAATTAACAAAAAAGTGCTTAAACGTATTCAAAACTTGAAAGCCATAAAACATATCTCCCCCATTATTAGTTTATGGCTTGCGACTGTTACGGGCCTATTATGCTGTTATTTTTCTGTGTATTGGTGTTTGTTTTGACTGTATGCGGCGGACTGGCTTACCAATTTAGGGTACCATTACAGAATGCCTCTATTGAGTAGAGGTCTGTTAACCGTTTTTAAGTGACTCTATTATCGTTCTTGGTCTTGAGTTTTTGTTTCCTGTCTATTGATTTAAGTTTTGTAATATATACTAAGGAGTAAGTATGCGAAGACTTTTTGATTAGAAAAACTAGTTTTATTAAACTGGCTGTTATAATTTTGGAGCAGTGAATACGATGTGATTTTATTGCATTGAAGCTAATTCATAATATTATACAATAATTAACTCGATTATTAACAATAAATAATAATATATTATTACCTACCATTTGCATAGTTTGTAAGTTGCGTTACTGTCGTGTATCTATTTAGCAATAAAACTTAAGGATTTGTGTCTTAAAACTATTAAAAAAATATATATATTTTAAACATAAAAATAAATGCAGCACTAAATTGCGTAAAACTATTATAATTAAAAGAAGATAATATTTTAACAACAAATCCATAAATGTTAAACACAGCGCTGCGGAAAATTTTTTAGAGCGAAGAAGAGCTACTTTCGTAGCGTTCGAACAGTCGGATGCATATTCACAATACTACGGTAGATACCTACGTATGAAGTTCTAATAATTATGTATTTATGTATTTGTGCATCGAATTCCAATAAATTTCATCGACTTTTCTTAGAACATTTAGTACCTATTCGCTATTGTATCGAATAATTAGTTATGTTATCGACACTCATTGTTTGCTTTGTCAACTGTTTTCATTGGTTTTTGAATAAGGAATAATATGGACATGATTTTTTATGCATACACTTAAAATTTATCTCTTTTGTGAATAATTAATATTATAGGCAATGTATGAAATTTGAGAAACCAAAGCAAGGGAACAGAATATTTTACAAGTATGTAACTTGTGATTACAATACCTCATTTCCCTTTAATAAAGGTGCATTTAAAATCATTCGGTGCCCACGGCAATATTCAGTCGCCAATTTGGGAACTTGTTTAGAAATTATAGGTTCAACTCTCGGTTGAGGTTAGGTTGTTTCGAGTTTGTTAACTTCGACGTACTGAAAAATAAGTCCAGGAATGCAAATAAAGTTGCTGTATTAAGTGTGACTATAGTGATTGACAAGTATAATACAAAGATTTGGGTTCGGTAGTATATAATACTTTTTTATTTTTTATAAAAAAAATGCTTTCTAGAAGCTCTAGAATTATTTGATAACTTGCTAGCTATTGTCTGCGACTTCATCCGCGGTCCCTTTTTCCCATTCCCGGATTTTTTTAATTAAAGAATATAGCCATGTTACTCAGGGATGATATAGCATTCTAATGGTGAAAGAAGAAATCGGTCCAGTAGTTTTCCAGTTTATTTGTTAGAAACATACAAAAATACAAATCTTGATTTCATTATATTAGTTTTTATAAAGATACTGAGTGTAAACGGTATTTTCTGAACTGTTATATTAATAAAAACCAAATGTTCCTATCTACTTAAAATATTCTGTACCTACTCTTAGGTATTATAAAAAAATAATTTAGGAAATTGTGTATACTTAATGAATTACGGCCAAATTATTTTGTGAATTTTAATTGTTTATATTAATGTTAAATTTTTGAAAAAAAAAATACTTTTTTATCTTTACTGTCACTCTATTGCATGACTGTTGTCCTTTTTTGCAGGTCCCGCAGCTATATGCATTGAATCATAAATTAGGCTTAGGTATAATTATCATTGGTCCCATAACAAAATTGTTACAAATAAATGGTTGTTAATGCAAACAGTAGATACATTAAACAAGAATTTACTAGAGACCAACTTATTCCCACTATTATTTTGTTGATTGATTCAATTTACTGTCATTTGCTATTTACTTAAAATTCGATCTTTATAATTGTATATTTGGTTAGATAAAGACATGTCACCAGTGGGTCAGTTACTTATTAACTCGTAGGAAGTAAACCAGTTAATAGTTATTAAACAATTAAAAATTAAATGAACTACCATATTGGAAATGTTAAGAAACGGTTTCGAGTAAGGAGGTATTAATAACTTACTGTATTTTATTTTTTAATAATTTAAGCTGTTTTTTTCAGGATTCTTTTCATATAGAAGCATAGGCACGTGACACTTTTTTCTCAAAGACAACACAGGTTGGCAGCTCGTGTTCACAACGGACGGCGGACAGCCGGACAAGCCCGAACTTTTCATACAGCCCACGTCCAACAAGCGTCCTTGTATTGTTTCGCGGCCCGTGTTGCGTGAACACCGAGTGAAATATGGCCGACGGTTCGACTACTTATTTTTGTTTTATTTTTTTAGCCCGTGTTACTTAATTTTATCAAGTCGCATGAGTTATGAGAGGCGGGACCACACGCGTTGCGTTAATTACGCGTTAGTTAATGTACAGGTGAGCTCCACGCTGCGATCATGATTGATTCGAATGCCATGGTTCCATTTTTGAAAATTCCTATTCAATTTTCTATTTCTAACCAGTTATTATATTCAACATTCTGAATTGGATTTGAAGGACATCTCTATTAGAATACCTAATCATTTTTCCAATTAGTTTGCTACAAAAAGATTCTAATTAGTTATAACAGGAATGTTGTTTAAGTAGTGTTTGTTGTATTGGTGGTAATAAAAACATAACCGCTTAGATTTATTTCAGCCCGTTTTAACCGATCAGTAAAGTTTTCGTCAGCGAACCATTAGTCTCTATAATTTATCTAGTGTTGGGCTTTCATCTTGAGAATCGGACGTATAATCGAGTGGTCATTTGTCGAGTGGTCAGTGGCACTCCTCAAGTTAATAATAATGCGCCCAAACTAGATCGGGCCATTGACCCGGGCGCTCGGCGCGGGCGCGGCGAGCACTCCCGCCATAATTTGGAGCGCTAAAATGCTACTGAAGACGTTTAACCGAGATCGTGCGCTTGATCAGTAGCGATTTTATCGATATCGTAAAACATAATCGATGTTAATATAAAATATGTAGGTGCTAAAAATAGGATTCTTAGTCATTAAAATCTGATAGATTAATTATTGTGGGTAATAAAGAAGATATTATGACCGTTTTAATTATGGAAACTTTACGACTTAGTATTTTTTTTTAATAAGTAGGTACATATATTTTAATACTCTTGCACGTTATATATGCATTATTAATAGATTCTCTTGTGCATGACAGTGACATAAGTATTAATTGAAAAAAAAATTAAGATATTCAAGACAAGGCTTACCCTAAAATAAATTACCTACTGAAGCTTTCAGCGGTAGCTACGCTCAGTGTGTTAAATAGAGCCTTGTACTGTACTTGAAGTTATTTACAGGTTGTCCGCCCAATGCTAACGACCATCACATTAAACTTCTAGATAACTCAAAAATCATTCTCTAGATCAAATTAAGTATGTGTTTGTAGCTACTTAATTTAGTTTATTTTATTTTCAATGTACTAGGTACTAAGTAACATGTTAATGATGGTAAGCTCAACTAGGTTCCTAATAGTAAAATTTCTTATTGCAATGATAAAACAAAATTTAAGTAATGGATATTTTTTTACAGTGGCTCTATGTGTTGTCAAATAAATCGAAGATCAAATAAATAAACTTTAATTGTAATTCAGAACATAAAATAGTACCTACATAAATGCCATAAAATCACATTAAACTACTATATTTATCAAATCAGTGGTTTATAGAGCACTAAATAAAATAAAACCAACCATAAAACTCTAATCAAATTAACTCAATATCTACATTTATTTATTTTTTATTGTCACAAATTAGTAATTTAATGAAGATTCCAAGACTTGATGGCAACAATAAAATTATGAATGGCACTCAAATCTGTCTTGACTAATAAGGTGCTAACGAGGGTCGTTCGTTTTATGTGCGTTTTATTGACACTTGAGTCGAGTTGTCGGCTCTCTACCTGCCACCGCGTTTCTTATTGGTTTCCTACGAGACATGAATGGGAATTTCTGATTCCAGCCCGCGCTCAATCAGATAGCGGCATTTTAGAGCTTTTATACCTACTACCTATAACAATATTAATTAGTCGATGAATGTTACACATTTTTATTACATATTATTGAGCAATTAAAATTTTGTTTTGAGCAGGTAATTGCTCTTTGATTTCTCACGATTTTTGTTAAATTAAGGATTGTATAATAATTAGATATGCATTTGTGTTTCATTATTTTTAACTAGTTTATGGAGGGCTGTAAAAGTAAGGTAACTAACCTGCTATGGCCATCCAAGGGTAGAAGGTGTGATTGGTGGGCTGGTGTTGTACGGGCTGTGTGGCTGCGGTGGCGGCTCCAGGCAGGGCGCACTGCTGACCCCAGGGGAGGGCTCGGCCCGGACTCGAGGATTCGCTGTACCGCGCTTCGGGGGTGCAGGCTGCCGGCCTCACCAGCGCTCCCAGTCCAGAACCCCAAGCCTCTTTGCCTCCGTACCCATTCTGTTGTTCACCGCCTGGCTTGGAGCAGTCCGCCTTGGCGTATTGTTGCTCTCCCGCGTATAGCTTGCAGGCGGCCGCCACTGACGCGTCATATGGCGAGTCCTGGGGTCTCGGCTGGTGCAGGGCATGGGGCTGGGCATACGTCAGTCCCAGTGGAAAGCCGCGGTACTGGTCACCGCCGCCGCCACCTTGGTGCACCCCATGCGCCCCGTAAAAACCACCCTGCTCGAAATAGGAGTTCATTCTGATCAGTCACCGACACTAACGTCACTCAGTTAGGGAACACTTATGTCATCGCGGCCCCACGCGCCGTGATAACGCGACCTCCGCCAATGTCACTCCAAATACGGACAATGTAATTTAATTTTATTAATTTTATTGCCTCTTAAACGTCACTCGAGCGTCATAATGGGCTTCGTTGACGATAAAGGCCAGTTGACGTGTGTTTACTTTTTACGATTATTTTACGACTTGGGAGCGCGTGCCGCGGGTTTTACGACTTTTTAAGCGGTTATGTGCGGCGCCGGCTCGTCTCACAGTGCTCGCACAAGGTGCCGAGTGTTGTGATTTTTTTCTAAAATTTTTCAGTTCGCGATCTGTGAGACGCAGACGAGTGTGTCGCGAGCGAAGTTTGTTGGTCGCGTGTGGCGGGAGCGCGCGACTATGTGCCGTGTGCGACCGGCGCGGCTCGGCTCACGCAATCTACTGAGAGCGAGCCACGCGCGCCGCCCCGCGCGCTGCCTGCGATCGCAACACCGACGATTGTTCCGTCCCCTTTTCGCTAATGACTATAAATATTATCAGTTACGCTCTCTTTTCCCTTTCTTATCACTCCTCCTGAAACACGTGGGTCATACCTATTGTAATTAATATAAGGAACATATAATTTAAATCAAGTTAGTATAAGTACCTAAAAGCTATTTAGGTACCAAACATGTAAGTATGAAAAGTCTATCACGAGGGTTATAGAAAAAAAACTGCTAAATCTGACATCAACTGAAAAACATAAACCATAAAGCGTCATCCTCTTACAGAAGTGCAACAGTAGGACTTAAGTGGTTAGCTCGTCCCACGCAATACAATAAATAAAAAAAAGCATCGACAAAACCCCAATAATGACTATAACTGAAAAGTTAAGCCGCAAAAGTCGTAAACTCATAAACGTACAATTAGTGAAACGGGCGAGTAAAGAAAAGATTTTACAACCACTCCTCGACCGTGCCACAATGAGCGCGCAGTATCGTAACAAGGTGCTGAATAGAGTGAGAAGTCGTAAAGATGATTATTATTTCTTCTACTACCTGTTTTTACGAGTGATGTTTCTGTTACGCTCACGCGTAGGCGGTGCGCATAAGGGGGACAGTGACGGGAAGCGAGCAGCGAAACGCTTGCCGTGGGTCGGAGCTGTTGCTTTTATATCTGTCTCTTTCTGGCGCAGTGTGGCGCGTGCAGTGGAAGGCGCACTATCGAAGGGTAAACAATAGCGCATTATCGCAAGCACTCAGTTCGCGCGTCCAAATGAAGTCATCAAACGAATGAATGGCTGTGGTAGTGCGGCCTACCCAGAGACACGCTCGCATTTTTATTGCAGTCACCTCTTTAAACAAATATTTATCGATAAAAAGGACGGGGACGGGTGCAGTGTAGCTATTTTTTGTGAGTGCGTGTAATTGGTCAATTTATGACCAGAGATACCAACACGTCCTAGACGACATTTAATATACATCTAGATTCCAAGTATAGTTTTTTGCTTTGCTCAAGTTATAATTACTGTCGATCTTTGGATGGGATAGGAATTGAAAAAAAAACGACATACGATAACAACACTATACAACTAATAAAAATGTAGATTATTGGTAAAAAAATTACATAAAAAATAAAAAAAAATGTAAAAAATACATAAGTGCCTATTAATATTATAAATAAAATACCAACCTACGAAAAAATATCAGATTGTAGAGTCCTACTAACGTAGACATGTCTGGTCAAAGCCATCAGTAGATTTTGCATTTAATACGTAATTTACTACAGCTTAATGGGTGGTTTCTGTCAACAAGCAGATGGATACTCAACGTAAAAAAAAAATTAACTTGCCTAGAAGTAGCAGTTCTACGAAACAAATGACAAACGTACGTAAGTATGACAGCAAAAACCCGAAGCAAAAAATGTAGAGTCCCAAAACTAACTTCAATAAATAGTCCTCCTGCCATCTGTAGTTCGTCTTCCATGATTTTGGATACTTAATAACATACTTAAGTACCTAGTTACCCTTTTATTAAAATTATGAACCCAATTTCGTAAATTGTCTATGTAAAAGCGGTGACTCAAGTCGATTTTCAGCACTCTCCGTCACTATCAAGGCTTCGAAACATTTTTTAATAATGAAAATATTTGATTGAAGATATATGGAAAATACTCCTAATTTAATGAACTTAACTTGAGTAAACTTTGACACAAGTAGTACCTAATCAAAATCATAAATATTGGGTGACTATGTACCAATGAGATTAAATCAATGTTTTGGACTGAGAACCCTCATACTGATCATATTAAAAGGTCTCCTTCTTTCGTTGTCGACAAGTCAAGAAAACAGGTTGCTTGATTAAAGACTGCTGGTAACAAATAGTACATCCGTGGTAAAAAAATAAGAACAGATTAACGTATGTATTGGTATCTATCTCGTTATTAGGTATCTACTAAGAACAGGGCTGGGAAGGTTTTTGAAGATCCTGCAATCATTTCTCATCGATCGTCAAAATTAGAAAAAAATTATAATAATAATACCAGCCTATAAACGTCCCACTGCTCGGCACAGGCCTCTTCCCCTATAGAGAAAGAATGAGTTTAACTCCTATTAATATAAGACGATTATAACGTTCGTCAGATTTTAAGAATATTTAAGGTAACTCCATAAGTACTATATCTAGAGCAAGAATGCTTTTAAGATTTTAGTACAAAACTTTTTCTACTTAAGCAACCGAATTTTTCATCTATGAATTGACTCTTTAGGTCCACATCAATATGGTAACTATTGTAGCTTCATGGGACCTAAACCTAAAGAATTAAAAAAAAACTTGCTAAAAGTGCTTAGAACATCAACCTCTGTCGAATAATATTCCAAGAGAGAAGTTAGCTAGCAGTTACACTTTACATCTAGATATTGATAAATCGAAGCCTGCTATGAGAGGTTAAGATTGCTAAGTTGGCACTAGTACATAGGTATCTTCAAGAGGCATTACCTAATCAATCGTAAGTATAGTAAGTATAGTCTGCTTGAGGATTGGTTATAGTCGGAACATAGGTGCACCACATTCTAAGTTAATTTAGGTACTAACGTGAATAAGATCTAGTATATTTTGTAGAAACTGCAGTCAAATCTGTAATATCCACTACTTACATAACATACGAGTGAACTAAAACAAATCAAAGTTGGACGTGAGACCGCAACACGATCCCCAATAACTGGCATCCTTTAGTAGTCAAGAAAATGTGAGCTTCAAAGACTTCCTAGTCTATTTCCTTATTAAACTTAAGTCATGTTATGTGTGTACGCTATAGATAAAATCTGTTGCGTAGCCTCTTTTTGGTTACACTAAAAAATGTAGTTGGTACCACGGAAGTATGGCCGTTGGCCCCACTGTCGTACAGTGTTCTTTAACAGTTGTTTAGTCTCAGTTCAGTCTCAAAATCTCATTTATTTGAATTAGTCAAAAAGAAGCACTTTTCATAGGTAAATTTTACATAATAGACAGAACCAGATCTAGCTGTGGAAAATAAAGGGCGCGCTAAATCCGGTAAGACGACGATGGACGAAGAGGTAGCCGGCGCAACTTAGCTTGGGAAAAGGCTAGGCAGGCGAGGCAGAGTAAAAATTGTACTGGGTGTTGAGGAGTCAAGTTAGTTCATCAGAATAATGAATTACATAAACTGCAATAGCTTTTACTTTAGCATAGCTGGTAAGTAGTAGGTAACCTGAATGTTGACTCTTTCCTAGAATGCCATCTTGATGTGTGGTATCTATTATTAAATAATCTACCTACAAAGCTTTATAAGAGATATTTTTAAGGTGCTTTTCACTTATGCACTACCTGCATAATCAGTAGTTTTGCTCACAGGAAATCTCAAATTTACTTTGCATCCCCTGGAAAACATAAAATGTGCTGATAGAAGAGCTCAATTCAAAATTGCCGCCACATTCATACTCTTAATGATAAAAGGATTTTCTTTTTCCAAATGCGAGAGCAGCTGTAATGGGTTGGATCGATTGCTTGCCCAGCACCTTGATATCTTTTTATCGATTTGAAATTTCACAACATAGGTTGGAAGTATTGATAGGTACAAGAAATTACAACTTCATTAGACACATTACACCAAATGGCATATTTAGGTCTGAGAAGCAAATCTCTAGGTATTCAATATAATGAAGACGATCGTAGCAATTACATACCAAAAGTTTTCAAAATTGCTCTTGCACTCGGTACTAAGTAGTAACCAAGGTCATAAGTTAAAGCTATAATTATTGCCAAAACATTATTTACCAAACCAATGAAACTTTTTAACAACTAACCTTCATCTAAAATGTGTTCTGCTTTATTTACCACCTGTATTTAACATCCAATAAGATTACCTTCTATAGGACTCTCAGTTTCCAATAAGCAATCCATCTCACAAACTAGTTTGAATTTATTACCATTTAGGAGCTTTAGTGGTATTAAACACACCCTATAATCACTACTATGGACCAACTGGGCGGAACAAAAAGCCATGGAGCGGTAACAATGTACAATATATTTGCAGGTATGGGTACTCAGACGCTTACTGCAGTAAATTATATAATGATTATCGTGTGCTCGTCTAGTTACCAGTCTTTTTTACTCTATAACTTCTTAAGCTATTGTTTAACTCAATTTTATGTTTGCAAGGCGTTTTATGAAGTAACTTGAGTTAGAGAAATGAAGAGTATACTGACAACTGGAAGATTTGAAAGCCAACTTTATGGTAGTAAAACAGCTTCTGAGACTTTTCCAGTTGTCAATTTGTACCTGTAGAAGAAGGTCTATGTTTTACCTACGCAGTTTGCAATGACTATCACAAATATTGGTATAGATCTCCGCTGACTTAAGGAGCTACTTACATAGATACATACAATGGGTCCTAGTGTAGAGAATTTAGATGCATTTGAAGAAAATCTGCAGTTTTTCGAGAAGAAAAACTGACCTTCGGTTGAAGAGAAAAAAGTATACCTACCTCAAGAATTACCTACAATTAATACCTAATGCCTCGCCTCTACTTGTTCTTTGTACTAAAATAATTAGTTGTTAAGTACTTTAATCTTCTTGTTTTCTTTATTAGGTAATTCTCTGTTAAAGAAGTCATAAAATACGATCAATTCTCAAAAAAATGTAGTAAAGTAGCTGTTTAAAACCATAAAATAACCATTTGGGGAAGCCTCTAAACTAAGTAGTTCACGTTATCAAAACAAACGAAAAAAACGAAGCATCTCATTCACATTCAGCGACAGATGTGATGATATTCGCATCGCGGGCGGCGCGAGCGCAGAGCACGCGTGCCTGCGCGCATCGTAAACACGATTTTTACAACCACTCCAATGCTCGTAAACGTCACGTGAATTGCGCCGTTTGTAGAACTCCCAGTAAACACCGCTCAGATTATTTCGTATACGCCTCCGGGGCTAAACCTCGATATAAATTCGAAACTTTATTGACGCAGCCAGTGAACGCACGTGGATTGTTATTATGCCGTTCTTTAGACGTTTATTGAACCATTATTGACTTGTTTAAAGTATCACCCGTTTAATAGAGATAAAGGAGTCGTTGATAGTTTATGTCTTCATCGTGTGAGGATATAACGACGACGGTCGATTTGCTCGCTTCCTCAGCGTCTCGATGTCTGGTTTGACTCGATTGCGGCCGTTTTATGACTGTAATTTTCCTTTTTATTGACTCTTAAGTTATTGATGATCATAGGATTGATAACAATCGCTGCCAGTTATAATGGATTTATAATTTATAGTTACTACCAAGTTTATTGACAAATAGTTACATACCTACTTACCTACCTTTATCTATCGATTAATAATACCGGTAGCGACGTGTAAACGGTTATAATAGCTGATTTGAATAAGTACCTACGACATTATTTGATATGAGTTCTATATATATTAGGCCGATTCGAGGTCAAATTTGAATAAAAATTCTATGAGAATCAATAACACAATGCTATTAATATCATAATTCGGCGCTACGTAGAGTTAAAAACTGCGAACAAAGTTCACGATACTGTTACGCCATCTATCGTTAAATTTCTGGACCTGTTTCGAGTGACAGAATCGAGACTAATAAAAATAGTTGTGAGTGTATTTAAGAGTTTGAGAGAATATTTTTAACTGATATTATATTTACAATGATATTTTCGAAACAATTTGTAACAAAAGATTTCGTTAAAACATAAATTACTGCCATCTATTGTCACACTGCAGCGACCTCTTTGTCTGAGGGTGACCGAGAAAATAAGTCGGATTCTGGACAAGGTCAGTGAACGAAGATACTTAGATAATAAAATACCTAATCATTCAACAAAATTCTTATATCCAATAATGAGTTACGAAGTTCATAATTTACATTCGAGTAATCTAAATGCAAAACATGCTATAAATAGAGAACTCTATACTTCGAACTATAATAAAATGTTATATCAAACAAAAATAAACACATGTCTGACTAACTGTTTATAACGTAATGATTTAGTTTTATGATCACACTAGTGTTACATAATGTCTAATCTTCATACGAAAAAGCGACATAACAGCCTATAGAAAAGCGATAACATGAACATAAAAGCAAACTTTATTGCTTTATTCATCATTCCGCTATATAAATTCATCAAGACACTTGTTAATCGTAAAATAAATCTTATTACACTGTAAAATGATGTTTAAATTGATTGAGCGTTTTATTTTCGTCATAACAATAAAATTTATTTTTACGAGCGGTGGGCTAGTGTAGTTGTGTTAAGCGCCATCTAGCGGTCTCCCTCGGGACCACGTCGTCACGGCAGTTAGGTGACGTCACGTTGATGGCAAGAGCTTTTACGATGCGTACAACGCTTCAATGAATGGAGGTGTCGTAAATGCGGATTTGGCGGTTTTAGTAAAGTGCAATCTTGTACTTAGTCACTTCCTACGTGCTACGGGATGGTGTTCAATACCTAAATCTTCGTACTACTAAGGTAAAGATGTTTTATTTTTAAATAGTATTATTCATTTTATGATAGTATTAAGTATTATTTATGTTTCATTAGTTTCGAAATTAAAAATAAGTTTATGAACGGCATTATACTAGATACCTATTAGTAAAAAATCATGAACACTGAAAATTAACGACTTAGTTTATAAAACGCTTAAGCACAAAACAAATTTTTAGTTTTAATTTAAATATTTTTAATTAAGTGTCTTACAAAATATAAGGTATAAAAAAATAACTAGAATAGATTTCACAAGCACACTAGTTCCTACACCCGACACCACCCGAATGAGATCAAATGCACACACACAAATGTCCCCACGCACTTTCCTACATTAAAACTTAACTAACTTTGCATAATTGTCTCATTCACGCACGTACAATCGTTACGGGACGACTTTGATGCTATCTCTGTCGCACGCGATCGTCAAAATGGCTTCCAAACGAGATGTTTTGAAGGAACGCCGCCAACTTTTGTTGGTGTAATGGGCGGAGCGTGCATGCACAGGGGCGCATTCAGTAATGTCACCTTGCGTGATAAAGTTGACATTTTCTTTTAAATATACTAAATCATTATTTATAATCGGTTCTTGTTTATTATACCTACTAAATCCTACTTATTAACCTCAGCTATCGTAAATTACTATTACCAAGTATTTAGTACCTAATTTATGGTAAAAATAATCATAAATCAGTTTTCTAGTTACATAATTATAATTATTTGAAGGTACTGTAGAAAGGTGATGTAAATGGGGTGGTATGTAAATTAAAGTTCATATTAGTGTTTAATAAGCAAAATGAAATGTAATTGTGCTGTCAAAACATGTGACAAAATACTTAAATACCTAAGTAAAATACAATAAACTGTTTATACCTACATTTAAGAACTGCCGTCGCTAGTACCTAAAAGTATGATATTTTTTTTAAATTACCTCCCTAATATTTACAACTCAGTACTGCAAAGAAATCCAACTTCAACATTACCCATGTGTGAAGAATGTGATCCTCCGTTACAGCAATGAAAAATAAAATAATATGTGTGTGTACCAGAGTACACAGGTAAGAAGTGAAACTTCTTTATTTTCTAATCGTTTTTTGTTTTATTTTTAAATTATTATTTAATTTATATTTTTTATTGTTTTTAGAATTAATAATGTTCACTAGATTTACAGTCATATTTATTAATACTTGCTAATTTTAACAGATTTATATACATTCACTGATACTTACAATCAAAAAGTGAGGTTAACCTCAAATAAATATTAAAATCATGCTCATACGTGTTGAATTTATAAAACGAAATATATAATCACTCTCACTTTTCTTGTTAATTCACTTAAATTTGAACAAGTCTTTTTATTTTATCACTTTCAAATTAATATATTGTTATTCTTTTTTCAAACCAAACTTCAAAACTAATATATTGTTGTTATTATTATCATATATTACATTATATTCTTTACGTCACTATACTAAACTTCGATAAAAAAAGCAACATGGCGCGTAACCGAAAAACGTGACGATTTTCATCACGTGACTTTCTCCCATACGTCGATAAAGAAGTTTCACTTCAAAAACAGGTGTTACCAAGAATTTAATATTATACATTTAACTAGTGAGGTACCTTCTCAGAAAATCTCTTTTGTTCAAGGTCACACGAGTACCTAATATATCTAATGATGATTAATTTTTATTTCCTCTTGACTGATTCAAGGAAATATTGATGTTAATTAAGATTAGGCATATGTTTGCTAAAAAAATTCTAATCTATCCAATTTATTAAAGTGAAACTTTGCTACTTATAAACGCAGGTATAATGGGCATAAGATGCTTGAAATATCCATCTTTACCGTTTTGAAAAACATTCTCAATTTATAATAGAGCTTGTTACGCAAGCAAAATAAAGGCCAGTCGGAACAAGTAATCTAAATAATTAATTATACACGTGGAAGTGACTGACGTCATTATTTAACCAGCAATAGTAACACGTGAAGCCATACTAATTTATTTCACTAGGTATATTATTACAATGCTGCAAAAAATATTTTTACCATTTTAACTGAGATAGAGCTAAGCAAATTCCTTTGTCGAGCTTTATTTTAGTTATATCACTGACTCTACTAACTATTTATTTTTAAACGAACTTAATAAACACCTTTCCGAAGACATTTAATAACATCAGATAGATAAAACATTATCTGTTATTCCTTAGTAGACACATTGCGCCAACACATGACGACTATTAAAAAAATGACGTTCCCAAGGTCATTCAAATGCGCCCCTGGAACGAGGAATTTGGATATGGCGACTGATGCGCTGTGCGACGAACAACCAATGTGATTTTATCTACCTTAAATTGTGTTATTTTGCTGAAAAATAGTTATAAAACAAGTGTAGAGTGTAAAAATATAGTGTTTTAATGACCGTGTTTGATTATTTTGTGCTACATATTAGGTAGAATCAATTAAATAGTTTAAATATCGAATAAGTTTGTATCGTCCGCCATTACGCTCGTTTACGACGCGTCGCCGTTTGTAGAGATCGATAGCCCTATATCTATCTCTGTCCCTCTTATGGTAATAAAATGTAAGTGCGAGGCGTTACGAGTTTTGTGACTGCCGTGATATAATTTTAAATGTATTTTTGATATTTGATCGGTTTTAATGGGTTATTGTTTTTAATGTGTTTATTCAAATATATTAATATTGTTTTCAATTCATAGGTAAAGGCAATAAAATCGTAATTACTCGTGTTCAATTGTTCATCAATTATGTACTTTGTCTGCTGTTCTTCATTTCACTTTACAGGTGTTTTGTTAATTATTAATTGAAAAAGACCTATTAATTTTACTGGACTTCCGACAGATGTACGTATTTGGTTAAAAATACAAATTATAATACTGTTCATTTGAAGTACAGTCAAATAATTTACACATAAGTAACATTGCCCAGAAGCCCAGCTTTTTGTCTGTTGATATTGAAATAACATACCTACCTATTTAATTATAAGTATGTGGGGCACCGTAATGGCAGGTATAACCTAAGTACCTATAGGTACATAAATACCTACTTAAATATCTGTAAAACACCTTTTCCAACATCTGCTCTATTCTGAACTAAATTCTAATACTACCTACCTACCAGGTGTTTTTAAATTGTAATCGGCTCATGTTTCTAATAAATAAACATCAATGATTATAATTAAGCTATAGAAATAAACCTTTAGATGTAATACCTATCTAATTAAAATTATGATAAGGGTCATATTTAAAATTCCATATCAGTACCTACAATATTTATGTTGTTAGGTCGTTACCTACATAATTTCCAATTGCTTTGAAAACTGGTGAAGTTTTTATTCACAGAACAACAGACTGTCAAGACAATTTGGAGACCTAACTAGAATGTTTTAGATGACTAGATATGAATTTAAACTAATTAAGTAGGTAATATACTTAGATATCTACCAATAGATAATTTATCATTAAACATAAGAAAAGCTTTACTGACGTTTTTTTACTGAAATCTCCATTTTATTCTACATAAATCCCAACTTTTAATTTGATTCTTAAAATATACATTATCCAAAACTCAACTTCATACCTAAATCAAAGGATAACTTGGCTTAAATACAAACCAGTAAGCGACTAAACACATTGAATATTAATTTTATGCAAAGAACATTCCAAATTACCTATATCACCCATTAAAATGATTTCTACGTTTTAACCGGCAAAAGCAAACACGTTTAGGCATACTGCAACCAAATTAAAAAATGATTGGGCAATTTAAATTCGTAATCACGGTTGTCGTTTTCCTCCGTCGGAAATTCGGAATCTAATTTTACCGAGTTTTACGAAAACCATTGTATCTTGAGCTGTTGTGTAGTACAAATTACTATGTGTTTGTTAAACTTGAATGTGTCTACACGTTTTTCTTGGATTAAACGTTAGCTATACGTTGATTTGTCCGCTTCTATTTATATAGTGCGACTAACACGAACGTTGGATTAAGTACTTCAGATTAAAAACTTGCCTACGCGTTTTGTTCAGAATTATATGGCTGTGCTAACATCGACTGTTTCTGAATTATAATTATGTTATTATTTTTATTACATATGAAATAATAGATTCTTCTTGTTCTTAGCGTGTCGATCTTAATATTTTAAAGAGTCATATTAATAGAAAATATTAAACCCTCTTAATCCCACTGTAAATCAACTCTACTTCCGAAATCAACAGAAAAGGTACATACCTAAAATACAAATTGGATTTTGCTAGTAATTGAACTGAACTCTTTCTTGCTCTATTTTTTCATAATTATATACATGCCTTTTGCAACGATTCGACCAATCTAAACTGTGAACGTTCTTTAAAAGGGCGCAATAATGTTAAGGTTAAGCCAGAGGCTCAAGCTTCCACCTTGGCATTTGAATCTTTGTAGCCATGATCCTATTGCTAATTTTATCTCTTATCGCTTCATTCAATATTAGTCTGTGACTGTAAATAGCTATTCTTTCAATACTAAATTGTAACGGTTATTTTTGTTTGATTAAGGTTATGAGGATTTAGAAAAGATTTAAGGGTGAGCTCAACGTTAATCGATGAAAACGGTCTCTTTCTTTCCTATGTAGATCAGCACAAAGACATCCTAAAGAACTTAACAAACAGACCATCATAATCTGAAATCAATCAGCGTACAATATAATGGTTTCCAAAAAAAGCTTGGCTCTATTCGAGTGTCATCGTATCGAGTCGCGCCGTTCATTCGTCGTCGCCAGCGCAACCCCGGACATTAAACGTAAATAAAAATATAAATATTTCGACGGATATCGGCAGCACGTGCGCGGGCGCCGATGCGATTTAACATTCAACTCCTGCGCATTGTTTGTTTTCACACTCGATAGCTGGTTGATCGCGTGAGCGTTTTATTGAGTGATTCCTATGATGGAATGTCGTTTGTGATGTAACCGGTGATTCTCAAGGTTGTATCGAATACACCACGCTATTACCTTAAGTGAGCACGCATGCAATGAATAGATTTCCACTTATACTCGAAGAAAGGATGCTTGCGTGCGCTGTGAGTAATTGTTTGCAAATAAGCGAGTTACAGACCCGCATTACAAGATATAGAAGTTCAATGTCAACGCCTCGTATCTTTGTATTTGTAATGTCTAAGTCATGCTATGATTTCTCAGAATGTATCGTGTAGCTGTATTTTTTGCATAACTTGTCTGTAGTTCTTGTTCTACAGCGCAACTTTGTAACTAAAATATTATTGAAGACACGAACGGAGTTGTCAAGTAAGTAGACCATTTGATTAGTTTAACTCAATATATCGAAAATGGAACTTTGACGGAATGAAGGCAAATTTTCAGTGGTGTTGGTTATTTCGTTTGAGTTGCTGTGAAGGTTTGTGTTTATAAAGAATAAATAACAAACGCGGTCAGTGAAAACGGGTCAAGTAAATATAAGTCCGAATGAAACGATCCAAATGTCTTTTAAATCTGTGTTAAGGGCGTAAGAGTTCATGCCTTGTTCTTATTCGATTCCTTAAGCTAAACGTTTACATGATTATAACTAGGTAGGTACTTATTCTGTATTTTTACGTAATTTACCTAGTGTTGCTTTTTGTTTTATCGTAATAATATACCTGTTAGAAAACAGCTGAAACAGAGCTGCAGATTTTTCCTTGCTTCACCATTTTGAGCATAGAAACTTGTAGCATCCCACTCTTATTTGAATGTGTTTTACATACACTAGGACGCTATCAGGAACACCAATGGAGCAGAAATAAAGTAGATAGGTGTCTTCGGAGCCCAAGACAATGGGACAAGCCTCACAGATAATTTCCTCTAGGACCACCATACTTTATTGCCTTAGTATTCCATAGGTTACGTGTCTTTGAATACCATGAAAATTAATATCAGTTTCCTTATTCTAATTTCCAAAATTTATTCGAATCGCGCCTCTATTTATTCAGTTTGAATTAACAAGTAGATTTATTCGAATTGATAATGTTAGACCATTGTTTGTTGGCTTGTTTTCTTGACATTCAATTGTTTTGGTTTTTGGTTATTTATTGTATTGTTGTCGTAGAGAAATTAATTTTGGTTCGTGCACTGCGTTCTTAATGTTGGTGTCCCAGTAATAATGTAACAAGGATTGATTAGTTATCTATTCACAGAAATTCTGTTTAATAATTGTAGGTACCTTTAATAATGTCTGGTTCTCAATCGTGCATTTTAAATATCTAAGTAGTAGGTAGGTAGGTACCTATTGATGCCTTCTTAGTCTTGTTTTAAGAATAGCTGAGGTAAAGTTACAGCTTAACATTAAAAGGATGAGGACATTCTCAAAACTACAAATATTCCTTTTAAATAAGGAATATTTGTAGAGTTTATATATTTGTGTATCAATCAATTGTATTTAAGATATTTAGTCGGTACATAGGTACCTAGGCTACCTATTTTCTTCTCTCATAGTTATCGGAAAGGAAGATTCATATTTTAAACTGAGACCTGTGTAGGTAGGTATAACTATTTATGGTCCTATTACTATGAGTGACTTGAAATACTTTTCTAACTGTTTCAGAAGCAACATTTAGTAGTCTATAGAAAAAAAACTTGTTCTCCCTACTTCCCATCCGACCTTGAATGTTATTTCTATTTCCTTAGTTAGTCCATACTTTATACATACCTACTAACTTAGTTACAAAAATAAGTACCTACAATACTGCTAGCTCTAGGCACCTTCTATTAGCTGGTATTGTTCAGCAGTTTACTTAATCAAACAAAGAAATATATTCTCTGTTATTTTTATAATAGGTAGGTATGTATGTCATGTACTACATCAAAATAATGGTTTATAGATAAAGTATCAACTACCCTTAGTAACAAAATAAAATATATAAAAGTATTATACGAATTGCCTAGGTGAGTGTATACTATAGAAACAAAAAGAAGGTTGGAAGCCGGCGCCGGTCGCGCGTCGGCTGAAAATATCCGCACCCACCCTGCACGGGGAGGTTTACATGACGGTAAAAATGTTTAATATATTTATTTTCATTTTAATACATTTAGGTAATAACTAACGGACAGTCGCGTTGTGTACATACTTAAACGTATCTTAAAAATCCCAAGCTAATGTAACCAACAGCGCTATTTAATATATAAAATAAATTAATTTAATTAACCATTTTATATTATTCAAACACTCCATGATTTTTACATAATAGGTATGTGGTCACTAAATTTAATTACGAAATGTCTGTTAATTATCAAAAACGTTTTTCATATTAAATAAGTATTTATATATTTAGTTTTAGAAGTCATTTATAAAAAAATTGCAATTTAATATCTAAACACAATAATAGCACATCACAATTTTAATCATAGCTAACACATTCAAAATCAACCAATATTAGAACTCCATATTTTAAATTTGTGAAGTCCGCTCCGTTGGCCTACACACAATGCGCGCGTTCCCAATCGCTTGCGACAAAAAAGTCGGCCATTTTGTCTACGTGTGAGCCGAGCCGGCCCCTCCCGTTGTCGTGGAGGGGGCGCTATACAAAGACTTCCTATAACTTGATACGTGCGCCACTCGAATGTAACCCGTATTTTGATAGTACTTAAGGTTTGTTTTAGATGTATGTTTTTACAAGATAGGGTAGTATACGGGCTGTTTATGTAGCCAAAACTGCCGCTTCATACAGCGACGGCGTCACAGCCATCACTTTCATTATTATTGGGCGATTCACGGCGTTTACCCGGCACTCGCCGAGAATCTCTGTTCCGTTGTTCAATTAAAATCTAGGCGATTGTTATTTTGATTGTTTCCGTTTTGATGCAGACATTCTTTTTCGTACTAGTGAAAAGAAAAAAGGAACGTGGTTTTGAGGTTTCGTTTTAACAAGGCATCTTTTTTTAGTTGTAGGTATGTAGGTACTCGTACCTACGCAAATATGAGATATAAAATAACTTCCATCAGTTTTAAACAGTTTAATGAGCAAAAAGTACCTATTCACGCAATATATTTTACACATGTTGTCCCCCAGTGACACCGCATTACGATCGAAACTTACACAGCTACGCGTTCCGCAGACCCCATTTTGGTTTTTGGCGAAAGCCAAACATTTGGTCCATTTACACTCTTAATAGCCCATCCTTATTAAATTTATACTGGATACTGTTAAAATTTCAGTTGTTTAATTACACGGAATTTTGGCCCAGGGAAACCGTAATGGGCGCAGTGTGCGGACGCAGCGAAATTAGCTGGTTAGACCAACAGGGTATATCATTCTGTGTTTAGGACGAGTTATATTGTCGGTATCCGTTCCCGAACCCGTATACACGCACATGTGTGAACCTATCTATACTGACAGCAGTAGCGGGACCTTTACGACAGTCAGCTGACATTTTGACGACGCGCGACGCTCAGCCAGACAATACAAAGTATTTACAAAAATATACCCAGACATACCTAACTGTTATAACTCTATTGCTGCCCCTCAAACGAGCGCATAACCCTTTTTGAGACATTCAGCGTTTTATGTTATGAGAGCGTCGTAAAATAAAAGTGCATCAACCGGCCTCCCGTTTGCATTGTCCGCGATTAAAAACCGCCCGAGTACAAAACTGTATAGTTGAACTCGCCCACCGCATTCGAACGCGCCTCTTTAATATAGCCGCTTTAGCAGGGTTCCTTTACGATTATTTAGTCGTAAAAATCAAAGTTATAGGCTATTTACACCCGTAACTGTATGTTAATCTTTGTTTTACGAGTGTGAGGCGGCTTATTATTTAATCGTTAATCACTTAACACTCGTGCTTCGTGTATGGCCAGTTTTATACCCCAGTAATCTTGATTCTTCACGAGATTATTCTACATTGTAGTGAATTTATTTGGTGTCAGCTATTTTTAAACGGCTAGAGGAATTTATAGCGAGTATCTAAGTAGCTGGTTGGCTATGATTCATGCGTGTTATTTAATGTTGCTCTTGGATCAAACATGCGAATGTTATTTAGGTTACGATAATATTCGGCGCCTGTCTTTTGTTTTTATAAAGAGACATTTGTTTATGAAAATGATTTAAGTTTCAAATTGCGTTTGTAATATTTTTTATCACCCAAGCAAAAAGTGTTTTTTTTAATGCATGTAATAACTTTAAAACCTTTTAGAATCAAGCTCATCACCTCTTTTAAAAATATTCGGATGACCGAAAATTTACATCTGTCCAAGGAAAGCCTTAACAATCCAACATTGAAAAAATTATACAGTTAATAGATCTATTACTAAGTATCCATGCTTATAATACATGAATTATGTGTTTATTAGGTAACTGTTGGCGTAATACTAATTAAAACCACGTTTGGCACGATATGTAGAGTCGAGCTGCCAACTCTACTTGTTGTAATAATTATAATGACCATATCTTTCAGTATAGTGTCATAATGACACTGACTGTAAGGTATCAAAATACCTATACAGATAGGTACTAAAAAATTCGATTCAAATATAAAGATGTCATTTGTTTATTAGGATTATATTTTTTTTTAACTGAATGGCTTTGTAGTTTCAAAAGTATGTGGTCAATAAGAAAAGTGGTGATAAGTATATTTATCTACATGTATTTTAAAATGTGTGTACGGACCTTCACGAGATAGACAATTTTATTACACTGTACTTATGTTCTAGTTACAAGCAGTTTGTAGAGTGACAAAGCTGGCAGAAATCATGCAACATTGTTCCCATAATTTGCACTCTGGAATCTCATTGGAAGAGAGACATTAAACACGAGTGTCAGGACCTCAGACAATATTCTACACATCGTTCAGTGTCTTATAAATCTACTTACATCACCTCACTTGAAACAGCCTATATCAAATCCATCAAATTGGAATCTGAACCTTAAGATTAAAACAAAAGGTTTATATTCCTTACATGGGTTTATATAAATATGCCAATGTATTCGGGAGGTGTTTTAAATGTCGTTGAATTAACTGCGCGGACGCATTTGATTGCATCGCAATTTGCGTTGTTATGTCTCGGAGGGAGAGTGACTTATTGGCAGTAGGTACGTTAAAAAGATTTTTGATTAGAAACTTGTTAATATTTTATTCTTTTTTAGAACAATATTTCTTGGATGACTGGTTAATTGGCACCGGGAAATTTATTTTATCTGTCATGTAACACCTGTGTATATTATCGCACCTTGGACAGCTAATTAAATGTGTGTAAATAGGGAATTAATTTAAATCTATAAACAGTAAAATAAAATTGTTAAGTCAATCGGCAACAAACCATTAATTGTACTATCAGTTAATGTTTCATGAAGTTATAAGACTCACGTGTAAAAGATAAAAGGCCAATTTACGCGTTATTTACCCTACAATTTAAATTGCCCTTGATATAAATAAACAATTTACGTCTAACATCTTAGTATTATTAGGAATGTGTAGGTAAAAAATAATGATTACCTAAGTAAATATAGGTATAGGTTTGGTTATGACGAGCTATTCTCGTCTTGTCAGACATTTTCTGAAAATGAAAATAGCTATTTCGATTTAAAGCCCCGGAAACCCCAGGCCCTGCATACAAAATTTCATAAAAATCGTTGGAGCCGTTTCCGAGATTCAGATGTAGACACGCGGTAGCGTGTCAAGCCAAGTTAAAGTTTTATATATACAAGAATTGCTCGTTTTAAGATATAATAATAATATATACCTACAATACTACATTATCTATCTATCTATCAACTTTAATAGAAAAAGTGAGTACCTACACGAAATAAAATGAGAATATTTATGTCGGTAAAAATATATAAATTTTAAGTAAAAAGTATTTAAAGGTTTACAACTAGGTACATCTTTTTCAAATACATTTTTCCGCTTGTCTTCTTTTGTATCAGCCTTCTAAGACACATCCCAACATCGGTGAACGCAAGGTGTTTGAACAGAATCCTTATTCTTAAACTATAGTCTACGCTATACCTTAGGCTTACTAGTACATGGGAAAAGCTCCAGTTTCCGTGTCGCAATACCCTAGGGCCTTGTAGCTTTATCGTTCCTTGTCGTAAAGGAACATCCTTTTACAGTGCCCATAAGTCGTAGACACAAGTATTTCTAACGACCATACCTACCTATCTGTGTAGATATACTTATGTTGGTAGGTAAAGGAATGTTGGTACTCTGATTTATAGTTCGCTAATTGTGGTTTTGAATTTCGGTTTCAGAACGGATTGGAATATTTGATATCTATTTTGTTGGTAAAAGAGTATGGCTGCTTTGGACCCGGATGTTGTTTGCATAATTTTCTCAAAATAGTCGCTTAAATACTTTCCTTATTGACATAACAGGGAAGTATTATTTTTGAAGCAGATTATGTTTTCGCCTATACCTATGGTAATGATTTAAAAATGTATATTTAACGACGGCTGATTAAGATAAGACCAGTCCTACAATATGGGTACGTATATGCTTTGATTTATTTAGGTGGTCCAAAACCGTACGCTCCTGAATAACAATTTCCAGAGCAAAACGTGATACCATATCTAAGCACTTAATTCGATAAACGGACGCTCCCAGTGTGCAGGTCTCATATAAATAAAAAAAAACATACAACATACGAAAAATTCGAATGACGAATCAAAACAAAGTCCGAGCGGTTATTTAAGTAACAAAATAAATCGGCTCGCATTTCGGTCACGTCCGTAGCGAGTCGTGACAGAGTATACATCACGGTGAGATAAAGGCCCTTCGTATAGTTGCCTGTGCCCACTCACGGATCTGGTTAAAAAAAAACGGAGAATATGCTCTTTAGCACTTAGTGTGATTCAATGCTGTGTTTTGTTGTAAGTATCCTAGGTCCTGGATTTACAGCTTACTGAGCCTCTATTGTTGTTTGGGAAATTGAGTGTATTTGTGTTTGAAATCATGTTTACAGGTTCTAAGGAAATATTGGCTTCAAATACTCTACGTATTCTTTACTCTTGGGGAACAGAATACTTTTTACCTAATGTACTTTAGAATAGAAGTTTTTAAGAAGTTAGTTAGGATTAGTAAAACGTTCAGTACCCCTTTATAGATGCGAAATTCTTTTTAAATTTCATCTCAGAAAATACTACTATGCTACCTTCTTATCAAGACCTACCACATCGTTCACCAGTTTATAATGCAAAAAAGCATCATACCTACGATACAAAAATGTCTACGTTTATAGAAACTTCATACCAGTAGGTAATGTACCTATTTGTAGGTATTTACATATCGATTTAAATCGCGTCACGGAATGTATGTTTTTTCTTTAGAACTCCCATAAATCTTAAGCTGATCAATATTCATGAGTAATGCTAATGTGAAACTCGTAACTTCTGTATTAAAATACCACGAAGATACTGGTAGTCGTGGAAAAGTTATTTGTATAGAAATTATTTATTCGTTTCTGAAAGTTTATTGACTGCTTGCGACGTATAACCCGTGTAACTAATGTAAAAAATATTCAGACAACAAAACGAAAGGTCAACAACATCGGACAAGAAAATCTGAGCTTAAATTGAAAGGACCTCAATATCAATCATCAGTTACTTCGCAACCTTGACCCTCAACAGTTCACTCCAATGCCGAAAAAATTACGACTCCTCAACGATTTCCGAAAAGTTAACTTTAATACTTTAATTTACTGAATAAAAATCCAATTATCTCCTTAACCAGTAATTGAGTACCAAAACCATTTATGAGTAATTTTTTTCAGACTTAAGTAAATAACAAGAGATTTTTGAATAGCACATAAAAGTTTCTGTTTCACGGTTAACCGTCTGAGGCCTTGTACTAAGAAACCTAACCACTTATCGCACCCAATAACGCTAACTGTTCCAATAACACCATCAATCACAAATACGCACGATCAGATATTCTCGCCGCAATATAAACAAAACTAGACGCAAAAAGGAGTTCTGCAAACAAGAATAAGTTGGCAATAATTTATTCAAGTGTGAGTTATGTAGTATTCAGTTTATGTGGGCGGAGGGGTGAGGGGTGCAGGGGTGCGGGGGCCGCTATCTGGCAAACACGAGGCTCTGAGTTATGGAGGGCCTGACTAAAGACTTCTAAGGGTTGCCTGACGATTTATATAGGAGTTCTGATTTAAGATGGTTTAGTCCTTTCTAATATTATTGTAAGTAGACTTTTGAATATGTATGATATTTTTCAGGATCATTAAATGCTGATAGATGTGGTTGGAAGACAGTTTCTAATACCTACTACACTAAAATTGAAGACGTAAGAATGTTACGTGAGCTGGTAAAAGCACTTATCGAACTATCATTAAGATTTAAAAAACAAGAGTTTCAAACTTAATAAGACCATTGGTATGAGAACGATAACTCGTTTCCATAGCAACACAGCTGATATCACGCAGCTGATTTTCAAAGTTTCATTGGAATGCAAATGTTGACTTCTTTGATTTAAGTTTTCCACTTCGCCTGTTGGATAATTCATGCTCAATGAATAAACGAACATGCTCGGAGATACAAAAACGGCTGGAAAAACTGTGTGAATCTGTTGTGCGTTTGTTATTTTTTATTGTGCAGTCAGGATAAAATTAATGATGATTTTTATTGAAATATTGACGACATTTCAAGATGTATTGTTTGTACGGTTGAATGCAGTGTGGATGAAGGTATAACTATTCAAGTGCCGACTACTTCATTTAAGAGAAAGTATGAAGTATGTTGCATGTTAATGTAGCTTTATAGTTTCATTCTTTCACAAAAATAATACAGTAATGTTGTTTTTTTTTAAATGTGGAATTCACAAAAGGAAATTATTAGGAAGGTATTTAATAAATGTTTTTTTTTTAAACTCGAACCTTTACGTAACATTCTATATACTATATAAATAGTAAACTAAAGATCATAAAGTGTAATTACGATATTTAAAGGGTACGTCGCTAGATACATTACAGTGTAACAGTAACCAAGCTTACAACTCTGCCAAATGCCACGACGCTAAAGAAAGCTGGACTTATGGCACGACTAGACGAACGTGTAATAAATAGAGGGTGCGTTCTTTTTGTGTTTGTAAGTATTATAAGACAAGTAGCAATAACTAAGTAGTAGATTTAAATATTTTTTTATCACTTCCAAAAAGAAAAAAGGTTTAATGTTAGACTATATGTTTGTATTTTTTCCAATATTTTTTTTTTTTATTAAAAATGGGCCATGTCGCCATGTCAGGTTCTGATGATGGAATTCTAGGATAAATAACAGAATTATTTAGTTACCTTAGTTACTCAATTGATAAGTTACCATCTTACCTACAGTTTTTGAATCGGGGTCAAACCAAGGTATTGGTTAAATAAGTTCTTGTTTTAGTTTTGCATGAGCTCGCTACATAAAAAGCTGAGAGTCACAAAAATATAAAGCAAGAATTAAAAAAACCGTTGCCAATTGATTATTTATTAATCGATTTCATATTTAGTTTTTCTCCTGTAAAAACGATTCGATTAATTTCTGTTAATATGTAGCTAAAATTATAATGTGTTTATTCCTAAAAATTACGTATAGTTATCTATTCACACAAGTGAAGCCACCTTTAAAACTAGTATGGAATATATTACTTCCATTTAGTAATAGGCGTTCAATGTTGTAATAAGTGGGTTGTATTTTCGTTCAAGGGCCGATTCAATTTTGTTGTGCAATGTAATTGAGCACTTATGGCTTCGGGCTGTTCCTTCAATTACAGTCATCTTTTTTGGCCTTTTTATAAGCTTCTTGCAAATAAGACCGTAAGTACCTAATTATGGTCTTTTTATAACACTGCGAGCAAAAATCTTTTATGAATTTGAATTTATTTCAGTTTTGTGGGCACTGTTGTGTGGAAGCAAATTACAAAGATAATAATATAAAATGCTCTACAACTAAAGTATATTTGGTTTGGTGCACTTTTGGTTGCCTACTGTATAGGATTTAATTTTCTAAATCAATAATTGTTTATTTCATTTAAGGCTAGAATCCCGCCAACCCTCCACCGTTTTTAAGTGCTCCATCTATGGAGAAGAAACGGCGCAACAAACTCTCCAGCAGCACGGTTTCTCATTTTGCAATGTACTTAATTATAATTTTTGTTTCGGCAGGTAGAGACACATTCGAAAAATCATTAGGTACACTAATGATCGTCCGGAAGTGACATCACCTTTATTAATTCTAATTTAAGTACCTATGTAAGATGAAATAACTGCATTTTGTTTTCTATAAAATAAATTTTAATTTAGCCAGTAATACATAACTCTTTCTCTTTTAACCTTTCCCACTCCTTTCTTCAAGACGCGCAGGAGTATGTTCCCTTATGTTGCGCAAGCGCAGATGTTTAGTCAAGGATTATTTTATGGTGTGTGTTAGCGACAAACTTGTACTATCATTATTTATGCACCAATAGGATCTTGATATCGAGTGCGTTATTAATGATAGGACTTCCAAATGGTGCTAACTGTTGGTATAAGTCAATGTCAGGAGTTTTATGTTTCTTTTATGTATTGGCGTTGGTGCATATATGGATTTTGATAGGTACCTATTAGGCAACGTTATAGAAGAATGGTTGTTGTGGACTGACCCATTTTTTCTCAGATTTTCTTAACACTCGGATTTAAAATCAATAATTGAGTAAAGTTTTTTTTTATTTATTATAATAATATGATGCAAAATGGAATTGGTAGATTGCCACTTTTATTTATAACAACATAAATGATAGATCTTTTTATTGATAAACAGAATTTTAAAAGAGATCTTTTATATCCCAAACTTTTCCTGGATTTTCGTAACATTCGAATTTAAAATATGATAAAATTTAAAGTAAAAGATATTTTTATTTTTTATAGGATGCAAAATGGAATGGGTAGGTACACTTACCTATTTTATTTATAACAACCTAAATGTAGAGAGTTGATTTTCTTATTAATGTAGGCATCGGTACCTATGTATCAACCTAGATAATGTTTCAACATCTTTGAAGAGCAAACCTTGGCCAATATAATCATTAAGGGGTAAAGTAATTTGAATAACGGATGTGTAAATACTTATAACATAGTTACACACATATACTACCTACCCACCGGCCGAATTTGTCACAAAAAACGAATAAACAAATACAAATCAATATTTTAAAATACTAAAATACATGGAAATATATTAGTGATTTTTTCGTAGATAAAATGCTTATTTATACAAGTTAGCTACGTAATATATAAATAATTAATAAGGAATCTCGACTGTCAATAGGCAGAAAAAACTTGTAGCGTGGGTAGACACCTAAATTGATACAGACATAAATATTGCATCTGTGAATATTTCAATAATAAATTGTATAAATATATGGTCAATATAAAATTCTGTTTTAAAAAGCAATATATTTTCTCACTTAATTTGTTTTTGGTGTTGTTTGTATGCTTAGGTAAGGTAGACTATATTTACATCAGAAATAGGAACATACTAGATAGGTAGGTATATTATGTATAAGCGCTGAAAATTCAGAAGAAACGAGAGAAAAAAAAATACAAATTGAACCCACTGCATTCTCTTAAAAATCTCTGCCAGCAGACCCGTACCGCATTTTGCATATTAGATAGGTTTCTTAATGATCAATAAGAGTGCAGTTAAAAAAAAAATTGATGACAACAAGGCAAGGACAAGATGACAATTTAAACCATCAACATTTTAAACAATTGCTGTAAGAAGTCCGTAGTGCAGATTTCTTTATAACTAGACACAGATATGATTCTGCTTTACAAAGGTCCTAAGCGGAAATGTTTTTATTTCATGACAGTGGATGTCTTCAACAAAAGTTAGTATCATCAAATGCTGCTTAAGTTATATTCACAGTGTTTCATCATTCACATCAGAGTTCATTTCCATAAATAAATGCTTAAGAACTTAGCGATAAAAATCAAGTTAAGATAAATAAAACCTGCCTATCTTAATTACGTAAATAGATCGGTATTTAACAGAGTCTACTTACCTTCCACGGCGAGAGCTTATCTGGACACACTTAAACACTAATTAACTTCATCCTCCTTAATCGAGACTTAACAATGAACTCACTAATCTAGTTTTACGTATTAATCGTATTATTCAATTATCTCTCCTAGATATCTCAAGCCAAGCGTACACAAGAAGGATTTTTTCAAGACTAAAAGGCTAACAACATGATACCCCTAACACAATAGCCTCAAACGTATATTTAACTTCGATAAAACAAAACAAAAAGCTCACTAACAAAACGGTTTAGCCTTTTGTAGCGATCGCGTTCGCGGAACCCTGTTGTTAGGAAAAATAAAAAATAAAACAACGATTTTGTTAAAAAACGTAACCCTTACGGCGACAAAGAACAATTTTTTGGGCCCCGAAATGGGTTAACTGTGTGACGCAACATTGAAAGGAAGTATAATAAAAAATATATTCAGCAAAAAATGTAAAGCACGTTTCTCTAATATATTGCGAATAATATCGTAAGAATCCCGCAATGTTTGGCCTTGTCCGTACCGATTTTATTGCACCGTAAACCACTAAAAAGTACCTTGTTAGAGTAACATTGACAATGTACAAACGTGTTCCGGACCATTAGACTTGTTACTAAACAAAAGTACCAAGATAATTACACCTTCGCAGGTTTTTTAGAAGAAAGTCTTTCTCTCATTGTTGTTTTGCGCAAAAATTATTAATTGTTATTAGTGTTTTGTCACGCGCAATTTAGCAGGTGATGTCAATACAATAACGACATTACTGTCTCCGACAAAGAAATTTTGATTTTTGTATCTGAAATGTCAGTTCTTCGCACACCTTGGTTGTATACGCTGTGTTATTTCGATATTTAATCAAAAAAGTAATTTGAGACCGTGATTTATTCACCTGCATAATTTGGCTGTATTTGGTAAGTTTTTAACAATAAATTAGAGACTTAATATTCTGAGTCGTAGGTATGTACCTACGTAATATTTAGGCGACGGCATTAGGTTGTCGTTGTGTCAGTAAATAAATCAGTGGTAGTATGTAGATAGTAGATACATTTGCATATCTAGAAGCCGGCACGTACTGGACGGGCTACAAAGCCGGCTAATGGAGCGACAATCGGCGCCACATTTCATAATTATCGCCTATTTTGACTGGACAATATCGGAAGCTTACTGGGTAGCTCGTAGTACGGACTACAGATTAGATACTGTTACCGTTGAAATGACGGTCGTACATATTTATTTGGACACTAAATTGCATAAGATTGCGTTTTCTTATAATATTTGTTGATGTGCGTTTATTTTGATATCTTAATATTGTGATTTCAGAGACGCGTTTAGTACCTGCATCTACAAAGGCTTTACTTCAAAAGACATTTTCGATTATTAGAAAAAATCAAAACCAGTGAGTATTTTGCTTTTATTTACTTTCCCAAATCGATTGTATTTGTCTTCGTGTTCTGAAGATACGGCTTTGTTAAAAAGATTTACCAAGCCATTTCTATTGCCACGAATGAGCAATCCACATGGGATTTCCAACATAACATTCCAAATTTATTGTGTGTTGTGCAATGAACGAAACATCACACAATAAATCTATCATTAGCATTTTCTAATTTATCCAATGCAATTACCGTAGCCAAGTGATCCAACATCGCCAACCGGCCATCTAACATGCGCATATCTTTAGCGACGCAAATATCAAATAATTATCAAACGCATCGAACGCATTGACTGTACCGCGAGTATACTTGGTCATCATTATCACGCGTTTGTTCGACGTATCAGGATCACAATACTGTTGCCAAATGCGAACGGACTTATGATAGGACACTTTTAATGCACCATTTACTGTTGCTAATAGACCGTAATGGGTTACGTTACTGAAATATCTATGGAGTAACATCCTTTTGCTTCCGGGTCGCTTTAGTGCGCAGTAGTAAGAAAATGTTTCTCCAATCATAAATTCATATTCACAGAAGCGTTTAGTATGAGGTGTTTAAAATGAGGTTGGTACCTTACCCACCTCATTTGAAATGTTTGACATTTACTAAGTGATATTAATTTAAACAATTAAATAACAATTTTGATTCTTATTTTATTGTTTTTAAAGGTACCTTAATTTTGTGAGACTGCATTTTTTTGTTTAAATAACAACTTAAGTGCAGATTTAAGAGATAAAACTGTAATATCATGAATTATGTAAATACTTAACGTGTTAAATATTTATTATTTTTATGAATACTTTAGTTAACGATAAAATTGGCAGGATTGCTGCTAATACAATAGTTAAACGCAATTCGTATGCAATTTATGACTAATTTAAATTGTTAAGTCCATAAATTTCCCTATTAATTTTACTTAAAGTGTTTAATAATTGATAAAATAGAAAAAAGTTTTTGTTTATATTATTTTGCATATTTTTTTAAAATGTTAATTTATTTTGTATACCGGTAATCTTAAAATGAAAAAAGAAGAGCTCTAACGATTCTGGAAGATACAAAACATAGGTATACAGTTAGATATTCTAATATACGAAGGATCGGCATTTTGGGTCGGCTCATTACACTTAATTGTAGGGTCATTCGCGGACGGCCATTAGACCCTGATGGGTGGTCCCAGGCCAAAATAGCTGCACTAATGTAACGACAAAAAGTAAGGTTAGGAAGTATAAAGTTAGTAAAAAATTAAACACTCTCTTAGTAGGGCCTCGTTTAATAACAATTAGCTAGGTTTAAGTGTTCTGCACTTGAATTTTGTTTGGTAATTTGTTAGTAGTTTTTTTATTACTTGATTATAAAGCTATTATAATAGAAAAAAAAAATGTTTTGCAAAACATACTTTGTACGTAGCAATTTTTTTCAAGAAGTACCTGCTGTAGGTGCGATTGTCTTTGGTAGACACAGATAAATTCTCCTAAAGTTGTAAGTAGTGGGTTAAGAATTGTTTTCTAATCTTAAAATATAAGTAACATTTATCAGCACAACGTTATCAGAAATTAGCACAGATGCGCTTTTGATTATACCTTATACAGAAATCTTGGAGATAGCACTAGTTCAGTAACAGAGATATTTTTTTATCTAAATATCCATAATAAATTTCCAGTATTACCCAGGCAACGGTCACAACGCTTCTTAACAATGGTTCATAAACATTTCAACTTATACCTGCACTTTAAAAGGAAAACAATTTCTCGCTTACTTTGCGTTCAAGCGACTAGGGAAATATGTGCAGGCATAATAGATAAGCCTTAACAGTAAGTCGCCATAACAACTTTTGTTTCCGAGAAAATAGGTGCCTTTACATTTTTCATAAATGCCTCAGAGCGATGTGATGGAAAATTGCCTGTAATGTATAAGATACAACGGTCATAATTGTTTGAAAATGTTATAGTCTGAACGACGGACGTGTTGGGAAAATTGATCCAAAAGGCATTTACTCACATCAATTTGAATTAAATTGCTGCCTTGTTGAGGATTTCTTTAAATGCGTATTATTGAAAGGCGAAGTTAAGCTGAAAATTTACAAAGATTAAAAAAAATCGAACTCATTACAAATTGTTTATGAAACTAGGTTGCAAAAAGTTTTACACATTACAGCTATATTAAAACCTCATTTGAACGAGCTGACCGCTGACTGACTGAGATACAGTGATTGTCTGACAGGGAGCTTTAGCCACATAAACTCACCCCTATCTTTGGATTAGACTATGCTTTATGGTATGACCGCAAGGTATCTGGAACTGCATATTGAGTCATTCTCGTTGCTATAAGCATGGCCCTCATGACAATGTGCTCTTCATTCTTTTATGAATTCTAGCTTCTGACATAAAACCTATTTGGAATTTTGGAATGATTAGCTTGAAAGTAGGTACCTACTACAACTATTGGAAAAATGGTCTGGTGTGTTTAGTGGTCCATGGCCACTTTGTGAAAACTGCACTACATCTAGTTGAACTGGACTTAAATTCCAATGAGGTGTTGTATAAGGATATGCTCTTATTTTCAAATAAATAAAAACAAGAAAAACTGGTCTTGTGATCTCCTGTCCATACGTGGTCAAGTAAAAACTTATTGGTTATGGACTGCAAAGCCATGACAACTTGATTCTGAAGAACTAAGAATATGGTAAACATAATCTTACACACAAGTGTAGGAACAATACAAATTAATTCCGTGTTAAGAGTTACTTAGTAATTAATATTGATAATTTCGTAGAAGCCCGCGTTGTTAATTCCCTTAGTCGTACATACAGATAGCGCTTGGTAAATAATATCGTTTGCGTGTTCACGAATCGTATCATGCGATATATCGACGTTTACATTGTAAGCTATTGTTACTAAAACCAATCGAGAGTTTATTTACAAACGTATGAGAGCAAGCAATGCGAAATTAAAACCTGCCACGGTATCACAATTGGCAATAACCAATCTCTTATCCGTACATATCTCTATAGACCTTTTAACATAAACGAAGCGCGGCCGCGGGCGGCGAACTAATCTCCATAACTTTAATCCTTTAACCCTCGCAGTACCAGGAATCCAATCAAACAGTACAAGCACCCCCCCTCCCCCCGCGCACTCCCCATACCCCCCGCTTCGTCCCTCTCGCGTCTCGCCTACGCAGCCTGTCCCGAGTAATTATCAAAGCTTTAATGACGTCATAAATCGAGTGTATAATCTAATCTGGAAAAGCCCCGGGCTCCAGCGCGCGGCTTAATGGTGTGAAAGCTACCTTATCTCCCGCCATGTGTGAATAGAGCTTTATACGCGGCCGCCTGAAAGCTCGCGCCGGGAAACTTTGGAAAAATATGTCGTAGAACATTCGAGATAAGAATGTGGGACGTGGAACGCTTTCAAGTTTAATAGAAAATCGAACATTATCGTAAAGGAGATGTCTTTGCTAACAAATTCTTTGAAAGTGTATCGTGTACAGTATGTAGTAGTTAAGTACGGCGGTAAAAGGATTATAATGCGAGCGTATACTACTGTGGGTATGTATACGACATGGCAGCTACTAATTTAACCGTACGACATGAAATCGTCAAGCAATTAAGTAATTAACATGTAGAACATCGGCCTGTAGAGTAGGGAACGGATCCAATTAGCATTTATTTATAATAAATCTGTGCAACATAAGTCTCGGAGTTTTATCGAAACAATGATACTTATAAAACGACAAGAATTCGAAAATAAATGATTACAAATTCGTCACGATTTTGAAAGAATTGCTTTATCTGACTTTCTTTAAAGCTTTCACCGTTTCATAAAGGTGATTTTGTCTTTTTTTTATGCAAAATCCCGCTTAAAATGTTAAACGATTCATTCTAGAACTTCCTAACGTTATCCACGTGGATGCATCGCAATTTCATATCAAAAGGTCAATCTTTCTGTGTCAAATCGTTGATTGCAGTTAATAGTCGGTGCTAGACTGTGAGTGCCGCTGGTGTTCCGACACCATTATTAAATTACACGCCAAATTCAATCTAACGCCTTTGTAAGGCTGAATTATAAAACTGCGTACAGTTTTATAGCTTTCGATTCGATACAGAGCCACAGACTAACCACATGTTATTCTCTTCAATCGACCTACTGTAAGATTCTTTTATTTTATGTTAAGATTTTTTTTATCTCTAGCATTGATGTTCGTAAAAGGAATATTTAACACGATTTGTTTAATATCGTTTGTGCGACGATTCGATTTTAACTAGCAATCTATTACGGTGAATCGATTTGTTGTTTCTCACGTTTTTTGTTTCGTTAACCTTTCGTGTAATTCATTTATCATCTGTAATAGTTTTTCTAACGTCTTTTTAAATCAATTTTTGTGGCAGGTTAGGATAGATTTCTAGAATTCGAAATTTTAAAATATTTGGCGCGTCTAGCAGAATACATTTATTTTTTAGTGTTTTTTTTGTTATTTTGTATGAATTATATATGTACAGTAAAATATTCTGCATTGGCAATTCTGATGAATTCTGTGTAAAAAAAATCTGTGGAATAACTGTAAAAGTTAATGGGAGCCGTTTTAATACGTAATTGTATTTGTTTGACGGCCTTTCTACTATCAACCACATACGCCTTAATAATCTATGCTCATAAGCACACCATACAGCCATTATCCTAAAATTCGTCTCTCGCAGAGATCCCCCGCCTCGCTGCTTAATGAACGAATAAATAAATTGAGCCCTTCTTGTAAACAGCTAACGTGATACTCTTAAGGGCCCCACTGTAAGGGGTAAGTGGATTTCTGTGTTGTACCGAATCTGTATGTGCTATATGTGTATAACGCGGTCTACTACGAAACAGCGTGCTGCGAAATTTTCGAGTTTTATTCCGATACACATTACGTTTTATCTTTTGTTATTTCAGGCGGATTTTATAAAGCGTCGTTGATAAAGTTCAATGTATTACGAAATATATAGTAAATGATAGTGCAGAGTGTTTCTACAGAACCGTTTTGTATGTAAGGCTTGGTCGATAAATCTATTCATGTTTGGGCATAGAGTGCGTGCACTATTGGAGGGAAACTAGCTAATAATTTATGTAAAGGAATTAGCTGTGGGTAAAATGAGCCCGCTCGTGCGTAAAACGGTTGTTAAATTTAGTCAAATTATTTATTAAACAATCATAAATATGTCTGATGCTGTGTTGATAAGGGTTTTAAAAAGTTTAGTTATGTTCTGCAAAGGGTGCAGGAATTGAAAATAGGAAATATAAACTTAAACATTGGATGCAAAGTGTAAATAAATCTTCAATAAAGTTTTTTAAATAAAATATAAATTAATATTCTTAATTTATTTAAAAAGCTTATTTAATGTTTCATTATTTTTCAACATACACGCGACACAGGACGACCTCCGTGGTCGAGTAGCGTACACACCGGTTTTCAAGGTATCGCCAGCTCTGAGGTCCCGGGTTCGATCCCCGGTCGGATCAATGTAGAAAATACCGCTTTTCTACATTGTCTCTGATTCCATAAGACAAGTGCTTTAGCAACTTACTTTAGATTCGGAGCAATGTAAGTATGTGATGTTGTTCACATTTATTTATTTATTATTACAAGCAACTATTCAATTTAATTTTATAATATGAAAATAAGAGAATTAACATTCTTATTTTTAATGATGGATGCTATATTTTATGAAGCATTAAATAAAGAAAATCGTCAAACAAATTAAAAATGTCTATACCGTTTCGCCTCCAAAAACCTTTATTCATTCTCCAAGATTTCACTGTTCATATATTACAGTGAATTATGATTTTGTACGTCGTATTTAATATCGTAGGCTACAAATAACTGCGATAACGCACAGTGTGTTGACTTACCTTAAAACATTGAGAAACAAAGTGTTGTTCAAGGCTGTTTATATTCGTCTCCCATTAGTCGACCAGCGTGCGGTGTACTGACATTGACTCTTCTGATCTATCTTAAAAGTGTGGGCATCCCCTTACTAATGTTTGAGAATAAAGAGTTTGTATACCTACCTAATTAAACTTTTAAAATTAAAGAACAATTCAAAATTGCAGCCAGTATCTACTTATTCAAAGTTTCTTTAATAATATGTTTTATTTTATTTTTTATTTGTAATCGGCTACAATAAATTTTAGAAACATGCCAGTATTAACTGTAAGATTTTACCTTCCGTAAATAAAGTAGGCACATAATGTATTTTATCAGCCAGTAAATTAACTGTACTTGAGTATACGAAAACACGATAATGCAGTAGTAGGGGTCACTGTCTTAATGGAGCCAAAAGCTTAGATTACGTAAGGCAACCAATATAAACAAGGCTTGGTAACTGAGATAACGTGAGCCACGGTATTTAGTCATCTATTTAAAGAAAGAACACCATTAATTTCGGTGGAGCATTATTTACTGAGCTAAGTAGGCACGGAACGGGTTCCTTGTAACACGATAAATCCGGTCGAAAGCCCCGAATAAATCTCATTGGTACGCGATAAGAATCAATGTCTCACGCGACGTATTTATTTATTTAAACCTTAAGCATATAATACGGAACCCGGAAGAGCTGGTGTCGATGAACTCGATATTTCGATGCTTTCTCTTTTCAAAAATAAATCGACTCGCCCCAAGCTTTTTCCGATTATGAACAGAATCGAGAATCTCGAATATCGAATGTTGAATCGATTTCGTGACGGTACGAGTGAAAACGGATGGAGGTAAGAGCGAGTATTTATTGGACGTGAAAATTATCGCTTCAGTTTTACATACGCGTAAATCTGATTTATCGAGAGTTATCTTAACTACGGTCGACATGAGTTATAGCGAGCCTACATATAAAACGCGAAATGTCCTCCCTCAGAGGTTCACGACGAAAATATAGTAGCCATGAAATTATGTACGAGTAATCTGCGCAATCGAAACGGTATAAGACCGTTTGTCACTCAGATACTTATCGAAAATGTACTTACAGCACTTTGTAATGAAATGGATATTATAAATTTAAATATAATTATTTAATGTTCATACTTTCTCAAGACTTTTAATAAATTTATACAAGCTTTAGTTGGCTATATTTTATCGCTTCCATATATTTAAATATTTATGGAAAGATGCTACCTAATTAAAATCAACGCAATGGTAGAAACAGTCATAACAGTCGGTTTCCTTAAAGGCACAACATTGAAAACTAAACTTTATCTACCCACAACTTTAAGCGCAATAAAGCCCTTAAACAGAAGAAAAAAAGAATTTTGTTTTAACACTACCAAAACAACATTATCATTAATTTCAATAATATTAAAGAAAAGAGCTGACGGAAAGCGGACTAAAAGGAATAAAATACGCAGTGCGACAACCCTAAAGTACCGGAACTAGGGCTGCACGAAAGAAAACATATATCTCGTATTAAATTTAAATGAATTACAATAAATCATTTCTATTATTTTGATTTACTAGAATTACTGATGGAATCTGTTTATGGTCGCTCTGTGACGATTGCGGGCTAATATGATGAATTGCAACTGCAATAATTGTCATTCTGAACTCGATATTGTATGCAAATGTAGCCCATAGATTTTGCACGCGCATGCATAGATTTAAAATCTAATTACATATTACATATTAATTTTTCTTTAGTCAAACCATTGTTACTTTCAACATGATTTATTAGTATTTAATCAGTAAAACGTACACACTCTACCGTCTCTATCGTGGAAACAATTGAACCTATTTTTATGAAATATATTCAGTTCTCTAAAATGGTATGTAAACAAAAAAGTTTTTTTTTTGCAACTTCCTTTAGGTACTAGTTTCTTAGACATGCGCAGACAAATATTCAAACACCTATAAAATTTCGTTTATCTCTTTGAAAGTATCATAAGAATATTATGTAATTGTTTATTTATAATTTCTTAGTATAACATAACATAACTACATATTATATAATTGAAAACCCCCTTTCTTCTTATAGTCGGTTAAATATATAAGGTAGGTGGGTACATTCTAGCTCCATAAAATAGAGTAATGTTTACTAAATTATTTGTTTGTTTCTTTGTTCGCGTTAGTGATCTATGGAAGTTGTTACTTCAACCTTAGTTTGTTATATATTTTATACGAGAAGTCAGTCTAATTTGTCGACATAAGATATATTTATTAAAAGCGACGGACGTACTGAAATAGACTCGTCTCGGGCGGTATTTATATGACAGGATTTTACACCGGCGATTTAGATAATTAATTTTCAAAATTCATACGGTATTATGAAGAATATTTTCTTTTAATTATGGCGTTGGAAACAATTTAATAAACAGATTTAAAATACTAGCTACCGTCACATAAAATGTGAACGTACATGTTAGTACAAAAATATTTACCAATGGCGCGCGCTTACTGCGCAGTGACGTCATCGTACACTGAAATTTAATTTATATTCATGAATTTAGATTTTATGTGCACAACATAAAGTATAATGAAACACCTACCAGGTGACTTACATAAAATAAGAAATTCAGATAAAAATAATCTGCAATATTAAATCTCTGTGCCTAGCTGTGGGACATTTATAGGCTACTAATATTATTTTAATAAATTTTTAATCACAAATACTTACCTGATATTAGAGGGTATATTAAAACTATGCTTTAAGTAAATAAAATTCGATCAGAAATAAATATTTTTTGCTTAACTGACTGGTATAGATAAATAGTCATTGCAGTTAGCTATTTGCAACATGCAATAGAAATGATGGCTTGTACCTTAATAATAAATTATTATATTTCTGTAATATAACCTCGAACTGTCATGTTTATAGATTTGCGCCATTTTCTCAATGATAAATATTTTTATTGGCTTTTTCCGTTGCTACTGCAGTCGTTTTGAACTTGTTCTTAGTAATTTATGCCTTGAATTCAATAAAACATTCTTAGCACGGAAGTAATTATTTACAAAACTATCTATAAAACATTTTCAGATACAACATCTAAAATTAGCGGCATCTGGAGGAAATTAAAAAGAAACAAAAAATGAAATATATTATCTAATTTAAATTGTATTTTAATAAAGTTTTAACCATTTTTATTTTAGTAATAAAATTAAATTATAATTATGACCGGCCTATATATGTCCCACTACTGGGCACATTCTCATAAAGAGAAGGAACGAGAATTGATCACCACGTCGTTGGCTCGCTGCGGGTTAGCGATTCCAGATTCAAATTTTTCGGAATCCAGGTTTCCTCATGTTGTTTTCCTTCGTCGATTGTTAATTATGTCTAGGTACTTAGAATAATTAAGGAAGTACATATTACTTTGAAAAAATCATAAGTATTTGCCTTCTTTGAACCGCTAGGGCATCACGAGTTCACTACACAAAAATTTAATTGACTTAAAATATTTACCATGTTTGGTTTAATTTTTTAGTGATTCTTTTTCTTTGCCAAAAATTTCGTACATATATTAAAAAAAATGTTATCATCCAATAATATTTATCTCACATATTCTTATTCGGAATATCTGTGTTACGTAATGTGGTGCTGAGTGTACACGCTGTGTCATAACCGAAATGGCGGGCAACGACCCCTGCCCGGGGAGTGTGTCGGTTGGTCGAGGCCACTCAGAACGTTTATCATAGCGATATAGTTCATAACCTTTTTGTTTGTTACTACTTACTTAATCTGACGTCGCTAGCGTTCAATCTATCAATCGTGATTTTTTCGATGACGACTTTCAGATGTTTCTTTTAAACTAATAGAAGTCGATTTCTCAACGATTCCTGTTTTAAATTTACCTACGTTTTTTTTAGTAACGTAGTTATATGTTTAGTATTGTGTCTATTCCTCTTCTTATTTAATTTTAATTTGATAATAATTCAATATGGGAAGAGGCCTGTGCCCAGCAGTGGGACGTTTATAGGCTGGTATTATATTATATATATATAATAATTCAATGTTGTGTACTTATTATAAAATTGGTAGGTATGTTAAAGTACCCGTTTATATCAATGAAATTTATTCCTTACGAATTCACCTTCATAAACATTTGTATAGTATAAATAGTGTTCAAATGCTAAGTAAACGAATTTTCCTCCGATTTCAATCAGTGGGGAACGTTTGCGTTGGTAAACAGTTTTGACTCACTGAAGCAGTTCACAGCTCTGATAGAATCCTACACGCGCTCTAGCTGTAACACTTTTGCTAAGCCAAATGTGACGTTACCCATTCAAAAATAGGGATTACAATCCATTAATGAACACCTTACAGTCGCGGTTCCCGCGTTCATGGGCATACATCGCGTGTCACAATTTAAACGAAGACATTCCATATTCAAATTTACTTGGCTATATATTTTTTTAATGTCACGTTGGATACTTGGCCTTTTGCCATTGTTACGGTGCGTGAGGTGAGATGCACGCGGGGAGGGAAATGGGCGTTACGAATGGAAATCAATACTAACTGCACACTACTCCACTGCTGCATTGCTCCAATATAAATCAGCCCCTCTGCCCGGCACCCCGTTGCTTGCCAAACTTAGGTGTATTCAAATTTCAGTTTTATTTCTTTGCGAATAGATACAATTTAGTTTGACACTGCCATAAGAACGGTCGCGAATCTATTAGAAATAATGTTGCCATAAGTATTCTTTGACATTCTGTATAGATATTTATTCGGTTTTTTGTTTATTACACCGACGTGTAGAACGGTAGATACAATTTCGCTGAAATTTCTTTTTTATAACTGTAAATGAGATTTTTCAGGGTGGTACGTTGTTGGTAAAAGAATGTATGGTCCGCAACATCTGCAAATGCAGGTTTTCCAGCTGCAACTTGTTATTGATAACCACTCGCTTACAAGGATTATTTATTGCAATTCCGTTGTCTGTTCGAAAGTTATAAATATCATCAATACAATCTTTAAGATGTGAGGTTGGATCTTATGAAATTATTAAGCATCAATAGCACTGAGGTAATTTGACTTTTATAAGTGAAGCAAGACTATGCACTAATTGTGGCTCTTGGTTAAGGAATAATTTTATAAAAAAAAAAACGAGAGAAATAATATATATTACACACAGGCTACCTTCGCTGGAGCAGCTGAACACAATTAGAAAGTAACTTAAGACACATTTAGAACTGTTAATATACCTTGTAGTAGGAAAATACTTTCTATTTTTTTATATTTAAAACATTACATTATAATACATATAAGTAAGTCACAAAAATAATGAACTATAAAAAGTATGAGACATTTTCATATGAAAACGAAATCTACATAACCCTTAAAAGATTGAATACTTATCTTCTGTAAACAGATACAACAATATACTTTCCGATGTACCTAAGCGTCTAACTTGGTGTGGGGTTACCCGGCCTAGTACACACAGTCGGACAGATAAGGAACAAGCTCACGGCGAGTCTTAACTCTTCTCTCCTTTATTTATTACGCGCTACGTGCCCGAAGCGAGCGATCCTTCTACCAACATATTAACAACTGGGAAACTTAAAGCCAAGCTATATACAACCCTAATTCCACGCAATAAGAATATTTTATAAGGTGTTGATGTTTTTGAAGTGTGATTTTATGTTTGTTAAGTAGTTCTAATTGATAACGCGCACTGTATCTGGTATTGTCATCATCATGATTTAAAATCGTCTTTGGAATTCGATTTGCGATTTATTTGCGGACTCTGGTGTAGGTTCTGTACTAAGCCTTATTTACTACTTTTAATGTAACGATGACGTATGGACGTGTTGCTAGTAATACGTATATTGATGTGTACTGCTTCTTAAATGGTTTGCTTAGTTGGAATTTTTTAATCTTTCTATATAACAAAACGCTTAGAAACAATATGATAGGATGTAAGTACCTACAGCTAGACTTTTTGTCATTTATATTTAAGTGAGTGAGCTTATACAAGAACAAACTAAAAATATTTTCTGTAGATGGTGTGTAGAATCACTTATTAATACCAGAAACGCTACTAGTATGTAATAAGGGAATGTGATTTGTAGAGACGTTGGCGCTAGAATAAATCATATTACGATTGATTAACTGCTTGTAATGTACGATATAATAATCAAATACTGGATTCATATTTATACTCGGAATATATCTACTAACTGTTACCTATCAAAGTAGTTGTATTACTAAGATCATCATAGTATTTACATAAATTGTATCTATTTAAATACATAATATTATACTTAAATTAGATAGGTGCTAATAATAAATTAATTTATTAATGACTCTGCAATAAGCTCGCGATTAGTATCATTCAACTAAGATATATCTACCTACTACCAATATTTATACACTAAAGTATCGGTAAGTGCAAGCTCTAATGGTCAATATTTAATTTATTACAAAATATAGAGTAAATTCGTCTAAGTAACATGGACACCCTATCTTCCTCCTTTTCTACGCGGCCGAACAACTGGCAAATATAAAGACAAGCAGCTCCCAAGATAATTTATTAACTTTCTGAACAGCGGCCATATTTAAAATTCATACCATGCAAATTAGTCAAGTCCGATGCTAAAGCAATTACCGAAGCTTTGGTCCGTAAATCGAAAAATGTTTTATGTGCCAGCAACAAGTTAAGAAATAAATAAAACTGGAATCGCCGGTTTTAGCTTACCTGATGTTTTGCGTCTTCTTCCTTCAATACGCTTGTGTAGTAGGTGCGACAGAGATGGAAGATAAGACGAATTACCCGTTCGGAAACCAGTTTATCATCGGGGTCCGAAATTGTCTTTTTTTGCGAACGTGGTAGGCGTCGATGACTGCGTTTATTGTGTTCTTCGAATTTTGAGGACGCGGAATTTATGTGGTTTTGTTTCATACCTACTTAGGTATGAAAATTATCTGCTTGATTTTTGTTATTCAAGAAGTTTTTATTACTCTAAATTGTTTGTTACAGCGATGTCTCTGAGAAATTACATGTCATTATCAATCATTCTGAAATATCCTAACGAATATTATTTGCTCATACGATATTTAATATTCTCGTTTTTTTTAATTAATAATACCTACCTTTAAATTTAAGATCTTTCTTAAGCAGTTTACTAGTATAGTTTTTAAAGTCGTAGCCACAAACCACGCCTAAGTTTAATAGCGACGAAGATTAAACAGTTGGTTGGTAAAGTTTTAAAATAATGGAGTTGGCGTGACTGTTTGCCATGGCGTGCCATCAGGCGGCTACTCGCTGCTATAAAGCAGGCACGGGTGCGATTTACAATCGTTCAAAAGTTAGCCGGCGCGGGAGTAATAAGAGCTTTTTAATAAACGCCTACGGTGTTACGCTTTGAATAAAAAAACAGCGAAAATGGCTTGTTTTTTAATGTAGGATGTTTCAGTACGCAGTGAAAATTTTTGAAAAACGTATAACTATTGCTTAATTTATGTAAACATTGTTGATAATTATCTAGAGTTATAATTACGCTTTTCATTCTCACGTTGACAAAATTATATGCCTTGGATAGTAACAATTTTAATTCCTAAAAAAGTCGTATTAGTATTATATACCTATGACTGTTAAACCAAAAATAATATGGCTGCCCTCTCCAATAGAAGGGTTATAGTTCTCGCCAATAACTGGAAAATATGTTACACCTGCCTTTGCAAGTTTCCCATTAAATCCTTCACTATTTTTTTCCTAGGAAGCATGGGTAAAAAATGTTAACTTAATAAACGGTCGACAAAAAACCTTATTTGTTCCCTTAATTTTGGTAAAAATGAGGTGAATATTGAGTATTGATTTAAAGTTCATTTTTTTAATAAGCGCATAAAGTTCTCTCGTGCTCCCGCTGTCAGTGGGACCACGTAATAACTTAAATTATCGATGTAGGTTCAGAAAAGTGGGTACTTAGCTGATGCCTGTTCAATCAATGGTAACAAGGTATCCATTATCCTGAGCTTTCTCTTATTATACACCTACAGAGCTCGCCATTTCACGTACAAGCCCTGAACTTAACGGTTCACGCTGTAAATGTATGCCTTTCGGGGTACTTATAGTACAAATTCCACAATAAATTATAGGTCTCCAAAAAATGATTATTGAAAAGGCTTTAATATAAAATTATTATGTAAGTTGAAGAGTAGATAGGTAGGTAATACTACATTTATGAAGGAAATTCTGTGCATACCTATAACATAGCTGATGTATTACCAAAAAAATACAAAAGTTATAAATATATCAATAGATGTTAATGGCACTTAATACATGGTAATATTTGCAATTTTTATTTATTAATTTAAAGGAAAGTAAAGGTTGCAATTTTGGTAAGTACCTACCTACCAATGTTACTTATGTCAACAGCTATAAACACCAGTCCCTTAAACACGTAGCATGAATTTAAAATGTAAAAACTTGACTTGTATACCTAAACAAAAACAATACGTTTGGCATTATCTTATACGATTCACCTCATAAATTCGGTATGTACTTGTTAACAAAAACCTAGGCTTTCATAAAAACTAGGTACGAGGTATTTCGATGCTGTCAATAACTTACGGTGTCGGCTCAATAAATTGTATGTTTTTACCATAATTTACTGCATTTCATTTGCTATCAGCTGCCGCTAAAGTAGGCAATTAATATGGTATACGTGACTTAAATGTTTGTTAATAAAAAAGCATTCGAAATATCCAGACGTCTTTGACAATTTATTGGCCAGTTACTATTGAACTCTGAAAGGTACTAGATATCTACCTACATACTCATACGTATACATACCTACCTACAGTAAAAAGTTAAAATGGATATGTAGCTTCTAGTAAATAACTACAGAAATAGGATAACCTCGTTTTGGAAAAAAAAGCTTCATTAAATGTAGGTTTCATTGTTAATTTTATTTAAAACTTGGAAATTTATGAAATCAAGTAAAAGTCTTCTTCTTAGCGTGACGATCAATGGCAAAGTCAAATTTTTACGGACCAGTAAAAAAAAAGATAAGTAAAAACCCATATATTTTTCCTAGTAAAAATGAGGAAAAAATATAGGTATTTTGTTAACATTGCTTAAAATAAAAACTTAATATTATACATACCTTATTATTATCTATGCAGTTTTTATAATAAATTTCAATTCCACTTAGGTACATGATTACCTGTAACAAAAAAGAAAACATGCTCTTTAAAATATTATAAAAAAACATTAATAGATATTTAACTTGCTATCCATGATATTTCGTATTGCTGCAAACAATTTGACCTGAAAACGAAGCTTTAATTCGTTTACGTCAACCAATAAACTGGAGACGCCAAATCGAGAAATGTATTGACGGTCGCCATTATAAATCCGTAAAGTAGGTACCTACTAAAGTATTTAGTTCTACAGAAATAGAAAGTCAATTTCAAACTATATAAAATAATATAGAAACTAAGTACGTACGTACATATTTTATAAAAAAAAAACACATTGTCATGTTCCTGTAGAGTCACATAGACAAACTGTCAAGCGTAGCATTTTATAATAGCTAAACACAATGGACAATAACTAATTATGGGTTCTGTAATAAAATATAGTGACAATATTGAATTTATGTACAAATCATCGGGATACCAACAAGCCGGGAGCCCATGTAGGGACGAGCTTAAGTAATTATGAGTTGTCTTTTTGTTTGAGGTGACTAAATACCTATAAGAAAACTGATGATGAGAGTACCTTTGTACGTAATACGGCGATAGAACGTTTTAGGTTTCGTTTGATCTGATCTATTTAAAGAAGATTTACCTACTTTTAAAATGATTGGTTTGATATTTTGATTCCACCTTTTGAAAATAATATATGGTAATGGGTATCTACTGTCTTAAAATAATAAGGCTAAAGTCAAGCTAAGTCTAGAATATTTGGTGAAGTCAGAAATTTCATTTTTAAGGGTTTTTATAAGATAGTCAGAGAAGACTTTTATTTTAAGTAATTTGTACGCCTGATACGGCAGGACATGTTGAGACCACAAGGTAAATTGTAACACCACTTTTTAAAATGTAACACATGTTTCATACAAATAAATGTATCTTTATCTTTATCTTAAGATGATATAGTATAGATACTACAGCACAAACACATTTTTAATCATTTAAAAGTAAAAATATTTAAAAAAAGATGCAAATTAAATCTACAATTTTTATTTTCGGCAGCGTAAAAAGTTTACGTTCTCATTTCTTTAACCAGTGAATCAATGGACCCAGACACGCTATCGGCATTTCTCGAATGTTTCCACTTCTTTTGAAACGGCCGCTTCAAGTTTCAACTTTATCTGACTTAACGGGAAGCTTGTCCCGTTTTTTACCTACCAACTTTTTCAAGTACGGAGCCAAGAGAACAGCGTGACCAGTGCCATTTTCTATTTAGCTCAAATTTTAGTTACGTTCCATTCCACATCTCGAAATATGCCATAGATATTACGATCCCATTTGCATTCGGTCAAATTTTGAAATGGAAAAAGATATCATTTTGGAAATACTTACAACTCTAGATACGTCATCTGTCATATTTACACAAGTATTGTTTTATTGCTTTCTATTAAATTCTGACTGTGAAAACACATCCTGTGTTCATCTTTAGAGATAATATCAGCCCTACAGCCAGAAGCAGCGACTTGAATACCCGCCGATACAATCTCTCAGCGATCCTCAATCAGACAACTGACTGTCTACCAAACAATAGCCAACCGCCCACTTTAAACATTAACCCTATTTTCTCGATAAACGTTACCATTAGCTCATCGCTTGTTCCATAGCTCCTACTAAAGATTTATTGTTTCGAAAGTCTCAACGACAATTTTCGAGCCTGATAAGGCATGTTTTAGTACGCTTCCTTGGGTCACAGTGGATCCTCGTGAACACCGGCTTCAATTAAAGGTTAACGATGTTTTGATTGAGCGCGGACGATTACAATTTCTCGCCTGTTTTTATCAGTACTTTGAATACTTACCTTTTCTGTGGGAGCATACTTGTAGTAGCTGTAATGACAAATACCGTATTCATGATTGTTATATGCCATGAAGCGATTAGGCTACGGTAGTGATGTAAAGATTTTAAGCCAGTGATAACTTTAGTACACAAATTGTCATTTTGTGTTTTTAATTAAGTAATTATTATAAATAAGCAATTCAATTCTTTATTGATATAATATGTAGGAAAAATAATAACTTAATGATTTTGTCGATACCGGTTGAAGGCAGCACAACTTTGGTTTATTTATTGCAGTTATAATTTGGATATTAATTTCAGTAGAATTATTCTTGTTTTATATAAAAGCTAAATTATTCAAAATGTGTAACATGAGATGATGCTTGTACACCTTGGTATTATTTATTTATGTGTATACTAATTATTTAAAGTCGAATTCTCTTCTTTTTGTTCATAAATAATTGGACATATACCTACTTAACAGATTATAATAAACGAAATTCTGTAATAAATGCTATGGATTCATGAGTTTTTTTTTAATTTGTACTTAAAGCTCAAATTAATTACCTCCGAATTGATAAGTCAGCGAGGGTCATTAATCCCACTAAAATTTACAAATAGGGATAGAGTTGTACCTATAAATAAACCTTTTACTATGGAAATAATTTAGTATAAATTAAACAAATTAATTAAAACGCTATTTAAGTATTGTAGCAATACTACACGTGTATACAAATTAATGAACGCAAATTCATTCAATAGGCACCTTATACATGGCATAGAAACAATTAGTTATACATGCAATTAAGGAAAATTGAGTAATTAGGCACAAAATAACTTCACATTATCACTATGCTTAAAGAATAAGATATAGATACTTAAATTGAATGTTCAGTAACCGTTTCTCTTACTAGATTATAGAGAGTTAACATCTAAACCACTAAAGAGTTAAAAATACGCTAATAGAAGAAACAACTTCCGTATGAAAAGAGTTCAATAACCTGATCCCAATAAACGAATTATTTAAATCACAAACTCATTTTAAACGAAACGATCAATTAAATAATATACAACATAAATACAACATCAACAAATTATGATTAAACACACATTACCCATTAGCCACATTTTATACTAGACTGATCGACGAATAACGTATAAAACAGCGTTTAATATAATCATCGTCATAAAATCGAAGTTTTATATCCCTATTAACTAATGAACAGGTTATTTAACACGTCAGTTACACAATCAGTTCACATCTGAACCTATCCGTAATTAAAGCGTTTTCACTTTTGTTCATAATTATAATTACCTATCGATAAAAGTGAAATGAATAGAGGTGTTTGAAATGTATTCAATTCGACAGTTCTGTAAAACACGTGCTTCTTTTGACATTTAAAACAAAAGACGGATGCAGAAACCGCTGATGGATTTCTAATTATAAATAAGTGACAATCGATGGGTTGCATTTTACTGGAATAAAATATTTAATCAGTTTATTATGGGTGGATGTTATTACATTTATTTTCATTACATTTAAAACGGTACAGAAATCATGACTTGGTGAAACCTCTCGCATCTTGAACCATATTTCCTTTCCTTTTTAAGGCTTGCTCGAGAAAGTAAAACTCTTATGGAATAAAAGTGTTAAGTAGCTGCATTGTGTCGCTGCATTTTGTATAATAAGTGACGAAAACTAAAAACCCAATTCTACCTTCCTGATATGGGTAAACTCGTACATTTAAGGAGTGCGACTTCTGTTTAACATAATCTTAATAAAAAAGCTGCTGAAAGCGCTTTAAAGCGAAAATTATACCACAGATGGTGTTTATGGATACCCAATCAAAGGAGGTACTATTTCGAAGTTTTGTGAATTATTTGAAATAATATCTGAAGATTTTGATTATCATAATCGATTATAGCTATTCCTTATCGATTTATATACCGCAATCGAGCATAAGTAATCGTTCGAACATTGCTTTCAGTGCTATTAAATTACTGGTTTTCTTTAGATGACACTTGCGATTTGTCTTTGAAGATAAACATCTATTTCTGCTGAAATTAACTAAAGCTGGTTGTACACTTTATAAAATGATATACAGAAATAATTAAAGTTTACTTGTATGCGAAAAATACTTTGTGTGGAAAATGTTAAGTAAATTATTTTATTTATTTCCGAATACTGAAATGTAAATCAGTTTGAACCCGCCGTTAAGTCTGATGCTGTCTCTTTCACTTTAAGGTCTAAACTTGCGACGGATAGACATTTAAGACCTGTTAAAGTTAAAGCGTTTTAGTATTCGGGGATTAGGGAATCAGATCTTAGGATTTGAGAATTTTGTTTATGAATAAGTGCAGTTATTTTCTTAACGTTTCGGAATGTATGTAACTTTGTATATATTTAGGCAATCACAACAGAGGTAAGATCCAAGAACGTCTTATACGAAAATTATTCATGGGTGTCTGTAACCACGCGAAAGCCTCTCGCTATGACGTCAGATAAACTCACGGATGAATACATTTAAATAGTAAACGCGACACTACGTTGGATTTACAACAGTATAATGCAGCGGGGTACATAAGTCCCATTACTCATGGATATAACTCGTAGTGTTATAAATATGGCGAACTGACATGCTTTAGTGTCAGCCTTTACTTTGTAAGCACAAAAGGGTTTGTTAGTAGAACCTATGAAGTATTGCTTTCGTGTTTGCCCACGCGCGCACGAATAGAAGCTGGTATTGTGTACCTAGTATATAGTACCTAGCTTATCTTAGATATGGCCGTAATACCTATCTATCTAGACTCCTATGGGTGAACAAATAAAGTGGGTGTGCACGCTGTGACCGCTGCATTGTAAAGAAGGTGTGGCTGTTTGCTTTTGTTAGAGAAAATGGAACATTGAAATAGAGTTTCTGTCGTAAATATTTGCGCTTGTTTCTAAGAACTTACCTGAAATTGTTGGTAAAATATAAAAAAAATATTTTTATTAAAAATTATTGTAATAATTGTTTTCTCTTCATTATAAGTGCACTTAATTGCACAAATGTTAATGTAAAGTCAATATAAATATTCCCTATATCTGGCTACATGCCTCCATCTAAACTTCATTTGGCAACAAGCGACGGTGACGTCATTAAGAATATGAATCATTGGTTTTGGCAACGAAACCTCATTATACGTGCACTTTCATATATTACACACCCTGACATTTTAATGGTTTTTACAATGCATCGGAGTGCATCAAGATCGAAAGTTGTGACATCGAATCGGTGACCTCAATCGTCTGCATAATATCGACGTTTCTTTTAAAGATTTCAGCTGAATAGTCAATTGTATTGATAAGGTAGTATTTTTACACCAAACCTTATATAAATGCAATAAAATAATCGAAGTAAGGACACCTGTCTTCGTGATTTCTCATAGGTTTTAAATGAAAAGGTAAACATAAAAAGTAAACACAAAAGAAAAAAAGTTTTTTTTTTTAAAGCTTACTAGCATTGTGGGTCGCACATTACTAGTATTCTTGTTAACCCCTCGTGGTAAGCTAAATGCTTGTGTTACGAGTGGGTTCACGTCGGTAGTGCTATGGGTGGGATTCGAACCCGCAAACACTTGATCGCAAGTCCGATGCCCTAGCCATGAGGCTACCGCCGCTTCAATTATGCATACAATATCGCTTTATTATGCATACAATATCAAAAAAGCTCTGAATACACCTTAAGTTGCTAATAAAACGTTTTTCCATCAATAAGTAACATGTGCCAGCATAGACAAGTAATACTTTAGCGGACTATCTCTTTAATGGTTTGCTGCAGGCTTTTGTTAAGTGTCTGACACTTACCGACTGATAATGATACTTAAACAATGTGGGCAAAGATATGGCTAAGTAATTGATTGCACAATTTATTTATAGCTTTAAAAATTACTTACTAAAATATTTTGAAATTTTTTGGTGTAGGTTGATAATGACTCAAAAATCACATATTCATGCACCTGTCTGACATTTTTTTTTACATAATATATGTAAGGTCCTTGAGAATAAATCCATTTATATCGATAAATTTATTTTAAATTTCCATAAAAATACAATGAATTTCGTATTATGAACACGGGTGGATAAAATATTTTAACAATTTTGATTAAAATTGAAATGTACCTAATAAGTAGAACTTAAAACATTCTATCTCCAAAATATGTGTCCCACATTATTAGACCCTGTTTGTGGTGGTGGCCTAGCGTATTTATATGGCGTATATAGCGATATGTATGCACATGGTTGCGGTTTCGAACCCGGGCAAGTACCAATGTGACTTTCTAAAAGTTATAATTATATACTTTCTTAATTATAGCTAGCTATATGAGAGGAAACCCAAAAGTGGATTCCAAAATTGGAATCTAAAATCGCCAACCCGCAATGAGCAAGCGTGGTGATCAATGTTCATTCTTTCTCTTTACGGGAAGAGGTCTGTGCCCACTAGTGGGACATTTACATTTATAGGCCGGTATTGTTGTTAAACCCTCTCATCAAAATCAAAGGCAGGATGAAACGTGTACGATTACAACTAAAACTAAAAATCACAACGGCTAACTTTTCAGCAAATTGACTGAAGTCTAACTTTAGGTATATAGTTCAAAGTGACATAAAGGTGTTAAAATAACAAAGATAATTGTAGTCGATATCCTCGCTTCATTAAGGTGTCTATCAACGGCTTGTATGCCAAAGAAACAGCATGAAACCATTCTGTAATTAAAGTCAAGGGGTCCTTTGATCTGGACACCTTAAATGTTCGTGAATGTATGACTTTCATGCATTCAACATGCCCCTTTTGGAAACGGTGCAACGCACATACGCAAGCGGGATTCATTTAGCGTTTATGGTGTGTGAAATTGGATCAACTTTTAAATAAGCATTATTTAAGACAAAATAATTCACTTGTAATGTCTGATATTAATTATAAAAATACGTTTTTAATTTAGTAACTACTGGAAGAAATGGGTTAGTTAATTATGAAACTGCATGTTATCAGATGATCAGAGGTAGGTACCAGCATTTAATGAAAGTACCTGCTCTATATTTTAATGGGATTGTATGCTAAATAGACGGACAGGCGGAGAATATTAATTAATTGCTTGTGACGGTTGATCTTGATCATATTATTATGCTTTCAAAAGTATTATGTACTTAGGTAGTTAGTAGTAGTAGTAGGTAGAAGTAGTAGGTAGAAGTAGTAGGTAGAAGTAGTAGTTAGTAATAGGTACTTATTTTTAAGAATGATACATATTATAATATTTTTAATGAACACATAATTTATAGCATTTAGTCTTTAATAGTAATTAAAAGGTCTAGAGAGTAAACAGTGGATAGGTATCTATCAGAATTTAGATTAAAAAGCCGAAGTATCGAAAATATAGACTAATGGCTAGGACGTCCGACTTGCGATCATCACGTAGTTGCCGGTTCGAATCTCACTCATGTCACTACCGAGTACCGACGTGAACCCATTCATACGACAAGCATTTCGCTTAACACGTGAGGTTAACAAGAACACTAGGTACTGATGTAACTGTGATGCACATATTGCTAGAAAACTTAAAAAAAAAATCATATCAATGATACATTAAAATGTATAAAAAGCTGAGTTTATATTTCAAATTAATTTCTGGATTTTAGAAGATGACCTAAAACTAACAAATCTCTTCAGCCTATCAACTTGTACCACACGAAAGCTCACAAATGAAACTTGTGGAATTTATATGAGCTGACTACGGGCACGTGTTTCGCGTTTATTTTGACGTTTCCTCGCAAGTAGCGTTACATTGAGAATTAGTGCACGCGCGAACATAACCATGATTATTGTGCTTACACTTACCTTTATTCGCTTCAGATTTTCATTTCATCTTTTAACTAGCTATTCATTTATTTAGGATATAATTTTTAAGATATTATCTGATAAAAATCTCCTTGAGTATTATTAGTATCGAGGTTATGTAGAACAAAGTTAAATTAATTTACTCTACCCAAGTTTCGCCATAACACCCGGTCATACAGTCCGACCCAGCTACTCTTTGCAGGTCATCGGTTCGTCTGGCTGGAAGGTGACCTACCCTACGTTTGCCGATTCGTGGTGTTCACTCAAGGAGGAATCGTCTACTCCAATGACCAACAGTCTCTCGACAGACAAGACCAGCGCACTGCCACTTCAGCTTACTAACTCTCCAAGCTATGTCGGTTATTCTGGTACTTCTCCGAATAATCTCATTTCTGATCATATCCTTCAAAGAAACTCTGAGCGTAGCTCGCTTCATAGCCCGCTGAGCGAGTTTGGGTTTGTGGACTAACCTTTTGGTCAGTGTCCACGTTTCGGCGACGTCGGTCATAGCAGGCAGGAGGCACTAGTTGAAGACTTTCATCTTAAAACTCTGCAGTATAAGCAACGAGAAGTCACGACGCAAGAAAATGTTAAATAATATATTTCATTTTGTAGCTTCTTTTCTATAAATTAGGTTGGCATATGGAACATCATTATCGTTGTTGTTAAATCATACAATAAGGTACTATTTTAAGAGATACTTCATGTCAAACAAAGGTGTGTTAAATACTCTGACAATTAAAACAAATTACGTAACCATAATTTTGACTATGTATACGTCGTTTGTGTTATACCTGCACACTATAGACACATACCTACGTCAATATTACTTTGGCAAGTAGTTTCAGCTATTAATCAGACTTTAACTTGTCTGACTGGTCTTAAACTTTACCAAACATTGTATATGACCTTATTAAACACGCTCTCTGAAACATAATTTGTAACTACTAAGTGCGCATAAATTATCGTTCCTTACTTCAGTTTCCAGCAAATCTACTCATCTTCTTCTAGGCCTACGTTTCAGTCAGTAAGTAGTTAAAAAGCTTGTCACGTACAAATTTGACCCATGCGGTCAACTGATGCGGAGAATAGCCATCTTAACAACCACCGGCCTATGTGTACTACCTTATCAAAACATCTAACCTTGAGAATGGTAGCACACTGAATACGTGAGAACATGCCTAGTTTTTTTTTGTGTATATCCTATTTGCGTGAAATTAACTTAATGCTTATCATTTTAAGGTACGTTTTTGTTTGCACGGTAATCAATTAGGTAGTTTTGTGAGAATTATCTAGTGAAAAACAGTTGACGACTGAGTTAAAACTAAAATAGATTGTGTGAAACCCTATCCTGTTTTACATGAAGATTTTTTTGCCTAATTAATAAATAATAATAATAAATAAATAATAATTAAATAATTTATTTTTTATTAAAAGCAAAAGAAATTTGGAATTAGAAGATAAAAACCTTGGCCGGTTACAATGTTTAAATAAAAACCTACAACTGCCTACAATGCGCCTTTTATAATTGCCTACATTTAAGACGAATGTCTATTAAAATTTCTTCCAATTTATCTTTACTTGCATAAGGGTAGATTATTTAATTATCATTCAATATTCAACAATTCATTTATTATGGTAGAGGGAGGATGAATTTCTTTCTTGCACATTTGCCAAAGAATTTAGTGCGGTAAATAAAATGGTTAAATATAACAAATAGAGACTTTGTCAAATAGATTTATTAAGGCCGCATGTTTTTTTTTATTACTGTACGAAGATCATCAAAAAGATATATTAAGACGGCATTTTTTTTTCAATACTGTGCCTATTTTACAAGCTTTTTTAAAGCTTTTTGTGATACAAACTGCAAATGAATTCAGCTGCATTTGCCTAAATTATTTAAAAAGTTTAACTTATTTTTTGGATTTTCTACACAAACAAAAATGTTTTGTTTTGTGCGTTGATATTTGGTTATTTTTTTCATTTTAAATTCCGTATGTTGTCAATTTTTATTTAAAATATTGTTTTCCTACCCATGTTTGAACACGTCTACGGCAAAACATAGCGTACCGATTATATATTTGACAGCTGCATAAATGTTACATAAAGGTATGTAACATACCTTTGTTGTTCAAATAAAAATTCTGGTTCTGATAGAGCACTAAACAACTTAATTAACAAGCAGCTAATCCTTATTGATTAATTTCTTTGCCATGACATTTAAATCCCTGAAATGTTTATTATATTTTCTATAGGCCATAATAAACAAAATAAAATCAAATTTAAGGGCAGTCCAATCTAAAAACAGCCCAATGTACACATAAACATGCTTCGTAATATAATTTAACGCACTCGTTACTGAGAGAGCTAACCCATAATTTTCAATTTGTGTCTACGGACCCTTAAATATGTACGATGTAGGTGCATCAGAATCATTTTATCGCTAGTTACGATGTATTACGTCACCATGTCACATGTTTCTTTTGACGGTAAACAGAGCACGAAGAAAATTAGGCTTAGTTTCTATCAAAAATTATTTACCAACATCATGTGCCTTTTCCCAAGCTATGTTGGGGTCGGCTTCCATTGTACCGGATTTAGCTAAATACTGTATTTTACGGAGTGACTGCCTATCTGACCTCCACAACCCATTTTAATGAGTCAACAAAATAATATCACCGGTATAAATAGAAACATGTCTTTGGTCATATTCCTGATTTGTTTTTTGTAATTTTTGTGGGAAGAAAAAAAAAATTATTATTTTTAAATAATGTATCCCACTGTAAGACTGGTTGTCAGAATTGTATTGACTTAACGACTTCCAAAGATAAAGTAGAGAAGTATGGCAGTCGAAACAGCTTATCGTGCTTTCCGAGGTAAGCAGGGGTCGCGGTAATTTTAAAAATGGTCATTAATCCATGGAATGACCGCGACGAGCGTGGCTTAACCTTCACGACCTTTACTTTTATCAAACCGTACGCCTTATCCTTTTTTTTTCCACGAGCCCCTCTTATACTTTACCAACGTGTAGAGTAAATATACTTAATAATATGGTTAGGTATAATTAAATGGGAAGGGTCGATAGTTGCTTCTATTAATTATGGAGCTTCTGATAGAATATTGTACCTAAGTATACACAAAACAGTGATAATAAATTATGTTTGTTGGATAGCTAACCTCTGATTACTTTCAACTACACTGTTTTTAATTGTAGGTAATTGATCATCAACAAGACACAATCAACTGTTAAACAAGTGATGTGACTCTTCCCTTTCAAATATTCAAATAGTTTTTTTTTTGTTTCTATATTTTTCTAAGCGTCTCAAACTAAGTTTTGGCATTTGGTATTGAAAATAGACACAAGACTAAGTGGCTTATAAAAAATCTATTTTGCAGTTTAAGTGCCTCAATAAATTAAATTCACACTAAAATGTCTTAAAATATTCATAGTTTTGGCAAAGAATGATAAATATGAATAAAAATAGAATTAAAATGAAACATAAAAGAGAAATTCCAGTGAGTTGAAAACGATTATTAAAATATTTAAAATTCTATTTTTTGTTCTAATGTTCTAGCATATGGCAGTAAAAACAAATGCAGGAGCTAGGTAAACCGTAGTTCACACTAGCGAATAAGTAACGGTAACTGTTACTGTTATAACACGTTGTATACAAATATTATAGTCACGAATACCAAACCGAGAGATTTGACTTGTATTCTATTACTTTTTTATTCTCAAGAGTGTATTTTTACAATTTTTATTCGATTGCTTCGTGTAAGATAACGCTGATAAATTATATTTGTAATGCATACGTGTACATGATTTTGAAATAGCTTTGGTTGAATAAGTATCTGTTATTGTTAATTATGGTTATTTCTTTTGTTGATCAATTTAATCTTGTTGAAAATTCGATAAATAGCTTTTAAAAGAAAGAAAAGCTAGGTACACACCCTTTGAAAGATAGAGTTTGTTTTGACATTCAATTGTTTGAATGTTTTGGTCACGATTTTAACAAGTTAAGATTTTTATACATAATAATGAATGCCCGTGTATCACAGCACCAAACTTTGACAGTTAATTAGCTGTAAATAATTTAAACCTTCGCAAATGTCATGTCTGCCCGTGACCAGCGCGATTGAAGCCATTTAAAAAGTAGTTTTATTTATAAAAAGATGCGGTCGAATTGAAAGTTTCCTCTTCTTAAGTCTGTTAAAAAGCATATCTATTTAAGCAACAATAAATATGTAGGACTAGGTATTATTTAGACTGATCTATATCCTTTAGTATTCCCACTACATCCACAGCCAGCGATCAGATACAGAGAAGTAATCAAACTATGCCCACCGGCGCCGACCAGACGCGCTACTACCCAGTGTACCCTCCGCCTTACAACTTGTTAAATTATAACTTACTATTGATACAATCAATTTCAATTTATTGTGACTATACGAACTGTTTTATTAATCTAACCGTCACTAATCAATTGATTGATTTCACAGCTGATTTGAAAGCGTTGTTATTTTTTTTTTTTTTGGATTTCTCCGTTATCTTGGTTTATTTTCAATTTGATATAGACAACGGGATTGGAATATGGCTTTTTAATGGCGGTTAATACGTTTATACTAAGGTCGTTAGTAGTGCGGAAATTAGCGCTAAAATGCTATAAATAACGTTTTTATTTATTGCTTTTGCAAATTATTTATTGAGAGAATAGTTGAGCTTGTGAGGTCGAGATTTTATTATTATTTTACTACCCTAAATTTGCCTCTTATAATAAATGCTATTAAGATAGTGGTGATTATTTTAATAAAACAAAACTGCTCAAAAAATATAAATTAAATGTTAAACTGACAAACAATAAAATATAATAAAGATTTTGTATTTTCTTTTAAGCTTTTTTGTTACTAGAATTAAAAATCTGTTGACACACATAGTGAATTGACTCTTGTTTATTTCTGACATGAAATAAACCGCTTGGTAGAAATTATTTTTTTCCTTACATAACATAACTAATATAGGAAGGCATGGAGGGGTAGTTTATATTTTTCCTTCACCATCAAATGGGAGTAGAGGTTGTAACATGCAGAGTTTATACACATAAAAATAGGTACACTAAACCCCTTCACTGATTAAAGAATGACTTACTGAAATAGAGTCAGCAAACTGGCGCTAGGTAATAATGTAACAATACATATGATATCAAATTGCCTTAAGAAAATTCTCTTTGTCTTCCCATGTATGTTCCGCAAAAATATAGGTACCCATCCAATTTGGTAATTTCGCTTTTGGCAACGATCTCAACCGAGTACATACGTAGGTAATCCTAGTATCAACCTAGGTAATTAACAAAACTTTTCTTATTACGTACTTAAGCTATATCTACTTAAGTTTAAGACTCTTAAGTTTAATTAAAGTTCTCCCTGTAGCGCAACGCAATTACTCGGCCCGTGTAAATGCAAATAAGTTTGTAGCACCCTGATGTTTATACTGGCCACTGCGACCAATGGGCGTTTACCAACAAACGACACAGTGTCAAAATCCTTAGACTTTTAGCGAAGTGTTAACGCACATGTCGACACTGTGTCAATTTTGGTGTTCTGTGTTTTAGAGGTACAGATTTCGGGCTTGCCACAAACTTGTAGTAACTTATTGCGGATGTCCCGTAAGTTTTACCGCAACACAGAAGCTCGGTAAGTTCCGTCGCTGCTCCGTGCTGTTTTGGAAAGTTTTCAGACTTCACAATTACTTAGGTTTCCTAAATCATGGAAATTATTCCTTTGAACTTTAAGGTACCTACTTACACTAAAAGGTGTATGACTGTATGAATGATGTACTTATCTTTTGTTTATTATGTGATGGTTATTGGCTGAAGAAGTGTCTTTATTGTAATGAATAATGTATTGAAAATATCTAAAGGTATCTACAATTAATACGGCAGCAAAACAGGTGCTTTTTGTTGCAGTTAGCCTCAAACCATTCATTGACAATAGCGAGATAAAAATGTATAAAATATTTTCGAACAAAAACTCAAAGTTATGATCGTAAGTTCCTCGCACCTTATATAATTACGAATTTACGACCACGCGATCCGATGTGCGCAGTAGTTGAAATTCATTGCAACTCTTCGAAATGTCAGCATCATTCATTAATACTAATTAATCATTACCATTTGATAAGTTACGGCGTAGCAAAGTAAATGCAAAAGATTTCTCATGCGACAAAAAATTATACTATACCTTATAATGTAAGCAAGTAGGTTAATTTTGACGACCTGCCTATCTAATGGTTTCTCTGTCAATTTTTATTGTTATTTTTAACCATTTGAAGTTAGGTACATAGGCGAATTTTTCTGTAAGTAACATATCGTTTAGATAATATGTACCTACTATTCAACTAAGGTAAGGTCTTGTTGACTCTACCTATTAGCTCATATCACGGCCCCGTCGACAAAGTATTGGTAATGTAAATGTTACAATTAGAACATGACGATTTTGTATCTAGAACACCGATCTCCATACAAACTATGACGCTTGGAATCGAATATTTTTTGATAGATTTCGTTCTACGTTCTATATAAAAAAAACTGATGTTTTGTTATTGTAGGATTTATTATTGGGATCTAAAATACTAGTTCTACTTTGATAGCTTTCAGTGTAAGTTAAACTTTATTACAGGTAGGTAAGGTATAATACTTGTAGGTAATGTTCCTCTCATTCTCGTCGGAGTGCGATGGATTATACCCAAGTACTAGTTTTTCTCTGTCCCACCTATCAGAAGCTTATGGTTCCTTGAAAGGTGAATCGATGTTTACGACGCCATGTAGACACATATATGTATAATTAGGTATATACTTAATGGTAAATTATTGGGTGGTTATTATTGTGGGCCTTCAATTGATTTTTATTGATTTTTATTTAGTTTTATAGAATTTGCACTATGCAATAATTATTTAGAGGCACCTGAATCAAACTACTACTTCTAGTGTAGAAGAAGTTACTTAATGAAGGTTATTCAGTGGATAATAGTCATCACATATATCGACAAAATCACTTCTTTCCTAAGGAATTTAAGTAAATTTAATTTCATTTATTGGAAGTCTTAAATGCTAGGAAATTTTCAAAAGATATTTAAAGGTTCAACTGTTATCTTGAATTTATATTAGACGTTTTTCACATTATCGGTACTTAGAGGTACATAATAAGATAATATACATATTACATGTACAAACATGCTTAAAATAAAATACTGGGTCGTAATAATCTTAATAATCGTAAAAACAAAATTATATTAATAATAACCCAATTCCACAAGATCGTTTATTAACACGTTAATATAATTTATAATAATCCCAAACAATTCAGTAAATAATATTACTGTCAACACGCTATGTACACAAACATTTTCTTTCGTTTATTTTGGTACAGAAGAGACAAAGAGTGCAACATTGCGGTATGATTAATAAAACCAGTTCATCGGCCTCAAGGCGAGACTGATCAAAAACTCGTACTTTAGACGGTGACTGTACAATCCATAACATGAAGTTGGACTGTACAGATATCGAAGCCCCGTTTAAGCTCGTTACACACTACTGGCGCACCACGATTTATTTGCAATTGTAGGCGAGTCGAGTTATTTGTTGACAATTTATTGTTGCAGACAATTATCTGTTGTTAGAAGATAGGAATTAGGTGAGATTTACAGAGTAACTGTTTCTTGGGTATTTTGATTGCGTCGGTTTACTAGCTAGACTATATACAAGTGCTGAAAACTAAATAAATTAAGCTGAACGGTCTAGATAACCAGTTGGCATAGAGAAGTGGAAAACTAGCGGAGATAGTAAGTATTAGGTATATCATGTAGGTATATGATTATAATTATTATGGTTGACTTTTATTTATTTACCTTACTTGTATAAATATTTGCATGCTCACTGTCGCAATAGATGCGTTTTTTTCACAGATTTTAAAGTCAAAAGACTGTAGTTTGCTTCCAAAATTCTAGAGTTATTTATATATATCTTAGCCATATTATTAAAAACTTACTTTATGTGCATTGAATATCCAAAATCTATACACATAATGGATTGTTTTGGTTAAAATAACGTCGATAAATATTCACATCTATAGTAGAACACATAAAAAGGAATGTTTCAAAAATGGGGCGACAATAATACACTGGCCATACCCATTTCAACTGTCATCGTGTCTATAACCAAATACATAATGCTACAGGTAGACGCATTTTGTTCCCGACTCGCCTGTTCAAACGCAGCACAAAACAGCATCCCGATCCCTGTCCCATATTTCAATTCACGCATCACGCATTAATGCCTTCAGGAAAAATATAGAATGCAGCAATCGTAAATACGTTGAACGCGTTGCGTGCGGAACGCATCAACGTCTGTGACGTCAATTAGCAACCAGGTCATACACAATGAATTACTTATAGGAGTAGATTTATGCATGCGATTTATAGAACGCTACTAGCTCCTCACTTGTTTTACAACTGAAGATAGCAATTTTAAAGTTTTGTTATTTCCATTTAAATATTCAATTTATGTGTTCCATATTCCTTTTTTGCAAAAAAAATAAACAAGAAAGGACATTTTAAATATAATGCAAATAAAATAAAAAAGCAAGGTTTTTAACTGAGGAACGCTAACTCCTTTTTTATATGATAACCGGCCTGTACTCACTAGCGGTTCATAGGCCGGTACCTTTTGTGTTTTTAAAAGTATTTTTGGAGACGAAAATTTGATGAAGCTATCTCTGAACGTAGGTACAATTTAAAACACCACCCCGTATTACTCATAGAGTCAATGCATATTAATTTAAACGAATGATAAGGCGACAATTGCAGTCAATGAACTCAAACAATTTATATTACCTACTGGCTGTGTATTCGCCGGCAATACATTAATTATTGCAATTATTTAAGGGAATAATATTGCTCGATTGAAGTGCGTAGTTTTTATATTGAATGTAACAAAAGATAAGAGTTATTTACGAGTTGTAGTAACATGATTTAAAGCATTCTTCATTTACTAATGATTTGTTTATGTACCTACGTAGGGGTAACAAACTTTTAATCAATTAAACATAATATGAAATTTTGCTACACAGTAAAGATATTTTTTGCCTTTGTACATACAGGATTAATTTTTAATTTCTACGAGGTAATCAGGTGCATAAAACTTGAAATATACAAAGTGACAGGTCACGTGTGACTCATGATTGTATGAAAAATTGATTTTCAATTTTAAGTTTTTGACCTATGTTCCTTGGGAAAACTTGTTGTTTTAAGCACCTGATTACCTCGTTGAATATACGCACTGCATAAAAATAATCCTGTATACAAAAATATTTCAATAAAACCTGACTTTTCTTGTCGTAGGTAACAAAACGAAATAACGAATTATAATCAAGAACTAAAACCAAAATTGATCGATATTGTCACACAAACACTCGTCGTCATTTTATTTATAATAATTTGATTATACGAAGAATGCACAGTTCAGAGGGCAGTAAATCGTCAATTCTCATACAGCGTACATATTGAGGCCGTACAGTACCATTCCGCAAATTGAATGCGCGAACGAAGCCGATTTATGATAGCACCGCCATCTACCGGCCGGCGGCGTATTTTTAATTATTTGATCAGGCAACACTGATAAATCAACGGGTGTAATTGGCCGGCCAGTGTTGCCCTTTAATTAGTTTATTTCATTTCGTACACGCCCTAGAGTAATTAGTTTATGAATTTTAATTCAAGTGTTCTTGTAGGCGTTAATTCATTTATTGTAAGCTAACTAGCTTTATTTTCTTTTATATATTTAGAGTACTTGTAAATGGACGTATTGTGTATTGTACTGGCACAAGATAAGTGAGTTATGTAAACATGAAATTAATCCATGTCCAATCCCAGCATGTGTATAACAAACCTGACAGATAAAAATCTGCCGATTCTTTATCCTGCCAGACTGTTGCGATTGGAGATTACCCTTTCAATCGTGATTTATTAAGCTTACTAACATTTGAATGGACATACCTGGTCTAGCTACTTATAAAAGCTGTTTTTGCTCATTCCGTGTAGCAAACATTCCTAGTACCTATTCATGTTAATTTTAACGTAGGTATTAAATATTATATTCGTATCATGACTGTTTAGTTTGAAGTGAAAAAAAAAACTTATTTTTGGATCTAGTTTTCATATTTGTTCGTATTTTAAATACTTTTTGAAACCGTTTTAAACATAACCGTATTCTAAAAGCTAAATAAAAAGAAAAGAAAAAGCGTAACAAAAATAGTAACCAATTATTGACACGACTAATAAAAAGCAATCAAGTGTTCCTTTTTCAAATAAACAAAGATGGACGCTATCGTAATAGCTCGATTATTTTAATCGAGTATTTGCGTTTTCGCACGAACATCGACACCTAATTACTTTGTAAGAATTATGTAGTATTAAAGCGTCCTCAGGCATGTAAACGTAGGGGACGTAAGCAGTTATTATTTTACACTCATTAGTATAAAATTATTGTGTTCACATAAATTGTACCTATTGATATCAAACGCTGCCTCGTTAACGATGAATCCAAATGATTTATGATGACTTTTATATTTTGCTGAAATATACTGAGGTATATTTGCATAGAAGTGTTTTGTCGGCATTGTTTGAATTAAAAATAAACAAAGCGCATTTAGATAATTATAAATTATGAGCTATTTTAGTCCCAAATAACATTAACTACTTATTTTTTTGTAGTATTTGGTTGTGAAATTGGATAACTTGATTTAATTATTAATTATAAATAATATGAAAAACTATTTGAAATTACATTATAAACTGTGTCGCAGGAAAATGACAATCGAGAAACAAGTTTTCGTTAATTACTTTTGACTTGATTTTTAAATTGGTAAATGTACTAGGTTCTCGAATAAAATGTATGTTAGTGACCATGTTGATGATAATTTGACGACCTCCGTGGTCGAGTGGCATACATCCCGTTTTTCAAGGTGTTGCTATCTCTGAGGTCCGGGTTCGATCCCCAGATGGGTCAATATAGAAAAACCACTTTTCTACATTGTCTCGGGTCTGGGTGTTTGTGGTATCTTCGATGTCTCTGCTTCTATAACACAAGTGCTTTAGCTACTTACATTGGATTCGGAGTTTTGTACAAGTATGTGATTCCACATTTATTTATTTATTTTCCAGAAGGTATCTTTTAATTTTCTTCTATGATACAATGTTTTAAAATAAAAAAACTAGTAAAAGTACAGTTATTGATAATCGTGTCTTAAATTTCTGTAGTGTACCTAGTCCCTAGTAAGGGAGTATCTGACTAATCCAAAAATTTATCACGGATACCCGCAGTAATTTCAGTGGTTTCTTAGTCGTATATCAAAAACCGTGGATTATAGATAGCTGGGGATCTACAACGTCGATAGGGCCGATAGCAGGCGAGAATCCGGCGAACGTTGACGTTTTTACGGCGAGAGCTATCGCCGACTATAAATATGTCGGTACATAACTATATAGCGTTTTGTTCGACAACGTTCCGTGTAAACGCATCAGACTTTCATGCATTTTCATGAGTGTTATTGATGTTAAACTAAATTGAGTTTTTTGTCATCCTCACTACAATTTTTTCGAGGTACTGTCAATGATGTCACTATGTAATTTCGGTATTTAAAAAGTTCCTAGCGACGACGCATTAATTTAAATAATGATAATTCATATTATTCGTTACCTCTGGCTCTACATTTTGTGAATATGACAATTTTATTTTTAAGAGTATACCTATATTTAAAAATATGAAATAAAGGAAGTAATAATAATTATTATTCGTTACCCCTGACTCAACATTCTGTGAATATGACTCACTTGAGCTTCATATCCTTTTTCAAACTTACTTTCCTTTAATGGTGACACCTATTGTCTTTCCACTTATAGGTATACGGTCATACATGGAACTTAAACCTATTAATAGAAAAATATTGCATTAGATATTTTGAAGTAAGTACCAAGCGGTCTCGGGGAGAAAAAAAAAGAAAAAAAAATGGCTCGTGATAACAACCTTAATGATTATTTTGTTATCTTTGTAATGCAAGTAGTCTGTAAGTTTAGTATAAAAACAACAAAAATGAATTAAATTTACAGAGTATTTTAGTACATACCTAATTAAATAATTACAACAGTTTTAGAATAGCTTTCACACAAGTTTAGTATTCATTCCACGTAACATATAGGAACTCTTTTCATTGGCACATAGTCAAATTTATACCAGACAATACTGGTTGCCTGCTGTTGTGGGCAGCTAACACTAGCAAATGACTCAGTGACTCATCTTACACTAAAAATAGATCTACGTAAGACTGTAAGTTACGTTTTAAGATTGAATTGTTTATTGCAGTTCAATGTTTGTTGTTTGAAGCTGTATTTTAGCGCTATCATTGTAATATTCGAAATCAAATTATAATTTATTCGTAGTGAATATTATACCTACGTGATACAAATAAATATAATAAAAGTTATTATTTTTTTATTTAAACCCGGCGCGAAAAAGCATAAGTCCTACTGAGTGAAATAATGTAAGGAATCCTTTGCCTTGCAGAGAGCGAAAATCGCTGTCAATAAAAAAAAGTGTTGTTTTTTTTTTTTTTATTTATTTAATTTCTAATACACTTGTATATAATATTTTTACATTGTATCTAGCCATACAACGAAAACCACTCAGGGTTTATCTGTGTGATGGCGAGCCGTTGTTATTTTAGCCATTATGCATGTCACTAAATTATACAATGTTTAAAGAAGTCATTAAGATATTGATCAAACAATTGACTAATAATTAAAAAGAAGTGAAAAAATGTTGGACAAATATAAATAATCGGTTGCTTCTGGTGGCCACAGGGTTTCTACTTAAACTAAAGTACTGGAACACTGTGTTTCGAAATACTTAAAAAAAAGGTCGATACCTAGCCAATAATAAGGCCAGTATTGCAAGACTTTGTCCCACAGGGCCTATAAAATAATGACCCACTGCTAAGCAAATCTCTTCTCATATAGAGAAGGCACGAGCATTGGTCACCAGTCTCATTGCGATCTCATTCACAATTTCTAAGCAAACAATAATAATAGCCGTTTAAATCACATCAAACAGAGTAAATTGTATAACTATAATATAGGTATATCTCAACATAAAACAATTTTATTCGGACCATCTTTCTTGGTTCCCCCGCGTGTCCATGACACTGTAGGGTAACAACAAAGTGTGAAATGGTCCGGAAATATCGTAACCTCTCCCAGTAGACATTACGTTCCTTCTCGCTAGCCACGCTCATTATCTGCCATTCGAAATGTTTCTTTGTTGGTTTAAGTTGCTTTATTTACTCTTCGTAAGTGTACGATTCACTTCCATACACTTTGTTAAGTGTAAGATAAAATTCCAAAACGAAGTACCAGTTTTTTAAATTGAATTTTACAATTTAAAAAACTATATGCTCAATAAATGTACACAAGATTAATATGCAAAATAAATAAGCAGAAACAGTTTTCATAAATGTACTTTACTACGCAATAGTACCTATCTGTCAAAAATAGAGTTGTTTCAGCCGGCCAACCATTCGCGTAAACCTCAGAAAGCGGGATTGTTTTTATTAAATTTGTCAATCTTGGTCTCAGCTATTGCGGCATAAACTCTATAGCAAAGTTAATAATAACGTGAATGAATGTTATTTTATATTTACATTTTAGATAACATCTCCTGAGAATAAAATAAATCGATACATGCGGGTAGATAAGTGAATAAAACTAGAAAAGATAACTAAAAATTGTAATATAAATTAATTATGTTAACGATAAGCAACTATTTTCATTACTACTGAAGTTTATTGATCTAATCGATTGTCCATCATTTTTGACGATTAAAAGTCATGGTAACGGTTTATTTGAATATTATGTGACGTACACAACATTAGTATGTCATCGCAAGTTGGGAATAAAATAAATAATATATGACAGTCTCATAAATAATTCCCTTCGTTTCCGACGGTACCGCTCGCATCCGGTAGGGAGGAACCCCACCGAACCGACGCCATTTTGCATTTGAATTTTCGAATGTCATTATTGTTATAGGAATATGATAACCAATGATCCGTTATGTCTCTTTAGTACCGAAATGTTGATGTTTATCATAACTATCACTTTGTTTACACATCTGATTGCTTAATAAATGTTTTTCTTTTTGTAAAAACATATGGGAACTTGTGAGTTGTTGCCTTATAATTATGTGTAATGTGTTTGTTTTTTTATTAAAAACAAAGTGAATATTATATAGGTTTTTTACATGTACATATATTTTATTCTTTGTAGTATTTGTAGGAAGTAAGTGAGCTGGTTTGATATATAGAAGCAGCTATTAATTACAGAAAATAATTTAGGTAGATAGTAATTTTTGTAGTTAGTTTAAAAATATTTTGTTATGGCACAAATGATATTCTTTTCTAGCTTTTAAAAGTATGAAACTTTCACTTGTCGACAACTTAAACAAATGCGTGGGTAAGTTCCCACATAATGAAATTATGGACAACCTACTGACCGACACAAGAAGACACACCCTGTACCCCTTGCCTTAAATGTTCGAGACATGAAAGGGGTAAATTGATTATGATTCAGAGGTCTGTATATAGTGGTTAAGTATACCATACATAAATGAGGAGCGGCAGTGTTGATTAAATTAAACAGTAGGATTTATGTGGTCACCAGTTTAGCAATCATGTGAAATGGCGACTGTATAGGGGCGGTGTGTAGATGTTAAGTGGTATATGATTGTTAATGGCCGTGTTTCGATGAGTTTTTATTGTCATTATTAAGGGGTTTTTTTTTTAATTTTTAATTAGAAATGTAATAAATATTAATCTTGTTAGTCACGTGTGTCAAACTGATTAACAAAATTATTTAAAATACGATCATTATTATTCATAGTTTGTTCTCAGCTATTCTATGTATTAAAATAAACATATCTGCTCATTTATCATAAGATCTATAAAGATTATTGATTAGCACATTGCGTTAAATAAATTTAGTTGTGAAACCTACCTACTTATAACCTATCTTTTGATCAGTAATTATTGTTTTTGTGTAGATAGTAACTTAACTTGTGTGAATCCCAATTTATAAATTCAGAAAGTCAAATTTAAGTTCTTTATAATTTCATTGTCATTCAAATTTTTTTATTTCGCTGGAGTCCTGGATTCTACCAACTTACCTTTTCACCTACATACCTAGGTACCTACCTACTTATTTTTCTTTATGGAAATGCTATAACTAGATTGATAGGTATTATTCTCAGGAGAAGCACTGTAGTACTTATAAAATGTACCACAGTAACCACTTACTAAGTCTAAAACAATTTAGTAATTTTAATTATAGCACCGCCTTAAATTAACAAAAACCTCTTATGTAACCAATTTAGATAGGTAGGTACTAATTATATTTTCGTCCAACAATAAACCTGTCAGATTGTCTGTTTCTATTATCATTACATTAATACTAAACATCTACAAGTACTAAATCCTATTACATAACCACTGATATTAATTTAACGTAGTTTCGCGTTAGTGCTGCCATCTCTTAGTGAGTATATGAACTACGTGGGAACGAAGGCTTCTACGCTATCAAAGTGATTGGAAACACGAGCCTTTGATTCCCATGGCGCTGAAAGCTGCTGAGCTAAACGTGATATCTGATATTAATACTTTGTTTTGTGATTTGGGTACCAATATTTTCGGGATGTATTTTTATTGGGATGTTTGACTTCAATCAGATTTTTCTAGATGTAGAATAAGGTATTTTAGTCGTTACTGCCGTAAAATTAAATGACATGTGTATATAATGATTATTAGGTAGAACATATAGTTAAGTTAACTTCTTTAGTAGGCATTGAACACTACATTTAATATTAATAGGTAAAGAGAGTAAGGCTAGTAATATTTTTGTTTAAAAGGAACCGAAAAACTATTCGTCGGTAATAAATAAAATATGAAATGTGTATGAATAATGTTAAAGTAAAATGGAATACAGTAGATTCACATATATCTCATCTGCTAGGTATCATCTAGTATATTGAACTTAAGGCCTTGGTGCCAATAATACATTATTTAATATAGCTATAAATAAACAACACATGGACATTTGTCTCTGGCTCAATGAAACAAGATTAAAATTGACAGCATTACGTAATTGTCAGTGAAACAATAGACGCGTCTAAACATGATTTTGGTTTATATGAATAAAATAAATCCGAAAAGAGGAAGCCACATCACTGTATCATTACTTTTTGAATATTTTTTTGTGATTCATTTTATTTGTTTTTTCTTTTTAAATAATTACCATAGAAATATATATATTTTAAACTTTTTTTTTTGTTTGATGACTGCTTTGGTAAAATTTATTCCTTTAATTTCATAATAATAACACTCGCATATTGTACTGTGTGATCTATTAACCTTTCTGTCGAAGCTGTGCACTTCTGTAAGTGACAAATCCACAATGTAGAAGAAATACTGTTTACTCTGTACAAAAATGTTTTAGTGGATAAGTCGTTGGAGTGCCTTGTAAATAAATAAATAAATAAATACATAAATAGCCGCCGGGGATAGACTCCGAAATTTATAGAGATGTCTCCAAAATAAACCGCAAATGAGAATCGTATATCCTCTATCCACTATTCTAGTATCCTAAGTGAGTGGTGTGTGCGATAAGGTTCACCCTCGGGTTAGTCCGAGGACAGAACTCCAGATAAGCTTCGATTTAATACGTTAAAAGGTGCCTTTAATGGGGTCATTCCCATTCGTTATGGGGTATCCGACCGTATATTGAGAAGCAAACGTATAAGATTCAGAAACGATTTTAATAAAACATTGATATGTTAGCTTACGAATTACGGAAACCGAATTGCTGTTATGACTCTATACCGGATATTATCACGGTTCTTTACCACGTATTTTAAATTGTAATTAAGTATAATAATAAATCTTTGATTTATTTAATTTAAAGAAACCAATGCCTAAGATATCAATACCTATACATTAAATCAGCAGTGGGTATTAGCAATACTTTTAACATTTATTTAAGGTTCATGGTTATGTGAAGTCAGATTTCTTATTTTACAAATTTTTAGTTTATTCCGAAAAATAAGCTAGCGTACGTATATACTACCTACATATTATATCTCTTGCCAAGTTTAACACTTATGGGTTAATTAAATTGTTTCAACGACGCAAGAATAGTAATGTTGATGTTTCCATTCCTTAAAACGCACATTTTATTTTAAGGTAAGTACCTATAACAATCCATTAAAGATGACAATATCAATTTTCATTTCAGTTCCAAAACGGCTCTATCAACTATTTTCGTACACAAAATAATATTACAGAGGTATATAATATATGTATATCCTTAAAAGAATTAAGATGTGTATCTTAATTCTTTTAAGAATTAATTAATAATATGAAAAATATAGTTATTATGATGATGTAGACATATATGATGAATTAATATGGGTTATATACAATGTTGCTTATTTATTTATTGTATCCACATTTCGATAACACATAAAAATAATTTATGATCATAATATAAATTAAAACAATATTCTGACAGCTAATTTTATCATAAAAATATTTAAATTAAGAATTCTTATTGCAATAAACGGACAATTAAATCATATATTATATGACATTAATGTATGTTTGTGTGATCTGAAAGACCTCATAAACATGTCTTTATCATTTTAGTATTTTTATTCAAACCTACTGGTATTCGAATAACTTTATTTAGTGGTTTTGTGTGTGAAAAACCTGCTCTCTGAATATGTTTTTTAGGAAGTAAAGTACAATGTACATAAATTAGTTGGCCTTGAATGAAATTAATAATACAACAGTCATCTTCACTTGTAGGCACAAATGAATCATGTAATTATAATTATTAAGTATAATGTTTACAGAGAGTTTACCCGTACCTTGGTAAAAAGTATGCAATTGTAGATATGGTGTATCCTCACTCCAACTTACTTTAAAATCCGTAAATGAATTGATTAGTTTTGCAGTTTATAAAAATATTACGTGTACCGATTAGGTAAAAAGATGGCCTATTTTTTGTAAAACAATCTGCCTATATTAATTGCTAATGATTGTGTAAGTTTCTGAGATCTTTTAGACGTGCCTTTAATATTTTTTTTGACAACAATGATCAAATTGCACAAAAGGTTACTTTCTGATCTTTTAAACTGGTCTCATAAATATTAAGCTTCATACTATAATTGTCATTATATAATTAATGCATATTTATGTAGATAATCCTTAAATTTATTGACAGATATTTAGCTTTATCAACATTAATACCTACTTGAATTACTTAATCATTGTACGACACCATTGACAAACGGTGAAGAAAAACAGCATGAGTCAACGTGGATTCCAAATAATTTGAATCTGAAAGCGCCAACCTGCAATGAGCAAGCGTGGTGATCAATGCTCATTCTTTCTCTATTTGAAAAGAGGCCTGTGCCCAGCAGTAGGACGTTTATAAGCCAGTATTATGTATTATTTTTAATTACTTGAATTGACTAAATCATAGCTTCTCTATCATACGGAATTTTCAACAATACTACTCATAAATATATTTGATAGCAAACGAAAAAGAATGCCTACTTAATTCATTAAGATTGTACTTATAAATAATTCAGTTATGTCCTAAATTACAAAGTAAAAAAAAATATAATTTAATTGACATGAAATACTGGCTACAACACACACAAACGTAACGAGCTCATTAAGAAGTTTATACAACTTAATTATTATTTAAAGTTGGCCACTATTTTACACACTATCATAATTATAATTAAAAATAGAATAATTTGGCGCATTATTCAAATAATTTTGAAGTCTATTGCGATAAAACGTGTTCATAATTTACATTTTCGAAAACATTTTATAATATATAAATTTAGTCTCTATTAATAACTGTTTTTCTTGTTCAGAAATGAATATGCGGTGAATTGAAAGTGTAGTTTCTGTTGGGATGAAATATAGTATTTAATTATGTGATTACTACTTAGCTGATATAGAGACCCGTTAGTTAGGTAAGTATAATATTAGATATCACTTTTGAAATGTAACTGTTACCGCTCTAACTAGCCATCGTATAAATATATATTTGTGTTACATTTTGATTACATGTTTTATTTATTTAGACATAAACAAGCCAGTTTAAATTACCCTAATGAGCTGTACGTTATTGCCTTGGGCATGTTCTACTAGGCATGATTTTGCTGAACATTGTTACATCGAATTATTAATGACACAGTGATAATAATATATTTATTAATTGTTAATCTTCGCTCAATATAAATGCAAGATTCGAATGTTTTTAAATTATTGCTGATCTTGCACTAAATGTTATGAGTTGTGTGGGAATATTTCTTAGTTCATAAACGAATATTGTGTGTGACATTAGATAATATCTACATTAGATAATACTTAAGGTTATTACAAACTAATATAACAATTATATAGTACGTATTAGAAAAAACCCGGGACCAATCAAGAGAATGGAAGCAGGCCTTGCTCAGCTCAGAGTAGTAAGGACTAATAATGTCTTACTTATATATAATTATCAAAACTCACAGTTATAGAGCTATGCCTAATCTTAACAAGTCAACTTATCTACTAAACTATTGTATAATGAATAGGTATACCGTCGAATACAGACGCTCTCTAGAATGCCTGTTAACGTTTTTAAAATAGCCTATAAACGACACGGGTGCTTTATTTTATAGTTAGTTTGTAGGGAAAGAAATATTTGTTTAAAAATATTTTAAATGAGACTCGATTTAATAAAATACACCTATTTTATGTTTAGTTTAATGATTATTCTACAGATCGGCAATTGTTTTAGGAATTGGATTAAATTATTTGTATGAGTGTGACTATGAATGTGGTAGGTACTTATACATGTAGAGGAAGACCGAAAAAGAGATAGATAGATTGTGTGAAAGATACTGCTATATGAAAGAAAGGAGTAGATGCTAAGATTAAGAGTGATAGAAATGAATTGTAGGAAAAAATATAACGCCAGCCAAAAATAATTGGCAACACGGTAATGAGGTAATATTTATGCGTAGGTACCTACCTAGTTGTATATCAGAAGCTGTCGATATATTTATTAGGTATAATTTAATATATAATATTAGGTTAATTATAATATTATAAGGTCTACTTAAATAGATTCCATTTGAAAACAATGTGTAACGCAAATGACAAAGTATCAAAACTATTGCTATAAAGTTAGACATTGCAATTATTATTGGATACATTTAAAGTATTGCCAATTATTTCTAAAAACGATTCTTCAAGAAACTTTCCAGACGTAAAATTACAGTTTAAAATATTATTTCTTTATTACATGGTTTTAGATTTATTTTAAATTGAGAAAGACGGAAAATATTATAAATTTTATTATATTATAAAATATATTATATTTAACTTCTTTTATGTTCGATTTATGAAAAAAAGAACTTAAGATTTTAGCTTACAATAAACCCAGATTTATTTGATGTTAATGCAAAGTGATAATTTATTTTTTATAAAGACAGGGCAAAGGACAATTTATTATTTATTGCACTTATAAACTCTAAGAATGTAACTCAAAAATATGGACTGCAAATAATAATGTCAAATGTATTAAGATATTTGAATTCAGATATTAATATTTTATTCATATTTTTTGTTTTATCCACTACGGTCATCAAAATGTATTTTTAGTAGTGTCCCTATTCTTTCTTTTTGAGCGGAATAAATGTTTTTAGAACATCTAGTTAAAATTTTTGTGTATTCAAGTATTATTGTATTAGATATTAATGTTAATAAAAATTAACTACACATATTCAACAGTTCTTTTAATACATATTTTTTTTCTTTCATAAAAATGCATCAGTTAGTTCCACCAACAATGCAAGTAAATACAATATTATTTCAATAAACACAACATAATTTTGGTACGTGTAAAGCGACCGCTCGCACCGTTTACATTTGCGACAGCGTATTTTAATTAGCTATACATGAAAATGCTTTGAAACAGAGACGGCCCGTGTGCGAGCTCCAGTTTAAAACAAAATTATAATAGCAATATCACACTCTTGCGTTCGCCATGTTAGTTTACACACGATGTTTGTTTTGTTAATAATGCGCCTCTCTAATTAGAAATTAAAAGTTAAAAAGCTTGTTCGTGTATTGTCTGGAGTTAGCGAAGTTGGAATATTCTGTTATGTTTCAGAGTCCACAAAATTGTTACCTTAGACCAAAATGCCTTTTGGTTTTTGACCTATAATAATAATTAAACTTTAAAAGAAAAAATGTTTCGCGCCGAAACTCGGTGTAATAAGTGGTCATTAAAGATTTCATTCCAGAACACTTGACAACCCTAATTAGGAGGACTGAAATCTAATAAAAGATAACTCGAAAGTCATAGCGAAAGCCGCATTCATAAGGAAAACTTTGCCTATTAAAATTCCTCTAACGAGTGAGAACCATCCAGTTTAATAAATACAGGCCCCTTCTAATTTTCCTTGGAGAGATTTAAGCGGTATAAATTTTGCACACTGAAAAGAAACTCAGTGAAAGAAGAGCTTGTACATTTTTACGATGGTGAATCTCATTCGCCCCTCCAACGGCGAGTTGTCTCTCCTTTAAATTAAATTTTCACTCCTAATTTGAAAGTATAATGTCATTTCACTAGAATTCCGTTATTAAAACTTTTAAATCATTCGGAAGTTTCCTTTTGTGAGCGCCTGAGGGTGGGTACTCGTGATTTTTTAATCAAAATGGGATCATTTCTAGTGATTTTTTACGACTGCGCCATACCGTCGGCATCAAATTGTCATTAGCCACTTGCGTATCCGATATTGCTTTTCTTTTAGAACTTCTGCGATTTTATGGAATATTTAATTTGGGCCCTTCGTCTTCGTGCAAGTTTTATAGCCGTACATGAATAAACTGTATTTGAACTGAATTACGCGCGCTTACCTTGGTTTATACAAATCTTAATTATTTAAGTAAGTATGTTTACTTAAAAATCGAGTACAGTCATTGTAGTCGCAGTGGGTTACTAAAACTTCAAAAATATATTAATTGTCCTCATCTTTATTAATTTGTTTCAAATTTTTTTGTAATGTCGACTCATTAAAAACTTATATAAGTAGCTAACAATCTAAAAAATGTTAAGTTCAAACATCTGCACAATAAAAAAAATCGTGAAGGTTCTTTTCATCCTTATTCTTTAGTTAATAGGCATTCTATTTGTATTCGTTTCCTAACATCTGTTTTTAAAAACAATAAAGGGTTGACATCTGACAGGCGGTTGTAAATTCTGTCTCGTCGAATCGTCAGAATGGTCAATAAAATTTGTCTGGAGTCCTTGACACAGAGACACAGTGCAGACGGAGGTTTTATAGTCCATAAACATTTTACTAGCACGACCTTGGGTAGGGTCTGCAATGAGGTCGTTGCACTCAGTTTTACCGCTATTTTGGTATTCCCCAGTTATGATTAGACGGGGACGAATTGTTTGTAGTTTTGGGTTCAGTGTGTTTAGGGAATCTGTGGGATTTATTTATGTTTATTTAACACTACATTATAGGGTTTTCCTTCATCCTCTTTTTATAAAATAGATATTACCATCAGTGTTTTTAAAACCACAATATTAGAACTAAATTGTTTTGCTACAACCAATTATAAGTCTTCACATTTTTTTGTGAAATTTTTGAAACCTTCATAGGTACATAAGAATAACTTACTCTCATTATGAATTGAAACCTTTCGTTATATTCACACATGCATAAAAGCTTTCAGTACACAATTTCAATATAGGCATATTGTTGAGTGCAAGAAAAAAAGGAAATAAATATATTTAATGTAACATCCAGCGAGCAAGCTGTAAACAAATTTATGGCAGACGTCTCGTTTGAAGACGGCTATTTGAAACATTTATTTTCAAAGCAAAAGTAACAATTTTTTACCTTTTTTAATGGCGATCCGTTAACTTTTTTACATGAAAGAACAATATATTACCTGGCCAGTGTTTATAAAAAAATACGCAGACTCTTTGTTTACATTCTAAAACGAGTACTTTCCTAGAAATTTTTAAAACGTTTGCGTCAAAATAACGGGCGCGGCGAAACAAAAGTTCTTTGTGTTTTCAATGGAAGGGTTGTTTTCTTTCGAAAGCCATAAAAGGGTTTGAGGACTGACTTTGTTACCCTTTCTTTGTTTATTGTTCTTTTTACGACGATATATTTCACAAAGCGCCGTTTTGCGCAATGTTGTTTGAATTTCCTGGGTGCCAGTGACCAGTGTTGACCACGGTATAGAAAACTTTTTTTAATACTTGCTTTTGTTGTAGAACTAAACCCTTTTACAAGAAAATTGGGATTGTTATGAGTCTGACACTGTACGCAATATATATCTGACGTGACTGCATTTTAAATTGTGATCAGTGTTAAAGTTTTCTAGTACTAAGAATTAATGTGAATCCAAAACAAAGCCGGTGTTAAATGTATATAAAAATTATACGGATCTGAATTTACAAGTAAGTGTTACATTATAATTTAAACTTCCTTTAAGGGCCTAAGGAAATTGTTAACCACTTAAGTACGTACAGCCAAGCGTCTGATAATTTACTTTTAAACAATTTCAAACAAAAATCCATAAACATAAAGCAAACGGAACAATATCATCACATCTAAATTTAAAAATCCAATCTCAGCGTGGAATCAGACTCGAGTCCCGACATTCCTTCTCTTTATCCTCCCGAGTTTCTTATCCTACACGACATAAATCGCATCGACCCATATAACTCTCTGCGACCATTAAAAAGATAAACAACTTAATATAGGTATAATAATAAACAAGACGCAGCCAAGCCGCTCCGACTTAGTTAGATCCCCGTACACACCGTTCATAATTTTATTTATTCACGAAACCGTAAATATCCGTAGGAATAATTCCGAAGGCTCTTTGCGGGGATGAAGGGAGCGATGCGGCCCTGAGAAAATTATATTCTGCTATAACAGTTATCATGCATCACCTGGAAGAAGCTTAATGTGCCTTTTCGCAATCTCGAGGGCGGCGCGGGAGACGCCGAGCGCAAATTACTTTTTCAAAGTATTTACATGTAAATAGAGCTCGCCTGTTTCGAAGTTTGCGGTGTTGTATGGTTCTTCCGCGTGCCTAAGTTTTAGTGAAGCGTATGCTGTGAATTATGCTAATGATTGCGTATAACCTAATTTTTGAAAGTCCTGCAGTTTTATTTAAAGTTCCAATTGTAAAATTTAAAATCGTCTTGCCACGAATACCTATCTCCTGAAGTACTCATGAATATACAACCTGTTATTTGAATGTCATCGTCGTTAAACCACAATTATTCATACATTCATAGCTGAATAAATCTGCTCAAGCATGGGCAATCCAAATTTGCAATTCGCTGAAAACTCTTTAAGGTGATATCGCTTAAAAAGCACGCCCTATACATAAAGCCTGTATAATTATCATCCATTCTACTTATAAACTTTCATAACGGCCTATACGTCGACTTAACCTCTACTTTTGGGGTTCGGGCGGGCCGCCACCCTGGGGTAAAACCCACCCTCGTCTTATAATGGGCGTCTAAGAAAAACGGGTGCACGGTTCAGAATAGAAAATGCTCGTTTGGAAATAGCTTCGGTGGAAAGCTAGCGATTTATTTGTGTTACGGGATACGCTCGGAAAATATCCAAGAGCGGATTTTTAATGGCGCCATTGTTTCTATTTTAAACGTGGCGTGCGAATGGAATACTTAAGTTTGAGACGCCTCTCGGTTGCTTTGTGTAGCAAACCTGCAATTTTTGAATATTGTAATCATTTGAACGAATGTTTCTAGAGTTCAGTAAACGTCTCGTGTGTTATAGAGAACTGGAATGTAGAGGACTCCGTGGGAGGTCTTTGGTTGATCGTCGAACTGTACAAACCACTGTATAATTGATAACCTTGCATTGGTTCATATTTTTATCATTTTATCTCTTAAATTAATTTTCGTTAATAATAAATTAGCTTTATTAGGCATCTCTTCGTAGGTACCTACTTAGGTTATCTTTATTTTGGTTTTATTTCCAAATATTTTAAGCTGGAAATTACAATAATGTCTTGTAAATGTGCGTAGAGATCGTTAAATCAATAGATAAGTAAAATATGCACTTATTAATTTTATATAAATTGAATTGCAAAGTTTTGGATGGAAAAATTCAACATACGTTATCATTATTATTTAAGTCAACATCAAATACCTATATAAATGTTACCACTTATAAGATTAAGTTGTGGAATATTTGAACTAAATATTAATCCGAAAATACATACAGAACAGAGAGTCATAAGTACGTCTTACACACATAAATGTCATTAATATGGAAGCTGAGCGCGGGGCTCAGCGGTGCCTATCTCGCGATTCCACGCGCGCTGCCTTTTTACACCACATTATAAGCCCCAATATTAGCTCAGTATTTCACTTATAATTCGCTTACTGTGCTGAGGGAGCGTGTATCATGACGCAGGTGTGCTGCAAATGTGACTGTGTGCACTGAGCTTAAGAATCACTGTTTACTAAAAAAAAATACATTTTACATTTCACGAGAAACCGATACGATTGCGTCGTCTTATCCAATTAAGCAATTGCTCTGAACACTATTATTAAGCTTCCTATTTATTTCTCAATAAATTAAGCCATTTATTTCATTTAATTATCAATTTTAAAATATTACACGACGCCATAAAAAAATAAATTTTGAGAACTATTAACACTAATGTATTTTCGAAAGATACGTAATCAGTAAGACGTCATTTTTTATCTCCGGAAGAAATAAAAATGTCTAAAAATAATGAACTAATAACATACCCGGAGCTTTCGGGCTAAAGCAAAATATATTAGTAGGCAAGTAACACATCGTTCCAGCGGTATAATGAACATGGCTCCCTCTAGCGGGGGCCATTAATCAACCCCCTTGCACCCGCACCCCCCAAGCTCCTCCGAGCGGAGATCCCCTCAAAAAAGGCCCCGTCTCCCCGCCCGCTTAGAATGTTTCCAATTCATCACGAGACCCCGCCCTTGACAACTCTATATGAGAATGCCGCGATCCGAAAGTCCCGTGTCGCCGTCCTTTGTATCCAAGTGAGTGAATTGAGCAGGTACTTTTGGTTGAGGCCGGTCTGAAAGACCCAGCCGCGTGAAGAAACTGTCCGTAAAAACAAGCATGGACTTTTAAATACGCGAGCGTACCTGTAATATCAACTCTGCCATGGCGGCCATTACAAATATATTCTACCTTTATTTTTAAACGCAGATTCGATGTTGTTTTGTCGCATTTTCGTTTATTTTATTTAGGTATTTGTATAATAACAATACTCGTCGTGAATTTTAATTAACGAAGTATTACATTTCCGTTTCTATGGAATTCGATTTCAATTTTGGTGTCTGGTTTATTTAAATTATGTTCATAATATTAATCGAACTTACTTAGGTAATACCTAGGGTCCTATTCTATTTTTTTTCTCTATCTCAGTTAGGGGTAGATCATCAACGGAAAATGGTAGCAGTTATAATTGGGAGTGTCTTCTTGTCTTCAACAAAATTGGTAATGATTTTACTTTTTCTAAGATTTGTTTATTTAATATTTTGTTAATTTAAAAGCTCCTTTAACTAGGATTTTATTTAGTAACCCAATAATTATACTTACATAACTTAATTAATTGTTATTTTATTTATTTATTAAAATTATATGGCTGAAAATCTTAATTCAAATAGTTTATTTTGCAATTAGGTTTTTTACTAACACTTTTTCACGACACGTTCTTAAGCTAGGTACCTACCTAGGTCTAGATTTTTTATAACTGAAGTCGTGAACAATTTTCGAAAAACATTTTATAATTGTAGATTCTCAAAATATTCTTATGTTACTAATGTACCTAAATGAATATATCCTACTGGTTGTACACGTAATAGGTCAGTTGAAGCGCTACAGTAGCAGTTTAATTGCTTGGCACATTTAACGCGTATAAATTAGTATTCATTGCCGCCCATTGAGCGCCAACTATGTAGGTATATAACTGCGTAGATATATAATATGTACACGTATATATTCTATTGTTTAGATAATTAATCCGCTGAATATGCATGGGAACGTTTTGGTTACTATTTTGGTATTGATTAATAGGTTATGTAAGTATGTGTAATTCGACAATAAACGCTGCGCAATATAAAACACTGCGCTTCCTATAATATAATTTGTATATGACTAATAGGTATAAATAATAAAATTATCATTGACAATGGACTGTTAAGACAGAAATTAAAACTGTTCATTGAATGACATTAAATATTTTGAGATATTGATATCTGGAAGTAACAGATTTAAATTTAAAATAATATACGTAATTTAGATAGGTACTCGATTGTTTGTTCTTTATCACGAATACAAAAAAATATTAAACAATTATACTAAGTATCATCACGTAGCAAGACTCTTCATAAACAAGGCCACAGTCGTATTTTAACCACAAAAATGTACTAAAAATACTTCAAATTGCGTACAAACAAAGGCTCGGTGCCAACACAAAGAGAAAACGTACGATTTCAGCAAAGAAACAAAAGAAAAACGCGAATAACTAAAGGAAATAAGTGATGACACAATTTACTGAAAGCCGACGGAAAACGATCAAATACTGCAGAGCTTCGGATTTTGGTTCATGTTTTGTATGGGGAACTTTGTTCAATTGAAATGAAAATTAGAATGGTTATGTAAGATATATTTTAAAAACATTATTAGAATACTAAGTAGGTAGAAGTTAGTAGAGGATTTAGAAACAATTAGGTATAATTCAATAGTTATTTTAGGAAATTTAAGACAATGTAGAGCCATGTTGGGTATTTCAATAATTTCGAACAAAAAATTAAATTAATAATAATAATAATAATGCCAATAGAGTCGAAGCAGTCGCCGTTACCGAAATCGGTGTGGAAGATTATTATTATTATTATTATTACATATTAGTTTCGAATTAAAATGTGTCACGTATGAGTGCTGTTACTAAAATTATTCTACATTTTCAATTGGTATTTGCTATAAATTCATGTTAATTTATGACTAACGGCATTGAAAATTTATTAAAAAATAGTTTAGACATTGTGAATGATATTAAAAAAACGTATCTTCCTACGCATACAAATAAAAAGACGCAGTAGGAACCGGTATCGTAGAATAAAAAACAAATACTTATAACAGGAAAAAAAGAACAAAAATGTTAAAACTTCTATTCAACAGTAGTACCAATGAATAAAACGTTCCAATTACTACAATCAATAAGCAGTAAAATGAGAAAGATAATATCATCATCAACAAAACTCAAATGCTTCGAATGTCAATGAAAGCAGCAATTTGTTTTATACAACCAACGTTATAGTTCATAAAATGTAATCTTTAACTCCAATCCTAAATTAACACGTCGTAAACAAGCCATCAAATCAAACATAAGGCCCGTTCCATTCTATAAGCGCATGAAATATACAATATTATTAGTAAATACGAATTTCGGTAACTATTTACATAATAAAAAACGTAAAATGTAGGTGTTACAGCGTTTTATACCGCTACAAACGGGTTTGGTGTCTATTCCGAATAGCGTACGCCTACTTAGTTCAGAAATAAAACGGGCCATTACAAATCGTTTCCAAAACACTTTCAGTAATGAGTACGATCGTAAGTTCAACCAGTAAATTACACAAATGCTATCTCCGATTGTTTGGTTTAAAGTATAAGAGGTTGCGGAGCGATTCGCGGAAAAGAAAGCTTATGGTGAACTTTACACGGGTACAAAATTCTGTTCTGATTGACCAAGAAACAAATACAGTAATTGTTATATCTTGGTACTTGTAAGATACATACACATGTATGGTAGTGATATTCTCTCAAAGTTTTGTGATATCACTGTCTAATCTCAGAAACATTTCAAAACGAATAATAGCTATTAAAAAACTTTTATATTTACGTACCTATTACAAGGGTATTTCCTACTCATGTCTGGTTTTTGGTTATTTTATGTGTTTTATACACATAAAATAAAAATTATTATTTTTATTTCCTTATTTTCAATCTTTGGAAACAGCAGCTTTATTATACGTCATAAACGCCAATTAGTTTAGTAACTTAGAAACTTAAAATAAATATTATGGAAGCTTATATGGGCCTCATTATTTTCAACGTCTGATTACGTAAGACAAAAAGCAATTTTTTTAGCAACATTATCTATAAATAGTACAAATACTTGTCTTTTGGCCTTGATTTTTTATTCCAACGACATTTTCATATAATTAATTTATTTAAACGCTTATCAAAGAATTCCAAGTTGTTTGACACAGTTACTTAGTATGGCATCGTTAAGTGCGTTTATATTAAAAGAGGAAAAGTTTAACAGCCGTTGAATATTCTACCAACATCATATTTTTACTCAGAAGTCAGCTTCCAACCTGTTACTAATGACGTCTTTTCATACATTTACTCCAAGACAACTGATGTGTTGAAATGGGAATCAACCTGCATACGAACATAATTATGTAATTAGTTCTATGCAAATACAGTAATTAAGACATACTTAACAATCGCTTTCCGCTTGAAAATTACACCGAGATGCAAGAACAGCACTAGTGCGGGACTAGTTTATTCGCAATAAAGAAAGTGGAATCCCGGGTTGCTCTCCAATTACCGGGATATACGCGGCAATCCCGGTGACGTGTGGCCTAGTCCCGGGTACGGCCTGGCAATTATACATATTGCTGCTATTGCCGACCCCGTTCCGATATATCGCAAACGTGGCGCGACTCGAAAAACTATGGATTTGTTTTTATTTGTACCTATTGGCTTTGTTCAGTCAACGTTAATAAAATGGATAGAGGTTTATTATGTTATTGTACTTCTATATATTTATTTAAACATTTTTGTTATGTATCTTTATTTTGTGAAGAAAATATCAATGATAATAATAATGTGGCAGGGTAGTTCCATGGACAGGTGAATACTTTTTAGGCTAAACTATTGAGTTTTGTTTTATGTATGTATAAGTATAATTATGTATAAGTTTTGTACCTACACCAACAATTTCACAATATTATTAAAAAAAAGGACTGTGTGGACCGCCATTGTGAATTTTCTATGAAACAATACCTATTATTTAAATTTAACGAGATTGGTTACAATTTAATCTACAACGATAATGAAGTATACAATTAAATGAATTGGTAAACTAGATAGTTTTATGTTATAGATTTATGTAACTAACCAAAAAAAAATATATGTCAGACAATTTGTAAGTATAATTATGAAAAACTATACTTTATGTTTTATTCCTAGTTTTGTGTCCTAGTTGATATAAATATCTACTTTAAGCTCTAATCTTCATTGAAGCAGTTTTCTTAATCACAAGCATTTCAAATTATAACACTAATAAACCTTTCTAGATTGCTATTTTAATCTCTTTACGATCAAACTAATTTAGATGCAATAGACTTCATTATTAAGTTAATCCTTGTTTACACATTTAGATAAATAATTGTCCAATAAAGTAAGGTATTAAAATAAAATATTCAAGACTAGTTTATAGCATGTAGCTACGAAGGGTTATAACCTATTTTTGATCTCATTTTATGTTGAAAACAAAGTACAGCCGTGACTATTGTTAGAAACACCAAATCGAATGAAAATCAATCTATTCTCGCCCACAAATGTCGTCAGGGCAATACCGATAGTCGTTTATTTTCCGGATCGTCTTTTCGTACGCACGTTTTCTTAACCCCCCGGCGGCGAGGCAGGCAGGTCCCGGAGTGTGCCCGCGGGACGCATACACTAGTTTTTCCAAGCATATCTTATTGCTCTTTTGTTGATACCCAGAGTCGTTAGTTTCATCGCCCCGGGTTCATGGGCCAAGCATCCCGGGAATTTTGACACTCAGATGTAAGGATAATGTAGGATTACGTAATTTTTGAATACTGAAATATCAACTTTGGTTTCGTAAGTTCAATGTTATCACATTTCAAGAATCATAATTGTCCTTCATTAATCCAAATATAGAAAGGATGAATACAATTTTCATAAAATATCAATAATTTTAGCGAGGCTTTATATTTGCATTAAAACAATTATTCTGCGCCATTCCGCCTGAGAGCAAGATTTGGAAAGGATTATAACATGCAAATCAAACAAGTACCAACGTTGGGGATGGCCCCTACGAACTGCGACCCTTCCCGTCTTATTTATTCATCCGAGTTGGAAAAAATGTTGTTTTGTTTACTCCCCGTCCTTCGCGGGGTCAGAAATACGCTACAGAAGCAACACTACCGATTTATTATGTAAGACAAGAATATATTTTTGCTTATTTTGTTACTGGCCATGGGCAGATGTAATGTTAAATGCGCAGAAAAGTTGAAAAGTCTATCTTTGGTTTAGGTACCTACATGCATTTACATCACAACTCTCAACCTGCTTAATACTCATGACTTTTTGTAATAATTTGTCTTTTTGTAATAATCAATTATATTTAGCAAACCGACTTAAACTTAAAACCCTTATAACATTTTTATTGGAAATGTAAATACTAAATAAGTTTAACAAAACAACGCATACTACATAATACAATAGTATGAGTCCGCCGTTGTAAACATGGATTTAACTCACACCGTTATCTCTTCTTATAAACTACGAAAGTAGAGAGAAAACGCTAAAAGAGTAATATTTTAGCTGGAGCAGATATTTATAGTTTCTTTGTGGAATTATTTTAGCTGCCCTAAAGGAAACGAAAATCCGAGTTATGTTTTATTACTGATATTAAGCAGTAAGTTATTAAGGATACTGTTTGATAGTTTTGTGAATTTATTGTGATATCCGAACCTGGGTACTAGATATAATATTTTTTTCATAAAATGGATCATATTTTCTAGGTACCTTTGGTTACCTATGTGTTAATATGGTTTTTGTCTTCTGTATAAAAAATATTTCGATAAAAGTTATTATTGTCATTGTTTTTTTACCTACTTGCCTAAAGTTAGAGTTAGGTAGAAAATAAGTATAAGTGGCTTTGTCATTAAAGAATTCAAGAAGCTATTAAAAGTAAAATTTTATTTCTTAAAATTTTCCATCAATTTTGTCTAATGAACGGCTCTAAGATCTAAGATGAATTTTTGTGATGCTAGGCAGCTTGGAGAATTCTCATCTAACTCAAACATTCTTTTTTCAATACTATCATCCCCAGCAAAGGTTTCTCAACATTTTCCCCAATTAAATTACTCAATTCGCAAAGAATTTAAAAGCATAAAACACAACGTTCAATCTATTGTTACTATTCTAATACAAAATTAAATTCCGAGCCGTTCTTGCCTTGTAACAAACATTTCCTATTTAATTTTCTTTCAACGAACATTTTTGAGCGTCGCTTGCTTCTTTTATTCCACCCCAACGCTACCCTTTTTAAGGGGATTTCTTTATGTTGTGAGAGCTCATTCATAGCGTCCATCAAGACGATTCCAGCCATCGTTACGGTCTCGGCAAATGTACCGAAATCATCGCTTCACTGCCGAACGCCGGTCGGTGTGGCGTACAGACATATTGTACCTACCTAACCTAGTAGATATTGTAATCAGTAGATAGTAGGGTATATTTGATTCAATTTGGACTTTCGGTTCCGGAATGAAATCACTGAGTAACTTGTACGGGATGTTTGTACGACTCCGAATGATTTTGTGTGAATTCTTTTTGTTAGTTAGTTCAATAGAAATATGTTGGAGTTTTGTTATGTCCACAGATTGTTGGCGAACTTTATTTGTGTCATCGCGTAGTTTCAATAATTTCTTTACTAAAATTTTTCGTGTTTTGTATTTGGGAACAACAAGTTTGTAGATATTATACTCTAAGGATATAATATAGATTTTTTTCTGCGGGACAAGACTGGAAAGTCTATGGTTGATAGATACTTTAATATAAATATGTAATTTTGTATCCGAGGGATTACACAACGGAAACTTACAGAACAAATATCTTGAAAGTAACAAACCATAAATCAGAAACCTTTTTAATAATTTAAATTCTAATATTGCAAGTCTCGAAGTGGAAATGTTCCGACAAAGCTTGTGGACATTTTGCGGGTAGAAATTTTGTTTTAATAAAGGCCCTATTGCGGCCACCGCAGCCGTCGCAACGTTGATATTACAGACGACGAACACCCACTAATGTCCTCTTTTCATATTACGCTGAAGCATTATTATGTGCTTAGGGTTGACAATCTCTGGCTTTTGCCGTACTGAGATCAAAGTAAGGAATTATGGTAGGCTATAATACTTGTTAAAACATTTTGGTAATTGCATATTGGATTTTGAGCTTGAAAAGTGCCTGTGTATGTTTTTATTTTTTTTAATTACTTACTAGCAATCTGGGTCGCTCATTTCTAGTGTTCACCTCAACCCTTTGTGCTAAGCTAAATGCTTGTGTTACGAGTGGGTTCACGTCGTTAGTGCAATGGGTGGGATTCGAACCCGCGACCTAATGATTGCAAGTCCGATGCCCCAGTCATTAGGCTAACGCCGCTTCAAAAGTGTTAAGCTATTCACTATAAATTACATTCTAGTTTGCATTTCTTTGGTTACAGTTTCGAGTAATTAAGGCTTTGAAGCCCATGAAAGTAACAACATTAACTGCAACCACACATACCGAACATTTAGTCAACCCTCGTTAATGAGGCGTACAAACAAAATAATGTAGTGCAGGTCCGTAGGTCCCAATGACCACCGCGTGTTGTGCCCGCAGAGAATGTCGGCAATTAAGATTGGCGACTCCCTACGTAGTTAATCCGAAAATACGTGCGTTGGGTGTTTATTGACTGCCGTCGGCATTTGCAGGTTGGTTTGTTTAGAGGAGAAAAATGAGGGTTCAAATGTTTCAACAGTAAAAGCGCTTACTCATAAAACAAACGTTAATATAATTAACGGTAGGTTCCTATTTATTAATAAATAAACTTATTTTGACCACACACCAAAACATAAAATATTGTAAACTAAAAACGTCTTTAATTTCTTATTAGTAGATAAGTATTATCCTAGATACAATTGCTAGGTAGCAATAACGAATCTAAAGATCTTAATCCTTACGCTATTTCTTAATCAACTCTAAATTGTTAAGGATCCCTAAAAGCGAAAAAACTTTAAGAAGTAATTACCTATTTAAAAAGTTAACAAGTAGAACTCGGAGAAAATCGTGAGTACATAATAAGGGGCATAGAGTAGAGGCTCCGGTCCGGCACGTCGGCTTTATGGACCGTTAGTGCTACTGAAATCAATAAAAGTACCGGAATGTACCGCACATGCGCGTTCGAGACACCCACTGCCACTGACTCAGCTACATTCATTTTATAGCCACTTGTATTTGTGTCTATGGCCATTTTGTACTCTTTACTGTTGACGGAGTAAAAACGAAGGGAAAAATTAATTGGCACGGGTCGTAAATACCGGCAGCGGTGGAGTGGGGTTGACTTTTTGTTGAGCGGATAATTGAATGTTTTAATAACTTTTATGTACACGTTTTCGTTTCCTCTCAATTGTGACGTACCAGTTATTGGTGCTTGCCAAAGATTAGTTGAAAATGCTGATTATGTAAAGGGATAATAGAATGAACTATAAACCATCATGAAAGGTTAATGGCATGCGGCAGTTAGTCGATGTTAGTTTTGGGGACAGCGTAATAGGGCTATAGATTACTAACCCTCTCCAAAGTAAACACACCTAACACTTCATTCTAAACTCACTCTATCTTAGGGTAGAGGATTAAACGAAGGGATTCTAATGTAAAAAGAATGTCTGAAATTACAATAAATAAGAAATCTCCGGCTCCGTGAATTTATTTTCTCCAAGAGACACGTGTACCATATACTGTGAATGTCACTTCGTTATTATTAATAACTCTCGGTAAGAGGCTGTACCTATAATGTATTCTTAATAAATTTTAAACGTTTGTATATACATCAAGGGAATTTAGCATTAATATTTCTTGTATTAAGGTTCATTTGATAGGTAAACTTAAGTTAGTATTGGAAAATTATTTAGAGAATCTTTTTATTTATTGCACGGATAGAACGACCGGTAAGCAAGAATAGATGGGGCTTCAAGCTGTGACTAATGGCTGTTGCTTTCATACAATCTTGTATAAGTTAACATTAGTTTGAATTTATCACACAATGAAGATATCTCAGCTCCGCCCACCAAAACCGATTAATTGGGTGTTTTATCTTAAAAAAAGTTCGGTGTTCGGAATCTACTGATCAAGCAATTTATTATTATACATCTAAATGGACCTAACAAGTTAATATCGATTTTTTTCTTCTTTATTTATACATTGAGGACCGTAATAATATAAATTAGTCGAACGCGTTTAAATCGAGCTCAATAGCATTCTACCAATTTAGGATCGTAAAATCCTTTCACCAAAACATATCAGTTGCCGTAACGAGAAATATAAATCACAGCTGTGGGAAAATTTACGAACTAAACGATTTACAACGAACATTTTACGAGACTTTTATGAACTGTCGGACCATCAAATACGTTTTATTATTAAATCACTATTCGTTAACAATTTCCCGAGCATCAACCATCAACGACAAAGCTGATATGGCCTTTAACGGCATGACAATTAATTAAAAAGGCATAAACGCCACTTTTATACACGGAGAGCCTATAAAGACTAACTTTTATGCGTCGTAAACGCGATTGTCTGACCCTGACGACTTCGATACCGCGGCTTTTGTGGGGCCACAAGCCGGTGGGACGCGAGGATCTCAGGAATGTAAACACCGGAAATGTTTCTTGGGAAATGGTTCATAAAAACATGCTTCTATACTATAAACATTGTAAACTAGATTAAATTATGCTTATACAGTGATATAATTAATAAGATTGTTCAGTTGCTGAGTACAATTTATTCTTCTAATGAAACAGTGAATAGTATAGCATGAAAAAATATAAAATCGCAAACATTTCACTTGACCCAAATCAACGGCGATATCAGAGTACATTAATACGAAATATAAGTCGATAAAAAAAGGATTCGTAACGTATTCAATAGCGTCATATAACCTCCTAGTTTCTAAAGAGTATCTGAGAGAAGGACACGTCGACCAGACAATAACATTAAATCACAAAGATACTAAGAAAGAGCACAAACATCACATAAAAGCTATTCCGATCAAAAGCTGAATGTCTCTGGGGGCAAATAAAGGAGATTTATCTGCCTCCCCAAAGGAAACTTGGAATGAAAATTGTGAGATTTTTTAAATAAACCATTAGAGAAAAAGTTCCGGGCCATTTGAGGCGGTTTATTGTGCCACTATCGGGCGCCATTGTTGACTGCAACGTAGCTTTTAATACCTCGATGTAAACGCTGTAGAAGAGGCCTGTGACACTTACATTAAAATCATTGTTTTATATTTTTGCAAACAGGTCAAGATTTTTATTTATTAGTTTTAGATATTCAGACGTGGATGTTCAGTTATTAAATGTATTAATAAATGGGTAGTGTTATGACACATTTTTAAAAAAAAGTACTGAATCGAAACACACTTACATAGATTTTTACATGACGTGGTGGCCTAGCGCTTTAGTAAACGGATTTTCGTGCACATGGTTGTCAAAACCACTACAGGCAAATAATATAACTTTTTCAAAGTTATATGTACTTTCTTCATTATTCTAAGACATCGTTGACAATCGGTGAAGGAAAAGGAAAAAACCGTGAGGAAACCTGGATTCCAAGAAAATTTAAAAATCGCTAAACTGCAGCGTGTCAGCGTGGTGTTCAATGCTCGTCCCTTCTCTTTATGAGAAGCCGGTATTATAAGATTTTTACATATATAAAACAATCAAAGTAAAATACAGTATCCGTGTTGTTAAGAAAACACTAAGTACAAAGTAAAGTACAGAGAAAATAAAGCTGCAAATTAGCATTATTATGATACATGGTTTTATTCTCATCTTGATAAACACGTTTCACGATCTTTTCTTTATCCGCTTGTTTGTTGACTATTTTTCCGCCTTTAGGTAAACATTGTATTGCAAAATTGGTACGTCATCACGGAACCCTACAATGGGATTTCTTTCTAACATACAATATAACAAACAAAAACACATTTCATAAAAAAAAATAAGATAAAGAAAAAAACTTCAAAATATTAGTAAAAATTGGAAAAAAAGTTTCTTTCATAATAAAGTAAAGCGCAATAATTGCAACATATTTCTGAACCAGGAGAAAACCTGCGCTTCAGGCTTCATTTTTTTTATTTTATTTGTTTCTTACGATCAAAGATCATCATTATCTAGTCTCATCCAGTGGGTAAAGCAGTCTAAACATCCGTGTATAACTCCAGGCGAGATTTGCCTTCAAGTTATATCTCTGAAATGGAGTGTTTGTAACCATTAATTTTTATACCCAACCGCATCCTTTGATCTCTTACACGATAAGTAAATTACTTTATAAGAAAATTATGAAACTGGTATAAAATGTGCCTGTATTAAAAACTTAACACTTCTAATTTAAGAATCACTCTGTATGGTAATACGTTGTTACATATTTTTAATGTTTCCTAGGGATATTTGATTGTACTCACTGATTATATTTAAATTTTGTTATAATTAAGTGATAAATAATAATTTGTGTACAGTTATGTTGTTATTCACCCGTTTCTATTATAGTTTAAGGATATAAGTGAGCTTTTGAGTATTTCATGTGTACTAGTAATTTTATTGTTCCCCTATTGTAGGTTTTATGGGTAGTTGACTACCCTAGCGTTTATTATACATTACGAATGGAAAGGTGAGCGCAGTTGCTTATCTATATCGATACTCACATTAAGGTAGTTTTAAATTATCGTTGTGTGTTAACTAGGGAATGAAAAACAGGAGATTATTATTAAAAATAGTAACCAGTTTTTTATTAAAACTCGATTGAAAAACAAAACTTTTTTTCAGTAAAAAAATGCATTGATTAAGAATCTTTGGCAGAAAACTGATGTTACTCACTCTATAGTTGTAAAAATCATCATTACATTAAATAATGATGTACAAAACCAAATTGTAAACAATAATTAAGACGCTTAACAATGAGGCCGTAATAAGTTTCTTATTTCATTTCTTTTTAAGCTTTTTAATATGTGTAACGATCATGCTTAGATTGTTAGAGAGTACGTTACATCATAAGAAAGAAGTTATTTATATTTCAAAAAGTATTTAATATACTATAAAATTTATCGCCTTTTACATTGTAGCATATTTTGTTTAGTCTACTTTAATGTGTTAGAAATCTTTAAGAAAATTTCTATATTACGTACACGTAACTTGGGCTTCGGAGGTTTTCATATAGATTTTTTTTTAATATTAATACTAAATAGGTGTTCATGAGTAGGGAAAAAAAGAGCGGAGTGTCCAAGTACCTAAATTACATATATTTTTCAATAATTTTACCCATTTTTAAGAAATGAATAAAATCAAATAGCTATATTCTATGTCCGTAACACAGTTCAATGTACAAACAACATTAATTCTTACACACATTATTTTTCGTACCAACAAATTTATTTGGAGGGTTCGTATTTGTGGAAGCAGTCAGTCAGGGGAACTCCAGGGGAAATGGCAAACAGAGGAAACGGATCTGGACGAACTTTCCCGCCAACCGAGAGGGACCTGGCTTCCTGTGGCTGGGGTAACTATGCGTTTTGGGGTGACGTGGATATTCTTATTAATTGCCTTTGTAGATTTGGAAGTGACTTTGTGAGTTAAAAGAAATGTACACATAAAGTAAATAGAACTGTTACTCTACTTATAATGTTAACTTTTAAATGTTTAAGATGTACCTATAGTGGAACATACACCATCTTACTTTTTGATAGTCAGTTAATTATTATTAATATTATATAATGAGCTTCATTAGGTAAAGCGTTTAGCCATGCTGAATTTGATAAGATTAAAAATAGAAAAAAGCTAGAAAATAAACTACAAATAGGTACAAATACAATTAAGCCCCAATTCGCTTTCTTTCTATTTTTGTAGCAGGCAATTAGTATTATTTAGATTTAGCACAAAAATGAATAGGAGATCGAATTCGTATACAATAAATACTCGACGTTATTGAAAATTTAAAAACTTTATTTGAATAATATTGTCTGAAAATGATGATTTTTTAAGCATTTTCGTCAAATAAAACGTCACTTTCCTAAAAGAAAAAGTTCATTAACGTTTGGGGTCAACAAAAACAATGTCCACCCTACCTCCTGATATATTTATATGCATTAATACCGGTTTATAGCTCTGAGATAAGCATAAATCTCAGTAGGCGGACCACAACGTATCTACATCCCACTTTATTGTCCGTACAATTTATTTATGAAAGAATTTCTAAGTAAACGCAAAGAGATATACCTTCCACATTGTTTTGTTGGTCTGTGTTAGTATGCGGTAGGTTGATAAAAGAACTTAGAAACGCATGTGAATTATAAATCGTGAAGTTTGAAAATGTTACAGGAATATAGTGTTGCGTAGTAAAGCTCTGCTAGACAATATAATGCGATGTAATGAGACGAGGTCACTGACATTGATTGGGCACTCATCCAATTGTCGTCTTAGAATAATTAGAATAGTTCAAAATTATCTCAAAGATAATTACATAGTTGCTTCTAAATCGGATTCCTAGATTTTATTTAGACCATTGCGACAGTCAAGAACTTTTTTAAATTGTACATATTGTTTGTTAAAAATCTACTTTAATTTTTGTAGAATAAAGTTGTTTATTTATTAAGAAAATTATTATCATGCTTGAAAAAACTACAAATTCAAAATATTTTTATTTTCTAAAATAACCGTAATTAATTTTGTCGCATATGCGTACGAGATGTATTCCTTTATATTTAAACTTCCCTAGAGGAAGTACGGTTGCTGTATAGTATCTCTATGTGAAAGTGTTTATAACAAAAAGGTTATGGAGGTTAGATTGTAGGCAGTAATGCAGTTTGATCTCTACAACCCTCGGACAGTTTGTATTAAGTTGTTTTGCACAGACAACACAATGCCTTCTGAGCTTTACGAAAATGTTTTACGAAATAAAACAATTTCAAACGGATTCTATCTCGTTTTATTTGCATTTTAACTCCCAACGTTTCGACGCCTTTGCAGGTATTATGGTCACGTGCAAAGGCGTCAAAACTTCAGAAATTTAAAATTAATTCGTTTAAAATAGTTTTAATGATCCTATACATTTAATGTATTATATAAAATTAGCATAGTTTCGTCAAAAATATGAAAACGTCTGATTATTTCCTCGAATTCATAACTGTACTTAATTACTTCCAGCTATACGGAATATTTTTATAGAGTGCGTATTATTCTACGAGGTAATCAGCATGCATAAAATTGAACCACTTCCCGCAAGGAACATGGGACGAAATCGTGAAATTGAAATTGAGATTTTCATACAAAGTGACAGGTCACGTGATATAATATGTTTGTATGAAAAGTTAATTTTAAATTTTAAGATTTCGACCTATGTTTTTTTGGGAAAGATGTTCAGTTTTATTACCTCGTAGAATATACGCACTCCATAAAAAATAATCTTAAAGAATGATTTATTTACATTAAAAGTTTATTAGAATTGTATAGGTACAATTATTTATTCAGAACGCAACGTATAAAACTCATATGACTTTCCTTAAATCTTCACAAGCTGCAAGGCAAGCATATGAAAAGCTGGAAAGAATGCAATAATACAGAATTTTTCTCGCTATCCACAATATTAAGATGAAAAATATGACAAACACCGTCCTGAAATTTCTAATAATGAGTCAATCTTTATACAAACCCAACATTTTTATACTTATTCAAATTTTAATATAGGCAAAAATTAAAAAGAAAATTTATTTATTTAGAAGTTTATCCCCAAAAAACACTTTATACAATATTTCCATATAAAAAATTACGTTCTGCCGTTCGACCCTGAATATTTTTTATCCCTCCACCGCAGTATAAGTACAGAAACCAGTGAAATTAATATAACAAGCTCTAAAACCGATAAAACACATGCTTGCCGGGATGTTTTAAACATTTATTGAAGATATAAGGAAAGCAATTTTGATGGTAGAATGGTACAACTGGAACGTTTTGGTACATTACTTTTGGGGTACGGTTGGATAGATGCTCTATTTTGTTGTTTGAGAGTGGAGTGGCGTATTACCTTTATCTCTACTTAGTACATATCGTAAAGTTAAGGTTATTTTAGCATACCATTATTATCAGTAAGTGTAAGTTAGATAAATGCAATGATATAATGCTCATTTACAATTTTAAATGAAAAGGTGAGCAAAGTGGCCTTTTTTTGTTTGCTTATTTTATGCGTCGCGTGTGGCGCAAATAAAGGTTTTTTTTTCTTTCTATTTAACTTTTTTATACAATCATATTGACAATCATAGTATATAAATGATTTTCAAGAACTATTTTAAGGTAGAGCAACTATTGTGTCATATCATCTCTTCTCATAGCAACACGCTCTCCTAAAGGGAGACAGAAGTAAAATATGAATTCAGCGCGTCTCGGCTGTTTCGTACACACGCGACTTGTTTATCCTTTTAAGGGAGACTTCTCATTTCACACAACTGCTATGATTGCTATATAATCGCCAGTATACTTTGACCTACTCCACCCCGAGCAAATTCTCCATTCCAAAGAAACATGTATAAAGTAAAAGAAAGCAATGGGTCGCATAAAAATGGTCGCAGCGTTAGGCGTTTTCGTAATGGGGCCGCGCGAATGAAAGCAGATTTTCGGCAACTGATTATGAGTCCTAATACGTTTTGTTATGTTTGCGCAGTTTGTTTATACCGTGTTTATATAGTCGGGTGTTTGATTGTAGTAGCAACACAGTCATGAATAACAAACCACCTGTAATCACCAAGACCTAAATGTGGCCAATGATTTAGCTGTATAGGTTGCTCAATACTGGTCGGATAGTATTTGAATCGAGTCCACCGACACGAAAAGAAGAGGTCATGAGTATCGTCGCTCACCATTCTATGTATTTTAAATGCAAAACGATTTTTAAACAAATAAATTGTATTATATAGGTAATATAGCAATCTTTATATAATTAATGCGTATTAACTATTAGTATTTAGTATTTCGGTCAGTTCAGGTTTATATATGGATACCTTATTTTAGGTAAAACCTTACCCACCTAACAAAACTAGAAACTTAAATTGCATAAACTCCAGTCATAATAAACTTGATTATATTCAGTACATTTTCACAACACAACTCGCCACAATACACAAAGAAAATAGACAATATACAAAGCTCAAAAAATTTAAAAAATACCGCCTAGTACCAAAATCCAATCCAAATTAAGTATTATTCAAAAAATAAATACATTTCTTTGCTTGACACTGCCAATGGTAAATTAAAAAGATACCTACAAACGAATTTAGAACCTCCTTTTGAAAGTCAGTTAAAAAGTTAGGTACATCATAACAGGCGACGGTCCAGTCTTACTTTATGCGTGTGTTTGCATGTTTTGGCATCGTATCAAATTATTTTTGGCTCGCGAAGCACTTCATGAATGCAGTTGCTATTGCCATCCGAAATATATTACGATTATGAACATCGTTGTTAATGTATCTTCATTGTTTTAGTGCTATTCGATATACATTATGGTGCTTTTTTTTCAATATGGTTGCTCGAGTTAGATGTGGAAGAGATAATATGCTTATAGTTATTAACTTTTAGTGAAATGTAGAATTGTTTTGAGTCTAGGTATAGGGAAATGCTCTCAATGTAACTCTTTGTCTGTCTAAGAACATAGTTCGAAATCTTAAAATTGAAAATCAATTTTTCATACAAACATAAGTCACGTGACCTGTCACTTTGTATGAATATATTATTATCAATTTTAAGATTTCGACCCATGTTCCTTGAGAAAAGCTGTTTAGTTTTATGCACCTGATTCTCTCGTTGAATATACGCACTCCATAAAAAATAATCCTGTAAAACAACATGCTTAAAAACAAAGATTACGTAAAAACTTATAACTCATTTTTCTTTTGTTCTAGATTGTCTGCCCGAGTGACTCCTTCAGTCTAGAAGAACAAACAAATGAGACTAGTCATAACACCCAATGAATATATCAAAAAACAACGAACACCTTCTGAAAACAACTTCAAACTAAAGATACGTTCGATTCTAAATAAACAGAAAACAAAGAAATAACACCAACAAAATTGAAAACAAGCCATTGTTATGTTATACGGAGGTTCTACGAGAAAAAGGCAATCTACATGGAGGGTTCGTACCGGACGGCTCGAGATGAGGAAATAAGAATTCATCCTTTCTCGCCCCGGGAGAGGAGGAAAGAGGGGTGGGGTAAGACGGACGACGCCATTCCAAAAACCCATTATACGAGCTCCAGAGCTGTTTTCTATCTCGGAACCCAACCCCCCGCGGCCCCTTTCACCCCCTCGCCCCATCTTCAGGGATCCTCAACTTTGTTTATGAAAATTACCCATTAAAGTGGCTATGAAAGTAACGCTTTTGCCACTCCCGAAATTAATAAGGAAATTGATATAGATTATTTTTAGGTCGCATTCGGTGCTCGTATTCAACGATCGATACGGCCATTGCGTTTGTTTTAAATATTTCGAATTGCGTTCTTTGTTCTGTTCTTGGGTTGAAGTGTGCACTTCTAGATGACAACATTTTTGAGGAACTGGAGTAATATACACCCTCTTTTATGAATATATTTGTTTTTGGTGATGTTACAGGCAATAATAGGGTCGTTACTACTCATACTAGGATCCTTAATACTGCTATAGTATGTTTAAATGTTATATTTAAGTACCTTCTGTTATGCTTTCATAGAAACCAAGGTAATATGGAAGATTATGTAAGTGTACTGTGTACAACTTGTATAATAGTAATTTGTAACTAAAAATAATTAAAAAAATTGATGTAAAAATTCTTGCCTTGAAAAAAATATTGCAGTGAAAAATACTATTACGGGCAAGTCTTGTCGAAAGAAAAACGAAAGAATTTATTCTTAAAATGAGCATAAAATGCCACATAAAACATTAATAAAAAGCTTAAACTAATTTCCCCAACCTCTTTAAATTAAAAATGAGATCACCAAGTAGACTTATGCTTTTTACTCTCACCCTAGATTTATAACGCCATTAGAAATTAAATTAAAAAACAAAATTATTACACTTGAACCAAAATTTAAATACACATTACTGTTCTCCCCTCTTTATTGGAAAGTCTACTGCTTTCTTCAGACATTTGAATGTTCCATCTTTATCTTGCCTACGAGTGAATTAGATGTTAGAAAGAGATGTATAATAAGCCCGCTTGCGACTCGTAGCTCGATATAAAGAAAGATTATCCGAAGCCCCTAAGGAAGTTTGAAATTGCTATTGTAGCGAAAAGGATTATATGTTAGTGCTACGCCGTAGCGGGTCTACGTCGCTGCGGGGGCCGGATTCAGGAGATTGTGTGCCGAAGTTTTATGTATACGTATTGGTTACATTTATATTATCCTATATGATGTGAATAGTTGATAGTACATTGACTGCTATAATAATATGATATAGTTACGTCATAGAGGTAAGTTGGGTAAAGAATAACTAATATTAAAATTAGTTGCCTTACAGATGTGTTTAGTAATATTGTAATGTGTATAAAAAATTGCAATATGAATGAATATATATTTTAATCAGAATTATCTGAAACAAATGCCATGTTATCAATATAATTCCCGCCATGATTTTTATAACTGTATGAGATATAATTAAAATAATCCATTTGCAATTTTAAACGTTAAATAAACAATGTGATATCTACAAAGCTGGCAGCAGCGTCGGAGCGGATTAATCCGGTTTAAATCCGGGTAAATACGCCGGGATCCGGTTACCGGGCGTGGCGCCGCCGATACGCGCCCGGTCGAGCCGGCCGGTGTTAATCCCTATTTTAAATTCTGATAAAAGCCGCACCTGTTATTTGTAGGCGTTTTAATGTAGGCATTGTTGGACTTAGCGCGATGAATTTGTATGAATCGTCAAAGTTTCAGACTCGCAATATTTTGTATGTTTTTTTAGCTTACGAATATGAATATACTTATTTAAAAAAATAACCCATCTTAATTGAAAAGGGACTGGTTTTAGGCAACAGCATTAAAACTTTGTGGCTCACTGACAATGTATTCAGACTTTGTTGAAAAAATCAAACTTTGTTGAAAAAATCGTATCTATAAAAAGTGTTTTTGTGATCTCCAAGTAGGTATCTCCACTGTAATCTCTAAAGTATGTTTTCAGTCGAAACGACCGTAAGTACCGTTCAAAAATTCCTCCGCATCGCGAAGAAAAGAACTGTTTAAGACGACATTCCGTTGTCCAACCTTCCTTAGCTTAACTTCACTTAAGTAAGCACTTACGCAACCGATACATGACTTATATAGTTACTAAGAAACCTAACCTAAATTATCAGTGTGTTATAACATTATAAATTCAGATATCTCGAGCCATCACCATTACGAATTCGAAACGGGAGGGTCGCGCGCACGCATAATCCGGTGAACATAACGGGATCGAAAATGATACATAAATTGTTCAGACGGACTATACAGACGATTAAACCCATTAACATGGTGCGGGTCACGGGGACCTAGGGGCCGTCCAATCAACAAACCCTTTCCCGCTACCACCAATGTACCTAGACCTGATGTTTGTTTTTACTAACTACCGAAATTGTTGTAGCGTTATTTTTGTGTTAAGTTTTTTTGTTGAATTGATGTGTAACTTTATCATGTGTAAAGAATATGTGATACCTGTATTTTATTGTATAATTGACAACTTTAAAAAAGTTTATTTTTATGATTTACCTATTGCTTTTCGTTGAAGTACTTTATTAAAAAGGTTGTGTGATTGTGTATCAATAATAAATTATTGTAGAAAATTAAATGTTTTTTTTTCAGTGATTTTTAATAAATGATTTTCCCCATTCTGTCTCATTTATTTCTCAAGCTCAAATACGAAATAGAAAGTCCATCCTCGTAGGAGCGATCGTTAAAAAGCTCGCGGCTCCCAATAAAGCGGTCGTCGTGTATCAGGATTCATGATAGGGCGCTCCCATACGCCCCCACTCTCAGATATACGGTAACGAGCGCACCGCAATACCATACGCAATAAATACGCATACTCCAACATACGCCGACATACGCGTACACACTTACATACGCGGCAAGCGGGCCGCGTACAACCGGCATTCCTATTGTTTATGCTGTATTAAATTGTTTCAATGTTGCCCAGTTATTGCCGAAAACGTATTTCGGTACGTATTGCAAGTCGTGGGCGTGAGTTGTTGAGCTGTTACGCTGTTATTGTTGTTAGTTTTGGGATATGATTTGATGGCAATGGCTACGTATTGGTTATTGGGTCGAACTTGCTAAAAATTTACCAAATATAATGTTTTTATATATTTTTTCTCTGCTTATTTGAAATAGAAATAACAGTAACTGATTATCAATGTTTTTCACAAAGAGAAAACTGTCTAACTTATACCTATGAATGTATAATAATATAGCTTTTTAATGTATAAATAACAAAAAAAAACACCTGTTTCTTTCCAACATTATCGACTCTAATTAAAAGTGTATGAAATTAAAACCAAAAATATATTATCCAATCTAATCTATCGATTATAAAATGTAATCCATTCCTAAGATTGTTGTTAATCGCTAGTGTACTGGTGCACCCTGCATTTAAGCCTACACCTGTTTTATAGCAGATGCTACCAACTTTCCGAAAAAAATATTAAAAAAAACTTCATCAACTAATTTAAAAGCTTCAGTTCATTAGCAGATTATTTTGCTTCGCGTGACAAAATATAATAAATCGTCGTATGCGTGATACAATGTTGTAATTATATTCATTAAAATACCTTTTTAAGAAATATTACTTTATTTCGTTTTTCGTGTCTGGTTGCGTATTAGGTAGGTATATTTTATGATCATATTGGTACCACATGGGGTTTTGTAGGTACTTGTTTTTGTTGGGTACATGATACTGACAATAAAGAAATATACTAGGTACACTTAGGCCCAGTTTTTGATACCGAGTTAAATGATAAAACTCTTCAACTTATTTGACCATTTGTTAGAATAAAAATTGAGCGTTCTACCGAAGTTTCAAACCATTTGTTCGCATATTTAATCATTGGTTGAGTTAACTCAGGATAAAAAAAGAAAGTTGAAAGTGATAGTAGCTAACTGAACACTATAATTATATTAATATTTCTTTTGGGAATTGATAGTTTCTTCTAACTTTAAAACGAGTAGAGGTAGGTATGAGCATTTTTAGTAGGTAAACGTAAATCAATTAAAAAAATTGCTATTGTAAATCTGTCGTTTAAATAATATTGTGATTTTTCCTCATATAATAATACTATTACTACTCGCACTCGCGCACTGGACTTTTAAACCGACTTCCAAAAGAAGGAAGTTCTATTTTCGTCTGTATGTACCTTTTTTTTGTATCCAATAGTATCGACAGTATTTCCTAAAATCTAAATCTTGAAGTTCAAACAACATTTTCAAGTACTAAAATCTTCAGCAATGTTCAAAAACAAACATAGCAAAGTTTTACAACGCGATATCTTATAGGAAGTAAACAAGATGGGAAGGCGTACGGATTATGGATAAAGCTGTATCGATAACCGCGATCGGGTGCTGCCTGAGACACCTTATTTCAATAACAACGACTCCTCACAAAGGGACCTTATGCATATATTTATTTTAGCACATACCTTTACTGCGGATACTGGCGGTTCAAGGTAAGTTTCAGTGCGTTAGATTAATAAAATTTTGTGTTGAAGTGGCGTTTTATGTAGCTTTACGTTGGTAAAACTTTCGATCAAAAATATTTTGTATTTTAGATGTAAGACTTGACTACGGTTATGATTTTCTGTAAGTACTAGTATCTTAGAGATATCTACATCTACTGTAAAGTGGAAAGATTTGTATATTTTGTGTGTGTGTGTATATTTGTAATGAATAAACTCAAAAACAACTATGACGATTTAAAAAAATATTTCACCTTTAAAAAGTCACATTCACCCTGAGTAATAAAAAGTAGGTACCGTGGGCGGAGTCGCGGAAAACAGCTAATTTATTTAAATGTAGAAAGATTGTGTGAAGATGTGTCACGGAAAGTAAAACATTTGCTTATGCAAAGTTATCCATTGATTTAATAATGCTTTTCATAGTAAATTTACCATTCCCATTTTTAAACAGATAATCCAATGATCTTTGTGAATTTAGCTAGTGTTAATTATAATTGCAATGGTGCCTACAAAGCGATTCCTGATCCATTGCATGTGGTGGCCATGTGCTAACAAGTGTTTGTTACAACATTTTTACGTACGTAAGTACGTGACTATGAAAGCATGTAAAACGACGCATCATCACTTAATATTTCCACCCTTACCACCTCTTCATGAAAAAAACATAAAAATATAACATTATTCAACAAGACTATAAAAGTCAAACGAACTGCCTACTCAGAATAATTCAACATACCAAAAACATTAACATTTATAATGTAGGAAAGTATATTTATGGTAACGAGTTCAAAGGTTACACGGATTAGTTGTGAACGGGAAGTTTTCGTATTCCAACTATTTACAGAAAATCAAAATTATGTTTGTGGAAAGTAAAGAAAGTAGAGGTCAACATAACACATAAAAACACAGTGTACTCTGTGTCGCAATGTGTTGAGTTATGTGTAAAGAAAGCTTTGGGACACTAGCTATTCATGTATTTGGTTATAATTTGTATTTTCACTTCTTTGCACTTAATAGGTATCCAATAATAATATCTTGGGACAAATCACACGGCCATCAGATATCAAACTACCTATGTAGAGCCTGTGCAATAGCATCCAGACGACTGCTGAACATTCCTATACATACCTATTTATAAATACATTGATAATATTATAAATAACGTTACAACTCGAAGAGTCTGTAGCTGTGCGTATTATTCGATCAACATTGTTATGCGATCATCTGCTACTTCCAATAGTTCGATTGAGCAAAAAAGAAAATTTGACTCAGCCAAGAGGGTGCTATCTATTCAAAGAGGTTTTATTTCAACGTATCGATCTAACTTTGTGGCACGTAACGCCATCTATTAGTGGTTACATAAACTAGAGGTTAGTTTTTATTAATACTCAGCACGCTATCATCTTTGTTTACTGAATATTACTCAGTGAAGGAATGTAAAGGATATAATTAAATTCGTTTTGATTATTATGCTGTTGATAAGTTTGAAATAAAGGGTAGTGAATGCTAATTGTGTTTGTTTCGTTAAAAAGTATTGCGTCAAATAGTGCTGAACTATTTACTACATAGGTACAGAGAGAAAATGGGTAACTACTTCGATAATGTGACTCTAAAACACAGATTACAATTTTATAAATGCAATAATATAAGAGTGACTTTTCAAGTAGATTTTTTTCTTTTTGTAAGCCAAAACCTGGGACCTTTTAGTTTTATGAACTTGTACAAGCGACAGAATATTTTACATAGAGCAAAGGCTGTATGGGTTCCGTAACAAATTTACTGGGGATTCCGATAGCTTGAGGTCAGGACGGTCAATCTTTTGAGATCCTGACGGCCCGTAATGACTTTTTCGGCTTAGAGGCTTACACGCATGTACCTACATGTGATATACTGAGAACAAGTCGGTTTTGTTACTATATGTTTAGAATATTTGTACAAGGATTTATATAAAAAAAGATGCTGGTTGGTTGACTGGGAGATTGCCTACGGCATTAAGTCCACCTCCGTTTGGTTTTGTCAAAGAAGTTTAAATAAATGCATGCAATTATATTTTATAAGGTTTTATTTACTTAGGAGTGTTAGATTTTTGTTAAACTTATTAAAATTTAATAATAGTGGCATTATTTTTTGGATTTCGGGCAGAAGTTTAGAATAAAATTGACTATACGTTTACTTACTATGATATTAAAGTTATGCCAACTCATATATTAAGTTCATAATTTATTTCATAATTTATAGAAAAATAAAGTTATCTTAAACCATAAAAAGCGTCAATTTTAAAAGAAATAATTAGAAAACTTAATGTGATGTTTTTATATCTTGTTAAGTCTTGGTGAAATAAATGATGATGTAATTATTACGAAGAATTTAAAGGGAAAACAAGCTATATATTTCAGCTGTAACATCCTATACAATACAGTTAAAACATAGCTACATGAAAATAAACAGTACGGTCGCAGGCGGCGACCATGCGTGAAACTACCCTCGCTACGTTAAACACAAACATCTCTATACACTGATACACACCTAGTTTATATGTATGTGTAGGTACTATGCACTGCTGTATTTAGGAGATGTAGGTTTCAGCGAAAAAAAATGGTGTTGGTAGGTAGGGGAGTTTGTGTTATGTTTTGTTAAACAGGGATTAACCAGAATACTTGTGATGTGCGTCTCACGTTGTTAGTAAACTTGAAAAAAAAATATCTTGAATTATAAGTTATTTTCGCCTTTTAACTTTATTTAGAAATCAAGTATTTTATTGATAATTCTATTCTATATTAAGAATGGTTTTCAAAATTGATGAAGTAATATTAAGTTTATTTTGAAAGCACAAAGCATAAACATTTGTGTAATGTGTCAACAATAAAATAAACGTCGTTAAGTAATTAAATTTGAAATTATTGTGTTGTAAAATCTGAAGTATAATAGCTATAAAACATATTTTAAATTTGCAATAGATTTCGAAAAGTCGGCATTAATTTAGATACAGTGTTATATTTACCTAAAGACTTTTAAATAAAACGTTCAGAATTAAGCTTAGGTTGAGAACGAATTTGTTTTCGCCGGCGTCTGTGGGACATAATATTTGGTAAAATTTCCATTGTAAAATTCGTTCGCCTATCATAGTACAGTCGATCTGACCACCCCCCTTCACTGGACCGTGTAACACAAATAAACCGGTTACAGTGCAAAAGTTATTACTTCATAGAGAAGGGACGGCCGCAGGGGAAATCCAACAGTTTCGAACATTTGCATGACCCTATCCCTGTTAATATCACCATTCAAATAATATTTGCATCTAATTGTAAAGCATTGTTATATCATGGGAATGGACGGTATATGGACTGTAATGTTTGTATACAATGGACAATACATAGATGAATATTAACGCGTGGGACGTAATTGGTTTATTGTTAGTTATTGAAATGTCATATCCAGTTTGGCAATGGCTGTCCGGCGTGAAATATGTTTGGTTATATTCAATATTGTAGCTACTCAAACTAGTTTTGAGTCTGGATTTATTGTTGTAGTCATTCGTAAATATTCTCAATCTAGAATTACAGATACTGATTCGTGTCTTAGTGGTTTACAGCAGCCATTTTAGATTGTGTCATTACAAACACCGTGGGAACTTCTTGGGCTATCAAGAAGACGTTTATACATAACAAATTGACCATTAGAAACCTTAAGGCTATTTAACGGTCAGTATCGGTATTTAAAGGCAGGGTACACCATTACGAAACATTAAAGCAACCGAAATACATCAAACACTAATTACGAACATTTCCAATAACACAACAAAATCGAAAACGAAATTAAAAACACATAGTGCTGGGACTGGGAGGTCGGGGAAAATCGTAACTTCCGTTTTCCACGGCATTGGGTACAATTTGAAATATTTTAGTACTGTTGTAACGACTCGATGGCACTGTGAGGGCCACTTATATATCTCTTTTATCTTTTGTTAGCTTTCCCCTCGCCCTCTGGTAGAAGTTTCTAAAAAAGGGTGTTTATTTAAACGGACTTTATTACATTGGACACTGGACAATCCTTGATTAGATTGTAAGTTCTATGATGATATGAATAATAAATGTGGGAACTTTCAAGTCACACAAAATTGGGAGTTTAATAGCATAACTACATTTCCTTATCACAAATAGTTGCCATAATGTTTTATTTACTCAAATTAATATGAGAATCACCAGCATTTTAGTCTTCCATAAAGAAGTAAAGAAACAAGTACAAGTAAGGAACCAAAGGGAATCCAGTAAACAAAAGCAATCCAAGACAGTGAAAGAGAATAATATCATACAAGCAACATTCTAACAAGACTCATAACTTAATTACGAAACATGCGTCCATACATTCTTACTATTTTAACACCGAAATGAAACGAGCGGCTATCATATATACAACGGTGTCCAACGTACATAACGGCTTGATGTAAACATAAAGCTAAACCCACAGTTGCGTAAATCTTAGTGTCGAGATGGCTAAATCAAGTCACTATCTCGGCTCGGATCTCTGTAGGATGCTGGTTTATTGAGCCGTCTTGCCGTAGCAACAACTGTTTTGATTCTCCGGACATCTTTTGTTTTTAGTTCAGAACTATTTTGAGGGCTTTGTTTTTGTGTTGTTATGTGTTGGTAAGTGGTAAATCGAATGTCTTAAAGTAGGTGTACTATTGAGATGAAAGTATGAAACAAGTAGCATAGATTTTAAACTTAAATTATTTGGCTGCTATCTGGCTATATCGGCAACAAACAAAACATATAAAATTGATCTTTTTCAAGCTTGATTGCTTGATATACTATTTTTCCTGATGTATGACTGATTTTCAGAATTTTTACTATGCAGTCAAAGTCTACATATTATTACATATTTTGTCCTTATCGGACATTTCTTTTTTCAATGTATACCTGCATAGGGAAGCGTCCCATCTAATGTGTACAAGTCGGTACGTATTTTGACAATAAATACAGATGTCTTCTTATAGTTTAACTTTCAGTATCAAAAATGTATAAAATAGACACTTAAAGTATCAAGCCACATTAATCGAACTTAATTCCTATGAATTACCTACAGCTTTGTCCGTGCCGCTGTTATAAAGGAAAATAAAGTCGAAGAAGTATTTACATATATGTTTTAATACCCAAACAAAAATCGTGACAAATTCTTATTATAAAGCAGATGCATTGTACGGACTACGTATCTTCATATTTGAATATCATTCCATGTGCACTTAAAGCAATATCATAAGAATGGACACCTTTCACCCGTAATATCTTAACCATACATCAAAACTACTACTCAACTATTAAACATGCATTTGTTCAGGTTATTAACTTGTCGTAATGTAATTTTATTGCACACAACCAGTTTCCACCGTATTCTCTACTTTATTGTTAATATATTCATAATAACGTATGTCTTTCCCATCGTATTAAAATACATTATATAAATAACTAAACAAAACAGGGTCTAGTCCTCCCTTATAACTTATGACGGGCCGAACAATAATTTAGGCAAAAAACGAAATATGACTACACGTTTTTTTATTTTCGGTAACGTCTTGATTAAGTATGGACCACCTGCTTGGACCTTCCTTTGGGACTCAATAAATAAGTCCAGGAATATATTAATGGCCACATAAAGATTATGTTGAAATTCAAGTGTGCCTTCTATGGCCGTTTATTTGTAATAAATCGGAAGGATTGCTTGAATAGCTTTTGTTTCTACCGAATGTTATGTTTAAATAAAATATTTGGAAATGTGTCTTTAATTTTGGAACTTGACAGTTGACGGTGAATGTTTGCGATGAAATAAGTATGGTCCTGTGGGCATAATAAAATGATTTAATTATGTTATAACTAACCATAATTGCTTTGATGAGCTGAAAAGGTTTGCGAGAAAATATTAATTAAAAATTTTGAGGACAGAGACTCAAGAATTCATAACACTCAAAAACTCATCACATTTTTATTTATTGAGCAATACAAGTTTAGCCAAAACAAAAATAAAGTAATAATATTTTCTGATATTAAATTATCGCTGTCATTTTGTCCCGTCGTACTCACATAAATTGAATTGAGCGTGGTTTTAATAACTCACTTAAATTATAAAATAACATTACTTTTTAAAAGCTTTTTTGTTCACTATTAATTTCAAAGTGTACCGTACCAAAAAAGAAAGAAATTCCAAGCCATTTTGTCGGCGGTAACAAAAGAAATGCGAATCTATAATGAACGTGCAGAATCGCATTTCACACACACAAAAAAGATAGATATTTTCGCTACATTGTGGTTCACAGTATATCACACCGAATACTCAATACACTTCAGGTAAATAGCGACGGGGTCTTCCCTTCGCATCTAAATCATTGTAGACACAAATCTGCATTATATCTAATCGCAAATTTATTGTTCTGGGGCACGGAGTGGTACGAATTAACAATGAACAAACTATTATTACATATTGAGATATATTCGCGTGGTAAATCATGGCCGCCATTGTACGCGGGAATATGAGCACTTTTATAGGGACCATGAGTGGTAATGAAGCGGTTTTCACTACCACATAATGGTTTGGATGTCGCGTAAATTGATTTTTATATTTTGTTTGACTTTAATGATTGACACGATAGTGTTTCGTTCCACGCTGAGAATGATTCTCCTTGACGGTTTTACGAGGTGAATGACGCGTTCGTCGATAAATATACGGTGTTGTGGGATATTTGGGTAATTTTATGAGTCATTTGGTGGTACTAAATGTCCATATGTTGTATAGTGTATCAAGTTGCTTCGAGGTGAGCAGCTACTGAATTTAGTAATAGTTGTATTTTTTTTCTGACGTTTTAATTACCGTGATTTGTCAGTGTTGATGTTAACTGTTTAATTGATTTATTGTTTAAGCTTCACCTAAATTTTACTACCCTGTATTTGATTTTATAAATACAATTTTGTATGAAATCAATTGAATGAGGCTTGCATACAGATAATACTGATAATACTATGGTCGATAAAAACTGAAACCTATATTATCTAGTTTAAAAAATAAAATAGCATTTAAGTTTAACTACTTCGCCACCAAGCTTAAAAAAACAGGTACAGTACCTACACTAGGCATTAGGCAAACTTATCTATGACTTACAGAATGTAGAGAAATTGTGTGAAATATGTAGTCTTATAATATTCTTTTTTGTTTTATATTTAATTCAATTTATTTCGTATTCTTGAAAGATTCATACTTATTTTAGTATCTAGCTATATTGTCAGGTAAGTAAAATAATATAATTGATGTCACATTTTATTTAAGTTTCAAAGGAATTCAAATCAACGAACATAAGAATTTAAAATACGAAACCATGAGTATTGCAACATTGTTCCGTGCGAGTGTAGCGTTCACGGCGAAGGCTTCGCCGGCAAAACATCCGTCTTACGGCGGGCGGCGCCCAAAGCTCGCCGAGCACGGCTATTGGCCCGCCATACCCCGCCCAGAAACACCTACAATTATATTTATAATGCACACGCTGAAATAATTTACATTTCAGCTGAATTTGCTACCATTGAGGGTAATTGAAAATTTGTTGTATTGACCCTGCATGGCCTACGATGGGATTGGAAAGTTTAAGTGATTAGTTTGCGAGTTTTCCCTGTTATTTTTGATGCTTTTGTGTTTGTTTTTCAAGTAATATGAATACATTTTAATGTAATCATATTTTAATACAGTAAATAATATTAAAAGTACGAACTTAGGTACAATTTCTTATAGGTTTCTCGAGCTTATTCTAATAAGTTTTTTTGTGAGAGTAGCTTGTTTTTTTTTTAGATGTTTTATCATTATTTTTGCTTTAATAAATGCCACAACATATACCTACGTGTATATACCTCTACTGGTATTTACCTATTTCCTAATAAAGTAATTAAGTAGATTTTATCTTTAACTGGTTCAATAGTATTTAATTTATCGTTGGTTAGCATTTGAATCCATAATTACTTACTGAATACATGACTGCGATTTTAATTGGTTTTCCAGTTTTTTGGTTTAATAAATTTTCATAGGTAGGTACACTACACAATAAAAGCATTTATGGTCTATATTTTCCTAGTGTAGAGGGATTCTTAAATTTTCGTAGCAATCATAGTTGATATGTAGGAGTAAAGACGTAAAATATATTAATACCAGCCTATAAGTGTACGTACCACTATTTAATTGGGCACAACCCTCTCCTCATATAGAGAAGGAACAAGCATGGATCACCATGCTCTATCACAGCTGTGGGTTGGCGATTTCAACTTTTGAAATCCAGGTTTCCTTACGATTTTTTCCTTCACCGATTATATTATCAATGATATTTTAAAACTATTGTGACTTTTTCAAATAACTTTGAAAAAGTCGTATACCTAAGTACTTGGTTGTAGTGGGTTCGAACTTGCAACCTTGTGCTTAGAAGTCCTTTCATTGAACCGCTAGGCCACCACGCCATAGAAAAAATATATGTTGGTTACCTACAGATAAATTATTTATTAGATTATATATTTTATTTAGTACCTATTACAAACTTTAAGATAATTCCACGAATATAAATCCTCCAGAAATCGTTACTACATACTTATATGAGAAGTTTAGAATTATATCCATCGAATTTATCTTTCTAATTATCTAAATCCGTTCAACACAGTAATTTACATTCTCATCTATCCGAATGTCATAATTATTCTCTATAATGAACACAACTTACAGGTTCTGCCATTACGAACAACATATGAAACGAAAATGTAACTTCTAAGATAATATAACAACCATAATTCGCGAACATCGAGCATATTAGATACAGAACTAATAAAAGGACAAACAAAAAGAAAAAAGATATATTTTCAGTAGGCGAGGCTTAATTAAGTGAAGATAATACAATAAGTTTGAGCGGGACTGCACTAGGTAAGGTTGGGACCGGTTGAAATGTCGGAGACTCGATAAACACAACGTTCAATACTAATAAACCACTAGAGGTTTAATTGGCTCCACGATATAGATTTTAATTGGTCGTAAATCGTCGAACGCCCCTTAATAGCCACTGCTTATACGTGGGTCGCACAAATCTTTGGATTAAAGCAGTTTGTACACTTACGTTGCGACATCGGTGTGTACAGCTAACTGTGTGCCGCTAATGGAGTGATTTTAAGTATTAGTATAGCCAATAGAATATCAATGTGATATTATAGTTTAGATACAATTTTCAATGGAACCTTTATATTGAATTAAAAATTGAATTAGTTAAATATCGTATTAGGTATCAAGTACAACATTAGACAGATATATTGTCATTTGAAGTAATTTTTCAAGCAAATGAAAATGTGCAAAATATTTTACTATAATAATAATAGATAATTTTTTTTTTATAATTTATAATTTATTTATTGCTTCAATAAAAGTTTTACAATGTTTCCACCTTAAAAGTAAATTTCAATAAATGTGCAATACAAAAGTACATTTTGGTAGTGGAAAAGATCTCCTGTATCCTGTACTAGTTCGAAAACTGTATCACAGAACACAGGGCCTTCCATATAAATTGACACTATAAACAATGTATTGGCTAGCGAATGTGAATTGGAAAAAATAATAAAAAAAAAAAAAATAATAATAATTAAGAAGAGAATTAACTAGGTAAGTAAGTACTAATTAGGTAACATAACGGACTAAAAATCCTATACCATATCTAATAATGAAAATACTACTATTATGTGTGTGTGGTGTGTGTGTGTGTGTGGTGTGTGTGTGTGTGTGGTGTGTGTGTGGTGTGTGTGTGTGCGTGGTGTGTGATCGTGTAAATGCATACAGATGCTACCGATAAAGATTACGTTATTGGAACGAGAAGTTTTTCAGTGTCATCATATGAGAGTTTTAAGAGCCAGGAACGTAACAGCAATTTGCACTTCGAGTATGGAGTCTCGTACAAACAAAGTTGTTTGTTGGCTATGTTGAAAAGACGAGGACCGAGAACCAGAAAATGTCGACCAGCAAGAGAGGTTCTGTGGCGTACAGGGGGGCATACGTTGCCCTTTCGTCGTTTCTCAAACATAGACCCTGTGACATAGGGAAGGGAGGAATGTTGGCGCAGAACTGCTTGTAAAACAAACAGCTGTCTGACTGTCAACAGTTTACACTCACTGTGTAGAAGGCTTGTGGGATATATTCGTGGCTTTTTAAGCATTACTTTTAAAACTGCTCTCTGAGCTCTCTCTACTTTTAGGAGCGTTGTGGTGTAAGCACCTCCCCACGCTATGATGCAATACGTAAGAAGGGACTGTGCTAAGGCACAGTATACAGCCGTTAACGTAGCACCCCGCAAAGTCGATCGAAGCCTTCTAAAGGTAAATATAAGTTTTCGAACCCTTCCAGTCAGGACCTTGAGATGCGTTTGCCAGTTCAAGGTTGAGTCAAGGAAAACACCAAGGTATTTAACATTATTTGTCCGCATTAGGTATTTGCAGTTACATATTAGAGTGCTCGAGCCGGAACAAGTGTGAGCTTTAAGGGATACTAAGGTCTCAGGTGGTTGGGACTGTGTGGATGGTGAAAAAGTAACATAGTTAGTCTTATTAACGTTAAGAGTGAGTAAGTTGTCGTTGAGCCAAGTCATGATCATCTTAAGAGCGTTTTCTGCATCAGTAACGGCCTCGTTCCATGATTTGCTGCAAACAAGCACGGCGGTGTCATCTGCGTAGGCGAATATTTTACAATTTTTTGATCTTAGTTGGCAGAGCTCGTTTGCGTAAATCAGAAAAAGTGTAGGGCCGAGTACGCTTCCTTGGGGTACACCGAAGCCACTAAGATTAATACTATTACTTGTCAGGGTATGTATTTTTACACATTGACTTCGTCCCGTCAAATAGTCTCTAAAAAGATCTAACACCACTCCCCTAATTCCAATGCGTTCCATCTTCTTCAGAAGGATGGTGACAGAGACAGTGTCAAATGCTTTGGATAGGTCTAGGAACATGCCTAGTACCTTGTTTTTGCTATCTAGGGCATTGACAATATTACTAGTAATATCCAATACTGCATCTTCGGTTGATTTATGTTTTCTAAACCCATATTGATTTTGTGCAAGTATATTGTTATTTTCTAAGTAATTAATTAATCTTGAATTTAGGACTTTTTCAAATACTTTGGATAAAGAGGTAAGAACCGATATGGGTCTGTAGTTAGTGACACTGTCTCTATCACCTCCTTTGTAAACAGGGTGTACAAGTGACCTTTTAAAAACATCAGGAAATACACCCTTATCAAGGCATAAATTAATAATGTGCTTGAGAGGTCCAATAAGAAACATTTTTGCTGCTTTTATAAATGTTGTGGGTATTTTGTCAGCACCAGTAGCACTGTCATTACGTAGGCTCATAATAATTAAGTTTATTTCAGCTTCGTCAACTGGAAGGAGGGCCATAGAGTTGCCATTGGGATTAGGATTACAATCCTTAACTAAAATATTGTCTGTTGATGGCTTTATCTTTGCTGCTAGCTCACCACCAATATTTGCGAAATAATTGTTGACCCTGTTGATAGATGTAGTAGGGTCGTTCGTTATATTGAGAAGTTCTAAAGCTGGCTTTGGCAATTTCTTAATATTTGCTAACTCTTTAATTATATTCCAGGTGGCTTTAGGGTTCTTTCGATTTTTTTCGAGTTCGGATTGGTTATAATTACGTTTTAACTTATTTAAAAGGTTATTAAAGAAATTGCGGTACCTGATATAAATTGTTTTTGATGTGTCATTATTAGGTGATTTCTTGGATTGTGTGTGTAATTTGTCTCGATGCTTTATGCATCTTAAGAGACCGGGTGTGATCCAAGGTTTAATTATTCGTTTTTTACAGGGGACTTTTATTACTGTGGTATTTTTCTCTATTATAGCCGTCAAAGAGTCTATGAAAACAGTTGCAGCTTCATTGGGGTCTTCACTGCAGAATACATCTGAAAACTTGATGGTTTCGGTATCCTTGACTGCTTTTGAGATGTTTGTTCGCTCTTTATAGAATTTAGATTTAGTCTTTTTACAGGAAAGTTCAATATTAAAAAGGAGAGGAATGTGATCAGTAAAAGGCGAATCAAAGATCATAGTTGATGACTTTTTCGTGCTCTTAACCATTACATGATCTAGACAGTTGGCAAGGCGAGTTGGAAGAAGATGTGCAGGTAATAAACCATGAGACGCTAGAGTGTTAAGATAGTCTTCGCTATTTGGATCCGTACTATTTGGGGAGATGTTAATGTTAATGTCTCCAATTAGAGCAACAGATTTTATTGCTGATAATGATACTAGAAGGTTGTCGAGGCTCTGTACAAATGAATTAACATTGCGTGTAGATGGGGAACGATAAATTGCAATCAGTGCAAAATCTGTGCCTCTTCTTGCTATGAGACAATTAGCGTCACATACATCAACTTCAGCGATACTCCAAACAGAGTTATTTCGAGCATATATTATCACTCCATCGTTTTGATTTTTATATGTACTTTTAAAAGGGGTATAATTCTCAAGATATGGACATTCATTGGTGACCCTGCTTAGCCAACATTCGGTTAAAACTATTAAATCACATTCAATATCAGTCCTTTGCAGTAAAACAGTTAAGGAATCAAAATTACAGTTGACACTACGCACATTGACATGCAAGATGCTAGTTGAGTCAGAGCCTTTGTTAATAAATTTTGAACACTGTTCAGGAGAACATACAAGGTTCTTCGAGATTTCAAAAGTGTCCAAGTCACTTACGATATCGTCCGTATTAACCATTATCCTGGAATTGTAAATAATGACTCTTATAGGTAACGTAATCTGCAACACGAGTGAAAAGGTAGTAATCTGTATATGTAGATAGATTATATGAAATTGTAGGATAAGTGAACGTTCTTTGTTTGTGTGTGTATGTTGTGTGTGTTTGTAATAATAATTGTCGTGAAATTATTATCAACATTCGGTTATTAGACTTATGGGGTTGTTTATGTTGAGAGTGTGTTTTATAATAGTAGTCTAATTTGTAACATGCAATACTTATATTACTAGAAGTATATAAAACTAATTTTAGTAAACAAATATAAAAAAAATGATATAAAGCTAAATAAAAGCTAAAGATTGTGATGCTAAGTTCATGGGATAATAATGCTGTTAGTCAGATATGAGTTTGCATTTTTTGGATGTCAGCGTCAGAATCGATGCGAATTGCTGGGGAACCCTCTCGTTGCCGTATGTATATTCTGCCATTACTTGTCCAGCAAAAATTGTACTTATTATCCTTAGCATAGCTACGAGCCAGGGAATACAGTCGTCTCGATCTGTGGGTTAGGTTTTCTGAGACAAAGATGGGTTTGTTCGGACCTTCTATTTGCAGTGTAGTAGTAGACAGCTTGCAGTCTTTGTTTTGTTTGTTGAATGTTCTAACAGATTTAAGCATGTTTTCTTTTGTCAAAACAGAAATAAACTCCACAACAATCGGTTTTTCTGGGGCGGTCTTCGTTTTGTAACGGTAAATATCTCTGATGTCCGCCTTTTGCAGGGGTAATGATAAAGTGTTGCCAAGGTTTATAATTATATCGCATAACTCGTCCTTAGTTTCAGGCTTTGTAGAAGGAATGTTTCTCAGTTCGATACAAGTGGATCTGTTGCTTCTTTCTAGGTGATCAATACGTTCCTCGAGGCTTTGAATATATGCTAGCTTCGTTTTGAAGTCTGTTTGAAGTTTGTCGAAATTTTGCTTCAAGTCATCATATTGGTCGGAAATGTGTTGTACAGTTACTATGATACCAAGGTTTTGGTTTTTTATTTCGTTTACAGTTTCTAAAAGCGAGGTATATTTTTGTTCCTGCTTTGCTTCGAAAGACGCAAACATGGATTGGAACTCTTTAATAACATTCGCAATGTCATCTCCTTGCTCATACTTACGCTTAAATCGTTGTGTTACAAAGGTTGGTTCATATTCTGGGGTTTTTAAAGATTGTAAGTTTGGTTCCGACCCACTTTGTGCTATTGGGGAGCTTGTAAGCGGTGGAGTACGGTTTATAGGCATTATTGAAGATACAAAAAGAAATCTCAGTTATCGGGATTTGAACTCGGGACTCGTACTTGTCACGCACCACTTTAGACGACACAGCTATTCAGACGTTATTGAAACAGGTCAAATTAGGCCTCAAGCTTACAAGAACTTATTGTTCAAGCTTATGTCTGTGGTCCTAGTAGTTTTGTAGCCGGTAAAGGTGACTATTGAGTTTTAGTATCTATCTCGCTCTAACCTTGTCGCTCTAACGCTGCGTGTCGACTTCGATGCAACTCTGCGCGCTTCTTATTTCCTGGTACACAAACGCGTTCTTGTAATATTCCAGACGTTGCCTGAGCTTCCTCAAGGATCTTTCTTCTTCTTCACTATTAAATATGGCCGCGGTCTTTAATGGCGTAACCCGTAAGAGACAAGGAAGTCTTTATTAAATAGCTTTAACTTTTTGTGCTGATTTAAATTTAAGTATTTTAAAATAATTGAATTTCACGAGACAACACAAAACACGTCTGCTCTCGGTAATGACACGGACGGAGATTACATGTAAAAGTAAAAATAAACCCGATTTCAGAAAAGTACAAACTAATAAATAGATTTTTTAAAGGACCACTGTCTATATCTATATAGACAATCAATGGAAGAAATTTTGAAAAAAGATACACATTTGCCGCCAGAGTTACTTATCGCATATCAAACAAAAATCGTATTTTTTTTTTGCTTCAAACCTACTTGTAATTTTGTTCGCACATTCCTTTATTCATGTTAATTCCTCTTGATAAGCTAAATGTTTGTATTACGTAGTGGGATTCGAACCAACGACTACATTATGATCGCAAGCTCTAGCCATTAGGCTACCGTCGCTACATTATTATTGATAACCTCCACCTTTCGCAGTCGGTTAAGAACCCACCTCCACTCAATCTTGTCACTGAGCCCGATCTTAGATTCTCTCTAGGTACCAACCGTTACCAGCATGTTAATAAATACTAATTTTATGTTTTCATCCCCAGATTATGGAAGAAGGAAGCAAGTACGGCAAGCGAACGCGTTTGCTGAACTATCTCACCGTTTATGAGGGCTTCAAATGGTGCTAAATACTTAGCTAGTCACACTCTACAACGTGTAGTTGGCTGAGAATTAAGAAAATAATTTTATTTGTGAAGCAAGAATGTTGCCAGCGATGGTTGATTTTTAAGCGTTAAACTTACTAAATAATTTAATTTTGTCGATGTTAGACACCTTTTATAGTTTGTGATCAACCCCTCATTCTGATGTTAGAAATGTTGCAAATGTGAAAAAATATAATTACCCTTTTTTACCCTAAAAATATCTATGGAAAACCTAAATCTGGCAAACCGAAGGAGTGTGTCCCGTAACCAACAAAAACCATCTTACAGGACGAGCTTCTAAGCTCTTCCTTTTTCTTTTCCAGCGATCAGGTGCCTCTCTACCACATTTGCTTAAAAAAGGCACAGCCACATAGCTAATCCTATTTAAGACGCTAGAATGATAAAGGATTGAGGAAAAAAGGAGTGACCCCTGAGTATGTTCGATATTTCTTCTTAAGGTAGTTCAGAAATATCGACTTTAGCGAGCTCAAGGCATACTTTATCGAGCGTAAAAGTGATGAAGACGAAACATAGGTCGAAATCTTAATATGGAAAATGAACTTTTCATACAAAGTGACAAGTCACGTGATAAGTCACGTACTTATGTTTGTATGAAACGATGATTTAAAATTTTAAGATATTGACCAATGTTCCTTGGGGAAATTTGTTCAGTTTTATACACCTGATTACCTGTTTGAATATACGCACTCCTTTTAAATTAATCCTGTATAATCATATGAGGAGTCACCGATACCTACAGTGTACAACACCTTTAAAATAAAGATTTTTTTACAGCCAAACAACAGATATTGCGGACGCAATACCTGTTATCTGCTACGTATGTCTTCCATTTCTTTAATGGAATTATCTGGTAAATATTTCACGGGATAATGATGTTATATTCTCTGTATTTATTTATTTATAACACGTTATTTCCAGCTACCGTTCGGTCTATGTGGACCTGATTTATATATCAAGGTTTTCTTGTGATGACTTGTTTATGAAGCTGTTATTAGTATGTAATAGGTATAATGTTGGCGTATAAATTATGGCACGGATAAATGAGTGTTGATTTCTTAGAAGTTAAGTTCCAAGGTAGGAGGTATTAATTGTTGTATCGTACTTATGTCTCGTTATCGTACATATTAAAATTTAAACATGGTTTCCAATATTTTGTGACTATATTGAATATATCTTTTAGCTATTTAAAACGTGTTTTGTTTTACAAAATAGGAAAGTATTTTGATAAGAAATTGCATTACTTTTAGAAGGAACTTACTTTAGGGCACAATACAACATTCAATGTATGTATTTTAAACCACTCATTCACTCATGGCGAAATGAACAGATGTGCGAGTAGATACCATAGTTTTTAATCAAAATCAGGAATCAAAATTCATTGAATCTATATTATCATGCAGCACTTTTAGAAAGTTAACATTACTGACCCTGATTCGATCGACCCGCAAGAAGCTCTCTAGTAATACTAGGCAAACTTAGTAATAGATTTTGCACTAAAACAACGGTGAATTTTAGTAGAAAAAAAAGTGTTTAAAATTTCCGAGTTTGCAATTAAATTTACCACCCTACCAATGGTATCAAAAAAGTAAAATGTCTCCTTAGTTAAAAATAACAAAAAACATTTCAAACATCCGAATGCGTCACCAGTTATTTTAGTTCTTGGCCTCAACATATTCTCCCAGTTAATAATTATAAAGTCCTACATAATAAAGATATCAGTGTGATTTAATGTGATTAACATGTTCGCATGTAAATGCGAAACATACATTTAAATTTATTTGTAATTATTGAGGCAGGTTTTACGATCATTATAACTTCCTAATCATAACCATATATAAACATTCGATATCACTGAATTTAATATGTAACTGGGTGCATTGAATATTGGATGGCTTGTTAATCTTTACACTACACTTTAAAAGATTTAGATTATCTAACGAGCATATTTTGTTCTATGTCTGAGTGTAATTTATGAATAATACCTACTATGTATGTATTTAAAAATATATAAGTATGCTTTTCAGTTATCTGGTTGCCATAGTACAGGCTTTGCCTAGTTTGGGATCAGGTGGCCGTGTGTGAGTTGTCCCAAGTGATTATTATTCTTGATAAACATATTTATCTTCCGAAAGGGGTATTTCTAGCATTGTCCTGCGGACCTAAGTGAAGCGCTAAGTTTTATTTATAATTTACAAGTAAGCAATTGTTCTACATGAAAGCGTAATCAATAAATGACTATGAAATAGTTCCTTCTTTATGTGATTCCATTAAAGAAATTTGTTAAGCGCGTTTGCTCTCTCTCTTCTTTGCTTTGACTACAGTAGTAGGCATATATTTTAAAAGCAACCTGCTCTAATATAGGTAATAATTATGTGTAATAAAATAATTACATAAGTTTAATCTCTATTTAATTTATAAATAAGTAGAGATTGGGGTAATAAAACATTGAAGTTCGGAACTGTTCAATAATTTGTCATTTGACAGACGCCACAACAATTCCTCGATATAATGTTCTGATATACAAACACCTACAGATTTAATCTCCCTGCTCATCCAAAAACAAACAACTGCGTATATACACGCCTTGCCCATAAAGGGGTAGCTAGGAACGATTTAATCAACCGATAAAAATTGTCGGGAGGCTCCACTAGATGGCGGGGCAAGATAATTCTTGGCTCCTAGTAGAGGACGCATTAGTCTTTGTACATGTGTTTTTTATGCGTAGGTACAATATGCGCAATGTAGGCAATAACGCCGTTATCTCCATATAAATGGCTTATCTGCATAAATTATCTAACGGTGTGTTACATACCTATATTAAGGAAACCGGAAAACGGTCTGTGTTGTTGCTTTTCGATGAAAATATTTATAATTACTGCCTACTACATTAATGCCAATGACTTTTTTTTATATATATCTATATTTTGTATACAGCATTGAATGATAATTTTACTTTTTTTATTATTGTTCTGGATTACTTATTCATTGTACCTATGTAAAAGTTCTAAGTTCATTAATTTATAAATATGTTATGAACAGCCGTTTTCTGAGCATGTGGTGTTTACCTGTAATTAATTGTTGTACTTGTAAATGTTACTCTAGTCATTAAAACAGAAATATATATTTGTGTATACAATTGTTGGTTAACCTAAATAAATAAATAAATAAAAAAATACGATCGCGTTTTCATTAGCATTACTTTTACAATCATAAGCAACATAGCACAAGGTTATAGTTGGTAGGTATCTACGAGTTAGTTTGTAGAGACAATTACTAGTCTGCTTGCCTCATCAAAATCAATTTGAAATGGCGCCAGCTCATACAAATATCTATCTAGATAGGTTCACCTACCATACATTTTACCCACCATACTGAAGTTTATTTACGGCCTATTTCACACTTGTCAGATAACTTTTATTCGACGAATAAAATTGACGTTTGACAGTTTCTGTATGAAACAGCTGTAAAAATTTCATAAATAAGTATTACTCGGATAAAGTTATCTGACGATTGTGAAATAGGCCTATCAATTGGTAATTTTTGATACTCTTACCTGGTTTTGTTTTACCTTTAAGGATTTCAGATTTGATAAAACAGATTTATACCTATATGAAAACTTTACAGGAAAGATATTAACCAAAAAGTCCGAAGCCGAATAAACAGGTAGATAACTATTTCTAATTTTCAGGTCGATTAATAACCATAATTCTTTTGTACCCCTTTCTACTTTTTCCAGAGTTTAATAGACTCGACAATTAAATTCTTTGATGTCAATATAGAAATAGATTATAGAGAGCAACACCTGCTTATTAATTCTAAGCTCATTACTCTTGTCATTTAGATAAGTACCTATCCCATTGATTAATCTTACCTGCTTAATACTTAAATAAAAACTAAGACAAAAAGTTGAGGCGTGGACAACTGTTGGAGGCTAAGAAACTCTACAAAAAATATTCTTGAACCATTCTTCCGTTCCATTCTCAAGGGCAAGAGATGTTATCCGTAGATTGAACGACAGATTTACAAATCTTAAGGACCTGTTTCGCCACTCCACGATTGCTTCTAGATAAACAGTCAGGTAGGAGGTAATGTTAAGAAAATGTCACTTAACTAGATTCTGATGGCCATAACGAAGGGATAACAAACTTTAATTACTATTTCCTATATCTTGTTAAAAGAACATATGGGTTAATTACTTTTTATTAAACCCTTTAATTGCTTAATTAAAATAATTCGATTTAGTTTTCACTTTAAATTGCTATTTAAAACTTTAAACAGAAGCTTAGTGATAAGGTGATTTGAATAGATATTGCGCTGAGGTATTTTTAGAGATCTCTTGATCGGCTGTTTAGATAAAATAAATAGTAAAACCACACTTGAGGAAAGAAAATAAACTGTGTTTTTGTACTTACATCTCATGCTGAGTTGGAAAACCAGTTAGAGGAATATCTGGAACAAAATAAAGAAATTTTAAAGGTTTTGCTCTCCACATTTAATTTTAATGGCCGCATGTTGCAAAACAAAATGTCTGTTATTCATTTAAGTTTATTCATTTAATTTGGGTTCTAGGTATGTAAAAAAACACATTGATGTAGAATTTTACTGCAGGTAAGTACCCTATATTGTTCAGGTGGTTAGTGACCCTGACTGCTAAACGGAAGGTCGTGGGTTCGATTCCCACCCAGGATAAAGGATTTGTAAGATGTGCATGATTATTAGTTCTGGGTCAGGTTGTAATTTATCAAGAGTATTCAGAAATATAAAAGCGTGTTTACCAGTAGTCTGGTTGCCATAATACTTACAAGCTCAGCTTATTTTGTAATCAGAAGATGGCCGTGTGTAAGTTGTCCTCAAATATGATATTATATTAAAGATCTTAGTTCTACGAAAGAGGTAAGTTGGTAAATTACTTGTCTACTTATTCGTCAACGAATACTTATAATAAAAATAAGTAAATTTTATGATGTTTTATAGTGGCGGCTTTTAGACAAAGCTGTTAGAAATAAAGAGCTTCGAAAAGGTAAGTAATAAACGCTATTGCGTAAGCAGTAAAATCCTTCCGTCAATAAATCTACAGTTATAATTTTTAGAAAACTTTGTTACAAGAACATTTTATTTAGTAGTGTTTTGGAATTTTAAGTGAACATACTGAAAGTGAATCTATGAGTCAGTGTTAATAACATATTTTATATAGGTATATTTTAAAATTCCTTAAACGAAATTCTTCCTACTTTATCTTCTTAGAGATATTTAGTTGTCAAAAATCAATCGGACTCATAATTATGTTAAGTAAACATTCACATGAAAACTACTCAGCATAAATAAACTGGTAAGCGAATAATTTTAATTATCTACCCATAGAATATGTTTGATTAATATAAATTTTAAAAACTTATAACAACACCATCTATTGGTCATACGCCAATTTACTTTGACCATGAGGCAACGAGTTTTATCTGCAAGTTAGTTTAAATGCCTGCCATCTATGGGCCTGCGCGCGCATTATTTGCACTCGTAGTAAACTGATGCACTTGGGTTTGTGTTTAGTTTCGGGTTATTACGCGAGAGGCTCGTAGTGTTGTAAAGCTGCGTACACATTAATATTTTAATGTTTGTCATGTTGTTCACTGTTGGCAAAAGATGCTTGGAGTATTTCAGCTGTTTTAATGAAATCATGGATCAAAATTATAATCAACCGACGTAGTATCGTCGTGCTTTAGTGACAATTATCTTTGTCGCATATTCATAAACCCTAATATATTTTTTTACGCCTGACTGTGAATAAATTAATTCTTTCGGAAAAATAACCATTATTTTCATAGGAATTCGTAGTACGTACTAACTATTTATTCAAAGAAAAACTTGGATTTTTAAACAATTTTTTTTTATATTAATGACACGCATGATTATAAAACTTTTGTTGCAAATCAAGGCACCTGGCAACGTGTCACCAATTAAAAATAAATAAAAACGGGTTTATTGTCTCAACAATTTTAACTAAAAAGGCTCCAATAGGTAACAAAATTGATGCTTTGTTTACATTAATGCAATAAAATAGTTACGACGTGTTGAATAATCGTTTCCAGTTTGAGTGACCATAAATTTGTGTATTTTTAAAGTCACGCAGTTTGGAGTCTATAAAAATTTAACGACCGCGAGGGTGCACAAATAAAATTGTTACGCATTGTATGGTAGTTCGTGGCTATTTCTTGTCTTTAATTGTCCCAAAAAATATTGCAGGTAAAATAGCCGATTGGCTATAGGGACTCGAACTGATTGACTGCATGCCTTCTGAAATAAATACCTAAGTAGATACTTACTGAGTTTTTATGGAATTCTGACTTGTTTTTGCTTACTCATGCTTGTTTTGACAGTGATTTTTACATCCTAATAACTTATTTTTCACGTATTCTAATCTCGTGACCTAATTTGACTGGTTACATAAACAACCCACTACACATTTTACTACCCTCGAGTGAGTTATGGTACTTACGCAATTCGGCACGCGCCCATAAATAGACAAACGCCAAGAAGTTATTCCTAACGTTCCTAAAAGTAATCTATCTCGGGGCCTCACCGCAATATCGGTTTCTGAACGATTAACAGAGGGCGTGCGTGCCCTTCGCTTTTACGACATACTTTTACGACGTCGTAAACTCGGCCGTATAATGCCTATAATCTTTTTCCGCGAGCCTCCACCCGCTGTTGATAGATGGCGCTAAACACAAAACTCCAAATCACTGTCACCGAACCAAATGTTAAAGTTTTATTGTGTGTTTCGCTAATGTGGTGTGAAATTAATAGGTAATAATGCTTTTATGGGTGCTTGTGAGCTTTATAGGGGCATAAAGTCCTGCCAGGTGAATGTAGTACCCGAAGTATTTGTTTTAACTTGACCGCAGGTGTGTTGCGCTATCGTTTGATGGCATTTATAACTTTGTGGCATTATAAAAACGAACACGACTTGTGTTTAGATAATAGAATATGCTTTTATGGCATCTTAAACACATTTTTATGCATACATTTGCACAAGTTATAAATACATATACCTAGGTACCTACCTATAAAACTTCTAAGGTAGAGAGAAAAACTGGTGGTAAGGTGGATGAAAATATTTACACTTTATTTTTCGCAAATATTGGCTAAAACTTTTACACATATTGAGTTTTCTTAGAAACTTCGCAAAACAAAGAGAAAATACTAAAAATAGAATATTAAGGGATGAAATTTTCTTTATCACCCATAATGGTGGGAAATAGGCCGAGAGACTGTTAAGGAGAATGTGGCAATTCGCAGTTTTAACGTTGTGTAGTAATTATAACAATTTCGCAAATAGTTGAAAAGGACAATATTCCGCGCCAACTGCGCAGTTTACACAAATTAACGTAAAACTCTAAGGACTGTTTTGTAACATCTACGCAAAGGGGAGAGGTGGCGAAAGCTTAAGTTTTCATAAGTTGAACGAGAGGTAAATAACTAAATACAGGGAATGTTTCTTACCCTTTCATTCTAGGAGGAAGTTATTTTAAACGATCTGTAGACTCCGGAATTTCTGAATCCTGAAACATTCCTGATAAAATAGAATACCTACCTGTCTGCTGGTAGGTACAAGGTACGTATTTAAAACCATGCTACAGTCAGTAAATTTCTATCGATACCTAACCTAGTAATTAGTATGGTACGATTCAAACTTAATGGCAGCTGTAATGGCTCGCCTCACTCCCCTGCTGGTGCATGAATTTGTTACTGCACAGCCACTCACCTCATGTTCACAGTTCATTATACTTAAATCGCACTTTTGGTACCTACAAACTTCTGGATCATTAAATGCCACTCATGCTCTCTGCTCCTTTTTTGTTGATGACTTAACTAGGTACTTTATTTCCTTAATTGTGCTGGAACTAAGGAACAGCTGTGTTTGTTGGTATTCCTGCAAACTTGCTTCTACTGTTTAGTTATAGGATATCTCAAAGGATACTTGGTGCCTCCTACTTTACCTTGAGATATATACTTACTTAGTCGTTTCATAAGCGGATTAATGTTTAAATTTATTATTATATCCGTATTTTCTATTATATATTAAAGTAATTGGCACACTATTACTTAGAAACGCAAAAACATGAAATCAAATACCATTTCTAACGGGAAATAGTTAATTGCAAATAGATCGTATATAATAATTTATATAAATAATTTATATGCGTGTTGCCACTGTGGTATAAAATTGCAAGCGAAAATAAGTTGTATCACGCATTAAATAATTTTAAATAACCGTCTAGTGTTCTTGCTCTACAGTTAAATTACAGAGACTTTTGATAAAAAAAGTTTTTTAATAATGATTCATAAAGAAGTACGCAATTTCATCTTCAATCCGATACATGTCATCAGTAGGTAGAGTCTGAAATCGTGGCTAGACATACAAATATAATGATAAATTGTACAGTTTTGGCTATAAAAACAAAGGTTTTCATGTACATTTTCATCAGAAACGTTTAAAAAAAAACGTTTACCACCTACTAAATTTCAATAAATTCTACTTAGATTAAAATCTAATTTGCTCGTTTTTGTATCTGACCATGATACCTGTCAAATGCAAATGATTCTAATGATTTTTTTACTGTTATTTTGTTTCAAATAATGTCTCTTTGTTCATTATTTTTGAACTAGTATGTAAAATTTTGTAAAAAGAGTAACACAGAGAATAACTTCATCGTATCTTCATTTGTATTACTTTGGTAGTCGATAGTTTAATGTAGCGTAGTTTGAAAGAGAAGTCATGCAGACATATCCAATGACTCTTCAACAATACATTCACTTCTGAACTACGAACTTATAACGCCTATAATATCTAACATACAACTTACCGTCTAGACTAAAACTATTCCTCTATTACCCTCAATTACCTTTATTGTCGAACCTCCCTTTCTTTCCTAAGAATTTAGAAAGAGAGGGCTAGTTTTAGGGTGGTGCACTGAATCTCTCCGATTTTCCATGCAATTGAATAAAAGACGTTACGGTGTGTCGAAGTTACGGTAGGATTTTATCGATATATCGAATCGTATGTAATCCGAGTACGCCAGACTATATCGAATAAGAATAGTAGTGGAAATCTTTAAAAAACATAACAAATTTAAAAGTTTCGATGCACTTAACGCTTCAGTTAGTTTTCTATTGATGTAAACATATTTTCAGTAGTTTATTTCGATACAAAGTGGGTGTTGTGACGTCAATGTTCAGGGTCGATTATAAGGGTGATGTAGTCACTAGGTATTTTTGAATTTGTATGACTAAAATTGAAATTGTGTGCATGCTCTATCATAAATTGGAATACTTTATCCAATTTTAGAGAGTACTTGGACTAGCAATGGAATTCGTGTCTTATAAATTTGATTCCTAAAGCTATATAAATAAAACCTAATATTAGGTATTAGAATTAAGTAATATATTTGGGAATAAATAGGATCAAATGTTAAAACAATCAGGAATGTAACATACCTTGAGATGACATAAGTAGAGTTTATATTAATATTCACAATATGTTTGTAAACTTCACATGCACCTACATTTTCACTTTATTTTCTGTGAAAAATCTTTGCTGTTTCCCACCCAGTTTAGAATATCTTGGGCGCTACGAAAGGCAATATATGCAGTTTATTCAAAGTTTCAAAAACTTTTCTTTATAAAACGATGAATTTTCTACAGAATATGTCAAAAAAGCAAAATATTTACTAACTTAAATATAAATATTATATTTTACATGTTTTTTGAAGATGTTTAGCTACCTTTATGTAAATAATAGATACTTATATAAAACTGCCAAAGTTCTTCAATACGTATCGTGGTGACTGAGCGGTGTCAATGAGTATCAGACTAAAAATAATCGGTTTCAGTGTATTTAGTACTTAAACTATACCTTGAAGATATTCAACATCCACCTAACATAATGTTTTATTACCTAAAAGTGCAAGAAACTGACCGAAAATCTTCACATTTAATAAATTGCGAAGCCACGCCCTATAAAATCATCTCACACAATTAAACAATACACATTTACACGTATACGTACACACGGGCTAAGCAATTTTAAGTACTTAAATTTAAAACGCTGGCACCAATGTTTTCGCGCACATATCGTTAAATTTTATTAAAATTAAAACAAAAAAAAACGGGTGATAGCGAGCGTTATCCGGAAGTTGACGGCGAAATTTTCAGTAATGGTGTCTTATATACCCCGCACGTCATTTGCCGTCGGTATTGGCATTATCATAGTACTAATGCTATGGGGTACACCAACTCCATGGCATTTTTGTGGCGGTTATGGATATGGAATTATATTATGGGTTATAAGGAAGGGGAATACGTTCCTATAATCGACTATATTTTCGATAGAATCGATCGTTGCTTAATGAATTGGAAGTTGCATAATTACTAAACAATGAGTGATGTTTTTACTAATGAATTATTCTTTTGAGGTTCTTAGGGTTTTCCATAGTATTGTGATGTCTGTACTACGTTGGACATACATCAAATGACGCTTTAAACTGAAGTCGGCAAAGAATAAATGAGACCTTTGCATAATAAATTAAAATAATTTGAAGAAAACACAATCATGATCACAAAGAATGACAGAAGTAAAAATGACATTTAGTTTCGTTTTCAGGCATATCAGGCATTCGCCTAGACAGGGTCTAGGCGATCGCTACATACCTATTCCATCAATGTAATCGACAACTTATCAAAAGCGTTTGTCAAAAGGTTACATTGTCTACGCCTTTCTATACTTTGATGCTAGCGATGCGTTATATGGAATCGCCATGAAATCGCCATACTTATATACCTACATTGTCTACTAATTATCGAATCGTTGAAGATACGCCACGTGACCTTTCGATGGTTTACGTCATTCCAATACATTTTGAAATTTTCCATCAGCGATTTCGCTAATCGATTGTTACATTGTTCAGGCCGCCTTGATTTTGTTGTAGTGTACCGCAGTTAGCCGGAGCGAAGACTTAGACTGTTTCACCGGACTTGACTACTTTATTTTGCGAAATAACACATTGGTACTTACATAATTTATTTTGCGAAATGCATACCTATTTCTTATTAATTCAAATTATTTAGAGTATGACAATGCGTAGACATATACTTGAGTACTATAGCCAGTACGATATGTATGAGGACCTATAGAAAATTATAAATTATTACTCATAATTTTCCATGGAATGGATGAGGAGAAATTATTAACTAATAAAAAACCTATTATTTTCTATTAAAAAACTGTTAAATAAAAAATATGAAATAAATTACCTAATAGGGTACCTAGTTCCCTACCCATTTTTTTTATCTTTTGATCATAACGAACGTGATTTTGCAAAACAAGTATTAATTCCTTAATCCATACTTTCCATAGCAATTTACCTCATGTTATTTGTGGTTGCTGTCTAATTTCAAACGTTTAATTAACAAAATCTTTAGTTTAAGTATAGCAATACTGTCTTAATCCCTTGAATAAGAACTGTTTAAGGTAAGTGAGACATTATAGAGAGCTACAATTGTAATCCTTTGAAGTAAATAACGCTATTAGAGATCTTTAAACATAAACACAGCTTTGTTCCAATTACCAAATCATATTGAAATCTTAATATAGCTTAAAATCTTTTTAACACAGCAAAGGTGTTCCATTCTGGTTTTAAATCAAAAGCAACTTGTAAGAAAGTAATATTCCCATGTATTTGAATCAAATTCTCCTTACAATAAAAACAATTGCATTCGTTTTGTCTACTAATATAAATAAATAAGATACACCATTATAACTACTTGTTTCTTACGACTGATTAATCAATGGAGATGGTCAATATTATATATTCTAATGATTTGACTTATTTACAGGATTAATTTAAAAGGGGTGCGTATATTTAACGAGGTAATCAGGTGCATAAAACTGAACAACTTTTCCCAAGGAACATAAGGCGAAATCTTAAAATGCAAAATAAACTTAAAGTGACAGGTTACGTGACTTAAGTTTGCATGAAAAGATGATTTTCAATTTTAAGATTTCGACCTTTGTTACTTGCGAAAAATTGGTCAGTTTTATGCACTCGATTACATCGTTGAATATCCACACTCCTTTTATATTATTCCTATAAATTATGTGAATGACAAGTTGTGACAGGCACTACTCATTTTTAAGTTAAATATTTCTTTATATTATTGGTCGTTTCTATTAGGTACCTATAAAAATAGATTTTATGATAGTTTTATTATCTTAAGAAAAAAATATGTTCACCCTATCCTTCCCATACCTTTATTAAAAGGTATGATAAATTTATAAACACAATAAGGAATGCTTCCCTATAGTCTACATTCTTTGCTCGTAAACTTGCACATGTAGTTCCAAATCTTATCCCCCCAAACAGTAAAAGTTGAAACAAATAGATAACTTAGTTTAGCTCGTAGTTGCTTATGCGAAATTTGAAAGTTCATGCAAAGGTATTCCGGTACACATACGATATCATCGTTATGTGCAACATTAAGCTTTAACCCAAACCATTAAGGTGTATATTATAATATCGATTATTTCTATTAGATTCAATCTTGCGTAAATATTTCGATCGCTATCTAATGCCCGTAAGTTATTAATAGACGAAACATTGGTTTCTTATTACCATTGTTATAGGCATTTTGTCTGCTTTAAGATATGTAATTATTGTTGAAACTAAGTATGAATTTTGGTTACAATTTAAAGTAGATAGAAAAGCAAAAATAAAAAAACACGAAAAGAGGATATAACGTTCTAAAAAACAATGTTTTTTATATAAAATTCTTCTGTAGTTTCATTCAATCACTCAAAGCATTGCAAAGCAATCGAAGCTATTTCGCAAACAGGTCACAGAAAACGGTAATAACGTTCGTAAAAATATATTACGACTTCATACTTATTGTATACCAGAGCTTATCCATTCAGCCCATTTAAGTCGATCGGCCCAACAACGGGCTTCGACCAGACGCAGAGAGCTTGCCTCCAAGTATTCAACCAATTTAATTCCGAGGAAAATCCCTAACTGATATTTTTTTCCAATTAGAGAGATCTTTTGGAGAAAGGAATCGCATTAAGCGTTTATATCTGCGTTTGTACATATTCTAATATGTTTAAGTAAAAAGTGTAATAAGTTAGAATTGTTATTGTGTTGGAATTTATGTTCGCTATATTATGACTTAAAAGCAATTTGAATTTTGTGACTAATTAAACTGTTTATGCATAATAAACATAAGTTTACTACACACATTTCAGAGAAGCCATTTAGTTAGATATTACTAAATAAAGTATGTACTAATAGTTCAAAAAAGTCATTATTAATTTGCAATTTTCTTGAATTTTTCATATAAGAATATTCAAGTAAAAATAAGTTAATATTTATCAGTAGATAATCTAATTAGGTATTCATGCATACCTAACAACAGAAAGGAGGTATCTCGAACAATTAATTTCCCTAAATTTCATTAGCAACTCTTCCAATTTGCATTTAAAATGTGCGATCACGTACCTAGGCGCCTACACAAATACCTTCCACAGCAGACTAAAGAACCGTCCGAACGCGCCATTATTTTAATACCCTTATCAAAAAACAAGGCACATTACAAAATGGCCGCCATTTTCATGAGTTTGCGCGGGAAAACGCTCGTGAGCCAGCCTGGAAAATTATAACAAAAGGCATCTACCGCTATCTTTCTAATTATAGTAAATCACCTTGCTACGGGCGAGATAAGACTGTACACATTCTATTTACAAACGTCGTATGAGTTTGGGGAAGGTAGTGAGTTACTACGTTTTGGTTTTGAGTGAAAACATTTCGAGAATAGCTAGAATAAGAACGGCGTAAGAGACGTACGACTAAAAAGGAGTTGAGCCGTTTTTGTTTAGACTAGAATTGGGAGTATTTAGGAGGGTGAAATGGCGTTTGTTTGGCGTATGTAGGATTGTTATACGACGTTTTGGTGTTGAGTAGTTGAACTCGTTCGATGAACGGACCCTCGTCTAGTACAATCGTATTGAGAAGTATCGCATATTGTATTCCGCAGCGATAACATTTGAGCTGGTAATATCGGAGGACAAAATAAATAAAACAGGTGTCTTTTAAAACTGGGTCTTCCAGTTTTAATTGTTAGGTAGGTCCTTAAATATTGGTTTTATGTAAGGAAAATAAATAAATCTACAGATGATTTGGTGAAATTGTTTAACCAATATCTCAATAAATTTATATCATGCAAAATCACAGTATCGACTTCAATCCTATGTTATCAAATAAATAAACTATTTTGTTTTAAAAATTATGTTACTTTTAGGTAGCTCTCACATTTCAAAGACAAAGAGAATATCTAGAGCAGACAAATGATTTTCCTATGAACTGTCCCATAGTTCTGTATATACAGAAGTAAGGCAATGCACTGCACCCCTACAATTACAACCCTACCTGTCTATACGCCTGCACCCTACACACACATACAAACCAGCCAGTTTCGTGAGACACTTCCGTCCCCCCGAAAATGAAACAAACACAGACACGAAAAGGGAGTAAGAGCATGTCGTCAAAGGTCTACCTAAATTGGAAAGATGGAGAGGTGGTTGGTAAAAGGAGCATTTACTGTTTCCAGTTACTTGCCAATGGACTCTGATAAGATTTGTTTGTGCTAAATACTGTCTTTACTTATAAGGAAATGGTACTTTCTATAGCAATTGTACCTAGTTTAAACAATAGAAAACTGTTGTTGTATATTGAGTCAGCTAGTTGGATGTTAATACTAGTTTTACTTGTATCTACTTTGTTTCTAGAATTTTATTCTGGACAAAACCAACAAAATCAATATTCTTATAATATAGAAAATTTACTGAAAACTAGTACCAAGAAACATAACACATTAATAAAGGAAATTGTACTTTGTCAAAACTCAAATAAATCCCCCACAGTTCATTTTGTATAATATACATTGTAATACGTAGGTAAGCGTAAAGGCGATTTGGACGAAAAACCTTTATGATATTATACATACGCGGCTATTTATATATATCGTTCTGTGATTCACAGATCAAAGCGAGAGCATGTTCTCTTTCAAATTGCAATCCATCGTTCCTTCGAAGTAGGTACTTGACACTCTATTAAGTGACTCATACAGAATGATTGCAGTACAATAAACTGCACAAGTAACGAGCTCCACGATATCGGTTACTCGATGATTTGTTGCAATTTGTGTATTGTACGATATATTTCAATTTAGAACTCGCCAGCTAAATCTAAATTCAAGCTTAAATACATTCTTATCAAATTGAACTTAGGAATAGAACATTTTGCTCACAATTATTTATTTCTGAGCAATAATTGCTCAAAATGATTAAGAAATCAATAAATGTTTAACACAAGACATTTTCGTATCAAACAATTAATAGACGATCGAATTTAAAATCAAAATGAATATTAATCCTTTGTATTAAAATCAATTCTGTGTTCAAATATCGAATGAGTTTGTGTTCCGTATTTGATTTACTGGTCGAGCGACTTGCCCGGCCACTGAAATGCTCCAAACGGATTTGGACTCACACAAAGCGAGTGGCAGAACAAAAACGAGCTGGTTAGTCGTAACTCGCCTTGGATAGTTAAGTGCACGAATAACGTCCTATATTGCGCCCGCGGCTCCGTACCGCCATACACCACGTAATACGATCCAATTAAATTGCTAGGAATTTATGTGTGTACACTACGCGCCCTGAGGTGTCCTTAATTTCGTTTGTTTTAATAAACGACCGAGTAATAGGAGTTAGAACGTTTGTAATCGATACAGGTTTCGGATGGTTTCGGATTGCGACGAAATTGTATCACGGTGGAACGTATTAAACGGGAATGTCTCATTAAGATTCTTATGATATAAAACGTATTGAATTTTATATTTTATTATTTACATAATTCAATTTTAATATGCTTGTTTAAGTGTTAAAACTCTACTGCTTAGTTTTGTTTCGTGTACAAAATTCGGCGTTAACACACGCGTATGAAAATTTATATTTTATCTTTATGTCTACGAAGTTAAGCCTAGCCGACAGTGTATAAAATTGCTAGGAGTCCTCAAATTATTACAATCATCTCAATAGGAAAAGGACAATTCGACCGTTTCTTTCAATATTCCTGTATTTCCCTCGGAAAACGTAATCGACCGAGGACAGTAATATTACATTTTGTTATATAATAACGATTTTCCTTCCCAATAGCAATTCGTCGTTATTGGACGTAAAGTAAGAACGAACGGTAGCTTCAGTCGAAACGAACATAGGTAATAATAATATAGTTATTGTTATACCTTCCCTTAACCTAAGCCTCGTATCAAGAGCACCGATTTCGTGCAGTCACATCAACTGTTTCGAGTTTTACGACTTACATTGCGTGCGTACAAGGAGTAGACGCGATTAAACTGCGTAGTATGGGTTCAATAGATGACAATTGCAGCTATGCGGTGAATGGGCGCTCCATTCGGGGAATGCGAGGTAGAATTGTACACTCCGACCTGGCTTCTATCTGCAAAATCAATGTGGCTATTAGCAAGTTTTCGCGCAGTCGCAAAACGTTCACGGAACGCTACCGGTCAGAAGTTACAGCCACTCCGAGCGACTTTTCATGCAGATGCCACTGTTTAAAATTATAAACGACGCGTTATACAAACGACTTTTTAGTTATATTTAGAAATTTAAATTTTTATTTGTTTTATATGATGTAAATGGATGAGAAATGAATTTTGTTGTTGTTTCATAATCGGTTTAACTGTATCACCCAGTAAATTTAGCATAAGATGATAATACCAATAATAATAACGTACCTGCTACGTATGAGACGGCGTGTTCGACGATAAAAATGCTAATATTTGTACCTACAACAGAGAATAGAAATCTTTGTTTTTTGTTTCCAAAAATATGTGGAAAGTTGTTTCTTTTATTTGCCCACTTGACTTCTTTGTGTAGTTCATTTTATTGATGCATAATTTATTTACTTAATTGCGCCATTGTTTTAAATGTCTTAATTTTGTTGTGACAATTAAACGTCGTATAATGTTCTCATACAACATTCATTGATTTAATTAACATAATCGAAGCAAGCCTAAATTTTTCGATATTGATTATAAAATGTCAAGAGTGATTTAAAGTATTGAACTTTTGCATTAATGTTTATGGATGACATTAATTACCTATAGCTTACGTAAATAGAGATTTAAATATTATGTTAATTTAAATTATTGATATTCGTGAGTGTCAAATAATACATCAAAATTAAATTCTTGTTTAGATTTTTTGATGAAGAAATGTGTGAATTATTTTAAATGATCAATCGATAACTCCAGAAGAGCCAATAAAACCTTTTTTCAAATACCTAGGTATTATCTAGCTTTGCGTGGTACTTTCTTTTAGAAAGAAAGGCCTAAAATCTTACTAGAATGGCATATTGTTTTAATGTGTAAACTCTTTTTAAAGTTCGCTAGAGTAAATAAACTTAAATTGGACACTAAGATATGATATAAGAACTGCTTTTTCAAAGAGATTAATAATTGTTATTGCCAATTACTTAGAAAAATATAGGATAAAAATTTATTTCTTTCACCTATTACGTATTTATGGATTGCAGGGGATTAATATAAGTGAAAGGCGTGATTAAAATTAAAATTGCGTATTGCCTGCAGTTATAAGTTGTAAGCAACACGCATGTGTTGTACTTAATACCTTCTTGCACGTTATTGTAACACTGGAAAAGATTTTATCAAGTAATTATACATTATTTTAGCACATTACAGTATGACGGCAATAAAGGTACTTGTAAACCTCATTTATACAGTTTCTAGTAGAATAAATACTTATTGTTTTAATTTTAACTAAAAGAAGTATGTAACAAAATAGAGAGCTGAAGTTATGATAGAATGTAATAAAGTTAATATTTATTTCTAATTTGTACTTATTTACCATACCACCTTTTTGTATTCATATCAATCTCAAATAAACGATTAAATTGATTCTAAATTACTTATAAAAAAGCTACAAACCCTCTAACACATTTAAAAGAAAAGTTTTTAAAGGAAGTATTTTAGGAAAAACGTAGCTCGCGAATAAGTGGGGGAGTAGCCCCGAGGAGGGATGTGGATAAACGAGGGTTGAATCGATACTGCACGCCGCCACGCGCTACTTAGGTGAGTCGGTTCGCACTGTTGAGGCGACGTTAATTCCTGATATTGCGATACGAATAACACTGTATCTGTTACTAAATACTTTATTATTATTACATTAATATTAAAATTAACAAAACGAGAGAATATAAAGAATAAAAAAAAACACATGAAGTCCCAGAGGTTATTGCGTTACCTACCTAAAACAATGTACGTTTAAAAGGTTAAAATATACTTTCAAAACGGTATCGGGAACAGGGTCCAAGAAACCGTTTGTTAGGGCTCCAGAGAAGAGAACCTCTTCACGATACGCGTCGTGTCGAGAAGAGATTGATAAGATTTTAAGATATCAAGTACCTACAGGTATTGAGGTTTTTGGAATCAAATAAAACAGTTATGCTAGAGAATCTTGATAGTTGTTGGTGTGAAGATAATCATAAGATACTTTTAACTCACTACCTATGTTTAAAGTTGGTGTTAGCTATATAGTCTTCAGTGCTTAAAGGGTTGCATAAAATGTTGTAGATATTCCTTTCATCATGTAGTTTTATACTACGTGTCCGACTATTTTTATTGAGTGTATCAATATGTTTTATAGGTGTAGGAGATTGTTAACAGTTTTAAGACCTTTTTAAACCTCTTTTATAAATACTTGAACTGTTTTATTAAAATATCAATCTGTGAGTTTTTAATGACTTAATTTACCAGATACAGCGTAAAAGGATTTATTTAAATCCTAATTTTTACGCAAACATCCATAGTATTTTAAGATAAATTGTAATGAATGTTTGCTTAGTAATAAGAATAAAATAAACAGAAGATTTGAAGCCGTGGTTTACGTAGTAACTATTATCTAATCTATGTCGTGCTTTTTGATCATGTGGTTGCAGGTTTGAGTCCCACCCATTGCACTACCGATGTGAACCATCTCGTAACGCAAGCATTTAACTTAGGGGTTAACAAGGACACTATAAGCTTATCAACAAAAAAATTACCTGTGAATTTTGGCCGACTTCCAAAAGGAGGAGTTTCTATGTTCCACAGTATATTTTTTATTGTGTTCCACACTATAAAATTACCAATTGGATATCACACAATATTAACAGTCACAGCACAAAACGATATTTTTCCAAACTTTTAGTAAGAAGAAATAATACACGTCTACAAGCGTAGAAAGCAGACGTACCAAAGAAAAACGGGACGCAAAAGAAACCACTTTTTTCCTGAAAAATATCTCCATACTCAAGTGGATGACATTAGTCTTTGTTAACTAGTTCTATAGCAAAAAAGTACCCTTACTTCCAAGTCAGTACTTATAAGTGGGCGAATGAAAGATTTAGGAACGTTCAGATGGTTTTTGTTACAACGTTCTTTACCATATTCTTGCAAATTATTTTTATCTATCTCTTCTCTTCTGAGTATCTTCCTATCTAGTAACAGGTCTTTAGTTCGTCTATTGGTACATCATTAGTTTAAACTACTTCTCTTGGTTCTTGTCTCCTTATTGGTTATTTTTGGGAGGGTTGAAATGACCTACCAGTATTGATTAGCACTGTCACTGGTAAGAGTTTCAATCCATTGTTATGCTTAAGATATTTACTGTTATTGAAGCTATACACCGTTGATATAGTTACGACATAATTTCATTATTTTGTAAAGTGTACTTCTCTGTATTTTTTAGCTTTTTACCCAGTCAGTTATGAAATTCAATAGTATTACCTCTTATTTTCTGAGTATATGAACCAAAAAATATATTCAACGCTGTTTAATAGTAATTCTAGTCAATTTCGAGCAGTCATCTGTAAAATTATTGTGTCACTTCCAATAAAAGTAAGTAGATACAAAAAGATTAAGACAAAAGAAAGGAGGAAATTTTCTCATTAACCAAATTGCCCGGGGTTAACATTATTAACGGGGAATAAAAATAATGGGCAGCGTTCCGGACAGAATGTGGATTATCTAATAAGCAACGCTAAAGATAATGATGAGAATTTGCGCAGCACAATACAAGGAAGGAAGGAGAAATGTGTTGAGTCCGTGTCCCATTGTGCATAATGTCTGTCTGCTTCCTATATTGAAAAATGTCTGGACTGGAAATGAGGCTCCAGGAGACTTGCTATCGAGTACAACGTTTATAATTTTCAATGTCTTGGCCCTTTTTAACAAAAAACACTTTTGTTTTAGAATATTTTTTTTCTATCAGTTGATAATTGCTAAACCAGAATATTTCGATAGTAAAAGTACATAGAATAAAAACAGACTTAGCTTATAAGCAACAAATATCGCTAAAATGGTATGTTATAAAGTTTTCATCGGTAAATCTACATTATTCTCCATCTGAATCCACTGGCGAATTCAATTTGAGTAAACAAGTACATAGGCAGGAATTAGGAACGACTTAACACCGTATTTCTACACCTTGGCTACCTCCAGTGTACCGTAAAGCCTGAACATCAGAGTTTACCCGGATTACCTGGACAGGCGCCAAACTCTAGGTGCTAATCTACTGGGGTACCTATGTTTGTGTATCTTTAAAATAATACAACCATAATGTCCAATACGTACCTACAACCTGAAGAGAAATTTATATTTTTCTCTTGGTCATTGGTTGAGATTTTCTAACTTATTTTTTTTTGGAAATCTGGCATCGTTTTTAAATATATTTCATTAGAATAATAAATTATTTATGCTACTTACTTTGTAATTTTTTAATCGGAAAAAGGACACTTTAAAACCAAATTATTTTGAACTAAATATAATTTACATTTTAGCAGCGATTCCAAAATGAAAAATAATTGTCAAGAAAAGTTAAGTTACCTTAAATTACTGTACCAAAAACCTATATAACTATAGTCGAACGAAACAATTTTCTCAATAGAATAAAAACAAAAAGGAAATAAAATAAAAGGATGGAGTTTTCTATCGCATCCGGAATAGTTTGCAAGCGGATCGCAGTCGCCGTGTTCAATTCAGATGGTACCCATTACGTATCGAGCTGAAGAATTATTCGCAATCAAAATCATATTATTTTATGAGCATCGTTACATATAATTAGATTTTACGAAACATTTTGCACATGCTGAGATTAATACTAATAGAAAATGTTACAGCCAAGTAATTTTAATTTGCTAAGAAGTCATAACGTACAATTGCAACAACCAATTATATTCGAAGTATGCTACCAAGGACTTAACTGTTTGTATTTAATTACATTATATAGCAAATCATAGCAATAGAAATAGCATGTGAAATGTACACGTATTGGGGGACCCCGATGCAGAGTGGGAGCGTTAGACCATGAAATTGGCCCAGTCTATGCCATCAGAGCAACGCATCGGCGTTTAATCGTCGACCAGTGGATAGGATTTCGGCTATTTCCATATATAACCGAATTTAATACGTATTTATTGTACGTTTATGTGTAGCTTAAATTAAAACATTTGCCAATATTGCGACCGGGATTATTCAGGTGTATGATAAAATATCTATACAGACCTATGTACAGTAACAGTCGCTAATTAAAATATCTGTTGGTTTGCAATAAGTTTTAGATTGTTTAACAGCATCGTAAATTTGAATGTTAAAAGAGTAATTAAACAAATAATGTGTTATGAAGTGGTTTGCTTTGAGTACATTTTAACATTAATAACCACGTTCTCCTCTCATACTTTGACTCCCTTTACTAGTATATAATGTACCTACTTACTACAGGTAATTCTGACTTAAAAGTCTTCTTCAACCAACTTTGAAATGTTTATCGATCTATTGCGTCAAGCAATTGCCAAACTTCCCATTTCAGTTAATGTTATAGCAACTGAATTTGTTTTGGTTGTAACTCGCCATTATAGCGAATATTAATAGCCATTAGAATTTGCTACGATCACTCTACCAGCTATCAGGCGCCATAAAGGTAATGTCAAAGATAGCACTCCAAAAAACTATCAACAAAAACTATAAAGGCGAAGTATCAGATGAAAGGTCGGTATAAAAAATTGTTTAGTATTTTAGGTCGAGTATCGCTTGCAATTCGTTGCGCTTATCCGTACTTTTTGTATTAAAATAAGAGTGGCATGCTTAGCGATTTTCGGACCAGTATAGATCGGTCCCACCTATTGTGAATTCCGTAGGTCTGAAATTTATTTGACAGCCCCAGTGTCTGTGGAGAATGGAAAATGGCGGAATGGCAGAATACATTATGGACATAACTCATGGTTTGTTTTTGGCGGGGATCCGACAAACGTTATTGGTATTTAGGGCCATTTAACTATTAGGAGTTATGTTTTTTCTTGCTTATTGATATATGAGACAGTAAGTGTTGTAGCCGACAGAGGGCTTATTAGTTACGGTGGGAAATTAATATTGTTTTAAGTGGCGCGATTTGTGGCAGGCCCAGGAACACACCAGAGATACACTTTTCATGTAAAAATAGTGCGTGTTCTGCACTGTCACTTGGCATTTTGTTTATAGGCATCTCAGAAAAAAAAAATATCTGCAATTTGCTAAGTAAGAAATGTTTAAGCATATTCTCAAAGTAAAATGTTAGAACTAATCATTTTTGTTTGGAAATTATAATATATTATGAACAAGTAAATTTAAGTCGTAGCTTACAGAGATTATGTTTTACGAATAGATTAGCATTTATTCAGCAAAATCTAAATGGTTTTGTGTTTGTATGTAAACGTATGGAATTCCACTCGGAAAATTGTAAAGAAAAAATCTCAAATGTACAAACAAAATTATTCAATAGGTACTCACGAATTATTTACTCTTTACATAATTTTGCATATTGTGAATAGAATCAATTCAACTTTCATCATTGTCAATCTTTTATCGATTAATAATATAAATAAACCGATCGGAGGAATTATTTGTGCTGAGCAGCGTTTGGTCTTCATCCAGTGCGTCCTGCCTGTCATGGCCTACGTTGCCAAAACGTGGACACTGATAATAGGGCTAGTCCACAAACTCACAACCGCTCAGTGAGCTATGGAGCGAGCCTAATCGAAGTTTCTTTGAAGGATAAAATCAGAAATGGCATTATCCGTAGAAGAACCGGAGTTACCGACATAGCTGCAGAGTTAGTTAACTGAAGAGGCAGTGGGCTGGTCATGTATGTTGAAGGACTGATGGACGCTGGGGCAGACGAGTCCTTGAGTGGAAACCGCGAATCGGCAATTAATGTAGTGTAGGTCGCCCCGCAGCCAGATAGTCTGATGACCAGGAAAAGGTAGCTGGGTCGGACTGGATGTGAAAAGCGGAGGACCGAGTTTTTTGGTGCAACTTAGGAGAGGCCTATGTCTAAGACCGCGATAGGCTGAGTTTAATATAAATAGGGTGGATATAATCACAAAATAAAGGAGTCAAGAAGGTCATGACCTTGATTGATTTTGTTTGTTATTTATAACGCATTAATGCGGAACAATTAGATACTAATTGGTGAATCATTTACAAGTTTTTTTTAGGCTTTCGAAATTGTTTTTGGGATTATCTCCAGGTATTTATCAGGCATTTTTGAGGATCTTAGGTCGAAACTATGGGTGTGGTGACAGACTTGATCAACACTGAGTTAGCTCAAAAGTAAGTACCTACCTAAATGGCGTATGCGAGGCTTAGATACATTTAGAACATATTTTTTGAGGTGTTTAGATGGCCTTGATGGTTGGTTAATTCGGATACGTATCCATTCAATTTTATTTTAAGGGAACTAGGTATTTTCCTACCTTATTAATAACAATACCTTTTAAATTTTTATATTTGCCATCCCCAGACTAATCAAACAATATATAATACCAGCCTATAAATGTCCCACTACTGGGCACAGGTCACTTCCCATTTACATTTACAAAGTGTCAGTTAAAACCTGGTACTATTCCATATTATTTCAATAAAATTAATCTACACCCACCTACATCTAAAACTGAAGCTAATTGTAGCACTGTTCTTAACGACAATGATTTTTTTCGTGCCTAATTTAGTAACAAATACAATCTGTAAAGACACCAGAAAAACCAGCTGTTTAAAAATATTCCATCAAAATGTTTGTGGAATAAGTAATAAAAAAATTGAGCTCGAATTGTACATTGCAACTATTGGTTATCAAGTGGAATACCTATGTATAACAGAACATTTTTTAAATGCACAATCTGTTGAAGTGTTCAATTTTCCCAACTATAATTTAGCTTCTTACAACATAAGGTCGAACAAAAAAAGGGGAGGTAGTCTGATTTTAGCACATACAGATAAAGAACATGAAAATATTGATTTTGTTAAAAAAATGTATAGAACAGATAGTTTTGAAATATGTGGTGTTAAAGATCTTGAAACAGGGCTATATCTGTGTTGTTGCTACAGAAGTCCTTATGATAAAAATTTTGACAGTTTTATATCTAGCTTAGAAAAATTGTTGGAACATTTTATTGACAAGAAGTGTATCATATGTGGTGATTATAATATTGACGTACTTGTTGAGAGTAAGAAATCTGCTGATTTTTTAAGTATTCTGACATGTTATAATTTTCGGTACCTAATAAATGCTCCTACCTTTATTCGGAACAATGCACATTCATGTTTAGACAACATAATTACAAATCTAGCTGATGATGATATAGATCAGTGTTTTATTGATCACAATGGCTTGGCAGACGGCCATGGCGCACTATTCTGTAGTGTAGTTCTTGACAAATTCAATAAGAAAACTAAAAACTCTGAACAAATGATAATAATTAAAAAAAGAATATTTAATCATAAAAATAGTGTCGCCTTCAAAAATTGTATTAATAATATAAATTGGACCAATACAGGAATAAATAGTTTTATAAATTGCCTTGGTAAAGCATTCCATGATTGTTACTGAAAGAAATCAATAAGAATAAATCCTTCTAAAAACACAACAATAAAGTGGATTACTAGAGGTGTTAAAGTCTCGAGTAAGATGAAAAGACTACTATGTTCAGGTACGTTAAATAATGCCAGCCTTATAAAATATAAAAACAACTACATTAGAATTTTTAGAAGAGTTATTAAACAAGCCAAAAAAGCGGCCGTAATAAATAAATTGAATAATGCTAAAAATATAACTAAACAGATGTGGAAACTAGTAAATGAAAGTACAAAGAAAAAAACAAATAGGCAATGTAGAACTCTGATTCTGAAAGTGAACAATGAATTGATAACTGATCCTCAGCAGGTCGCTGATCATTTCATTGAAAGTTTTGTCTTTAAATCGTCACCTGGTACCATAGAAAAGGAAAGAGCAATGTCTTTTCTAGTAGAGACGACCAACAGAGTAGATGAGAATTTATCATACCATCCGACAACGCCGTCTGAAATAGCAAATATTGTTAGCAAAATGGCCAATAAAATATCTTGCGGTTTTGATGACTTACCAATTTCTATTCTGAAGGAGAATATAGATTCTTTGGCATTGCCTCTATCTAAATTTTTTAATAAATGTTTTGAAGAGTCGGTCTTTCCGGACCAATTCAAATTGGCTAAAGTAGTTCCAATATTCAAAAAAGGTACTAAGACTGAACCAAAAAACTACCGACCTATATCCCTTTTACCAACCTTATCAAAGGTATTTGAAAAAGTTATTAAACACAGACTAATGACACATTTAATTGTAAATAAAATAATTAATCTAAGACAATTCGGATACCAGAAAGGTGTCGGTTGCTCAGATGCAATAAACACTCTTATAAATGACATAATTAATAAATTAAATAACAAAATGAAAGTGGCTGGGTTATTCATTGACCTCAGCTCTGCTTTTGACACAATAGATTATGATCTTTTACAAAAAAAACTTGAACACTATGGTGTCAGAGGAAAGTCTTTACTACTTTTAAAATCCTATCTACAAAATAGACGAATGTTTGTCGAAATAAAAAGCATCGATGAAAGAAATAATGAAGTAGTAAACACGTCTAGGATTACAAATATACGACGCGGTGTACCCCAAGGCTCAATCTTAGGACCAATACTTTTTATTATATTCACAAATGACTTACTAAACTTTATGCATTATGTTCAACCCGATGTTAGACTTGTTGTCTTTGCAGATGACACTAATATAACAACTGGGGCAAATGACATGAAAAAATTGACCGAAACTGTAAATAAGTGCCTCGAAAATCTCAGCGACTGGTTTTCAGCCAATAGGCTTTTACTAAACACTAGTAAGACTAACATTATTTTATTTAAGACTACAGCTCGCAATAATGACAATTTAGATGTACAAATCAACGGAAATAAGATTGAATTAGTAGACAAAGTGAAATTTTTAGGGATTAATATAGATGTGAATTTAAATTGGAAACATGAACTAGCTGCTGTTGACTCTTCTATTTCATCAGCATGTTATGCACTCAGGAGCCTTAGAGATATTTTGGACCTTAAGCAACTAAAAGCTATATACTATGCACTGGTAGAATCTCGATTAAGATACAGCATCATGCTCTGGGGTAACAGCTACAGTTATAACAGTCAGAAAGCGTTTATCCTACAGAAACGTGCCATAAGGACTATTGTGAGGATCTCACAAAGAGACTCATGTAGAGAGCATTTCAAAGATTTAAAAATATTGACAGTACCAAGCTTATACATTTTAATTATTTTGAATGACTTTGCTAAGTATATTCATCAGTACGAAACAGAAGAGGAACGTAAAATAAGAGAAAGCACAAGAAGGAAAGATTTTAAACACAAGATGGCGCCAAATTTTAATATAGCTAAGCATTGTTCCGGGTACCAAGCAGTGGAATTGTTTAATAGGTTACCAACTAATTTAAAATTATTAATTGATAGCCCTCGTTTATTTAAAAAGGAATTAAAAGCCTTCTTGTTGGAAAAATGTTGGTACTCTGTGTCAGATTTTATGTCCAATAAAAAATAAATTATTGTAAAATAACATAATACAGGCTTTCCTCTTTTCTCAGGACTATGCATTGGTTTACTGACATAACGTACTTTGACATTTAATCTGATATTGTTTTTTTTTGTTCTTTTAATTAATTGATTCGATTTTTTTTTTTTATTGTAGCTTTTATTATTTTATATTTTATTGTAATATTACTATGCCTACCTAATGTTCTACACAATGTTTATTGTTTTGAATAAATGAAATGAAATGAAACATAGAGAAGGAATGCTATCAGCATTGCGGGTTTGCGACTTCGATTCCAAATTTTGGAATATAGATTAATTACATTTAATTTTTACAAAAAATATGATGATTCAACCACAATTTCCCGGATGGAAAATCCCGAAACCGATTTCCTACTACTGATTCAAATAATATTTTTTGTTAGGTTTCTATTAGGAATAGGTGAATAATTAAACCCGATTGTACAGCTACTAGAAAAGGCAAGCGTTTACTTTATTAATTATACTTTAAACATCAACTGTGTGTTAAGTTCGGCACTTTCGCAAATGAGGTTATATTAATTTCTTGTCTATGAATCCCTCTAAATATATTCTAATTACGCACTTTTTTAGATTTAGGAACTAGAAATAAAAAAATATAAGTAGGTATATTTTGATTTTTGCGCGGTTCTAAAACCTGTAGCCACGAAATTGTAACAGCTGACTTCTACTAATTTAGATTTCAAAATATATTTTAATTTACTTGCTAGTGATATAAGAGATACATAATTCAATAAGACAGATTGGGGTTAAGAGAAATATAGAATTACCAAGGTCTACAGATTGTTGGTAACGGATCTTGTTTACGTATATCCGTGTTGAACCAACCGGTATTTAATAGTAATGTTTTCTGTGGTTACCGTTACTTGTATTGTAGCATATTATTTATGTTTGTAATTAAATGTGTAGCAAAGTTATTCCATATCTAATTTCCCTTTAATTTAAATAATGTAACACTGTTCAAGTTGTAAACGAACATTTGCCTGGAATTGCATGTAAGAAAATGTTTACTTACTATATAAAAATAATGTTTCTTTCTACTTGCGTACCTATGATATTTTTTTTTAAACTGCCACTTGACATTCCCAAGATATTGTATTTAAATATGTGTTATTTTTATGTCGGTTAGGTTATTTAAATAGTAATAAACCAGTAAAAGTAATTGTGATAGGATCTAACACAACAAAATCAAATAGCCATAATTTTATTAACTCTTTATTCTCTTGAATTTTTGAAATTAATATTACAATATTGAATGCGGGCTTCATATACAATCACCCAACTATTTGCTTATATAACACGACACAGTCACGTTAAATCGTACCATTAGCTCACACTTGACCACGTTAATACAGATCACCAATGTACTCAATGGTAGTTCAAGCTATGGTAGACAGCAAAACAATATTCACTACATCCATTTTAATCAAACCTTTCCGTAACAGTCGCGTACGACTCACAACCATGTAGGAAAGACCAACTCTTGAACTATCAAGTGTCCTTTTAACATGGTCAAATTATACAGGCATACGACACATCTCAATACATAAATACATAACATAAAACAAAAATATAAACAAAAATAATGCGCCACATAAAACTTTCACGACTATTTACAGTTACTTAACTTTAAGACGATTTTAATTACTCTATTCAAAAATATAGATATAGGTACATAGATACATTTAGGTATATTAAAGATAAAAATTGATCGTTTTTAGGATATAACAACTAATAAACGGAAGTCTTGTTATTCATTAACTTATAAAAGAACATCTAAAATGGAAATACTATAACTCGACAACGCAACAAAGATTAAAACAAATTAAACAGACACGACAAAACGAAGTATTCAAAGATGAACATTTTGGAATAAAATTGAGAAAAGACGAAAAAACTAATGTAAACTTTATTTTAATTAATATTAATATATTTAATGTTCGGTTAGGTATATTAATACCTACAGTCTACAAAACACTAGCTATATGGCAAGACAGCATTATGGATGGAGGACATATATAATCTATTTAGCAAATTGCTCATTGTTTCACCGTGGATTACAGTTCTTTACGAGGCAGAAACAATAAAGTGTACCTGTCATAAATCGTCGGACGTACATACCTACACACAAATATCGTTACTATGTTACAAGATTTACCTATTGTTAAATACAAAACTTAATTGATAGTTGAAAGGAAGATGCTTGACATTTTGAAATCCGCCATCTTTTTGCACAGACCCAAACAATAATTGAAAATAGATAAAACAACTTTGTTTAATTAAGCAATAACAATTTAATTCGTATACACACTATGTGTAATGTTTTAAATGTAAGTTCACGTCGTATGTGTTAGCAGTGTGTACGTCTTTGAAGCTTTTTCATTCAACCTTCCAAATGACCATCTACGATAGATACTAAATAATTTTTAAGCGTTTTTTTAATTCAATTACTAACCATCGGATTTACGCTTAACTTTTATTACAAGTGTCTACGATATTTTAATAACTATGCGTTTTATAATTTATAAAGCCTACTTAACTCGAAGTTACTTAAGTACATTTTGTTCGATTTTTCATCTCGATTTTTTTTAATATATATTTAAAAATAAGATGGGATAAAGTTATATTACTAACGACAACCTTATTATGTACGTAATCTTAAAGGGACTACGGGTTTAATGAATTAATGTGGGCTTGAAGTTATTGCACTCTTACTAGGGTAAATTTAATGGAAAATAAAATAAAATCTCATATTCTACCTACTTATCCATTGCTTTATGTGCATTATATTGAAATATAATTATTATTACAAATAAGTAATGTAAAACAAGTCGCCGAGATAAATCGAATAGGTAAAGATAAATAATTTATACAAATTAGAATTCTGATGGTCATTATTGCTAATTCACCAAAAGTTATTGTATATTATAGTCTGTTTTCTATCGTGTTTGTATGCTTAACGATTTATGATCATATTATTAAACGAGTTGAATTGCTGAGATAATCGGTTATGACCAATTTTTTGGCTAAAACTGTCATTGTTGACACCTTAGTCAATAAGAAGCAATAGCTTATTTTAGCAGCATTTATTACAGACTTGACCCGTTAATTAATATTAGTTTAATTTTATAAATGTTGTAGAGACATGTACCTAATATGATTTTGTAGTTTCAATATCTATCGACGACTTAAATCTCTCCTAATGATATCACGACATAAAATATTCATGTTACCGATACATATATTTCCGTGTAACAGTGGACAGATAATTCAGATAATGATTTTTATAAAAATTAAGCAAAGACTCCAATTTTAATACAGTTATCTATTAATTTATCTTTTTAATTCTACCCTGACATTAATTTACGTATAATGGTGACTATCAAGACTAAGTTTTAAAATTCTAATTTTTGCTCAGTTATTACGTATAGAGTTGAAAGAATAGAAATGTATAAACAGTTTTTTGGACGCGGAACAAATAATTTAATGTTCGTGTTAATAAATTATTTTAATTATGTATTTTGGCACAACGTGGAATTGAAAGCGAATAAGGTGTGTGGAATAATTTAAAACCGGCCATGTTGAGAAGCTCACGTTTTTTGTGAAAAGAAATACGCGGACAATTTCGAGTTTTATCCGAGCTCCATTTTGTAATACCGTTTATAGGCATTTTATGTATGAAATTACTGAGGTGGAAAATTCAAATGTGCATATGGCTACATAAAATTGCAGGAAACATAATTCCGCTACCGTTTTGCATTTGACAAACGGCGTCTTTTAACTTTCGTTGAAAACAAGGAACTAATGACATCGACTTTTCGCCTTGATAATTTGCGACAACTGCTTATTCCGCCGTACATTGGTTTATGTTGTAGGTACCTAGTCTTAGCAATACTTCATACAAAGTCGAACCTATTTACCTATGTATAATACACTTAAACTACTCAACTTTTAATATTACGTGTAAAATTTATATTTAGTCACATTATTGTAATTTATTATATGTATCATCGTTACGTATATAATTTTGAACATCAGATGACTCGGGATTGGTGGACATCACGCCTTGTGCAGTACCTATCCACAATCTTGTTCGTATTGTTCGTTTGCTATTTCATGGACATGGTATTTTAACTAGAATTATCAAAAAATACCGTCTACATTTAAATATTCGTAATTATTGAAGACGAAAAATATAAAACACAACGCTCGTCATGACGAAGACCTATTTGCAATTGTACTTCCATACGTATTTTGTTATAAATATACATTTAAGTTCTTATGGAATTAACTACGCAGGTATTTTAATAATATTTGTCGATAATATTACACTATAGAAATCAATGTATCAAACCAAACAACAATTTATGGGCTTAAACTAATGAAGTGAATCACAATCTGGTCAAAAGGAAAAATAAAAAAGTAAGAAACTCTTTTCAAATCAACTGATAAAATACAACAAATTTTACAATCATAAAAAAATGTGACCGTCAAAACATAACCAGCCCGCTAATAGCGGACAAATAATAAAATATACATCAAAATGTACATAATATAATATCTATTAATAAAAAATATAACATAATGGATTAAGAGTAAGTGGTAGCAATAAATACTATGAGATTCACAGATTTAAAATCTTAACTAACAATACCGAAGTTCACTCGGGCTCCTATTTAAACCTTAGAGCGATTCTAACACGTTTTTGTATATTTTAGTAAAATATTATTGCAATACAAGGTGTGGTTATGGCAACAAAATAAATGCTTAAAGCAAATCACCAGCCTGTCCACCCAGCGAACGACACCGAGGCAAGTCCTTCGCACTAAGGAACATATTACATAAACCGAGAGGTCGCTCCTCCACAACGAGGGCAAACCGACGCGAAAACATAAAACTAGTGGATACGAATCGACTAACGCCCGCAGGTCCGTATGGACGTAACACTTCCTTTCACACTATATGATACAGAATCAGTCAAGATTTCCTATAGGGCGCCACGACACCTTACGTAGGGACCTTGTTCACTTTGAGTAGGTCGTTGGAGCCCTTATCGATGGGCATCTTCATCGGGTCGTGGTGGTGGGTCACGTGGTGACCGTGGTGCTGGTTCTCCAGCTTGGCCTGCTTCTCCTGCTGCTGTTGCTTCATCCTCTCCTGCTCCTCTCTGTCCCTGCGGGCTTGCTCATTAATCTCTTTCACGGCTCGGAGCTCCTTCTTTAACTTCATGCGTCGATTCTGGAACCAGATTTTGATCTGTCTCTCTGTGAGGCATAGCGCGTGTGCAATCTCTATCCTGCGTCGGCGTGTCAGATAGTGGTTGAAGTGGAATTCTTTTTCTAGTTCTAATGTTTGGAACCTTGTGTACGTCTGTCGGCCCCGCCTTCGTGGACATCCGTTTGGTCCTGAAAAGAAACAAAAAACATACATTTAATTTTATTATAAAAAATTAATTAGGCGTTTGCACTATAAAAATATAGTTAATCTGTAATAAATTAAAAGAAACAGTTAAATTGGAGTTTTAAAAATCATTTATTGCATCATATATCACATTTCAGCTTCGATTCGCAAAAGGCTACAAGAGAAACCATTAAATATCACTTTTATACCATTTTAGATTTTAATGGCTCATTATTATTTTATTGAGCACTAAAGTTAATTTTAGAGTTATCTGCTACTGAGACCAACCTCAACTTGAATTAATCAGAGCGCATGAGGTGCGTAGTCCTTAAGGAATGGACGCGTACGGACTCAGCTCGCGTCCCGTAAGATTGTGCTTACAATAAAAATAAGTAAGAACAATATCGTCAAAGCAAAAAAGTAACGGAAAGGGTTAGAAGCCAACGGTCCGCGAACAATAGTGTCCTTTTCTAAAAAGAAATCGCTACAAAAAACTCAGGGATGCGTAAAGAAGGGTTGCGCAACTTTCTAATGCTTTGTAAGGTGTCCCTTTATTTAGTTCCTGGAGAAGACGTTTTCTTAGAAATCGTGAAAGTACACCCTTTAACGACGCAACACTCGCACGTAACACATTTAACATTTTAACGGTTAATTTAACTTTCATAATTATACCTAAGTAAAAATTCACGAACAGCAAATTCTTACATTCAAAATACGCGTCGTAAAGTCGAGTATACATAGACAGGTAAATACCGAGTTCCACAAAGCGATCGGGTCCCAAGACTGGTTTTCGAGTCAGCCAATAAATAAGGTAAGATAAATAGCCTTCCCACCGTGTATAAAATTGATAGCGGACCAACAGTGTCTTGGAATGCTCGGCCGTGTAGACCGGCCTTAGTTACCTGATCGCTTTAAAAGAATATAGATGCGATACCGCTAATGGGTTATTTTAATTGGTGTACAAACACTTTAAGTTGTAGCGCATTGAATTGAATAAGGTGTTCTAAAAATGTAACTCAATTAAGTAATTATTCGAAAATTATCGTTACTAACCATACTATGAATTTATAATTATGCTTTATTCGTAATTTATTAATGAAGGGAAAATAGGGAAAATTTATTCATTTTCTTTATAATATTTTAGCTAACATTCGAAATTAGATAATTTATGGAAATAGACACAATTTCTAGACATGTTTATTTATACAGTGAGACGATAAATTACAACAAACGAATCGTTAATTAAAATTTAAAACTCGAATTGATCCGAAGCAAGCTTGAATGAAAGTAATCGCTTTTAAATATTTAAAACCTTACCAGGGCATGTAGTAACCCAATATTTTATGTAAGTAAGGCGCGTTACAAAGTAAATTTATGATGATAAAAAAATTAAAATATCATACCTCTTTTTCGTTTTGTTCATTACAATGTAAAATAATATGCAAAAATTTTATAAATCATGTGTCTCACTCGAAAGTCTGATACCACGTTTACACGAGCAATAAATTACCGAAATTGCATTTTTACTGCCGCAATAACATTTATGGTTCGTGCTTATTTCAACAAAAACTTAAAAACTGTTTAAATTGTCATAAACAGACAATGGAATAATTATACAAGTGTGGTTAGACGAGTAAGGATAGATAAAGCTTGTATGATAGAGCGAGACAACAATAGACATTCTAATTTTAAAAAGCAAAGATGGAACCCAAATCACAATACACGCATCCCGATGATGCGATTATAGTGAAAGGTCGTAACTGATTGCCGGTGACGCGTCAAAAGATCCTTATGCTTAATGCAGTAGAGTCCAAAATCAGATATCAGGAGGGTGAGTGTGACTGTTTTTTGTCGGGGTCGGTGATATGTTAGGCAGCAGGTTCACCCTTCGTACGGTCGCCATGACAACGGACGTTAAGGCACCTCCCGTCAGCTGGCTTCCATTATTCTCTACCGTATTGTTGTCGCAAAGAGGTTTGACTATCGTCGTATTGTACCTGTAAGCGCTCATCTTTTTTAATGGGAACCGCCAAATGGTTCCCATAGATATAAGATAACAAGCAAATCGAAATACTGCACAGGATATAGTAGATTAATCAGCCTCATTTGCATTGTAATTTGCGGCTGATCTGATAACATTATTTCTGTATAAAAGGATATACTTATTTAATGTTTTATTTGTGTGTCTTGATAATATATTGTTGATACCTAATCTTGAGATTAGAAAAGGAGGACCGTGAGTTAAAAAAGACACTGGACACGATATATCTCTGAGAGCGAGGTATAGCATTAATTAGAGCCGTACATTGTGTGCCGACACCGGCGCGGACAATAAACATACTGCGACATGACCCGGCTCTTACCCTGCCTTTTTTCTTCGAAATAAATCTCACGGAATGCTGCTTATTTATTATTTTATTTAACTTGCCCGCCTTTGTATAAACCCGTTCCATGTATTTGATTAATGCCTACCAGTCGGATCGGGATATTAAAGGTCTGATTGTGAATTATAACAGAAATTTTGTCCAGTAAGAGGATTATTTATGGAACAAGTAAGCGTTGGTCACTGTCTCGGGTTTGTGGAAGTCGTGCAGTTAACTGTGGCGGGAAATGTAGCCGAGAGATGTTTTATCTCAGTGAGGTGCTTGATGCCTACGTTAATGCGAGACGAAATTATGTTTATGGCGCGTTTGAGTGATGCAAGTATGTGTAAATAATTTGGAGATAAAACTGGATCATATAATTAAATGCTGCTATAAAGCCGACTGTAAAAGAAATCGATAGCATTATTAAGTATAGCTTATATCAATTAAACGAGCATTAAAAGCTTTAAGGGCTGTAGCGGCGTGTCGGCGACACCGCACTTTATTGGCTCGTAATTCGCGAATCGTCGTAAACTCTCGTGTGCGTTCGGGACGCCATCTTAAAATAGTTCGTGTTCGAAATTCAAATGTAGACTCTCTTCTATTGTTACGGATCGATGTTTGACGTTTTGTAGTGTTGTGATGTGCTGTTTCCTGCGCTTTTAAGCTCCAAACTACTAGATGCGGAATACTGTTTTGAATACAATGAGAAGTTCCTCCATCCTTTGATCTATTTTAGTTTAGAGGATCGCTTTACGTAATATTTCATTATGAACATTAATAATACCTAATATTTATAACACATTTTGTAACATTCAAATAATGTTTAGACCATTTTATCATGTTACCATTTAATTATGGCAAAATTTTATATATCGCATGCGATTAAAGCGAGATTAAAGATAATTGTTTTCATAACGATGCGTGATAATTGATTTTCTTGGATCGATTGTAATTATCGTTCCGTATCCGAGTAACTTTTGAGGCGCTTTTCATTTGTAGAATTATGACGAAGCACGCACAATTGCAGTTAAAAGACAAAAACTTTACGCATTTAGATTCGGTATGAACAAATTAGTAGGTCATTGAGCACTGTTATTTTTCAGCCAATTAATTAAACGTTTGCTACCTATTTTAAATTAGTAAGGAATGGTAATGTCTAACAAGCTTTACATATCTTTCGTTAATTAGTTTACATTACGTTAATTGAATCTATGTTTCGTTAATTAACAGATTAAAACGTTAACGCCATTTATTAGACTTGATTATATTGAACGTGACTGTTTTGACGTCATAGCTATGTGCGTATTATGAGCTGTAGCGGTATTTTTTTTCTTCATTATGAAGTACTTTAATCATCACAATGTCCTGCCGACGATACACTAACGTTGGACATTACCTTTTTGTAGGGCTGTCAAAAAACAAAACACAATCGCCAAAATCTGTGACCAGAATTTGAATTCGTTCAAAACAGATATCATCGCTGAATCAAGTTTCTTAAAGATGTAGTTCCGATATTATGCTATGCGTGGCATGTAACTTAGAATTCGTGGACTGGTTACCGCTATCTCGTTTGTATCAGAACGAGATGAGAAATGGTGCCCTTTGCCTCGCCTTGGGCACCCACTGAGTCTTGAAAAGATTCCATATTCGTGCTGTACGAAAATAATAGTTTTTTAACAGAATATGATTAATTTTAAATATGTTAAGTTATTTTGAATACGTTTTTTTCGAGTTGAATATGTTATGCGTTGACACTTAAGGTCTCAATCGATTTAATCGCCACAAAACCTAATACTGTTACAACTTTTCAACTCACATTTTTGTCTTTGTCGTATCCATAATAATGCCTTTTACGTAAATGTCAAAAAAAAACTTAACTGACTTTTAAAGTAATCTAATAAAAGTAATTCATATAATGTTTATGTCTGAAGTCTACAAACGTTGTAATATTTACCTTCTATTTCTGTGTAAAGTAAAGTAGCGTGCCACTGTAGGGAACAACAAAGGGGGACGCACAAACATATTTACCCTATCTCAAACTCCTGCAAAGTTTGTCTTTGACACAATATCATAAGTTTGAGCCGAAAGGCACAAAACTCCGGAACTGTTGTCTGCCATGTTAGAAAAATTATATAAAACTTTTCAAGCTTCGACGACATTATGTTTGAACTGTTTGTTGAGCCGCGTTGTACCTAATCTAACTGCGACTAAACTGTAAACTTAAACTGCGATCGTCTTTTGTTTTTATTTTAAACATATATCGAATATTTTCTTCTTTCATTTTTTTCCTTTTATTAAAAAGGTTAAAACGGAAACTATATATATGTGCAGTATATAAATCCTTAATAAGCCCGGAAACAAAATAAAAAAGCTAAAAAGTTTGGAAAATTTGGATACAGGAAATAATTATAATTCCATTCCCATTATTAGCATTAATTATGTATACGATTTTTTGTTTAGCGACATCCCTACAGCAGTTGCGCGCACGCACATTGGTGTGTTGAAGCGAAACGATCTTTGATCCAGGGGCGGCGCGCCTTGCTGACGTCACCATTTATTCATCCCGATTAACTGACTGTTAACTTAGTACTAAAAAACATGCATTATGTAGGTGTGTATGTGGGGGAGATTTGATCAAATTGATTATAGCCAAACAATGCGTTAGGGGAATGTGAGCCTTTTTAAAGTAAACAAACTTTTTATACGGGATTTTGGACATTCTATAATTGTACCCTAGTTTATTTTAAAGTAAAAAGAAAACAGATTTGATGACTGGTACTGAAAAACAGAAGCCAATTCTTCGGCTACTCAACAACAAACATTGCATCCTTTTAAAACAAATCTTAACTTTGCTGAACGATTAGTTCTGTATCAATCATATCAAGAATAATATGTAGCTATGAATAATGTAGGTCCGATTTTATATCATTTAATTTTCCTTTATAGATATATAATATTTCCTTTCCAGAATAGAATAAATAGTTTTTCTCTAGATTAACTGAGATAAAATGTTGAATAAATCCCTTAATTAAGTACATTGAAATGAGAAGCGTAACGTAGATATAATTAGAATGTTTAACAAAGCAATTAAAACTGTCGTCACCTTTGACTTGGAAACGGTGAATGAAACAAGTTCTACATTAACACTACCTGCTAACGACAACATATTGTAAACATTATTACTCTTGACTCAAGAAAGAACACACTTCAAGTGACCACAAACTTGTGGCAATGTGGTCTTGAAATGGTCAGCTAGAGACTAAACATGTTGACCACATTTTTATAAATATTCATTTGTTTTAGTTTTGTAAAACGAATATGAGCTTTTCGTTATTCAATTGTTTCTGTTCTTAAATTACTTTTAATGTGTTTGTGTTTTTTTTTAACATATGTAACATAAGTATTTAAAGTTAGGTATATCTACATAGGTGCTTAGCTACCTACCTACATAGTAGACATATTTATAGTTATTTTGCAACTGATTAGGTACTATGCAAACGAGTGGACACGTATTTGCATAATTATAAAGGTTACATTACGTAGATAATGTATTCATTTGCGACAATGTAACATTACCGCGACCAACTAAAATAGGACGCGGTACTTTACTTTCCCTTAGTAAGTACATTCAAACGGTCTTTCATCTTTTGAAATATATAAGTTTCTTGCAAATATTTTTAGAGCTTCATCTGTAATAATAACCTGTTTTGCAAGTAACAAAGGAAGATCATTACGGGCATCGCCGATATAATTTAAAGAACATTTTGTATTTTAATAAAAGAATGTGTAGTGAAAATAGATTGGTAGCAATGATAGTGTTACTTCTATTGACTGTTACGGCTTTCTTTTGAAAGAAATTTAGAGCTTACGTTATAAGCATAGAGTGCTAAATTGAAGTGGTGACTGTAGGCATTGCTCATCATTGGAATTAAAATAGAATCGACGTAGTTATATGGCTTTACCTATTATTTATGGCCTGACTTTGATGACTATGTAAAACGGAAAATAACTTTGTTCATCGTAAGTTCTATAATTATTTAGTTATTGCAGGGTGTATTTTTTCAAACACTTCGGATAGCTATTGAATTTCTGACATATTTAAAAATTATTAATAAGTAAAATATACTATTTATCTATTATATATAATTCCAGTGTCACGATGTTTGGCCGGGATGAACTCCGAAACTACTGAACCGATTTCAATCAAATTTGCACACCGTGTGCAGTTTGATCCAACTTAAAAGATAGATACCTTGCATCTTATTTATATATTAAAAATTGAGCGAAGCTGCCGGAAACAGCTAGTATATATATATATTAGTTTGGTTATGATGCGATGCAGGACCATAAACACAAAAGAGTAACCAGCAAGTTATTCTTAGTTTGAATTCAAAATATTCGTTCACATTTTTTAAATTAAAATGAAAAATAGAAGTGTTGACATCAGAATAATTTACAACATTACCATTGTATTTTAAAGTGAATTATCCAGAATGAAAATAAATACGTGATCTCGTGTCATCTAGCAATCATTGTCTGAATAAAATACATAATCAAATTACTATTTATTATGTGGAAACAGTCGCCATTAAGTTATTATATAACTTAAGCCTGCTTCATGTTATTATAAAGTTGTATGAATGCATATTGCATGCTGCAGTATGCGTTTATTGAATAATTTATTTTTACTTGGAATTGAGAATATTTGTTGTTGTATTCTTTAAGGTTTATTTAAGTTTGTTTATGTTTTAATATGGATGTTTGAAAACACTGCGTGTTTTATAAAACTTAGTTGCTTAATTCTTCATTGGTTATTAGATACTTAAGTTTTTTATCAAATCCTAGGGATATTTCTTTTAAAAAAGTGGTTTAGTGTTTTTTTTTAATTTACCATTGAAATAGTTTTTTTTTTCATTTAGACATGTATTTCCTTTTTTTATGACTTTGTATAACGAATCCCCACTCTACGTTTTACCAACCTATATTAATTTTATTCATTCCTAGTCAGCTTTAACTTGGTAAAATATTTTTACGCGACGACGAAATATTTACAACATATGGGACCCATCGTAATCCCGATTCGCACATGACCGGTTCCTTATGTATTGACTTGTCCCTTGAGAGCCATCACAAAATATAAGCAAGGGTTGAAATAACATGAGCGTAATTTTATACATGAAACTTATACGAACACTTTTTGGTTGTAGAGTAAGGAATTTTCAACTCTACACGGTATGACGAAAGTTCAGAATAGTGTGTAAGCTTTGGCTCCCAGGAAGTATTGTTTTTTTATCATTTTATACAATGATATTGTCTGATAGATAAATTTCGTGATTGTCATAATGGTTTGATTGAATTTTATTTTTTGTAGGAAAAACATAAAACCTTTCGGAAGTTTACTCATCAGTCATCTCCAATAACATTCATCAATTATATCTATTGTAGTCTACATGAAAACCTATAAGTCTTCTTGTTCCATAATTATACAAGCAAAAATCGTATAGATCTCTAAAACTTTAACTCACTTTAGCCACAAAACGGACTCTACATTATCCTTTTTCGTCTCAACAGAGGGCTATTCATGGTCATGCATTCACACTATTATATTGTACTTGTATGTATAAGAGTTAAGTGCAGCTGCGTCCTGCAAACTAACAACCGCAGACAACCTGATTTAAGGCAGGCGGGTCGATGGCCCGCTCTCTCCACTTAAGACCTCCACGATGTGTATTTGTCAGTGCCTTGAAGTAATGCGACTGTTATTGATTTGTAGACAACGCTTGCAGTTATCTGATTGAAACTATAGCAATTTGTTGATATGGGATATTAGTATTCATTAGAAGTCACTAAGGTTGAGTTGTGGTTGAGCATCGTGTGAATCTAGATCTATTTCTATTGAAATTTAAGTTGACATTATTATCTATACTATAATTTTGATCAGGAATTGATTTTTTCTAGGAATTGTCAGTTCAAACAAATAATAAAATTAGTTTATAATTTTATTTACCTTGATCTTAGATTTTAATATTTTTCCTCAAATAAAAGCAATTTGACATTAAATAATGACTGTAGATATCGCACATAATTATGTATTATTCACGAACTGTTCAATGATAACTTTTACTCAACGATCTTAATGTAAAAGTAAGGAATCCAAACACTTCGTTCGGTTCCATCTGTTTGTGTTGCCTCCAAGCGACTCTACGTGAAAGGCGATCGATAGCAGTGGATACCCCATATATTATTCGCAGTTTTCTACGTGTATCTATACAGAATTCAAGGAGATGTATTGGGTAGTTTTTACGTAATTGAATAAGAACCGACTCGCTTTTCTGTGGCTAGGTAAATAACGTTAGGTAGCAATTTCTTTATAAAATGAAGGTCACTGTGAACTATATAAATGTAAGAGTATAGTGTTTGTAAGCGTTTGAGTTAAGCAAGGTTAATTGGACTCTTTGTTGCACCAGGTATTATTCGCCTTGAACACAGGATAAGTCGCGTAAAAGGTATACTTCGTGACCTAAATTTATTTTAAGAGAATATCTATACAGGATTATTTTTTATTGAGTGCGTATATTCTACGAGTTAATCAGGTGCATAAAACTAAACAGCTTTTCCCAAGGAACATAAGTCGAAATCTTGATTACCTCCTGATTACCTCGTTGAATGTACGCAATCCTTAAAAAAATTGTCCTGTATAAAAGAAAATGTTATACTATTCATAAACGTTGATACTTCATAAAAATATTTATCTACTTATATATAGGTGCATTAATAAGTCTTTACGTTGTCTAGTTTTCCTTGTAGGACTAGGATTCCAAAATAAGGTCAAGTTGCATTCCATACGGATAATAAAATTAAATGAGAAAATTTCTAGCTCTCTCTATTTAAATCGCTTACTTGACAGGTTTATTTTGGAGTCCTTTAAGTTAGTTCTAGAACCAACTGTCTTGATCTTAAGTTGTGTATAAATAAAAAACATAAGTATTAAGTGTATTTGACATGTCGAAATTTATTTACCTACTAATCATTTTACTTATTGTATTTCTTTAGAGTTTTATTGAACCTTATTTTTTCAGAGCAAATCCGAATCAATGAATATCTTAACTTACAATCTATTGTTTGAATTTACGCTAGTTTTACAACAGGGCTTTATCAGGGGATTTGTTGAGTTTAGATTCCAAAATCCAAGGAAAACAAATAGATTTCACGGCGTCGTAAATATTCTTGATCGTTTCGCATTGCTGATATGAATGTTAGGCTTGTAGGCAAAGATACATTTAATAACAAATTTAATAGCAATAACGAGCCTTATTTACGGTAATTAGTTGCTATTTAGCATAATTAACATGTGATAATTACACTGTATAATTATGCGTTTCCCTCCCTAAATAATAAACCGTTTAAACATTATCTTTGTATTTACATTCATTATGTATTTTATATGTCAATACTTATAAATACAGGTGCGTAAACGTTTCGAAGAAAATACTTTTACTTTAGGAACACGCTCTCCGTTATCTTTTAAATACGAGTAGGTATTATATTTTGTCTCGAATTTTGTGCTACCATTAATTAATAATAATTATGAAAACAAGTCCATTAACCTCTTTTTATCGTTAGGTACTTTTATATTCACTTCAATATTATAATACCAGTATAATAAATTCACTGAAATGATTCGGGAGTACTAAGACAGACCCATTTAAAAATACTTATCAGCTATTACTAATTATCGCTTTCATAATATATTTCTACGATATTGTTTGCATGTAATTTCTAATTGTGAGAGTTCAACTATTAAAATGAACCTTGGCTATAATCTAATGAAGATAAAACAGGTTTTATTTTACGTCCTTATTCCGAATATGGTATTGACGGGAACATTCCGTAACGATGATTAGTACCTAGGTTACTGTGCAAAGGGACGTTGTTTACATATAAATGTAATTAAAAATTAGCATAAAAGTTCTCGGGGAATAATCACACAAGCTTCACCGCGGGAAAAGCGACTGTATACAAATGACAACTAATTAGAACTGTATACATTTTTTGCGATCCCCTTGTCGGTACAGAAGAATTAATTCAATTTCCTACCGTTCCTCATTATTTACCAATTAATTCCTTCATAAAACGGACATAAGTAGATAATTTCTACTTCTAGTAACAAAAAAAACTCACAGTCTCATGGTTACTTAGTAATTAAATACTAATAAAACATCACGTATGTAAATAAACAATAAAAACCCACTAACTATCATCAATGAGTTAATTATCCATAATAATGAACTGTTCATACGTACAAGGGAGTTTGCAGATTGCTAGTACATAATCGATGATATAGAACGCTATTTATTAAAGCCGGTCATACATTGTGGACATTATGACAGCTATTATTGAAATGGATGACTTTATTCGAGATAAATAGGTCAAGCGGTATCGCAAACGACATATAATGTTCGATTTAATTATCCTGAATGTTTCCATTATCGAGTCACCTATACGTAATTGTACCTACTGTAATATCTAAGCGATTAAGCTCAGAATTAAAGAGTTAACCGAGTACTTGTGTTTGCTTCGTGGGCTTCGGGTTGAGTTATGGAGATAAAGTGACTTTCTTCTATGTACTTTGGCAACTACTTAGTGCTTGGTGCAGACTGACTGAGTTTTGGTAGGAGTTGCATCTTCAAAACTTTAACAGACATTGTTCTGTTGCATCATGTCATGTTAAAGTGCATTTGGGTACAATCTACAGCACAAAGCTGTAGTAAAACTGCTCACATTAGTAATTTTTTTTAAATATGTCTTGTGTACGAGTATTGCTGTATTAGATGCTATATTATATGTATTACCACCCAGTAATGAAGAAGAAGTAGGTACCCACATCGTAAAGAGCTACAACTACCTATATTATATTTATAATGCCAGTTCTACTAAGCTACACCTATAAACATTCACATTAAGAGTAATAGATGATCATGCGATTAATAATGAATACTTTTTTTTTTTAACATAAACTCGGATAATTTCTGACGATCTCGTATTAACGCGTTCCAATTCTTGGAAGGCAGCTAGCAACAAACAAAACTACTAGATCAGTATTACGACTTATCTCATTTAGCTACGATTACATAAATTGTTATTGCTCGTATGATGCATTTCGATAATAAAACCAGTTTGAAGTGGCCGGCTGCTATATACCTTCAGATCTAGTTCTCGACAGTTTGCTCTCAATCATAATTATTATACAACTAGAACCCCATATCTCCACTGGCGTGATAAATTGTAATAAAAACTCTTTACATAGTACATCTCTTTAGTTCCTGATTCCAATAAATTTCGGTTTCATAATTAATTTGTCCAGTTTAGGAAGTAGGTAATAAAAAAAACTCTTTTTTTTGTGGATAAAAAGGTGTAATTTTGTATGTCTTGGAGTTTAAAAATATTTTAAATTCAATGATAAAGATAAGAATAGATCATAATTTTCCTCCAAGTAAACTGGCTCTAATCGTAACGTTAAGGATTTAAACTGAGAAGGGAACGCTTCGATTTATTGTTATTGTCAACAGATATGGGAATATATGACTCCCTAACACAATGTTTTTATCTGAGGATTAAATTCTTAGAGCACATTCTATATATTGGGCCATTACTCTTTATAATCCTGGTCATACAGAAACAAGACTTACAATCACATTTAAAATAATATCTATAGAAAAAGAAAAACAAGAAACAAAAGAGAGCTGTGTCCTTGAAAAATATTTAAATAACGAATGTAGACTGACCTAGAGAGTATAACAGTACTAATCGTAGATATGATCTTAATATACATACCTACATATGCACATGTATTTGTATATTGTATTATACAACATTCGTACTAATGCAACGTGACTTAAAGAACGTACCATTAGAACAAGATCACTAAAACGGTTTTACTTTTGACTGAAAGTTATCTAAAGCGATAGATCATCGTTGTAAACCATAAACTGTGTTCTCAGTAGCTTCACAAACGAGTTTTTATTTAAAAAAGTCATAACGTTGCAAATCGTCAACGAAACGCTTCTGGGGAACACGCGCGGCCAATTATGTATAATTTTGTAATTTTTTGGCGTCTCGTGTTTATTTTTAAGTATATTATTTTGGTTCTTATATTATTTAGCTTACGAGAATTGTAGATTTTTGTTGGTTTTTATTAATGTAACATAAAAAACATACGCTAATCACAATGTCCGTCATTTTTATTAACGCAAATAGTTTAGTAAGTATGTATATGCAAATTAAAGAAGAAATGTTACTTGTTTTTCTTTATTTCTACATTCTTCATTTCCCTCATCGTTTCAACAGTTTTTCTTGTCACTACTTTTATTATGTAAATGTACAAAAACAGTTATTAAATTACTACTTAGTTGCCAGTGACCATTGTTTTACGAACTTAATTTTACATAATTCGAAGTTCCCACTAATTACCACAACAACGTCTCGCCCTAGACAAAAAAAACAGAGTGGTCGGTGTATGTGTGTGCAAAGTTATAATTACATTGCTTCAAAACGCCAAATCCCACAGAACGTAATTATACAAAGTCTGCACAGGATGCGCGCCCACCTGACAAAAGTCACAACTAAAAACATTACACAGTCCATTCTAGTCTCTATAACACACGCGCTAAGGACCTTTTTGGCACAGAAAAATAATAATAGGGAATTTTCAGCAAGGATTTCCTCCTTTAAGCTGCGTCTGAAATATACGTTAGCGACACAAATAAAATAGGTGCAGTCTACCGCCCACTGCAATGTAGGGATTAATTCGCTTCGCCTCTGATGTTTTAATTAAGAACTTTTTTGCATTCCTCCACTACTGAGTCAGGGAAATGTGTGTGACTCTGTATGAAACGCAAACATTCCATGTCTTCAAAAGGATTTCTTTGTTGTGTCCTAATGTTTGAAATATAAGTCCCGGAAACAATTGACTTACACAGCTTTAATTTTTTCGTCGTCATTATTTATATTAGGAGCCCATGAGTTAACACTATAACAGGATGTTTAAACCACCAAATTGCTTCGCTAAGTACCTACATACTTCATTTCCTATTAGTTATTATTTGTGAGTATTCGTGTTTGTAGATAAGCCGCTTGCTCGTGAACACTCGTGGCTCAGAAAGCGTTATTTTGATAATATATTAATGTGAAGTGGTCGTATATTCTCATCGCAAGAGGAGAGAGCCGTTTTATTTTTAAAAATGACTCCATCAGTCACAGATAACGTTCCAGGGGCGTAACAAAAAAAATGTAATGCTTCGTATTATATGTCACGAACAATTTTAAAGTAACTAAATATTGTTCAGCTGACTTTACTCGTTAATTTTGTCGTGTTTCTGTGTCTTAATTGATTTATGATATGCTAATGTTACATGCATTAGTTAACAGTGTATCAATGAGTCATGAGATTAGGACACGGCTATTTTTGTACTGATTTTTTAAACTGTCTTGTAAAATACAGAATGTGAAAATATAATTCACTAGCGACCTGCCCCGGCTTCGCACGGGTGGACATTTATTTCTTCATAGTTGTGCACCCCCCTCCCCTGCGGTTTCGCCGTGCGAGTCGTGCGACACATATCGACCGGCGGCCATCATTCATTTTAATACCAAGTACAATTTTAAATTCGTAATATCTTTTGAATGAATTGTCCGATTGGAATAAAATAAAAAGTAATTTATAGCTATTGAAACAATCTTGCTCAATAAATAGTTTATTTGGATAAGGATTAGTATTTGACGATAATATGATCAATAAACATAGGCTAATAATTTTAATTACTTTTATTCTATGGAAAAGTGGTTATAATGACTAAAATATAAATGTTTGGTTTATACTATCGCGGACTTTTTTGTAGGCATTATTGAGTTCTACAACTTTTCTATAGAAGTCAACCATACATCTCTAACCATTTAGGCAGCGTTCGCGAGAATCGTTAACGTACGGCAGTTTTTTCTTCGACTTACTCCACAATTTTCACTACCACGAAAAATCCTATCTATTTTCCGGGATAAAATATAGCCTATACGGATTCGGAAGAATCCCTCTAAGTAATGGTAAAAGAAATTTTGAAATCGGTCCAGTAGTTTTTGAGCCTATTAAATACAAACATACAAAAATACAAAAATACAAAGGTTTCCTCTTTATAATATTAGTATAGATTTGAATAAGAAATAGTTTGTATACGTAAATAGTCCTAGATTACCTTCAAAAGATGGATATGCTATATAACTAAAAATAACGATAAAATTCCTATAAAAATGTCATGAATAGGCTTCTGTTACGTAGCAATAAGGAATTATAAAACAAGGACCATACACAATAAATAAACGTGTTATAACTAATAACAGTTAATGCTACAGAGCTTTATTGTAATTAAAAATATTATCGTCGCATATATTAAAAATATTAGCACTTAAATGCCATTGTACGTTGTAAAAATCTCGAAGAAGTTATGAATCACAGTGGCGCTCGACGTTGGTAGCCTCCGATTGTACGAAGCGACTTTTTCCGAGCAAACATCGTTTTTATGTCCCACGTTGTGGAGCACAGAATACAACGGCACACACCCGTCCAAGCACACATTATTGTATTAGGTATATCGGTCTCACAATAAAAGAGCTTTTAAAAACATCGTGTGGTATCTCAGCGGCCATACAGACGGTCGTGTTACGCGTTGTTTTGAAAGCGCATAGACCGATTACGATTACGTTTCCAACGAAGTGTCGACTTCGGGTTACGTTTTATACCGTCATTTGAATCTCTCGCTCGGATGTTTGGTCCGAAACGCTCGTTCATTAGCATTTTATGACTGATACGACCGATAAATGTGTAATAAGACGCATTCAGCGGGTCATATGATGTGATAGACGTCCCGGCCCGGCACGCTGCCACACACTAGAGGAAGTTTAGTTGGCACTACGTTATTGATCCATAGTCATTCACTTCGAAGCATTCTGATTCACTCAATGGGAATTATTGTACACTGCACTGCAGATGTTCCGCCACTGGTTTTGTTTGTTTTAAGCTTTTGGAAGTTAACATTTGAGTCTAATATCGTGTGTAACTCAACCTTCGTGACTCATGTTGGTACAATATTTGTATTTCATTTTATACCTGAACTTCTCAAATATATGGTGCGATTTTAAAAAAGAATTTGCTGAGAAAGAAATTGAACATTAAGAGCAAATTGCCAAGCTTATAAAATAATTCAGAAAGGTAAATAAACATGAAATTTAAATTGTAATAAAATCATCGCCACTTCACAGGGCGCATGTTGCATCGTAATTGCTTCATCGTCGCGTTTGAGAAACATGCAGAAATGAACCTTTCATATGCTTTGAATTTCATTTCACATCCGTTCATTTATTTTATAGGTAAATGTTGGGAAGTGCTGAAACATCTGAAGGTACTTTGAAGTTCACCCAATGTTAATGTCAATGTCTATGCTAAAATGTTCCGCTATGTGACTCTTTGAATCAATTATCAATTTATTCATAATAATATAGATTAAGTTCTTGGAGTTGAGCATGATTGGGCAGGTGACATCTATCCGTGCGCCATCTGCCACTAGGCCGATTGTCCACGCTTCGATTCGTTCTGAATAGCCTCACACCCTCATCTAGACATAAAGTCAAACAGACCAGGGGCGCGGAAGATCGTAAAGTTTTTTAGAACGTCTCTCGACAAAACGCGAATCGTAAAAGTAATTGGAGCCCATTCATATTAATAGACATTTACGAGGTCTACACCATAAAACAGAGATTGTCATCGCGTCTTACGCAATATCAGTGCGAATAGGCGATCATGCTTTATTAATTCGTTTTTTTTGCTGAATAGTTTTTATTAGCTTTAAATCATCACACCGGATATGTTTTCATGAATATAGTTGACGTTCATTGGAAATTGGCACGATTTCTCAGACAAGTTTCGTATGCGATACTCGGGCGTCGATTATGTTATTAATCTTGAGTTTTTATATGGGCACATCTGTCTGCGTTGTGAATCGTCGCGGGTGTCGGCGCTTCGTATCGGTAATATCACATACTTTACTGTTATGACGTAGTATATATCTATACAGCTTTTCCCCGATCACAGATAAATAGAAAGGCCATTAGGCTCGCAGCTGTCGCTCGCCCACCTCCTTTGGGACTCTCGCAATTTTCTTACCCTTAGTTTAATTCGAATCCCGAAAGGTTTTCCTCCGAATATTTATTATTATATCTTTATTAACGTTCGCATTTCGTTTCGTCTCGTTTATTGCGAATAAGATTTGTGTTCCGGACTCATTCAGTGAGCGTCAGAGTGATAGTTTTTATGTGTTGTTTTACGTTCGAAAACTAATAAAATATGCACCTGTCTAATAAATATCTTTGCAAACGTGTTGCGATAACAGGGCTACACACCCGCTGTTATAAATTATGCCGTTGGGTAACTTGTAAATGTAAAGTCTGAATTTTAAATCATCTCTTGAAGATGAAAAACGAGTTAGATTGTAGAATCACTAACAATTTTATTTTTGAATGTCTTTCCTTAATTTTTATGACCAACTAATAATATTCAAATTCTTCAGAAATTTGTATCTCGAGGCATCGTTATGAGTTGTTTATTGTTTTCATTACACAAGTCGTTGCGTAGCGCACTTATCAGTAATCAACCAACAATAACAATTTCTTTAAAATGAATAATTATAACACATTATAAACAGTAACTGCCTAATTATGACCGAGTTACTCGTTTAATTATATGTTTAATTTAGAATCACGAATAATTATTTTATTGAAATAACGAACAAAATATTTTTACTTTGCAATGTTTAGGTGTTTTTGTCCATTGAACTTTAGTAAAATTAATTGCTTGAAAACTTGTTTGTTCTTTGCATAAAAAGTAAAAAAAAAAACATTTAAATAATTTATTAAGAAATACAAATAACATTATATAATATAATATTTTGTAGTATGGCCATGAATAATAGAGTAGTGTAGTAGGAGAGAATGAGTGCGTATCTGGTAGTTAGTAAATCTAATTACACGCGAACCTGAGTGCCTTCTAATATATTATTCGAACCCTCTCCTTGTTTATATCAGCTATATTTTAAGTCCAAATGCAATATCGTAACGTAATTTAAAACAAATTAGTTTACCCCTGCAGAGTTCCGAATTTGAATACCGCATGGATGCTCGCGCCCTAGCATAGACATGATACCTTTAAAAAACAAAGGGCGAAATGTTGTTATATTTTATAATTTGAACCCCGCCCTCCCTTCGCGGAAAGCGAAAATGTTTTTTAGAATAGACCCCCCTAATGTACTGAATGTCTAGGTAGAGAGCTTTTAGAGAAAAAATGAGCGCTTTTATCTACAAAGAAATCGTTGTTCGTCTGATAGTGATGAGAAGTAGATGGGTACTATACACAACAACAATTTAGTTGCTTCATTTTTAAGTGAGGGCTTCTCTGCATCAACTTACATTCTAAAGTTTTCCAATGATCAAATTTTGTTTTTCTATTTTCTAAAGATTGAAATAAAACTACTTTTAACGGATTCTATCGCGGTTTATTCTGAATTTAGTTCCCGACATTTCAACACCTTTGCAGGACAACGTCGGGAACAAAAATCAAAATAAACCGCGATAGAATCCGTTTAAAGTAGTTTTATTTCCATGTTTAATATTCGCGTTAACCTCAGAAAACAATATCAGTAAAAGATAATTTTAGAAATTAAAAGTAAAAAAAAAATTAACTCATCGACAAAGGGAATTAAAATACGAATGCGCGAGCGTAAAACGTTTCCAATTACAAAACTAAATCCAAAAACAAATTGCATGTAAACCATATTATTCCCTGGTGGTTCACCCCACGGTCAGTCTGGCCAAAAATGGCGGCTGTTGCTAATAACTCCCGCACGGTCCGACAGGGCGGAGCGAAGGGGTGTTATGGGGTTGCAAACATGCAAATTTAATTTGCTCGTATGCACCCCGACGCCGACTGAGCTCGTTAGCTCCTCCATTGTACACTTATTAATTCAACTATATAATTTATGGCGATACAATTTTCTACGTCGGAACATTGCTGGGTGCATAAATTGTTTTAATTGAAAGTTAATGCGGGCGAGATACAATAGATTATATTCTCAGTATCTGCTGTTTTTAATTAAGGATAAGCTTCACCGTACCATAGCTATCAGTTAATCTCATAAATATGTAACAATGCTCCCATATTACGCACATTTTACACACAGTTTTAAATTAGCGATTCTCCGAACAAAACATTTAGTACATAAACAAATTAAACAGTAAATAAAAACATTGCAAAAGCTGGCAATTCCCATGATCGCTAAAATCTAGACAAAGAAAGCAAACTAATATCATAAAAACACAACGAGCGATTTGAAGCTTTACTCAAAAGATATAGAGTCGAGAATCTTTCAACACAACATTTTATTTTAAAGTTCGTTCGAGTATATATCGTGAACGTGGCTCAAATAAATAATATCGTTTTACATAGAAGACGTTTTAGTAAGAATTCAGAAACTAATGAACAATTGATATATACGAACGAGCGCTGAAATGGGGAGATAGTAGATATGGCTTTCATCGCATTGCGGTTTCCACGCTATTAAATTTCATAGCAATTTCTCTAGCAACTCTAACTCGTCGAAAAGCTCATAGAAGGCCAGCGTGTTATTTCCATAGGTACTTCGTAATAGTCAGTTTAAAGCGTTTTAATTACAGAGTTGCTATTCCAAGGGTGTAATGTGCCCTTAAGCACCCGACGACGGAGCCTCCCTTATGTGCTTGTAAACTATGATAGGGCAACGTTCCGCGCGTGTTGCCGCTTAAAAGGGCCAGTTACGTGTTTGTATTACTGCGTTAAACAGTCACAGTGTTTACTCAGTTAATTGTAATAGGTAATAATTTAACTGTTTATAGGCATTTAGTTCATCCTATGTAATTATCTCAGCCATACACTTTCATTAGGGAGCTAGAGGCGTCACGTCTCGGGCGAAGAACGTTACGTAGGTACTCTCTGTGGATAAATAACGCTGTTTACTGTAAAGTTTTGTTTTTATCAGCCGTTCTACTCGATGGAAACCGCAGATAATACAGAAGGAACTCCAACGTTGATATTAATCACCCCATAAGATACCTCATTCCCGTCACGCTACTTATCTCGTTCATTCAAGTATCTCGTTATAAATCTTAAGTATTTAATGAACCAGAAAATATCTAAGCGCAATTAAGGGGCTTTAATAACTCAAGAACGCGCTTAATATTCCCCCCTAGCCCCACCCCTTGTTATAAGACGAGTGATTAAATCGCGCCTCTCACGCGCTCCAGCGTCGCTGTCCGCCATTTGCAATGCCGCAATTATAATTAAAAATTAATCCGGATTCATGAAAAGTTTCATTAAAATTCTTCTTTGTAAATTTTCGGTTCTAAATCATGGCATTAATATGAATGGAAATGTGTTTAAGTATCCCTTTTGGATGGAAGAACACTTTGCACAACTCATTCCAGCTGAAAAACTGTGCAGTATCCCTCTGGCTTATCTTCTTCTATTTATTATATACCCAAAATATGCAAAAATAATAGAGAAATTCAAATTTGGCGAGTTGTTTAAGGCGCACCTTTACTTACATTACAGGGTCGTGATATAAGGCCCTTAACGCAGAATTTCGAGCACACATCGCGCTTGGGTAAGCTGTTATGTTCATAAAGCTACACGTGGAATTGCCCAACATACAGTTATGTTAATGTTAGACCTCCCTCACCGGGCCAAAAAAGATAGGATTGCAAATTTGCGGCGGACAATTTATGATGGCCGTTCAGCTCCCCTTGGGGCGTGGGGGTAAAATAGACCTATTGGCATTTGGGTGAGCTAGGCGCGCTCGTTGTCGGTCAAAATGACCCTAAACATTTTATTTGGTAGCATCGCTATTCACGTAACGTGTTGGAATGGCGTCGACTAATCTTGAGCTACCATTTAAGGGGTGTTTTCGCGCGTTTTTCGAATAAATATGTCTGGAGATTACATGAGTTCGCATAGGGTTTTAACGAGAGTACCTGTAAGTAACAGAATTATACCTTTTATTTTGTTCCACGAGTTGAATATTTTGGGAAACACGCACGAATAACATGTAAAGGTATGGGAGGGTTGTCGGTTGGTTTCAAAAGTAAGTATCTGGTAACTAAAGGGTATAATATTATTCTGATTGAAATGTTGTTTTTTTTTTCAGTTATCAATGCTGAAACACTAGTAATCAAGAATGGGATAAGTAGATCAAAAAGGTACGAATAATGAAGGAATTTATGAATTGTAGCGTAAGTAGTCACCCCATTATATTATCAGTTTCTGCACAGCTAAGGCACATAATTTATAGATTTACATGCGTTAACACCCCAAGGCTACATCACATTACACAACCGCAGGGTGCAAAAAATTATGCGTTCGATGCTCGCTCGAATCCCAATTTATTGGCCATCGATTAGCACCAGCGAGAGGGCTTTGTTTAATTGGAGTGCTACCGTGATTGGATTAACAGGCTCAATGTAGGCAAGCCCCTATTACTCCCGTAAGTAATGAATGAAAAAGGTAAATGTACATCCACAAACATTTCCCTCGGAAATTTTCAACCAGCGCGTACCTAATGCGGTCATTTTGTCCTATGAGCCACTTTATCTAATGTTTGTATTCGGGGATTTATTTCACTTAAACAAGTAAATAGTAGAAGAATAGTAACATATTGTGTTCACCGTGTACACTGAAATGAGTACTTATCTGTATTCCCACGTCGATATCTTCCCGAATGTAAATATGACACCCCATAAACTGAATGTTTTATCGGCTGCCACTACCATTCCAATTTATGCTGGTCATTTTTGTCTATTTCGAGGGTGACCAATTTTTAGGGGAGAATTTATGAGTTTTATTATAACTTTTTTTCGGGCTAATACCACCTTGAAACTAGATTCATGATACCAGCTATCGAGCGGACAAATAATGTTTACAGAAACCTGCTTCTCGTATTGTGAATTCAAAGTTATTGAAACGTACAAATGAGTTAACTTTACGGGTCACTGCCCAAAGTTAATCAGTTAGCAGAATTATTTACAATGTGACGAAGTCTTTCAAAACTCTGACAAATACCTTTTGTAAAAGGATTTGTTAACTAAATTAAGTAGGTATCATTGTCCGAAGTTAAACAAGGTAGTATCGTGTGAAACAAAAACAATTAATATGCTTACTGCTCGTTTAAATGTTTAATTCTTATACGCATAAATGTTTTTATTTAGTGTCAAGCGACACGTAAAACCCATAAATTTGTATCAGCTTTACAATTTATCAAGTAGATACGGATCGGTATCGTTCAGTAGTCGCCTTCCCGCATTGTAATCCGTTGTTTAGGACACAGTACGGAGCGAACTAACAAAATATTCTGATCTCGTAGCGAAGTAACGCCCTCAGCCGCCGGCCCCCGCTATTTATACCTCTGTTATTGGCACTTCTTCAATGTCAGACGCACCCTGCGCCTGTCCCCTGATCCCCTAAACCCTGCGGATGCCCCTTCATATCCCCCGACATACATTACACAACACCACTCGAATGCTAACGGCTGTATAAAATTATATCAATTGCAAGGATTTTATTGTCAAATTACAATTTCAGATTCGGCACCTCGTATATCATTTGCAGGGATAGGGTTGGTACATACATCCCCCTCTGCAGGACATCAACAAAGTAGCCGTTATCTACCGGCACGTTGAAATCTTGTCGTCCGCAACGCAGATACATATCGTAATGTAAACATGGAAATTATCGCAACGCAGTATCCGGTCGGTACTAAGAAACATGCAAATAACCAGTATTATTAAAAATATAGATACATCGCCTTAATTAAGGCGAAGGGCCGGCAACTCATATTCGAAGGCATGCTTCATTGATGTATAAAATTGTTTACATTATCGATTATCAAACGGAGCGTATTTTAAGATTACAGATGTAAGCAAGCATTACTATTTATATCGAACGATTGAGCTGCACCATGCGTATCATGTTTGACTACTCTTGATGAAAATACGTAACGTACCTATTTGTATATTTGCAGCTTTATTCACATATAATATAGTTTCTTTTTATATTTCTCTAAATGGGCAAACCTATTGGCATAAATTTATCGCCTTTCAAGTAAATGCTAAGAATTTTGGCAATACGTTACGATGACTTTAATCGATAACATTCAACTTTTCTGCATAAATCAAGAAACAGCTGTCTTTTACTTTCGACTGCGCAAAGAATTTTCTTTTAGTGAAACAGAAAATAACAAAAATAACTTATCTCCAGAAGTATCCAAGTTAAGTCTACCGGAAACTTACGTTAACTGCCAACATAAATTTATGTTATACAACTTATATAATGAATCCTTTACTATATAAAAAAGGAAAATGTACATCGCGAACATTCATACGGAATATTATTTCCTTGAAGTAAATTAATACTAAGAAATATGAATAAGTATCAAGTCGTGGGTGGTAACCGCTGGTAATTAACAATTCCTGATTACAATTTTCCAAGCTTAATTTCCATAAACTGTAGGCAATATGAGCAAGGCCTAGATTAAATCCATAATTCATGTTTGCAACATGAAAACAATTTAGCATGACATTGCAGATGCCATATAACTAGATAAAGTCATAAAAATGTTTTAATTATTTCGAGTAGAATGTTCTAAAGGACTGGCCGCAGGCGGTTGACCTCTAAAGGCGCGTCAAAAATCTCCGTATCGTACAATTAAGCTTCTCTACAATAAAATCACGTTTTAATTTCTTATTAGTGGCGATTAAATTACTTTGAATGTCACCGTAATTGGTCGGAGCGAGGCAAAGTTGCTTATTCCAGCCAGGACCAAGCGAAGTTCAATTACTTACAAAAAAAAAACAAAAGTATAGTAGCTATTCCTTTCGTATTTTGTGAACGGGACCGTACATTTTTAGGTCACACGAAATGTGGTTAATTATGACGTCATTTGTTATGTGTAACGAGCAAGTGGACTGTTTGACGGTGTGAAATGGCTATAAAAGCTGTTGTATATAGTTTCATAATACCTTAACATGCTTACCAACACATCTGTTTGATTTTACTAAAGTTTTGACATAAATCTGAACAAAATGTTCGCATTAATTTTTATTGGCCTCTCTAGTAGGACGGAACAAGGAACAAAAACAGTTATTTATAGTACATACGGCGATGTAAAAATAACGTGTCAGACAGCCGTACAAACATACTGTATTTTATAAAAAAGATGAATGTACTTTGACTACCAAATGTATAAAAATAGTCAATTTGGATGCGGCGACAATTAGGTACTGCTGGTTAAAAATATGAATGAATGTTCCTGTTACTTTTTTATTTTTAGGAACGTAGAGTTGTTATTTTAATAGTTTTGAGCCATTGAACATTTATTGAAATAGGATATCACAATTTAAAAATAACAAAAAAAAGTCATTAATAATTTATTCAAAGCTACTCCATAGTTTTATATGTCCGTATCGTAAAGAAACAAAACGACAGACCTAATACGATACAATCCGAACAATGGCAGGCCCGTATCGAGCTGAGGTGTCGCCCCATTCCGCAAAAGGCCTTACAAAGGTGAAACGTACCCCCACTCTCCCCACCATATATCAAGATTCGTATCTGAGATTTACGAAGCTCGCTGTGACCGCGATTGTATCTGTCAGATTAATGCGCAAGAGTGTTGTAGTACCCTAACCGCCTGGTAATATTACCTGCTGTTTCTTTCTACACCTTATTTACTGATATAATACAAACTACAAAAGAAAATACGAGTACAGATAACGAGTTTTAATTACTCGACTGTTAAATAAAAGAAATTATTCATTTATACTAGTTGCATATTAGTTATGTGTGTAATTGCCTTTGCATTTGTTTGTAAATTGTTTTTTAAGTGTGAGTTAATAAGCTCTATTGTAAAAGTGAGGTTTAGTGCTTATGACTACATAATACAATAGGAACTTTTTGTGTGGTTGCATTAAATATAATCTACTTTTATTCCTAAACTGTTTTTTAAGATTACAGTTAGATATTAAATATAACCCTTAAGATCGGTCATAGAGAAACATAGTTTACATCTATTTTCCATAACTGTACGGGCTTAGTGGCATGAAATGTCAGTAAATCAGGTCCGGGCATGTCGCCCGGCTTCCTCGTACGTGTGTAATGCGCAACTCTGGTCAGCGAGCCAATTTGTTTTTATTGAGACTACCCTCGAGTTATGCAAACTGGTCGGAAACGCTGAGCCCGCTGTAAACAAACTTAAACGCGACTATTATAAGCTGACCTCCCCGGCAGCACGCCGCGATACCAATTGGGCGATACCAAGCGGGTCAGCACGAGCCGGCATTGGTGGCCAGGTCTACCTTTAATCTCAAAGCGAATGTTTTCACAAGCGTCTGCGTTTGGCCTCCGAGGCCGCGGTCAGACGTGTGTAAACAATACTCTACGTTAATAGAGATATAAATTGTACGCATTCCATTTAATCCCTTTGAGAGCAATCGAGGCCTATAGCGTTACGAAACGCGTTATCGGGCCGAACAGACGTGCTGCCACGATACTTCGTCGCCTACATGTGGACTTTCCGGTTTTAGCCGCTGTGGTGTGTAACAAACGTCAGATCAAACTCTCAGTGTACTCCGAGCGAATCCTAAACCAACATCTCGTTGAACCGTACATAAAGCTCGCGATTTATTTGTAGCGCCATATGTTCTAAGTAATGATGGCGTCAAATTTGAAATAACTAATAAACTGTCTAGAAAGTAACATTAGCATTAGTTGGTTCCTAAGTTTGAAGTCATAGCAGACGAATAAAATAAATTCGTAGTAGTGAAATGGCAGCCATCGTATCTATATTAGCATAACGTAGTTGGCATAAACGGAGCAAACTAAAGCTTTCAGAAAGTTCGACGGACTGTTGAACAATGCCTCCGTTCACATTCTTGTAGCTATTGAGTCACGTCTGTGAGCGTTATGTACTAATAACACGCTGAATAACGTATATAACCCTATGTGTTACTGCGCAGTACATTGTTGACTCAATGTTTCAGAATAAAATTGTTTTATATGAAATTGAATAAGCATGATCATGAAGCGTATAAATCTGTCATAGATATCATTAAATCTCTTGTTGAATATATTACAATATTGGTTTCCAGGTAAATGCGTTGACTGTTTAATATTAATGTAAGGACGATAATCCTACTAGGTACCTACACCTACCCACTAAAATATTTTTAACCTTGCTGATGTTTTTTTTAATTCATTTACTATAAATAAACTAATTATTAATTCCTCAGATACCTACACTAAGAATAAGTTGAATCATATCACGTCTTAAACTAATAATTTCTATTCCAAGCCAGTTTTTGTTCTATACAATCGTCCATACGTCTTGTAAACTTGGCAATGTACAAAGAATGTGGGTTGGATTACAATCAATGCACATAATTTTGAAATAACATACAATTAATCCACGTCAAGAAAATGTCAATGTGTACCTACAATAGTTCCATTTATATGACAATACTTGTTTGTATGTATGAGTTATAGTGTATTCATAGCATAAACATATATAACAATGCCAGCATTCGTAAAAAGTCTTTACAAGATGGGCTATTCACTGTTTGTAAAAGTATTGCATTACTTGTTACAATGATAAAATTAATAATTATAATTACAAATAAGTTTTATCTAAAACTTTTTGATTTGAAATCACTTGTTCAAGAATTTCTCTCCAGTTGACAAATGATAATTCCGTGTTTTTAAAGTCCGATAATGAAATTAAAATGTAAACCAATGCTTTAGATAATTTTAAAAGCTTAAGCAGAAAATGATATTGATAAATTATAAAAATTGCTTCCGTATTTTATCTGCGCCTAAATAATCCCAGGAAAGTAAGAAGTAACTTTTATTCTGATCATCTTTTACTTAATCAAAGTAAGTCGAAAGATAACAAGTAATTGCAAGAAACTTATAATGTTTCGGGTGTTTAGTATGCCTGCACCTTACAGGTATCTTGAGTTATAAAAACGTACGTAAATGAAGAATTAAATCACGCGGCAAACATTTAGCATTTCAACGAAACCTAAAAGGAAAACATTAATTTAAGAATAAAAAAAGATTTTCCAAGAAAATTATAATCTGATGATAAATCCACCTGTCGCGGTTACTTTATGAACAAGGCTTAACCTTGTCGCGCTAACGTCACATTCAATGCATCACTTGCAGCGTTTAAAATACAAAATGTATTATTTAAAAATAAACAAAACACGTTGATCGATAGGCGCGTAATAAAATGTACTTTTATGCCAACAGGATGCAAATTCAAATTTCGAAAAGACACCATTAAATATTCACGTTCGTGTATCTAAAGTACTTACGTTTACATAAAAAAAAACTTGTTTCAAACCAGTTTATTTGGACTGATAGTGGAATCTTTGTTAATTAACGTAATTATACCTACGTAACGTAAGGATAAGTCTAAGAGGAGATATAATAATAATATGTGACCTATTTCTCTGATACGACTAGTTATTGTTCGTTCTAAGTTCATGATTCAAATGGAAACACGATGCTTCGTGATTTCCTTTTTAACAAAAAATAATTCCAAGAATTGTATTCTAACTCAAAAAACAGTGACTTCGTACGTGGCGCGGTTTTAGTATAAAAAAAAATAGTTCACTTGTTTCCCCGAAGCCGTTAGAACATAAACTTGGAGTTCATTCGGCTGTTTATATAATTTAAAGAACCAGTTTCATTCATAAAGTGTAATAAAAAAATGAATCTACGCTATGTTTGTTTTCGTAGTCAGAATAGCTATCAATTTTGTTGGGTAACTAACCCGCTAGCAGCTAGCACGCGTCCAATTAAGAGTCCCTATCAATTTCGCGGTTCGAAAACAGAAATTTCCAACTTTTTCAGCGCAAATCTCTCAATAATTTCAAGATATCTGTTCTGTTTTTTTAATGCACAGTTATTTATCATTCATTTATCAAGTAAGTGTACAAAGTCAATTTTTAATAACTACTCAATATAAATTATGAAAAATAAAAACCTAACACATGTTTTTACGTAAGCACGAAACAGCAGATTTTCCAATTGCTTTTTTAGCTTACTGGTAGCAAATAACAATCTGAGAAAAATCATAAATACTGGGCATATAGTATGCTAGTAAGTACACAAAGTATTTTTTTAAATTTCAATGAACTAGTACTTAAAAAAAAATGTGATCCACGCTGAAAAAACCCAATAAAGTCATGTGGAAAATCGTCGTCTATGGGTAAGAATTTATTGAAAATAACAATAAGCATTATATATTTACAAAACTGAGGTATTTATCTACCAAATCCAATTTTTATATTTCATTTCTGACTTCTTATTTATTTGTAATAAAATTTCTAAATAATGCCTTATAAACCGATGCGCTCGCTCGATACATTCCGATGATGATGATCCGATGAGGATGATGTCCGCCCCTGGTGCCCCCGGCCCTGCAAAGGGTCGGGGCCCCAGCCCAAAAGGCCCTTCTCAGGGCCACCAACCCGCTGCGCGCCCGCCCGCGCGCGGCAGAACCAACTCTGACCCGGAAATCAGAGTTGCTAGGTTCATCTTCAGTAACCAGACCGGGTCAACGCCCTCCGGCCACCGCCGTCCGTGGCAATTCCTTTCGGCCCGTGCCCATGGACGCCCCGCCGTCAGCAATGGTTTCCCGTAAACCAGCGCGCACACCCGCGCCCGCGCCCGCGAACCGCAGTACCGCTCCCCGCGCAGCTCCACAGACTCGTTCCGTGTTGAGCGCCGGGCCCAGCGACCGCGATCGCGAGTGTAGTGCTCCCGTGCCGCGTACCCCGCCGCGACCTGTTGTGCTCAGGCAGGCCGCGAGCGTCGCCTCTCCCGCGCCGCCGCGTGGCTCCGCGCCGGGCTCGCCGGCCTCCCGATCGCTCGTAGGATCGGCGGCGAGCTCAAGCTCTTCCCTGGCGTCATCGGCGACCAGTATAAACAGCGTCACAAGCGACGCTGTACCGCGGCCCAACATCGTTAAAAAGAAGGCACAAGCGCCTCCGAATAAGACCGCCTCTCTGCCGGACCTACCCGTCCTCGATCTCACGCAGGTCAACTTCGGGTTCGAGTTTGACTTGACGTCCAGCAGAGCCGCGCAGAGACGACAACGCAGTCCCGACGAGGATGATGCCGAGGAGGCGAAGCGCCCCTGCATCTCTGCGCCCCGTCCACAGCGTCGTGTCCGCGTACAGAGCGACAACGACGCACCTGCCCCCCTGCCCACCACCTTCGCGGAAGCCGCGAGGAGCTCTTCGCCACCCACCTCACAAAATGCAGGTAAGGCAGCCCCCGCTAATATTATTGTAAGCAGTGATGTTAGTGTTAATAACCCGCGCACAACCAACTCCTCTGGTAATGCCGCGCAAGCCCCGGGGAAGGTCAGGCGGCCTCGTTTTCCACCCATTGTGGTAGAGAAACTGCCACAGTGGGCCAGACATTTCAAAGCGCTACGCGACCGATTAGGCCGTGCGCCCAACGCGCGTCCGTACGGGCAGGGGGTTCGATTCACCCCTCAGTCGGACGATGAATACCGAGCCGTACAGAGCTATCTGTACGCGCTCGAAAAGGAAGAACCCATAGCATGGTTTTGCTATTCCCTACCGGCAGAGAAGAGCCTAAAGGTAGCCATAAGGGGGTTGCCTGTGGACACTTCCCCGGAGGACATAAAGGAAGAGCTGCGTTCGCTAGGATACGAGCCGGAATTCGTACGCCACATTAAGGCACGACAGGGACGTCCCGGCTGTATCTTCCACGCCGCGCTCAAGAAGACCCCCAACCTCACCCCCGGCATTTATCAAATCACGGAGCTCATGTGTATGCCGGGCGTGAAAATAGACACATGGCGCGGCAAGAGAGGGCCCGCGCAGTGCCACAAGTGCCAACAATTTAGGCACTCGTCGGTACACTGCCATCGCCCGGCCGCATGCGTCAGATGCGGCGAGAACCACCGGGCATACGAGTGCCCGAGGCCTATTGAAGAGCCCCCTACGTGCGCAAACTGCGGGGGCGACCACCCCGCGAATAGCTACAAGTGCCCGGTGTTGAAGAAGGAAGCCCGCAACAAACACGCGGGCACCGTCGCCATCACGGGCACAGTACGCCGACCACGCACGGTCACCGAAAGGCAGCCCACCGAACACACGGAGGAACCAGCATCCGCGACACTGATGGCGGCGGCAAACGGGCCCTCAGTTCGCGACGCAGCTCCCGCTACCAACAGGGGACGTAATAAAAATTCCCGGCGGGGCAAACGAGGCGCGAGAAAAGCGCGGGTAGGCGAAATCGAGGAAAAAACAGACCTACCCACACAACAGAATACTAACTTGGCCGAGAAGGCTAACAAGATGGTCAAGCCCCGCCCACTGACCGACGAATCTAGCGCCGGTGGCGCCACCAAACAAAACCCGTCGACAACTTCTCGGGATACCGCGCAGAGCGTACGCCACAGAGGAGGTGGCGCGCCTGCCAACGCTCACGACCATCGTGCGCGAAGGGGCCGGACAGCGGATATAAACAAAGATTGTTCCGCTGTCAACACATTGCCACGACCGGCACATACGGCCCAACAGTCGTCGGGCCTACCCTCCCGCGGTAGGGACGCCTACAGTCATGATGACGTAGGCCACAGAGACGCGGTTATTGAGGCCGCGATCCGGGTCTTACAGGACGTATTGCTGGCTCTGCGCAGAAGAGAGGACCCGGTGCGCGCAGTCCTCAACGGGATGGCAGCCCTCATAAACTACAACATAAATGTATAAGTTGAGGCTGCTACATTGGAACGCCCGCGGCCTCAAACCAAAGGTCGCGCTACTACGTCCCCTGCTGCAGGAACAGAACATAGACGTGGCGCTCATAAGCGAGACATTCCTGGGACCTGCAGACCAAATCAAATTCCCGGGATACCTCGTTTATAGACAGGACGAGCCAACAGTGCTCCGTGCATACCGCGGTCTGGCAGTATTGGTGAAACGAAGAGTCGTCCACCAACTCATCTCCGCACCACCAACATCACCGGGACCTGGCAGCATGTACGCGCTGGGTGTGCAGCTACACGCCGCCGGCGCCCACCTGCGGGTGTTCGCGGCGTACCGCGCTCCCCAGGTACCACTGAACGTCGCGGACATCCGCGAGCTCCTGGACTCCCCGCACCCCACCATCATCGCCGGCGACCTTAACTGCAAGCACCCGGCGTGGAACGCTGCCACTACCAATTCGGACGGCCGACGACTCTTCAACGACGCGGAGGCCTGCGGGTACTCGGTGTCCGGACCAGAGGCGCCCACCCATTACCCGGACAACGCAGCACATATCCCGGACATCTTGGACATCGTAGTACACCGCGGGCTACCTTGCCAGATCGCACAACAAGTGCTCGACGACGAACTACTGTCGGATCACCAACCGGTACTCGTCGTCGTCGACACTCAGTACACCCGGCTCGCTCGTCCTGCGCCACGTCCGAAGCACGACTGGACACGATTCGCGGAGACGATGGCGGCCACAACACCCAGCCGGCCTGTCGCCACCGCCGCCGACGTTGATGAGCTGGCGGACGACCTCACCGCTTGCACACAGCGCGCCTTGGAAGCGGCGACTGTCAGTTGTGCGCGCGACGCGTGCGGCGACCTGCGCCTGCCACGCCTTCCCGCGCGCATACACAACATGATCGCCGACAAGAGGCGTCTCCGCAAGCGGTGGCAACACACGCGCAGCCCCGACCTCAAGACCCAGCTCAACCAGCTCACAGCAAGGGTGAAGGCCGAGCTGGAGGAGTACGCCACCGACAGCTGGGAGGACCATATATCAGCCGCTGAAGGAGACTGGGCCTCGATACACAAGCTGTGTCGACGGCTCACGAATACCCCGGCTCCGGTGCGCCCGTTGCTAGACAGCGGCGGGGCGTTGAAATACACGGCCGCAGACCGGGCAGAGGTCTTCGCCGCCCACCTGGAGCGTCAGTTCCAGCCCAACCCGACCGACGACCGCGAACACATCGCAGCAGTCGAGAAACACCTTAGAGAGTACCTCGCGACGCCGCCAACGCCTGAGGAAGACCCGGTGGTGTTCTCCCCGGCGCAGGTCAGACAAGCGATCCGCCGCACCAAACCCAAAAAGGCTCCCGGTGCGGACAACATCTCCAACACCGCGCTGCGCCACCTGCCGCACAAGTCCGTGGCAGCGCTGGCGCGCTTGTTCACCGGCATCACCCGCACCGGGACCTTTCCGGCGGCATGGAAGGAAGGGCGGGTCATAATGATCCCCAAGCCCGGGAAGAGCGCCGCACGGCCGGAGAGCTACCGGCCTATCACTCTGCTGCCAACGATCTCTAAGGTGTTCGAATCACTCCTGCTGCGACACCTCACACCACACATCACGCCAAGACCGGAGCAGTTTGGGTTCCGGGCTGAACACAGCACGACGCTTCAGCTGTCGAGGATGCTGCACAGCCTCACGGCCGTCGTCAACAAGAGGGAGTACGCCGTCGCAGTATTCCTCGACATGGAGAAGGCGTTTGACAGAGTCTGGCACACCGGTCTGCTGTACAAACTCTCCCTGACCACCGCGCCCCGCCGCTTGATACAGGTGGTCGCCTCGTTCCTACAGGACCGATCTTTCAGGGTGGCGGTCGAAGATAGCTTCTCTGACGCGCGCACCATCGCAGCGGGGGTACCCCAGGGGAGCTGTATCTCGCCTGTGCTCTACTCCACATACACCGACGACATTCCCGCCACGCACGACTCCAAGCTCGCGCTGTACGCCGACGACGCCGCGTACATCAGTACATCGCTCACGGCAACGCACGCGGCCGTCAAGATGCAGCGCACGCTCGACGCACTCCCCGACTGGCTCCGCAAGTGGAGATTGTCGGTCAACGTGGGAAAGACACAGGCGATCATCATCACCAAGCGCAAAGCCGGATTCCCGCCACCCTTGACTCTACAAGGGGCCGCCATCGAGTGGACGCGTACGGTTAAGTACCTCGGCGTTACGCTCGATCAGCGGCTCACCATGCACGCGCACGTCCGCAACACAGTCGCGCGGGTCCGCCGCACCCGCGTCCTGCTCAACCCGCTGCTCTCATCGCATCTGCCGCTACGGATCAAGCTGGGAATATACAAGACCTACATCCGGCCCGTACTGACCTACGCCGCCCCAGCTTGGTTCGCCCTCACGTGCGAAACCCACATCGCCAAGCTCCGCGCGCAGCAGAACCTTGTGCTGCGCACCATCACCGCTGCCCCTCGCTACGTGAGGAACTCCGTGCTGCAGAGGGACCTGCGTATGGAGAGCATCGATGAGTTCGTCAAGCGCCTGGCGTCGAACATGTTCGAGCGCGCGGACGCGTCTAGCTGGGACCACGTCCGCGACATCGCGCCGTGGCACGCGCGCCCACCCGACGCCAGGCGTTACCCGCGCGACCTGCTTGCGGACACTGCCGCGCCCTCTACCGGACTTGACGCCGAGTAGGTTGCAACCACACTACACGCGACCTACTCACCCAAATAATACTCTCCACACACAACACGCATCCGCCGCGCGCGCGCTGTCACCTAGGTTAACATAGGCACAGCGCGCCCCGGCCCACACAAACATTACTACGCATTCGCCAAAACTCACACGTTAGCTATGTGTCGCGGGCGGGCGCACATAGCGACACGTACCCACAGGGTGACGTCACACACACCAAACAAGTCACCCCGACTCACACATACGTCCCTGCCCCTCGTTGCGCAACTGGCTAGACCCGGAAACGTAGCGAGACAGGGACAATACTTACCTTAGGCGAGCGCCGAACAAAGCCGCCGTCCGGCCGCTGATCGACCTCCGCCGGGCCTCCCCCAGGTAACTGGGGGTCTCACCTGGCTGGGGCCTTGATCGCACGGTCGGCGTGAAGCACTTCGGGCGCTCCTAACGGCACACCTCACCAACACAGCACGGGTAGGCTTATCGTTCACCCGCCCCGCACGCTCTGCGCGCACACGCGCCACACACCCCGTACCGCGGTACGGCAAAGGGGGCCTGGCCCCCAACCCAACGACCGGTCCGCAGGTCGCGGACTGAGCCGACAGGCCTCAGCCAGGGGGTATATGCCCCGAAGCTGACTCCCCACGCCCCTTGGGGGGCGGTGGGCTGACTCCGTAGTAGTAGTAAGATACATTCAGTCGCGCCCAAGGGCTTGTTGACGACGGACCTGTGTCGCCCGTGACGTTCGCCGCTCCAAACGAAACTCTTGAATCGCGCGTGATTTTGTACTACACCTGACCAGTTTTGAGACCGTGAGTAGATTTAATTTTTTATTTATGCAGTGTGAATTTTTATGATTTCATAATGTTGTTTATACATATTAATGTTTTGTACTATTAGTAAAATAGTGTTTAATTTTTAGAAAATGGGTTGAAAAAGTGATCTTTACTATCAAGGAAAAATCAAAGGTAAAAAGAAAAAGGTTGAAAAAACACGAAAAGCACTTGCAGTTCTTCGGTAAATATTTTAAATGTAATTACGAAAACTGTTAGAATTGGTTATTATTTCTTGAATCTAAAAATGAACTTTTTTATTTTTGTAGAGAATTAAATAGGCAGAAATCTACCGAGAATCAAAATTTACCTGGAACATCATCTATAAGCGAAAAGCCCCCATCGGACACAAGGTATTCCTTTTATCTAGATTTTTTTTTATTTATCTAATATATCTTAATATATATAAATCTCGTGTCACAATGTTTGTCCTCAATGGACTCCTAAACCACTTAACCGATTATGATAAAATTCGCATACCATGTGCAGTTCGATCCAACTTGAGAGATAGGATAGTTTAAATCTCAATTATATAAAAAAAAATTGAGACCGCGGGCGGAGCTGCGGGAAACAGCTAGTACTAATATATAAAGCTGAAGAGTTTGTTTGTTTGTTTACTTGAACGCGCTAATCTAAGGAACTACTGATCCGATTTGAAAAATTCCTTCAGTGTTAGATAGCTTATTTCTCGTGGAAGGCTATAGGCTATATATATATGGCGCTATATATATATATATATGGCTATATATATATATATATATACATATAAGTAAGTACTTTACTCGTTTAAAAAAAATGTATTATTAATTATTTTCAGTTACACTAGCAAACAGGATACATCAGGCTCTTTATTAGGTGAAAAGGGAGAGACAACGTATTTTTCAACAAATTATTGAGCAAATACACTGTATATATGAAAAGGAGAACGAGTCACCAGGGAGTTCAGGAACATGGTCACTTACTAAGAAAAACAAAACCACGGAAGTATGTATATTTCAAATATATTCAATTACTGATAAATATATGGGTGTAGTATGACATTTATATTGGGTACCTAGTCGGTACCCAGGATTATTTAAATCTATCTGTCTGTATCACGTTACATGTAAATATTTCAAACATCTTTGATTTGGAATTGAAAATATTAATGTCGTATTAATATAATTTCAGAACATGGATTTAATTCAAGAAACGCCTGTCTCAATCAGCTTTAATTCTCTCGATGATTCTTTAGAAGATTTAGTCATGGAGTTGGATCAAGTATGTATTTGCATGTACCATTTTAGAATAAAAATTTTGAAACATTTATTTATTTGTTTTGCCATTTTCTGGTGAAACATAATATATCCGACTCCTCATAATATTTGACCACACATTTCTGTTTTACCTGTTTCAGTGATTAAACATAACTAATATTTTTTCAGTCTGCACCATCTACACCGATACGAATTGAAGGAAGAAGAATAGTTGACTATCAGTATTTTTTTGACCAACTCGTGCAGATTTCACAACACTGTGTAAAGTTTGGATGTCAAATGAGCTCTCTCAAAACAATTGAGGAAAAGCGACGTGTTGCAATAAAGTAACTAAAAAATATCTCGTTTTTATTTTCCTGAAATAAAACACATAATAATAGAAAATTATACACTCCCATGGAGATAGTTGTTCAATTTGATAGACTGTACCCCCCACCTTTCTGGTAGGTACATCCTGTACATTATCTGCCTAGCCTTTTTTGTAAGTGACTGCCGTAACTACTAGGTAACGTTATTTTTATAAGGTACTTAAACATAACACGTCATAATCACAATAACATCCATCCAGTATTACGGAACTTAGTGGGTAATAAAAACTATGCAGTGCTGACAATAGCGTTTACGGACCAAGAATATTTGTTGGCGCTACACCGTACGACAACGCACACTACGATTGTCAGCGATAGTTCGAACGCACACAGAGATACTGCGCTCAAATAGTTACCTAAACTAGTAGCGCGCCGAAATTGATAGGGACTCTTAATACATCATAAGCTTCCTCTAAAAAGTTCTAAGTGTAGATAGTGATCGTACTCAATTCCGCCCAGTAATTTTCGAGATCTTGAACACACATACTGACAGACATACGCTCGGGTTTTGTTTCTTTTTAACGTGTTGTGTTGAAGTGTTAAGTGTTAAGTCTCGGACAGCTTAACTGTTTTGAGACCTTGCCCATAAAATTTGTGGTTAATTTCAAGTCAATTGGTAAGAACTGATTCACATTAAAAATAAATATTCATGAAATAGTCTTGAGTTGTGTGAATTTTCGAGTACATCAATTACATTACGTGATAATTAAAAACGTAGTAAGTATAAATAAACCTTTCACATTGGTGTTAATTAAAAATAACCAAAACTATGAATAAATATGTACTTGGCTTAACCCGTTAACGCTGTTGGGTTGTGTATAGGTAACATTATTTTAATACAACGTTTTGAATATTCATACGCGGTTCCGATTTTGGAATTTAATATAGTATCGATTATTTATCTTAATGTACTGGAAAATATAGTGGGCCTTTGCGGCCTTAAATTTTAGAATGTAGATATTTAGATCTTATGTTCACGGTTTTAAATCGATTGGGAAATAGATCATGCTGTAGGAACTGTTAATGTTTATTACAAACATTTTATATTGGACTAAGCGTGATTCGGAAATTGAAATATCGTAGGCAATAGCATAAATATTAATGCAGTGTTTCTCTTTCGCCCAAACTTATAATAGTATTAAAGAGGTTACCTGTCACTTAATTTGACCTTTACAGATTGGGATTCAAAAACAAATTACGATTCATAAATACTAACGAACGAGTTTTTAAGCTAATAAATTAAGAAAATTATATTCATAACGGTGTATAAGTTGGCTATCAAAAATGATCCGTAAATCAGTGTTCTGACACTTACTAGAATAGGGGGTCAAAGCACTCTAGCATTCTATACCCGAAAATAGTATATTACGTAATGTAGTGCGACTATACAGCTAGCATCAACAAATACAACCTTGGTTGATGTTGTGAAGTAGGCGCAAGCGTTCTTCAATTGTCTTGTTCATTTAATGAAGAGCATTTGGTATAGTAAGCCGAGCACGACGCTCGACGCATACAGCTCTGTATGGCATTGACATTATTTCTATCGAACTTGAAATAAAAATAGAATCACAAAGATTTTTTTATTCGATAAGTATTAATCGTTTTTCTACCATATAGTAAATTGATTTCTGTGGCATTGTGTATGATAAAGAGAATACCTTTTGATATGGATAATATTTCTGGGTAAAAAAAATATCACAAATTTATTTAATAAGGTTTTCTGATTTCAATCACTTTTAATTAATAATATCTTACAAACAGATCGTTCGAAATAACGATAATACTGTACACGGTTATTTATAGTTATTAATTAAGTATAGAACCGGCTGACCTTAAAAACATACCGACTGTTTTAAATTATTCGAAAAACGAATAAGCAACGTATAAAACAAACAAGAGAATATATCTTTTATATAGCTTAATAACTTGACGTTCTGTATCTTTTTCGACGGCGTAAAAGAACAAAATAAGACGTCTTAATGTTAAAAAGCATGCCTTGAAATATCAACACAGTAGAGCAAGACAAGATAAGCAGTATAAGGCAGTGGTATCAACGATATTATGCATGAACAGAGTTAACTTATTTGGCGACGTACGGGTGAGTCGTGCATCTACGCATTGGCGATGCGCAACACGCCAACGCAACTTGGTGGTCAACGCGACCATTATGGAAATTAATTTCCGTGTAAAATACTTTGGCGCCCAGAGCCCATAAACGTCCGTAACTCATAACAAACGCATATTACGTATTCTATAACCGTTAATGTGACTGTCTAATAAACTATTCCGTTTAAAAATCGACAATAGTCAACTACGATAGCTGGTTATAAATAAAATGCAATAAAATTTTAAACAATAAATCTTAAATTGGATACACTCGTTTATGCGAAGAAAATTAAATGGCGTGCATAAATCAATCGATGTTTCCCCAACTCTTTACTTTTTTAATGACTTATAAACGTCTGTGTCTATCGGCGAGCCGAAACACAGATGTGGGCCCAGCTGTTTCTATGACAGTCACGTTCACGAATCTGACAATGTGTTTGTACTATACTACGCCACGGGCTTGGCTCGTTAAATTTTTATTGCCACAAGGTCGCCACTTTATGGTCAATTCTCAACAGTTATTGTTCGCGGACAAACTTTTTTTACAACACTAGCGTCAATCACTTTATAACGGTGGAGTTACGATTGACAGTGATTAAGCCTTAATTGTTATGATGCTATAAAATTCGTTTTTATATACTCCGAAAGTGTTATGATTATCCATTTTTTTACGTTGATATATTGTTTGTAAATAACTTGCTGATAATAAAATGTGTAGCCGCACTTTAATGGCCGAGCATATCTACGTAAATAAAATGAACTCCACAAGTGATAGATTTATGTAACGAAAATTAATTTCATGATGATGACTCTTTCAAACACACAAGACGAACGCGCTGAACCGTCACAAGGATATGTTTATTATGGTAAGATTCGGGACTTACTTCTGGCTCGTAAGCACGGTGTGATAACAAACGATGTTTTGACTACGATTTTGGCGATATCGACTTTCGCACAACTGCCGCAAAGCGTCCGTAATAAAGCAATTTGCGGGCGTGCCAACAAAACAATGGACCCCTTTCTAAGCTTGTTTTAAAAGCTTTCAACGCCGTGATTTAAAACCCTTTGACTTATACCTTATTTGTAAACATCTTGTAAGCACAAAGGATTGTTGTTTACAACAAAAACGAGAATTTGCACAACCCTATTGCCGTGAACCCTTTGTTTAGATTTTTTAATAAATTTGCAAAAAGTTGTGAAAGTAGCTTTTAAGTAAAAAAAAAGGAGTTCCGTAGGCCAATGTTACGCTACTTCAATTGCTAAAATAGGGACAAGTAAGTATAAAACTTTCCTTCGTAGATACCCAAAATGGTAAATCGTTTGCAAAACACGCTCTTATACAAGATTGCGTTCCAAGGACCGGGATGTTACCATGAACTAAAAATTTATTGTTATAGTTATTAAAGATGGGGGATTTAAATGCTACTCGGGTGCTCCCAACTTGCTTATTTATATAACTTTGGGAGGAAAATGCTGTTAGCATTATAAACATCAAAGGAAAATTGCAACGGGGAATAATTGTGAGGCTTATCTGTACGGAACAGATTTACCCAGCGTTGAAGGTCCCTGACCATTTTTGTACCTTAATGGATGGTTGCATAACATTGACCCACTATTCAAGCTTTGTTCTTGGTGAAAGTTTGTGTTTATTGCGAACCTTTTAAACCCTTTTCGTCACTTTTTGCAATAGAACAATACACAGTGTTTAATTGTTTGTTGGTCCTGGATAAAAAACGTAACAATACTTCAAAAATTGGGTAAAGGTAGCTAATAAACCAACGTGATATATGATGCGTAACACAGGTAGCTTTTAAGGGTTAGCTGACGAATTTTTGTACTAAAAAGAGTACACAATACTGCGTCTGTTTAAGCCTGTTACATACAAATCGATAAAAATTAAGTTCAGTAATACAAAATAAGTTAATTTAACGTCTTTAAAACTCCAAATAAAAGTGACGTCATATCTTTGTCAATTAAAAAAAGTCGATTGCAATAATTCCACAAAGCCATCTCAAATGAATAATTGCAACATAACTTTACGACAGCCATCTAAGGATTTAAATCGAAATCTTAACGCACATAACCTTTTATAAATAGATCAAATTTTAATACAATAAAACTCACGACTTCAAATCTTTTTCTTATTTTCTTAATAGGAATTAAAATAGATATATTTATAAACCCACTAAGCTTGGTGACAACTTATTTAGTTAATCACGCGACCCAGTTTCAAACAACTCTTGCCTAATACAAATCCCTCCAACAATCATGTAAATCCCCACAAAACATTAATCAACACAATTAGGCAAAACATTGTAAATACGATTTATTGGCTAATATTCACGAAGTTTATTTCAAACATTCTGCACTTAATCGTATCACTTATTCACAAGTGGTTTTAAAATTTTCGTTATAAAAGCAATAAATATTTCAGTTCCAAAATTAAGAATTCCGAATTCTGAACTGGCGATATGCCATTAGGAGCGTTGTTTAGTCGTATGTGTGTTAAGATTCTTTCCTTAACTAAATATACTTAAAACTAAAAGAAAATAAATTTGAAACGATAAATACCATTGAACTCACCGCAGACCACCCGGTCGAAGGGGCTCATCCAATCTGGAAATGGAAAATCTATTATCAATCGTATTGAAAGTTCTTTGTTTCGGCCAGGTCTCATGCATAACATGTAAAGCTAGATACACAAATTATATTAAAACACCACAATCAGTTCCTATGATACATAATGTTGTCCACAACTTTGCATCTTAGTAAAAAAAATGCTTGAAACAAATCTACTTAACTTAACTACTACACGAAAATTATAGAGCAAATAAAACAAAACAAATGTGTAGGCGTCTACCTATATATAATCAGCAAATATATACCTAATTAACACAGAGAAATCCTGCAATAATTTTAAAATGTTATTCTTAATAAGTTTAAAAGGTGAGGTTAAATAATAAAACAGATTAATGTGAAGCTCAAGTTGATTTCGAAATTTCAGTCACAGTAAAAATTGCTCTGCTTACTAAAATGGTGTGAATTTTAGAAGTGGCGGAATTAGGTGTTTTATTTTGCCGTTAAAATTATTTTAGGTGTTTTATTTTGCCGTTAAAATTATTTTTTCTACTTAAAGAAAGCTTATAGCCTAATTGAGGTACTTACTACAATTTAATGGATAAATTAGTCGTTAAATTTTTAATGGTAGGTACTCTACTTTAGAATTTCACATAGACATTGCATGTGAACCGAGTTAAAACTAAAACAATTGACAGTTAATTACACTTTATCTCCCATCTAAATTACGAGTAAACATGTTTAATTGACTTTTATCAATTAGAACTAGTATTTAGTTTTTATAGTGTCAATGCGCTGAACAATGAAATAGAATGTCTGTAAAGAGAGGTATGTGAAAAGTATTGCGTCTCTTAGTTTTAAACAAACCATTTTTAATTTCAAGAATTATTTTAAAATCTTTTAGTTTGTTTTAAGTTACGTTTTTAGAAAGCAGTAATTAGAAATTAATGTTGGTATGTCAACTATTTTTATTTATTTAGTTAAAAAAATGAACCAAAAGTTCTCTTTCTTGATGTAGAGTTGCTTTTTATAGTTTCGAGAATCAAATTGCTTAATAAAAACTCTTGTAGAGTAGTAAATATATATTAAAAAGATTAAACCTATGCAAGGCTTAAAAAGTTTTATTTCAGGCATTACATGCAACAACAACTGTCTGCTAACTAAAACAGCAATGCAGACAAAACAATCTACTTAAAATTCAGCGTTGCAAATATAATGATTCACAAATAAATTTACATCCAATTAAGGACGTCTGTTAAGCTACTCCGGTTCTTTAGCAACGTTTAAATTAACGATTTTTACCTATCGGAAACATTTAAATTCTCTCGATTGAGTGCAGTCGTTAATTATGCCGCGGCTGCATAAAAAATTTCGATTATACGATTCATACGCCGTTTCTATACCAATACTCGAATTCACAACTCATTCCAAGATAACAATTACAGGATTTTAATTTCAAATCGGGAACATTTTTAAATCAGCTCTCGAAACTTTCGAAAAACAGTGAAGCTCTGAAATCGAAAAGGCTATGTTTTGTATCAGTCCCATAATTAATTTGGAAAAGATAATGTTAATTTTCAACTAAAACTATTTACATTGTTTTTATTTAATCATTACAGGATGCTCCTATTAAGCTGGTCGTAAACATGCGCAAGTGAATCAAGATTTTTTTGTAGCTAAATAATTTACTACCTAATTATACCAGGCACTTACATAGTAAGTGAACATTACCTAGTGGTGTTATGAAATATAACAGTTTGTGTAAACAATACGGTATTAACGATTTAATGAATAAAGTGCTACAAATAGCAGTCAATAGTATAAAGGGCTTTTGATGGCATGTGGGTTCCGATTGCACACGGCGGCCTGCGATTGGTCGCGGACGCCGGCCATATTGGTTCGGCGCATGCGCTCTGCGCGCCGCACACATGTGACTGGCGCTCTTCTTTTCCGCGGTATACAATGTTTACTGTCAAGTGCGAGTTGCGTTCGAAGATTAAAAGTACTAGTAATTAAAACAATAGTTTAAGTAGGTAAATTGAGGATGTTTTTTGTTTTTATAATTTTAGTGTTTGTTTTGAGTTTAGAATGTTTTAATTAAAAGAAGATTTATGTAGAGTTATGCACGTTATTGTTTTTAGGTTATCCTACGCGTTTCATACAAAGCGCACTTGAAAACCTTAGCTTTTAAAGTATTTTTGTAATGTTACTATTTCAGCGATAGACTTTCTAGCTAGTAAAATTATTGAATAGAATTAAAGTTCATTCAAACTCCTACTCGAGTAGTGTATGAACGTAACACGCTCTTATTCTGTCAAATTGTTGTAGAATGCGGCGCGTCACGACGATAACTGTCGGCTACTGACAAGCCCGCCATTTTAATTTTGTGTGCGCGCGCGCAAGCACCTGCCACCTTATTTTTGTCTTCGCGAGACGGATTTTCACCTACATCAGCCCGGACACTTTAATATCCCAGCATTGCCGACAAATCACGAAAATAGTCCATTCCTAAACAAATACAACGCGATTATAGGTCATTTTATATAATTTCATAGATCTACGACTCTGTTATGACGTTTCATTGGCTTTGATAAACGTTTTTTTGCGTGACAACTGTACGCCTCAGTGCCAAGATGAGCAAATTCTCTGGATATGTAAAACTTTGATTCACATGTCTTATCGCTGTCTCGGCTTTGAGTTATTTATGTGCAAATCTTTTGCCCGATGAATCAGTTTATCAAATTAAGTCGTGCGGCAATATTTTCGTAGATAGAACTCTTTATTCTGTAGTACAAACAATTTTGTGCCTTTACTAAATGTAATAAATGCGGCAATAAAGAATTATATTAGCAAATTTATAAAGAAATACGAGATTTTAAAAGTTCTACATAACTCTACCACTCGTATCTCAATTAAGCTAGTTCTGCACTTGAAATAATTTAGAATAAGTTGAATTATTATGCAAATAAATGTAAGTTAAATAGATGTATATCGCCAATATTTATAATTGATTTACTACTTTGAGAACATGATTTTGTTAAATAAATATAATTAATATAAGTTTGCCAGCAGCTCTTATGAATATTCATACCTAGATTTATCAAATAAATTAAGTAAAATGGTTAGGTAGGTATAATATGTAAAAATGGTTATTTATTTTGCCTAACCCTACGAAAACGACTTCTCAATGTGACATTCATTAATAAAATAATAGTTTGCTACACATTTAAAAGTGGAATTCCTTTTTTTACCTGCTGGATAGTTCGTTTTTATTTTTATTAAATAATAACATTTATTTATTGATCCTTAATGTGGTATTATTATGATTTTAATTTTATTAAATGTTTTTTTTTACGTTTTGCCTATTTATGTTAAACGACAGTAATTATAATGACTCGTAAGTACCTATTGATAAAGAATAATACGGAAGAACTGACCTATTTACTTTTAGATTGAAAGAATATTACCTAATTTATGTTACCTACTAATATTTTCATTGTGTATTTATATAGTTCATAAGATGTACAAAAATAAACAAAATAGGAGACTCTACCTTTCTTCAACACTAAATAATCAAACTAACTTTAAGTTTTAAACATCGTTTAAATTTATTTTTAGATAAAACAAAGAAAAATATGTTCTTACTTTTTATCTATAAAACAAAGAAAGAAATACATAACATTGATTTTAGAATAGATTCGCATTTTATTGCCTTTTTTATAAAGTAGATAATTTTATAGTCAATTTACGATGTAAATTTAAATTTTATCCAATTTTAAAATTGTTCCCTATTTGCCTACACGGTTTGATATCAAGCAGAAATTCATTATTGTTAAAATTATTGATGCCTTATTAGTTTAATTGGTTATTTACCTAAGTATTTTTTATATTTATCTAAAAGATTAATGTGAATCATTTACTTTTTATAAATATTAATAACTACCTTCTATTTAATTACTTTTAGATACCATTATAGAGTAAGTAAGTGGCTATTTTTCACATGATTATTAAGAAATCCCTATTTACTTTTTTTTTATCCCTACTTATAACTAATTTTGTTTATTTACTAAAACATTGCTTATATACTGCGCCTACATAAATTGACGTTAAGTTTCTCATTTTTACTGGAAAGTATACAAAATATTGAGCACTGCACAGTTCTGTTTATTTTTTAAATTATTGAATACATTTTTAATATTTATTGAAGAGATTTTATTTCTTTCTTTTTTATCAATTAATCTCACATAATTATGCGGTACTTAAGTGGCTATGTATTAAACCAAATTATTGTTTATGTATCAATAACCCCATTTACTTTACACATTGATATTTATAGAAACTAGCTCGTTTCCTTAGCGCCATTCAATTAGGAATGGTATTGCGAATTGTTAATAAACAATTAGATCGCGCAATTTAATTGATTTCGATAAGTGCGTGTTGTAATCACGGAAGACTTATTGCTAAGTAATAAAACTGCGTATAAAAATAATCGCACCATTGTATGCAAAACATACAGGCAGTTTAACTCAGTAATGGTCACCTTTTTTGAGTACTAAGTAGACCCCACAAGTATTAATACTTTTACTTCCTTACCTATATAAAATTACTGTTATTTATTTATGATAAGGAAAACCAATAGCTATACAAAATGTGAAAAACCAATGAGGATAGAAAACACAAAGGCAATTGCAGTTTTTCACAGATAGCTACAGTACCTACCTACAGCGTGAGTATCATATCATCAGTATATAATATAGTTGATGATATATAACCATACCTACTATCATTATTATAACGTAAAAGTTTCTGAGGATGTAGATATGTATATCTTTCAAGAAAAAATACCTATAAAGGGACCTTAATAAAACTTTATATAAATTTAGTTCATTGTATATAATAAACTATATATGTACCTACTACAATATATATAAAATTTGTATACCTACTATAGGTAGGCTATATACCTAATTGGTATACCACGCGGGTAAAACAACGGGAGTAAACTTTTATTTTATAACCGGATAGAGTTCGACTCTATCCACTTTCTTGGAACCAATTAAAATAATGAGACAGTTATTTATATTTTTAAAACAGCTTAAGAAGGATTTCCATTATATTCTTACTGACCTAGAAATCCATTTTCCCGGTTTTGCGTGTGAATTAGTATTTATACAGTCAGCTAGAGTATTTGTAAATCAATTTGGCTAACCGTTGAATTATTTAAAGCATGCTCTCTAAAACACATGCCTTCTAAATGGATATTGTTTTATAAGTGGCAAGATTTTTTGTTTTAATAGATCAGCTGTTGCTTATATATATTATAAAAGTTAGTAGGTAGGTATCTAGAATTCAACTCTTTTGAAATTTATAGAACGTTGAATTAAAATTATTTAGTGACTTTTTCCTATACCATTTTCATTTAAATTCTTTGTTAGTGCATATTATTATAACGGCCAGTAATAATTGTTTTACATAGATTAGACTGAAAGTATCATTTTGTAACCTGTTCCCTCAGTATCGGGAAGTATATAATGAATCCCATTCAATAAATATACCTATATTTAATAGGTATTAAGGGGATATTAATTATAGTATAAAATGGCTTCCTAGGTAGACTTTGCTAGTATAAGTTAGTCCCGCCCATTGCCGTCGGCTTTGGGGCGTGCCGAGCGGCCGTCGGCATCGTCCGAACGTAGAACGAAGGTATAACAACCGACCCGAAGCGCTAGCGCAACATTAACGACCTCTACTTAATGTTTTATAGTTTGTTTATTACAAAACACCTTTATAAATACTTCAATTACCATCTTTGAATTTAAAATGTATGTAAACAATTAATGATATCAATCTAAATGAAATTATTTTGCTTTGTAGGTTTTCATAGTAATATACACCTATGTACAATAAATTGATGTTATATACCTACCACGGAATAATAGTTTTTTGTTTAATTTTTAATTCATTGTTTTTTATTTCATTTTAATTAGAAACAGGCATTATTTAAATTTACTTTGTAGAGTCAGTCATAAAATCGTACAAGAATTGCCATAATTAACAATAGGCAAATTATAATAATTCTAATTAGATTAAGTAATTAATGTTTCTTTTATGTATTTTTTATTACCAATTAAATTTTGTTAATTACTTGATAAGTGACGTAAATAAAAGATTACAAATTTTAATTTCAAATAAAATTCTATCTAAAGTAGGCGTTTAATTTAATCAGAAGGCAACTAATTTTTAAAGCATTACGGAAAATAAAATGAGGCACGTAAACGCAGTATAACTACAAAATATCTAGTCATAACAGGACAACAAAAGCTACAAAACTAGTACAACTAAAAATGGCCGATTATATATTTTCTTCTTTCTAATTAAGATATAATTATGTTGTGTTCTAAGCAATAAAAAAATAACATTGAACTAACTTTTTCAGGAAAACATACGCCAACATCACAAACGCAAACTGGCATGCATTGAAGGAGTAAAACATTTACCAGTGATGGACATCCAGGGGTAACGCGGTATGTCTGGCAGGGGCTGGGCCGAGGGCTGCGAGCAAGCCGCTCCCATGGCGTCCACGGTGGCGGCGGACGCTGCCGATGCCGCGGAAGCCGCTGCTTGGTGGTAGAACTGAGCAGCGGCCGCCATGCTGGCCGACGCCGCCGACACCGCCGCCCCGCCATTGTGCTGGCCCAGCGCGTAGTTCACCATCGGATCTCCTCCAACCGCCGTCGGGTACCGACAACTCTTGTCATCCGCCGCAGACAGGCCGCCACCAGCTGAGAACGGCACCGAACCTCCGAACTGCTGGTGGTGCGAAACGTATGGATACATCCTCGCCGGCGCGCCCGGCGACGCCGAGGACGAGGACGAGGACCGCTGCGGGCTGCCGGCGCCCGGCGAGCCTGCCCCCAGCGCTGCCGCTCCCAGCCCGCCAGACAGCGAACTTGACAGCGACGTCGACAGAGACGACGACAGCGAAGATGACAGCGACGCCTCTATAGGCGACGCCCCAGCACCCGCGAACAAATTCTGGTGGTGGAATTGCTGGTGGTACTTCGGGAGCATGCTATCGATGATGAACTTGGAACTCATCGCTCGGCGGCGACGCGGCGCGCGACGATCGCCTCGCGGGAGATGCGTTTATCGCCGGCGATTCGGATCGATTCTCGCGCGTGCACCTCTACTATGGCCGCGGATCGTTTATGACCCGCGTATGAGGCTCTACGACTCCGAATTCCCCGTCGTGGCGAGCGTTACCGCTGCCGCGCGCCGCGCTCGAGACAGCAAAACACACCACGTGCGTGCGAGCGAGACGCAATCATGATCGGGGGCGATCCGCGAGAACCCTCTCCGTCTCATTAATTCCTACCTGCGTGGCTTATATTAGAAAGAGATAAAAGCTATTCGCTAACGACCATTCTGACGGCCATTGTTCGTAATGGCGCCGGGCACCCCGCACCCCCGCGCCGACCTCGTCTACACCAATAGTGATCCGGTGCAGAACATTCACCGCCAATCACAAACCATTCCGGCACTTCTAGCTGTCAAATTGAATGGCTTTAAACAGAATTGCAACATTACTTTTAATACTAAGTGTAATATTTGTAATAATTATCTGATATTGGATAAAATTTTATTGTATATAATTATTTGGTAATCCTGAATATTCTTGGAGACAATTTAAATTTTAAAACTTTATAAAATATTTTTTTACGGTCGTTTGTATTTCCTGTGCCACACATTTTTGGCCGTACTATTTGGGTAATATTGTAAATATAATTGTTATAAAATCTTATAAACATGGCTGGAACTAAAATATTATATATCGGTAGTAATTCTTAGTTAATAGATAATATTATATTATGTTAAAATGGGTTACTATTATAAAAAGTACTAAGAAATGAAGTGTATTAAAATAATAATTAATTTTAGGTTTAACTAGATTTCCCTTTGAGATTTCTTCTACCAATTACATTTATTACCTATGTTTATTAATGTTTTTTTTATAATATGATAACATCATGGATTTAGGTAATATTGCTTGTGTAGGTATAAATTATATTTTTGTTAATTTTTTTTATATTTTTAAAATACTCCTTTTCTGAAAAATGTTTACGTTATTAGGTCGTAACAAAAACACATTTAGAATAAATCGCCCATTTCTTGAACTAAAAATATATATTCAAAACAAGAATTGCTCTGAATTGCGTTACGCCGGCCACGTGGACGGACGGGTACTATCCATCTCGTTTCTTTGAATGTCCCTTTCTCTGTCACACGTTTCATTCATACGCTTTGGTCGTAACAACTCCGAGCACATGTGCAATAACAAACTTTACGACTATTAAAATAAAACCGTTTATTGCCTGAGATGTTTATTTATTTGTTACACTTTTGATTGTTAAGCGTGTTTAGTGCATGGTTTTTATAGGCTTAAGTTGCCTTTTCAGCTTTATCAGGTCGGTGGTACGACTGTGAGGCAGTAGAACATTGCATAAGTATAGGTTTTATGTTGTTATTGTGATGTTTTCGCCGTAAACGTATGGAATGCATGATATGGCCAGTTAAAGACGTTTATTTTGCGATATGAGCAATTTTTTATCGATTTTTAATGAGGTTAATGACAGTTTAATGTTTCGCTCAGTTGGAGGAAACTCTTTCGACCGTTAGTTTTTTGCATTTTGCGTAGATAAATCTTCGAGGCAAGGCATATCGCTTAAGCCAAAAAAAAACGACTTTCGATTCTTACATTCTATAGGACATGTGTTTTAATTGTCTTTTAATAAAAACTTTAAATAATTTATTTAATTATTAATAATTAAGCACATTTCAAAAAATATTAGTAACATAAGTACCAAGTGGAATTTGGTATCATATTGTGTCTCTAGATAATTTTTTAAAGTAACAGTTACCAAAAAATACTAGGTAATATTATGTAACAGATATTATTCTTGGTATTCTAATTGTATAAGATAGTTTTGTCCTACTTAGAATGAAAACAGTCAAATGATTATTGCGACCAGCTCTACTTTAAACGGTAGAGTCACAAAAAAAAATCAATCGTACATATTGATTTCTTTTTTTATATTATTTGGTCTCTGTGATAACTTATTATGATCTTAATTTTGTCTCTTACAGTTCCAGTATATATCACAGAAAAAAAAATTGTCGTATAGAATAGGTACCTAATAGCTAACCCGGCAGACGTTGTACTGCCATATTAAAAAAAATCTCGTGAGGGCAAACCCTATTACTCTATGAAATTAGATGTTGGCCGATTCTCAGACCTACCCAATATGCATAATGCACACAAAATTTCATGCAAATCCGTCCAGCTTTTTCAGGAGTTTGGTAACAAACATTGCGACACGAGGATTTTATATTTCTAATAGATTAGATAATTGTGTACCTATTGGTAAGTAAAAACAAATAGGTAGGTACCTACTACATTAATGGGCAACATAACAATAGCGTCAACTGTTTGCAGCTAAGTATCAATATCTTAATGGATACCAATTAGAAAAACAATTGGATAATAAACAATCAAAATTACTAGTAATTGTAAACACAAGCTAAGTATTACACAATACAGTTATACAAATCTAACTAGCACTTTTAATGTAACTGATAAGGTACCAATTACTTAGATCTGCTAAATGGTGCAAACATTTTAAAACTAAACTAATTGTCTTTATGAAATATCTTATAAGACAACCCATTCTAATTTTAATTACATAGTAGGGTATAGATTGTAATTTTTCAGTGGTTAAAAAATACCCGTTCTTTGAAATACTGTTTCAAGCCAATTAAAGGTAGATAGAACTTCGGGTAAGAAAGTAAGAGTCTTCCAAAAAAAGTTCATCAACTGATGTTAGTAGGTACCTACCTAATTTCGTATGGTAAGCTATTTTTTTTAATCGACTTGATTCCTTAAATGAAGTAGTTCATTTCTATGGGCTGAAGCTATATAGAAAAAAATCCACACAGTCATCTCAAATTTATCCTCAAAAATCACCACAGAAATTCAGTCATATCAAAAAGTCTTGCTTCGAACAAACAACTCTATGCCATGCGGATAAGGTTGAATTTGCGAAAAAGTATGTTCGTTTCAAAACTGCATGGTACTGCATATGTGTCATTGAAGACAGTCTTAGTTGTGACTTTTGTTCGAGAGTTTCTAGGTATCTAGTTTTATCTACATCAATATAGCTAAAGCAGTAAATATCTTAAATTGGAACGAGCAATTCAGTAGCCCCCTGTAGGTATATTTATTTTGTTCAGCATAGCATAGCACATATAGCACAAAAACGTAATCTTTTCTAGTATATTTGAAATTAAATGTACTGGCAATTTCAATTATTATACAAAAATACTGGAAATTATGTTGACTAAACATTAAAATATATTTCAAAAATCTATTATCTGGACATAATATTCTAATACAAACAACATAAAAATGCTTTAAAACGGTGTTTAAAATAGACAGCCACGTTACTACCAAAACAGTCTATTAAAATGATGCAAAAAGTATCAAATACTTACTTTTTAAGATCTAGTTCGAACTTCATATATGGAACACGTTCCAAATAAGGAATGTTCCCTTAAAAGACGACGAGCGTTGGTGCAATCACCCTTATTTTATAGATGTATCGATGTACCACCGCCTCTATATCGCAAGCCGCAAAGTCGCCGGTGGGCGGAGCATCGTCCATCGTAAAACTGTTTCAAGTCTTTGGAAAATTTACAACTATCGTTTGTGAGATTTAACGATCAGTTTATAGATCCAACGCTTTTAAATTCGATATAAACTTGCTTTGTCTCAATGAAACAGCTATCAATGTGACAAATGTACCATTTACGCTGTATAGTAGTGTAATTGTGGGCAATGTTTTATGTTAAATGGCTATCACGATTTTACGGTATTCCAGACCAGTAACTGTTATTAGCCATTTTTCTTAAAAAAAAACGGATGAAATTTTTTCGCACGCACTTTTTTCATTTTCATCTGCATCGTTCACTTTTTAAATGAATATAACTTAACATAACAATCAAATATCTTTATCAACCGAAAGATGAATGGAATGTTAACAATTCCATCTCATATTTTATGATAAGATCTGGTTTTAAAATATACATCCTAAATAGTATGATTTCTAGTTTGAATGAATATTTAACAAGAGACAATAATCAGACACGTCATATTTTGACACCTTCACAAAAGCTCGATTTGTGATATTATCATGTGGTGATAGGTACTATAAAATATATTGCTTAATAATAAAAATAAATCAGTTTACAGTATACCTAAAGTATTTATTTATTGAAGCATAATTCCGTCACACAATAGGTTATAAAAAACGCGGGTCTATACAATAGACCCATTTGAAATTATTAAGAGAGAAAAGAAACTCTCTCCAATCAAATATTACAAAAAAAATATTGATACTTTTAGTGAAATACATTTTTAGTAAAAAAAAATATCATTCACTCAACTCACCCAAGTAGCGGATAAGGTCACCTGAAACAAATAAAAATTACATTATTAGTAATATATCATAGATACGGTGAAGGATTCAAGAAATTGGATGAAATTCACGTGAAATTCAATCAAAACTACCAAAATTCCTATTAAAGTTTCCATGCCCGAAAGGGTCCCTAATTAACACAGAAAAAAAATGGCTCCAATGCTTTATTTTTGTGACACTATTACTAGCTTTAAAGTTATTTTGTTCAAACGATTCGTCTTTAGGAAATCATCGTTCCAATGAGATTTCCTTAATGGTGTGTGAAGACCGCAAACCCATAGTCTAAGCCAGTTTGAGCCACTTTTGAGGGACCGAAGTTTAATCCCACTCATTATGAGAAAGGATCCCGACCTCCTTACAGTAGCATAGTTATTTCGTTTATAGGATTATAATATTCTTTGATAGAGTTAAACAAACAAACGTCATTCACAGCTTTTTCTACAAGGCGTACCAGACTTCTCATACTTTGAATGCTTCTATGATTTTTTTTGGTTAGAGTATTCTAGGGTTGAAATTGGTATTAGAACATTTTCAAAAAACTTTACAGGTTTAGATAAATTCCTATAAAAAATAAGTTTTGCATAAATCGCATTCTATAGCTTATCTATATGTATTCAAAGACATATTGTAATTTTTGTATGTTAATTGTAATTTCTTTACGGAATTTGTGCATGGTTGGTTTAGTTTAGTTTGGGTCTTCAGTTTCGGAATTCAAATAGAAACTGGTTTTATGAAAATTGTAGTCCTAATGATTTTAATCATACTGGCAATCTATCGTTAATGATATTGTAGGCTCCAGAATCAAATATCAGATGTAGGTATTTCGCTGGTGTTGAGAAAAGTTTGGGTTGATATTATTTCTTTTATTTCCATCATTTCATACTCGTCCCTAATAAGCCTTCGAGTTTGACAGCCTCACTAATAGCTACCAACGTAATTTCTTATGAGTAAAATATAAAGTAGACCCCCAATTCTTCAGCTCAAAACTAATAAGTACAAATCCTCATAAAAAGATAACGTACCCCGCGTACTAAAGGTCCTTAAGTAGCAATATTTATTTAGCTATTCGGCTCGTATCGTATACAAAAAGGGGGGTAAGTAGGAAATTTTAATTTCACGTCTGGAGTTGGGCGGGGAACGGAAATTTGTGTGGCATAATAAGTGAGATTGTTGCGAAATTTGCTACAAGAAAAAGAACGAGGGCTCCCATCGCAGCACCGCGACGTTCGCTTTGTGTGGATGTGACGCGAATGTAAAGACGAGGATTTTTATTGGTGTGTCATGAAAATGCAAGTTCTCCTTAATTATTATTCCATAATTATTAAAATACAATTAAGTTGGATTGTTTTTATTTCTACAAAGGGTTTATCTATTTATCATAAATGCATATTTATTTTCATAAAGACCATAATACCAAAGGAAAGTATATATTTACCTAAATAGATAGCCAGCCCATCAATATTTTCAAACTTATAACAACTAACGAATAAGCGCTTCAAATCCAAAATTGACCCTGAAGGTACGGTAAGGTCATTTGAAATGCTATGGATGCAAAACAAGTTTGACAACTATTGATTCTCGGCCGCATTTTTAATATAAGTTTGCTTATTGATTCGTTTATAATTAATTTATTTCCAATCGTAATCAAAATATCAATTCAAATGAGGAAAACCCAGACGGTTCGGCACAGGACGAACCATCCTTAAATAATTATTTGCATTTTAAGACGGAAACATAACAACTTACTGTATGAAATGTTGATTGTCTTTTCCATTAATTCTAGCAAATATTTTCATACAAATACGGTTACGTGAAAAATCCTGAAGATTCTCGAATAAAATATGTAGTAATTGTAGAGCGCGTCCATGCTAAGCGACCGGCATTCGGTGGGCGCACGTGTAAGTGGCAGCTTCAATATTTATGTGCAATTTTTCCAGCGCACCCCTCTCCCCCGCACAGCTTCCCCTCCCCCCGCGTCGTGATAAAGGATGCAACGCGCCTCGCATCCCTGAAGCACCCCGAATTGCGTAACAATGAACACCGTTTACAATAATTTTATTAATAGGATTTATTTTGTACAAGACCTTAATGTAAAATGGGAGTCGATTCTGAATTAGAAATGGGGAAAGATACTGGATTTGAGGTTTGATATCTTGAAATACCAGTTGGTTCAATACTGAAAATATATTTAACACAATATTATGCTGTAATGTAAGTTTTTAATTTTAATTTTTTTATTGAATGTTCAATTTGGGTATCTAAAAGATTTCACTGTGATTTTCATAAGTTTTGTAACTCAATTATGATTGGGAAAATTAATTGTCATTAGTCACCTCCGACTTTAAAACTTTTGTCAATATTTACTTATTTTAATCGGATGGAGTCCCAGACGATGTTTATAAAAGAGCTTCAAATCCACTTTGTATCCTGCCTACTAAATAGCTTTTCTTTTTTGTTTCTTTACAAATTTGAGACCTAAATAAGTGTGTCATTTATCTTACTACCGTCTGCTGTAAATAGCTATTGACTGAACTTAAAAAGGGGCATTTAAACGGCAATCAGTCGCAAACCTTGAACCCGATTACTAACTGTAATTTTAGTGACCCTTTTGTTTCCGGGTTATACAATTATTGTTGTACCTTCATCTTGTCCACGAGGCAATAAAACCAGCTGTCTTTTCAAACCGTCCTCAGCAAGAAAACTGTATAGATAGATGAGAATCTTATCTTCTACTCCTCGTTTGTCTTTAGTACGGCTATTTTTAATAGCAGAAGTGTTTTGTTTTGTGGCCAGTTATCCACTTAATTAGCCAATTTAATATCATAAATCAATTACGCATAAACTTCTGAACCGATTTAAATGAAATTTGGTAAGGAGATAGTCTAGAGCCTGAAAAAGGGCATTGGGAAGTTTGTTGTCACGCGGGCGGAGTTGCAGGCTACAACTAGTATATGATATTTTCATAGAAACATAAACATAACCTAAACATACATTCAATGATTGACTACTGGACATAATACAATAGTGGTTTCAAAAAAATAACATTTGATCTTAGATGTGAAAAAAATTGAAGTCAATAGCACTCAGCAAGGGCTTTACTTTTAATGGGAAATCCGTTTGAATACCGCAAAAGTGAAGGGGTTAAAATGGACCTTTACAGTCAAAAGCATTGAATACCAACACTCGTCATCGTTGAAATATTTTAAGCTTCCGGGATAAATTGTCAGATAGTTTATAGAAATAAAAAGATTTGTTTCACAAAACGAATGATTATATTTTATTGTTCCACTTAAAAACTTATTGATTACTTTTTCATTGCCAGATTTTATACCTATTAGTGTTGATATAAAATGTGATATTATTAACATTCTCAATATCAGCATCACGGTCGTAAAAGTCAAAATGTTCCCACGACTTAAGATTATGATCAGTATCGTTTTCAACAGGAACATCAAGCTGATATCGTTTTAAAATAATATAATATCATAACTGGCCGTTTGTGGATACTACAGCGAGTGTACAGTAATATTATTCAAATAAAAACAATTTCAATTTGTTCCCAAATTGAAACAGAGAGCTGGCGTCGTGTTATTACATTTGGGCGGAGGTTAGCTGCGGTAGAGCGTGTAAAGTGCCTATAGAGCCTCCCGCCTCGCCCTCTCATAGCCTATAACACCAGCATCGGGGCTTTCCTCAAAAAGCCTCAAAGAACGCCTCAAATTTAGCGACTTTTCGCTCTCAATACTTTTACGGGACACTTAGAGGCTTACGTTGAGTATGTACGTCATTTTTCCCTTTGTGTTCGAAAGGTGAGAAATATAGTTTTTGATAGACGCGCGTTCCAAACGTTCGGTCGGGTCATTTGGGGGTGTAAAAGGGAAGACGATGATAGAGGTATTTCTTATTTAGCAAAATATGCCATAAGATGTTCATGATGCTCTTATAGAAATATCGTAGCGGTCTACGTCAAGTAGCTGAATTCATCGACTGTATTGTTCATTAAATTAATAATATTTTATGAACCATTAAAATTAATAACTGGTATAATTAAATTAAAACTTTTGATGAAGTATATTAGTATTTTAAAGCCACCATAGATTTTTTGTTGTAAATGGATTACCGTGGCATTCGTAGGCGATATTCAAGTAACCTTTCACTATTTGTTAACAAATTTATAGTGATCTTTAACCCAGCACTTAAACGGTACATGCCTTTGATTAGTTCCGACACACTCCAATCCAATTCACACTTAGCTTTGTTTTTCTTACTCTGATAGGTTGGTTATCACTGATATTCAATGCGTAGATATGAAAGACATTTCTTACAATTAATTGCTTTATTTTTACCAGTCTCAATCACCACCATACTTAATCAATTTGACTGTATGTTTTTTGTATGTTTATTACGCATGGTCGTGCGGTTTTGTTTGGAGGTTCAACGAACGAACTTGTGTGTATAAGGTGGCAGGTTCGAACCTAGTACAGGCAAGTACCAATGAAGCTTTTTTAAAGTTATACATTTAGTTAGTTATACATTCTTTATTATTCAAAGGCTTATTTAACAAACGGCGGCGGAAAACATTGTGAAAAAAAACTTAAATATATAAATAATCTAAATACATAAAAACATTGCTCTTGAATCACATAATAATATCATAAGTTTTATTTGTTTAGCTAAAAACTGCATGGACGCCAACATGGAATCTGAAATCGCCACTCCGCAAATGAAAATGTGGTGACCAAATGTTTGTTCCTTCCTTGGGAAGAAGCCTTTACCCGGAAGTGGGACATTGATTGGCCGGTGTTATAAGGTTGTGTCTTGTTGTAACAAACATAGTAGCTATGGAAAAAGAGAAATTATTGTGTATAACTAGCTGACCTGGCAAACGTTGTTCTGCCTTACTAAAGAAAAATTAGAGCGGGCCACACCCTTTCACTAAGTAGACTAAGTAGTATGAAAAAAAATATTGGCCAATTCTTAGACCTACCCAATATGCACGCAAAATTTCATACAAATTGGACCAGCCGTTTTGGAGGAGTTTGGTAACAAACATTGCGACCCAAGAACTTTATATCAGATTAAGTGTTTTTTATTCGATAGAAATTGACAAGTTTGTTTGATCCGCTAGTATGTTTACTACTTACCTAATAAAACTAATAGGTTATAGAAGGTACGAATGTAGTATATAATTACTTAAAATTGGAAAGTAACAAACATAGTAAAGAAATAAATATTGCTATTTTCTTTATTGCTTAGTTACAGCTTTCACACATTATTAATACTTATTCTTGCAAAGGCATAAATATTAACTGGTATATAATTCTCTTGAAGAATATTAGAAGGTACATACTAGGTGTCTTTCAAAAAGAGGTAGAATTATTTATTAACTACTTACTACTTAAAAGATAATTAAAAACTTTCACAATTTTTGCAATTAATAATTTATCTTATATTCTTAATATTTAGGTTTATTTTCCATTGATTCAATAATTATTGTAATCCGATGTTATTACTAGCTTCATTCTCACAACGATTAAACTTACATTACCTCCTTGACTCTTCTATCCAATATTTTTATACTGCAATGTACTCGTATTTCCAATAACCTATCATGAGCGTTGCTAAAAACAGTTTAAATGTAATTTACCAGCTTATAATTAAATAACCGTAAACAGTCTATGTTAAATAGTAATGAAACCTACTTCTCATTTTTCTAATTAAAATTAACATATATTATTAAATCCTCTTTAATTTTTTATTAATTAAAACACGATCAAGATTGTCAATTAAAGTCTACCACTTATGTAAGATGTACATTTGTTAGAAATATTACGATTTCGTAATACGTATTTAATTTTATACTAAAAAAGTCAATGTGCGAATGTTTGCTAAATTTTGCAATGGGAGTGCCATCTATGAATTTAGGTGTCAACTATTTGGCAAGTTCAACTGCCGACCTCTGAACCAAGCGTTGACCTATAGTGTAATATACATTTATGAAACAATACGCATTATGTTCTCATAAAAATGTAATTGTTGTAAATTATATAAACAAAATTACTGGATTTGTTTATTGGGAATGTAGAGCAAAGAAGTAGCGCCATCTCTGTAAGGGAGGTTGAACTGTTTAAAGAAAGGGGTTGAAAGTTGCGATTGCATTTAGAAAAGTGCATACTGCGCCCTCAAACGGCATTCTAGTTTAGTTTTAGATTCTGTATTTAAAGTCATTTAAAAGTAGAGCCATTCTTTTAAATTTGGGTTGTTTTATAAAATTACGTATTAAAACATTCGTTTAGCGATTATATACATGTAGTATAATAACAAAAAGTATGATTGAAATAAGCTACCAAATTTAACCACATAAATATGACGAAATCGGTCAATGTCATCATAATCGCTTCCAGCTTGAGCGTCTCGAATCAATCTACCGTAACAATACGTCACTATGACGTACTCTATAAAAAACGGATAGCATTTCAAACGAAAACCGAACGTTTTAGTCAATAGCTTAATCAGAATCTAATACACGTTTACATAACCAAACAAGTTTATGCGAACTCGTGGAGATCCGTATCTGTCAGGAATCAACGAGCCAACGGCCCGTAGTCTCGTAACTAGGTAGATAGTGGGTAGGGTTGCCGGTCTTATCACTGGGGTTACGTGTTGACAACTCGAGTGCCAAATGTCATTACTTAAAAAATGTGCTCAGATATCTATGAGAATATCATCGTCACGAGTTCAAGAGCTTTGTCCTGAAGATTAAAACGTTCATGTTTCGTGATAATTCTTATTTATTGTTTTCCGATGTAGCTTAGTTCTAAACTTGGAAGTTTAAAGGAGATTTAACTTTGTTATCTATCTATGGAATATAGATTGAAGTTTCAATCTCAGTTAAGCTTCCGTATACCGTCAAAGTTTGCTGAAATCTGTGCGAGCATGCAGTAAAGGCAACCCTGCAAACGGTACACGAAGCTCATCTACGTAAACGCCCAGCCACGTATAGTATATTGTCTAAATAATGAATCCATTCTCACGTTCTCCTCTGATTTACGGCCGCACACAAAACCGCTATAAGACTACATAATGACACCTACCGCAGCCACTTATTTTTGGACCTTATACAATTTTTTTCACACGCGACTATTTAGTATTTTTATCACGTAAATTTTCCGCTTGAAAGGGAAATCCCTATTGTCATTCTGTACGCACGGCTCGTTTCCTCACGAACACGTGTTTGAATATATTTATATATTACTTGTATATAGGGAAAGTATTTATTTCTGTCACGCAATTTCTTGTTCGTTTGAATTTTGAATTTTCATAGTTCGGTGTTCTTTGTTCTGTGGGAAGGATACGAGTCGATACTGAGTCAATTATAGAGAATTTATTGGACGATGGCACGTTAAAAGGAGTGAGGGAAACATTGAATTACTTTTAATGTATCAGCCAGTAGACAGGTACGGGGAGCGTGTATTAAAAACTTTGTATTACGGTAAGTGAGGTTTACTTCTTGATAAGGCGACCGATATCGCTTGGTTAATTAATAATATGTTAATCATAGATTTAAAGTGTACCGTTTTAGTGTATCGGTTTTATATGTAAATATGTTTAGGTAGGTGCGGTGTTAGATTTTCTGTAGATTTTATCAAGTTCATGGCTTTTAACTGAAAATGACAACAGCTGTATTTATAGGAACTATTAATATTATATCTATACACATACCTATATAATACTAACTGACCCAGCGAAAGTTATTTTGCCATATTAAAAACAAAATTGTGAGGGGAACCCTAATTACCTAGAGGTATGAAGACCCTAGCTTATGACCTATTATGAAACTTATTTCATTATAATCGGCGAAGTCGTTTCAGAGGAATTCGATAATAAACATGTGACATGAGATATAAATCTAACATGTAATTTAATTCATTTCATAACACGATCAACAGGCGAAATACAAGCATTCTTGAATTACGAAGCGAATAGTTCTCAGAAACGATTTATCCAATAATTAATACTAGATTAATTAAAGTAATAAATATATAACTGTCAAGAACTAGGCATTTCTAGTTTTATATCTATACGGCAAATCTAGACTTGATGTAAACTAATGATCCTTGTGGAATGCAGTCGTAACAAGTTTAAATAAATAGTAGATATCTAAAGATTATATTTTCCAAGTCCCCGAGTCTTATACGTCGTTTCGAAGTATTAAATTAAATGGGCTACAATTAAAAACAAATATTACAACCGCGATTAAAAAGGACGATTCAATTGAATAATTCGATTAACATAATCCTTTGAAAAACTGCAAATTGAGCGTAATCGTACAATTGATACATTATGGGTTTATAAAGTTGACTTACTGTCAATTCTGAGCTCCTAGTACCGACATCGTTCGCTATACGTTATTACTAGGGTAGGTAGGTATATTATTTACTGAATTTATTTGTTATATTTATAGTAGTAATCCTATGTTGATCGCTTAAGACATTCAACGAGCAGTTGTCGCTTTAGCAGCAGAGCTTACGCACCCCTTCACATCATATAAATAGCTTGAAGGTAAATTAGAAAGCCATTTATTTATTCATTTTCAATTAATACCTAAATGAAAAACAGACTATACATATTTCTAGGGCTTCTATTTTTTATATTGTTTTAAATAGGTTGTTAAACCTTGACAATGCTTGTTTGGATAAACAAGCAGAGATCTAGTTGCAAAGGATTCGTAAATATTAGATGTGTCCGAAATCTCAAATAGTCACCAATTTAAAATTAAGAGAACTAAGTAATAGATGACTGATTTTTGTAAACAAAGATCAAAGCAGCAACTATTGTCAAATAGTAGTACCTAACCTACGCAAAGTATTTTATATACATCAAAGGTCAGGTGCAGTTTATAAACAAGGGTAAAGTGTTGTGACAGTGCAGTTGCACTTGCGTTGCCGGCCTCATAAACGATCTACTTTACAAGGACTTAAGGGCTCATTTACATAATACATTCATTTAATTAGCTAATGCGTTACACGTGACATCTGTTACGGAAATGGTAATACGGTAACTCACTTTTAATAACAAGATACTTAGGCACAAATTTGCGAAACAAAAACGGAAAACTTTTTGTTACAAAATAAATATTTATTTCCTTGGAAGTGTTACCAACTGTCTCCCAGTTATCTGCATATCGTATACAATAGTCGACCCAGATTTGAATACAAGACAAAACCATTCGAGCGTAATAAATGAAAATCGTCTCAGAAAATATGGTAACAATTCATTTCCGGATCATGGCCGAACAATCCGTTCGTCTGAATAAACTCAGACATTATTGTTCGCGACGCTTTTTCGTCATCGCAATAAAAATTAGGATATTTATATGCAGTTCAGACAAATAATCTAATAAGATAAAACATATTTTTGTGCCGTAAATCCAAATACAATATGAGAGCATTAGTTCGTTTAAGTTCGGGTTTTGTGTATACCGTGGATAGAGTCGGGCGGACAAGTGAATAGCGACTGAGTTACGTAATGCAACCGTAAGATTGTCACCCCTCGGTGCAGACGGGGGGTTGCAAGGGGTGGCGCATTATTGCAAACACCGTCTGTCCCCAAAGATGGTGCTACTGTGTTTTGCACTAGAGAAGCTAGTTTCTCTTTTGATACACAGATGGTGCTTTCCCGCAACATAACTACACTTTTTAATATGTAGTTTGAGTTTCATAAATTATAAAATTTATTTGTCTTAGTGACTAATTTCTGACCATCGCTTTGATATCCTTGCAGCACAAATGCCGCATGAATAATTAAATGACAATTATTTAACAATTCAATCGCTTAATTTATGTGAATTATTAAACAGTAATAATTATGTTAACTGGCGCTTACATTAGTAGTATAGCTGGAAATAAAATACAAACGCAATGTGTCGAGAAGAATTAACATACATATCCATGCGTATTTATGATTCTTTAGTACCCATTATATCTGGTAATATGTGGAAAATTGCTTATATTTTGTAATAATAATAATATTTAATATACCTATGTATATGCTTGCCCTCCTAATAATCAACACCACCTATGAAAATGTACGATTATTTCTTTATTTCTTTGTCATTCTTGGTTTAACTATATTCCTTGTTTATAAGTAAGGGAATTAGTTTAAAAGATAAGTCTTATCAGCAAAATATTTTTCAAAGTAAATCCGACATGTCTTATTCTATTTGTACTATTTGGATTACCTATCCTATGAGATTTTTATTCTAAATAATATCTGCAAATATAAGTAAAATAAATATCAAAAATCACGGCTTCTTCTCCGGCACGAAAAAAAATTGTGTTAAAGGCTAATAAACACATTTCTTTTTCTCAAGACTAATGTGATTCTATCAATTGTATATTAGTAGTGATTGTCAGTTATTTTTTCACCTTTTTCTTGTTTTAATTGCTGTAAGAAGTTAATTTTAAAGCCAGTAAACTGCTTGTATCTGTCGAGTTGCTTCATGGACTCGCTGTCTTCGTCTCAGGCGGTCTTTATTTTTAATGTGTATAAAAATAAACATTGCCTCGCTAACAGATTTTCTTGAACCGTGAATGCATCTTGCACAAATTTCAGATTTCTTAACATATAATAGTTTGATGCAGCGTTCGTTTTGTCCCATAAGTGGTTGAAAGAAGGTAGGCACGTATTTATTTAAGAACCTTACAATGTCATAATGGTAAACAAGTTCAGATTTTTTTTGTATACAAGCGCACTTAATCTAGTGACTAATGAAAACGATTTGATAGAACATATTGGCATATTATCTACTTTTTTATCTCATTCGATTGTTTGGTCAATTTGCAAGTTCTACTGTATCTTACTTACTCACAAGGTTCCAAAGAAATCACAAAACAAAACTCTTTTATTTTAACAAATTGCTATCTTCATTTTCGCTCCCAAGATAAATCATTCAGCCTTGAGAATTCCGCTGCAACGCAACAGGTAAAATACACCGCAATATCTGAACTTAAATCACGACTCCACAAACAATAGTTCTAGTGAAAGATTCCGTTGTTCTGTATTTATTAGCTAGGTGTTCTAACTGTTCCTTGTAAGAAAGGGTTGCGTATTTACAATGGTGCTATTGTCGGCGTCCACCTTACTAGCATGCCTTATTGATGGTCCAGTGGTTAATTGCTGACTAAAACAAACATAGAGCACGACTAAACAAGCTTGATACTTGAAAACACCAAAAATAAATTGTTTATAATTGTTTTAAGTACCAACTTAAAACAAATTAAGGACTTTTTCCAAGCAGTTATTTCAGAAAGAAAACTATTTTTCACATGTATTTTAATTAGCATGTATTACAATAAATGCAGTTCCAGATTATGAACCTGATCGAGCTACCTATAACATCAGTAATTTTTTATTAGTGAAACGATCGATGTCTATTCAATACAGTAGTTGACATAACAAAAGATCATCGTTATAATGCGTCATCACGGTAGGTACCTACATTGTATGTGATTTTTCATTATTATTCGCCTTCGATATTTTATGAGATATAAATTAAGTACCACGATTTAAAGTGAACACTTGCATATTAAACATTATTTCTTTTTCATTGTGAATAAATTTTGTGTGTGATGAAGGTAGTTTTTAATATGTTTTACCTATTTGGTGATAAATTGCATTAAGCATTTTCATACCTATTGGTAGAATAGAATGTACTAAAAATATATTTAAACTAAAAACTTTAAAATTTTAAATAAAATATCTGTGTCATGAAAAAAGTTTCCGAAACTTGTGTTTTTCGGTGCATATTTTGGTCATAGATGTTTTTATTACTTCAAGTATCAAAATCATTTGGTGTAACATCTAACAATAATAATATGTTAGTTGTTGTACAATGCAGGAAAATTGCATAACGTAGAACCATAAAACCATCACGATATTACCCAACCCTTTAAGGTGTAATAAATATTTCTGTCAATGTCTTTCTGTTTAAAAAACATTACACAATTCACGACTCTACTTCGTTTTGATAAGGTTGAAAATAAGCTGCTACAAAATTCTACGTTTGAGTATTGTAAAAACGTAACTGTTAAGGTAATTACTTGACAAAGGTGTGGTAAAAGTAATAATCACAGGCATTAGAGGGTTGAAAAAGGTGAATCTCTCAGTGCAAGTTACGCCGTAAAGCATTTTACTTGTAGAGTTTGTGAGATTATGTTATCGTTGTTAATATAATATGTGTGTTTGTGAAATTATTGTGTTTATTAATACTATGATTTAATTATAAAAGTGTGTTGTTTTAGTGCTGTGTTAAAAATTAAGGAACCTGAAGATTCTGAAAACGGACCGCACTTTTCATTCCACTTCAATTTTATACCTCATGCTATACATATATACGTTTGCCTATTAACAAAACTTTGCAAATCACTCTGCAGATGTAGATAAATAGTTAATAGATATATCATATTGCATGACCGATCTATACTAAATATTATAATGCTGAAGAGTTTGTTTGTGTGTTGGTTGAACGCACTAATCTCGGGAACTCCCGGAAATTATTTCACTGTTAGATAGCCTACTTATTGAGGACAGTTAGATAAAGGCTATAATTTGCCGAGATATAAAACGCCCGCCCGGGCGAAGTTGCGAGCAATAGATAGTGTAAATATAAGAGTAACTAACTCTACCTATCGAGTATACAAAAAAAAAAATAGAAAGTAAAGATGAACATCACAATAAATATCTAAACAAGTATTACATCTCCCGCTGGACCACTCCTTACCTCAGCTTATAATATCAATTTTGTACGGCGCTAAGATACTAATAAAAGCATTTTCTGAGGTTGCACCGCTCTCAAACGAATCATTAAACATTTTATAGCCCATACATACACACATTAAACAGATACGTATTACAATAAATCATCATTAATATTCGTTATAAATAAACGAGCAAGGGTTTTGCTGAATAAATAATTTTATGTCATTTTACGACCTTGAAATCGTCTCACGCAAATTTTATAGCTCCAATAAATCAAATTTACATGGTAAGTGATTTAAGTTTCCTTTATTGTTTAAATCATCTTTACATTGTTGCTTATCAAAACGCAGCTATAAATATTCCGTTAACAAATGAATGATTTGTGAATCAACATTGAGTCTATAACTACACTACTGCTAAGCTGATAAATTTAAAAGTGCGCGAACGCTTGTAATTACGTCATGATATTAAACAAGTCTAAAAATACTCGAACTACTAAAGCGATCTTCTACTGAGAATGATTAGGGATAAGATCATCGATAGCATGCCATTGAGTGTTTTTCACATAAAAAAAACACACAGAAAAATGTATAATTCTGAAAATGTAAAATGTATAAATCTGTGTTTAATAATTTTTAAATAAAAATTAGTTTGACATAACACAGAATGATAATAATATACAGGTATATATCGGTGTTAATCGTCTATTTTAATGTCGAATGTGTGAACCACTAATCGGGCGTTGAGACAGAACGCAGCGAAATTATTGGCAGCAGCTCTCCGTAATGACGTAATAGGTGCGAAAAATAACATAAAAGTGATTTAATTTTAGACGTTCGGATGACCTATAAGAAAATCTTCAATTAAACCGAGCCAAACATTGCATAAAAACTTTAATATACCGCTAAATGCCGAAGCAATACTTTTAAAATTACTTCGACGGGCTTAAGTTGTTAAAAAGAGACAGTGGTCGTTTCAAATGATAGATGGTATTTAAGATATCACGCAGTTATTTACAGGCTTCAAAGATAATTTAATATTAGACGCATGTACTAATATTAAATTATCTTTGAAGTAATTAATTTGATAGCGAAACGTCCGACTGGCTACTACATACGGAATTAGATACAGGAAGTTATACATAACTCGTTGATTGATTTGTTGCGGTAATAAATGATGCTCTAACGCAATTCGTGGCTATCACAGTGGCAAAGGTCTCAGTGAACCGTATACTTTGCGTCTAACTTTTACTTAATAAATAGGTATACGTAGCTTAATTTTCTCGTTACTAGTTTTCCCATTCTCTCGCTGGAGGGTAGGTGATGGTGGAAACCAATTTAAACTTGGCGACCGACTGGTTAAAAAGCAAAAGTTCCTTTTGAAGTTTACCCGGCTTGCCGCCGGCGAGCCCTTTATTTTTACTTATTTTACAACTCCGGACCTTTACGACCGTCCGCCATCATGCGAAACGCTCGGTACAGTTGGCAATCATATTTGGTTAGCTTACTTAATTTTTTGTTGCGCTTGTCATTTTGAAGTGAAATTTTAAAAGTAGAATTATCATTGTTTTTTTTTTTTGCTTGTTCATACTTTTATTACGTACAGTTATAAAATTAAACATACTTAAAAACGCGTAAAAATAGTCTTAAACATTAATGTCTTGTTACTCGTATTATAATGCGCTTATATAGTGGAAAATCTTTCCGGGCACAACTGCTCACAGGAACAAAGTAGCAATGAAAAAAATATGATTGCTCTATAATTACATTTATGGCATGTTCGCTGACATTAATTAAGTATGTAAAATTATAAATTACTGGATATGTGAGGTTAGCGAACTCATAAACTAAAGTTTAATAAAATATATAACGGTTTCATTGTTCTTCGCCTGACTATACTTTACGCCCATTTTGCAAACCTCAGATAGTTACCTAACCATCTGAGGCTTGCAAATAAAACAGACCTATGTTTATAGGCAGTTAACTGTAGTTAATTTAGTGGTTTAACTGCCTAATTGTATACTTATGTACTTATAGTAAAAATACCTATTAGGTATGGTAGAGTCGTTTGTACATAGATATGTTCTCTGATATATAGCTTAGGTACATATTTGACTAAATTCTGTATCTCTTTTCTATTAATTGTTATGCAAAATAACGTGCTTTAGTAATAAAGTATCTTATATTAGAATATGCACTTAAAGCGTATATAGGTTACATGCGTTAACTCCGGAAAACAGACTAGGTACTAACTACTACTAAGAAAGAAGTCTCAATAGTAGGGACAGTTTTTTTATATTTCGTGTACCATGGCGTGTTCAATACACTACTGTTCTAATAAGTTCAAGAATTTATTAGAGTACCAACCTATGATTTAAAATATTTCTTGCATATTTTTTATTATTAATATTCTAATAATCCGTCAGTCATCAAAATTCATATCAAATGTGTGACTTCCATTTTTTGTTGAATCAAATAACAAAAATTATCTTGCTTTTATAGAAAGAAACTCGAGCAAAAAATTTCACATCTAGATAAAAGTTTAACATCGCACTTAAGAATTCTTGAGGGCGAAATACATACAATAGCGAAGTGATTAAAGAAAATTAGGAAAGTTTATAATTAGGACACACCATCGAAGCTATAGCTATGGTCTAATAATGTTAATAAGCAAGTTTAGACGCTTGCCGCGCTTTCGTAGAGCAATAATTACTCTAACGACCCCAAATTAATGACAGCAACAAATTCCGACACATTTTGCTCGAATCACAATAGGTACCGTACTGTTAAGGTGTTTAGAAGTTATATTTGGACCGTGAGACACTCCTTGTTGTGGAAGCGAATATGCGCCGCTTATAACGGTTTAATCAACACCCTTTGTATGGATTCTCAAAGATTTGAGTTTCGTTCTAAAATTCAGAGAAACAACTGAGCATCGTTTGAGGATTACGATATTATAGGTGTACCATTCCATTTAACTATGTTGAGAACTGATTTGAAGTTTCGACGACAATTGTCAAAGTTACCTAATAATTAGATTAGGATATAGGTACAGGGTGTCCCAGAATGTATGAACGAGCGATTGTCCAGAAAAAAAGAAAAATGTTCCCGGAAAAACTCAACTAACTCGATTCAAATACCTTTAAGTGTCCTCTAGACATCCGCTCGTCCATATTTTCTGGAACATCCTATATAGGTAGCCATATGCATATTTACATATTTGTGTTACAGATATCTATAAAAGTCTTTGGGAGATTTGGCGTAACAATTGCTTACTTAAGTATATAAATAAGGAAGGAAATAACACTCAGTTATTACCCTTTAAATATCCTCCCGAACATTGATTTCTTAGAACTTTTTCCTGTAACGAACGGTTTCTCCATGCCCGTAATAAGTACCTCTGAAAGTTAATATCGTACCGTGGCATGTGCGAAATACTTTCTTTGTTTCTTATTATGGAAGTCAACTGATAAAGGTTTGTTTCCATTTCATGTAAATGTCGTTGCGTAGGTATTGAGTTGCAGATATTCAGATAAGTTGAAACTTATATCTACTATTGTAATTATGCCTTTAGGTGTTCTGTTAGATAAGGCATCTAGGGAAGTATATATAGGTAGTTTACTGAATAGGTTAATTACATAGTTTCGCAACAATGTAAGGTAGTAAGTACATAGTGTTGTTTTTACATAGGTAGATAGGTGGTTATTCAGCAGTGACTACTCTATAGCAAGTTATTTGTTCAATGCTTTTTCGGCAGCATCTTCGACTACTAATTGTTCCGTTATTTTTTTAATATGATGGTATTTTAAAAGTCAAAGCAATTTTCATATTAATGAAAAGTAGAGTCGTCATTTTATCGATACAAACTTACATGTTTACGATTAGATATACAAAGCAGTGAAAGCGCAAAACATTTTCTCGTTCGCACAGCAAAGAAAGCTGCTATAAATATAACCATAAAAATATAAGTTATCGATACGTTGAACATTAATAATGCGCTGTTCCCGTCCCTCACACCCTCTTCGTAGGTATAGAAATATACAACTTCTAGACACGATAAGCTTTCCAACTTTCAATTACACAGAATGTAATTAAGTGTCGCGATAGACGACTGGCTTCAACACTATTAAATTGCTAAACTTTTGCTATTTACGGGATCGAAGACATTTTTGTAAGTCGGATCAAGCACGAATGTCTACGGAGAATTTTGTGGAATGTCCTTTTTAGATTGGAATGTTAATTATAAAATAAGATATTGTTTAGCTTTTAAGTGGCTTCTAAAGAATTTAATTTTAGACAAAGCAAATTTTTATTTTTCCTAAGTTATTTTCAAAGTCACGCTGGAAATAATCAACATAAAATTTATCAAAACCAAACATATAGGTTTCCATTTTTCATATAGGTTTCCATTTTTCATTCAAATTTTATTAAACAGTTGTTTTTTATATAAACCTAATTATTATTATATAAAAATTATATAATTGCATATAACAATTTTTATTCATCGTCAATTACGACAAACTGCTCGTTTTATCTTATAATTTGTCTAAACATTAATACAGGTAACATTATATTTAGCACATAAAAATTTTATGGGCATATAAAGTGTATCAAAGTCAATAAACTCATCCATTACGAATGTTCATTATAATTAGCTGAACTGGTTTCCGATCAGAACGAAAAGTATTCAAATAAGTTGATGAAGCGTTTGTCTAGTGAAATGTTATTAAATTATGAAACGGGCAGTTATTGAATATATAAATAAAGTATTTACATACTTATTACCCCAATAATCTCTATATCTAGTGAATCTTGATAATGAACGCTAGGCTTCAAATGATTGACTCATCTTAACTTCCGACATAAAATTTGTATCTACTAATTCACAAAATGGATTCTTCTTTTATATACTTGCTTAAGTAGGTACCTACTTTATGAAGTTTTCATTCCGAACACGTCATGACATAAATATTGATGCTCGTAAGTAGGTAGGTACGTATTATGGTGAATTATGTATCAACCCGTGCTTAAAATTATGTTAAGCAACAATGCTTACATTTCATACTTTTATATCACTTAGCAAAACGGATAAAATACAAAAACAAGCAAATAAAATCGCAAGTTAATTACAGAAAATATTATTTGTAGAAAAGCAGAGAATAATAAAAATATAATTAAGTAATATTTTCGTGCAATTTATGGCTTAATTACGTGTGTATATCGCATAAAAAGCGGTGTCTATGATCCGAAAATGTGTGCCCAAGGTTTAATTAAATACTGTTATCAATGTCTATAGACTCGTGTTGTGGAAATGTGTGTTTTATTTGGGTATTCATGACGTAGCAACATATGATCCAGTGTTACGGAAGACATGTTGACGACCTTGGTTGTTGTTATTGTTGGGACTAAATAGATTCCTTAATGGCAATGGCGATTGATTATCTGGGATATACAGGTGTTAATAACGTTCTTTTGTTTTTTTTTGTGAAAATTAATTTATTTAAACAGTGTAACTTCAATATTCGTATAATACAATGTACGGTTGACCTAAATATGAATCTTGTAGCGTAGGTAGATTAATAATCTCATAAAGATAACAATTATGTTTAAATATTTTTAGAGAAATGTGACCAAATTTTTCACATTATTATAAATGATTTGATTTTATTACTATATCTAAGTATTTCAAATGACTGCGCCGTATCTTCAACAATCACAAGTAAGTCTTTTAGAGTCCTGATTTTAAATACAACGTTTGCCAAACAAAAATCATACAAAAATTTATAGGCTTTATCCATCACTAATATTTAATATACATGAAACTATTATAAAATTTCAGACCAGACACTACATTTTTTTAATACACTAAATAACTCAAAAACACTATAAATATAAGTTATTTTTCACACCTAACAAACATCCTATGTAGTTTCTATCAATTTGATGTATATTACGAGCATCGATCGATTTGGTGAGACCATTCCTTTTAACTAACGACATACACTGAACGATACGTGTTACGTAATTGTATTTTTAACTGTTTTGTTGTGGAATTCAAATTATTTCCTCCATAAAAAAGGGATTTCAAAGAAAAATAAAAGGTTTGTCTAACGTAGATTTCCTTTATTATAACTTAATGTATAAATATTTGAATGTTGCGGAAAATTCTTGCGAAGTCCCGTAAATTGTATGGATAAAAATAATGTAAGATTTTTTTTTTCTGGTGATTAAATCATCTTGAATATTCATTCTATGAATGGTAAAGTGATTTGGTATAGGTATACAGACGAGGTAAAAGACTTAGAGCTTAGATGTATGTTTAGTAGTTTATAATTAATTTTGCTTGATTTATCGATTTTTTAGACCAAATAAAATTAATATACCCTTTATCTTTCAAAGACCACTATTATAACAAATTACAAACAAAAAAAACAATATCTCGCCAAATCAATAACGACAAGGTATATCGTAAATTAGTAGTAAATTTTAAACCTAGTTTACACAAGCTAAAACCATTTAGTTACAAATAATTACGATAAAACACACTTACTAACAAGTTCAGTGAACGCCTACGTTATTATCAAAACAGTTTATTTATAGCTTCACACAATAGAAGCGAACACATAAGGCGAGTCACCCCCAATTTAACTTAAACTAAGTTTGGAACCATTTGGCGCCATATTGTTCTGACGGCATTTAAAATATATTCACTACTCACGGTAACAAATAGTGATGGGGTCATTGTAAAAATAATTTCTTATAACTTTGACTTCGCTCTAAAAATAAATCTATATATAAAAATTAAACCCGTTTTCCGTTGTCACGACATAGCATGAAAACGGCTTGACCAATTTGGCTGATTTTGATCTTGAAATGTTTGTGGAAGTCCAGGGAAGGTTTAAAGGTGTAAAACAAAAACGATAAGTAAAAAAAAACTGTTCCTAAGCTCGGGAATTACCTTAATTAATTTACTTTTGACAGAACGAAGTCTGTCCGGGCAGCTAGTAGAAAATGAAATTAAAAAAAAATCGCTGTCTTTGACTAACCTCTACTATTGAATGCCAAGTGGGAATGACAAATACAAACGTAGATGTTTGTGTGTCTGTGTATTTGTTACCTCTACAGGCGAAAACGACTCGATCAATTTCGGTGACATCTATGAGGTGGATTAAATAATAAGTACATACTTTATGATTAAAATACGTTGTAGGTATAATGCCGTACAATGATTCAGTGATTTCGATATTATGTATTCACATAATCACTGGCAAAACTAGTGCTTATTTAATAAAACAATGTTAAATGTTATTTTTATGATTTTCGTAACAAGCGGGAATAATGCTAAGCGATAATAAAAGTAATAATTGACGGTATGATGAAGAAACATGAGGTAAATAAGTCAGAATAAATGCTAATAAATAAATAGGTATTAGATTTTTTTTTTTAAACTTTCTAGCAGTGTGGGTCACACACTAGACAGTATTCTTGTTAACATCTTATACTTAGCTAAATGCTTTTCTTACGAGTGGGTTCACGTAGTGCAATGGCAGATTTGAACCGGCAACCACATGATTGCAAGTCAAACGCCCTAGCGATCAGCCATAAGGCTACCGTCACTTGTTAAATTATATGTTTCTGATAAGAGTCAAAGTTCTGTGATTCAGTGCAGTGTACTTTAAAAAAACTGGTACCTTCAATGGAAAAATGTTAACCATTCATTAAAAGTAATTTAGATTCAGCATTCAGAGTTTGGTCGCGTGTAAAATATTAAGTGGACAAAATAATAGAGGATTTCGTATTTAGGTAAACAAAATAAATAGAAGTAGGTGCAGCGTAGCTCATAGATACCTACCTCACATGTTATTTACTTGACTTTGATACTAATTAGATAAGTACGTAAATAAAACACTTCTTTAAAGAGTTAAACCGAATGAATATTATCTATTTTGATACTCAACAGCGTCGTTTAGGATAAAGATAACATAAATTATTAGGTACAAGCTTTTGCCGCGTGTATTTTGGTCATTGACTTAAAAAACTTGACCTACGTATATTTGTAGTTTCAAGACTCTATGGTCAGACCTGCATGGATCAGAGTGTTGCACCCCAAAGGGATGAATGAAAGACAAATGCATGCATCTGAGATTGTATGTTACGAGGATTGTGTGGTGTCAGTTTAATGGATAGAGATGGGAATAAGTATGTAAGATGAAGTTTGAAAGTGACACCGGTATCCAAAAAGCTATGTTGAAACCGGCTGTCGAGATGTAGGATTGTGCTGCGAAGAAATGAGGATAATATTGTGAGGAAGGTTTCCATCATGACTGCAAATTAGATGGGCATATCGGCCGAATACTGAGAGGTCAATCAATTTAATGGCGCCGTTAAGTCTTATGCTGTCTCTGTCACTTTAAGGTGTAAAATAGATAGATATTTAAGAACGTTTTGAAGTTAATAATCGTTTCAGTATTCTGGAGATAGAGTTACAATTCTAATGTTACAGTATTTACAATTCTAATGTCACCCTTTTAAAGCCCTAAAAAACCTTGCCTAACGATAGAACTTTAATTGTATCGATATTAATCAATATAATGCTTTTATCGATAATCATACAAAGATAAAGAGTTTCCATTCAGATTCGATCGCCTTATTATTATATATCTCTCAATAAATATATTGATTTGCATTCAAAACTGATATTAATGTTGGCACGCCATTCATGACTAATTCATACTATTACTGTTTCTGTAATTTTAATTATTACAATGCTACGTGTTTTTGTTAATTAATTCAGATTATTTCGTGGTATAAAGGTCAGTTAAACTATTATTGTGAAAAGAATAACATTATTGGGATTCAAATCACCGAACTATTACTCACATTAAATTATAAATCAAGCGTTTATGTTTATTTAATAGTGTCGCAAAGGTGACTGATCTTTAGAAAAAATAAAGTTTTTTTATAATTACTTAATTACACTACGGTTTACAAATTCGCTATTTCAGCAAGGACAGTGACACCAATAAATCTTGTAAACAAACACCCAAACTTACACCGTGTATTACACAGAACGAAGATTAAACTCGCCCTTCATTAGTAAAAAAAAATAAGTCCACTCTGTCAATCCAGTCATCAAAACAAATGTAAAAGCTCCATTAATTATAAGGAACAAGTATAAAATACGTAAAACAAGCTTCCAATAGTTACATAAGTAAAACGAAATTATTAGTATTACGGATGCAGTGGTAATAAAATCGAATAATTCAAGTAGTATACGATCATTTGATTACGCCCATCTCTACGATACGATTTCCGTTACGAGTTACGTTTACCAGAGACAAATGCATATATTTATAAACGACAGACTTAGTTATCATAAATTATGTACAGTATATACAGCCAGCAGATTCCATATTTGAATTAATAATAAGGAAACATGACCGGCAGGCCGACCAAAATGCAAACTATTATTTTATCATTCTTCATTTAAATTCACAATTTAAACGTTATCGAATTTTAAAAATTAAATAATCAATAAGATATTGGATATCTGCGTTTTTAATTGAAAAAGCATACAATACGACTCATATTTTTGATGAAAATTAATATGGTAACTTAATTTTAAATGTCGTTATTGCCTTAAAAAAAAATCAAAGTCATCTGTAGGTACCTAATTGAACATTTATTAATGAATTAGTTGCACATAAAAAAATGCCAAAAAATTTGCTCTTATTGTACTAAAGATAATTATATATAATCTACTAATGATTATTTTAAAGAGAAAAAGAGATTTGTACTTACAACTGTTATATAATAAACGGCGGTATTGTCTCATTATCCTTGAGTAACATAGGTTATAATTATGTCTTTCCGGTAAAAATAAAAAACGCGGGCAGAGCCGCGTGAATCTGCTGGTGATTTCTATTTCATCAGTTTAGATGTAGGTTATGTTCTAACCGTTCAAATAAATTTAATACATTAATAACAAGACCCTACACAATAATTTAACGGTTTAATATGAAAATTAATAGCCGAAAGTAATTAATATAAGCTGGATTATTAAATGTTACGAGGTTATGGAATGGTAAATTTGTTGCTCCATCGTGTGCATGGTTTATCAAAACAAAACAAATACAAACAAATAGTACAAGAAATGCTGAATTTCTATACCTGAGACATAACATCTGCCAGCCCTCTTAGGGCCTAGGGCATATTTCACCATCGCCAGGTAACTTTATTCGACGAATAATTTTATAATTTTGTAAGATTTTTCATACAGAAACTGTCAAACGTCAATTTTATTCGTCGAATAAAAGTTTATTTTCTACAAGCGTTAACGAAGATAGAAATCGCATAAATGACATTAAAATTTCGATAAGTCACGTGACTCAGACTTGTTACATCCAAGGGATTCTATCAGCGGTGGCTTGTAAAAATGTCTCTTGGCTAGGGGGGCTAGTAACCAAGGTCTTTTTTGATCCCGAGTTAACTCAACCAATGGTTAAATATGCAAACTAATGGTTTCAAATTTCGGTAGAACGCTAAACGCGTTCATCAATTTTAATTTGATTCATTAGATAACTTTTCAGCTTATTTATTTGACTATTTAATAGATTAACAATTGATGAAAAAACGCGTTTCGAAACCATTAGTTAACATATTTAACCATTGGTTGAGTTCACTTGGGTTAAGAAAACTGGGCCTTAATTGTAGATCAAATACTATCCGTTAAATCATTTAAGTTATCATGACTATTAGTGAAAACTTTTAGGCTTGCTTTTCTTTTTTTGTATATAAAACTATATGCCGATAAAGTTTCAATCAACAAAGAGTAACACAGTAAAATTTATGTTACACATTTTAATACACATACGTGACTACAAAGATTAAATTTATATATTGGTACAATTCGTAGTGGATATGGTAATCTCAGGCGGTAATATACATGCAAATGCGTCTACTGTTCTTAGAGTTTATTACCTTTTTTATGACTAGTAAAGAATGAATGAATAAGAATTTGGAGCAAAGACAAATCTGCCAATGGACTACATTAAAACTGTTGGAGATTGAATTTAAATTACGTCTTTCTTAACTTTGAACTATTTATTATGAATCTATTTTGTATGGTGTTTTATACGAGCTTAAAAAACACCTGTATCTCTATTTAAAAAACCCCTTTATTCTTATTAGAGATAGAGTTTAAACTTGCAAAGGATTTAAAGTTTTACAGACTGTAATTTAGAAGATCCTTTGGACGCTCGTTTTTCCTAGAAATAATTCAGGTCAGTAAAATCGTAGCTAGCGCAAAGGTTTCTTAGAGAGTATATTCACACGTAGGTATAAACCAAAAACCCACTTACTTGGTAATGACCTCTCCTTTTAATAGTTTCCTTAATGGAATTCTTGAACCTTTTCGCTGAAAGTGTTTTCGCTGTGTGGCCAAGATTTTCCCAAATGTTACTGATATTAGGTGACAATTTTTATTGGTTAGCGTAAGAAGGTATTTTCTGAGTATGTGCCAGACACCAGGCGTGACTACGCAAGCTATTTAAATGGACTAAAATTTTATGTTCTACGCGTACACAGTGACACTTAAAGGACTGGTAACAAATATTCTCTAATAAAAAATATGTTATTGTCTTCGAAGATTTGTCTGACGCCTGTTAAATTTACGACGCAATAAGGAAGTGTCAATTCTTGTAATATTTTGACGAAAGGGTTGAATGGTATATTGTGTGTTTTTGTTGCTTTTTTACTTTTGTCTACTATTTTAGAGTCCGTGTCTCATTGTTATGTGTCTATTGTTTCTGTTTTAGAAGTTTTATTATTTGTTTTTATAATTCTGAAGTGCTTTTTGTGTCCTGTCATTTGAAAGACGAAATGTGTTTTTGAATGCGCTGTTATAGTGGCGTTTTATTTTTCATTGGGTATTGGGATTCAATTGAAATATGCCCGAAGCTAGTCCAGCGAGAATGCTATTTCGTGTTAGGTCTCTACGTATTGTCTAATAGAGATAGGTTTTTTTTTTTAATTTATTTGGCATCACTCACGATTAGCTAGTTTATGAACCTATTGAATTAGACTATCCAATTACACAAACTGCTTTTCTAAGTACCTAATATACCAACTCAATTAGTAGATAACTCGATAACTCGCTTATCTTTATCAATACTACCTACGGTATATAATATGTAAAATTATGAAAACATCCTCCTCTTAGGTATACCTATAGATACCTTTGCTTATAATTTTCTTTTTCAGGTTTTACAGTTTCAGTCAAATACGTTTCTCCAAAATTAAATATGATTATAGAGTTAACACATAAAACGTCAATGCAACAAAAAGTGCCAGGCATACAATAAAATGACCTCTACAGTACGCACAAGTACCAAGTGAGACGGGCCCACGTTCATTTGCAAAGGACATCAGTGCATCCGCATTGCACGTCCAGTACCATACATTGCTAATATACCGCATTCAGCCCATACATCAGTCTATTACGAGTGATTGTGCACGCTGCCTGCATTGATTAAGAAGGCCGTATGCATTACACTGTTGTATGATAAATTGAAATAAGTTTAGAGCAAGGGTTCGTCTTCTAGAATATTTTATGCAGTAGTCAATTGTTTCTCAGATGTTGACAACGAATTAATCATGAAAGGAAGAATACTTCCATAGTTAAAATAAAATAACTACTTATAATCTTACTAACCTCTTTGTAAAATTGTACATTGTAAAATATATACGGAAACCTGGATTCCAAAAATTGGAATCTGAAATCGCCAACCCGCTTTGAGCAAGCGTGGTGATCAATGCTTATTCCTTCTCTATATGGAAAGAAGCCTGTGCCCAGCAGTAGGACACTTATAGGCCGGTATTATTATTACAAAATATATTTAATTATTCTTTAACAATAAATTCATTTTTACGATATATGGTTGTCCTCAATCATGTTACAGTATATTAATACCTACATACATTGTAATCCTGAATGTAATCATTAAATTTATTAAACAAGCTCTACGTAATATTGTATTGTGGCTCTCTCTGCATTGTCAGTTTTATTATTTTTCTGTCATTGCTCTGAATGTCACTCAAGTTAAAAAAGTGTAGCTCTAGATATAAAATGTAAGTATTTGTTATTATAAAAGTACGGAGAGTACAGCTGTACTCTCCGTACTTTTATAATAATGAAGTATGATACGCATTTATGAAGATATATTTAATATTTCTGTGTGTTGACTTCCGCGGGGACGGCGTGAAGGGTCCGCCGTGAAGGCAGGCGTTCGTTGGAGGTGGACTGGACGTGAAGGCTGCGCTGGTTCCCCAGCCCCCTGCACTCAGACGATGCGGGAATGCCGCTGGGTTGTTTTAGTGGATATGGTCAGCGCGTGGAGTCCCACATAATCCCCCCATTCCCCCATAAGGGGGGGTATGCTTAATACATTTTATCCCAGCGTCAAAAAAAAAAGGGTTTCAGGGCTGGATATAAAATCAATAGCCGTGTTATTATTTTACGTATGTATTATTATTCACTTAAAATAATACCTATACCTGATTAGGTATTTCATTTACCATAAACCAATTCATTATGTCCTTTAAGATTCCTGGGAAACAGGTTGTTTTGCTTTTAAACTCCTACATAATCATAAATCTATCAGAACACTGCAACGATCCATCAGGTGGACATCTGATGGTTCCAGAACAGTTGTGGTATTGCATATAAAGGCTTAACTGTTCTATATAATGTGATTATATCGAGAATATAATTATATTGTGTGGATCGGGTGATAGGTTAACCATGCCTTACCAAATTCCCAGGACTGTTTGAAAATTATTGTTGTTTTTTTAATTCAGAACGTTTTAAAATTTCTTAGCTGCTTTCTATTAAATTTAAATTAGGGATGGCCATATTGTGAAATTAGTAAACCGCTCACTATACTTAGTTCAAAACAAGTAGAAGGACGTTTTATATCCCAGCTTAAATTTGCGTCATTGGCAACGTTGTAGGTACCTATATATGTACCTAATATTTCTTAAAGATATATACAAAATGCCAGTCTTTAGAATGTCAATTAGGATGCGATGCCCTAATGGCCTGTCTGATATCTGTAAAGCGTTCTTTTGCTGCCTCATTTATCAGATATTCGAACACTTAAAAGCATTTTGCTTTTTTTTTTGCACTTTAAGTGGTTGGAACTTCGGCTTAGTATCTCACAAACAGCATTTTCCCGCGATTTATAATTTTCAATGACTTGTTTTTAGTTATTAAGCAAATTTATTATATCGTAGCAAGCATTGGCTGCAAATGTCGGTTAAAAATATATTTTTTAAAGGGTAGGATTGAAACTTGTTCGTGTAATGACTTGAAAGTGTCTGTATTCAACAAAATAGATTTTTATTTTAACACCTAACTTATTACGAATTTATGAAAAAAAATAGTTTATTTTAAATAAGAAAATTATGTCAAGTTTATTTTTTACTAGGCAATTACATGAAGTTGTTACTAGTTGCTCAGATTCATTTTTAATGTTTTTATTTCGGAAACTCAATTCAAGGTTATATTTTTGATGCGAATAGCACACCATTTATTTGAATCGCATATAATTATAATATTTGTTTTTAAAACTATACCATACTGCTCTTCTATGCTAAACAAAAAACCTCTATAAAAAGAAAAAGGCTTTTCGAAAACCCTAAGCTAAAACCAGCTAGAAACTCAACTTTCAGGTACAATCAAACCGTTATCAATAAGCATCTAAGTATATATAATATTTTAGAGCCGAAGAGTTTGTTTATTTGGTTGAACGCGTTAATCTCAGGATCTGCAAGAACGATTTAAAAAAATCTTCAGTAGTAGATAGACCATTTATTGAAAAAGGCTTTATTCTACCTTTTTCCGTGACAACCTAACCAACGCCTTCGGAATCGGAAGCAAAAGCTAGTTGTAGATATTCACAACTATCTATTGACATGTTTTATTGCTTTGATCATCCATAAATATAATTTGTAAAGGTTTTTTTGCCATGATACGGCTCAATTAAGGTGTCCGGCACCTAAATTGAGCTTCTATTGTATATGATAAAAACTGCGTGCAAATATCGTATTCATAAATGAAATAACAGTTTTTTTTCCTGAGCTATATCATGGCCACCCTATCGGTCGTCCTTACAGTACATTCGGGGCACGTCGTACTGCACTTTACTGCAACATATTGGTATTTGTCCCGCACTTGGTGCGTTGGCGCCTTTGGGAAGCATCTATTTTGACGTAATCGCCCCTACGCGATATATTTTATTAATGCACTGGATCAAGTTCTCACACAACGTTTGCTATCTTTATTGGAGCACGTTCATTGTATTGCTATGGCCTTAAATTATGATTTGCTTGATTATTGTTAGTGTATTGATGTTTCAATGTATGATTGGCAATTGGTGGTACGTTACGCGCTTAGTATAATGTCCATATTAGAGTGACTGTATCGGACGTGACTGCTGTGCCCTAAAATCGTCACTATGATGATTGATTTTCATATTGTTCTGTATAAAGGCAGCTGTTGCAATAATAAGTTATATATAGAGTTGATTTCCTGTCGTGGAATTAACGCATGATTAATATGCCTTCCAACAGTTGATAGATATCTACCATAAAAAACAAGATACAGAATGAAACACTTATATTCAGTATATTTTCTTTGCATTAAAATATTTACACAAAGATATTTATGTAAAAAGTTTTGTAGAAAAGTATTTTCAAACGTAATTTTTGTGAGTCAGAATCTATTTTTCAGTCTAGCGTAAGAAGTTATAATAAAGAATATGAGCAATTGACTGCCAAAATTCATTGATTAGAAACTTGTCTAGACAAAGCAGTAGACGAAAATTAAGTACCTAGTTCTTAAAGTACCTACCTAGATGGTATTGTTAAAGTTGGTAGGTAATTTTAAGAAATAATTTATATTAAAATAATTGAACAGCTGCAATGACGGTTTCACGAATTTTCGAAGAATATTTGCTAAAATTTCATGAAAACAATGTTCGTTATTTACGTAAAATATAAGTCCGTTGCCTTTGAAGCCAGCTTAGGAGTTAGTTGAAGCTTCCACATGACAGATATTTTGTACTACTAAGCATGATTTACACGCAAATATGGCGAACGTCCAAGAGACTTATGATAATCTTTTGTGAACGTTTTACGATAATGATTAGATACCTTTGTTGTAGTATGTGTAAAACACTACAGACGATCTAGTTTCGTTTTAATTCCTCACCTCTTTCCGTTCATCCCAATTTATGTAATAAAAGGTAGTTAGTTCTAATAAATTAAGAATAAACGCTCTAAGAATTAAATGTTTAAATTATGTGATTGAGATAAAAATAATTTTGTATTCGTGTTCAGACCATTTATTTTATTTTTATTTATTTATTACGAATGCTTTTTGTGAAAAAAATTGTCTTTTTCAATTGTTAATAATCATTTACTTAAGTATGTGTAAATTTAGTTACATTTTAAAAAGTGATAGCCATAGTTTCTCCAGTGGTGGCCCTGACATAATCGCTTTCGTAGTTTGTTGTCGTCACATACTCCATAGATTGTCGGCTTGGGTTAGGTCCTGACCTAAGTATCTTGTCAACTTTCTTATCAAAATGACAAGTTAAATCTATCACGTTCGTAAACCTTATTCTTTAAAGCTTTAGATAAAGTAAATACTTATTTTTAAAGGATAGGTATGTTATGTACAAAATTATTATTTTAATTTGTCATAATTTTAATCCCAGTTTATTAGGGATATGATTTGGTACATTTGTTACCTATTATTTTCTGAAGATTCCGCAAATTTTAGACATTGAATACCAACTCAGTCTGTCCGTGACCATGACACCTGCACAGGCGTCGTAACGTCGGGAACTAAAATCAAAATAAAACGCTATAGAATCCGTTTAAAAGCAGTTTCATTTCATTTAAATACCTTTTAAAGCTTTGACCTATTTAGATCCACGTAAACTACATCTCTGCCGACCCCCACTTAGCCAGTTCACGCTTTTTATTTCCATGCTTCCTGCTGTTGTGTCAAGATGTAACATAAAACGGGTACAAACGGATAGAAACAAAACGGTCAGTTTATTTTCAATGGCTTATTTATGACTTCTGACCTCATTTTTTAACTAACTCTTTTAAGTTCTTTTTACTTTTAATGTTTTTTGTTTTGGGCACACGTATTGTAATTGTTGAAGGTTATCCCGTGACGATTGCATTTTGTTTTTTTTTTAAGACTTTCGTTGCTTTTATGCTAGATAATAATGCAGTTAATACTAATGTTAATTTGGCGAAGCTTTATACTTATTAGCTGAAACTTTTAAACATAGAAACTAATAAACATAATCCCTTAATAAGTTGGTATAGATACCGACTCAATCCTAAATATTATACTTGTAAAACGATACCTGACAGCATAACAATTTCAATAAAGAACAATCTATTGTAGCGTTTAATACCTACTTTATATATAATATTAGATCCCAATAGATTCCATTGTCTACTCAAATTACTAAGAACAATTAATATTCAAGTATTCAGCGAGCTACCAGACAAACATACACACTTTTATACATACAAAACGCGAGCTTATCCGTCGGACGGAAGCCCCCTCCCGCGTCCCGAGATCCGACTCTCATTGTAATGCAAATGTGTCCGCTGTCTGCCTCCAAATTACCCCTACGGTCAAGCGAGAGTCGACCGATCACCAGACATTAGAACCCTCCCTTTTAAAACAAAATCGTCCCCACACTTGTACTTTACACACACAATACTCATCCTTCATTATCGCGTATAAGGAACAAAATTGTCTGAGTTACCATCATTGGACGGTCATAGGCATATTTCATAGCAGATATAGTGTTATGAGAGTTGCTAATGTGGTAGTACGCAGCGTAGAATGGCGTAGCAATTGTGTGGACAATAATTAAGGGTAACGCAACGCGTTGACCATCATAACGATACGGCATAATGTCTTGCGATTTTGTTAACGACTGTCCTTTGAAGCTGGTGTCAAGTTAAGATCGGCCCTTATCTAATATATTAATACGTGAAGCAAATCTATTCATAAACACGTGAAGCGAAAACTTGTACCCTTTTTAAGAAAATTGCGCTGACGGGGAGTATGAAATTTCGTACACCTATAGTTTAAATAAAGGAATACAGATTGCTAGTAGGTACTTTTTTTTATTTTAACTGAAAAAATAAAAAAAAGATATATACTTTATCTTCATATAGTTCTAATTGAATTCCTAATTCTTAATTAAATTACTACCTTCTTAACGAGGTGAATAATATCCTAACGAAGTGCCAATTAAAATGATTTATTTATTGTTATAATGGTTTGTCTTGTATATAAAAATTCAGATTGAATTGCTTTTTAATGCTAAATTGAACCAAAATGGGAATTTTTACCTAATTATAAATTAAAATTATGTCTTCAGTCGTGTCTAATCTACAAAAATATTACATTACGGAGGAATATTAACATGTCATTAAACAGGTATAAGTAAACATAATTATGACACCTACAAGCGCAGACTTACCGGTTTCAATTAGTATCCATAGTGTTAGGTATTGCCCACCAGGAAACCAGTATTCCTTTTCCTAAGCTTCAAATTCCACATATAATATTTTATAACAAGCTGGTATTAGTATCCATAAAATGTAATAGGAAATATTTTAATAAGATAACAAACCAGAATGAAAGTAGAGCACCCTTTATCCTTTGAATATTTGCGAACACCTGAAAACTTTTCATTTGTGCGCAGCTGGCCACTTTATCTGGTTTGTTAGTGTGAATTGGATGCGGTTTAATACCTACCAGTTACGATAAAATATATTAATATAAATGTAGGCATTAGTAGGCAATGCGCACCCAACGTCCCTTGTTTTCTATTGACTACTGGTTCTCGGAAAGTCGTGGAATTTAATTGTGGCTTCGCTGTACGTATTTCAATGTAAAATATGGGGTGGTTATGGTCTTGAATAAAGGCGATATACAAGGTATTATTGTATGTACAATAGACGGATTAAAAGGCAGAATTTATGAGATTGCATCCACTTAAATTAATATTGTGTTTATAGTTTACGTAGACATAATTTTTACTATTCTCTATGGCTATTTTGATCAAAGATAAGTTTTGTATGAACCATAGAACTAACATTAGCTCAATTGAATTCTTCTTAGGAGAAGTTATAAAGTACTTATATCACTTCTACTTATCGTTGGTTATCGGTACCTACGTTTTCAAAGAAACATTTTATATAAACGTTCAAAATATACTCAGACCAGATCAAAGTACTTAGGTACTACAACAAAGATAAAACAAAAACGAGGTGTTTAGTCCAGACGCTTTCCCCTGGGCACGCTGGGAATACTCCAAGCTTCTTCGCAATTTCACAAAATGCGATACACACCAAACATAATACAACGTATACGTGTGTATAACGCCGTCCAATTTAAAATGAAACGCCAACCCTTCAACAGGGAGAAGATTAAAGTAGCGTCGAAGGATCAAATTGAAATGGCCAAGTTACTTTAGACGGAAATAACTAGACAGACAGAAACTAAATTAGAATATTCTGTAGAGCTTTAAGCTTCCGCTTATATGACTGGAGGTTAGGTATAGAAACTTTGTTTTTAAGTAATAGATAATAATAGATAATACACAGAGCAACAACATTTCTAGTGCATTAACTAAGTCACACAATCTCAGATGATTATACATTAAATATATAAAATAAACCACAAACATTTTTATTCTTTTTACTACTTAATAGTGAAAGTTATTCAATATGATATACGGAAATTGATATTAACATAAATTCTTAATAAATTCTAGCGGTATAAAAATTAAGTTTCCTAACAATATGATTCACACTTACTTCATTAAAATCTACAAAAATACACGAGTATAGCGCACCTACATAATAGATTAAAAATGCGTCCGTATATCAATGGATTAAGCTTATAAATTGTATTCAAATTGTCTTAAAAAGTCGTCTATTTTATTTACAGTGACCTCTCTCTGTCACCGAACACTGCATAAATCCTTTACAAATATATGAAATTCCAAGAACACATAGAGACCAAGTTTAAATGGTTATTAGCATTCGTTTTACAGACAAACTGCGGGCGGTATTATGTAAGGAGGCCGTATCGATTTATTTTATCCGAAACTACCGCAATTATGACATTAATTCAGTTCATAAGAGCCATCAATGTTCGTATAAAATGTTAGAATCAAATAACTTTATTCTAGTCCCGCGTGAACGAAATTGTTCGGACGATATTTTTTTAGTGTTGTTTATATTGGAGACAGGTAAAGGTGTGGGTAGGTTACCGAATAAGGAGATCGTGCTCACTACCGTACACAGATAAATTGTAAGAAACTTACGGATCGGCCGTATACATATTGCTTACTCGAGGGTTCGTAGGGGCGGTGGCCCAGCCCTAGACTGCAAGCCAACCAGTTATGTAGATGCATGTACTACAAGTTTAAACCTTTGAACATTCTATATTGGACGGGCAATTATTTTTGTGGTTTAATTTGCGGTCAGTCTCCAGATTATCATAGTAATTTCAGCATTATAATATGCTTTACGTCAGTTATAGTATACGAGAATCCATAAGGATGTTATTTTTATTTCTCAGTTTAAATCAGTATTAAAACAACTTTAATGTAGCTTTCCTAAGCACAAAATAATTAATGAAACAGCAAACGAGAATTATGACCAACATACAAAAACGGTAGAGGCTTTTGAAACAAAAGAATATTTATTGTACTTTTAAAATGTTTAATTTTTAAATTCTTGAGTCGTGACATCGAAAGGAATTCCGTCGTTTTTTCCAAGAATATTGAAATACCACGATACTCGAAGCAAAATATTCAAGTAGTCGTTCGTTGTAAAACTGAGACGTAATTAGCCGATGATTTTGGTTTATATATTCTGTTTACACCATGTTCGCCATCGGGCTAAGACATGGCTCAAGTTAAAGGCCGATTAGCGTAAGGTAACGGAGAAGGGCTGGATTGTGGACGACACAGACTCATTAACCGACAATCTCTTTAAATCACTTGTGGATCCTCCCTGTAGACCTCCACTGGCTTATTGCCGAGGGTGGCTACACAACGATTGAAGGTATAAAGAAATTTTAGCTCTCCTTCTGTAAAGTGTTCATTTTTAGAGGTGGGTAACATTTTCGGCGATTATTCCAACTTGTTTTCAGGCAAATTATTTGTACAAGACATAACTTAAAACAAATTGCATTTGTTTATAGCACACACATTAAATTAGACAAAGAAAGTGACTTATTTCAAAACTTGAAACTAAGTTTTAGACGGATACCTTTATTAAAAAGACACAAACCAATTTATAATACCTTTACTAGCTGTTTCCTGCAGCTCCGCTCGCGGTGTTAATTTTCTTTTATATAAATAGCCTATTTTTCCTCGGAAATAGCGTAGCCTGCCAACGGTTTTCAAATCGGTTCAGTAGTTTCGGAGCCTATTCAACGCAAACAAACAATCAAATCTTTCCTGTTTTTAATATTAGTATAGACAATACTTGCTAAGCTACTGACAGGTAGAAGTCTCTAGAGTCTTTACTGAATATATCAGCTTTAATTGTTTTCCATTATTGGAGACAATAATTATGAACATCAGTTGAAGCATATTATACGTCCTATGTAGGAGCTTTAAACCTACTTACCACCTACTCAAACATTTACAAATACATAATTGCAATTTGAAAAAGAACAATTTTATTATCTCCTGGCACTGGGTACTGTATATCTATTACTTTGAACATAACTTAGTAAATATATTATTAACTAACATGATCATAAAAACTAATTTAGGAACGTAAACTTTATATTGTCCAATAGATCGCGAGGTATTTACTTCCCATCAACTTTAATCACTCATAAATGCACAACAAAGAGTATTTATAATAGCAACAGAGCTGGCTAAGTACTTTGCGAACAAGCGTAATGATACCACGAACAATATACTCCTTCGTCTCGCTATATTATTTTACGGCCGCGAATTTTATCTCGTTGCTTCAACGCTGAAAATAAACGCAAAATATTTACATGCTATTTGCATTTGCTTAAACGATTTCTCGTTCAATTTTCAACTTTATTATTTAGTACATAATGAATATGACATAGTGTTTCGTGTTTGTATTTGTACTCATATTGTGTAAAGTATTACTGGCAAACATAGGGTTCCGTACTGTGTAATATTGTGTGTGAGCACACATTTTTATGAGAAAACGCCGGTTGCCACGTTTTGTAGCAGCAACAAGGTTTGCTGTATTTTTTGCAGTCGAACAGATTACAGCCTTTTACTTTTATAGAAATCTTTTCTTTCCAATGTGTAAGCCTTTGGTTCTGTAAACAAGAACCATTTTACTGTACGTGTCGCTTAAGTTATAAACTAGCCAAGCGAATCTCTCCTTAAAAACAATAATTAAAAGTGATAAAAAAAACAATCTTAAATTAGCTTACACCTAGGACTTTAAAAATCACGTTACAAAGTAGAAAAAAAAGTTAAATTGCAAACAAGATCTCATCTTAATTTTAAAGTTACGTAGGTATCTACGTATTTATAAGACACTGTTGACCTTCCTTAACGTGAGAAGGCTATCTACTTCATCCACTACGCACGTGAATACTAAGTACCTAATTTTGATTTTTCAACAAAGCCAACGAGCATCCGAGTTCCGTTGATCGATCCCGGCCCCCTTGGTTCCGGTCGCAGCTAAAACTCGCCGAGCGTTTTTAAAATCCCGACTGGAAACCGACCAGTGTTACCTAAGACCCCCGTCCCGGGCGGCCAACATAAAAACGTTACAGAACGCAACGTCGGATAAGTGTCAAACGGGATCATATTAAACTGGATACGTTATCTGCAGCAGGTAGCAGAAAGCTAATTGTGTATTCTTTCCTCGCTTCCAGCGTCCTTAATCTGGCCTGTTTGCCCCCACCCCTTTTCAACCCCCGGCGCCGCGCCCCAACTAAGCGGAAAGTTTTAAAACACTGTATTTATGCAGATTTTACGCACTTGTTTTTATTGTGCGAATTAGGTAGATTGCATGATAACGATGTCATTGAAGTTGAGCTCTTTAATTAAAACAAGAACAAATGGTATAGTTTACTTCTGCATAATAATAAATGGAGAATGTCGTTAGGTAATTTGAACATAGTGAAGGTAAATGGTTGTACTTAATTTCATCAAAACACGCTTTAACAATGTTCACATAAGTAGAGGCTATATTCATAAAATAGTTTTACATATCAATAAAGCAATTGAAAGCTTCGGGAACACGATTATGCGACGTAAATATTGTTTACTCTATGTACCCGTGCTGTTAAATATACCTACACGTTAAGTTACTTGAAACATTCATTAGTTAACGCCACGCTAACACTTTAAAAAAGCAGCTACGGCTAATAACGTCAATGGCAACTCGTTTCAGTGTAAACAATGTTTACAATTCCGTTTAACTTAACAAACTGTCGATTCAAGGGGGATTACACTCCATTCTTGCGCGCGTGAGATAACCGTAATTCAATGGCGTACATTAACAAGTAAATTGAAGTGCTATAGGTAAGTATAGCTAGATAATCTACCTCCGTAGGTATGTTATAACGCTGGAAACCCGAGCATAATGCGGTAGGACCCAATAACGGAGGCGGCGGTAGGAAGGAAATTGCTCGGGAAAAATTTACATTTTTATTGAAATTTCCACTCTTGGTCGCGGATGAAACTATGTCTCTAAATACGTACCTTAAGCTTTGTATAAGCGTGTTTGTTGCACGGCTGTGTTGTGCCGTGTACAAACCGCCCGTGTGAGCATGCGGGGGGTGTAGAGATGCTCCACCGACATCGCTACCGGTAACTGTCGATACCGTTCTTAATTAATCCTTATCACTAGCATGACAATTACCGGATAATTGGAAAGTAATAAATAAATACTTTATGATACATTTATGAAGGCTACCGATATCAGAATACCATGAATCATTAATTACACACGGATGGAATATTCAAAGGTTTTTATAATTATAAATGTATCTGGGCCATTAGCATATGGATTTTCTTATGGCATTATTATTACATCGATAGACGCTCCTCCCTAGCGGACGGTAGACAATCGCTATATAAGTTTGTACCTATAGGTACGTAGTTGACTTTAGGGAAGGGATCATAATAGGAAATTTTCTCTGGCGAATATGCGCACAGTATCCGATACCCTTTTCACTTGTATTGTTTTTATTTTCCAACCCTAATGAAAGAACTTGCCTCGTCTGTATTGCAATTTCAATATATTGGCTTAGCAGCATTCTTCTTGCCACGTATTTCATTGCTCTTTTTGTTTCTTATATAGTTTTGACATAAAATCCGGATCTTAGGGAAAAGTACAACTCCTAATGTTTAGCCAAACTTATTTGTAATACCATGCTTTATTTGAGCAAAGTAAATTCATGATATTGTCAAATGAAATCTAAAAGAATGTGCAAATCTTTTGGCACGCTTTAAAAACGAAAGTTACTGATATGAATGGCCTTTTTCCGATTCGTATCAAGGTAAAATCTTGATGTAGGTAACGACAGTTCTTTTGAAACAGCAATTCGTACGTTTTCAGAACATTTTGTTTTCACCAATCACCAATATGTTTTCAGTACATACTTTTCAATTCGTTCCTTTTTATAGTTATTAGGAAGCGTTACGTTCATATACGTCGTGACGTAAATACCTCTGACAGCCGAAAGCCGATACTGATACAAGATTTATGTCTTGACAAACAAGGGCATGAAAAATAAACTTTTTGTTCATCAGCTGTAAATGTCTCCACAAATTGACCATAAATTTCTGCTCTATTAAAATTTATTGCCCTCAAAACGTTTATTGTAATATTACGTAACTTGGTAACCCTTCCATGGTCATAAAACAATGCAGGCATCATGGGCCATGCGAAAAAAATGATTCGAAGTTACATAACACCTGGCATTTAAGGCCATATTCGCACGACAGGCTCGATTCGATTTTATGACACGGGGGGCAGTGTTTTACGATCTCTTATCGAATCAAAAATGTTCTTCAGGACAAACAAATGTGTAACTTCTATAAAGAGCTAATTTGAATTACAGCTGACATCACGATACGATCACTAGCTTATATTTTTGTTTGTTTTTGTTAAAGTCTTATTGTTTTATTATTGTCATAAAATTATCGTTAATTATATAATTATGTGTGAACTTTGTAGACTTTTATACTCTATATAGTTTTGCTTATCTGTATTCTTGACGGTCGTTAAATTCATGATGCACATAAACTTTTTGTGTAGAATAATAATCAAAGAACAATTAGGTAAGTGAATATCGGTTAAATATATTAGGGATACCTACATCGCTCTAGGTTATTTGAAATCATAGCCAATGCAATCACTTGATGTGAAAACCTTTGACAGTCAACACGTATCTCTCTTTTTATTCAAGATAAAGCAAACACCGCTCTGTGCAGATAAAGAGGAGAAATCGACCGCAACTATATAAAGGTTTGCGGCGATAAAAATACCGTGTTTATTTGCACGTCCTACATCAGTTCCCTTAACCTGGAAAACTGTCTTAAACGCTCGTAGAACGATACACAAAAATAAATCGCACATGGAAAGATATACGACCGGTTTTCCAACGTAACAACTCATTCGATTATGTTATTTTAAAAATTTCAGCAAGTTCAACTTACATTCTCCTGTATCAGTAAATTCGGATCCCAATCTCGCACATTTTTTTCCTAAAAACGTGATTTAAAAACGCTGCCAATGTACATTCTTTAAAATCGAGTATTAGGGGTGAGTTTTATGCATTTTATTGTGAGGTGTCCATGTGGTACATGTTGCGTCAATTAAAAGTTAAAAGGATAAAACGCTCAATACACATTCAATATAAATATTTTCCTTTGTTTACGGCATCAGATAAGGATGTTTATTATTTGATCGTTCCTCACTTTCAATTTTCTAATGCAGACTTATTTTCGTAGCTTGTACGAGTTTCAGAACGAGTAAACACTACTAAATTTACAATACTTACGTCTACAAAGTGGATTTTCAGAAATTGATAGGTATATCTCAGCCTCGTATAACATTTGAATAGTTCAATATTGATATTTTCCCTTCTCGCCCTTCATAAAAATGTGCATTGTAGCTATCGTAAAGTGATCCACTTTACTATTACGAATGCGTTTTGTAGATAAACGGAACTGCACATATTTTGTTCAGTTGTTTCGAATAGTATTTGTACATGCGAGACAGAGATGAACCTATTTCGTGGATTCAATGTAGGACAGTGTCGCGTATTTTAAACGCGGTACGACAACAGTCACGCCGGTTGAAATTTTCTATTAATTGGCGTTTTTAGTGCTTTTTGTCGATGCCATTTTATAGCTTAACGTGATTTCGTATCTGCATTGTCATGTAGGTACAAGTTTATTTGACAGTGTTATGACACATTTATGTTTTCTGAACGACTAAAGTCTACTATTTGTTTTCATAGAGCTAATCCTACACAGATGTTTAGTGGCGGCATCCAGTGGTTTGTTGCGTCTGCGGTGTTGTTACATATCCAGATAGGTTAAATAAAAAATGTACATCTGCCCTCGCTAACACCCGAATACAGACGATAACTCTCTGAATGTAATCTCATTAATTTGTATTTAGCATTAAAAACAGTTTGAGTGACAATAAAGGATCGTTGAATTCGATGCGAAATGTATGCTAATGCAACTGCCGAGGTGGTATCTATAATTGTCGGAACTTCCTCCTGGCGAATCGTTCGATCATATATATAGGCGTTAACTCAGCCGGTTATAAGAGGAGCTCATACGAAATTCCAATAAAGGACACCATGAAAAATTCAATAGGTCGATAGCCGAAGAACGAAAGTGAAAAAAAAAGAAAACAATAACGTTCATTTAATCAGTATTCAGAGCGCGGCTTGTGTCCACAGCTGGGATATTTGGCAAGGGGACAAATCCTGCGGTCGGCCGAGACAAAATTTGGGCGGCTCAGAGCTGCATCGTCACGTCACCCAGTCCGCCTGTTGACGGCACCACGAATTTACAACGCGATTAACGACGTACATTATGCAAGGAATCGTCAGTGATCGCTTGACCAAAATAACCTTCTCGAGTATTTTGAGTGTACACTGATTTATTGAGCTCTGCGATGCCACTGTGTAATGCCGCTATCGCTCACCCAGTTTTAGAACAATAACATACAATAAAGTGGTCAAATTAATAAAAAATATAGCACACATAACAGTAACGTCTATATAAACAACATTCTCGTTTGTTATGCACTTAAAATTCGCTCGATCAATTGTCGAGATCGCAACTAATCGTGACGATAAAGTGGCTTGTCCGACGCCTCTATTGTCGTAAATAAACTCATTATCGTAGCGGGCGGCGACTCGGTCAAATACCTGCGTTTTAAATCAAACGCAATGTATTCGGGGGCGATTTGTCCGCCTGAAATGGTTCCTTTGTTGAAGCTAATAAATAATTTAGTGGTCGGTCTGACGATCCATGAATTCATGCTCGGTTAAACTCTTGTAAATTTTATTTGCAGTAGTAACATGATGATGCATCTGATATTATTTATGAAACGATTTTTAAGTAGGTAACGACGTTAAAATCACAATTAACGTACCGTATAAACACATGCCCATTGTTGAAATAAACATAAAAGCTTATCTTGTTCGGAAGTTCATCAATACACGTATTGAGGCTTGCTCACGGTAAAGGTAAACCGCAAATGAAATAATCCAGTAAGATTACTATCGTCTCGATGTATTATTTATATACCTTTATGTTGGTAGTTTAAGAAAACAAAGAGTGAATTACATTTAAAATTCAATGTAAAGGCGCATTCAATTACGGACAAAGACTGTTTTAACATATATTTTTCTCGAAAGAGCAAGCGTTGTTTTGCCTCCCACGATTTGCGCCCAGTGATGCTATCTGCATTGTCGTACAAACTTTTCTTTATTCAAAACACACACCTATAGTTGTAAATACAAATAACCTATCTATTTAGTATACAATTGTTGTAAAGTCGTCGATAACGATCGGATTAGCTTTATGTATAAAACATTTGAGTGCGTGTATTATCCATTTATTATGTAATATTTTGTGTCAAAGACTTATCTTTTCTGTAAGTTGGGTGATAATTTTCTAGTTGTCACATAACTTATCGATAAGGCCGAATAGCGGGAAGTCAGTTTTAAAAATGCTTCATTAAAATACATTTTAATATTTCAATATATTTCTTTAAACAAACTGTATCTAAATTGTGATAAACTTGCACTTATATTTTTTGTTAGCAAAATACCGGGTTAAACATCGCAACGTGTAGATGTTGACTAGATAGTGTAAACCACCAACCTACATGTACAGTTCGGCGACCCCGCAAGGCCGGAATCCGTCATTCTTGGGTCAAGGTCACGTCGCCTCATGTCACACGTCACACGAATATCTGCATCTGTGATCGCCTACATTGATACTCGTATCCAGCGGTGCATAAAGATGCGATTGGAGACTTTATCCCACCGTGTTAAGGCATACGTATTCTAGTGCATCGACCTCGCTTCTCTGTATGGTTTCAAGATATTACTTTCGTTGGTATTTTAGATGTTGATAAACTTAGGTGCGGTTATGTAGTTGTTTCTTTGTTGTATTTCTTTCTTACATTACGTAATTTAATGAGTGAATTTAGAGCTTGACCGTGAACAACACAGAAAAAAAGTAGGTTTTGCTTTGCAAAAAGTGTTATAAAATTTAAAAATTTCATTTAATACATACATACATGTGTTTTGAATGGAGTATAGTTTTTTAAAGAAAATTAGCACACAATTTTGTGTTCTTAAAACGTGTGATACTTTTACCAAATGAAAAATATAGATTCAACTAGTTCATAGATGAATATGGATTGTTTAACAATAAATCCATGGTATTATCTATCTAAAAATCGATCGGTACATTATACCTACATCCATATGTCCACATGGCGGGTGTTGACTCACCCACTTGTCTCCCCATAATATCCCGTAAGAGTTGTCGACAGGCTCGGCCTCGCAGATGTTAGATCCCCCTAATGTGAGGACATTGCTTCTTTCCGAAGTCTACCGTTATTCCAAAAAGAGTGAATATACTTACTTATTTAACCTTAAGATTGGGACGCAGAGATATAGCTTTTGCTGACCTTTTTTTTTATAAAATACTCTACACGACACATCTAAGAAGCTGCGTCTTTGTTTAAAAAACCGTTTTTTACGTCTCGTACTTAAAAAATATATAAATATCTTCGACGGATAATAAAGAAGCTATAATTTATGTATGAAGCGGCTATCAAAAGCATATAAACTTGTTAAGTAATTACTAAGGTCCTAAGTAATGCAATCGAATTTGATAAGACTAATTGGTGTTGCTGAACACAGGTTTTACAGTATAAATAACGTTTTGAACAAGTTAGAAAATCGTGTCTACATTCAGAAGCAGTTTTGAATAATAAAATAGTCTACGACTCATTAAACAATTGTGACAACGTTTATGTATATAGCAGCGTAAACAACGAGCCTCACTATAAATCGATTAAAACCTTTGACAGCCAGTGAGGCAGAACCTGATTATAATCATAAATTGGCGATTTTAAATAAAAATTATACGTACACCGGACCAAACCATGAACTAATCACATAAATATGGGGGAACAACAGATGGCATACCCCACGTCGCAGCCCCCACCTACATTTATATTCGTATTTTAATATTTTACAACAATAAATTTTAGAAAAGAAAATAAAAACGCGAGAAACAACCGTCGGCTTCACAAAGAGGTGATATAGTTGTTAAGTCCAAGTGGTCAGGTGGTCTTTAATTATTTAAGATAAATATATGACAGTACTTTATTAAGTGTGTTCGGGTAATTTTCTTAACAATAAATAATACCCATCGTCGCTCCATAACGAGAAAGATGATGAGTTATGATCGCTGCGTTTATAAACGATAGATAAACACTTAAAGATAATTTGTTAAAACTCTTGTATTGGTTTATAGTGTAATAATCATTAATTACTCGTTAATTTGTGCTTTAATTGTTAACCATTGAAATAATGATAAGAACATGCTGTATCTAATTATTTAAAGTGTAACAAATGACATAAATACGAAACAAAATCGACTCTACACTCGTTGTGTATTCCTTAATTTGTTTTTCACTAAATTTACATTTAAAAAGTGGAGACAATTACTTCGTCGTCTTAGTGAATGCAAATATCTCATTGCACTTTATTGAAGGTGAATGTTTCTAGTCTTATAAAAACGCAGAGTCTAGCACTTTTGCGTGAATTCTTAAGAATTTATCTTATTACTGCGTTCATTTATTTTAAATACAGTAGCTTGGTATAATACCTATATATAATATTCTCTGACGAAGTTTTAGCTATCTACTTGTGTGAAAGTTGATTATATATACTTATTCAAAAGATCTTGACTTACCTTGACGAAAATAGGTAGGTAATAATAGCCTAAATACATTTACTATATTGTTGTATTAAAATAAGTCAAATCTTTCAACAAAATTGCTAGGTTAAATACAAAAGATTGGATTCCAGACAACTTGCTTATAACAGTCGTATAGTAAGTAGCAGTCAGCTTTTAAATATTACTACTATAATTTAAACTCCGTTTGCAACTTACAGGCAGTTTGCAAAAGTACGTACATAAATTCCTTTCACTGGAAACCCTTTCTATGTTAAATGAAGTCGGGCAACAAAGTTGTTCATTCATTACCTATGCTTAGGTACACCGTTACATTTTAAGGTCTTTACGAACCCAAGAGAACCTACCTGCATCTGGTTACTGGGCCATAAAATCGTAAGAACTACTGCTTACACACATGGCCTTTATAAATAGCAAAAAATCTTAAAACGCAAAATGGACCTTTTATTTAGTATTCTTGCACATACCTACCTATTTGTATCAGAATCCTTTGTATTTAACTGTGTGTTGTTTATTGTACCTTTTATATTTTATGAAAAGTGTTTTCACATGCCTAATAGTCGTTTAATAGTGAAATTTCACGTTAAAAGCCTATCCTAATACCTCGATGTAAATTCTACGATACTTTTGAAAACATCTCCTTATTTAACACTACTTGAGACGGGACGACAAAAATCAGCAGCCAATTAAAATCTCTCAACCTATCAGTGTCGAGTCACTTGAATTTTAAATGTTCCCCCTTGCCCGATTAGGGTGCATCCTAAAAGCTTCTAAAGCTATAATTCACAACGCAAGAATGCGAGCCGACGAGGATAGGCGCGTGTTCCAAGCTACAAACATAGTAGTGCAGGTTGCAGGACGTATGTGACGGTCGCATAGTGTTTATTATTCAGTGTGTGAATAGTCAAGAGACGTTTGTCAGTGTGTAGTAATGGTAGAGTGTCATGGCGCGGTTGACGTCACTCAGCCAATGAGCGCGTAGCGCGACGCGACGGCAGCGCCACAAGATGGCCGCCGTCGGCCGCCCGCCGCCGCTTTTGTTGTGTTTAGGCCTAAACATGCAGAGAAAATATAAAATAATAATGTATTTTTAAATAAAAACGTGTAAAAATAATTCTAAAAAATACTTCAATGGTCTATCTTCATTCTTATAAGTAAATTCAGTCATATTTCTACAGAAAACAGTGTAAAAACGGTGTTGTTTTGGTGTTAAACGGTAAGTTTTTTATTTTTTTCCTGATTATTTATAATTTACTGTCAAAAAATATGGGTATTTAAACATTTTACCTTAAATATTGTTCTTTTCGAAGTGTTTTATTTATTTAAACTTTACATCTATTAAGTTTTCTTATTAGAAAACAATGTTTCTAATATTTTTGTTGCTTTTTTATTGTGCTTATACTTTATCTATTTTTTTAAACAACTTCTTATTGAAATTATTAACTGTAGCATTCGATTAAAATATTTTTATTTAGGAAATAAACACTCCAAATTTAGATTAAATAAATTATTCTTTTAATTTTGTTAACAAGTCTATATTTCAGATAAAGTGCCTTTTATTTAGAAAGTCGTTGAAATAAAATCATACAGTGAATGTTAATAATAAACGAAAATTTACGTATCATTTGGTGACCATTTATTTCAATTTCAAGACTACATTTGATCATAATTATAACGTTAAAGATGCGTAAACATGTCGCTGAAGAACGTTTATATGCAAGTCGTGCTGCAGAATTATTGGCCGAATATATAATGATTAAATGTGCCAATTTACTGCTCTCCCTGACTCCTTTAATAACAAAGTGACGATCAAAGACTTCTCTTTTCAAGTAGCTAGCTGTACTTGTTCAAACTTTATAAGGAGCTACAGTACCTATTTATGTTACTACACACTGCACGTCATGTGTTGCTAAAATCGGCACCGGTCTTCAACAAATTAGGATTCAAAACCTGCAGAAACATGCTTAAATACGCATTTTCAATCATAACGTGAATTTAATATACAGTAGTGCGCGATTCAGATAACTAGAACTACTCTAATGACCTATTAAGTGTTATGTATTAGCTAGTTATCTCTGTTTATAAATTGTTAATTACCAGTTGCTATCTGATAATAAATGATACACCTTTTTCTGGGGCACTGGAATAGTTAATAAGTCTAAGATTAAGCTATAAGATTGCAATTTACTGATTAAAACAGGTACCTATAACGTTTAATAAAATGATGATTATTCAAACGTACGAATTCATGCACATAATTATCAACACTATAGTTATTTGGATAAGATTGCTAATTAAAATACGCATTCTTAATAGAGTAGGTATTTAACAAGACTTAAGGTATACAAGAGAAATATTTAACGTAATATTTAATAAGGATAGTACGTACCTATATGTTCAGGCTTATAATCCCCTTAAGGGCAGGCAGAGGTATGCTCTCGCACTCTGCCTACGTATTACCAGACAGTATTAATCCCATGTAATAAAGGGGTGAGGTTAGATTTGATCGCGAATACCGAACAAAGGGAAATTATTTTTAAAATTATCTCTACAAAGTTGACTTTGTAGAGCGAGAGAGGTTATTGATAAGAATATGTTTTAGTTATTATTATTAGGTTAAAGGTTAGGTAGGTAAGTAAGTATAAGTCACTTAAATATAATAAATTGACAGTACCTTGACCAAATATGACCATCTGCTTAATTTAAATATGATTCGCTTCATAACAAGCCGAAGAGTAGGGTGCCCACATCATACAACTATTTTACTGAACGAGGTTTGCAAATAAATCTTAATTTTTTGTTACAGGGGTTCCTTATGTCTGGTCCCACCCCATTTTGGACCCCACCCCTTGGCCGTTAGGGTTGAAGTCGTTTATTCATTCATTTGACCATCGACCGCGGAAGAATACAGTCTCAACTGGAAAAAAATGGTAAAATTATCATTCTTTTGTTTCATGAGGATGTCGGGATGAACATTGAGAGGTAAACTTTACGAATTCTTTTTTGGAGATTTGCTGTAAAGGTATGTATATTTTAGTAGTTAGGTGTTGAGATTTATGTTGTAGATGTATGTTACGAAATTCATCTTCTTATCGTATCGATGGCAATCATATTGTGTCAGCCCAGAATTTTGTTTAGAGAACTGCTACGATATGATATTCAAAATATTATTATTATTCATTACATAATTATGTATTTTTGTTGCACGTACGTACATAAATTATAACCTATAATTGTAAAATCAGGTTTAGGTATGTGAGTTAAATAAGCATGTACCGTTAATTAAGAAAATGTCCCTTGTTTAATTATTATCTACTTCATAAGATAAAAATATTAATTAATTTATTATTTGATATATTTTTTTAATAGGTATGTTACTAGGTACTTCTTCTTCTTCCTAAACTAAATAAAACATGTTCTATTTTGTTCTCTACGAATTTTAAATAATCACTATCACATAATATATATATTGAGTTAATAGCTTGCATAAAGATTTAAATTAACAAAAACCTTATTTAAATCCTTATTTAATGACGTAATACTTAAAAATAAATCGTTCTAAAATCCTTCAAAACAAGTCTTAAGAGCTACGAATGAAGTCATTCTACGCGCGCGTAGCAACCGCAGGCGCCACCTGGTGAAATCATCCGGAACTAACATCTAACGTCTTTTTGAATACCGCGAAGAATTACAAATTAGCTATATAACCAGCGTACCATGATAAATAGTCGTTTACGTTAATCAAATAAAAAGGTAGTCCATCATAAATCGATTACAATCAATCGACCTGCAAATTATTGCATGGATTAAAATGAATATGAAAACATAAGATGTTATGGGCCCACATACGTTGTTTTGTAATTAAATAATAGGTAAAGTGGGTATATGTTTAATAACCGATTAAGGACTGTCCAATTTAAGTTGACCCCCTTATTATATATCTAAATACATTTTGCTATAAAAGCAATATTAGTACCTAGTTAATAACAAATTAATAATCCATTAAAAATAATTAATGCTTAGTAAATAGGAAATTAAAAATGAATTTTAAAATTAATATGACTGTCCAATTTTTCGATGATGACGTCATTAAAAATTTAGAGTTTTTGGATATTTTTTAAGAAATATTGTATGAGCTTTGTTTTAGGAATCGGTTAGTTCCGGGTTTGTGTTAGAATCAAGTCACAATGAAATAATAATTCATATTTATTTCGATACTATTTATTGAATAAGTATGTTTATCTAAACTTCTATTAATTCATATAAAATTTCTCTCTTCTCATACAACGCACTTGATAAATCTAATAATTAACAATAACGAAAAGGTGATAGATATAAAAATAGCAGTTATTTTTTATTGCTGCATATAACAGGAAAACGTAGCAAACTGTAACAGTTTCAAACAAAATAAATGAAAGTTGCATACAGTCTAATCAAGTGGAAAATAATGTGCAAAAATCTCATACTTTCCTTATTATAACGACAAGAATACTATAGTAAGATTATAAAAACTTAGACTAATTCTACGTGGATTTCTTTGCTTGAATAGGCACCAATTTTTAGAGATAACAACTGTTTGAGATGTTGGTAGTCATCCCGTTTATATTAAATTATACAGCTTCAGTGATTTCAGAATGAGTTTAATTTAAAGGCTGTAATTTCGTGTTGTACTTTTAAGTATATTAAAAAAAAACACATTGGGTAGGCATATAATAATAAATATCCTTACGTTTGTAGTTGTAGGATGAAAATAGACATTCTCACCTTTAAAAAGTTTAAGAGGACAATACGTACTTACCAAAGATATTTCTGCGACCATAATTCGCAAGACAATAGATTTTAACTCTACCTAGGTAAAAGTTCATATAATGAAATATTCCAAAGGCAACGACGCAAATGTACTACCATAAAATTTTCAGTCATAAATTATGACAATGCGCGACTTGGATACCTCAAGAATTGACGTTTTACTATTTTTTCATTACCGTCCTACCTAACTGGGGGCGATAGAGAAAACAACGGTGCGTATGTAATACACAACAATACACAATTTCGTTTTATATTTTCTTTTTATAAAATTGCGAAAGTCTACATTACCCACTTATTACGCTGCGACATAAAGCCGACCTATGTTAGTATTAAAAATCCCGAGCCGTGCCGCAGGGCGGAACGGTAATCACCGAGAGAACAGGAACAGGTGGCGCAGCCTGTCTACTGTTTAATATCGACTTTTTTATCAGCACTCGTACATACGTAATATTATAATAAGCCTGCCAACTAGTCTCTATCTAAATAATATGTAAACGTAAATAGATATTCGTAATGTAAACGGTCGCGAATCCTAAGCAAACTATCAAAAAACATTACGGGGTGCAAATAACAACGATCATGGCGTATGTAATGAAAATCTTGCATCGGCATTAGTCGTGGTGTGGTTCGGCGCGCGCCGAGCGGCGACTCGGTGAGGGCGGCAATCGATGGCGGGCCGGGACGCGCGCCCCGACGCCCAGACCGGCAGACGCCCGGAGACGCCGTCCCTGAACACACGCTCCTTCGAACCGCGCGCAACCCCATCCGTCATCCTTCAATGTTTACTTATCGGACGACGCGAACAGCTGACCGACCGGACCGGTAAGTCACGTGCTAAATTCATTCTCATCCGCGCTCGGCACTACTCGTGTACTCCTTTTGCCCCTGACGTCGTTCTAGTGTTAGTTTCTACATTTTTGTGATTATTTTATCGGTGCATAGAGACCTTTCGTTTGTGCATTAGAATCAATAATGCAGGCCCGGTGCTATGTTGACTCGCGTCGTAAATTACGAATATAATACACCCTTACGCCCTTTCATGTTTTTCTATTCAATCCCCTGGCTGACACACACATAGAGACTCGGAATTCTTTAGTTATCTTTACGAGTGGTGGTCGAAACTTGTCTTTTGTAATTTATCCTTTATGTGCAACAAAGGCCGATGGACAAAAGGCCTGCGGACGTCTGTCGTTGCATGCTCGGTGGATAGGCTGTAAAAAACAAAGAAACGCCTCGCTACCGGTTAGATATTGCGAAAATTATTTTTGCAAGCCAATCGCGTATTTTTGCAAAGTCCGAGTCTTCTCATTGGTCATTGAGTACAATAGATTATTTTGCAAGTTAAATACGACTTTAGGTTTAAAAAGATTTTGCAATGCATATTTACGACAAGAGTTATTTTTTCCCATTTACTGGCGGAGTTACGATAGCGCAATTCATGTGCTATCAGTGTTTCCCTTTTCGGTTTGAAGACCCAGACGTGTTGTAAATCGGTTGCTTTATTTTATAGGTGGTGTTCCCTGAGGAGAGGCGGGGAGTCCGGTTCGGAGTGTACGCTCGGTGAGCTTTTAAGATATTGAAGGGGCCCGTGTAAACGTCACATTTAAATAGTGATCTAGTAGGGTTAACACGTTCGTACAGTGAGAGTCGACTTAATATTAATGTACAATTATGTTAGGGGTGAACTTAAAATTAGATTCGCAGGAGTCTTGCTGGAGTTGAGAAGAGAAGAGAACGCGTCGCCTTCTGTACGTATACTGAATGTATCCTGAGTGCCTCATTCTTTCCGGTATACCTTCAGTATACGTAACAGAAGATGACACTTGCCACCGCTGCTCTGAAGACTTGAAGATTTCTTGACTTGTTTAATTGTTGTTTTATATGTATTTTATGTACACAGGTTTATGCAGCTGCTGTTAATTATATAAAACTTAATTAACTGTATAATATAATTGCATTGTCATTCGGAACTGAAATTGTGATTCTTAAATAAATGTTTATTGTTGACAATTCATATAACATTGATGACGAATAATGTATGTCTTAACTATATTTTTATGCATGTATTCATTTTATTGGGTACCTGTTAGGTATAATATCTTCTTAGATTAAAATTTTAATTCACATTTTCATATTCATTTTATGTATCTACTAATTGTTGATAATATAATTTTATGTATAATTCTTGTTAGGTTGGCTGCTTAAAAATCAATAAAGAAAATAACTAAATTTTTGGTTTCATTTTATATATCACCTACAAAACTCAACCCTTTCAATGAAATACAATACAAATTACACTAGATGCACACATTACATTTTCTAAACAGTTGACTTAGATGCAAAATTTAAAATACACACAAAACACATCATAATAAACATAATTTTAAATAATACATAGTACATTTAAATTATACACATAAAACAAATTAGAGGACCCATGTATTTTTCTTTAAAATTTTGAGAATCTAACCGTAAGCTTAAGACTCACATTTAAGAAACATTTATTAAATAGAAGGCCATTTATAATTCCAAGAAATAGTACATTCTTCCAAAATTTTTGAAACATTATTAAAACAATGAGACATTACAACGAAGTTGGTTTGATATTTTAAATTACAACATATTTTAAACGTTCGTATGAAACGGATGTAAAACTTATATACACGTAAAATTAGAAGTATGTAATAAATTTGTTTCCCACTAGAATATTTTGGATCAAGTAAAAATTAAATGAATGTTTTCTTAACTAGAAAACTTGGAATTTATTTCAAATTTTTATATTTTCCTAGTCTATTCATTATTTGTCATTGTTATATCACCCATTTAAACGTATTATATATACCTCGCAGTAACTCTTATTTCAATATAATGGTATACGCAACAATTTACAAAATAATATAACAAGTATAAATAAATAGCTAGGTACAAACTCTAAACAGGATAAATTTAAAAGGAGTGCGTATATTCTACGAGGTGCATAAAACTGAACAACTTTCCCCAAGGAACATAGGTCGCTGCTTTGACAATTCTACAGTAATAAGCGTAAGTACAAAATTAGTAAGTATGTACCTATATATAATAATAAAAACGAAAATCGTAGCATCTATAAATGGCTCTATCATTTGATAATTCATAGAACTATATACTATTGTACCTGATCTAGATAGTCTTAATAAAAAGTACCGACTCTGGTGTGTAGGTAGGTACCTCGGGCAAAAGACTTAATACGAGACACAATATTATAAACTTATTTGAGTAGGTACAAAAATACGAGTATCTTAAAAAAGTATAAAGATACCCTAAACAATGAAATATAGGATCATACTTAGATTTCGAAAAAAATAGTTGTATATTTTTGATAAGATTCTATTTATGAAACTGAAAACAAAGAGTCGTTTCTATGAACAAACTTTTAAAAGAACATTTAAAATTTTATGATCCTACAAATTTACTCTGTTCTTTTTTCGTAAAACTTTTAACCGTCTAGCCCCTCGAGATTTGAAAATATGATCAGAGAGATTTTTTATTTGATATGAAAAGGTGCTAAATATTAAGAAATAAAAGTTTTATCATAATATTAATGATGTAAGCAAAAAAATATAATTATTGTGTAAATTAAGCTTTAAATAAAAAAGAGTAAACTGAACTTTAATGAATACAATAGGTGTGTAAAACTAATATTATCAGAGCTGCTAAAATAATAATTTTAGAACTTTAATAAACCATTATGATTTTTAACGAAAAAGGCAGTTGCATACTAAACTGTGATATTCGATGTGAAAGTCGTAGGTTATGCTACATCTGTTTTATTTAAATAAAATCACAAACTTGGCAACCAATAAAATGTCGATGTCATTTAAGTAATAAACGACGTAAAAAACTGCCTACTTGCAGAATTAAACCGTCAAATTTCGCCGCGGTAAGTACTTTTTTATGATTCGCCGAAAGCGCCATCTCTGTATTCATGGCGGAACTTTTTCGTCACTGCTCAGCTCCGTAGAGCTTTTGCTACGAAGAAATGTAGAAACAAACTTTTGTGTTTAAAGCATTGAATTTCTCATTTATTTGATAAATTTAAGGATTAAGGTGTAGTTAACTGATTAATTCGGAAGGAATTGAAAAGGTTTTTTTGTAGAAAAACTTTATTTAAGATTTTGAATACTAAAATTACCTACTTAAAACAGCTCTACAATTAAATCCATAATATGTTTGGTAAATAAAACATTAATATAGATCCATAAATTATTAATATAATATATTACCCACGATGAAGGCAAGGCAAAGTTATATAAGGAACAAAAAACACCGGTTATTGTTCTCGAACTCTAAAAGGATCAGATGCAATGCTATTGTTTTAAGAGAGAAAGTTTTTAAAAACCCTTCCGCATTGAGGTAGAAAACCAGGAAGAATGGGAACTGTAACAAAAAAGAGAAAGTCACTCTTAAGGTAAGTAAAAAATGTAACATTCGTACAATCGACCAATGGGGGAGTCGAAAATAGAACTTTCTAATTTGTTTTCGAAATTGTCCCAACTTTTGAGTCATTTGCACGATAGCTTTGGCAGATGAGAAGTTCTAAGTTCGTGGCTATACTTTATAATGTGAATCTAGAAGTTACCTTTGAAATATAAGTGAAATATTAGTTTGTGTCTGAAAAGTTTCGTTGTGAAATATGTGAAAATGTGTACGAAATAAAAAAGAAAGAATGTTTCTAATGTTTCATGAATCTATAATTATAACCGCAACATTTATACAAAGGAATCATAAGGCAAGAATTTACATATGTACATCGCTGAACAATATGAATATCTTATAACTAAATCAAGTAAGTATAATAAAACAATCATAGAGTTCATCAAAATACAGTAATACCGATGTATTGTGTTGTGAATTAGGTAACGGATATTTGCTCTAAGACGGCGTATTGATACAATCTATAGTTTGATGTAGGTCAGAACTGTTCAATATACTTAGGTATAGGCATCATTTACATTCTTGTTCGACCAAGGCTTTCCAACAAGATCGCCTGCTCGCTTAACTGACAGCACGAAGCTTTTATGCTAACCCTACGAACACTGGCATCCAGCCATCGCTGTGCGAATACGACGATCGTCCAAATCCGGACCCAGCATCTGACTACTAAAAGAGTAAGCGAGATGACTGTAACTTTGATTGTGCGACTGCGAGTCCCTGGTATCGAGCGGCCCGTTGTCATGGCAACAGACAATGGTTTTTGGGTGCATAATATTTTAGGCTGCGTCAGGGTGCGGGTAGCGGCGAGGCGGGGAGGGGGTAGGTCGAGAGCGGCAGCCATCTTTAAAATTATATTTCCAGTTTGAACGAACTCCTTCGATTCCAGCCCTACTTTTTCTCTCTATATAGAAACGCGGCGCTGTAGAATATGCAGAGTAAGATAAAACTGCGGCTTTGTCTGTTTGAATTTTGGTTTTTAATATTATACTTAGGTAATATTTAAGATACACTGTAAGATTACTAAGAAATAACGTGTGTTTAATAAGTTGCCGACCAGAGGTTATTACTTTAATTAACATTTTATTCGAGTATAATTATGCAGGCCCGGTATTTAAGTTGAACGGTTTGGGTACTCTACAATGAGAATTATTGACACATAAACATGTACTTAAAAAGCATTTTTGTTTTAATTGTAACATTAATATTTAAAATACTTTTATTGAAATCTAAATAGATATATTTGTAATAAAAAAAAAGTCGGTTCATATTTTTTGTGGAGTAGAGTACGACTACCATTATTCGTATAGTTTATGTAACAAGTTCTAGCGTTCACATGTTTTTATTCTGCTTCAATATATTTTATCTGTAATGTTCCGCTATACGCGCTCAATACGCTAAGAGGCTGACGTCGTCTGCGGCTCGGATTCCCCTCGTAAAGCCTCCGATTAATGTTCCTCCTCCGACAAAACCTCCCGCCACGATTAAGCGATCCTACCTGCCCTTCAGTATTTCAGACGAAAAATGTTAGTACTTTACCAGGTATTTTTGGATGGAGTGATATAGTGTGCACACCTAATTACATTCTTAAGGGGTCTTTAATAAAGGAGAGATTATTGAATGCGATTTTAAGATAGGTATACATTTTTAAGCAGTTGAACTTATGTGTAAAGATCTTTAGTGATTGGCGAGGTATTTTTATAAATAAATTAACAAATAAATACACACCATTCCGTAGTAAGTTGATACGATAGTTATCGATGAACAAATATGCCTCATACCTGGAACAAAAAAGAGGAAAAAATAAGTTATCGATATATTTTAAAATAATCATTAGGCTCTATCTATGAGCTTTTAGTGTCCATTTAAAATATTTTCTATCTGTTATCAACCCTTTTACTGAAGTCATGTGAAGTACTTGTTCGTTGCGTCCAATTTAAACATATTACATAACACATTTAAGGGTATCTCTTGTAGATAACATGTCGTAAAATAAAAGTGTTGGGAAAATGCAGGGAGCCGGCTGCAGTGCGAGGGTTGAGTCGAGCGACACACTGACGCGATGACGTCAATACCTGTACACAAAGGCGAAGTGTAAATCTTACTAGTACCTACTACACGTGCCAAATCCCCGTAGCTTGTATTCCAGTGTTGTTGGCAAGGCATCCTTATTATCCCGTTTCCCTTTATCAGCCGTTTTCGACGCAGTACTAAGATGTCTAGACAGGGGTTCTTGGTTCGCCGTCCGGACGAAAGGTCATCGTCAAATTGAAAAGAAAATGCCCTTCAAATACCGCGACATTCACAATTTCATCGGCGGCCTCTAACGTAATGTAATTGAATGCCTAAACGTTATCGGCCTGCTAAATGGAAATTGTTCTTTATTTATACTTAGAAAAAAAATATAATGAAATTTATCGCCTAGGAAAAATCAAATTGAATCGCTTTATTATGCTTTTACGAGGCAAAGTCGCCGCGACAATTTACTGAATAGAATTCGTATGGATTTGAATCTCCCTTCGTTCGCAGTGAAGTGACATTGGAGCTTTAAAATAACACTTGCTCAGCGAGAAGGTTGGTCGGTATGTATATGTGTGCATCACGATAACACTGTAGAATAACCTGTTTTTTTTTTCCAAGTGTCCTCGTGAGATATGTGTCGGTATTTGTGGAAGTATAAACAGTTTGAATACTCGTACATTTGAAATCGGAACACAAAAATATGAATTTACAAAAAATATTATTTTTATATTTCCAATATTTTTTTTTGTTCCTAAAAAATATTTTTATTTTATTAATATTTTTATTTTAATAAGAAGTGGTTGAATCTAGTTATGGTACATAACCGTACCTTTTATAGATATGACAACTCTTCATAAGCTCAACATAATCATGAACTCGAAGCATTTTATAGCGTATTATTTAATAGATTACGGCATAAGAATCCGGATTGGTTTTATTACTTTTTAATATACAATTAATTCAATTTTTAGTTATAAAATGTTAATAGTATACATTAGAATTTTTATAGCAAAGTAGCTAACTGTGTTTCACTCTACACTTAACTAGCAAAGTACTTCAAAAATTACTAGTTCTTTCGATAGCTGAGATCTGAGTATTACTTAAAAGGTCTCGAGGACTGCAAGACTATGACCTTTGACCTTTGAAGACCAAGATACGAGTACCTAATCTTTACTTAGAGCAAAACTGAAGTAATACAGAGGGTTGGGATTCGCGTCATTTAGATACATATCCTCGTACTTATTAGGATTTGTACGGAAAAGGTTTTTGCCATTCCGATACTATTTTTTTGTGGATCTTATTTAAAATATAATGAGGAATTATATAAGTATTTTTTGTTCAGTTTATCTTATTAAACATTATTTAAAATATTTTATTCCACTTAAAAAGACTACATAATTTATTAATCTTGAACTTTACCCTCTATCTTATATTTTCCTTACGCAATGTTCTATTCCGTTTAGTTATCACATTTTAATATCACAAAATTACAAAATCTTACATTTATTAAGCGAATATTTTAGTTAACGTTCAGTCTAGTCTTTATCTCCTTGTACCTAAGTGTGAAGAAAAGTCTTAAGGCAGTTAAATGTACCTACTAGAAAGATAAGACTAAGAGTCTGAGATAAAACATAGTGCTTGTTCTTAAAACCTTTTGCCTATGTAAATACAATAAAAAAATCAATGCAGATAAGTAATTTATTCAGAATGGGGCCTCCGAGTGGTATGTACGACCCCAGCTTGAAAAATATGTTCCGGATAATACCACTCTTAAGGATAAATTTGCGACACCTGATACCCACAACCCCACTCTTTCAAGGGACAAGGGATTTTCTTTAAATTAATATTACCTACCAATATTAAACCAATAGATCCTTGCGACGGAACGAAAGCAGTTCTGTCCCCTCCGACATGGAAATGTCTCCAAAATCTCTAATTAAATAATTCTATTTTATTACTGCCGGCTGTACACCGCTAATGAATAACGAAAACCATTTATATAAAATATACGTCCCACGGATTTATCTTAAAAAAATTCGATGGCTTCTCATAAATTACGCACTTTGATCTTTTACGAGACCGGAAAACAAAAGCTACGCGTAAGATACGACGTTTATAAATATGCGACACTTAGACAAAACAAAAACCGTGCCAATGCTTAAGTATAGACTGGAAAGGAGACTGATAACTAGCACAACATAAAAAGCTAATTAAAATTTTTAAACAAATATTAGGTACCTAAGTATTTTGACAAACAAGAACTAGACGAAATAACCTAATAATTTCGTAATTTGAATTAAAATAATTTTTAAATTGTCGCTTAAAATTATCCAAACAATCTATGGTATTTAAAAATCGAAAAATTTGCTATTTAAATTAATCAGAAGTTGAAATTGAAATTTAAATGGAAATGTACATTTAATTTATATTTAGATAATTCCTAAAAACGCTTAAGTATCTTTTTTTAATGTATTTGACATTTTATATTTCGCTCTGACGTTACCTAATTTGATCATCTTAATATGATATCGAAGCTCTCCCAACCCTTTTAAAAGTAATTCAGTAAATAAAACAACATGATAATAAATTTATGTCAATTATTATCAAGATTTTTTGTTAGTAGGATTTTTTTTTATTAGGTATATAATGGAAATCCTAGCATAGCATACAACCATATACAGTGTTTGAGAAACGCAGTGTGCTTAGTTAAAAGGCGTCACATTTATAAATACAACATTTATTTTTGTAAATTCATTTTTGTGAATGATTTCATAACGTAATACTTAGTATGATCTTCGGTATGAATGTGTTTTTTTTTTTGTAAAAGAATAAATAACTTTAAGATTTTGCTTTATCTTTTAGGATTTCGTTCAGTTTTATTGCGAACGTTGTTTGAAAAAGATAGACATTTACAATGTTTTCATATTAACATTTTCTGTAATTCTCATTTAGATGCGCTATAATAACCTGAAACAAATATATACGGCAGTTATCCTTGACACTTAACACCTGTTTTTAGACAATTCCGTGATAATTAGAGTCGGAGCTCTTAACTTAATAAACGTTGGGCCTGTATACCCACCCTAAGCCCAGAATGTTCACTAATTATGTTAATTTCAAAATAAAGTTATTCCACCGCATTTGTAAGGGATGATCCCTGTCCAACCGTGTTATGGTGTTTCTGCCCAGCCGACCTTGCTTCCCGGTCTTGTTTACAAATTATTCTTATAGTCTCTATTATATGCTCGTTGCTTAATTTTGGAGGTGTAAGATGTAGATGTTTTGTAGAGCGGAGAAATTACTTTAGGAGAGCTTAAAGATATTGTCGTTTAAAATAAAACTACTTGTAAACGGATTCTATCGCGGTTTATTTTGATTTTAGTTTTACTTTTAAATATTGTTGTTTTTAATGGTTAGAATACTATATTATAATTGGGTACCTATATAAAAGACATTATATAATTGGGTATTGAGCACATTAAATTAAATAACATATTGGGTATAGGTACATTAGCTGATACGTAGTTTAGTTGACATTATTTTGTAGACATATTTTATGAAATCGACTTTTGAATGACGACAAATTTTCTGTAACCTGTGAGGGGTTTAATTAAGCCAAAAAGGCTTTTAAATGTTATACGGTCCAACTTTTAGTACAAAGTATAGTCTTCACTGAGTTTATTTGAAGGACTTTTTCTCCATTCGATTAAGCTACGTCTGGTCGCCTGTCCCTTTCCCTCGCCAAAAAATATGTCATGAGTTACATAACATCTGTTAGAATGCCTTGAGGCGCTTAATATTTCCTCAACGCTTGTGAGATAAAGTCGCTTACAAGCTTAGTTTGCTGTTTTCTATCGATAGTATAAAATGTAACAAATGCAATTTATTTTTATACAACCTTTGAGAGTACTTAGGTACATAATATTTGAAATAATGACCATACAATTCTATATGGTATTCTATCTCAAGATGTAAAATAATATACTCATACATACAATTAAATCAAACATAATGTAGTGATATCTATCTATCGTAGGTATAAACACGACCAACAACATTTGGGCATGGTTACCATACAATTTCTGTGTAATTTATTGATATTTTCTTTGTAACTTATAGGTAATAATATTACCGGCTGTATCAGAACGGATAAACCCGTAATTGATGTCTTTGGTCAAATCAATAATATTGTAAAACTCATACCTATTTAAAAAAAAATAAGAGCGAAATATTGAAAATAATTGAAAACGAGAGAAATTTATTAAGATTTTTTATGGTATTTTATTATTTATTTACAATAACTTACAATATATACAATCTTAACATAACTAAAATAATAAATGATATATATACACACGAAAAAAATAAATAAAAAACTAATAAAGATTTTTTATTAGGTGCAATATATAATGCCTACTTAGACTTTTCCTACATACGCCACTTGCATAAAGTAATATCGGTGCTATACAATATTGCGCTAATATATTGTTTACTCAAAGGAATTGGCCGCGAGCTTCAGCCAGCAAATTGTTTATCTTTCTCAATGCTCATTCTAAAACCAATTTAAATTCTAAGAATTTTCAGCAGAGATATTGCATAATATTGTTTCGTTAGACCGTGAAAACAAGAGTGCATTTCTAGTAGGAGAATAAATAGTAGAAGTACTGATTTTGTTAGGGATATTTCAACATTGTTTTGTTTGACCCAACGAATGCCCTTAAATACTACCCTTACAGTAGCCAGGTTGATTTGGCTGCCCATCTACCTTGTATAATGTCGTAGTCGCCTCTTACGACACACTAGGGATCGAATGGGGTTCCTTTTTGGGGACAATAAGACGAAAATTGTAAGCAAAAGAAAACAACTTCCGAATTGAATCAAAGAAAAAATCGTACCTACGAGTTTCTTATTTTAAATCTTCATAAACCTTTTTGACATTTTGTACCTACTCCTGAAAATCGGTCTTAATTTAAAAATGCTAGTTTATTGAGTAATGCAGAAATAGGTACAGAAAAAAATTGCATTTTTTTGTTCGACTGGTTTTTCTAAGGACAAAAGTACAAACCGTACCCAAAAAGTATTTGTATTCATTCTGAAAACGGTGAACGAATCTGAATTTATCTATATCTCGACAATTCAGATAACGTATCCACCTAGGCAATTTCTGAAAGTAGTTCTTTTTTCTTATTTTCTGCAGGTGCCTCTGCAAAAAATAAGATACATACATAAGTTTCGTAGGGGTTTCCCTAGGGAACACTGAATTTGAGGGGCGATGTACCTCTGTCAAATATGAATAATGAAAATCGTGTAGTTACCTTACCGATACTTTTAGCCCTTTCGATTCATATTATATTATTTACCGGCTTAATTTTCCTGTACATGTGTTATGTTATTTATTATGCAGACTGCACAAGGTTTCTTTTTTCATCATTCATCATTCTCCGTGTTCCAATTGGTCTGATCTGGAAACGTGGCCGTCTTGTGACTGATATGTTGATGATGATGATTGAATAAGAATAATCATTCCTTTATTCCTCTATTGGCACAGAGCCTAACTTAAATTTCATGTTAGAATATATATATCACATATATATTAATTTCTAACTACATGTTCAATTGTAGATCAAGAATCACAATCCGTAACCATATTACATAATATTACAAGGTTATTATTTTAATTCATTTTATGATTACCTACCCAAGTAACATGCTTTTGCGTTTAATTACGTGATAGTAATCGAAATGACGAGCGAATGAATCATCAAATATTTAAATTCTCACAGAATAGCAGTACCGGTACCAAAAATTACAAACGTTTCAAACGTGAACATGTAGGTAGATGTACAGAATAAATTAATTTTACCCGCGAACTTAAGTATGTGCGTGGAATACATGAATTTCTCGTATATCCATTGCTAACACGAAGTATTTCTTTTAAAATTAGAGCGTAAATCGTACTTCACTTTAATAAATTGGTCGAGAACCCCAATTCTTGCCTTCAGTGTTGAAAACTTTGTTAGCATGCCTTTGAAATGTTGAGACAGATATTGTTATGAATTTATATCTTAACATCAAATTATCCGAAATGTTTTTCAGAAAATTTGTCATTCGACACGAGTTTTAAAATTGGAAAAATGTAGAAGCTGAATTGGATTCCGCATACCTATGCTGTGTGTTGTGTATTGAAGTTAGCGTTCAACAGTATGGAACATGTGTGTGTAGGATAGTCGGGCGTAGGTCTGGAGACTGTCTCATTCAAAATATAGCTGGGGAGCGCGCGCCGAATATGAAACAAGGTAGCGTCGGAAAATAAACATGTTGCCTCTCACTTTTGTTTTGATATTAAATTGTAGTTTCATCATTTATATAGATAATCACATGACAAGATACAGCATAAGCTCTCAGATAAACATCAAAGCAGTAATTGTTTATAGGCAATAAGACTACAATGTATAAATGAAAATTAGTTAAAGCGTGTTGGGGCCATTTAATTAGGCATATATTTGCCTTAAAACGACACGTTACGCTATTCATACGTGTATTTATATTTATAGCAATAACATGCCCTTTAAAATCCGCCTCGCAATACAGCGGTATGAAATAAGCCAATGAATATTAAATTAAATGTCATACGTTGCAGACGGTCTTTGTGAAAGGGCAGACGCGTTCAATATTAGCTGTCGTTGGGAATGCCTCACTGTTGCATTCGTTTGTCGACGACACGTAAATTGCCGATATTGTTCGTATTTTACGTAGTTTTAGGTGAAAACTTAAGATTTTTTGTAGGTATCACGTCATAACTTCGTTTCGAATTGCTTTTAACCTTTTTTGTTTCTATAAAATTGTTGACAAATGTTATTTTTAAAATGTCGTCTGTCGCAGAAGTTTACGGTATAAAAATGACACCGCAGCGGCATCGTAGCGCGCACGTAAAATATTATATTATTTACAGTAAATATATTTACCATACCAGACACGTAATAAAGAGGTAAAATTATTTGTTTACAAACACCGTGACAAATGCTACTTTAAAGAAATTTCATATAAGACAAGTTTGAACGTCTGCGTAGGTCGGCTAAATAAAGCTTACGTGGGCTGAATATTTTAACATTTTACATAAGTTTTATAGTAAAATCGACTAGATTTCCATTTAACATTGTTTATTTATCGATTTTTATTGGAAGATTAAAATAAATCTACTTACCCCACTTTATTATGACTTGTTTGTATTACAATTTATGAAATATTCTTCTAAAATTGATTACTAAGAAACCTTTTGTTGTACTTAAAAGGTTTGAAAAGGGAATGAATTGATACATAGAACATACTTATTATTATATTTATACTAACATTATTTTATATAAGCAAATGCATACCTATTTTTCGAATTAAATTTATGTAAAAAAAGCACATTTTGACATGCCAATTTTTGTCATGAAAATCGTTAAATAGCTACCACTTTAACATCTTATCTAACTTGTAAAATCATAAATTAATATGAAAATAGATTCTGCGACTGCTAAGATATAGCTATGGTTTTTAATTACAGCGCTTTTGATATAAATCAACTTCCTATAGCAATGGAGGCTCAATCACTAAAATTGCAAAATAGATTAATGCAAACGTGTCTTAAATCTTTTTTTGTGGGCAGTACAAAACAAACGCTGGCGATGGGCGGTGCAGATAACAACTATCAACACAAATTGTAACCCCTTGTTCCATTCGCCAAATTGGGTGCATTTCTACGCGAAATTTTAACACGATACCATTGTAAACACCCCCAATTGTGTTAGCATGTGTTCAGCTAAATAAACTTTGTCACTAGAATATAAAAATATTTTTCGCAAATACAAAACGTCCCGAAAATTTCAGCTTCGTTTAAAAAAATATCGAGACATACATTTTAGAAGTAAACCCAAGCGTGTACATGACTTCTATATGTAAGAATGTCTCTTGATATTAAAGTAATGTCCAAATACTACATAAACCTTATAAAGCCAACCCATAGTTCAAATTTAAACGGATTTAAAAATTATAAACACAACTGACAAAATCAAGGCTCGTTGGCTTAGTACTATCAGCGGCGATGGAAGCAATGAACATATCACCTACATGGGCGATAAAGCTTAAACTTTATTGATAATAAAATAAAGTTTAATTTACGATGCGATACTGTTACACTTAAGTTTTTTTTACGTGCATGCGTGTTAGTAGGTAGCCAGTACTCAGCACGGGCTGATGACAGCGAGACCACAACAATTGGTAAGAAGAATAATCGCTACACGTTTTATTGGTCGTAATTGTTGTCATAAAATGGTAACAAAAGTTGTTTTTACGTTCGGCACGAGAGGCGTGTTTATCATCCTGTAGTAACGATACAGAATTACTCAATGATTATGGTGTGAACCACCGGCTTTATGGCATTTTAATTGTTTTAGTCAATTTTTAGGTGTTTTTCCCACGACTATTCGTTGACACCAGTTGCAGAACATTAGCTAATTTTTACTACTTAAATAATACAATTACTTGATCATTTTAACTAACAAACACGTTTTAGTTCAATATTAAGCCTAATAAATTAAGGTACCTATCGTGGCAAATTAAGCACTGAGATTTAATTTAAGCATTCCATACCTATAATATGCTTGTACCTATAGACAAAATAATACGCAGAACGGATGGAGCGAATATATTAAAATATTTAATTAGGGTTCTCGCGAAACCAGCTCCGCGAGACGGGACGTCCCATCTGGTTGGGGATTAACAATGCAACATTTCTTTGAAGGCATCGCGGTTCGCATAAAATCGTTTTAATCAAAATTCAAATATTGTGTGTTCCGCGTACCTACTCCTCGACTACAATTACTATGAGTATAAAAGTTAATAATGAATTCGATTCGAGCGTGACTTCAAAAGATAATGGTCTAGTACGTGCACGAAACTGCCGGGCAAGGCGTTGCTTATGTAGGCAACGAGCTCCGTGTTTATTTAGTAACACATGGTAAGGGATATTTTCCGATTTGTAGGCGTAGTTCGACGTCCGTCCTCGGGCGCCAACTGACTCACCGACTACAGCCGATTGTTCGACACTAAACGTCGATGGAATCGGTAACTCAAGCATTTTACTGCCGACTTTAATAATATATGGGGCGTTGCGTAATTTTCCTTTAGTTTCGCCTTATGCGAATGTTAGTGCAAATATTGGCTTAGGGCGTGGTTTTGAAGCGATATCCAATATTGTTATAGTTGCGCGTATCCGTAAATAAGCAAAGTAGTACAGGCAGGCGCCACTGACATTAACGTTCACTCTCATTAAACAAGTGTTGTACGACACTAAACGTAAATATTTTCAGTCGTTAAGTCAAAGACTGCTCGGACGCGATTTGGCATTTTTTTACACTATAAACAATTCCCAGTGCTCGTTAACAAGAAAGATGAGCTCTAACACTTCAGTTTATGGACAGTAAAGTCGTCGGCACGCGTGTGTTTGCACGACATTTGCTACTTGATAAATTCTGTTTAGCCGTAGTTAAGCTGAGCGGAAGAAAATCAGTGATCGTGATCTCCGGGCTAAATAAATTGTCCCTTAAGCAGGTGGCGGTAGAAATTAGAAAGCCCAAAACGAATGTGGTTTTAACTTGTGTATAATTAGATTAATGAAACTTAGATATTAAGATACGTAAATTTGGGTGTGATTTTCTCACTCTTTGAATCTATTAAATGCATTAAATGACTTTGGATTAGCATCAAGGATATGTAGGTATCGGAAACGGGTGCGGTGAGTTGAAATTTCGATTGATCACATAAAATATGCAAGGTTAAAGACCGTTTGGGAGTACGTCGGCTCAGAGCTGAGTAACGAATCCTCCTATCGATGCACTCGTGTCAGTGACCGCGCGATGTGCGCCATGCCACTCTAATAAATTTTTGTTTTGTATTTCAGTGAACTCATTGGCAATACTTAGATAATGATCATCAAAGCTTGTGTTTACACTGATATTTTTTAATCAGTCTCAAATCTTGATATAATCTCCTTAATTAAATTTTATATCTTCACTGAAGAATCCTCTTTTGATTCTAATTTCATTAAAATAGGTCTGACAGTTACGAGCATCGGGAGCGTTAATTGTAGGCGCAGTTATTTTTCATTAAAATTTGCTTAAACAGTAGAAAATTTATTCTGCTAAATAGAAATCTAAAATATTATTTGGTACGTAGAAGTACGCAGAGAGCTTTTTTATTTTGTCCCTATATTTGATATCTAAATGCCATCAGTGCATCTGCTGTGTGTAACAAAACTGATACTCGATTCCCGATAGCTCTATAAGCCCATATCCTTAAAACTTCTCCTATCTACAAAGCGAATCGTGTTTTTCTATCGAATATCATATCCGTATCTGTATGTGTGTATACCGAATATATTGAGAACTAACATCGGAGCGTCGAGCAGGTAGGGAGTCAGATAGCTTGGTTTATAAATAGGTAAAGAGCGTAAATAGAAGCGGTTGTATCGGCTTTGAGCCGCTACCAATCGATACGTGATATCGTTGCTTTATTACGTCATAAATCCCTCCACGTTCTACCAGAAAACGAACCTTATCAAACAAAATTTAAGGTACAATTTCCTCTACAGGAATTTGACCGTATTTGCTTTATATCTACATACGTCATAGACGGAAACACACACATAACTATTGTAGTATGTGTGTATGGATAGTTAAAAGTTAAATACCAACATGTTTTCATGTTGTTGGATCTTTTCTTAATCAAACTAATGGAAATTGCCAGGTTTAAGAGTCAGTAAGTAATTTCTTTAGTTATAGAGTATTCTTTATTGAGTTTAATGGAAGATGGAGATAGTTTCATTGGTAACTAAATGAACAGTTATTCCGTTAATAATAAGATTTTGATACAGCTATAATGTTTGTTTCCTCATAACTGGGAGCTACTGGAAATGAGTAGGTAATTTGAAAGTTATCTAGTTAACGTAACAGGTGTGAAATATATAGGCCAGGCCTTTTACGTCTGTCGATTGATCCTTAGATATTTGAAGCAAGTTTCTTACTGAAATTTCGGGAATTTTCGTAAGCAGATGTCAGTGACTACTCCTTGTAATGACGTCATGGACGTGACAAACTAAATCTTATCCCGCTTATCTGGTTGATATCTTTGGCCGAGGGATAGAACAATATACAAGTCGACAATGTTTATTTTCCTTCTTTGTTTCCCGTTTGTGTTCACTGAGGCGTAGAGCTGTTTATGTGTCTAAGTAGTTTCAAGACAAATATACCTCTGAATTCACCCACAGGTAAAGTTGGAGGCACAATTTCCACAGTTACCGGCCGAAAACATTAGGTTTTATACCGATCTATACCTTATACCTACAATTAAATATTTTATCACCCAGTTATTAAGTTCATTTTACAATAACTACTTGAACGAAAAATCATGTTGAACTTGTTAATTATAGGTAAAAAATTGTACAAGCCATTAGGTTGTATACAAGATTATAATCATGCTTTGCAATGTCAATTTATGCAATTAAATACATATATGTCTGATCCTATTCATATATTAAAATCTGTGGTATAATATTCTAAATTTAACTATCAAATTATGACGATCTCAGAATTAAAAAAAAGTCATGAGAGCCTTATTATGTTGATAGTTTTAGATTAGACCCACTGCGTATATTTTAGCTATGTGTTCAGTGGGAACACCATTGGCGTTGGATCCAGGGTTGTTACGACCGAACTTTGAACGAACGGGTACCGTTTCTTAAATAAAATCTTAAAACTTTTATCTTTTACTTTGATAACGCACCTATTCCGAGGCGGAACTTCTATTACATTCGCCGTTCCACGATGCTTTGTGAGAAAAATGTAAAAAGATTCAAGGAGATCCGATAGCGAAGTTACTCTCAATATAAAAGACGGGTAGCCTACTTTTTCCCGTTGTTAAAAAAAAGATCCTATTGATTAAAAATCTATTAGCTTATCTACTTCAGTAGATAAGTGGATCTATTATTTTTATACGCCATTAAAACTTGGATACGTTTTTACTTATTTCAAAATGATATTTTTTTCAGATCCTTTATTTTATGACAAGGATATAATAATAATTATAAGTATAACTCTAAACAAAAGATGGTGAAACAACATTTAAAAATCGTAAAAATCATCACGTGCCAAATTTAAACGGTTTTAATCGAGCATAAGGTTTTTTTACTGGCGAGCTAAAAGTTTCCACTATAATAATAATTAACTAAACGACAGCATCAGAAGTAGAGACCAATTTTAATTCGATATCGTGTTGAAAAAAATGTGCACGGGACTTACAATTTTTTTACGATCGCATTTTATAGCATTTTTATGTTTTTCCAATTGCCTTCGGTTGACAATCCGATCCGTGTAAATTCTAGCAAAATAATTATGTATGTAAAGAATCCAAAGCTATTAAAATGCAAATTGGAAGTTCAATTTACTATATTATATATGTATTATCACGACTGTAGGCTATGACCGCTAAAGGTAATTGATATACTTACCATGACCACGTTTATGAAAAAGTATGACACTATCACATATGATTTTAAAACTCAAAAATTGACGATAGCTTTGCAATTATTTGCTTTTATACACAGTTACAGAAAGCCTAATTGTCTTATTTAGATAAGTATGTAGGTAATAACTACCTATTACGATGAAAATCAGCAACATATTTTATTTAAAGAAAATGAGTTACCAACATTACATCGAAAATAGACACTATAGACAGTTTAGTATTCATAAATGAAACAACATCCGCGATAAATACAAGGAAATCGGCCATAATCATTAGGAAAATATGAACGCTTCCGTACTGAAGATTACCATCGCAAAAATGTAGATTAGCCACACTGAATTTAGGTATTCAAGGAACAATGTCCCGGCGAACGGCCGGATTTAGGCGAAATTAAATCGTTGGAAACATCTGCGTTCCTGAAGCTAAGTATCAGAGCGATGCCAATTGGTAGGTATACACACGGATTATACTCGCCGCCCTTCTCTTTATCCCGTGTTTTAAATTTGGGGTTTATTTACATGAAGTATATTTTGATGTTTACCTGCCAAACACCAATATTTCATGTAAATCCGAACCTCCATAATTATTAAACTCTCGGGGGCTTATTACGAACATGTTTAATTGAAAAGATTAGTAACACGTGTCGACGTTTTGCTTAATATTTATTACACCCCACATTTTTCCGAACCCAAGGATTTTTCTTAAAAATATTTATCCAATATACACTACACAATCAGTGCCGCCTCATCACTTATGAAAAATCGTTTCTCTTCAGAGAGTCCTCTATAAAAAGCTCATTCCAAATTAAAATTAAGGTCTAGCGTAACTAAAGAAAAGAATCTCATATTTTATCAAACCTTTGCAATCTAAATTATACTCTATCACGACGCGCATCAGATAATTTTGGTTTGCGCAACGGAGTGCTTACGACCTACTTTGAAACGAAGCTTGTCAAAATAACTGGTTGTTTTTCAAGATCCATTTGTGTGGTGCGCCACACTAGATCTGAATTATAGATGTTAAAAGAACAACAAAACATGTCGATATTTTAGTCAAGTTATAGAGAGTGTTAATAGTTATATAAAACCAACCTAGAACGGGCATTTATACCGGCGTTCAATACACAGACTGGTCTTATAATATGCATACTAAATATAATTAAAAAACTATTCTTGCCGTAATTATGTATGAAAAGTAACACAAGTTCCTTATATATATAATACAGAATTATTTAAAATGATTAAATGGACTCTTAAGTCGATTAAACATGAAGATAATTATGTAAATACACAATTAAATGAATGGTTCACGGCCGCGGTGTTATCACATGAAGAAAAATCACCAAACGTGAAACAGAAACCAAAAGTAGAAAAAAAGTAAGATATATAGTCGACTAATTAGATAAATATTATATTTAATATGCTTTATCTGTGGATCGTACGGTCGAGGAAGTACCGCGCGGTTGTCTATACGGTGAAGAGGCTCATTACGGGGTTAGTAAACGTACACTGGTCAGAGTATATAACACACCTCCTTCGAGCGAGTCCATTAATATCAAGCGTTATTGAGGCCGTATCTTGAACCCCGGGCACTCCGATAGCCCCACGTTCCATTAAAAGAAACCATAAAATTACATTATTATGTGTTAATAATTTCAAGTGAAAGAACGCCTTTTCGAGTTTCCCCGGTGACAAATTAAAAATTCATATTCATTCCGTAATGTAAATCTTTCACATACGTCGTACAGTTAAAGATTTAGTGTTGGGATATCGAAATGCGAAATTGAGTTTCGCCTTATCGAGTGTGAAAATGCTGGTACAGCAGCTTAATCTTGTATTCGCGTGCGTCCGTTTCGTCATACAACTCTTATGAAATAAAAAGCTGTTACACGGTTTATTTTTTAGGTTTTCGAAATGGCTTTTATAATCTGATCATATGTTAACATGAGAGTCTTCTTTAATTCTTTAACGATTTTAATTTCGATTGTAAAATTTAAGTATCTGCTTATGTTTCGTGAAAGCCTTGGTGCGGAGGTCAAGTTTCGAAACATGCCTAAAGGGTTCAAGACTCTCCGCTTAGTATGCCTAGACGAATAAAACAAATGAAAGTGTATTCCCAATGGTTCTCCAACTATTGAGAGGAAAAAAATATATTTTGAGGCGGAAGGCCGATGTAAATTTAGTCGGCGTATCTACCTGTGAAAGCCGAAAGGCGTTTACTTGGGATGTCTCATAAAATTACTATCTAACTGCTTTGCGTATTATCAGACCTGTTTTGAGAAGAGCCGAACTCACATGAAGCGCGTAGGTAGGTATTTTAGCAGATTAAGATTACATTTGACACGTTATCAACGTAGGTAAAAATACAAAATGCAAATAAACCACCTCTTTTTTTTGTAAAATTTTGTCATGTAAATTTTTGCGTCGGCTCATTACCGTCGGTTGGTCCTATCGGATTATTTTAATTTAAACATTTTTCTGCTCAAATTATAATATTAACCGATTTAAATAAGCTATTTTTGATGTGGAGTCAGTAACTTAATTTCTTTTCTTTTTAATTTCGCTTGGTGGGGCAAGAAACTCATTTGAGTTCATTGCGGTGGGCATTTTTTAAAAGGATGAGTTTATTAGATGATAGCCACTTATTTTAAATGGTTGCATGAATTCAATGTTGCGGAAGCTAATAAGATAGCAAATGTATTACACAAACAGGCATTAATCTCATGAATGTTTTGGCGAACTCTACACAAAATCATGACTTCCTTAGTTATTGCTAAAACTGCAATAAATTATATGGAATAAAATATAATAACGGAACATAAACCATCTGTAAGCAAACTAAACATCTCGATGAAAACAAGCCGAAGCAATATGCAAAACTTGGCAAATTACTCCATCGATTTCTTGATGATCATTGATGGTCGAAAATCGACAACTCATTCGAAAAGTGTAGCACTTAATCCAATTAAGTAATTGGGAGCTACTGGTGTATACTTAAAGCTTATTGCGGCTAACGGGACGTGTAGGTACATTAAAGATAACATCGCGTCTGCGAAATCGATACACGTTGCTCCCTATCCTACCCTGGGCGGTGTGTAAGTTATGCCGGCGAGGCCAATGTTTGTCCGCCAATCAAGTGCCGTATTTTACTGCTACAAGCCGACACTAACTTACCACAACGGGCACTGCCTCTCGGTTAATGAGACAGCATCGTTTTAGTGTCAAACATTACGCGGTACGTAAATAAAGGTGCCGTGTGATTGAATAAATGATGTATTGATGGAAGAAATTACTTTAAGTTACAATTGAACAGAGACTTATCTCTGCAGTGATTGTTAAAACCGACATGTTTATTCAAAAATTTCTCCTTCATTTTGAGAATTCAATTATTTTTTCGTTTTAATAAATTTTAAGGTACTTCTTTTCAATTTAAATAATATTCTTGCATTATTGTACACGTTTTAATTAAGTGTCTTCATTAAAATCAATAAATTTCCACTTGATTTACTTGTATTGATAATGATGAAATTTATTGTGATAGATATAATTATGAAGTCTCATTTGCTTAAAGAATTATTAGGTAAGGGACAAGTAGAAAGTGATAAATGGATTGACACAACGACAATCGTGTCCGATTAAACTGAAATTGTATAACCTATTACGTTCAACGAGTTCTTTTTATCGGTCATTGAACCATCCTTATCTTCATAAACTAGAAAGATAAATAGACTTCGGAGTTCCCCGCCCCTACATTGTCTCACTGATTCGTGAACCGTGCTACACATGAAATAAATAGAATCTATATCGCATTACGGTCTGTAGGTACGCTATTGCCTTAAATCAATTGAAACATTTCAGTGTTATTAAACGATAATTTGAAATGGCGCCCGACAATAAGAAATTATACCGTTGATGTCATAAATATGTTGGAGTAATGTCATAACATTTGTTATATTGAATTATTAACAATTTCTCTTATATTTCATTACTATAATAATACGAACATTATGAAAATAAATATTCAATTACGAGCGTTCAACTCTTGGATATAAATATAGTTAAAGAAACACAAAGTATTTAATTACGCATTTTTATATTAAAAGTAATCATTTTATGTGGTATCTATTATTATACATTAAATATAATAATTACGTGTTTTCTACATTAAATATTATAATATCAGTTAAACATAGATTTAAGTTCGAAAATATTTTTTTATGCCTACTCTTAGTCTGTGGTTAATGGCGTCAGACGATTCTCTTATTAGTAACTGACGTATGTATATACCTACTCGTATTTACCTCTTCAACAGTGCTTATACGGATGTAGGCACAAAGGTACAAGGTCCTGCTTAATATATTGTACAGCTTTCGAAGTCACTACGCGACTTATACAGAAAAAAACAAACAATAAATTCAATATATGTCATCGTCTAAGTAAAATACACCTACAATGTCTTGTTCGGTTACAATGTCAAACAAAAAGTACTGTGTTAAGATTAAACATCCTTATCTTTTTAAGAAAAAAGTTCTACAAGAATTTTCAGTGAGAAAATAAGTAAATGCATAGAAAAATTCTTTCTTGTTATAGGAAAGGCGAGGGTATGGCACACGTCGCTTCTCCTACATATTTTATTGAACTCAAACGGACCACATGCGATAAAGCTGCGAGTTATATCCGACGATAGATTACTTATTAGGTAATGTAAGTAGGTTAATAATGTAGCCGATCTATTTTATGTACGTCTTCGGTTTAGTATTGATTACGACTTGTCTGTTGATGGTTATCTGGAGAAAAAAATAAAGTGTACGTATAGTAATCAAAATGTACAATGTGTAAAAAACACTAGACCTTTTAAGGAATCATTGTACTCATCATTATGTAGAGCTTTCAGAATGGAACAATCACAGAAATCGTGAAAAAAAAAAAGGCGATTTTTTTTTGGCGATTTTGAGGTTGGATTCATAGTAAAAGTTGAGTTCATAATTATGAGTATACATCATTGAGAGTATGGTCTCAATAATTTGGGTATAATTTGGTTTTAGACATGAATATGAAATGCCCTTCTTTGCATAGGCTATTCCTAATCTAATGCCCTGCAATAAAAGTCTAAATAATACCTATAATAACAAAATTTTAAAACGATTAAAAAACCACTACATTTATGAGTCGACATAAAACTGAAACAAAAAACCTAACAAAAACTGTTTCCAATCATTTTATAGCATCATACATCAATCAAACACGAATAAAACACGACGTAAAACCCGATATCTATCTCGCGACACATCCGTTGTTCGTCTCTCGTGTGCCACGCACCTACTTTATGTCGTATCAGTCCGTGCGGTATTCCCTAACTGCACTTCAGCTCCTGAACCGACGAACACAAGTATAAAAAGTATAGAGTATACACGTGGCTATAGCACGCACATACTCGCATTCACAACACGTAACTTATGTTTTAGAAGAATTTTTCTCGACACACGTGTAGGTAGAGTTTGTTATCTTCAATTGTTTCGTACATTGGTGACAACCCTGTGTTTTTTATAAGATACTGTTTCATTTACTAGGTAGGTTTACAGTCAGCAGAGAACCTACTTATAGTCAGGTAATAAAATATCTCTAATTAACAAAGCAAGCAATCGAACATTGTTTTCATTAGTTCACAAAATTATTTTCGAATATTGAATTAAATCTACTTAGAGTAATTTCCTGGTATATAAATTTCCACAGTATATACCTTTATTTGTTTCCCTTTGATTCCTTAAATAGGGTAGGCAGCTATAGGGATTTGATGAGGTTAGTCTGAGGTTTGTGTGGTCAAGATCAACGTTGATAAGACCCTCATTTAAGTTGGGTAAATAGTTGATACGGGAAAAGATACCTTTGTAGGAACGGCAGAGGTGTTTGGTGTTGAAGCCACGTACTTTGATAGCGTTGCTTAGATTATTTGTAGATTGTTGCTCACTATTTCATTTTGATACATAATAAAATTTGTATCTTAATTGAATTGTACAGTTGTTTGTGAATCTCTCTTCTTTTATAAATTGTATTACTTAAGTACAAAAGTACGTAGTAATAAATATATATTAACTTCGACGTAGGTCTAATACAACTTCTATTACTATAACTTATCTAAGAAAGAGCAGATAAAGAGAAAAACATGTTCGAGAAATTAATTAGAACCACCATTCGCTCCACAGCAAGTCTATATAGAGACTCTCATTAACATACATATTCCTTATTGGATCTAGTTTCTACAAGGCCTAGAGTAATCTCAGAGGTTGTCAAATATTTCACCAAGAAAGACATAATGTTTAATGTTTATTTAGCTGAAATACACGTTTGCTTCTAAAGCAAGGTGTTAGTAATTACGATAAATAAGAAGTTTAATTACGCGGTGCACAGCGAAGCGATGCGCTTGTTTGCTTAAAAATATATTTAAGGTGACGTAGGCATAATGTTATTTTAACTACTCAATGTTTATCAAGGAATTAAGGCATAATTAAAATACTGAGATACAAACTTGCTGAGAAGCAAGTCTGGCAGTTCAAGTTTCACTATCTCAAAAGTTGTGACTTCATTTGTTTTGTTTTTAACGAGTTCTTTTAGTATTTTGTGTCGCACACAAGGGTTATTTGGCTGGTATTTAACTATGTTTTATTTTATTAAATTGTCGTAGAAAAAGATTATAAATCTTTGTCTACAATTTGTGGATGCGGTTAGTGGGTGCGTCTACTGACATAGATAAAATTCTTGCGCTCCACATGGGGTAGGCCTCACCCTTCATACGGAAACATACAAACTATTCAGTTTATTCTCATCCCAATCATAGAAGAATTGTGGTAATCGTTTTTTACATTGTCCAATAAATATCTGTAGGAAAACAGGATTATGTTTTGTCTTCTTACCAATGTCGCTTATAAGTAATAATAGGTACAAGTATGATACAAATTTGACTTATGGGGACATTTACAATAGTTGTAAATAATAAGAATGTGTATCATTAAACTTAACCTTTAATGTGGCTAATGACTTGCTCTACCCATTATCTTTTATATTACTTAAAGCAGATGTTTTTATAACTGTGTATAGGTACTTTAATCGAACACACATATTATTATATTTGTGTCTATAGCTCTCCGTTTTGTGTGAACGCTCCGTAAAAAAGCCAATGTTTACAAATGATATCAAACCTCATTAGATTGTGTTTTCCTCTTAACTAAAAGACTGTTTTCTTTTTTTTGTAGGAAGACAACTCAATGGGACAACAAACCACCAGGCACAAGACGCTACAGTGTGCTCCGGACGACATTACTATAAATTCTCTTTTATTTTCATTGCAAATGTACCAATCCACAATATTTTCATAATTTTATAGTAGGCTTGATACCATGCCAACTCATAGTTATCTCGCTCCTAAAACACAGCCGCTATCGAGTCTCATAAAATTATGTAGAGTGGGCGTAGAGTTGCCACCCGGCCCTAATTTTGTGGGATATCGAAATTTGCCGCATTGACAAAGTGGGGACATGCAGTACTGCTAACCGCTCGAGGGCCGTCAATGTAGTAGCTATGAATACTACCAAATTCGTATGATTTTTTCATAAAAAAAATGTAGCGTCGAATTTTATTGCATTTTTTCTTAACGCTACACATGTCTTATTGTTCTTTTAATTTGCTACTGTTTTTCGCAAATGTACTTATGGCTACAAAGCGCACATTTCCTCTGCAACTAATTTTATGTAAATAAATGTAAGGAAACAGAGTCGTAATGACTGCATCGCATCCTGAGTCAGGTCATTAAACAGTAATATTCAAAGAGTTCAATTATCTAATAAAATTATTTGCAAAATAACGGTATTTGAATTAAACAGATTTATTTTTAAATACTGTTCTTGCTGTATAATTTATGTTGCTATGCCCCAATTTCGTGGACTTATCTCAGTAAATTATGATAGTTGGCTACTCTCCAGAGAAGACAAGATGATTATGAGTTTGCAGGACTAATTACGCTATGTGAAATTAAAACGCTATTAGTGCACATCTTGTTAACTTTGATGTATAATTTAAAACATTATTTTTAAAGCTCGTTCGCTTACCATTGGTTGGTATGCCATCTATTGGAATTGAAAGCAATGAAATTAAGTAACTATATAGAGCGCTCTATTTGTTTTTATATACATAGATAAGCGTATTTTTTAAGTATACTATTTGTGAAGATTTTTTTGTGCATGAATATAACGAGTATGTATAAAACATTGCTTCTTAAATGACCTATTTAAAGAAAAAAGTGTTGTTAATTTAGTTGCTACTTTAATATTATTGTTGTAAAATTATCTTTTTGTACAATAGCTAAATAAATAATTTTCTTGGTGGCGTTTTTATTATTATTGTACGGCTGTTTCCTGCAGTACGAAGGTAGAGTGGATTTATGATTAAGAAGTGCTTGTTACAGCATCTAAAACATTTTTATTTCTACAATATGCTAATTGGTAGGTATTTTGTCAGACAAGTGGTAAATGTGTGTTTCATTCTTAATACTTGTTGAAAATTACAGTGTTTTAGGCACGCACTGCGTTTAAAGTAATAAAAAAATATTGTTAGTAACATTTTATAATTTATCTATTGCTATATTAATACCTGATGGCTGATTAAATCAATATATATTTAGTTCGTGGCCAAAGAGGTAAATAAATATTTTACAACTCATTTTCAATGTAGAGCATGAGGTAAGTATATTATGTATTATGAATATTTAAAAACAAAGGACAATAAAATAACACAATTAAGTAAATAAGTAATAGATAAGTTAACATTATTATATATTTAAATAAGTAGATCAGTTTATATACCAACTTATTTACTGTTTCAATTGGTAGAGCAATATTCGAAACTCGACAAAATCGGAGTTTAAATTGTTCGTTTTACGATTATTGCGTACTTCGATGGTAGGTATCTTTTGAATACAAATTTGCGACTTTGGGATACACGCGAACCGTGATACAACTTTTACAATGTAAATAGAACCTTAGGATTTTTTGTATAGAGTCAAAATTTGGGAGATGAGGTGCAGAATTAAAACACTTAATACATACATAGGAACAAGTGAGTGTACACGATAGTAGATACAGTCAGTAATATTTTAAAAGCAATATTGACAATTTCTGTTGACGTTGTGCATAGTGCTTACATCGGTGGGTTTATGTCGATAGATACAAAATACACCGTGTTGTGACGTCCGTGATAAGTTCAGGCATTTTGTTATGTTTACTTGGGAGGGAAAAAATGGAGAATCGACGAACAAAAAGTCGAGCCACCGCTACCCACCCGTGATAACATTACTTACCAACTTGGTAAACTCTGCTCCAAAACTTTTGATTAGTTTCTGTAAAATTGGGGAATTTAATTTCGGGAATTGTCTTACGCAATTTTCTTTTGAAGTACTTTTATGCCGGATAATTGATAGACTTTAAACATTTAAATTAATTAAAATGAATTATTATAGGCAGGATAAAAAAATACTATCTATTACACAGGTGTGGCATAATCTTTCTTTTATTAAAAGTTCTACATTGAGTTTCCATATTTAATTCGTAGATATCACTATTATAATTGCTATACCGCGAATTATATCCTAATAGAACAGTAATAAATGAATATTACAAAATCTTATAAATCACGTATATTGATCAAATATCTATAAATAGAAATACCGAATTTAAAAAGAAAAGTACTGAGAGAGTGTTTTAGGAAGTGAATACTTAACAAGAATGTTAAGAATTCATCTAAAAGTTAAGTAACATATATCTTAATAGAAGCAATAAAATAATACTACCATGAACTTGATTTTTTATACCTGAAGTAATAGCCTGGCTCAATGACTAGACCCATACAATGTTGCTATAAGCAATCGATTTCGTCATTCGAGATGTAAAAAATCGATTTACCGGACTAGAAGCGAGTATAATCGGATGTAGAATCGTTTTTATTACCGATTGACTACCATATTGATGATTGTGTATTGATTTTTATTTTTTGGGTTGCCACACTTAATATGGTAAGTACCTAACTAAGAATGGGAGGCTTATGAGTTGTGTTTGATGCTTAAGTTAGACTGGTATGTGATCATGTATTTTAAAACAATAGGACATTACAAGAGACAATTAAAATATGAATTCGTTTAAATAAGAACAATAAGCTGCAGAAACTCTGGTGAATTTTATTTAAATTAATAATACCTACAACTCTTTCCTTCCTGTTTATTTTAAAGCAAGAATTTCAAGGTATGAACACAAACAAATTTTGAAAGACCAACATTTATTATTAACAATAATAATGAACAGATTTATTAGTTACATATATTCTTTGAAAACTAACTCTACAAATTTTGATAATATTCATTCATTTTAATACACCTTACAAAAATATCGTTAATCTACTGTACTGACACAAATATGAATGGGTGATGTCACACAATTACTCCCCCAACAATAAACTGAAGACTCTATAATCAAGATAGGACATCCAATTTTAAATGACAAAGCCGATACTGGCCATAACGAGTCGTTGTACGTACGAGTATGACATCCGGAGTCGCGGCGGCTTAACGGACCCTCCGAGGTAAATGAGGGGTTTGATGGCTAAAGGCGCAAGGAATTACGCCAAAAAATAAACACAAATTAAAGGTTTGTTGAATGTTCATAATTTAATATCGGCCTATAAAAGTGCCACTGCTGGGCACAGGCCTCTTATCATATAGAGAAGGAATGCGCATTGTTCACCACACTTCCTCATTACAGATTGGTGATTTCAGATTCAAATTTTTGGACTCTAGTTTTCCTCACGATGTTTTTCTTCACTGTTTGTCAATGGTGTCTTAGAATAACTATGAAAGTATAATTATATAACTTTGCAAAAGTCACATTGATACTTGCTTGGGATCAATCCCGCAACCATGTGCATACAAATCCGGTCATTGAACCGCTAGGCCACCACGCTCTTGATGTTCGTGTTAAATATTTACTAAAATTTATTTTCTGTAATTAGTTGCATTTAATCATTGGATTAAATGCAACTTTAACTTAGTATTGACTAATCAGCAATTAAATTATAGAATTAAGTTCAAATAAATATTTTAAAAAGCTTAATACATTAAGTGACTATTTATCAAAATTGTAACACATTTTTGGTGTGAAATTCTGTTATAGATAAGACATTCAACCATTAAAGAGGTCAATACTCTACATTGGTTAATAATTGAAACAGGTTAACTTAATATTTAATTTAAATAACATTCGTTAATCGACATTACTTACAGGCCTATAATGTAGTTTTAACACCCAAAGCAACCACTTGCGGTAGAGCGAGACAGCGCTATAAGACAGCAAAGTGCCAAAAAGAGAGGTAGCTCTACCCAGCTGTTTTTTGGTATTTCTTACTAAACAAAACGAGTTAAGTTTATTTTAACCGTTGGAACATGTTAGGTTAGTTTGTTTAGGTAGTTGCCCACAACTATAAATGAATATCGATGGGTTTAACCTTTTCAAAAACAAACCAAGATTAAAAATAATTTCTTGATTTAAAATTCGTTTAGAAATTTAAAATGGAAAAAATAAATTGTATCTAATAAATATTGTTTCAGATAACACAGTCATCTTATTTTAGATTATATTTTAAAGTAGGTATTAAAAAACGGAAAGTTTTCATTTAATTACTTGAATAGTTGTCATCGAATAAAGTTAATTCAGAATGTCCTTGCTTTTGTCCTGCTTTGAGGTATTCAAGTATACTTTAATTACTAATAAAATAATATCTTGGGACTACTCAGACACGGCTATCTGATCCCCAACTAGGTAGAGCCTGTACTATGGCAACCAGACAACTGATGTATGAATACATACATATTATAGATAAATAACACCCAGATACAGAACAAACGATCGTACTCATCACATGAAAAATTGTCCTGGGTGGGAATCGAACCCAAGACCTCCGGTTTAGCAGTTAGGGTCAGTAACCACTAGGCCAACAGGCCAGTCTTTTCTTTCTAATAGTTAGTATTCAATGATTTTTTCTCACGTTGATTATAATTTGACAATGGTACAAGCAAATGACATTCAATATAAAGTATCAAAATTTAAATCAAATTTAATTCTTTATATTTACCCAATAAATTGTTAATTTGATTTTAAATAGCTGGATTTGTGTTGTGTTGATACTTTATTATTGTTAAAGGTGTAATAAAACTTGTCGCAAAATACTGGTTTTATCATTTATATACTTAACTATTGACCTCTTGACCTGTATTCTAAGTAAGTACAATACAATTCATATCAACCTGTTTTCACTCAATTGGCTTATTTTATAATTAAACACTTGGTAGTTTTTATGCATACATTTATGTTTAAAATAAATTAGTAGTTCTAACTAAAATATAATACTAATAAAAAGTAACCTCTCCTTTATTTTTATTTTTTTCTATTTTACCCTAATTAAAGCTATTTAGTACTTGAAATAACTATACCATAATGCTACTAAATTAGATAATAATATTAAAATTTATTCAAATTATTAATTTTATAAAATAAAACAAATCTTTTAAACTTCTACTTCCTTGTTATTATTATTATTCAAGGTTACATAACCAAACTTGTTATTTTAGATCTGACTTACTATTTTTAATTTCCATACTTTTTATTAAAGTAGAGTCGTATGGTTTTCTACAGTCCGGAACTTAATCCATGTTCAAAATTATAAAAAAAGAGCGATTCCAATATAAAAATAAGAAAGATCCTAAAGTATGCATCAAATAGTGTTACCAAACTACAATTCCATTACAATCTCATTATCAACAGCTGACTCTCATAAGATAGCCTCAGAACGCAGCGCCATCTAACGTGCAGGAGGTGAACTACGTAACAGCTAACGCCATCTGTACAAAACACGTGGAATCTCATTTGCTTACAACTACATTGACGCGAACGGCGTCACGTTCACTCGCATACGTAATGACAGAGATAAGAATACCTCCCAAGATGTCTTCTAAATTGCCTTTTAAACATTCTCTGCGTTGATTGGTCAGGGCATGAGCGGGTGAACTGGTTTTTTTGAGTTTCCTCCAATTGGCGCGCGGCGGGTGTTCGCTGAACGGACGGCCATGCTATTTTAGGTGGGGCTTGGCTCAAGTTCCTCCTTTATATTCCTGACGTATGCAGTCATTTGAGTTATGGGCTATGGCGTAGGACTACGTTTATTTATAAGAAATCTGCTGAATTCCCTTTTCTCTAATATTTTTTCAGAAAATAATGCTGAGCTACGAGATTTTACATTACCAAAGTTACAATATAATATCTTAACAATAAATGTTGATTTGCTGGCGGAATAACATCAACCAACCATAGGTATTTTGGCATCCTAGTCAAAGCAAAGTTTGGCAGTATACCTATATATCTAAATTATGTTACATAAAATAAACGCAATTTACTTACACAATAAAATCTGGAATCTTATCCAAACACACAGCAGGTTGGCTCATAAATATATCACTATGACCTAAATCGAACAAAATAATACAGTTTTATTTTTCCAACGAGATGTACGAGTATAAGTGGATAGATAAACATACGTTAGGTTTGCGCTTATGTACCTACTAAAGTTTTTTTATCCAAGGGAAAATATAAAAAAAAAACAAATGAAAAGATGTCATAGTAAAATACAGTTATTATAAACACAATGTAAAAAAAAGTTTCAGCAAACGTACTTCTGTACATTTGCGTCCAAAACATGATCTGGTATAATAACAACTAATGGTAGGGAGCGACTCATAAACATTTATTCTTGTACAGTCGCTAACGAATATTGTTATGCTCCGAAATCATTTCCTTGATCAAAACGCTCCAACGCGCGGCAAGATAAAACAAAAAAGTTAATCTATTGAGGAAGTGTTTGTCAAAAAGAAAGAATAAATATATATTTTTTGGTAAAAATTCACGTGAGGCTTTATCAATTCACGCTTGAAAGCGCGTGCGATGAGAACTTTCCTACGGGAACAAAACGAGCGCCACCGCTCGAGTCGTAAAACTGGAACTTGTGAATGAAACATCGAACCATAATTGGCACATTAAAACGTCGTCCATTGACAAAATTTTATTGACACATTGTAGAAAGGATAACACACAACAGGTGACCGTAGGTTTTTACGAGCAAACTCAAGCGCGTGCCACGCCATAAACCGCCGTAGAAATCGTAAAATTGTAAGGAGCTGTTTAAATTGCCCCTAATAGAACATTATAGTAGTCTCAATGACGTGTTTGGTTTTATGTGATTTCGTATAAGTAGGCGCCACCGTAAAATGAGATGACGTAGCGTTGAATCGCCAATAAAATAGTCATTCGACTCGTGGTCTAGGCAGACAGATTCTAGACGGCCAGTTGAATTCAAAACAGTTTTATTATATGAACATGTGAATAACACTAATCGCGATACATTTATAGTGCTATTAATTGGTCATTAAGCGATTTATTATCAAAATGTTAAATATATTACGAAGACCTCAGAATTTTTAAGTGGAGGTGTTAAAATACGATTAGGAATAAAATGTTTTATGGACGGAAACAGTTGAATAAATGTAAACGTTACCTTCGTATTTTATACCTAGTAGAAGTGTATGTCAAAAAAATATTAATAAAATTGTTTTTTTCATATTTTATTTTGTTTTAAATAATAGAACCTTACAATTTTCAATTACAAATTTATTTACATTTTCACTTGAATGTCATGATTATGTAAAGAAAATTTGCAAACAAACAGAAGTTTTAATAAAGCAGCCTGGCAAACGTAACCGTTTGTGTAAGCGAGTGTACACGCATTTTCCCGTTCCGTAAGTTAACTCAAACTACTAACCGGCTAAAGGGTGGGTATTTAACGTAACATAACCTACCCAAATTAGGTAGGCCCCGACAATTCTCTAACTAAGCACATTCTCTTTACCACGCTACCGTAGTTTCTACAATGGCCTACCTCTTCAATTTAGACACGTAATGTTAGGATAGACCTCCATAATCCCTCGCAGATATTGTTAGAATTTCTTCCATCTTCCATCTACTTTTGTCGTGTTGTGAGGAAACGTTTTACACACGAATAATTTTGGTGAATGGCCGCTCTTTGTAACATTTACAAATATATCTTTTAAAATTTCCAGCAATGTTTTTGACATTTTCTATTTTATTTAGGTTTAAGACTCTACATTTTTGAAAGTTAAAACAGTAAACGAGGTACTTAAGAAGCAACTGTGAAGGTACCTAGGTCTATAAGTATTATTTAGGCAGTGTAAATTAGTACCTACTTATATGCATATAATACATACTTTTGCTTACCCACATACTTAATAATTATAAAACTAAGTTAATAGGTGGCATATAGGTAATTATATTTTTAAGAGCTGTATATGTATATGTATTTTGGTACCACTTATAGATAGATTATAACAGTTCTTTTATTCGTCAATAATTTTATTATTAAGGATATTCAAAGATACCTAAAAACCGGGAAAAACAAATATATTGCTATGTAAGCAACAAGAATATTTACGCTCCAAGTTACACAAGTTTTCAAAAAGTATTCTGGCTCGATAGACACCGGGAGCGTCCTACTTTGTCCTATTTATCCAATATGGCGGAACATCCATTGCCCCCGGCCGGGCGGCGCGGCGGCGGCTGGCCGACCCCTATCTTATTAACTTTGCGCTGACTACGTAACACTCTATTCTCTTCTCTTTTACTCAAATTAAATTACCTAAAATAACTTCCAAAATATTCTAAGAAAATTCAGAAAATTTATAAGGAATAATTTCAACAGTAGGTTTGTTTAAAAATTGAATTGGAAAAAATAACTCACCTCATTTTATTGATTCAGTTTTAAGATATCCATCTGTGTCATCCAAATTCTTTATTTATCTGAAACAAAAAGACAATGAAATAAGTATAAATAAGTGATTTTGCAAACAATTTAAGCTTTCAAATATTTTTTTCTTAAGAACAGACACTCAGTACAATAAACACGTGCAAAGAAAATGTGAACCTCATATTAACTAGTTCTAAACGGTCTGAATTCATTATCTATGTAGTTCAAGTGTAGTGTGTCATGTTTATATTGTTTAACATATTTAGATCGTTCCGCACATAAGTATTGCGTACATTACCGACTTTTTGTTAGTGTTTCGTACGTACTATGGTTCTATTTATTTTATATTAAAGTGTGTATGGTGATACCAAAACATGTTATAGGTATCTGTCGTTCTAGTTGAGCGGCCATAATAGCTTGTGGAAGATGCAACGGCCGTGCAGACCGTAAAGCGAAGATACCTCATCACCTGTTCACCGTCAGTCGCGGGCCGCACCGTAAAACCAGTCTGCTTCTTGTCTACGGCATTTACGACCCGACCGATACCCGGATAAAAATAACCATCTCGCAAACGCTATTATTACAAATGATACACAGTTTACGATGCGAATATTTACGTTTTTATTTCAAATGTTTATTGCCTGTTGTGCAACTTAATAGCGCACTTGAACTTGCCACGCCGGGCTAGTGACACCGTTTGATCCAAATCGCGTTTTATTGTTTTGCTCAATGGACGGACGAATTTTACGAGCGTGTCGTAATCTGTGACGTGATGGTTATAACTCTGATGCGTACTACATACGATCTCGTGACTCATACGAATGCGCTAACTTTCCGTTTCAACGTAGGTATTTAACGTTGCACGCGGTTTAAATTTTTTAATTGAACTAGTCGGGTCTGATTGATCCATGCAAGTAATTGCTGCGGTTAGATTAGTGCTGGCATTTAGATATGCCATTTAAACGTCAGCACATTCGAATTAACCGATTCTCGAAACGAAAAGCGCGATGAGTTGCCAGATTTTATTTCTTAATCGCTGAAGTTCTCGTTCTAATTCGGTATGGAGTAACTAGATTGAGATAGGAATCGACATCGAGTTGAAAGGATCGTGGACTCCAAGCATCGTTTCCTTATGTTAGGGCCACCCCTATTTACGTATTTACACACAAATTCTTTGATCGAAACACGAAAGGTCGATAAGATACGATCCTTCTCGCCTCACTTATCTTTCTTTAATAACATTGTTCCCAAAGGTGCCCTCGGATAAATAGAAGAAAAGGGAACAGTGTCAGGATTCGCACGACCCGGAGAAGGAATTTGCATTATATTACCTATATTCATATTTCTTCGGAGGCAACCTTTTCTGGGGAAACAAATAATAGGTGGAGTGCATCTGGGGTCGCATTAAGGGACATCTTTTTATTCGCTTGGAGCTTCGGTAAATATTTTTGTTATTGCGTTATGCCTTCCCCGGAGCGAGGTCTCGTGTTTTTCGATCTCCTCCTGTGTTGCGATGGAATATTGTGTAAGTGGTCTGTACATTATTGATAGTGGAACTATACCATCCCTTTTGACGTACAGCTCTTTCTAGATTACGAAAGTCAGTAAACTTACGTTGAAGTATTCATAGGCAGAGCAAAATCGACAACCATGTAGGTAAACCGTAACCTTCATTTATTATTCGCTTAAAGGGGAGGAGATAATGTAAAATCCTTGTAAGCAATATCAAAAAGATTAAATATCGTAAAGCAATAAATGAGAAAAAACAAATAAACACCGAGTTAAGGCGCTTAACCTAAGTTCATTTACTCGCCAAAGCCTTCTCACGGCTTTAAAATAACCTCGAAAAAAAGATTACACGACATCTTTTTAATCAACCACAACCGACTCTCTAAACGAATAAAATTTAATATTAACACCATATGTGCATTACATGTAACGCCAAAAACCTGTAAATGTTCGAATAAAATGTTGAAAATTATGTGACAGCAAAATACCGCCATACTTTCGAGTATTTTTGAATTTTCAAAACAGGAATCGTGAATAAAATTCGACATTCATTAGGCGTCTTTTAGTTTGTGATATCTTATATACACACTGAGTAGGTATAATGTTATCTTGCGAGATGGGGCGTCGAGATTGTGCGCCGAGAGTAAATCGCGTAGAGCCAGCAAAACCAAACGAATTAAAAGATTATTCGAGAATGAATCAATAAAATTTTGTAACTTTCTCTGTAACGCACACTGAATAATTTAGTAATTGTAATTACGTAAATAATATGTGTATGTTTATATTACAAACAAATATTAAAGAAATCTTAAAGCGTACAATTAAACGCTATGAAAATAACTTATACTCAAATTCATTATTTAACCGCATTTAGTATTCATTCCAACGATCAATTCGGAAATGAAAAGCCAATAATATATTGTTATTATCTACTAATAATACATTGACACACTATTGCACAACCAAAAAATATCTTAATAATGAAGGTTCTATTTAAAAATGCCGTAGACAGACATCTATTGAGGCGTTCCAAACTTTCAACATTAATTCATACGTCTTACTTATTAGTAGAAGGTAGATAGTTAAAGATAAAACGGTCGGTTCATACGCATCCACTCATTAAGAAAATGCCTCTATCCACTCGTCGAATAATTGGAATAAAGGTACGTTTACTTCAACCGCCAGCGTTGGTCTATCTTGATAAAAAACTCAATTTAAATGTTTATTGCCGCGGCAGTAACTTCGACATTTTGTTGGTTCGCCTGCCACGAATTGACGTTTTTACTAAACGTCAGATTTGGTAAATAAAACTAGTATCTAATGACTGGGGCCCACGCCCACAAAAGCGTTCACAGTTTAATCGATGGATTAGATTATCCACATAGGGATACGTACGGATCGTGTTATTTTGTAATTTCATGATTGATCATAGCGCCCGCCTACGCTAAACTTATTTACTCTACAAGTTTCTTGTCTCCTTGACTCTTTGTAAGGTGACGGAGAGTTTTTATTTTTATTTAATCTTATTTTCGGTTGGAATAATTTTGTGACACTATTATGTAAATTAGGTACGAGTAAGTTCTAAAAGGGTTAACTCGTTTCTCGTAGGTAGTACCTTGTATTCTGTGCGACCGTTTTATATTTTGAATACTATACCTCCCAGGTCTTGTTGATGTTAGTAGGCACTTAAGTTGCTTTGTTAGGTTCGAACGTGATTCGAATTTTATTTGATTGCAACAATTGAGTCGTATAAGGTCAGTAATTAGTTCGACGGCAATCTTCGTGTGGATGGAATACCAATTTCATGTATGTTTCTTCAATCAAATGTAAGGCACCGTGACAATAAAAGAGGTTAAAAAATACATGCTCTTCAATTTTAAAATATTATTTTATTTTATTTTCGTTTGTTTTTGTTTGCAGTTAGTACTTTAAAATGCTGCAGGAAATGCAAGTGGGATCAGCATCGGAAAGGATCGCGACATTCGCATGCTACACACAACCCTCTGTGATAGGGTGCGGTGCCCGGGGTGAAAGCTTTTTCCAATTATTGTTACAGTATCAAGAATGCTCAGACGAATGTATCATTTGCTTGATCTTGTGTTACGTGTTCCTACTTACTATTCTTTGGATCAAGTAGATATTGTACAGGGCAATACTTTGCGTTCATTTGTTTTGAGTATTTTAGAACTACATATTGTAAATTGAAAATGTCATCCTATGTATGAAGGATCTTAAAATAAAATAAACACCATGCTGTTATTAGGTATATTCACAGTAAATTCAAAATCTTATGATAACGTCTATTGCTCAGAAAATTTTAATACCATTTCAAAATTCATGCAACTTTTTTTGTTGTTTACCATAGTATATTAAACCTCTACGGATTAATATTTTGTAATAGGTTGAACAGTTCAATCAGTAAAATTACTTTGCTGTTTCCTAAAGTATATTTGGCAATGTAAAAGTCATACACGCACAGGTTTACTTCACAAGTATCGGTAGATTTAAAAATATGGATATATGTACTCGTATTTTACTCGATTTCGTATCGAATTTGGTACGAAATTTAATACAAGGAAATAAAAAAGAAAGTTTTGAACATCGTTTGTTTTATTTAATGCAGATGTATCCATAAATTGTTTAAATTTGGTTATGACAGTTGAAAGTTTAGTGAGGGACTTGCTGAATAATAACAATATTGTTTTAAAAAATTCCAAACTAGTTTTATAAATATAAATTGATAGTTTAGAAATTATATTTGTATTCTCACTTTTTCCAATATTATTATTTTTAATAATGCTTAAATAGGTTACATAACATGTTCTAGTCGTAGTAGCTTTCTAAGCTTTTAAATTACGTTCTTATTACAATCGATTTCAAAATCAAGCAACTTCAAACACTTAAAACAAACAAATTCCCACCCATAACCTATAAACGTCATAACTACACAAAGAACAACCAGTTAAATAACGTATAGTCATAAATAACTAACCCTATAACTCGCTAACAAGGTACGATCCTGAAAGCTCAAAGCCGATCTTGTTAGAAACTGAAAACAAAGGGGCTTTCAGCATGAAAATAGAGTAACAAGCCACCTTGTTAATACCAGTTATTTCTATATTAAAACTTAGAAGAACGGCCCTGTGTTGGCTACAAGCCAATTAGTTATGGGGATAAGTAACTACGTTGACTTCGGACTTAGCATAATTAATATCTACTTGAAACCCACAGTCAAACCACTGAACTGGTTTTGTGGGATATTGTATTGTACTCAAAATATGTAATGTTTAAAAAAAAAAAAAAAAAAAAAAAATTCAAATCAAAGATCGAAATTTATAAAACAAAAGCATATTTTCAAATAGTAGGAAATGATATTTAAATGCAACCTTTAAATAATAATTTACATAAGACGTAATGTTAATTTTTGTTTACTTAAACATTCCTTATTCCTTGAATGTAACTTTCAAAAGGCTATCCGATTAAACTACATACATCCCGGACTCTTTAGGGTAATTCAGACAAACTCATTACGAAGACTAAGCCCAAGTCAGCTTAATGGACTCGCTACAGAGGATAGAATCGAAGCGTGTAGAATAGTTTTAGTTGGAAAAAATATATACCTAGTAGCTGACCCGGCAAACGTTGATCTGCCATATTAAAAAAATCTGGAGAGGGCCAGTCCTATCACTTAGGGGGTGTGAAACCCGATATGCACTCAAAATTTCATACAAATCCGTCCATCAGTTTCGGAGGAGATTGGTAACAAACATTGCGACACGAGATTTTTTATATTAGATACGCTATTTTTCAATCCTGGAGACTAAATTGACAAGTGCGAATGTCAAAACTGACGTAAAAGCTATTAGAATCTATGTCATTTTACTTGTCAATTTAGTGTCTGGGATTAAAAAAAAACAGACAATAAAAATATAAACAAGGTAGTGAGTACGACAAGAAGACCTATTTTAAATTTGAAAAAGTAATAGATTCTAAGTCACAGTAGTTAAACCAATATTTTCGGATTTCTGTGCGTGTACAACGTTGAACCGAAGATAATCGTCAGTCTTAGCTAATAGACCTTATTTCAGTCTCGTTACATGTGCCTTACAACATTATTATGTATGTACAAATTTATACGCTTAACTCGTAACAACTTTATCCAATAGTTACCCATTATTTAATAAACCATCTTCTGAAGAGGATTTAAGATCATTACATGATAATATTTTTATATTTCTATAAAATCTCATGTACAAAATATTGAGAAACATATGCTCATATCATTAAATAGAAGTATATTTATAAATAAATAGGTCATAGAGATTAAAAATATTGTCCGTATTATTTTTACGATGATTTGCGAAATTTATCTCATATAAATTTCGCAAATCGTCACCTCATTTTTAAACATCGGTCGTTGACTTTTTAGACTTGTAAAACAAAGGTTATAAAGATTTTAATATGAAGATTATATTACATGAAATTCAAGTTTTCCTTATTAACTGACTAATAAACAGGTACAATGCTCGTTTTAAAAGCAGCAAATTACTTAACTGTATTACTGGGTTCATTGTAAATTGTGTCTACAACGGCTAAAGAATTCATTTTAACATACCACTTAAAAACGAGTTAATGTGTACAATAACAACCTTTTAATTTTTATTAATCATGAAATTAAAACTCCGTTTATATACCTACTTTGTTTAAATGTTACTATATAACACGCCCGTCGGTAATATCAATAGCGGACACGTTCTTTAAGATACATTGACCTACATTTTCCTACGCTATTTACGACAAAATTAGGTTCAAACCGATTTGAGATTCCGAAAATACTAACATTTTTTTTTATTACGTGGCGGAAGTGAAGGAATCTTTGGTCGTCTTCCCTTTCCTCGTGATTTCGTTCGTATTGGCTTTTATCCAATTTGGCAAGACGCTGCGATCGAACCGACACTAGGATGATATTTTGCTTCTTGAATATATTTATGATGAGATCTTGTTATATTGTTGACTGATGTTAAGATGTTAGTTTGTTTGTGAAAGGTTTAAATGGGAAATTGTGACGCAATAAATTCTGTAGTTATTTTCGAGGGTTAAACTTGAGGTAACCTACTTCTAACATTCTTATTTAAAATATATCGCAAATTATTAGCTATCGATCAAAGTAACACTAATAGTTAAAAGGTATAATTATTTTGTGAGGCATTCTATTAAACCTTTTACTTTTAGAAGACGTCACGCACACCCATTCATTTGATTAAAGATAAGTAGGTACGGTCGATATGTAGAAGACTTTCTTAATAAACTTAGCTCATTTGATGACATTGAACTTAACCCACTCACCTTCGCGTTACAACAAGCCAAACCAAAGTCACAATGGGCGTAGAATATCTAATATAAATCGCAACACGAATACACAAACAGACTTACATAAGACGCTATAGACTGAATATAATTTAGTTGAAATTCATACAACGTGTCGCTCATCAAAATTAGTCCAGCGGCGTTTGTGATGTGGGCACAATCACACAAACATTCAAACAAATCTTGCAAACTGACAATTATGGCGGTTAGAAGTTATTGAGGTCGGACTAATTGGTTATCATAAATAAAAACGCAAGACATGAATGTAAACACCCATATATAATGTATATAACCGTTTATAATATACTGCGAAACGTATATAAAATATAATGGCAAATAAAGCTTCTTTGAGATGAGAAACATTAATCCTCATTTTAATATTATGAACTATGACGTAACTTGTTTAAAGGGGAATCTCACTAGTAGATACTTATTTAAATATTCAAAGCCAAGAAGATAAGTCAAGACTGTTGATTTATTCTATCCTTATTCTAACGCAAAGTGCTAGAGGGTCAAAAAAGGCACAAACTGGAGGATTTTTTGTGAAATAATTTTCTATACTATGTTCCGAATATTATTAAATATGGAAGGTGAACTACCATTTTGAATTTTCAAATAATCGAAAACAATAAATCTATTGTGACAGTGAAACGAATTGTTTGTGAGATCGATTCAGCTGTCTGGTTGGTGTTTTTTTTTCTTTTTATTATATTCCAATGTTTTTTTAGCCAACCAGCCAATATTCCTTTGGAATTATAAAGTGATCCCAAAAAGAACTTTATGTGTCGGAATTGATCCAATCATTTACACCTGTGTGTAAATGGCCGTTATTTGTTGCTAACGACTAATATTTTATCGATTATATTATGGGAAAGAATCCTGGTTTAAATAACCCCAACATTTTGCCACATAATGAATACACTTTAGAGTTTCGACCCAACTTAGTTTTAACCAAAACAAACATTTAAAAACCCCAAACACAAATTTCAATCAAGCGTGAATGTACCTAATTGTACTAGTGGTACTAAAATCATATTTATGTAGGTAGCTTGCGATCCCTGATTGGGTTTCACAAATTAGTCAGGTACCAACCCAAGTCCGTGCGTCAACTTACTTATAAACGACAAATTAAACCCGGTTCTCATCGAAATAAGGAAAATGTCGTGCTCTCATGGACATGAGGGCAATCCTAATTTGTTCAGCGATCGATATACATAAGGGTTTAGTTACACAGCGGTGCTTTGAATAGCGGAACGTTAATTAACTTTTGCTTTAAGCACCGTTTTGTATTATAATTTTATTTAAACGTGTTGGATTTAAGAAAATATGTCACTTACACTACATGAGAATTGGATCTCGCGTCCCTATCACTTGGGATGTGGGATGGCATCTGCAAATTGTGAATGCCCGATAATACATTTTTGCCGAACCCTTCTGGGATCGTAGGGGTGACAAGTATGTTTCAACTTACGTAATGGTGAGTTGCACGAGCTTTGCCAACGCAAAAATATACCAACCCTAAAATTGTCGAGTATTTCCTTCTAATAATAGATAGATATACTTTCTTTATTCTTAAATGAAGGCGGAAATTAAAGGAAATAGAAGATAGCGCTTCGGCCATTAACAGAATTAGGGGCCCGAATCGCATTTATTTTCTCAACAGAAATAGGTTTAACTTTTAAGTGTGATTAAGCCCCAACAATTACGCAGAAACTTCTAATTACATAGTAGGACGAAGCATTGAAATTGGACGAATTAAGTTTTCTCTATGCAAATTGATTTGGTTCGCAACGGAATTAATTAATTTGGACGTGTGGTCGTCACTAATAAATCGACTGAAGTAATTAGTACAGTTACAACAATGTAATTAATAGGTATAAAACGTAAGTACGTATAGGTTACAAAGGTATATATTTACGACGAATTTTATTATTTGTTATATAAACTGAAACCTTTAGGTATCATGTTAAAAATAAACATAATAAACATTACAGTTTCGACTTTTATTATATTTATAACGTTGAAATCGAGATCACGAAGGCAAGTCCCGCCAACACACTACCATAACAATGTATCTAGAAATCGACAACGAACGCGTATGTCAGTGAAATGTGTAATTTATGCGACAGTCGATCGAGCCCCGGTTCCGATCACAGGAACCTTGAAACTTACAGCTACAAACAAATATACGAAAACACAGACGAATAATAGCATCGAGTCTCACTTGTTCCTAAAATGTCTTCCTCAACATAATTTTCGTGTTAACATTCCGCAAATCCTTGTTTATTTGACTCTTATTCAATGTCGGAAAAGAATACCGAAATATTGCGCAATAAGTCATCGGATATGTCAACTATTTGTTCTTTAATAGAAAATATTATTTCTTGTGATATTTTTATACTTACCTTTTGATTCGATGGTTTGGACGCTTTGCAGTCGTGACTGCGTATTGAAATTCACAAATATTTACTACTGCATATTATATCTTATTCTCTGTGATGGGGTAGTCTCAGGGACATTTGGTTATTCTTAAGTTTTTACATATTATCAAAAAACGTTGGCACACTTTTTACTGAGAGAGGCTCCAGATATCTTCTGAGAATGACTGTCGATATGCTATCACGTGCAACTACGAAAAAATTGTGCATTCATCCAAACAAAAGTTGCGTAACAAACCATTGTTTATACAATCAAAAAACACCTTACCCCGTCCTTTAGCCGCTCATTGTTATAGCTTTATAAAGAAACTGAAAGTACAATGTTATATTGTATACTTTTTGTTAGTGTTTTAGTGGGTTCCATAAAAATTTAGAGCATAAACAAAAAATCAAAACCCTTCCGCATTGCAACAATGGTGTACTAGCAAGGTATAGATCAGTTTAAAATTACAGGTGAGACAGTGAAGGTGGTCGTTTCACATTGTGATAATGTAATGCTTTGTTTCGAAAGTTATTTTAATTGCTTTCTTTTATACGATCATTGATTTATTACTGCGGTCAGTGAGAGTGGTGACTACAATAACACAAGGTGAGGTTAAGTCTTTACGTTTTAATTTGTTTTACAATTTTCCATGGTAGTCATTGCCAGCTTGATTCTTGAAAGTAATGTCGACTTAAATGTGTATGTGTGTTATCATGAAGTTGTTTTTCTTAATATGAACTTGCGTAGGTTCAAAGAGAACGACATACTTATTGCCTTAGTAACAATTGTCTTAGCAATCACATTGCCGTTTGCAGATGTGCTCTACTTAACCGTGATTGTGTGCAGTAAACAGCACAGATTGTTCTGGTCGTTTTTTAAATAGGTCGTTCCTCTTCAAATGGTTCAGTAATAGGTCGTACCAAATTCCTTAAAAACAAAGCAAAGCGAGCCGCACTGAATTTCGTAAGCGGATCAAGAATAAATAATGTTATGTGGTTACATAAAATTTGGAATAAGAGTTCGGCAGCGCCATAAATCTCGATAAAAATACATACCAATAACAGAAAACTGTTCGATTGTGCGAAAAACTGAACAAGCGATAAGTCGGGAACGTGCCTCGCTAGCGCAGGCAGAGACAATCGCCGTAACGATCTGTAATTTTATATCAGCGTGCACAATTTACTGTGTATTATGCCCCAATGTTTGTGCTGTACTAAGGCACACACATTTGCCTCGTATTTGCCCTGTCTGTAGTACAATATTTGTGGAACGTGCTAACCGTTGTGTCAAACATCACATATCTAGGCGTGACACGTAGCGACAAACATTTTCAGTTATTACACATGTTCTACTGTTATTATCTCGTTGGCTTTTTCTTTTTGGTGTAATAAAGCGTTGATTACACCAAGACGGCGGCAATTGGTCACGAAATAGGACTGTGGGGGTGCCGATAACGCAATTGTCGCATTTATTTACTTGTGAGTAAATACTACGCGTGTTAGAAACGTTTTAATGATGGCCATGTTTATTAGACGTCGCTATAAACACAGAGATAGGTATACATATCATTCGGAATACGAATACCTCTAAATCGATCCGAGTTAATTTTATTTTATGGTTAAATAATGAGAAGTCGTAAAATGGAAATGGAAGGTTCACCACTGCCTACATCAAATAGATAGGCAAATGTTCAAGATTTCCTGTATTTGGAAATATCGACGAAAGTTGCTTGTGAAATTCTTACTTTACCTAAATAAAAGAGGAACAAAAAGTATTTAACGCACTTCTTTATTAAATCACACTTTTTTATGTCTACAAAGGTACGAAACTCAGGTTTGTTCGAAAGAGTTTTATTACGAACGAAGTTGATATTATGAAATTAGTTTGATCCTCGTTCCGTGAAACAGCCACATTACAAAAACAGTTGTAGCTGAAAATAAGTTTTGCGAACTTCGACACGGGTTCTATTTAATGTAAAGGGAGATGCAAATTTATCCTCTCGGTTGGGGATTAAAAGATGTACTCACAGTATTTGTTAAGTTGTACGTACCTACTTATATCAAAAAATTACCTGGATAACCCCCATAAAAAGTGAGATTTTTTATAAAATCTACATATTTATCTGCATTTTTCTCGATAACCTGCTTACTTCTAAGCTAGTATCTAAAGTCTTAGCAACGCAGTATTTAATTCTTAAATTTTGTATAACATAGGATCATTGATTGTTTTGCAAAGAAGCCATTAATCCACCGTTAATCTAAGATAGAATTTGTCATAGCATGCATAATGGAAGTCGAGATTACGTATTCCCGTTTTCAAGGAACATTTTCGATGTTAAGTATTGAAGTTTTGATAACGCAGTTAAGCCCTCGAACGTGACTAATCGTGAATAATACGAGACGAACTTTATAAACAATCTAATTTCACAGATCGGGAGCAAAGCTATCGACTTGTAAAAGTCGAAGAGATTCAGACAAAATTAGATCATCGCGGGATACATATTTCAAAGCTCAATACTTTTTAAACAGTCATTTATAATTCCATATCTTTGAAAATTCCATATTATGAATAAATTGTGCTACTTTCACGAAAATATTTTTAAGCTGTGTCAACATTTATAATACTTTCAATACTACTAGATCTTAGAATTATAATTGTAAAACAAAGCTATGGTGGATAAGACTTGCATGTAAGCGGTCCGCTTTCAAGCCTCCCAACCATAAAATATATGATAGATGTTGACATCGACAAGCCCTCGCGTGTTGCCAGTACCGTTCCGTCCCCACTCCCAAGGGCTGAGCTGGGCCGCCAGACGACCATTGTAAAGAGACCCTCCACCCCTCGCGCAGTCCCTTCACCCACAGATCTCAAAAAGGCAAAAAGGGCTGCTCACGAGTTCTTTCTATATTGGACGATTGTATCAGATTATCGAATTGGGGTTCGGTGCACTCCGCACCATATTTAAAAATCGAATGCCGATGGAACATGATTTGAAAATGGCCGACCTTTTTCGAACTTTTTTTCAAGATTTGAATATAAGCTGTGATTTCACGGCCCCACATCATCTCATGTTTCAATTTAGTTTTAATTTCTTTAAATAGGGGATCGAAAATTAAGAGTAGAATTTAAGAGCCATTACGAATCGTTTCTTAAAACCTACTCTCCACATTCTAATAACTTTATACCCTCTGTAAATATATTGAACTTATTAGGTAAGGTATCGGAACGCATCCGATTATCTTGCATTTAAATGCATTGCAAAATCGAAATTCCGTTAAAAGGCTCTCAGCGTGAAACGAAAATGATTCGATCGCATCTTACAAGCTTGCTTCAGGGCCACCTGCTTGACACATGAACATTTGAATGGTTACTTTATGTAAGGTTTAGTCTCAGGATCGCAAATAAATTCACAGTTTTTATATTACGTATCGAATTAACGCATTGAAATACATATCGTAAACATACGAAAGCTACGACGTCGTCTTATTTTCTCGGATAAATAAGGTATATATGTTACAAACTGTTTTAATTAAAATATATGATCGTGTGAACGTCTCTTGTTATGGTAGTTGAGCAAAATGTTTTTTCTCATAAATAATGTGGAACGGCCCGATTTATACGTGGTTGAATATAGGTGTTCCTAATTAGGCCCGAGGTGCCTTACCTTTGCTGCAAATCTTTTAGGTATGCTAAGAGTCGAACTGCTCAACTCAAGATACATATAACCATATTATTATAGTAAAAAAGTTGTAGACAACATTCATTTGCCGGTCATCAGACTTTATGTAAAAGTATTACACCAAATAATACTAAATACTTTGCTGTGAATAATTGAGAGGATTTTTTCAAAAAATATTAGGGTTAATAGGCTACGTATAAAGAACTATGAAATCTAAAAACTATACTACATTTCCTGTGAAACTGTGATGAATAGAGCAAAAGTTTTCCAATAAGATAGCGGAATTTTCAGACATAATACTACGTTCTATATAACACTGGGTGTTTCCTCCCCTCGGATCGTCAGGGATCCGAGACCCAACTTATAATGGGGACAAGAGACCGGATAGACGCCAATCGATTTTCTGTGTAGGCACACGCTGAACTCACGAAAACTGTTACATTGTATGAATCATATATTACATGAATTGAATGAGGTAGGCGCGAAATATGAGAAGCCTCTTTTATTATACCTTATGAATATTCGAGACTTTTAAAGAGTTGGTTCTGGGTGGTTAACATTATTTATATAGGTATTTAAGTGCGTACATAGCCATCTAGGTTTCAAACATCCTTGTAAGAGATGTTGAGTTTGTAGAATATGAATTTATATAAACCTTGTAGGTAGCAAAAAAAGTAAGGAGGCATAACGTGACATATTATTTTTATTATAATTATTAATGACTGATGATGATTGATGATAATGTACGTATGTATAAAGGACGACTTAAATAGTCTGCCTGGTTTTAAAGTCTTTTTTCCTTAGACCTATAGCCGGACTAAGTTCATATCTAGACAAATAGGTAGATATATATTTATACAATCTTAGATCACCTATCCGTACCTGCCAGATTATTTCATAAATAATGAGCAAGCTTAATATTTACTCACATACCACTACGACTTATCGGCAGAGCATCGGGTACCTCATTTTCTTTAAAATATGAATTTAATCTTTTAATTTAGAAAGCTACTCTCGAGACCAGTGTTTTCTCAGTCGTTTTAAGATACATACCAAAATTCATTAACTTAGAGATTGATTTAATCTTGTCCAAAAGCCGAGTGGAGTCTCAAGAGGCCAAAATTAATTTTAAGAACAGTACAACATTCTACATCTCTACAATAAAATATGCAGTCTAAAAAGTAAAATCCAGAGAATAATGATCTTTATTAAAAGACAATAAGGGTTGGTAGATTAAATGTAAGATGTAGGATGTATGTTTGTACAAGTCCTAAGATCGAGTATCCAACTGTGGGCAGGCAACAGATGCCCCGAACGGGTCTGTGAGCATTATCAAAGCGTTACGATGCTGAAATAATTGTTGAATAATTATTTTGTTAATACACCGGCTAATTGACTCTCGAATTCGTTAATAACGTTTCGGGACTCCAATTTAATTTGTTCAGTAGCTGTTTGTTCAATTTACTCGTTCTGTTCAGTCTACACTCGTAAATAATGTAATTTATAGAATGTTTCTATTTCGTAAATGTTTGTATTGTTTGTGTTCCATGTTCAAACGGCTTTTATAATTCAATTTTGTATTTCTTGCCAGTGGTATTTTAAATTCAAATTGTATCTCGGTTTGCTCAATCTAAATAATATTTGATAAGAAAAACAAGGGTAAATTTGCGTTCTTATTTATAAAAGTTAATATTTTCGCTGTAGAATTCAGTAATGTAAAATACTAAAACGTTGTTCCTTTTTAAAATATTCTGTTAAGTATAACAACTGTCGTAACAAATAACAGACATTCCAACAAAAGGTTATCTCACTAAAGCGCCGGTCCCTTAAATGCTAAGCGTGTAGTTTGGTGAATATTTCACCTAAAGTTCAACGCTTGACGTTTTCCGTACTTTAGTTAGGTACGTTACAACACGGTCCCCTTCCCTGTTGCAAAATAAAGTTTTCATTTTATACGACATAGTGTGCGAATGCGAAGTTATAAGCTTACTTGTTTCGTTTTTTCATTTGTCTGATAATGTACCTTACCTATGTTGTTTGTTTTCTTACGTTCTATCGAAGTTCTCCGTTAATAAGATATGTATTTTGGTAGATAGTAAATAAACATTTTATCAAATAAATGTAGAGTCACCGGTATCACTGTTTATCTGTATGACATTAACATAACTAAACAATGCTGTTAGGAATACCAAATTTGAATCTTATCTATCTAAGTTTCATTCGGAATATTTTAAACCGGATTGATAAAATGGTTACTCTACATGACAAAGCTGCATTCATTCTATTGCTTATACAGATAATAGTAGATACGTTACTTTAAAAAATCATTTTAATTATCTATATAATATTATCTAATACGAATTTTAAAAAGTGAATTAGTGACTGGAATGAGAAATTGCGTTAAAAATATGCGGTCGACTTTAATTCTAAATTCAATTTTATTCAAATTGCTATTAATCCTTTTTAGATTCAAACATGGCACAAATGAAATTGAAATCTTTCACATCAATTAAAAACTTTAATCCCGTCCGCTCATGCCTTGATCCCCTAAAACAAGTAGAAAGCCACTCAGACTTGTTTAGCGGTTCCGCCATCTAAGGGTTGAAATACGTAAGGGTTCGGATGCTGACGCGGCCGACCGTGCCGTCTGGACGCACTTAATACCCGTCACATTCTGTGTGGACGGGGCTTTACCGACCAAGGGTGTAATACATACCTACGTACTTTATAAATGCTGTTGTTTAAACTCAACACTTGTTTGTACAAGTGTTTTATTTTTTGGAACACCAATTTGAAATGGTTTGTCTCTATGTAGGATACAGCGGCAAATGTAGATTCGTTTTTTTTTTCCCAAAGAGTACATTAGTAAGATGTTCCCACCGCTCTTTTTGTAGGGAATTACATAATCTATTTAAAATTCTAATTTTAAGTTACTTAAATGAAGCGTCCTACGATTAAAACGAATATATTAGCCACTATTTTTGACTTACGAGACTTTGGAATTAAAATGTCAATAACTTGGACCTACCTATAATGTATGTGAGTATAGACAGGTTATCTCACCCATACACGTAAAAAACACATTCGTTTTTCGTTTCTATGGAGGCTCTTTTTAATCTTTTATGCTTATAATACACGCAATTATCCTAACAATAATTTATGAGCTAATCGTTACGGATCATTTTTGTAGTAGAAGAAATTTGTATCAGTTTTAGCGGGGGCCGACTAAAAATAAAACCATTAGACTTGATGTTTTAATTTTAGTTTCGTTGAAGTAAATTGCGTTTTTGATATGTTTATTGTTAGCCTGTTGAATAATGCACCTGCGATAGAAAAACAATTAGTAAATGCTTTTTATACATTCACCTTTTCACATGGTTAGGTTTTTATACATAATTTCACTTTAATCTATATTGTTTTTTTTTGTGAGCTTATTGATCGTGAATTGCTTTTTTTATCGCGAGATGTTATAGTGTTTACGGTCTTTAAACTTCAGAGTTTAAATGGTGAGTGCCTACATCAGTACCTATAGGTATTTCAACTGCATTATCACGTCATACTAAACTCATTTCCGTCTACCTTAAATAACTATATAGCGAACATTTATATAGGTACCAATCGTAAAATATTAATAATTTGACCAAACATGCAACTGAAAATTATTTATGGAAGGTTAACCACCCACTCAACGGGTGTCAAAATGTCGGAATATACGCGAAAAATATAATAAAGGATCTACTTACGTACATAAAGTAAAGGTTTAATGGTTGCCTCGTCATCTCACATACAAAACAAGAACAAATTTAAGTTATATCCAAATATACCTGCTTTTAAATAAGGAATATGTGGTTTCTTTTGTTTTAATTTCCTGGTGGCGTTTTCATTGCACCGTAAACATGTAATTTTAAATTTTGACATCGACTGGTAGGTACAGGCTTACCTCTTTTGGAGATTAAGCTGGTGATAAGAAACGCATACAAATATCTAGTTAGTGATACACCCAAAATCCGAGCGCATGCGTGTACCTAAAATAAATATGTCGAGATCGTGGATAACAAGGAAATTATAACATCATTTATGTTTTTAATAAAAATTTAAAATAGAACTCCATTATGTTTCTTTATTTTACTCCAATTAATAATTTTAATGAAATTAGATTCCTATTTTAATAAATACCAGCCATTATTTAGACAACTCAAATAAGCTTCGAATAGTTTGGTGAGTAGACTACATTTCAATCGATGGAACGTGTCTCAAGATGAATCAATTACATAAGGTACGCAGGTATGTCGAAACAGATACGTAGGTAGGTACTGTATCTAAGCATCAATACAAGGTAATCGATAAAGTAATTTATAGTCTATCAAGATTCATAATATCTTACATGATTAAAACATTCTCAAATTAGTTAAATATTTATGCAAATTTTAATTACAGCTTCTTCGATTTTCGTTTTGATTGCTCGACATCCCGCCGCGCTTAGACAACTTTTACGGAGGATTTTTAAGCAAGAATAAGAATTTCTAGTACGTGAGTACCTATGTAAAGATACGCACCAAAAATATCATGTTTTGTTATTTTTCTCGATCAATCAAATCATAATTTAAGCAAAGATGATATAAAAAGAGGAAAAAATAAAGCCGTTTTCATTTTTGTTCACGGAATCATGTTAGTATGACACTCGTGTCGGTATCGGTTTCTCTCACAACTGGATCACCAATTCTTATTATAAACATAGAATCATTTTTTCCCTCGCGATATATCACGACATTTCGGATATTGTCGGCGGCAGCGGCGCCACAAATGATATGATTTGAATGTATGGGGCCGCTTCGTTCCCGACTTTCCATACATTTGCATCCCATTTACCGAGTCATTGCCGCCTCCAATTTAGTTAATTCTCATGAACAAAGGATAAGGAACGAAATAAATTAGAACAAACTAAACACAAACAGATCACGTCCCACGCTTAATGCATTTCGAAATCGATAACGTAAATCGAACGGCGAATGTCTCCAGTACCATCAAAATGTCGTCTCGTTTGGAGCACTCGTTCCTAGAATCGATATCATTTTCGAGTATCGAATCGAGATTTAGTAAATTTGGAAATTCGCATGCAGATCTTTAGCTTGGTGCAGCGTAGGACCTGTGGTAATCAAGAAATACTGCGATCCCTCGAGCAAGGGTGGTACCCCACTGCGGCCCACGAGGGAGAGGGTAGGGACGCCGTCGGCGCGATGTTTGTTTGTTTCAGAATGCCTCGGGAAGCGAAACTTGTGTGAGAAGGTTAATTTGGTGGGTAGATAAGTCGGTAGGTAGATATTGTTTTTATGTAGCTTAGTTAAGAAACTTTGTCCCCTTCCTTCGTTATATTTTCGTTCATTTTTTATATCGCGTTAGAATGAACTTTTACATTATGTATATACCCACTTTTAGGTTTGTTTTAGCGTTGTAGAGTTTTTCGTAAACAAAAGCTACGAAAATAGGTGAGCGTGCCAGTATTTATGTCTTAAGGCGAAAGTTAAAATATTGAACCACTCATCACATAACAATTTAGCCGCATTGGATGTTGGATCTTATATACCTAACCATTTTGCAAACTCGTCATTAAAATGTATAAAACATTTTCAGGCAGTAGGTTCTTCTTTTTCGATTATCTGATTTTTTCTTTTCCTTCACCCGTCGGCAAATGAATTACCTATTTTAAAATATTTCGTATCGTCAATGATTCTGTACAGTAAGTATGGCTGGCGTTGATAAATGACAGATAAGGTACGTAAAGACAAAAAAGTTCAAACGTAGATAACCGTAGTTTTTCATGCTAACACGTCACAATTGCTTTCAAACTGTTCTACATTTTTAGTCTACAAAAGATAATGTGAAAGCCAAGTAAAGTTTTTGAAGGAAAAGCTAAATTATAAGTTGAAATGAGCGCTTAATGCGTGTCGAGGCTCCATTAGTTAGTATCAATGGTTGCTTTTTATTTTATCGTTACACTAGCTTCTGATTTGGAGCTGCTTGTGAAATACACGCGACGTTTGTCACCGAATTCCAATATGAGAATATTACAGGTGATTTTGTTTCAATTTACATTATTGTATTGAGTTTTAACCGAAATCAAAACTGAATTTTGACTGAAATGAAATAAGGTATAAATTGTCTAATCTTAGATTTTATCAACAACTTGAAAAATATATCAAAGTATACCTGATAGATATACCTGATAGAAACAAAAAAAAAGCTTTATTCTAAAAATACAATTGTGTGCCGATGCAGGATCCTAAGTGTATAGCATAGAGTTTTAAAAAGTTTTGTATACTCAAACTACAGATGCATAATAATATGACGGCTAATATCTATGACTATGAAGATCGGAATAATTAACTATATTACACGACAAGTTAGGTATATACCTATTCAAAATAAAGATAAGCAATTTTTTTATTTTCCTGAATCGCAATAAATACTTATACACAAAGTTTTCTTCAGATAGTAACCCTAAAATATATTGGAACTGTATTTATACTTTCCTAGATACTTACATATTACATTAAACAAACAAACAAGCTTCACAAAGTTCAGGTGTGATAATAATATGATAGTAGGACATAGAACAGCGCCGGCGCCGCATCACTATCTAATTGAAATATGTATATAGAAGTGTTATCACCCGTTGAGTGTTCGGTTTATTTTGTACGTAAATAGTATGTGCGTAGGTTGTACACACATTTTATATATAGTTCTTGCGTGAACTAAGAAAATTTATGAGGTAGTACAGCTATGTAACCCATTTTAAAACAAAACACACTTATCTACTGTTGGTATTTACAAGATTTATTTGGACGCTTTAGTGATATGAATAACAACAAATACCTTTTATCTGTTTACCTATATTAGTTACTTTAGTCAAGTTATTGCAAAGGCTATAACGGCAAAATCAGATTATAATTTTATTAAGGTACTTATCCTTCTATTATTAGAAATGTGAAAGTGTGGATGTTTGGTACTCACAATAAATTACGCAAAAACGGATTTGGATGAAATTTGGCATGAAAAAGAACATAGGCTACCTTTTATCCCGATTCCTTAAATAGTTTCCGAGGGAAATTTTAAAATTGTTTACTAGCTAAACCGTGGGCAGACAGCTTTGAAATATGGTATTTTTCTCTATTACAGCGCAACCGATAACATGGGTAAAAATTTTATTCAATTTTATATTACTTTGTCATTTTTCATTTCTTTTTGGACCCAATTCTGAAGTCCACGCACACGATGTCGCGGGTAGAAGCTAGTATCTTATAATTAAGAGCCTACCACCTGCTTAGGGCCATAGTTATACCTACCTACTACCTATTGTAAAAAAAGTGTAGGAAAATTCAAGAACGTTTATATTTAAAGAAATTTGGTTTTCGTTAAAGTATTACTTACTATATTTTATCATATATGCCGCTTATAAAATACAAGAATAAAAGCTTCGATCGAGTTTCAATTTTATCGATCAATACCAAAAATATTTTGAAGTAAAGAGTCATAAACATTTTATTCTTCGTTGAAACTTGAGTTAAATAACTGTATACCTAAATAAATTGTTTTTGGTGTTATTTTCAATTGTACGTATTATTTACAACATAAATTTACACAACGCCTGTGAATTAAAATAAGTAATATTTAGGATATAATTTTATATATAAAGCATACAATCATATAACACAGAATGATCTCTCCAATTAAACGAGTAATTAAACAAGATAATACTTTCGTTACTTATCATAACTTAACACTGTAATTATTTATCTAATTAAGTATATATTCCAAAATAATGAAGCTTATATACTGAAGGAATTAAAAAAAGGAGATAAGACATTAGAATCACTTCTTTAACTTGACTATAATATGCCTCATAAATATTTAGATCTTGCTGATAAAAATATATGAAAAATAGAATTACTGGCTTTTAGAATCAAGATATAAAATATTTCAAATATAATTATTATATACTTAGATAGTATTTAAAACCTTTATTTACGAAAAAGAAGAAAGTGTTTCTAACTTAAATGTAGATATAATGAGGAGTCAAGAGGTAGTCATTTGTTTATGTTCATTCATGAACTTAATTGTTTATTATTGTGGAATTCATGTGAATAGAATGACGGAGTAGAGGGGAGTCCTATAACCCCAAAGGCGGTAATTATTGGTACGAGTGCAATGAAATAATAGTAAGAACGAATTTGTTGTCTATTTCATCAATTATTGGATCTAGCTTTTATTAATGATTTTAAGTACACCACTAAGAGTACAAAGCAATTTAATATACAAAGTCAGTGAGGTTACAATGGCAGTTTTATCGATATTATTATTATTATTATTTTATTGTTATTATCAACCTTTGGTTGGTAGAAATAAATATAATAAATAAATAAAATGATGTATTCAAGTAACAACATAAATTAATAAGAGCATTTTATCAAAATGATTTACACAGAGTAGCATCCGCTAGATACTAGTTGAATAATTACAATAACTCATTTAAACTCATAAATAAATGCTCCGATTTTGACAGATACATAATGTAATCGTGTTATAGTCCAATTTTATATGTGCACGCGCCCCAAACAGCAATTAACATAACCACTGATTACACATGGGTAGATAACCTGTATTAAACTACAACGTTATGTTTGCATGCAGACATGTACATTTTCGAGCAATTTACGCTATTATTTTCATCACTTATGAATACATAGGTATTTACGGAGCCGCAAAAATAAGTTTGTAATATTATGTAGAGTATTGACACGTTCAATCATCGCCACGTCAGGGTGTAAGCCAAGTGGTATTTTTCCACATTAATAGTTGTTTATAATGTATGTAGGTATGTAAAAGAGAATAATTTTCATGAATATTGTAACATGCTCTTTGTAAAGGACATCTGGCACCCGCATTGCGCGCGCAGGTCACCGACGTACTGCTATGGACTTGGAATTGAACCACGTTCTAATTAGTTGGGGTCTATCCATAAATCCTAAGATATACATTTCCACACAACTTTACTAATTACTTCTGGCACCATTTCTCATTAAATCTAAATGCCTACGGTGCGATAATTCAAGCCTAATGGCCCGGAATGATTTCGGAACAAGGGAGGGCTCTACGTTGCGACGCGATAGCGTAACCAACGCCCTCTGCTCAATTCCTTTATCAAGCTCTAAATTATTTTCCACGAGGTGCACAAAACATTATCGACCACACAACGGGACCATGTTTACCAACAAATAAGGGGGTTACTTTGTGCGCATGCGTGGGCCGACGGCGGCGGTGTGCGTCGCTATAAATATGGCAACGGAACGCCCGCCCTTCCTCCGTTATGCAACACTGTTTGATCCAGAAACATCTACATAAATCTTACCGATCATTAGGAAAAGTTTTAATAAAAATAACATCCATAAATAACATTCATAGAAGCCGACGCCAGGGCGGCCAGCTTAGAAATAGACCCCACTTATTAGCAATCTTACTGGAACATTTTTTCTTTATTCTTTAAGAATCCGTAGACGTATAAACTTCAAGGAAACATTAGCAGTTTATGTTTAAATTCTAATAAGTCTTGTAGAAATTAGATCTAAGAAGTTAGTGTAATGGAATGACGTTAGTAGACTTAGATCTCAAGACAAAAAAAAACTCTTTTAGTTCAAGACAAATAGAAACTTTCAAGTTATAATTTATTTTCTTATAATTATCTTGCAAAATGTTATTTAAGGCTTAAAAGATGCTCAGAATTTACTTTAAAATTTTGCGACACTAATAAATTACGTGCAGTAAGATAAGCTTCATCCCAATACCATGTATGAAAAGAAATGTATTCAAATTTATTCTGATAAAATACTGGTTGGAGTGCTGATTCAATATTCGCAATTTGCATTTTTTGGGTGCAAAATGCTTAAATATCGCTAGTTTGGTCTAGAAAATTACTATGAACAGAATATGTAAGGGCTGGGAGCGGTTGGCGGGAAGAAAGGAAGGAAGCCATTATGTAGAGCCTAACGCCATCTATCCAAAATCCTCGGAGGCTTTTCCAAACTACACCGAATGCTTCGGGACGTAGCAGAATATTTTCGTAGCGTTGTTTGTTGACAATTATTTTGTTCCGTACATGACAGTTTAAGAAAATGTGTTTTTCAAAAGATTTATCTGTTGAATACGACACAATTATTTTTTTATTATGTTAGCTGACACCATATTTTTTGTAATTTTTGTATAATTAGCATTTTTTACCGTAAATTAGTTGACAGTTGACAACGATGCTTGTAAGTAAATTGATGACATATTTAATACGTTGTGATCATTATGAAAAGTTTTAATAACTTTGATAATGGAAAGACGTCTTGTCATTTGTAAGTTCAAATGTTTGTTCCGAGTGATAAATTTTAAAACTTTTGACTCTATTTCATTAAATTAAATGATTTAGTGTCATTGTTTTTCTTTATATTGTTTATTTATCACAACAAACTTTATGTGTTGTAATGGGAAATTAGTTGTTTTTTTTTATTATTTAAATGGTGCGTATCTGCATATTGCAAATTTAAACTTGGAATTGATTCCTATGATTGTCACTATTTTTAGGACAAATTCAATAATAATAAGATACTAAAAACTTACAAAAAATAAATAGAATTTTCCAAAACCTTCGCAGCGTCCCGAAGCATTTTATTGGAACCAGTTTCCCCGGTAAAGCCTTCCGAAGGACGCACAAGCCTACTTTCTATCCATCTCTTTTTCCCAACATCTGATTAGTTCACGCAGGAGTGAGATAGCAATCTTGAGTTAAACCGCTTGTGTGGCCTTTTACTTCCTAAAGATTAATGAGTTTTTATATTATTATATAGATACCTTCTGAATATGTATAGAGCTGCAGACAGAGGTTCTTAATTAGGTAATTAACTCTTTGATCGGGCTGCCCTATCTGTCATGTATCATATATAATAGGCAGTGTGCATGTGAAACAACCTGACACATGGAAAATTTATTGGTTTTATTCGTTTTTATCGCGGCAACACTAGCGTGGAATTAAATTGGTGTTCAGTCCCGTCATATCGTTAGACTTATGTTACCAAAAATTATGACACACTTTGATGTTATTGTAAGATAAAATTTATAACTATTACGTAGTTATTCGAAGGTATATAAGGAGAGTTATTTTCTAACGAACGTTGTATGATAATTAGGCAGCGTTTGGGTGAAAGTTTGTTAATTTATTCAGTGGTATATATTCAACACCTTGTACAATTTTGGTGTTTAAGAGCCTAGAGGTTTTGTAGCTATTTTAGATTTGGTCTACTATTTAGGTACTAGATGCTGTCAAATTAATTTTCAGAAGGTGGTTGCTGTCTAACTCGCCGGAAATATAAGTCATCATTATCTTTTACCAAGCCTAGCCTAGCCAAGCCTAGCTTTTCACTAAGCTATGTTGGGGTCAGCTTCTAGTCTTACCAGATTTTTACTGGGTAATACGGTACTAAGTCGGAAGTACACACACATATACAAAAATAGAATTTTGCAAAAAAAAAAACCATCGTGTTACCTTTACAAATAAAAGATCTTTTTTCTATTATCATCAGGATCATACATACCATAACGTCTAGGTTTTTATTATTTTACCTGTTCGATTTCAACCACGAACTGGTGGTAGCACTCACTCATTTCCCATGGGTTCGTAGGGTCAAGAAATACCTATGTACCCAAAGAGGTTGCAACTTGGCTAAAAAGAAACTTATAACTTTTGCTTAGTAAAGTTGTTACGTACAGTAAGTTTAAGGGGTTAAAATTTTTGTTTCTTAATGATAATTAAACAGTTTTCAGACAATATTCTTCATAGCAATGTAATGCTAAAATTGCAAAAAAAATGGTTTAAGTGCAGGTTTGCAGTTTTCTCTACAATTTAAACTTTTATAAAAATGACGTAACCCAAATCAGGTTTTAACAAAATTAAATCTTCTACACCTGTCCTTTCTGATAAATATGAATTGATTGTCTTTGCCAAATCGTTTTATTTATTATTATTTCTTAACCCTTTATTAATTGATTATGTATCGGGAAAACTAATAATATTCCCACGGGAAATCAGTCCAACCTCAAAGGACCGAAGGTCGATCAATTCTTACAATTCATTACTGTATGGATACGGGACCGGTTCGATTTCGATGGTACTTCTCTCTTTCTATCATCATAATATATGATAGGGATGGATGACGATTTGAAACGGTGCTTAATTTCCGCCTGCGGTGAGGCGTAATCAATGAGTTTTATTATTAAACTCGCTTTGTGCGATGTGGGCGGCGAGCTCGGTCCACATACTATAATGTCCAAAAAACGTGTTTGAATCTTGACTAATGCCTTCCCGCGTCTTCGGTTACATCACACGGATAAGATGATATTCGGGTGATACTCATTGAGCTTTTCAAATACCTACTTTACTACGACTGCATAAGGTAGAATTTTCGGTGTCGCGATGATTATATACTTTGACTATACGTCGGGGACTAAACTATGATGTAGAGTATCACACATATCCAAGATACAAAACTTTGAGATTGCCTTACGTAGCTAAATATTTAGCTTTATCTCAAAATACATTTTTGATGCGATCATCCGATTCTAATATTTCTGAAAATTATTTGTCAACAAAAATCGACATCAGCACGCCGCATAAAAAATTCCGAGGGAAAAATATGTTTTCAGAGCGCCGACATCGTTTATTTTTACCCACTAGAATACAAATTGGCATTGTTTTAATAAGATGAGGCCAAACTAAGCGTGTCGCGAACAACTCATTATCATCGAGCGAACTGACGGTATCTGTTTTTGCAAATTTGTTTTGATTAAACTTGTCCAACGCAAATGTAGAGCATCCAAACTCTCATATTACGCTTGATACGTTCTAGTTTTCTACACGTTTGCAAATACAATTCATCCTAGTTCTCCGAAGGCTAGATTACGTAAAGAGTTTCGTTTCGCAGCTTGTTTTACTTAATTGGACAACTTTTTTTACTTTGAACCGGTGCTTCAAAGTCTTAAAACTAACCAGTTTAGCCGACGCACAAAGTTTTTAGATAGCTCGAGATTTATTTAAGTCTAAATAAATGATTGAGTTACGTCAATCTCGCGTATTTGTAGAAACTTTTAAACATTAAATTATTCTTTCGCCACATCTATGGTATGTAAACAAAAACTAAACAAGATAACTTATGATCATGCCTGTGAATACCGAAAAATATTTTAAAAGGTTTCATTTTAAAATACCATACTGAAACTCTCGCTGGGTAAAAATACATGAATGCTAAAGCGTAGTTTATGAAACTTTAAATCCCGTTGAGGACTACTTTCACACTGGCGCTGCATAAGGGAGAGTGCTATGTAGCGGTGAATGTTAAAATTTTTAAGTAAGAAACCTCATTAAACTTATTTACTTAGTGTTTCTTATAATTGTGCAAAGTCATTAATACTTTATTAATCAGTAAAATGAACTTTGAACTTTTCTTAGAAAGCATTTATGAAAGCTGCACTTGTGGATTTTTATAGCTGATTCAGTTTTGAAATTCATTAGTAACTAGTATTACGGTGTAAAAGAAGAACACGAAATATCAGTCCCGCCAAGTGTCTATTTTTGACCTTCAAAAGTTCAAACAGACGGCCGACTAAATGCCAATTATGGGCACCTGCTACCACGAGACGCGAGCGATAATTTGCTAGGCACCGACATCTCTCACTCTAACGCGTCGGCATAACGAGACTCGACACGCGGACCCCCTAATCCCCTCGTATCGTCTACGCGAAACGTCAATGAACTTTACTAATCTCAGAACGATACAAATCGTAGGCGTCCAACTCCGCCCGTCCTTGCACAGCAAAAATGTTAATTCTGGATTCATTTCACGCAGTATCCTTGGCACGCTACTAGAAATAACTAAGATTGAACTTAGCTAAACTTCATTAAGAATGGAACGTTATTCTGAGATGTTTTACACGGAATTTTGCTACGGAAATTGCGTGTTTCATAGGCCATTGACCGAGTTTGTCGCGTGTAATAATATGCAATGACATAATAGCCATGTGACGCGCTACCGTTGATGTGACGTTGTCTAACATGCGATACAGTTTCCAAGTAAGAAAAATAAAACCTTGGAATACAAATGAATGAAAAATAATGTAATAATATTGAAAAAGAGGTACTTGTAAGTCAAGATTATGAACATGTTTGAGACAATTATTAAATTTTTTGTGATGTATAAAAAAACTTATAATTAGTTACGTAATTACAAATGGGAATACCGCGAGAATAAATTATCTTTTGTTTTAATTAATTTTGGGGCCTGCCTATTAAATGTTATTACGTTGGTGCATTTTTATTATAATTGATTACGTATCCGCCGTCATCCTTGAATTATAAATTAGTACACGCCTTTGTAATAATTATCCAAATCGAATTCAATCCGACCATACGTAAAGGAAGTCTTTGATAAAGATGTCTATTTTAAGCTTTACCGCACCGCACGTGAATGATGACGCTCGTGAAAATTTTCCAACCGCTACTTGCAAGCGGATCACGTGACATTCAATTTCTTATTTACCTGTTCCATGATCTTGAAATTTTAAATATGAATGAAGAAGTTACATAACTTTTGAAAAGCAATCAAAAAGGTTGGTAAAAAAAATCTTAATAGGCTTATAACGAATTTTCAATCTATAAAAAACAGCGCTCAAATTTATTCCACGAATAAAACTTATTGGGTGATGAAAAAATCATCCCTTAAGAGATCAGTATTTTTTTATGTGTTAAGTTTCTATTTAAATTTACGTTTAAGCAAGAAAATTATTTACAAACGAGATAAGTAGTCAAACTAATTCAAATTATCGTGTTTTGTAAGTTAATTTTACCCCGTCGTACATAGACTTAATTTTCTGATTATTTCTTCCCGCGTCTTCGGTTACCTCACACGAATGAGATGATATTCGCGTGAAATTCATTGAGCTCTTCAAATATATACTTTACCTCCACGGCATAAGGTAGAATTTTCGTTGTCGGTTTTTATATACATTGATTATACGTCGGGGACTTAACTAATTTTCTGACGACTTCTGAAAGTACCTTAGATAATTTATTAAAAAAAAAAGAATCAATGAACGATCTCAAAAGTACTTCGAAAAAACTTGAAACATTATTTTTAAACTAGCATGCCTATTAATTCATATCTCAATATTCTACAATAGCCTTGATAATATTTTAAATGATATTAAAGCATCCATATTTTATATTATGGACACTAATCTGCATATTTAATTGCTCTATAATAAAATAATCTGAAACCAGTTTATTTTGTCTCATTATAAAGCAAGCAATGACTGGTAACCTGGTTACATAAATTTGCTAATGACGTAATACGTACCAATAATTATTACGAACGCTTAATTGCGAATGTCAAAATACTAATGTTCTTACAAGATACATTATCATTCCTCATTTATATTTCCAATAACAACATCCTGTTGGATAGAATTAAATAGAATATCTAGTTAGAAAACTCACTAGCAGCTTTTTGCAAAAGCTCCGTGATGTGTTAGTTCCGTTGTCGCGAACCAGATGTCGCTAGTGGTAACGTTGTGAAAAAGTTTTTGGAAGTGTGCGACAACTTCGTCCGTCTCTATACAAAACCCACACTAGCACAATGTCGACTGTAAACTTGCGTACAGACGATGCACACATGCACAGCGTTTACTTTGCCAATACACACAGGCAAACGTGTCGACAGTAAATACACGACTTTATATTCAACTTGTGTGTGTAAGCTCGAGTTCACGTAACGAAACCCGAATACACACAGTAACAACTACATGAACAGTAACTTTTGCAGAATTTCGTCGATCCGGATAGATGGCGTGACTTGGCTTGTTTCGCGGCATTTGTAGTTGTATTGTAGTACAATATTACGGGGCAGATGTTATCTGGATTTTGTTTTTTGTTGTTGGTATTGACATTGAAATGACCAATTAGGAATAATTACAGCTTGAACAGTGTTTTTTATTATTTTACGTTTTCTGTATAAAAGTAGTGGGAAACAAATTTTTGGGTACGATATTTGTTGCTATAGTCTACTTGCATAGAGCTTAATATGTTGTGAAATCGATTGTTGTTCGGTTGCGGTATCTACGTATTAGATTAGACGGTTGCTAGTGAGGTTTTTGCCTTTTCTACGCTTTACTTTCACTTGATAAATATCGGTAGCTATGGATATATTTTTGTTTGGATATTGTCTTTGCATATGTTTTATGCTTTTTGTTCTTTTTATTCGAGTGTGTTACTGAGTTGTACATATTGCTTTTGTTTTCTGTGTACGAACCTTACATACATATCTATTGAATATTTGGTACATACATGAACTTATGATACTTCTTTTTATACGAGGTACCAAAGCCTAATCTAGGAACCTAGCCAAACTAATGTTTGGCTAGGTTCATAAATTAGACACACATTTGCGGTGTAATTAAGGAACATTTTATAATTTGATTTCTGATTAATCAATTAATAATTGAATTATGTTTGAGTGGCTGCCTACTGTAATTAGTATAGAAAGGTATTTTTTTCTTCATTTACCTATAGTAAAGAACGAATACAATTTTTTTTAAATACGTTCTACTGTTTGAAAAGAGGTCTTATTCTAGTGATTCAAGAGAGAAATGTAACTTACAAGTTCTTAATACCAGGCTGCCCGTGACGTGATAACAGATAATATTATTATGTATCTACAAGAAGCTTATAAAGGGGACGGACGGCTAGTTCAGTAGGTACAAGACGTTTCTTTGCCTTGCTGCCTTACCAACTATATATTATGTTACAGTTGACAAGAAAAATGTAGAGCGATCTCTAATAATTTAAAAATATTAGTTTTTTTTTAATAGGTGGGTATGGTATTTCAATCTAAATCAAAGTTTCAGAAATTGAAGGACAGTGGTTTTTAATCTAGTAAAACACACAGGTATGTTTAAAACATAATAATATTTCTTATTATATACAAAACAAAAAGAACTAAATAAAATATAGTTAGAAGTTGGAACTATGTTCAAGGCAAAAATATATGAGAAATGTTTCGTTAGCTCGAATGATACCTGCTGAGAAAATAACGAACCCAAAAAGAGGTACGATTTGACTCGTGGAGGGTTGAAAATGACCTTGTTATGATTGAACATGGCACAATTTTATTTTACACTAGAAAAATAAACAAACATTGATGCGTTATTGTTGAGATTTTACATCCTCGTCAATCTAACACGCTTGTAAGTATAATTAAAAACCCAATTTAATTTTTCGTTTAAATGATAAACATAATTATTTCAAGTTTGAGAATAATAATGTCGCTTTCGAAATTACGATCAAACCAACATTGCATACGGAACCCAAACGAGACTAACGCAAAAAAAGAGAATCGTGCTCCATTGTTATTAATAGCCTGTGACGTCAGAGCATAGCTGTCGATCCGAACACAAAAAAAGGAAACGGTCAAAAGCGGCCATTTTGTAAAATCATATCGATTGGTAGGAAAAAATCCATTGTCAGCCCATAACCGTCCCCTATTGGCCCACTTTTTAGATGAGGGTGGCACAATAGGGTTAACTTTCCCCGCTTTTTTGCTATCGCGACCCTTTTAGATATGAATTCTCTTTGTAAAATGCTTCAGCGGGTTAGTTTGTTCTATGTTTGGATTTGTATGAGTAGAAGATTCGTTATGCAATTAATTTGAGCGTGTAATTAATATTCCTCCAGACTTGCTACGATACACGCGATGAGGTAAGACGATAGTTGTTTGAATCAATCGATGTAACTTTGACTTTCGCAATTTAAATGCAAAATAAATATAAAATAATATATATACCTTGTAATAATATACCTTGAGTGATTTGCTAAATAGCTGTTTATGACAATACAATTTCTGTCTTTTCTATTCAACATTTAATAAATTGTTTTATCAGACTCGGCTTTGAAAAAAATTGACCTTAATCGATTAGATGTGTTTTGTTTATATGATTCAGCATGTTCAGCAGCATTTAAAAAAAATCTGTTGTATAATTGCTGCCGTACATTAGATAATTTTTATCATGCTCTCGTTGATAATAATATTAGTGTAATATTATTGATATCTAAAACATAAGTGTCATGTAATTATGTAACCTTTTGACATTTTTAACAATCTTTATTTTATGTTATTCAAGTATTTTATTTTAAAGTTCCCAATCTGAATATTATTGTGAGATTGTCTTTTTCATTGATTATAAATTCACTTTTGCCCACCTCAAAGGTGTCGTTATAAAACGTACATTTATATTGTCATTTATATTGAGTTGGTATGAGGCGGCGACTTAAATTATACATAAATAAAAGTGAATAAATCATTATAGGTAGGTGCAAAATCTATTGTCAAAAGTGGTGTTCATTTAAATTACAGTTTCGTTATTTTAGGTACTATAATAACAAATATATTTAGGTGTGAATACCAAAAAAGCTTACAATAAAGTAGCAAAATTTAAAAAAAAAATGGGGTTTATGTATATTTTCAACACGAATATACAAAAGAAAAGACCGAGTAAAAAAGAAATTTAGAATATTTACCAAAACACTGAGCACCGGCAAAAGTATTTCTGCACAATTCATTAACCGTGTTTTGTTTCTTGAGAATTAAGTGTTATTAAAACGGACGGACAAGGAAAGAATGTTTAGGAGTTTACCTTATTGCTATGTTTTGTTCTAACTGCTTCCTCGTTACTGAATTTTTAAAAGAAATTCAGAGAAATGGTAGTTTAAAACGTAGGTGTCGTAAACCCTCTGAAATAATACCTATGTATGATAAACTGTAGCAAATGTTCCTATATCGCAGTTTAAAGTAAAATAAAAGTTTTGTAGATAATTAAGATTTATATCACTGCTTATTTATTTGTCATAATTAAGGCTGGTTACAAACGGTAAAAAAATTCAATACCCAGAATTTATACTTCAGGGCTCTGAATGTTATGAAATGAAGCTTATATGTTTTGTTGTAAAATACTTAAAAAATATGTAAACTCTAAGCACGTTCAGTTAGTGACGACCTATTTTCCTTGGGCAAAGTGGTTCAGTTTTATACACTTGATTACCTCGTAGGACATCCGCACTCCTTTTAAAATATTCCGTATAGGTTATATATAATGCACCTACACACAATACTGTCGTCTAATTTTGCTTTGTTATTTATAAGAAATATAATTTTAGATTTAAATACTCATTTTGATTTATTTTTTTGTTGAAATGATCGCTTTTTTAGAAAGTAAAGTATGTCGCAATAATTGAAGGATGCAATTATGTATTTCACATTGCATACCTATTTATGTGTGTGTTACCTATAATGTCCAGTAAACGTAATATAACTGAGCTACTTGTTAAAAGCCAAGCACTTATCTTCACATCTTAATATAAAGCTGTGGTCTTACTGACGAACGGAAATATGTGGGTTTAGTTACTAGTTCAAATTGAATTTTATAATTTTATAAATATTAAATAAATATCTTATAAAGATATTTAATAACCGAAACCTATGTTATAAGAATTAGTACCTAGGTATTTTATTTTTTTGATCATAGTTTTCTATAATTTTTTCTAACTTTTCAATGTGAATAAACTAAATATCTAATTTAGGTGTAATATTTCATAGTTTACAATTAATAAATGAAGCGACTTAATAGTCTATACAGTAGAGTGGCGGTAACCTAATGCCTCTTCGACAATTATGCACCCATTGCACTACCAACGTGAGCCCATTCGTAACAGACACATTTTAGCTTAGCAATTAGGACAAAAATACTATGTAGTAATATTTATTAACCCATATTGCTAGAAACCTTTTTTTAAGTCTGAAAATCTGCATTCTGAATTAAGACCTCCCCTTTTTCTTTGCACATGTCTTCAAATTAATATAAAAACTTTGCTTAACATTTTCTTATATTCAGTGACACCTCACCCTAAGATAAAGCGGCGGACACACCATCAACCCTACCAATATCCAGTAACAAGTTTACGGCGGCATGCATTACTTTTATTTATCTAGTGTAGATAATGCCGAGTGCACTTACGGAACAGTGTAGCCTTAGCCGTTATTCATCGTGCATTGATACTTCACTGTATATATTTTGACTAGCTCTCAAGATTAAGGAGTAAAGAGTTGTATACAATACCTACCTGTACATTTAAAACTATATTAATGGTTAAATTGTTTTTTTTTTGTCATTTTTGGTTTTGAAACGCTTTTTGTTAGCTCTACTCTAATTTATCGTGTAGTCAGCTGTCTTTGTAAGAATGAAGTATTATTATTATCTAAATTTAAAACTATCGCGCTGCATGATTTTAATAAAATTACGCCACGTGAATTAATGCGAACTTATGCATTTACCCTGACCGTGGTTGCAAGGAGCCTGCGATCACAGCCAGTGTAACCCGGCCGAAACGTCAAGCCTTAAAAGGTAAATGCATGAGTTCGCATTAACTCCCGTAACGTAATTTTATGAAGTATTATTAGCCAAATAGGAAACCTAAACGCATAATTGGTCAGATATATTTTACTAGACAAATGTTAGCAGAAGATCAGGCGCAGGTTCTACAATTAAAATACATATAATGGTACATAGAATCACCGCCTTTTTTGAAGTCGGTAAAAAAACCACGATCTATTCTTACACGTGTATTTTCACATATTTAACTTTTACTAAAATCATAAAGAGTATAATTTGTTGGTAATTTTATGTAGACATTCTTGAAGTCGTTGCATGAATCACACCAGGGAACGGTTACCTAACCGCTGCGTGGGCGCATAATCTATCATTTGTCTCGTAAATTAATGCGATAAATCGTTTTATAATCAATTCTGAAGTTTAAGTTGACGTTGATATATAATTGTACAAGCTATAAATTAGTTTGATGGAGAATTCTGTTTTCTGTAAAAGGAAATTGTAAGCATGTAGCTTAATTGAGTAGGTTGATGTTTATTTTGTTTTAAAATGTATTTGTTAATGTTTTGAATGTTTTTTGTTTCGTGAGAATCTTTGTTTAAGGCAAAATATATTGCAATGAGTTTTATAAGTGGCTTTTTTTTTAGTTACGAAAGCAACAAGATGGATTTTCGGAAATCTTAAAATAAGGATTTGATTATATTCAGTTCACTTTGCAAACTCTGTTGAGTTATGGGCAAAAGTATGAGGGTATAAACAGGTAGATAAATCAAATTGAAATATTACTCATCGGGTTTTTAAACAAGAATATTTAAAGGCATTTGTTTACTGCATTACTTATGTCATCGGAAAATTCTAACTCGTAGTTATTATGTTTCTTTATCATTGCATTAATTCTTTTCTTATATGAAATGTATGAAACCTCCTTTTTAATTTTTAGACGCAAATAGGGAGAATTTCGCAAACAAATAAAGTTGTAGAAATTTATTAAATTGAACGAGGCGGAGCGCACCACCCCCGAGAGCCTGCGACACACAGAACGTCAAATATTTCAAGATACGTTTAATCCTTCACGCTTTAGATATGTAATACACACATTTGCTGTACGGAGAGATGTGCGAAGAAAAGACTTGACTACATGTATCATTGATGTATATATCTTACTGCTAATGTTTATGTAAGTAGGTTAAAAAACACAAGTAGATTTTCAAGTCGCGTTCTCTGAGTGCAGTAAATATTTAACCTACCTAACTGTTATCACTTGATAATTTGATAAAAAGTAAGACTTTTTGTTTACGAAGAAGGAAAACATCGTGAGGAAATCTGGATTCCAAAAATTGGAATCTGAGATAGCCAAACCGCAGTGAGTTAGCGCGGTGGTCAATGCTTATGGCTTCTCTATATGAGAAGAGGCTTATGCCCAGCAGTGGGACATTTATAGGCCGGTATAATATTATAAGACTTTTTTCCTACATACCAACTATGTAGTAGTATATAGAGTAAGTAGTAAGTAATTAATATTGTTTTAGTCAAAAGTTAAGAACCAACGAAAATAACAAAACAAATATTTAAATTCAGCGAAAAAGTGGAAGAAAGCTTAAATTCTTATTTATTTTCTAGTAAAATAATCATTAAAGTACAGAAACACCAATTAAATAAGTCTTTTATATTAAATACAAACAAATCTAGAACAAAAAGCAAAATTTCCAAACTTAACAAAGCAGAAAAGTAATTAAACCTTTGGCACGGAGGCCCGAATTCAAAATTATTTTAGCATCAAATCTCTTAAGATGAGTTAAGCTTCTTACATCTGTGGTTGGCAGGCATCTCGAGGGGCGAATGGTAATCAAACCGAGACGGAAGTCGGAGTTTACCGCAATCCCGGCCCGTCTTACCTAAAAACCCTTTAAGATTGCTCTACCTACCTACCCAGCAAAACCTTCTTAAACGAAATGTTTAGGTATCTTATAATACACCCAAGAAAATATAGTAAATCCTCAAGAAAACAAACACAGTGAGGGCCTTTCATAATGTGGGAATTCCACTAGAACGAGAAAACAAAATAACTCTCCCTCACTACATCGAAATATGTATACCGATTTTTTATATATAGAATCTGTTTATATAGTCCTGAAGGAAGTCTATATTTTTATTTATCCTTATTTTCTAGACGTTATCTATGTCAAAGTACCTTCCGTCTTCATATTATTATTTGCACCACAGTCCAGTGAACGCCAAGGAATTTTTGCCAGCGAAAAAACAGAATATAAAACATAGAGAAAGGGGAGCATGTACACTGTAATATTATTCAGAAACCCATGTGAAATGTATGAGTGTGGAGCTCTATTGCTTTGGGCTTTACCGGGATAATTTTCGTTCCCTATTGTTTCCCTGGTTTCCCACTCGATGCCTTCTAGGGAATAAGAGGCTTTACTTGTGGGAAAATATTTGTTTTGTAACATTCGTTCTCCAAGAATGCAATGTTATTCCACCCGGCTTTATCCTAGCTCACGGTAGACTTATGTATTTTATTATTGAAACATCGATATGTACTTTGTATTTTTCTAGTTTCAGCCACAACAATACCTTTACCAATATAAAAGCAAACCTACATAAAATAATACTAAAAATTTAGTTGAAAACAACACAAACAAACCCAACCAAAAAGGCACATGTTGTAAAATTACCGAATCCTGTATGTTACGACATTAATTATTCATGCATGCTTAATTATGCGCAGGGAGATCACGCAATCCAATTTAACCAGATTGCCTGCGTCCTAGCGATGCGTGTTTTGCGAAAAAATGCTGTGCCGCGATGTGGCTGTAGTTACGGCAAACTTCAAGTGGACATAAATAAGGGTCGCAATATTCGGCGGTCCCATCACGACGGGCGGTGCGCTACTCTCAATTTTACAAAACAAACTTCAACAAACAAATTTACCCTCTACCTTTTACAATTTAAGGTCGCAACTTCAAAAGCATACTACTGAATACATCTTTAAATAACAATAAAAGATAATCAACTTTCTGTATTCGCGAACAGGGACTATTTTTGCTAAACACCCGCGATCCACGGAGACACTTCAAGCGGAATTTCTTCGTGAAACTGTACACTCACAGCATCAGTTTTTGGAACAACATGGATTAAATAAATTATTTCCAGTGGTATTTGTTGGGAATTACGAATCAAATTTGCTTTAATAATGGTTGTGTTTTCCAATAAGTTAACAAATTAACTTCGATAAATGCTTTTAACATTTGTGAGTATTACCAAAGAATACTTTTAAGTGCGGTACGAGAAGTGAAATAAAATACAATTATTCTAATCCTCATTTTGATTGTTGCTAATTAAAATGGACTCTTACGAGTAGTACATAAGTATCTATACATGTAAGCTAGAAAATAAATGAGAAACTGTCAGTATACGATAAACACCTGGACTTTTATAGTGTATTTCAACTAACTGGTTCTGGTTATATAACATGCTAGCAAAAATACTGTAGGCAACCTTTGACAAGAATTTGATTAGTGTTAAAAGCCATATGCGTTGCTTTCCCCTCACACGTTTCATTCCGTCTACATTCTCCTTTTATGTTTCCATTTGCCCATCGCCATTCAATTTCTATATGCAGTCGTGTCCCTGACGCACAATACGAAAAATAACCGTACCATTTGGGAATCGGTACCTTTACACCTACAGCTCAAGAGATTTTCTCTTTGTCCATTCCATTTCATACATATCCACTCGGATCACGTAAAACGTAAGTATACCCTAAGACACGATGGTTTTCCTTTCGGCTCCATTTGTTCACCCAAGAGACTTATTATACTGTGTACACGGTACACGGAGAATATTTTGTTCAAATATAATCAGGGGATGCCAGTTTCTGTCCAAACAATGTTTTTGTTTTTATTCAATGTTATATGAAAGGATGTTCGGGCACGACGACCGTCGCTCGCAAATGCAAATGTTTAACTTCATATTGGATCGGGCGGGTTGTCATTTATGTAAGTAGATGTGATCACATTGCGGGTTTTTGGCGTATCATATTTTACATAGCTTAGTGTCAGCATATATTTTGAAACGGTTTTGTATTTAATGCCCAAAGGTTTTTAGATAATTTATGATCACTTTTTATCAAAACTTTTTCATACATAAATCTAATATGATAGGTAGGTACGGAGGATTTCGATTTCATAAGATGATGATTTTATATTCACATTAAAACACCTTTCACGCCACAAAAATCCCTTTAAACAATGAAACAATGCTCACAATCAGTAGCCGTTTCTGCCTTAAAATAATGAAAGAGGTTATGAGTTGAATCGTGTATTTCTGAATTGATTATTTCAGGCATATGAGGCAATAGCGTAAATCGGTATTGTGTGAATTTTAAGTTGTGCAAAACATAAATGTATAGGTAGTAGAGTAAATATATATGGCGGGGTGTGTGGGTAAACAAGGTAAACTTTCCTGACGCCGGCCGTTGGAGCCTCAATAATATAAAACATGCGCCCATACCCGTCCCTCCTATATTTGTTGCGCACACCCTACTGCTAGCGAACGAACTCGCCATGTTTTGTAATATCCTTTCAAATAAAACTTTGACTGAAGTATTTTAAATAAAATAGTGCAAGACAGGTGACGTAGACAATTTTGAATACAATTTTGTCAAAACTTCTTCTGCAAACTGTTGGTAATAAAAGTTGTACCTAATATTGAATATTATTTTTAGAATTTGGAGAAACCACCTGGACTATATACCTATCTACGTACCGTGCACATTTACATCGTTCAAAGTTAAATTTGCACTTAATTTGTGTAAATACCTATTAAAGGCGAATGTACGGTGCCTAGGTAAATTGTTACCTAAATGATCATAAAACACGTTGACTTTATAATAAAGTTTTCATAATTAAAGAAAATATTATCCTAAAATAAATAAGCATACCTATGGTCAACTCATTTGTATTCTTCGACGGTATAATTATTTAAAATGTGACAGCTAGCGCTACCTATTGACGCTCCAAAGACATTATATGCGTTCCACAGAGACGAAGTAGTGGATTATTAACATTGTGTAGATACCTAACTGTACATTAGTAAATATTTGAAACACTAAGTAAAGGTTTCTTCGGACCAAATACTATTTCATTGCTTAGTAAATATCTCAGACTAAAGCATTTAGAGCTAGATAAATTAAACACTTTTGTATTAATGAAAATGCTGTTTTAAGTCAGTTGAATTTATTTTCAGTATAAATTAATTCATAATTTGCCTATAAATATTCCTTTGCTGGGCACAGGCCTCTTCTCAAGGAGAGATTAAACCTATTTTAATCATAAATGTGAAAGCAAGAACAAAATGACTATACATAAGGTACGTTTCACCTTTGTATTTAAGAAAGCTATATAATCAATATACCCCGAAAACCTATACATTATTCTGGGATAAACCCAACTATAGAATCAATGAAAAAATCATTTGCGAAGCGAAGAGAATTTCGACAAGGTCACGTACTCGACCAATGGTTTCCATGGCCGAAAGGACACTCCCAGTTAACTTGAATAACCGACTCGAACACAGATTAAATACCAGAGGAAACAGAATAGATTGTTCAATCATTTAATACTTTTTACAATGACTTGGGTACAGGTGGATAAAAAGCTATCGCGTTTTTGTGATGATATCGCGTCATCTAATAGAAAATTACAATTCCTTTGTTGCTCTATAAAACGCCCATCAATTAGGTTTTTTATGGATCTATTTTAATTAATCGTCAATTGTTTTCAATTGATAATGATAATAATAATATAAAATAAATATCACTTTGCTGTGTGGAATTAAACGTAAAATATATTAAAATTTTTACTCAACATTTTTTTTAGTATTTATTTTGTACTGTTTTATTTATTTGTACACTAGTAGATACTTTTATAATGGAGCTCGTAATTTAAATGGTATAAAGTGCGTACATAATCGTTCTATAGATCTATTTATAAGATTACTACTTAGTAGCATGTTATTCATTATGATAGTTAGTGATTTATGAAAAGAAAGTATTGTACAAAAATAATAAGGTTGGATACAAATCATCTTCTATATCATTTAATATGAGATCCAATCACCTTATCGATATAAACTTTTCTTGTTATCATAAAACTAACAAGCTTGTCTAGATATAACAGCCGCCATATTCTTTGACGCGCTCAAGCACGACAGCGTTCGGCTCCGTTCGGCTTCGATCGGATTATTATACGAAGGTCCAAATAACGCACTATGGCGGTCCCAGATTATCTCGATATAACACTTGTCATATTTTTATTGTCTTCGTATGTTAATATTGTATATAATCTGATGCTAATGCTGATATACTTTCATATTTTGGTGTATATAATGTTGATTTGAAAGCTTCTGTCGTATATGGTCGATAACCGAAGTTCAATGGAACTTTTGTTACGTCATTTGATCATGTAACCTCTTTAGATAATTGTACAAGTTTTAAATTATATTTTCGACTAAGTTATGTACTGAAATAAATGTCTGATTCAAATTCCAAGGCGAATTTCCTCAATCTAGTTTCTTGTTTATTCAAGAGTCAGATTATATTCTGTCTAGACCTTTTTTATTTCCTAAGGATAAACACTTTCTACATGATAGGTATGTAATCTAAGAAAGCAAGCTAATCTAGACATTATATTAACATATATATAATATATTCTTACAGAAACAAGTCCTACCAGTTACCTACTCAAATTCAGTTAACTTGGTGATTTTTGATAGAGCTAGTTATCAAGATAATATCAAGTAACTATTCCCTTGAATTAAGTAGATAGAAATCGACGAGGAGGCCGACAAAAGCTAGAAGATACTTAAATTAACATAAATATATTCTTATGTTTATGAAAATTATGGATGACGATCCGTGACGAGTCAGCGGAACTGAGTTTCGTCTATTTCCCTTTTACGGAATATTGTTTGTCGGTAACTACGAAAGTAATATTGTGAGAGAAAATTTTTGCTTGTTTATTTAGAAGTTCTGGACAACGTTATTTACACAAGATAGAAATAATTTTTATTTGCTACCTAGGTTTATAGGTACCTATTGTAAATGATCGCAATGAAAGTAAGACTCTACATTATTAAACGGAGCAAATATAAATGGTTTTTGTAAACAATTAACTTATATAAGTAGGATTTTTTTATAGATATCTGTCAGTTTAATAAAAAATAGTTGCTTTGCATTTTCAAGTCAACCTACTATATTCAAACACATCTACTAAAAATGTATGAATTTAAACACAATATTCAGTATGTTGACTGCTTTTAAAATATGGACATTGTCGGTTATTGTATTTTTATTCAAGGTATAGAAATCCCGGGGGTCCCCAGTTATCTATTGATATTTTATTATGACAAACATTCTGTAGGTGCCACTGAGAGACGGGACACTAACGGTTAGCGCGTGACGTCACACTAAAATCTATTTCATAGCCACTCGTGTCTGACATCAAAATGACGTCAGACTATACAGCTGTTCTCTATTTGATACTTAACAATCGTAGTTGAGTCTCGTTTTATTTTAAAAGCACTGAACTTGGAGTGTTTTGTTCATTGATATTTAAATTTTGAACTGATTGCTTTCCCAACAGAAAGCAATCAGTTATTATTATGATGAAGACCGCTTTATTCTCACTATGAGTACCTTTCTACACACATAGTAACTATCTATGTGTATGTATATATACCTACGCATTCATTTAAAAGGAGTGAGTATATTCAACGAGGTAATCAGGTGCATAAATAATGATTAGGTACCTAGTTGGATATACGCACTCTTTTTAAATTGATCCTGTATAAATAATATTTTAGAGCCAATATTTGTCTCTTTTACTAGATTGATACATAAATCTCAAGTACGAAGTCGACATATTTTTTTATAAATTTAAATTTCTTTTTCAGATAAGATTCTCGTTGGCCGGCAGCGATGCAGAACATTTTGTCTCGACTCAGCACCACTGAAGTGTACCTAAGCGGTCGTGAACCCGCTCTCGAACGTGTATTAGAACTCAACAGCTTTATCCAACTTACAAAAATAAGGCTCGGCAAAAATATTACAAAATTTCATCCAACTCAGCGTAAAAAAGTTCGTAAAGATCATTTCTGTATAAACTTTTTAGTATAATATTTCTTTTATATTTTTAATTTATTCTATCAAACATTTTACTTCAAATACCATTTTGTTTTTTTATACTTACAGATCATATCAATGATAATCTTTACCTACACGTGTTACCACTCAAAAAATTATACATTTTCCTTTGGATAAACTGGTAAAATTCTGTCAAAAAATAATCTTATCACGGCATGTCAGGTGAGGCATTGTACCTGCAAGCCATGCTCCCCCTCCCCGTTTACCCCTGCGTCGCCCCCGCGCATCATTGACATGCAAATGAAACGGGCCACGCTCGCGGACCGACGGTTATTTATCTCTGATTGGCTCGGTTCATTCCGCTTTGACAGACAGGTTCCAATTTCGAACGGAACCCGGAGCGGTGTTTACATAATTAGATATGTAAAGGAATGTGCGAACCCTGTAGTCTTAGTATTTAATATAAATATTGTAATTAGCATCTTAAAAATGCATGCTCGCATGAAACGGTTTAGGTCTAAGTTGTATCTAATTTTAAAAGTACTATTTAGTATGGGTGTGTAATGTTTGGTATAATGACAAATGCTCTAATTTCAATTCTAATAACGTTCATATGATATAATTTTCAATTGCTATAATATCAAAAGACCTAAATTCATATAACCTAATGTTTTATATCGTATAATCTTCCTTTAATATAATAACATACAGTATAACATTTGTTTTATATAATCTTCAATAAGTATAATATTTTTTTTATATAATGTTCATTTAACCTAATGTTCTTTTGACCTATTTTTCATGTTTAATGGTCACAGTTCTTACCTAACCTATCCGAGTCGGAGTGCCCTAAAGTCCAGATTGCATCCAGTTTCTTCTGGTAACAATAGTTGGCTGGCAGGTGTATAGGATATAAAGCGAAGAAAAAAAACTTAATACGATATATATTTAATCATAATAATATAGTGACTAAATATTACGGGTCTACCTTTCATAGCAGAACTTTTAGAACAACGGGTAGCATTAATTTCACTTAGCAGACAATCGCCATTTATTTATCATAATAATTAAAATACATCAATCATCTCTAAACTTACGTGCAGCAAGCATGCATCATGCATGCATCAAGCTTGGAAGCAAGCATGCAGCAGGCATGCAAGCAAGCATGCAGCAGGCATGCAAGCAAGCATGCAGCAGGCATGCAAGCAAGCATGCAGCAGGCATGCAAGCAAGCATGCAGCAGGCATGCAAGCAAGCATGCAGCAGGCATGCAAGCAAGCATGCAGCAAGCATGCAAGCAAGCATGCAGCAGGCATGGTTTCTGTCACGGCTCCGGCGTTGCGGGGCTCCGGCGGTACCACGCGAGCTAATCGTCGCAGATGGTGATAACGGTCACCACCGCGACTTCGGTTTGCTGGCCGGCTTCGCCGGCCAGCCTCAGTCACGGCGGCGCCCGTTAACATCACCTGCTCCTCAGCTCGCGGGCCGCCTCGCCCCTCCACGCCTACGCGAAATTAAATAACACTCTAGGGGCAGGACAGACAAGACTGCGTGGAGTCGGTTTTGCAACGATTCGTTTCTGTCACTAACTTTTGTAGCTGTCCATATTGACTTTTTAGGAGAATGTTTACATTTTAATTAAAGGTTAAAAATGCTATTTTATAGAAATAGCAATAAGCCTAATAAAATGAATTATTATATTAAGTATTACTTAGAGATTATAAGTATTATAGTAAATGAATAATATACTAAACGAGAATTAAGTGAAATGTGCATTATAGGAAATGTTCATTATATCATAAAAAACTAGGTAAATTGAAATTATATCAACAATTTATTATCTCAATTGATCGTTATATTAAACAAAAGTATATTAACTGAAATTATGTCAAGTAAACGTTAGATTTTTTGTTATTATATCAACCGTTACACACCCATTTAGTATAGTAGGTAAATAATCAAACAAAAAAAACAAAAAAAAAAAAGCTAATTTATGTTTATAGGTAGGTACTTCGATAATTTGATGCGAGAACTAAATTTTATATGAATACATTCCATTCTATTAATATCCGGGCAGATTTTTTGAAATTTTTTATTTATTTTTGAAATCATTTTTAAAACAATGATTAATAAGAAGTTAATACAACTTCATATGTTACGTTGTATGTGTGTGTTCATAATAATATGTTTTTAACAAAATTTTGTAAATTAAACCAAGAGCTTTTTCTGTAAGCGCGTTTTGGTTTGCGTGTTAGGTAAAACTTTGGGATTAAAATAGCTTTAGTAATAACAATAAAAAACCATTGATATATATTCAATTTATCGAACCCTTACGAAAGCTTTTCTTATTTACATTCATTATATTGGTAAAGAATGAATTATTCAAAATCGCGTCACAAATCAGAATCAATCTTAACAGTAACTGTATTATTATGTAAACAAACAGACTGAGCTTTCTGTACCCTCAACTTAAGCGATGGGAGTCGGAGATAAGGGCTTGCACAGAAATGCCATTCGTGTCAATCAGCCGTATAAGTAAATTTCAATCTTTACGAAACGTATAAACAGTAAATAACCCTTTGAAAGCCGCGGCGCTTTTGACAGGAATAATTTCGCTTTTGTTTTATTTTAATTGAATACCTTTATATATTAGGAACGCCTTCGTTTCCCACATTTTTTTGCTGAATTATTAGGTACCTTATCTTGTCGATATCATGGCGATAGGGAAAGGGTTACGCCTACACCACCTTTTTGTAGGACATACCTACTGTTTAATCTTTTCTTTTTATTCGTAATTAATTAATTGGTTTTTTTATAATTTGAATGAGAATGAATTCAAATCTATGAATTATCTTTGCATACCTAACGACGAAGGTAAATATTTTAATAAACACATCATCATCACTCATCAGAACACAGTGTGTGCTAATGCAAACGCGTGTACCTTTGCTTATTAGATAAGCATCTAAGTACCCATGTACTTACATAATTTCAATACAAAAAAGAAACAATCACATTACCAACAGTGAATGCCAGCTGTTAGTACACAGGCGGTTGAAACGAGACTTGGATCGGTCCCTTTGTTGTTCAATAATTATGATTGCTCGAAGAGAACAATAATTATTATTTCGTAATTTATTGCATCGATTTCGGTTTCGCATTGCATACATAATATCCATTTACAGTTTATATTATAAATACGTGTTTATAAATTAATAATAATAGTGATTTGAAGTGTTTATATTTTAGTGTAAATAAAGTGGATTATATTGACTATAAGAATTATATTCAAATATCAGTGTTAAATTAAAATTAATTTATACATTTTTCTGACCAGAATATAATTGTATTTGCGCCATTTTTTTATAAGATTTACAACTTTAAAATTATTATTATCAAGAACCCAACTGAAATCCGTAAAATTAATATTAAACAATTTATTTTGCAACTACTAGGTAGTGGTACTTACCTCATCATTGCTGTTTAATTTCATTTCACATTATTTGAAGAGTCGACCAAAAAATACTTAGGAAGGTAGGTAGATACTACCAAGTCATTTAAGGTAAAAAAGTTCTAAATAAAAAGTCTTCACTGAACACTTCAGTCCAATTAGCTATCTCAGTCTTACGTAGTTAAATTTTAGTTGGAATACTTTTATCTCGGGAAGTTTCCGGATAATTCATGAAGCTCTTCTTAACCCGGATTACCGAATGTTGGCAAAGTTTCGCAGTTCAGCGACTTGTAAGTGGTTTAATTCTTGGAATCGATGTTAGCTGGCTTTGGGACTAAAGGCTGATCCATATTTGACAGAGATTAAACAGTCTTGATCCTTTAAGGGTAGGCTAAGGCACTTATTAAGATTAATTTTAAATAAATTGAACCAAAACTGTAATTTTTTTAAAAAGCAGTAGGAGTAAAAAAAAAACTTCTTATTCTTTCGCAGTGAGTTAGAATATAAAACATTGATAATATTGCAGTGCCAAAAATATAAACTAGGTATTAAAAATATCTAAGTATTAATTATTAAAAACTATATTAATTAAGACCAAACAACTTTAGTTACTTTAGTAAAAATATATTTAGAATGTCTTAAAACCTTAAACATGGCCAATAATTAATCAAACTAAATGGGAAAGTAGAGAAGTAGAGAAGAACTAGGTATTCGTCGCGAGCAAAACCTTCAATCACATTAGGAATCTGATCCCATATCTAGAATGCATACTGAATTTCTATTCCTATTCCTATCAATTCAATGCGTGTGGGGTGAAAGAATACGAACTTTTAGGGGATAGGGGGGTAAAATGTCTATTTTTCGCAAGTCACGTATCGGTTGAAGCTTATCCGGCGTTAGGTTTGATGATAATAAGTGATACCGCCAAATATGGCCGCCAAGGATATAGAGTTCCAAACTAGATTGGATTCAAATTTTATTGAAAGCCGTACCGAAGTAACGCTGGTAGAAAACTGGTTCTAGCGAAAACTGTTCGACACATTCTTGATTTGTTATAGCTTGTGTTATTGTTTTTTTTTTGCCAGTTCTTTTGAGTTCTCAGCACGATTCCATAGTTTCAAGCTTAATAAAGCCATTAAGGAAAAAAACCGAGAATTATATCATGGTGTGTTACATAAATACTTGATACTGAAATTATATTTTACCTACATCAAATCCTATGTATAAAGAACGAGTGATAAATCAATTTCCTTTTAAAACTATGTCAAATAAAATTAGGTCTCTTTATTTATTTAATTCTTAACTGTTATAGGTAAACCGAGGTTGGTCAATAACCACGTGTTTATAGTTTTTGTAAGTTAAATCTGTACCTAGATCATGTTCTATTTTCCTTAGATCATGTTCTTAATATTCTAAGCTCAACAACCTTCGGTATATGTTACTTAAATTGCTTTAATATACGACTCAATTGTTCACAATTACTTGTCTCTGTATTACAAATCTACGCGAACTCAGTAGGTACAAAGCATTTCCGTCGGTATCTACATTCTACATAGTTACATTGCGATGTGTTTTATGTCTTCTTACATAGGTCAGGGTCGTGGTTTACAGCCGTAAATACACCTAGACGTACTTTGGTCAGTTTACATACAACATTGTTTGTAAACATATTAATAGTAATTTAACATTTTATAAACGATTTTGTAATTATTCTCGAAGTTGGATAAGAAATTCGAGCAATAAATATTCCATTATCAAGTTTGGTTGTAATCTATTTTGTTTTACTTGAAGTGGGGGGTTAAACAGCTGAAACATAAACGCTAAAGGTGTAACGGAATGTCAAATTTTATCTATATAATATATTTTTGATAATACTATCGCACGTAAAATACATAATTTCAACCTTAAGAGGTTTTGTTGATAAAGATTATACAAAATTAGGTTCGATAAATACAACAGGTCTCAATATTATCGTGTGAAAAGGCGCACACAATTCAGTAACCAATTACGCGTTAAGTCTCCAATTCAATTTATGATAATTACTTAAGACCTCTTTTAAAATTAATTGAAAAGAAACTCAAAGACTTCTGGATAAAATATTCCATATACAAAGTAAAGTGTTTGGAATTTGGAACTTCAAGCACTCACTATTCATGTTTGCCTCAGCGTAATGAGGGAGCGTGTAGCCGTGTAGGTGGCGCATCTATTCGTTGTAATATCTGAAGTCAAGGCATTCACAAGGCGTCCTCGTAGAGTCAATATCAATAAATGGGAAGCTGGGAAATTGGATGTGTTGCGGCTTGTGGCCGGGCCGACACGCTACGTAATAAGATAGTAATGAGGCGTTCTTGGCACTCGTAAAAATATGGTCGTTGGCTCCCGGTCTATGACTAAATATTTAACTAACTCGCTCCATCCCAATGCAAAGGTGGAAACTAAATATAGACTCGGTGACAGGTGTTCCACGGGTTTGTTTGATCAGTACCCAGCATTTGCATAACTTATACCTACTTATATACCTAAGTACCTACCAACTAAAAGTTTATTTGCAAGCAGGCACTGAATAATCATTAAGTTCATGATGATTAGTAGAGACGTTTTTTTTACTTTATAGATAATAATTTATCTTTTGGATATTTCTTACATCAAGGTTTGAATATGTACCAATAGAGCACTTGCATTGTTTTAATTAGGTAGAATAAATAAATCAACGCATTGTATTGCTTTCTTTTCTTATTTACCATTTGGAATCAAATAAAGCTCTCTATCAATTAACAAATTTAATTAAGAAGGTAACTTTTATAATTGAAAAGTGTTAATCTCATAACAATAAGCCTACTTCTAGAAACAAATATTAATGTTTTTAAACCTCATTTTTTTAATCTCATTAAAATATGGTTAAGGACCTTCATATAACGACTCTTAGTTACAAAATAAGTATACATGACCTTGTTTATCTATAACAATAGAACATTATGATGTCATTAAGTATGTGATATGCATTTTTTTAATTTATCTTCACTCCTACTTATTACGTATATTAATAGGACCCGGAAGCATATACTTAGAGATCAAGAATGTCAATTCATAATAAAGTATTTATTAAGTCTAGACTTTACTGTCATTGTAGGTGTTTAACTTTAAGTAGACAGTGTAGAACGGGTTAATCCAGTGTTTCTGATTGTTTCAAATATATTTCCTTAACTAGGTAAGGTCCAATTTAATTTATCGCCACATATGGGATGAATGTGCGGCGTGCAACCTTTGTTTGTAAATAGGCCAAAGAGGGCGAGTAAGCCGAGCATTACTTACCGTCATTAACAGAAAGCTCCGTCCCTACCTACCTACATTAGCAGTAAAAAGAATAGTTTACATACCGTCCACACTCGCAGAACATACATTTTCTTTAGAATCCAACAGTCCGGTTTATTCTGAAAAAAAAAGAATCACGGTATCAATTAATTGCTCCAACTCGTTTGTAACTATTCTAGTAAATTGTGTGTAACCGATTGCATCAGCCTACGAGGATTGATTTGACATTGACACGCCGCGCATGCGTATTGCCCTAATTCCAGGCAGGGTTCCCGTGGGCGTGAGACAGCGGTATATAATTTTGCATAAGAAAGAGGGAGATAGGTGTAACATGCACGGGGACGCCTATTAACGACGGGTCGGTAACATGGCCGACGGCTATTGCATCTGCATGCATTTTAAAGAGTGTTCAATACAGAAAACTATGGGAATAGACTTTCTCTTGTAAAGACATCAAGTAAAAATCGTGATGAGACTTTAATAGACAATAACGTTCTACAAATAATGAATCGCTTATATACACGAGTCGATTATATACACGTTTTTGCAGACTAAAAAACAATTTTAAAGGTAAATTTTGCCCATTAAAAGAATTTTTATAAATATATTTTTGTTGTTAATGGAAAAATCTTCAACAACATGTTAATGAATACACATGTATACACAACAAAGTACAACGACCTCCTGTGGACCAAAATCACGTGCGACCGGAAAACGTTCAATATATGTACACACCTATAGATCGGTTGTCAGCAGCAGACATATAAAATTTAAATTATAGCACAATTTGTATCCACCTACCTAATCATAACGTATACAGTGAATCTGTCTACATCGTAACTTATAATTTTTTAAGAATAATTATGACAAAACGTTAATCGAAACCTTAATTTTATTCCGATACTCCATAAAATATGTAACATGTGTTGATATAAATTTATGCAGATATTTGAATGTAAATGATTCTTGAAGCAATTTACATAAATATTGATCTGTAGATAATTCAATGTCGCTTACAATTTGAGGCTTGTTGTTTGAAATTCAATGTGTAAGGAGATAACGGCATTGAACTCTAAATGTTTGGTATTATCATATTTTTGTTGCATTTACATTTGGATAACTATGAGTTATTGAATGAAAAATTCTTCTGTTATTTCTTCAGCCGTACAGAATGTTAGTTTAAACATAAAATTTGTTTAGGAATTACATAAATTGTATCTTCCATCACAAGATTAGAAATTCCGAATGAGAAACACAAGGTTCTCGTCTACGTGAAATAGGGAACAATTTCTAACAATGTGCCCAGATAGCACCCCTCTATAGGAAATGTTCGCAGTATTGTGCCATTTGTCCCGGGGTTCCTTACCTGTCCTTGCGATATCTACAATGTCGTCGACCCACATATCCGCCGGGCGACCTCTCAGAATAGATTGAATTCGTACAATTCAATAAAGGTGTTCAATTTCGAAAAACAAGATGGAATTCCTTAGAGCGATCATGAAATTGTTCGAATATTACATTCTTGTTCTAATAAGTCACGAAACTTTAATTTGGAACAGCACTAAAATAAAAGCGTTTCCATGGAAAGGCCTGGGCTGCTAATCGCTTCAATTTGGCGTAAGTAAATAAAAGTTTAAACAGATTAAACTCGGTAACGAGGGTACCCGGCGGGAGGGGGTAAGAGGAGGCACAATTATCTCGTCCTATTTTCCCTTCTAATTTCACGTTAGGTCTACCCTTGAAGGGATTTTGCAGACGTGCGCTGCAAAATCGCGATGATGAAAATCAGACCATAACAAACTTTATACATACGAAATTCGCTACGAATTTAAACAGATTCAGGACTTTATCTAAAAATGTATAAAATGTACATTTGATGCTATTCGATTTGAATACTTTTTCAATCGGTGATTTAAAACGTTAATAATTATCAATATAAATGCGTTAGAGATATCATCAAAAAGTTTCGGCTCGACACTTCAAACATTGATAAGAGTCTAATTTTCTGGTGATATTACAAGTAACTATGGGAACTCGATTGTGGTATTTTTTCGGCCGCGGTATTATGTTAATAAGTACCATTACTGGGCGCAAGGAGCGATTGTGTATAACGATAAGTGATTATTTATTAAAATCAGTACAAAAACACAACTATAATGTATATTTGGATTCAGGTTAATTGCACAGAACGTTGTAAGTAGGTACAAGTGTAATGGAATTTTATATACTTATGTAGGAATTTGATTTATTAATACTTTTTTAAGATTTTTATTGCTGTTTCATTTCGAGTCGCTCGTCTGTGGATAAAAAGCTATCTTCTTACTGAAGCGTATCCACACACGCTCAGTTTTTCTCGCCATTGAGTTTCACACTCAAGGATTTTTGGGTTATAAATGATAAGCTCGGTGGTCTTTTGAAGAAATAGCAAAGTAAGGGTATTTCAACTTTTCGTAGCCCTGTTTTTTTTTATGGAAAATACCTGAACTTTATAAGAAGCGAGGGGATGCTTAATTTAAAATGCTACTTATTATTCGTCAGCAAATATTATGTTATTTGCAATCCTTTAGGCACTTCTAGTAAGCAGTAAATATTTCAGCCTAATTTACAATTCAAATGATCACAGAAACATTATTTCACTTGTAGAAACAATGCAATATTAATGCAAATGGGGGTGAAAAATACTTGCGTTTCTCTCATTTCTTTTAGTCCAACAACGAAAATATTATAATATTTTACAAGAGCAAGAGTTGTTAAATTAGCATACGAATCGACGTAAGTTGATATCATTGAAGTTTATTAAGGAAAGCCCGCGATAAACACCCCATACTGCTATGATTCCATAATCTCATCCAATTACGCTTTGGTTTTATTCCGATTGCTGTACTTGATAAGTGATCATATCGAGAAAGTTCGGATTCAAGCATGTATTTACATAGATACAATCATATTTATCGATTGGCTTATATCATTCGATTAAAATGACGAACTTTTTGTACAATTTTTTAGGTAGGTACCTACATATCACACGGGCTTATCGAATGACGATTGCCAAGACCGGATTAAATTCACAATTTTCGTGTGCTCCACGCTCCCTTCTATTTCATGAATTCATAATAGATACATTGCCAGATAAGATTAGAATCGTGAAATCGATATATTAAGCCAGCTTAGCGGTAATTGTGAATATTTGACAAGCCTCCATAATCCGTATATTTACGTCCAGACTTGACAGCTTTGACAGTCCTATCAGCATTATTCGATAAGTTAGCCATTGGCTGCGTTTTTTTGTAATTTCATTAGATATCTTATTACATAATGTTAATTCAAATTTGTTTACGTTAAATTCTATGACACTTTAATGGTTGTATTTGAATTGAGTTTCCCGTTTATTTCTGTAATATGTATGAAAATTTCGTGTCCGATAATCTTTGCTGACTTTTTCTCACGTAACACTTTGTCGTAATGATATTTGTGGGTAGGTATATAATAGTTCCCGCCCTACACAAACATGTTAATAGAATCAATCTCTTTCAGAACGTAGCCATCGATGTGACGTACGTACGAAGTCTGCGTGAGTTCGCCCCCACATCGAGCCTCTATTTACATGTTTTTCTAATCTACATCCTGATATTGGGTTCATTCGTGACTTGCATTGAGCGGGCACTATTAGCTGAGCTATGGGATTGTCTTCGTTAAGATTAAAACATGGATTTACATAATGCTACAGACAATGCGACGCCTTAGTGTATCTCTTATGTGTAGGTATTCTGCGAGCTCACGTATTGTTTAAGATAAGTGTCGAGTTACACGCATAGTTGAACCTAAATGTTGATGTCATTTCTTAAAGTTATGGAGAACATCAAGCGGTCAGTTTCATAAAAGTTTCTGTCATAAATTACTATTCTATCGTTTTCTTAGGAATAAGTAGGTACCTACATATTATGTTATTAGCTGTTCAGTAAAAGCTTGTAAATATGTATAACATTTATAGGTATAAAAGTAAGTTGGTCTCTTAAATTAATCTTGATATATTTAAACTTTATTTGACTTACGAAAGCAAGTACCAAGGTACAGAAACAATAATCCTAGATACGTGTTTACTGATTCAAGGAGGGCCAATCTAATCAATTTGCTTTAATTTAGTCCAACGACTAGCAAAAGTTTGGGCAATAGAGCTCATCCAGCCGAATAACAAACACAAGAAACGAATACCTAAAACTTTTACGCTTATTATCACGAATGTTTCAGACAAAACAAAGGGGACTGAACTACAAAAGTCCGAAGTATTTGCATTCTGCACATCCTACGAAGGCTTTAGTATAAATAGTAGTGTTGGGAATAATTGTGCCTGTGTTCGGTGTACCTCCTCGCTTTGCTGCTAACTACTTCGGACGGAGTGAGGGTTATGTGCGGGGTCAAGCCATACGTGACAGCGGGATTAAGATTTTTTTACACATTTATAGAATCTGACTATTTTTACACGATACAATATGTTACCGAAGTTTGAATAAATTACAAAAGATGTTTACATTCAGTTTGTCACTAATTGATCTGCTTTAATGGTGAATCCTATTTATTAGTTGTAAGCAAATTAATGTTATTTTTATTTAGTCTTCAATCGTTTACAAAACCTTCGAATGATACAAACATGTCAAATATAAATTTTGACTGTGATTTTACCTTATTTTTAATATTAAAGAGTTTTAAATACTTATCATCCTACGACAAATGAAATAGCAACCAAAATAAACCTATTGTTTATTATTATAAACGGTCTTATACGTTTCAAATGCTATAATAAAAACACTCAGAATTAGTACAATGGCAATTAAACAAATAAATAAAAAACTCGTTTACTTTTTCGACAAAAAGTAATAAAAACTCACCGGCCTGGCTTTCACTTTCAACAAAAAGCTAAAATTGAATTCAACTAGATTTCACTTTCGGTATTCATAAAAAGATGCTACCAATTCTTAACAGGTAAACATTGTTATTGTTATAATTTTTTACGGACGACAAATTGCTACCGTTTCTTTTTACTTGATTGTATTATTTTTACACAAAAGACGTAATTCTTTCTAGCTACTGTAGTAAACAAATTGAATAACCATAAAAACGCATGAAATTAAATTATTTGCTTGAAATTCTTCTTTAGTTAAACCTTATATGCGACGCTACAAAAATATTTTACTCGGATTTATTTTTAGCAATATCGTTAGGAAAACAACAATAAAACACCCATTTTTTTTCGATCGTTATCAAATATTTTCAGTAAAAATCACTTTCTGCGGTAGTTTAATACGGCGTATGTGTATTATTTCTGAAAATAAATAAGCATTAAAAGCAAATTTTAACACATAGTTAAGTGAATTCAACTAATCCTAATATATTTTGTAGTAATAAAAATAGACGTACCTACACGTGTATCATGCTCTATATCATGTATATGTATAATATCATGCATATGTAATCTAAAAACTACAAAATGTTTGAGGTGTTAAGCAGAGATTTAATTTGGTACAATAAAATATTAACTGGTTATATATTAGGACGTTATATATTTTGAATTTTTGACGACCTCAGTAGTCAAGTGGCGTACACACTGGTTTTTAAGGTGTCGCCAGTTCAGAGGTCCCCGGTTCGATCCCCGGACGGGTCAATGTAGAAAAACACTTTTTTACATTATCTCGAGTCTGGGTGCTTGTGGATCGTTAACTCTCTTTCCATATGGAGGTGACGTCGCGGACGCCAAGTTGGTCGGTGCTTACTGTGATTGCTCTTAGAGACTTAATTAACAAATTCATCCTACAAGTACAATTAACTCAAAGAAAGTTACAATATACCGTCGTGCATCAACACTATCGTTATCCAGTTTTCAAGTTGTAAAGTGTTAAATATAATTACTTTCTTAACTCAAAAACTTATAATAGTGCAAAATAGTGACCAAAATCTACCCTTAATAATAAAAATATAAATCAATCTAAGTGAGAATACACGTACAATAAGTGAAACGCTTTTGCAAAGTGTTGAGTTGGCCGTCACTGCGTGTTTTTATCTGTGCGCTTGGTGTTGCATGGTGTGGATCACCCATAAATCCCGACTCAAACCATCATACTAATTACTTAAAACAGCGCTATCTGTGGATGCTGAGCGGAACCTCGAGATTGGATCTATAATTTTGCGGAAACAATATGCCTGCAGCAAAGTGCGGCGGCTGCGCGAAGTTCATTTCGCCAATAGATGCCGCTAAGTGTAGCTTATGCAATTCTTTTTATCATTTAGCCTGTGTGGGCCAGGCCAGCTCAGGTCCTACCACTCCTAATTGGCGTTGTCCCGAGTGTCTAAAAAATATCATTAGGGACAACCGAGCTGAGACACCAGTACGTGGTCAATTTGATACCTTCGCAGTGGAGCACAGGCCTGAGGAGTCGGGGGGAACAGAGGAGCTAATGGAAACTAGCCCACTAAACTGTACTGCACTGGACACCACTATTCATTTTTCCCCTGACTTGGCTGATGAACTACGTTTATTTAAAGAAGAGTTGCGAGCCGAGTTTCGCCTTATGCATCAGGAGTTCCGAAAACTGTGTTTAGAAATGGTGCAGCTAAAGGACTCCGTTAAGACTTCAGATGAGCGGATGGATTATTTAGAAGCACGCGTATGCGCCCTTGAACAAAACCTTGAAAAAAAGTTACCAACGGAAAGGGATCCCTTAGAAACCACTATTGCTGAATTAAAATGTCAATTAAACGAGCGTGATCAGGATCTCTTACTTAACGATATCGAAGTGACGGGAATTCCTGAAACTAAGGATGAGAGTACATTGCACATTATAAAGGTTCTTTCGATGAAGCTTGGTGTCGATGTTGATGATAGAGACGTCGTACATGCTGAGCGGGTAGGGCCCGTTCGCCGAAACTTTGTGGAGAATACTGACGGGTCCCTCTCTGCCGACCCCGTCACGCAGCGTCCGCGAATTATAAGCGTGCGCTTAAGCAGGCGCGCAACGCGGGACGCACTACTGCACGCGGCTCGTGTGCGCCGCGGACTGAGTACGGCTGACCTCGATACTATGACTGGACCGCCGCGTAATGTTTATGTCAACGAACGCCTCACTCGGACGAATCGCCAGTTATTTTATCGCGCTCGCCAGGCGGGGAGTCAGCACAACTGGAAATACGTATGGACAAGAGACGGGAAAATATTAGCTCGCAGAGCGGATCGCCAAAAAATTGAACGCATCAGGTGTGAAGACGACATTAGTAGGGTTTTTGGTTAAATATTGGTTTGTGCAACGTCCCTAAACGAGACTGCTTTTTCAACACTATTTCTCTTTTATATTTTTTGTTAATATTCTTCATACAATTAAAACGGGTTTTACATGGATACTATTTAAGGTCACAGTGTGGTGTGTTGTCTCTCGAGTCTTTGAGTATGAACACTAATATACTCGAATTATCGTACAAACATTGCTCGAAATTGATTTCTGTTAAACATAAACGGCTAAGACTGATCAGAAACTTGTTGTGGATCTGTAATGGTTTTTACATTTGTTTTTACATTCAACTTTATTATTTAAAAGTAACTATTTACACAAAATATGACCAGTTCACTGATGCATTTTGTAATATGTATTTAAATAAAATAATACGTTTTCTCTATTACAATTTATTTTATAGGTTTGATATACGAATCAATAACATAAGTAACCCCTTCATAAAGGTACTGTTATTTTTTAACTATATAATATTGTTATTTTTTGTGGTTCTGTTGTATAATGTGGTCTTTCAATTTATATGTTATAAGATTTATAATTACTCATTAATTTCTTTCTCAGTTCTGACTTATGACTACGGTTACAAGTATCAACAGATTTATATTTACATTGGTAGTTTGTTTTACTTGATAATGACCATACCCGTTAACCATATTTGTATGATGTTTAGTATTAAGTATGCCTGAAAAATGCCTTAAAGTCGGTTTGTTAAACGTAGGCTCCCTTGGTACTTATCACGATAACTTCATAGCAGCTGTGGGACGGCATTCCTTTGATATACTAGCAGTCAACGAGACTTGGCTTCGTTTAGGTGAGGAGGGACGTGCACCGTCTGTGCCGGGCTATCGCCTGCGCCACACTCCACGACCGTTGTCTGTACATGGAGGTCGGGGTGGTGGCGTGGGTTTCTATCTCAAGCGCGGTCTGACCACTCGTACCTGTTCCACGCCTGATGACCCTAGACACAATACTATTGAACAAATGTGGCTTACGACCATACTAAATTCTAATAAAATTGCCATAGGTACGGCATATCGCCCACCTCACATTGCTTTGGATCTTTTTTTTGATGCCATCACTGACTCCATTAGTTCTTTAGCTAAGTGCGACCATTACTTATTGCTGGGTGATTTTAATGTAAATATGTTAAACTCTAATAGCCAAACAAAGAAAGTTCAAGAGTTCCTGCATAGCCTGAGCCTAACACAGATTGTAGATACGCCCACGCATTTTACAGATCACAGTGAAACTTTGATCGACCTTGTATGCTCCAACCTGACTCGCAAAGCAGTATCTGTAGAGCCTTACAACTCAACAAACGGTCACTCACTCATTATCTGTGAGTTTGACATCAAAAGAGTCAAGTATAAGCCCCACACAATTAAGTACAGACCTATGAAGCAAATAAATAGATTAAGTCTGGATTCCGAACTCGCAAACATTGATTGGGAGCACATCCGTAGCCTACCTGATTTGAACTCTATGGTTCAGGAGTTAAATAGTAAAATTTTGACAATTTTTGATACTCATGCCCCGAAGAAAACTTGCCTGATTACGGAACCATCCTTTCCTTGGTTAACAGACACCATAAAATTGATGATGAATCTGCGTAATAACGCATTGACGGCATACCGGAGGGATAGGTCGGATTTGAAAAGGGATTACTATAAACAGTTAAAATCACTAGTGTCAAGTTCTTTATTTAGAGAAAAAGTTGCATATTTCAAATTTTACATAAATAATAAGATCAAAGATCCTAAAACACTCTGGAAAAATTTAAAAAACACTATTTTACCTAAAAAGAATATTGATGACTTGCCTCCTCATCTAAGAGACCCAAATTTAATTAATAACCATTTTTTAAACGTTCCGGGCAACGCTGAGCGAAATATAACGCAATGCGCTTACTTCGAATCTCATTGTTTTGGCGATTGTAGCTTCGCTTTACAGCCTATTAGCACTGAACAAGTTTTGCGATACCTAAGTCAGCTAAAATCGAATGCGGAGGGCTGCGATAAGATAACCTTGAATATGCTAACACTTACCCTTCCGTATGCTTTGAACGCTATAACCGAAACTGTGAACCACTCGATTGTTTCTGCAACTTTCCCGGACATCTGGAAAACTGCGATAGTTAGACCGATACCGAAAAAAGATAACCCAACTGATTTAAAAGACCTCAGGCCTATTAGTATACTGCCTTGTTTGGCCAAAGTTGCAGAAAAGGCTGTATATCAGCAGCTGTCGCAATATTTAGAAGATAATAAAATACTGCCCGAGCTTCAGTCAGGCTTCCGCAAACAACGCGGCACTGCCACGGCCCTTCTGGATGTGACAGACAATATTCTATCCGCACAGGACAACGGTCTTTGCACGCTGCTTGTCCTCCTTGATTTCTCGCGCGCGTTTGACTGCATAAATATAGATCTCCTTTTATCTAAACTGCGATATTATGGTTTCGAACAAAACTCAATACTCTGGTTTCAAAACTACCTTAGTAATCGATATCAGCGTGTGGAAATTCGTTCAGGCGACGGTTCTTCCCTTGTATCATCTCTTACTCCCATTAACAGGGGAGTGCCACAGGGATCCATACTAGGCCCCATTATCTTTATTTTGTATTGTGCGGATATAGTTAACTCTCTTCATCGATGTAGGTACCATATATACGCGGATGACGTACAAGTTTACATCTCATTCAAACCCTGCGACGTCGACAGTGCCGTTAAGGAGTTAAATTCTGATCTCGGGCGAATAGTAGGCTGGGCTGAGAACAACGGGTTGGTGCTTAATCCGGCTAAGACTAAGTACATGCTGTTTGGAACCAGACAGCAAGTAACCAAAGTGCCGACAATACTCAATATTGCACTATTGGGTGAGCCGATCGGTCGAGTCAGTGAGACACGAAATCTCGGCCTAAACATGGATGCTGACCTGAGATACGAGGCTCATGTTGCTGAATCAGTGCGGGCATGTTTTTACCGACTTAAGGTTCTTTATAAAATAAGGCCTTTTTTGTCGCAGGAATTAAGAATACAGCTGATTGAGTCGCTCGTGCTGAGTAATCTAAACTATGCGGACACAGTTATTGGTCCTCGACTGCTGGCTAGAACTGATCGACTGATTCAGCGAGTGCAAAACGCTTGTGCTCGATTTTGCTTCCTGATTCCACCAAGAACTCATGTGACGCCCTTCTTAAATAAACACTCGATCCTAAAAATGAAATCGCGTCGCAAGTTCCATCTAGCCTGTCTACTCTTTGGTATAATTAAGTTTAAGCAACCGTCGTACCTATATAACAAACTTAGCTGGGTTACAAGTAGAAGGGAATGTTCAGCTAGGCAGTGTTCACAGCAACTCACCACAGGTTTCCACAAGACAGCAGCCTTCAGAGGCAGTTTCAGATATGCTGCATCCAAATGCTGGAACAATATTCCTCCGCCAATAAGAAACATTGAATATCTTAGTACCTTTAAAAATAACTTACGAAAATTTCTTATCGACGAACAGAAAAAGTTTGGCATGACTGCTTCCAACATCTCACTAATATAGGTGCAGCAGCTGTCGTACTGTGGTGCGCGCGGGTAGCTTTAGGATTTGAATGTTTCAAATTTCTTTTAAATTTATTTATTTCGTTTATTAAACAACAATGTTCGTGATACAGGATCCCCACCAAGTAAGAGTGGGTACCGTTTGCTAGGCGTCCGGATGTCACTGCAGGGTTCCAACTGAAAATCAGCGTCAGGTATTTATTACCCGACACATGCTGAGTTGGACACCCAGTTGGTGCAGCCTTGAGACACACACCACACTTCTTTATTTTACTGATATATATATTTTTTTTGTCATTCTGTGTATTGTTCTGTATTGCTTCTTTTTTTTTTAATTTATATGTTATGTGTTTCTTGTTTGTACTAATAAAAGAACTTATCTATCTATCTATCTATCTATCTTATCTATAACACAATTGCTTTAGCTACTTACTTTGCATTTGGAGAAAATTATATGATGGTGTCCACATTTTTATTTATTATTATTATTTGTTATTAGGTTGTTACTTACTATACATACATAGGTATTCATTCAAGATTTAGTTCAACAAATAGGCAAATGTCTAATATGTATTAAAAATGAATAATTTAATCTATTTTTTTTTCAGAATCGCTGCTCTTGTGCTTTAGACCACACGCTACGGAGCCGTTTGTACCGGGATGTGTGCCTATAAAGCAAGAGTTTTTAGTTACCGACCATTCTAGCTAAGTTCGCCCTCGGGTCAGAATGGACCCGACAGACCTCTACCCAGACTCGTATGGTAATGGCACAGGTAGATCGTCATGCCTTCATTATGAAACCGCAACCTATGTTCAGAACTTTGTTAATCTTTATGTTTGTTTATGAAAACAACTGAAGGATGTTGGAAATAAAATGTGATATGATCCGCCTGTTAACCCTGAAATGAGTAGGCTGTGTATTGTTTTTTTATTTGTATTATTCGCCCTTATTTTAGTACATAAATAAAGGTACCTTTCTTAGATATTTTTTTTGAGCCAATGGCAGAAACGTATTCGCATACGATATGTTGCGATATTGATGGTAGCATTCTAAGCATGCTGTAAGTGGGCTTGATGGTCGAATACAGAAACGTTAATCAGTTTGAAGCCGCTGTTAATTATCTCGCTGTCTCTGTCACTTAAGGTGTGAAGTAGCGACAGATAGACATACAATGCGTTAAATAATCAGCGTTTCAGTATTCGGGGTAAGTGCAGTTGGGCAATTCAACAACACATTTATTTTATTATTATTATTAATTTTATCATGAGTAAATAATTTATCACAACATTGTCCCTAATTAAATGAAAGTTTAGCTTTAAGTACTTCAAAATAAGTCCTTTAAAAACCGATTACAGAATGGCACAGAGTACCAATAGATTGCTTGCTACTATAACACTTTCTAATGAACGCAATTTATTTATTTTTATCGTAAATAGGTTAAACCCGATAGAAGTCAATCTGGTTTCTAGGTTACACAGTTACAGATCGTTGATAACGTTCGCAAGGAAACGCTAACGAACAACGTCATGCGTTTGTATATTTATTGCATATTATTGCCTTTTATTTATGAAATATGAAGCAAAAATATGCAGGAAAAACTTTCCGTAACTATTATTACAAAGAAAAAGCACATTTGTGTGTTCTGTTTATCACTTGTAGGTACCTGATAACATAAACATAATAATAAAAATAAATACAATTTTAGACAAGCTAAGTTTTCAAAACAGAATCCACCTGCACTCAGTAATTACGATTTCTCTTTTGCGAAAAAAAGTTTATGCAAAAAAAATACAGGATTATATAAAGCACTGCAGCTTTCGTTAAATAATTCAGTTATGTAAATAAGAATGCTAAGTAAAGCAGATGCATTCTGAGACATCAACAGAATCTCATTAGGGTTCATTATTGTCTTAGAAAAATGAAAAAAAAAAAATGCATATTTCCTTTTAGTAATGGAGCGACCAGATTGCCAAATCATTATGATAAAAGTCATTTTAAGGTAAGTATTCATTAATTTAATTTGAATTTTAATTAAGTAGTTGTTAACCGACGTCCAAAAGGAGGAGGTTTTATGTTCGACAGTATGTATTTTTTTAGGTAGGTATGTATATCCACCGATATCTTCGTCAGTTGTGGACCGATTTTCAAAATTATTTTTTTTGTTTGGAATATTATACTCTAGAAGTGGTCCCATTGACAAAATGTTATCGAGGGAAACCCACAAATTTTATATGCACGCAAGATTAATAGATATTAAATAAGCGATTTTTTCAACGAAACGAATTTTTATTCGAGAAATCTAATTGCCGTTTGACTGTTTTTGTATGAAACTATTTGTATAAAACATCTATCAAAACTTCAAAATTGTTGAATATTAGTAGTTTCATATTAGAAGTTATCTGAGGATGGAAAAATCAGCGCTTAAAATATACTCAGGTAAGATAATATGTAGACCATATCCATAACTTTTAGTCAATTAAAAACAAATGATTGACGAAATTGTAGGTAAGTACCTATCCAACGTTTCTATTCTAATTTATTAAAGAAACTACAGAATATCTACTTCGTTGTCGGTAAGTAAATTATGCAGGTAGACGACTTGAAGGGTAAGTCAAAAATAACTCCGGCCAATGGCGTGTCCCAACCCCATGAACTCGAGATGAAATATTGTTTCAGTCAAAAAACACGACACACAATTTTTTCTGCCATTTCTCTTACTATAGTTCGAACTCACGCGATTCTCACCTAAATGACAAAACGTGTAGTGTACGTTTTTAAAATACAACTTCCTTATAGCTTTTGTTGTTCAAATAAATGTAGAAACATGGGAATTTTCTGGAATTTATTTTAGGATAATTATTTACAAGCAAATTGTAGTTATGTGAATTTATTAAGAAAGTTCTAAACATTTTATTTCTTGGATAAGTCTTTATGATCATAAACATTCTAACTGTGTGGCTCAGCTGTGGTGGTTTTTTCGTTTTTACTAAAGTGTATCTTTTCATAAGCATACCAATAACCACAGATTCAGATGCTTAGAAATAGATATTAACCAAAATAGTTTCAATTTGTTAGGAGTTTTAACCTTCAGATAACAAGAATGTTAATCAAGTTAAGAAACTTCCAAAATTAATTCTTCAGCAGTTTCATTATTTTATTCTAGGGAAAAACTAGTGGTAAAATATGAACGTGTCTCACTGACTGTCTTCGTAGATATAGGAAAATACGAATATAACAAAAATATCAAACTCGTTGCGAAAGAGGGCACGGGCAAGGCGAAACTATCCCCTTCTTATACAAATTTCACGAACACTCCGGTCCAATACATTTTGCATGAAGCACTGTGGGAAACTTGGTATTCGTTTTCTGAACAAAGTTGGGTTTATAACTATTTTTATACAAAACGAGTTTGCATTTGTTGGAGAACGTCAGCGTTATTTGTGCTAGCACGTTTATGTATACAAATATTTGGCAGGTGTTTTTGAAAATAAAACCAATCCGTGTATCTATAAACCACGGACATTTTAAGGTCACATATTATTGTGTTTTTCATGCTAACAACAAGTAAACATACCTTTGAATATATTTATAAATATGCAAGCTTTGATATTTTTGAATTTAGCAATGTGAAACACGATGTCCATAATATTTAAAAACAATTATTGTTATTATTATTTAGAAAATCTTTAAAACATGTATCTTATTGGTTTAATATTTGACTGAAAATAAACCGTTATTTGTTACGCTAATCACTTTATTTATATTTTTTCTAACAACGAACACAACGGTAAAAAGCTCAACAGACCCACACAATTCTATTTTGATTTAAAATGCGGCGTTAACAAAACGTAACTTAATACCGGAACGCGGCTGTATGCGACTAATATAAATTCTAAACCGATCCCAGTGGTCTAGACACGTTGAGTTAAAAAAAAATACCGGCTTCACAATGTCCGATGCGGTTGAACAAAGCCGGGAATGCGCGCATTAGCTGACTTGAATAATTAATTACAGACACACGGAGGCGCCATGTATTACGAATGTGAGAATTAGAATAATTTGGGCTGTTTGTTAATCAAATTAGTCTCAAAAATTAAGTTTAGGTTTGAAATTTAAATCATATTCAGTCCAAAATATTATAATATTTTTATAATATATTAATTGCAACAAAAATTAAAAGCGAAGAAAATAAATAATAAATTAGATTTATCGCATTGCGATCCTTGCACGAATTTGTTTTGCCAACAAATATATCTGGTATTGATATCCCAGTCCGGGGGAAGATACTTAATTGGATTTTCCTGTTAGATATCTGTGACCTATGGCCCGGGATAGAGGGTACACCGTTAAATAGCAATAGATCCGTCCTTTACCCCATAGGAATATAATACGCTATCGACTGGCATCGTACGTCAGAGGCTCTCTCCTTCATCCTGCGAAGATCTCGAATAGGATAAGTATTTTTCCTTATTTTTAAGTAGGTAACAAAGTAAGGCAGTCATTAGGTATCTACTACAGAGTTTACGTTTAAAATGAGCATTTACGTAAGGGCAGTTGCTATAAAGTGTAGTAAAATAAATTAAATTTAAAGTTTATCCAAACATCAAGACTGCATGATTACATTTTATATCTGTAGTATCGAGCAGGAATCGAATTGAAATATTGTAGGCTGTATAAACACGCTCATATATTGTTTTAATAGTCTCTCTTATTGAAGTTTGCGCCGATTTTATGGGAATCGTGATAGTTTGATGGTGTGAATCGATACATTCGTAAATTCTGGTTGAAATAATTCAATCTACACAGTATATCTGACGTGGTAACGCAGCAGACCGACTGTAATTAATAAATTAACGAACGGTACATGCGGACTATAAATTATACCTATTTTAGACTGAGTTTAATAACAGGCCAATGACTACGCGTGCCTACCGTGGATTCGTCCAAAATTACTACGGAGGGGATTGCACTGCGTCAGATCGCTGAAACAGATAGGTACGTAGGTAAGGTGCCCCTACATCAAAACTTTCAACCAGTGAATTTGTAGTAACACGATCTTTAAGGTTTATTAAGTAACTTAATTGCTCAGAACAACTACTAGGTAAGATACAAATGTATGAATTCATGAATTTTAATTTAGGTACTCCTGCTTGGACAATTCAAAATCGAGACACAATGTCAAGTTTCTTGTTTTAATCTTCATAACTTGTATTTACTTTGTTCTAGGTAGGTAAAGAATCTGAAGATGTTACGCTGTCTTGAACAGTGTTCAAAAGACTGACAATAATTTCAAGTAAGTACTTATGTAATAAATTTTCCCATACAATCAGCTGTATGGACAACATAAAGAATAATTTGTGAGACATCACAATGTTGCGCACATGCCATCATTTTTATTGAGACAATTTTCAGAGACGAAATGAAATAACTTTAATTAAATTAAGAAATTTATTGATACAGTCGCTTAGCGATGTTGGTATTTGAGGACGGCGGGGACATTTGGCAACTGTTCTTAGTTCGCGACAAGTTATCGCGTCACACTCGCCCGGCTACACGCCAAAGGGGAAGTTTGGCTCGATATCTCACATCTTGGAAATGTTAGGGGACCACACACGATGATTTGTTTACACACTGTAAATTGTTTTCAGGTTTTCCACTTATTTTAGTCATAAATAAAATACTAAATAGGTATGTTTTAATATGACTAAAATAAATGTTGTAGGTTCATTCATTTGTTGCTAAAAGCAATTTTTTCCTAAACTATAAAAAAATATAATATTCTAAATAAAATGTAAGTAGTTATTATTTGTTCTTTCTGTACGGAAATATACCTACCTACGCAAAACAAGTCTGAATTTGGAATTCTACAGAATGATATCAACAAGCTATTCAATTCCGTGCGGCGTCTCGCAATCGACACAATATTACAAACATATGACACACAATACGTAATCAAACCCTGAAGCCTGATTACGTGTTTTTTATCCAGCGTTCGCGAAAAATATACAAAAATAATACAACCAGCAAAAACATGGCGGTGTATTGCTCGTCGTTCCTGTACAAATTGGTCGGCTGCCGCCCTCTCCCATTCGCATATTGGCCGACATTACACTCTCGATGCGCGCCTATACTTCCCGACATATTGACGTACACATACATATAAATCGTATGTGCGTACGTACAGCATGTTGTGTTTACAACGCAACGTCGATATTTGCGTCGGAACAAACTTTATCCGTGACGTATTGCGACAAAAACGTGTTACACTTGATATAAGGAAGTTGATCATGTTATCGGAAAGTTCTGCCCTAGTTTCCCCTTGTTATTATTACAAAAATATACAATGCCTGCGTATGTGTGGCTTTGGAAAGATGTTTCGAGTGACACTGATAACTACATCCGTAATATAAATAAACGCAACATATTGTGTCTCTATCATAAACAAAAGTACTGTTCCTTAGTTCAGTACGTTCATAGCTAAAGGAAAGAATTTCTTAGAAAAAAAAAAAATTTGACTTAACAGCAAATACAATTTTTTTTATTCTCTCTTTTAGCATTACCACTAGTTTACTTGCAATAGTAAATAGCTTAACAATCTAAAAAACATTGAAATTTTGTTTTAACCGAACTTTTAATGAAAAGAAATAAAACTTTCTCTTAAGCCAGTATGGAGTTTTATTTTTCCTTGTGTATGTGAACGAATGATTTCAGATTTCACCGTTGTACGGAGCGGACTGTGGAATTGGCCAGACTAAAATAACGAACGGACGTGCTCTGAAACTGTAAGGAATTATTTTTAAGTTGGCGAACACTGGCGAATACACAAAGATGTTAAAACTGATAGAAAATACTATATACCTAAAAATAAATATATTATATACCAATACAATATTAAAAACAAACAAAGTTATACATACAAATGTATCAGACGAAGTTAATATATATTTTAGATTAAGGAAATCCAAGGTAATGACTATTTATTGCTTGTCTTCCCCTCGCGATAAATACAGCTGGTAGGTGTTGATTAAAGTAATTAGAGGAGAGAAAACGCTGTTACCAAGGAAAACAACGTTTTCGATTTTAAATTAAATATTTAGCTGACTCTACTTTTTAAGCGTTTGGTTTTGATGTTTGAAGCGTCAGTAATTACGAATTTATACCTTCAGGTTGGCAGTTTACATATTAGCAATTTGTCTAATATATCATAATCACATCGTAACAATCTCTTGAAGCCGTAAAACTTTACAATTACAATCCAACAACGAATTGTAAATATAAGTCGTAAATAACAGTCACTGCGGCAATTAATAGCCCATTTAACAAGAAATAAAATCAAACGTTGTTATTCAAATAAAATTATTAAGATAGGTATAATAATCGTAAATTATAATTAGTCAAAGTTATCACACATTAACTTTTAATGAAATATGATGACATAATGTTGCCTACCTTATAATAGTAGAGACAAATATAGAGTATGATTTCATTCGATTTTTTTTTGCATCGATTAGAACATCCGATTTCTTTTAATTATCATTAAAATAAAGGTTCGCGTTTTAAATAATTTTATTGATATTTATTAATTTGTTTTTTGTCTTGCCTGTCTATCCAAATGTTGTCTGAAAGTTATCGCTATTAGCGATAAGACCGAAATACTATATTTTTTTAAACGATGCCCTCTCCTAGTAATTATGTTCTAGTGTCACGGAGGTTTCACAAACATTCAAGAACACCTTATACTTTATATCCTAAAATGCTGAATAGATTGTGGTATACAAAAAAGAATAATGTATATTTTTATATTTTAATATGGTTTAGGTTCTCTAAATCATAATTCATTTTCAATAGTAAAGTTCCTAGATAATGTTTAAGTTTTAATTCACATAGGATTAATACAATTATTATTTACCTAATGAATAATTTTTAAATAGGTATTATTTTAGGTGCCACGCTTTTGGATATAGAGTCAGGTGTCTTATGTAGGTATCATACTAATGATAATTTAATAATGACTCTGGACAGTGCGCACCTGTCTGGGTATTAGATCGCGACCTCTTTGTCTCACATTTAGATAAACTTCCTATTGTTTATTTAGCCGTAGATTACGCTGTTAAATTATATACAGGTGTCAGTGTCTACGCATAATAATTAGGTTCGTTTTAAATGTTCTTCGTCTAACAATATCATTATAACAACTATCAAAACACAGTACACTGCCAATTAGGCTGAGGCCAAACGAGCGTAATTTTATGAGTCGTGAGTCGCAGAATTTCGGTCGCAGAAAATCTGCTACATTCGGTTTCATACAAAAGTCCTATTTGATTCACACGGCAACGCAAAATGAGTTGTGAATTCTGGAAGGCAAAATTTCTACAACTGAAATTCTGCGACTCACAACTCAAAAAATTACGCTCGTTTGGCCTCAGCCTTACTAGATTTTATAAATAATGTAGTTTTAAATAACTGAGTTGTAATTCCACATAAAATAATCCTGAAAAAAAATCTATAGTAATAGCGTCTTTTAAATAAAACAGGTATCGATCGATAAAGCTGAAACACATTGCTTCATGTACATATATATGAATCCAAATACATTACTCCGCCGATCATTTTACCCTTAGCCCAATCTCTTCAGCCAGCTTTGCTAAAGCTAACCATAGATGTGCCATCAGCTTCAAATTTGAAATTGGAACGAATGGAACAGCTCCGGTAATGGAACAAGTTAGATGAGAGGGGCGGGAGCTCACTCGATCGTCACACTCCAAGATACGTTGACGTAAAGACGGTAAAACTTTGAATTCGCCTAGATTTAGATACTTTGAGCAAGACGACTCACCAAAAATGTTTCGTCTAGAGAACGTTTCATTTTGTTTCGTTACTTGTCTGTATATATACATAAATTTAGCACTCTATCTAGTCAAAGATATTTTCTTTTATAGCATAATAATATCTCTATTTTACGTATGTAACACAATACACAGTACATTTCTGCTAATTTCTGTACTTAGGCGGCTAATTTTATCAATAATTATTAATAAGTATTGAAATCCTTACTCACATGAGAAATCTGGTGATATCTTATTAAAATAAATAACCCCAATTATAAACAAAAAAACGAAAAAGAAGGAAATCTTTAAATAATTATATTTCTTAACACAACATAACACAAAGTATAGTCAGGTTCGACTAGGTACACGTAGTTTTTTCCCCAACGTATCTACGTTACGCATTACGTGATTAGTTATGGCAATTGTCTGCTTCACGTTTTACTGATAACCCGTACAAAACTCAGTTTTTCTGTTCGTGTAAAATATATTCTAACATACAAGAATAATTATTTACGACGCAATTTTAAATTTAGCAATATTGAACAATATTGCATAATGTATAAGACTGATTTTGTATGACAGTGATTTATGAGAGCTATTCAGGTCAAAATTAAAAACGATTAGGTACTGAGATTTATCGTAATTTGAAAGCCACAAGTAGATCCGGTCAGATCTTATAATTATGTTTGCTCCAATAAGATTGATTACCTATTGGTATATTTCTATCTAATCTATAACGATAAAATCGTGAATCACATTCTCTAATATGTATTATAAATCATCTATGTTTCTAATTGGAAATAGCTTCCAACTTTTTGGAAGGTAAAAATACTAATAAAATGTAATACCTAAAATAAGTGACTTCCAGCAAGTTCATGTCTTACAACATTTGGTCTTAACTAAACGTAGAGCAGCCCTTTGTTAAAATACAAAAGAAAATTTCGTATCATCAGTAGGTACCACCCGTTCTCATCTATTTTCTCCGTGACTAAGTCTAATAAGTGCAAGCCAACAAAAGGAGTCCCGTCTAATAAGAAAACTAATTTAAAACTTTGGTGGCACAGCAGCGCCGAATGCGTAAAGTTGGCGCCAGTCGGTCGAGATACGAACCATCGAACAGCGCCACCGCGCGGCGAACGGCTGAAGCTTTTCAATTGCTGTTTTTACGACTTATTGGGCCGTTAGTGTGCGTGAAAGCTTCTACGCACACTTACGCACCAAAACGAGTTTACTTTTGTGCGTGTAGTAGTCGTTTACGTGTTTGTGTTACGTTCCATGTACAAAAGGTTGTACCATTGTCGTTCGTGTCCCATAGTTGTTATCTATTGGCTACATAGATGGCATTGGGTGTAGCGTAAGCACCCACGCGCGATATGAAACTGGTATACATTTGAGAACTCACCAAAAATATTGCTGGCGGTGTTGGCGTGTTTTTCACACGTTTCAGTAAACACGTCTGGACAATATTCGGACCGGGGCACGTGCATGTGGGTGGGTAGTGGCAACGAATTTAGGCACACAGGGGCACTGATGGTGTTTAATTAAAACTGTATAGACGTGTTGGCCAACGCGTGGTTTTCTCATAACTGTGATAAATTGCTGCTATTTTTTTTCCATGAAGCAAAAAAACCAACCGCGTAGAAATGTGGAGCGAAACTGCATTGGCCATTGTTTAGTTTGCCAATTTATACGGGTCGGTTACACTTGCGACTTTTATTGAAGCATTACCGATAAAAGGAGTCATAATAGGTTTTATAGGCAGATTTTAATGGCGATGTGTTGAACAGATTTGCACTTCGTTCACTGGGTTACGAGAACGGTTTGCTGAAACACCTTTGTGCCTATTAATACCTGGGTGTGCGGTTTTAGCAAATAGCAGCTCTTTCTTTACTTTTAATTTTATTAGTTACCGATTTACGTACCTACATTATACTTTAGTACTTATATATTATAATATTAAAAATAATATATATTTATTAATTATAAAAAAATATATATTTGCAATGCCAAAAATTATACTGAAAACGAAATCCGTATCGGAATTTAGATAATTATAAAACTTTTTCATAGAAATATATTGACTAGTTGTATATATTTAATAGCCACATTGACACCTTTTTAACCAAAATAAAATAGAGTATTATTTTAACTGTACTGAGTTAAAATAATACTCTATTTTATTTAGCATTAAGTTTACATGAACTAATTAATGCCTCTACACTATTCAGAAGAATTATTTGACAGCTTATCTTTACAACAAAATAAACATATTTTACAAAAAAAAGACTCAAATTGATAAGAAGAATGTTTTTCTATAAGTAAATAAACGACATTGAACAAATCATGGCGTGAAAAGTAGTAATTTATGTAAGTACCTACAATCGTTTAGGTAGGTAGGTACAAGAAAATTCCATTACGACTGTCTAATTTCCAATTTCTTCCAATCGATTCCAATCTTGATAGTATTCTCGAATGATTTTTCAATCGAGATCTTTTGATTAGCTATTCTCAACAACAATAGGAGACCTTTATCGCGAGTGTTTATCAAGTTTAATATGCGTAGAAAGTCGGCTCCGTTATCAAGAACGGAGAAGTTGCTCCATTTCGTTATCGCGGATTTGCGCTCTGAAATTGTTATTGTGTTAGGTATATGGCGTGTGGAGATTAAGAGACTTCTACAGAAATCTACTTTTACAATTTAGACAGGTATACGTTTTGTACTGTAACGCAGCATAGATTGGACATTTAGTAGTCCCTTATACAATTGAGAACTCGTATAGTAACTCTAACAGATTGCGCTTTCTGAACAAAATATGTACCGCAACTGTACATTTAACATCGCATACTACAAACAAAATACAAGCATTTAAATGAGTACCAACATCATTTACCGCACGTCTGCACCAAGCTTTAAAAAACACTTAACAAAACGACAATCTAATGAAAATGGTATTTTGAAAACGAATGTAAACAAAAAGCAATTTGCAAACGGTGTTCATGAATTCTAACTTCCTACTGTGATCATATTTCGTGACCTTGGCATATTAAGATGGGAGATAACAATAAGCTTTCAAAGTAACCTACATATACAGTTATACACACATAAGTAAAGCACTGTAGTTTACGTGCAACCCCTCTTGAAATACTGGCTGCACATAAGTGTCTCTACAATTCAGCTTTCTCGGGCACAAGTTTTTATACAAAATTCCTTGCTAAAAATGGCTTGGGTTCTATAAGGCCACTAGGTTATTCTATATATTTTTATGTTGGTGTGACTTACTTAGTATATAGGTGGTAAAGAAAACGGCTTATATAATATGCGTCTATATTTCAAAAACAAGAGAGAAGTACTTAAACAATTTGGTCTAATCTAAAACCGTGAATACCTCAGTTTTCTTTTTTTGATTTTTTTGTTTGTGTAATTTTTATTCATGGAGATTTTAAACATTCACTGTAATTACACTTCTACATTTATTACGCATTTTTTTTGTTTTGTTAAAGCTTCTTAAAGTTCATACATAACATAACAAACATTAAAATTTAATGTTGTAAGTTGAATGTTGTTTATATTTCTGTTTTTTATAAAGTAAAAGGGGTATGTATGGTGATCAGTTTTATCTTAAAGGTCGATCAATGCGCACGATTGATCTTATCTATTATGAAACAGAACACAACATTGTATAGGCTGTAACAGTTAAAAACTATATTTTCTGTTATATATAGCAATTCTTTATACCAAAACAAGTAGGTATTCAATTTTTTTTCTAGATATTAAAAGTGTTTCAAATTGAAATACAGGAGCGGGTGAGGTCACTTTAATTTCGTCTTATTGTAACGATCAAGTCTCAGTCATGCTACTTTTTTTTTAAATATTTAGATGTAGGTATATTGCACCTGCGGGTAAGTAGTATTATATACATACAAGTAAGGTGTAATATCACAAAGTACATGCATGAAACCAACGCTTGTGACCGCGGCCGACCTCACAAGTCACACCTCAGCTGATCGACTACGTCGTTAAATCTTTACAACCTATGACGTCATTCACTGACTTTTTTCCCAAATGATTTACAACCCATAAACCTTCCACAATAACTGTACCGATTGTTTAACAGTTAACCGCAATATTTTAACCCTTTCTAGGTAAGGTCCGTTATTGAGAGCATTTTTTCTCTTAAGCACTTTTTGCTCCAGTTTATTTTATTGTCATTTAAAATGACTCGAGGAAGTCGTTAAGTTTGCGCAATTATATGCAAAAAAGGGTTATTGAATCTTCTTGCTGGACAATGACATTTTTTGCGACGAGACAAAGTTTTGTACTAGATTTTCTTTGTAAAGTATTGTTAGGACGGTAATTTTATGCGCTACGTGCATCGGGTTATGCTTAAACCGTAAAATGTAAAACATAGTTTCTTATGGCACGTAGCTTCAGTGCAGCATCTAAAGGTTTCGAATTTGAGATGAATGTTTTCCTTGTGGTGCTATATGGCTAGACTAAGTTAACTTCAATTGAAACATTACCCACTTAACAATATCTTTAAAAAATCATGATAAGGCTTTCACTTTTTAATAAAAATAATACAGAAAATCAAATCTTTAGCTTATATGTTTACCTAATTATAGTTAAAAAAGCGAAAACCTTAATTAAACTATACGGCTATCAAGTTAATAAAAGAAAATCATTAAACTTCAGATGGAAAACCTTAATAATACAGATAGAAAAACATTTAAAATTAGTTTTAGCTTTTCGGGTTGAAAAGCAATAATATAAAATATGATCGTCATTTACGCATTTATGCGAAATCATAAATAACAACATAAACTGGTAAATTAATATTCAAAAGAGGTAATATTTTCAATATATAATGAATTTATGAAATAGGTTCAATCTTTATTATTCAAACCTAATAACATAATAGCTTCTACAAAAGCCACGAAATAAAACAAATGAAACAAACAAAACCTAAAAAAAAAAACAATAATGTCGTTAAATGTACAATTTCACTCATATTTATTTATAGGGTAGAAAACGTCGTTATTAGGGAACAATGTTCTATAATAATTGGCTATAAAAGCTTGTTATTGTATCGTTTGCAGCAAAAAGGAAACATTCAAACTAAATTACCAACAAGTAGATATTTTTAAGGGCATATTATAAAACTCTACTTGTACCTAGCTACCTTGTATATTAGAGAAATATTTTTTATTTATGACCGTAAAAAAAGTTTATTTGATACAATGAAACATTAAGTAACAAATTGAATACATTTTAACCTGGGTAATTTCTAATAAAAAAATATTAATGAAAATAACGCTTATGACTTATTTATGAATTAAACGTTAACAAAAGAATAAAGTTAGATTGGATCGAGAGGATCGGATCGACATTGCTCATCAGTGGGACTTAAAAAAAATATTTCATGTTAATAAACAAGGGTTTTTCAGATTTATTTTCCAGCATACATTTGTTGTGAATATATGTACTTATTTGTATTGAATAATATTATGATCTTAACTTACAAGGTTTTTAAGTGATTACATCAATAAGGGTATCAGCTGACCCGCAAAACGTTGCTTCCCAAATTTAAAAAAATTAAGAGAGAACCTTTTCACTTAAAAACCTACCAAATAATTATACACAAGAAAATTCATAAAAATTAGTGCAGTCGTTTAAGTTTGATTATTAAGACTGTTATTAAAGAAATGTGGGTGTACTGATCATTATTATTTAATTTGACGTAGGTGGGTGCTCCAGCAGGTTTCCGGCTCTAGACATTAATTTAACAAGAATTCATATTTTATTTAAAAATATATCTGTGGTAATTTTTGAGGTAGGTACATCGCTTACGCGTAGCTACAGTTCAATAAAAATGGTAGCGTCTAGCGATCCACTCGGGCGCCGACTGTGCTATGTTTTTGTAACGTTTTAAATATATGTATGCGTTGTTGTCTGAACACATAAATCATGAACTCGTTACGATTTACGAGCCCGCTCAAGCGTACCAACGATTGGAGATTTAATTTTAAGGTTAACCACACTGATAGGCTTTAGCGAGGATTTTGAGTGATACGGCTTTAGTAAAGAATAATAAAACATTAAATTTTTGAAACTTCAAACGATTTATTTTTAGAGAACATGAATCAAATGTATCAACAGTATTAAGTGCTTTCATAGAATAAAACATCTGTAAACATTGCGTGCGCAGACTTTCGTGAGAAGTACGGCGTAAGAAAACGTCGAATGTCGTTCGTATCTCAAATTTAAATGTACGTATACTCGGGGATACAGTGGGTTCCCTAGATACGAGAAGACTCGAATATACGAAACCGATTCTACATTTAACATCACATCGCACATAACCCTTTTAATACATAGCCAAAGCACTCAACATTGACAACACTTGAGCAACAAAATGTAGTTTTCACGATATAAAATCACGTGTAAATTGACACTAATGGGTTGCTAGCGGCGGTGAGACGACACAAAACCTGTTAGAAAATGAGATCCAGAAATAGACACATTAAAATGTCATTGCATCCTGAAAACTCGAGAAAATTGTCGTTGAAAAAGCTTAAATTATCACTCGAGTATTTGGGACGCGTTTTAATTTGATGTTCATTAAGCAGCACCTATTTCCATGGCAGGTACCTAAATCAGAAACTTTATGAATCCAGATGGGTTTGTATTTAATTTAAGCTAGCCAAATCGCATCCGTTGCCCTCATAAACTATGAAGATAGTCACAACCAGCGGTATTTTCATACAACATACTACTCTATCCGATATTAATTTGACGTGTACCTACTTAGCAAAAGTTTTAAATACATGACTTTATTTAAATGTAAGACCAGTGTTTACGTTAACTGCACGTGTCAGTAACTTTCACCGCTTTACTCGTGTAATAAAACCCCAACCTAATCGCTTTCAAGGGCTTTAAGCGGCCATGACCCGTCTTGAGTGACGGCAAAGGATATAACTGTAAACACACTTAGTATACGCCACGTTACGCTTAAAATCGAAAACAGTAGGTACAGTACCTAGAACTTGATCAACCTGATCAAATATACTGTCTGTTTAATCTTAATTTAGCTTTCAGTGAACTTTGAGTGGCCTGTTGGTCTAGTGGTTAGTGACCCTGACTGCTAATTTGGAGGTCGTGGTTTCGATTCCCACCCAGGACAAATGTTTATGTGATGAGCACGGTCATTTTTTGTTTGGGTGTTATTTATAAATAATGTGTATATATTTAGAAATATATAAGTATGTTAATCAATTGTCTGGTTGCCATAGTACATGCTCTGCCTAGTTTGGGATCAGATGGCCGTGTATAAACTGCCTACAAAAAATAGTTAACAATTTCTCGTGTCACTCCAATTAATGAAGAAATCTCCAAAAATAGGAACTAACTGCTGCTGGAATCTTTCTCTATCTTTTGCGATAAAAAATACTTCTATAATCATGGGATACTCAATGTTATACCATTAATAGGAAAGCATATAAGTACATTGATATAATGGTGTACGCCTTAAGTGTTACAATGTAGATAAATCAATTAAAGCATTTTTTTACTCAGATTATAAACGCGCTCTTGCTACGTACCTAATGATGCTTGACATGTATGAATAATCAGTGTCAATTAAAATATATTTTTATAAATGATTTATTACTGTTTAGATATTCGTCGGTATTGCGCGAAATACGTCGAGTTATTAAATCAAATTGACACTTTACGGACCTGTTAAGTTTCAATTGAGATGGACAAATAGCCTGTCAGAATCCATTAAAATTTGACGATATGAAATATAGCTGAAATGTATAGTTAACTAAATAACCAATGTATTACGATACTTTATCCATCACCATTTATTATTATTTTCTGTACATTCCAGCATTTACCTACCTACCAAAGCAATATAATATTACGCACTTTATTAAAACATTCACATTTGACTTCACGAAGCGTAACATAAATATGTTTCCAACGCTTCGTTGCGATTGCAGGCTTAAATGCTATCAACATGTATATAGATAACACCGTTTTGTTCAACTTTCTTAATCATTAGATCTAATGAACAGATTTCTGGGGTCATTGCACGTTCATAACAAAGTTCTTATTAAGAAATCCACCTCAAGGCTGATTCTATCAAAAAACTGGTTGTTCTTACTTACATAATTTACATAAATAGATGTTGTTTATAAATATAATATGTCCGTATTTGATACACATAGCGTAGTACAGACAGCGTTGTCATTTTAAAAATAAACGTTATGAAAATAATAAGTTTTGCAAAACAGTGCGTTCTCTAAAAAAATTTTTTGAGTGTAATGCCTATATTTTTTGGTACCTACCAAATTTACTTAAAGTAAATTTCTTTTTTACTCGCGATTAAATTAACAAGCACAGGGAAGTCAGTTGTTATAAACCCCTTATCATATGCTATCAAAATTTAAGATGACTTGAGCGAAATATGGAGCCTAATACCATCGTGCTTTAGTAGGGTCAATTACATAAACGACTCCTAGAATTATACTCTAAAGAGCTGCCACTTACACGGCCCTAATAAACGTTCAACAACTATTGTTAACAAACTAGTTTGTAGTAAGTTTTTATGTTTTACCACATAACAAACAAAAACACTAATAATCAAGGAAAGCGCTATGATCCTACCGTCGACAAAAAACACCTACAAGAAAATAAACAGCGATAATTATTCATCAGCAATGAAATTGAAAACTTTATTTTACTGATCAATAATAATCAATGTGTTATATAAATAAACGACATTTTTTTTCTTAATATAGGATAAGATCATGGTTAAAATTGCTGACTCTACCTATAATACTTCAACTTTTATTACAGTAAAACTATTTGGTATGTGCTAGTGTCACAATCTTTACATTTTTCTCTCATATCCACGCAGTGTGGGAAGGTAAAGCTAAGTCCCTTACATCAGTATTCCAAACCAAATTTATTCACCGATCAGCATTGAAACCCGATAATCTCCATGTCTCTCGACAATTTGCCCGAAATCAACTTACAAAATACGTAAGTTATTATCTGATTCGTGTTCAGGCGAAGTCGCTTGTTGTTACATTAGTTGGGAGGGTCCAATCTAATTTAAACTTTGGCCCTCAGAAGTTAAGGTCTATGTTTGTGGTTGTGGGTCTGATAAGGGTGGGATAATGGGGTCATATGACGGAGCGAGGTGTAACTCTGGATATACGCACATACAAGCAGAGGCGTGTTCCCAAAGTGTCAGAATATTGGCATCGTGTATTTGTCAACTATGCGTACACTGCTTCCAACGTTCTCTTAAATAAAACCCATCAACAATTTCATTCCCTCGTTTGCTCCGAATTACTATTAAACTGTATAGAACATTATGATTCCAAATATGAAAATATTAAACTATCGTGTTGCGATGTTTGTAACTTAACTCCTCTGAAACCGCTGGACAGATTCGTATGAAATTTGATTTTTGTGCATATTGGGCAGATCTGAGAATCTGCCAACATCTACTTTTCACACCTCTAAGTGATAGGGCTTAGAGGCCCTCTCCAGATTGTATTATATGACAGAACAACGTTTGCCGGGTCAGCTAGTTTTTTCATATATTTCAATATTTAATACAGGCAGATTTATACACCGAGAGTACAAGAAAACACCTTTAATTATAATTAGGTATCACTAATTATTACCGCATTTAATCAATCCGTATTACCATAACCGGATCCAATTTAATTACCAAGGAACTCTGTGATTGAGGATTATCAAACTAATTATAACAACAAAGTAAGTAAGTAGTTGATTATTGCACGCTCTAGGTATATAGTCCTACTACATCACTGTAATCCTATCCTCTTCAATTGCTTGACAACAGCAAATGTCATTCCTAATTGTAGTCTTATTATAAATTCTGTTGACGTTGTTCAGATGTTGTAACTAATGCATGTTACATGATAATTAATTATGCACGAGATATGGTTGCACAGTCGTCCATGACACATTCAGTTCACATAATAGTTTCTGTAGGATGTTACTACCAAAATATCGACTAAAATGGGGCACTGGTATTTGTTTTTTAGGTACACACCAGATTCCAGTTGATACAATAATACGTATGCCTGGATTAAGTTGTGATAGAATCGAAAAATCGACAGCTTTTAATAATTTAAACCATCATAATATATAACAATATTATAGAGAAGATATCGACAAAGTAAATTTACAAATGCCAGTAAAAAAAAACGAAAAAAAAAATCATGTTGAAAAATATAACGTCTTACGTAACATGCAAGGGAGCAGTGTACACAATCTACCTCTCCTCTATATTGGCCGGTCCGTCATTACGCCGGATCGGTCTATCCGAGAACATTGCCGCACCATTACATTGGCCGTAAGCCGGATGGGCCGCCCGACCCGATCGGCTAATGACAACCTAAGAATTTTGTGACGCATCTCATTACGCTCTTCCACATCATTCAAGAGAATATTACGTTACGTTAGTTAAATTAACATAACTGTGAGAGACGTTATCTATTTATATCTCTATCTTCGTTTGAAGTTATAAAGTAGATATATCTACGTTGTTATATATTTCTGGATGTTATCTATTTTGATGGAATGCGGCTGTCTGTAATGAAGGCGTCGCAACTGTTGGTATATTAAACTCAGTACATTATTGGTGTGTGTACTTCGTACCTTCATAGTTAATTCGTTTTAATGTGGCGAAACTGTGCCAATTGACTATATATCATGTGATTCTAGCGAGACAGTAAGACGTCTAGGATTACTGATAAGTCATGTACCTACTCGCATTACAACTGACTGAAATGATATCGTAAACATATTTTAATCACTCTGAAGTCCTAAATCCGTCACTGAACAGTAGTGACTATGAGTTCTACAAACAAAACAATAGGTAGTTATAGACACACATCCCTTTATTATGCGTCGTTGTTCTTTTGTTGTAATAAACAATAAGAAAAAGACATGATGAAAACAACACGTATTCGTTGTACGAGGAAGGGAAGAACGTAATGTTTAACCGTATACAACCTTTAATAAAATGTTTATGAATCCCCACGTTATCATTACGAAACATAATAATTGCTGTATCAAATAACGTTAATTTACAAAAAGTACTAGTTATTTTCATGCGTATTTTATTAAAATTTTAATGGATGTTTTTGAATAAATATTTCCATAAACATTTTATCCCCTTTTCCTTTAACAACCATACTGTAAGAGGGTGGCTGGCAAGTATTTTCTGTTTTGAAGACTCCGGCATAAACAGGCACTATTCTCAAAATGAGAGCGTTTCCTACTCGAGTTTTGTGCCAAACAATATTCTGGAACTTTATAGTATACGTACCTTATTCATGGTTTATATTTCCGCATGATATTATTTTCGAGCTTTGAAGTTTTGGTTAAGAAATTGAGGCTAGATACCGTATATTATCCACTATCACTTACATAACGTAATAGTATTAAACATAAATATCACGAAGATAATTTGTCAATAAACATAGTTTACTTATTTATAGTATCGTATTACAACATTTTACTTGAGTTTATAATTAACGCCAGCGTTTAATGTAAATTCAAAACACCAGTTTCATGATCATAATTTAATTAAATAAGGTAATATTAAGTTTGTCACATGAGACGAGCATAATGAATATTACAGCTCCGGAAGTTTGAGCCAACGATGTGGGTGGGCCCCCACGGGAGCCTTAAGTGGTTCCGTTTTATAAAATGTCCCGCCTTTTCTACCAACGAATGATAACATCACTCGCTTGCTCTCAGCCTGCGTAGGTAGGTATAACTTACAGTTAAACACGTCTAAAAGAGCGTGAGCAAAAAATATATAGTTAATTAAGCTTTAAATATAAATAAAAGACGTTTTAGTTAAGGTTGGGCGCCCCTTTCTTTTCTACATAAATTCCACTATTCCACTTCACAGCAAAAAGTATTTTGTACTTGTAAGTAATGGAGCTATGGACTTAACTCATGCGGGTTAAATTACAAGGTTGCACGGTTATAGCTGCGCAAGTAAGAAAAGTTCAGCGATATGCCTATATGTACCTACCAACATAGTCTGCAATATAGCCTTGCCCTTTTTGCTTAGCTACTAGGTACACAAAATGGAGGGAAAATAACGAACGAATTTGGTCGCAAGTGTAAAAGTCTATTATACTTTCTAAAATTATTATTTTTTAACAATAAGTTTAAATGTTTTTCAATTATGAGATCTATTAGGTAGGTATGATAACATATTTTTTTAGACTGTGGCTCTATCTATATAGTGTAAAATGAATGTTTGTCTGTATGTCCTCTATAGAATCATAAACTATGCATTTGATTATGCGATGATTTTCAGCAAATTTGCTGTGCATGAGCCTACGAAGGTTTTTGAGTTGACACGATCATTTTTTGACAGATGGCGCCACTGTCATCCAGTGAAATTCATTGAATACAGTGGAAATTTGACGGTTACGGAATCAGGACAACTTACGCGGGTGAAACCGCAAGGCACAGCAAGTTGTGGAATAAAAAGTGAGAAATTTATCGAATAAATACGAGAATAGCCCCTTATGTTATCTCGCGTCGGTACCTAGATCCGTCATCGGTCAATTAGTGGGGTCCTCCAGCAAACACGTCGTAAATTAGTCCACACAAACACAGTTAATGAGAGCCGGCAAACACTCGGAGTGTCGAGTACTTGTAGCCAATAAGGGCCGATCGAACCCATGTCCTGATTGTTTGGCCTCCGCTATGGCATGTCGCTCGGTATTTGTCGATATCTACGGGACGATAGATGTACATGATTGGGGTACTTTGGTTCGTTATTTAGTTACTAGGTATTTTATTAGGAACTTTTGTTTCAAGTTTTCAAAGAACTTATGGATGCGACTAATCTTTAGTTTTTTAACCATATAATTAGTATTCAAGTACTTTTTACACTGATAACTGCAATAAATAAGTTTATTTTTTATAAAATAATATGATGAAACAAATGAAATGTGATTTCAAATAAACACTAAGAAATAATATGAGATATTAAAGCTTATAAATTTAACACAATCCTGCTATTGTAGCGTTGGAGCATCACTCTCTTTATTGTCAAATAAACAAAACATTTGTACATATCTAGTGGGTACCTACCACTCTACATTAATCTATTCTGTAAAAGTTTCTAGACGTATCATCATGTTTGTTCAAAAGCAACTGTACAAAGTGCTCAAGTTTAAATTCTGAACCATTTAACTGGGACCTTCGAATCTGAATATGCTTTCTCCGCTGGAGTATTTAAAACCACGAATTTAGAGAGGAAGGGCAGGTCTTGCGAGACTGGTTGTGTATCTTCAAGAATATCAGTTGGACAAACACACGGGAGGGGATGAGTTGTGCAAGTAGGTGGGGGAGGGGTGGTGTTTACTACGCTCCGGGGAGGTGAGCGGAGAAATGAAATTGGCAGATATTTCGGTGATGTGTCACACACGTGTAGGTAAGCTTGGCTAGCAATGAAAGTTTTGCGAGGTTTTTCCACTTTCGACACGAGCAGAATAAAGTAAAAGAAGGCGGAATGTATTTAGGTACCCTTTATACATACGTAAGGAATGAGAACCCTTCCGTTATATCCTTCGTAGAAAATATATTGCTTGTTTTCCGAGCTCGCCTACCCGCACAAAATATCGGTATGCAGTAAAGAACTAACAAAATAAATAAGGCAAAATAATAACAGAGAAAGGTTTCGCTACGTCAATCAATGTTGCAGGAAGGTTTGAAGAACTGTTAGCTAACGAAACCGCTAAATAAAGCACATCCGCGTGTTTCGTAAACATTCTTAATGTAAAATATAAATAAATTTTAATTGAAAACTATTTTTAATTAGATATATTAGCAGTTCTGGAATAGAAAATAAAATCCGCATATTACTAAAGTCGTCGGCAGCGAAACGGTTAGTTTTATCATCTGTAATTTTACATCTTGTAACGCCATGTAGTAATTACAGGTAAGGTTTTCGCCATACTTACCTATAACTACTAAGTCGGTACGTACCTACCAGGCTTACGTATAAACCGTTCTATTTGTACAGTGACTTCAACAAAGTGCGTGTTTTCGAAGAAAAACAAAAAGAATAATAGCCGTGTTTGTCGGTAACACGAGATATTGTTCTGAAACTTCGAGTATTCGTTCCATACAATATCTATAAAATGTATGCGGATAAAATGAATAAAAGTAAAAGACATAACCATATTCCGTTCAAAGTTATCTTATCATGAGATTCTCTTGGTATCACAATTTATATTCTAATTTATTTTGAGTGTTACTGTTTCAATTCTGTTAGTTTTCATTGCAATAAACACTATTTGTTCACACCTACTATTTTCGCAATAAATTTTCCTTCAAGAATTTATCTTCACGAAATATTAGAAGCTAAACAAACAAGTTTTCGCTCCATGTTTTGTACCAAACAATAAAGAGATAAAGCCTGGCATAATAATAAAGAAACTTACCGAGTTTGTAGATATTGCTGAGATGAAAGAGTATAAATAAAAGTGCGCGATACATCTCGGGGAATATACCAAAGTCAGGTCGATACTTGGTTGCGTAATAATAAACTATGAACAGTAAACGTAACAGCGAATATCGTAGCTGTGACTAAACGAACTATGATTTTTACACAAACGCTTAAAGGAAACTAAATGGGTACATTGTTTAATTTAAATTTAAAGGCCTACTTTCTGAACGGTAAAGTCGATGTAGCATTATAGGTAATTCAGTTGTATAGTACGCATGTTGAATTTTTGAAGCAGTTAATAGAAAGTACCCATATTTTCTCATAAATACCTGCGCTGCGTGGGGACGTATTTCAAAATGTCTCCTTGCAACCGTTCGACGATCAAATTGAATGTCTGACAGTGGGCTCATTTCCTTTTTGTTACGTAGAATGATGTTCATTTACATAAATTTATCTATTGTTAGTCTCGGTATGGCTACCATTCTCTGCAACAAGCAAGCGTACAAATTCTATACCTATTATTATTTTTATTTTCTTGACTGTCCAATGACACAAAAAAATGTGTCAAGAATGTCAAACATATACTTGTTTTTTTTAAATCTCGTATAATCACAAGTTTATACAGGGGGTTACCGAAAGGGATGCTGAATTTCAGCTTAAAATCACTTATTTATTATATTGATACCTAAAAAACAAACGTATCATCGCATAACTAGGGGTCATATCTTATTATTGCAAGCTAAGATCCTATAAACCGACTACACTAGATGTCCTCACACTCTTTCTGGATAGTTGTACAATTTTGGTAACACCCTATTTATTATTATGTAAAGTATTTTAAAACAACAATATTTACATATAAATACTACAGGTACCTAAGGTATGTAAAGCTTCTTTTATATATAAAATCCTCCCTGTCCAATTTCGACTCAGCAATATAGGTAGAAATACCTGTTTGAAGAATCTCATATAGAGACTCATAAAACCAAGAAAAATCGCATTCTTTTTTATTCGTTTTGTTTAAATACGAAAGCGCGGAATCGATCCCGTTAGTTTTATTACACCTTCTATACAAGAGATAGATGAGAGTATTTCCTTAGATACTAAAGAATAGGCTGTATCGGAAACGAGTTAAATAACAGACCTCTTTTGTTTTGTTTTAAAGCCCCAAGGAAAATAACAAGGCGGGAGAATATTGATGAGGCTCGTCGGTAGATTGGATTTCTACTCGCTTGATTTTATATTTATAAACGTTTAGAGTTCTCTCAGCGTGAGTTTTCGTTTTCTGTCAGTTTACAAGACGTGAGTATTGCTTTCCCGTTTTTATTGGCCGATAGGAAATGACAAAATATTACTTTTACTCGATGCCGGTAATAGCATATTTCGTCGCGTGGGAGACGCTTTCAACGTAAACATGATGAAAATTGCGTAAGTCATAATATTGTTCGATTTATGTGTACAGTATATTTTATATTCATAATATACATATTTTGCTATGGATCAATAAAGTATAAAACGAACAATTTCTGTGAACGTCGAGAAAAAATCACAAATAACATAAAAGAGACATGGCCCAAATCTGAATTCATATCATGCCTTATCAGAATGTCTTCCAAACGGATAAGTTTGATCGCGTACGGGAGGAAACGTGCATCTGTGGCCAAAAGATCTCATTTTCTTTACAGCCACAATTCCATCGGCAACCCGGCCTTTCTTGATAGGATTTGTAAAAATCTTAGTCTGATTAAAAAAATGCTGATTCATTTTATTAGCTAGACTCAAATATATTATTTGTAGTCATAAAATATATTTACTGTTAATCGAGGAATACATTTGCTGTAATAAGAAAGGAGATGGCTTAAAACACAATAGCTCCGTAGCATTTCGGACGGAACATCGACAAGTTAATGAAAGGCATTTGTATGTAACGGACTTGAGCAAGCTTCCTCCGGGGCCCGATAATGGTGCGCATTGCGTGTTTTTATAGGAATTCTCTCTAACCGTCGCTATACGGATAGCAATCAAGGAAATGTTTTTGTACGTAAGTATACAAACTACATTTTTGTATACTTACAAAATTTCTTATTAAGACATTTAGGAAATTAAAGATCAATGTCATAAGAATATCCCAAGCTATTGACAGTCAACGACAAGTAGAAAGAAATACCTTAATTCCCAAAAATAAATTTACCTCTTCTTGTTCCGTAGCAAAAATATTAAAAAGGTATTAAAAATTGTTCTAAAATGAGAAATTTAAATCGCAAGCAAGTTTAAGGTTTATAAAATATGTTAGAGATAGATGTTGCTTTCGCGATACAGAATTGGCGCCGCCTCCATTCCCGTACAAACGGCCGGCCGTAGCATTCGTCCCGAGAGGTAGCCATTTGGCTCGCGTTCTCTCGGATACTTCTCCGCCTCCGTTTCGAATAAACTGAGTACAGTTTTCAGGCAGAGTTGAGAACAGCATTTTAGCCGAGCGTCGTAAAGTGAAGGATCTCGAAACCCGTTACCACGCGACTCCCTGCGACATCTAAATTCAAATTTTTCTTCTCAACTCAGCCAAAACCTTACGACCCCTATCTGCATAAAACGAGATGAATTTCATTTTATAACGTTACGTTCACACTATTTTTATGCCAGGGACTGTAAATCGATTTTGCTTGCAGCGTTTCCAGGTGCGTTTTTCAAATTTACCTGAAGGTGCTCCTTCATTCGATCCACCCATGACCAAATGAGATGCGGTATTACACAATCCGGGAGCTTGAAAGGGAACCATTATCGTAACTAGTTTGGCAGCTCGCATTACATAACTCCGATGTTACTTACGTCCATAAGCTTCACTATCCATTTACCATCAGGTGGGCAACGTGAACATTTGCCTTTATATCACATAAAAATATCTTAAAACCGTCTTGGGTCCCCATATCGGTTCTTATTTCCATATGCATTTTTACATAAAATTACCAAACAGATACATGTTCACTTGATACCAAGTAACAGAGCTATGGATGCTTACAAATGCAACCCACTTTCAACTCGCCGACTAATTAAAATGGTACATTGTATTTAAATAGTCTGAACCATGCGACTGTGTATTTAAATACAGAAGGCTAACGTTTTAATTAATGTTTGTTATACTCGTGTCTGGCATGCACTCGACTCAATGACTCCACATCTAAATGCTTACATTTGTTTTCTTTGTCCCGACCCACAGGCGTGCGTTCATAAATAAACACAATTTACTCTGATTAGTTACAGTTATTTAATCTATCAATTTAAAATTGTGACCCGTTAACTAGACGCTTATGACATTCAGTATAAGTAGGCCACGAACTGATTACGATTCGTATTATAAGTCCCTGCATTAGATAGAAATCAAAATAGTAGGCTGAATCTTACTGCGTTGCGGACATTCTGAGATAATATAATAATTTGGCAGGCGTCATATAATTTCACGACGAAATCTCGTCTACTTTTTTTTGTGGCAAATCTCTAAAGTTTCCAACCTAAAGCATTGTGAATAGACCCGTAAAACAACGAACAACCATTCATTTAGGGATCTCCAAGTTACGTCAGTGGCTTATGAATAAAGAGGGGTCGCCTGCCGGAAAAATAGGGGGTTATTCAAAAGGAAAAGATTTTTTCTGCGTAAAAAAGGACGACTAAGCGGTGGATTATCGTCCATTCGCTGACAAGAGTTTTGTGGAACTCGTGGCCGAGTTATACGAACAAGGTTTTTATTATCGCTTACTGAAAATGTTAGGGAAAATGTACGGATAAGAAAAACAATTATCACCACGCTTCCTTTGGTGTTTACTCTAGCTGTGTTTATCCAACCAAGCTTGGTCATGACTGCAATTTTAAACAGGGACAATGAGGCGTTTCCTGGGTCAGTATAAGTGGGTGTCCATTTTAATATTGATGCCGATTGTAGAGTCAATGAAACAGAAAAAACGGCACGATATATATTTCGAAAAAAAGATTTTTCTTAATTTAATAATTCGTAACATTATTTTTTTCTTTCTTCTTAATGCAATAGCTACACTTAAATAAACATAAATAAAAAAAAAAGGAAATTAAGGTGCGATAAATAAGCTGTTTCCGTTACGAGGTTATATTAGTTCTCACGAGAAGGTGTACGATTTGGGCGGATGACTTTATAATTATTTTCCACATGTGGGCTAACGATTCGTTCCGGTACATTAGCGATGGCCGGAGAGCCGGGGCCAAATCCCGGGCGGGTAACGAGATCTCCGCTTCAGCGTGAAATTACCGGGAAGCACAACGCCATACTATACTTTCATGAAATTTGAACTAATAATGGACGATGATAGGTATATGTTTTAAAGGATAATGTTAATTATTAGACCTATGAAATTATAATGTATTTTGTGCGCGTAACTTTTTGTGACCAGTCCAAACAAGGCTATCTACTTAAAGACACGAAGACTTTGCCCTTCAGTAAAAAACAATCAGGTTGGTATTTAATCTATATCTATAAAAAATAATGTTTGTCTGTATGTCCTTTATAAAATCGTAAACTATGCCTTTGATCAGGTGACGATCTTTAGAAAAAATGTTGTACATATTAAGCACACAAACGTTTTTGAGTTGGTATAACCATTTTTCGACAGAAGGCGACACTGTCATACCAATGGTAATGACTGATCAACGCGAACAACGTCGCTGGTGCGACTAGTTTGCATCAAATTGTATTGTATAATATAAAAAGAAAAATTAAAAATAAATATATCGGTTCTTAATCAATCGTGGACTGGTATCATTGTTTTTTTGCCTCAAGCAAGTAGGTAGGTAGGTACCTGCCGAGCCTTTACCTGTACTTTTTATACAAGTATCTTTAAATTAACTTACCCTTTCCTAAACATTACATTTTTATTATTGTATGTACAAATTATGATAATTGTGTTTCAAGTTAGTAAATTACAATTGCTATGCCCTTTAACGCACATTTTAAATTCATTAACGTCTTCAACAAATTCTCTGAATCGCAACAACGTTATTATTGAAAATACAAATTTCAACCTGTAATTAAGTCGACCGCATTTCAGAGCAGAGTATAATCGTTCAGAGCATGTTTTGCCTTTACGCATACAAAACGTTGTTCCGTGAAACTGTGAGATAATGCTGCTCGGGACCTCCGTCAATTTCTCTCGGAAATTTTCTCTTCTGATAAAAGAAAATGTCTTCAGCTTGGAGGTGTTATGTTTTGCGTGAATACGTAAATGTATGAATGGTGCCCGAATACAGAGATATTGTTGGCCTACAGAGTTTAAGAATTCATGCGGAGATTTCATTTTTGTTTCCTTCTTTTTATTTTATATTTTTTAATTAAAACTTTAAGAAAAGACTAAAGTTAAAATATCTAGTAAATTGTACTTATATAAAATAATTTAAATTGAATTAAGTGTGATATGTGTTGACACCTTGTGTGACCCACGGGCTGGTTTTTATCTTGGTCAGCGGTTAAGCATTGCCATTCAACGTGGCAATGCTGCCAGCCTCATGGGCACACTTCCAGTTGACAGCAATGTGGAAGAGTTTTTTAATGCTATTTTTTAGTTTTTGTTTAATTGTTATATTTTAGTTTTAGGTTGATATATAGTTAAGTTTGAAATATTTGAGAATGATTGTATTAAACACGTAATTTTCCCTAATAAATATCCAGTGTGTTGATAAATATATATAAATTAATCGTACAGAATTACGCAGGTAAATATCATTCTGTGGTAGGTTCATAACTTGAGAATACTGTAGCAACGTTTTCCCTAACATCTTCATAACATACTATTTTATGGAAGTATTAAGTCAGAGACGTTTAGGTACCTCGCGCCTGACACCTAAGTAATTTAATTAAGTGAAGGGTACGGTCGGGAGATATTACCTATTGTCTCTCCAACCTACGCTATGTAATGCAATAAGTTAGTATCTCTTTGTACAGATTTATTAAGGATGTACTTTGTGAAATATGAGTCAGTCAATTACTCATACTTAGGAGAAAAATATATAAATGGTGGTCGGCGCTTTGAATAAAGTAAAATAAGCTGATAGTTTTTACATAAGGAACCTTTGTAATTTAATTGTGAATAGAGATTTATACTATTGAATTTTTTTATTTTAGTGTGTTCCATCTTCTCTGCTGCTCTGAGGTCAGATTATTATACGAACTCATAACGTATGTATGTATCTATTATGCAAGCATGTAGGTACTTAATTTATAATCAAGGATAAAATCATTCCCATCTGTTTTGTCCACTTGATTTTATTTACCCATGTCTATTATTTACTGACTCTACTTAGTTGTGATTTCATTTAAGTACTAAATAATAAGTAAGTTGCTATATAGATGAATGCAAATAATGCCTTTATAAAGCCTAGGTCGTTTTATTCCTCATCCAATTTAACATAACCTTAAACATTATACTAAAGCTACTTTATACCGGAGAATATCAAAGACAATTTAGCAGACAGAGACGGCCTTATCAAAATTCAATATCTTTATTTTGTGTAAGAAAAGGACAGTGCACCCATCTCGACTAATCTCGATGGAACAATGTTGCGTCTCAATCCAAAACAATTTATTGCCAAACGTATCAACTTTAAATCTATTTTATAAAATATAAACTTTATTGCCGCTTGGCAGGGTTTAATATCGCATGTGTTTTATTGTCGATTGAGTCGTTTCGTTACGGGCATGGAGATCTTATTCTCTGTAAGCTGCTGCTTCTTACAAAGTAAGCATGCGCCAAGTCAAAATGCCGGGTTTGAACATTTACTGGTATTTCTTAGTATATACGCAATTATGTGGCTAATTTTATTGATAAGCTTAATTTGATTATCTCATTGAAAAGCCCTTATAATTGACCTACCGCAGCGCGTCGACGATGGTCAGATAAAAGAAAAATATTCCGTTTTTATTCAAATGAGATTATGAAGATTTGAAATGGAATTTACAGGCTTATGTGTGTTCATTAAGGTAGGTAGGTACTTGCCTACTTAGTTTAAGTTTAAAAATGAACGTAGTTTATAACTAATTTAAAGTTTTCTAGCATAAGCAATTAACTATACTTACATATCTACTCGATAATCAAAATATCTAATAATAATGTTTAAATACTACAGTGTCTAGATAAATCCATCAACTGTTTAACTAATTTGTAAATAAAATAAATACTTTTGCTTATTGGTAAGTAAGTATCTACCAGTATTGAAGTACAGTTAATAACAAAAATTCACAGAGTTCATATCAGCGACAAGCGTTAGTTAAATAAATCAAGCGGCGAGTGGTCGAGCGCCGCCCCTCCCGGCAAAAATCAAAATGGCGGCCACACAGCTGACTGTTCTTTCACATTTTTTTAGCATGCCACCATTTTGTCGCTCACAGTTTTTTATAGAATCCCCTTTAAGGATTTGTGCCTGTTAAATTAAGCAATACTACTTTAAATTGATGTTTACGTGACATGTCGTGGAATTATTTCCTTGTTTACCACTTCATGTAGGTATAAACGCATATTTTACTCAACATTGCTTGGAAGAAGTCCAGATTACTTTTACAAAGTTGTTCAAAATACATAAGTTATAATATAAATAAATTATCGCTAATTATCACTACAAACTTTTATCTTTCAATGAAACTTAAGTATTGGGTTTATTTGTGAACGGAAAATGGTACTTATGCTATATGTTTTTACTTCGAAATACTTTGGGCAGAATGTACTGTATCTACATGTTTTGTCACCAGACATTGTGTCTACATTTTTAGCAAATTAATATTTTTGATTTGATGTTTTTATATCAATAGGTTTTATAAAATTTCAAATATTATTCTTGAAATAAGCTTGCTAGAGCTCGAACTCCAGTTTTATCGGCTTAAGGAAATGTATAGAGACATAACACAGCATAGAATCCTATAGCTGTAGTGACGTCCTATCGCACGCCTACGTGAATTTAATAACTCCTTAATCTTCTCGAAGGATAATATTTGACTTTACTCTGTACAAGTTGCCTTGTTCCATCTTTATGATATTAGGTTAAGTTCGCTTCAAAAGGATTAAGGCGGCTCTTAATTCAACGCTCCCGGGCCGGAATAAATTTAACGTTTTGAGAAGCTTATGAAGAAAAACTTGAGATGTACGGATAAGCTCTCTCGTTTAAAATATCGTTTTATTCCTACGGACTGTTATACCGAACGAAGTAGGTACTTACATAAAGTTCAATAAATATTGAACACAAGTGTACCTACATACATAATATTGTTGATTTTATACGGCATGTAAAACATGCTTTTTAATTTTATCCATACGTTACGGTGCTGTCAGACTTCTACTCAATATAAAGCTTTTAAATTTGGATGCATTTCAGACGCTTGAAGATCGCGCCAACAGTTTAATAGCTCTGCAAAATTTACGCGCGCTTCGTATAATACCTGCAAAGCGTAGGCAATTGTAGTTACCTAACGTGTACGCAGCCTCCGCAGCGGAGATACACACGGTAATTTCAACGGATCACTCGATATTTCATTTTATTTTCCTGCTCAATTTTATTTTATTTTCGCAGAGCGGAACGCCTCTAGCTGAATGGAAGGTAATTGTAGGATACGCAGCGAAGGGTTCGCTTCAGGGAATAATTGTGCGAATATAGCGGAGCCTCCGGGAGTGTTTAATGCCAGGCTATGTCGAGGCCACGTTTTACTGGGCCTGCGCGTTATGCGTAATGCTGGACCAAGGACGAAAATTATCTCAGTAACGAGTTTCGTAAAAGCGGCAATGGGAACTAATGAGACTATTGGGTCCCCCGACTTGTTGTATGTATATTTTTATAGGGCATAACTTTAATTTTGCAAGGGATGTTTAATTTTAATGATAGAGATGTAAAGCGTTTCATGCCAGACCAGAGCGTGGTAAACAAAGTGCTTTCACTGATAAATGCTAAAAGCGGAGAGGGAAGGGTTCGCGATAAACTTAAGGTAAAAGCGTACTCACCGATGTGGAAGCGCTGGCGTCACATGGGACTTGAACCTCGGACACACTGCACATCACTGAATATTTAAAATAATGAAAAGCCCGGACAACGGACCGGGGCGTTCCCTTTTAAAAATGCACTGCACTCGGGGTTTTACTGCGGCCGTGCAGGTTGGTCGGACAGAAATTCTTAAGACCAGGATAACAGTGTCGTAAAGGAGGTGGTTCCTGAAATACCAGTTAGACATAAACACATTGGCTCGGCTGAAAACCGAGGATACAGTTAAACTGAAGTTACTGCTATGCTCCAATGAGATAGATCACTTGTTCCACCTGGATTGACCACACCGGCAGCCATACTTCCTATACCTACCGCATAAAATTTCAGCCAACAGTAAAATTGTAACCAAAATATACTAACATCAAATTATTATAGATTTTAATTATTCACTCATTTAAGAACAACCTGCTTAGACTGATTAGGCATAATCTAAATGTTTACCGTTGATACTCAAATTACATTTGGAGTTATCTATAACGACATAATACAGACGGCGTTTGTATAATTTAGATATTAAACGTTCATTAAAAGATTTCTCAACAGTTTCAAATATTCTTCTGTTAAAGTTATTAATTTGTAAGTAAATTTATAGTCTTCAAAATTTTATAATCAAGCCGTTTCTTAGATAACTAGTAGGTACCTATTATTCACTTAAATTTCAATATATTTACTAAGTATATAGATATAAACCCATGGCACCTATCTTAAATCTCATCTTTGTAGGTAATTACCTACTTACGTTTTAATTAGGAAAAGAGTATTCATATAAAACTTCTAAACTGGATGTCACAAAAAAAGTAATCACGAAAATAGAGCGGCCTTTCTAATTAATTCTAATTAGCCGCCGGTAGGTGGCTCTATTACGGCTAAAAGGAAGCGGGGGAGTTTGGAAAAGCGTCAATGTCCCGTGACGTTAATTTAATACCATTTTACTACAGGATTAGTACCTCCCATGCTCCATTTGAATAATTTTGTCATTGATTTGGGTAAAAGAAACGGCATTATGTCACTTTGTACATCAAAATACACAAGTTGGTAGTTACTATTGGAACGCATCTATCTTATCATGAGATCTCATCGTTTGTCAGTTAAGATGAAGGTATTAGAATTCCAAATGTTTTTTTTGATAGCTCTCAATATAAAAGCTGAACTTGACAACGCAAGCCACAGAGCAACTACGTAGGTACCTATCTACCTAAACAAAAGAGAAACGCCTACTTACTCCTTTTTATTTAAAATACAATAACCAGTATTTCCATGTATTTTAATAATTATGTACGTTATCTACAAAGTTAATAGTCTAACAAATAATGTAATATAATTAATGTAAATGTCAAATGGTAACCAAAGACATAAATTAAAATCATTGGACCACAAAACTTCCGGCCGGTAACAATTTGTAAAAAATTCAGTCAAATACTTGTTTGCATTGTAATATGTCTGATACCATCAGATATTAAAGGAGATAGTGGATAATTATAATTAATTAAGCAATTTGTCTTCTCTATAACTTAGTGATTTATTTAATTTGGTATTTAAAATTCTGTTTTATAACGAACCACTTTGAAGTAGGATATAAGGTACTCATTTTATTATTATAGCACCTACTTATTTATTTGAATAAAATATACATAAGCTTAAGATATTTACAGTCTACGTGGACTTGAATATGCAAGTCCGGATAATTTACGAGGAATTTTGTCAAGCTCCCTGCTGAGGATATTTGGCTCAAAACCATTGGTTGGTTTCCAAAATCCATTAGACATGTCCCATTTCACAGAACAACGTAATAATGTAAAACTTACTGCAAATTGATGGTCGTGGTTGCTTGTTATTTTGCATAATCAAATTGCCGCAATTCAATTGCAGTTACTATGCAAATTCAAACCGAAAATGAGTGCTAAATCTCTGTGAGGGTGACTTTGTCCCTTGTTTGCCCCGATATATGCAAAACTTTTTACCAAGATCAACAGAAACTAGACTAGTTTACAAATATAAATGCCCGCTATTGAAATAAAACTACTTTTAAACGGACTATCGCGGTTTATTTTAATTTTAGTTCTTGACGTTTCAACACCTTTACAGGTGTCAATGTCACGGGCAAAATGGGATCTGAGAACTGAGACCATGATATACCAAAAGAGATAATGTAAAACAAAGTCGGGGTTATTTACAACACATAACTCGAGAACGGGTGGCCCGATTTCATGATTATTGATTTGTTAGATTTCGCCTATGCCGGAATAGCTGAATAAATATGAAAAACAATGGAAAATTTACTAAAGAACAATTATGGGAACGGGGATAACTGACACGCGTGACACCATAGGACACAGTTAACTAGTTCTAAATAAATAAAATAATTAAACCTAGAATTACGTGGCATCTATCATAAATAATCTAATTAAGTGTGCAGTGTTCTCAGTGGGAAAACGAAGTTACGTTACCAGTTACTTGTATTGTTTATTATTCTAAAAATGTCATACTATAGAAACACATGCCGTGAATGACAAAGAATCGAACGATCATTGGTTATTTTTAGCTCCCATCATACATTGGTCGGTGGGTGGTATGTGACTATCTGTGTCAATATCATTGTTCACACGACGTTTTTTTTCCTGCACTTGTTAATAGAAAACCAATCACGAACGAACAAATGAATTCTCCGATTCATTTATTTTTAAACTTCATTATAACTTAGGGCTGATTTTTCATCGTAAGATAATTTTGAAATTTTGACAGTTTTTTCTTACAAAAACGGTTAAACTTTAATTTTATTTCTCGAATAAAAGGTATCTGACGATGGCAAATTATTAATCAGGTAAGCAGATATGTATCATGTTATTTACAATACAGCAGCTTGCTAACAAATGTTTTTTAAACCGAGAATTATTATAAACTTTATTTAATTTGAAATTGAAATAACATTTTTCAATGTATTTCTTAAGAAACCATGCAAAAGATACCAAGCTAATATATTAGTGTGCAGTATTCAATTTCGCACCGGAAATACAAAACAAGTGAAATCACATAATATTCAACATGAATACAGCCCACACAACTGATGCAATTCATTCATTTAAATGTATTCAGGTTACGCCCTCATGTTATCTTTCCTACATGTATGGCTTACAAAATAATGCAGTACGTTTAAAGAACCAAGAATAGCATTTCTTATATAAACAGAAAAACAATCTAATTATATTCCATTTTTTTTACATTGGGACAAAGTGTACCACCTCCCTTATTTGTAAACTGGATTGATAAGGCAGAGAGCCAAATATATAGCTCTCTTTCTTGCAACCTATATTGCATATGCTTTCATCTCTTTCCCACTTAGGTATTGGGATACACAGAGAATAAATATTGCGGCCTTTTCACGGTTTTTTATCCTGAAACATGTTGTTGATTGATTTTTTCATATTTTAATGTGTATTATTTTATTAACGTGTTATGTGTATCTCCATTAATGTCGAGATATATCTAAAAAAAATTGATTTAATCTCTTAATTCATCTTTAAATTCGCAGTTTTTGTGTTCTTTTGCGACGGAGGTCATAACAAAATGAAATAAACACTTTAAAAAAATAAATAAACCGTGAATACTTTATCAGATATACAAACACAATTTTGAGAGTTATTTGCATATATACTGGTCTGAGTTAGCTCACAAACATCAACATAAAATGTACGCTTCAAAATCAATTATTTTACGCTCAAACTTTGGATATTATATCACTGTATTACGTTATGATGCAACGTATCGTATAATATAAGGCAACAGTTGAAAAGCGAGCGTCGACAGGGATTGATATACGGCGGGCAAACGCGTGCTGACTCACAACTATCGGTTTGTAGGATTGTAGGCTGGCGTAAGGCATAAGCGGCGCGAGAATGAAAGCGGGAGCGATTTTCGATATTACCGACCCGGTGAGAGTCTGAAAGGCGATTAATTTAATCCGTTATCAAATCAGCTAGCTTCGCTTGTGATTGGCTGACCAAAAACTAACTACCAATCAAATGGCTTGATATTAGGTTTGATAGATAATTAACTGTGTGCTTGTGCCTAATTGTTTAATTACGACAAGGTAAGAGCCTGCATTAAGGTCAGCCTACTTATATCAATAAAATTACTAATTAATGCATTAATTTTGTAGCAAATGTAGTAGGTACCTACGTTAAAGTTATTTCTGTACAAGAATTTTACGTAAACATTCATTGTTTTAGTCAATTTTTTATTGTATTATTCTGCTATAAGGAACGAAGACGAATCCAAGAGATCAAGCATCATGAAAATCGGTCCATCGGTTCTTGAGGTATAATTAGTGTTGTAACTAATCCGACTTTGTTTAAAATGTATAGATTACTTTTTTATTATTATGTGTAGATACATGTTTTTTATGTAGGCGTACCTACGAAAAAAATGCTGCACTTAAAACAACCGTTTCTCTAGCTTCCGTTTGTAAGTAACTTTTTAACACTTCTTATTTTTAAGTCTGCGTTTGCTTATAGTTTGGACCTCACCGTGAGACCTCCCTATACGTGGAATTTTTACGTAAGCTACTACCACTGCTACCGCTGTCGAAGTAAATTTATTTCGAAGGCAGGTATTGAAGTGGTATGATGCGGTAACTTAAATATAAGCCACTGTATATGAGCCAGCGTTGAGTTACTGAATACCGAGAAAGCTTTTAGCAAACTCCGATCTTTCACTGCAGGTATATTTTTACACTTAAGAATCACATTATAACGTTATAAAACCAGTGGACGCAAAATGTTTCTTTATAAAGTGATGTAACCAGAATACATTCAGCAGTGGAGAATACACGTTTCTCTAAAGAGATTGCAGTACTAAATTCTAAAAGCTTATCACAGCTAGCTTTATTATGATTACTAATGAAAATGCCACCCCGTTCTTTTGTATTTTTGCTCTAAAATAAAAACAAAGCAACGTAGCATGGCGGGAGAGAGGGCGAGACTGCAGGGCAGGGTCGTCACGCAGTCGTCACGTAGTCGTAACGCTCCGGGCGAAGCGTCGCCGCCGCCAATCTAAATAATTGACCCGTCCGCTGTCCGTCCAACTGTGCAACTCCTTAGTTCAACCAACAAACGAATGGAGACGACCTTCGATTTATTTGCTCCGACAATAAACAACGCCTACTTGTGCGTAATTTAAAAGATCATTTATTTATAAAGCTTCATATACAATGCTAAAATTCATGTTATATCTTGAAATATTGATTGTCAATCACTTGTGTGTGGGCTACAAACATAAGATTTCGAATATTATTTGTTGTTACGGAAAATTGATTCACCTACGTACAGCGAGTATATATTATTTGGTTCGGCCGTTTTGTGATAAAGTAAAAGTCCATCTACATTTCACGATTGTTGGAAAAGTTTGCAAACGGCCGGCTCCACGCCATTCCATTTTCGTATATAACAGTAAAGGGTGGAAGTAAGAAGTAAAAAGAGGAAAAAAAGTATATTATTAGTCTCTTACCGAAATGGAATTGGAACATTTCGTAGAAAATTCCAGAAAATATTCACTTCGCTTTACTTAGCCGAGGGCAGCCATCATACTTTCGGTACTTTTACCTCTACACAATTTAATAAAAACCCTGGCGTGGAATATAATATTTCCACTAGGTACATCATTTATTTGAGATCTATTTGCGTCTGTTGAATATAAAAAGTATTACACGTCTGAACCCTGAATATTTAGAACTTATTTTAAATAATAGTTTTATTTTATTTTCAGATTCATCTCATTGTAAAAATAAAATATAACATTCAAGTAAATTATTAGGTATTAGCATAATATTTTGATTGTTGTAAAACTAAGGTAAAATTCAAGTGAGACGTAAAAATACTTCTATAATATCTATTAAAAACCTTACGGCTTAACTGCCGCTAAACTTTGACGCTTTCCCTAAAGTTCTAACCTTTATCAACATTCAAGTTGGATGTAATCCACTCAAAATGGTTGTTTTAGAGAACATTAAACTTTATATCTACTGTACTACACAATCTATAGAAATATTATTTTTCAAAGGACAGCTTCGAAAATAAAGATTTCTTACAACAGGTGAAAACATACCCTAATCAAATTAACTTGGATACGTTTTATCATAATCATGCGCACAAAAATCGAATTTATTTTTTATATCGTTCAAAGCAGTCAATAAATAATACAGCCAATCGCTGTAGACTATTTCTAAAATCGAACTGTCAAACGTCAATGTAATGAAGACTTTATATATTTTTATGTTTTCTTTGACGATGCCGCCAAGAAGAATGAAGTAAAGGTAAAATAATAGTACTGGCGTTGGATGGGGCCAAGCTTCATTGTATAGCCATCTGAAGGGAAAAGTTACGACCACGACAGGTGTGATGCCGAATTAACTTCTTATATAAAGACGCTTTTTATACAACACCGACTGCTTAATGAGGCCGAGGGATCACAGTAATGAAACGCGAGGTGTCTCGGACTTTTCTTCTCGGCCTCTTTTCCCAGCTTAATTAAGACCTTTTTGGGGATTAAAACTTGATTCCTCGACTATCCCGTAGTTAATATAATGACAAGCATTAATATGCGTAGTTTTAATGCTTTCTAACGAGCGACCAACCTGCACGGAGCGTAGTTTCGTCATAACACACGGCACAGTACCTGTAACAAACATAAACGATTAACATACCGAACAGTTTTATATATAGATGTCTATTTTAATAATATGGGAAATCAATGTCGTAGTAAATTAAGTTGAACGCACAAAACGCACGCACCGAGAACTCGTTCCAATTTTGATCGCAGTGACATTTTCGACGGGTCCGTTATCTGATGACTGGTCATTGAACTCTCGATGGGATTTTAAAACAAAAACGTGAGACATACGTTTGGTCGGGTGCGAGTGTCACTGATCGAGTGTGCAGACAAGGCGCGGGCTATAATACGACATGTTTCATTCAATCAGACAGCGGATGCATCGTGTGTCACTGACCCGTCCTGAAACATATGTTGGCGAGTACCTGCCTACAATCAATATTCATGAGCCATTGCAGTTATGTCGAACATGAACGCCTTTATGGTGAATTTCACTTTATTTTACGTTGCGTGAGGCATTAAAAGCCATAACTAGTTACACATTTCAGAGGGAAATTCAGGCTAATAGATATCCGGATAGCATAATTTTGAAAGATAAGCTTAAGTAGAGCTTTTTAGGGCCGCCATTTTGGCATGATGGTGAGGTTCATAATTACCATGTCCGTTCTTACGGTTAAGTATTTGTATATACATTAAGTTATTCAACATGATAAATAGGTAAAAATATTTGCAGAGAAATTAATGATTTCAATCGTGAAGAACTTACAAAATGTACAATTTACCAAAATGTATCTTAAAGTGGAATCTAAAATAATTATTTTATTTCGCAAGTCCCAATTTTCGAGGTAAAATTTAAGAGTCACCGGTTTCATACTTATACACTTAATATTATACATTTATACGAATTTTACGGTGAATAACGAATTTGCAGAGAAACTCTTAAGAAGAGAAGAAATTTTTAATTAGGAGTAAAAGATTTCATCGGGCGTTTCTGAAAAGATTTTCTAAGGCGTGTTAATTAATTAAAGTGGGTTCCTACATTTCTTACAATCTTACGTTACTCTACGGAAATAGGATTGGTGTAGACGGCAGGCCAAATGTATGGGATGTTTCAGTTTGAGTTGAAAAAATATTTGTTAAGTGAGTCCGTTATAGCATACCAAACGTGATAGAATTCGAAGTCTAAGTAGTCAGAAGAATTCCTGTTAAAATAGCTGCAACGTATACAAACATGTCAAGAACAAATACGCCTCTAAAAGGATCGATGGATAAACAAAACTTTTGTATACATATTGCTATACTTTCTTCTACATTTTAGTTATATACTTTTGCATATAAGTATCCCATTACACATGCATTTTGCATATACCGTAATCTAAAATAATAACTATTAGGTAATATTTAAGTTATTTCTAAACGAATATTAGACAAAAATTTTCGGGCCTTTTAAATTCCTTGATTTTACTAAAAATATCAAACAAGAATTAAGTAGGTATATATTTTTGTTCCTTGTATATGATTGAGAAAATTTTAATTATTAAAAGCTGTATGTATGATAAAAAAACTTTAAGGAACAGACAGTTAGTAAGTAACCCTAAAATGAATTAAGTCTGCAAATATTGGCAAATTGACTATAAATTAATTAACGTAGGTATCGGTTGCATCGCGTATCGTCGGAAGGCAGTATAAAAACTAATTGAACTGCAGGAGAATGTCATCGTAGCGATAAAATTACAATTCATGAAGGCGCCAGATGTAGGTACACAAGTTTATAGTCGAAGCGCAAATTGAAAACGGTGACGGTGGACAATTGCCTCCGAGTTATTGTTTAGCTATTAAAAATTGATGGGAAAATTGATGGGTAAACACAGCAAATACTGTTTTACCTATGTAAGGTAGCAATATACGAGCATTGATCAATATACTGAACATTTTCTTCGTAAAGTAAGTACTTATGGGACAAAAAAATCTTCTAAAAGAAGTGGAATCTTATTTAGATATAAAGACCTTGGAGTAGCCAATATGAATTGACCAGAATGTGTCGCTTTATTCACATAAATTGAGAATACATATTGGCAGTTAGCCCATGACCGAAATAAATTGATGAGGTTATATGTTTTCTGCAGAATGTTTTAATATATATTATGTAAAGATAGTATATAGTTTGCTTCTGAATAAATTACAGAAATAGTGGTTGATGCGGAATAATTACTTGTAAGTCAAATACAAATATAATTTTGTTGTGATTATTAATAATGTGATTATAAAATTAAATAACACTCAGTAATTATAGTTATTGGACTGGCCTGTTGGTCAGTGATCCTGACTGCAAAACAAGAGGTCGTGGGATCGATCCCACCCAGAGCAGATCTTTATGTGATGAGCATGATCATTTGTTCTGCGTCTGTGTGTAATTTTATCTTTATTATGTAGGTATGTATTTAGAAATATCTAAGGATGTTTTGTTTATCCTGGTTACCATAGTACAGACTCTGCCTAGCAGGATAAATGACGGTGTAAGAGGTGTCCCGAAATATTATAAAAACAAAAAATTGGGTATTATTGACTGCTATATAATTGTTACCAAGTGTTTTGTTTGATAAGGCGTTAAAACTATTGTATTTTAAAAGTAACATAAAGCATTAGATCAGATAAATTTAATCAAAAGCCTTTGAAAGCCAACACAAGAAATACGTCTTGAATTATGGGGCCCAATCTTAACATTTCACTCGAACAAGATGAAAGCAAAGAAAACATGTCGCAAATAACGAGTTCATGTCAGAATTTTCTTAGAACAAACTCATCTGTTTTATCTTCTGAAATAATAAAAATGTTATCTTTTGCCAACTACAATACGAGGATAAATTTCTTTAAGTAAGTTAAGTCCAGTAAATATTTTAATAAATGAAATCATTTACTTATATTATACTTCGTATGTAAGTATATCTTTTCTTTAGTTACCTAACTTATAAATCTACTCTAACAAAACCATCGAGTTGTCCATCTACATTTTTTACATCCACCGAATTCGATTTTGTATACTACTTAATTATATTGTAATAATGATTGAACTGCAGGAAACTATCAACGGGAAACATAATTTAAAAACAAAATTAACGATGACTCTTTTGATAAAAAAAAATGACAGCATAAAATTATCTTTAAACTTAATTGCTTGAAATTTCCAAGCGTAAAGGTAAATTACGCGTGCTTATTAAATTTTATTTTATACAATTTTGTCACTCCAATGCGCGCTACGGAATTCATGCTGATACTCCGTTTATAAACGACAGAGTTTATAAATAATTATTTTTTATCCTAATGATGCGGTCCCGCCTCGAACTACAAAGTATGTATCGATTGGGCGAGCGGCAGGCGGTTGGCGGGAGGAATCGGCCCGCCCGTAGCATCTCATTCTATTTTCGAATCTTTCGAAGGGAATATTATCATCCACGATTATCGGACCGGTCCGCGGTCATATTTTGTATAATATAACGACTCATGTGAATGCCGTGTACGCGTTATCGATACGTAATTAAAGCTGCCAGTCGAATATCGATATTCATGATCGCTGCTGTATAATGAAGCGATTTACAAACGAACCAGATACCGAGTTGTAATCGAAAAAATGTACTAGCGCGGTCGTTTTGTCGTACACCGCGTGGGTATACAACATTGTAGATTATCTATATTATGAGTGAGAACATTTAGAAACCATATTTAAAATGCGTTGATAAAGCAAATTGAGCGTGGGTCGGTAAACTGTTTTTATAATTCCCCGCACTAAGGGTAAGACCAAAATGAGTGAATGTGTGGGGTTCTGAACACGGGTACGATAAAAACGTTAATTTACGTGGATGATAGAACTGTAAGCCAATATTCCCTACCTATACGCGTGTATTAAGATGGATACGGCCTCGTACAACTCACAGATTAACTCGCTTTATATACCAAAATTTTACTAGTAAATTATGATGTCGTATAAATTATTGTTGTTTGAAAATTTATACATATACTAGCTGTTTCCCGCAGCTTCGCCCGCGGTCTCAATCATTTTTAATATAATTGTGATGCAAGCTATGCTATCTTTCAAGTTGGATACTGTACACGGTGCGCAAATATTATATAAGTAGTTTAGGAGTCCATCCCGAACAAACAACGTGGCGCGTAATTCTTATATATTAACACAATAGATTTAAAAAATACTTTTATTTATCAATTATTATTTTTTCGGGTCCGTTTATATTGAAGGATTGTGATGGTCTTGTCTACTCTACCTTGAAATTTTAATAAATTGTGTGATCTTGGCATTACAAAGATATACGAAGTAGACATAAATATGAAGTCAGTCCTGATTTGAATAAATTTCTAATATAAATAAACTGCTTTGTGCCCCGCCAAAAGTAAGAATATTATAATAAATTATTTGACACTTACTATACTAAAGCTTCAATATATAAGCAATTTTTTCTATAAATTCATTTAATAGTAATTTATTTGGAATTAAAATTTATATTCGATGGTCTCCCGTTTCAAAATTATCTTAAAATACATTATTTTTAATATAGTATGTATAGGTTCAAGTTAAACATGTAGTCTGTCTGATATTCATACACACAATTTTAAAAACATATTTTAATAATAAAGTATAAATAAATAAACGGTAGGTTATTTAAGTGTAATTATGTATGGATACCAAATAATACAAGCTATTTTGAGCATGCAACTCAACTCTTTGTATTTATTTCCATCAATTGTTTCTATGCGCTTGTTTCTTTTTTAGTCCTTCCAATATCATCATACATACTACATCCAAGAAAGACAAAATTTATAAAATAATATGTTGTTAATAAAAAACTAAAAACATAAACAAAGTTGGTAGAATGTTTAAAAAATAATACCTTAGTTTTCATATGCATTGAGGAGTTTATTTCAATTACGCAGCGCTTATACGAAATAAGATGGTATCGATCCCGAAAATTTTATAAACACTTACGCCAAGGCCAATTAACTTACTTGCATTACAACAAAAGATTAAAAAAAAATAGTCAAATAAACCCAGCTTCAGAAGATTTAAAGGTTAAGTATCCACGCGCGGTATAAAAGTAAAAATCATGATTGGATTCCCAAAATTTTGACTAACGGGGCACTCTCCGCGCACTAAAAACTTTTTTATGTTTAAATCAGTTTGTTTGGGATTTGTCTAATCAGATTGAAAGACTTCCGAGCTGTAATAAAATACATACATACTTTTATACCCACCTACGTGGAAACTGCACCCTCGTTCTATATATTCCGTAGTTTTTCCAATCATACCAACATAAAATACGAAATTGTTCTCCTTGTACGTGTATCAGGTATTACAGTTACTGTATTGCGATGCTACGCTCTCATATCTTTGTCTCAAAACATTAGGTAGGTACTAGGCTTGGAACCAATAGCGGAAGCAGATATATACTGACGGTTTGCAATAACAATAATGCGGGAACGAAGCTGGGCGACCTGCCAGGGGTCTATCGATCCATACCACAGCACCGCACCAAAAGAACAAGACCTCCGGAAATATATTTCGAACCCCCTTATTTAAAGGTTCACTCATAATAGAGGGGGGCGAGGAAGTTCAATGTAATCTGGCCTCACAGATATACAAGTAGGTCAGAGGGAAAATTTACAAACACTACTCCCCGCGATTTTTTTGCTAAATAAACTGAGAAAATTCTTTCCGGGTCAATGTAAATGGGGATGTTTACTTGATCGAACAAGATACGATGATATTTAGTAGCGAACGAAAGTAGTAGGCTGGGAAATAGCTTTCGGTTTTCGATAATAAAATGGAGATGTGGGGATAACATTCGGTTGCTTCATATGTATGTACCTAGGTACTAACCTGTAATTATGATAATGAAATATTTTAAAAGATCAGTATATTATAAATCATTAGATACCTAATATCTTCTTGTTTTATAAAAGTCATTTTTGTTTAATTATTTATTCGTCATAATCATAAATTTTTAAACAACACTTATAGCCTCATTGACCTATAAGTAAAATTAAATGTACAACGATAATTTTATAATAACTTGTGCAGGAAATTACATTTTTACAAAAAAGCAATACTATTTATTGCATAGATGTTACTTGTTACACGCGATGATTTTGTTTTCAAAGCACTTAGCAAATTATAACTATAATTATTTAAACGAAATTACAGTGAGCATTAACACTTTGCAAATGTTTTTAATTATGTTTTCTTAGTCGCATTTAAATTTGAAATATTCCCATCAAAAGCGCAGCTCTTAACATTATCTAAACACGAAATCTCTTTGTTCCACTGACAGCCATATTACATAAAGAAATATGAAGCCCACTTGTAACCAAATTAGATATTTTTTTACCAACGTCAATAAATCGTTGGGCCCTCAAGTACCTACCAACTTATTTTCGAGTTACGTCAAGTTTCTTCTCGAGATAAGTACTACCTATCCAATCCAACATACCATCCAGTTTTAAAGGACCCATAAAAGGGGGCCGCATTTCCTCATTACGGCTTTATTTTGTTATCTCGGGCGGAGGCGGAGGATATCAAGATATATTGGGCGAATATAAAGGTACTAGAGAAAGGGACCCGTGGGTCGACAATCAAGCGAACTCCAGATAAAATATTTAAAGGTCACCTTAAATGCTAGCCTTTCCAAACCACTCGAAGCGGCTCAAGCGATTTAAATTCTTGGATTGGGAATGGTTTCTGTTTAAATTATGTCATTATGTTGACGCCGAGTTGAACTCATTGGGTATATTTGTCAAACCTTGGGTTGGTTTTACATAAATGCAACATTTATGGAGCATATTCAAAGCAATGTTTTTACTTTTTATTTTTAATTTGATTTAGCCTTCATAGCATTACTTATGAGCCTAATTAGTTAATCATTATGAAAACTATTTATTTAAGTATCAAAAAACTGCTAGCAAATAGGTGATAAAGTAGAAAATTTTTATCGCAGCGTGAGTTCTACGTCTTAATTAGTTATGGAAATAAGCTCAAATATATTTGTACATACTTAATTATCTTTAAGTACCTACCCAAAGGTAAGGTAAATGAAATATTTTTTTATAAACACGAGATTTTGACTACATATAAGTTGTGTTGCCAAAAGTAGTTAGATTTGCTCAGATTATAATCTAGTAATTGTCCCTATATAATTGAAGTCGGCTCAGTGGTACGTATCAGGTGAACAGTAGTAAGTTAATAGTTTGCCGTAATATAGAGCCATAGAGTTAGATTGCATGCAAGAAACGAGTACCATTGCAAGTTCTAATTTAGAATATTGCATTTCTGTGTCGATAAAATAAAAGCGGACTGTATTTTTACTTGTTTACTGTAGGAGTTGAAGGAATATTTATTTTAAACTTTTAAGGCTGCGATTTGGCCATTTATTTAGCCATTACGCGTAATAAAATCTTCAATACTTTTCGGTATTTTATTGCAAGTTATGGTACGTAAAACCAATGTAATATATTATTTTAGGTATTCATAAATATCCTAAATAATCAAGTATGTTTAATTTATTTATTGGTAACTTATTAACCAATAATTCTAAAAACATAAACTTAACAAAAGAAAATCAATATTTTTTAAATAGATTGTTAAGTGACAAAAAAAATATCCTACCTTTGACTAACATCAATGCGTTTCACACATGAAAATGTAATCGCTTCTTTAACAACACTTATTTACAGACTTTTCTTGTACTTTTCATGTTGTTTGTCATTTTCATCACAGTTTTGACAACGTTACACGAAACGTTAAACACTGAAGGCGCGAATTTATTATGAAACTTCAGTATTTATAACATTTATTTTATCGAGCAACCTACTTATTTGTATGTGTATTGTTAAAGAATAACGCAGTATACATAATTAATGGTTATTGAGGAAATTGGTAGCTGTATGAACGATGAACCATTAGCTCTGAATAAAAAGTCAGGCATCCTTAGTTCCACCTTTGTAACTATGGTTTTATAAAAGCATAGGTACCTATTTTTCAGTAGTATTTTTTTTTAATCTAGTCGAGCAAAATTGCAACATGCTTGCATTAAGTAAATAATTCAGAATACAATAAACAACAGAATCAAACAATTGCCGAGTCCATTCCCTTTTTCATTTACGTTTCTGACAAAGCCTAGCTGAATGCCAAAATAGCTGTTACAGTAAAAGAAAAATCTGTCATTGGATTGTAGTCTCTATAATGGAGGTACAAAGGTTATTTTTAGTTGGATTATTGGTTTTTCTATGGGAAGTTTGCGTTGTGTAGGCAAGTTTTGCGTCGGCAATGAGTGTCCGACGGCACGCGACGTTGCGTGTAGCTAAAACCCGCCCAAATTGCTTCCACAGTTCGTACCTGTGGTTTCAGTTTCACTGTAACATGACAACCTTATACATTGTATCATTGTACGTGTATAAACTTAATTAAATACTAATTGTTTTGTACTTCATTGTAAATGAGCAATTATTGTCACTTTCCTGTTATCTTTCTGTGTTAGCGGAGCAGAATGTTGAAATTGTTACCTACTTGATCATGTTTTTTTTTATATTGTAAACATGAGGTTAAAATACTTATAACACTTTTTAGGAACCAATTAATACTTATATGTTATTTTCATTAACTATATTGTTTAAACCTATTACAACTAACATCATTCTTGCTGAAGGTGTAAATTGAAATATATTTTTTTAAAGAATATGCTAAAAATTTACCTTCTTTGTCTCTGCATAATTCAAATGTTGGCAGAAAATATCGTATGGTACGCATGAAGAATAAATAAATTTTCCTACTTCGCAATAATATAATTATGTATATACGTATGAATTTGCAGTTAGGCAGGACCATATTTTAGGCACCAATTCTTGCAAAAGAGTGTACAATAGATGCAAAAACAAACACCTATCAAATTGTTTGCCAAATATAATGGCTGACACATTCTGCCGGCAATTGAATGTTAATCGATTGGCCGATGATTGCTGCCTTACATTGTGAATACAAACAATTATATTAATTGCTTAGTATCCTGTAATGGACGTGTCGATGAATATTTACTTAGTAATACAATACCTATAGGATGGACTGGCTAGGTATCTACATATTAACAAATAGTACAAACAAATTGTCTAAGTGATTCAATGCTAGACTTCAATAAAAAAAAACTCCAAGGAATAAATTACTTTGTTCTGTGTCTTGTGTGTAGGATTAGAATTTCTACTCAAACATTATAGTATAAACTTGCATAATGTAGTATCAAAACTACATAAATATACTACCTAAAATTTAGTTTAGTTATTATAACTAGGTTTCTGTCAAATTAGAAGTGTACAATCTTCTCCTTATGTGTCCTTCTTACACATCCGACTTTTGGTAGAGAATGCCTAAGGAGTTGATTCCACTATTGTACATTACATTTTATATATGTGCATAAAGTTTAAATAAATAAATAATAACTAAAACTAAAGTTAGTATTTTAGTCCGCAAAATTATGAATAATTTCATAATTTTAGATAATTTAGAAGTATATTTACATACCTAAACATTTAGATAACAGACAAAATGTTTTAATCCATGAATAAATAATCTAAATTCTTATCTTAAATATTAATATATTAATAATTTACCTAATTATGTCACAAGATCTAGTGATCTTGCGGCATAAATAAGTAGTAATAGACTAGTAGAGATTAAAGTTTTGAAAATTTACATAAGGCTTTGAAATTTAGACGGAATTTATTGTTATCAACCTTTATTCGTATAACCTTTATATTGTACAACTTTACCCGTTATACATTTGATAGATTTTAGTATATTACGAGGACTATATCCCGATAATTAATTGGGATATGGTCCTATACCACTTTTCTTTAAATATTGGTGATTTTGTATACAATCTTCATCTTCGGACAAAGAGATACATCATAATTACCTGATTACATCTTAGTCAACACCTTTGCAGGTGTCATGGTCTGTCCGTGACCATGACACCTGACGTGTTGAAACGTCGGGAACTAAAATCAAAATAAACCGCGATAGAATCCGTTTAAAGTAGTTTTATTTCAATCTCTAATATTCGCGTAAACCTCAGAAAACAATATGGTTTTCAGCTAAATCCGATAAGACTGGCAGGCGACCCCAACATAGCTTGGAAAAGGGCTAGGCAGATGATGAGATGATGAAGAAAGACATTTTTGATAGTCCATAATTAAGAATAAACCTTATCTTTAGTTCATTTATGTATATTATACTTATTTATAGTATAAAGTAGGTATATTTTATTCTAATATAAGTTGTATTTCAGATTTCATCAATCTGTGTTAGTTTTATAACACTATTCATACTTACATAAAACTGTGATAATAAAGATTTATTAATGAATAAACTGCCAATAAAACGGCTAATAGGTTAATAACACTTTATAGCCTGTAATTAATATAATACAATTCACACTAATACACTCTACTTTTTACAATCTGTTATCACTCACACCACACTCACACAAGCATAATTATTATTACAGCCACTATCAAAACGCGGGAAGGCAATTAATTTAACAAACATACGCGGTCTCGACTGCTCAAGACAAATATTCGTACTGAGACACATTCCGTAGCAATGTCGTTTGGTTATTTTTATAAAGAGCATTAGTAAAAACCAATGTCACACGGCCATTGTATATTTATACTCCCTATAAACGAATCGTCCCTGTAGTATTGTACTATAACCCTTTGCACATAAAAAGGTAACGTTTTTACAATGAGTTTTTACTCTACTTTTTACGGGTTACCGCAGTTACGAAACAAAGTGACGGTCGTTATTAGGCTAAAGATTATAAAAAAATTACGGTATTCATCGCTGTTTTGGATAAAAAATTGTAATAGGTCTCGTTTAATGCTAAAGTGCCGAAAAATTGTGTTTTACCCTTTTTTCTTGCTCTCCTTTTCATATTTTTTGCAGATAATGTTTGTAAATCATGAACAGTTCTAACCAAATGTGTTTAAAACATTAATGTTAATGATTTTAATTAGTGATTAACTAAATAATTAGATAACTTACGGCAATAGAAGTAAACTTAAGATAAACTTAGTTAGTTGGTAGTAAATAACTTATTAGTAAACGTGCCCAGTATGTGACCTTTTAACTGGAAACTACTATCTATATGAACATGCATAGAAATAGTGAGTTAAGAAAAACATAAAACCTAGTGGCATTTTACAAATAAGCTTACCTAAAGTTTAATTTATCAATAAATATCCACCAAAAGTCATTTGAGTATGTTTTGTTTTTCAAATGCATTGAGTATTGTAGAGTACAAATTAGGTATTGTAGAGTCATAAAAAAAGTAGGTAGGTAGGTATATTCTTTGGAAAGTACCTTTAATACAATCCAATCCTTAATACAAGAAGCTAGTTAGTTATTAACTATTGTTTTCGTATTGTCTCTACATCTTGACAAAAAAATATTTAGTAGAGTTAAAACTAGACAAAAATATGATGAGAACAAATAGTTTTCTTAACAATTCTCTCTTTATGTTAGATTTTTTGTAAGTAAACGAAACAAAATGTTCTACTATAATTTGTAAATAATAAATAAATACTTATTCACAATACTTTATTTCAAAAATCAATTCAAATTATTTAATTTATTTCAAAGATCAACCATTTTAGTACCAAAATAAATATATTTAAGGAGCGCTTGTTACACAGCTCCTCCTATACTGATGACAACATTATGTCATCTATAATTGTGTCCTATTAACCTACCATTTTTCATACACAATGAGCAATTATAAGTAATGAGGGCTTCAATAGTATTGTGTGGGCGATCTACAGGCTATTGTTAGGTATTTTAATACCGACTCTGATTCATCTGCATCTCTTAATAAGTTATGTTTATTTATAAGCTCATTGAAACATTTGTTTTTGTTTCCTTTATTGTTCTAATTAAAACTATAAATGATAAAACAGACTTATCATATACTTTTTTATATATTTTTGAAATAATATGGAAGTTCAGGACAAGTTTTGTTATTCACAAAAAGGAGAGACTTGATAAAATGATAAAACAATTTACACAACCCCATAATCAACATCAAAATATTCTGTTTTTTTATTTAGTATTTTTTTGGTATTACCTACACGAAAAAATCAATACATTTTTTTTTTATAAAAATATTTAATCAATCTATTCATAGCATATTCATAAACCGTATAAACGTTATAATTATACCTCCTAATCTAAATTCATATACCTATGCTAACGTTATCTTTTACATAAGATAGCGCGATTTACCTCTCGGCCCTCCGGCTTATTCAAGGTAAAGTAGTGTGCGCGATTCTAAATGTAGATACGGGAGGGGAAAAAGTCTTGTGTGCGTGAACGCTTCGAAGTTCCGCCACTCGATACGAGATGGCGTTGTATGAGCTGTCGTTGAAAGCAGACGTCTATAAATGTTTAGTTTATAATTATAATCATATTTTTCTGTTATGTATTATTACTATGTAGATTCAATATTTTGCAATACTTATATTATTTTCATTGTTTAGTAGGAAAAAACAAGCAATATAAATTAATATGAAATAAAACTGCTTGATTTAATGTTTAATGATTTAATAGTTTGCTGTGTCATTTGTAGAGTTACATATAAGTGATATTTATCAAAAAAAACTTCTAAACAGATAGTTAATACGGCGAAAAACACTATTATTTAGGAATAAATACGCACTGTGCTGCCACCGATAATACGGAAAGAGCCGGAACTAACGACCGTTCTCGTGCGATTGTCATCACGTAAACGACGCTACCTTTCACAGAGTCATAAAACGTAAGCTATTAACTTTAAGGACCTTTTTGCGATAACAAGCGACAGTCGCTTACAGCTATTTGGCATTTACTGAACGTTTTAATAGAATTTGTTCAAGGCTTTTGGATCGGCAGTTTCGCGCCAAAACTTTCAAAATTAAATATCACAGTCTTTTTATATCGTTTTTAAACGTAGTTTAGTATTTTTTATTATTTATAAAATGACTCGTTTTAGTCGAAAAAATATACCAAGTAAAAAAAAAGAATTAGAAGTGTTTAAATAAAGCTTAAATGCCCAAAGATTTGACTGAAAAAATACTTTTAACTACTTGAAATATTGCCTTGGCAACTATTAGCAGAATACTAAAACATCATTCACTATTTATTCGTCACTAGGTCTAATAATACACTGTCTCAGACTATTTAGGTTGTAATGTAGCGCTAAATAAAAACGACTTAAATTCAAATTGTTTTTCAGTATTCGGAGGGAAGATATCTGACACTGCCAATTGTCACTAATATATAAAGTAAATATTCCGTTATTTTTCATAATCTTTCATACACGGTAAGTTATCATTTTCTAATATAGAAAAAGAAATGGATTTACGTGGAAAACTCGTTCCCATACTCAACACGAGTAGTGAGTACATTTCATAAGAAAATCAGTCGTAACAGGCTATTGATATTCTTGAAGTAATTATAATTATGTATTCCTATGGAAATCACACACGCTTACACGTAGCTACTTATAATAGTCACGCATGTGAACGTGAGTAATTTACCACCTGCAGACCAAGTCCAAATCGATTCAGGCGAACGGGAAACAGGAAATACGAAACGCCATTGGATTCCATAAGATTAATTTGAAATTTTGTAGAGCTGCTTATATTAAAATGGGTTTCTGCAGGTCGCTATAAATTTATTAAATATATAAAATATTTATTCGTATATTTTCAATTATTTCTATCATTGTTAGGTTATGTAGGTAATCCACTACGTTTCCTTTCAAAATTATATGGAGTTTCTTGCCAGTTCTTATCTATAGGAATGACATTTTGGAACCGCACCACTAGTTTTTTTTTCATTTCGAAAGAGCCTGGAAAGGCCTACTTGAAAAAAAAATTATGATTTTGATTAGTAGGTATTTCATGTGGTAAATAATTTTTAATTTAAAAAAGATTACAAAAAACTGCTTAAAACAGACGCAGCTCACAGAAGAAGGTAGGTTTTGAGGGAGCTTTTTCCTTACATGGTACATTTTGTATCTACCTAATATATAGCTTTACTATATTATCCTGGTACATTGACAGTCCTATTTGAATAAAAGAAGGAATGACATGGCGTATAATGCGTTTCTTTTTCTCAAACTCTACCCAGGTGATCGAACCATATACGTCATTCAAGTTGCTAGAAAGGGAATATTTTTATTTCTTTTCAATTATGCCAATTTAAATTAAAATATTCAGGTGCTTTAAACGCTTGCTTGGTCATTGTAAAATTTTATGATTTAACTCGTGAATTAGTGACTTTTAATACATCTGAATGGAATATTGACACATGTTACCTCTGTTCTGTTATCATATTATATATCCCTGAGCTGACTTCAAGATTTTTTATTGTATTACAATCTATACGTATATCAGAATTACTAACCGAATCGATTGCAATTGTTTTGGAAATAGAAAAAAAGCGCCTTTTTAATTGACTTGAAAAAGGAAGAGATTATGGTCACTATATGTTTTTTCTATAAATTTACTCTATACCAAATATACATTGTACCTACAATAAAAGTTCGAGTTAATTAATTCAAAGTCAACACTTTGGAGCAACAAAAGTGTTAACTGTTTTCAATCAGCCACTAAACAGGTCAGATCCATTCAATTTCAGAGTTCTTTTTGGTTGTTTAAACAAAAGGTAGGTATATTAGAGTGCAAAAATTAAAACCCTTATCTTTTGGCAACTTATGCTCTCCTTTTTTTATATCTTTGGACATCTCACACAAGGTCATCTAATCCCAAAGTAGGCAGAGCCTATAGTATGGCAACCAGACAACTGATAAACATACTTATATATTAAATCAATACATATAAATATATTATAGATAAATAACACCCCGACACAGAACAAATGATAGAGCTCATCACACAAACATTAAATTTGTACTGGGTGGTAATCGAACTCACGACTTTCGGCTTAGCATTCAGGGGCACTAAACACCAGACCAACAGGCCAGTCATACACTAGAGAGGAAAATTAATTGTTTTCATTATTAAAATAAGGTCATGGAATTAGCGAGGAAACAAAATATAATTAAGTAAATTGATTGATGATTTTCTTCTTGATCTGGCTGTTACAATCGCTTGAACCGTTACTTTACACTTTTTAGTACCATTAAAAAGTGCCTGTGAAGGGTATTTTTTTTTCAATGATACGTATACATAAGCTTTGGCTATCATACTGCACATATAGTTTCTATCTAGTTTTAAATAAATTATTCACAGAATAAGGAAAGCCCTAACTAACATTAAAAATCCACAAAATATATTAGGTGTGTTTCTGTGTGAAAATTGAACTATTCATAAACAAAACTCAAACCTTTTTATAATGACAATACCTAATAGACTTTTATAAAAGGTCTGGCGAGCTTCAGCTACCACTGGCAAGGTTCAGTTACCACATGAAAACTTTAGAAATACTTACACAATAAGAACTTTAATAAACTTTGCTAATGAGTATCACGCTCATAAATATTTACTTACAGTTAAAGCAACAGTATGCTTTTGAATACCGGTTTTTTTTGTAGTTATCAGGAAATTATCAATGATTAGTTATACAAGTTAAAATAATTAGAAATCATTTGATGAGTAATTGATAATTTAATTGTCTCAACGGATCTTCAACTAAAGCAGTAATTATAATTGTTACACTTTAAATAAATAAATAAATAAATAAATAAATAAATAAATAAATGTGGACAACATCACATACATTGCTCCGAATCCAAAGTAAGTAGCTAAAGCACTTGTGTTATGGAATCCAGAGACAACGAAGGTACCAGAAACACCCAGACCCGAGGCAATGTAGAAAAGTGTTTTTCTACATTGACCCGTCCGGGGATCGAACCCGGGACCTCAGAGCTGACGACACCTTGAAAACCGGTGACTTTATATTCAGCAGACCTTTACACTTTGTGGAGGACAAATAAAATATTTTCTATAATACATCATCTACATACAGATATATAAACAAGTAGTTATATCTAACAGGTTTTCAAACTGAGGTAACTATTCGAATCAAAATCGGTCGAAACAATCGAATAATCGTTTAAATTACGATTATACCTATACATAGACATAAACAAATACAAATGAATGTAATAAGAACTTCAATATTTATCCGAAATATAAACCTTATACGGGGAATAAAAATTTGGTAAAATATACTCTAAGAAGCTTAAAAAAACACCGCTTGTATAATGTTATGTATAATTCATGTATCAATGTTATGTATAATTTATGTAGACTTGTAGAGTCAAGAAAAGAAGAGGTAATTGTATTTATTACTCAAACGAATGCTTTTTAGAGACATTTCCAATAAATTCCAAAAAGATATTTTCAAGCCCTATTTTTGTTCGCAAGTTTTTTTTATTCATGTACGAATATTTATATAAAAAACTTTAATCAGCTCACGAACTGCCAATTTACCTACAAATCTAATTTTTTTACCCATCAAAACTCACAAATTTTCGTGCAAGCGTATCGTTGATTGGTTACGCCAAGGAATTGAACATGTTTAGGGAGAATTACAATACGAAAAGGAGTAGAACAACACTAATACTTGTTCAACATGAACATCAAATATGTGCATGTCGTAGGACCATAACTCTAATTGTTGAATGAGTTGTTGCATTGGTTTATGCTTGACAGTAGAACTTTGATTCGTAGGGTGCTGGCAGCCTTTAGTGATAAAAGTATCAGAAATGGACGCTAGTCATGACAACGTTATTTGAATCCGTACATAATAATCAAGCATAATGTATATTATATAATGTTATTATATATTGTACAACTGTACATACTATATAATGTATAACTCACATGCGATTGTACCTACCATTATTTAAACAAATTAATATTACTAACAAAAAATAGCGGTTTATAGTAGAGCTGTATTAGACCAGTAATAAGTACCTGAATTGCATTATTTCATTGCTGTTAGTACCTACCTTTAAACTATTATGCATTAAACCGATTGGCTACAATAGTCTTTTTAAATATTATTTGGTAATGAGGGAGTGGAGGGGGGCTTTTACCCAGCAGTGGGACGGTGCAAGCTAACTATAATAATGTGTAGGTAGGTATATATTGAAGTAGAGCAGCTTAATAAAAAAAATGGCTTAAGTAGATGTTAATACATTTTTGATAAATCTTTTTGATGATTGATTAATCTTACTAAATTTTATACCAGATATTTCAATCATGACCAGTAAGTTATGACAAATTAACCTTTCATGTCTGATAAAAATACATGTCAGTTTAAATATAGATACTTAGTAGTTAAGAATTCATATTATTATGTTGCTTTGCCTTTACCGAAGTTCATGTTGAATCTATTTTATATTGTAAGAATTTAACTCACACACATTAAACCTTTAAAATAAATGAGATTGATGATGTCATAATTTAAATAATATAGATGCCGGTTGTAACAATTAATTTATTTTACGTAATGCATAATTTCAAATTTACATATTAAATGATACATTCATAAGGATTGTAGGAAAATAAATATTTATGTAAATACAAGTTGTATTACACTGCAGTTTCGTCGTTTATGAAGAAGTAAGTTCAGAAGAATATCCACCACAATAAAAAATATTGTGTGTTGATATTCACTACAGCCTTTTTGCAGTACTTACTTATGATTTGACATCAATTTTATGTTTAAGAGAAGAGTAAAAGATCACTACATGACCTCATTTATAGAATTTTATGTGTTTATAATTATATACATGATTTTTGTATGTATCATAAATGTGTATGAATGTTTTAATGCATGTTTCTTTTTGAAATAATATCCTGTTGTTATGACATTCTGTTCTCTATTATTTTCTTCGTTTGCAGGTGAGAAGGAAGATTGTTTATAAGAGCCACTTAACTGTAGTTTATATAACTAAATTACCAGCTATAGGTACTTAGGTCAGAAAAAATACGATGAAGTTATTTTGATGGATTAAAAATGTATTCTTATCTTTACAATATTCGTTTGACTCTGTTAAAAACCATGCTCATGATCTTTTCCACCTCAAATAAACCTGTGATAACATATTTTTCCGTATAAAAATCAATTTAACCGTATTCTTTTGCTTACTGAAACATAATTACTTTCCAAATCATTATAAAATGTAAAAAAAATAGTAACGAATCTCATGCACTTGTTGTTGTTTTGTTTCAATTATAATTTTCTATGTAGATCTTAACAAAAAGAACAATCACATTTATTTACACTAATTATGAGTTCTTCCAATGTATAATGAAGAACCTAGCAATTTTCAATGCAATTCTGTCTTACTTTTAAACCGATGTGGCTACACAGCCAAGATATATAAGATTTTCCTTATTATATATTTATTAAGGCCAACCTTAAGGTCGACCTTGTTTGTATATGGTAATTAAGTTATTACTTAAGATATCCAAAGAAAGCCATAAAAGCAACTCTTTTTTTAATTTCTTTATAAAAAATGTAGAGCAAACAAGAGGCCTTAATACTCCTAAAGTGTAATTCTTCTACAGAGAACAAATCAGTCATCTCTAGAAATAAGTTATTTTCAGCATTTTAAGGCTAGATGTTGTGTCTTATAGGATTTCTGTTGGCATTTACCTAATTAATAAAATCGATGTAATTTATGTACCCTATATTATTTGTTCTTCTTCTGTTTAGCCTTTTCCAAACTATGTTTGTTTCGGCTTCCAATCTTACCGGATTTAGCTGAATGCCGTATTTTACATGGAGCGACTGCCTATCTGACCTCCACAACCCATTGTTGGGTAACACAGTATGCCCATAGTAAGACTGGTTGTCTGAATTGTAGTCATTTAATGACTGTCAAAGATCAGATCACCATAATATGACAGTCGGTACCAACGCATTATAATTTACTAATAACTAGGTGCGCCCCGCGGATTATCAGATAGCTAATTTTTTTTTAGTAATCAGGGTGTCATACCAAATTTTATCAAAATTGGTCCATCCGTTTAAGCGTAAGGAAACCTTACAAACAACAACACTCACAAATTTTCGGCTTTAGAATATTAGTGCGATACTTCAACAGTAAAACAAATAGAAAAATTACAAAATTGAGAACTACATGCAGACAAAAATCGTATCGTAAGTTAAATCAAAATCTATATACACACTAGGTTTCCTGAAATCAATACAAGATTGCCTACTCTCTTGTTTGGGTGATTAGTGTCATAAATCGTGATAGAACACAATTGGACTTTGAATGAGTTTTCAAAATCATTGAACATTTAGACTCACTTATGTATTGCAAAATCTGGAGAAGATTTGTCCAGACGTAGGTTAACCTATATTGCATTGTTTACAATTCTATAAAAGACGATTCAGAAACAAAAATAGATCTTCCCTTGAGATACATATAAAATATCGTCTCTGCAATAATTTAATTTCTTCAAAAAATCTTTTGTCGATAAAAACCAAAGCAATGTATTATAATAGTGCCACTTAGTTTACCTAGTCAAATTTTCCTATAGAATCTAGGTACTTCACAAACATTTTGATAAATAGATTAGTATCTTCCTAACTCTATCCTAAGAACTGGGTGACAAACTGACAACTTTGACTTTCTCTGCATAGGTCCTATTGTAAAGAAACTTTTAACTTTTTGTAAGAATAAGTATAATATTATTTTAGCTTATGTTTTCTGACTGGTGTATAATAAACTATAATTATGAAGGGCCCTTTATTAAGTTACATTTTATTAATACCTACGACTAAATATAATTTATTTTGTACAGCTATTGGTATTCCTTATAATAAATAAATAATTTAATGACATTTTTTCAATTTTAGTATCGAATAATATTTTAATTTGTAGGTCTATTTTATAAATAGGTGTGTAGCATGCTAATTTTTCAAATTGTAGCATACGACAAATAAATAAACATAAAATCGTGAAATCATCAAAGACACACATAATTCTTTTAGTTGCGAACTTATTATGACAATACCTTTTTTAAAACTTTTATTCCTAATTTATTGAAACAAACGATAATATCTATAGCAAAGATATAAGCGGATTGGTTAAATAAAAGTTCATTTTGATTTTATAGTGTCCTTTGTGAATAAATAATGTAACATTTATGTAGCGTTCAGCGAATAAACAACGTATTTATATAAAACGCAAACATAAAATGTTGTACTGGAACGGAATATAACCTAAATTACCATACAGATTTTACAGCACCGTTGGCATAATCCAATTCGGCTGCTCCATCCACTAAACCCCAGAATTTATTCAAATAAAACCTATAGAATACGGCAGTTTCCATCTATACCGCCATAATCGTACTTTAACACTGCGATCCTACTAAACGAGGAACTAAACCACACGCTCCGCCTATTTCATGATGGTGGTACTTCTACCTCCTTAACATCCCATACAAACTGTCACTACTAACAGACATCTGTTTATCTCCCACCGAACGAGATATCTACATATAACAATACACGCAACAAAAAGAGATGACAACTAGTGTGCGAGCGAGATAACCATATTTCAAGGTGCACACCACCGCGCAAGGTAACATCTTTAATAGAAACTAAATATGAATCATTTGCATTGCAACTGCAACCTTATCATTTGTGCGAGAGGGTTGTATTTAGTTCGAGCGCATGCATCAACTGTATCATTCGAATGGAAGCCGATGTGAAGAGTAGAGGTATAGTCCGGGTGCATAAATTAGACGAGGATGGAGAATATATGGAATTCACTGGCCATGTTGCAATAAAGTTTCATCCAAATTCTCTGTTAGGTATGTAGTTTGTAGTGCGTTTAAAAGATGGCGCTACGTTTATTTTTGCAAACAATTTTGTGTAAATTATGTTTTTTTTTTTTGGTAAGTATTCATTTATTTTTCATTGTTTAAGAAAGATATAGGTGCAATACTTAGTAGGTATTTTAGTAATTTAAGCTAGTATGATTTGTTTACTATCTAATATTTATTTTTTGTATCTAGGTTTGTATCCTAAAGTATATTCATTTTATCTAAAACGACGCATTTCACATTTTAGTTGATAAAAATGGTATGCTAAGCTCCATAAGCGTGATTTCACTTATCACTGTGTGACCAAACTCTTACTACATAAAATTGATAAAAATAACTAAAACGTATGAAATACATGCATTAAAATGAAACATGCAGCTATTGAATTAATTTTATATTATTAAAACTTCGAAATTTTCTTCAATACTAATAAGAAAATGTATATTTCTTCCGGTAAAAAAATCACTTTGCAATGGAGTTTTCTTACGTTTTCTATATGAAAAAGGATTCAAATTCATATAATTTACAGATAAGTTAGTAAATACACTTGTTTAACCACATATTACAACATTTATAAGGCTGTTTGTCTTAATTCACGTTATAACCACAAAAATCATCTAAAATCTTAGCACAAGAGCTTGATAAATGAGGCATGCAGGCACTACAAAGCGACATCTAGCTTAAATATTTTTTTGAACAGTTTCAGAGTGTCATTCCGCGTATATTATTCAAATTCAGTACTCACAAATTGTTTTTGTGCGTCGTGCAAACGTCAAAGTTGATGATATCACATCGCGTGAGCGCGCCGCGACGACGCGCGTCCACGTCCGCGCCACTACACCGACGACAAACGATTTAACCTTGTTTTTACACGAAAAAACCCGAGTATTCACACAAAAAACACCTTCATATTTCGGTAAAAGTACGGAGCGAGTCGAGATGTGTCGTCCGTGGCCGCGTTCGCATCTAAACGGCCCGAGTTTTATGTTAGATTACAGACGTAACTTTTATAGATCCTCGGTGCTATATAACGCGGTGGGCGGGTTCAGGGGAGAGTGGCCCTTACGTGGAGGAAGGAGAGGCTATAATGGCGTGTGTTGGCCGTTGCACGGGTGTCATTAAATGTCGCGCGACGAGGGGCGAGGCGGGTGGAGGTGTGCGAGTAAAGTTTTGGGTATTGATTGAATATGAGACGGATTAGTGGCTAATGATCAACAATTGGGTGTTGGGCGCCTTAATTGGCACGGTGTTTGCTCGGGGTGGTTTCTGAACACACACTATGTGTTCTGCGCTCAACTTACGAACGAATACATAGTTATATACCTACCGCTAATGTAGTAGGTAAATAGCCACGAGGTCGTAAAATACTAGAATGAACGGCTTGAATGAATTTAATCACTAACTGTGAGAGTAGACGTGACTGCTTTTTATACGCTATGCACATCGTACACGCTTTTGGCACAGATTTGTAGATTTAATCAGTGACCAATATTAACAAACTGGTCATTTATCGTTTCCGCCAAACAAGAAATCACTAATACCGCAGGAAGCTACGCGCTACTAAACTACAACAACTTTATCAATGTATAGTAGCAAAATCCTTTTAAATAATTAATTAGCATTTTTGATGACTCTACGTATCTAATTTCATTTCTAAATATTTATTTCATAGGAAAAACTCCACAAACACAACGAACTGTGGGTATAGGTAAACATAAAGACAATATCTTCTGTATACATAGAGTAATTGAAACACGTGTAGTAAATATGACACAATAGGTTAAGTCACGATGTTATCGTCAGAATAGGTACAATAGATGTAGAGATACGCCTACAAGTTTGAGAAATTCTCGGAATGCGACATTGTCCCACTAGTTTCTTGATAGAGTCCACTCACGATACGAATGTAGTCACCATAAAATCATGACTAAGTTTGGGATATCTAAGGTATTTCCGCGTGCCCATTTGTATTACCAAAGTTTATTATTATATTATATAATAAAAAGTTATTTTTTTATTTTCTAATGTTTATTGATGTAGAGTCAAATAGAATACTGATTTCTTTCTTGAACTTTTATTTCCAAAGCTTCTAATTACAATTATACTATCTAACTAATTAATCTGAAAGCTAAACGAAGCACCGTTTTCACCATTCTTCCTTAAGGACACATACTATTACAAGTTAGTATTAATCTAAAAGCTACTTACTTTAAGATTTAGATATTACTAGCTGACCCGGCAAAGGTTGTTCTGCCATATTAAAAATCAGGAGAGGACTAGCCCTTTCACAACGAGGTATGAAAAATAGCGGTTGGTGGATTCTCAGAAATACACGATATGAACACAAAATTTCATACAAATTGGTCCAGCCGTTTTGGAGGAGTTTGATAACAAACATTCCGACATGATAATTCTTATATATTTGATTTCGAAAAGGCAATCGACTTATAGCTGAAACAAATGAACTTATTTAGTATAGTACACTGCCCATATTCTGAGTATAACTTTAATAAATTCAGGACACTTTACATACGATCGCATGGTTACTCTAAGATCTCTAGAGAGACAAGAGACGGTATTCATCTGTTTATATATCGTATGCAGCATAGACATACGGGTTGTATACGTTTCGATGTCTAAAGCTACATGAAGACAAGTTGAATTTAAATCCGGTTTGGAGGGCGAGTAAAGTGTGTTTCGAAGTAGTTCCCTATCAGACGTGGCTGATTAAATGTAGAGATAAATTCGATTCGATGTTATCTCGGTAAATCGATTCTCTCTTGAATGTTGCATGTGTAGGTATATAGGTAAATATATATACAACAAAAACAAACATGAGTACGGGCATTTCAATGTAGGTATAATCGTACATTCGCGTTAAAAAACCTGCTCTCGTTTTTTCCTGTTATGCCTCGAGGCATGAAAACATAAGTGTTAGTTAAGTACGTTAGTATTCAAGTTTATATTTAAATACGTATGTAATCTTCAGTATCTATACCTACTCGTCACCAAAACACGAAACATAAATACCTAAATTGGATAAATGGTAAAGTTGCTTAATCAAGAACATTGAATTGAAGCCAATCACACAGAATAATAAAGACATCGTGCAATCGAATTAACTTGTACGAACACATCGACACGTCTCCGTATATCTGATCGATCGCAACCTCGGGCACAATCAACCTGACACCATTTGTATTCGCATCACACCACGCCTCGAAAGCAGTGGCGGACAGGAAAATGGGAACAGCTTGCGTTTAATATTTTTTTAACAGAAAATCGTTGTGAAATATTGTTTAAGTGAGGATTTATATATGTAATTTTAATTTTGGTTATGTAGATAGTATACCTAATCGTAGCAAGGTTAACAACTAAATGATGTATTTAGCATAATACTCGTTTTTATCAAATACAACTACTTAACGTTATATAAAAATGTACAAAGAAATAAATAGCACAAAAGTTACCAAGGCAGTTAGCCTAATTAATACTCTGCGTGACTTTTGTTTTCTGTAGATTTGTTCTGTTAAAAATATATAATTTTATACCAAGTTTACCAGACTGTAACATTTATGTATCACGTGTAGTTTTTAATTCATCTAGATTATTTATTGTAATTACTCACTTGGCAGTTAACACTTATTTGCTTTTGCTAAGCTAAAAATGCTCAAAGAAAGAAAGGTTTAAAGAAAGATTTACCGTACCTACGTGTAGTTTATACCGAAATAGTTTTATCTACCTATGTCTATACATTACAATGCACAAATAAATAGCAATTAAAATGAATTATCTCAACATATAAGAGAGAGCTATCATTATGATGAAACTTGGTGTAATTAATTTGCCAGGCAGTGCAATCTACATTTCTGCATGCCAGTCTCCGCGCCGAGCACCCGCGGTCGGTCAAATCGTGCAAATTCGGCAAAGTATACGTCAGCGCATATGTTCCATAGCTATGTGCTACCTGCCGTCCGCTTACCTACGGTTTCTGAATAACAAAACGATTTTTAAAGGGACGTGTTTATTCGCACGTATTGAAGGGCGGATATGTTCGTCTCTACCTAAACTTTATATCAGGTAGCTAGGTGTATATTGGTATAACACATATTGTAAAATGTATACCTTCAGTGGATTCTATTTTGTTAATATAGAAATATAATGGAAACGTCATTACAAAAATATTTATCTGCTCTCGATGGAGAGAATTATAAAAAAAGTAGAGACATTTTTCATGTAGTTGGACAGTAATGGCTGAGTATAACACAATAGGATATATAATTTATATTGTTTAATTAAAGCAGTTAATTACACGTTAAGCGGGTGTATTATTTGAAACAACCAATATCCGACCAATATCAGCGAATCACAAATACCTACAAGTGCATTATTTTACCTTAATGGTAAGAAACTTTTAAAGAGTGGTATTAATTACAAAACGATGCCTTGACAGCTTTTATAGCTCCAACCAATAAGCTCATCAGCAACATCATCATTTCATTAAAATTCATCGTTTGAACTCCGAGTGGAATATTTCAACCCTTTGGTGAAACAAAAGAGGAAATTTCCTGCCACAGAGAGAGCCATTAAAGGGTCTTAAGACTAGTCCGGGTTTAGTTCCCTCCGAGGTATTGCCAAAAACAAAGAGGTTTGCAGACGGGCGGCGGGGGTGTGTGGCGCGGGCTGAAGGGGAGAGGTGTGCGAGGTTTAGGGGTGTGATGGGGGTAGCCTCCGCGGCTGTAACAGTTTTACGATCGGATATGCGGAGTGCTCATGCGCGGTGCAGCCTCAGCTCTCGTATTTGCATCAGATTATCGACGGATGTCCAGTCTATGAGAATATATTAGCTATGTAAGTATGTTGGTGAGTCACTAGACAAATATCGCTGTGACATCGTCGATTAATAATATGTTATTGGTTAAAAGGAAAATAACAAGATATTTACATATAGATTATTTAGATAGTTTTCTATTATATAATAAGCAGTATTTATACAAATATCTATAAAAGTGGTGTTCATAATAATATGAAGATTCAATCACGAAGCTTTCAAATATTGATATAACCATCAAAACAATTTGTATATACAAGAGTGTACAGAAGTATTAGTGGGTATGGAATAACAATAGAATTGAATCTACTAATGAGTTGAGAAACTACTACACTACTAAAATTGTAGAGCTGAACTCTACATTTTTTTTTATTCTTACAGATGCAATTCAGGTGTCAATGTGGCAAAACAAGGCTAAGTTTTAAAAAGCAATACCTTCTACGATTTTTGTAAAGCCAATCAAATTAAAGTAATTTAATTTACATAGACACTTTTCAACATTTCAATATTATCACTCTCTCTATCTAAACTACGCTAGCTTCGTATTCAATTTCAATCGGTCATAGGCAATAGCGATAAACTAATGACGTAACACACTTCGTCATATAAAAATGACGCTCTACGTACTTACGTAGCTTCGGTCATCGACTCGTGGGTGTAACCTCTCGAATACAACTCAGAATGAACATGTAATAGATATGGAACGTACAAGAGATATATAATGTAACTTTGTAGTAATCTTTAGTTCCTAAAGTTTGATTAATTTTAATAGTTGTGTGTTGGTACGGTTCCCTGCGTATTTAGATACCTACGTAATAAATATATACCTATTGTTTAATATTTTTATTAAAGATATGTTTTTGTCAGTTAAAACTGAAGGTTATGTTACAAAAAATATGCTTTACAGCTCGTTTACCCGAAAACTACAATACCACGGTACAGTAGATTAATTATTATTAAAAACAACCTGTAATTATTTGGATACTCATCAGGAATGTTTTCATAAATTTATTATCACCATAAAACAATGGAAGACGAAAAAGTTCGTCACACATGGTTAACATGAAAAAGAAAACTTAATACCCATTGTTTTTAAGTTAAATTCTTGTGTTTTCCACTTTCTTATTCTCACGTTTTGGATTAAATATAAACACATCAAACAAATGAAACTGTTACTCTTAAATTATATAAAAACGCGTGTGTTTGTTTAACCCACATTAAATAATTTTACGTTTATACTAAGGTTGATTAGGTTAAATTAAACGTCGAGTATGTATTAGTACTATTAAAACTTTTGTAGTTTAATACAATTTAGTTTTCTGATTATAAAATTTTCAGAAACTAAAACTACATAACTTACAAGTAGGTACCTACCGAAGCATAGGGAACAACTAAACTGTACTTTTTCATCTATTGACAATATTTAAAAAATATAATTTGTCTGTTTAAGTAACCGTGACGTTGCTGTTTTTAAGAAATGATAAATAATGAATTGAAGGTGGCAGAGTAGAGTTTATATCAAAACCAATAACGAGCTAATGTCGAGGTGCTCCAGTGTTCAATGACAGTGACAAATTATTCGTGGTTAGAACTCAGGCAAGTATCAATGTGAATTTTTCAAAGTTATGTACCATTTTCTTTATTATTCTAAGACATGACAAACAGTGAAGAAACATCGTGAGGACACCTGGATTCCATAATTGGAATCTTAAATCGCCAATCCGCACTGATCAAGTGTGGTAATCAATGCTCGTTCCTTCTCTAGATGGGAAGAGGCCTGTGCCCAGCAGTGGCACATTTAAAAGCTACTATTATTGCAAATAAGCCATAGATCAACATACACAGACAACTCGAGCAGGCAACCGCTCTTGCCGGTCACATACGTCACATGCCGCTAGTTTTTTGTTTTTTTTCGACCGTTTGAAGACGTGTACAAAGAAGACTATAGTTTACCATGAAGTCGCAGCTTGATGCAGTCGATAAAGACTGCTTCAAGTCCGTGTGTGAGAGGAGTTATTCGATATCAACATATCTTGCATCTTGGTATGCTTATAAACAAAGGAAATACAGCATAAGTACAGCTTGTCTCTCTATCGAGTCAAAAATTGATTTCACGCCAATTGATTTCAAACAGTAGTAGCCAATTTATAAGTAAGTAGGTCCATATTGTTATATATCATAGGTCGTTGAACTATTGATTAATGTCAACGAACGGGCCATTCATAACTATTATTTGATTATATCTGTCTATATTTTACAATTTAATACAATTGTTTTCGACAGGAGAGTGTCCCGTTTCAATTATTCTATTAAAGATGGCGACGATATCAATTAAAACTGTGAAGGGTTAAACGTTAATGATTGTTTTGACAGCAATGTGTAAATGTGTTGAACAAACTGCGTTAATAAGTAGATACATAAATCATTTTATTTAGTAAATAGAAGACAGATTTTTTCGATTTGCAACGTAGGTACCTACGCATAATTGCTTAAGTTGCAATAATTTTATTTTGAATACCTTAAATTCGCTATGCAATCATGAATTTTGCTTTGAAAAGCTTTTCTTACAAATATTTAAAATAGCCTTATTTGAAAATTTCACCGACTATTTCGGAAATATCCATGTAGTTCCAGTCTAAACTCAACGTTAGAACTATTTACATACATATCAACTTTCTACTCACTGCCACAAAAGATAATTACCTGCCTAGACAAATGTATGTAACTTAGCAAAATATCACTCTCTACAATTATACATAAGTGTATGAAACCAACTATGTTTGTATTTACTTAAGTAGGTATAGGTACTAAGGTTTCCTGGTAGTAAACTCTGTTTTGTACATCAAATGTGTATTATTGTTTTTGTTAATATTGCCGTGTGTTCAATTAAGATTAAGAATAATAATAAAAACGTGAAACCTCAACAACATTTTACGTAGGTATTTTATATTTATAAAACCGACTCAATTTTACATAAAGACACACAAGCCTATCTACATCTCAGCCATATAAGTTCAACAGGTAAAAAACCCAACATCGAAAAACACGCTTTATTCGAATAAATTCGTTGCATAGAGACTGGTTGGTATTCTTAAAGGGAACTAAAGTCGATTCAAAGATCGTGGCTCGGATTTTATCCGGCGATTTAAGAGACAAGGATGACATTGTCAGCGATACGGCAACGTTGTACTCCGACCGATGCCCCACGTCTGTATAGATTTTATGTTTCGACTGATAACCAGATATTTACATACAACTTTATATTTCGAAGAAGTTGCCCTTTACACATTCTGGTTTTTATTTTTCTTTGTTTCTGTATTTAATTGAGAATCGCGTGTTGGTTTTTTGTTTTTGTGTTCTTTATTTCAACGGCAAAATATTGTGGTTACTGGTACCGACTAAGTAGGTAGGTATATATAATGTATAATTTCCGTTTTCAGTTTCGAAAAGTAGTAGGTACTTAGGTATTTTTATGTTTAAGTAATTTACGTAAATGTGTTGTCTCGATAGAATTATTCTTGTGTTGAACAACAGATAAGTATCTGTTCATTAATTAACTTCTCCTATATGTTTTGCAAACGAAGATATTTTTTATCACGTTATTTAAATTACAATAAATGGTAACTGTTAAAACAGGTTTAAACATATATTTTTATAGGTATATAACAGCAAATAATATTCTCATACTTGTTATTTGTTTACTGATCTTTTAACATGCTAATTATCTAGAGAGCGAACAACGCATCTCATCTTTATAAGTAGGTATGTGTTTAACTACCTATGGCTTTAATTAAGTACCTAGGCATAATATTATATTTTAAACCCTAATAGTTTTTAATGTATAAAGTATGTAAACAAGGTACGTAAGAGGCAAACAACACGAGGTTTGTTGATCATTAACTAGCTTTAAGTAAAATAAAATTAGTATGAAGCATTCTAATCGTTAAAGAATATTAGATATCGGTCCAGTCGTTCTCGAGTTTATTCTTCACAAATATACAAGTCTTTCCTCTATACTAAATATGTTAGTATAAACAACGCATAGCTCACCACTCTTTAATTAATATAACTAAAAAAATAATTTTATAAACAGATTTTTTACTACATAAGTTTAAATAATAATAAACAACTAATTAACTTATAATATTGATGAAATTACCCCCGAATACTGAAACGTCAGTTAACTTTAACACATTCTTAAATGACTATCTGTCTCTACTTCACACCTTAAAGTGACAGAGACAGCAAGAGAATTAAGGGCGGCATCAAACTAATTAACGTTTCAGTATTCGATCATTAGTTAAGTTCAATCTCATTTACTTATTTGCAGCACATGCAACTGTGTTGCTAGATAAGTAGATACACTATTTAACATAGCTGCGGTAACACTGCATGCAAATTAAAATAATATGGTATGAGGCCCTGTTCGATGTAATAAACTTGGCCATTTTATGTTCATTAACATCCTTAATGTTGTACCGATTCAAATCGGTAGCTTACACGTGTAAAATTTACCCGTTAATTATATTACCTTAAAATACAAGAAAATCTACAAATTGATCGTAAATATTCTAATATCGTAAATATAAGTAATATATAAACATATTTTCTAATTAATATGAAATTAATTAACTTAATAATATAATTAGCTACAACCACAACATGATTAACATGAATATTTTTAAAACATGCTCTCCATACCTACTATAAGTTAGTCTGTAATTAAGATATAAAGCGGGCCGTCAAATTCAATTCCTACTTATAATAAAAAATAAAGTATAATTGACATCTTTACCAGAAACGAAAGCTTCCCACGCTTTCTCGGATACATTGCCACAAGTAAGTACCTAAACTTGTGTTCAGAATAATTGGTAGAGCTACATTATCAGTGTTCACAACGATTGGCAATTAGGTATGTCTAAGTAATAACTTCGTTACTGAATTAATTAACTTATTATACTTTACGATAAACCGTCTTTAACTTATTCAGATATATGCAGAAATGTAATCACTTAACACATTCAACCTACCTACAAGGTGTCAAGTCAACATGCAGGAAATAAGTTAGGTATTTTATTACTGTATAATTTGTACATATATTCCTAGCAAGCTATGGCCCGCGACTCCGTCCGCGTGGGTTTCAGTTATCGAGTACCAAATTTCGTGTAAAACGGTTCAGTAGTTTAGGCATGATTGCGTAACACACAGAGATACATATTTACTTTAGTATTTATAATATACTAGCTGTTTTCCGCAGCTCTACCCGCGGTCTTATTTTTTTTTTATATAATTGAGATGTAAGCTACCCTATCTTTCAAGTTGGATCAAACTGCACACGGTGTACAAATTAAAATCGGTTAAGTAGTTTCGGAGTTCATCCCGGACAAACATTGTGACACTGGAATTATATATAGGTAATAGATTATATATTGTACAAAAATGAAAATGTATAAAGTAAGGATCAGCTGTTTTGTTTGTACTCCCTTAAAATATGACACATTAATTGCCGCCATCTTTGAATCCACACTCACTTAAAAACACAGAGTAAATAACAAACAGAGGTTGAATTGAAATAATGCACTTCGACTTTTTAATAAAGGTCGAATCACTCTATAAACTCTTCTTAAGATAGTTATAACACAAGGGACTACCACCTTCAAAGGACGTCAACAACACTTTGTTTTTGTCCTCAAAGTTACAGGCAACTAGGGACCAAAAGTTTGGCCATCTATAAGAGATTTGCATGTAAATAGCCATCCCTGCCAAGCTACCAGACACTTTCTAACTCGACTTTTTATACGAAAACTGGGAATTCTAATTTACATAACATGACAAAAAAATGTGAGATCTTATTTTATCCTTTTGTTGCCCTAAAATAAGTCGCGCAATATTATTTTAAAAGTTAGTAGGTAATATAATTATGCATTTTCATTCCCTCTACTGATAAATAATTATTATAATGATTAATTCCAAGAACGTTTATCAATTTATTTACGAAGTAGGTAGTCATATTTCATCGATAATTGTATGGAATTATGAAGCAATAATAGTGATATGAAAACTCATACATGAATTTATCATATTACAATAAAACACATTTTTTTTCTTGATCATTGATTATATGAGTATACAAGTAGGTAAGCAAAATCATTCGAAAACCATAATCTACATTCCTACTTGGTACCTACGTACTCTCGAAATGCTCGTGTCTGCATCTTCAAGCCAAATGTATGGGTAAAGTATTCGGAGTAGCTACCCTTGTTATGCTAATGTGGTGAAACTACCTACTTACAGAAGTATTTTTAGATGACAAGACGACTTTCGCATACCTATGTACCTACGTATTATTAAAAAAACAAAAGAGGTTCGGAATTCGCTCGGATTTATTTTTGGAATCCTCTATGGTATTGAAGATTATCGATGCAGTAATTGAAAAGTGCAGGGCATGGCAGGCAATTGAATATCTGTCTTAATATTATTCACTGTGCCAAAAAATATCTTTGCCAAAAATATACCATCTACTAGCGAACAGTTCCAATACAGTTACAGATGTCATCTTTGCTCCGTAGAATAATAAATAAAAGTAGTATTTTGTATGAATGTATTTCTAGTAGATATATAATGTTATTACCTACCTACCTAGGTAGGGAATAACATTATTATATACCTACTCCTGCTTTGATGCCCCTAATGCCCAATAAGTGCCACAGCAGAACCATTAAAAGTCTAGACAGAATTAGCCAATTAAAGAACAACTGGCTAGCTATGTTTAGGCTGGTCTGATTTGAAAAGTTAATAACTAAAGACAAAAAAGATACATTTTTCTAGAATGGTAGCGTTTATAAACAAAATTAAATACCTAGCTTTGTTTAAAAAAGATAGGTATTTTAGTGTATAAGTCCTTGTTATAAGTAGGTAAATACGTAAGTACATAACTCCGTTCTCACATCTCAGTCACCAATCCAATAACAAAACAAAAAACTAATTTTTAATAATTATTCCAATTCCTTAATTGCTAAGCTCCACACCCGTCCTTTTAGCACCTGTATCAATAAATAAGTAATCTTATTAACCCTATACGACACAGTACCGAGAGAAACCATTGGATTAAATGTTTTAAACTCCAAAAATCTTTATCGAAACTCTTAAGATTTTATCGTTTGGGGAACTGGTCAGCGATGACATTTGTATGCAAATAAGCTTCAATACACAGAAAGGTTTACAATGCCCCTTTCGAATTGGTTAAAAGGAATTGTTTTCAAACAGACTCCAACGCATGTTGTTATGATAATTTTGTGAAAGTTTCGATATGAAAAAATATGAAAGAATGATTTGTAACAAATGCTCTTTGTAGAGACGGATTTGCATTTGAATGGTTGGAATATTGGGTCAATGGTTGTAGTACCCATTAGTTCAATATATTTCAATATAAAAATCTTGGGTGTTATTTAATTGGTCTTGAAATTACAAGTTTATGGGGAACCAAAACGTTTTCAATGGAATTCAAAAGGTAAATTGTTCAGTAGTTGTCAAAAAAATGTGTAGGGACGAAGAAATATTGAATAATTTTTGACTGAATAATTATATGTAAAGCTCTAATTTATAACTAAAAACCAAAATTATAATATGCTAGTCAACACTTTGTGTTTAACACATGTAAAACATTATTAAAATAAATTAAATATAATAAATATTTATGTACCTACTTGGTAGTCATCAAGTTAAATGTCAAACAACCAATCAGCTAACACATATTTATTTACATTCCGTACACAATACGTGATTATGCACTTCATACTAACATAAGGTACAAACAAAGCCACCCGCACCTTGTTATTGGTTCCCAACCTTTAATTAACATTTTAAACCAATACAATTAATTATGCAAATTGAATTCAGCTATCGAACACATTTCGTACCTAAGTACAAATGTGTCAATTAAGCTATTAAACTTGGCTGATTACAGCCATAAAAACGAATTGCATATCTACGACATTGCAAGGTGACTGAACGCTATTCATTGTGAAACACGTTATCAATCTTTATTGACAGCCAAGTTGACATAATGCGGCGCGATGACGAACAAGAAACCGAGCAAACATAAAATACGACGAAAAGAGGTTATCTAAACAGAAAACCGGTGAATGCTTCGCTAGTGAGCTGAATATTACTATGAAATAGAGCTATGACAACTCGAGGTCGAGTCTGTCTATGTAGGTAGATAGCTGTAGTCTATCGTAGGTAGATATAATACTCACGTAGTGGCATGGTGGTCGTCGCTTAGCAACAAGTCGCAGTCGGGTCGCAGTCGCCGAGATCGCGAACATCGGTAACACTGCACTATGCACCAGTCTTCAGTGTCCTTCCGTCTTGCCACTATCACTCGCGTATCTACGCTCGCGAATGCGGACTGATTTTTTCTCGCGTAACGGCCCATTAAACTTGTAGATTTCTATCTCACTCGACAACACGATAGCATTAAGAGGCGAGACAAAGAAAGGTTGCGGTTTATGGGTTGTTGATAGAATTGGTATCCGCTCGGTAACGTACCGCCGCCGTGTTGCATATTTTTATAAGATGTAACCTTGTAATGATGTAGGCGTTAAATTCGACTGTTTTGTTCCCGATTGAACGTTAAGTGTATAAATAACATGTATAAATAAATGTATAAAAACGTATATCTACTTATTTAGGGTAAAGTAACCTAATATACGTTAAACTATAGTATAATAATACGAACCGGCATTTAAAACTTAACACGATCAGAACATTTTATAAATAATATTACAGCACACTATATTTTTAGCTAGTGAAATCTACCAACCCATCCATGCATCAGAACAATCATATTATCTGAACAGAAAGATCTATCAAAGTCAAATACAAGATCTTGTTCATGGTTTAACTATGTATTTTTAGTACCGACCCTTGCATTTATACTTATAATTAAGTACACAAAATTGTAAATAAAAAAGGATTTAAAAAACATCTTACATACCGACATCAACAGTTAGAACCGCGTGCGTAATAAGAGGAATAAATAACTATTTTTCCCGACGGTTCAGCCAACCTGCAAAGGCCGTGGTCACGGGTAGACTGATGACAACTCAGTGACGTTTTCGTGTCGTGCGGGTTTCTACCGCTACCCTCACTTCATTATTATTATTGTTCAAATTCACGAACTACCCTGGAGTAATAGTTTATAATTACCTCCAGTTCGACAGAGTAGCCATAGGTACCTGAACTCTCATCAGTCTACCCGTGACCATGGCCTTTGTAAGTTGGCCGAAATGTCAGGAAAAATAAGTATACCTACGTCTAATTCGCACGTCACGTCTAGTACGCGGTTCAGTCACGTTATCTTTAATTGTATGATGTGTACAAACCGAGAAAATTAAAAAAAAATCTATTGCAATGGAATTCTTGTTTTCCTTCCAAATATTTTGTTTTAAAACAAAACAACTGAATCGATTTTGATGAATTTTACTTAGGCACGCCTTGAAGTAAGTATACCCTATCGAATACAAAAATATATTTTCAAAATCGATGCACAACTGCCAAAGATATTGATTTGCGCGTGTCTGAACCTACCTTCATCTACAGATCTTTAGAAAACAGTAAAACATCTCATGAAAACATACATCTGAAATAATAGATGATATTAATAATATGTTAATCCAAGCTAAAAACTATCTAGCCAAAAATCTACATCCGTCAAGTAATATTAAATATAACGTTTTCAGAAGTTTGCACCAATGTTAGATATTGATATCACTCTACTTTTAAAATTGCGGTAAAAAAAAAAAGAAAACCGCGATAGACTAGATTATAAAGTAGTTTTATTTCAATATTAAATTATTGTTTATTAACTCCATCACCACCTGCCGTCTTCTATAGTCGATAATTACTTGCTTCATAAATAATAACAAGAACAACATGCAAAACAACTCACCTAACTGCACTTACAGGATCTTGCTACACAACTTTGTTAATACCAAGATACAACCAAATGGAATACACTACAGACTATTTTTAAAAATGAAAAAAAATAAACGGCTTGATCGCCCTCACAAGGTTACGTCGTACAGAATTATAACGCCGAAAGATGTTTAGGAAATATAGGCGTCACCGAGAGCGCAGCCGTACATCTTGCTTATATCGTCTCTACCAGCATTGGAGAGCAGAACATCAAACGATGTTATGGCCCCCGGACGTGCCGACCGCTCAGCCTGCCAGACAAGGATAAAACAACACGAAGAAACGAGATAGGACATATTTTTGCACTTTCAATACTTTTATTATTCGCAACACAAACAAACATTCGGATCGAATATAACGCCGCGAATGAAATCAAGTTTTGTTGAGATTAAAGTTTTGAGGCAACTTTTTTAGGCGTTCATATGCAACGGTTGGCGTGGGCTGTGTGTCAACGTTTCTCACTTAGCTGTGGAATTTTCTTAATAAAGTTATCACTTATTTATTCATTCGCTGTTTTTGTTTACTCACCTTTTTGACTCTTTAAGATACTATATTAAGACGTGGATTGTTTGACGTTATGCATTATCATTGTTCGTTGTATCGCTAAACATTGCTGATTTCAATGTTTATATTTTTTGTGAATTGTTAAATGAATAAATACGTAGGTATTTATAATATTCATAAAAGTAATATTTATTTTTCAATAAGAGTTTTGCAGATGTTTATGTGTAAGTATAATTTTCGTAGCTACACCAAAAAAAATCTGTAACATATTTTTTTAATCTAGGCAGTGTAACGTATTGAAAATGGATTTTAATCTTTTAGCGTACCTACCATTTATTTTAAAGTGGCCTAGTTCAATATTCAGTTAAATAGCAACTAAGCTAATTATTTATTCAAATTGGCTGATAAATACCATATAGGTGATTAAACGAAAAAGAAATTTATAGTAAAGTTTTAGTTGGAATAAATTATACGTGCCCATACATTTAAGCGGGTGGTGATACGTTTAAATAATGACTAGGCAAATTAACCTGTCTTCAGAACATACGATAACAACGCTACAAAATGGTGGAGTGCCTAACAACCTCGAACCGGTTATTTACATTTGCGCAAATTGAATCCTTGGTCCGACGCCAAGAAAGGCTCCTTCACATATCAGCTTAGGAGGGTGGGAGGTTTGGGAGGGACGAGATTCGATTTGCCTAATAGCAGGCGCGAGGTACGGAGGGCACACTCAATTACGCAGAGTGGAGGTGTCCCGTAGCGCTCCGAACATAATTACATTATCTGATAAACGGTTAGCACCCCAATTTCCCATGTGTGTAAATTTTCTTCTTTAGCTCTATAATAAAATGGGATTTACGTGCGTTGATTATAGGATATTGATTTCCTAAAGCGCACTGATTTAAATATAAAGAAGATAGTATCTGACAATTGCATTGTTCTACATATATTAAGTTGACTTATTTATTTAGTAATTTACGTGTAAGTTTAATAATTGAGGCGGAAAACCGGATATCAATTATTTTATAAACTAATTTTCAGGTGGAATTTTGATAACCGACTCTAAACCAGATGTACCTATCTACTATTTATATAATATAAATAATTATATACTAGTATGCATGTACTTTAACAATCGAGCAATTATATTTTTTCTGAGGTTTACGAGAATGTTAGACATTAGAATAATACTTTTCAACGGATACTATCGCGGTTTATTTTGATTTTAGTTCCCGAGGTGTCGACGCCCTCATCATCAGAGGCAATTTTGAGGCAATCGAACGATTATTTAATTTCTTCTTAGCAAAACTTTTCTGCTCTTAATATCGAACGCATATTCTTAACTAGACCTTAAAATTATTTGAATATTCCCGTCTGCAAAGAACGGTTACCATTTCAGTAATGTAAAAAAACCACGCACAAAATTATAACAGTAATATTTTTAAACTTAAAGTCAGGCTTTTTCATAAAACACAGGCAATAACAAAAAAAATGTGAAGTTATTAAGTTCTTTTACTTCAAATGAAAAAAGTAGGTACCGAAATGTAACTGGAATTTATATACTTGGTATTTTCATACGAAAATGGTTGTCGCACGTTTTTGCGATTAAAGGTTATTCACATCTGGACATTCCAGTTGATAATTACGAAAGTGTGACCATAAAAGTCTGAAGTGGCAACCACCATGTGGCTCCAAGCAGTAATGTATCGTATATTGAACCGGTTTTTAGGAGTCTCTGACTTAAACATTGAAACTTTTTTAACTTTAGTAACTATATACATTTTAATATCTTGGGACAGCTCACACACGGCCAAAACTAGGCAGAGCCTTTACTATGGCAACCAGACAATTGATAAACATATTTATTTATTTCTAAATACATACATAACATAGATAAACACCCAGATACAGAACAATTGATCGTGCTCATCACACAAAGATAATATGTTCTGGGTAGGAATCGAACCCACAACCTCCGGCTTAGCAGTCAAGGTCACTAACCACTGGACCTACTGGTCAGTCAACTTAACTTGAAGTTATAGTCGTTGAACTAAAACTTGCTTTAAATAAGTTGCGGAAAAATGATGTTAATAAGTAATCTCTCATAATTGAAAGACACATTACTTTAACAAACAATGTTACAATTTCAGGCGTTTGATCCTTCAGTTTTCATAAATGATGAAATCATTTATAAATTATACATTTACAAATTGTTTCTAAATATCTGAATCTACTCGTATGTACAATAAAGGTATTACTGCATACTAATTACTAATATATATTTGCATGATCAATAAAAACCTTTGTAATTTATTTTCAGCTGACCTTAGGTAGAACTTATGTTCAAGGTGTGCAGAATTATTATCATAAATAAGTATGATCTCGCCATGGCTATCAATGTTTTATACCTTGTAACAAATAAAAAAGAAAACAAATTCGCAACTGAATATTCCTTAGCAGAATAAAAAGTCTACCTAAATGCCAAGGGTTTCGCAATATAATACGCAACGTACAAGATGAGTATTGAATATTAACAACTCGACGGGTAACAGAGGCTAACATACCCATAACACGAACCTTCAATAACACTAAACCACTGATTTCATTACAACCACATATTTACTTTGTTCCCGCGGTACAGTGTTGCTTTAATATCACTGCTTAAGATATCAGACCTGAATAAAAATGCAATGGTAAGTGTAAAATATTGTCAGTATTTTATTCGGTGTTATCGCCAGAAAGGTGCGCGAGCGCGGAATCACAGGGCTCAAAAAGGACGCAGGGTTGTCGTCAGCCAATAGCAGCGAGTTCCACATTTAAACTGTAAGCCGTCCAGTGAGAAAGAGCCGTGATATTTTCGTTTATAAATGTCCTGTTGGTGTTTTGTGATACGGGGGGCAGGTCTTGTTATGCTGGTGGTGTAATATGAAGTTGTCTCGGTTCGGTTCATTTATATGCTAATCGGCAAGGAGGCGGCGTGCTCTACAATAACCGGTAGGGCCGCGGGCGCAGTGTAGGTGCATACCACTCCGGTTACTATGTCGATTATCTCGAAAATACAGATTTATAAGGGTATCGATTTAAATCTCGTCGAATATTCTCGAATTCTATAACGTAAAAATATTTTTTGTCAGTGAACAATATATTACATTCTACCTACAAATCTGTAGAATTGCCCATATTCTACAAATTCTTTTTTAAATTTTGAAACAGGTTTGAGGATTGAAACGAGAATTTTTTTACCTTTTTTATTTCTGGCATTCAATAAAAAAAACGGGTACTTAAAGCATACTTTATATGTAAGTATAGTATCTTTAAGGAAGAAACATGTAACTTAACAATGTATTCCATTCACAAATGGTTGGTATGAACTCTACTTCTGAATTTAAATGCCTGCAATTACCATTAAGATTGAGCAGTTGGAATATACACACTACCTACATTGCACAGAAACTAATGTTCCTATAATTACTATCTACCCGCATTACTATGTTATTAATGTCAGCTATAATGAACAATCATAGCAGGACAATGCAATGTTCTCTACGTTTGTTAAGCGGATTGATACGCAATGATAATTAAGTATGTGAGATGCCTATCTGTACCTAACTATAGCTGTAAGCTGTGATACCATTGTGACCATGTAAGTTTATGATGTAGTGAGCACATGCACAGACGAGAAATGTGCTGCGAAACTAGGAACTTATTTCCATAAAAGCGGAGAGGAGATGTGAGTTGTGAGAGTTCAAAACCAGTCACCAACTCACAGAAACCGTCCACATACAGAATATTTTTTTAAGGAGTGCGTTTATTCAACGAGGTATTCAGGTGCATATAACTGAACAACTTTTCACAAGGAATATGGGTCGAAATTCTAAAATTGAAAATTACATTTTCATACAAAGTGACAGGTCACGTGACTTATGTTTGTATGAAAAGTGATTTTCAATTTTAAGATTTTTTGGAAAAGTTGTTTAGTTTTATGCACCTGATTACCTCGTTGAATATACGCACTCCATAAAAAATAGTCCTGTATATCTGTGCTCTGCCACGCCGCTTCCACGCTTACGGCACAAAAATCCATAGAAAACTTCGACATCTCGATGTAGGAATCTGATTGGTTATTTAAAACACATCTCCTCTCGTCTTCCATCCTTTCAGCTTTGATGGAAACCGGATCTTACGTTGTATGTGGACCTATTTACTACGTGAATGTGGATGTAGAGTCAAAAATAGTTTTTACTGAACTTTTACTGCAAGTTTGTGACCTATTGCTTTGTTTATTTTACAAAATATAATAACAACCTTTTTTGAGTAGTTAATTGATTGTATTAGCGGCTATAATTGAATTAATTAATAAGAATATATTTTTTATTTGCAGATCCAGAATCAGTATAATCTAAAAGGTATTATGGATTAATTTCCCGTGTTATTTAAAACAAAAAAAACTATAAACGACCTATTCATTACTTTACCTATTTATTAGGGGATTAACCTAATATCTAAGATGGTATATGGGTTTATTAAACTCCTATAAGTAGATGTGAACAATATTTATAGATACGTATTAGGACTTCCACCTAATATAAATATTTAACAGTACATGCTTTGAGAAGTTTACTTTTCAAAACAAATTGAAGAAGGATCCTATTTCATGTTTTTATATGAAAACGTAGAAGAATCCTAGGTCTTGTATAAAGGTAAGGCCTTGTGTGAAGGAAACGTACATATTATGTTTGTGACTAATTATACAGTCATCATGTCCTATTTATCCAAGAAAATGCATTCACCACTGAACACCAATAATAATAATAATAATAATAATAATAAGCCCCCTGAAATCCAGCCACACGTCCTGATTGACCATCTAATCACGTGGGGGGCGGACACACGATTGAGAAATTACTGTCGTGGCTAACGTGGCTCTGGTAACCCATTCAACATGGAGACGCGATCTAAGAAGAAACGTATAGGACCGCTGCCCGGGGGCGATCGCCGGGGCACACCTGGAGCTGACGCTGGGTGTCTCAGCATGCGAACCGTCAGCGGTGAGGAGTTGAGCAGGCGGGCTCCCACCGACAAGGATGCTACAGCCGAAATCTCCGACGAAATTGACAGACTGACAGACAGGACAAATAGCCCAGTAGAACCATTTAGTCCAAGCACAATATCTTACACACCTTCTTTATCAACTTCACCATTGACTATAAGTAATGCAGATATCCCATTTACACCAACCCTGGATGTTGCACGGGAGGTGAATACCTTTTTACCCGCGTCCACCAAGGCTGGTAAACCAAGAGTACGCATGAGATGGAGTAAAGACGTAAACCTATTTATCATGCGTACATACTACCATATTACTAAGTTAGAAACTGATATGACAATATACAGAAAATTACTACATGAACTTTTCTCACAAAAATACCCAGATATAAATGTTTCCGAACAGAGAATTTCTGACCAAAGAAGAACTATTGTCAGAAATAAATTGTTATCCCAGGATGAGTTAGATCACTTAAAGGAAGAAGTACGGCTACAATTAGAAAATATAGAATTAAATCCTCTATTAGAAGACCATACCCAAAATGTTAATTTACCTTTACCTACTGTGAATAATAATCAACTAATTAATTTGAATACGCAGCATACACCATCATCATTGCATAACAGTGTTGGAGATATTGTATGTGCCGAAACACAGACAGAATCTTTAACACTAACAATAGAAAATGATATAGACATCTTGGTCGAACCTGACCCAATATCAGACGCAAGCACAAAAGAATTACTAGATAAACTTAAAACAGCACTAGTAATGTACTCTGGAATGGACCCGGCAGCGAGACCAAAATTACCTAAACTCAAATACAGCCACAAACTTACACAATTAGTTTTATTATTTAACCAGAATATATTAAAAAACTTTGTGGACACACAATTAGTAGATTTACACACGCTTATATATTGTACAGCACTAGTCATATCCGAAGAGCTCAACTATAAAGTCACCGAATATGTAGGTAATAATAAACGTAAATACAATAATAAACCTAATTGGCAAATTAGACTAGAAAAAGATATAGAAAAACTTAGAGCTGACTGCGGTAAACTTACACAATATATTAATAATAATAGATCAAATAAAGTAGTAAAGAGAGTTGAAGCAATATTTAAAAGTAGAGTAATACACACTAGACATGAAAGTAATAATAAAAAACCTGAAGAATTTTTAGATACCCTTAAGCAAAAACTAGCACTTAAAGTTAATAGACTCAGAAGATATAAAAAATCAGAGCAACGTAAAAATGACAATGTCTTGTTTAGTACAAATGAAAAAATGTTTTATAGAAATTTAATTAAACCGCAAAAAGTGGGTTCTGTAGGAGACAATGTTGTTGAAATACCTTCTAAGGATGAGCTTGAAAGTTTTTGGTCCGGAATTTGGGAGAAGCAAGTTATACACAATGAAAAAGCAAAGTGGATTGAAGAAGAAGAAAATAAATGGAATTCAATTAAAGAAATGGATTTCGTAGAAATAGCAGAGACAGAAATAGCCAACATCACAAGTAGACTTCATAATTGGAAATCACCGGGTATAGATAGAATTCATAATTATTGGTATAAAAAACTAGGTTCACTTCACAAACCATTAGCAAAGAATTTAACAGATGTCATATTAGGTAAACAAGTAATACCCGAATTTATTGCTACAGGAATAACGTATATGCTCCCTAAAGGCATGCATTCTGTCCATGCCTCCCAATACAGACCAATAACTTGCTTACCTACAATTTATAAAATTTTAACCTCAGCCATTGCATTGAAAATTAATAAACATATAGAACAACATAATATTATTGCTGAAGAACAGAAGGGCTGTAGGCGGGGACATATGGGATGCAAGGAACAGCTTGTTATTGATTCTACTATTCATAAACATGCCACTACTAAAAATAGAAATCTGCATTGTACCTTCATAGATTACAAGAAAGCTTTTGATAGTATTCCTCATTCTTGGTTAGTTAAGATATTACAGATATATAAAGTCAACTCAAAAATAACAGATTTTTTAAGTACAATAATGAATAAATGGAAAACAACTTTGCAATTAAATTATCTCAGTAACTCTGTAACGACTAGGCAAATATTGATTAGGAAAGGTATTTATCAAGGTGATTCCTTGAGTCCCCTATGGTTCTGCCTCGCTCTTAACCCCTTATCCCACATGCTGCAGCGAAGCCGGGTTGGATATTGCCTCAAAAACACTAGTCACGATACCATTATCTCACATCTCATTTATATGGATGATATTAAATTATATTCAAAAACCGAAAAAGATATGAAAATACTTATAAATATTACATCACAGTTTAGCAATGACATTAATATGCAGTTCGGGTTAGATAAATGTAAAACATTGCATATTATAAGAGGCAAAATCAAACCCGGAGACTATCCAGTCAACAACGCCGATACAATAGTAGCTATGGAACCAACTGATGTATACAAATATTTAGGATATAATCAGCTTAAAGGACTCGATCACAAATCCATCAGAACTACACTTAATATAGAGTACAAGAGAAGAATAAATTCATTGTGTAAAAGTCAATTAGCCGGAAAACACCTAATTAAAGCGATTAATACTTATGCCATACCAATACTAACATACTCCTTCGGAATAATAAAATGGACCAAAACAGACATAGATCAGATAGAACGAGCAACGCGGACTACATTCACAAAACATAATAACTTACACCCCAAATCTGCCATAGAGAGACTTACCATTAAAAGACAGGATGGCGGAAGAGGCCTTATTGATATTCATCATCTATGGCAGAAACAAACTAGTAAATTAAAAGCGTTCTTTATCACAAAATCTAACACCAGCGAGATACATAAAGCAATAGTCCAAAACGATGAAAACTATACCCCACTTAACCTAAAAGATCAGGCCAATACTCTGAGTCTCAGTGATCGCGAGCCGCAAAAAGAGAAAATGGAAAATTGGAAGAAGAAAGTACTTCACGGACGGCATCCGCATGACCTGGAGCAGCCACATGTAGACACAGTAGCATCAAATAAATGGCTAAAGGTAGGTAACTTGTTTCCGGAAACAGAAGGGTTTATCATAGCTATACAAGACCAGATCATTAATACTAAAAATTACAGAAAATACATAATAAAGGACCCTTCTATTACGAACGACAAATGTCGTAGATGCCACATTCACCCAGAAACAATACAGCACATAACAGGTGCATGCACAACGCTCACCCAAACAGACTACACCCACAGACACAATCAAGTAGTCAACATTGTACATCAGCAGCTAGCAATCAAACATAAACTTATAGATACTACGTACACACCCTATTATAAATACTTACCACAAACTGTCCTAGAAAATGCGACTTACAAGCTCTACTACGACCGAGCCATATTGACAGATAGGACAGTGCATTACAATAGACCGGATATAACCCTACAAGATAAAGTTAATAAAACCACTTACCTCATAGATGTAGCCATTCCCAATACCCATAATTTGCAGAAAACAATTGCTGAAAAAATTAGTAAATACGCGGACCTAAAAGAAGAAGTGGCACGAATCTGGAAACAAGATAAAGTGTTTGTAATCCCCATAGTCCTTTCCACCACAGGTGTTATACCTAAACAACTTCACAATAGCTTAAAAATAATAGACTTAAAAAACTCGCTTTATATAATGCTGCAAAAAGCCGCCATATTAAATACTTGTAGAATTGTGAGAAAATTCATGTCACTAGAAGAAAATTAATAACTCTAATAGGTATATATATACATTACACCACAATCCACACTTACTTGGCATCAGCCCGTAAATGTGGTTAAAACCAGCTAAACGCTGTGAAAAAAGAAACATACTTCCCAATAATAATAATAATAATAATAATGTTTATTTCACCAAAAATACAATTTGTGTTGAAAATATCTTACAGACTAATATTAAATAAAATACAACGTGGGAGCCTCTGCAGCCGAACTAGGACAGGTCCTGTATCTCAGCGAACAGCGCTAAACCCCTCTAGATATTGGCATTGAAATTAAAAGCCATAATTAACAGATGGATATACAATTTTAAATTCTAAAAGTGCAGTATAATGTAGAATGTAATTCAAAGAAAAAAATGAAAATATGATGAGTGTAAGAAGTGAAGTATAATGTGATTTTGAAATTTGTAAATGTGTTGTGTAGTGTAATGTATGGTGTATGTGAAAGGTGTGTTAGTGTTATGTAAATGTAAAAAAGTGTGTGAAGTACAACATGTTTTATTCCAAAATAGTGAAAATATGTGTTAAAGCTTTTATGATTTAACTTTGGATGCCCAATAGACTCTCCGTTTCATCGTACGATAGGCTAATAAGATAATTATGTAACTTTTTCTTACATAATTTAATATTAAGAGGGTATATATTTAGGTCCTTGTTTATCTTATTATATAAATATGGTGCAATAAAAGTAAAGAACCTTCTTATAAACGAAGTGATGGGCTTAGAACGAGTGCACACTTCGTGTGCTCTTCGTCTGTTGGTCAATTTAGGATCATAAGGAAGGTTAATATGCTGTTTTAGAACTACTATTTTAATAAACAACTGTCTTACTGTAGCAACTTGACAAAGTTGGTAAAGTTCCAGTGTAGGAAATAGGATTGGCTTAAATGTACAGACTTTCAAAATTGCGCGTTGAGCGATTTCTACTCTTTTTAGTGTAGTTTTAGGAGCACCCCCCCAAGATGAAATGCAGTATATTATAATTGATTGACATAAGGCCAGGTAAATTTGTTTGAGAAGGGAATTATCTGTGATGTGACGCAAGGTTTTGAAGACGTAAATAATGTATAATAAACCAATGCATATTTATTTTGTTTCCCCCACATTATTTCACAAAAATAATTAATATTTGGTTTGAACCGCTCTTAAAATAATTAATATTGATAATTTATTTAATATATAGGTACGCAGAAAAGCTCAGATAACAAATTGATATCATATCCTTCGTTTAATGATACCTTCTCATAAATTTAATACATAATTAATTAATCAAATAAAATAGCTCATTCATTCATAGTAGGTACTTAGTATTTTATTTATAAGACTGCTCGGTTGCGTCTATGTGCTATTTTCTTTTATTTTATTTAATATTGTAACCTACTTTCACTGCACTCGTTATAAAATACGCCCTTGGCTTAATATGGTAAACGAATGATCAACACGAGCAAGTGATAGTAAGTAGGTAGGTACCATATTATTAGTCATATAATAATATATGACTATCGTTTATGCTTAAAATTTATGTATCTGTACTTGATAGGGTGAGGTGAGCTTTCCATATATCAGTATTCCAACCAACTTAGCTCTATATTGCTCTACCTAGCTATAATTTTCCATCACAGGAAAACTGTTTCAACGAGTACAAGATCTTGAGGAATGCAATGTTGCTAACTTTACGCCGATAGATGGCGTGCTTACTAGTTTTCAATTATCTGAAAATACTGTAATCAAATTACGCAACGTAACAACTTAATTTACGAAATAAAGTGAAATTATAAAATATTTAATTTCAAAAACAATATTGTTTAAGTAATTATTCAAATATTCACAAAACCGAAATGTTTACTCTTTCAGTTGGCTGATTCCGAGAGGGCGCTACGTGTTATGTTTTAGCATAAATGAAAATCAATCATTAGTTCCTCAGCTAAAAGCTCAAAATCCATCGTACAAAGCTCAATATTTACGTTACAGAGCTGAATAACAAGGGTTGCTGCTATTTATAAAATTCGATTATTCAACACTAAGGTAATACCAATATGCAAATAGGTTCTGGCTGGGATACTTCCCTTGGACCTGCGCATTCAAGAAGCAGCAGCTCTGTATGAAGCGCGCAAGGGGTCATCCCGGCTAGTGCTAGGAGACCGGGAGGTCGAGCGTGTGGTGGACTTTGCGGAACTGCCGCACCCAGCTCGACGGCCGGAACTGGTTTTCCAAAGTTTGGATGACCAGAGCCTGGTAGACCAGCACAACGTGCAGTCGCGCCGTATCTTTACAGATGGCAGCAAGATAGGGGGCAAGGTCGGAGCTGCGCTGTCCATATGGGACAGCCGCTCCGAACTAAAGGCCCGCAAACTATGCTTGCCCGTGTACTGCACAGTCTACCAGGCCGAACTTCTGGCCATATGTCGAGCCACGGACGAGATCCTGAAGTGCAGTGAGAGGAGCTATGGTGTCTACAGTGACTCAATGGCAGCATTGCAGTCAGTCACCAACCATAGTTCCTTAAACCCACTCGCGTTCCAGGCGCGCCAAAACCTCTGCGAGGCCTTGACCCGGGGCAAAGATGTCTCTTTGTTCTGGATCAAGGCCCACGCCGGTTTCGAGGGGAATGAGCGCGCCGATACCCTTGCAAAGGAGGCAGCGGCTTCGTCGAGGAGGAGACCGGACTACGACCGGTGTCCGGTGTCATTCGTCAGGAGCCAACTTCGAGGTGAATCTCTTGGCGAGTGGAACCGGAGATACCTGGACGGGGAGACCGCCTCCGTCACGAAGCTGTTCCTCCCGAACGCAGTGGACGCCTTCAGGATCGTCCGAAAACTTGCACCCCAAGGAGTGCTAACACAGATGCTTACGGGACATGGCGGGTTCTCCCAGTATCTGCATCGTTTTAAGTGCAAGGAGAGCCCGTCGTGCATCTGTGACCCCGATCAAGCAGAAAGTTTGGTGCACATTGTATTTGAGTGCCCTGTGTTTGCCCAGCAACGGACTGAGCTGGAGCAACAGATAGAGGTGGGAGTGAGCGCTGCAAATGCTCACTGCCTCCTAGCTGATAAAAAATATCGCAAAGCATTTTTGAAGTACGCGGTGAGCGTTTGCAGCGCCACGATTAAAAGAAACGCAACTTAAAAACCCCCTCGCAAAATAAAATGAAACTGCAAGACCAAAGTCTCTGACCACGTCAGAGGGATCACGTCTTTATAATAAAAAAAAAAAAAAAAAAAATATGCAAATAGGCAGGTACACTTTCTATTTTTTAAATGGATGTACCTAGCATAATTGTTGTTTAACACGAAAATGAAGGAAACATTTAAGTACTTAATTCCTTTGAAGTAGATTCTAAAAGCGATTTTTTTTATATTTTACCTGTTTTAGAATGCTCTACAATGAAAAAACAACGCCTCGGTACCATCAAATTTTATTGATTGTACTGTGACTTATTTACCTAATAATATTTAATCTATTAAGAAAGTAATACCTTCACCAAGTCTAAAGACCTCTACAAATAATGCAAGAGAATTCAAAGAAATAATAAATCTTGATTCCTCTATCTATACCAATACTTAACCATAGTTTGTGATGACATTAAAATTTCAAATCCATTGCTCTATCACAACCGAATTTTTCAACCTTCAACCTAACGAAACCATCGATGGATGACTGTTCGAGCGTGTTCATCGTTTCTATTACATTTCACAAATTTAGACCATGCTCGTAATTTTAAAAATAATATATTTAAATTACATATTGATTTCCATCTCTTGATTAAGTTTGATTGGTTTTGTTGGCTACTGAGTTACGCTTAGGTACAACTGTTACATGTTGAATAGCTCTCTACAATTATGTCACTAAGTAGATACTTACTCTGAAGTTACTCTTCATATTCTGTAATCGGGTGACGTAGTGTTAGGCACGTAGGAACATACTTACCAATGAATGTGTGCTAAGGCTAGGGCTGGTTACGAAACGCAAACACTCCAAATGAAAAGACTTGTGTCGGTATCAACATTGATCATATTATATTATATCAAATGAATTTATTTCTATTAAATTTTTGTGAGGTATTTTCATTTTTAATTCTTAGTTGAATGAACAAAATATACAAAATAGTCTGCAGTTCAATTAGTGAACTTTGAAGTTAAGTTTAAATATATTTTAACATTTCTAGAACATTTAAGTAAGTTATCAAAACAAAGATTATTGTTGGTATTGATAACATGTTTCAGAATATATAGACATAGATAATTATAAGCAGGCACATCAAATCAATTCACAGCTCTATTATTGAGTAAAACAGTAGTAGTGTTGTGGTATCAATTTATTTGAATTTTATCTAGTGATTGTTATCTTACACCAGTCTACGTCATATTTCAAATTGAACAGCCAATCAACAAGCTTTTCGAACTGGCTGATCGGCATCTACATAAGGTGAACTGAAGAGGGTTACAAAAGAAAAAATGACCAAGACACGACGAAATATTTAATTTTTTCCCCTTTCATACAATCTTTTCTAAATTCGTCATAAAACTGTGGAGAGCACATTCATCTTTAATTATACATTATACTTAACAAAACCTCACATTTTCTGGCGTGATTAACTACATTAATTTAACTGTACAATAATAATTACGAGACCTTTAATTATTACAATTATATAGTTTAGGTAAGTATGGTTCTAATCGTAGTATCTACTGAAATCGTTGAATAATAATTATGTCAGAAAGCTTTTCTGTTCGTTTTAATCTGAAAAGCAAATCGCTATTGTATATTGTGAACGTTTGAAGTGTTTAATTAAACCCTGGTACTAAGTACTTTGCCGAATCGATATAAAAGAGAAGATTGGGGCAACTGAATGAGATTGAGCGCTATCAGGTGTTGCTTTTCAGATAATTTATCTAAAACAATAATAATAGGATCCATATTCCGATATACAATAGATAGATAATGCTTCAAAATGTAATATTCGCTTACATTAGTCTTCCATTCGTCTAAGTTCCAGCAAAGGTTCATTAGATGCCTCGCTCCTCATTTATATAGAAATTCGGTTACCTAGACGAGGTCGCCATTTTGTACAAAAACACCTAATTTTAATTCACTATATCATTACGGGACAATACAGATTTAATGAATTAGATCCGAGGAGTAAGCTACTAAGTTTACAATAAAACATTTATAAGTTACATAGATATAAAATAGGTAGCTAAATAGTACAAAGATGATATTCTAAGACTGGGATGATTCCACCTCGATCACTAGATGATATTCCAAATAATTTTAAACAAAACAGTACCTAGAGTACACAAACATTTCGATGTAGAGCAAGATACGATTATAATAGTTTGTAGTCAAACTCGTGTATAAATAAATAATAAAATATTTAACTAAAACAAAAATAAAAAGTAATAGACAGGCTTAAGCGAACAGTACAATGATCAATAGAGGACAATATTAATGCACTTGCCCAAATTACCTAATTAATTGATTATAACATCAACTTCAATATTTAAAAAAGTCATAACAGTAACTTAATGTATAATTCTACTGGAACCGAGTTAAAGCTTTGTCAGAAATCCATAATTTAAATAACAAAATTTACGAATTATGAAATAAGAAATTAAACAGTAATAAATATTTGATCATAATGTGATTTCTATATTTGCTTATGTATATATATGCGATGCGTCGATGGTAGTAATAGGTAGTACGCAGCAAGCTGGCTAGCTGGCTGGCTCGTCTGTTAGTCGGCTAAGGGTGACGTCACGCGCACATATATCTATAACTGCCACCAAAGCAACCCGAGTCGTTTAACAATTTGGTAACGAAAATAAAAGTTAACTGATTAAGACTACTTCACCTTCCGAACAGCGATACGATTACAACAATAAGCAGTCTCACAAAATATTTTACAAAATTTATTTTTAATAAACTATCTAGAAACTATAATTCATCGGTGACGTCTTTAATATTTCGTAATTCGTACTTAAATAAATTTCAAATACATAATCAGCACTATTACTAGACATTATTAATATCAGGAATCGTTATCTAATTTTTATACTTAGTCTCGTTAAAATTACAGAACATAATTTCGTAATTAATACTATACACAAATCGACAACACAATATTTTATCTTAGTGCGAGATTCTCTGGGACTGAGGCGCGCCCGGCACCGAAGCGTCCACATTTACGTACGATACGGTATAGCGAACAAACGTCTAGTCCATCGAGTAACACACCTGAGTATAGTCCTCCGCCTTAAGTACGACCACATTCCACACTTTAGTCCTATGGAACTTCCCTCCCGGGTGTTTAGCTTGCTATACCGTGGTGAAGGGGGTAAGTCCCAGAGAAGGGCGCGGGTCACTGATGGAGCTTGGGTGGCGGCGCGTGGTGCAGCGCCACGTGGTGCGGCGCATGGTGGTGCCCGCCGTGGTGGTTGTGGTTGTTGGCGTTAGAGTTGTTGTTGTTGTTCTGAGCCGCCTGTGCCGCCTGCCGCTGCGAGTTCTTCTTGTTCTTCATCCGTCGGTTCTGGAACCATATCTTCACCTGCCTCTCCGTGAGGTTCAGGTTTCGTGCCAGCTCCCATCTCTTCTGCTTTGAAACGTAAGCATTGAAGAGAAACTCTTTCTCTAGCTCGAGAGTCTGGAACTTTGAATAGGGTTTGCGTTTTTTACGCACGGTGACCTGACCAGTCCAGTCCAACGGGTTTGAAGACCCACAGCCGACGCCTACACCCACCGACATTGACAGCGAACCTGCACAAACAAATGAATTGTTTTACTTGGAACGAGATTAGCTTGATTAAAATTAGACAACAGTAACAGTTAGCACACATGTTCTATGTCGAGTAAACAATTGAAACCTAATCAAAATGGTGTCGGATACCTAAAGATCAGTTGGCACGACTGCAAAACATTTTCAGATTTTAACAGAAAAAAAATATATTTTTTTTTATTAAAAAATTCAATCTTAATTTAATAGCTACTGTTGCTGAACACATTGTGCATTTCCAAAGCAAAACGATTTGGATTACTTTCTAGGGCCTATGTTATTCCTATTCGCTCCGCTATTCGTTAATTGTCTCGGGCAGAATGCATTACAAACTGCACCGGCTGCACGTTTCCCTTTTAACTAGCTATTTCCATGCCGTGTTCATAGAAACAATTGTGGGCCGGTACGGCGCGTTAGAAGTTAACATACACCGCGATTTATGTGACCGGTCCTTTTGATGAGATCACCCGCTATAAACTTTGTATGCGATCCGCGACCTTCTCGATATTCGATGCGTGCAGCATACTGCACCATTTCCTATTCAAAATAGTACACGTAGGAACATTGCGAAATAGATGCCTCATTGTCTAGCGGATGTGTTCGAGCGAGCCAGGTGTCGTAAGCACACGTTCACATCTCGACGCGAACAGTATGTCGTTTTGTCTCACTAATACACTATACCATCGCTCGACTCAATAATGTTCAAACGCTTCGACACGTTGCATTACTCAGCTTTATATTTTAGAAAGGAAATCAAAATTATCTTTAGCATAGAAACCTGAGTGTATGTGTAACTTGTATATCGATTTTCAATTTTATATTGATGTATAAGATGTAATCCGAGAAAATTACCAGTTGTGTATGCTGGCAACATGTGTAGGTAATAGAAATTGTTCGTGTTGAAATAATCTCTGATATACTTGGAACAATTCCGTGTTATCGAATTCGTATAAGATTTATAAACATGGCTATTGACACTTGTATCGCAACATATTTTACTATTTTTAGATTGAAAAAGGCTTTTTAAATTGGTTTGCTATACTAGTTTAAACTGGGAATTTATTTTTATGATGAAACAAACCAATGCGAACGCAAAAACAAAACACGCTTGACGTTTTTGCTTATAGACTTGCTTCTGGGATATACAATTCAAATTATTATCTTGAATAAGATCGAACGTTCACTTATTCATTACTGCCCTACCGCAACGATTGCGTTCCGTTAGCTCTCCATGATTTATATCTTTAGAAGTACTCTTTGAATATTGATTAAATACCACTAATGTATCAATTTGTATTGTCTTGGTGCCATGTTGCGTAACTTTATGAGTCTAAAGAAGAATAAGCTAAATAAATTAACGTAAAATATTATGAATGTAAGTCCATAAAAACTTATACAGCTACTCATTGAGAACTAGTATTTATTACCTCTAATTTATGGTATCAATTTTATGGAGTACTATGGAAATAAATTAATAAAACTACTCATCGACATTTAAAATGTTTAGTGAATGGCTTCGGTAACAGAATGGTAGAGTTTATTGGTCTCAATAAATGTTAACAAATTAACAGGTGGTGTGAACGACAATAGTATACACTGATTATATTCTTTATTGGGGTTGTATAGCTGATTACTTTAGACAAAACACAGTGGTCCATTTCTATAGAAGCTTAGTTCAAAGATGTAGAGACTGACTAGAAGGCTAGACCTTATTTTTTGACATTCATTAACTTGTTTGCCATATCTAGACAGATTTTATATCATAAACTCATGTAGTTATTGATATTGAAAATATTAACCTGCTACATGTGATTTCTTGAAATATAGTATTCACTTCTAAGTATATAAACTTAGTTACGATGTATAAACAATATATTATATGGGAACCTAGTGTAAAATAATTGTACAAACAAACTATTTTCAAAATTATTAGTTACTGCTACTTACTGTAAGTAATAATAGAGATAATTCTATAAGAAAATGAACGGCTCTTGCTATTTGCAGTTCAAAGTAAAATAATAAGCAAGTAGAAATAAAATACTTCTAGCCGCGTTCCTTATTCTGTAAAACAAACGGCAATTGTTTAAAGAGAACATAATGACAAGTGGAGTTGTCAATTATGAGGGAATAGGTAGCGATCAGGAGCTATAAAAGTGCGGGTTCTCTTCGACCATAAAAGTTTACCTACCCAACCGCGGGCTTTGTCTATTTCGTGCACCAACATTACTTCGCCGCTTCGTTTCAGAGATTTTTCTGTTATTGCAACGGAATAAAGTCCAAAATGGCAAGGAAAAAACTTTTTCACCTTTTTTTAGAGTCGTCGAGTAAACGTATGATTGAAAGGAATTTCTGAGTTAAGATGTTTCTTCTGACGTAGGTACAGCGTGAGACTTCGAGTGAATTTCTCTGACATTTTATCAATTTTCGCTTATTAAAAGTGAGTCGTTACCGACACCAAGTATGGACCTTATGAGGTAATGTGAATATTGACATTCGCATCTGGTTTACGCGACGAGAAAGCGGAACGCGCCGAACGAGTCTCACTAACGGACCCATTCTACAAACCGTTTACTAAGCCGTAAATGCACAAATCAAAGTCAATGTCAACCTCAGGTGGGCCGTAAACACACAATCATAAAGTGACGTGAACACTCGTATAACTTTTTCAACAATTGTTTCCTTTTAATGGCCCATTATATGCGCGTTTTACGCAAAATTATGTCAAGTTACACCTCTGCCGTAACAGAGGCGCGATAAACCCATCTTTATGGTTAGGCGGCGATCGAAAGCGAACTAGTGGCGAGCGTTTATGAATGGAGCCTTTTTATTGCTCTCATATTTACATGGCGCTTGTAGTTTAGTAATTACTACTTACTAGCGCGATTTGGGGAAGGAACCAGTATTATTGCATGTATGTGACGTGGCCGTGGTTTTACGATTCATAAAAGTGATATGTATCTAGGAGACCGGAGCGCGTATGCACCGGCCGGCCGGTCGGTCTGTCGGTCGGTCGCGGCAGCCACACTTCTACTTTTTTATCGTCTCATCAACCTGTAATGTGTTTATTGCAGCAATATTTGGTTTATTGCCACTACTCAAAGATCGGTTTATTGTCTTAACGCCCAGGTATCGTGTTTATTTATTAGTTATACATTTTTATTGGCGCTTTATTTTACGTAAACTTTAATTTATTGACGGTTGTGTAGCGCCGTTTTACATTGCCTATAAAAAGGTGCTTTCGGTTGATTTTTAAACATTTGTAGCACGTGTTTCGTCCATTCATCAAATTTATGGTGGTCTGTGGGAAAATGTTTTGGTTTAGGCGTCCGATGTTAGGAAGGTAGCTCTAAGGGATTCGTTGCGAACGTTACGCTTCTGTTTAACTGGATTACTATACATGTTTCAAAAATCAATTTGGAGTGGATACGAAGATATTTGTAAAGAAACTTTTTTACCTGTTGCTAAAAAACGTGCTTTTTATATCGTCGATAGGACCTCTACACGTTCTTAAAAATTGTTCTCTGTTACAGAATTACTTTACGACAAAAAATGACTTAAATCATAGGTATGCGTGTATAATTTTAAACCGGTTTTAACAGAAACATATTTGTGTAGACACAATAAACTCTACATTTTTCAGACTCTACATAACGATACAGTAATATTCATGAGTGTAAAGTATCGTGCAATCGTGCCAATCAGCTGTCTTCGATTAGAGGAAAGAATGTGGAGTCAAGGCGGTGTGTGCTCGCTTGATATGAGACACCCCCACATCGCTCCGCCAGCCGTTGTCGCTGTGTGCGGCACACACACATCCACGCCGGGCTCGCTGTGTGCGCCCCGCACAGCGCCACCTAGCGCTCAGCGGACCATAACCCGCGGGTCAAGGTTGACAAACTCATAATAAATTATTTACAAATCAACTTATCAGTTTCAGATTGTTACAGATTATTGGAAACTTATAACTTAAATACTGTAAAAGATAATCCAAGCCACACAGCTCACGTTTTGAGTATATTGAACTTATATTAGTATTTGTTTATAAATTCCGATAAATGTTTTGCTGAACTATGTTTGGTTCTAGTCTCGAGCCACCGATAAGTTCCAAAGATTACAAACAGCGATGCCGCGACCGGACGTCAAAAAACGTGAGCTGTGAGTTTGTAACAATCATAAAATTGTATGAGTATTGAGATGTTACTGACCGGGTAGGGAGCCTGGCGGTGGGTACGGCGCGTTGGGCACCGACTCGGTGCCGTAGTTTCGTAGACCATATGCATCGGGATGAGAGAAGCTGGATGCCTCGGAGACCGCCGTCCTGCGCTCGTCACTACCGACGTAGGACAGGGGCTGGTCACCGCGCGGAGGTCCATAGGGGTAGTTCCAGCAAGGAGGTTGCGTGAAGCTTTGACAACCGCCGTCAGGGTAGGGCTTGTAATCGCTGCCAGTGCCGGGCCAGAAGGGTAGCGTCGATTTACGCTCCCTCTCACCAGGCAGGTTGTAGTATGTAGGGCCCGCCGAGTACTGGTGCTCGAAGGATCCGGGCGCATCATGCGGATAGCCCCACGGTTGCTGTGCGTGGCGGATGACGCCAGGCTCGGGCTCGTAGCGCTTGGCCGGGATGTGCAGCGGGGGCTGCGGTGGGTTAGAGCCCACGGACGCCGGCGAGGCGCTGGAGGCGGACGGCGGCGCTGCAGCTGGCGCGGCCGGCGGGCTGCCGCCGGGTGGCGACGCGTGCGCCTCCTCGTAGAGCGCGCCGCCGACCCCGTTCATCATGGTCCACCAGGCCGGCCCGGCGGAGTGGCCGGATTGGGGCACTGGCGACGCGGCCGCCGCATCGCAGGGCGCGCCGAGGCCCCCGACATGGTTGTCAGGGTACAGGGTGGCGGCCGGGCAAGCCACGGGGGATCGGGACAATTACCAGCCGGTTCACGCGCGTTGCGGGCACATCGCACCGCGCACACACGCGTCCCACACACAGCAGCAGCACATGAAAATCAAAACGCGATCCCGATTTAGCTAGCCAACCGGACGGGACTCACCGCAACGTAAACTGTCCAAAAACTGTAACTCTTGGTTTCGGTGGAAGTTTTAAAAACTATTTCGAGAGTGCATCGAACAGTCACTGATATGATAAGCTCTCGTAACCTTTATATTTTAAGTCCTTACAAGCATAAAACTGTCTCTATTATTTTTGCAAAATAGTTTATACTAAACAATTCACAGTTCTTCGACGAATTAAGTTTATTTAATTGCTGAATGTAGTTTGTGCGTGACGCAACAGTTTTCTTATTTATTTAAAGTGGACGTATTGGATAGGTTGTTGTCGCGAACGTGTCGTGTTTGTAGCGGTCGGCGAGGCGATGAATACGCGAGGCGCGCGTTCAGCGGCGCGGTCGAGCGCGGAGTGGCGGCGGCGTGTGCCCGTGTGATGGCGCACACACGCGCGCACGCCAGCGTCGCCATCCGGCGGCGGGCAGCGGAACTAAACCACGTCGCTGAGGCGAACTCTACGCGCTCTCGTAGGCGGGCGGCCTGGCGAAGCGCCCAGATTTATACCGGTGCATTATTTTCTCGGATACAAGTCTTTAAATTTTTAAAGAATATCTCGTCCGTTTTGGAAATAAATGTAAATTATTGCAATTCAAAATGTATTTCCGAACTTCTTTTTTTAATTAGTGTATTTCAGTGATATAATTATGTATAAAATAGATGTAGTTTATAAAAAAAAACTATTGAACCAAATTCGTTACCTTTAAAAGGAAGAAAAACAATTATTGCTATTCTTAAAGTAAAATAACTTACCTACTTCTATAGCTTTACCTAAATAAGAACGAAGCCAGTCGTGATCGTGTATCGTTTGCATCTCAAAGGGTTGTCACAAGCGGAGGCTCGGGTGCGTAGTAAAGCGATTAATGGAGGCAAAATAGCCATAAACTGCCGTTTAACCTAACTGCAAGCATCACTCGACCATCGTCGACTTGCCACCAATAAAAAACGCGAGACTTTATGACGGCAACTCACTCACATTTTATTGTGAGTATAAACTTAATTTTATCGTCTGTTAATTTCACCACAAATAATGTAAGGCACCTAGTAGATAAAATTATATCATTTCATTTTAGTACGTTTGTCAATGGCAAGGTCGTGGTCCAATACTTTGTGTTTACTATAAGTTAATTTACTGCAGAGATTGACTGATATTTTTTTTACCTTACAAATATTACACGATGTTTTATTTAAGGCAGTAATTCCTAGGGCAGTACTTAAAAACTTTCTTATTTAAATACAAAACGCTTCCATTATCAAACAGTTTAGTAATTACGACATTCAAACCGGTTGGTTCAAATGTTGAATTCATGTTCTTATCAAATTCCTGCACGGAAACAAACAAGTACCTATCTGCTCAAACATAAAGAAAAATAAAATTAATTATCCTTGAATGTCTAAAGAAGTTGTATAAAGATCGTGTAATTCGCCACACCCCTAAACCACCCCTCACGAACAATGGCGTACAACCAATAAATTCTCTCGCAATATTTCACACTATACATGTTATGTTTACACAAGACATGGCTATAAAATATATCAGGCGAACAATGCTAAAACATACATACATTGAAGTAATGTAAACTCTTGTTAACTTGCCGAATAACATGCGTCGTGCTAATATAACCGAATTGTCAAAATATAATAAGGTGGTGACTTGGTGAGCGTTGTTAATACAGAAGACGAATAGCGATTTTTATAAATGCCTTTTTGAGAATTTTACTAAGCTTAATTTGGAAAGTTCAGTCCAAACCTGCAATGGATATTGTAGATATTATAGATATTGTATTTTCGTTTACCATTAAACACTGAACAGTGACATTATCCTTTTACTTCTTTAAGGGCTGATTTTTCTATCGTCAGATAACTATACTCGGAATTTTAATTCGATTCCAGATTTGACAATTTCAGTGTTGCAACGTTATGACAAGTACTAAATAGTGACGTTGCGAAATTATTCGATATGGAAATGGAATATTTCCAGATCGATTCTTCTCGTTTATAATTTTACTCTTGTAAACTAAGTATATAAGGAAATTAAATATTTCTGAACCGATAATTTAGTTTTGACGATTAATTAACGATCTGAGACTTTTCTTTTATAATTGAGTGTGAAATAAATAAAAAAATGTGATCATGAAGGAACATGACAAATAAATCGATTTTTGTGTTCATCACTACACTATTATATGTGGTATCATTATTTCACAAAATGACAGTAGCTAATGTCAAATCTGGAATCGAATTAAAATTCCGAGTATAGATACTATATCTACAGATACAGAACTAATTGGACTGACAGTTTTTGTATGAAATAACTGTCAAAATTTCAAATTTATCCTTCGAATAAAATTCATCTGGCGATTGAAAAATTAGTCCTAAACAAAATAATTTGAGATTAAATTAATTTTACACTCCTGAATACCTACTATATTTTTTATTTATAATATTTAATTAAGCATGATTTAAAATGTCACTTCGTTTGTTAGTTTATATGAATTGGTAGTTTTTAACATTTACTTAACCCGCTTCCCGCTCTTCTTGTCACCTAAGATTCTCGTAGAGTCGAACACTATTATAATTTCCCACACTTAGCGTACGAGCAATTACGGTGACGTACAAAGAAAGTCAAAACGATAAATTCGCGACACTTTGTAGACGTGTCAACAAAACTAATAACATGGATTATGTTGAGCTTTCAAATGTTAAAATATAATCACAAAAGAGATTTATAAGCACACCTCTATTGAGTCTATTTGGTGTATTTACATTGTGTAAATTCAGTAATATAACTCACAATACAATAGACCTGTAAAAGAGTAAAATCATACAAATCTTTATTTGTATGATTATTTATGATTTTTATAGCTAGGTACATAGTCTATACGTACGTAGGTTTTGCTTATATGTGAAATGACTACTCTACGTTATGTACATTGGTATATACCTATGTTTCATAAGTGTAACTCGTGTGAGTTTTCCAACTATGTATATTAATGTATAGGGAATAACATGTGGAAAGGTATTTAAGTAAACACATCAGAGATGTCACATTTACGCAAATGAAAGTAAAACCAGCGTAACATAGACAAACAAAGATATGGTTTACAACATAGAGGGGCTTTATGTAGCAACAAAACGAAAGTAACATTATCTCGTTGCAGTAGCTTCAAGCACAAACAGACCGAGTCCCGCGTTGAATGACAGAAACAAACATAGGAACAAGTGTGCGCTTGCGCCGAGCCCGTCTATAAATATTTACGTTAGGAAACTCTTCATACCAATGGTCGGCCATACACCGAGTACGTAAATAAAAGTACGCTTTCTTATCTCGGCACATGTGTGCGGGAGTTGCGCAAACGCTGAATTGGGGCTATGTATAAATAATGCTAGTATGTTTGACTCGCGCGAAGTCGATTTTTTCAATCATTTAGAACATAGCAACAATACATATCAGAAACAAAGAACCAGTCTTATTAATGGAACGTCAGTGATTATTTACGCCGTTGTAAGAAAACTTGACACCACAATCACGCAATTACCATAAATCTTAACATTAACTTGGTCTCGATTGCCTTATAATATTATTGTTTACTTAAGATTTACAAATACGTGGAATCGTAATCAAGAACTCGATAATAAGTTCTGTTTGGTATCTACGTCATTGTGAATACAAAGCTATAAAAAAAAATACAGAACGATTTTACACCAACTCAAAAATATTTGAACATTATTTTTTTGTCAGGTAATTTCTATTTTTAAACTTATTATTGCACACTTAAAAACGTACGAATTTATTGTGTGATTCAATGTGTTTAAACTTGGCTTGGTACCTATATAAACAAAGGAACCAGTCTGCAAAACATCGGCGCGGCTAACGGTCCGGCGACTCCACGTTCCCATCGTCGGGACATTAAATAGATTGTAAAGAAGGCTTTAATACTCGTCCCAATTGAAAAACTCGTCTGCTCTCGACTTTCTCTGAACTCAAGCTGTAAATTGGCTTGTAACCTGGAACTGTAAGTTACCGTTCAGCGTAAATTCAACTCATTAAATACAAAAAACTTGAACTCCACTAATTTAAAAATGGAAGTTAAAATTCGTGGATATTTCGATTTATCTACATGCATAAATAACTTCGAGACTGATATATGTAAAAGGTATTATAATTGGTAAAATACCGGTTCGACTCACTTAATTACACGAGAAATTAAGGCATTAAAATTCGCGAAAGGTCTTACGTTTCATTCGCAACGTTTTACTTAGTATAGGTAATAACAGTGAATTTTTAATTAAGGTTTTAATTAAATATATATAAAATTAATATTTATAAGGATTAGTATTAAACCGGTAGGTACAGACGATAATTGAATGCTAATCTTGAATGTATATGCAAAGGTTTCCAAGAACCAATCTAGCGAGCTGAATTTCATTATCGCTATTACAGATACTGCATTATGATTACCTACGTACACGAGTGTATTTCATACGTGGCATTAAAAACAATAACTAACATGAAGAACGACAAGCCCATTCAAGGCTATAGTAATGTACCTAACGTTTTATTTATAAAATTATGTCAAAATATAATAAAATAACGTAAGAAAATCATAAATATTTCAAAATAGCCATAAAAATATGCATGGCTACATCATGGGTAATCCGGTAGATGTGTTATGCATTTTCCTCCAAAATATTTTAATATCATAATTATATCAAGTGTATACACTAAGAAAACTGTTGATTCACGTTCAAATCGTATGATTTTAATATTTAAGATTATATTGAACTAGCTGACTCGCCCCGTCTTTGCACGGGTAGCACAATAATAAATTAATGTTTATAATTAAATCTAAAAACGTTCCTCTTGAATCATTCTATATATTCTATTAAAATCTGTTGTGTATTTTAAAAGATCTTAGCGCACAAATAGGGGGGTGACTTTTTCTGAGAGATACACATATAGAAGAAAACAAAACCGTAGGATTGAAATGAATAATTAATATTAATACCCTACAAAGATTATAAGTATCCCTGAAGAAATAAAACCAAGTAAAATCAGGCGCCAATCGGATAATCCGACAAGCGAAATTCTTGATGCAGTACAGTTTATTTTCGTTAGCGTTGAATCGGTCCATAGTTTACTAAATAAAAATATATACAAGTATATTATAATCATGTCATAAAATATTAATATTATATTATATTCACCTCGTAAACCGGCTAGAGACGTTTGCGGAAAAGAACACGGTAACCTGCGAACAAAGTATAAAATTATGTATACAGTTTAATACATTACTACGTTCATTGTATACAACACAATTAAACGAGTCGAGATTCAGGTGTATCCAATCAGAGAATTGTAAAACGTTTATTGGATAACATAGAGCGGCGTGTGTTAATTAATTCGTTAATTGCTTGGAGACCTACGCGCTGGTTACAACCAAAACTATTATAAATGACATATTCAGACATTTATTAGATTGTTTATTGTTACTGTAGTTATTAACCGTAACGGTTCTATGCCGTGAGTAAAGGCGGTATGTTTCGAAAAAGTCGTTGAAAAAGTTTGTTTCGATAAAACAGGTAAAAATTTATAAATTACGTGAATTAATGTTATTTTGTGAGGTGAGTGAGTGTTCGTAAGTTAAGGTTATGTATCAAATAAATTGTAAAGACCTTATTAGTTTTGGTAAGAACGAATGGTACGAAATTTGAGAAAAAAGTGCGATATATAGAGCGGCTTTTCACGGTCGCTACACACTGAGGGCGAAGGAAAATTTATACGTGACATAAGGGCCAATTACGAAGAGAGTTTGTATCAGCAGGTTTCATTACGACGTGTCTAATGAGCGCGCGCGTGTGGAACTGCGCACTAAATCATCGCTGCGCACTGCACGCCCGACGCCGACATAAGTCAGTTTATTTTTAAGGCCAAGGCGCTCCTACTCCCACAAACATCCCATTGACAACTTCTACGGTTACAATTTTATTTCCTAGCTTCGTTTCAAGCCAGTACGAATATAAATAAATCCTTTCTAAGTCATTCGATACGGCGGTAAGTCACGAAGTTTACATAAAATAGGTGATTTGCGCCGAATGCTACGGTTATTTTTTCTGATTTTCGTTGGGGGTGCTACCCTATATTTATGAGCAAAAAAATCATGTTTACAAGCCTTTTTTAGGTAACGATTACGTCGTATACGTGTGGGAGTCGTAAAACTGTTTTGTGTTACCTAACAATTAAGAGGATGCGGCGATGATTGCTTTTAAGCATTTATATTTTTAAACAACGTCTTCACCATGAAATTTTCATTAAAACAAATGGTATATGCAAGTGAAAACAATTGTTAAAATGTTTGTTAGCTGTTCACTGATAATGTATCCGTTTATAGAATAATGATTTTATACAAATACTTACAGGTTATAAGTACTTACTATAGATTTGTAGATGTTACTTGTAAGTTATTAAATTTGCAGCTGTGTGTTATTTATTCGTATAACACACATAAAATAGAGATTAGTGGTAAGTCCAATCCTAATTGGAAAACTTGAGAACCATCTGCGTCAAAACTTTGATGTTCATCTAAGTTAATACTTATTCCGTCTCGGACTAAAGTTTGGTACGCGTAATCCGGCCGAGGGTTTCGTTAACCGAGTCTTTTTTACTTTTTTCATCAAGCACGAGTAAATAGAGCAGCAGAACTATGGCGGAGGGCACTCGATTTGACATTTACGACTCAATCCCAAAACATAGGCCGCCGGCTGGCCAAACGGGGTGTAATTTTACCAGTTTAGTTAGCCCTACCTCGCTCGCCGCGTCACCGTCTAATCACGCGACACGAATAACACTCGGATGTGAGTTTAGAGGTCTTCATATCCTGGTGGGTAGAGGATTTCAATGGCCGGAGTGTCAGGACAAGTTTGGTCGCGTATTACAAGCTGTCAGTTCACGTTATCTGTACCACAAGTATATGTTATCGGAATGTCTCTCCCACGGTTGGTTGGCCTGACCGACGCTACAGGACGGTTTATACCGCGGCGTTTTATCATAAAACTGTCGTCAACTATGATTCCAGTAAGACCGAATTATTTCCGATGACGGATTTGTTGAAATTGATTATTTATGTCTTTATAAATGGTTGAAAAATTATTGCGTGCATTAACATTTTTTATGAGTCGTTATAATTAATTTTATTGCAAATAAATAGTTTTATTCATTCCATGCTGGTTGCTACTAAATCATAGTTTAGATCTGTAGGTACTATTTGTGTGTGTATGACGTCATATTTACAATAACAGGAGGGTGTAGGAGGAGGTCCAAGCGGTTAATGGTGCGAACACTGACTGGATCATATCCCAGAGTTTACGACTCGAGAGTAAACGGCCGATTCATTTGCAATTCTAACTGCGCCTTGGATAGCAGTCGCCGACGCTGCCTCGCCAACATCAAAACATGCCTGTCTTGTCACTGATTTGGGATTAGAAATGTTATTAGACATTTGAATAACGGGTTTCTTAGATATCCATTCCTTATTTGAATACAGAATTAGTGTTGGCAACCATTTTACGAAATAGGTTATCGGTGAAATAAACTAGATAACGAATAGCTTGTGAAATCCTTCATGTATTTATTAATTGAATTAATTTGAATTACCTACATGCCTTAAGGGTAGCTTCATTTTGTATGAATTTTGCAAAACAATCAAATATACCTATAAAACAACACGTAAGGTTCAATATTAATTTTAAGACCTCAAACTAATCCCGCCTTCATACTCACCTACCCGTTTTACTGCAAGCAATTTAATTTAATTTATCTTATTTTTTTAAAGTAACGATAATTTTCACATTCATTATTTTGTATATGTATTGCACTAAATTTTCTGCAATAGAATTGTTACAAATATCTAAAGTCATATGGATTCCATTAGTAAATTTTATACAAACCCCAGAATCTTATCTACAAATTCATAAAAAAAAAAACATTATAAACGCGTAGTGTAGCGTGATAATTGTTTCTTTAACTTTTATAAGTACGTCATGATTCGTGGAACAGTACAATTTTCCACGTTGACCCCAAACTATTAAGAGTTCCACACACAAAACGTACGTAGGTAGGTATGTATGTACTTGTCGAAAAGCCGGTGGTCCATCTCACTTATTATTCTAAACACGATCGGAGTCCGATGTTATCATCAAGGACATATATTGTGATTCGTAATCGTAACCGGGCCCGGAATAGATCGCCTGAACGATATCACACAATCGATGAATTAGAATGTCTATGAGATACGGTGAGTTGCGTGGAACGATTTTCATGCGCGCAACAAATTTTGTCGGGTTAGTTCAGCAATACCCCTATACCTATGGAAATGTAACGGCATATAATTCATTTCTTTTATATAAACTGATGGCATTTATATTACAAAAAAAAAAAACCTGTTTTAAAAATTACACGAGATTATGTGATTGAAATTATTTATATCTAAATATCATTATTATTATGTTTCTGAACTCTTAATAGGTCGATATAGGTATGTCATGTTAATACTCAATATTTATCATTTTTATTACCTTCTAGAAATACTAACTACATTTTTATTATATAAAAAAGATATTTAAGCAGCTCCATTTTAATAATTTAATCATATATTAAGATTCAACAAAGCTTATTTACATTTTTGTAATTTTTATTCTCTTGTTTACAAATGTCTAACCACTCCTACTCCCATTCAAAAATAGACTCGGTCTAGGTTCTAAACATAGAGACAATAAAAATATTTACGTCTACATTCATAAAATATGAATATTTTATTTTCATAATTTACTATACTTATGTTGCCCGCTGCGTCTAAATAGGTGTTGGTAATCGTTTCCCTGCAATTTTTCTGTATATTCTTACCTTTTTAACCGTCCTTGGACTTCTAAAACCAAATTTCAGCAAATAGTCAAAAACAAAAGTCAATGGCAGCCGCGGTCCCTATATTTTTCTGTTCAGTAATATTGCCTGTTAATCGGAAATATTGTAGTTTTTTAATGGAGAAAGAATTTTTTAAATCGGATCAGTAGTTTATGAGATAGGTACGTAATTCCTTACATAGGTACGTAAAAATAAACAAATGTAGATTAAAGATAAATAATTTACGAAGATTTTCATTTATTCTGAGATACACAGCATAAAAACAATTTAACAATGCATTCTTATCTGGCAACTTTTGCAGGTTCCATTTACCTCGCAATCTAAAAATATAAATGTATTTACATACTGAACCTATATCAGAAACATTCCTTGCACTTAGCCTTCGAGCGATCAGATTAAAACATCGCCAAGTTTATAACAATTGCAACATTGTAGCGACTTTTTTGTCGGCACTTAATATATTCGAGACTGTAAATTAAGTTACCGAATTAATATGACAAGGTGGCGGACTGCGAATTTGATGTTCAAATTATACATAAGTAGGTACCTACATTTTAATTACTTTTGCATGTTCAGATTAAACGAATTTGTGTGAAAGGCGCTTAAAATATTATGTTAGTATTTAAATTAGCATTGTATATTAATAAATAACATGTAACCTAGGTGATTTATAACACAAATTACCCCGCATAATGGAAATGTGGAATGAATTTTAAAACATGCAGTTTATTTAAGTCGTGTCTTTATTTTTTCATAGCATTTATTGTACTACGAATAGGTCCTCTGTTTTAATTGAGAAACCCTCAAAGTGAGGCTAAGTTATTATAAATTATTAGTAGTTCTGCACCTATAAAATTAGGTCGATATCCTTAAATATTACAAAAAAGGTACCTACATCGCAATCCTCAATCTTGTTTGTAGCGATGACATCTTCATTTATTATGATTTACGTAAATATTCGAGTCATCGACAGCCTAGCATTCCCCTCTCTGCTGACCGGCTTGCAGTGTAACCGCGGCTGGATGTAACATTACATACTGAGTACATAAGAGTTTGCAATAAAAATGTAAATGAGTCTGCAAGCGGGCGTGGCCATTACAGGAACGACGGAAATTATGCAGTTTGACCTGGCTACCTGCATGCTTATTATTACTTGTCATTTTCGTGAGAACTGTTTTTACCAAAATGTTTTGGGTTTATTATAGGCAGCGTGAGTTTTGCGACCGTAAAAGGTATTTAAGTGCAATTGCCGTAATGATAAGCTGAGAAAAAATGAAGATCGTTGTAATTGTTCCAAATGAGTGTTTGTTAGCTAAAACAATTAACTGTGTTAGTTGTGATTAAATTATTTGAATTTGGACGTAAACTTGTAAAAAAAAATAACTAGCACATGTATTAAACTTACCAACAAAAAATAAATTACAATTAGAATATATCTATCTCATTAATATTAATGTCATAATGGAAGTACCTACCTACTAATAACCCTACACTGAGCAGACTGTGCCTAATTGTTACTTTTTTATGGTAATGAACTTTTCATATAATATAAAAGCATGTTTTAATAAAAGCAACATTAACACAATTCCTAGAACATAATTTAAAATATAATGCGCCCACACACCGAAAATGAAGTCCTATTTTCATAAAAACAGGCTAGCAGTCAGTAATGAAAGCTCAGCGTTAATTGCAAATAGGTAAGCTGATGGGGACGTGCAGATGAGAATGAGCTTTATGTGGTACATTATAAAGTTTAAATTCAAACCTTAGTAGCATGTTCTGTGTGGCGTCGCCGCCTCACCTGTTTGTAAGGTCGACCGCGAGGATTGCCGCGCTCGAACCTTACCCGCAACACGCCTGCAACAAACGGATAAACCCTTTAAAATATACCCACCAAACAACAAAGACTTACATTATACAGATAAGAGACAAACATGGAACCCGTCAATGTTGTACTTTCTTGACAAAATTTTCTTTCTGCCAAGCTATGTTGGGGTCGGCTTCCAGTCTTACCGGATTTAGCTGAATACCGTATTTTACATAGAGCGACTGCCAATCTGACCTCCACAACCTATTGCTAGGTAATACAGTATTCCATAGTAAGACTGGTTGTCAGAATTGTAATGACTTAACGACAATCAAAGATCACTGTATGACAGTCGGGACCAACGGCTTAACGTGCTTTCCGAGGCACGGCCGCGGCGAGCGCTGCTTCACTTTTATTATCGGTCAAATCGTACGGCTTACACTTAGCCACGAGCCCCTCTTTCTTGACAAAATAACACAGTGATTAATTAAAACCACCCATGTATTAATTTGCACATGTTTAATGAAAGAGGTATATGTGGTATATAATTTAAGTATCTTACTTACATACGTAAATTTAAATTTTATATCTATGTAAATGTAAATCTAATTGGACAGCTTTGAACTAACACCTTCGCACTTACGACGTGTAATAGCAATGGCATTTACTACGATATGCATCTATACGGTTTATATTAAACGAAGCGTGTCATTACCTTCGTGGGGAGTAATATATCAGATATGATATAGGCACAAAAACAATGCAGTGCCATTCACACCCACACACCGACTGCAACAATCTTGCCCATATTACCACAATAATTTAGTTAAAAACATTTATAGAATTTTTACTACGCAGTAAAACTGGAAAAGGCACATATTCTCCTGTGCCCTTAACAAGTCGCCTTCGAATATGTAACTCGTTAAGTGACTTTATTTAGTGGAACGAACTTCATAATACCTATACAATCGTGACAACATTTTCTTTGTTTCGTTACTTTGTAAGAATTCAAGAATAGGGTTAAATGAAGGATTTTGAATATTTAAATACAATTAATATTTTTGACGATAATTTTAATGTGTTAATAGATGTTCCAAGATAGAAAGTTGTAGGTATCTACTGTTCGTGGTCGCCAGGTAAGTCAGTGTGTAACTAATTAAGACCCGGAAAACTTTGTTTTGCCATGTTCTAGAGAGGGCCACCCTTATCACTTATATGGGTATAAAAACAACCTACGACCTACTCCCATACCAATATACAAAAAATTGGCTAAGCCGTTTTGGAGGAGTTTGATAACATTGTAATATGAGATTTTCCATGAAACCATGTGGAGACAGCTCGGGCATAAAATAAATAAACAGATAATATTACAGCCGATGGTAAAAAAAAACTATTTTAATCTAAGTACCTGCTCGAAAACATTTTTAAATTAATATAGTAATTTTTAAATGCATGTTACATTTTAAATGGTAAATATTAAAGTCGATTTTTATCGATGTGATGTTTTTCATAATATGCATGATATAAAATTTATTAGCTATTATTGACAACTTTCAACGGTATTTGATTACTATATCTATGTAACTTGCATTTATATGCTACCTTCGGTGTTGAAATTCATTAACTTCATCTATTCTGCATACTCAGGTAATTAATTAGGTAGGTTAGTGGTATAAATTAAAGTGAATAATAAGTCGACGACAAAGTTAATGATATTGACATTAGTTTTGTTTTATTTAGAACTGCTATTAAGATATCTTTATTTTTATTATAGTTATTTTGTATCCACCTGTTGTTGTATCCACGAATTTGAATTGATAAAAGGAGTTCTCTATAACAATACTAACTTATATTATTTAATTAATTCAGAAAAGAATAAATAAGCCAGTTTCGTGTGCTCACTTAAAACCTTATTTTGACATTTAAAAAGATTTACCTATGTTCACAATGTACATGATTAAAATGTGTAATAAAAAAATATGGTGGGTATAGTAGTATAGGCTTTGAAAAGCTGATGTTACAATCTAAGACGATTAATAAAAAGTTAGATGTGAAAAGCGTTGTATTTTATGTAAGCTATTTATATGATAATTACGTATTTAGTTACATTGACAATCTGGACATACAACTCAATTAAATATTAATGGATGATTTTAGCTTTTATTGGAATATAATACAAGCCATATGGAATAAATTATTTTTTTAACATTATTAAATTTGTCCCGAATTTTTAAAAATTACTGACATTTCACAAAAATAATTAAACATTTATATTTCAAACATTTTACTGTTATCTAATAGAGAATAAATTATTTTTTGTTTTAAGTATTCCGATTTTAGCGAATTAAGTGCAGTATGGGTCTTTTGATATTGATTCACATAAATTAGATTTGCTTAGTTTATTATAATACCGGTTACATATATGCACTTAGTAGATAAAATCAAACTAGTTTGATAAAGACATAGTTGAGATTATAAAACTTGAATGACGATTAGTATTCACAATAATTATATCGTCTTAGTCATTTGTTATATTATTATCTATCAGATTATGAGAATATTGACCTGATCAAGAAACGACATTCACAAGAGTCACTCTGCACAAACAGGTTCTATAAAAAAAAACTTTTTTCTCTCATTCACTTCGCTTCTAAAGCTCCCTCAGGGGGTTCCATTAGCCGACAAGAAAATGGAAGTGCGTCTACCCTTCAAAGCTCTAGAAATCTCAGCAATAAATGCCCACAAACGCTAAATTTATTTTTATCGTTTGTACCACTTAAGGTGGCGTAAGATTGAAAACTGTTCGCGATATTTCCCGGCAATAGGTACCTACAATTTAGTAGGATTTTTTCTACCGAGGCTATAAAATATTTACGGGTATGGATGAATTCATGAGCAGATTCGTCCCCGTTCTTCCACTTGGAAAAATTAATTCATTTTCATGAACAAACATTACGTATTAATATTCAACGTTATTCATCGCGCTTTTGTTTCGTTTTAGGAACTGGGAGCAAGGAAGAGAGTAGAATTGGGTCAACGGTTTTAGAAGTCGTTCGACTAAAATAATCAAATATTCTCTTGTCTTGAACGTGATTTTGCCAGACGCGCTTTGATGTTTCCTTAGAGTAAATACGTGCTACATCGTTTACTAAACTCATCTAGGATTTCAGTATATTAAAAAATTTGAAAAAGTATTTGAAATGTAAAACATATATTTACCTAGCTATGTGTATAATAGTCTGATACTTTATCAGACTATTCATTATTCTTAACAAGTATCCACATTGAAGTTTCAACTTATCTACATTTCAAGTAGGTAATGAATTCTACAAAACAACAAAATAAAGCATATGGCATGCAAAACTCGAGTGCATTGCACTGATTTCTAAGAAGTGCAGTATCAGCAATCTTTCTGTCGGCGCACAGTCGTTACGTCGCGTCGCGGATGCAACGATGCACTCCCAGATACCACACTTATGTACTTTACTACATAATGTACGAATGTAATGAGACAGGCTTGCAAGATTCAGATTATATGGCGCTGTTACATTGAGCGTACTAACGTAGGTGGAAATGTTACGGAATTCTATTTGGACTCTTACCTTAAAGGGTAATTTATATTTAAATACGAAATCTTTAGTAATAATTTTGTAGTCACTTATTCGCTTAACATTCGAATTCTGAATATTTTATTAGTAATACTTTCTCTAAAATTGTTACTTATGAAAATCCAATTTAAAATATCTTTTAACATTGTATTGTTACAAAGATTTATTATACTCTTTTAAAAAATAACTGAGCTTAATAATGCACTTCTAGTCTGTAATAGAATAGATTCCATTGGCAGTAAATCATATTTGTGTTATATTACTAAAGATAAACGTCTCGTAAGGCGAAGCATTATCCGCTCAAATAGTTTCAATTTTCGCCCTACGCAGATACGGCGTAGCGAGTAGGCGTAGGTACGTAATAGTCAAATATAGAATAATAACTGAAAATACGTTCAAGTCACTTCGGTGCCATGTCGAACTCTAATTATGTAGCACCAATGAAAAAAGTTATTTAGATAGAGTGACTTTTGTCACGCCAGACTTTGTCACGCTATTATCGCCTGTTAATTATTCCTAGCTTTAAAAATAATTGCAGTGATTAATTATGGCATTTAAGAGTTAAATTGTAGTATTATTTATTGGTAAATGTTTTAAAAATTATTAATGATTAAATTTGTTTAATATAGTTATTCGTGCCTATGGTGCCTAAAAATCGTTAACAATGATGACTTATGTAATATTTAACATAAATAAATATGCTGCGGATGTCTGACCTATCTACCTGCGCATGCGACTGCATCGTTTATAGTTTTATCATAATTTAGAGGGGGCGGGTAGATGAATGCGAGCCTTTGTTTCGCAAGCTTTATGTCTCTCTTTATGGCGAGGTCACTACGCAACGTGACACAAGGTACGGTACCTACAGTACCGTCTCAGTGCTGTGTTATGGTCATAGGGTCATTAGGAATATAATAACAGTAAGATATAGGAACGTGTTTTGCGCTAGTTCATACTTCGGTCACGTTTTTCAGAAATTTGTTGGTATTTTGTATGTATGTGCCGTACCTATTACATTTTACGACGAATTGTATGTTATACAGCACATTAAATATAATCTTCAATTTTATATTTATTGTGTGAATCTATATCACTAACAAATCCGCCAATATTTAGGTAGATACTTAGAAACTTAGATGATTTAAACATTTGTCAGGTTTTAAATCTTCAAAGCTAAAACAGACAGTTTCAGTACCTACGTGCCGATAATTATGACGATAAAACCAGGGCACACGTCCGTCATACCAAACCACACGACTTATACAAGTTCTTAAAGAAACAACATAAAAATCATACAAATATAATACACTATACATAAAAAGGTACGAATTCAATTACTTATAGCAATAACAGAGATAAAGCAGTAAGCACACGAGGGTGGTAGTCGCAATGATTCAATATAATCCGGACCGGACATATGTCGGAGACTTATGTGGACTTTTATTAAACCGACTTATTTGGGAAAACAATATGGTGGACCATTACACTCGATTGAGACATTATGACTAAACAGCTTTATTAAGCTTTGTTTTAATGCTTGATTGCATTAATTCGTTTAAGTACCAAATGTTTTGTTTTTATTGTTTGCAGAAGATAATTAGGGTCTGCGATTCTGAAACTTTCTTTTTTGGGCTTTAGGCGTAGCCAAATATCACAATTTATAACAAATAGTTAACATTATGTGTAGATGCATTATAAACACGTGCGTCAAGAAAATTCGTATCAGGAAAGCCAGGAAAACAAGTAAAGTTAATTTCCTTTAATTAGTAGAAGTAAAGTATTTCGTATTTTCATTTACACCCTGTTTCACAATGTCGGTGTTCGTTACATCTGGCCTGAAAATTATTTTAGCCGAGCTCCTAATTTTGGTACATTTGCGATGAGCTTAACAAGAACGAGCCAGCGGCGCGCTTTTCATCTTTGAAGCGCAACATTTACATTTTCGTCTCATTTATTTGCTATTTCGGGCCAAGCCACCTCCCCTCCCCCTGCTCCTCATACACCCCTCCAACGCCCTCACTCCAATGAATAAGTCTCAGCGTGCGTCAGACGAGAGTAAAACGAAATTGGGAAGGAACGCTCTATAAAGTCTAATTAAGTTTGAAGTGAATGCACAAATGTAAGGAAATATAAAAATGTCCGTAAGGAACGAGAATTTATTTTACAACTGTTTGTATAAATTATGTATATTTTTACAATTTATTAACTGTGCTACCTTATCAGGCACTTTCATGCAGCTTTGAATTACGACGCGTGCGAACGATCTAACTGCCGACTCCATTGACCTTATACATAAACTAATTAATCAAACACCACTGCATAGGATATAATACATGTAATAAAACCTAAATGTATCCTTTTAAATAACTATAAATCTTTTGTTAAGTTAACATAAATCAAATTCAACAAAAACAATAGTTTGGTGGCAAACGGAGGAAGCGAGATGGTGCATGATCAGAATGTAATCACCTAATTCCGGCTTATATTAAGATATTTTTACGAAGAAAAGCCGTCGTTTTGTTATTCTGCTGTCGTTTCGTATAAAAATAACGCGTCCCTTAACGCGAACCTTTTGTCTCGGGGCGGCACCCGCTACCATAATAGATATTATTTCGTTGCCACCCTCTCTTACTTGACATTCGTGGCTTGCAGTTGGCAGGATGCAACCGTAACGCGTGATTGAAATGTCAATTTTGTTAAGACAGAAATTAAAAAACCTCAACGTACTTTGTTAATATTTGGTTGGAAACTTTAATTAACTTGAAGCAGATAGCGTGTAAAACTCATTTAATTAAGCTTGACCGTAGCTACCTAATAGAAGCTTTGTACCTAGTTTTTAAAGGAAATTTAAATATAAATTAAATTCATTCCTTTAAAATATTAGCCAGCATTATCCATAAATTCCAATCCAGATGGTACAAATAACTTAGGCGACGGAGGGTTACCTCTGTATAATATGCAGCATATAGACCCAGATTTTGTGATAGAAAAACGGGACCCAAACCACCCCCGAATATAAATCGCCTTGTTATATTTTCCGGGACATTGGGATTCATGAAGTTTGTGAGCCCTGACGATATAATTCTTCAGAAATAGGAACTTTAATACTTTCAGCGACAAAATGGTGATAGACAATACTGGTCCCCTTATCTATATGTCTGTTTCCTGTGTACTTAGTACCTATCGCTCTTTTTGTTTTTATTGTCCTGAAAATATAACATTTAAATATATTCCTTCTTTTTGGATGGTAAAATACTCTATAGATTTAAATTTCAATCACGGCTTTAGTTTCCTATGCACCTATAAGTACTATGATAAATACACTCTGTAAGCTTAACACGTTACCACAAAATCGTGAGACAAATTCGATTTTACTGATTGAAATAAACGGAATCGACACCAGCCTAAAGTTTAAATTCTGTGAGTTATTTAAACCTACCTCCATTTATGGCTTGCCAACACCCAATTCGTATTACGAAACTATTTTATAGGTACAGGTATTGTAGGCATAAAATATAGGTAGATAAAATAGTTAAGATTGAAAAAAAAATTTAGTTATTTATAACTTTGTTTATACTTATGATTTCGTATTACCATATTATCAGGAGCTTACACATTTGAATATCCATTTAGATAGTTTTGTTAATAAATTATACCGATAAATAGTTATACGAGGCGTAGAAATTATCACCTTACCTACTCGAGCTTACTTACCTAATCGATAAGTTATGTATTATTCGTTGGGAGTGGCGTCATGTTTTAAAACTTTCCACGATCGTCACAAAATGTATGGAAACTACAGTGGAATCAAATACCGATGAAATCGAATATTATACCGAAGGAAACCTTATTAACAATAGGTACAATTAATAAGGAATATTGTCATGTCATCAAATAGGCAGATAGGTCACAAAACGTCACTTTAATAAGTTTTTTTTTATAAACTCTAAATTTTTCGAAGCGTCATCATCAAGTTTGCTTTTAGTGAATTGTACGAATATACTCATAAAATTCAAATAGATTCTCATAATTATGTATTTGAATGTATTTTCCCGGGGCGAGGGCGTCCAACCGCCATTTTTGAGTACATCCTCCCCCATTTCTTTTTGTATCGTCTTTCTTATTTAAATTTAGAGAAATGCGAAATTTTCCTCCAAATATGCTTTGTATTGTAATTTATATTCGGAAGTTCATTGAGGGGTCTTTGAATAAAATTACGGTATGAAAACCCAATTAAACGTTGCATTTAGGGTTGTTTAGAAGAAAAGCTCATAGTTTAAACAACTACCAAATTAATAGCTATTTTTTTGTGTTATTTAAATGAATCGAAACTCAACAAGGAAGTTCCTTTCAATAATTCTGAGATAGTACACGTAAGTATAGTCAACAGCAAAGTAGATGATCAATTGATCGTATAAAAATAAATGTTTGGTACTTATAATTTACAAACACATATGATGACGCGAACTCTGTTCATTGGTATTGGATTTCTGGGTTTTGATCATCTGCTTTTGCTGTTGACTGATAACTTGAATATTGAGTCTCAAAATGCAAATTATTTTTTTAAACAAATTTATTACCTATTCAAAATTATCTTTTCTCAGTAATTGAATACGGAATCAAGAAGTCAAAACACTAATAATATTTTAATTAAAATTATCCTTTTAATGTAGTTTCAATACGATCTGCATACACAGCACTTTTTACTTTAATAACTAAGAAAAATACAGCTTCATCTGGCCTTTAAAGTATACACAACGTTTATGTGTATATAACGAAGTAGGTCTCCGGGACCGGTTTTAGGGCGAGAGCCTGCGCGACCAAGTTATTATCATTCGTATGTAAATCAGCCAAGCCTCGACTCAGCGAAGCCTTTATCATCTCGTTAAATATGATAAGTAAAGTGGATCTCTTTTTTACTTAAAAAAACCCCAACTTAATATTTTTTTCATAAAATGCTTAAAGAACGACTTCAATTAGGTTAAGTTAGAAGTTGCTCCTATATAGTTTAGTTATTTTTAAGTTATGAATGTGACTTCGTTGTAACTTATTAGATTGTTTACGTCATTAGGTGTAAACTACGTATTATTTTATACAATAACGTGACCAACACGAATACACCGAGAATAGAACGCGAAATGAACATAAGAAATTACTTAATTCAAGCTTTCAAAGTGTAACGAACTTTCTACATTTGCATTTCAAAAAAAATCCTATAATGTAGATCTAGAGATAGTTTTATTGTTGCCGACAAAAGGCTTACTCCTTTCAATAAAGTTTGAGGAAGATAAATTAACAAAAGAAAACGGGGTAACAACGCTGAGTTGCGTAACTCGGCACAAAGGGAACCTACCCGGTATGAATATGAATGGCTTGTTTGGTGAAATTGGGCCGAAAACAACGACCGAGCACAATTTCTTTTGTCTATTTTTTTTCCGTGACTACCGACGATTCGCGGCAAAACAACTGCGGTGGTAAAATTCTTATTTTTACGCAAAAATATTTTTCTCTTATTGCTCGTAGAACGTTTATCCAAGCGGAAGTCGGAGTACTTTATATTCTGATTTTCGACGTAACTTTGTGCTGTTACGATTATTGATATTTGGGGAAGCTTTTCGTAAATTTTATTTTTCAAACATTCGAACTGAAAACGATGGTATTTCGTGTACAAACTGGTGATACGTATTTCCTTATATTATCTAAAGTATGCACCTGTACATCGATATACAAACAGGTACCTGTGCAAGACAGATTATATGAAACTTTCTCAGTCACCAATTAAGCGGTCAAAGTCCTCATATTTCCCGACGTGTTTCCTCAATTGTTTTGGATGGTATTTATTTAATAACCCCAGCAAGGGCGCAAAGGGCCGGCCTGTGGACTAAGCCCGGTCGTGCTCTTAATAAAGCCCTAGCTTAATATTGAATGTGAGTAGGTACAACCACGGCCATGTGTTTGTTTCGTTTTTATTTTACCCAAAACTCTGAATAAGCTGGCATTTTATTATCTTTTTAATGATACTGACATTTTCTTTGCTCTTTATTGTGTATTTTATTTAATTTACTAAATAATATTATAAAGGAAGATATAAATTCGTTAAATAATTAAAATGTAAAGTAATACAGTAAGTAAGCGTTACAAAGCATTCTGTTTTAATTGCATTGATTAGATGGGTATAGCCAACTCCAGTTTATTTCTGAAACCCTCCTAAAACTACGTTTAAAATGGTTTAGTTTAAGTATAACATTTGTGGTATTGAGCGCGCAGTCAAGAGAACACCACTGCTGTAGCTGACTACGGTCCGGAAACGTTATCTTGGTTTAACTAAACAACTCACTCCAAACGAACGATACCCTTTCAACCCAAAAACGTCATAAAACCCCTGATATTCTATTGTAATCTGTGTTTTATCACCTAAACAAAGAGTTGTAAATTGAATACGGGAGTCAAGTAGCAAACGACATTACAGAACACAAGACAAAAGCAATGCTGCCTCAGTAAACCTCTCTCAGACGAGTTAACTAGTTACCGCAGAGCTAAAACTATTCAAATAACTTCTAGGTTGGCTACCAGCTATAATATAATATATTTTATAGGTAGCTATAGGTATACGAGTATCTCTCTAGAAACTTACTTGTTGATGTATTTCAGTACCACAAAATAATATAAGTAGGTCTTAGTAGGTAGGTACCTATATCAAAAGATGTTATTTATTGTACCTAATTCATATAAAAAAATAGAAGGTGAAAGATGATAGTTACTTATACACGTGAGAAATCTGAAAAAAATTACGACTGTTCCTTTCAACAGTCCAGTTTTGAATGTGAAATTTAAATAAAAGAAAATCGAGGTTTATGAAGTCCAATTTGGCGTCCAATTTGAAACTGAAAAAAATCTTCTTAATTCATTAAAATTACGAGACAGAAGATTGTCAGTTATGGTCGCTGAGACCGAATGTGCTGAATCGACGAGCGTCGAAGTCGGTCGTAAATCTCTCGAATTCTCTTTGGATGAAAATAAGCGGCGGAGTCGCGCCACAGAGCAACTAGCCTCGAAAAACAGAATGTTAGCTACAGTTTCAAAATCTATTTATTATAATTTAATACCCCGCAGAAAATGCTATTTTCTTGGACGGTTAATTTTTGGAACCTAATTTATTTTCTGCTAAGATTGCCAAAGGTCAAAATAATAATAGATATTGTTGATAATGGTTAGTAAAAACTGCCAACATATTTTTGGATAAATTCGTTGGTTTTTATTGTACTTCATTATTTTAATAAATCGTAAGGAATAATTTAAGGCCAGGGTCGATAGATAAAAAATACATATCCAACTAAAACGATCAAATACCAGTAAACAATCTGACAATATCAAAGTAAAAACACAGAACAAGTTTATACAAAGTTCCGTAAGTAAATCATAAGAAACATGTCAGCCATCTTGTGTAACCAACCAATGGTAGAGCGTTCTATGTTGAAATTCAAGATGGCGGGCCGGTACCTGCCAATCGCGTAACACCATTCTATATTGTAAAGCAACATTCAATAGTTGATAAATCGACCATCAGTTTGATACTATTAAAAGCTTTTGACCATTTTAAAAATTGAGTTATGATTTGAATTTGTGTTTTCTACAAAAATATTATAAAGTGGCAATGAATTTTCATAATATTTACCTCGAGATTGTTTTAAATCATTCTTCATGATTTATTATTTAAAACCACGCGATTAGATAATAAATTACTAGCTAAAATTTTATGCCAGTATTAGCGTGTTTTACGACGTTTGCCGTGATAGCCTTTGTAACTGACCTAGGTACAGACGTACAATAAAACTTTATAGATATTTAAATAAACATATCTTCAATATCCACAGTAATTTACAATCAAAATATTATACAATTTGAAGATAACGACCTCAGGAAATATTTACGGTCAAGTACGTATGTTGATAAAGTCTGACTGAAATATGAGAACAGATGTTCGGGGTGAATGAACGAGGAACGATGCGCGCGCGCCTCGCGACCCGCTTTGACGACTTATTTATTAAATATGTGTCCACATTAACCTGACGATTTATACCTAAATAGCCTTAATTACTTTATTACGCTATTTGACAATGTATTAATAGCTACTACTATCTTTAACGCCATAAAATCATTTGAATTGCACATCGAAGTTACAACATGATAACAATCTTTATTATCACGGCATAAGTGCGTTTAGCATTTTATTGTAATTGTTGAGTAAATTTGTGCGTTTTTAATTGATAGTAGTTGGGCCTATCAAAGGTACTTTTATAGGCCCCGTAATATCAACTGGGAGACAAAAATATCTTTTAGCGCATCTGCGCTACTATATAATATATTCAGCATTTGTTAAAGGCTACAAAAATAATACTGAAAAACAAAACACTGGATAATAAATTCCCTTTTTATGTTAAGTACCTAGATACCCTTGTTATAATTAACAAAAACTTATGTTAGTTAATTTAACTTCACTTCTCACAAATTTAAACAGATTGGACATCATATAATAAACGTACCCATTTTTTGTAACAGGTTCAGCCACTAGGTACTTTTCGTTTTATATTAACAAACTTATATTTTTCTTCAGTTCTAGGTACTTTATCAATACAATACATTAGGTATCCACCAAGTACTTAAACCATAATTTACCTTCTTTTTATTTTGAGTAGGTATAATTTTGCACGATAACAGATACCTACAGAAGATATAGGGAGGGCAGAGAAATGATTTAAGAAAATTACATTATAAAACGAAGAAAATCGGAGGGGCTTTGCCGAGCGGCGTCGGTTCAAGACATTATTATAAAAATGTACCAATTTAAATTCAAATAAAAAGGCGGTCCGCTGAGATATTGTGAGTAGATTCACTAACTTAATAGCATAATATAGTAAAATAACTATATTGGAAATAAAATTATATTTTAGAACTATAGAAAGGAGGGTCCTTTTGCGGTTGCTTATTTTTATCTACAATTTTTCAAAACTCTAAAGTTTTTATGTATGCGGATGACCTTAAGTTTGTTAAAATTGTGAAGACTCAAGAAGATGCTCTTTCCTTACATTATATATACTTTTGATTTTGTTTTTTTTGGTACGGCTGATCACTGAACTAATATCAGACATGATTGCCACATCCAGTAAGTAACGGGTAAATAATAGAAAATGGCTCCCAGTTGTTTAATTCAATCCTCAGATTAGCTCAAATAGATTGCTTTCTTTCTTATAGAACTATGATATTCCTCATACCTATATTTTGCATACAATTATCATAAAGCAACTCCTTTTTCCAATCTCATTTAAAAATGTCATGATAATAACGTACAACTACTAATAAACTACGAATACAGACTTTGAAACAAAATCTATGTTTTATTTGAACAAAACTAATCTATCTAAATACCTTTGTGCTAGCTTTTACTACTACTTTTCTTAAATTGGAAATGCTGAGATGGATCAAATCCTGTCGAAACGGCAACTTTGCCAATAAAAACTTTCTTTGTTACCCAGATAGTATCGACTAAACTCTTTCATTCGTTCTAACACTCTACTATTTCGAGGGGAACGACGGCACATAGGTACTATAGGTTTAAATTACTTTTAGGTGGGTAGCGTTACGTCTGAGCGAGAAAGGGCCGGTGGAATTGTTCACAGGAGTTATTAAAACTTTTCAAATCTTGGAGATAAGAGTTTAAAGCTTTTATGTTTTTAAAATAAGAGAGCTATCAAACAGATAAGAAAGTGAGTTTACGCAAATTGCACAGATTAAAAAAGTTATAGCAGATTACTTTCTGTTTCGTGACAGCCTTTTTAAACGCCGTCGATATTTAAAAAAACTATACCTCCACTACTTTAAAAATAACTGACTAACAAGACGAGGTAGGAAAATTCTTCAGATGAAAACTCATTAACAATGTTCAGCTATATTATAATAAAATCAAAACAAAGATATACAGAAACGTGTGATCTAAATTTCAATTTCAAACGAATTCCTTAGCTCTTAGCTGGCTGCAATTACAAAATATTCTCGAGAGATTCCAATTAAAACGCTTCATCCGCAAAATTCCACAGGGTCGGAAACTTCCAAGATTCCCCCCTTCCCCCTTTGGGCGGGTAATTGCTTCTCACATTCTCCGGATGTCTTACAGGCGAGTTCTTGTTCCTACTTCGGACGGAATGACACTACGTTACCGACGCTGAACGAACAATTATTACTTAACGCCATCGTCCAATGATGTGTGTCGCGTGTTCTGACATTTATGTAGACAAATGTTCTTCTAAATCTGTGATTATTGTAGAAGCGTATGAATAACACTGAGTTAAATGAATATGTTATGAGGGTTGTTAATACTAGCATGCATAAGTTCATGCTAGCATGGTAAAGTAGCTATATAATTCGTAGGCCTAACTATTAGCGATAAGGAAATATAATTTCTCCTAATAACTATAAAACTCTAATCAGCTCACTAATTGTAAAAATATACGACTGCTGTAAAGTAACTGATAAATTTTGTTTCTTAACGCTTTGATAAAATTAAATTAATTTTTATACTAATTTTACATTTTACACATTGTAGTTATCTGCTTGCAGTCAAGCAACATTTACCTTTATGTTACCACTCCCAAAAGTTGGTAAATTATCATTAATTATTTATAAAATTTCCCCGTAAGTAAATTACCCGATTACGGATAATTTAGATAAGTAGAGTCCATTAGTGAGTGAGGGAGGTAGCCTTTTTCAGATGATTCCCACTGAGTTCGTTGGCACACGCACCGCCGATATTTATAAATAATAACATAAAACAATATAGCGGTAGCTCTTAAGAGTTCGCTACATAAAGCTCGCCCCGAGAATAAATGGATTACTTGTGTCCGTGGGCCGCCATCTAGCGGGGGGCGCGCGAAACTGTATGAGTTATTGTTATTGCGTGGATATCTCCGCTTCCGAACATGTTTTCACTTACACCCCTCTTGTAAGAGCTATAAAAATCTGCCCGAAATATTTTATTAAATTGATTGTGTTTTCAAAACATGTCGCCACAAAATATTCTTAGACGTAATGGAATTTATTCAGACTGCTTCATAGAAAACGCGACGAGACTTTTAAATTGCTACTTAGGTTCTTGAAAAGGTTTTGTATTCAAGACGGTAGGTGCCTAATAAGTTACCTACAGTAACCTATTAGGCTCCTACCTTCTACAGTACCTTTAAAAAATGTACACAAGTGTTCAAAGTTTTTGTACCTTTTTAATTGTATCTAATAAAATATTATACAAAATATGTTATCTTTAATAACAGACTGACAGACTTTATTTCGAAAGAGATTCAGAAATCAGAAAACCATATTTTCCAAAGAACTATTCGAGTAAATTGTTACCAAAACGTTCGCCACAAATCGTTCTTATTATGATATAAGGTGCAGTACATACGAGAGTTGGAGATGGAGTAGTGAACGATAGCCGAGACTTATTAGCTGTAACGAGGCAATAAAGACGGCGTTCGTTAGCTCGCGGACAAACGGACACATAACTTACCAACCGTAGAGGAACACCCGCGTTGTGAACTACCGTACAAAACTTATTCTTTTTAAATTGCCGGCATCACAAACTCGAAAATAAATTTAAACATTTTTATTTAATTTAATTTTTCATTTCATATTTAAGGGAAATATAAATAAAAAGGATAGCTTATTATTATTGTTTCTTGGTTAATTGATAAGTACTTTATTTAATTGCAGGTAAAATATCGCATCAATTTTAAATTATCGATTTTATCATTTAAGCACACCGATCCCTTCGAATGTCTATAACAACTGCGCAGGATAAGAGCATGGCAACAAAAATATAAGAAGAAAACATGAAATAAAATAAGTTTCAGATTGCAGTTAATATAAAAGGTATGGACCTATTTCTATGCTTATTTGGACACAATAGAAAATACTGATGGCATGCCATCGACAGCGCTGATGTGTAAAGATATAATATCAATTCTATTATCAGAAAATAATGAAGATAACAGTCCAAGATTGAAGTCAAAATAGCCTTATCGTTATTGGTAAAATAAAGGGTTTGCCGCTCTTTGGGTAGGGAGTTCCAGGTAGATAAAATATAGGGTCGGCGAAGGGCAAGAGACTGTCATTTGGCTAAATTGAGGTCTAGTTTGTCTTATCCTTAGATAAGTAAATGAAACAAATAGAAAATATATAGGTCGGGCTTTTTACGATTGTTCGGCTATAAATAGATAGATTAAATGCTTTACAATACTTACTTATTGCAATACTTAATTATAAAAAGCTAAAACTAGCCAAATAATAGACCTATTAATACATTTAAATCAGACTAATTCAAGTTTTTCTGCTTTACAAAGCTATGCAGAAAAAATAAGAAAACAGTTTCGGTGAATTTGTGAATATTTACTTATGCATTCATTTCAGATAATTAACTACAGTCAACTAAATTGCAACCTAAGATCATTAAACTGTTGACTGAGCGGTGCTTTTGATCCGAAATATAAAATGTAGAGACCACACACCACGTGGAATTCAAAATCGGTCTCTTGGATAACCTAACAATTTAATTCCTTTGCCTCATTTACCCGCCTAAACAAGTTTTCAAAATAAAGAGCTACGATCATTTTTGTATTGGACTTTAAAATGATTTTTGTAAATTAAAAAGAACAAAAGTAAAAATAGGTTACAGAATCAGATCAAACAAGTTATTGATTCAGAGTAACTAATTTAGACTGGTGGTATTAATTTTTCTTATTTAATTTCCGTCACGTCTAATCTAAACCAAAGGATTTTTTAATTAGTTACAAGAATTCTTCACAAATAACATACCTAGAGTCGTTTCTTCGTCGCCGTCTGTTTTTGACGCCAAAGATACGTTTGGCGTAAAGCCAACTACCGCGCATTCGTTTACACCCAGTGTTTACATCGAAATTATTTTTCAGAGCTAAAACAAAACAGAACTTCTTCATTTTCGTACACAGAACAAACACTACTTCAACGTATAAAATCTAAAACTATACTGACTGCTATTACTCAGCTTTCTCTTTGTCAGCAAAAAAACTAATTTGAATTTTTATACAAAATTGGGTCAACATGCCTTTCTAGGAAGCGTTTGCGCAGCTTGCTCGCATTGTTTCTGTCACAAATAATGTTCAAACATAAACATTTATATTTCTGAATTTTAATTAGATTTTAGCTGAGAATTTGAAGAATGAAATCGTCTTGTTACAAAAAAAAATGCTCGTAGTTGAGATAGAAATAAAATAAAACAAGTCAAGACTATGTTAAAATAATTACAAGGCCGGTTTAGAGGACGTACGCCGAAATATTTTTTTGAATAAAAAATGATGTAAGTATAATTTATTGTTATATTAATTTCGCCTTAAAATAGCCTAGGGTAAACTAGAAAATGTAGAGTTACCTACGAATCGTCAAATCGTTACTTGAATTTCTTAATTCAAATACTTATAACTTATATAGGTATTATATTAGACACATTAGGCTCTGTTGTACCTTTATCCAAAATGCAGTACCTACTTAGTACCTAGCTCAACTGAATTACTCTTCCCTTTACACTCTCCGACAGAATACAAACTTAAAATAACGCCATCTATTCAAAATGTGTCGAACTATTATGAGCTTAAAGCTGCGAGATAAGAACAAATCGTGATTTTATAAAAAGTTTGATGATCAGTAGGTATACTATGCTGGATATACCTAATTGCATTAGGTTTAATCATTTGAATTCAAATTATAGATAATAACTAAAACTTTTTGAACAATTTCTGATACTGGAAGTGACTCTACAAGTAGTATGCCAAGCAGTGATACATCTGCTTCGTATTTTTTGTACATACCTACATCATTTTAAGATGATATCATTCTTAAACTTGTCATAATTGAAATTGTTTGTCCAATAGTAAAACTGATAAAAAAAATAACATTGAGGAATACGTAAGTGATGTAGAGTTCTTCCACTATTTTCATCTCCTTAAATAGTTTCTTTAGGAGGTAAATTTTAAACTAATGTTTGCAAATAATCGTTATAATGTATAGGTATTATTTATTATACAAGACAATTTATATATTTATTGAAAAATTTACATGTTCCGTCAAATCATGTTACACTCAGAAGCTCTACATTTTGTTATCCCTTTTTACAAAAATTTGAGAACAGCGCCATCTCTACTAACTTAACTGAATCAACAACCAACATGAGAGATCGTAAACATTTTGTGATGTTCGGGGGTCAATATTTAATTTACACTTCGACTTATTAAATTTTATTTATTTGTTTTATATTAATTTTATTCAATATTTAATTTGTTCATATCCAATATTAGAAACAGTTTACTTCTTTTGGTTTTCTTTTTATATATATACATTTATATTACAGAGAATATTTAGAGAAAAATCAAAAAGAGATGTACAATTGCCTTTTGGTCTGCCAAAAGGAAATTAAACATCTCTTTATTTGAAAATATAACTTTCAAGATAGTTAATTAAGACTTAGACATTGGCACAAATTTCCTTAATCTTTAAATTAGCTTTAAAACATTTGAGTAAAAAAATGGGAAATAATTAAATTGCTTTCGGAAAGGTTGAAGACAACTGATTACTGGGGCCCTCCCAAACAGCAATGTGATCGAAACTCACACACTACCATTCTCTGCGTGTGTGTGCCTAAGAATTTCAACTGCAGGGCCATTGCCATGCCGTGCCATCGACGCCATTTTACTTTGTTTGTTGTCTCTTTTCCTCACACGAGATACGACTATTGAGTAATGAGAAAAAAACAAGTCGTTTCATCTCTTTCGCGCATCGACGGGAGAGCTGGGTAATCGCAGCGTGAGTTCTTTCGATTTGAGAAGGGGAATGAAAAATTAAAAAGAAAGAAGTATGGCGATACCGTTCGATGCGTGGTAGGACGGTCCCTGACCGGGCGGACATTTTTAAGATACCTACAGCAATGATGGCGGATAAAAAATGCGGCTGAATATCAGAATTTCATCTTGGTTTTTACTAAACGAAATATATTTTTTTATTGTTTGCGTTTTTTAATTTAAGATTATTTTTATTGTTTTTTGTTTTAATATGTGAGTGGAACATTCCCTTTCCCTCACATTGCCATGTTTGGCCGAAGTTTATTGTTTGACTAAAATTGATAATGTACATTCGAGATCAAAAATATTTTTAACGAAATGATGACCCTGTTGGAATGTAGATTTGAAATATCTTACCTTTTAGGCAACGTCTTGCAGATATTTAGACTGTTTTTCAGGCTTCATACCATTGTGGACAGATCTGGAAGTAAAAATTGTTTATGTGAACTTAGGTAACTATATTTTTTGGTATGACATGATCCCCTTTTAATAAGGAACATAAGAAATTGCATAACGGTTTTTATTTTTAGCATAATATGTTTTTTTTCTTGCTGTTTATACAAATAAATAAACTAAATTATTCATCAGGTAGAAAATGTTATTAAGAATCTATACACATAAAGCTAGCAGCTAAGTATGTACATTAGAAATAAAATTTAGTATTTATGTAAAAGAGTTTTTTATGTGAATGTGTGTAGTTTCTTACACATTTTGTCTGCGCTCTTCGATCTAATTTCTGATCGTAATATAGATAACAAAAAGAAACTTCAGCACAACATAAATAGTAGTAATTTATCTAGGTAATTTATTTTCTTAATTACTCTAATTCATTCAAACGTCGTAAACAGTGGCTTGCAAGAAACGGAAAACTGCTAAGTTGCGGCGGTTGCTCACTTATGTCGGTAAATATACAACAGCCACTCATAAATTAACTCAGTACGTACGTATAGTGCAGTAACATCGATTATTTACAGCCACATACCTTAGAGATAATCTTTACTAAGTGCACGTTTTACTGGCCAGCCCGAAGCGGTTCGCCACTTCACTTTATGGTAAGTTAAGCAAATATTAATGGCGGTGAATTTATGACACTCTAAACTAAAGGTGTTGTGATCTCGCTGCCTCTTCTGCTGGCGACGGTACTTTGTTGGGTATCCAAACATAGCGTGTGTGTATGCGGCCTTTGTTTATGATTAAATTGAAAATAGGCGCAACATTATAATAATAATTCGGAAATAAAAGAGATTATTAATGAGTTGTTGAAACCTAAATTCTTTCTAAGAGTTCTGAAATGATCATTGTCTCTTTAATAACGCACCTACATACATCCATTTATAAACAGTTTAATTATCAATCTCGAAGTATTCAGCATAGAAAAGTTGCAGAAAAAAGTACCAGTAACAAGTTAGAATGATTGCCTCAATAAAAAAAAATATTTACTACGAACGGCTGCAAAAGCCAGTGGAAGCAAAACTCAGTTGAGTCGCGTCCACCGCGACGACTATCGCGTGATTGATACGCAATAAAGTGAATTTATTACGAGACCGCTATAAACGCACGCCCGAATGGCTAATCATCTATTAATCGCAATTTAACGCATCAACACTGTCAAATAATACTTGAAAGAACAAGCGATAAAAGTTTATTGCGCACTCGTGACGAAACGTTGTGCGCTATATTCTGCCGCGCGTCGCTCGACGGCCGTGTACGCCGCTAGCGACGAATAGGCGCCGCCTTAATTTGCTCCAATCGCGGCCGTGTAAGGCGACACTATAAAAAATGCATAAAACCACACGGAAGGACTCACAATGCTCCATAACCTACCGCAAAAGTTTGACATTACTACAACGCGATTGTTTCTTTGTTTATCGTATAAAATTTATAGGTGCCGCTTACCGTTTACGAGAGCACGGCTATGGCCGTTGAACTTTGAATCGCTTGATTACGGTTTTTTAATGGTTGAGTGCGAATATTCGTTAATATTTCATTGTTGGCTGACGCATTGTATTCGAGAGCCTCGAGCGTGCCTGCCTGCCTAATGTAATCTACACCCGCTGGCGGCCGTACGACCTCCGTAGCATGGACCTGTTTCAACGCACCCAGTCCCCACGTTGACTTCATTTGAAAATGCATGAGAAATACTTTTAGTAACGTACTATAAAACGAATACAGGTTTCATTAGGGTTAATTTTAAAGCTTTGTTTTTTATGTAAGACGTTTAATACAGCATAAGGAAAATCTTAAGCGTAATGTCGATTTTCCTACGTGACCGAATTTATTTTCCTAAAGCCGCTTACAGCCATAAAACTAATGGCTGGAATAACGCACCGACGTACGTTTATTCTGTGTAGTCAGCACACACGGTCTGAGAGATATTTAGTAGGTACTTTACGTTGCTTGGATTATTAATCTTCAGCAGATAGATTTTCTGGCTAATTGCAGGTTATATAATAACGATTAATCAGTCTATTATTTTGTCTTGCCCCTTCCGTGTTGAGGTCAATTATTTACAGTTTAGGTATCCGATACAGTACTAGCCAAGAGTAAATCAATTTCATGAAACAGCCCTTAGATGCCCAACTTTGCTAAGCTCTTCTTTCCATTGATTCTTATTAATGAATATTAAGACTAAATGACTTGCAATAAAGCTCTACATTGTTTAACATAAGGTGTGCAGAGGTATATTCACTATTGTTAACCGACGTTAAATTTAAAACAGCGGAGGTAAACAGGCCGAAAACATAATATTCACCAATCAACAGTTGATCGCTTGCTACAACAAGAAATTTACTCAAATTTTGTTAAACATCTCTGAATATGTACTACTTATATAAAGTATTATTTAGTACCTGTTTGATAAGCCCTAATACCTGTGTGACAGTGTAGATAATCAATCAAGTTTGTAATTAAAAAAGACAATTCAATATATAATGTAGGCTGTACCTATTAGCTGTTCCCCACGACTCCGCCCGCGGTGTCTGTTATTTTTTTCAATAAAAAATTTATAATATAACCTAAGTTACTCGCGGTGAATGTAGCTTTCTAATAACGAAATCATTTTTGAAATCAGCATGGTAGTTTTTAAGTTTATTAATTACAAACATACAAACAAAAATACATATCTTCTTTATAATATTAGTGAAGATTTGTTATTTAATGAAGGAACTAAGCAATAATTGAATTTTATGCTAAATTACAAGTTTGTTAGTCGATGTATCCTATGGCATGTTAGGTAGGTACCTATACTATAAAATTGCAGTCATAATATAACCAGCCAAACCTTATGCATTATAACTACAACTTTGCTTGTTAGTCATCAATTTCACTGGTTCTTACAGTGTTTAGAAATTTACAGCGATTGAAAACAAGAACTGCTAAGTAATAAAACTGTTTTAATGATAGTTTAAGTTACAGCAGTGCAATTTTATCGATTGTAAAAAATGTATCAGTGATTTCAAATCTATTTGGCATTAAGGAATGTAGTGTTGGCATTCAAGTACTTCTTTATACCAAGTTTCGATTGTAAATCAACAAGGAATCTGACAAAAGGTATTCAGATCTATATCCAATGTATTTTCTCCCAGCCATAAATACGCACAAATACGTATATTACGGCTATTAGATACGTAATACTGTTCCATTCAAAGGCGCGAGGCAAACGTATCGCGATCACCCAAACACCGGTTGTTTAGTGATGTTGTAAATCAAATCATCAATTATCGACAAGCGTTTACACTCGTGACGCCGCCGTGTAAACAATCTGGACATTAAAACTGCTGCTACCTACGTTTTACGACTATTCAATTTGGGGGAAAATCGATTTTATTCGCTTGCTTTTCAATCGATTCATGGGTAAAGTCGCTCGGAGATTACTGCGCTGGTGTTTGGATTCCGATTTTTTATCCTAGCGAGGAAGTGGTTGGCGGATACTGCTGAACGCGGAAGAGATGCATGCGCAAGGTAAACAACGCTATTGTAAACTAACGTTTATTTACATAAACGTAAACTATACGTCAATCTTAAGACGTAATTAGAGTGGACCTGGAAGGGTTGTAACCACTGTTAAAAATACGATAAAATTTTATCACTTACCCTGTTTCTTACTAGACAACAAACGGTAGTTATGACTGTTATCTAAACATGATGCTTCACAATTAACGAAGACAGTTTCAATCACACATTTCACAAATCAACTCTATTTAAATTGGAGCACCAGAGAATATAAAATCACTCTTAATTCCGAGTGCATCCATCGGAGTCATCCAAACGACTGACAGTATGTACGTTAACAATTGTATCACATATTTATGTCACTAACAAAACACTAACAAATTGATATGTTTATCTACAAAGGACTATAAATTCATTGAGGCCGGCCCACCCTTTAGTGAGGGGATCCACCCTTAATGTTTAAAAAAATTGCAAAATATTACATAAATAATAAAAAGACCGGCGTTCCCCCTTGATGTCACCGCTATCTATGAGATAGATATAATTTTGGCTAACTCATAGTTCCGGGGAAATGGTCTGTGATGCGCTTGCCTTTTGAGATTTAAATTTGTATCATACATTATTCATCCCACATAAACTAAACATCCCGCATTATATTATACGGTAGGTACTATAAAACATCGCTTATACAACTTGATATACTAACATCATAAACCTATTGTTGTTGTATTGAGTATTTAGCCAACTCTTGGACATTGTAAGGAGAGATATTTCGTTCATAATTCTGATTTATTGCCTTTATTAGGCTAATTGGGTAATTTATTTACCAACACATGCCTAGTCTTTATTAACTGCAGCTTACCTTTTAAAAGCGAAGAAAAGCAACAAGAATTACTTTGGTATAAAAAGGCTTATACAATCACAATATCACATACTTAGAACAGATAAAGAGAGCAGAGAGAGTAGAGACAGAATAGAAGTCTTAAGAAGAAAGATAAGTAGGTACCTATACGATGAACCTATTATTATTTTTCATGTAATCCGTTTCATAATTTTATATCCCCTAAAAATATTTTCCCTTCCTGATTACGATAATAACCCGCACTGAGTCACAACGCCACCCGTTCCCATACAATTTTGAGTTAACCCTAAAATGAACGCCATCGTCATTAAAAATCAAACTGTGACGGAAGAATAGGGGTGTTCTATGTTTTAATTTAGTTTTATATTTGATGGGAAAGTTGAAACGATCCCTGCGTGGGTACATAATAATCTTAAATTTAATTGGCCGCTTGAGGATTGTTGTATAACATTGCTATCTTAGAAAGCTAAGAGTATACTACGAGCTATTGTTATTACAATAAACTTTATATTCGTGATAAAATTATTAAAGTTTGAATCATTCATTGGTTTCTACTGCACCCATTGGTAATTCTATAAATTTTTACATAGTTTCACTTCAAATTACAAAAATAAACTCAGGATAGCATTAAAATATTATTGTTGTCAAAATGCTAATCAAGAAAATTTGCTAAAGAAATATCATTTACTTCTTCGTATTTCATACATAGGTATAGTATCCTATGCACCTACTACGTCATTTAAATGAGTATCTATTATGATTCTGATTATGTAGTTATCTACTTACGTACATATACTATAGATAGGTAAGCATGAAACAAGAGAGGGTACGGATATAACGTGAGCTCTATATTTAAATCTGGTTTTTGTTTCCCCAGCTCGGGCGGGGCTGGGGGCACTAATTCGGTTCGTTTACGAGCTCTGCCAGATCAGCCGCTCCAGATGCCGGCTCCCACGCCGCACCGTGTCCCTTCACACGAACGTGGGCGACTTGGTGTGACGGAATCCGAGTGTTGTGCGAACAGAGATCAAAGAGACAAACGCTAACTTTATGAAACTTGAAAATTTGCTACTATGTAACATTGAAAATAATAATTACGATACAGTAATCTAAATGTTTAAATGTTATGTTAACTGCTTTCAGGTGCTATTTAAGACATATAAAACTGGATATAGCGTGGTATCAAATTGTATTTTGTAAGGCAAATTGGCAACAAACTGCATAGGCATTAACTCAATCCTTCACATATTACATAAAAAACAAAATATTCAATCAACAAAACCTCTAAAAGTCCTTCGCAATTAAATCAGATTTGAAAATCACAGCAAAAACCTCTTCAATACAATATTGTTTACAATGAACCTTTCCCTCTGATTCATGTGAAATGTCCGAACCCGTATCAAGTCCTCCTACACCTCACGATGTTTGAATATTATGGAGCCGAACAATTTATCGATATTATACTGCCCACTATCCAAATGTTTGGGAACATTCTGATTGGGTTTCAAAACACGTCCTACCCACCTTGAACGCTTAAGTGGTTTGATATGTAAGCAGATATAGCTATATTATTAATGTGGAGGGGTTTTGTTGATAGTTAAGGCATGGGGAACGTAGATGGGATTTTTTAGATATGAAAACAATTTATTAAAAGTATGGATTTAAGGAGAAGCTACTTCCAATCTATTTGTTGCTTTACCACAAACGATGTGATCCTTCAGCTTCAGTATTATAGTAGGGTAAACTTGCCTAATTCGTACTTACGCCAAATTCGTACTCCACCTAAAACTCGGCTTTGGTAACAGATATCAGAGCCTTTAGTGTCAAAAAATGGAAACAATCGTCGGCCATTTTACTACCTGACAGATAACACCTGTGAAGATGCTCTCGACAAAAATATTGAAAAAGTAAGTTTTTCTTAACTATTGCTGTTATATTTTTACACATTTCGTAAGAGTTTTATTCAAATTAGGTTGTGTATAACCTATTTTATGATTTGACACGTATTTATGCGTATTTTTGCAATTTCATCTGATGTGTTATCATACTCGTAACTGTTGTCAATTTTTTGGGCGGTCAATTTATAATTTGTTTGGCTCTTGCTCCTATTTCGTACTCGACTTAAGTTCTTAAAACGTACTGGTACGATTTAGGCAAAAGTATTTATGAATCTCATTTTGATAATTTACCGATTCTTAAACTGTTTATGACAAATTGTTTTATTAAATTTTTGATAAAAAAAATAAAGATAAAAGTTAAAAACGTATTTAACATAATTATTTTCTATTTTAGAACAACATGTCAAAAAGAAAATATTATTCTTGGAGTAAAGAAAAGCGATTAGAAAATATAACACTGGGGACTTAAAATTCAACGAAGTTTGTCGTGTTTTTAAAATACGAAAAAGAAACAAGAACAAGATGAAAATGGCAGTTGATAGTGCACATTATGTCAAGAAGACATAAAAGAAACCATGATCCAGTGCACACAATGTGAGACATGGGTACATGAACTTTGTGCAGGAACCAAGAAAAAAACCAAAGATTATAACTGCGATGATTGCCGAGAATTGGCGAAGACCATCCGTCGAATTTGTTAACAATTACTACTTGTTTTATATACATTGTTGATTATGATGCTAATTCTCAATACTGTATACCAATGAATAGATCCCAAAGTACGAATTAAGGATATAGCAGTACGATTTCGGATGAATAGTCTTTAATCGTACTTTAATTAGTTTTTTTTAAATTGTTTATTTTTTAGAAGTTTATAAAGTTTATGTTCAATTTGATTAAAGAAACAATAAACCATTTAGCAAACGAAAATTACTTTGATATTAAAACTAATTTAATCTTTCCTAATTTCTAAATATGATGGTTTTCTCTTAAGGGGTACGAATTATGCAAGTTTACCCTATGTTCTAAATTTTGCATGTCCGACTGAGTCCATATTGTTCGCATAATTTTCAATTACAGCATACGAGCAAGATAAAAATATTTTAACTGGGTTGAAATAAGTTGGGAAATTTTGTCATCGTTTAATTGAATCTGTGATTAAAACACAGATCAAAGTCCCAAAGAAATGAAAACAAACTTAGACCCAAGATCCAACAAACTAGCAGATACAAACGCCATCCGTCATAAGCATAATATAGCAATAATAACACAGATTATTAGATTTCACTGCTGCTGCAATCGTAACCATTCGCAGTGAAAGCCAATGAAACTTTAACGTTGAATTAAATAACGTTGTTAACTGAGCACGCGTCAAGCAAATCATAATGCATACTACCTATACGTTATAAATCTCAACTTTTTATGTACCATTAAAACTTTTATTAGTTATTAACACGTGTTAAACGGTTAAAAGACTAAAACATTTGTAGAAAAGTCCGGTCATTAACATATGCATGATATACTTGTACGGTGCCTACCGTAGGTTCGAATTGCCCACTAATTATGATTGGTGTATGACGGGACAGTAAAAATAATCTCCAGTAATAAATACAAGGCTTAGAATATGTGAGATGCTTGTTCTGTCATCCGAGACTAAAACTGTAGGGAGGTGCAATAAAATCTGGTAAGATATTATGGAATTTTCGTTTCGAAATGACATTTGTAGCCTCCTTGTATACAGTGTGACATTTTTATTTACTTTCTCTTATTTAAGAAAAATTGTATTTACTTCTAAACGCTTTATAAAGTAGGTAGGTATATTGAACCTAACGACGCATCCGAAAAATAATCGCGTATCTCATTTGCAGCTATAATGCAAAATGATTGTTAAAGAACAAAAGCTGTTTAATCAAATCCCATTGTAATGTATGATGTAAAAAAACTACTAACTAAAAATTTACAAGCGTTACTTAACACGATAATATCAAATTAACATTAATAACCGGCGTAAATCAATTATTCGTCTCAAACAGTCATCGACTTTTAAATCGTAATAAAATGTACAAACGGCAGTCAATTTATTTATTGCCTTAAAGTTGTAAAACGATATTACACGCCATAATGACGTGTGTTATTGGCATTTATTTCAACCATTTTACCATCAATGACCACTTATTCAAAGTTTATGTTTATTGTTTAATTAAAAACAAATTAGTTACACATAAACAAACGTTGAAAATACAAGTAGTGAGTCTAGCTTTAGTTCATGGTAAACGAGCTCTATCGCTGGAATGTCTCAAGTTAATCTTACAGGACTGAATGTTCTCACGAGTACACAGCACGTTAACGCATAACAGTGCCTTTATCACCGTATATACTGGCCGTTACATAAACGAGGTGAGTTCACAAGGACTCGCAGCCGACATAAGGCAACATTGTTGTCCTCCACATACACTGGACCTTATAAATTTGCGCCTGATTTATTTATTACTCGCACAAAATGTCAACAATGAAACGTTAAAAGTGAAACTAAAAAGTATTGTGCAGGAAAGGGTGTCCAAGCATTGTGCGCGCACCCTGTTATGCAAATCAGTACGCTGAAACCGAAAGTGTAACTATAGTCTAACAAAGGGCAGAGACTTGCGTAAACTTTACATAAATTATCGATACGCATTAGGCAAATTACTTGCGCCTTTATACGAAGTCTTGAAAAACCAGACAAAACGACCCCGAAATGAACAAAAACATTCAAATTATCGTCTCCTTTATCTTTGCTCCAAATCGTTAAACTCGAAAGGGTGAAATTTACATAATGTTGAAATAACACTTTCTGGAGAAATATTTTGGCTTTTGTGGTAATCTTTACTTTCGTTTGGGCCGCAAACTTATTTAATACGAAATAGTTAGAGGTTGGCATTCTTGCGAAACAGTTCCGTGCGTGATTTCAATATAATTTAGATAGTGGTTTACTAGGTTCTGCGTGGTTATAGCGAGCGTGAAAAGGTTTCATAAAGAGCGATCGTGTCGTACATATTTCGATAAGTCCGTTACCGGTGGTTGTGATTTATATTCAGGTGTGTTCGTGTTACCGGATAGTTAAGTTTTTACTGTCACGATAGAGGGCCCGCTGAGTGAACTCGACGATTTGTTTATCGACAACGGCAAGGCGAAGACAGCCGGCGACGCGGTATCAGACATGTATGTAGCTCCGATCTCTTTATGTGTAAGTGTTAAGTTTAGAGCCCCATTTATAGCTTTTTGGTTGTGTCAAGCCAGTGCAGGTATCAAAGTGGGTTGTAGTTAGAAACTCGTAAGCGCCCGTCCGTGAGAAAATATAGTTTTTATTTTTATTGGGCGAGTTAGTGAGGGAAAGTTGTGTTAGCGATGAAAACTATACATAAAAAAGTAGATAGTAGTACAAGTTGTTATAGTACAATATAAGTAGCAGGTTTGGATACAATAATTGCTCGATACATATTTAAATAATATTATGAAACCAATAAAGTATCTAGTATTTCTATGGGTCAACCAGTTAAACGGTTAGGTTAAGTTGGGTTAGTAAAGACTTTTTTTATTGTTACTAAATACATTATGACACATAATCTGGCTAATTTCAAAACTTAGTTCCTGCCTTTAGTAATTGTTAATGTTTATTTTATATTTTATTATTATTCTATGCATTATTATTTTCATTTTCAAAATATTTAGTTTGACTTTAGTTTGTAAATATTTTCAATACATAAAATTTCAGATTTTCCTATGGTGGGCTTGCCTATAGGTATATTCATAGAAGAGCTTTTCTCAAAATGCTTGTAATAAAAGCTCTTACGCAAAATGGCCGCCTTGACCAGAGTATAATGGTTTTAATGAGGTGGGAACAAAACAACACAAACATGAGTTAATTTAGGGAACTACATCACCTTCATTGCTTAGGTGGGTAGGTACGTAGGTAAGTATATGCCTGTTAGGGCCATATAATTTTGAATTCAAGATCTCAATGAAATAGGATTTCAATTTACTGATTTCAACTGAAAACTGACCAAACAGTAGTTGAATCGATATTTACATAAATCCTAGGCTATATAAAACTTTTTGTAAGGTTTGATATTATTTAGTTACTAGATTTAGTTTATATAATTTAAATTGGTTTCATTTCTATCATATATCATTAAATAAAACAGTCGGATTTGTAACTCAATAACCGGTGGACCAATTTTCATAATCCCGGATTTGTTGTAGGTACCTATTTTTCTACGTTCCGAAAAGCTGAATATAAAGAAAATAGAACGATGGACAATACCTATACTTAAAAGAAGTGAAGTTTACGAGAACGGGAACAATTTACGTGGACGAAACCGCAGAGCACAGTTAGTATTTCTATATAGTTTATAATAAATGTAGCAATGTCATATTAGACATCCGTATTAATACAGATATATAAACATAGTTTTATACACAATACGTAGGCATATAAAGAAAAAAAAAACTATATTTTTTTTAATTTTTTATGTTTTACTTGCAATAATTTTTTTCAAAATCAAAATATTTTTATTTCAAGTAGGCCTTTTCAATCACTTTTGAAACGTTAAATGACTAGTTGCGCGGTTCCAAAATGTCATTCTTATGGAGAAACTACATAGGTTACTCTTTTAAAAGATAAAACATTTTTCTCTACTACATTCTCATGCCTAGAATTGTCACAACGCAACCACAACACGAACAACTCAATCTAAAATGGCGTCAAAAACCGCACGAAGTCATTCATCAGGGGAATTGTCATAAAATAGAATTACTGGATAGATCGCAGGCTGTCTTGTCCATGATGACTATGAATCATCATAAATCAATCCCTCAGTGGCCCGCACCAACTAATTGTACTAGATCTTATAATAAATCAAACATTTCGGGTGTGCGGGCACATTTTTTATAGGTCGGTTTTGGATGTCGTAAACCACGGCTGAAACTTTCTGACGGATAACGACGCGGTTTTAAAGGATTTTTTCGGACTGTAACGCGATATCTGCCTATTTTTGTTAACAGTTAATAATAAATGTTGACCTCGGGGATTTCGGAACGCGGTAGAGGATCAAGTCTCTTCGTAGATATTAAAAATATGTAGGTTGGTTTTGTGTTCGCATGAGATTTTCTATGTAGAAAAATTCATGTTGTGTATTTTATAAATTAAACATGATTAAACTTCTGCACCTTTGACTTAAGTACGACATTTTCATAACTAGCTGTGCTCCGCGATTTCACCCGCTTAGGTAAGTTGTCCCTGTTCCCGTAACATGTAGTTTTTTAGTCAATTCTCTATTTGTTTAAATTTTAATTATGCTATTCGAGACGGAGACAAATCCAATAAATCTAGAATCATGAAAATCAGTCCACTTGTTCTCGAGTTACCTACATGAAAGTATTGTACCAAATCCGAAATCCCTTTGTTTTATATAGGTAAATATATAGATATAGCTCTCCCTTAATCGGATAAAAAAATCATATAACTACATATTGAACGAACAAAACACATAATAAACGCAGAAACAATACGTGTTCAGCTGAACCTCCCAACAAAAGCTTGATAAACCAAAAGATTTTAATTTAACGCTTGATTACATTTCATTACGGGACATATTGTGTTATAACACGTAGGTACGCGCTCGCTATCAATCCAATTTCGTTGTTTAATTACTGTAACCATTCTACTAAACAAACACTTATATAACCGGGGTTAGGGTAGGTATGTATGTACAGTGAGTGGTTATTTCACACCTACAAACTCATCGTGGAGTTAATCCAACGTAATTGACTCTCGCTGGGAAAGCTATAAATGGTTATTGACTGTGCCAATAAACTCTTACAATTAATACCTCGACGGGCACTAGTATAAATCTCTAAGTAGGTAGGTATAGTAAAAATCCACCTCAGCTGTAATTGACACCGTTTCCGCTGGAATAAACTTATTTTTTAAAATAGCATTGTAATCTCTTTTGGAAGTATCGATTACTTGCCTAATAGTTTTATAACGGTAATGTAGATTTTATAGCTGTCATTATTACTTTGATAGTATCGGAGGTAACTTTAAAAAGCACTTATGACGTCATCAATATTTTTAAATCAGACCGAGTTCCTATCTTAAACTTTACTCACGGTATGTTAATTTACCGTGTTGCAATCACTGTTTCCAGAATAGTTCAATGTTAACAAATTAATGACTTTATTACAGAATCGAGTTTTTTAATCATTATGTGACTTTAAGCATTTAATACACTGTTTTATTTTGAAGGAAACCTAATTGCGCAATCAAAGTTCCGACTGCAATATTTTCTGAACTTTCTACTATTTATTTATTAATATTAATTTAATAAAACTAGTTTAATAAGCGCTTGTATCAAACTTTTCTTCTGTAATTTGAAATTATATATATCCGTAGACACCTACGGAGATTTTGTTACCTGTAACGGGAATTTAAGTGTTTAAGATTATATGTGCACTTTGAAATAGTTTTGTTGTCTTCAGAATCAGATATTAAACGCTTTGAAGGCTATTCACACAATTGCGGTGCCCTTTAACGCCATAGTTATACTCGTATGTGTTTTTAAAAAGTTAAAGCAGAGCATGTCTTTTAGGTATAGTTTTCTCTGAATCTAAATAAAATAAATAGGTAATCATTACATGTACATGTGGACAACATCACATACATTACTCCGAATCCAATGTAAATAGCTATAGCACTTGCGTTATGGAATCACTTATAACAAAGGTACCACAACCACCCAGACCCGAGCCAATGTAGAAAATCCGAGAATAATAAGAATTATATTTATTGAAATTGTATAAATTTTCAAATTGTGTTTCTTTTTGCTAAACAAGTATATTTCACCTTGCGTTCTAAAAGATTCTGAGACATAATTCAGGGGTGGCCATTATCTTTCCAAGTTACGGATACGGGCGCACTGAACGACAACGCTCTTAGACCGTAAATAAGTCTGGCGTTTTGAGAACCTCGCCTAGCATTTTACGTGCATTGGCAAATACTTACGTACAATGCGACAATAAACCTTATGGAATCCCAAATGCGCTAAATAAAGTTCGCTGGCGATACTAAATTACACTTTATTGCTCGCTCGAAACGGTCCAATTTTGTGTGTCAGCGTTCAATACGGGCTTGCAACGCTACGCCAGCAATGGCGACTCACGATTCGAAAACAGATTTATGATCGGCACGATAACGGGCTTGCGATAAAAATTTTACCATACCAAGGAGCACGTAGGTTCCACCGCACTCACGACGAATTTAGACCGATGTTAAAAGCACGTAGGATGCTCGGATGTAGGGTGAAGTCATACCCACCTTTGTGTGGTAATTTCTAGCCAAGGTTCATTTAAACTCAGTTTACGTCAAGTGTTAAGTCACGAAAATAAAAATAAAAATAAGTTTGAAATGTTTATCTCTAAAAAGTACGACATTGAATAATTGTGCAAATACCCGCATTTTGCTGTACTACTTGCAACTCAAACGTGCAACACGATGTAGCTCCTCACGAAGTAGAGTCGTGGCAGTTTAACAATTAAGTATTTAGCTCTTGATAGCGATGGTCACGAAGCGAGTTAAGTTTACTTTTGACTTAAAATCTATTCACTAAGAATAAGGCCGAAAAAAAAATACTTCTTTATAGAAGTGAGATAGCGATTCCTCACTTAAGTATTTATTTGAATGCCGAGTGTCTACATATTTGAGACTCTATATTCTATGAAAGACGTTGAGAGATAGTTCAAGCAAAATCGATCCTCTTTTGTTATTCAAAATTGTTTACACCCACATATGAGGTAAATGAAAACTAGGAAGACGGCCACAAGATCAAAAAACCTACCCGACAAGAAACTATAAATACTCTTTGAGATGAAAGTCCGCCGCTTCACATACGAGGTCGCTTGCGCGGGCGCGGATAAAGCAATATTGTGCTCAGCTTAGTCACGAAGCGTAGGAGAGTACTTAAGTACCCTCGATATATGCTAAGTATGTGCATATATCCCGTATGTATGCACCTACGTACCTGTCTAGAGAAAAGCGATATTTTTATGGTTAAGACAGAGCTCTATCAGATCTCAGGTGGAAAGCAAGCAATTTTAAAGATTGGCAATATTTTTTATAGTTTTATGATGAGAAGAATAAAATTAAGTATACGGCGATCATAAATTCCTTAAAAATTGTTCCGAAAATTGATTTCTCTTCTTTTTCTTTTTAAAAAACGACGCCCGCACTAAGGAATTTAATCCTTGTGTCGCGGGGGTTTCACAAACATTCAAATCACATGCACAAAGAACACCCAGACTTGGAACAAGCATTTGTGGATCACACAAATGCTTGTCTCATGCGGGGATCGAACCCGCAGCACGTCGCGCACAGTGGTAATCAGCGTGGTGACCTATACCACTCGGCTATCCGTGCAGTCATTTAAAAACATTTAAAATTATCTACATTTACATGCTTAAATATAATGCTGAAATATATACACATTCAAAATTTCTGAACCAATAACTAGTTTTTTTTATAAAATCTATACGTTTAACTACGAAAGCACTTAGGTACCTACTAACATGACTAAGTTACCTAACTGATGACTAAGTTCATTCTTTTCGTATAGGTATAATAAATACAGATTAATTCTATAGAAATATCTTTTGTTTTCTTAAAACTATGTATGTATCTAATATTATATATGGGTACATGAAGTACCTATATTATGTTTCTGACATGTATATTTCTTTTGGTATTTAAGAATTCAAAGTATAGGTAGAAGGTTAGTTACCTACCGGTAAAAAACAGAGCTTTACAAAAAAGATCAAAAATATTAAAACATTTAGATCCAGTATATTCTTATCAATTATATGTAATATTTTTATTTATTATTAAGTAGGTATATAAATCCTAGTTTTTTTGTTCGTTAATAATGATTTCTTTTAATAAACAATTGTATTATCTATCCACAAATGTTATAATTCGTGGACTATGCATAAAATATATTGTGAAAAAGTACGTTGGCATTCTGAACAAACCTTGAAGCAAAAGAGACGTGAGCCTATAATAAGCCAGTCCATTGGGAATCGTAAAAGGCGACCGCTGTATTATGGCAAGAAAATGGACTGCAGTATAACTTGCCCGTAGTATATTGTATGGAATAAGTGGAGTAGGCACAATCTTGAATACCTATTTAAAATTAAAAAAAAAACAGAAGCTAGTATACCTACCAGTAATAATAACTAATAAGAACGTTTGAACAATATACAGGATTAATTAAAAAGTAGTGCATATATACAACGAGATTCTTACTAAACATAGGTCGATAATTCAAAATCTAAAATAGAAAATTATCTTTTCATACAAACGTCACGTGATTGGTCACTTTTATGTCACTGTTATTTTTCCATTTTATTATTTCGAGCTATGCTCGCCTAGAGTACCTATTAGTGTACTGTGGACCTATGTTCCCTGGGTAAAAGTTATTCAGTTTTATGCACCTGTTTACCTCGTTGAATATACGCACTCCTTTTAAATATATCCTGTATATTTATTAAAATTTATTTCATGCTATATACAAGGTGTTTAAAGTGGACTTAATACAAGAAGTAATTTTCTGCCTATCGACTTTTGCTTTTATCATCTTTTTTTCCTAACCCACAAATTGAAGGCATTTTACATGTATGTAAGCCTTTTTACAAAGTTGCAAACGAATTTTAAGATACTAGTAGTTCAACGGTAAGTACTTAAATTGATATTGAATTCTTTGAATTTAGATTTTAAACAAAAGTTTTAAATAGCTGTCGATAAAAATTTAAATTTTAGCATATTAAATAAATTTGTTGTAAATGTATTTTAATTCGGTCTTTAATTTTTCTTAGAGGTATACTTATTCACCTCTTCTGCCATGAATATGCATACTTCTGTATTCGTACAATATTTTTATCATCTAATTATATTACAAATTATCAACAACCTTTGAACCAACTGATAAAAAAAGCCATGATCGGCAAGTAAATATTATTTAAGTGATCAGCAAACATTAGAAATTTTAAAGTAAAAAGGCTCCAGCGCAGTTATCAAAAATTGTAACATCATAAACATAAAAATTACTCACTAGTAATCCATAAATCTCCTAATTCTTCTGGCACATAATGACTCTGAGTCATAACTGTGTAATGAAGTTATAAACATGCAACTATACTCATGTAGCACTCTGTGAAAATCAATGTCCGAGCAAAACGGGCGATAAGAGGTAGACGGCGCACTATACGAAACAACGATGATTTCCCATGGAAAATGGCTTGTTCGCTTATCGATTTTGTAACACAGTATTTGAAATTTAAAAAATTAAACTTTAGAACGAGTCAGCCGCCATCTTGGTCCGGCGTGCGTAAACGCCTGCGCGCCGCGACCACCGCAAAATTACAGCCAGCGCGCGCTCCACCGCTCGCGCGTTTAAAAATAAAATAAAGTTAAAACAACGTCATTTTGTGCACGTGTGTGTGAGAGGGCCGGTATTTATTTATAGGCTAGTAGCTATGTAAATAACGAACGAGTTGGGTCCAGCATTTCTTGTGGTTTGCAAAACGTCTTAATTCGAACGTGGTAGTAGTAATCCGGCAACCTACTTTGTGCCAGGACCCGATGACGTGACTTCTTTATATTCGAACAATCTACTTGTGTAGATATAAGCGTATGGGCAAGCAAATGAGTCTGTAACCTTCACTAACATTCCGATGTGTTGGCAGCAAAGGTTACTGGGTAGAACGACTCACAGTTTGTGGATAAAATGTTAATCAGAGAAGCCGTTTGACAATGAAAAACTAGGAAACTCAACCTTAAAACTCTCGAAAATAATAATAGATTTTCTTGAAAATATACTACAAGATACAACTAGCATATTATTCGTAGTTGACGTACTTAAAAGCTTTGAAGGACTAAGTTAATTATACCATGTTTTACAGCTGACACAACACCACGCACTAACAATGAACGAACGACTTCGTACAACTTTATACTTATTTATTCTCATTGCTAATCAAGTTTCGTTTTTACTAATATTTCTTCTATAGATTAATTTGTTTGATTTCCTTACTCTATAGGTAATTGAATGGGCTCTATTATGTATTGATCACATTATTTGCATGAAGAGACTGACTATACCTATTTACATACGTACTGCTTATAGGACTGTGTAAATTGTAACACAAAGGTACGATCACAAATTAGAGCAAGAATGCTTTATTAACAATATTTCCACGAAAAGTTTACGTGCAAAAATGTGCCACAATTTTTAGAACCTAATCAAAATTCTTCAGCTAAATATTTTCACGTATTTCACAACCAAATTGTAGAAATAATATCAACTTGATGGCTAACCCACATAGTTTTTAGACACATAATTATCCAATTAACACATATTAAAACAAGTCGTATCGTAATGTGAATTGCGTGAATATTTCAGTGAATTAAAAACTGGGTAGATTAATGTGTGTGTTTTTATTACTACATAGTACTTTACCTAAAAATACTTTATGAATTAAAAACCTAATAAATTAAGTACTTAGATACATTTATATCTACACTAATATTATAAAGAGGAAAGATTTGTATTTGTGTATGTTTGTAATGAATATACTTACTTAAAAACTATTGAGCCGATTTCAAAAAATATTTCACCGGTAGAAAGCTACATTCACCCTGAGTAAAAAATATTATATACTGAGGGCGGAGCGTGGGGAACAGCTAGTATTTTATAAAACTGATAAAAACACTCATGAATAACTTGTTTTCAATAAAAGTTTGTAGTTACTGGATATATTAGGTAAGCTTACTACAGCCTCGATATATGATTAACACATTTAAAACATACACTTAATGATTAACTGTTTAATTATGTAAATATATTTTGGTCACCGAAAATGTTAATGAGGACTTTATGTTAAGATATCGTTGGAGGTTAATCATATTGAACAATGTCATATAACTCCTAATTTCTTGTCAGAGTTTCAATTTCGTCGAACGCTTTACGTAAACCTGATAAGAGAATATTTTAATTAGTCGTTAATTAATTAATCAAATCCGTAGTCTTTAGTTTTATATGTATTTTAAAAAGGTGTGCCAATAACTAGTTTAAAAAAGAGCTCAATTAAAGCATCTAAAATTGTTTCGGTTTTGTAAATACGCTCAATGCATAGCGAAGAAACAAGAATATAAGCTTGTTTTTTTCATTACATGGAACTATTTACACTAGCAGAGCAAAAAAATCATAGCATATTGAACAAACACTGTGGTGCTGTTTAATTATTATGAAAACACGGCATCTATTCACTTTCATTATACTATAACTTTAATATTATAGCGTTTATAAATGTGCTAGCTTATTATATACGTTTATAAAGGTTAGGTTAGACTCGCGGCACGGTTCGGATTAAGCCGAGCGAGATATTGCAAGGCGATATTTCAGAGCGGCGCGGGCGGCCGGTCGATGAACCCAGCGCCCCACGCCACTGCTCAAACAGGGCTGCCAGATGCATTAGTTTACTTTAGTGTGATCAAATATTTATAAGTAGGAGTGTAAATTACAAAAAAAAATATATAATATATAATAATAATATATAATAATAAGAACGCTGCAGCTATGTCATAACAAAATTGTGTCATGAAATTCATTGAAAAATTTTCTACTTTAATAAATAAGTTTTTGCTTCCACTGGGATATTATTCATTAGTATATCCATCTTTTAACATTACTTTTTGACTGAGCCTACCTACTGAATAACAGATTAATGAGACATATCTTTCAAAAAATGTAAACAATTATAATTAAAATAACTGCTACGATTTTCGTAGCAAATTCGTAGACGTAGTGTCAACAACAAACCCACCTATAAATTAGTCTAAATTATATTTCCCAATCAAAATATGTAATGTTTATTTTTACGAGTAATAACAAAAACGAGTTCTGACGACCCTACAACACTCCTTTGCGTCCGCTTTTTAATTTTACTTTGCAGCTGACACACGCCTGTATAAACACGCCTTTAAACATACAGTCATGTTCACGGACACCTTTTACATAGCGTCATCGTAACGTATGTTTTAGCGTATGAGCTACACTAATTGGTGTGGATGTTAAAGACAGGTGTAGCAGAACAAACATACCTCTATGTTAAAACTATGTGATCGCACCTCAATAAAAAATTACAATTAATAAAAACATTATTCACAGGTCTGTGTTTGTAAAAAGAAAATTACTTTCGTGCGCAATAGGTTCAATATACAAAACAATAGAATAGCGGTTTTGCGTTTGTCATTAAATGAGGACGATATAATTGGTTGAGTAGAATTCTAACACTTAATTATTAAAAAGAGAACTCTGTAATTATGGTGTAAGATTGACTATCTTAACTTCGATTTATGCGGCTGATGAAAGTAGGCAATACTTTTGTTGGGAGTCACAGATGGTATATATTTTTCTATCGATTTTAAACTAAAAATAATAATAATGACATGTTTCTTATCAACCATTATTTTTTTATGTTACAAAAACCAAAAAAAAAATAACAAAAAATTGGTAGAAAACCTTCGTAGTACATTACTAAAGCTCTATAATATTTAATCTTAATATCTCATTATTTGTCACTCGACCATAATTTACATCAAGCATAGACTTGGGTCAGAACCTGACTTGTTAGTTATAGCCTACCTTCGTGAGAAAATGCTTCCAATTGCCTTGCCTTGAAAATAATTAGCTGCCAGAAAAATACAAATCATCAAAATTAATGCAAATCCTGGTTATTATCTACAATCGTAAAATTTCTATTAAATAGTTTTTAAATACTAAGAAACGTCCAAAATCAAACAACTCAATCTAAGAGCAGGTAAAATTCCACATTATCTACTGATGAATTGCCACCGTTTTTCCTGAGTATAAAAAATAAGTAGCTATCTACTGATCATTTAATTTTGCACCTTGTTATTTTTTGTTTGAGCTATCTTGTAGCGAGTATCAAAATATTTTATCTCAACATCGTGTTTTGTTGCATCCCCTTGTTTGAAGCAAGGTACGGCCTGGCTCCCCTTCGAAGAAGCCCCCGCCCTCCAAAAACAATAAATATGTCAGTGTATAATATTACGCGACGTTAAGACGGGCCCTGTCTTAAGTAAATTATTACACTGCAACTTTTCCCGATGAGTTCCCCGCTCCAACTAATAACTTTTTACTTTTTATTGCCCCGAGGATTAAGCAGAGATGTCTCATTTTGTTTTTGTAAGGTAGATTATATTTTGTGTTTGGAACGTTGGAATTTCGTGCCGTAGTTTCGAAGTTATCTAACAATTTATGAATTTAGAAGCTAAGATTAAAACTTATTTAAGATAAGGTGCTTACGCATTTATGATTAAGATGTTTAAAATTAGTCAATTTAATATTAATATGTTACATTTTACTATTTTACCTGTTTTTTTTATATACCTAAGCTTTTTCATCATGCGTTTATCCTTGACGGGATAATTAGTATCGCTGCTAATGGCTTTATTTATTTTTTTATCAGAATAAATAATGAGATGCAGATTGGTGCACGTGACAAGTGTCACCTCATCGCTGTAAAACTGCTCTCAAGGGTAACATTAACATAACACTGCCATTAGTCATCTACCACATCTAAAGACGAAATGCTTAAGTGGTGTTGTAATTATTCTGTACCTAGTATTAATAAGGCACATAGTTCAATTTTGTTCCGTGAATAGAATTTAATTTTCTCTTTACATACATTGATTATCAAGATATATATTTCAAAGTAATCCTATTAAAAAGTTACATCGAATTCGTTCAACACTAGTTTAGGTTTTTTTAAGTTTTTGATACTGAATATGGTTTAGGAATAGGTATCAGCTTATCATGTTTGTATGTTGCCGTCGCATATTTATACAACCATTATTATTACCCAGATATGAAAACGCTATATTATTGTAACCTCATAATTTAATATCTAAAGTAGGGAAGTTTTTAGTTTATTTAAATTGTTATAATAGTCAAGAAATGTTTTTGCCATAATAAAGTGTCACATTAGTAGCTAACACTACAGGTACCAACAAGGTGTTCCGCAATGAAAACATTAACGGTAAGTATCTATATTTAAAAACGAAACACGAGAAAATACTTTAATATACATTGTAGCTCCTTACAAAGCAAACAAAACAATTTCCCGCAAAAAAAATCAGGAAAAAGCGCGCCAGAGAAAAACAACGTCGGCCATAAAATAAAGAGCAGAGTTTGCGTGCGAATTGCGTTGCTCGCTCAGCGAAGCGCCATTGGTCGGAAGGTTTCCCCCTCCCCACGTCCCGCGGCCCCTTCGACCCGCGTCCGACCGTAACTCACTCTTCACTTGTTTTTACGGCCGCCATTTTGTGACGTTCGCTCGCGCGGCAGCCCGCGCTAATCCATACTCGCTCAGACTGGCCGAGCTGCGCTAGTGTGCGTGAACTGATGTAGTAGGGATGTGGTAGCGTCAAGTTGGTAGAACTGTTAGGTTTGATCATGATTCTCAAGTTCTCAGTTTTGCCTTTAGGACTTTCGGAATGAAATATTTAGGTACCTACTTGTAATTGATATGAGTAGGTACATTATAAAGATTAATTTAGTCACTTTAAACTACTACTTAGAATTACCATACGGTACCATGGTAGGTCCTGTACCTACTATCTACCTAAAACCCATCGATTAAGGGACTTATTTAGGTGCCTTTAAATTTGATAATAAATTGGTTACGTATGCAAAGTTCTAAGATTTCGGATGATAAACCAACTCACTTGTTACACCAGTTTTTATGCGTCCTAATAAAAATACTAATTAGTACATTACTTTCAGTACTCGACCTCTTAAATCATATTTATTGGACAGAAAACACGACTCATATTTTTTCTCTTTAAAAAGCGTTTCAAGAGGCGTCTGTATGCAGATGTCAGTATCTATGTGTCTGGTATCCATTAGGGAGCATCATTAAGCGGGTCGCGGGCCTATCTCCCTAATGAGAGCCGACATCCATAGATGCATGAGTCTGGGGTCCCGTAATGACGTATCTCGCCCTATCTTTACGTCTTAATCCCTGTCATTAGACCCTCAGCTCTTGTTAACTATCACCGACGGTACAGTTTAATTGTATATTGAGAAGTTTAATTATACCGCTGTTTTGGAAATAAGTAAGCGGGAAATTAAGGATTACAAGAAAATGGACTTGCGAACAAAATATCTAAGCCAGGAAATTCCTCTTCTTTCAAGTAATTCAATGAGATAATCGTTGAAATTATTTAGAAACATCTGCCGTTAAATTAAATCAAAACACCTCAAACGACCACAGTTTGAGAAACAAACGAATAAGTCATTTGATTCTTAAAAAAATATTATACCTACTAGCAAGTGCAGTGTTGTATAATTTTGAAGTAATACTTTAATTTTCTAAATAACCGAGGACTGTGACAATAAAAAGAAAATCTTCTGATTCTCATGCTGTCGCATATTATTTGTACACCTATCACATATCCATAATCAGTATTTTATAGATACTTTGAGATCTGGTACACCCTCTTAAACTCTAACTGAACATCAGTAAGTGCTGAACAACCGATGATGCGTGGTGTCCTCACTTTATAGTTTAACGTTTATAGCGTTAAAAGTGAAACGATGCAGTTAACCATGCGATTGTCGCACTGAGTTTACTTTACGTACTGTCAGCAACAAAAATTTATTAACACAATCTGATTTAAGTCCAAAAAAAATTACTGAAAAGGTTATCATAGAGTGTCTTTGTGATAAAGATAAAGTTTCCCAGTCGTAACGTCAAATTATGGAATAAAAATATGTTCTAGGTAGTTTTGAAAAATTGGTTTTGTGCATCAACTTTTTTATTTTATTTATTCCTTTAATTCAGGCAACAAGACCCAAAGAAAATATAATACATATACATATAACAAAACAATGTCTATAAACTAATACATAGGTACATTATACATATAAAAACTAAAAACTAATGCACACGAAGTGTCGGCGTCGTGTTACGCTGCGTGGTGTCGGGTATCTTTCCCCGGAATTTTCTATAGAAATTCGATCGAAATTTTGTCGTATGTACCTATCAGCAGTTTAGGTCACCAGCTGAAGGTGACAGAAAGCATAAAATGGAAATATGGGGTTTTGCTTAGCCAGGCAACGTTGTCGGCCATCATAAATTTATTCTCCTCGAAGTTTTTTGATATAACGTTAAAAAATTCAGATTTTTTATCGCCGTGTCTTTCGTAAGACTTAGATAATATTATCTTAGTGGCCCAATTTAGCGTAGTGCTTTAACGACTTAGCACGAATTCTAGACCACAACAACATTGAACCTAACACTATTAAAATTTAATGTGTAATTTATTTATTAAATGTAAAAAAAATTTTTGTAGCCAGTAACGGCTTCGAACCTACAACCTGATGCTCGAAAATCAAAACTCAAAATGTTGTTAGTATTATAATATGTATAAAAAAGTAGCCTACGTACCTACTCTTCGAGCAAGAACAGTTTTGCATAAATTTGAAATAGTCTACGACAACATTAACTGTATTATTCAAAATAACCATAATTGGGTAAACAGAACAATTTCAAATATATTTCACAAAAGCACATAAAATCAATTACGGTCCAATAATAACAACAAAAGATATTTGCATAATTTATACAAACACATGAACCAAAATAATTGGTGTTGTTGACAAAATTTGTCGGTGCTCAATCATTACGCCTTTGTTAATTTGGGGCAATAAATAAATGGTAATTAAGCATTGTTCGAATTTTATTACATGTTGTTATAATGAATGTTTATGCCGAAAAGGCTTACGCCTGGGTCGTTCTTCTTTTTAGCCTACAAAAAGGTGTCTCCACCAGTCCGTGAATAAAAAAAACAAGAAAATTACCATTATTTTTTCTAAATTGTATTTCAACATGCATGTAATGTACACAACAATGGTTGTTCATGATTAAAGAACACGTATTGAATAATTTCATTATAAAAAGTACGTTACAGTGTGGTAAATCCGCGTGACAGAAGTGTATTCCATACAAATCACGGTTGTCTCCCGCTATCTCGGCTTGCGTATAATCTATAATGTTACGAAAAAAATATATGATGACACATAATGTAAAAATAACTTATAGCTCCTCAATATATTACCTATCATGTAATAACAACCATTATATTTTACCACTTTTAATGAAATATTTAAAAAATCTCAAATACTTGTCTCCTACTACCTGATGTTTTAATTTGTAAATTCTGTCACGTGGTTGTCCTTCGAAATAAGCGACGTAGCCGCTCTTTTTTGTGGCCTGTGATTGAACGTTTAGACCGCCCTCCCCCCTTGGTACGATTTCGCCTTGACATCAACAGTCAGCGCGTCAGTCGCCCGAAGGCTGAGATAGAAAGTGCGTGTGTTTATTCAGCTACCGCTTCGTCACGTAAGTAATTGATACAAAATATTATTATTGTTGTTATTTTTCGATGTCTACTTTTACATTATTAGAAATATTTTATTGTCATCGCGTAAAATATGTATTCTACGTTATCTTTGGAAGGTTATCGACTTTGCAACAAATTTTTACCCCTCCGTCACAAGACCACTCCGTCACTTATTTATTGTGACGGAGTAGTAAAGTACGTGACGGAGGGGTAAAATAAACGATATTATGTTCTATTTATGCTGAATCCGACAAATATTGAAATAGATACTAGATGTAAACACTATAGTTATGAAAGCGTTACAAATATTTTTCTATTTTATTGTATTTTTAGGTATAATTATATCCTATTTCCAGATACCATCATGGCAAAAAAGAAGGCATTAACACCAGCAGAAAGACAGCGGCGTTGTCGGGAGAAACGAAAAAATTACCCTGAGAAGGTAGCTGAAATAAAGCGCAAGGATTTAGAAAGGTACCATGCTCGAAAGAAGCTAGTGGCTGACATGATCATGCGAGAACATCGAATCAAAAAGCGAATATGGCAAGAAGCAAATAAAAAAAGAAGAGAGAAGAAAAAGATGCTTGAAGAGGTACTTTTAAACATGCCGCTCCTTCACCAATACCAGAAACCCAACCAATGACACCATCTGTAACACCGACTCCCTCTGAAGAATCTACTCGTAGTTCAAGGGGAAGAAAAAAAGTGAAAAGAGATAGAACAAAGTTATACAGGGATAGTATTAAGTTTCAAGAAAAAATAGACCAGTTAGAGAAGAAAGTTCGAAAATATAAGAAGGGATTGCACAGACAATCAATAAAAGACAGAAGCAACAACAAAGAAGAAAGGAATAGTCAGAATATGAAGAAGTACAGCATTATTATATACCCTCTGCGATTTGGGCTCACCTTCATCCAATTCTGTCGGAGTTAAAAGAAAAATACCCTGCTGTAACAACTGTTCACTTCTTCTCTGATGGGCCTGCAACCCAGTACAAGCAAAAGATGAACTTTTACCTAAAAGATGAACTTTTACCTAATGGCAAACAGATTTTTCGAAGAATACGAGTTTCGCAAAATATCTTGGAACTTCTTTGAATCAGGGCATGGAAAAGGAGCTGCTGATGGTGTTGGAGGGACGATGAAACGCCAAGCTGATGCCATAGTAGCTAGAGGAAACGATATTGCAGATGTGTTCCAATTCTTTAACGCGCTTCAAGATGCCACCAAAATTAAACTCTTCATGGTGACAGACGAAGACGTAGAAAAGGTAGCAGCAACGATTCCAAGTAACATTGTGACCCTGAAAGGAACAATGCAAGTTCACCAAATGTTTACGGAAACTCGTGGAATTTTAAACCATAGGGTATTAAGTTGTTTTTCTAATAAATTCTGTTCTTGCCACGTTCCTCAAACTTATCGGCCTCTGTCTGAAACGCAACAAGAACAAAATGCTGTGGAAGAGTTCTTATCTCACGAAAAAGAAGACTATATAATTCATGATGTGGATGATTTCACGCTGACTGATATTACGAACACAGTTGGGATGCCCCGAAAAAGTTTTTACGAAACTGTGTATTAGCCCATATGAATCATCCGATGAAGACCAGCCTTTGGCCATGCTTAAAACGAAAGATCCAAATGATCAAACTGCCGTCTGCGGTACTTCTTACCAAACACTCCAGCCAGCAGACATTCATCCAATTCTAAAGGTTCTCAAATGTGATTTCATTAATATCTAAGTTCGATCTCATGTTATTTTTTATGACAATGTTGAAGACTGATAAAGATTTATAACAAAATAAATGATTCAAGAAAAATAAACCTGTTTTATACCAAAATGCAGCTTGGTATCCCTAAGAATAACAACTCTGTCACATAAGTTACTACTCTGTCACGATGTTGTCTCCTGGTAGGAGAATTGTTTTGGTCATTTAAATATTTTGTTATGTCTATTGCAACATTGCAAAATTTATATTTATTACATTGATGTTATTCCCGTCTGTGATATTCGTATTTATTTGTAAATGATATTAAAAATTGATTTATAGCAAAAACATACTTCAAATTAGCAGAAAATGTGACAGAGTGGTATAAGATCATAAATAAAATATATTTTATTAATACAAATGTATTATTTTAATATGTTTTCTAAAAGTTCCTTTAGTCAATTAACGTATTACAAAAGTAAAAATTATTTGACGAATAATATTCGATAGAAAAAAATAAAACATTTCGTGACGGAGGTGTAATTTTTTCTGTCGAATTTATCTTTCAGGTCTTGAAAATCGTACAAAAATCTGTAAAGTTCGCGGCCAACAACATTTTCAGATAGAATAGAAGTTCTGCTATCAGAATATATATGTATACTGACGAGAAAGCTTTGTATATTTTTTTTCAAAATTGCGCGAATGTTTTATCAAATTGTAGGTTAAAAAGAAGAACGTCCCGCCTGTGAATATCAACGTAGTAAATTATATCCGTTTTTGTTTGGTGATATTGCAAGGAAAACGGTTGGAACGCATAAATTAAGAAAAGAACTTTCTTATACTTCTGCGTTTAGGTAGTACCTACTAACAAGACGATCTGATACTCTTAAATTATTGTTGGAAGAACCACCTATATTTCCATCACCTGTATTTCCAAAATAAATCTTAATAATTAGCTGTATAGATTTTTTCCCATTCTATTTCATTTATTTAATTTTAAAGACATGTAGTCATCAAGTACTGATACTTCCTTGTTTTATAAATAAGTGTGCTCTAAGACTGATCATTCACCATTATATTTAAACAGTTAAACCACCTGAAAGATTGATGGCATGCGCCTTAAAATAACAGTTCAAGAGGAAAACTGAAGGAGAGGTGTGCGGGGAGATAGGTACCATATGTTCCTGATGGATTAACTAGTATTTGCTGGGATTGTATACTGGGCTAAGCGAATTTAAGCTTTATTCTTAACAGAAAATGAGGTTTAAAAGTTTAGTTGTCAGCTTCATACGTTGGTCCACCATCTAGGTGACACCCGAACTGTCGATACATTTCACAATTGTCGTAAACTCCTCGAGACGGAAGGGGAGCGCAGTAAAATTATCATTTTATGCCGTTCGACGACTGAAATGACACGGGAATGCTGTAAAACTGATTTATTGGACACATCCCGAGAGTCACATGCTGAATTTTTGATGAGATCTTTGTTTTTAGATAACAGGAGATGACGCCAAACGGGGTTCCAGACGGAACCTTAGCAAAACACAGGGTTTTTAATCAATTTATATTTACATATTATAATGTAAGAGCAAAATATCGACCAAAATACAATCTATTAAAGTTCTTGTCTGAATCAATGATCTTGTAAAATTAACGTCAATTTATGAACACAATTTAACGCATGATCATCAACTAGAAGCTCTCTATTACCTACAATAAATTTGGTTAAGCGGGTATTGTGTAGTAATTATGTTGATGTCTGCGGCTCAAGTAGGCAGCTCCCATCGGTCATTTCGACAATTTGATTAAGTTGGCTCGCCACAGCCCAGTTTTATTGCCCTATATTTCCTTATTAGGACCGCTGGGTCAACCTGCGGCCCGCGTTAACTAATGAGAGCGGGGCCCTGTCCCTTGATGGTAGATAATTATATAAAGAAATTTAATCATTTATACACCTAATGGCTGGGCTAAAGTTTCTTAGGATATCTTATGCATTTTGTGACAAAGATAGAAACCTTATTACACACTGAACGAAAAGTCATATATAACATGTTAAAGTAAATGCAGACAGGCAAAGATGAATCTGGGCACAAGTATATAAGACCAGTAGAAACGAATATAAACCTGCCCCTCTGCAACCAAAATTCCCAATAAAAAAAATCAATACAAGCCAGACAGACATCAGACAGTCGCATCAAATAGAAATAATAATAAACATTGAATGTTTACCTACCAATTCTATAGGTCATGAACCTATTTATTGATTGCTGTATTTATTAACATAAATAATACCTAAGTATTTAGTACAACACGATTATTTTTGTTACGAGCTCAAGGTTCAAACGCCCACCCAGCTTAGCAGACACAATCCACGATAGACGCACTAGTCTTCAACTATACAGCCCATTAAACGAACATAAGATAGATCATTAAAACAAATATATAGCTCATACAGTATTTAAATAGTCTACCGAGTACGCGATAAATGAATGAACCGGCAGTTGTCGCGGCCTCGCAAATCGCGAAAACCGTATTAAAACAAACAGTGCAGTAAAAATAAATCTAACTGCCTATAAAAAGTGCCATAACTATCACTTAAAGGCCATTGTACTGGTATTCTTTTATCTCAGTGTTAACGAAATGCATCAGTTACAATGTGAGTGCAGCTTTACAAAGTGTGACGCAAAAATTATTCAAAGCAGGAACGTGTTTCTTCAAGACGATATTAAAGTCGTTAAATGTTATTTATATACCAGTTGACACTGGACAGGCGTGAACCTAGGCAAGGAGGTAAGACTAGGCATAAATTTTCATGAATTATTAATTTATCTTATCTAACATTGACAATTATGTAGTAGGTACCTACTTCTTAAGAACTTAATTAAGAAGATTAGCAATTTAAATTTTTAATGAAGGAAATCCATTAGGTGAATTTAATTAGCGTTTTAAGAAAATGTTTTTTAAGGTTAGTCGCATCTAAATTATTTTTATAATCTAGAATTCTAGATGCTAATGCAACGCCAACTTTTTCAACTTCTGTGAAATAGTAAAAGTTTTCCTTCGAAGATAAGATAGCGGATACTTATGTGAAAACAGACAAATCCCAACAAGCATTTACTGTGAGGTGAACGTGAGTCGTATAGATACGTAATTTTTATCGAGGGCCCTGGCGACCTAACACAATAATAATAAAGGCAGTTTATTAGCCCTCTCACCACGACGCGTTATCGAGTTCAATTAAATATCATTTTTATTAGGAATCCCTGGTAAGCCCATGGTCACTAAATACTTTATTTTATTTTTTATCATAACTTGATATGCCGCCCTCGGTTTAACGTGTCCCAAAGAATATTAGGTAAGAATAAAATTCAAATTATTCGATATCATAAATACATATTTACCAATTTTATACATCCATTCGCGCGTTGGCTGCCAATCCATTCATCTGTAAAGATAACACATAGTTTAGCATGCTGATTGCGTCGATGGGCACAATTAATTCTAAACTTAAACGATCACATTAGCATAATTACCGATACAAAGCTAGTCATAAAAGGTTTTCTCAAATAAATCAAAAGAAAAAAAACTGTTGATACCATGATTTATTTAAATGCTAAGAAAGCATCACGATCCATAAAACGAAATGTGAGCCGCGGCCTTCGCTACAATGAATACGAAAAAATACACGGAGATCGCTTTTCTTCAATGGTTACTTTATATGCAAATTCCTTGCAATAAAAGTGGGAACCCTTCTCTCTAGCTTTATATAAAGAGCGCAAGACTCGAATCCGACGTTTTATGTATTCGCGAATCGACGCTGTTTTATTGGTATCGACTATCGATTCGACTCGTCCGCATTCGAGAATTCGGAAGTAATGCCCGCTATTTCGAGTATTTGGACTGCTAGTCGTGCCTATCCGATCGCTATCAAAATTTGATTGCCTTGGATAAAGGTTCCATTTATATGCAGTTGTTGTTGCTGAAATTTATTCAAATCGTCACAAAACGAGTAAAGTCAAGTAGGTAAATATATTCCATAAATTATGCGAGGGGCATCCATATTTCAAAATCTTCATTGGATTTACACACGTAAATATCAACATGTATCATTATTGGTATTCAAAATGACAGTTAAAACTAGGTTTGTATGTTTCATAATTTTAATGTAATAATAACGTAATATATTATTATAGTTTTACAGATAGTAAAATATTATCTATTACCTATTTGTGAATATATTATTAAATACATGCAAAATAATAACAGAGATTGATTCAATTATAACAAAGGTAATCATAACCAATCATAATAATTTACTTCAGAATATTGAGCTCTTACTACAAGAAAGCTTCCATGGAATGGAAAAAACCTATCTTCAGGTGCATACGATATGATAATCATATGTGTAGACCTATTACTAGAGAGTAAATCGAAATATACTCATCTACACAAATATTATAAAGAGGAAAGATTTGTATTTTTGTGTGTATGTTTGTAATGAATAAACTCAAACACTAATGTGCCGATTTCAAAAATTCTTTCACCATTATAAAGCTACATTCACCCTGAGTAACATAGGCTATGTATTTTAGTAAAAAATTAGGTACCGCGGGCGGAGTCGCGGGGAACAGCTAGTATTTTATATAACACAACCGAAGTCAATACATCCATGATCCTACTCATACCAAGAGATAAAATATATGTATGTAACAGATACGGAGTCAGGTACAAGAGATTACATTCTAAGATGGGGGCAGAGCGTATAAGCGTCGCCGACAAGGATCTTATATTTCCATAAAACGTACAGTTTACGAGCACACCTCCGCACCCCCACTCGCTTCCTTCAATGACCGAAATTTTAAGTTCACTAAAATATACAAGTTTAAAATACAGTAAATCATTCGGGTTTGGAGAAAAGTTTGGTTAAGATACAACAGCGAATAAATTAAGAAAGTATTTAAAAACCTGATATGACCAAAATATTAATGTCTAGGGCTTGCTGAACCTAATTCAAAACAAGCATAAGGCCGATATTCTCCTATAGGTGTTTCGACCTTGTACCTATCCATAACATGGCCTAATAGATGGAAGTATATAAAAACACCATCAATTGAAGAATTTTAATCCCATCGTCAGTTTACAAGACTTGGTATTACCACTGTCTGTATTATCAATCAACTCAGCCTATTACAGTCTTATGCTGGACCCAAGCGACTCCCATCTTGCGCCACAACATCCAGTTCTTAATTTGGGTGTTTGTCTTAGTCACCACGTTGGGCAAGCGGGTGTGCGACCGCAGTCTACTTTCAGCTCTTAATGGGACCGCTGCCACCCTCTCTCTTTGTTTCTATATCCCTTAGTCGCCTCTTATGACACCCACGGTAAGAGAGTGGGAGGTTCTATTAAGTTCTACGGGTGTGTCTCGTACGCATATTGAAAAAAGTAAGTCCATTTTGATCTGAATAACACTTTTGCAAGAATGTTTAGTCTAAAGGTAGAATCCACATTTATTTTTCACTTCAGAATATAAATACTCTACCGTAGGTAAGTCATTTTATAAGTGATATGTTAGCAGAAAAATCACATCGTAAAATCCGTTTAGTGATATTTTCTCGCGCTACATTTAACTCGCACAAATTTAATATAGATTTAACACTCATAAAAATATTAACCACGCATTGTGTTATGTGCATTGCCAACATAAATCACATTTATTTACAAAGCGTTTATAAGATTATTATCTATTATTTTATCCTTGAAACTTCACATAAAATATTGTGAAAGATAAGTTGCGACAATAGTCCAATATTTAACGATCTCACTAACTGGTTAAGATGATAAAATTTCTTGAAATATAATAGAAAACTCTAACAGAGTGTACTAAACTACCTTTATAAGGTTTTACCTACAGGTAAAACTAACCAGGTACCGTACCTACCTATAAAGTAAAACTAAAATATTTCCAATTATAATTTTAGCTTTAAGGGTTATAAAAGCCACAATAATACACAATAGTGCACCTTTAATACTACTTAGGTATTGTAGTACGTTTATAGATCCTTCTACAATTCTAATACAGAATTAAATTTTGCTTCGTAACATTATGTCTACATTTCAAATGTAACTACGTCACCTACATGTAAAATTTACCTAGGCACGGTGATACACGCGCTGTTAAAAGCGCATTAAGTCTTTCACCACATCACAAATTAATATAATGTCACAGAGAACGTTAACTGCCAAAGCGGTTACCGTATGATCCAGTTTACGACTGTAGTTTTAATAAAAATCTCTAATAACATTCCGACATCATGTTCCACATTACCCGTGGCGTTTATCAAAACACTACCTTCACCTACGTATCATAAAACATAAAATATGTAAGTCTACACACAAATTTTCTTTGATAATTTGTATTTTTTTTTCTTAACCCGATGTGAGACTCAATCTCCTAAATTATTACACATAATGTTCGAAATCGCCGCCTTTTTTTCATCTCCCAATAAGCATGTAACTAGAACCGTGTTGGCTCCACTATAAACTTCATAACAAACTGCCACACGAGGCCATATCTTGGGTATATTATGAGCTTTTTCGTTTAAGTCAAAGCTTTACAAATACAACTCTGGAATGTCACATGCAACATTGGACGACAACCAATTTAGATCTTATTTTGATAGACATAAAGTCGATTATTGATGATTTGTGTCAAATTGTGTTCAGTATCCAAATTAAAGAGGAGGAACGCCCTTTAGATGTTTTACTTAACTGTTAATAACACGAAGGTGTAGATATAAAATCCAGACTTACTTGACTTTAAATATTTTATTTTAAGCAATCCGTTTTTGGAGATTTTAATGACATTTTAAACCTACTTGAGTATCAAAATAAAAGCAAAAAATGCAAGTTTTGTTCGATAGGTATGACATCATTTTATTTTTGGAAACGTTTAAGCTATTTTATCAAAACGACTACAAGATAGGTAATTATAAAACATGCACAATCATGACATATATTCATGTAAAATTATCATAGTAAAATATAATAAGGAAACAGCTTGGTGACCAGTTAACCAAAACTTTATCCATCACACTACTTTCACGATACCAAGCATCACTCACCGCGCTAATAACAGCACCAGTATTCCGTTCTCATTACGACAATGTTGCCAACATCTAAATTACCTATTGAACACAACCTGTCCAACTGAGTTATAGTAACATAAATTAACTCACAGATACGCCCTTCGCTGTTATTAGTCTACGGAACCCTTGCTTGTTGGGTCAGAACTTCAATTAACTCTTATAAAAGCCATTACCCTCGAAAATATTCGATTATGGTATCTCTCGGGCTGTTTCATTACCGGTTTTGGGCGGCGATTGCGCCGTCGGCGTCGTGGCAGGTCATTCCGTTGTACATTTTATTGAAACACTCGTAAGTTCGATATTAAGTTTACGTGCGTTACTGAGTAAGTTTTATTGAACGGTAATAACACCACCGCATATCGATGAAAAACGAATAAAATTTAATTTATGCAAGAATTATTTTAAAATGGAATTGCCCACGTAAGGCACTTAAATGCAGCATTATTTTATCAGTTTCCTGAAGCATCCACACAAAGTTACGGGCGAAATTGAAAAACCTGAGTAGTGCATAAAATAAACCAAATGTAAATAAGTCTGATAGTAAAACTACAGCAGTATGGTGCACGGTTCAGAGGACACATTTGGCTCCGGGGTCGTCCCGGCAGCGTCACGTTCCCGTCAACGTTCGCATTTCTTTTGTGAACGCTCCAAATTGCTCACATAAAACTCCCAGACCTGTTTTGCTACGTGATGTCTTCAGCATTTTTACTGTTTATATTACCCGATATATTCTTATCAGCTCAACGAGAGAACTAGGTCCGTCCCTTTCATTGCTGAAAAAGTAAAATCGTAAAAATATATTGTTGCCCTCTCCTACAGAAAGTAGAAAAGAAATATAAATGAGCATAGCCATTTCAAGGCGAGGAACTTTCCGAGTTTCGTAATTAATGTTGCAAGAAGATATCGCGGGGAAAAGTTTTTTCATCATGTTCCGCGGAGGCAGTGTTGTAATGAGCGGCCCCGCGGCGTTACATCGTAAAACACCATACAACTTAATAAATAAAACTGGAATTCGTGAAGATTTATCACGAGGCCTATATTGCGATTCGTGACTCGGGCTCGAGGCGTTTTTTTTGCTGGGTATCTATGAAGATAAGACCGCGGCTGTAAAAAATTGAGATATAATGTCATAGAGCGGTCCGCCTCTCATATTTACCAATGACTTTGTGTGAAATATTTTGACATTTCTTGGTAGAGGCGAACAAGGAGCGGGCATGGCACGCGGGTGTTCCTTCGTGGAAGCAATCTTGTTATTTATCGCATATGATCTACACATGCTAGGTAGATACGAACACAATACAGTCGGAGGGCACATGAACCATATTTTTGGGATTATAGTTACGAGCACGCACAACGAAGTCTTAAAAAGTATTTTGAATATCATTACTGGAATCATGAAATTTTATGGGAAGTTCTCATGAAGCGAATACATATTTCCTGTTGAATTGCCTTGATAAATTGACCTAAATAACGCGATGTTTGAAAGTAAAATACTGTATGTATGCAGGTAGAGCGCAGAAATAATGAAAGCTTAATAGGTTGGTGACATGAAACAATTCTGGGTAGAGTTTGATGTATCCGTACATTTCGCATCAATTTATTTACCTACTGTTATTCCTATGTAGGTAGGGCTGGTTATGTTTAATAAATTTAAAATTCGTTCAGAAAGCTTTGTATATTCAGTACACGTATTGGGGCGCAGGTGATGTTAGAAGATACTCGGTCCAAGTTTTATTGTTATTCCCACTCTGCGAATTGAATTTGAAACAAGCGAGTGCGGCGATCAATACTAGACGAATTGAGTTACTATATATACTCTCTAGTTATTCATCTTACTTATACAATAAAAGCTGAAACCTTTATTTATTAGGTTTACTTAATTAGCGATAGAATTTTATTTCTAGAGTTCCTCTTGACTTGCTGCGATGATGCGCGCGAAGATTACTTATCTTCAAGATGTCAAAATATACTTGCATTACTAATAAAACTTTATTTTATGTAATGTATTTACATTACACACTAAAAATAATATTTTAAATTTTACAGTTTTCTTTTTCTAAAATTTCCTTTTTATTATATACGAACATTGATTTTATTCGAAGTCCTAATTTCGAAATTAGCTTTTCGTAAAATTTAATTTTGTTTTAGAGCCAGGATTGGCCCAGCTTACGGGCGCGTTATTATCAGGGCCATTTTATCTCCAATGTAATCTTGTTAAGAGGCCCTCCGCCCCTCACCCCCGGCCCTGCGAAGGGAAGCAATAATGCTGAAATCCCCCGGTTTTCGGCGCTTAAACTAAGCCAAGCATTACGGTAGATCCATAGCAAAATTAGTGTTTGTTTACACTTACCTCTCTCTATCTCTCATTTTCGGAGAATTCAAAGACGATGAGAACAATGGAGTATATTTACGTAAAATTTGAATATAAAAGTTAATAGTAAAATTCGTCCTTTGTATACTTTGCTATAATTACAAAAGAGTATGATTACTTTTTCCAATGACAGATCAATTCCGATTGAAACTTCTTGTTCCATCTAAACCCAAGTCTATGGTGGTTTATGCCTGGACTGACAAATTGATATTTCAAAACATTTTATAGAGTTTTATTGTAGTATTAAAATAATTTAGATATTGGATTTATTTAAAAAGGCTGAGTACAATGCCATGGAAACACTTGCCACGAGTAAGCAAGTGTTGTGGCTGCGTCACTGACTTAAAAACGGCAACTGCTATTATTGCAGTCCTTGGTATAGTGAGTGTCTGGTTCTAAAAGCTATAAACTTATGCTATATAAGTATGCTTTTAATATCTGGTTCCTGTAGCTGAATTGAAAACGATAGCGTCACTACGTGTGTTCCATACTACATATTATGCTATTCTCCTACTTTGAAGGCAAACAAGAAACTTACATAATTTTCTCTAAGATTGACAATACTAAGTTTGATAAGAAATTTTCTAATACTATTTTTATTAAGTTTGTTTGGTTATTCTTCAGTGTTTATCTTATAAAATAACGTTTTGATCATTATAATTTCTCGCCCCTATCCTATTCATATGGGGTCGGCACGGTGCGTTTTGATATGTTCTTGATTATATTTCAGAAAACAAACTTATAGTTACTCATTACTAACAGGTTACAAGCCCGGCTGTGTCCTGGGCAGTCCTACGTCACGCGTACGTGATTCGAGTCTCATGCTTTGTTACCTCTAGTGCGACTAGACCCGATGTCGTTGATATAAATCTGAATCATATTGTAAGTATAAAACTAAATTGCTTATGTAAAACTTGAGTTTTAGAATTTATTGCTACCCAAATTCCTTTGAAATTATTAATTGAAGAAATTTTCTATACAAGGTGACATGTGTTTTAATTCAATGGAGTTAAACGTTACTGTTAAGCCGATGTATGAATCAAATATTATGATAAAATCATAATGTATTTTTTTAGCTATAATATTTATGTTAATCACAAAATAGTAACAGTCACATTTTGTGTCTGAAATAGGACTTGCTGCCTACTGCATAATGCAGATCCGATGCTTCATCGACTAGAGCAAGTGTGTGACGGTTTTTTGAAGTTCACCCGCATTGGGTCAAATTAAATTCTAGAAATAAGGTCTGGTATCCCCGAAGTCTATGCAATTAACTTTTGATAAAATATCGCTAAAGTTGTTAAGTGTCAATTTGAATAAGTACATTGTAATTGAAATTCCGGAATTTCTCTTGAGCCTGGGTGCAGAAAGGAAAAACATTCAGGTATATGCATATTTTATAGGGACCCAACTACCATAGTAAAATAGGCTTAGAAACTTATTTTTTAATTCACAGTTAAGTTTTGGTTTTGGTGCGAACGCTGGCCTCGGGCCATCGTGCCTGACTCCTAAGAGTAAGAATGCTACAACTACACCAGCACCCACTTTCGTTTTTCGAAGTGGTGAAGCAGATGCAGGAATGAACTCTGCTTTTGTGACAGCCGTCCGATGGATCGGCTGGATCGTTCTTGTCTTAGATATTATTTTTCTAGGTTTTAGTATTTATCTACTCTACAAAATTTTCAGGGTAAGACATTTTCTAAATAGTATTCTAATAGTATTTGTACTGATGAAAAATGGTACATTACGACCTACAAGGTCGTAATATACCATTATTCGGAAGGTTCTAAGTAATACTTATTTTTGTTCTTACATACGAAAACGAATTCAGCATATTTTATAAAAGTATATAGAGTACCGAAGCTTTGCTTCGACAAGGATATTCAATTCGTTTTACATATTTTCAATCCCAAATAACCATAGCCTGCTCACATAAAAATATTATTGTGACATTGTTACAATAATATTATTTGTTTAACTCATAATATTTGCTTTGTAGAACAAATTGTAGAATATAATTTAAAAATGTTGTATACGTAGATGTTAGAGATGTAGCGACAGCAAATAATATTGTAGTAAATATTTTAGTATGTGTTTATTGTATTGATAAAGTCGAATTTGTGATAGTTTTTCAATTTAGTTATTTCTTATCCGGATATTAATATCCCAAAAGCAAGTAACAAATTTTAATATTTTAATTAATATTTGTGACAAAACTTTTCTTTTATCACTTTTTTTTGAGATTATCAATGAATCTTTTTGATTATCAATGAATGAGTCAGTGAATATGACATATTTTTTTTATTATTTGCAACTTTCATTATAGATATAATTATTATCTTTTTCGCAATATCTATTCTTTTATTTATCGCCACGTAGCTTAAACTTTTCGACTCAATACTGTTGTTACTGTGTTGTTATTGGAAGTAGTACATCATGATCGAATTACTTTACCTAATACTTGTTATTTTATTTTATTTTCAGCCACCAGAAAAAAAGGCAGCATTGCGGTTTATGATGTCTTGTGTGGTAGCTATAATATGTTCCTTTATCTACGGCATGTTGTACGTGGCAGCGTGCCTTTCGGTGGGGGGAGCTTTCCCGATTTTCGAATTCATGTTTTGTATAATCGATGTAATGAGTAAGTTTTTCATGATTCATTATTCAACGTAACTTGATAATATTTTGAAAATTTCTGGTTTTCTTAAGTTTTACTTAGGTTTTATATGACAGAATTATATAAACAAAGGAGTGATAGGTATTTATATAATACTTTTACATAGTTAGGTATGTAGTTTTATGTGAAATTGAGCATGTAGGAAAAGCATCGACTTTATTCCTTTGGAAGCTAAAGGCAGTCTGTAGTAAAACGGGTCGTAAAAGAAAAGCTACTGGCAAACTGCGTGTAAACCGCATCTTACATGTAATGCACCTTGTGTATAGCTTCTAGAATAGGTACAGATTTAGGTATAACCACACAACCAGTATATTTTATCATACTCCTCAAAGAATTAATTCCTTTAGACATTTGAGAATTTAATTACTTTGTTTTTTAACTTAAAATAATTTTCCTGTTTTTCAACGAAAATACTTACCTATTTTTAACTATTTTTTTTTGTTGACATTTGAGACTAATGCAGAAAAAGTTTTAATTTGAGCTTCCAGGAAATATAATCAAATTAAAACGTATAGAAATAGTCACTTAGTCAAAGTTATAGTTATAGCTTATTTATTTAATTTTCAGTTTGGTCAATGTGGATCTACTTTGTAATAGTAGAATGGTCTTTTGTAAAATACTATGTACCAGAAAAACAAGAAAAGCCATCATCAATACCTTTGCCAATCCCAATTGCTGAATACGTTCAGAGCTGTATATCAACGAATTTCTGGGGCATATTATATGGTTACTTATCATACATTTTCGGGTACTTATCGGCCTAGTAATAATTTTTGTTTTGATTTTCAGTGTGGGCCTACTTTTTAACAGTAGTTAATTCCTACAGACGATTTAATAAATGAACACTATATGAAGATGTAAGGAATCTTGGTGTTAAGGAAACGATGAAAATTACGTCTGAAGCAAATCAAGTGCTACTCTGAACTAACAGCTTAATAAGCCCGAACCTAATGTGTAAATACGAATAAACGATATTATCAAAAAAAAATATTTTTAATGTACAATTACCCACCCAGTTAGCTATCTACTATATAAAAATAAGTCGGGTTTTCCTACCTGACGCTATAACTCCAGAACTCACGAACCGATTTCCACGGTTTTGCATTCTTTGGAAAGGTCTCGGGCTCCGTGAGGTTTATGGTAAAGAAAATTCTCAATTACATTAAAAAAAATTAGACCGCGGGCGGAGCTGCGGGAAACAGCTAGTTACCTATAAGAAATACTAATAGCACTTTCAAAAATAAATGGGTACCTACATAATATTATGTCTATGTATAGTTAGTTTTCTGCTAGCATTTTAGGCGAATAAGGCCTGCCTAAAAATTAGTAAAAATACATTTTATAGTATGTATCGATAACATCTAAAGATGAAAAAAACTTTGTGAATTTTTGTACCATGACAGTAGTTTAGAAGAAGCAGTGTTATAATCAAAAAATATTTAATCACAGCGTTTTAACGTTGAAACAATTTATTCATTCAAAGTACCAAAAGTCTTGTAATAAAATAAAAGATAAAAAATATTGATTGATTTCCGAATTAAATGATTTATGTCAACCACAAAGTCATGTCAATTTCACAAACAAATCAATGACAAATCAACGTAAAATATTTTAATTGATAGAAATTTTATATAATGAAGAAGTTATATAAAATATCAAGATGGGGGGAATACCATTCATGCCGAAGTTTAAAAGATGTTGCTTCTGCACGAGAAAATTAAAAGTGGCTTGTCTTTTAATAGTTATTTGGAGTATGGTAAGTATACTGTGTGTATTCAAGTAAACGCACACAAATTATGTATCTAAAATAAAAATTGCATCTAAATAATACGCTCAAAAACATCTCTCACAGTTTACACATATTACTGTGCTCTGAGGTTTACGCCTTACTTCAGTCCAACCCACATTGTAAACCGAATGATATCTTTATTTCACGCATATAAAACAAAGTTAATTACAAATTCTTATTCGAAAGCCTTGCACATATTGAGGTTTATTAGCTGTCTGAGTTCATTAATTGTTTAATAATTATAATTTCAAAAGATAATATAATTAGACAAGATAATATTATGTAATTGTTTTTGTACCTTTGAAGTATTAACACATTAGACAAAACTGATAGGTAACAAATAAACGAACAGTATATCAGTTAAGTATGATGTACTTCTTAACGAATTATTAAACGCAGCCTAATTTAAAGTAGACTGTACATTGATATAGAAAAACCCAAGATGCACAGGTACACCCGAATACTGAAACGCTAATTAACTTTAACACGTTCTTAAATATCTATCTGTCGCTATTTTACACCTTACAATGACAGAGACAGCATAAGACTTAACGGCGGCTTCAAACTGATTGACGTTTAAGTATTCGCCCATTAGTGTCTCAAATCCGTCCTCAAAATCGGAGAAATGCAGTCATTACATTCGCATCGCAAACACAACTTTATGCTATGCGGATATGGTTGTGATTGCGAAATAATATGTTCGTTTCTAAACGACCACCTCAATAAAGTGTTATCAAAAATAGGGGGTTATTCTCTATAAGTCTAAACAAAACATAACGTGGCATAATGCAAATTAAAGTTCAAGAATCCCGGGTCGAAATTTTTTGTTGTATTCCACCAAGTAGTATCAGAAGGTATAAGTAACTCGTGCGCGATAAGTTGGGACCTGGCCTGTTGGGACTGCACCGCGGTCAGGTTCCTACTTATCGCGCACGGATTATTGTATATACGTTTACCTATATAGTACAGTAAGTCGAAAGAGATAAAACCTCTCTTAACCCTACACAACAAATCAGATTAGACTTAGTGAATAAGACCCCAGTTTTGATTGTTAATTTTGTTCGAGACTTGAACTAGGGTTTTATCTATATCAATGAGCCATTATAGAGTAATGCTGTCTTTATCACTTTAAGGCAAAAAGTAGAGACAGACATAAGAAAGTTTTAAAAAACAAATCATTTCTGTGTTCAAGTATATGTATATCGACGACCTCTGTGGTCGAGTGGCGTATACACCGGTTTTCAAGGTGTCGCCAGCTCTGAGGTCCCGGGTTCGATCCCCGGACGGGTCAATGTAGAAAAACACTTTTCTACATTGTCTCGGGTCTGGGTGTTTGTGGTACCTTCGTTATCTCTGATTCCATAACACAAGTGCTTTAGCTACTTACTTTGGATTCGGAGCAATGTATGTGATGTTGTCCACATTTATTTTATATTATTATAACTGTCATGTTTCCAGCTAGCTACGACTCACAGTATTAGAATTTTATTTTGTCCAGCCTGCGAAGAAATTTATAATATACAAGGAGGTATACATCATAAAGCTATCAGTGAAGTCAAGTGGTCATTGTTTGCTTTCAATATGTTAACAATGTGCAGTGCATTTGCTTATTTTTTAGGACTTTTTTGGGTATGTAGTAGAACAATTTTGTTAGTATTTGTGATTTCTTATATCAATTTCTTTACACTAATGTCTATGGTAGCATTGGGGAAGTTAAGACTTGTATTGAAAATTGTATGAACCATTAAGGCCCAGTTTGCAACCAATGCTTTAATATGCTTACTAATGGTTTCAAATGTTGGTAAAACGCATTTTATTTGTTTGAAACCATTAGTTAGGATATTAAACCATTGGTTGTTAACTCGAGATCAAAAAGCCGGGCCTTAATGCATCAAGCTTATTGGATGGGTTTGGTCACGATGCACACACTAATATCATGATTTAAAGAAAATGCTAATATGTATTATAAATGTTAATGTGTGTGAGTATGTGTGTATGTTTATGTTTGTTACCTCTTCACGCTCAAACAGCTGGACCAATTTGGATAAAATTTGTTACGGAAGTAACTCGCAACCTGAACTAACATTTTATAAATTTTAAGATTTCATCCTATGTTTCTTGGGAAAAGTTGTTCTGTTTTATGCACCCGATGACCTCGTTGAATATACGCACTCCTTTTAAATTAATCCTGTATAATTTTGTTCTTATAAAAATTGGTTTTTGAAGTTGTCTTTTTTACACTTGAAGGGCTATCGACACACGGCTGATGTTTTCATGTTTTTCGGTTTCGTGTCGGCGGTGACTATGCTCGTCCATGCAATATACAACATTCTTCAAATAGTTGATGTCGCTGGTGAATTAGATGAAAATGAACAACCTAAATGTACTAACCCAAGTGACGTTATAGCCCACTTCATATATTTCATATGTAAGAAAATAAAAAATATTCAACAAGAGTTTTTTGTCATTACGAGTAAACATATACCTACAAAAAATGTAGGTATATGTTTATTATTTTGTATATGCAGTCATTACCTATTAAAACAACTATCTAAGCAATGTCTTGCATAGTACTAACAGTAACAAAATAGAGCTTGCAATTAACGAACAGATTAAAATTTACCTATAGTTACATTTTCTTTGTTTTACCTGATTAAACGACTGGCCTGTTGGTCTAGTGGTTAGTGACCCTGACTGCTAAACCAAAGATCGTGGGTTCGATTCCCACTCAGGACTAATCTTTGTGTGATGAGCACGATCATTTGTTCTGTGTCTGGGTGTAATATATGTATAACATGTATGTATTTATAAATGTATTAGTATGTTTATTAGTTGTCTGGTGCCATAGTACAGGCTCTGTCTAGTTTAGGACCAGATGGCCGTGTGTGAGATGTCCCAAGATATTATTATAGAGTTTCATTAGTAAAATGTGGTCATATCAAATATTTTATAAATGAGAATTGTTCGATTTAAACTAATATTAAAATATTTTATTTCAGTATGGTGCTACTTCATACTTATTGTCAACTCACATAGGGATGCTATGTAAACGTTTACATATTTTAGTTTTATTAATTTTAAATAAATAACAATTTAAAAATTGAAATGTTTCTTATTTATTTAATTGTCTTCTGAAACATAAAGAGAAGCCTCCGTCCTCCGACAAGCAACGGAAGTCTGCGCATGCGTTACACGATGATCATACCACGTTAGCCGCAAGTGTCTGCTTGCTAGCGTTTGTAGTGTTTCATACGAAGCGTGTGCGTGGGGACAGTGGACTTTATTATAACATCTGTACCTATACAAAGCGAAGCTTGACACACGAAGTTTCTCTGTCTGCCGCGTGCCGCAGTAGATCAGCAGCTTTAAGGCTGGGGCTACGTTTTCGCCTTTGAATCTTTCCCTGAGTGATAATAATTTTATTTAACCTGCTTTAATAACTACCTACTTAACATCTCTACGCCATGACATACGGTGCTTTGAGACTTGTAAAAGTGGAATACCGAAATGGGGATCCAAAGTTTATACTTCTACCGAGCTCAGGGCAAAAAATATTTTGTGTAAACATACCTTTTTTAATATACCTGAGCCGCGACGAAAACTTTATATCTTGATCATCATCAGCCTATATTTGTCCACTGCTGGACATAGGCCTCTCCTATAAAGTTTATAAATGTTTCATAAATCTTTTCAAAATAATAAGTATTATAATAGCCTATTGGTCTAATAACCCTGACTGCTAAGCCGGAGGTCGTAAGTGCGATTCCCACCCAGAAAAATTCTTTGTGTGATGAGCACGATCTTTTGTTCTGTGTCTGGGTGTTATTTATCTATAATAATTATGTATGTATTCAGTTATATATAAGTATGTTTATCAGTTGTCTGGTTGCCATAGTACAGGCTCTGCCTAGTTTGGGATCAAATGGCCATGTTGTCCTAAGATATTATTATATTAGCTAATAATAACAGCTGGTCTTCAATGTATTGTTTGATATTTTCTCAGTCATTACAACCTCATTATTCTAAAATTACAACTGTCAACCACGCCTAGAGTATTAGTTTTCTGTGGTTTCTACTTCCCAGTGTCACTAAGTAAAGTATAGATTATGCTTTACACCAAATACTTATTGATAAGATCTCACGTTGATATCATAATGTTGAGAGATCAATAAAGATATTATTCAATTTAGAAATATTGTTAGTAGGTACCTCAGTTAGTTACTTAGTTAAAGTTGAGGAATTGGTGAAAATGTGGCCTTTTAAATACCTACCAACTGTGAGGTCATGCTGTTTTATAACTAATCTAATAGATGGTTGTTATTTTGCGGGAATTTATGGAGTATTTAGTATAGTAAGTATGGTGCAAACTATTAATACGACATGGAACAGTAGTCGCCAGCTCAAGTTTTATTGGCTCCAAGGAAAGATTCGAGTTAGAACTTTTCAACTCAAGCCCATATATAAATGCAACACCACAGTTCATTATCATCATCGAATTCATCGAGTCGTGGTGGCCTAGCGGTTCAATGACCGGATTCGTATCCACATGGTTGCGGGTTTGAACCCAGTCAAGTACCAATGTGACTTTTACAAAGTTATATGTACTTTCTTAATTATTCTAAGAGACCATTGACAAACGGTTAAGGTAAACATCGTGAGGAAACTGTCTTCAAAAATTTGAATCCAAAATCGTTAACCCGCAATGAGCAAGCGTGGTGATGAACGTTCAGTCCTTCCTTCATTCTCTATATGGGAAGAGGCCTGTGCCCAGCAGTGGGACATTATAAATTAGATAAAATTTAAAGAATTAGAATCATAATTTACATTATAATGTTTACATAGTATGTAACAAAGTAGCTTCCGCTGCCTGTACGCTGTGATCTTATAAGCTAGGCAACGGATTTTAATGTAGTTTTCAGCATTAGATAGTGTGATTCAAGAGAAAGGTTTTTGCGTAAAATTATAGTCAACTGTGCTACCCGTAAAAAAACAGGGATGGGCCCAGCTAGAATATACTAAAAAATCTTTTTTAAGATATAACTGTATTGTTTTATTAAAGTTATCGTCAATTTTTTCAGCTTGATTTCACATTTGGATTGCTATCAAATAATTTAGATGACTGTTGGGGGTTCAATAGCTCAATGCCACAAGTTATATTGTATTATGGATATTTTATGATAGCAGTCTGTATTTTAATTGGTGTTGTAAGTGTTATATTTATTTGGGGCCTGAGGAAGGTGAGCTATTTGTCTTCTTCTTATAAAACAGGCTGCTTAGTTGAATAAGATGCTATTTTTATTATTTCTTTTTTTTTTTCAGACTAAAAGCTATACGGCAGTGTGGTTCATGTCCGCAATGTCTTTTAAGACGATAGCTCTTTTTGTGTTTACTATTTTACTAATTGTCGCCAATTTAAAATACCTCGAAGGTGATCAATCCAGCCACATAATGAATTGCGAATTTCCACTGTTCACAATAGCTTTAGCAATAATTTTTACTTTCGGTGAGTTTACAAGAGTTAGTTTATTAAATAATAATGATTTAAAGATTCAACGGCTAACTCACGCGCATTCAAATCTTCAAATAATTATGAATTCGTCTCACGGAAGTTATTATTACCTAAATACTGTTCATAATGCAAACATGAGTTAAATAAATGTTTTTTTTAGTTCATGGGTACCTTGTGATAGTTGTGAGAAGTTACTATGACACTCTGGTTGAACATGAGCAGGAAGAAGCTGCGGTGAAGGCGGCCGTGGTGGCTGCGGCTCAGAAACTTTCAGCTACTAAAACCGCATCTACAGGAACATCAACCGATGCATCTTCAACCAGAAAAAAATCAATCATGAAACAACCACAAAAATTCTAAAAATCAATGCAATAATTAACTAACAATCCTTGCATTTCCTTGCTTTTCGACGGGCCTGTTGGTCTAGTGGTTAGTGACCCTGACAGCTAAACCGGAGGTCGTGGGTTCGATTCCCCCTCAGAACAAATCTTTGTGAGATGAGCACGATCATTTGTTCTGTATCTGGGTTTAATTTATCTATATTTAATATGTATGTATGTAGACATATAAGAATTATGTTTATCAGTTGTCTGGTTGCCATAGTACCTACCTACAGGCTCTGCCTAGTTTGGGATCAGATGCCAAAGGCCGTGTTTGAGATTGTCTCAAGAGATATTATTATAGATAGTATTTATTTTCTTTGTATTTTATTATAATTTTGATTTCTCAAGTTAAAGTAAAGTTTTCTTCATTCAATGCAGGGGGGTTATTCTCTTAGTCCAAACAAAACGTAATATAACGCAGAGATAGAGTTCAAGAATCCCGGGTCTTCAAATCTTTTTGTGTTCTGAGAGTCACCGGGTAGCTAGTTTATAAGTTTTAGGCCATGTAACTTTTTAATTAAAGTAATTAAGTCGAAGGAGATAACGCCTCTCTTAACCCTGTACGTTAACTGCTTTGACTTAGTGAATAAGGTTCCAGCATGAGTTCAGGTGTTAGAATATTTTGCAGGTTGAATGTTGTAACATAAAAGGAAGACATGAAGTAATAGTTAACTTTATTCTTTCCTCCACATATTTTAAACGATATGTTTTCTTGATGTAAAAAATAGATATTACGCAAAATGTAATTATTATATCAACTTTATTTCATATTGAAATTGCACTTATACTAATTTTAATTAATATCAAGTAAGTATTAATAAAGTTTACGAGAAAATATATTTATTTTTCATTCTTTATAATAATTAATCTTTTGTTCATCCTTTCCTCTTTCCAATAGATCTTTGTAGAAAATCCCGCAAAAAAAAAACTGTCATAGCACCTTTTGCAATGCAAATAAGAGTTCTCCGTTAAATAACAGTCACAATTACGAGGGAGCTATACCCCTGGCGCATCTATCCAGGTTTTACCCTATTACACACAATTATTATAATATCGGCTTGAAAAGGTTCCCTTGCTTGCAAACCTCTAGCTTTTTCCCAGAGACGGAATAATTTATTTAATTTATTTTGGCAATTTTTTTCAATTAAATTTCAATTTTGTTGAATATGGCTCCGTCGGGGTGTCGACGATTTTGCCAATATTAGGGTTGGGAAAACAAGTGTTATCAGCGGGAAAAGCTATTTTTTAAGCACGATGTAAGCAAAGACATTGTAAAGTATTCTAAGTAAATACTTGTCACTGTAGACATTCTGTTGCTTTTTATTTTTAGTCTTCGATAAAAAGTTCACATATAATCTTTGATTTCCTACGGACTTGTCACTCACAAATCAGGAGAACAGTGAACTTGTCACTACCTTTTGTCACAGAAAAGTTACAATATTTATATTTTTGAATAAAATAGACTTATTTCAAAAACTAAAATGACTCTCTTCGATAGTTTACCGCATGTGAATCATTGCTGTTTTTGTATAAGTCTTAAATTGGGCAGTATTATTATAGCTGTTATTCATTTATTTTTTGTGGTAAGTTCATTATCCCCTAAAATTCCAATTCTGCTTATATTTAACTCTCTATATCTACATTTCGAATATCTTCCAGATTTCAGCCATTTTTGGTTGTGGTGTCAGCGCGGAATTTCGTGATTGCTACAAAGGAACTTTGATGACAATTTTAGTTTGGATAGGACTTATCATATCCTTGATTGTATTATTCGCTTCAATCTTTTTTCTAGTCGGAATCATAAAGGTCAGATATAAAGGAGAAATTTAATTATATTTATTCATTGCAAGCAGTCCCCGCTGCAATTAGTATAATCGCCCAGAAAAGTTTCATATGCTTAGGTACCAGCTTTAGTATCAATACTTATTTTATGATCTTGAATAGTGTGTTGGGACGAGTGTACTCTTCAAAACCGACCTTAGACGGTTAATTTTTTACAGATCTTATTAATATTCTCTTCTCAATCACAGTCAACTTGGCCTACATCGGTTTCAAGCGCAACTAGAGTTTTTATTATTTATTAAACATCTCGAAAATGTCTAAAAAATACTTTTGTTTTGATCTTTACTGACTTAGAAATTTTCTACTCTATCCCTTATAACATTTTGTTTTACAGCAAAGGCCTCAAACCGCCGCCGTCTGCTTTTTATACTCATCAGCGTTAATGTTGATATTCAATATCATTGCGAGCGTGTGTTTATTTTTTTTTAAATCTAAGGATGATTGTTCACCGCCCTGGGTGTTAGGAGGAACTAATTTAATAAGTGGCTTATGTAAGTTCATTAAGTTATTTTTGTCCGCAATACCCTCATAAAGTATGAGTTTGTATTCCAGCGTTGGAAATTTCATATTCCGTGATTGGAACCTGATATAAATTGTGATTATTTTTAGTGAAAATACGTTAACAGAGTTTTTATGAATATCATTTTGATGAAGCTCAACCATCAAACTGCAAGACACTTAAACGTTGTGAACCTTAATTAATATAAAGGCATAATTACTTTTTTTCTCTACCTAATGTCCGTCAGATTATTGATAAATTAGGCTTGTTTTATTTTCTTTTGTCTCGTAAACACTAAATTATAAAGATATAGTGCATGGAAATGTCGCGTGACGTCACGTCAAGGTACAATTTTTATTTACACAAGTCTCCTGAACTTTAAAACGCTTAGCTTTGTTAATTTTTATTTATTGTTATTTTTTTTTAATCTTTTCTTTATTTTAATAACTTTTATTTTTGTTCCAGTGTTTTTTTATTTCTTAATTGTTGTTACAAGTTATCATAGAGCTATGTCGTTTCGTTGATAGCTCAACTCAAATCAATATTATAATATACACGAACCATCTTCGACGTTTAAAAACAAGCTAAAAACAAATATCTTAGTTTGTTTAACATAATATCGATTTTAAAACCAGGAGTCAGAAATAACCACAACCGAGCACTATTATTATTATATTATTAAGTAGCATGTACGCATACCTATATAAGTTAGGTTTCATATTAAATATATAAATATTGAAATAAAACGTTTTTTCATATATTAGTAGAAGTAGTAATAGTACCTACTACCTGCGATACTTATTAATTTAATAAATAAATATCTAGATATTTATTTAGGAAACTCCGGTGACATTACCAAAAAAGAACAATCAGTTTACATTCATTCATTTCTCGCTAAAACATTGTCACACACGCAAACTTTCACATTCCTGTACCTTTGCATACCTTGGTGCAGCTGATTCCCTAAAATGGCAGCCAGAAACATGGTTTCCAAAATGCAATATACTGAGCAAACGGCCTCCTACCCAAGCGACTTTTCTACAGGCGTTAACGAAGATAGAAAACGCTTAAATGACATTAAATGTATGGAAATGACATTTGATTTCGATAAGTCACGTGACTCAGACTTGTCACTCCCATACATTGAGATTTATTATATCAGCGTTAACGCATAGAAATATCACTTGGCTAGAGGGACAAGTATTGTTCAACTTTCAACGTTATATCATTAGTTTTCAACATCTATATTCGATAATATAAGCGACATAAGGTTTCATTACAAGACTCTTCTTCATTGGCCTTCAACTTTAATTAAAGATGATTTGAGCGGTATACATTTGTGTACTATATTTTCAAAGGCAAACATTGAAATTATCATAAAAATATAATCATCTTCATCATCGTTGGCTTTCACAAACGTTTAAACTCTATGTTTTACAGACTATAAAAACTATAGATAGGTAGAAATCAGAATAATAAAGAAATTAATATTTCATCTGTGACCAAATTAATAACATAATGTCAATGTCGAGTCAGTCATTTGAAGTTCATTTATTTGTTTTATTTATACTATATGGAAAATAAAGAAACTGTTAATAATGAACGTACCAATCTACCTATACAAATTACGGAGAAAAAGATCGCAAAGTTTCTTAAAACAATTGATATATTTACGACGTTACCGCACTACGAAAGACTGTGTCACTGTCTCACCTTAAAGATTGGCTGCTATATCATATGTGTATTATATTTACTTTTCATTGTAAGTATTAACAATTATTGAACAATCGTTAGATTTATTTTCTTACTATTTTTGGTAACGACCCATGGTAATGACAAATAAAATCTCAAATCTGTATCATACGAACACCAAATCCTGCCTGATTTATACGTGACTAGCTGTTCCCTGCGACTCCGCCCGCGGTACCTAATTTTTTAGTAAAAAATATAGCCTATGTTACTCAGGGTGAATGAAGCTTTCTAAGGATGAAATATTTTGTGAAATCGGCATTTAGTTGTTGAGTTTATTCATTACAAACATACATACACACACACAAGAACAAATCTTTCTTCTTTATATTATTAGTGTAGATAACTATTCAATAAATATTTTACAGGGTGAAGCCATTTCTGGAACACTAGACAGCAAGCAAGAAAATCACTGCTACACTTTAAATCAGTGCATGAAAATAATTGGCTTTATAGCTATCGGTTTAGTGATATTAGCATTTTTGTTATGTTTGTTTTTTTTGTACGGAATCACAAAGGTAAGTTTACCGCCGATACGGCCGATTACGCCGCTTACCGTACTATTTGTTATTTATTTAAATCATAATTATGATTTGATGGAGAAATATGGAAGGCAAAAATTAAAGGATGAGTGGGACCAGATTGATGGGAATTTTCTTGCAGCTGGAAGACTGACTGGAAATCGGGAGACACGATTTCATTAACCAAATGATTTATTTTACAGGAAAGCCCTGCAGCAGTTCTCTTTTTTATGTACTTAACATTTCTTATAATAATCTTCAACTTTTTTACGAACGCCACTTTAAAATTGGTTGACCCCTCAAACAATTGTTACGCTCCTTATCTTTTTGGCGGTGCTACATATTTTGGAGCATTAAGTAAGTCGATGTATATCGTATTATTATTACTTAAATGCTGTCCGCGTAGCTGAGTACTGGTCCGTAAAAGTTTGACTTTGCTATTGATCGACACGCTAAGAAGAAGATTACTTTATTATGTAGTTTCTTGCCGGTTCTTCTCTATAGGAATGACACTTTTGAACCGTACACCTAGAGTCATTTAGTTTTAATGTTAACGTTTCTAAAGCGCCTATTTTAGTTTTACTAGAAATAAAAACATTTTGATTTTGATTAACTTTTTCCAAAATTAATTTCTTATAGCTAATTATTATTATTGACATTAAAAAAATATCATTATTTAATTATTATTTGTTATGTCAACACTACTACTACAAAAACATATTGTTCTGTTTTTTTTTTTCAGTGTTAATATATTTTTTAGTAGTGGTAAATAGCTACTATCGACTTATTGTGCCATCCACAACTACTGATGCAGCTGGCCCTTAAAGTTTCGTCAAAAAGCCTGGTGAAGCACTGAAAGCGCAGGCTCAGGCTAGATCTGCGGTAGACCTCATCAATTCCCATCATCAACGACATAATTTACCGTGTAAATAATTGTGAATACCAAGGCTTCTGGTAAGTTTTACCTGATACATGTGCTTTGTTTTTAATGGATTTATTATTACTATTGAAATATTTAAAATTCTCAGGAATCTGCATAATATGTTTCCGTTTCACTTATTGCAAACACCATAATAAGCTGGAATCATTGTGGTAGTATGAAGTTATTACTACAAGTACCTACTGTATAACTTCTTAAAAACAGGTTCGTATCTTCCGTCGTAGTTTTCCCATCACAAGCCTATCATATCCTATACAGCGATCGCCAGAGGTTTTTTTTAACCGACTTCAAAAGAAAGAGGTTTTTACGTGATATCTTCGCAATATGGATGTTGACTTGATTTTAATTTAGTGTGAGATAGTTAAAAATAATAACACGTAAAATACGGCTGACGAATCTTGGTGAGACTGAAAAGAGCTACAAGACAATTTGCGTGAGATACAAGTACATATAAACGGTGGGTGAGAAAGAGACGACAAATGCTGTATTGCTTTTTAGGGTCGCCAAGATACATCGGCCGAAGGATATTTTTCTTACTTACTTTTATCCAACGTGTGACGTTACACGCCCCCACAGCCCCTGAATTTTAAATACGTTTATTTTTAATATAGAATAATATGTATCTCGTATTATTTATTTATTAACTGACGGTCTTTTTGTACTCTTCATAACTTGTCAACATTTTGGATCGATTTTGAAAATTCTTTTTAGCGGCCCTTCTTTCGTGGGGGTGGCATGTATTATATTGTATTAAAGATTTCGTATAGATTGGTTTAGTATTGTAATCATTAATCGAATTAAATCTATATAAATTCATTGTTTATTTCTGTAACTAATCAATTTGTTGTGAATTAAATCGCTTCTTGTTGTCTTTTTTTTATAAAAGGTGTTATTTTAATAATGAAGGCCAGAAGCGAATATTTTTAAATTCTTTTTTAATCTGATTTGAATTTTATTTCACATATAGATTGAGTGTGTACTTGCCGTTGTTGAAATTCATCTTTTGGTGTTAGTCAAGTACCTTCACATAATTATATTTCGAAGTACAGTTCACTTATGTTGCGGTTATAATATCGTCGTTAACTGTTATGGGAGCTGCGTGGTTACTAGTCGACATCATAAAGGTTTGTATACAAGTATAATAATTTATCATTAAGACATATTTAAATCTCAAAACTTGCATTCGAACCTATGAATGTTAATTCTGATAGCAAAAAATCGATACTTCACGAGTATCGTCCACGTTATCACTACGAATATATTAAATACTTTTTTACCTGACCAGAAAATTGTCTACCTGAGTATGGTTAAAAGAATTGTGCGTTAAAAGGTACCTTAAAAACACGAATATACCTACCTACTAAAAAATATGTTCAAATTGGTAAGATTTAAATATTACATGCTCTCGCTTCCATATCGACAACGGTTCCGCTTTAAGAGTTCATGTGATTCAAGAGTCTGGTCGATTGCAGGTCTATGAATAAAACAAATGAAAACCAAAGTGCGTGCTCCAAATAAACACATAGGGAACATTAAACTCCAAGCGTTACCATAGGCAAACCCCACACCTTTTTATATTGTCAACATGTACCTAATATTGTTATCCATTGCAGTATAAGAAAACTACTACAGACTGTATTTAATAGAAGAGTGAATCTTAAGAACTATCAAGGCTTTAAAAAGGTGTTAAGATCTTATTCTGTTTATACATTTGTGATACATGTATACTTTTAAAATAAAGTGCTATTATGAAAAAAAAAGTTGTATCATTAAATGACATTTTCAAAATGCTTAACTTATGTAATTTCATGAAAGATCTTGAAAAGACATGTAATGGGTAAGTCAAAACTTTTAAAACGAAACTACTTAATTTCAATGCTGTATAAGTTAGAACTCAGAAGGCGCTCAAATACAGAAACACTTAATAATAATATCATGTTTAAATTATTGAGTTTTTTTTTACAAAATGTGAAGACAACAAATCATTTGAAATATCTATAAACGCTATATATATTTTATACTATTATTAACTTTAAATAGTCTTTTTAACAATAAATGCAAATCAGGTAATCTAGCTGCTAAGTGGAAGGGTACCTACCCAAGTTTAATCGGCTATTGGGTATAACTTGAAACTTTTAATTAAGGGGCGGCATATAGTTCAAAGTGACCGCCCATGCTCATTAGGCTTGATACCTGGCAGCATAAATGTCACGCGATGTAGAAGTTTTAATTATGGACTGACTTCGACCTACCGCCGCGCGCCGCACCGACCTTAAGTAGGTCCCTAAAAGCGTTGTGCTTACGTCATACCCTATATAGAACTAGTTTGTTACAATTATTATTTATAAATACACAATACAATATATTTGTATTTTTGCTATCAGACATCATAATTTAGGCAACCTCTTGCTTAACCAAGTAGGTACCCATAGATATGAGAATGAAGTGTGTGCAAGTATGGTCTGTTCATCTATACTTGTCACAAATAGTAAACAAACCGACGTCAATTACAAATCACGATTTTTCTCAAAAATCACACAATGTATGTTACCACAATTAGTTTACAATTCTGAATAGATCACACAAAGTTTCCCATCACTAATTTTATTGACATTTCTTACATACGCCATATTTGTTTACATGTTTGGACAAGTATAGATGAACAGACTATAAGAAAGGTAATAGTATATTCATCAAGGTTCCTTAATAATGGTAAAGTTTCGCTTTCTGCTGTTATCATTCTTTCGTGAAATGTTTTATAATACAATACCTCCTTGAACTGAAAGATCACGTCCAAAGAAAGATATTTCAGTAATAATAAATTATTTTAACGTCCCAAAATATGTTGTAACGAGAATTATAGTCTCTACGTAAGCCATTCGGAATTTTCAAAGAAAATATCTCCCTCACGTCCTGTCCCCGACGGAGGCGTAAAAAGAAAAGTATATAATGTAAAAGGAAAGTATAAAAGAAAGTCACTTCCCTGAGATAGCGTTTCTCTGGTGGCTCGACTGGCTTTTATTGCGTCAAGCACGTGACGCGAACGGCGATCCCGCCTTTGAATTCTCTTAGGTATTACGCTACGAGTACCAACGTGCAGAATGTCGCAGAGTCATTTTATCTCCGTAGGAATTATCTGAAGAATAAGGTTTCCCGTTTTACTGCAGGTGCACAAAATGTATTTCCTGTGCAGCGGATTTCATTTAAACCTAGTCTAACTGTACACCATTGTGAGTAATGTTTTTCCTAACTTTTATCTATATAGCTTTATGAACTACTCGACTTAGATGGTTTGAATACATTCAAAGACCGAGCAAAACTTTCTTTCAGTTAAGAACTCTGAGGATTGGTAAACCTTTTATAGTAGACAACGCCTATGTAGAGAATTTGTAACATAAATAGACAATGTCGGTTACGTCCGCAGTATCTGAGTCGGGAACAGCGTCTGCACTGACCGAGGGATATTTTTACAACAGGGGCGACGAACTTCACGTCATCTTATTTCCATTTTTTTTGTTGATGACGCAGGCAGCCACATTACGGCCCCTGTATAACTAAGTTATATACATGTACTTGAAAGAAATCAATACAAATATAACCTCCAATGACTTTTACATGTGATAGACCGCATAAAAACAAATTGAAATATAGCCTTGTTATTTTTGAGCATACAGTGTCTAAGGCAGGGTCAAAATGTATAAAATACCTGAAAAAACATACAAAAAACTTATGAGATATATGATTTGCTGTTTTGAGAAGTACCTACGTTGAGTAAATTTTATCTACCGAAATATAGTATATAATTGACAAAACGCTACATATCATAACAGAGATATAACACATAAAACCTCTGGCACCACATTGTGTAGAATTTAGTGTGTGGCCCAAGGAGGTAATATTATGCATAACAAAGCTGAAGGAGGCCGGAGGACAGCGTCCCTCTCGTTATTCATAACAGACATAAAACCGACCCTTTTGATATAAGAAAACATTTTAGTTGGGAAGGAATGCGACCGTCGTAGAACCTTCGTAAATAGGCTGTGTCCCTTTTCACGAATAGATATTAGTTAGAATAAGAAAAATACGCTTTTGTCCAAAATTGTTCTGTATACGAGTTAGTCATTTTATATTTGTTTATTGTAGAAATTGTTTCGAAACGAAAGTGGTGGCATTAAGTCCACCTTGTGTACCATTTGTACATGAAGTTTTTAATCAATAAATAAATTTTATATGAGTATTTTATAAACTCGTGAAGATTACCTAAACCTGGAAATCTTAGTGAATCCGATATTTATGGAATTCAGCAACCTCAGAACGTTTATTAAGCAATAAATCAAAATCAAAACAACAATTGATTCTTTAATAAGCTTTTTATCCAAAAAATCACTTAGGTGTAAACATTTAGTTTGTAAGAATTAAGATTTGTAATGAAAAATAAAGCTAAATACCTTTTCCTTAAGTTTTTATTCCTGTCAGGCACTTTAAGAGACAGAAATCTTGTAAAATATAAAAGTAATTTAAAGATTTGATGTAGCTGATACTACAACAATAATGTACCTACCTATTTAAGTTTAATTTGGAAAAGTTAAGTTTTAGAGTTTTATAATACTGCATTTAGAAATTGTAGAGTTTAGTAATCAATGTCCGTCGGCACTTTGCCGTCGGCGGTTGGCGATAGCTCATATGCGTATAAATCTCAAGAAAGCTACTCTATTTTCAAAGATAGATCCTTAAACTGCACCTATTTAATAAATACTAACAAACATAAACAACAAACAGTAATTAAACAAGAAAATCCTAAATAAATTATATTGTAACTAATACTTACGCACCTATCTTATATCAATCAGTATTTCAATATCGTTCTAGTGCTTACATTAGCGATATTAATCATTTTTTTTTTTTTAAATAGGCATTTTTCTTGATTTGGTATATCAATGAGTAACCATTTGAAATCGTTGTACACGTTGTTTATGTTCTACAGTATGGAATAGCTCTACATTCATTAAATTATTAAATTAAAATAATAAGGCCGTTTTTAATTGTATTAATACTTGTGGAAGAAAACTTGTATTAAGTATTTAAAGAGAAAATAGTAGGTTAATACCTACCTAAACAATAGATTCTAACAACAGGCCGTAATTGATCATATGAACCTATGTACTGAGTTATATACTTTCTGAATCCTCGATATCTTATGCTAGTAATGCTAGTACATACATACATATCTAGGTATCTAAAATGCATTATTTAAACAACGCCATCTGTGTCCCCATCTCGATAAAATCTAAACTCGCAATACGCATGCGCGAACAAATATGGCGCTCGATCAATAAACGGAAGCCACCCCAACTCACCCCATTTCACTTAGCAGTAATATTTACATGCAAAAATATTCCTTATTCCTGTGGAATAAGGTCCTTGTACATTAATGACGAATCTTGGATGTTCTTTTGTTTGTTTTAATAGATAGGTAGAGCCCCGAAAGGCAGAAAGGTATCTGTTTGCAGGGTTTCTATAATATAGACGTACACCTACTGATATCTACATGTACTTGTACCACTTGGCAAAACATAGTGTATAAAGCAACATGAATTTCCAAGATTTTTTCATTATCAAAGAACTCTACATAATGAAAAATATAATAGTGCATCATCTCACAAAAAACAAGTGATACGTTATCAATAAGAACCAAGAAATTATAGGTAGGCTTAGAATTTTAAAACCTGTAAATCTAATTGAGTTGCGTCCAACAATCTTGGAACTTCTCACAGATGGTCATCTGATCTCAAACAAGGCAGTGCCTGTACTATGGCATCATAAATAAATAACCATTCACAAATAGCCATTTAACGATAAATTAAATTAGCTTTTAGTCTCCCATAGTTATAAATAAATAAATAGGTATTGATCACGGATGACCTTTACATAATTTATGTAAAGGGGCTGATCCACTGCGGCTCAAGCTCATGTTTTGCTTTGTATAGAATAGTAGTGATGACATCCATACATCACATCTACATCTAGACTCATACAGCAAACGTGGCGAGGACATCGTGCACCGCATGAGCTGCAAAGGATTTGCGCCCTTATCCCTACCATTTATAAGAATAATAGTGATAAATGCACTGAAGACATACGCGCCTAGCAACTCCGTGAGCCGTAGTAGAGCAGCGGCTCTATGCCCACATGATACCAACCCACATTGACATTATAAATACTCTCATTGAATATAAATCATACAAAATTATAGGAATATTTATGTGTTACAAATCAATATTGACATATTATACATTATTAGTCACTTGTTTTTACTATGTGGTACCTTCCATAAACTAATTTTCCAAAACTCAGTATTTTTATTTAAACAGTCTGGCCTAGATTAGCCTTTGTGTCTATGTAACGGTAGAATTCTACCTAAGTATTCAATAATAAGTACTATTGAATTTATTAAATCATTCGGAATTAAATTATTTTTAAATAAAAGAAAACAATATAAAAATTAAAAAACAGCAAAAATAAAGAACACCCAACAAAAAGGATGTATTAATACATCCTTTTTTTTACTTTCTTGTGAATACAATATAAATTACAAAAAAGTCAACATGAATTTGTAGTTCTCCGAAACATCATTTTTTGTACTCGCTCGATTAAGTTAAAATCTATGATCTGTAAAATACGGCTTGTAGATACATTCGTGCGCCGTCTTTATAGACTTCAGCCATGGAGATTTCACAAAATTAAAATGACACTAATAAATATTAATTCGATTTTGGCATAAAAAAACTGCTCATAAATTTATATTAATCCTGATAAATGACCAGAACTTAATGAAAATCTACCAAATCAAAAATCCCTTATTTTTTCTCATAAAAACTGAAAATGATAACTAAGTATTTCAATAAAATCTTTAAATAACTAAAAAAAATATTTAATAAAGTGCAAATATCTGAAAACTGTACGTTTTAAAAATTCATTCTAACTCTACAATTGGCGTAAAAATTGAACGAAGCGCCATCTAGTGGTCACGCTTCACATTGGGTCCCTTAGAAAGTTTCTGAAAGCGACATCTCTTAGTAAGACATTGAACCACGTTACTTGATCAGTGCCTAGTGGCGTTGGATGGCTTTGGATGGTCTGTCAGAAACATTCTTACTTAGTGAACCAATTCCAGAGACGAAGTAACACTTTAACATATGAGTCATAGATGTCACTTTTAATAAGTATAAACATTGATGTATAGTTTAGTTTATATAGTTATTATTTCCTAGTCAACGAAGGTATATTGTTAATATTACTTATCTATATGTTTGAGTAGAAATTTGTTGATACGAATTATTTTAATTATGAGACGAATTACCTTTTGGTGGCAATTCAATTAGAAATATATTTACAGCTATTTAATAAAAAAGATTTTTACTATAGCGGTAAGTATCGGTTAAGTAGATATATCTATATTTTTTTATCTTTTCAATGAATTTTCAGAAAAAATAGCACATAGAAGAATGACAATACATTTCAGTTTTGTTTTAGAATTGGCCTGGCTGTTTTAGAACTTTATGGAATCTGGTTGCCTGGCAACTGTCAAAGAATTTAAAAAATGTAGACCTCCCAATTACCAAACCGTATTGGTTGAATTCGGCGCCATTTGCAAAGGGCCGGGCGTTTGGATGCCCCGCCCACAAGGAACGGCCGAAGCGCGCCCACCTCCGTATCTGCCATCTTTGGCTACTGTCACATTTCCATTTGGGGTGGAGCCTCAAAAGTAACCCAACTAAATTTGGTATACCTGAATTATGGTAACTTTTGTATCAAATTATTAACAATCCTAATCAGACGAATAACGTCTTGGTAGGGATTCCCGCCAGTTTTGGCGACTACCATGTTTTGTGGGAGGTGATTTTGTTAACATTGGTCTTGTTTTGTGTAGTTTATCTCAATAAGTTCAGCCTACATCTTATTATAAGAAACATCTGAATGGTTGGGTATCTACCATTTTGGAATGCATAACAACATGTCCAATAAGAATCCAATACCTACATTGTAGGTAAGGTACATTTATCCCAATTACCTACTAGGAAGAATACTTTGTATTTTATTTAAGAAGTTTTATACTATTTTAATTTACTTCATTCTAACCGCATAACTTCTCAGTAATGTTGACCTTTATAAAATGATGTTAGAGATATTTTGTAGTTTCTGTAAAAAGAAAACATTATTTATTCTAAATAAGTATTACCTACTTGAATAGTTGGAATGTAACTTTCATAATTTATTCTGCCACGCCCAACATTAACGTAGGTATCCAAATAGTTAAGTATGTACCTATTTTAGGTAACACCTACTTACTTTAGGTCTGTATGCTAATGCAGTTCGTAAATTTTCGTCTATTGTTGAAAATAGAGCCATTGTCGTCACAGTGGGGTTAAAATAATCGAGTATTGTTGTCAAGATTTCATTTTGTTTCTAACTGTTGAATTCCCTTATGAAATACCTATCTCTAATACATCTCTTAGAACCTTTTTTACAATTTTGACTTAACAAATTATATAAGAAATATGCATCATTTACTAATAAAATTGTATGAATCCTAGACATTCGAATAAATAAATAAGTTGAAAAAAGTAGAGTCAGCCTTTTGCCTTAGGTACAAGCAATAATTTTATCACAAATTTAATAAGATAGGTGTTTATATAATAGACATACCTACCTATTTCGATTTTGAACGAATTATAAATATTTGTAGATTTGTAGGTTTTATTTTTTAATTCGGTATTTGTGTGAAAGTTGAAGCTTACTGTATTACCCAGTAAAGAAGGAGAGGTGGATGTATGATGTCAAAAGAGAAAAATGTATTCTTAAAAAAAAAAACAAATCCTGGAGCTGTGAATAATTACTTACATACACTATCTAAATACCCATGTCTGCATAAGTGCCTGGTATAACCTACCGATAATCGTTAATGGATTCCGAAGAACATTGATGTCTACAACTCTACAATATTACCAACATAACAACAAGTTAACATTAATGATAAACACAACATTAACCTATCCAGCCTATAATTTGTGTGTACACGTCACAAACACGTCAACTACAATTTTATTATCCATTTGTAAACGGTTACGAGAAACAACAAACCTTTAGAGTCGTTCACTCGATTTATTGACTCAAAAGTTCATAACTTTACGAATTATTGCCTTGTTTCAATACTTTGCTTCGGCGGTTTTTACTAAACATCTTTTTTATTCAGCTTTATGATTGTAATTTAAATAAAGCCTCTTTGCATCACGACAAACATTGTATCACTGAAATCACATGAACAAAAAATTATCTTCGAAGCAAAATATAAAAATTATCGTTCTATCGACTAATAAAGTGTTGTCTATCAATGCTAGTGTTAAAATGTATTGTATCCTCTATTAAAATTAATAGTCTTTAAAAAGAATAACCATGTGTTACAGATTGGATCAACGCTCTACTTATCATACTTATGTTCAAACGGTTAGTGCCCTTTGTCAGATGTTAGATATAAAAAAAAACTCATAAGCTCATGTGTCATCTCATCATATTTTTTTTAATAGTCTAGTATTCTTGTTCACCCCTCGTGCTAAGGTAAATTGCTTGTATTACGATTGGGTTCACGTCGGTAGTGTAATGAGTGGAATTCGAACCCGCAACCACATGATCGCAAGTCCGATGCCCTAGCCATAAGGCTACCGCCGCGCGCCGCTTCAAAAAAATTACCAATGAAATAATTTCTCTTTTGTTTTTTGACAGTTTACGTGAAAAATATTGTCCCACCTATTACCTACAAACAGGTATATGAAGACTCTATATTTACCTATATAATCTGCATTATTTAAAAGTCATATTGAGGTAGGTCATTGGCAGAAATTCACGTAAAAATGTATCTTTCAAAGGTAGATATAATATGTGGACGTAGAAAGATAAATGAGTAGGTACCTACTGCCAACTTATATCGAGTTTAATTTTACAGATGCATTTTATTTTTATTATGGATTGAAGTCTTCAATAGTTATTTACAAATTAACTTAAAATATCAATGAAATTATAAAAGAAAACCAGGTTTTCGCTACCTTTTTTTTGTCGGGGTGAAACTTTAATTGATTCGACCCACGCTGAGGGCACAGCGTGGGGATATGTCGGACTTGCATCGACCAAAAACACCCCGGTCCTGTCCACGGCCTTGCCGGAGCTGCGGGATTGCTTACGCAAGCTCTACGCAGCACCGGCAGGAACGACTATCTACCATCTATCTATGCGTCATAATATTCTTACTTTAGGAACAATTATCATAAATTAATAACCAAAAGTCTCTAAATAAATAAAGATAATAAAAAAAAAAAAAAAAACATAAATTAAAGATACGCTACTAGAAGCGATAACGATGTACAAACGCATATGTCCTTTAAAACAGTGCATCATATATTACATAACACAATGACGCGCAGTGAGCTACATAGGTAGCTACACAACGCTATAGCCAGACAGTTCCCTCGCGGACGCAGTTAATTTCCCGGTTAGTTAACTTTACTACCAAACACTGATTGGATATTGATTAGAATCCACCGTTTCACTAGTTTAAATGGCGATTCTTTTCTTCAAATAACATCGTGCCACCACAAATTTACACTCACTACTCGATTGTAATTACCTCAGTGAATTTTATTACCTCTCTTGATTAAATAAAACATACCATAAAATCGTTTTAAATCGAACGGTATCGCAATAGAACGCTGTATCGATATATTTTATTGTTCCCCTGTCTGACAAAATGGTATTATACCTAGACATAACATTGATATACCTTAGCCATTCCTACATACCTAAGGCAAAATGTTACAAACCATATTTCAGTAGTTTAATACCGCTAGAATATGTTAACATTAATTTAGGTAGGTATACAAAATAGATCGTAAATTTTCCTAAACCGATACGGTTTAGTAGTGGTCGCCAATCTATCGTCATATATTAAGAATGTAGGTAGCTAGCCTACCTTCTGATGAACCTATTTAAAAACATTTCCCTTCAACCAGTTACTACTATAAGACGCAAAGTTTCATTGTTGATTACATCATTCCATTACTTCTTTGTGTAATACGTAAGTTTAATTATGTAACGAAATTAAGCAATTGGTTTATCAGGGACATTCCCTTGAACTTAATTTAATTCCGTTGCATTTGATCACCACGAACAAAGACTTAATAATAATTTCAATTTATAAATTAATTTATTCCGACAGTTGTTAATTTAGCATTTATATATCATGTATATATATATAAAACAAAGTCGGGTTTGTTACAACACTTATAACTCGAGAACGGGTGAACCGATTTTCATGATTCTTGATTTGTTGGATTCGTCTCTGTCCCGAATAGCAGAATAAACATTAATAACCATGGAAAATTTACTGTATAATTCTCGGGAACGGGGTAAACTTACGTGGGTGAAACCGCGGGGCACAGCTAGTTATAAATATATAGAAAATAAGCTCTGAAACGCCTTGTATGCAATAAGATTCACAAAATTCCTTCAAATTCTCAGAACTCTATGACAAAATCTTTTTGCAGAAGAACCTAACATTGATATCCAATACACTGAATAAAAATAATATTATCTCTTAAGAATCGTGATATAAAGTTACTTAGTAACACTCACATTTCCTATTTATAAATAAGAAGACCAATGAATTCATTTGATAACCCTTTAAAACGCGTGTCATTCAAATGTAAAACTGTTACAATAACAACAAATCGTAAAAGCTACTCAAGTGGACGGTTAAATATTGACCTCCGCCTTCAAAACTGCTTTACGGCTTCAATGTTGCGCAATAGCAGGGATTTCTTGTTCTTTAATCCACTACTTGGGTGTCTAGTTTTATGTCGAGCGGCATAAAGTGTAATAAACTACGTGTCTCTCACTCCAGTTACATTTTTTCGTCTGAAATAGATCTTTTCAAGCAAATATAGATCTTATTTTTATTGCACTAAGGTTCTATTGTATGAACGAAACGTTAGTTCCGTCTAGCTCAGGCACGTGGGTCGTCGTAGACTATTATGAGTTTACGGCTGGTGTCATTCATTTAGCGAATTGCGCGTGATAAATGATAGAAATAATTTACATCACACTACCTCTATACAACTTTCGGTGATGTTTATTCATTCTGTGTATATAAGACGGTCGATAGTTATAAACCGGATATTATTTAAATAAAATAGGAACCTACTTAAGGTTTGCCTTTTACTTTAAGCAAAGAAAATAGTTATAGCAAACAAGTTGTAAACTTATAATAAGTAACTATAGATATATAATAACGTATGGAATAAATATACCTTGTTGGTAATAATAATGCATAAAATTATTGTTAAAGTAACATTCTTCTTGAAAGTGTTTTGCAAGTTAAAGGGTAGGTATATAATACCTATACTCACTTTTAGATATCTTTGTTGTAAGTATAAAACAAAATTTTAAGCTGGAACATGAAAATTGTTTTTAATTTTAGACTTGGACCGCGGTATGCGATCCACTGAAATACGGAATACAAAACTCTAATACTGGTGTTGCTTGGTGACAAACGGAAATAAAAATATGATACATTTAATAAGCACGGTCCAAGATACGTGATTAAGCAGGCGTTCAAGATCCAAAGAATTTACAAGATTTTGGTTACGCATTTAAAGAAAACATATTTCAACCTCTGGGTAATAATAGGATAAGATCATTTTAAGTAAGTATCTATCGTGTAAGCTGCTTTTATATATAAAAACAATTGTTTCTCAAAAGCTTTTAGTCTATTTATTATTTTCTTGAACTTTGACATTGCCGTCTCTACATTGCAATAAATACTTTTAATTTAGAAAAAGAATTTCCTTCAATTGGAAAATGGACAGTCAGCTCGTAGTCAGCTTTATACAGCTTGAATATTATATTACCCATACATAGGTAGATATGTTTTATTATCTTAAATTCTAAGTACATAATTACCACAATAAATTAATCTATAGATATAGCTATAATACTTACTCGTTGTAAAAGTTATCCGTCGCGTCTGTCCTGAACGCGATATACGTACTTACTCAAATACTACTGAAAGGATTTTCATAAGATTTTCATCTACGGATTGAGTGATTCCAAAGGAAGTTTTTGTGTATAATTATACAAAAACATCGTCCTGTGTGCTGAGTGTGCGAAGCAGGGGCGGATCCGCTATTTAGAAATTAGTGTGATTCTAATCTCTAAACTCGTAAATTATAATTATTATGTACTAAACCGTATATTTTAAAAAGGCTTAACCAGCAAAAAACTGCTAGCGTTTTGAAAAACACGCACCGCTAAGAATCTGCGCTTACGAACGCGCGCACAGCTGCGTCGGGAAAAAACCAATTTCCGGTACCTCCTAATCGCGCCATTACTTGATCAGAAACTGAAATAACGGTAAAAGAGCTGACAAGTAAGAATTCCGATACCGTAAGTGAGTAAGTGCTACCTATATATTTTGAAAAACCTATATAGTTTGCCTAGACGTTAGACAGTATAGATAGGCTATTAAAAAAAGGACCTTATAGACAAAACTCTCATTTTGTAACTTTTTTTTCCAGATACAAATTAAGTACTCGCTTGGTATTGGGTATTGGCTTTAAGATTACTATTACTATAGGATTTCGATCATACGTGCATCATGCTTAGGTATCATTTTTGCAGGAACAGCTAAGAATTAGGGCTTTACACAAGTGATTTCGAATCTGAGAACGAATTTCATACAATAAAAATATGTAGACCTATCATTTTGCAGATAAAATAAATTGAACTCAAATGTTGTACTAGCAGTTACGTTATAGAAACATAATATCACCTAAATCTAGTATACTTTAGTTAGTTACCTGTTAAAATATAATATGTAACAAAATTTCACCAATCATAACAACCAATTATTATTTTTTTGTAATATTTTTGCACCAGATCCCTTGTAAATATGTCAACAAGGTAAATACGTGCAAAATAAATGATTATTTTTAAATTTTTATTTTTCCTTTAAAACTTGCTATTTGCTTTTTTGTGACATATTTTTAAATGAATTTATGTAATGTATGTTCTTCATTGAAGCTCTGTAAGTATACCAATTACCATTTTTAAAAGAGTAACTTAGTAGTACTTACTTGAAATAAAAATATTTTGATTTTGAACCTCCATCATCATCTTGCTCTTTTAGAACGTATTATATATTGTGCAGATTTTTGTGTCCACTACAACTGCGCCATCACTGCCAAATTTATTGTGTACGTCGTTATTGGCGAAATATTCCTAACAATTTGAATTATTATAATTATTATCAGCTGCAAAGTTACCTTGTAATAACTAAATAACTATTTGTACTTATATATGCTTAACATTTACTGTGACTATATTTACGTTTCCGTAACTAATAAACCGAACGTTTAAGCGAAACTGACAAATCTGTTATCAATATTAACTAAAGAGTAAATCTAGCTGCTACAGGTTTCCAATTAGACCATAAATTATTTGCATCAGACAATTTATGATTGCAACTAAGTACGCATATTACATGCTGTAAAAGGGTAGTTCTTCAGAGACAAAATTTTCGATGTCTGTGGGTATAATTCTGTAACCAACAAACAAAACGGCAAGTAATATTTTTTTTATACAGTTTAGCTTTACCCCTATCTAGGACAAATAATATTTTTTTAATAATGGCTGTCTAGATATAAAATAAAAGTTTTTGAAGTCTGTTCTCCTGATTCATATAGGGCGTCCGTTTGCCATTTTCCGGAACAAAATGGTCAATGACACTTTTTCCCTTTGATTCTTCAATATAAATTAAAATTATATCGAAAGGAAATGAATTGACCTATTACAAAAAAAATATGTATTAGTTATAACTACGTTAGTGTGTTTATAATTAATTAAATAAGAAGTGTCCGGCGTATAATACTGATTCATGTGGAGTAAGCTGCGCTTGACCTTACTTGGTCGACTAATAATAATAAGGGTCTGCAATCTCGCGGGGGGGAGCCTGTTGTGCAACCTATGAGCTAGAAGGCGGACTTGTGGCTAGTTGGATTAGATCCCGGTAAAACGAAGGTAAACATCTGATTCATCTGTGCTTGGTTCAGGTAGCCTCCTGATTACAATGCCTACTTTATAAAATTTATTTTGTTATTTTGAAACCTCAATCTGAGTTTTGTGTGATGCTTTTGGGTTATAGATTCGGGTAGAAAAATCACAATATTGAAGTCTGCATGTATGATGAGTTATGCATGATTTTAGGCAAAATCATGATTCATCTGTGCCTGATTCATATGTTCAAAACCCGATATGAATCAGAAAATAAATTAGTTTTTCCCTTTTCCAGCAAGAAAGGAGCACTTTTGTTGCTTAATTTTTCTTGTCCAAGTAAGTAGAGTGCAGGAAATAATTGACGAATGTGATCCAGCAGACAATACCGAAATAAATGATCATTACCATCATCTCCAGGAATTTCAATCATACCAAGATCTCCGGAAATTCCCAGCTCATCACAGGTTTCAACTCAGACTTCACCACTATCGGCACGTATAACAAGATCCATAAGACAACAGAAGACACTGGGAATCGACTTGAACCTAACAGAAAATGAAACCGATGTCTCATCCAACGCTGAAGTCCCATCGAGAATAATAAAATCGCCTTCGCCCAATACTTGGATATCAGATTCCGAGGACTCTCAACCCACAAAGTATCATCTCATTGTCAGCCCAAAAGTTTAAAAAAAGCTTCACGGGAAACACCTGCTAAAAAGAAATAGCATGAAACATATTTTACGCAAGTTTGAATTGACCAATTTTTTTCCGCGATATGATCACTAATAATTGTTTTTATAAAAACTGATTATTGTTGTTATAATATTATGATTATTTTCATAAGACTGAGCCCATTTACATTCAAAGCTTTTCATTTTTATTTCTGTTTCTGATTAATCTGTAACAAATTCTGATTCATCTGGGCACAAAATATTTAAACGTCGATATCTCGAAAACTACTTTGTAAAAACGAGTCCCTCATTCAAATATACGTTATTTGGCATACCTATTTTCATATGAAGATGCGTTACTAAGCTGAAAGTGAAATTAAATTTTGGCCATATGAATCAGTCAAAGAATCAAATTTCGAAGAACTACCCAAAAACAGATTTAAAGTTCTGGTACTTTGACTACATACGGCAACATAATACGTAGATACCTATGTAGGTACATATACCTACCAATGTACCTACACAGCTTTTGTATTACCTGTCTCAATGCTTTTCGCGAGAACTACTATATCAATTTCTAATAGTTATCTTGTCGTAGACTGTAATTGTGTTAACTAATTTAGGTTATCATCCAATGCCACATTATAGGGCTATCAACCTTATTGACCACGATAGTGACAAGACTGTTTTGGAGCTGTCGTCGCGCAGTAACCGCATGCGGGAAACTATTCGTGAACGCATTAGCGAATAGAAATCCAGTACACCTGCCTCGGCAAACATTCTTGAAGCACTGCAAAAGCGCTGCAGCCTCGGCACTACCCTATTCGCATTATTATATTGGACACGCAGACAATTATTGTACCAGCTCTGGATAGTTATATCTTATCCATGGGGCACCTGCGTGTAGCGACGGAGAATAATACCCGGAATAGTCTTCTTAACATCCGCCGTTCATAGTACGTTGTCAAAATATTTTTCTGTTATCAATAAACTTCAGTTCTGAAAGCGATTTAAGAAAAGACATAGGTACTAATAGGTACATGAAATAAATAGAAAACAAACGTAGTTGACAACAGAACAGTCTTTTAAAGGTTTAATACTTTTACCAATATTCATGTAAGTATGCGACGGTAAAAATATATACTGACTACTATATCTAAATTACGAACATATCATGTAGAAATAAAACATACCTACATTATGCATGTAATACCTACCTAGGAAAACCTGCAGCAGACTGCAAAGTTCAGTTTAAAAGGATAGGAATCTGGTAGATACCTACGTCCATGTCCACAAGTAAGTATAAATTCTAATAAGGTAGGTCTTTACATATATATTTAATTTACCTCTATTGAAAGAAAAAGTTTATTTCTTATTATAGAGCTAAACAAAGTCTTACATGTCGTCTGGATACGGCTTAAAATAAAATAATAGTTATATCAAACTACCGCCATTTAATCATAAATTCGTACACAATTTAAAATGAACTAGCAATTCAATTACCTATTCAACAAAATTGTTCAGGTTGTAAGTCATGTATAATAAACAATTTGACCCGTGAAGTTCGTCTTAATTCCACTAATAGAGACGGTAGCAAATCAATAATGCTAATTCAGTGTGACGACTCCAAACTACGTAGCGTCTATAAACGACACAACACATCCAGTTACGAGGCATCGTTCAACAAAAACAAAGAGTTTGCTTATAACCAGAAATTCTTAACGGTCCAAGCATTCAACGAAAAGTGTCGAATTGTCACAGACCAACAACAACCCGACACCCAAAGGGTTCCCGACGGTTTGTTTTCCGAACGCGATTCACACGGGCGCGTGTTTGCTTCACAAATAACGCGGCAACGACTAAGCAATTATCACTTACCTGTGACACGCGATCACAGCACTGCACAGATTTATAGTCGATAAACTTGTATCATCACTTTTACTGTGTTGTAAATTAATTATGTGCACTATTTATGGTGTTGTGCGCGTGAGGCCGGTGGTGACGGCCGGTCGCGTCGGCGGCGTGCGACGTAGTGACGCGCTGGGCGGGCGGGGCCTGCAGCGCTCTGCTCGCTCCGGTCTCTTCGCGGGAAGCGCGCGCCGATACATCCCTTGTCTTATCCTCTATACATTAGGTAATATAATCGGAGCCCGGGAAAATTATCGACCCTTCAATCCCCATTCTTGTTTGAATTTTTGGGTTTGATGAATCATCATTATTTTGCTTTATAATTAGGTACCCTTATCTCGTTAATTATGTTTAATATTAAGGCTGTTTTTTTATAATTTGTTGAAGGATTTATGAGTGATGAAAAACACTTCGAAAGTTTCGCGAAACTTAACATTACCTAAAAGTTCAACTCTCCACTATTCCAGATACGTGTAGGTACAACCTACCTATGTATGCGAAGAAAATTGAACATATGTAGGTAAGGGTAGGTACTTTTTTTTATAATATACCTTCCTTTTATATAGGTATCTATAGTCATCAACAGTGCTGCAATTTTCCTTCTACGAAACGCCAGATTTTCTGAATCTCCGCTTGGGAACTGGTTTTTCTCACGAACAGAAACATTAGGAACGTTGTTTAATCAACGAGTCTAACTGGAATAACAAACGAGAGAAAGATTAACGTAATCGATTTACCTTTAACGACTCTATAACTTAAACTATATTTAAACGTGTTTAAGGTAAATACAATTCAGTCCAAAATTGAAGTAATAAAATCAGTTCCGCTTCTCCTACCAACCTTAACAGTGCATTGACGATACCGTTATATAAATAAGTGCTCACACACTTAACGCACTCGTAATTATTCAAATTAATTTTATATGTAATAAAATTAAAGGGAGCCATAGTTGCCACAAGCCATGCGGCGTAACTCAGCTACGCGATAAATATCTTTATTTATAGTAAATACTTGCGTGAGTTTATTTAACATTTTGGGGTTTTAATATTCGTTAAATGTGGTTTTATAAGAACATAAGGAATGTTTTAATGAAAAGTTATTTTTCTAACGATTTACTATTCGATCGTTCACTGAAACAGTATACCTATCCGGTATAATTCAAATTTACTCTGCTATTAATTCTGATATTCTAGATTAAACGAATAAAATCAAATAATAAATACTATATTTTTTATTTTCATTGACCTATATTAATTCCATATCGTTTCAATATATAGATACGTACGTAGGTAAGCACTAACCATCAAAGTTTATTACAGGTAGTTTAACATTGACTGTCACAACGCTAGCACTACGGGTTACTAATGGACCTACGTTACTCTAGCTTTATTTATATAAAAATTATATCAAACTAAAATAATAACGACGCAAAACTTTGTTTCAATAGATAGTAACTACATCGTTTACGAGATTTCCTGAATATCTTCCTGTTATGCGTCAATCGAGTGTCAAATGTTTCTACGCTAAAATGAAAAATATAGGTATATGTATCAGAATAACAGTCAAGGTTGCCTTCGTCTAAAGACCAATAACTTATCTACAGGATTATTTTTTATGGAGTGCGTATATTCAACGTGGTAATCAGGTGCATAAAACTGAACAACTTTTCCCAAGGAACATAGTTCAAAATCTTAAAATTTAAAATGAAATATTCATACAAAATGACAGGTCACGTGAATTATGTTTGTATGAAAAATATTATTCTGAAAGAAAAATAGAAAGCTGCTCAGTTTTATGCACCTGATTACCTCGTAGAATATACGCTCTCCATAAAAATTACTTAATCCTGTATAATAAATTGATTATGTAAATAGTCCTAATTATAAACTACCTTATACATTATTGATAACCTACAAACACAATTAATTTTATATAGTTTTTTTTATCATAATCATTCAAGAATAAATGACTATCAATGAAACTGTAACATTAACTTACCATTTAAGTATGAATTTTCAATTAATTTCCAAATAAGGCTCAAATTCCATACAAAATTTGTAGGTGCTCACGATCCATAGGTAGAGTCGCCCACTTAACTACGAAACAACATGCTTAGAACCTACCTATATCGAAATAACAACATAATACCTACTACCTATGTTAAATTATGCTCTGACATGTTCCTTCCTCACGGCCCTGATTGCGTCTTACTTTACCTTAGAATTACCGACACTGTAAGAATTGTACCGACAATGTCGCGTCCATACTTATGAACACAAAATATGTAGGTACGACGAAATCATGAGATTTTTCTTTCATGTTTTGTTCGAGTTCATGCCATTTAAGTGAAATCGCCCTGAGGCATATAAATTTTATTTTTCGACATAATTACGGAGTAATCCAGCGAATTAGTGACAAAGTACATTATATTGTGAAATAAAAACAATTGTTTCCACAATTAACAAAAACGGAACCAAAACTGAGATTTTTTGAGAACATCGTACGCAATTTTATTACGTGTAATTGAGGTTCAAATTAAAATAAGATGGTTATCGTAGGCGGCGAAGCTTCTTAGATGGTGTTTATTCACTTTTAATTGTGAACTTTTGTTATAATGGCTTAATGATGGAGCCACCGTTCGGTTAAATTATTTTATAGATGTGTTGCAAGGTAACAAAATTGCTTTAGTGGTCCATAATACGGTGCCACTACGGTCTTTGTAGTAAGCGGGCAATACTGTTTGTTTTATAAAGTGCCGCTAATAAAGCGGCGACCACACGAAGCTTCAATTCGAACTTTTAATAATAGTAGCAGTTGCTTTTTTATGATCAAAATTATATATTTGGGCGTTGACTAATTATACAAGAATTTCAGATAAAATTCCTATATTTTCCTAATGTTGGCAATAATGCTACCTTATAAACGCTTTTACGATACGTATTATTTTTTAAGAACCACTAAACAACCTGTAGGTACCTACAATGAAAGTAGGTATATTAATACCCAGTTTTTTGATCCCGAATTAACTCAACCAATGGTTAAATATGCTGATAAGGTTTTAAATCGTGTTTTATCATCTATTGTTAGTCTATCAAATGGTCCAATAAGTAGGAGAGTTAATTAATGAACCATTTCCTAGAATAAAAATTATGAATGAACGCGTTCTATCGAAGTTTGAAACCATCCTAAACTTTGAAACCTTATTAAATTAGTAAACTTCAGTCAACTACCAGTAACAGTAGTTTGAAAGTATTCGGCCGCAAAGACGACTTTCGATTGGATTCACATAGATTTTCTACTTTTATATCAGTACTACGAGCACTTATTCGTAGTATCATTAGTAAAACAATTTTCACAATAAATACCTATATAAAAGAAAAATATCTTAACTTTATTATATCGAACTATAAATTAATTACTTGTTTCTGAAACTTTACCAAATGCAGCTAATTGCACCTAACTCAGTTTTAATAATTAGGGGTTATTTTGACTTAACCAATTAAAATGGTAGTTGCTACGATTCCGTAGCCGTCCCTTTGAATTATAACCATGACACCGTCATCATAATTAACTTAAGAATTCGTAACCTCATTACGGCTATTAGTTCATGTTTTTCTTAATTATATTTTATACTTATGAGTTATTCTTTTGTACAGTTTTGAATAATTCAGCAGAATTTTTGAAGTAGGTAGACAAACTGAAAATCTTATACGAAAAAGTTGTTTAGGGAGGTTTTTATGTAGGTGATAGGTACAATAAAATTGTACCTAATACCTTCTTAGGTACAATTGTACCTAGGCTTAAATAAGCTAGATATAACTTACTACAACTACATTTTCAGCTAGCTTGTGCAGCATTGGCACATTCTGTATCTAACCTAAGCAAGACTGATACCTAGATACACTGACTAGAGAAACTCGTAAAAGTATTCAAAACTGCATAAATACTCTTCTACTACTACCTACTATTTTTTTCCAAAGGAAATGAAAAAATATTTATTTATTTGCTGGATTTTTATAATTGTCGAATAATTGAGGACTCCATCTTCATTTCCTGTAGTATGTAGATATTGGGACTTCAGGTAATTATTTCACTTGAATAATAGGCTTTTTTTTTCTTTTTTTACTGCACCATATCCCAAAACTGATTATGCTTTAGTTGCTGTTCGTATAACTTTAGAAAAATAATAAAACATTGGATAAATAAATAACAGGACTAACTGAAATTAATTAAATATAAACAGATAGCTTCATATTTTTTGTTAAGTAGGTACTCTTTTGTTATTACAAATGGTTTTAATAACAGCGTGGTAACGAATCCTTCGAGGCAGCCTTGCAATATTTAAACACAGAATGTATTTGTAGGCATGCCTCGGTGAGGTGAACGCGTGCCACATTCCACCGCGTATTGACTCGGGCCCGACACAAAGTAACTTCAACCCACAGACATACAGACAGAAACTGTGCTGGACATTAGATAATTTTCAAATACAAAATTATTATATATCCTTATTCTGACTTACTTACAACGATGATATAAGTACTTTCTGTACGTACCCTTAGGTAATTACTTAAATAGTAAAAAAGCATAAAATCGATACCAATAACTACGTGGGCTTTAAATTAATAAAAGTATTCGAATTAAGGATTTGAAAAAAATGCCATCAAGACTTAGAAAAAAAATGTCTGGGTTAGGAAACCCTAATTATCTATCTATATATATAAAAATGAAACCCGTTTTCCGTTGTCATGGCATCACGCGTGAACGGCTGGACCAATTTCGTTCATTCTTTTTTTGTCCTGTTGTTTATTATGAGGAGAAGGTTCTTAGAGAAAAAAAAATGAAAAAGTTGCGCGAAAAATTTAAAAAAATTAAAGAAAAGTTAATGACCATATTAACTTTTCTATTTTAACCTTTATAGCCTTTGACATATCTGTTAGTTATTTGACATGACAACATCTGTCAGGTCAGCTAGTTATTTATATTTATTAATTGAATTGAATCTCATTGTAAACTTACGGGCAGTAGCAGACAAGCTTTCAACCAATCCCAACAACTGCTTGTATGTTTGCCTTTTTCCCCACAGTAATTTGTAGCTATTTTATTTAGTTTTTTCAGTAGCTATAAGTACAGATAATACCTACCTTATTGAATGGACCAGAGACTATCTGCTATTCCATTACGTGATCTCATGACATTTAGGTACTTGTGACCACATTAATCCATCGTCGTATATAAAAATAAAATTAAAACTGTTTTGCTGTCCATACGTTGGGATGTTAGTTAGGATTGTGCGGCTGTTTGCAAAGTGCACCGCTAATTGCCGACCAGACGTCGCACCTCGCAGCTGATTTTATATTGTACCTACCTGTAGATAGGTTGGTCATAAACGGGAGATAACGTGTACCGTATGAAGATACGATAAGTCCTGTTGTCCTCAAAACAATAAGAAGGATGCGGTTTGAGTAATTTTCGCATCGAAATAACGTATCAATAAATAATTCCCAGTTAGAAAAGGAAAAATTAAGAAAAAACTGTCCCAAGATATTATTATTATTAGAATAGAATAGAATAATATACACTTTATTGTACACCAACATTTTAGACAAATTAATTACACGAAGAAAAAACAAATCTAAATAAATTAATTGTATCGTGGAAAATAATGTCTCAAACACAATTAATTTTTAAATAGAGTCTACAAAATACACACCAGAGTCACCTTAAGTACTAAAGGAGTTACGGAAGAGGAAAAAAACAACGCGTACCTAATAGAGAGGAATGGAAGGAAAATACGCATTGTGCCGACCCCATATGAATGGGATAAGGGCAGGAAGAAGAAGAAGAAGTACTTTATCGCGTAAGAAATACACGTCAAAAACTGTCCGATTATTTTTCAGCTCTCTGACGTCACTGAATATTTTCCAAATATGATTTTATTAACAATATGTCACTGCACTAGCAACCTAAGCGGCCAGTATCACTACAATATATTATAATCATAATTTATAGATAATTTGGCATTTTAATTTTTCCGGTTTTATAGGTAAATACCTACATTCAAACTAAGAAAACGGAAAATAAAAGCCGATATACCTACCTACCGCAGCTCACAGTTAACCGGAGCGCAGGTTTTGGCTGCTTCGCCGGATATCAAAAAAGAGAGACTCAAGAGTGGCGATATCTTTCTACCTTTTAGGTACATGAATTGGTCATAACCCTCCAACAACTATCTCTTTTAATCATGATAACGTTGCAGACAAAATCCTGATCACAAATTTAAAAAAAATTGTTCGTTAGTCCCTAATTACATACAGAGGTTTGCAACATTACCAATAAACGCGTTTGAAGACATCAATAAAATCCTATAGATATAAATACATTACCAACCGACGAAACCTTCCCAAACAGTATAATGAGAAACACTTGAATATTAACTGTAATGCAGAATCGCAAGCCGGTCCCTATCTCGAGTAATTTCGAGACGAAGTGGATTGTTTTTCTTGGGTCCCCGATTGGATTTATCTCGAGTTTTATGACGTCTCGCATCCCCGTCGTAAACTTTAATACCGGTTGGCTACCGCTCTCTACAACAATACCTATATAACACTTTTGATAATCCGACAGCCAGATTTACTTTGAGAAATTTTTAAATAACATTATATTTTATTTAAAATAATTTCTCAGTAATTTAAAACACGATTGACGTGTATTAGAATTACGTGCAGTATTTATTACATTACACAAATTAATGACTCAAAGCAGTAATTATGTAGTTACTGGAAGTCGCATTACCAAGCAGCAACCCTGAAAAATAATAAAGATTTACTTAAAACAGTAGGTATGATGGTTGCATCGTTTACCTAGACTCAATAAAACTGTACTGCACCATTAACAATTTCCTAATTAATTACCTATATGATTGCATAAGTGCTTATAACAGGTATGGGTAGTTAGCCTCATAAATCATAATCGAGGCAGCTACTGGTTTACAACGAATGCCTCCAATCTACTTATATTAGCTACAATAATCTGCATTATAGCCATATAATTTCAAATATGATTTTAAAACTAAATAATTTCTTGCAAGTTGTTTGCCACACACTCGATTATACAGAAAGTAAAAAGTTCGAATCTAATTCGTAAACAATTGGTTTCGAGTTAAAAGTCAAACATTTTTTTTTCGTTTAGCACCCGATATGGCAAAGGCAACAAACAGAACATCCTTGTCAATAGCGAACAACAAACAAAGCTTGCCGAAAGCTGCCAAAAGGGTTGTTGTTTTAAATAACAAAGACAATTCGGTAGCCGCCTTCGTAAAAACTTCTTTTGCATGCGTAACGTAAATATTTATCCCAACAATAGCGCGAAGGAAGCGTGACTATTTCTACAATATGCCCCCAGTTGGCTTTCACTTTCAATTTTTAGGAAACCCTTTTATAAGTAAGCTACTGCCGACTGTTCATTTGCATAACACTGGTCAAAACAATAAAAACACGTGTTATTTGAACGCGAAAAGTGAAAACAAGGTTCAAGGTGAGTACCTCGGGTAGTGGCCAGTTGATGGTTCGGTTTCTTCTGCATTGCACGTCACATGTCCATATTATGGTGATGTTCTAACCAGTTGTTAGTTGAAAGTAAAATCAAGTGAACAAGTGATTAAGACAGAAGGAATTAATAACTCTTGATGTTGTACCAACTAGAAGCGTTCTCATATAAGTAAGTCCATTCTATTAACATGTGAATCCAAAGCAGGTATTTAAATGGCTCTCCAATCTTAATAATGCCTCAATCAAACACTGTTAACTCCCATTTGTTCTATTAGTAACATATATTAACACCAATCAGCTGATAGTCCGTTAGTCATGTCACTCTCATTTTATGATGCCTCTATAACTTCACAAATTAGTCTAACGTTAACTCGGGACGCATCGCCTTTGAGTGCAATAAACGCTGACCGGATGATCTGAATGCAATTTAAAAAATAGTTTTTGATTAAAAACTACTTTATTTACATGTCCACAAGGTTTAATACGTCAGTAGCATAAAAGGAGTAGTATAAGTCGTTTTGATACTCGCCCGCTGTGCATTGAAGATCTGTTAATAAGTCAGATACACACAGTATGTTTGCACGTTTTGTTACATCATTTTGAGCCGGCTTAACGCGCCACGTCCTAATGTTTAGTGTATATGAGAGTTTAGGGTCGATATTTGATATTAAATATTAGTTGATTGTTCACATTTTTTTGTGTAGCCGGCAACGTTGTGAAGCTCACGATGACAAAGTGTGAAACGTGAATTGACGGTAATTGTTAAAAGAGCTCTTTCAATAAATGACTACTCAAGATGTCGAATTGCTTTCGTATGGCGTAGCAACTGAAGGTTTGTAAGCACCTTTACGTTTTAACTCAAGAACAACAGCAGTGAGTGCTGGCTAATTAAAATTTGACGCAACAGAATAAGGAATTAGGTCAAGGGATAGACGCAAGTTGGGTCATAAAGCTTGTTTAAAATTCCACGTCAGCTGTCGGTCCGAGCAGGTCCGCTACGAATAATAGATGCGGTTTGGTTTATTGGTGGCTCATATAACTCGGTCGACGAGTCCGCAGCCGTCTGTTAGTCTAATTTGAAACACAACCGAAGTTAGACACTGTTAAACGTTGAAATTAATAAAATATTTTAGTTGTGAAATGTGTGTGCCAGGCTATATTCGTGAGTAATTTCTACTTTAACTACATTGTGTAGCCATATTACTGCAATCCTGTTTATTGTTCTAATGTGCGTATACCTAGATAGAGAGATATTGTTGATACAGGTTAGTTCCATACTTATAGAAAGATACTTATCAACTTGCCTATACTAGTTTCACATAATATGTAGGTGAAAAAAATCACATCTTAGTCAAGCCTCCTTTAAGAATCATGTCAAAATAGAGCACCATACTGTCATCATGGTCTATGTTAGGGCTACGTTAATCGCTATTCGCTATCGCTATTTGCTCAGGTTAAGGACGCTACAGAAACTAAAGTGACTCTCAAATTACTCTAATTTTATTTTGTGAAAGAACTACTATTAATTAACGAATGATTGCGCAGTTATCAGCTTATTATTCGAGAGATTCAAATAAAAAAAAGTAATAGAGACTTGCACCGATCTAATACACGAACAGATTTTAAAAACCTTTTTGGTCAGGTTACAAACTACATTAAAATTTGTAATTTTTTGATTAAATATTATCGGATAAACTCTTCTACAGCCTAGTTCCCTAGAGACAGCACTTTTTTAGTATAAGCTTCTGCATACCATCTGTTTCAGTTCCACATATGTTTATTACAAGAGATTTATACAAACGACTATCGTTAGCTACATAACCCAACTTATAGCTATGTAATATAATAAAGCGGAAGAGGTTTTTTTTTGTTTGTTATAACGCGCTTATCTCTGAACCTATCAGACGGATGGAAAAAATATATCCAGATGGATATGATAGCTTGGTCTATACTATGCGGAACAGTATAAGGTACCTACATTTACATTAGGGTAGAACTTAAACTTAAGTTCGATACAAAACACAAAAACTCTTGAAACTAGAACACACGGATGAAGTCGCGGGGACAACTAGTTATCTATACTAATTTAATAAGGTTTTTCTTTAGTGAGCTAGTCAATATAGATCAGCTTGATTATTACTATTATGTTTCATGGTAGTTGGACATTTATTAAGTAGGAATATATTTCGTCGCAGATGCAATTTATATCCAGTAAATATCAACTCAGCCTATCGCGGTCCACTGCTGGACCTAGGTCGCGCTGTGGGGCGGCATAATTAAGGTTTGCCTTAATCACCTGGGCAATCGGATTGGTAACAGCAGTCTACTTCCAGTTCTGTAGGAGAACGCTGCTACCCATTTTCCTTGTTTCTATATCCCTTAGTTGCCTTTTACGACACCCACGAGAAGAGAGAGAAGGTTCGATTCTATGCCGCAACCCCACTGCACGAAAGATCGAGTAACTAAGGTTAAAAGAAAGATTTAAATAGCTTTCGTCAATTTTTTTTATTGTTATTCTCTTGTTAACATGAATTAACAAAAGAGAAAAACAAAATAAAAAAATATTACAATACCTAATCGGTAAGGATTTAATAGAGTTTACATTATGTCTAGAAACTACTTATATTTTTTTATTTTTGACATTAGATCCTACTGATGAAAGATTATTGCAGCTATAAACAGATTAACTTCCCTTAATACCAAACAAAGACAGAACTAATTAAAAAACTAGGCAATTAATTTTCAATGAGAATTATTTACGGTGGTATATATGGTTTTTACTTGTGTTTACTCTAACGAAACTAAACGATTTCTCTTAAGCAATGAAATAAATAATTAAAGATTTAACTAACTTACCAGGCAGACGTTGTTATGTCAAACAACTAACAATTATGTTAAAAGCAACAATAGAAAAGTTAATATAGCCGTTAAGTTTTCTTTATTTTTTATTGTTTAGCAAAACTTTTTTATTTATTTTATTCGTAAGAATATTTTACTGATAATAACAAACACGAAAAAGAATTAAAGAAATTGTGATGCAGTGACCAAAGAAAAAAGGGATTCATTTTTATGTTTTTTGTGTTTAAGAATCATTGACAGAATATATTTACACATTTATAAGTTTGATTTTATCACAGCAAAGAACTGCAAATATATGGTTTTAATTTCAACTCGAAATATGCGTCTCCGAGATAAAGATTCTTGACGGACAGACATACGGACAAAAAGATGAAAGGCAAAGTCAACCTATAAGGGTTCCGTTTATTATTTTTAGGTACGGAACCCTAAAAATAATAAAGATTTGATAATCAGTGTTCAAGTTACGTTTGTCAGTATTTTATTTATAGGTACTTATTTTAATTTATCTATTCCCCTGCAGGACATCTTCCTTTTCCTTTTTCCACACTTTTGAGTTACCGGCTAATTGTATTGATATCAAAATAAATATTATATAGAAGGCGGATCTTTGTCGCAATATCCAGATGTATTCAGAAGCTATTTCTGTTAGTAGTCAATTAGATATATTTATATCCAGCGTCCAATAGCGAACCGGAACAGATTCAGCAAATACTTAAGTGCATTTTCATGTATCAACGATGGCAGCGCTGTCCCACGCTCTCGACCACTCAAAGTAGTTGCACAAGTAGGTAATATTTATTGAAATGTAGATACATAATATCCTGTGCGGTATCACGTATTATTTGTCTGTTTTATTTAATTTGCATCGGAAAAAGAATCAAATTCAAATGAAAACCTGTTTTAGTTGTCTACCTATCATGTTTTATTTATATATATAAATAATACATGAATCAATTTAGCATTTAGTGTATTTAAAAAGTTTTGGCTCAAGCTATTTGCTGATTTGTAGAGACGGGTAAGAGTTATTTAGGTATACAATTTTTTTATAGTAGTTCCGTAACTAAGGTTTTCGTTTCTTTTATGCAAAGAATGAAATAATTATAAACAATAAACGATTATGAAGACTTCCGTGGTCAAGTCACACGGGTTTTCAGGGTATCGCCAGCTCCGAACCGGGTTCGATCACTGGACGGGTCGATGTAGAAAAACGCATTTCTACATTGTCTCAGGTCTGGGTGGTTGTAGTACCTACGAAAAAATATTTATGCAGCTAATTTATTATAACTTCATGAGACTAATAAGCTTTTAGCTCAATCCATGTAATTATTATACTGTCATAGTAATTTATTTTAAAGGTATCATAATTAACTTGTCGGTTCAGAAATTAATGACCGAGTTATTTGTTACAAAACCCGATCTAATAGTCATTATAAATGCGACAGGAACTCTGTCTAACTGCAAATGTAATGCTTTTACAGCTTAATTGCAGAATCGCTTTAGATGAAACTTTGTAGGGGATAAGCTTGTATATCCTGAGGAAGGACATACGCTACTTTAAGCCGCGATAACTGATATACACGTGGGCGGAGCTGCGGGAAAAAGCTAGTTATAAGTATTATGATAATACGTCGCCTTAGGGACTACTTTGACTTACTAGCTAAGTATATTATTATTTATAGTTTTTATCAAGCAAGCGTGGTGATCAATGCTCATTCCTCCTCTTTATGGAAAGAGGCCTGTGCCCAGCAGTAGGACGTTTATAGGCCGGTATTATTATTATATTATTAATTTTATCTGGTCAGCGGTTAAGCATTGCCATTCAACGTGGCAATGCTGCCAGCCTTATGGGCACACTTCCAGTCGATAGCGATGTGGAAGAATTTAATGTTATGGGAAATTGTTTAATGCTATTTTTTTTCGTTTAATTATTATTGTTTTGTTTTAGGTGTGTATGTAACTATTTATTTTAATAAAAATAGATAATGTTTTTATTAGTACTCAGAAGGAAATCGTGGCTCCGTAATATCCGGGAGAAGACGGATATTGCGAATTCATCTGAAGTTATTCGCCTCGCAAATGATAGAGATGGGAGCCAGTCGGCTACTGGCAACTACATTAATTGAAGTGGCATCTATTGAAAGAGAAGAAGTAAAATTAGGCGATTTTGAACTTACACTTACTTTTGACTTTACTTCAAATCAATATTTAACCTTAGCAAAGCATACGTACCTACTTTAGTGTAGGAGTAGAGATTGTTGGGCGTAGCACTGACTCACATTTAAATTATGTAAATAAGTTAAAGTTCATTCAATATTTATTAGGTAACTAAAAGAGTAGTGTAGTTGATTTTAATATATTTTTTAATTCAAATCAAGCTTCGCATTTAAATTCTTTATGACCAAGGAACCTTCACACGCAAAAGGCGCGGCATTTCACAATTATTTAATGAACGTAGAAATTCTAAAAAGCGTGTAAAACTTTATAACATGAATTTTCAACTCTTTATCTTAAAACTGTAAAATATTATAAACAAAGAGAAACTCACGAGGCTCTACAAAACAATTCGTCTTTTCATACCGACAACAGCTCTCATGTGATTCACCTAACTGTACCACCATACCTACTATTTCATAATATTTAATTTACAGTGTTGTTTTGCCGCGTTTACCCGTGAAATCGTGGCTTGCGACTGGTGTCAATTTTCACACAAATTCTAGTAAAATTCTACCTCTGTTTTGAGCGCTGTGCTACGATTTCAACGGAAGGTAAGTAGTCTAGTGAAACGTTGGCAGGTTAGAATGTACTTACATAAAGGTATATAGGTATAATGTATACGATGCTTAAATACGTTACCCTTCACTGTTATTTATTTTATGCGGTAGGTATGTTTAATTACTTAGCATACCGTGAAATGCGCAGAGAAATATACACAAATTATGATAATATTTCTCACAGGTAAACTGAAGGCATCACATCTTATTAAAATTAAAATTTAAGTACATTTTGAAGTTATATTATTAACGAGTATATAATGTATCAACTTACATAGGTATTATTTATATTCTGCTTAGGGCGCCGTATCTCTTTATAAAGAGCTCTACGCACAAAATATTCAAACGATATTAACATATTTGAACAAAAAAAAATAAAGGAAACCAAATGTCGCTATACCAACAATCGATGAAAATCTAATTCACATAACTTCCTAAAACGCTAGAAAAATAAGATTTTTTAGTAGTCTTAAAATAAAAATAATATTTTATCAAGTGGTACTGAGTAGACGGGTCGGATTTTCGTCGACGTATCTCATTTTAATCTGGGTGGGTATTTTTAAGTCGATAAATTTGGCCTGTCTCTGCACATGTGTGGAGGTTTGGTGTGAGATAAGGCTCAGCCCGCCTCTCGCTTCGATGCATAAGCCGTCGTAAAATATTATCCTGGTCGAGACATTTATGGCCCGGCTTGAGATAGGTACCGTGGAATCATTTTTAAAATATACGTATATTATGTTGTAGGTATAACGTAGGTATACGTAGATTTTAGAGAACTTATTAGGATATATCAGGATTTTATTTACTATTAAATAAATGCGCTTACTATAGGTACCTCTAGAGATAAACCGAGTTGTTTGCATCATTAAATATAATTGAAAGTGTTTATAAATCAATGTTAGTGGTTATTTTATGATGATTTTGATTAGCCATATTCGGTATAAACAGTAATTAACAAATTAATAGCATTGCAACTTATATTTTATAGTAACACCAAGTTTGTATTACTAAATGCAGTACCTATACTTAATTGCTTATAATGCATTGACGCAATAGGTACTCATGTATAGATATAGACGTATATCTTAGTAGGTACATAAGTGTATATATTTCGTAGCGCCTTAAGTTGTTACTTATTAGTTTCTCGTTTTATGATTATGGCTCGACGATTTTATGATAATTAATTATCATCAAGTATTATTTAAAGTACTTCGAAAAGAGTATGTTGCTAAGCAATGTTTCCGACAAGTATGATTTGATTTTAAAAATATTAAACTAATCGAGCAATTGAGCATCAACAAAGGTCATATATTTTTTTTCAAAATCGGTTCAGTGGTTTTGTTTTTAAATATTAATAATTGGAATTTTTACCAAAAATGTCTGAATTAAATTACGAACATTGCCCTTTCGTGAAATTGTTTTTTTTTTTCATATAATTATGTCGATCATTCATTCTAAGCTTAAACCGTTAGGTATTAATAACTATTTATTATAAACCTGACAATAACATAAAATGAAGATATCTTGTTTCGTTGAAATATGTATGATTATTTATTTAATATCCCATGTTGTCAGTTTTGTAACACAATAGCTAGATACATCGAATGATTTTGATAAATTGCAACAAATAAGTGAGCAGTCGAAATCTCCGGGCGCATTCATCACATCGGCCATCATTGAAGCCATAAAACCTCACTAATGTCCCGTAATACGTCGCTTGCTCTATATCTTTATTAACAATTCACTCGCGATAGATTCTTTCCATTCAAAAGCTTTATGTTCCAAGTTACGACGCCCTTACAACTTTCCTTTTATCCTCAACTATTTTACTGAAAACGGTGTTTTCTTTATGCGATTTAATACGCCATATTTTTATTAAGTGACTCCATAGGTGTGTTACAAAGTTGCAGATAATAAAGGAAATAAAAAATAAGTGCGCTCATAATTCCCTCTCAAAAGGCGGTTGGTATAAATCAACCATATTTCTGCCTTTTTGCTTTGCTTCAAAACGGTTTTTCTGTTCATATTTTATTGTCAGATTTATTAATAAAGCGCGAGTTTAAGGGTGGGCATCGTGAGTAAGAAGGTTACTTTGTTGACTTCATTATGTGTCAGTAAATGTATACTTTTTACCTAAATGTGTAAAGCATTTAATACATAATACTTTTGAAGTTATTTATCACATTTTGGTACATACTTATATTACTTACCTGCGTACCTACAGAAGTAATAATGTATATACAACCATCATTTTAATTATCACCTAATATATTTTTGTTTGTGTTTCTAAAATGTAACTAATAGTACCTATTAATATAAAAAAAACTACAAACAGTAAAATTAAAATTATAAAACACTTGTAAATAAAGAAGGTAGTCAACATCGACGTATCTACATATCTATCTACCTACATGGGATACAAAGGCGTCCATTTTAATGGATCGAAGCCAAGGGCGGGGTGAGGCGAAGATTTATCTTTTCCAATACGGTGTGGGAATGTAAGGGTCCATCGCGAGGTTGCGTTCTCATTTACTGAGACACCGCCGTTCAAGTGGCTTTTATTTATGAAGACACGGTTTAATCTGGTGAAGTAGTGGTGAAAAAATTAATGAACTCCAACCAATCGTCGACATCTGTTCAATCTGAAAGTTTTAAATAAGTAAAATATTTTCTGTCTTGCCCTAGGTAGATTCCTTCCTTACTATAAATTCAGTAGATCAAGTAAAATAAATACAACTAACCGTACCTAAGTAAAGTGTGGAGAAACTTGCGAAGCTAACTCATTTATATTATTATTTATTATAAGGTTACCACAAGGTTTATTATTACTGCCTTCATCGCACGACTTGTGTAGCTTTTAATCAAATAATTATTGTAGTATTTTTATATAATACTTACCTGCACCTACCAAGAAAGTTATTTTAATACATTTTGGTTCAAACCTTGCGGAAATATGAGTGATGTTACAGATCTTGTATTTCTCTTAAAATATACTACTGTACTCAAATCGTATAACGAAAAGGGATAAATCAAATAAAACCTTAAAATTACACAAACGATCGCCAAACAAACAACCTGACGTAACATTCAACCCTAAAATTAGCCCACAAACGCTATTACCAGTGACCTTAAACCCCAAATTGTACAATCCGTGGACCGTTATAGTCCACTCATTGCTGCCATAAACTCATTAAGCCACATAACCGACCAATCGAGCTTTCCAATCATGAAATTAAAATTACGTCCCCTTTATTACCAGCCGTTACGAGCTGCGAAAAAAGGGGGCATAAATAAAAAAGGGGGGTATAAATAACACACCTTCGGAGCAGCACGCGAAGCGAACCCGAGAATGTTGTCGTAAATTATACGCTTATAGCCCCACGGCCGATCAATACCATTCATTAACGAAAAATGTAACGTTTTGATGTTTCTCGTATCGCTCGTTTGCGGTTTTAAAAATGCTTTTTCACGTAATGTAAGAATACTAAGTCGTAAATAATGACTAAGCAGGTATTCTTTTAACGATTGTCTTTTTGTTTTTTACGTCGACGTAAACTGTAAAAATGTTTGCAAAAAAGCAAACATATGAAATGAAGAACATTGGGAGCATCACGATTATTTCGGTTTTTGTATTGAAAACGGCTGAAACTTTCAAATGGAATTTTGTAATTTGAACTTTCATTGTTGCAATAGGATAATCCTACCTTAAAATTTACTTATTTACCTAAAAATAAATGTTAAATTTCCTTCAAGCAATTTCGACCTGTAAACTATTTCGTAATGTTGGTAAGTAGATTCGAAGTCTAATGGCGGATGTCGGAACCCTCTAGGGTGGCCCGGGCCAATCGATGCAGCTAGTAGCGTAGATACACCGCGTTAGAACACACGCTCATTTTTATATAAAGCATTAATTTCTTAGTAGACAGTGTACACTTCAACATTTTAAAATGTAATATTGATAAACAACCACATTACATAATAAATTAAACTAGTTATCGTAAAGGTTTAAAGTATCATTAATATTTAGTGTAATTGCTGATTGAATCACGAGACCTTAATTTCTAACAAATCTAGTAGGTAATTAATAATGTAATATAGTTCTAAAACTAATCAAAGAGTTCGATATAATACAATAAGTAAAGTTCACAATAGTGTTTAATAGAACTACCAATTTAATAGTACATAGACACGTGTGCGTAGGCAAGAAAATTTTATCTTTATTTTGATGTTAATGTCGCCTTTATGTGACGCTCAAGTATTAGCTAACGGCTTAGTTTCAAAAGGGTTGTTAAAGGAAACGCTGGGGGAGATAAACGGGGATTTTATCACTAACTAGATACGTAGGGCCACCATTGCAAGTTGTTGGTCGGTCTACTGAGCTTAAATGGCATGCAATAAAAACTTAATTTGCATTTTAGGTATCAGATGTATAGGAGCAAATAAAAGTCGATCAGTCAAGACAAAGGTCGTTGGCATTTCGAGATGTCGAAACTTTTTCATTGCAATTGTACCAATTAACTTGAACGGACGAAAGTGAAACTCACAAAACCGGGCGGCATCGGCACTCGGCAGCGTTTTTTCTCGGTAGATTTACATATTTATTGGGGCACATTTTATGGAGGTAGCAGAAAAAAAACCTTCGCTCGTTTAATGGACAAAAAGGGTGGCTCCGTGTATATTTATTTTGTCGCATCCTTTTTTACGTGCGAAAGGACGTGGCTGTGTATTTTTTCGGTACCGACGTGGCACATTTGGCGACGCACTTTGCATAAAAATATTGGATCGTAAACTCTATGCCGTTCCACTGAATCGGGACGCATATGTCGAAAGGAAAATATTGAAATCATGCTGAAATAAGGTTTTATGAAGACAGATACGATGCGAAGATTGAGATATGAATGCTTTATGGAAAGGTGTTCGCTATTAATAATAATATGATATCTGCACCTGCCACCAATGAATCAAAGGAAATATTTATTCAGCTTGTATACGTTAGAGTTCTGATATGCATGCCATATGCGGATATGCCATGAAAATCTAACGAAATTCATGTACATATTAAAAAGGTTAACGTTTTTAAATATTCTAATCGTTTGTATTGAGTCTACCTAAGTGAATTCAAAAGGAACTGGTTTCAAGGAAATGGAGTACCCGTGGAGGCAACTAAAGCAGGTTACTCACGTATCGTGAACCCCTGCGTAAATTAATGCGGCTGGTTCATAAATTACCCACTCACATTAAGATCACCGCCTTAATCTGTAGCATCAAGAGACCAACTGTAGGCAGTCGTTAATGTATTTTGTTTTAGTCTTTGTTATTAAAATTATGTACCTACTCGTATTTTATGATAGCCCGGGGAACGTATCGTTTTCATCACTAATTTATGCCTTACACTCCACGTGATGTGGGACGATCTTTTTTTTTAAATCATGGGTGGGCCGAAACTTTGCAGAACTGTACTGAGAGCTAAGCGAATAAGTTTTATCCTTGGTACGTCCTTGTACCTATGTAATAACTAGCGCCTAATGTAAAACAGAATTTTCTTGAGTAGATAAATAACATTTTAGAATCATTTTAATCAATCAAAAGTCTGCATAAACATCCAAAATATGCATAATCCATAATAATAAATTAAATAAAGTTATCATTTTATTTGAAAGCGAGTGGTTAACCAATTTTCAAAATACTTCAATAGAGCGAGTAGTACCTAAGTAGCAATACGTGATTGTTGGGCGCTAATCTCGGACATTTACACCGGCAATATACCCGCAAGACGGACGATGGCACTCCAGGAATGCACCCAGTAAATCATCAGAAGAACAGTAAACCAGTTCTTTAGTATTTTATGATGTCAGGGTTGACAACGCTCAATTTCTTTCATAAAAAATGTACTTTATCAGAAATCATGGCCTAAATTGTTGGACTAATTTGCTGACTTAAAAAGCGACTTATATAATTTTTTTGAGCTTTTATCTTTAATCGCAAGGTAGATTCAGCACAAGTAGGTTTTATTTCTTCTTCTGCCTTTGTTTTTATTTGTCGACGATTAAGTTCCTCGAGCTATCCATTTATTTTGCTGAAAACAATTAAGCACTAATATCTTAAATCCCCACTTGAAGGATATTATTATATCTCTAATCTCTTGGAATAGCCACAACCCTAAGTCGACATAAGTGGTGGTTTATACGACGATATTGTTAGTCATAAACTTGTAATTTTGTTGTAACTAAATCCACAGGCCTATCCAGCACACCGTTTTATCTAAAATGCTTTTAAAGTGCTAAGATGACTCCTATCTATGACATTAGGGTACGTCGCGTGAGTGCCAGCGATAGTGTTGTCTAAATAAATATATTGTCGTGATTTGTACGCTATATCTACTGTCATAAAAATGTCTCGTGATTGTCTGCCCGATTTATTGATGTTATGCTCTGTCACTGTCTACTGTTGTTAAGCGTAGGTAGTATACTTTACGTCTACAACCTTTAGCAAAACAAATATGTATGAAAGCTAATAAATAAAAATCAATGTAAGTAGCAAAATGTTTAATTTGAGGTTTAAGTAATAAAATAAGAAATTAGTCTCTTGAGTGATGCCTAACTGAATTATTCCCCTTATAGTCATATCCACTACAACAAATCGATTTTAAAGACTACTCCACAAGATTAAAAACTCCAAGAAAATTCCATGATGTTCATTAATCAGTGGATTAGATACTCGGATTATTTACGAGCAAATCTAAAACGTACGGAATTTAATTTCATTAGGGGACTTTAGTGGCACCATGTTGTCACCCGCTGCGCTCGGGCAGGCACGGCGGCGTATTTCACCCAGCTGTCAAGAGCCAACCAATCGTGAGTAAGGAACGAATGCACGTTCCAACTTTAAAAATGGTGGAGATAATTTCATTGTATATTATTTGTGACAGGTCGTTATTCTGAGTTTTTTTATCGTTTCTTGGGTTCAATAATTCTTTGAGATATCTTCGATGGATACACTGGCTATTTTTTTTTCCTTTTTTGTGTGAAGCTACGCATGTATGTACGTAAGTAGAATGAATGGTTGTAAGATAGTGCCTACTGTATTCTCAAGGTACACTTTAAGGCTTATCTACATTATGATTATTTATTTCTTCATATCTCCTTCCTCTCGAATACTGGGATAGTCATAACTTTCATAAATCTACAAGTACCTAAGTATATCTACATAGCTGGACATAAAGATTGCTGTTCTATATATTTTCTCCCGGGCAAAGTCAACTACTAAAAACTTCCATAAAACAACAATTTCAAACGGGCCATTTCGCCCAGGAAAAACAGCATCCCGCGCAGTAGGGGAGGCAAAATGGGAGGAGGGAGAGGGTCCAAAGTGAAGCCTGCCTGGTTTATGTCGCGGAATTACGACTTAGACGTTTCAAACAATAACTTCCTCCCATAAATACGAGCCGATTTCTTCACGCGTCATAGCGCAGATTGTTTTTCTTTGCCCACCCAAATTTCAGAATACCGTATAATATAAGAAGAAATATCCCTTTTTTAAAGTTTCGTATTAGCGAACATTATGCATAGCATACCCAATAAGAGAACCTAGCTTTTATTTTGATAAGGCTTTATTAATTGGAGAGTTTATAGATTTATACTAAGTACTTTTTGGTATAAGTATTTAGCTAATCAAATTACTTAAAAGTGTATCATGTGTCAGTGTAGTGTGCGACCAAGCGACGGTATATTCCAGGCCTGCTGTGTTCGTGTCATGAAATTGGACCGCGTCCACATTGTTCCCGCATCGACAATACCTACTCGGCACGCGCTGCCCGATCTCAGGAATTTCCTATTTCCACCCGCGTTGACCTCCACCCGAGCCGAGCCCGAGCTCGCTCCTAATCTAGAAAACGTAATAAAACACCCCGTAATAAAAGCGCGCGTTTTCACGTACCCCGTAAAAATATGATAACATTCACGTACGATACCCACCTACCTGACTACCGACATAAAGCTGCGATTTTTATTAAAACTCAGTTCACACATTCCGACTTTAGATAACGTTTTCGTTTGCACTAATTAGGCGCTTTCAAACAAAAAATTTTAATGCGTGGGTTAATATACGTAATAAAATTATTTGTGTGTACTTGGGCTGTGGGCTTCGCACGCGTCTTCTTATAGCGGTTTCTGATTTGAACACAGCCTACGTTACTACTTGCTCTGGTAATTGTTTCCGGAAAATATTATGCAACCAGTACGGACATACCAAAAAAATAGAAAACAACAAGAAACAATTGCTACGGATTCTTTCGCGGTGATTTTTTTGTCCCACATGTTTGGCCGCCTTTGCAGGTCCCATGATATTATTTCTAAATAATAATAATCGCGTAAACCACAGAAATAAAATTTTAAATAATAAAAAGTGAAATTCTGTGTTCTGTTTTTATGTCGTCATTATCTTAAAATATTACTCTAATATCTTAAATAGTACCCACGTTAGTTGTCCCCGCTCCCTCCGCCTCCCTTTTAGTCAACATTCCTTTGTTTTCAATATTTATTGTGCTATTTGGGATGGATACGAATGAACATGTAATTTTGAAAAATAATTGCAAATTATCCAATGGTCCACGGTAGTTGCATACATGAAATCGACGACATGTAACCCAGGGCAAGCTATAAACAAGTTCGCATCGCCAAGTGACTAATGGAATTGCGGATTATATTACCGCAACTATGCTTACGATTAGAGTTAGGATATGACCAACAGGAGACATCTTGACACCATCACAACACCACGTTTACTGCCTCGTTAGTACTTGAGCTTCCCACATTAAGTAAAGTGCAGACACCTGAACTTTGCTCCACAACTTTGTAAAAGGATCACGCTGTAGCTACTTATTCTTAAAAATACTCGTGTAAGACAAACGCAAAATAGCAAAATAACAGGAATTTTACTAAAAAAGTTACAAAAAAGAAGACAATGTTATTTATTCAATATAAAAGTAGAATTATTCACGCCCTGAAAAAGCTTCATATTTTATACGCGGACCTGGTTTCCAACGTCAGCAGGCGCCTAGACGCCCCTCCATAAAGGTGGATTAATACAGCCGAAAGCCCAACTTACTTAATAAATATAAAAGCCTTCTCCGCCCGCGATCGTAAACCGCCCACTGCGCTCCTCCAAGATTACTTATATCGCGACCAGGGAAATTAGACCTCCCGTTTTCATTATCTTCCTAAATAATATAAGTGTATTCGAAAGGATGACAGGTCTGGGTTGACCGGTCTTGCCATTATCAGCTCTATGTAGATTGCGCGTCGCTTGCCCGCCTTGCTTTCTCTGAGATAAGGTTTTATGGACGACTGGAAGAAAGGATAATGTTCTTCTTTGATGTAGAATGGAATTGTAGGCCGCGTTCCGGTACTGCTGTAAACATAGATAAAGTTTCAGTTTTATTTCAGAGACATTTGCGTTTCGTAATTTTCTTTGTTTGATTTTAAGGATGAATAAAAATTTTAGGGCTGCTTTGACTGCAATAATATTTATTGAGACGTTTTACGTAATATATGTACTTCATAAAACATTCTTATCTTAAAACTTCATCTATACAAAAATACATCATTACTACATACTAGGTATGAAACATATTGTCTTCTTATAGGCACATTTTGTTATCTCCTTTAATGTCTCCTGATATTAAAAAACTAATATATTTCTTTTTAGACATAAAGATAGACACTCAGCGTCCACGTGCCCACTCGTATAATGACAAGGCTCTAATAAAAAGTCGTAAAATTAGTCGAATTAACGCAACAGTGCGACCGATTAGCGGCCGTGGTTTAATTGATCGCTAGTCCGTTATATATCACGTACAAATTAACCATAAACCGTGTAGGCGTGCGCTATTATGTGGGTACAAATGTTTTAACACTTCTGTTTGTTTCGACTCTACAATTTAAAAATAACGAAGTAGAATCTCGCTGACATTTGTACTGTAGGTATCTTACATTAATTTATGTGACTTGGTTGATGAACTACTTAATTCAAAAGAACGACCAGGTGAAAGACAACTTCGATTTATTAAAACTTATTTGTAAAAATATGTTTACATTTTTAGATTGAGAATTTCTCTATGAAGCGAAATATTTATAAAACGAATAGTTATGAGCACTTTGTACTGTGTATTTTTTATTTTAACTTTGTATAATTATGACGATAATACATCACTAACTATTTAAGCTTGTCGATTTAAAAGGGTTTCCATGTAAACAACGAGACCGAATTAATATTCTCCTCCAAGTATCTGAGCCAATAAAATTTATTTTTCAGTGCACTTATGTATGGCGGTAAGGCCCGGCGCACACTGTACAAAGTTGCGAGTAATTTATGGCGGGCTGGTTTATGGGCTATGGGCCAAGTTCGCACATGCACCACGCCGACACAACTTGTATAGAAGTCATAAATATCCGCTAACCCCTTCCATGAGGTCAGTACGTAGCTATCCACATGCGTAAAATACGAGCCGTTTTGCTTCTTGCCGACTAGTTCTGAATTGTTTATGCGTTTCGTTCTCTCCTTTATAAATAAATGAACTGGTTGTATGTTACAAACGTAATAAAATAAGCTGAGACGATAAAGTTGTCTTTCAACCAGTCTACATATTAAAGCTAAGTTACTTTCTTATTCTGCGCAAGATTTTGATTAATCTAAACAAACTTGAATTACATCTAAATAAAATAGCACCTATTTACAAACAAAATAATTTATTATACAACGATTATTTCAATTAATAAAACTCTTTACGCCTACTTAAAGCAACATAGTAGTAGTAGAGAAATCACCATAAAAATAACACTTAATTTCAGCTCGCAATTACGACGCCGTTAAAGGGCGGCTGCCTGAGGCTCGACACAGCCATTACATTACCTCCACACTTACCATACTCACATACTAACTAGCCCATACGTTCTACACTTAGAAGCCGACGGGATCGTAAAAATAAAGAATAGGCGCATTTACACGCGCAAAAGTGAAAAAATAAAACGTTTTCCTTGCGGCGTGTAAAGCGGCTATTCATTTCAGCGTTGGCCGACTAATTCTTACTGGCAACACTTTTACTTAGAAAATTAGATCTGCGGTCGCTTTCACGTAAGAAAACTTGCGTTTATAAATAACTACCTGCTCGGACAGACTTCGTTCTGTCAACAGTTAATTCGAATGATCACGTATCTTTTTATAGTATTAAAAACCTTCCGTGGACCTCAAGGAACGTACAAAAAAATTAATTAGCCGCATTGGTCCAGCCATTCTTGAGTTATGCGTTTACCATACCAATATTCATTTTTATTTATAAAGAAGAAAATAGGTAACAAAAAATAATCGTGGGGAAATGTTAGTTCATTTGAATCTCGTGCCGCGTGTTTATTTATTTTTAGTATTATGATTATGTTTTATATATACCTACATTAATCTTATCCTGCTAGAAGATCAGTACCTTATAATCAGAATAAAGTTAAGTGCGATCAGATGTGTTAAAGACTTCATTATGTATAAAGTACCTAATGTTTCCCAATCAAGAGGCTAAGTGCGGAAACAGCCCCGAAAAACTAACCAACCAAGTACCTAATGTTGCCGCTTGCCGGGCCTGTGATATCTTTTCGATTTGAAACTAGATGATAAGTACCTTTAAGAATTGCGACCTAGAGCAATTCACACTTCATTTTTTCACATAACTAGTATATTTTCATTCAAGTGTGATTTAAACTTTGCCTGAAAAATAAAAAGTCGTGCACAAGACCTGTAACTAGCTACGGGGTCATGTCGGGCTATTTTCATATAAAACCGTCGGAGTATTAACTAGGTATATAAATAAATCTCTCTTACGCAAACAGAGAAAGTAAACACGCCCGCATAGCATAAGTTTTATAGCCACAGCGTATTGTTTAGATAATAGTCACCTAGTTACCCCAAGCTGGCTTAATCTCGAATAATTAAACGCACGTGTCACTTTATTAATGATTAATTAATTCAGGCATTAATTAATTAAAACTAGAGGTTTCTTATGGCGACGTGTGGGGTATTTTCCCTTTCCATAATTTAATGGCTATGAGAAACATTACCTAAGTCCAATGCCATTCGAGGTGTTTATTAATTAATTCGTATAGTGTAGTCCGTCTCAATTATTTATTATAGCTCATAACACTAATCATCCGTGTAATTAAAGATAGGTTGGTTCTGCAATTTGTTAGACCACGTAGGTATCTCTGCATAAAATAATTATCCTACTAATTATAAATATGAAAGTGTGGATGTTTGGATGTTTGTTACTCAATCACGCAAGACGGCTGAACGGATTTGGATGATATTTGACATGCATGTAGCCTTTGACATGGAAAAGAACATAGGCTACCTTTTATCCCGATTCCTTAAGTAGATCCCGAGGGAAAATTGTTTTTTTTTACGTGCTAAGCCGTGGGTAGACAGCTTATAAATTTAGTATTTTTCTCTATTACACCGCAAGCTTTAACACGGGTCAACATTTTATTCCATTTTTCATTACTTTCACTTTTTCATTTCTTTTTGGACCCAATTCTGAAGTCCACGCAGACGAAGTCGCGGTCACAAGCTAGTATTTAATAGTGAATAAATAGGTACGCATTGTACTTATTTATCTTCGTAATTGCCACGTAATAGCATACATCAAATACTTTATTTAAAAGAGAAAAAGGTTAAACAACAATATTTGTGAAATATTTTGATTGAAATTTCTTATCCATTTCTTGATATTTTTTTGCAGGATCAGGACAGAACCATCAATCCACCACAACTTTGAATACAAGAGTGCTTCTGGGGTGAATCAAAATAAACGTGACTAATGCGTATAAATATTCGGCTCGGTCAAACTCAATGATATACGGCTTACAAAACGCAGTAATAAAGTACTTACCTTAAGTATTTAGGTAGGTATATACCTACCTAATTATAAAGTTCTTTGTTTCTGTGTTAACTGAAATTACGATCATATTATGGACGAGGATCTTAAGATAACATTATGATCGACAGAATTTATTTCTAAGCATTGGGTATATCAAATAAATTTTATATGCAGGTATAAAACGCTGTTACAATTGACTTTTTTTTATTATAAAATAAAATGTAATCCGCATTCACTACAGTACCTAGTAGATAATCTTTTTTCTTTCAGTGCTAATTATTGTTTAGTAATAATTATTGTGTTATTTATTTGAAGCTTTCAATCAAACTATTTATATGAAATCGTTTTTATGTTCCACAATCTCAGAACACCTCATGATCGATTTATTATGTATTTCCTTTATAAAAAGTAACATTCGTGAATCGATTAAGACGTCATTTGAATACCATTAATTAAATTTAAATGTGTTCCATAATAAGATATAATTACCGACTTAATCAAGGAATCATAAAAGAGTTTAAAACTCAATTTAAATAATAAATTCAAATTTTATTATTCGATACTATAATGTAGAGTTTAAATTAGGTGAGTACATCCACCATATTTGTACATCCTGAATAAGAATGTACTTACTCGAAGGTGCTTACACGAGTGACAATAGTATATACTAGTAGGTATCAGAAGTGCCAACTTTCTGCTAGGCAACTAAAATGCGTGCCACCTAGTAAATTGATTAAAATCGTGCCTCTGCATTTTAATCAGGGCAAATGTGTTTAGGGAGGTGCGACCCTTCTGTATAATGATGCCTTACTCCATAAATAAAAGCCTACCGCATTTCCTGAGTTTAAGGGGCTCAGTAACTTGATACAAGCATACAATGTTCGCCATTTTCAAGTAGGGTAGAGTTATCTGTTTAATTTCAAGTTAAAATTGGCAAGTACACTTAAGGTTCTGTTTTATGTCCCTGTTTTTATGTGCAGCAGGTACCTTAGTAAATTAAAATCTGTTTTATTGAGTTTTTAGAGTAGCTAGGTATTTGAAATGACGTCAGATAATTGTTCGAATTAGCATTAAATAATCATGCCTCACAAAGACTTGTGTGTTGATCAACGGAGATTATAATAATTATTATGATTGTTAATTGTTATTGCTTCGCTTGTTTTGTTCATAGAATTAAACAAGTACCTACTATAAAAGAAAAATATAATTGTTTATCTATTTAAAGGTATAGAAATCTCGTGTCAGAGTGTTTGTTACCGAACTCCTCCGAAAAGGCTATACTTACCAATTTATATATTTTTTTTCGTGTATGTTTTGTAGGTGATAAGGGTAACTCCAGAATATAGCTAAACAGCGTTGGCCAGGTCAGCTAGTATTTGTAAAAGTAGACAAACACGTATACCTATAGTTTCTGAACCGAAAATTCAATAAAGGTCGAAAGACGCACTTTTGTTGTTATATTTGTACGCTTATTATTACTATAACTATAGGTACCTACTAGTTATAAATATGTATATCTAAGTTCCTTCCGCAGGGGTGCATGCACCCTCTAATGCGATCAAATAACGAAAAGTAACGGTCTCGATAACGAGAGCAATAAACTTTTGTGTCAACTCGACTTGCTGGCTGTTTTCACTTGAGTGCCTTCGATGAGGGAGTAGGTATATAAGTATGACGAATATAATTTAACTACGTCTTACTCTGTAAAGCCGTTTTTTACATGAAATCAATCAGGAAGGTTAGAGCTATTCTCAAAGCAGCTCGCTTAAATTATTTGATGACCTCCGTGGTCGAGTGGCGTACATACCGATTTTCAAGGAGGCCTCGAGTTCGATCCCCTGATGGGTCAATGTAGAAAACCACTAGTATACGTTGTCTGGGTCTCTGGTCTGGGTATTTTTAGTACCTTTGTTGTCTTTGATTCCATAACGTGCTTTAGCTACTTACATATTTTGTTTAAAAGATACAGAACACAATAAATATTAAGTACATAAATCGATCTTAGTGGCAGCTGCTATGACTGCCTATATTGTTTTAAAGTGTCATTTATATATTACGGGTAACTCTCTAGATATCTAGATTATTTATTTAGGTAGAGTAAGTAAGTAGGCACCGATAGCCGTCTATAGCTGAATGCGCACTATAGTATAACTTTCTAGGTAGGTGTACCATAGACTTAATGACAGATAGTACTAGATAGAAATATAAACACACTTCATCGAAAATTTGTAGAGTCACATCTAGCTACCTAGGTAAGTAAGTAAAAACTTGTAAAATAAAATAAATCAACACTCGCCTACCAATTTATTCAGCCTAATTCAAATTCAACCAAACAAAGGAGCGGGTGTTTTAAGATTTCACTGCGGAAGATAAATCGCCCCACGCTTTTGTTCTTGTTTTACATTCAGCCCAACTCATGTCTAATTCCTTTTGCTCCCCAAATATTTCATCTCCATCACACTTACTCAAATGTATATTTCCTTCTCTTTCTAGTCGTAAAAATGGCGGATGCTGCGAGTTTGCGGGGACGCAAAGGTGGGGGTGTGTTTCCGGAGGGTGAGTAGGGGTTGCAGAGTTCCTGTGAAATGAATCGGAGTTTAGGGTAAGAGGGAAATAATCAATATTAGAGTAAATTCTGTAGGTAAGTATAGATGAAAAATTTTAACGTCATCGAATAAATATTTTGGCTTAATAATAAAACATTTTATACTTAAGACACCTAAGTTTCCTACATTAGTACGAAGGGGTCTTTTTCATTTCCACACTAACGTTAAATTAAAATATGTGTGTAAAAACCAAGGGTTAACGTTATATTATTCTGCCTGTTCAAACTGTATTAATTATAAAATAAGTATAAATAAATCAAAACGTTTTTCCTTTATACCTATATGTATAGGTACTTACTCTTGACAACAACACGCACCTTCAGCCCCACTCCACCATCCTATACCCACATAATACCGAGATACAATACATTCCTTCATCTCCACAGAATCACACTTGGGCAGAAGACCGGCCCGCATTTCCTCGCCATTAATCCGTTGATTAGCGTGCACTAGAGGGAATTTAACGATAGCTTTCAGCTATGTAATTATACCTCTCAGCCGACTACCGGCAAGTTATAGCCTCCTGGTAGTTAGCCCGTAATGGAAATGGAACTCGGAATCAACTTTTGTTTTTCTTGGTAAGTCAGTGTTTCAATGCATGTACTAAGTGAGTCATATATACTAAAACCTGATGTTCCCGTGTACTTAGATGAGGCGTTTATTCATCTCTTTTTTTATTCATTTAATCCATGTTAAAACACTATTAAACCGACTGGACGAAGCAAGGTTCTACTAATTATACTACAAACCGATTTCAAATACTGCTAATAACGCATTGACTTTGTAAAATAGCTGATCAGAAAAACTTGTAATGTATTCCTACATGTATATTAAAACGAGTAGTTTTAAATATTGTTTTGATTAAGCCTGTCATTAGTTCTTTAGTAAAGATGTTGGATAGGTTTTATAATAAAATGAAATACTGCCATAACTTCCACATCGGAGGGCACCAAAGACACTTGCCAGTTATTACGAATCTTAGCCATTACCTAGATACAAGGTACTTACAAACTTGGATTATCAAACTAACAAATACTGAATTTAGGTGTCACCGTCGAACACACAAAATTAGTAAATAAGGTTATCAAAATTCATAACAACTAATTTCTTATTTAAACCAAATGGACCGCTGGAATGGGGTCCCAAAATCGCATACCCTCACCCTTCTTCCTAATGTCCATTCAAGAGTGACCTCTATTCCCTCCAATATAATTAAATTAGGGGAGGTCAAACACTTACTCGCCTAATGCTAGCAATGGACCCAAAATCACGTATGAATCTACCCTTCTGATTTTCTCTACAACAATTTGGAACCACCGCTGTTAAGGGAATTTGGAGGGTGCAAGAGGTCAATGACATGTATCTCTACAGTTTAGTAAGTATGTTTTGGTAAGTATAAGACCTTCATGGACCTTGGAAATTAGTAAGTTAGATACGAAATTAATTAAAAAAATGAATATGCAGCTATGAATTTATTAAAAAGAAACTAATTGAATTAAAGATTTATTAACGGATTTGTTTTAAATCAATACCCATGAAGTTATAAGCAAGAAGGCCTAAAAGGGCCAGTAATGGCCGAAAATAGGTTTAGAAACTTTAAGTTTTTGCCCAGCAGTAGGTAAGACCCTGCAACTAATTCATTAATAAAAAACACCGGTAGACTGAGGATTGTGTAAACTCCAACTTGTTTTTAGATCAAAAGTAGCAACACAAAGAAAAAATATTACTTCACAAAGCTCAAAGCACTTCGTGTGAAAGCTGTATTTAACGCCATCTATGATTAATCATGTAAAGTAGATAACGAAGCTTTTTGAAGCGCCCTCTGTTGTAAAGCTCATCCAACTACAATCTCTTACAACGCTTGCTTTCCCGTGAAGCTTATTTGCAGTTCCATCTATTGGATTTATACCGAACTATGTACAAGAATGCCTTACTAAAAGACGAGGTGGGCAACAAAAGTAGTTTGTAGCTAGAAACAGAGACGAAAGCAAATGTAGAGCCCTTGAATGTGAAGGCAGTGTGTTAACTTTTGTGGAGGCAATATTCAACTTCTTCTACAATTTTGAAAAATTATAATAATGCTTGAATAATGTCAAGATATTTTTATTTCATTTCATTGGTACAATGTCATGCGTAATAAAACATACTATCATTCGCTCAACATCAAGGGGAACATCAAGGAACTATGAACTCTCTATCGTTTGAATAAGGTTGAAGTTTCTTTAATATTTTAGATTATTCTTCTGCTGAGTCATGTATAGAATTCATTGACCACCTTTACGCTCTACAAAAGGGATGTTATAAATGTGTAACAAAATCAACTATATTCTTAAAGGCTAAGAGTTGTAAAGTTTATTTGGGTTATATATTTAAACGACAATACTGGTGATTATCGTTCGCTTTGTTGTCACTAAACGCGATCATAAACAGTGTACGACAGACTGCTGTAAAGGGGTAAACAAAAGGTAGCACAGGGATGTACTGAAGTTTAATAGCTTCTATACGAAATAAGTAAGTATTATGCCATAAATGTGACACTTTTATTTATAATCTATACTTTCTAATAAAGCAATAGAGTTTTTTATTGTTTAAACGCTATAATTTCTGGAACTATCACTATTCAGATTGAAAATGTCTTGATGTAAATGGAATAGCATGGGCTACTTTTTTTTACAGGTTCTCCGCAAAACGTGAAAAACCTAGCTAGACTTAAATAATCTATATAAATAAAAAGACAAGGCCTGACTGACTGACTGACTCATCAACGCCCAGCCCAAACCCTTGAACCTAGAAAGCTGAAATTTTGCACAGAGGTTCCCTTTATAATGTAGACAAGGAATAAGGAAGGATTTTTCGAAATTCAACCCCTAAGGGTGTTAAATAGGGGATGAAAGTTTGTATGGAAAAACGTTATTTTTGTAGTTTAAACCATAAAAATTCGTGGTTACCATTCTGGTAAAAAATTAAAAACCACGTGTTTCAGTATTTTTCGAAATTCAACCCCTAAGGGAGTTAAATAGGGGGTGAAAGTTTGTAGGGGAAGTTCAGTATTTTTAAAGATAGACTCATGAAATTTCGTATACGAGTTTCTCGATAGAAATAAATTAAGACGTATTTCAGTGATTTTGATAATTTACCCCCTAAGAGGGTAAAATAGGGGATGAAAGTTTGTATGGAAAAACGTTATTTTTGTAGTTTAAACCATAAAAATTCGTGGTTACCATTCTGGTAAAAAATTAAAATACCACGTGTTTCAGTATTTTTCGAAATTCAACCCCTAAGGGAGTTAAATAGGGGGTGAAAGTTTGTAGGGGAAGTTCAGTATTTTTAAAGATAGACACATGAAATTTCGTATACGGGTTTTTCGATAGAAATAAATTAAGACGTATTTCAGTGATTTTGAAAATTTACCCCCTAAGAGGGTAAAATAGGGGATGAAAGTTTGTATGGAAAAACGTTATTTTTGTAGTTTAAACCATAAAAATTCGTGGTTACCATTCTGGTAAAAAATTAAAAACCACATGTTTCAGTATTTTTCGAAATTCAACCCCTAAGGGAGTTAAATAGGGGGTGAAAGTTTGTAGGGGAAGTTCAGTATTTTTAAAGATAGACACATGAAATTACGTATACGGGTTTCTCGATAGAAATAAATAAAGACGTATTTCAGCGATTTTGAAAATCTACCCCCTAAGAAGGTAAAATAGGGGATGGAAGTTTGTAGGTATATGAATTGTGTAGTTTTCATGGATAGGCACATTAAATTTCATAGGATTATGAGTTAGAAATAAATAAGACGTACCTATTTCCGAGATTTTAGAAATCTACCCTCTAAGGGCGTGCAATAGTGGTTGGTAGTTTTTTTAGGAAGTTCGTCATTTTCAAAGAGAGAGATGAGATTTGGTTTGATGAGATTTGGTATAAGGGTTTTTGGTTAGAAATAAATGAAAACATATTTTAGCGATTTTAGAAATCTACGCCTTAAGATGGTTAAATAGGGGTTGCAAGGTATTATATTGTGGACTTTATTTTTAAAGATAAGGCCATGCCATTCATATACGGGTTTCTGGTTCGATACAAATAAATTACCATCTGAAACATATCTTTACGATGACATCCGTGTTCGAGTGGCGTTCACAACGGTTTTCAAGGTGTCGCCAGCTCTGAGGTCCCGGGTTCGATCCCCGGACGGGTCGATGTAGAAAATCACTTTTCTACATTATGTCGAGTCTGGGTGTTAGTGGTACCTTCGTTGTTTCTGATTCCATGACACAAGAGCTTACTTTCTTGGAATTCGGAGCATTGAATGTGATTCTTCTTCATCTTTTCGTGTCAATGATTTTCAAGTTTTGTTTGACCAAAAAGTTGCCACCATTTTAAAAGTTTATCCAAACTCAATGTATGTGATGTTTTCCCACATTATCTTATTATTATCTTAACGCCATAATATTTTATGAAAAATATAATTCATGCTCCTTACTTTGAAAATCACAGAATACATCCATCTATCCTTTACTACTTACTACTCTTAACTTTACGCGCGTGCGAAGCCGCGAGCAACAGCTAGTTAAAATATAAATGTCCCAACGATTACATTTTTTTTATTTGGCATGTAGCATTTCGAAGTATGTACCTACCTACTTACCGATGTATGCTAATAGAATAGAACCGAGTACGGCCCTGTAAATACTGTCCTAACACAGTTCGATGGAAATAAACGATCAATAGATTTAAATTCCGATTTTATTGCAATATACTTTACCATTGTTACTGGTTACTTATTTATATATTGTTTAGAGCTTATTTCTGAGGATTTTATTTTATTTGGGGCATATAAACTTAACCTCAGCGTATGATGTCAGTCACGCAGATTTAGTGCTAACAGCACCAAGTGATGGGGTGAAATAGTGTATTTATACAGTATTGAGTTCTACAAAGTGTCGTGTGTTGGTACCTAATGCTGTGTTAAAAAGTGTTGGTTTGATACCTATGTGAAATGAAAGTGGATTTTGTATGAAGGTTAGTAATATACCTACCTACAGCAATCGATCTCTTTACATATATATTGACCGACAGCTTAGGTAGGTAATTTTTCGGATTTTTAATCTGTACTAATATAAAACTTATATTAAGTAAAAGCAGAGAATAAGATATGTATAGGTACTTGTAACGAATAAACTCAAAAACTACTAGATTTTATAAAGAAAAAACTACTAGATTAATTATTATAAAGCAACTTTATGCCTGAGTAACTTATTCTATAAATATTCTTGCCAGAAAACCAAGGGAGGAGCTGCGGGCAACAACTAGTTGTGAATAAGTGCATTAAGTTTTGTTTTTTGTAACAAAGCGTTTGTTAAATACAGCATTTTAACGTTACCTTCGCTACTTCGTTTGATTAAACGACTAGCAATAAGTGAAAAATACAAAAAAAATAAAACCAACTTACCCACTACTTAGAGATAACGAAGAGTCCAATTCGTGGGTTAAGAACTAGAGTAGCGTAAGGGCAAAATGACAACTTCTCAGGAGAGCCGAAAAACAACTCAAATTTACCTACCGTCAACTTGTAGGTCTTATATGGCAAAATCTATATAGTATCTGTATATCTGTTTTTTACTTAAAATAAAGCTTTATTTATTGGCTACAGAATACTGTAAATTTATGGTCAATAAAAAAATGGTTTCATTTAAAAAAAATATTTTTTTCTAAAACTGGTTGACATACGTCATTTTGGCTGTTACATAAATTTAATCATGTATGGAATAATTACGTGCCAATAAAACGTATATAGCATTTACACTATTATTGACATAATAACGGACTGCAATACTTTAATTATTTGGTGCCATAGTAGCGTAACCCACCCTTACGTTTTTTTGGCACGGAGAAAAATTACAGAAGCGTACGAAACAAGGACCCATAAGCAGTAACGGTTCGAGTTACGATCGTTGTGCTCATAACTATATTGACAAAATAATGTCAAGATTATTGTAAGTAGAAACACTTCCTTTTGGCAATAAACAAACTTCTTTTCTTTTTATGCGTTATTATTGTACTAAGCAATCTACACACTACATCGTTCCAGTTTTTCGGCACATACAAATATGGGGATTGAAAAAGCGAATGGTGAAAAAAAAATTTTTTTGAATTTTTGCCCTTACGCTACTCTAGTTCTTAACCCACGAATTGCTCATACAAAAACCGGAAGGAGGAATATAAGTTGGTAAAATTTCTTATTAAACAATAGAAAGTTACCTTCTCTAATAACCTGATAAGATTTATATTATTTTTCTTGAATTTGGCCAGAAACAGAATCATACCTAATGGATGAACAAAATATAGGAAGGTACGTACCTACCTACCTGCCCGGTACATAAACTTCCAACATATATTTTTAGAGTAACTAAAAACCAACAATCTAAATTAAAATAATCTCTAATTACACCATCACTATAAAAAGGTTATTATTAACCTAACATTATTATGCATCTCACACAACACTGTAAATTAATACGGTAAAGAAATGTCGGCCATTTTGTATCAAGCTATAGAAAGCGCATGTGCGTAGAAAGCGCGGGGCGAACAGCGAATCAGATGGATGTATTGCCGCCGCCATCACTGAAAGGCGGGAACACACGTCACGGGACGCAATTCCAAGCAAATTAATGATCAAACTTGTGAGGGAAACATTTTGTTTATTTAGTTCACTAGTATGGCTGCGTTGAATGAATTGAACCGAAAATGAAAGACCCTACATAATTATTTTATTTACCTATGTCGGATTTCATGGTGGCTTGCTGAAAATTACATAGGTGCATAAGTGCATTGTAGGTATTTTATAATTACGTAAATAAAACCTAAAATTATAAAAAAAGTAGATTGTGACTTTAAATCGTTGATGACCAAGTACCTACATGACTCGTCGTGGACAGATATTTACTCTCTTTATTTATTAATTTACACACACAACAAAATAGAGATATAGAAGAAAATATAGTTAAAAGGGTACTGCTGTAGAAATTTCTTCCAGTAGACAGGACCCGAAAAGTTTACATAGAAATTCTTTGTAACATACGGTATTCAGCTAAATCAATCTGTTTACACACAACCAAGTCCAGAAGAAGACAAAGCTAAAGAATAATATTGCTTTTAGCCGATAGAGTCGAATAATTTAATAAGGTATAAGTATTTTGTTACTATACACTATGCTATCATATAATGTAAATTTTTTGATGTTATCATATCAAAAAATTACAGTAGCAAGTTACTTATCTTACTCAGTTCATCGTTATAAACGATAAAACGACACTTGAACAAATGTAGAGTCAAACAAAGACAAATATATTGACCAAAATGATAACGATCTGCATAAGTATACTCGTTTTAGTAGGTAATCGTTCACTGTATATTATACTTTAGGCTTAGCATAATAATTAATTCCAGTCCATTCATCCAGTTACTATTCTAAGCTACATAAAAGAAGGCATATTAGCGCTAAATTAAGAAACTGGAAACAACTGAATACAATGTGCCTTATGCGGCTCTCTCCGTGCACGCCGAATTTTCCTAGCCGCAATATGGCCGCAATATTATTTTAGTAGGGGAGACCGCGCACAATGCTAAATTAGGATTGTCGCAAGCGTTGTGGAAACAAAACCTAATCACATTCATCGTACAAAGGCACCACACGCACCGAAAGAGCTATTTTTTTTTATAAAATTCAGTAGGTGTCAGAATATTGAAGTAGGCATTAGCGTTGCCTATATACCTACTGTCACGTGGAAAATGTAATAAAAAGGTGCCAAAAATGCAATTTTAAAAATGCAATAATTTGGCATCTCGGTCTCGATTGTTTAATCGAAACCGGAAGCCAAATTATCTCCGTGGATGACCTTAGAGCTATGATTTTTTTGCAGTAATATACTTAGATATAAACCATTCCTGTTCCCTTATTTTTTCCATTTTGTCGAAAAGTCATATTATAATATACTTATGCTTATTTTGATCACGATATTCAGAGAATATATTGTATAAATATAATAACTACGTATACTAAAAATAACGAACATACGATATATATACAAAGCTAAAAATACAAAGATAGGCTATGATGATGACGAGTAGTTTTTATTTCAGAGAGATACTCATGAACCTCAAGCAGTTGTTTACTTGGCATGTTCCCTAAACTACTTATATTTTTTTATATTGTAAAGACAGCGTGCTGCTGGGGAGTTTGTTGCGCCGTTTCTTCCCCCCGGCTAGAGCACTTAGGAAGTGGTGGGGTGGGCGAATCAGGGTGCTGTCTGTGTCGATGACCTTCAAAAAGTGCTACCTGGTAGCCTAATTTGAATAAATGGTTTTGAATTTGAAAAAAAAAAAGTAGTGCCCTCTAACTCTACTCTTGAACATTGAGATGGAAGGAGAGTTGCGTATATTAGGCGGCAAAAATTCCACAGCCTAACTGCGTGCACAGAGAAAGAATAAGAGTAAAAGGTTGGAATATTGGGAGGGTTTTGAGGTAGGATCTACACGGAGTCATAGGGGGCTTGAACAACATAGAAAAAACGGCCACGTAGCTACGAAGGATATTGAGGGTTATGCAGGATGTTGAAAAGAATAAGTACACAATATCCGAGTGTTCCGACGATGAAATAGTACCTATATTAAATATATTTTAAATTTGTCCTAATGAGATTTGTTAATTTCTTTGTGTAATCAATTTGTCTAAATGTTGGTGTACAATAAAGTATATTCTATTCTAAATAGTCGAGAGCTAAACGTCGCTTTATCGTATTTGGCGTATTTAGTCGCATATTGCAGTTGTCCATAACACATACACAACGATTAGAATCTTCAAATGCCCAATTTTCAAAAGTCTCTCCGCCCGCTGTTACTCCTCAAATTTGCATTCGGCGCGTGCAGCCCATTCTTGCGACCATTTTAAATGGTACAAATAAATAATAAACCTAGTGTATACTATATATCCACCGGTAGAAAAGGCGTTCGAAGGTTATAAAAGTTATAAATATACCGAAAAAAATATCGACCGCTGCTTTAAGTCTCTCTTAAATCTTCAGTATATCATATATCGTATAACAACGAAAGACGATCGATTTAAATTGAACGATTTTGCTTCGGTCAGGTGCTCAAAATAATCCAAGACATTCGAATATCCATTAAACGCTAACGAGCTTTGTGATGTAAACAAAAATATCTTGGCCTTTCTACTACGAATTTCAGCTGCTCCGAGCGCGCTACATTTCATGACGTTATCAGCCTTCTTAATTCAAAATAATGACACCTACAGCATTTTACGAAATTCTTCGCTTTCGGTGCGGCTGATGGGCTGATTAGACGTTAATAGAAATTATAATGTACTCTACTGTTTTCTGTGTACACATGACAACCCGCACACACAACGAATGTCATACACATTATTTGAAAATGCGGCGAGTAGACACAATGCGCGCGATTTCGTTCGAGTTGAATGTTTTCTTAGCGTGTAATATTTCTTAGGTAATTTATTTTACAGACTTATTAATAGTAGAGACTTTATAAGCCAAGAGTTAAATTTAATCTATCTATCTATCTATCTGATATCTATAAAAATCTATTGCTGTTCGTTAGTCTCGCTAAAACTCAAGAACGGCTGAACCGATTTAGCTGATTTTGATCTTGAAATGTTTGTGGAAGTCCAGGGAAGGTTTAAAAGGTGTAAAACATAAATAATAAGTAAAAAAAACTGTTCCTAAACTAGGGAATTACCTTAATTAATTTACTTTTGACATAACGAAGTCTGTCCGGGCAGCTAGTTAACATTAAATGCGTAAACATATTTCCTGTAATGTACATAGATACGTTGGTAAACACATAGTAAGGATAGCAACGTTCATACAGAAAACGTGAAGTCCTTTTGTCAGATAGACGAATAAATTATTATAGCTAAACTTACATTTTTCTATGCTTTCTTGAATATTCAGCGTCAAATTCTGCGTCTACGGGTGAAAGCACAGTCTATTTATTAGACATAAACCATGTCTAATAATTAGACTGTGCTTTCATTGGAAACATTCTAATATTTTCGTAGTTTATCTTTATTGAAAGTCTGACTAAGGACGAAATGCAAGAACAGTTGAAAATATAACTATTTGAGTTGTGCTCAAAATTATGATTTACTTATATTTACTGTCTGCCATGATCGTTCCACTGCAAGACCTTTTTCAATTGTCCTAGTGTGGGGCAATGTGTTTCCATAATATAATTATATTTTTAATTTTTTTATCAACTTGTTACCACTACGACATGTACCTTAACGTTGGTGTTGTTGAAATTTATCTACCTTATCAATCGGAAAGTGGCTATTTTAATCACACAAAATATAAGGTAGGTATACGTATTATAGGCGCCTATAGATTATTTTATAAAACTCCTAGTATATAACAAGACATCCCAATATACAATTTTATGCGGGGACGCTTTTTATCGTGGCCGTTTATACGACTTTTTTATTTTTACTGCAGACGTGTTCCATCCGCTACTGTCTACAGTAGGTACTACAATTATTTATATTCCCTATAAAACTCGCATCTAATAGAAGACTATACTGCTTCTTTAGTTTTATACCTATCAGGAAATTATAAATATTCTTGACCTAAGTATTAATTTTGGTGGGCTGATAGCCCATGTTACAATAAATTTAAAACAACAAACATTTGCATATTATACGTTGTATATCCTTTGGATTAGTCAGCTATGGATTATAGTACTTATAGTATTCGATAGCTATAGGTAGATTTTATTTGCAGAGACAATCTGTTACTTGTAATATTGAGAAAATTGGCACTGGTCGCGAAGCAACACTCTAGATTGTTTTTTTTTTTTTAAAAACGACGCTCGCACTAAGGAATTTAATCCTTGTGTCGCGGGGGTTTCACAAACATTCAAATCACATGCACAAAGAACACCCAGACTTGGAACAAGCATTTGTGGATCACACAAATGCTTGTCTCATGCGGGGATCGAACCCGCAGCACGTCGCGCACAGTGGTAATCAGCGTGGTGACCTAGGTATACCACTCAGCTATCCGTGCAATTATATTCATTAATTTTCTGTATCCAAGTTTCCTTTAAAATTAACAAATCTAAAATAAAACTTATTGAATGTATTGTTATACACAACTCATTCTAACTGGCTGGTAAATAATTAGGTCCCTACAACATTATATGTTTATTGGTACCTATACGCTTTCTCAAAATTATAGTAATTACAACTCTCAACTGTCGGTGGCGTCAGTGCCCTTTAGTATTCAAGTGTCATTGACTTTGAAAGGTAGAGTTCGTAGGTAAAAAGCTTTGAAGGCATGTATGCTAGCGGCTCTGTTATTATAGGAGAATAGAATGTAGGTATTATATTACCTCAATAGACTTACTCGATTAAACACAATGAGGGTAAAACAAGATCCTAGATAAAGGTAAAGTAAAGGCTTATAGTATTTATACTTACAAATAAATTGTCTTTTCCGTTCTATTTGGACCTAAAAGCATAAACAGTCTAGTGGAATCTGAAGGAAGATTAAGGAATAGTTCATTGTTTTAGTTATATTGCGACAATGTTTTTAGGACGTAATAACAAAAAGCAAAGCATTCTTAAAATTTTTACTTAAAACTCTCGTTTTCAGTAGAATTGATCTACATACGTTTTATATTGGGACATAGTAGGTAGGTATACCTTCTTTTACCTATTACCTAGGCATTAGCAGGGTGTATACTTGAGGGGTGCACATAATTTTTGGCCACATCTGGCTTTATATCACGCAATTTGCTTTTGCCAGATAATGCATTTAGGTGCTTCAAGTTTTACAACGCCTTTCCCATTAACTCACCCTCGTTTTGTTATACATAGACATATATTGGTACATAAAAGTTGCAAGAGGGTCTTTGCTGTGATGGGAAAATATTGATCTTGCGATCTGATTAGTTTTAGTTAACGTAGTATGTCGTAAAAGAAGAATAAACCACTAATTCGATATTTACGTTACCCGTAAATCATGTTTGTTTATTTCTGTAGTGACGAAGCGTGTTTTCAGTTATATTAACGGTTATACATACAATAGTATAAATTGCAAGAAGTTTTATACACAAGTTTCGTTTAATGAGGAACAATAAAGAAGTTGATTAATATCTAATGCTGTTTAAGTAAACAATAATTTTGGTAGGTATCCATAAAATCGTTAAAATAGATGTAAACAACGACCTAGCATAATAACATCACTGGCGTACCTTATCCTACGATTTATTTCTTCTTTTTTTTTAGAAAATACGACGCCCGCACTAAGGAATTTATTCCTTGTGTCGCAGGGGTTTCACAAACATTCGAATCACATGCACAAAGAACACCCAGATTTGGAACAAGTTTGTGGATCACACATATACTTGTCCCATGCGGGGATCGAACCCGCAGCACGTCGCGCACAGTGGTAATTGGCGTGGTGACCTATACCACTTGGCCATCCGTGCAATCAACAGTAACTACTTATCTGAGAAAGTGAGATAGGTAATCCTACTAATCCTACTAATATTATAAATATTATAAATGCGAAAGTGTGGATGTGCAGATGTTTGGATGTTTGGATGTTTTTTACTCAATCATGCAAAAATTACTGAACGTATTTGGATGAAAATTGGCACGCATGTAGCCTTTGACATGGAAAAGAACAGGCTACCTTTTATCCCGATTCCTTAAGTAGTTCCCGAGGGAAAATTGAAAATTATTTACGAGCTAAGCCGTGAGCAGACAGCTTTGAAATTTGGTATTTTTCTCCATTACAGTGCAAGCTAACACGGGTGAAAATTTTATTCTATTTTTCATTACTTTCACATTTTTATCGCGTTGCATGATAAGAAATAAATTACGTCGCGGGAATTAAAGCGAACTCATGCAATAACCTTTTAAGGCTTGACGTTTCGGCCGGGTTACACGGCCGTGGTCGCAGGTAATAATGGACGTATCACGTAGGTAATAAGTTACTCAATCTCATATTTGAATGGCAGCAACATTAGGATAATATTTTGATACAAAGCTAGGTTATCCACTTATGTATCGACATAATAAAACTATTATAATTACGCACTTTTTGTTTGCTTGTTGATAAACGCACCACTTGAGAACGGTCAGTCCGATTTGGCTATTGCATCAGGATTTCTCTGTAAACAAAAAATAAAACGAATTCATATTTGCCGAAAACCCTGTGAATGCACCCTAAGCTTTGAAAGGGCTCAGAAATAACAATAATAATAATACCGGCCTATAAATTAATGTCCCTCTGCTGAGCACAGTCCTCTTCTGATATAGAGAAGAAACGATAATTTTGTCAACCTGCTGGTTCGCTGCTGGTTGGCGATTTCAGATTCCAATTTTTGGAATCCAAGTTTTCTCTCGATGTTTTCCTTCTATAATTAAGAAACTACATATACAACACTTTTACATAGTCGGTAGATAGGTACATAGACACTACTTTTCTGTAAACTAGCTTAAAGTTGAAACTATAATTTTAAGACCTAGTAGGGCCAGATGCACGAAAAACGTAATTCAAAATTCGTTGGCAACACGACTCACGAGGCTAAAATGGCAGTTTGTCACACAACATTGTTAATTTAATCTCGTGTTAGGAACTAACTCTGAGTTAAGATTTCGTGCTTTGGGCCCAATTTTAAGCCAGTCTATAGGAAAGTATTGTCTGTAAGAATGAAAATAATTAAATATACCTACGTATGTCGGTTTTCTATGTTCAAGTATTTAAATCCTTAAATTATTAAGCAGTTTTTCAGCTTGTTGAATTCGTTGAAAATAATACTTAATAAGTAAGTAACTACTCTACTTTTTGAAATAAATAATTCACCAATTTCGTTATTTTCTGAATGTCGGCAGCAAACACAAGTTATAAGTGTGGGATGAAAATTCATTGTCCTTTATAATAATTACAATTGAATCCATACTGTGTTTATGAATATAATAAAAAATTACTTTACCGTTAACTTGAAAATTTCAAAGCTCTGTGGAAAATGTTATCCACAGATTTTATCACGGTTGTAGCCCTCTAAGTATGCAGATATATCTAATTCGACAAGCATTCACCCATACGAATACTACAAAGCATAAGATTAAAAATTAAAAACAATTTCTTATTAACTTAATATTTGAAAGTATTCCACAACTCTACATAGGAACCTACCATGACAAACATACACAAAACAGTTATTTTATAGCAGGGCTTATTCTACCTATTGTTAATGCCATAAATTATTCCAAACAATCTCCCAATGCAATTTGGTTTCGTATAAAATTTATGATCTCAAGGCGCACTATAGGCACGAAGCATTATGCAAGTCATGCAATTTTCTTCCCAAACTTTATTCTCTTTTTTATAGGCGTCTACTTGAGTAATGAAAAACTATTAAAGTGGTCGTGTGGGGATAAAGCGAGGGTCGTTGGGACCTTCCAGTTTTATTATACCCCGACGAATGGCGTAGCGCTATTTTTACAACCCTGCCAATTTCATGGGCCCCGCTAAAAGATGGTAACCCACGTTTACGCGTTCAAATAAATAATACATATGTAGGTATGTGTATAAATATACTTTCTTAGGAATAATTTACAAGATACATAGATATTTGTCTACTATTATTGTATGTCACTAAAAATTGTTTAAGGTAGGTATGTATGTAAGTGTGAATTGGCATTGAATAGACGAAGAAATCCTAGACCTAAAGTTGAACAGTACAATCATTATTTTTCTAACAGTTATCAGTACCTACATACATGATTACAAACGTAGGTTCAACGTAAGTTTGTGTGAGATATGCAGTGGATTAAATGAATAAATGAAACCCTGAGCTCTAAATAAAAAAAAATCACTCTTTATTGAAAAGCAGACAGAATGCAAACTACTAACTAACTTACGGGTCAATGGTATAAATTGGTCAAACATCTATCTAAAGAAACCACAATAAATTATAATATTGACCAGAAGGTTTTAAATGAAGTCTCCGTTAACAACGCCTAAAACGAAAACAAGTCATCAGAAAAGTAGTTCAATGAGTTTTTATTCGTTAAAGCATGCTCTAAATACAATTAAGCAGCGTGTCACAAAGATATCGCCAATACAATAGTAAACAAATAATGTTTTAATTCTCATACTTAATCTATAATTCCAGTGTCACGATGTTTGTCCGGGATGAACTTCAAAACTACTGAACTTATTTTAATCAAATTTGCACACCGTATGCAGTTTGATCCAACTTGAATGATAGGATAGCTTACATCACAAATATAAAAAATGAGACCGTCGGCGGAGCAGCGGGAAACAGCTAGTATATTATATGGTACACAACTCCTACTCTATATTTACAATTTAAAGCTATTAAACCTATTAAAAATTAAAACTAAACTAAACTAAAAACTTATAAGGTAAATAAAATAAAATTGATTACAAAATAAAGGCTAACAAGCATAACCACTCTGTTTTAATTTAAGTAGGATCTTACAATCAATTAACAAACGCCCTCTCTGAGCTAGATATTAACTAATTAAATAGAAACAAGACAAGTCCCTACAAGGATACCTTCTAACCGAAGCTACTTAAAAAGACAAACTCCGACGGTATACCATGACGTATTCGATGATGCGAATGTTGCGACTATTCTGATGTAGGCTGTGAGGCAGCTTGGTTAATAACACTGCAAGGGTTTAATTGAAACCAAATTTATTATATTTAAATATAGGATCCTTTTAGTCTTATAGTTATCATGGTCTTCGAATGGTTGCCTTAATAAAAAAAAAACACTCTATAAATGTAGAGTTGATTTTTATTTTCTTTTCGTTTCCGTGTCCATCTTATATACATTATTATGGGCAAAAGAATTATTCTCACTCATTTAGCTTTTAGCTTTTACTGTATTAAATCCTATATAGCCTGTCTTTGGCCTCAACTCCAGCAATCGCAACTAGTGTGTTTACTCCTACAAGTTATAATTTACTTCATTATTGGTCATAATTTATTCTATTTTCAACCGACTTTCAAAAGGAGGAGGTTCTATGTTCACCTGTATATTTTTTTATTTATGTCCACCGATAACTCCCTCAGTTGTAAACCAACTTTCAAAATAGTTTTTTCTTAGACTCTCCCGCTATCTACAAGAATGCGACCTTTACCATTGTGTTGCAGAGATAGATTTAGAGATAGAGAATCACAAAAGATCAGTGGAATAGGCCTGCCGGGGAAACGACTTAAAAAAACGCGCTAAATACACTACCTCAAAGGTAGCGTGGAAATGTGAGCATATTATGATGATTAAAATTCTTTCAAATTTTTGAAGTTATATCTCAAAAAACGGTGGCTCTTAAGAAAAAAGTATTTTGTCATTTTTTATAGATAACTATCTAATCTACAATTTTTTTCAGAGCTAATTTCATGATAAAACTTACCGTTTTGCAGAAAATCGCGAAAAAACTTGTTTTTGTGACCTTTGACGCCGAGTAAATTTTTTTGCATGCGCCGGAACGATGAAGACTTTTCACATTTCTTTTTTAAATAGTAGAATAGTATATTGAAGAATCCTAAAAATTTTCAGCCAAGTGAGAATTTGGATGTCTGAATTGACCGGACTATATATTTTATCAAATCAATGGAAATAGTCAAAGGTAAAAATGATACCTAAAGTGACGTCACGCGACATTTACATTCGCTGTATCTTCATCTTATAAGAACAAATACGTGTCTAATATTTATTTAACTAGTCGTCATGCCTTTACACGTACGAGTAGCTACATACTTAGGTTGTTGATGATGTCGTTGGGATAAGGGAAGGTAAGTCTGGGTCATTAAAATTTAATTTTGGAAATGAAAGAAGTATGTAGTACTACAAAAGTAGAGTATCAGTGGATTTTGGCAGTGTCGAAAAATCGGATCATGGCGCGTTTCTTGAACTTCTAGATGGTCGGCAGCTTCAAGTTACGGTGAAGCTGCAAGTGGAACTGCGCATAAAACGGTTTTAGAAAGTCTGGAATTCTGGATAGATACTCAGGTCTCAGGAATGCAGTGTAAATGCTCTTCTTAAAATTTTGAGTTTGCTGTGTTTATTCAACATACCCACTATATAGAAATACTTAATTCAAGAACTTATTCGAGGTTACCAAAAAATCAAATAATCATCTCAACTCCATCAATAACAAAATTCAATTCACAATGGAGTTGGAGGAAAAAAAATCTTTTGCTTTCTTGGATGTATTAGTCCACCGTTATCCTGATCAAACAATAAGTCACACTGTTTATCGCAAAAACACCCATACTGACAGATACCTTAACGGTGAATCTTACCACCATCTAAAACAGCTACCGTGGGTATACATCTTTGTTTCAGAGAGCACACAGAATCTGTGATAACAGACTCCTTGCCACTGAGCTTCAACACGTCAAGCAAGTATTGCGAGACCACATGCTCCAGATTCCACGGCCCCGTCACAGAAACCGAGTGAAACCAGAGTCGACCGTCTACCTGCTTTAAATACTACCATATGTTAGAGGAGTCACAGACAAGATTGGCTACATCCTGAAGCGAGCTTCAATTAAAACATATTTCAAACCGCCTAAGAAGATAGGTCAGTCCTTACCACCTGTCAAGTGTCACATATACCTCTGCAAGATGCAGGATAAACTAGATTGTGACTGTGGTCTCCCTAACATCGTCTAACAAAACGAAGTAGGGACCCGCGTAAAAGAACATATATAGCTGACGTAAAACACCGCCGCTCAACGAAGTCTGCAGTCTCCGAACATGCTGAAGGCTACAGTCACTACTATATTAGATTTGACAAACCACAAGAATCCAAATTCCTACTTAGGATGTTTCGTGAGGCTATTGAGATTAAAAAAAACATCCTAATTTCAATAGAGAAGATTGCTGGAAGTTATCTCTTACTTGGTACCCAATAATTTACAATATTAAAACCAAACCCAAGAGCAGCGCTGCAAGACTTCAAGACACAGCTCGTATTGCGTAGGTCGGAACACAAATCTATCTAATATATTTTCTTGTCACGGTGTTTGTAGTTTGACGACCTCCGTGGTCGAGTGGCGTACACACCGGTTTTCAAGGTGTCGCTAGCTTCCCTCCCGGGTTCGATCCCCGGTCGGGTCAATGTAGAAAAAAAAAACACTTTTCTACATTGTCTCGGGTCTGGGTGTTTGTGGTAGCTTCGATGTCTCAGATTCCATAACACAAGTGCTTAAGCTACTTACATTGGATTCGGAGCAATGTATGTGATGTTGTCCACATTTATTTATTATTTAGTTAAACTCCTCCGAAATAGCTCGACCGATTTTCGAGAATATTTTTTTTGCATATCAGAACATTAGCTCTTCGAATCGGACAACATCAACTTGCACACCCTTAAATAATGGCCCACCACTAAATATTGTTGTTGTTGATGTTTTTATTTTTATGTTATTATGATTTAGCATCAAACAATACATATCACTTCAAATTTTCACTCTTCTACGATTAACCCCTGTTTTTTTTTATTGCGATTCTTACATTATTGTGTTCCATCCACAGATCGCAATAACGCACACAGTACCTACCTAGTAATAATATTTTTTACAAAAATAATGAACTTTACTAGGTATTTCCTTCTTCTGCCTAGCCTTGTATTACCGGATTTAGCTGAATACTATATTTTACATAGAGCGACTGCCCATCTGACCTTCACAACCCATTGCTAGTTAATATAGTATTCCATAGTAAGACTGGTTCTCAGAATTGTCATGACTTAATAGACCAGGGCCGATAATTTTTAAAACCAAAAAAATAATAGTAGGATGAAACTAATTAGAAAAGGAAGGGAATATGATAAAAATTAAAGAAAAAATAAATTACGGTCGATCCGAGTTCGGGAAGGGGGGGAGGGGGGGGTTTTAAGGGTAAAAAATGGTTTATCTTGATTTCCAGCAAAACTACAAGTCCTATGGAAAAAAGTCAAATGGCAAAGTTGTAGGTAATAAAAAGATCTACAACTTTTGTATTTACACTTTTTTCACATAACCTCAAAATGTATGTGAAAAATCCAAAAAACCAAGTTTTTGGTTTTTTATTTTTATCTTTTTCAAAAATATTTTTTTTTTCACGAAATTTGGTGAAAACTTACCTTTTTATGTCCCAAATACGCTGTAATTTATTTGATTAAAAATATTTATTTTTTCACCTTATTTTGAATTAATATAAAAAAAAACACCCTAATTTTCAATCGAAAATTCACCCGTCAAAATATCAGTTTTTTTCAAAAAGTATGGGGGTTTTTAGTTCGTTGAAATCTCTACTTTCTGATGGTGTAAAAAAAATATACATTACTATAGTAAATGTTCTCAGAAAATGCATAATCACTATGTACAATTTCATCAAAAAAATGTCATTGCTTCAATTTTTTCCAGTCTGCATTGGTTCTTCATCCAGAATTTCATCTGAATCATTTTGTGAGATTTTCTATGACATGAATGTAATTCGAATTTAATAAATAAACTTTAAACTGAAAAAAAATTAAGCAATGTCATTTTTTTGATGAAATTGTACATAGTGATTATGCATTTTCTGAGAACATTTACTATAGTAATGTATATTTTTTTTACACCATCAGAAAGTAGAGATTTCAACGAACTAAAAACCCCCATACTTTTTGAAAAAAACTGATATTTTGACGGGTGAATTTTCGATTGAAAATTAGGGTGTTTTTTTTATATTCATTCAAAATAAGGTGAAAAAATAAATATTTTTAATCAAATAAATTACAGCGTATTTGGGACATAAAAAGGTAAGTTTTCACCAAATTTCGTGAAAAAAAAAATATTTTTGAAAAAGATAAAAATAAAAAACCAAAAACTTGGTTTTTTGGATTTTTCACATACATTTTGAGGTTATGTGAAAAAAGTGTAAATACAAAAGTTGTAGATCTTTTTATTACCTACAACTTTGCCATTTGACTTTTTTCCATAGGACTTGTAGTTTTGCTGGAAATCAAGATAAACCATTTTTTACCCTTAAAACCCCCCCCTCCCCCCCTTCCCGAACTCGGATCGACCGTAATTTATTTTTTCTTTAATTTTTATCATATTCCCTTCCTTTTCTAATTGGTTTCATCCTACTGTAATTTTTTTTCACTTTTTACAAATTTTGAAGGCTTCGGCCCTGGTCTATAACGACTATCAAAGATCACCGTATGACAGTCGGGTCCAACGGCTTAACGTACTTTCCGAGGCACGGAGGGGTCTCGGTATGTTTACAAATGGTCACCCATCCACGGACCAACCGCGGCGAGCGCGGCTTAACCTTTAGGTTCGGTCAAACCGTACGGCTTATACCTACTTAGCCACGAGTTTCTCTTTACTAGGTATTTCCATTTTAATAAATTTTGGAGTGCAATGCACAGTTGTTTGTCAAAAGATAGATAGAAGCATAATTATCCAATAAGAGATCGGAAAATAATATTATAAAGCTTTATTTAATTAGAATTATATTTTTGTATGATAAGTTTCCCCGAAGATTCATTTAAAACTTCCTGAAATTTTTTTTGATGCCTTATCAATATCAAGATTCCCGAGCTGCCGAGTTTATGAAATTATATAGGTAATTTTTTAAAATTCCCATAGTTATGGAAAAACGCTGTTGTACTTTTATTTAATTTAAATATCCCGCGCATCGAGTGATTGATTTTCGTGTCTATGGTTATTTTCTAAACGTGTGAAATGGTTATGATACATGTTTCTAACATTTTACATTTCATCCTTATTTACAATAATGAGTTTTTTTAATGTTTAAAATTAAAATCGTTGTTACTAAAATTCACCTTTTTTCGCCTTTTTTGCATTTTATTGACATGTCAGTGAAGTTCTCTATGGTAAGTTGCTTCCATCCAACGTTACCATTGGTTGTCGAATTCACTTCTTGTTTAGCCAATATGGCGTCTTTTGTGTTATGAGATGACAACATCGCAGTTTGTGTCCTATTTGTCATTTATTCACATTAAATTCAACTTAATTGATCTACCTCAAAAGTTCAAAGAAAATCTAATAATTTTAATGAAAATGGTAACAGCGTGATATATTAATTGTCGATTCATTACACATCTAAGTGCATCTGAGGGAAAAGTACTTGGTTCCTGTAAAAATGGCGGGTGTGTTATCTTTATGGTTTGTGTTTTCGTTTCATTTGGAGAAAGTCAAGTAATGGTTCGAAAAGTGTTCGTCGCGGAAATTCGTACTGTTGATAACATACAAATCGTGTTCAGACAAGGCATGTGCGCATCGTTCTGACATTAGCCGAAACGATTGATTAGACGGAGTCGGTGCAAGTGTCATCGCTTTTGATGAGATTATCAGCATGTCGCGCTGGGGCAGAGGCCGAGGCGGCAGCGTGGCTGTGCCGCTGGATAGTGCTCTCTTTAGAGAGAATAGTAACTGCCCGACAGCAGCTCGTTCGGCGGGCACGGTGGGCAAGTGGGGGATCACTAGCTTCACGTCTATTAGAAGCGCACCCTACGGTAAGCACGTTCACTGACACATTTCTCATTTAATCATTATAATAAAACCTTGAAATTATGCTTTTAGCACGGATTAACATAGTTTTCATTGACAAGAATCCTATAAGACAATTGCATGTAACATGTAACTAGTGAAAGTTTGTTTTTTTCCAGTGACACGAAATGTAGTCTTGTTATTTACCGTTAAAATACTGTCTGGGTGTATTGTTTTGATGTTCTTCAATGTCAAATAGATTGTTAACTGTTCTTAACTTTATATTTCAGCATACACCAATAATATCCTTAAAAAGCCTGTCCAAGATCAAAATAGTCCACTGACAGTGCCCGCAGTTGAAACAGAGCAACCACCCCCGAAGCCTAAGAAGTTCTTCAAGTCTCGTAATGCTGAGGTTTACCCACCAGTTCCTCAGATTACATATGCTCCTCCTGTGCCTGCTGCACCTTTGTCACCGGAACATCCTTCTCATAGCAAAGAAAAGAAAACAACTAAAAGAAGCAGAGCTTATACTCGGGATTCATCTTCTCCTGAATTACCACGACGAAATTCAGAAAAATTTAAATCCAAGAAAAGTACAGTTGCCACGAAGGCCTCTAAAAAAGAAGATGCACCTGCTGAAAATACTCAACCACCAAATAAGCGGTACCTGGTTAGAAATCGTGATAAAGTGATTAATTATGCTGAAGATGGTAGCAACAGTCCCATTCCAGAATTTACTCGATATGAATCATCACAATCCAAAGTAGTGTCACCTAAAGTACCTTCTCCTAAAGCCAGTCCGTTAATTTCAAGTCCATCTGTTATAAAAAATGATGTGACAAGTCCATCAACTAGCAAAGATGCAAATGAGGAACGGAAACCACCTCCTATTGTGCTAAGAATATCTAAAGGAACTTCTAGAATAGTCAGTACTGATTCAAATGAAGGCTTTACATCACCTAGCTCTGATAGGCACTCATCTATGGACACTCATTCAGATATTGGTTCTGATCATAAGAAGAGTCCATCTATGGAAACTATTTGTTCTCCTAAACATGAAGGGCTTAAAATCACAATTAAATGTGCTGGACTCACTCAGGAAGGCAAAAAGGAAAAGAAAAAGGATAAAAAAGATCACAAGTCACATAAGAGACACCACAAGAGTTCTGATGATGAGCCATTAAAGAAAATGACTTCACCACAACCTGGTACTGATGCATATGACCTTTACAAAACTCTTGCATCACCATCTCAGGAAAGTGATAAAGAATCTAAGAACAAAGCACAACCTGCAGATGATATTGAGTCTCAGCTAGCCAAGCTGGATTCAGGCCCTATTATTAAATCCCCTAGGCTAGAGGTTCATCCTAATGAACTTCCACCAGAACCTAAGCCACCAGAAAGTACTACAGGAAGGTCAAGGAGGAACCGGCCAAACATAAATTATAGTGAAAATGATGATTATTTAGATGTGCTTACATCTGGTTTCCCTAATAAACAAGGAACTAAAACAGTAAGTGACATTAAAAAAGAAGGTAGAAAGACTAGGAAAAAGAATGATACTTCTACTGAAGTAGCTTCCACAGTAACCTCACCTGAACATGAACAAACCATTGAGAAAAATGAAATTCCTGCAGAGAAGAATGATTTAATTGATATTTTGTCTGGTGGAAGTGAAAGTGGTAAAAGTAGCGATACTCTCAAGATAAAGCTACATAGAAAGCATAAACATAAGCAAAATAAAAATTCAAGTCCTGGTTATGATGCAGAGATGCCACTTGAAGATAACACAGTGGAGCCGACTGCAGGAAATGAAGATGCGGATCTAGAAGAGGAAACAAATGAGGTTCATGCTCAAGCATTTGATACAAATAACACTCCAACTTATTCTCAGGCTAATACACAGTCCTTAGATTCTGCTTACAACAGTTGTCCAAATGAGAACTCTGAAGAAGAAGCACAGAAACATAATCAGGAAGATGTATTTAAATCTCCTAGAGGACTTTGTGATGCCGATGATCACATGCAGAATGAGGATAAGCCTAGTGTTAAATTAGTTATTACTAAAAAGAAAGGATCAATATTTAAGAGTAAATCACTTGTTAATGACAATCCATCACCATTGCCGGCAAGGAAGAGACGCCACCTGTATAGACATGAGTGGGCCAATGATGTGAGTATTTTTTTTTATCATTTAGTATAGTAGTTCTGAGGTGTGGTGTAATAACAATACCAGGCCATAAATGTCTCACTGCTGGGCACAGGCCTCTTCTCATATAGAGAAAAAACGAGCATTGATCACGATCATTGATGACTTGTGGTGTAATACTTATTAAATTAATTTAGTTCAGGATAGCACCATTTCTATGAAATTATAATTTAGTCACAACAAAATTGATCCCTTTTTTATTAGGTACTTAATAAGGAATTCTAGATATTCTACAAGGACAATAATTCTAAACAACTGTCAGTATAATGAGTATTGTATTACACAAACAACCTTGAGTCTAGTGCATTACAAGAGATAGTAAAAAAGTAATTGTTCAATTACAGAATAAAAATGCACTGTATTTTATTAAAGCTATTTAATTGTTTTTCTTCTAGAAAGGGAATGAGACACCTAGGCCTGAGCCTGTGGAGAATGCTGAAGCCAGAAATCAAGTGGGTCAGGTATCGGAAGAACTGACCAGAGTGACACGGTACAGAGCCCCCGATCCTATTGTAGACGATCCTGTTGAGGCTGTTAAACCATACACAAGTGTAAAATGCACTAAAGAGGCTAAGGAGGTATGTCCATTACATTATAACATAACTTATTAGTTTTATTTCATTAAAATATGACAATCATCATAGATATTTATAATCTAAGTGAATACTAACATATTCGTCTTTTTCACAGTATTACACAGTGGTTAGAAATGTCAAGAAAGCACATCAAATCCAAGAAATTGGCGAATTTCAGGAATTTAATGATGATGTGGAATACCTCTTGGATGCCTTACAGGTACAAATATATTTTTTTAAATAACCTTTTAGGTGTCCCACTGCTGGGCAAAAGTCTTCCCCAAATTGCTTTACGGTCTTCAGTCTTGAGCCGCTTTCCACCAAATCTGGCAAATAGTTAAAGATGTCATCTCACTATCTTCTTTTCAACCTACCCTGTAAACATTAAAATCAATTAAATCACTCAAGTGATTATACTTAATGAAGTTCCTTCTGTTTTACTTTCCTTACTTCATACATTGCATCACAGAATTGTGTAAGTGCATGCAATTTCATTGAGCAATCATGTGTAATAGAGTGATGCTAATTATGAACCATTCAATGAAATGTGTATCACCAGAATCATTTTCCGTACATTGAAACGAATTTTGACTTGCAACCTCTTTCGTAAATTTTTAACTGTATAATCCATAACTGAGACAAATATATAGGGTCTTATATACATAGATAAAGATGAGGTGGATGAATCAATAACCTTACGTGGTGTTGATGAACAAATAATTTAATCCATGGATTCAAGATGCGACGTAACGTCAAAGATTATAGTACAATGATTTTTTAATGCAGGATAACAACCCAATATCGACTCGTTGTCTGTCGGCGATCACGCTGGCGAGCAAATGTACCGCGCCGGCGTTCCGCATGCATCTGAGGGCGCACGGCACTGTGCAGAAGTTCTTCAGCGCGCTTCATGACGCTACTGATGACCAGGTTTGTTTACATGGATTTCAAAGTTATTCACACATTTTTATATTATAATTGTGTATAATGACTTAAAATCAGCTGTTCTTGTATGTATAAGCAGCAGTCAAAGCAGTGTGTGAGGCCGCTCGCTTTTTGTTCACGCACGCGACATGTAATGAAAAGCGTGGTTGACAGATCGAGCAGTCCGTGTATGTGTCCGAATGCTTTTATATATGTATGGTCCTTATGGATGGTATAGATTGGTTTGTGTTAGGGCGAGGGGGGTGATTGCTGACCTTTGCTTGTTACGAGTGAATGGGCTGCTGCTAGTGGTGATTGGTTGTCCTGCTGAACTTTGTCTATCGACCTTAAACACTTGTTTATTTGTCCTGTAATCTTTTACTTTTGTAAAATGAGGGACGTGTAAGAGAGACGAATGTGCTGCTTTGGAGTTAGTTTCACTGATTCTTCTACACAGCTAGAGTACTTGGAAAGGTGGGGTTTTTAGGGTGTTGTCTAGTTTAAGTACGTTCAAAAAGTACTACTTAGCCTAATTTGAATTAATGACATTTTGGTACTATGCCATTTTAATGGATGAGACAGAACTTGCAGGTAATGTTTAAATACAAAATCTTGCAGATTGGGCAATGCAACCTTATTCATGTTCTACATACTGCAGTGTCGTTTAAGAAATGTTCTGAGTATTATAATAAGAAGTTCAATAAACTAAGTTGTGTTTAGTATTTTAGTGTTACGCTATGCATTATCATCGGGTCTTTATTGTATTGTAATGTTTAATAATAGAACAATCCCGCATCAATAAATCACTGCATGCATTTAGCTTATCTTGTTCACTCTCCTCAGTGTTATATCGGACTAACATGCTATAATAATATTATCTGTAATTGTAATGAACATCTAATATTAAAGAGTAATTTAAATATTGACTACTGCTCGCGAATTCGCCTGCTTGACTTAAAGATCAGAATGACGTAAAAAATATATATCTAGACATTAAAAAATAGAAGTAGGGCAGTGAGTAGGCTTAGATTCCTCTCGAATTGGACCAGCCCGACTGATGAGATACCGCTGCCCTAAGGAAGATCGCAGCCAAGCAACCTTGCGTTGTGTTCTAGCGATGAGTAGGGTAGACCAGGCTCCTTAAGTAGCAGGGGACAGGTTGAGTACTCGTTTGTAGCTGTCATGACATCATGATAGCTACAATGTTATAAGCGTCTATGGGTTATGGTAACCGCTTACCATGAGGTGGATCGTATTGATAAGTCGATCGATGCTCGCTTGCCAAACGCGTAGTATAAAAACAAAATTATAAAGGTATAAGAAACCTATTAGCGAAGAGCTCTCCAGTCTATCTTCGGTCGTCCATTTTGAGCGTGCCCCATCTTTTGCGGAAAAACACCTCAATATTCGCATATCATGCATAATGCAACATTTAAATTGTTATTCTTTTCAGAGCTTGGGTCTTTGTACGGCGACGGTGATGTTCGTATTGTCCCAAGATCGTCTCAATATGGATCTGGATCGAGAGTCACTCGAATTGATGCTTAACTTACTCGAATCTGATGCTTCACACAAGTAAGTAATCTAATTAATAATTTTTACCTTCATTTATCTAAGAGCCTTCAATATTATGCATTTGACAACTAGGTATTAAATGTAAAGAGTGAATGATTTATTTATTTATCGTTTGATTTTGTCACAGAAATGCTCTTGATGACTGCGGTTTGACGTCTGCCCAATTAACTAAAACGCAAGAAAGGGTAAGAGAACTGTGTGCCGAAATTAAAAGCCAAGGAAAAGCACAGCACTTGGATTTAGAAAACATTACTGTAAGTATTGATTTGAAAGCTATTATATTATTTATGAACGAAAATAGTTTGACCCTGGAAATAGTGAATATTTATAGTGATTTGGTTTTGGTTTAGGTTTTATTAATACAGTGAAATTTTATCTAATTGCCATTTTTAGGACTGCACCAATGATATAAAATCAGAAAAATCCAAACCATGGTCATTGGAAACTTGTTATATAGTTTTATAGTGTTTTTCCTACAAAACTACACATAATAGAGATAAGAGAATGTAGCTATACCACAAACATTTCCCAATTTTATGTTGCCTTGTGTCATTCATTATATTCGAGAAGCCCTATTAGTGAGTCACCTTGAACAAAAATAGAAATACAGTAGGTAATGGTATAGAGCCATGACCTAGGAGACCTTTCCTGTATCTGGTTGACCTTCAATGTGGTTGACTAGGTATATAATATTGACGAACATTGTCAAAAGGTAATCTTCACAGGATATAAACAATTAAAACAAAAGTTATTTCTAGAAAGTAAATTTTTCCCCCTACCACCTTTGATATAGAAGATGTTCTTTATTGTGCACGCCATAAGATGCGTTTTAGGATGTTACGAGAATATAACAGTGGCAGTCTTATTCCTACTAGCAATATCTTCCAGACAACCTGCAGATGTTCTATAATTAACCAAGTTTATACTTCTTAGGTTGGACATTTGGCCATGGAGACCTTACTTTCGTTGACATCGAAGCGCGCTGGCGAGTGGTTCAAGGAAGAGCTTCGTGTGTTGGGCGGTGTTGACCATATAGTGCGCACCATACAAGACTGCGCTGCGAAACTGGACTCTCCTGTAGCCAGCTGGACTAGCGCTGATGTTGAAGTGCTGAGGAAAGCAGATAGGTGTCTCCGGGTATTGGAGAATGTAAGTATATTTGTTATTAAAATATTGGCTTTTTAACCTTGGTGTTTTTAATTGGGGTTTACTTTTTACTTGCCTAAAGAACACTGGTTTATCCGTTGGCTTTGACGCGGGTGGCGACGAAAACAAGTGGGTGCGCAGTGTATACCCGACGGCATAAAAAATAATTATGTGTGGTGTGTATTGTGCAGGTGACGCAAGCGAACGAAGACAACCAGACGTACCTGTGCGGCGACGGCGGTAGCGCAGCACGCACCGTGTGCAACGTACTGCGCGGCTGGTGCGCCGCCGCGCGCGACCTGCCCGCGCTGCGCTCGCCGCTGCTGGACGCCGCGCTGCCCGCGCTCAAGGTGCTGCTCAACCTCTCGCACTCCTTCGGCACCGCCGGTCAGTACCACACACACTATCTACTATGTAGTTACATGCGGCGCACCGTGTGCAACGTACTGCGCGGCTGGTGCGCCGCCGCGCGCGACCTGCCCGCGCTGCGCTCGCCGCTGCTGGACGCCGCGCTGCCCGCGCTCAAGGTGCTGCTCAACCTCTCGCACTCCTTCGGCACCGCCGGTCAGTACCACACACACTATCTACTATGTAGTTACATGCGGCGCACCGTGTGCAACGTACTGCGCGGCTGGTGCGCCGCCGCGCGCGACCTGCCCGCGCTGCGCTCGCCGCTGCTGGACGCCGCGCTGCCCGCGCTCAAGGTGCTGCTCAACCTCTCGCACTCCTTCGGCACCGCCGGTCAGTACCACACACACTATCTACTATGTAGTTACATGCGGCGCACCGTGTGCAACGTACTGCGCGGCTGGTGCGCCGCCGCGCGCGACCTGCCCGCGCTGCGCTCGCCGCTGCTGGACGCCGCGCTGCCCGCGCTCAAGGTGCTGCTCAACCTCTCGCACTCCTTCGGCACCGCCGGTCAGTACCACACACACTATCTACTATGTAGTTACATGCGGCGCACCGTGTGCAACGTACTGCGCGGCTGGTGCGCCGCCGCGCGCGACCTGCCCGCGCTGCGCTCGCCGCTGCTGGACGCCGCGCTGCCCGCGCTCAAGGTGCTGCTCAACCTCTCGCACTCCTTCGGCACCGCCGGTCAGTACCACACACACTATCTACTATGTAGTTACATGCGGCGCACCGTGTGCAACGTACTGCGCGGCTGGTGCGCCGCCGCGCGCGACCTGCCCGCGCTGCGCTCGCCGCTGCTGGACGCCGCGCTGCCCGCGCTCAAGGTGCTGCTCAACCTCTCGCACTCCTTCGGCACCGCCGGTCAGTACCACACACACTATCTACTATGTAGTTACATGCGGCGCACCGTGTGCAACGTACTGCGCGGCTGGTGCGCCGCCGCGCGCGACCTGCCCGCGCTGCGCTCGCCGCTGCTGGACGCCGCGCTGCCCGCGCTCAAGGTGCTGCTCAACCTCTCGCACTCCTTCGGCACCGCCGGTCAGTACCACACACACTATCTACTATGTAGTTACATGCGGCGCACCGTGTGCAACGTACTGCGCGGCTGGTGCGCCGCCGCGCGCGACCTGCCCGCGCTGCGCTCGCCGCTGCTGGACGCCGCGCTGCCCGCGCTCAAGGTGCTGCTCAACCTCTCGCACTCCTTCGGCACCGCCGGTCAGTACCACACACACTATCTACTATGTAGTTACATGCGGCGCACCGTGTGCAACGTACTGCGCGGCTGGTGCGCCGCCGCGCGCGACCTGCCCGCGCTGCGCTCGCCGCTGCTGGACGCCGCGCTGCCCGCGCTCAAGGTGCTGCTCAACCTCTCGCACTCCTTCGGCACCGCCGGTCAGTACCACACACACTATCTACTATGTAGTTACATGCGGCGCACCGTGTGCAGCGTGCTGCGCGGCTGGTGCGCCGCCGCGCGCGACCTGCCCGCGCTGCGCTCGCCGCTGCTGGACGCCGCGCTGCCCGCGCTCAAGGTGCTGCTCAACCTCTCGCACTCCTTCGGCACCGCCGGTCAGTACCACACACACTATCTACTATGTAGTTACATGCGGCGCACCGTGTGCAGCGTGCTGCGCGGCTGGTGCGCCGCCGCGCGCGACCTGCCCGCGCTGCGCTCGCCGCTGCTGGACGCCGCGCTGCCCGCGCTCAAGGTGCTGCTCAACCTCTCGCACTCCTTCGGCACCGCCGGTCAGTACCACACACACTATCTACTATGTAGTTACATGCGGCGCACCGTGTGCAGCGTGCTGCGCGGCTGGTGCGCCGCCGCGCGCGACCTGCCCGCGCTGCGCTCGCCGCTGCTGGACGCCGCGCTGCCCGCGCTCAAGGTGCTGCTCAACCTCTCGCACTCCTTCGGCACCGCCGGTCAGTACCACACACACTATCTACTATGTAGTTACATGCGGCGCACCGTGTGCAGCGTGCTGCGCGGCTGGTGCGCCGCCGCGCGCGACCTGCCCGCGCTGCGCTCGCCGCTGCTGGACGCCGCGCTGCCCGCGCTCAAGGTGCTGCTCAACCTCTCGCACTCCTTCGGCACCGCCGGTCAGTACCACACACACTATCTACTATGTAGTTACATGCGGCGCACCGTGTGCAGCGTGCTGCGCGGCTGGTGCGCCGCCGCGCGCGACCTGCCCGCGCTGCGCTCGCCGCTGCTGGACGCCGCGCTGCCCGCGCTCAAGGTGCTGCTCAACCTCTCGCACTCCTTCGGCACCGCCGGTCAGTACCACACACACTATCTACTATGTAGTTACATGCGGCGCACCGTGTGCAGCGTGCTGCGCGGCTGGTGCGCCGCCGCGCGCGACCTGCCCGCGCTGCGCTCGCCGCTGCTGGACGCCGCGCTGCCCGCGCTCAAGGTGCTGCTCAACCTCTCGCACTCCTTCGGCACCGCCGGTCAGTACCACACACACTATCTACTATGTAGTTACATGCGGCGCACCGTGTGCAGCGTGCTGCGCGGCTGGTGCGCCGCCGCGCGCGACCTGCCCGCGCTGCGCTCGCCGCTGCTGGACGCCGCGCTGCCCGCGCTCAAGGTGCTGCTCAACCTCTCGCACTCCTTCGGCACCGCCGGTCAGTACCACACACACTATCTACTATGTAGTTACATGCGGCGCACCGTGTGCAACGTACTGCGCGGCTGGTGCGCCGCCGCGCGCGACCTGCCCGCGCTGCGCTCGCCGCTGCTGGACGCCGCGCTGCCCGCGCTCAAGGTGCTGCTCAACCTCTCGCACTCCTTCGGCACCGCCGGTCAGTACCACACACACTATCTACTATGTAGTTACATGCGGCGCACCGTGTGCAGCGTGCTGCGCGGCTGGTGCGCCGCCGCGCGCGACCTGCCCGCGCTGCGCTCGCCGCTGCTGGACGCCGCGCTGCCCGCGCTCAAGGTGCTGCTCAACCTCTCGCACTCCTTCGGCACCGCCGGTCAGTACCACACACACTATCTACTATGTAGTTACATGCGGCGCACCGTGTGCAGCGTGCTGCGCGGCTGGTGCGCCGCCGCGCGCGACCTGCCCGCGCTGCGCTCGCCGCTGCTGGACGCCGCGCTGCCCGCGCTCAAGGTGCTGCTCAACCTCTCGCACTCCTTCGGCACCGCCGGTCAGTACCACACACACTATCTACTATGTAGTTACATGCGGCGCACCGTGTGCAGCGTGCTGCGCGGCTGGTGCGCCGCCGCGCGCGACCTGCCCGCGCTGCGCTCGCCGCTGCTGGACGCCGCGCTGCCCGCGCTCAAGGTGCTGCTCAACCTCTCGCACTCCTTCGGCACCGCCGGTCAGTACCACACACACTATCTACTATGTAGTTACATGCGGCGCACCGTGTGCAGCGTGCTGCGCGGCTGGTGCGCCGCCGCGCGCGACCTGCCCGCGCTGCGCTCGCCGCTGCTGGACGCCGCGCTGCCCGCGCTCAAGGTGCTGCTCAACCTCTCGCACTCCTTCGGCACCGCCGGTCAGTACCACACACACTATCTACTATGTAGTTACATGCGGCGCACCGTGTGCAGCGTGCTGCGCGGCTGGTGCGCCGCCGCGCGCGACCTGCCCGCGCTGCGCTCGTACCTTTTGGTTATGCAACCCTAAAAATTGTTAATAATTATCTGCGGCGTAATGTGCTGTCGCGAAACGGTCGTTGCAGACGTTGTCAGCATTTACCATGAAACCTAACGTTCTTCTCTGTTTCTCTATACTTTGCGCACTGGCTAATTTGGCTGCGTCTGACTACAGTCCTTTCGGCCAAATGATAATTTATGTCCCTCACAACAAGGTGATACGTAAAGTTGCCACTAAATAAAAGGCCTCTTTTGACATTTGTCATTACGTTGTAATTAGTGATGTAACCATACGACTCAGTACTCGATACTTACGATAAATCGATTCAAGTTTGTAAGAGTATTTGACCGATTTGATTATTGTAAATGCATTAGATTAAAGTTCTGACTAAAAAGTCAGAGACAAGCCATTCGATGGAAATCAGTGTCTGTAGAATCTTAGTCTTTTTAACGCCATGCTCATTCGTTTTAGGTCAATTATGATCAGTTTATTGTTTCTACCAGTTTCGTTCCAAGTGACATTTTAGGGTCTTTCTCAAATGTCAAAAGGATCTACTAGTTTGTGACAGCTTCAGTATTAAACATGGGAATTGTTGGAGTATGATCAATAAATACAAAATATTTAATGTATTTAATTTAATTTTCAGTTTCCGTGGGAGCTCAAGTGATTGGTGAACAGCCATCGGTGATCGAAACCTGTCTCATCATTTTGTACAATCAAGACAACTTCATTCCTGACAACAGAAACTTCGAATTTAGTGTTTGTGTGAGTATTTTTTCATGCCCATATCTGAAATATTATCATGAATTTATTATCATTCTAGTTTCGTTAAGTTTAGCAAGCAAGCCAAAGTCAGCAAAGAGGGTAGAAATTATAGAATGCTTAGATACATCATTTAACAATTATACTTTCTGTCGTAAATTTAATTGTCTAGTCAACATCCCTATTTTAACAAAAAAAAATCCTTCCAATCACCTATAAGTATCTTGCTAACATATATTTAGATACTTTCTTGAAAAGATAGTTTTGTCATGTCTGGCATAAAACTTGTAAGTTAAAATTTTCATTATCCTTACCCAGGTGCTTCTGCTGTTGATAAACTTGGTACAAAACAACGAGACGAACACGCAGAGGCTGTTGGACGTGCGCATACGCATTGACAATGACGAAGACATTATGTCGAGGAGTGTTGGAGCTCTTGATCTCATTGTAGATCTGTTTTATAAGCGGGAAGACCTTGCTAGGTGAGTCATTTGCTTTATTATTTTATCTTTACATTTATTTTCAGTGAATATTCTTTTTATATAGGAGCTATCTACTATTTTATTATTTGATCAATTGGAAAGTAAATTTCTGACATGATTTTATTTTATTTTTTAAACTTTTTATTCTTAAGACGAATGCTACGAAAGAAAATCGTCGAAATATTGAAAAAAACCTATTTATTTAGCAACAGACAAGAAGAACAATAGGGGCAAAAACTAACTTAGAAAGCTTATAACGTTTGTAAGCCTTATACCTTTTTCATGTTTCGCCCTTCGTTTCTAAAATAAATAAATGTTTCGATACTAGTCAAGTCAATCATCATTTGTATATAAAACTTAAAACATGGTGGCTTGTAAAATATAACCTTTTTAAAGTGTTTAAACAGAAATGATATTAGGTCAATAAATTAAAAATATGAGTAGATTCAGATAACAACAAAAGGCAATAAATACCATCTGATTGAAAATATCACCTCGAACACAATATGTCCATAATACGATTAGAAAACAATATAGCCTTAACACAAAGGGCTCTATAATATACTTTTACTTAATAGTAAATTTGTACATTTACATGTTTTGATCTAATTAAGTTCCGTTTTTGTTGCTGAATTTACATACAACGATGATGTGAATTCATGGACGGAATTTTGATTCTTAGTTTTTTTATGTTAGTAGTCATTTTACCAGCTACGATATTATTTACAGGCGTGCGGAAGAGAATACTGATGCATTGCTAGACGGCGAGAAGGAACCTGATGATAATAATGATAAGAAGAAGCAATCTCAAGACGATATCGATGAGACTGTTGCCAAGCGTAAGTTATTCTTAAAGTATATATCTATATACATACTAGCTGACCTGATAGACGATGTCATATCAAACGCTTTATAGGTTACATTAGAAAAGTTACATAGTTGTTAACTTTTCTTTATTTTTTTTAATGTTTCGCGCAATTACTTTTTTCTTTCGTAAAAACCTTCCCCTGACGACAAAAATGACGATATAAGCAAAATTGATCCGCCGTTCACGAGTTATGCAGTGACCAAGAGATTTTGACAGTTGATGTAAATTATATTATGTATCCACTGAGAAAGGATTATCGGAAGTTCCACCACCAAGAGGGTGAAAAAGGAGATGAATGGTTTTATGGAAATCCGTCATTTTGAAGTTAACAGCCTGAAATTTAGTAAACGATATTGGTTACATATAGAAAGAAAAAGTATTTATAAACATTTATTTTAGCAATTATGGAAATCTACCCTCTTAGAGGGTGAAATAGGGGTTAGAAGTTTATATGGAAAATTCGCCATTTTCTAATTAACATGTGTGAAATTTTATATGCAAGCTTCTGGTTAAATAATAACCAAACTTAAACCAAAATCGATTGACATATGGTTTTGGACCACCAATGGATTAAGTGATTTAAAAAAATGTTTTTTTTTTATAATTCATCAATGTTTGGTGTAAGTTTCATGTCCGAAGCCTTGGCAGGTTTGATAGTTAATTATAAAATTATATTTTATTATAAATAAGCTTTTTTTTAAACGGCACAATTTTTTAGAAGTCACCTAGAGGGATAGTTCTCTAAACACAGGACATAGAAAATTAAGTAACAAAATCCTATCTTTTAAATCACTCTATCCATTGTTGAAAAGCACATGAAAATCGATTCAAAACTCTCCATAAACCAACCCCTATTTCACCCTCTTAGGAGGCGTGACGCAAAAATACTTGTTTATTTATATCTAAACCTGTGTATTGAAGGGCTATATTTGAAAAGGACACATTTCCCATACCAATTTTCAACCCCTATTTCACCCTGTTATGGGGTGGATTTCTAAAACCGCTAAAATTCATGTTTTTTCAAATCAGGAACCCATATCGAAATTTCATGTGCCTATCTTAGAAAATGACGGACTTTAAACAGAAGCCTGTGTTCTTCTAAACATCATCAGAATTTCATGTGTTTATCTTAAAAAATGACAAACATCCCATTTAAACTTTCACTTCATATTTCAGCCTCTTTTGGGGTAAATTCCAATTGCTGAAATACCTGTTATTTGTATTTAACCAGAAACCCTTATAAGAAATTTCATGTGTTTATGTTTGAAATTGACGAACTTCTCATACAAACTTCCAACCCTATTTCACCCTCGTAGGGGGTGTATTTCTAAAACCGCTAAAACTCATGTTTATTTGTTTCTAATCAGGAAATTGACGTATTTTAATACAACAGTTCATCCCCTTAGTCAACCCTTTAGGGGTGGAAAGTTCTCTTAAAAAAATTACGAAATGTTTCCTTTGAGCATATTTTGCTATTTCAAGTAATTAGAGTAAGTACACTCTCCAAGTGGGACTAAAATATCCACCCTGTATAACGCTGTGTATGCATGTGCAGTGTTGGCGCGCGCGGGCGCGCACATGGAGCACAGCATGGTGGGCGCGTACATGGCGCTGCTGCTGGGCCACGCCGCCGGCGCCGCGCCGCCGCACGCCGCCGCCGTGCGCGCGCGGGTGCCGCTCTACGCGCCGCTGCTGCCCACGCTCAAGAAGTACTACGCCTTCCTCTCGCTCACCGCCAGCGTAAGTACCACACATGGAGCACAGCATGGTGGGCGCGTACATGGCGCTGCTGCTGGGCCACGCCGCCGGCGCCGCGCCGCCGCACGCCGCCGCCGTGCGCGCGCGGGTGCCGCTCTACGCGCCGCTGCTGCCCACGCTCAAGAAGTACTACGCCTTCCTCTCGCTCACCGCCAGCGTAAGTACCACACATGGAGCACAGCATGGTGGGCGCGTACATGGCGCTGCTGCTGGGCCACGCCGCCGGCGCCGCGCCGCCGCACGCCGCCGCCGTGCGCGCGCGGGTGCCGCTCTACGCGCCGCTGCTGCCCACGCTCAAGAAGTACTACGCCTTCCTCTCGCTCACCGCCAGCGTAAGTACCACACATGGAGCACAGCATGGTGGGCGCGTACATGGCGCTGCTGCTGGGCCACGCCGCCGGCGCCGCGCCGCCGCACGCCGCCGCCGTGCGCGCGCGGGTGCCGCTCTACGCGCCGCTGCTGCCCACGCTCAAGAAGTACTACGCCTTCCTCTCGCTCACCGCCAGCGTAAGTACCACACATGGAGCACAGCATGGTGGGCGCGTACATGGCGCTGCTGCTGGGCCACGCCGCCGGCGCCGCGCCGCCGCACGCCGCCGCCGTGCGCGCGCGGGTGCCGCTCTACGCGCCGCTGCTGCCCACGCTCAAGAAGTACTACGCCTTCCTCTCGCTCACCGCCAGCGTAAGTACCACACATGGAGCACAGCATGGTGGGCGCGTACATGGCGCTGCTGCTGGGCCACGCCGCCGGCGCCGCGCCGCCGCACGCCGCCGCCGTGCGCGCGCGGGTGCCGCTCTACGCGCCGCTGCTGCCCACGCTCAAGAAGTACTACGCCTTCCTCTCGCTCACCGCCAGCGTAAGTACCACACATGGAGCACAGCATGGTGGGCGCGTACATGGCGCTGCTGCTGGGCCACGCCGCCGGCGCCGCGCCGCCGCACGCCGCCGCCGTGCGCGCGCGGGTGCCGCTCTACGCGCCGCTGCTGCCCACGCTCAAGAAGTACTACGCCTTCCTCTCGCTCACCGCCAGCGTAAGTACCACACATGGAGCACAGCATGGTGGGCGCGTACATGGCGCTGCTGCTGGGCCACGCCGCCGGCGCCGCGCCGCCGCACGCCGCCGCCGTGCGCGCGCGGGTGCCGCTCTACGCGCCGCTGCTGCCCACGCTCAAGAAGTACTACGCCTTCCTCTCGCTCACCGCCAGCGTAAGTACCACACATGGAGCACAGCATGGTGGGCGCGTACATGGCGCTGCTGCTGGGCCACGCCGCCGGCGCCGCGCCGCCGCACGCCGCCGCCGTGCGCGCGCGGGTGCCGCTCTACGCGCCGCTGCTGCCCACGCTCAAGAAGTACTACGCCTTCCTCTCGCTCACCGCCAGCGTAAGTACCACACATGGAGCACAGCATGGTGGGCGCGTACATGGCGCTGCTGCTGGGCCACGCCGCCGGCGCCGCGCCGCCGCACGCCGCCGCCGTGCGCGCGCGGGTGCCGCTCTACGCGCCGCTGCTGCCCACGCTCAAGAAGTACTACGCCTTCCTCTCGCTCACCGCCAGCGTAAGTACCACACATGGAGCACAGCATGGTGGGCGCGTACATGGCGCTGCTGCTGGGCCACGCCGCCGGCGCCGCGCCGCCGCACGCCGCCGCCGTGCGCGCGCGGGTGCCGCTCTACGCGCCGCTGCTGCCCACGCTCAAGAAGTACTACGCCTTCCTCTCGCTCACCGCCAGCGTAAGTACCACACATGGAGCACAGCATGGTGGGCGCGTACATGGCGCTGCTGCTGGGCCACGCCGCCGGCGCCGCGCCGCCGCACGCCGCCGCCGTGCGCGCGCGGGTGCCGCTCTACGCGCCGCTGCTGCCCACGCTCAAGAAGTACTACGCCTTCCTCTCGCTCACCGCCAGCGTAAGTACCACACATGGAGCACAGCATGGTGGGCGCGTACATGGCGCTGCTGCTGGGCCACGCCGCCGGCGCCGCGCCGCCGCACGCCGCCGCCGTGCGCGCGCGGGTGCCGCTCTACGCGCCGCTGCTGCCCACGCTCAAGAAGTACTACGCCTTCCTCTCGCTCACCGCCAGCGTAAGTACCACACATGGAGCACAGCATGGTGGGCGCGTACATGGCGCTGCTGCTGGGCCACGCCGCCGGCGCCGCGCCGCCGCACGCCGCCGCCGTGCGCGCGCGGGTGCCGCTCTACGCGCCGCTGCTGCCCACGCTCAAGAAGTACTACGCCTTCCTCTCGCTCACCGCCAGCGTAAGTACCACACATGGAGCACAGCATGGTGGGCGCGTACATGGCGCTGCTGCTGGGCCACGCCGCCGGCGCCGCGCCGCCGCACGCCGCCGCCGTGCGCGCGCGGGTGCCGCTCTACGCGCCGCTGCTGCCCACGCTCAAGAAGTACTACGCCTTCCTCTCGCTCACCGCCAGCGTAAGTACCACACATGGAGCACAGCATGGTGGGCGCGTACATGGCGCTGCTGCTGGGCCACGCCGCCGGCGCCGCGCCGCCGCACGCCGCCGCCGTGCGCGCGCGGGTGCCGCTCTACGCGCCGCTGCTGCCCACGCTCAAGAAGTACTACGCCTTCCTCTCGCTCACCGCCAGCGTAAGTACCACACATGGAGCACAGCATGGTGGGCGCGTACATGGCGCTGCTGCTGGGCCACGCCGCCGGCGCCGCGCCGCCGCACGCCGCCGCCGTGCGCGCGCGGGTGCCGCTCTACGCGCCGCTGCTGCCCACGCTCAAGAAGTACTACGCCTTCCTCTCGCTCACCGCCAGCGTAAGTACCACACATGGAGCACAGCATGGTGGGCGCGTACATGGCGCTGCTGCTGGGCCACGCCGCCGGCGCCGCGCCGCCGCACGCCGCCGCCGTGCGCGCGCGGGTGCCGCTCTACGCGCCGCTGCTGCCCACGCTCAAGAAGTACTACGCCTTCCTCTCGCTCACCGCCAGCGTAAGTACCACACATGGAGCACAGCATGGTGGGCGCGTACATGGCGCTGCTGCTGGGCCACGCCGTCTATTGAGAACATCTGCATCAGGGTAACATTTAAAATATGAAGATGTACATCATCATAAGATGTGTAAATTAAGTCATAAATCAAATTTTGTATTTTCACTATTTACCAGACTACGCCAGAAGGAGTGTTATGTTTTTAACCCTAGAGTTAATTAAATTGTGTAACCATCACCACGATATTGCAGGGAGAGGCGGCGATAGTGGCGCACGTGAAGGCGACGCAGCGCATCATCGAGTTCATGGAGGCGAGCGACGCGGAGAGCGCCGCCGCCGCCGCCTACGTCAGCCCGTCCGACGTGCCGCAGGACATGTCGCTCAGCAACCTCAACTACACCCGCACCTACCCCTCCTCCTCCGACCGCCTCTCCTCCTCCATGGACCTCGACTCCTACCACTGAACCACTGACCACCCATGTCCTGCACCATGGTTAGTTCCGCTGCCGCAAGCGGCTACTGTTTAATGTTTGTTATTGTTCTGTTGGCTGATAGAGTTTATGTAGTTCGATAGGGACGAGGGCCGTCGACTGCGACGTGAACCTCTCATTTGATGAATGATGGTAACACACATGGTTCCGTTAGTGCATGCATATGTGTCTTAACATGTATCTAATAAGTGTTTAGTAATTCAAAGAGCCCCGAGTTCATCGTTATAAGACTTGTAAATACGAAACAAAACATCAAAGAATCCTTGTATATTGTGAACACCGTTTAGCAATAGTATATGCCATTTGTAATAGTGAAAACAATATTATAGGTGGTGAATGTTTGTTTGCACGCGGCTATTGTAAGTACCTCTTCTCTTTGTATCGATATTTCTTCCTTCTCTATGATATTGTAAATATAAATCACAGACTGTTAAGGTGATAGTTATGTTGACGACATAGATATGGGTTATGAAGTCTTAATTAAATTGAGATATTCCGAGTTTAAGCCATTGAACTGGCAATATAAAAGTGCAAAAATAGTCGAGTAAGTGTATAATAGATATGTATTCTTTTATGTGAATATTGTGTCTGCACTTTTTGTATTATACCGCTCCGAGTGAGTTACAAATTATTAGAGTATTGTTCTATTGAGGCACAATCCTTTATTGTAAATAAATTTTAGCTAGTACCAATAGTTCGGTCTTTGTTGAGTAAATTTAGAGTAGGTACGGTTGATGATGTCCGGGAATGTTGAAACGTAAAGCTAGGCAGTGCCAGCGGCGACCGCGTGACGTCATCACTCGTACGACGCGCAGGGAACGCATCTCACGAGATGGTGCAAAATGTACAAACACTAACTTCGACAGACGCTCGCAATGAGAGAATGACCTAGATATAAAATTATAGGACAATTTATAATGTTGGATTTTTAACCAGTTGTAGAACTAGACAGCGTTTGATATTTTTATTTTTCGTGACATATTATTATAACATGTCTGCAAGAAATCCAGATTCACAACTCGACTGATGTCCATTAGGCGAAAAAATATTTTACGTTTAAAATGTAGGACTTTATAAGGCACACACATTACTTAATTTTATCTAGCATTGCAATTTAGATGAGTTTCTTATTCTAAATCAAGCATTCAAATATGGCTGTATATTTCAAATAATTGGTTTTTTACTGCAATTATCATCAGATGCGCTAAATTGGCGTTAAAAGCTGTTATTTGTATAGTTTCCTGAAACATAAATTACTGATAATTTTTGGTTGTTGATAACTTAGTGGGTTGTTGTCATTTAAATACCAGTATTTCTAAGAATTAGTTGTATTTGGCACACTTTGGCTCTTTGAAGCACTTTATGAAAATTATTCTCCTGTGTCGGTAACAAAACTTCATTCCTAATCTTAATTTTTTATCAAGTTAGGTTTTTTTATATTTGTGTTTGAACGCATTTTGGGCTGACCTGAATCATACAAGAGAAAGGTTGGGTGAAGCCGTCTTATGTACAGTCCACTAATAACACAGTTGCGCGGCCCGCATTACTTCACACATGATCGCGGTTTTAACTGTTACGGAAATGTTCAAAGATTCTGCTCTACATTACCGTATACCGACATTTTTTCTGACAGCTTTACTATATTTATAAGTTCTTTTTTAAGTTGAGTTACTTAGGTATATTTTGTAACAAGAGCTGTTCCAATAACAGAAGTTCGCGAACACTGCTGGGATAGTTCATTTGAAAGACAAGGGATATCATTCTGATGTTAACACTGTACAGCTATGATTCTTATTGCCTAAATTATATTTACGTAATTTATTGACTTATGTATGTATCAACTAAGCGTAGCTCTAAAGTGCATTTCGTTATGAAATTTTCATCTTTTTATCACCTGTGTTTTTAATAATATGTTGTTTTAACTATTATCACGAGAGTTTGATATCTTGAGAAATTATTATTGTATATGTAATGTGTAATTATGTTATAAAGTATTACGTGTAATTATTAAAAGAAGACAATTTAAATAACTTTGTGGTTTTATTATGAAAAGGGGAGTCCTAAAATGTATTTATTTACTTTTTATTATGGTTATTGTTTATCTGATACAAGGAGAGAATGGAAATGAAACGAGATATCTGTAGATTAATAATAAGTATAAATTTGGCGTAAATACTGCCTAGATACAAGCCTCTTAACTCCGTGTTACATATTGAGTAAAAGCTTACATTTCTTCTCTTGTGTGACCTATATCTTTGTTCACGATGATTTGTGATTAGCGTTTCACATGGTCACGAGAGAAAGCTACAAATTTAGCTCTTCCACTCTTTTTTGGAGTTAAGAAGACCATAAAACTACTACGGGTCACACACACACGTTAATAGCAAAACTACTATAATAGTTAAATATAAACTAATAATATTGATTAAACTAATTGTCATTAAAATGATCTAAAATAATTAAATTCGTTCTACGGCATCTACACGGGCAATGGCAGGAGCGCGTATCTTCTGCCAGTCTCCTGTCTCAGTGAATCGTTTGTTCACAGCGACCAGTTGTTCGAAGTTCGCCTTCGCGAGTTTGTGTTTATTGCAAACTTTCTGGACCAGTTCCTCGTCATAAACTTCTTCTGGTACATCAAGTTTCAAATGAGCCTTCATTTCCTGCACCGTTACTAAGAAGCAGTTCCACGGCGACCAGTCTTCGTTCACATGCCATCTACAAAGCCTCAGTTCAGTGACGTCACTGCACTCGCTTATAGCAGAGTGCGTGTGCCACAGCTTCTCAACTATGAAGAAAATGTCTTTCTCCTGGAGAACGAATGCCAGAGACCCCCAACACTTGCGGCGTCTCTCATCACGTTGTACTGCCCGCAATATAAATCGGTAAGGTGTCATATCTATCCAGCTACGTTCATTCACATCTTTCCATGAACATGACTTGCAGATCAACAAACCAGACATTCTTGTGTTCAAAGGGAATTCTGTGTATGGTTTCACTTGATGGCACAATTCACAGAAGTGGAGGCTGCTATTCTCCATTTTCTTGATGTCTCTCTGGTCTTTGTACTTTGTTACGCCACAATTTAGTTCAGACGTCTCTATCAGCCGAAATACAGTGCTAGCTATTCTGCGCCTTAGGTATTCGAGTTGAGAAGGTTTGTATCGCCTGACCAATAAATCACATTCTTGATCTAAGAGACTAATGATTTCCTCGGCTAAATAATGTCGGAAATCCTGCAAAGCATATTTCATATCCACAACAAGCTCTAAGCGTTCTTTGATATCCATGTCGTCGCGAATAAACGCGTTATACAGTTCTTTCAGTTTTCTGGCTCTCTGTATCTCGACTGTTTCCATTGTGATCAATTTACCACTGCGACCATACCAAGCTACCGGCTTTGATATTTCGTCCAAGAAACGTTTTTCTCGAATCTTTCGGCTGTCTTCTCTCACTTTGACTCTGTAATCTTCAATGCATCGTAATAATTCCACTTCCTTATCAAGAAGCAATGAAAACTCAGCTATTTTTGGACCTTTAGAGTGTAATTGTGAGATCCTAGCGATTTCAGCGTGCTTCCAGCGATCCACCTGAAAATAATACGCTGTAGATTTATTGAGTTTTACAGTGGGGAAGTACCTAGTAAAATAATTATAAATTTTAGTACCTATCTTCTCTTGGATAACACATAGAAACTAGCTAAATATATGTATACACACACTAATAGACTAAGTATGAAGCATTGGTTACATTAGTATCTTATTTACCATTGCGTATAGTTGATCAAAATCTTCACGTGTTTTTGGAAAGGTTTTTGTGACAAGGTCCCGTCGAAGTCGTTTCTCCATAGCTTCACGTTCTAATCTTTCTTCCTCTTTCATCCTTTCTATTTTCTCCCTGAAATAAAATGTGTAAGGCTTACAAAAAAAAAACAATCCCGTAACGTATTAAACTTCATCTAAGTACTTCAACACGAAAATAACCTTTATCTTTTTGTCTGTTACGCATTGACGTCTAAACCACTCAGCCGATATTCATAAAATTTGGTATAGTATTTTTTTGAACTCCAAGAAATGAAATAGGCGACCATTTGCTGCCGCGATAAATAGACTTAAAAGCGGGCGCCGCTTCAGGCAAAACTAGTCAAGTATAAAACAGGTATTAACTAACATGCATTCCCGTAACCATCTTTCCACTTTTTGACGGAACTGGTGATGTCTGAAGGCTCGTTGTATGATGGAAGCATAATGATTGTGGTTCAGCCGTTTGATCATCGCGTTGTATGTCTCATAAGGTCTTGGGGTGACGATCCTGTCCGACACGTTTGGTACATAAGCGTGAACACTGTACATTTGGGTTGCGCGACTATAGTTTGTATCCTGGAATTGTTACACAAAATTTTCACCGTAAGCAGCTTATTCAAACATCTATAAGTAGGTAATTTATGGGTTTATTTTAAATAAATCACATAAAGAAAAAATCTTTACAAAAGCAGCTTTATTCGTTCATACGTACGTGTAACTTTCCTTTTTCTTTAGCCGTCTGCGTGTCCCGGCAATTTTTCTTTTCGGGAGGCAACTTTTCTGGTTTCTGCGGTGTCTGTGTATAGGCATGGTGGAACACTGTACCTGTAAATTGTAAGTTGGTATGTTACAAATTGTATTCAATTGGTTACTTATTATTGAACGAAATTAACGCACTATGGGCGTAGTAGCCTGGTGCTTTTTCGATCAATGCAAGCAGTGTAGGTTTATTTGATACGATGATTAAGAATTTTTTTGTCTGGTCTGTCTACTTAAAGGTGCTATTACAAAGGTAAAGTTACTAAGGTTTATCTGCAGAGGGCAGGTCGTCTTTGTAGAATTGATAAATATCGATTGTCTCAACTATGGCTGCTAATTTAATTATGTAGATTTCGTCAATAACAGCTATTAGATACCTTCGTGTTAACAAAAGAACTTACTTACTAACACGAGGGAACCTTTATAGATTATTGTGAGGCTCTTTCTTACCTAAAAAGAATATAATAATTATTTTTAAATTACCTGTATTGACATTCCTGTATCCGCCCAAGAAAGGTTTAGATATAGGTTCAGAAAATATTTCGACATTGATTTGTTTAATTGTAGTGCCAAACGGTACAGTCACAGTCAGCACGTCATTTGTCGGCAGCTCTTTGTACAATTTCTCTAAATTCAGGGTCTCGTTATTTTTCGTCAGCAAGTCAATCTCTACTATTCCGTACTTATCGTAATCAAGGTCCAAAACTGACATACGATCCTTTAATGGTCGGTCGTATCTTAACATGACCAAGTTACTTGGATCGGTTTGAAATAGCTCACCCAAGTTCTTCTTTATTTCGTGAATTAACATAATCGAGTGATAAGATCGAGTAAATGCAGCATTCTGATTGCGGACCTTAAACTTTATAGCTATGAAGGGCATCTGTTTCTTCTTGGGCAGTACAGCGTGGAGCAGTTCATGGACGTAAGATTCCTTTGGTATGGACAATAAGGAAAATGGTTCGGAGTCTTTTGTAAAAACGTCAATAGACAAGCCGCCGGGCGCATCAGTCTTTAGTTGGGACAATAGAGTCGTATCTTTCAGTACATTCCTATTTTTAGTTAACAAAAGGTTACTGTTTGAAATACTGAGTAGTTTCGCTAATTTACGTTTGACAAACTTTATAGGCGTTGACGAAGGGAAGACCTTGTTGTATATATCATTGGGGTTTATGGGCGATTTGAAGGACACTAGTATGTGGCTGATGGGGCATATTAAAAGCTCGGCATCTCTCGCCAATGGGGCCGTCGAGTACCGCGACTGAGATTCGTCGTTCGAAGGTACAGTTTTGTAAGGTGGGGCCGTGAGCAGCTTCTCTCGACCTAGTTCGCACTGGCAGCCGACCGCTCCTCTCGCACTATCTGGATTCGGTGATATTCCTAACAATTTATGCACGTCTACTTTCTTCATGATGCCACGATTCTTTCGCGCTAGCCAACTGATTGATTAAAAGATTAACACTAATAAAAAAAATGTATACAAGACTAGAATAAATAGGTTTTGGCAATTGACTTTTTTAACTGTTGCTAAGAAACAACAACAGACGGTTGCTCGGTAACCATTTTTACAGACTACGTCAAATAATGCTCTCCGCGTAGGTTACACGTTGAAGGTAGATGCACCATTAAAATATTTCTGTGACTGCAACAAAGACGAAGTAGAATACATTACAATTACTTTGGACTGCAAGGATAACGGGTAACCCTGGGTAACTACGTCTAGGTGACATCATGCCAACGGACACTGAGCGACTTGCTCGCTGAATCGATCTTCGAATGGGAAAATTATCTACTGTTATCCACAAACATGTATCACTAAATATTTGTTTTAAGTCGGGAATCCATGCCCTAAATGTAATTTGATTTTCGCCACAGACTTTCCTCCTTAAAATATGATGTTTTGAAATATATTTTCAGGAATCACTGTAAATAAGTTATCTAACTTATACACGTGGTTACGTGTAGATAGAATTGTGAAATTAATAGTTTTTAGTTACCCAGTGAAGAGCAGGCGTTGTTTGTTTCTTTAAAGAGCGAATTAACCGCTAAGCTTTTAAAACTAAACTCCTTTGTAGAATTTTATAAAAGATCCGAGTGTGCATTCAACGTTTATAAATAGGTAATTTTCTGGTTTGAAACTATTTCCTTTGTAAGTTTATAACTTTAAGGCAATTAGTTTTTTAGAGTCGGTTTATACTTACTAGGTACTGTAAAATGTTCAGTGTTTTGCTATCCATACACGGAAATAAAATATTATTGATCTACTACAACAGAGACCTAAGTAGGTGGTTGATAGTTAATAAAAATTGAGAAAACAATAAAATTACAGAGCAATAAAAGAGCGAATGTGCCGAGCATAGCTGGCGTGATATTAAATTCCTCCGAAAACATAAAAATGATTTTCGATCGTAAAACTATAATTTACAGACGTAAAAATGCGCTGAGTTATATGTTACTCCAAGTCTGAGATGTGGACTAGGAATATTGCATCGTATGGAGGGTGACGCCATACTTGCTTGCTATTATTTATTGTTCATTTATTTATTGGTACCGTCAGTCGACAGAGTTCGACTTAAGAAAGAATTGTATGTTATGATCCAAATGTAACTTTCCTTTTTTTACCTTCAACATTGAAAAATATAAAACTTGGAAAGGCGTTACTAAGGAATAACTATATTATGAGTTTAAGCCGATATACACACGTGCTCATAATTTTTTCATGTTCGCAAACATACAGGGCTAATTTAAAAGGAGTGCAGATATTCAATGTTGTAATCAGATGCATGACACTGATCAACTTTCCCCAAGGAAAATACCTAGGTCGAAATCATAAAATGGAAAATGAACTTGTCATACAAACCTGACCTGTTACGGTCAGGTGACTTATGTTTGTATGAAAAGATGATTTTAAGATTTCGACCTATGTTCCTTGGGGAAAGTTGATGAGTTTTATGCACCTGATTCCCTCGGTGAATATCCGCACTCCTTTTAAATGATTCCTGTATAGGTACCCCTGTAGGTACCTACCTGTTATTGAAAGGGGTGAACAGTACATCTTGTACAGAGTCGGTTAGAAAAATTCTAGCTCGAAATGTAATTAAATAATTGGCACCCAGTTTTTCCCATAAATCACTAGACATACGAAGATATCTTATCATTTAGCCAGTGGGGTAATAAGGGTATACTTACCTAATAGATCTCGTAATTCGGACGTTTTTTATGATTTTTGCTGTAGAATAATTGATGTAAATGATTAGATAGATATAAATTATTTTGTGCACTCATTTTGAGCTCTCATTTTATAAAACGTCCCTATACCAGTTTACACTTCACCCTCTTTTGGTTAGATATACCGTTTCGGCAACACCTTGTATAGTAATTAGCTTGGACAAAAGTATACAAAAGCTAAGGGAATTAGTCACTTTACAGTACTTTGTAGGGAATCTCTCCCAATTGGTTGACATTGTAAAAAAATACGTGTCTTATTTTAGACAACTCTCTAATTAATTCATAGTGTATCAAAATAAATAAAATCGGTTTCCGGCAGTTGGGTACATTCCTTGACGTTAGTCATTCAAGTAATCTCTTACATACACGAATTATAACTTTTTTTGTAGTACCTATCTCATTAAATAGCGATAATGATAATTAACAAACCGATTGCCTTTTTACATTGTAAGGAAGGGAATTATGGTATATTATAAAATTGGCTTGAGCAGATTAACATTAGATACACTACAGTATTAAAAATAGCTTTCAGGATGAATTAAACCATGCGAACCCGGAGCATAACCAATAAAAAAGAAATATTCACTTAAGACCAACTTTTCTAAGAATTTTTCACTTTTCACTGTAGCTATCTGAAGGCATGATCGGTGCATATCAGATTTCTAAACAGTTAAAGCGTACATAGCCCCGTGCGACGGGTCCGCTCGTATTATTGCGTTTGTTCGGTCTCGTGTGCGTACTGTAAACACGTGTTTTAATCAAGCCTGTTGCTTCGCTTCCGTTTGCTGCGGCCACTCCGCGCTCGGCAAAGAAAAACTTTGCATGTGTTTTATTACGACGGATGCGGACCACCCTCGGGGCTTAATTTCGATGTCGACCTGCCCCGCTTTAATTGTTTTATTCTATGATAGCAAATATAAAAATAAGGTTTAGGTTTTTGACATAAAATTGGGTATGGAGTTCCGGTTATATTTATAGAAGCGATGATACGTATAATATGTAACTTTTTAAATGTTTATGTCGTTATCCACGTTCGTAATCCATTTAAATTGAAATTGTCAATCCAGTTACGAATTGCTGCATTTAAAAGGACTGTCTGATGGAAAAGATTTTGCAGGAACTATTCTTCATAAAGTACATAAATCTTAGATCCAAGGTAAATCAGGACATTAGACAACTGATACCTACATCTGAGTCCTATACGTGTCACGAATTACGATCCATATTCTTTTAACTATACTTACCTTTTAAGTATTGCTGTATAATTTTCCTATGCCAGTAGAAACAGAAACATTTTTTGAATCTTATGATCACAATTTTTTTTTACTTTTATTATTTTTGTTTTTAAAGCATTAGATCCATTACTTTTATTGAATGAACCGTATCTGTATCTTGATATTTACATGGCAGTGTCGTTTGCCAAACTCGCAATCTTCCTGCCGGCCACGATAATCGAGATGAACAATTTTATTGCGCTCGCGGGCAGGGGTGGGCCGCGGGAGGGGCGGCGGTTCATTCGATTAAAGCTCGCTGTACACGGAAATTATCAAACGAAACGCACCGACAACTCAGCGGGCCGTGAGAGCCTCTACATTAATAGTTTTTGTTCCCCAACTCACTCGTTTCGTCGCAGAAAGGTAAAGTTTGGTCCAGTTTTTTTTCTTTTATTCACCGTTTGTTTTCAGACACCTCTCATTTTGAAACACTCTTTTGGGTGTCTCATATTCAATATTGAGCTCGTTGCATCTACATAATGCTTTCCTATTCGAGCGTGTATCTTTTGTGATTTAAAAATTGCGTTCCCTCGAAGAATAAGTTTCGTATCACAAACTAGTTTAACTGAACCTATGAATGTCATGCAGTTTTAATATATTTCTCCTCATTAGCGCTCGGTGCGTCATTCCGATGTCGGTCCAAACTGGAAGTCTGAAAATGTATTAAGTAGTAGGTAGTTACTTTTTTCAAATTAGTTATTTTGGTACCTAAATAATTTAGGTACAAATCTGTTCTCTTCTTATTCCTATGGACCTGAAAAATAAGAACGGTCTGTATGCACTTTTAAACAATGAGTTAGCTGCTAGATACAACTACATACAAACGTACGTCAAAATTCAAATTCAGTTTGTATTCAATGTTTGTTCAGATTTTCCAATCGCACCTCGCGTTAATTTGTTTGTACAAATTTTACCGCACCCGCAAACGATTCGATTAAAATTTAGCTCTATATTCAATCTAACTAACGGACGTTTTGTTAATGCGAGCATGTAAAGTTAACACGCAACACAAAGCCGCTCCGAACACATATTTAAGCGGACTTAATAGGCGAGCATTAGTCCGTCGCACGCTGCGGTCGCTACGTAGATCCATCGCCACTTTATTTGTAAGCGGCATTGCCAAATGATATTACGAATTGTAACATTGAAACAGAAACATCAATATGCTTAATGAGAGTTGATTAGCATCGACTACGTGCAAATTATGTAGTCAGACAACACGTTACAAATTGATGTAGCTGTATCGTATTCACGAAGGTTTCTATTGATGCTATATCCAGATATCAGAGACAGGCGCAAACAATTCAAATATATGATTAAACAGCTCTAGTTCATTAACGACAAATTGAGACGAGACTGTGTCCAAAATAGATTGCATTGAAATACTTAGACATTTGAAAATACACGACCCATTTTACTGTATCAGACGGCAGGAGTGAACGAATTTTTAAACAGTGAAAAGGTTTTCGGATAAAAATAATGATGTATAGAACGGATTTTAATATTGATAATTGATTTTTTCCACTAGTCGATCCCCACGCAAGCCCAGTTGAATTGAAAGCATCAATCGGACTATCATTAGCAGGTATTTAGCCTTTCCCCGACTGCGGTTATCAGTCAATTTGTCGAGTGCATTTCCATCTGTGTCCACTCACCGGTCCAAATATGCCCTATTAATTATTTATGAAATTAATACGATTGGCAAAAACAACATGTGTATGTATGTGGGGAGGGCGCACATGCATGCGTCTTTTATTCGATTATTGGGGCAGTGATTAGCGACGAGCCAGCGATATAGTAATTTATTCTAAACCGGTTTATATGAGTACTGGTTTCATACATCCGCCGGAAGATTTGGCCCAATTTGTAACTATGTACTACTAAGTACCTACTTACCTACTAAATAGAAAGTTAGATTTTAATAACAACTTAATTTTTAATTGCATTTTCGAGAGGTATTGTATCAATCTACATATTATAACGAAGCTGAATTATAGATTTTTTTAACAGGACGATGAGTGTTACCAATAGGATATATGCTGACATTTTGTTTACCTCAGCCTTTAAATGATGTCAGACACAATCTAGGCACAAAAGTATTTCACACAGCTGCTAGCCTTGTGTTTATATACGAATTAATGATGTTTATTAACCTTTAAGAGTCAGTCAAGAATAACCACTTAAAAGCACAAGAACAATCAAAAAGCACAGATTAGATAATAGTGCCCACTTAAGTTAAAGATTTCACAAAATAGATCTTGTTATATGTAATAAATTTAGATGGAACAAATACCTTGACCTTAAGGTTTTTATTTATAATTATTTTAGCAATAAATATAAAATGTTTATGTTATTTTAAAATTATATTCATATATTCTTCGAAAATAAGAATATAAAAAGTATACATTAGGTATCTGAAACAAAAATCTAAATTTAAAATATACAATAAGTATTTTAAGGTTATTGTGTAATGTAAATGGAAGATAATCGCTATCCTGTAAAAATGAAAGCCAACCACAAATTATTTTGGGAAAAGGCTAATAAAATAAATTATCAACGTGCTAGTTATTGTCATTACTTAGTCATTAGTTGATTGACACCAGTTTGTGCAAGAAAATAAGATTGTAAAAACACAGCAGAAATATAAAATGTGTACACAATGACATATGTATAATAATACACTGGTAACTAAAACCACTTGCAGTCCTAGATATTAATAAAAACGCTTAAATTCATATCTCACGTGTCGAGGTATTAAAGTTATAGTTAGGTTCTATACGACTGATTCATCTGAGTTTAGTGTAGTCATATCTCCGAGTTCATCACATATGCATATTATGACATAACTAGACGGGTTTTATTGCGCCACGGACAGACGTGGCCAAGGATTGGGGAGGCCGCAGTCGCGCGCCGCGTCTGCGATATTATGCGCCTAAGCAAGTACTTTAATATAACCACCTTTATGGCACTTCCGTACAGCAACTAGGTGCCGTTAATTCCGCATTTAGCTCGCAGAAATAAAAATATGAATGACTTGGTTCGTCTGTTTATTAATTGGTGAACTGAGTTTATGAACAACAGACTACAAAGAAACATGTAAAAGATTTTATTAAGCTTCCGTTATTGTGTGTTTGTGGTTAATTTGAATGTAATGTTGACTTAAATTTTACTCAAATAGGATCATAGAACACTGATAAGTAGCTACCAAGGTACTCAATAGCATAACACGTTTTCCTTATAATAAGTAATTAAGTAGTAGTAGTAGTAAGTATTAGGATTTCTACAAAAAATGACTCCTAGTACAATCGATCAGAAACTCAAAGTCGCATGGAATAATATACGACATTTTTTTATCTAAAATCTACACAACATTTAAAATGTAAGCAGACAAAATACGATGTAGGTACCTATATTAGAATATGGTATAAATAATTCTGGTTACTTGAAACACTTAAGACAGTTTTATTATACAACATTGAGCTTCAAACCGGTATAAACGATCCCCTCGCGTTATGCTACATAGTCGTTCCGATTGCGTAACTTTTTAATTTTTTGCATCCACAAAAGAAATTTCCTGACAAAGAGAACCGATTAAAATTTTGACGCAATGAGCGTGTTGGTTGGTCGTGGAACAAGAAATTAGCTGCCAATTGCATCGAACACACTATTATAAGTTGGGCCATTGTTTTACTGTTTTTAGAACTCGTTTGAAGTTATATTAACTCGCATACATTTACGGTACCGTTAGTCCCGTACGGTTGTCCGTATGTTTGCGGTAGATTCTCACATATAAGGAAATATAGCCAGGTTTAACAAATTAAATAACGATTCAAAATAAATTCTAATTGCATTTTGATGCCTGCAACACATACTAAGCACTACTTAAATATTTCAATCATTACACATTAACTTAATCATAAATAATTGCTGTTATAATAATCTTAATTAAGTGACACACAAATAAATTACAACTTGTTTACATCGATAGGTGTTGCTACCTACTTGCATTCAAATGAACACGCGGGTCAGTTTGACCAAAGCTTATTGATTTGTAAAATGATAACCCTAATGCCTTGCCGCATCCTCAGTCTGTGTACAGAGGCAGGCGGCCTCGCAAACATATTAGTATACGTGGGTAATGCCTAGTCAAACTGTCCCGGGTCGTGCGTGATTGTGCGGGCGTCCCCGGGATCTCGCCTGTCCACTACGCAGCGTCATCGCATCGTTGCATAACCATGGACTCTATAAAAACTTTCATCATTTTATTTATTTGTATTTGTGCAGCTGTTTGGTATTTTACAAAACATTTCACGTTTATTTGTAGTATTCGTATTGTTTTATAAGATAAGTGTCGCTTTATTTTCTGGCGTAGGCCGTTGACCTTCCGCTTTTATTTAATAAAACTAAGAAGGTTCGAGATAGGATTTCAACAAAAACAGAAAAAAACACGTCTTAACTTGTTTATAGGTCTTTAATTTTTACGACATTGTGAAACAGATTTATTATTACAGATAATTCTGACCGTTCAAGGCTTTATATCTTATCATTTGGAATAAATGCATTAAATAGATTAGTCCGATGCTTATATCGACGAATAAATTAAACCGGTGGATAAGTGTTTGGTATTCTAAAGTAACGGTGGCGGTTTCGATTCCTGTATCGATCGATAATTAATGTTGTGTGATTCAAAAACATAAAAAATTGTGGTTTCAATATTAAAATTCATCTTTTAACCACACCCATAAATTGTAATTCGAGTCAGAATGAAATTGATTAGGAAAGTCTGAAAAAGTTCTTTCTGCATGATGCCGAGATGAGAATGCTTAGTAGCCCACCTAGAGTGACAAAATATTATAGGGTTTCGAATAAGTACTTGAGAAAATTAAAAAAATACTTAGAAAAGTTTAGAGTATTCATTAGGTATCTAACAAACTTAGCAAAAGCTTTTTTGAAGTAACATTAAAAACTTTTTCTCATTGGTTCTTCGGCGATTAGGGTAATGACCGAAGAACCAATAAGAAAAAGTGTGCATACAAATTTAGAGGGATTAAAATTCATGCTAGAATAATTTCTGGTATCTAGTCTATCTAGTAGGTACATAATTTTAATTGTACCTAAATAGGACCCAAAAAATGAAATATAAAATTTTATAGGTCAAGAATAAGAACTGTCGCATTTTGTATTTTAATTATTTATTATATTTGATATTTAGTTTTAATAATTATTAATGATAAATTATGTTATTAATATTAATTATTTTTTGATTTATTGAATACAATACTTGGTATAATATAGTCATTTACAATAGAGCCTTCAGAGTCGGCTGTGTTGAGTCATTGCTTAGTACTTTACAAGTATTTTCTACAAAAATTACGAAGAGGTGTATTTTTGTACCCACAAACTGGGTTTTGAAAAATAAATTAGTATTTAAATATGTAGCGTTATACGAAGAAAGATTTACTACAATTTTATTTCAAACAGATTTCTAGTCAAAAATTTCTAGCTATCTACTAAAAATTTTTTTTTTCAACGATTTCTACTGGATACCTAATTAGCATTTGAGTTTCAAGAAGTTGTGTTACCACTTAACTTATTTTAACGAATTCTTATCGTTATTTTGTAAATTAATCTTGTTAATTTAGTGAAATAGTTGTTATGATAATGCCGAAACATCTGCTGAATCTAATTTCTTTGAATATCGTTTGCCATCTAAGAGCGTTGATTAGGTTCAAAGATTTTTTAGGTCTCAAAAGAACATAGTTCACTGTATGAGATACAAAGTTGATATTAATAGCTATAATCCAGTGTGTTGCTTAATACAAAAAAAGAAACAACTAGGTACTTATTTCATACATCTTAGAAAAATACAATTAATCAGTAGGTACTAGGTAGACAGTCCAGTTACTTGAAGTCAACTCATATAACCTGATCTGCGGCCGTACCATGACGTTTAAAGTAAGATTGTTCCATTCTTATTTCAGTGTGGGAAAGAGACAGAGTTATAAAGGTTATCTAGCGCCATCTCTTTCCCAAACTGGAATAAGAATGAAACAATCTTACTTTAAACGTCATGGTACGGCCCCTGGACTTAAAGTAACTTAAAAATAATGATGTTGTTTTTCTTTCATTTTCTGGTCAGCGAAAAATAAAGAGCTAGTACACACGTGCTTTAAATAATTAGGTCTTGAATCCAGTGGAACTTGCGTCTTTCAATTTTTGATTCCTTGGACTGCGTTTCTCACAATCACTTCAGACAGTACCACCTAAGTAGGTAATCGACAGAAGTGGTTCTATATGCGAATCTATGAATAGCGGTAACTGCAAACGAACATAAAAATGCACGTGTTTACCGACCCCACAGGCCAATATCCAACGGACTGATTGCTTCTTTACTGTTACACGATAAAAATTTTATTAGATGCTCATAAAATGTACTCTGACGACTCGCGGGACCCAGTAGCCAATATATTTGAAACTACCCTGTAACCGACCTTTATAAAACTTAAGACTTAAATGTGTGCTTTGAACAACCATAATGTTAACCAATCCGTTATGTGTTCGCCGTATCGGAAAAACATTTCGGAGAAAAATAACATGTTTTTCTATTCTATGTTTATTATGAACCCTTAACACGCATCAAAACTGGAACCTGCTATTTGACACACTTGAGAAACAAAAAATAAGGAGATATAACAACAAAATGAATAAATTAAATTAGTCGAATTTTGTTCTATTCCAAACAAAACAAATTAATAAAAAAAAATGAAAATAAAAATCATGGCCGGTTGGGCGGCCCGTCGAACCGTTCAAATCGTTTAGTAAACATCGAATAGGTCGTGTACAAGTGTGGTACAACGATTTTAATCGAATGGAAACGGAACAAAGTGAAAATGTACACCTCAATTATTCCAACAGTCGCTTGTGGACAAATATTCATAGGACCACGTGGGCACCGGTAACGTGCACAATGTGAACAAAGTTTTGATACAATTGTTAATCACCCTGTAAAATTGTTTGCACTTATTTGTACTTGGTCAGTTTTTTTATTCCATGAAACTGTATTCAGGCTCCACAATGAACATACTTTTCATGCACATATTTATTTTTCTGCTTCACAAACGAATGTCTTCCTTACTGGAGTTAAGGAAGTAATTGTGTAAGCAAAGACAGTTGTGGATGGAACACAATATGTTAAAGCTGCGACAACCAATATCTATGATATATCTGATATCATATGATCAAATGACGGGTATGTATAATTGTATATTATGAGTAACTAAGAAATAAAATCCGAAAAAAGAAAATAAATAATGCCCTACAAAGTGAAAAGGGGTCTTAGTTAACAACTTGACACTATTTAATGTTAACCAATTATTTAAAAAAAATCGCAAATACGTACTCATACGTAATTGATTTGTTCATGATTACCCACACTAGCTGTTTAAACTTACAAACATTGACATCAATTAACTCACTACCTCGATTTTTTTTTGTAAGTTTAAACAGTGAAATAGTATATTATTTATTATATTAATTTTACCCACACGACCATTTTTTTAAAATCTTTATAAATTTAAAAAAGGTTACAAGAAATCGCAGCGTAGTTGAGTGTACCTAAAAGAATATTGCCTTATTGGGTTGTCCATTGTAACTTACAGCGAGAAACGTAGGCAATTAAATTAGATGCCCGTTCAAATTGAAAAAGTTAATGGATTCCTAATAGAATTTTTTATACACCCATCATCCTATGAAAGGTGTAATATGCTTTTAGTTTTAGGTACATATTTTATCAATTTGTAAGTTGTATGTTTTTTCTACTCATTGATAAAAAAGTACATACTAAGAGAGTTTCAATTTCTCAGTAACTGTATAGGTACTTTTTGTGTAAGAATTGGTGGTTAATACAAACACTTATTAAGTAGAGTATTTAGGTTGTAATTTTTAACTAAACTCATAGCTTCCTTGTTCGTGAATAAGATGTATCTCAAACCATGCTAGAACTGGCCTTTGCACTGCAGTGAGTCAACAATGGCTAACTAAAAAAATGATAGAACGCAAATTAATAAACCTTGATTAGAACATAATGTGGTCATCTCATTTTTTATAGAAGAAATGTGTTTGAACGATTTTGTATCTTTACATAATTTAATCGTTGAAATGAATGGCAAAAGCTATTGTCCCACAAAAACCAAACGTAAACTTATATTTTACTGACGTTTATGACGTGCGTGGGTCGAAACTCAAAATTAAATATTTGTCAACCGTGGCCACTGCTTCGGTAGTAAAGCTAATGAATATGTAAACTATAATAACAATAGTTTATTATTGTAAAACCTCATAAAATAACTTCATAAAACGTAAAGCTTGAGTCCGTGGCATTTGGCTTGGTTGGAGTCGCCTCCAATAAAATACAAATAGAATCGATTGAAATGCAGGACAAACCGCGCTGTTTACTTGATGCCGATGCCGACCCGATGTCGTCCAAGGCAACGATAACTAAGATTGCTTTTTTCAGTCTCCAATCGCTTGTAAATTGTTTTTGTGCAAATTAAAACTTCCATTTAAAAGTAATAATATTATTTAGAGATTATTTGTTGCAGTCATTTTAAATTAACATTTATGAGCTAAGCGCGTGTAATTTAATAAAAGCAAAATTAAAGACTAAAAAGGTGTTAGCGCACTGACACAAAATAAATAAAAAATATCCCCTAATTTAGCATGTTTATTGCACGCAAGTCGTGTGCAACTCACACCTATGCCTAGTTTGCCTAGGCACCAGTAAAGTTAGCAATTTGCTTCAAGACATGGTTTCATCAATTTGTTTCCCCCTCGGCTATTCCTAACGTAATGCGGAGTTGATCGCGTATTAGTATATTTGGATGAAATCCTTCACGCTTATCAATAACCCCTTAATTAAGTCTGTGAAGAGGTATTAATGCGATAACAGTTAATTAATAAACGATCAAGCACCATTGAACCAATAATAAACTAGTATTCCATTCAGTGATAATCTGGCAGAATGGCGATTAACATGGGACTCACGCTGAGTAAGCTAATTTAGTTACCTATGTTTTTTATAATTCGGCCTACTGATATTATTGAAAAAAGCACGAGACGTTCTGTAATAGATACTGATAAAGAATAAGATCGTTAAGTTTGTTTTTTATTTTCTCCCATGATCTCTTATCGATAGCAAGTTTCTCTGAAACTTATTTTGATTGGAGCTATTATTTAAATGAATAGGTATTGTGTTTTTATTTCATAAATTTATTGTTGTTTTAATAATTTATTTTACTTTTCAGTATCTTTTTTAGTCGTTCTAATATCAGTGTGTAGCAACACATCGCAAGAACACATGAGTTCTGAAGATATAAATGATATACTGGATAAACTTATACAACAGACTAAAACAAATGAAACTGGTCCTAATATTGATATCATGGACACTTACATGCCTTCCATAGATCCACAACCAGGTAATAATTCTAACATATATTACTTCAAGACTTATATGGCACCTCAAATAAATTATAAAAATAATAATAATGATAGACTAAATGTTGCTCGTCGATCAAATAAAACTATTCAAGGTCGTGACGTTAGTAATAATGAAGATGCAACATTCGAAGATGAACCATTTCCAGATACAAACAGAATGTCAAGGAAATCTTATATCGAATATAGCAATCAGAATCGTGTTATTCCTAGAATGATATATGATCGTCAGGCAAATCCATACACAGAATACGAAGCAGAAAATTTCGATGATCAGTACGAGATAGACAATTTGATTAAAAAAGAATTGGCTGCTGAACAAAATGCACTTAAAGACAATAAACCATTATCTTTTACACAACATGCTCGTCAGAAACAACAGCTTAGCGTACTACACGAATACCCTGAAATTATCATCGACCATGTTACCTACGATGATGACCAAAATGAACAAGAATTTAATAAAAACAGATTAATCAAAATAAAAGCAACTCATGATCAACGAATGCAAAATCTAGTAAAAGGAGAAAAAAACAATAAATTTCTTAATGCACAGAAACCCATATTGAAAACACGCTATAGTATACCAGAAGAAGAAATACAAATGATCGATCGTTCGCCACAAGCTCCCATGGAACAGTTTATGCCAAGAAATTACTTAACACCTGAAATGCAAGGTTTGATTGAGTCAATCATTCAAAAAAAAATATTGCACGATGCACTTTTAAAACAATCTACAGAAAATGAATCTAGAAAACAGAATATGTTACTGGAAAAGATTTTGCAAAAACTACCTGAAATTAGTCAACCCAATATCAATGTGAAAAGTTCGTTCCATCACGACAGACTGACTCCATTAGAAATTGAAAGATTGTCAAAACTAAGAAGTTCTTTAGAGTCTATACATCGCAACATCGGCCACCATCTTTCTAAACCGTACATGAAATCTCTGGTGCGTAATAAATGGGGACTACACAAACATTTATTGGGGTCTTTAAAGCGAATGTCCAAATCTGAAGGAGTTAAACGGTCACGTCATATAGCAGACTTAATTAAAAAAATTATGTCTAAGATGGATTACCAGCCTGTTTATTACGATGTGTATAGGAAATAATTTAATATTACCTTATTTGTCGCCACGTAGTACCTATACAATACTTTAATAATTAAACCTTAATTGTCTATCTGATAAGTGAGTTCACAAAAAGTTAGAGCAGCATCCTAAGAAAAGCATTAAGTTTGGTTTCCTGTATGAATTAACCCATGTACGTATTTCTCCTAAAACATTTTTGTCATATTTTTCTTTTTATAAATAAAGCATCTTTCAAGCTCCATTATTTTTTTGTTTTATTTTAAAATGACATTCCTATTAAATTTAACAACGTTTGTAACATTGAATCTCATTTAATTTATAATTATTAATTTAATGATTAAAAAAATCTTTGTTCGACAAAAATGTTCGTATTAACGAATAGAAGAGAAAATGTTGCTTAACGATAACTTTTATGTAATAATTAGGATTTGCAAATGTTGTTCATAATCAGTCACCGGCAGCTAGTTAGCGAAGTTGCGACTCGGAAACACAAAGAAGCTATCCGCAGTTCGCAGTCTAACTAGTGAGCAGCAAGCAAACACGATCAAACCGAAGTCCAAACTGCGCTCAAAGATCTAGTTAGCTGCGGGGATGACTCCACTGTTCATTGCCATGTTTGCTATTTGCTGACGTGGTTAATAACGATCTGCCAATGAGTTCACAACACAGAAGGAGGTGTAAATCTGTATTAAGTGTGCTTTATGTTGGTGGTTCTTGTGCTGAATTAATTAAAGACAAATCTCGTTTGTTAGCGGATATCTACAGCCTGCCTTTCTACGTTGACTAGTGAACTCTGAAGTATGGTAACCACAACACTTACTCCTTCTTATATTTCGATTTTTTTTAATATGCTTTTTTATGTGATTGCTGTATTTTAACTCAACTAAACTTATGAGTTCTGGTTTAATGTCATCAATACCGTTACGTATGTTGATCTAAGACGTTTATATAAAAACAATGTACCCGGTAATATGTGTTCTGACACATAACATGTAACATTATAAATAGTTCAACACTTCTTTTTTTTTTAAAACGACGCCCGCACTAACGAATTTAGTCCTTGTGTCACGGGGTTTTCACAAACATTCAAATCACATGCACACCCAGACTTGGAACAAACATCTGTGGATCACACAAATGCTTGTCCCATGCGGGAATCGAAACCGCAGCACGTCGCGCACAGTGGTAATTAGCGTGGTGACCTATACCATTCGGTTATTCGTGCAGTCAAAACTTGAAGTTCACACACACACGCATCCCATCGAACATACTCTACTAATATAATATTTTTGGAACGCGAAGTTCCTTATCGCGCGTTGTGAACTAGACGGAAAAAATTCTTACGAAAAGTTGTCACGACACTTTTTGCTATTGTAAGCTGTGCGCATGTTTCTCTGTCTGTCTGTCTTATTACCTAAACATTTTAATATTATTAATAATAAATTATTATTTATAATTTATTATAACTTAAAAAAAATAAAATTTTATTACAATTCCTTCACTAATTAATCGAAAGGAACTTCGTTCCATCCGGGTGTCCCTTGACACCTCTCAAAGTTTTTCTATTTAAATATATATTATTTAGTCATATTGTATCAATGTTGTGAATTACCGTTCAAGTATTGACACTAACATTTCTAGTTCAGCGATCGCCGGTCACAACTGGTCGCTTTCTGTTGCTAATAAAAACTTAATTACACGCCGCAGGCTGTATTCCCGAATGAAATGTTAAAGTTCATGATCGCCTTTTTTGCTCTATCATTACGGATACAATTTTATTTAACTTTATAACGGTCTGATGACTATAACTTTAAGATTTGAAGTACCATTTTGATACGAATTTGGGCAGGAAAGAAGGCTGAGATGCAAAGTGAATTATTAATTAATTTTAATACATTATGCTAAACATAATTTAATCTTAATTTTAACATAATTTGATTATGATTGACTGGCCTGTTGGTCTAGTGGTTAGTGACCATGACTGCGAAACCAGAGGTCGTGGGTTCGATTCCCACCCAGGAAAAATCTTTATGTGATGAGCATGGTCATTTATTCCGTGTCTGGGTATAATTTATCTATATTATGTATTTAGAAATACATAATTATGCTTATCAGTGGTCTGGTCACCACAGTTAATAGTACAGGCTCAGATGACCGTCTGTGAGGTGTCCCGAAATGTTAATATTAAATATTATTATTAATCATGATATTTCCTATCTACATCAAATTGAAAACGAATAAGTATATTTATAATTTTGCTTGCACGTGTTGTGTTCCGGTCACAATGTGTGGCGCGGGGTGCGGGGGGAGTGCATTAATTTTTCACTGTTGGCTGTTAGCAGTACATTATAACAAGACAACTTCACACTCGCAGTGGGGGTAATCCTTGAGCGCGTATTTCCACGGCGCGTGTTAATCTCCGTGAGGAGCTTTCAATAGCGTTTCGCATATAGAAAAGTTTCGGTGAAAATGTTTGAAACTCCTCACCGGTAACGTAGGGTAAAGTTGTATGTTAATGTATTTCCTCTTTGTATCTGAACTGTCTGCTTGTTAAACGTACAGCTAAGTGTTTAATATGAGTTGCAGAAAAGACAAAGTTAATTTATTATTGTTCCGTATATTGATCGACTCTATAAATTTTGTCTCGGGTATACTGATTTATATGTTGTGATACATAATAAAACATATTATTCGGTCGATGAATACTTGACCGACAAGTCCTTATCTTAAAAATTGTTTATATATTGTTAAATATAGTTATAAAGATTTGTGTTGTTTTAGTTTTATTAGTTTTTAAGTTCTTATTTGTACGTCATGATTGGCAGGACATAGCGTTCGATAAAATATTGTAACATCTTTGTAATATACACCTATGTTCTATATTAAATACATTTGAATTTCAATTCGTTATTTTAAGGACCAGTAATTTTTCCTTGAAATTAGTTTGTGCAGAGCATGTCACAGGACGTAGTTTATAAAATTGTATTTTAGTTGACTCGGTGTGTTTATATCAAAACTGTTTTTGATTTAAACATGAAATATATAACGTAGTCCCAAGCGCGGCAACAGCTTTTCTATTAAACCACAGAGTTAGAGTTATAATGAACTGCAATAATCCGGGCTAGAACAAAGTAAATATTTTCTCGCGTATGTGGCTTTTAAGAAACTTATACAAATCCAATTTATTTTCCATTTCCTCACTTCATGAAAACTTAAATATGCTCGCAAGGTAAACCACTTTGAAAGCAATCCTTTGATCGTGGTTATCTCTTTATGCAAAACTCTATCAAAATGTGTTGCCTCAAATACTTACCTTAACTCTACTTTATATGATACTCAGAAACTTATTTACTTTAACTTGACTTGTCAGACGACCTGACTTAGACCCTTTTTAGGTTTTAACATCTTAAACAAGTATAATTTAATTGTTTTCTTTCTCATCCAATTAATTAAAAGGAAGTGGAAAAAATGTATTTAAAAAAAATCCTTCTAATTAATTACTCCAAAAACGATTCTGAGAATATAGACAACAAGTTCAAGATAAAAGAAATTGTTCTAGCTTATCTTTCCATAAGGAATGCTAAAATAGAGTCGGGTAGAGGCGATCTTAATAAGAATTCAAACGACAGAGCAGGTTACAGGCGCTCAAGTTAATCTGGATAAGCGAACTGAATCGGGAAGGCATCATTTCATTACCCACTATCGCATCCGTTTGAACAAAAAGCATATTGTGCATAATACAGAAGCTACGTACGAACTTGTTTTACGTTCCTTCCTTTATCTTTTGCACCTTTTTGACTTGTTACTTGAAGGTAACAAAAGAAAGGAACAGCTACATTATGTTTGTAAGCTATATTGTACCTTTATTTAATGCAAAATTTGTCAGCATGATTACAAGTTCCAAGATTTTCAAATCTTATAATCTCCTAACAAAAGCAGTCATTTGATGTCCGGTGTTAACAATAAACAGCTGTATTTAAGGTTTGGACATTTAAACTTTTTAGTAGAAAAGTTACGTTTTTCATAGAAATACAGGAATACTACAAGAAAACAGGTGATCCAAATCACTTTTATTTTTAATATATGTTTTTGTTATATTAATACGAAATGATGATGATGAATATGAATTCATTTATTTACATATCCGAGCAAATAAAAACAATATTATTTTGCTATTAAGAACGCGAAAATGTTCACATTTTAGAACACGAACAAAGCCTGTCACGAAAAGTTAAACACCTGTCTCGTTTTCAGAGCATTCTATTCCCTACTGAACGGAGTTTATTGATTTTTGCCTAAAACTGGAATCGGATCAATTATTGACACAAACAAGAAAGTCTAATGAATAGCTGAAACGTGTTTAATGATAGAAATACTTCCAATGATACAACACAAGGCAACAATGCATACAATGCAACGTAAGTAGAAACTGAATTCTGTCGCTTATTTTTTATTTTGCCATTTGGAAATACATAATCATTTAAAATAGCCAGTTTTTCGCGTTTAAGATTGACGATCGCCTGTTATTCTTTAAACTTATTGCAAATTCAATTGAAAAATGAAGATATACATTTTTTTTTCTTTTTTATAACAAACTTAGGTACTGCTAATGTTCTGCAGTGTCTGTACGTACCTTTAAATTTCGAACATTTTGGTCCGCTGTATAATTGAAACGGAAGGAAACAATGTAACCTCATCACAGCACAGTGCGATCAGCATAATATTCGTAGTTCAAGTGTCCGGTAGAGCGTACACGTGTACAACGTACTTTAGACAACAGACTATATTTCTGCAAAGCAAAAAGACTGCAGTGGTATTATTCTTAGTACTTTATTGTCTTCAATTTAAGAAACTGTCTTATCTTGCGCACCTACATACATTTGTATAGTGAATACTTTTTCTGTTAAAATAATATTTTAATCAATGAATATAAAAAACACGTCTTTCAAAACATTTAAGAATCTACGCAAGGGTATTTAATTATATCAGATACGGAAGCTGCAAAATTTTTAATTCACAACAGGCGTCGTTCGCGAGGTAGCTCTCCAAAGTTTATGGATTGTGTATGAGACATGAATTAACTTAGAAAAGTAGTTCGACATACCGTCATACACAGCCCCGCTCAGCGGAATCACAAAGAGCAAAACATTAACACGAGCTAGTTACTTATCTGAAAAGCGATTGCGAAGTTTTATACACTTTTGTACGTATTTTCAAACAAGTTAATAATTTCGCGAGTCGATTAATTTTTTGTTTTTAATATTTTTGCTGCTGCTAGTTGTGTTGTGTATGTGAAGGTATTAATTATTAACTAATCATGGTGTCTGGGTTCTCAGATAAAATAATAATTGTTATTTTTTAGATTTTAATATTGAATGGGCAAAAACTTTGCCATCTATTTTCAGTTTGTTTTAAATTATGGATGAGAATCGCTACGCTAAATGATTCTCAAAATGAGTATATTATTTTATACCTTTCTTTGTAATTTACTTCCAATAAAAGTATATTATAATGAGAATATTCAATGCAGTTCGCAAAATAAAACATAGCAGTACAACATAAATGTATACTTGTTTGCGGCATAAATAAACAAAGAGCAGATTAACGTCTATTTTCAGTGTCAATTAACTTAAAAAAGAGTTAAAGTGTTAATTTACAAAAGTAATGGTGATAGAGAGGGTAGATGGGTTGTCGACTAGCCAATTACGATTCGTATTCTTTATTTAAAGGTCGACAGGCACGCAGTGACAAGCTTTGACGCTGATTGCGGGCCACTGATAGTCCCTAGTCGCTGCGTGTCAACTGCAAAACTGCTTGCTAACAATTAATTGATAATGTTTTTACATCAAAATCAGTCGTCAGATCTATTTAACCTAGCTGTTGGGTATGATTGATGAACATAAATATTGTTAGACGTAATTACAAAGTAAATCTAAAATGAAGGTAGACTAATATTATCCTTATTTGCCACTCCTTACATAGTCACTTTCGATTAGGACGGCCAGCTGAACATGCTACCCGATCGCTGTGAGTAGTATAAATTATGCTGTGTTATATTATTGCTGTTTTGTATTGTCGTTTGATATTAATAAATCACAGGTAAGCAAAAAAAAAGTTAAAATATCGTTAAAAAATTTAAAATTTACAAAGAATTTAATCGGATTAAATGGTTTTTGAAATATTTATTGCTGACAACGTTCCTTGCATTCGACGGTACGATACTCTTAATATGTTGTAACTATGTTAAAATAATAAGAATTTACGGCAAGTCATAAAAGGTTATTTTTTTGTTTTAGGCAACAATCGGCATCATCGACGTTGTGATGACATATACTGATGACATATACTTATGATAATAAGCGTGAACCTGCATGAACTCATCGACATCAGAATGTATCGATACTTTTTTTAGTTCACTATTGGTAGTCAATTTATCATGACGTTCCTTGCCCGCATATGACACCTTTTAGTAGCACCGATAATCGGACCAATTCGGTTAAAGATACAATTTCTGACCTACTTTTTGAATGAAGTGTTCTATATTTCTCCAATCATAAAATCGGTCACCAAATCTGAGTTGGGTGAGTTGACTTATCCTTTACGTAAAGTAATGTATTCGTCTCACAAAGGTAAACCTTATACCAATAAATAGATAAGAAAAGTTAAAAATAATTTACCTATTTAAAAAAAATATCTGGCCCTTTACGTCAGTGACGCTTACTGCATCTATGAAGATACCTGCAGGTATCAAATGCGTATGAACATAGAGATAGAATATACAGTAATAATATCTCTATGCGTATGAATTTATACCAAACAGTTTTAAACAAAGAAACAATAATACAGTCTAAAGTATGTCACTGGAAAACCTGTCCATAATCTTTTTTAAAAACGACTTGCAAAATTTTCAGCTGTAAAATCTGGCATTTCAACCTGCTATGAGCATAAAACGTGAAAACGTGTTCAGAGACTTTATTTTTTCAAGAGGGCATACACTTAGGTACCGTAGGTGAGCGCAAGTTACGCTTGTTTTACAACACTTTAAAACAAGGCACTAACGTCTTGTAGAGGGTGAGCGCGAACCAACGAAAGAAAAAGAATGCATACCGGTTTATGTTTGCGGTCTCCCAGACTATTTTCAACCGAAATAATTAAAAGTTTTTACGATCGCCTCTCTAGTATCGTGTAAAGAATCCTACGACGCTCCTGGTAACTGTGTGAATACGAACTTAGCACTAAAGTCGGGTTATTGAGGGCGTCTCAAAACTCAAATGATTGCGCTTCTACCGGTTGTAAACATACATGTACACATTAAAAAGAAAACTAACTCACACTGTCAAGCATTCTGTGTGGTGGTAAAAATCGGGCTTGTTTAACACACGGAAAACATGACAGGGTAAATACGAAACTGATATAATATTGATATAAAGTGACATCGATTAATCGAGCAAAGGCCACAGGCGAAAAATACCATAAGTGTGGTCCCATGCAAATGCGAGCCGATCAATTTTTAATAGTTCGCGTAAATATGCATAGAGAGGCAATTTACGTTTGTGAGCATGAGTTGATATCAATTTCGGTGTTCGTTTTTGCAAAAGAGCCATTTCAACAAGGTTAATTGCGGGTTATTTCATTTACAGTCTGTGATGGTACCGCTTAGTAAAGAAATCTCGGATTCATAATAGAGATATTAAAAAGAGCTTTTAATTTTTTCTGGTTAAATAATTGCTTGTATTGGAAATGCGTTTGTGCTATATTGGTTTTGCTTTAAACTTAAGTTAAAATTAAATCTTGATATTTGATTTGATGGAATACTTTACTTTAGTAATTTTAAGTGGTCGAGTTACGTCTTCTACTCCATAAGAGGGGTAATGTAATCTTGTGTCGGAAACCAAATTGCAAAATCATTGCTTTTTTTTAATCAAAAGCTTTCTATGAATGTGGGTCTAATTTAATATGTGTTTGTGAAATACAAAACTAGAAACAGTAGATTATACTATCTATAGTATACTTTTCAAACTATAATATAGTATCTGCAGGCACCATACACGCTTCGTCTTGAGCGCTGACTGTCCTCGTACACTCCCAGTCGGAGCTGATTCGTCTCATACTTTACGACATTAAGTGACGTGCTTGTGCGCTTTCCATATAATTTTCCTTGCCGCTTTACAGCGTCGTTTTCGCCCATCGTAAAGACTTTTAATTATATCTGACGAGGCAAAATTTGACCCGACCGTTTAAACCTTATGCATTCTTTGCAGTAACTGTTTTAGGGGACCATTTCAACTTAATGGGTTTGGTTTTAAAATAGTTATATGTATCTACTACATTTTTCCTATAACATATCTCTATTGAGACAAAATGTTAATTTATACATCGAAAATAGAAACTTGCGACCTCGCCACGTCGTACATCTGAAATATTTCTAACTTTATTGTGTGGTGCGATTGTCAGAAATCGACATTGTTTTTAGTTTAAATAAGCTGATTAAAAAGTTTGTTATAATAGCCACCCAGAAGTTGCGTTATGAATACAACGCGTTTTGTACGAATTGAAAGGAGTTTACTGATAAGCAAATTGTTTCAAAACAAAATTATGTTGTGCACTGAGACACAAAGCTGACTTCAAACAGGGTGCAGATACATTACATACATCTGTTCAAAAACTTGATATAGGGGGTGCAATTAGTCGATTCTCACGCGCTCGTCGTGTTCTTCATCACATGCACTCGTACAAAAACGTGTTACGTGTTTGATCCAATTAGAGTGTATTTACATAAACGTGTCGTTTACAGCTCCACTTTACCGATCGCTGCATCTGCTGTAAACTTTTAATTGCGCGTCTCACGCCACAGCGGCCAGCACTCGCTACGCGGACTACGCGCACGTAGACGCTCTACGAAACAACAGTTCGCCGTAGCCATTATTGTATTATCTGGGGAAGCTGTCATAACTATGACAGTAGTAAATAATGTTATGTCAAAGGTAACTTAATAAAAATCTTTTGAGGCGAACAACGCGGAACCCCGTGTTTAATGTTAAGAAACTTTGGTCTCTAATTAGTACTGTATAATTGACATGTAAGTGTGTCTAATCAAGTTTTAATTCGGAGTTTAACAGAGATTCCAGCGGGGAAGTCATAAGCTACACTTCATGCTAGTGGTAAATAATGCAATTTTCTCATCTAATTTGAACTAGCGTTTTAAATTCTCCTAAAATCTAATAAAGCCAAATTAGAATCCAATGGAGTCCCGGCTAAGGGTGTGGTCGGAGTTCTCGCTGGCTAGTGCATTAAAATTATACATTACATACATTTTCATTCCTAACGCGAAAATTGTTTTTAGGCAATCAACATTATATCAAAACTTCTTATGTTAGTAAGCAGGTATAACGTAGACAAATGTAGGCGAAATAAAGGAACAGGAAAGATTGTAAAAAAAACAAATGAATTAATTAATTTTCTTACAATTTTTAATTTAACTATAATAATCGAGATGACTAATCTTAAAGATAAAAATTATATAATAGGTATCCTATTAAAGATGAAACCTTTATCCGGTTGCAGTATTCCGTGGCGAGTGCGGCTCACCCCTGCCGGACCCTCCCGACACTCCCCATCCAAATTAGACCGGCACGTGTATAATTTATTGAGATCGGACGAAAGTTTTCAGCTAATTATTATATCCCGTATTCCGATTGACGGAACTATATGAATACCTGATTGACGTTTTTTTATAAAAGTGTCAGTTATAAATAGATTCATGTGTGTAATAGATACTAGTCTAGACTGATGAGATATTTAATATACTTTTGGTTTATATGAAACAGATTTAAACTGTTTATTACTATGTATATCTATTTTATGTTTATGTATGTTTCTGGATAACATGTATTTCGATTTTAAATACTACCAAAGTATTAAGTACTACATTATTAATAAATATTGATTTATTTAATACTTCATGCACTGTTAACGGACTTAATGCCAGAAGGCATTCTCTACCAGTTAACCTTAGGGTGATGCAGGGACAGGTAAGTAATAGATACAGAACACACAAAATTAATACAATATTGTATTTATCACGGAATTTTCATCTTGTTTATCGAGACAACATGGTCTTGCTACGAGTCTAAAAATATTACTACTACAAAATGTTTTTTAATACCATTTTCCTTCTTTAAGTAATAAACCTTCTACTTGTATACGTAAATGTTACACGTACTGGTTTGAACATCAAAAATGTGACGTCATATATTCCCAATAAAAGACATTGTTATAGTTAGATGAAGTTTACTTGAATTGGGAGCGCGTGCTAAATATACGAAGGTACACTACATACATTGATCAAAGAGGCATAATGAAGAATGACAGGGGAGTAAACAAGGGAGCGTTCATAAAATATGTGAGATGTTTAAGGGGGGGGAGGGGGTCGAGTCAAATCTCATCTAATCTTACGTTGGGGATAGAGGGGGTCTCGGCAAATATCACGCAATTTTTTTCTGATAGAAACAAAAAAAAATATACTCTTTTAGTCCATTTAATCCAGATTGTACATGCTTAAGTTAAATTTTTATTACACTTATAATTAAAGTCTCAGCAATATTGTTTACTAGTCTTAACTAGTCGTAAATAAAAGCACGAAGCAATTTTTTTTTGCTACAATAACAATCCAACGCGTTTACGTAAGAAACCCACATTTAAAAATCTCACGTGAGATTGGGGGATGGGGGAGGGGGTTGAATAAAATCTCACGACATCTCACCAGGGGGGAAGGAAGGGACAGAAAATTAAAGAAAACACCTCACGTAATTTATGGATGCCCCCCAAGGCATCCAAAAATATTAACATATTGTTATTCTTAATATAAATCTTCTTTTTGTGGTGTCAGTGATCCTGAAATTCCTTTTAGCTAAAAAGTCACTTCCTGGTTTGCTCGGTCACTGACCTCCGTCACTTCTTAGGGACTGCAGAATAGGCAGAACTGAAGATGCGCCAATGAATGGTAAGATGAACAAAATTTTTGCACTTTGTGGTGCTTATTATCTACATAATTATGTCTACATTCAGCAGTTGACATCGATAGGTTGAAATGATCATGATGATGTTAAAAAACCTAATATAACATAACAGTTACCAACGATATTTGAAAGTGTCATTTACAAAGTACTAAGGTTTTAGTATTTATTCGGTATAGATATTTATAATAAGCCGTTGGTAATAAACCGCAGAGTCCCTAAGGAGTTCCGACTATGTAATTACTGCAATAGCTTTTCTGTCCTACTGACATAAAGTAAAAGAAATACGAAGTAAAATCTAGTGGTTTTTAGGGTTCCGTACCTCAAAATAAAAAGGGAACCCTTATGGGATCACTTTTTTGTACGTCTATCTGTCTAGTAGTCTATCAACACGTTTATCTCGGTAACGCTTGGGGGTTTAAAATTTAGCACGGACTATTCCTTTGAAGCTATGAAAAAATAAACTTATGAGTTTTCGTAAAAAAAATATGTGGCCATTTATATCGAAAAAAACCTATATCTTTCGTCACTCTCAAGGAATTCATAATTTCTAGGGTAATTTGTGATTAAATCATAAAAAGCTTTTTCACGGAACCCTCAATGGGCAAGTGCTTATGACTCACTAAGACCGTTCTCGCACTACGTCCGATCCGAACCCGTTAATTATTGTTTGTGAAAATGAAATTGAAACTGTATAAATTATTACATCTGTGGACAATCAGATTATAATTTTTAGGTGGCACCAAACTAAATATCATAATTCGTTTTAAAATTTTAGGTATCAATTACGTATAGGTACAATATCTAATAGAAATCGATTATGCTTATTAATAGTAATAGCTTATTTCTATTATGTTTGTACAATAACCATTATTCCGATTGATTCCTCAAATACTAATTAATACACTAACTAGGTTTCACAGGTTATAATGCATCGCCGACAAAATCTAATCTAAATCCGTTTAGTATCACGTGATACCATTGGTGTTTACTTCGATACTGAATTGAGTTATTTTACCAATTTAATCATCAAAATTACTACGGCTTTTTATAAATGATACTAGCAGTATAACACAGTCTATGCAAGTAATAGGTAGATATGATTTAAAATATAATAACAATATCGAATCCCTTTTATTGAATACAAAATAACTTAGTGTACTTAAAAATAAATAGGTCTCGTTCCAGAAAAATTAAGGTCCTTTGAAGGTTGTAATACTCTACTTTCTTACTAGACTATCGCTAAGCGACTATAATGGAACTTTTTAAAAAGTATATTATCGTAGCTATTTGTTTATTTAACGAGTCTGTTATTTTTTTTTTCAATAGGTACTTATATAATAGAGCTGAATGTTTTTGCTGGAAAGCGCTATAATCTCTTTAACTATTAGTTGGAAATCAAAAAAAGAATTTGCAATTGATAGCTCATTTATTAAAGAAGATTATAGGTTATTTAACATCACGTTACTTGCTGGGAAAAGCAAGACGAGTAAAACCACGGGAAACATCTAGTAGTAAGTAATAAATATACACACTATACATTTTTGAGATGGGGATCCAGTATACTCTACTCTTCTGCCTAGTTTTTTCCCAAGCTATTGTTGGGGTCGGCTTCCAGTCTTACTGGATTTAGCTGAATACCGTATTTTACATGGAGCGACTGCCTATCTGACCTTCACAACCCATTACTAGGTAATACAGTATTCAATAGTAAGACTGGTTGTCAGAAATTTAATGACTTAACGACTGTCAAAGATCACTGCATGATAGTTGGGACCAACGGCTTAACGTGCTTTCCAAGGCACGGAGGGGTCTCAATATGTGTGCAAAAGGTCTCCCATCCACGGACCAACCGCGGCGAGCGCGGCTTACTCAATTTTATTTATAATCACAAAAATGATGGAATAGACACATGCAATCAATGTAAAACTGAAATTCATCCGAATCGTGATCTAGTAAATCTGCATGTTAAAACAAGCCAACACAAATCACGAACGGTAATATCATTTGACTTGATTACAGCTATATTCACATAATATGTACACAAAAACATTTCATCTCATCAAAATGCGTTCGTCACAAATAGGTACTACGTATTACATGAGTGTTGAAACGAGTTCGTAACGGCACGTGAATCAGAGGCGAGTAATCATCGAAATAGGATTGTCGCTTTCCAATTAATGCCGCGTCGCTCGCATCGGTCGCTCGTCCGACAGACCTTTCAAGTTACGCGTTAAAGAAAAATGTTTAAAACTCCGTCTAAGTGATTTAAACTTAATTAGTGTATAAACTTTACTTAAGCTTCTATAGACGTATAGTTCTTTATGTTCACCATTTTAATGGTATCATTATGGATGATTGACATAACCTTGAAGCAAAGATTGCAATACATACCACGTCTGAGCTTTCCATAAACCTTTTTTTAGAGTGTAAAGTTAGGGTTTATTAAATAAAAAAAAACTAATTCAAAACTAGGCCATTCGAAATCATACCTATTAATCCAGTCTCAATTTAATTGATCACTTTAAAAATAGTTAATAACCAAGAGAATATTGAAGCTCAATTATAAATGAGAGAAGTCTTATGAAAATAAAAATAAATATACACCAGACAATGTGAACCCGATCGATACGCCTATTAGGAGTAACATTTGCGACCTCTGATCCATTTGGATCACAAATCTCTTAGTACAAATGAAAATAATTATTCCGCTAATGCGCTACGCAAAACTAGCATTCCACTAACGAGTTATCTTTAAGCTGCTTTGTCATAACCCTATAGAATAATGGAACTGTGAGCGTACGATCACAATTCGCTCATAACACTGACCTGTCCGTTGTTAAGAGCCGACCACACGATCACCTGAATTTACTACTAGGCTGATTTCAGACTTACATTGCACATACTTTTAGATTCCAATGAAAAAAACAATCTAATTATATAATTTGGTACATATTGTGTAGCGGTACAAGACAAAGTTAAGGTTTTAACTAAAATCATATTTCATTATATAAGGAGGTCGAAAATTAACCAAAGCTCAGTAGGAGTTGAAGTAGGAAAAGTTTCATTAAATTTTATTTATTTTTCAAATATTTTGTTTCGTGAAACTTCTCGGTAAATAAAATTCGTTTGATTAAGATCGAAAATAAAGTCCACCTGACTGTATTTTAGTTCCTGATGAAACGATTTTGTACGAAATGAAAATGACAGAAACAGGTACTAACAAATGAAAAGCAATAACGTTTCTGAACCTGAAGAATTTGTGCGCTTGTGTGTGTGCAGTCGCCCTAGTGCGGAGGTGCCGCGGGCGTCGATCGTGCGCCTAATTTTAGTCGGTAATAACCGGTCTCGGTTCGGACATCACATCCAGAATCTTTGTGGGAACTGTGCGTCGCGTCACACGTCACGCGAGGGGTGCTACACTCCATGTATCGACCATTTCGTACACCTTGTTCTATTTTTAGACGTTGTCGAGCAATATTTTCGTCATTTTCGTCTTCACATGTGATTTGCATAAATCTGTTTGGCGTTTGGCAGAGTAATGAAATAGGGGTTGGGGTTGATTTACGTGAGCCAAATTTACAATGACAAGTAATCAAAAGATACATAAGAAATCAGAAAATACATTTTAATATGTATTTAAAAGGTACCTTAACAATAAAACAACAAGTTTCAAAATTTTAATAATACTCTAAACACCTGTAATGTACTATTCAAATTATGTTTGTGCATGTCAAACACATAATATGTGGAATATCGAACCATTTCTTTACGGATCATTGGTTTGGCAACCCTAAAAGCTTTTGAATAGAAGGATGTTTGTTATTGTAGTGTGAAACTGAAATCAATGTCATCGCATCGACGTTGACGAGAAATTGCTAGTTAAAGTTCAATTTGTAGTTTTAGAGGTCCCCCACAGAACAGGTACACGTCATAAGACACGCCTATGCCTCATCATCGAAATTGTCTTCATATTGTTGTCATAGTGATTGCCAACCAATCTTTCATTAAATAGTTAAGTAGCAAAATATAGCCAGAGCGTAGATTTAGTCACACCAGCTTGAAGTTAGAAAGTGGTAGGTAACCATTAGATTTGATTTCATAGGTACATTGCATGGCATTTAAGCACAGCACAACATATATGAATGTGGGTAGAATCAATGATGTAGAAATAATAAAGATTGAGGAACTGTTTGCTGTCTCCCTTATACTTGATAGGTTTATTAATATAGGGTTGGCTACATGAAAACATGTATACGCATTTAAGGATTACACTAAGCTCAAAGCCCTGTTAAAAGGGATGATTGAAATGCTTTAAAATATATTATAAAATGTTCAAGTTTTTGTGCCAGACGTTCCAAGTAACTTTGAAGACAAAAATAATCTGCTGTAAGTACCTACAATATGTTAAAATTAAATCATTTGTATTTTCTTCTGCTTTATATTAACTCGGATCGATAGTGGAATCGGCAGGCTTGTATATAATTTCAAAGCATTACTTGAAACCGCGTTTAAAAATGATTAACGTGGTACTAGAAGTATCTTGAATTATTTATTGGAAAATAGACATGAGTAGTTCAGAAACCACACGTGTATAAGCATTATTAATATTGTGACGTATTAAAATATAATTTTATTCAAATAAAATACATTTAATGCAAAACATTGAGGAGTACTTATGCTTTAGGTCAGCAAAATTCATCTCATATCATATCTGTACTAATGTAAAACTTATATTTAGATATTTTTATCTTCGTGTATTGGGTCTTATTTATGAAGTGCTTAGAGGCTATTTTGATCTAAGACACTGAATGAAAACATGCAGATGAAATTGAAGGGAAAGCCAGTTAACACATATTTTGTGATTTGTTTGGTCATTCACGCGGTAGGTGTCTAATTCTGCTCGGATAAAGTTAAATGTTTCGTGAATAAACTAAAATATAATGTGATGCACAAAACTCAAGATTAAATCTTAAATCCGCAAGGCCTGGCTGTGATGGAGGCTGATTCTACAAAAACTTTTAAAACTATTTACTTTTTTACTTCAACTTTAACTTTTTACTTTTTACTTCTGAAACTTTTGACTTTCTGATACTTTTACATAAAAAAAATTGCTGAAAATTCACGATAATCTAGTCCTTCTAAAGTATTAACAGAAGTATAAAATTTCCAAGATCAGACAAAAAAGAGTACTTGATAACTTTGTAATACAGTTTTGATACTCGTTAGTAAACTCGAGACAATTATCTGGCAGCCCTGCGTCGACGCCTGCGGTTTACGGGCCGTCGGTTTTCTTTATGGTAATGACGAGCTTACGACGTAAGTATTACCAGCTTTTCATAACAGGTAAAATGAATCTATATTATTTCTGATACAAAATGATTACGCACAACGGGGTACATATCTCAATTGAATATATTCATTAGATAGTTCGTATTAAATTAGTTTTATTTTCTATTGATATGATTTGAAAATTATGCATGTTTTTTATTTACCTATTTGAAGGTAAATGCAATTTATATTCTTAGTTGTTACAAGTATGTTATATGTATTTCATACAAAAGAAACTTAAAATTCTTCATCAACCCTTTGTATAGTTTTACATTTTTTTCTAATGAGGCCGAAACCGAGTCTATACTCAATACTCAATACTCAATACTTTTAGTGTTTTTTTATATGTTACTTTAATATTTTCTGGGATACCCCAAAAGTTATTACTTTCCATTCTAAAGTTTGAACTAGCTATGTACCGAGTGAAGTCGAGTATTTTTTACTTATCATAGAACAACCGCAAACTTTTTGAGTAACTTACAGTTTATTGGTTCGTGCACTCCCGTCCCAATAAATAACAATTCGTGATAGTTTTCTTACAATTGGACTTTTTGTTTGTACACATAGGAAGGTATAAGTTCTAGGTTTTATGCATCTGATCAAGTATAAGTTTATCACACGGCTCCTCTCTGCGTAGCTTTTGCGTTCATTATGTTTAGATCGACCTCTGTCTTAACGAATTTAACTAGTTACCTTATTCTACATCATTAACGTAGAATTAAGTAACCGGTTAAAACCAGTTAAATTAATTAAATAATAATAAAGCGTGTTCTTACCTAAATTAATTATCAATATGTCGCATGAAAATACATTATATTATATATTATATTTTAATTAGGTATTCTGTGGGTGTTAAGACTTTGTACATAATTATAAATCATTAAGAAGTACTTGTTACTTTTTTGTACGGTTATTAAACTTACAAATAAAACAGAGCAGCATTTAACGGCTAACTAGCTTTGATTTTATCTATTGCAAGAGGCGCCGTCCAAGAGCTCTTCACAGGAGTGTGAAAATTTACCACTTGACACGTTCACTCTAACACCACTCGATATGTACAGTGAATTTGCTCTAATAAATCAGTTAACATCATCTAATCATATGATTTTCTTTAAACAGATCATATTAAAACAAAACTAATTACAAACTGCTTATAGAAGAAATATTTAATGTATTTGCTTCTACACAAAATAAGGGTCACATTCACAACAATTAGTAAATAAATTGCTTTGAATTTTTTTTCAACAAAGCCTTAGTTCCGCTGAACACAAAACAGTAATCAAAGAACATCGCTGTACTTAAACACAAGGTTACCCTTTAAAGAGGTAGACAATTACTAGATTAAAGGTTTGATATAATAATAACACTGTGTGGGAAAAGTCGTGGCATAAGTGCGTTACACAAGGTGTGTTACGTAAGGCCTGTACTTTGGAAAATAATCAGCTCTATTTGTGATTGCCATACTAATATGAGGGGCAAGTGACTTTTAAATCGATTAGTTTCATTCGTTTGTTTTATATGTTCGTATGCTGAAATAAATAAACTTTTGAAAAAAAAAATTAAACCGACTTCAAAAACCAAAGCAAAACCTAAAAGGCACAAAATAGTGTAAAATAAACTTAGAACTATCTAAAATATTAATACAAAACTAGAAGTGATCTGTTTGAAGTTGGTGCCAAACTATATATATACTCGTATTTGTACTAGTATTTGTAGGTATTTATTTTTTGTTGGTAATTGTTGTTTGGCACCGACTTCAAACAGATCACTTCTAGTTTTGTATTAATATTTTAGATAGTTCTAAGTTTATTTTACACTATTTTGTGCCTTTTAGGTTTTGCTTTGGTTTTTGAAGTCGGTTTAATTTTTTTTTTCAAAAGTTTATTTATTTTTTCATTTTTTGTGTTCATAATATTTATTATAATAATACAATACAGCTCACCTTAGAAACGTTAAAAAATGTAAATGAGGGTCAATACATATTTATTATATAAAAAAAATCAACCCTTAACTCCTAAAAGTCAAGGTTTCTTCCATCATCAGCTCAGTATTTACCAAAAGCCTTGAGGTGATGACTATTGGACGTAAATACCTAAATAGGCTCAGTAGAATCATGAAACACGTTCGACATTTCTATAAAATTTAAGGGTTTCCTTCGATTTAATTGGGATCCCATCATCAGATCCTGACTAGGTGACAATGGGACCACCTCGGGAGAATACTCTTTCGAATACAAAAAGAATTATAAAAATCGGTTCACAATTGACGGAGTAATCGGTGAACATACATAAAAAAAAAAAATAGTGACACGCCGAACATATAACCTCCTCCTTTTCGAAGTCGGTTAATGAAATGTGTTTTATTAATATTTACATAAAGAGTATTTTTCTTCTGCCTAGCCTTTTCATTCCTCCTAAAAGTATTTTAATTATAACCAGAAATAATATATCATTTCTTTTGCTTAGTAAGCTAACACAATTAATAAATAAAACTTAGAATTCAAATTTTACTTTGAAAACTTTTATTTTTAATTGTTCTACACACATTACGAGACAATTTTTTTATTATAATCATTTTTAACATTAACAATAGTATTCCTAAACTTATGTATTTCAAATATTATATTGACTTCGTAACTTTCTTAGACTTACAAGTGAGATCGTAGCAATGACTACGCTTTACGATTGTTGTAGCGAATGTAGCATCAGCTACGCGACAACTTTTTGAAGCAAAGTCTTAAGACATTCTACAAAACAACAGCATCTTGAAAATAGATCAGAAAAAAATATGTTTGTCTATAATATTGCAAAACAAGATATTTTAGCCAAAATACAATCAAACCGATATATGTTAAAAAAATGTTTGTTTTATCTTAGCTTGCTTATTTTCTTTTTATCAACTTATGTGTTATAAATATATTTGTGATATTATTACGGTAAGCTCGGCCGCGGGACACGTGGGGAGCGCGGCGACGGGCGGTCACCATAGGCGACCGGCGCGTAGGCGGGCCCGCCCAGACTTCGCTGGTGAATATTCTACAAGTACTCGTACCTTGTATTACTTTCGCTTAGATCAACGTAGTCGCTTGTCATAAAACGTTCCATTGTATTAATGACGATGTAATTTTTTTAATAAATTACACTTGGGTTTTTGAGCTCAGAAGTAATAGAGCTCTATCCATCCGAAGTTTTTACAAGGTGACTTATTTCTATATTAGTAATTAAAACTTAATTAATCGAACAATTCACTATTAGGTGTTTCAATTGTGATTCGGAACTATTGTAAGTTTTATAAGTTAACAAGAACAGTAGGGCGGGAAAGTGAGGCACGAGGCAAATGGGCGGGCGTTGCAGTCTCGCTTGCACAAAATGCACCACCCCCGACAAAATACGTTGCGTTTGCAGTCTGCGCCGCCGTGCCGTTGCAACTGCTCGCCCGCTGCGAACGGTCTCGCTCGCCGCGACGTTACGCGACCTGTAACAAGGTACCAGGCTACCAGGACCAGCAAGGAGGTAAGCCCTTTAATACATTTTACAGCCCGCTCACACGTCTTGAGCTTCCGTATTTCCATCCTTCTCCAGCTTAAAGTCGGAACAGTTTTCCCTTTTATCGTTGGAATGTGGGAAAGCGAGTTTTGGTGTTCCAACTCTCTCTTTCTGTTTGTAAACGCTTCGTGATTAGAGGTGATAACGTAATAAACAAATAACGACGCGGCGCTGTAACGGTGAAAATAAACTTATCATAGGTATTTCCACCAATGAAATATATCTTCTTGTAATCATTTTAAAGATTTATGAAGCGTGTAAAAGTGGAGTGAAATTTTCAGAACAGTTTTAAACTTTTAATAATATAACTTTGTCTTATGAATTAAGGTAAAAAGTAAGTAGTTCCTGTAAAAAAATAAGATTTTACTAAGTTTTTATTTAGTCGGGAAATTTTTACAAAACGAATAAAATTTAATTGTGAAAGTGGAATGAAATAAATAATAAATATTTTGCGAACATTATTTTTCGGTTTCCTTTTATTTATTGTAAATGTATTAAAACTTACAATAAATTCACCTCGTAAAACAACTAAATATTTTTTAATCAAGTAGACCTTTTCAGGATTTTTCGAAACGCTAAATGGCTCTAATTGAGCGGTTCTAATTGTACTTTAAATGTTTTTTATTACATATACTTGGGGGTATTAAAAACATCAATAAAAAGTCTTTATTTAACCCCCTTTTTATCATAATAATAATAAAAACATTTATTTCTAAGTTTATGGTAATTACAGATTTTTCTTTTATTCTGTAGCAACAGTTGCCTGAAAATTAACAAGTTTATTATTTATCTGTATTATGTTACTGAATTAAACATGATTAATAACAACAGTTAATCTTTTCTAATTAATTAATCGTCAAAAGACACTCGGACAGTGAAATATTAAGGTCAGCAATTTAGGAACTATAAAAAAATACTCCAATTAAACTCAAACGATGCGAGGTAACCACAAATTGGCGGTGACGACAACCAACTACATTATTTTATAACAGCTGATATATCAACTCTATACGAATCGAGGGACAAATAAGTTTTGAAACTTGTTAGTACGGAATTTATCTAAAAGTAAAATATGGGAAATCAATTTTATTAATTCCAAGAACTTCTATCAGACCTGGAAGTAAACATAAATATTTCTTTATAGACATTTTCCTAATTCTACTCCGCCTTCTCATTTCGTTGAAACGATTTCAAACTATCTCATAGAAATTCCAATCAAACTGGAGTTTAATATTGAGCTTTTATGCCAAGTATACTTACCGACTACTTACGCATAAAATTCTTATAAATATATTCAAACAAAGTTCTCAATAAAATGTTATATAGGTACTCGTTTCGATTTTAAGAACTAGTGAACTAGAAAATTGCCAGAGTACTTTAAATGTTTTTGAAATATTTTTTTGTTATGAATAACATCATTCTAACTTTCTAATTTTTTTAGCTTAAAAAGTTGCATTACAACGGAATCTTACGGTATACTTACTTAACTAAATCAAGTAAAACTTTATTTTGGGTCGGTTTACCTCAAGAGAATTGAGCAACAAATCGCCCGACGGCTCCCCTAAGTCAATGCCAAATTGTACTAGGCGAGCAGGAATGTAAAGAAGGCTGGATTACAGTCCCCAAGCGGCGCTACCTACGCACCCACGCACCCATACTACAAACCGCAAACATCAACCCAACACAAACCCAAATGAAAATCAGTTTTTCTCGCACCCGTCGATAGTTTAAAATTAAACGTCATTCTGGCTGCGGTTAACACTTAATTTGTAGAACGCATAATGTTATTACTTCGCAATTCAATTTATTATATCCCTGATGCGATTGTTGTGATAATAATCGGAGCTCTTAATGAAATTAATATCCGTTGTTGTTTTAAAGAATAAAAGATTATTTTGGTTTTGTACTTTTAATGAAATTAAAATTTACAGAACCCGGCCTTTTCTAAACGCTACTGTAACTTGGTAAAACCCTGATCAATATTTAACAAAAGTTCTTAAAATTTAGGTAATTTAAAGAAACAGTCAAACTTTTCAACAAATATTTAATACTAGTGCGCGTAGTTTTTCCGATGCGTTGAACAACTTTATAGTTGGCTGGGTCTCAAAGCAAGAATAAGAAGGCCTGTGTCAAGAGAAACTTTACGAAAAGCTGACTTAACCTAAGCCCTATGTCCGAATATGAGACTACAAAAGGCTTAAACGATGTCAAAACATAATTTAATTCCGAAAAAAAAGGTTTAAAACATTTATAGGAACTTTTCTAGATCGGGACATTATAATGATAATCTTTTTGGTCAACCAAGCCCACAGTTACTAAAAATATGTTAATTTAATATGTAATACATTTATGTAACGAAACCGACGGCTTATAGTTTTTCAGAACGATCCTCCTTGGTTGCTTTTTCTAATCGGGTTAAGAGTACTTAAGTTATTTTGTAAAGAAGGTTTATAAATACGTGTCAGTTTCTGTAAGTCGAAATAAAGTAAAAATAAAACAGAATTCTTTTGTAGAACAGGACCACCAAGATGTTATTAGATGAAGGATACTTTTAGGCAATAGAGACATTTTTATCAATCTTTTGCGATAAAATAAATATAATAAAGGAAAAAAATGTATTTTAAGCCTCTATTTATAAAATATTCATTCCTTTCATGCTCATTGCGATGCGTCATATATGTACCTACGTTAATACAGTTACCATCATAATATTAAACATTATTTATACAAAATAAGTAATCAAGACAAAATAATAGTAACATAAAGATAAAGTATTTTTGAAACAAACAAGACTAATGTCTATTTATTTTCCTAAATATTAAATATTTGTTACAATATTCTCAGAATAGATTTCCTTGGTTTCCCAATAATATTTATATTCGTTAGCTTATATCAATTACCGTATGATCCCAATTAGCAAACCCCTATCAAGTTACAATGATAACAATGTTTCATTTGACAAGATATTAGCCAGAAATGTGTCTTGTCTTTTTACAAAAAATCAACAACAATCTATTTCGAGATTTTCTTTTGTTATTGACTCGGATGAGATTCACTTATAATATTTTATTGCGAGTTACTAACGCAAATAATTTCAGAATTCAAATTGATTTCAGAACACATTCTAATTTAAAAAAAAATCCCATCCGCAAAATACATAATTATAAAATTAAAAGGAAAATGGTTTTTAAATACGATCATGTAAAATTCATTCTTTAAAAATACTTAAAGAAAAAATGCTGGCTGTTTATCTATACGCATAACGCCTAGTTACATGGCTTACTTCAGATCTGCATATTAGATTGTAGTCGGTTTTTTTTACGGTATCGTTGTTTGCCGGCGGGAAGTATCCGTGTCCGGCGGCCGGCGGCGGTGTCTACGTGTTCGCAAATCAAAGTTTTAAAACTTTGCCTTCATTAAATCGATCGACCAATGACAAACCAATGACAGATTTATGTAAAAATAACACCGCTTATAATAGAACAATCTATTCTCCTGCCCTTTAACCTTTATTCATTGAAGAATTTGGTTTGTTATATTAATAGTAGGCTGTTGTAATGCCTTTTAAGTGTGAAATGAAAACCGGGCCGGTGATGTATATTCGCGCGCCTCAATTACAACTAGAATAGGTTAGTAAAGATCAATAACTGATACAGTCGTATCGATTATTGTAACGCAAGTATTCGTACATACTAAAACTCAACAGTAAAATAGTGCTTTAATTTTAATTAAATTGGCACAATACAAATTTTTATTTAATAGATCGGGTATAAGAAATCATGTATTTGGGACAAACACATGACACAAGACAACGGAAGGGTAAATTATTGCAGGCACTCTGAAGTACAATGTTAGCCTAATGTATCTGTTGTTACCTCGACAATAGACAGAAAATACACTTCGAAAGGACAGTATGTAGTATATTTGTAATCGGCTTTCCTTGCCTCTATGGTGAAGGTGACAACCATACACATTTATAGAAACAAGATAAGAAATAAATATTTTGTCCTTTATATCGTCCTTAACGGCTTATATTGTATTCTGTTAAAAGTACTTTTAGTGTATGAAAAATATAATGCTGCTTTTACTTGATCGATATAAGGGGGTAATTTAATAAGTACGTTGAGTTAAAACTATCGTAAAAATGCCTGTTACAGAGTAAAATGAGTTTTTATGTAGTACTAGCTGTTGCCCGCGGCTTCGCTCGCGCGTAAAATAAAGAGTAGTATTAAAGGTAGATGGATGAATTCTGTGATTTTCAAAGTAAGGAGTATGAATAAAATTTTTCATAAAATATTATGGCGTTAAAATAATAATTAACGTAAAGTAAGTAGCAAAAGCATTTGTGTTATGGAATCTGAGACAATGAAGATACCATAAACACCCAGACTCAAGACAATTTATAAAAGTTATTTTCTACATGGACCTGTCCGGGGATCGAACCTGGGATCTTAGAGCTGGCGACACCTTAAAAACCGGAGTGAAAGCCACTCGACCACGGGGGTCGTCATTATAGATATGTCTTAGATGGGCGTTATCTTATCTACTTATCTTTTCATCTGTCTATCTTTGAGAATACCGAACTTCACATACCAACTATTTCAGCCCCTATTTCACCCCCTTAGAGGGTAGATTCCTAAAAGGCTAAAATCACGGAAATTACAATTACATCTTATTTATTTCTAACTAATAACCCTTGTATGAAATTAAATGTGTCTATCTTTGAAAACGACACAATTCATGTACCTACAAACTTCCAACCCCTATTTCACTGTCTTAGGGGTATGATTTTTAAAATCGCTGAAAAACATCTTTATTTATTTCTATCCTGAAACCCGTATACAAAATTTCATGTGTCAATCATTGAAAATACCGAACTTCCCATACAAACTTTCAACCCCTATTGCACCCCCTTAGAGGGTAGATTTCTAAAATCTCGGAAATACGTCTTATTTATTTCTAACTAATAACCCTTGTATGAAATTAAACGTGTCTATCTTTGAAAACGACACAATTCATAAACCTACAAACTTCCAACCCCTATTTCACCCTCTTAAGGGGATGATTTTCAAAATTGCTGAAATACGTCTTCATTTATCTCTAACCAGAAACCCGTATACCAAATTTCATGTGTCTATCATTGAAAATACCGAACTTCCCATACAAACTTTCAACCTCTATTTCACCCCCTTAGGGGATAGATTTCCAAAAGAAAAATAGCCTATAGTCCTCAATAAGTGGACTATCTAACAGTGAAAGAATTTTTGAGATCGGATCAGTACTTCCTGAGATTAGCGCGTTCAAACAAACAAAAAAACAAACAAACTCTTCAGCTTTATAATATAAGTAGGTATAGATAATAATGACCACATCAAAAGCTGGAACATGCGCTATATCCTGTAAGTATATTTATTTTTGCCAGCTTAGCAGTTTGCCATCAGATCTCGTCACACACAGGCATTAATCAGTAGTGGATGCGAGATTCAAATACCGTCCGTTCAGTTTTATAAAGACAAAAATATGAATAAAGTAACCTTGATGACCTAGCTGTACCCGCGACGTTGTTCGCGCTGATCAGTCGTAATAGGTATGCATGTGAAAAATATTTTTGACTGACTGAATCACTGAATGCGCTTTAGATGGCTTAAGTCGCCTGATACGGGTATTTGACAATTTGGTTTCTTTTATGTAAGTCGCAGAAATTGCGGGATTTAGATGATGGACTTATCAACTAACTGACTATGAACTTCACCTGTTTAACAGTAAAGTGTGATTGTAAAAAATTTATGCATTTTTGTTTGTCTCGATCAGGCATCAAAAATTACATGAGCAGCAAGCTATCTAAAAAATTAGCCATGTAAAAAATTACAAACTAAAAAATAATACAAAACACAAAAAGGGTTAGCTCGATATATTCGTAGAAAGTCGGTTCTAGAAATAAAAAACAAAATATGTAGTAACATCAGGATTTGAACACGCAGCAAGATATTTCACATTTCCTATCGTATAACCACCGAGCTGTTTAATACTACTGTAAGCATCTTAAATAGTTATTCATACTTCAATAAACTGATCGCTATGGCAACGTTATTTTCGCCATGGTTACTTTTTTGTTTATATGTCAAAGATTACGTGTACAGATGAATGGAGATTATGTAAATTTAGAGTTTGATCCCTATTTAATATGGACGACCATATTGATGAGAGCTCATCCTAAATTGGACTTTGTGTCGCCGATATCGCTTTCTATTGATTCAAATGTACATAACTTTTTTGTTTATGAGCCGATTTCGATGAAACCAAAACTAAGTAATACCTCAAGTTACGTATAATTTTTGTATATAAACATTGTCTGCATGGGATTCACAGATTTTACGTGATGTGCGCACAAACAAACATATAAACAGACAAACAGACAAACAGACAAAAATTTCAAAAGTGATGGAAATGGGTTCTGTTAGTTATCTTTTCACACGCTGGCTATTTTTTTTTTCAATTTCTTCAATGTACAAAAATGACTTTTCTACAGATTTATTATATGTATAGATTATTTAATTTTGGTGCTTTTAAGGTAGCTAATACCAAAAAGTCATTATTGCTCTTTCTTAGAATGTTTTTAGTGGGTATGGTATAATAATAAATTGCCTACGTTTATACAACGACTTACGCTGTTAATAAAGCGTTTGTTACTGATATTCGTTCAGAGATATTAAGTGTAGAGTCGCTTACAACGTTTACAGTGACGTTGTCGGGTACCAGGCGGCCAGGGCGGGTTGGAGGTCGCGTAGTACAGGGTAGACTTGTCTTACACGCGCCGCCATACATATCTGTACGCAGTTGCATAGTTACATTGCACCGGTGAAGGCTGCACTCGTTTACACCACGCGTATCTATATTGCGTATGTAGCGGTTGGAAGTCAAAGCTTTTGAGGCTTTACGTAATTTGTAGGTGAATTGAATTGGAGCTTGGGTGTTGAGTCTCAGTTTGTGGTTTATGGTTTAATTTTATTCCACGTGAGATTTAACACTTTAACAACTTCGGGTTTTAATATTAATTCTGTTTCTTCTTATTGTGTTTTCATGTCTTTAATGCCTTTTAAGATAAGTGCTGCGTTTTAGTTTTTAGTACTGATAACAACTGACCGACGTAATGACGAGTTATAGAGATGAATGAAATACGTATTGCACCGACCACATATGTATTGGATAAGGGAGGAAGAAGAAAGACTGACGAACCTGATAATGATGATAGATAACATGGTACTTTTTAATTTTAATAATAATAATCCTGGAAGCCAAATTAATGTATTCTCAAAATGTCTTCTAATACATCAAATAGTAATCTGTAAAAACAATGTATTATAAAATAACAATGTACCGTTAATAATATAATTATAATATTCTCATATATATTTTCAATTATAGATTAAATTAACACAATAAAATATAACATTTCTAAGACTCCGCAGTTGTTATAAATATTTTAAAATGGTTATATAAATTCCCGCTTTTACAAAAAGTTCAAACACGAACTTTAGTTTCCATTTACTTTGTAAGTTTTAAAGGAACATTTATCCAATATCTCCGAAGCAAATTGATATAAACGTTTTATGAAGTGAAGAGAGAAAACTTACTTGGGAGTTTATGAAGTTACAGGGCAAACTTAGTTTTGTAGGCGCCAACGTACCTGTTTCAAAAACTGGTTAATTACAGCTTGCAGTAGGTACTCTGACAGATTTATTACTTCTATCACAGTTTTGATTATATTTATTATAAACATTCAGATAGGTTTAGAATTATTTTCCGTTTTAATTTATTCTAATAATACATTTAAACGAAAACTAACCTTATATTCTAGTCAATAAATTAAACGTTTTAAATTATTGTATATGAATAAATTAATTGCTCTTAATATTTATAGAGTTGTCTTAGAGCTATAACTTAATATAAATGAATACTAGATATAACAATAGACTTTCTATTTGAGCTGTAGTCCCCAAACTAAACTGACGCTTGTATCTAAGGGGACCTGAATGTCGGATGGTACTTAAATAATAATTCTTATTGGGTAGAGTGATATCAAGTTTTTTAGCAAAACAAGAAACAGGAAACAAAAATTCAAAGCCATCGGTATCATAAAAACAATATAAAACTATCAAAACAAATCATATTTTATTTATATTATATTTTACTGTTGAGTGCGTGTGTGTGTGTGTGTGACCAGACATTTAATAAATATTTCGAGGGGCAGAATAGATTGGTCTCCTAATTTACTATAAGTATTGGTCGCCAGCCGCGCCACTTATAAATGTTGGAAACTCAGTACAGTATAAAAAAAATTGTAACCACAGAAATGTATCACACTTAAACAGGGAGCAATCGAACAATAATCGGTCCAATATGATTGACACTCAACTTTTATAAATTGATTAACAAGAAAAAGTAGCATAAATGCGAATAACACCGCCATGTAATTGCTTGACTGGTTATCATAAAGCAGCATATCAGTTACGTCAAATTACCGACACGTAACAGGAAAACAGTAATCGCTTCCACGTGTTAACTTCGAACTATAAAATAATAAAGTAATAAACACGTTGACACGGAAAACTATCGACATCTGGACTCGCATTTTAACGTTTTAAAATCTCCATTGTTCCAGCGAAAAAAGAGAGAGAGCTATACCTACAGATAGCGGCATCTCTTTTTCTCTTTTCATTTCAGATCTAAATAAAATCTTTTTACAGATAAAATGTATTTAATTATTAGCCGATGATTACTACTTAATTATTCATTAGTGACTGATCAGACAAGACGGACCGGATAGTTTATTCATTCAATTTCGTTTATTAATGCAATGCATCGGTACAATTTGAAACTGTTTTTGTTTCCATCCCTCTATCACGTTAACCTGATTAATTGTCTCGTGGACATCGATTTAGATTTTGTTAGCTTTTCAGTATTGGGTCTGATTATTTTTAATTAAATATATCATTAACAGTATCTTTATTTCGCATCCGTCGCAATTTTGGACAAGGGAAGGTAAAATAGTTTACACAGCATTAAATGAATAGTAATGCAAAACATCTACTGTTAAAATTAACTCACATTATGACATAAAACGAGCCGTTTGACGGCTTACTCCTTCCTGATATTAAGTATTAGTTTATTCGACGTGCAAGATTCATTAGATTAGTATAACATTTTTGATTTTTATAAAGGAATAAAAACAAAAAAAAACTGCGGCATAGTCTAAAATGCTGTTACCTTTTTTAGGAAGTAACCAATTTTGCTAAAAGATTCAAACCTTTTAAGTATACTGCATACATACATAATATATTATTGATAAAAGATGTCTAGGCATAAATATATGCCTGCATACACCTTATATATATGCGTAACACATCCTTGAGTATCTATGTTCCTTGGGGACAAGTTATATAAGTTATGAAATACAATATGTTCGGAAGGTGTAAGAAATTCAATCTATACACAAGTTGCGAGCCAGAGTATCGGACGGTTAGCCGCGCTCGAGCTTCGACCGTCAATTGTTTCAATTTTCCCGCCGCATACTTCCCACCAAGTAACTGAACTTTCAGAAACATCCGAGCTAAGGACAACGTTATTAACCGCAAATTCTTGCACGTAAGGCTATTGCTTAGATAACTAACTCCTAGACATTTGATAATAATTCTACTCAAAGTTATCTATGTGTAAACACGTTTTACTCACGCTTATTCTTCGGGATCCTACTAGTTGCAAACGATCAGAGTAACTGGGACAATTCCGATAAATATATACCTACTTCATTATATTTATTACTGTAAGTTTTGTAATTTTTTTTTCATCGTATGTAACTCAAGATTTGCCAACGAGCAATGGAGCGTAGCATAGTAGGTGTTAAACTAACAGACCGAGTTAGAAACACCACGCTGCGCTCCATAACTCGGATAACAGATGTCGGAGAAAAAACAGCCAGACTTAAGTGGGAGTGGGCTGGTCACGTCGCTCGAATGCAGCCTGACCGATGGGCAAAAATCGTTACCCACTGGACGCCGGAGGAAGGACATCGGCGCCGAGGTCGACCTCGGCGAAGGTGGTGTGACGATTTAGTCAGTTATGCGGGGCGCTCGTGGCCAGAAATCGCACAAAATAGAGAGGTTTGGAGGGAGAAAGGGGAGGCCTTTGCCCAGCAGTGGGAACTACTATAGGCTATCAAAAAAAAAAAAAAAAAAATGTAACTTTACAAAAAAAGTAGGTACTGAAAGCTGCCAGTATTAGAAAAACTTAGGTACGTCAGGAATTAGAAAGTTACCTGTCCTCAGTTCAAAGCAGTGAAAGCCCTCATTGCTCCTACTTACTGAAATATTATTACACGCTAGTATTGAATTCGCGGAACCTTGCTCGAATAACCTACTCGATAAGAACTTAATCCTGCTAATTCATATTATATCCACTATTTTATTAACTAAAACTAACTAGACTAGCTTTTACGTCGTATTGCACACTGAATAAAATAGTAAACCTAAAAAATTAGTCAATAAATATAAATTTAGAACCAGGGTACAGTCTGTTATTGCACCTAAAAAGTGATTATAAAAGAAGTGTTACCTTACATTCCTTATCTCCATTCTGTTACTTCCTGTAACCGCGACTTTGTTCACATTTATCAGTGTATTGAATTATTTATTGACGTCAATAACTGAAAGTGTAATGTCGTGGTGCCGCAGCGGTTCAATGTACACACGAATACAATTCGTATGCACAGGGTTGCGGATTCAAACCCGAGCAAATACCAATGTGACTTTTTCAAATGACAAACGGTGAAGGAAAACATCGTGAGGAAACCTGGCTTCCAAAAATTTGCTTTGCTTCCAAACGTGGTGATCAATGCTCGTTCCTTCTCTTTATGGGTAGAGGTATGTATCAGCCCGTCAGTGGGACATTTATAGGCCGGTATAGCGCCATAGTAGAGCGGCGTCGCGACGCTTTGGTTGAGCAGCATCGCGATGCCATAGTAGGCCGGCGTCGTGACGCTTTGGTTGCTCGGCGTCGCGGTGCCATAGTAGGCCGACGTCGTGACGCTTTGGTTGAGTGGCGTCGCGACGCTACTGATGCGAGGCGACGCGACGCAGCTCAAGCAACTTCAACCAAGGGATAAAGTGATAGCGGCGACAGGGACAGAGGGGACGCATTGTAATCAGAGGCAGTAGAGCTCCCAAAATCGCAACACGAGTCCAATGGGTAGTTACACGATTCTGTGATAATACACGTTTGCCAATACCAAATTCTACATGGCTTAGTTTGGTGTAACTGATATTCGGAGAATATTTTGTTTACGGATACGGATATCCTTATTATATAAACTACCTAGTAATAGACGCCAACAACTAAAGTGAAACGAACACAAAACATTATTTTTTTATATTTGCACCACATATTGTACCATATATTTCGCTGTCACTTCATCGTCAGCAAATAGATCGATTATTGTCTGGATGCAGAATACCACAGCAGAAGTACAAAATAAAATTCGAGTAATAAATCTCCAGAGATATTATACTTAGATAAAACACGTAAATCACAATGAAAGCAATTTAAAAACTACGAGCAATTTAGTGCATATCGTCTAAGAAATCTATACTATGTATGTACCTATATATTTTCGTTGAAATTTGCAGATAAGTAAATAAAATACACCTATCTATACATATAATAAATCTGTAGAAAAGTCATTTTTGTACATTGAAGAAATTGAAAAAAAAAATAGCCAGCGTGTGAAAAGATAACTAACAGAACCCATTTCCATCACTTTTGAAATTTTTGTCTGTTTGTCTGTTTGTCTGTTTATATGTTTGTTTGTGCGCACATCACGTAAAATCTATGAATCCCATGCAGACAATGTTTATATACAAAAATTATACGTAACTTGAGGTATTACTTAGTTTTGGTTTCATCGAAATCGGTTCATAAACAAAAAAGTTATGTACATTTGAATCAATAGAAAGCGATATCGGCGACACAAAGTCCAATTTAGGATGAGCTCTCATCAATATGGTCGTCCATATTAAATAGGGATCAAACTCTAAATTTACATAATCTCCATTCATCTGTACACGTAATCTTTGACATATAAACAAAAAAGTAACCATGGCGAAAATAACGTTGCCATAGCGATCAGTTTATTGAAGTATGAATAACTATTTAAGATGCTTACAGTAGTATTAAACAGCTCGGTGGTTATACGATAGGAAATGTGAAATATCTTGCTGCGTGTTCAAATCCTGATGTTACTACATATTTTGTTTTTTATTTCTAGAACCGACTTTCTTACAGAAGTACGAATATATCGAGCTAACCCTTTTTGTGTTTTGTATTATTTTTTAGTTTGTAATTTTTTACATGGCTAATTTTTTAGATAGCTAATAGTAATTTTTGATGCCTGATCGAGACAAACAAAAATGCATAAAGTTATTACAATCACACTTTACTGTTAAACAGGTGAAGTTCATAGTCAGTTAGTTGATAAGTCCATCATCTAAATCCCGCAATTTCTGCGACTTACATTAAAAGAAACCAAATTGTCAAATACCCGTATCAGGCGACTTGAGCCATCTAAAGCGCATTCAGTGATTCAGTCAGTCAAAAATATTTTTCACATGCATACCTATTACGACTGATCAGCGCGAACAACGTCGCGGGTACAGCTAGGTCATCGAGGTTACTTTATTCATATTTTCGTCTTTATTAAACTGAACGGACGGTATTTGAATCTCGCATCCACTACTGATGCCTGTGTGTGACGAGATCTGATGGCAAACTGCTAAGCTGGCAAAAATAAATATACTTACAGGATATAGCGCATGTTCCAGCTTTTGATCTGGTCATTATTATCTATACCTGCTAATATTATAAAGCTGAAGAGTTTGTTTGTTTTTTTGTTTGTTTGAACGCGCTAATCTCAGGAAATACTGATCCGATCTGAAAAATTCTTTCACTGTTAGATAGTCCACTTATTGAGGACTATAGGCTATTTTTCTTTTGGAAATCTATCCCCTAAGGGGGTAAAATAGGGGTTGAAAGTTTGTATGGGAAGTTCGGTATTTTCAATGATAGACACATGAAATTTGGTATACGGGTTTCTGGTTAGAGATAAATGAAGACGTATTTCAGCAATTTTGAAAATCATCCCCTAAAGAGGGTGAAATAGGGGTTGGAATTTTGTAGGTAGGTATATGAATTGTGTCGTTTTCAAAGATAGATACGTTTAATTTCATACAAGGGTTATTAGTTAGAAATAAATAAGACGTATTTCCGAGATTTTAGAAATCTACCCTCTAAGGGGGTGCAATAGGGGTTGAAAGTTTGTATGGGAAGTTCGGTATTTTCAATGATTGACATATGAAATTTTGTATACGGGTTTCAGGATAGAAATAAATAAAGATGTATTTCAGCGATTTTAAAAATCATTCCCCTAAGACAGTGAAATAGGGGTTGGAAGTTTGTAGGTACATGAATTGTGCCGTTTTCAAAGATAGACACATTTAATTTCATACAAGGGTTATTAGTTAGAAATAAATAAGATGTATTTTCGTGATTTTAGCCTTTTAGGAATCTACCCTCTAAGGGGGTGAAATAGGGGCTGAAATAGTTGGTATGTGAAGTTCGGTATTCTCAAAGATAGACAGATGAAAAGATAAGTAGATAAGATAACGCCCATCTAAGACATATCTATAATGACGACCCCCGTGGTCGAGTGGCTTTCACTCCGGTTTTTAAGGTGTCGCCAGCTCTAAGGTCCCAGGTTCGATCCCCGGACAGGTCCATGTAGAAAATAACTTTTATAAATTGTCTTGAGTCTGGGTGTTTATGGTATCTTCGTTGTCTCAGATTCCATAACACAAATGCTTTTGCTACTTACTTTACGTTAATTATTATTTTTACGCCATAATATTTTATGAAAAATTTTATTCATACTCCTTACTTTGAAAATCACAGAATACATCCATCTACGTTTAATACTACTCTTTATTTTACGCGCGAGCGAAGCCGCGGGCAACAGCTAGTTTATTTAATAAACAGTATTCCAACATACCTACTTTTGGTCACACTTTGTAAGCCAAATAACGGTGAGAATGGAACATCATTATTTGCATTTATAAGTTGATTTATTACGCGTGTAATCTAGGCACGCTACACTTTGGCATTCAATTCAAAAACCAGATTCAAAAATCAATTAACGGCTAACATTGAGGTTATTTCATTTTTATTATAATTAGTTGCGTTTTCAAAAATTTATATTCAATATCTTCGTTTTGGTAGGCAATAGTTTTGAATAATATAAAGTCCCGCTTCGCTTATGTTTTTTTTATACAATTAATTAAATAAATAAAATATCTCTCTTAACATTAATAAGTAGGTAGCCTTATTAGTTAAAGGAAAGCATTATAAACATTTGTTCAATCTTTGTATATAAGACTAGCGACCCGCCCCGGCTTCGCACGGGTGGACATTTATTTCTTCATAGATGTGCACCCCTCCCCTGCGGTTTCGCCGTGCGAGTCGTGCGACACATATCGGCCGGCGGCCATCATTCATTTTAATACCAATTACAATTTTAAATTTGTAATATCTTTTGAATGAATTGTCCGATTGGAATAAAATAAAAAGTAATTTATAGCTATTGAAACAATCTTGAGTTTATTTGGATAAGGATTAGTATTTGACGATAATATGATCAATAAACATAGGCTAATAATTTTAATTGCTTTTATTCTATGGAAAAGTGGTTATAATGTCTAAAATATAAATATTTGGTTTATACTATTGCGGACTTTTTTGTAGGCATTATTGAGTTCTACAACTTTTCTATAGAAGTCAACCATACATCTCTAACCATTTAGGCAGCGTTCGCGAGAATCGTTAACGTACGGCAGTTTTTTCGTCGACTTACTCCACAATTTTCACTACCACGAAAAATCCTATCTATTTTCCGGGATAAAATATAGCCTATACGGATTCGGAAGAATCCCTCTAAGTAATGGTAAAAGAAATTTTGAAATCGGTCCAGTAGTTTTTGAGCCTATTCAATACAAACATACAAAAATACAAAGGTTTCCTCTTTATAATATTAGTATAGAAGTATAGATAAGTATCTTTCACGCACACAACAATACTGTTTAACGCGAGTGTTGTAGTTGATTAGATACATTTCACCAAAATCCATTTTATTGCCCATTACATAAAATTTTATAGATTAATAAATAATACTACAGTTATAATGTGGTTTTTGGAAATCGTATGTAAGATATTCATTTTTTTTTCTTATATTTCGTTGTGAAAGATTATTAAGTCAGTGGTTTACCCAAATCTACTGTCTTCCAAATAGTAACTATTACCAACTCATTTGGAAGACAATCAGCTGATTATCATAATTCGTAAAACGCTATTGTTCTTCGACCTTGCTCTTACAAATAATTCTATTATGTATTTCGCCTCGATGTTTTTGCTATCATATATTAAAGTTACTTTAAAAATTGCTCGTCTCAAATTGGATTAGTATACATGGAATATGTTTTATGATATCTGGGAAATTGGAACACTATTTTCGTGCGTAACTAAATTACTATTTGATGAAAGAACGTAATTACTTCAGAGAAAGTCTTTTAGGATTATTTGTAAAAATGTATTTTTAATGTTTTGATTACATAACATAATTATAAGTTACAGTTATGTTTTTGACACTTAGCTCATGGTCTCATAGGAAATATTCTAAACGAAGAAAAGTTTAGAATATTTATGTTTCTCAACCAAGAAAGAAACAAAGCTATGCTAATTTCGAACAAGGGATAAATTAGAATACAAATCTCAAAAGAGAAAAACGATACCTTTATAGGGTTTCTTTGTTTTCCGTCTGTCTGTCCGTCCGCCAATCTGTCAAAAACTTATTAAAATTATAAGTAATCGACAACATATATTTAAGCCTACATATTCTCGTAGAAATGAAAAAACCAACTATATAATTAGTAATAATTACTTATATAGTAATCGTAAAAAAAGCGACCCTTTATACGGCAAACAACGTATATATGAATTAATAGTGTACTTCCCGTTGGCCTTGAATTATGAATTTTGTCAAGTAATAGGTGTCATAGGTCTAGGTCTTATAATATATATAATAAGTGTATATAAGTCGGAATAAGTCTAAAAGCTACATTTGTAATTGTAAAAAAGTGGGCCAGTCCAACTCGCACTTGACCGGTTTTTTATAAGTTCTGAGTTCTTAGTATGCACGGCACTATATGATTTTTGGCAACATAACAATGTACCATCTTGAATTTAGGTATATAGTCTAATATGTATAAAATTCATTGAAATAAAAGCGACATGAATCTAGCGAGGTAATTTCATAGAAATACATAGAAACCAGGTGTCGCTGCGACACGTCGTCTGCTGCTGCCTCATGTCGCCCGCTACCAACTTGTACCTTTTTATTTTGATTTTAGTTCCTGACGTTTCGACGCCTTTGCAGGTGTCATGGTCACGGGCCGACTGATAATTTCAATGTCTTCCATTCGCAAAAACCTCGAAAACAATATGTTTAAAATTCGATAAACATTAATTTAAATAGCTACTTGAATTATTTTATTATTCATTGTCCGCCCATAAATCTTCACCTCTGTATATTATTGATTGAATAAAAAGATGAATTTGTGAAACCCCGCTCTCCGTAACGAATTTATTTCGTGTCATATTTTATTTATACCGAAGTTATACTCCCAGTCCACTTGGCAAGCGACACTGACCCAGTAATTAGTTCCTATTACATCTATTAGGAAGTTAGTACGCATCATACGAAGCCGAGAGTCCCCGAACTCTGATAGCTAGCTACGTTATATATTGGAATATGTAAGTGTAGTTACGAGTAAAATACTGCTATATTAATATAGTTCAACAAGCTTTATTGAAACGTAAATGGCTCATTCTTAACAAATTATGTATATTAAGCAATAATCATTCTAAACAATAGCACCTAATCTACTGCTTTTGAATATATATACATACAGGATTAATTTAAAAGGAAAAATTTAAAATCATCTTTTCATACAAACATAGTTAAGTGACTTGTGTATGAAAAGTTCATTGCAAATTTCAAGATTTCGACCTATGTTTCTTGGGGAAAGTTGATCAGTTTTATGCTCATGAATACCTCGTTGAATATACGCACTCCTTTCAAATTAATCCCGTATGTAAATTAAATAGCTGAGACAGTAATCAATAATTCACTACATAAAGAGTCACACATTATTTTATGAGAATTTGTATTAACTGAAGAAATACTGTCACTGTATCTATCATTATCTTTAAAGTCATTTAAAGAATAACCTGATCTTATGCCGTATGAAATTAATTCAATAAATTTATTTAAGAGCATAGCAACAGAACAAATAAAAACGTGATGACGTTTCACACATGACGTCATCGTCTTCAAAAATATAATCATAAAATCAACTTTATTTTACAAAGAGATGGACTTGCAAAGCAAGCATTACGTAGTAACTGTTTGCTCTAATACGAAGTTAGTTCGTAAAGGGAGCAATGCATACCTACTTGTACTTATTCGTAATCCAGCCGTTGTGTGCGTCAATGTGAACCTTTGAAACCGACAACCTCATTACAAGACTTATAAGCCTGGTTTTTGCGTTTAATGGTAAATATTCACTCCTCATTTTTAGAAACCCTTTTCTTTACGAACTACATACCACATTTTAACTTCCATCATATTTAATACAACTGTGAAAGTTTGGGTCTCTTAATTACTAACTCTATTTATAGGTACTCATAAAATAAGTGGAGGGTTTTTTGTGTTACGGTGCTCATTTCTAAGCCTAGCAGTCGAATTGAAAAAACCGTGGGGTATATTTTATCTATGAGGAATAAATAGTAATATAAAATAATGTTGTGTTAGAAAATGAGAAACAGTTTCGCGCCAATTATGATAAACCAATGAAACTAGTTTTAACACAAAGTTGCGGGGGACAGTTAGTTTAATAATACTTATAAACAGATATTTTTACAACGAATTTAATACTTAACATTTCTTTTTTTATTACTTTTTAAAGAATTGTTCCCGCATATTGGTTGGTTGAAACACAATACTTACACAAAAAACATTTATACATCTCCTTTTTAATTGTCACCTAGAGTGTATAGGTTAAGGCAGATGCGTTCGTTACCAGCTAAATTATGATCCACAGTCTAATTAGCTACGTGTTACATGCAATCAACCAATACGCAGCGCCACATTGGTCTGTGTAACAAGCTTCGATTGAATTGCACCGTTTGAAAACTCAGCGAAATTCCCAGTCTTACAACTTTACTTAATACGACTCTCGTTTATTTATGTTGACTTCGTTTCCCGCCAAAGTGAATTTAGGAAAGTATCGCTAAACGTTAGGAAACATTGGGGGATTGCGCATTTGTTCGTGAGTTGCATCCAAGCCTCTTGTTGGACTGTAACGAAAGTTACTATGTCAAATAAGGAGGATAATCCTTCTGTTTAAAGCTCTATCTATACCTTTTTCAAGCGCTGTGTTTATATTGGCTATTATTAGCTTGATTTGTCTGCATTATAATATAATTATGAAAGCTTATTTTTACTTTATATGAAACCTGAACGCACCACTCCCACCTTGAAAACGCATTTTTGGTAACAACGAGGCGAGACAAAAAACATTAAAATTTGTATGCTTTAGCATACAGTTACATTTGTATAGACATTCTTTACATAAAACTATTTGCTACGTACTACTACTATTATTAGTATAGTTAGGGTACAAAACATCAGGTTGCAGGTTTCAGGTTGTAGGTTTTTAATGTCATCTCAGAATCTACCTAATTATTTTTAAATGTGAAAGATGTTGATATATATTTTTGCTCTTGTACGTGGGTGTTTACCGTCTATACCAAAACAACTATGAAATAATATCAACTTACAAACATTTAACCCAAACATGTGGACATAATATTTAACAACGAAATAAATATATTGTGTTACAGTTCGTGAAAATCACTGAGTAGCTATAAAACAAACCAGTTAACATTTTGTGAACAGCTGATCCATATATTGACTTTTCAGAGTTTTCAGTAGTTATTTAAATCGACAACAAGTTTAGGTAACGTAAAAAGAAGTAACTATCTCTATCATTCACGATATACCCACATATACTATGTATTCCTACTATGACTATATTTATAACTAATAAAAAATATATCTTCATGGAAAAAGCCTTTTTCCACTTTTCCTTGTTTTCATTTTCAATATTATCTTTAAAAGTAGAGGCACTCAGAGAGGGGATTAATAAAATCCCCTCTAACACGTTAAGTACAAATACAGTTGAATAATAGTACTGGCTGATTTTAATATCTATACAACAAAGATCAGAAATAAGAATAAAAAGTATTTTAAATACAAAGTGCGTGATTTCCAGTTGAATGGTGTCTTATATTTTCTTATTCTTTCTAGTCATTCCTCTCACTATGTTAATTTCCAGTTTCACAAAATACCGTTTAATAGGTACCAGTATTTTAATTATAGTGACTTTCGGATCTTAACTACTTTTAGCCTATAATACGGACTCTATTGTAGAACTCCTTGTCAGAGTTTTGACTAGACTACTGCCGAAGATCAACTTTCATACCTTGATCTTTGGCAGTAGTCTATGACGACTTGGCTATGACAGCCGAGCAATGTAGGTACTAGTCTCTGACAGATGTCGTATATCATTAAACTAGCTGTGAGTCACGACTCCGCCTGAGAGGATGTCGGTCAATTTGGCAAAAACTCGGTCATAGCCTGTTTTTTATCAGGCTCTATCTCTGTACAAAATTTAATTAAAACGGTTTAGTAGTTTAGACGTAGTTGCGTAACGCACAGACAGAGTTACTTTCACATTTACGATATGAATATAGTAAGAAAGTAAGGATTGGTTACCCATGCACAGAACAACCGTCGCTAAGTCACAATGCTTACTACTACATTGTTATTTTGCAGATTACATTTTACAGATAAAAAATCTTAGAGCACATACAAATCCAGGTACATTATCGATAGATTTAAACTTCTTCAAAGTTCGTCTTATTTTGTATTTTAAGTGTATTGTTTTGGCGCCCTCACGCGCTTGCCTTGTTATCCGACTGGCACTTAATTGTCGGAACACGCTCCTACATTATCACGTCCGCATCCAGCTGACCGCTGCACGCTGTACCAACTCTGTAAACAGACAGCTTCTTAACTCTGTTCAGCAGATATTTCGAAATGTTTTATAAATATTGATTTTAATTATTGAGAAAGTTAGGTAATCTTAAAAAGCTCAAATGTAATTCTCTTTTTATAAAATATTTTTTTAAGATAGTAACTAAGATAGTTGTTAGGTACACATTCTGACTTTGAATTCAACTGTCATCTCACGTTGTTGTAATTGTTTTACCAGGCAGCCATTTAACAGCATATGTTTCGTTTAAAACCAGGAATAGTTTATGTAATTTTGGTTTACAAAACTGAACAGATTGTAAATAAACATTGAAGTCAAGCCTGTCTAATCTAATATATAAGGGGGCTACTGGTAAATAAACTTAAGCTTGTCCTTAATCGGGGATCGGAGACTGGTCCAATTGGGTCTATCTTTGTAGAAAGCCCGCTGATTCTAACCCGAAGAACAAAGAAAATCTTTTATCAGACTTTTTAGCTTTTTCTTAATGTTTACATTGTTTTTTTTTTTCAGGTAATCTATTGAATACATACAGTGACGTCTTAATTAAGATTATCAGTGGAATGCTATGTAACTATTAAATACTGAAAACCACATCAACCTCATTTCCAGCACCAGCACATCAACAAGTGATGATTCCCAGACTAAAAGTTCAAAATAGCTTTCAAATATATTTTTTAATGCTATTTGCATTAAAAATTATATTTGAAATCCTGACAAAAAACCTTTCAATCGATACGTCACATGATATACTTATTTTAATTTGGAAGTATTAAGCAGGGGAATGATTCTCTCTTTTTTATTAGTGATCAGCCATCGACTACATATACAGCGGGTAACAAAAACCCTGTCCGATCCCTGAGGGTATTATTCGGTATCGTACTGCGAACACATATACGTAGCCATTTAATGGATTGGAGAATAAAAATTTTCCCCAGTCAAAATATTTAAATTCAAATAAAAACTGATCCAAGGCAACAGCTGAACAACTGACCGCTCCTCAAAGGTCACGTACTTACTACCTACAGTTTGGTGTCAAAGAAGCCGCCAATGCGAGACGGTTCATGAACTACAACGAATACGCCTTTATTGAATCTGACAGGGGTTTTGTTACATGTTGTATAAACAAAGTACCTATTAGGTATAACTTGTTACGATAGTAACTGTAAAGGTCTTTCATTATCCTTTTTCCAAATATTTCCTCTTTACAAAACAGTACATTTGAAATGAGATTTTTGGAATAAGCACCTTTTTATCATCTTTAAAATAATGTAGCAGAGCAGCAAAGTACATTGGTAACCACTTGGTATTCCTAACACACTAATGGAATTCATCAAACTCACCATTAACCTACAAATAAATAGACATTGACATTTTCCCACGCATAAACAGTTTCATGTTTGATGGCGCTCAGTCCATTCGTTCGTGGTAAACAAAAATGAACGAAGTTTTGATCGAATTATTGTATAGAACTTTACCTATGTACTCTGTTCCACAGTGTAAAAGGTGCGGTGCATCTGCCTGACTGACGTAAAAACTACCTAGTTAGCAGTTTACACAAACAGCGGCTTGTTAACTGTAACTTAACTTGTTCATTTTACGGTGCACAGTTAACGTTTGTCACAATTGCTACTTATAAATACAAACTACGTGAACACCGAATGCTAAATTAGCGGTCAACCAGAGATAAGGATACTCGAAAATAAACTAGCCATCGGGACAATGAGTAATTAATATTGTAAAATATATTCCGAATGCACTTTCAGATATTGTTTGTCGCTTTGTAACGTGCTGATTCGTCTTTATGTATATTGCAAAACTTTGACAAGTATCAGCGATACTGTGTTCCGCGAACTAGAAGGAACTCGTTCGAACATAACGATTATTAATCTAACTATTTTAACTCTTAACTCTTCGCTCTCGATTCTTAGGATTCTTAGCAATGTGCAAACGCATGGAGTCGTCTATAAATCTATAATTACATCATATAATTCAATTTCAAATGCCTAGCAATTGGACTATTACCAAAACTAATTTCATATTCGTTTTTTTTTATCTTCAGAAGTAACGATCTATGTACTTGGCTCTTGCCCAGTTACAATGAATATTTACAAACTGCGTGAGACCGGCTGAAAAAGAGAGACCGGCTGAGAAAATTTCTTTTATTTGGGAATATTATATAACAATAAAAATATCTCAAACTATATAATATCATATTTTGCATTGATATGAGTCTCTATTTTTCTGAATTTCATACTTTTTGATAGACCTCTTGTGTATTATAAATCAAGTATGAAATTCATAGCATAATAATTATACAGGTACTTAATTGTTAGTAAAAGGCCTAAAATTTAATTATTTTAACTCAAGCGACCTATTGTGTAATTAAAAAACTGGTAATATACAAAACAATCATTACCGAACCCTTAGTAGCTAATAATAGCACTGTTTACACTCGACCAATTCAAATAATTAATTCAAATCATATCAAAGTAAACTTATTTCAAAGAACCGATTTACATCTTCATTGTTTTTCAAATCGAGCAGTCGAAACCTATCGACGTGGGGGTCGCACCACTCTAGTTACAGGGGTGGCGGGAGGTATAAAATTGAAAGTTCTAGGGCACTGGCGCAATTAGATGATTGCACATTGAAGACAGGTCCTACTGGAAATAAGACAAATCTAAATGAAGATGTAACTTAATAAAGGTTTATTTATAACGCTCTACAGTTGTATCGTGTATAAGGTATAAATTCGTTGTAAGTATTCTACATAGAGAATTAGTACAAAAAATCTTGTCTTTTTAATATTATGTGCTCGAATGTAGGATAGATACATACTAAATTGTCATTTAAGCAAATAGCAAGTACTTTTTCTTACAAAGCAAGTTTTTGTACGTAACAATTTACACAAGTAATTGATTAGAATTTTCTTTTACCAAAAAGTGAATAAATTATGTTCTACACGCCGAAATGTTCTAATCGAGTCCCAGTATTTAAATTTTACGTTATGAAAAAAATATTAAAAATTAATAATCATTCATTATAATCGAGGTCTATATATGTATAAAACTCTTATCACATAGTTATAGTATTTATTTAATTTCAATCGGAATTTGAATTGTGTCAAAACAAATTTGAAGCAAATACAAACTCTGAATACAAAATTTTATAAAGCTTAGGTAGAAAATTAGGTGCAATAAGTGAATTGAAAACTTATACAAAAAAAATCAGAACGATATTAATTGAATGTCACGTTCCACTCCTTCGGTTTACATTACTTAATAAATCCAGAAACACGTAGTTAGCAACGCTTTGGCTTTAAAGAGAAAGTCGAGACCTCCACTCACTGGTTTTCATTTCAGTTCAAGTCTGAGGCGGTGCTTTGTGACGGAATCCTTTCTCGTGTGCTGTAAATACTGGCGCCAAGGAAACATTTCAATAAAAAATAACCTTCTATCATTTGACTTAATCAAAAAGACCGAGAAATAAGTTTACAATTTAGTATATATACAAAGTAGGTGTCGTAAAGTATAGATATCAATTGGTTCCATCTTTTCCGTTTAAACGCATTTTAAATTCTGCACCGTTTGTAAATTGTCCGCATACATCGATAGGGTGTGTATGCACGCTACGTATGGTTGTGTGAGTCGGCACGTGTAACAGAGGTCGCTCGCGGCCCTGCGCCCCTAGTACCTCGCTCCCTGCGCTGTAAACGATCGAGTTCGCGAGAACTTTGAAGCGGAAAATTTATCTGACAGTTAAGTGAAGTGTGTGCACAACACGTAGATTTTACTGAAACTAGATAGAAGAGTTTTATAGTTGGTAACAAGCCTGTCAGCCCGGTCAAGGCTAGAGTGTCAGACTGTAATTATAATCCTAATACAAAAACATCTATACATTTTATCAATTGAATCTTGTTGCTAGTTCTTTCTACTGTGTTAGAACACAATGGCAGGCAATTTCATAACTAAAGAAACCCCACCCGTCGTCTCGTCCTTGGAAAACGTTCACTGAGATGACTTAATGGAGGCTCATTGTTTGAAGTACTGTTTATTTTTAAGTTACTTGTTGCTTACAATATTATGTGATACTATATACCTACCTACTTTTTTTAATTTTATCTTTTTGTTGTGAATTTTATGACTGCCTAGGAAACTAAGTACTAATTCAAATTATTAACCAGTGGGTAATTAAAACCCCTGAATATATCCATAGGATAGAATCCACATGTGTGTAAGTTAGCGAGAGCTGCAATCAAGCCTCTTCACTGATGACCGTGAACCGCGGTTACACCGAACTGCGATAAAGCAAGCCAAACTAGCGGGACCGCTACCACCCGCTACGCTACGACCGCGCTCGTAGCCACTTCGTAGAGCCTATGTTATTTCGACTACAATACAACGGGAATTGCACCCTTACTGTATTGTAATAAGTCGTTAATTTCATTAAGCTGCTATTGTATCCCCTAGCAGTGAATTACAAGTATAATTGACAAGGTTGATTGGCATTTCGATTGAAGCTTCGTAGTTATGGGAATATTCTTTCGTCGTCGCAACGTGTTGACATCAAAAACTCGTCACTCGTCACTCGTCGGTGACCAACCGACAATACCCCGCCAAATTAACATACACAATGTGCAACTCTCATGCCTTATAATTACAATTTTACAACTAGATTCATGAGATAAAAGATTTAAAATTAAATAATTATTTACTTATAAATTTTATTTTTCGAGGGAATACACATTTCGTTTTCTGAAAATAACCACGTCTAGAGCTTAGGGTTATATAGGTGATTTTTACTGTAAAATACCAACACATCACAAAAGGTAAACTTAATGAAGATAACTTGGAAGCAGGTGCAAACTTGGATAACTATAGAAAATTTAAAAACAGATCATATTGAACCAATTATAATTAAAAAATAAATTACTTATCATTACAGTAGGTAGTCTACTGGTTTTTTTTTTATGTACCAGGTACCTATGTATTATATAAAAGTTGAAGTTACTTATCAATACAGTTTAATAAAAACCAGTCATTATAAAAACGTAATACTGAAGTAAATTGATTGAACAATTATGTTATTAATTAACCGATATAATTGGTCGTAGTTACCCTCGTTCAGTTATAAATTAAAATAATTGCACCCTTTTTAAATGTCCTGGAACTATAAAAAAGGGAAAAGAATTTTCAACCCTACCGTTGATTTCTTGAACCGACGCCAAAGTGGCGACTTGTGTGACTTGACATTTACAATACTCGTGCTGAATAAGGCATAAGACGTTTGAGATTTTACAATGTCTACAACGATAAAAATAAGTTGGGTATAAATATTATGGAACCAAATAAAGCCTAATGGTTTTGAAGATTAAGTTAAAAATCTTTAGAAACTTTCAGTGATCTGTGTTTAATCCCACTAATATTATAAATGTGAAAGTGTGGATGTTTGGATGTTTAGATATTTGGATGTTTGTTACTCAATCACGCAAAAATTGCTAAACGGATTTGGATGAAATTTGGCATGCATGTAGCCTTTGATATGGAAAAAGTAGTTCCCGAGGGAAAATTGAAAATTGTTTACGAGCTAAGCCGCGGGCAGACAGCTTGTAAATTTAGTATTTTTCTCAATTACAGCGCAAGCTAAAAACACGGGTGAAAATTTTATTCCATTTTTCATTACTTTCACATTTGTCATTTATTTTTGGACCCAATTCTGAAGTCCACGCAGACGAAGTCGCGGGCAGAAGCTACTATTATAAATATAAGAGATGGATTTATGTAATTGATAAATAATTAAAGCTATTTATAACTACTACAAAAGTTTCGTGATAACTAGAGACAAAAATCAAAAAGTGAAATATTTACCATTTTTCATAAAATTAAATCTTCTATCTGTTACATGACTGATACAATATTGAGGGGGCTCTTAGGTAGGTGCTTCGGAAAGCACGTATGTCATTGGTCCCGACTGTCATACAGTGATCTTTAACAGTCGTTAAGTCATCACAATTCTGAAAACCAGTCTTACTATGGACTACTGTATTCCAACAATAGGTTGTGGAGGATAGATAGTCAGTCGTTCCATGTAAAAACGGTACACAGGTAAATCCGGTAAGTCTTGAAGCCGACCCCAACATGCTTGGGAGGCTAGGCGATGATGATGACGGCATGACTGGTACAATATTATCTAAACATTATAGGTGTTGTACCTTCGCGAACACAAAACGTCGAGCTTATATTCTCCACATGTACGAACGCCGCACACTGATTCTAAATATGGAAATATTTTTTTCTAAGCTTTCTTTGATTTCAGTTAATATAATTGTTAGCGGTTCGTTGTGTAGAGACAAACTGGATTCATGATTGGAGTCTATTGTTTTCGTCGGTTCGTGCGCCGGTCAATTTGTTCCATTGTTACAAATACACGCATTGTAAAGTAACATTGAATACAAAGTTGAAATTTATACCCACACCTACTGGATAAATAATGATCAAGTAAATACAAAGTGAGAAGAAGCAGAGATTGGTATTTACAAAGTAAAAATTTATGCAATCGCTTACAAAAAGTATGTTCTGATTCTCTTTAAGATTTACATCATTCATCAATGATTAAATTCTCATTGTCTATACGTATGACTTCAGAAAGTAAAAATTTATATGACACATAATCAGTGGTCACACAGATTGAATTCTACAAGAACTAAAGCAGAAAAAATAGGCCACATAAACTAATTGCCTTTTTAAACACGTGTCACCATTTTGAGCCTTTCTTTTCTGTATTCGCCTTTATCTTAGGTTTTCGCCTTAGATAAAAGAATCAATCCAATATTCGCACTCCCTCCTTTGACATACTTCTTGCTGGATATTCACCCCATTTTTTACCGTAGGTACATCAATAAACGGTTGGAATTCTGAAAAAAATATACAAAAAACAAAAGAGCGTCTACGTAAATTTTATTTGTTCGCGTTGCTTATTTTTTATAGGTACAGGGGGTGTAAAGTGTAATGAAACGTAACTCGTCACTCACGGACTATGGACACTCTCTATCATATTAACACGTGATGAAAATAACAATTTTACATTACCGAGTCAGTCCGCGGTTTTAATTGACAATATAGCTACATCGGCAACATTCATCAGCGCAATTGCAAATAAAAGTGCTTTATTCAGTGTAATTAAACAATTTTGTTGCCAATTTTTAAAACTACATTTTGAACCTAGTCGTAGTTTTATAAGGTTGGTTATTTTACTGAGGCCATTTATGTTATGAAGAGATACGTCATCGTTTGACATTTTATTAACGTAAGTTAAATGATGTGTACTAGTCGATCAAGAATTTATAGACAGATTTAAGGATATTTTTAATTCCATTATTAATTATGGCTTATCTACTGTGTACTAGCTGTTGCCCGCGGCTTCGCTCGCGCGTAAAGTATTATACATTGATTGAATCATAACAAAACTTAATACTTTTCTTCAGTCATTGACGTTTCGCGAAAATATTGTTTTTGAAACTTTTTTATGATAAACTCTTTGTTATGTGTTCTTTCTTTAAAAATTATCATAGTGTGCGAGCGTTCCAGAATCAGTGAGTCAGTGAGTCAGTGAGTCAGTGAGTGACGTGGGCTTTTATATTTAGTATACTGTGTATGATGTATCTATTAATAAGTGAAGCAAAAACGTTGCACCCCTTTTTACGAAAATTACGCAGACGGAGGAGTACGAAATTTCGCACACTTATATTATATATTATATAGAAAAGGAGAGCTAATACTATTCTTTTTTAAATTCACCGTGGTCAAATTTCGACCACTGGGCGACCGCTAGTATTAATTATTATCTACACTTGACTGCTGGATGATAAGGATATAAATCTGGCTACTTAAGCACAGTTGGTGCAACCTTTTTAATTTTATTCAAACTAAATATTGGACAAACATCATTAGACCAAGACATACAAGAGTTTTAAACAGTACATTGTTCTAGGTTTCTATAAATTAAAGTTAAGGAGAATACAAGTATAGTCCTTCATAACACACAATAAAGTATATTTTTAAACTTTAAGTTCTTTGTCAAAATAACAAATGTATGACTCTATTTTGCAAATACGGAAGAAGCGGCATATTATTTTGAATCTCATATAGCACTCAACTTGCCTGTCCCGAAGTTGGCACGACTGCGGACAACTACTTTGTTTCCAACCAAACTTACATAATGTAAGATGTTACTTACAAGAACATAGTACCTATATTGTATAAGGACGAGCATATTATTGTTCACTATATATTTTAAATTGATAGGATACAAACGCAATTAGCTCAATTAGTGACTGTAAATTCAAATCCGGCTCTTCCAAATTTATTATTTAATCTTTGCCTACTCCACCAAAAATTGACACAAAATCTTGAGTCAAGTAGATCGATTAAAAACAGTTTGAAACATTTAATTCGTCTAGGTTATCACAAGGACTCAGTTTTGTTCCTACTGGTATCGATAAATCTGACGGGTATCTTGGTATCTTCCAGTTATTTGAATGTTCAAGCGATAAATGCTAATTCCAAGCTATCGGAATATCTACTACGAATACTGGATTCTGCATTTCAGTTATTGTCCATGAAAACAAATCCTATGTTACACAAACACGGCCTATGGTGCAGACAGATGTTTCTTTGTTATGCAAATTCATGTATGTGTCCCGTCGACTGATGGCCGGCTCTGTCCGTCGTACCGCTGAAGGCTATGACTCCGTTACCTGTAACGTGCTACAAGCTAAATGGTCAATTATCTGGCTAAACCATCCACAGGTATCCAAACACAAAGGCTCGTACGAATTTGCTTCAATTCAATCTATTGTTCGACTTATTCAATCCAATTAGTGTTACTTACGAGTAAACATGCCTTGCATGATTAAGTTTGTATTTCAATTAATTTTGTCGCGTATGAAGTTTATCTAAAACTGAAAGTAATCTGTAATAATTTGGAACATTTCCAAAATCTCTTGCCTACGTTACGTACCGTAACATAAGTACAAATTTGAATTTATCTTATCTTACAAGAACCATGACAAAATATAGATATGCAATATAAACGAGATATATTCTATTTTCATTATTAATATTAATTGCTCTAATTTAAAGGTGTGTTGTCATAGATCTCTTTATTATTTTCTAATAAGACAAAGCTAATAACAAAATTAGGAGCTGAAAACATTTAAGTATACCATACTTTCTTCAAATTCTGGGCGGACAAACCGATTACATACCAGAACCGTATAACTGCGCGAACAATATTTTCTATCTCCAGCTGTTATTTGCGAGTTGATGTTCTTCTGTCTTTGTTACTTCCTGTTATTTATACTTTGATAATAATAAATAATCATTTAACAGGATTCTATTTTCGTATCACAAACCCAATAAATACAAACTTAAGGCTTATCGGACATACCTATACAATTTGTACTTGAACATAGTTATCTAATACCACCTGATAAATAAAATTAATACTAATCTTTGTTCCAAAGGGCAACTCGTATCACATTAGAATAATCAAATTGAAACTATCATCTCCGTATCGATATTGATTTATTCAAATAATCAATTAATCGGACTGGACACGGACAATCACAAGGGTATGGTAATGCAACGAAAATTAATTTATCCAGGTATATCGGTGCACAATACAATCTGTGTTACGTAATACAACAGCATTGGCCCCGGGTAGCATGCGTCCTGTGACATGCAAATCTTGGTGATAGTATTAAATCGGATAGTCGGAAGTGTGCAGGCGACTCGATACTGTTAAATTGATGTAACTAGCTAGGGTACGTGGGGTGAATGGTGATACCTTTCCTGTACACACAACTGGTCATCACAGCTTTGTTAATTCTATTGCGGACTCCTTTGTAGCTTGATTTGGATTGCAACAAACGTACTCTGGACGAAACGACACTGCATATCTCTAATTCTGTAATTTATCAGGTATTTGTTTGGGAAGAAAGAAAATACCAGGACGTCCAGATAAAATTAAATTAAATAAAATAACCTTTGTTGTCTCTGATTCCATAACACAAGTACTTTAGTTGCTTACTTTGGATTCGTAGCAATGTATGTGATGTTTGGCCACAATTAATTAATTAAATCTAATTTTATAGTGTAGGTAACTCGTTTCAAAATTACTTAGGTACTAAGTTTATTTTAAATAACTGAGTTGGTAATTGATTAAGTTTTTCCAAGTAGAAAAACTTAATCAATCTATTTACTCGGTTTTTAAACAAAAATATAATAAGATTTAAAACAATTCTCGATACTCGAAAATGCCCCAACCTTCTTTGTCTGTTTATTCTGATTAAACTGTCTCCTAAACAATCATATTATGTGAGTTCAAAACAAACATATATTCATCAATCTGTAATACGAGGTGAATTGAACGATGAATACCTACATTTCAAAATTGATATTGGTATTCGGATTTACACCAACTGTGGTAATCCGTTTATGTTTTTTAAAGTTCTGATAAATCCGGTGACTTCCGAAATTCAAAATATTAAGTTAATTCATGACTGCGTAGACGGAAACGGAAATAAGCAATTTTACGATGCTAGATGAACTTAATATTAAAAGTCTGGACCTACAGGGTACACTAAAAACGCTGATGTTCCAAGCAGGGACGTTTTTAGAATCGATATTTGTGTTTTTATTATAATTATCTTGGGACAGCTCACACAAGGCCAATGTGTAGGTATTTTTTCTATCTACAAAAAAAACTTAACATTATAACGACTTGCGACACCGCCGCCGCCGCCGCGTCAGCTCATGATTAAGGACTCCTATTGAGTCTGAAACTAGTCGGGCGATCCCGAGACAATATAGAAAAGTTTTTTTTTCTACATTGACCCGTCCGGGGATCGAACCCGGGACCTCAGAGCTAGCGACACCTTGAAAACCGGTGTGTACGCCACTCGACCACGGAGGTTGTCAAAACAAAACATACACATAATATAAAATAAATACATTTTTATATATATCATCTATCTATGTACGTAACCATCTAAATAAAAAAGGTATGGGGAATTGACATTCACTTGCGTTACGTATTACGTTATTTATTACTGCATACTTTTGCGTTTACCTAATGCATTAGTACACTCTTTCAAGGAAAACCTACGCACTACTTATCCCTCTTGTTCAGTCGTGTCAATCTTTCACACGGCATTGTAACATCTGCATTGTCCTATTATCAGTTCTAAAAGCAGGTAGGGCACACAAAAGCTATTGTTGTTTACAAAAACCTTTACGTGTTTGTTTCATCTCTTTCTTTATACAAGTAGATCAAATATCAGACTTCTAGAATTTTTTTATCAATAAGGAAATCTTGTCGCCACAGGCAATACATATGGCTTAGGGCTGATTTTTTTATCGCCAGATAAATTTTATTCAAGTAGTGAAATTGACGATTGACAGTTTTTGTATGAAACAACTGTCATAATATTGAATTTATTCTGCCTGAATAAAGTTATCTGACGATGGAAAAATCAGCCTTTTTATAATTTTGATGTACGTTATATTTTTTTTTTCAGTAAATAAACTTAAAATTGCTGAACAAACATATGCTCACTAGTTCAAAAAAATTAAGACTTATTTTTTGTAATGAAAAAAGAATATTACTTTAAGATACAAAGTCGGTATGATGGTAGTCGGTCGCCGCATTACAATAAAAAATCAATTGTGTCTCATTAGCGGTGATTAGAGAGATTAACTTACAATACTTAACCAATGTATCTTTTTTTTTAAAGAAAGAAGATACCAAAATGTTTTAGGCAAAGCTATTATGAAAGGAATGAAACTATTTCAACATTTTTGAAAAAAAAAAAAAAATCTCTCGCTCTACCAGAGATATTTTAATTTATATCGTATAAGTTAATAACCGTAATTCATTTATATGATTACGTTGCACGATATTTTAATCCTACCTTTGTATGATTACCACAACAGAGTAACACTATAAGAAAGTTTATTTTGTTTCAGATAAACACCGTGGGAAACTTTGCCACAAACGTACGGAATGAATAATACCTACTATTCACATTCAACACACTACTGAAACACTATCAACTAGATTTCGTTAGCTTAACAAAACCATACTGAAGCACACACAACTACTTTTCATTCAAACTATGTGGAAACATGGCAAACAACCGCCGACTTCAACTTTAAGCGCGGACGTTACGTCACTGAAGGGAAACTCCGACACGTAAGCCTACACATACAAAGCGACCACGGTCTTACATCAACACACAAACATCGTTGACCGTGGAAAATACACTGTATGTATTTCGCACACAGATTTCATTTTATTCTAGTGTGAGTTAAACGAGAGCTCTCCTAGTGGCATGTTCGCCTAGTACCCGATGTAACGAAGAGGTGGCACAATTGCGTCGAGAGCTACTCGTATCAGTTACGTTGAACGCACCGCACACATACACACTGCTTAATTCATGACACTTGAATGAGTACTTGGCAAATTCACAGGGTAATTAACCGGCATACCAAAATTAATAAGCCCGCAGCCAACGTAAATCGCTGCTGATTGGCTGCGAACACTGAAGAGGGACGGATGAATTTAACTACTAAGGGTGAGTTGAGTTAGTTTACTATTAGTTGATAAGCTAACTAGCGACATTGACAAACATCTAAATAAAAACTTCCAAATTTATGAAAAGTCGAATTCTGTTTTGTTCTATACTTATGAGTCAGTCAGGACTAATTAAAAGTAATAATAACATTTTATAATAATCAAGTGGGGACCAGAACTAGGTTAATTTTTTTACTGATTGATTCTGATCTCTCAATAACCGGGTGTCGGTCAATAAACAAGTACTTACATAATATGAAGCAGAGTACAGGAGCATGGCGTGGCCAGCGGACTGCAAGCCTTTACAAGATTCACCACGCCCCAACGAACACATTATCATCTATACATATAATAAATCTGTAGAAAAGTCATTTTTGTACATTGAAGAAATTGAAAAAAAAAATAGCCAGCGTGTGAAAAGATAACTAACAGAACCCATTTCCATCACTTTTGAAATTTTTGTCTGTTTGTCTGTTTGTCTGTTTATATGTTTGTTTGTGCGCACATCACGTAAAATCTGTGAATCCCATGCAGACAATGTTTATATACAAAAATTATACGTAACTTGAGGTATTACTTAGTTTTGGTTTCATCGAAATCGGCTCATAAACAAAAAAGTTATGTACATTTGAATCAATAGAAAGCGATATCGGCGACACAAAGTCCAATTTAGGATGAGCTCTCATCAATATGGTCGTCCATATTAAATAGGGATCAAACTCTAAATTTACATAATCTCCATTCATCTGTACACGTAATCTTTGACATATAAACAAAAAAGTAACCATGGCGAAAATAACGTTGCCATAGCGATCAGTTTATTGAAGTATGAATAACTATTTAAGATGCTTACAGTAGTATTAAACAGCTCGGTGGTTATACGATAGGAAATGTGAAATATCTTGCTGCGTGTTCAAATCCTGATGTTACTACATATTTTGTTTTTTATTTCTAGAACCGACTTTCTACGAATATATCGAGCTAACCCTTTTTGTGTTTTGTATTATTTTTTAGTTTGTAATTTTTTACATGGCTAATTTTTTAGATAGCTTGCTGCTCATGTAATTTTTGATGCCTGATCGAGACAAACAAAAATGCATAAAGTTTTTACAATCACACTTTACTGTTAAACAGGTGAAGTTCATAGTCAGTTAGTTGATAAGTCCATCATCTAAATCCCGCAATTTCTGCGACTTACATAAAAGAAACCAAATTGTCAAATACCCGTATCAGGCGACTTAAGCCATCTAAAGCGCATTCAGTGATTCAGTCAGTCAAAAATATTTTTCACATGCATACCTATTACGACTGATCAGCGCGAACAACGTCGCGGGTACAGCTAGGTCATCAAGGTTACTTTATTCATATTTTTGTCTTTATAAAACTGAACGGACGGTATTTGAATCTCGCATCCACTACTGATTAATGCCTGTGTGTGACGAGATCTGATGGCAAACTGCTAAGCTGGCAAAAATAAATATACTTACAGGATATAGCGCATGTTCCAGCTTTTGATCTGGTCATTATTATCTATACCTACTTATATTATAAAGCTGAAGAGTTTGTTTGTTTTTTTGTTTGTTTGAACGCGCTAATCTCAGGAAGTACTGATCCGATCTGAAAAATTCTTTCACTGTTAGATAGTCCACTTATTGAGGACTATATCACTTCGTAAACGCGCATCAAAGTAAACAGTTTGAAGTAAATAATACTCTTACTTTAGAAAATCATAAAAGTTAATTAAGTGTTTAAAACCATCTTTTCTTGTCATAAATACATAGACCTAATACATTTGTGCAGTGCTTATAAATAAACAACATTCAAAAGTGATAAATAAACAATATTAAAACATTAGCAAAAGTGCAAATCATTAAGTGTTTCTACAAGCCACGAAGCGAGCGCACGGGATCCTCACACTTACGCAAGCCGCGTAAGACTCATAACGGCGTGGGGCGCCAGCCGGTGACACATCGTAACCCGTTAAGTGGAAGCTTGTTTTTGACAATTACCAATTCATTTACGGAGTACGTCTAGATTCAGAGTTTTAATTTTGATCTCTGACTGTTTGTTTATGTTTCTCACCTACTAGTAATCAAATCAATAAGTATGTTACGTTCACCTGACACGAAAATTAAATCTTCTTCGGACACTCAATTGAATAAAGCGCCTGGAGCAAGTGATGAGCAATACAACCGTAAACGGAAACAACCTGAGTCGGAATTTTCTGAGGCGATTAGTGCCTTGAAACATGATTTGATGAATAGTCTGAGTGAGTGGCGGCGCGACATGGATGCCAAATTGACTGTAATTTCGGACAGCGTTGCGAATATTAAGGCTGAGTTAGCCACATTAACCCAAGTCACCTCGGAAATAAAAAGTGATGTTGATTTTCTTCGTTCAGAACAGTTAACTATAAAGGAAAATATGAAAAAACAAGATGAAAAATATAATATACTGTCGCAAGAACTAGTGGAACTTCGTGATTCGGTTCAATATAGTCTGGACGATCAGACGGACATACAGAAGCAAGTTGCCGATTTAAATAGGGAGAAGCAAAACATTGTGAACTTGCAAACGAGTGTGGCTGGTCTTTTGGCCAAAATAGATTACATGGAACAAAATGCCCGCAGCTGTAATATTGAGCTTTGCAACATACCGGAAAGGCGAGGTGAAAATTTAATAAATTTGATGGAAACGATTGGATCCAAAATTAATTTTAACATTAGCCAAAAAGACATAGTGGCTGTACATCGAGTCCCACACGCTCATGACCAGAATGACAGACCCAAAAATATAATAGTAAAGTTTACTTCCCGAATTTTGAGAGACAACATACTCAGCGCCTGCAGATTATTTAAAAACTTGAATGCAAATATGCTTGGTTTTTCAAACGCAGCATTACCCATTTATGTTCATGAGCACTTGACCTTAAAAAACAAGCAGTTGTTTCGGGATTGTAGAAATGCAGCCGCTGAGCATAATTTTAAGTTCGTGTGGGTCAAGAACGGTACTATCCTTGCAAGAGAAAGGGAGGGAGCGCGTGCATTCGCCATCAAATCGCCTGAAGACGTGGCCAAAATCAAACCTAGCTCACCTACAGGGACTTCCTCAGTTCCTAATCACTAACTCAGCTAACAATAATTGCGTCATATCTTGTCAACCGATTTCCACGTTTTTGTTGTATCGCATCCGTGTGTTTGTAATTATTTTGTTTGGTTGTGTCTGTCTCGTTGATTGCTTTACTTACCTTAATCTTTTTCAATTAATGCTTATCACGCTGCAACGATTGCTACTCATTTTCATCCTTTGCAGATCAAATAAAAGTTTGTCTATTCTATCATTAAGAGTTGGTCGATTGGTGCTCCTACAATGCTTCGATCAAATGGCTATTAAATTATTAGTGTTATGTTACCTATATATACACGAGCGCTTGCTCCATGTGCCTCCTTACTCAAAATATATTGCTAACATAATGCACAATTATCTTGTTATTTTAAAAGCAATCTTATTATTCCATTCTGTTATATTTATTAGTAGTGCTGTCTTTAGTAATGGATGATCAATCTGTTACCATTTACTATCAGAACTGTAGGGGGATCCGCACTAAACTGCATACGTTATACGTAAACATTTTGTCTAATTGTTACGACGTCATTGTACTGACGGAGACCTGGCTGACGCCGGAGATATCGGACGCTGAATTCATTGATGAGCGCTATATTGTGCATCGGTGCGACCGCGACCGGGAAGCCACCGGTAAAAAGGAAGGAGGTGGAACCCTTGTGGCAATTCTGAAAACACTACGTGCGACTAGAATCAACCCTGTAACAACCCTTCAAACTGATATTGAGTATGTGATTATACAGGTACCTAGTATGAACAGAGGTAAATCAGATATAATTAGTGCCGCGTATGTGCCACCTACAGCTCCAGAATCCGTTTACATTGCCTACTTTCAAATGTTGGAGACTTATCTTTTGAATACTGACATTGAGCGCTTTTACCTTGTTGGTGATTTTAATTTACCTACTCTTGAATGGGACACTAACATAGGTAACGCCTCTACCTTTGGACAGGTTCATGGGAATAGCGCCTCTATGGGCAGAGTTGTGAGTGACTTTCTATCAACCCACAACGCTATTCAGTACAACACTCTTAAAAACGCACGTGATAAAATACTTGATCTCTTCATCAGTAACGGTGACTGCACACTGTATGAAACTACTGACCGTTTGTTGCCTCCTGATCAGTATCATCCCCCTTTTTATATAATAATTCCTTACTATACACGAAACAGTTATATGAAACGTAATACAATTAGAAAATACAATTATTTTAAAGCTAATTATGACGATATTAACGAAGCTTTATCAGATATAGATTGGGAGTCTTCTCTAAGCAATTGCTCTGTGAATGAATCATTAGACATTTTCTACAATTCAATTTTTTATATCATTAAAACACACGTTCCTTTAATAACGCTCAAGTCATCGAAGTTCCCTGTTTGGTTCTCCCCAGCACTAATTCATATATTTAACAATAAGTCTAAAGCCTGGATGAGGTGGAAAAGATATAAAAATCTTTCAGATTATGAACAGTTTTCACTTTTTAGATTCCGATTTCGTGTTGAGTGCAAGGTCTGTTATGATCGGTACATCAGTACTGTAGAGGACAGCATTAGACTTAATGTTAACTATTTTTTCAAATTCGTCTCTAACCGTAGATCATCAAAAGGAATTCCCTGTACTGTGCGTTTTAAAAATCTATCTTCGAACGACCCTAATGAAATATGTAATCTTTTCTCCAACTACTTTAAATCGGTTTATGAACCCTCCACATTGACTAATTATTTTTGTCCAAATGCAGAATATTCTGACGACTGTACTGTCATAGATACCATCCAATTTTCAGTTCAGCAGGTAATGACGCACTTGGAATCTTTAGATATCTCAAAAGGACCGGGCCCCGATGCACTTCCTGCAATATTTCTTAAGAAAACCGCTAAAAATATTTCTGTACCTCTACAAATTATTTTTAATCAATCCCTCTCACAAGGAATCTTCCCTGATGCTTGGAAACAAGCTAACATCACCCCAGTGCATAAGTCAGGCCCTAAAGATGATGTTGAAAACTATCGCCCGATATCCATAATGTCGACCTTATCGAAGATTTTTGAAAGACTTGTGCATAGTGTAATTTATCCGTTACTTCATAATGCTATTATCCCTCAACAACACGGATTTGTAAAAAGAAGATCTACTGTAACAAATCTTGTAGCATACTCTGAATATATTTTTAATAGTATGGATGGTGGTATTCAAGTTGATTCTGTATATACTGATTTCCAAAAGGCCTTCGATAAGGTCGATCATGAGTTGTTGCTGCATAAAATCGCGTTTAATGGTATACGTGGGGACCTTTTGAGGTGGTTTGCTTCATATGTTTCCAAAAGAACACAGCGCGTAGTGATGAATGGGTATCAATCATCCAGTATAGATGTGACGTCGGGTGTTCCTCAAGGTTCAATTTTAGGACCCCTGTTATTTATATTATTTATTAACGACATAGGTAAATGCTTTCAAAATTCTAAATTTCTTTTGTACGCTGATGATTTAAAAATTTTCAAGCCGATTAAAAATACTACCGATTGTTTTGCTTTGCAACATGACTTGTATAGACTGTCTGAGTACTGCATGCGTAACAAACTTAAACTAAGTGTTCCTAAATGCTGCTATTTGAGTATCACCAAAAATAAAAATAATGTAAGGTACCAGTACTCACTAAATGACGTCACTTTAAATAAAGTCAGCATGGTGCGCGATCTAGGTGTAGTTATTGATGACAAGCTCCATCTTGATACCCACATCAATACAATTGTGAGCAGGGCTTGGCGTATGTACGGGTTTGTTAAGCGTTCAGCCACTGATTTCGTTCGCCCTCAGACCTACTTACATTTATACAAAACCTTAGTTAGGTCCCAATTAGAGTATGCAGTAGCGGTGTGGAATCCCTTTTATGTTAAATATGACGACTGTCTTGAAAAAGTACAGAAGAAATTTTTAAAAATGGTGAATTACAGGAGCTATCATTCTTCTGTATCTTATATCGTTTTACTCAAGAAATATAATCTGTTAAGCCTTACTGGTCGACGAAAATTACTGGGGACCATTCTTTTGTACGACCTATGCAGAAACACCTATGACTGTTCGGATATCTGCAATAGGATTTGCTACTTAGTCCCGAGAGGAGTACAAAAGCGTGCAGTGCGTAAGCGATCGTTGTTTGCAGTGAGGGCATGTCGAACGAATGCTGGTGTCCGCGCACCATTACGACGTCTTGTCGATGATTATAATAAATACTTTCTCGACATTGACTTATTCTGTGTAACCCGCGGAGCACTACGGAATTCTGCTCACAAGATTATTGAAGAACTAGACCTACAAAAATTTTCCTCTTAACTTAAGGCAATCAGCGAAACCATACCTTTTTTAACTATAATAATAATACTATTAATTGTAATGATATTGTAAAAAGTAAATATTATTGTTGCATTATACAGTGTAGAACAACATAGGTAACTTAATGACAACTTAACTAAAATTAAGACTATTATTAAGATTAACTAATGTTTTCTTCTTTCTTTTTATGTTTTTTTTCATTCATTTTACTTGTAGCTCTTTGAGGCGTGTAAATAGATTTTGCATGTATTCCGTGAATAACGCCGTTGATTACATAATTGTTAATTTTATGTATTTGGTCTGTATTTTTTATTATGTAATTGTTTGTTGTTCCAAATAAAATAAATAATAAAATAAATAAATATAGGCTATTTTTCTTTTGGAAATCTATCCCCTAAGGGGGTGAAATAGAGGTTGAAAGTTTGTATGGGAAGTTCGGTATTTTCAATGATAGACACATGAAATTTGGTATACGGGTTTCTGGTTAGAGATAAATGAAGACGTATTTCAGCAATTTTGAAAATCATCCCCTTAAGAGGGTGAAATAGGGGTTGGAAGTTTGTAGGTTTATGAATTGTGTCGTTTTCAAAGATAGACACGTTTAATTTCATACAAGGGTTATTAGTTAGAAATAAATAAGACGTATTTCCGAGATTTTAGAAATCTACCCTCTAAGGGGGTGCAATAGGGGTTGAAAGTTTGTATGGGAAGTTCGGTATTTTCAATGATTGACACATGAAATTTTGTATACGGGTTTCAGGATAGAAATAAATAAAGATGTTTTTCAGCGATTTTAAAAATCATACCCCTAAGACAGTGAAATAGGGGTTGGAAGTTTGTAGGTACATGAATTGTGTCGTTTTCAAAGATAGACACATTTAATTTCATACAAGGGTTATTAGTTAGAAATAAATAAGATGTAATTGTAATTTCCGTGATTTTAGCCTTTTAGGAATCTACCCTCTAAGGGGGTGAAATAGGGGCTGAAATAGTTGGTATGTGAAGTTCGGTATTCTCAAAGATAGACAGATGAAAAGATAAGTAGATAAGATAACGCCCATCTAAGACATATCTATAATGACGACCCCCGTGGTCGAGTGGCTTTCACTCCGGTTTTAAAGGTGTCGCCAGCTCTAAGATCCCAGGTTCGATCCCCGGACAGGTCCATGTAGAAAATAACTTTTATAAATTGTCTTGAGTCTGGGTGTTTATGGTATCTTCATTGTCTCAGATTCCATAACACAAATGCTTTTGCTACTTACTTTACGTTAATTATTATTTTAACGCCATAATATTTTATGAAAAAATTTATTCATACTCCTTACTTTGAAAATCACAGAATTCATCCATCTACCTTTAACACTACTCTTTATTTTACGCGCGAGCGAAGCCGCGGGCAACAGCTAGTAGACAATAAAAGGGACAATGTCTCTCTATTACACAGATTTATTCAAACAGTTTCATTAATTAATTTAACAATTCCCTAATTATTATAACACAGTTGGTAACTTACCCAATTTTCAGCGGAAATGAATAAGTCAATAAACAAAAAAAAACGAATAAAAATATAAATAATTAAGAAAGTCCATAAAATAGAATCAGAATAAATTTATTTGTTTAAACATAGGTAACATATATATAAAAGCTCTTAATAAAAAAAAAGCTCTAAATACCTACTCGACCACATGCCAAAAACAATACCTACGATATGTTGCGTAATTATTTATCCAGCAAGAAAAAATCTTTTCTATTATCTTATATGTAGAAGTTAGTAAACTTTATTTTGTAAAAGACGAAGTTTTTAAAATACTAAAATGAAGTAAAATACTAAAAAAATATACAAAAATACAAAGTTTGTACCTATTGGATTGCGAGTACTTTTACAGCTTCAGTACACAATGGTTGTGGTCGACCTCACTTCAACGACAGTTAATAGAATTTCAACTTTTATACAAACAGTTCTGTTTACATACTTACATTGAATTAGGTAGGTACTTACTTATTAATGATACTAATATAGTTAGTTTATATAAACTTAGAACATAGGTTCGCCAAAAATTAGACTATTTTACGCAATCAAACTGGTTTTTCGAAAGTAGAACCTATGTTATTAAGAACCTAACTTATGATTATCTAGAAAAATCAGATAATTCGAAAAATAAATGGCAATAACATAGAGCTAGGGCACTTATTTTTCTGATATCAAATTCTCTCTTTTTAGTCTTTATTTGGACGTCCGATCAATCAGTAGGTACACTGTACACATCGCTAATTCGTGTTACTGAATCTGTTTTGAATAATCGCACCCAAGCCGCGGGATATTTGAGCAATGCATTGTCCACTCAACTAAAAGTCCCCGCTATTCTACTTCTAATCAATGATATTATAAGTAAAAAGGTGTAGATAGGTTACCTACACAAAATTCGATCTTCAAAAACGGCACACTAACTCACACATAAATAACTGAATATTGCAAAGCACACTACATTACGATTAGACGTCAAGGTAGGATGGCATGATTCGATTATCGCAAGCAAAAAAGAGACAAATGTAATTGGCGACATAAATAAATCAGAAATGACATTTTACCTTACGTTAAAATGTGGCTAGTTAGCCACATTTTAACGTGTCGCTTGCTGAGCGCCTATAACCTATCTACACCTTTTTACTTATAATATCATTGCTTCTAATCATATTTCTCATCGTAATTTCAGAAAATGTTGACATTAGAATCTTTCAAAATAAATTAAATTTAAATGTGTTAGCAAAAAGAATTTAACTTTAGAAGTAAATTATATATTAATTTTAATCGAAAACGGTACAACTATTTGATGTTTATTATTATAAATTCTTAGGTTCTAAACTTCCATTTACTTACTAAAAAATTGGAGCCGGGCGCTTGACGGTATATTGACATTTGACACCTGGGCGCTCGAGAGGTTATGCATATTTTGACACATTCTTAATTATGCAAGCTTTAAGTCGATCTTCTGCAGCCAATCTTACAAAAGCTACGCTCACGAGAACCTACTCAGTGATAAGCTCATTGGAACTTTGTCACTTAGAAAACTTCATAACTAAGAAAATCCATGAACATACCTACCTAAGCGCAGAAAATTGCCATAGAATAAACACATATTGGCATAGAAAATCATTATTATCATAAACGATATGAAACATAAAAGAAAGTAGTGGATTATAACCAAATGAAAGCAACACTTGAGAAAAAATAACTACTTTAATGATTAAAATATCATAGGTAATCAGATACGTACTGGCAAGTTACACAAAATACCTACGCTGCTATTAATTAACGTAATAGCAACTGTTGTAACAATCATAAAACTACGTTGATATACGTATTCCTAGTTGACTAACGTATTATTATAGGTAGGTAATAGAATACTTTCCAAGAATCATTTAGTAAGAAATTATTAATTTATTGAAGTTACACCATGTACCAGTATTAACATTTTTTTATTTTACAGGTTCACTGCTTGCGAAACAACGAACAGCGCAGCGAATGTCACACATATTAAATTACTCAAATCATTTTTTACACAAAGTGGAAAACTGCACGGATAACCGAGAGGTATAGGTCACCACGCTAATTACCACTGTGCGCGACGTGCTGCGGGTTCGATCCAAGCATGGGACAAGCATTTGTGTGATCCACAAATACTTGTTCCAAGTCTGGGTGTTCTTTGTGCATGTGATTTGAATGTTTGTGAAAACCGCGACACAAGCAAAAAAAAGAGAATTACAACAAGAAGTGAAACGTCTGCTCATCGTATAAAAATAAAACGGAGACTTTAATATATTGTAGACGATCGATTATTAATTATCATGACCTATTTATGGGCCAGATCCATCTTATTTCCTTCTTATAAAATAATGAATTTAAGTTCAAATCAAATATTAATGTTACATAAATAAATTTTAACGTAATATTTAAGCTCAAATGAAAGTTAAAACTCGCAGACAACGGGTACCCTTTTACTAAACTCTGTCCGTCCATCCGTCTGTTAGCGGGCTGTATCGGATGGAACATTAAACATGTAATAGGCACACGGTTAAAATTTTAATTAAAACAAAAAAATATAAAGCTATTAATTTTAATAAAATTATTAATGATCCCATACTAGACACGTTTAAAACTAGACATGTTATATTTTAATATTTTTTTTCTCCGATTTGAAATTCTCACAAAGATTTAAAATTTAAGGGATCCCAGACAGTAAATGATTTTTTGAAGTTGTATTGCTCGATTTTAACATTACAATTTCGCACTTTCCTCTACTTTTTTCATTTGATATTAAAGCAGCAGCAGAAATTAATACTGCACCTCAAAATTTACTTCTCATACTCACTCACACACAACATTAATTGGCCTGGCGAACTTTTTTACTAATTTTCAGAAACGACGAAGAAAATGAGACTTCGGAGCTATAAACTGCCCTGTGAAAAAAAAAGTTTTTCGCTGTGCGCATTCTGCCGCTGCGAATATCTTATATTCAGCTATACTATGGACTGGTAAGTTATTCTAGATTAATAACACCGTTATAAAGCCAAGTTTTTCGAAATAAAAAAACAGAAATTAAAGCTAAATTGATGACACGTGCTATGGAGAATAACACCTTCATATTTAATAAAGGTCATTGGTTTTAGTTTCAATTTCAAATTCAGACACCGTTAAGGCCAGGTCGAAACAGTCGTCGTCCTCCAAAAGAATATAGTTAAATTGGCTATGATATAAAAAAAATGTCGCGCTGCTTCGGCTTGCCACGTGCCCGTCCTGATGAACGCAAGTCGGTGTTATTTGCCGCATAATTTACATAGAGATAGATCAACGTCCCGCGGGTCGTGCACCCGTTGAATTTCTATTGTTTAGATTGGAAAACTAAGTGCGCCAATGGTCGACTTTCCTCTCACGTCATTATTAGATCGCAGGTGTCGTGACGTGACAATCTCTGCTAGATAGAAACCTAATATTTCTAACGTAAATACATGCTTCCGTGAAGTAATTTTATTTTAATACTAATATTTCTAACCAAAATTATGACATTACTAACTTTGTTTTGTATCACACTAAAGCCATGAGTAGATGAAATTTAACACCTTTATAAAAATATTTGAGTATTGAGTAAATAAAAAAGTGAATAATGCTGTTGACGTGATCAATAAACTAAAGACGTGAGCTCATTATTATTAATTCTTTAATTCTATTTGACTTATAAAGTAACCAGGCCGTAACCCTTTAAATTGTAACACATTAAATGCATTTAAAAAATCGATTACAAACTCTTAATTAAAATAGTGATTAATAAAAAAGAGCCACAAATCTAAATAAGGATGTTAAAGCCTAGATGGCGATGGGGTTGAGAACGAATCGATTACCTAATGGCGTTGTGTGACCACCCGGCCCCGTGGAGATTGACTCATTTGCACTGCATTACATTACCGAGTGACACGGACAGCCACTCTCATCATCGCGGTAATGAACAGATTGTTGTTCACAACACTCGAGCTAAATTCCATTTCAATTGCTAGACACGCTTCTATTAAATCTTACAGCTTTGAGCAGCCGCGCCGTTTATACGAGTACGCAAAATAATAATGTCTTTATTTCCTTTTCCATAGTATTTTGTTGTTTGAACAATTATGGTGCTTCTGCCTTTGTTGAATTTTAAGGCACAAACACCTAATCAAATATTTGAGAAACCGGCACAATAATCTAAATTCGCCAATACAGCACACTTACTTTTAAATTAAACCTCTTTTCAACACATTATTATTTCAATTCGAATTTCAGGCTCATTGTTAAACTTACTTTGCAAGCATTGTAACCTTAAAATCTATTTACAATATTTACTACCTCCCTACAGAAGGAATGCCGCGGGTGAAAGAAAAATTTGGGAAGAACTCTACTTTTCGTTCTGTCGCATGCGCTTTGTATGAAAACAGCTTTAATCTAAGTCCACCAGTTAAAAGTCCACATCATCAATCTCTTATTCTATAAAACGTGCAAACCCTTACAAAAATGTATCCCAATTCTGCCTGGCTTCCGTATTCACCCCATTTCACTACATAGTCTTAGGATGCAGTTCATAGGTTGACTACCTTTCAGGAGTCAATAAATGAAATATAGGCTAATTTGTTTAATGTTTTACTAATTTGCTAATATAAAATAGCACTTAATAGCTCTAAGCGGTGTGTTCTTTAAATCTGAAAGACATCACAATGCTAGCTCCTGTATTCTTTTTTTACAACTTTATGGCACTGAGCCAATATTGATGTTTTATCTATTACGAGTGTATACCTAGATAAGTAGATAGGTTAATTTTATAGTGTTATCATGTAACAAGTGAAAACTTGTTAAGGGATAACACTATTTGTAATGCCTTTTGTTAATGGTTTTAATAAAAGCTATGTCTATGTCATTAATGCTTATACCTACATTAAATTGGTAATTAAAATTACTATGTCTGCTTATATGCAAGTAAGCCGACAAAAGATAAATATTTCTAAATCTTGTATAAGTAGGTAAATTCACTACAATATCACTACATAGAACAAAACAAAGTCGCTTCTCACTTCTGACCCTATGTATGCTTAGACCATTAAAACTACGCAACCGATGTGGGTTTTATAATAGATAGATTGATTCAGAAGGCTTATATTTTTTTATACACGTACGAAGCAGTGGCGAGGCCGATAGTTAAAAATAATTAAAATACGTCTACCATTATCTCCACGACTTACTTCATTGTTAAATACATCACACAAGATGCAGGATATACCCAAAGTACCGGTCAATTCATTATTGTTTCTTACATAGATACCGAGTAGGTACCTATCGTGACATGAGTTAGTACCTATCTACTGATATTCTGGTTTCAATACTACTCAAGTGCCCGGCCAGATTACTACTTCATCTCAATATTAGGAACGCCAGTTAAGCTATGAGCTACTGTAACGCTCCTCAGAGACCCACACACGAATAGAACACTTGAATGAATCAAGTTGCAGATGACAAGTAGGGAATGTCTTAAAGTAGTATTGACATGAATTTTGATATATAATCCCCTTTAAATGTAGAAAGTTCTTGAATGAATGACAGTTACGTAGTTTGTGCCTACCTTTTACAAAAGTTTGGTACTTACTGTGGTGTGAATATTATACCACCCTATTTACTTAATATAGACAACAGTATTAAATTATGGATGAATCAAGATTTTTGGCTGAATGAAAACAGCTCAACTTTTAAAATTCAGACAAAAATGTATGCAATATAAATTATTATAAAACAGTTATATTATCATCTCTATGAAACCCCAAAAAAAAAAGTTTAAACATTACTTTATTGTTTGATTTTGTTGTATTTTAAATTAACATAAAATAAAATTTTAATAAATGATCACACGGATAGTTGAGTTGAAATAGGTCAGCTCACCGCGCCTGTTACCATTGTGACGAGGCTACGGGTTCGAGCCCCGCTTGGGATAAACGTGCAAATATGTGTGTTATTTGTAGGTATACCTGTATGATTTGAATATTTGTAAAACTCCTTGCGACACAGCATTTCACAGCAAGCGGTAGCCTTTTTTTAACACACAAAGTAACTTGTAACCCGAATCGATGTGAAATGAAGATTTGCACTTCCATACCTACTCCTGACCATCTTACAAGAATGCGTGAAGCGTGGTAATAAATGAAAAATAAGATTGATAGGTTTGAATAATAGGCAAGGTACCTACGACTTGCCAACCAAGAGTAATCGATTTGATTTAGTATGATTTGTAACACACGAAGTTATAAGAGTTATTGCGATATTTAGGTACAGTTATCATACTAAATATGGTTCCATTGAACTTGACTACCTTTTTTATTCTCTTTTATTGTAGAACCTAGTTTTTTAGAAATTAACTGTATTACTGCTCCTCTTAGAGAGTTATAAAAAAATCATAAAATAAAGATATGCAGCTGTATTGTCCAATGTTAGTTGACAACCAAATAAATATGATTTTTTAGGAATGCCGTTTCAAACACCAATATAAGTTTTTTTTAATATAAAAATCCAGTTATCTATATGTCAGGTATCTTTAATAAAATTTTGATTCTAGATTGAAATATTAGTTATTTATTTTCTATTAGCAATTTTTTATTTATTGTCTATTTTAAAAAGCTGCCTTATTTAAATAACCTCGTAAAAACGAAATAGAAAAAATAAGGTAGTTATTCCGCTCATCAGCGTTTGTGAGTCTTTAAAAATAAAAAAAATTGTTGGTGGAATGGGCTAAATAAATCTCATTTTAACTAACTATCATAGCAATAAATAAGATAATAATATAATAGGTGAACAATAAAGAGTTATTATTATTATTATAGCGGGCTCGTAACTACCTAAGTACCTACTACCTAGCATCGTTCTAGGGTGGTCATAGACTAGCAGATTTACACATGGAACTGGTTATTAATCTATGCTTTTACATGGAAAACTAAAACTTCCGGTTTATAACAGGCGTTTACCACTCGTATCGGCCGTCTCTACATATGATATTTTTACTCATAATAAACTTAGCAATTTGTGTAAATATGATAACTAAAAATAACTGTTTCTGAAATAAAAAAAAAATATATGATATCAATGACGTTAAGGGCGGAAGTAATTTAGGTACCGCTGTAATCTTAAATCAGTTATTTCGTTCGCAATGGCATTTTACCTGCACCGGTTGTACTTTACTAAACTAAGTCAAAAAAGGCCAGCTCACACCGAGACGCGACGCGGTGCTAAAGATACACATTTCATAGACACAGCGCGGCGGCGGCGCGCGGCGCAGCGCTGCATGGCGCAACGTTTCTGAAAACTCACAACGAAATGTTAGCTTTTCGTGTAGGATTTAAAGATAGGTAGGTATATTTTGAGTCGCTCTTTAAAAATGTGCTCATAGTTTAAAATTTTCAGACAACATTGTGATTAGATGTGGTGATATAGGGAATCCTGACTGAATTAAAAAATCTTGCTTTAAGCTTTTCAGCTTATTTGTTAATTTCATCCATTTTTTAAAGGATTTGGACATGTTACCTCTTTTGATATGCTAAATGCATAGGGACGCGTGTTGTTTATATTATTTATCCTTGATCTGTTTCATATCCATATCCACATTTGAACTGATTTACTTTTAACTTGAATATAAATAACTGGCCGTTAGACCATTTTTCCTTGTTCTATTATAAAAATAAAACGATGCATTTTGAGTCAAGCGACATTTATTTCATTCAAAAAAGCCTATATATTCATGAAAACTATTTAGGAAGGTGCAATATGTATTTACGGAAATACTGCATTGCTTAGATCAACATCCACGCAGTAGTTTTTTTTTAATGATTTTTTTTTCCGAAAAACGAAACTTTAAATCCTGTAACTTTAAAAAAATGTCGCTTAAATCAATTAGCCTTTTAACCGTCGATATGTAGCCGTGTGTCCATCGCATGATTCTAAACATATATTTTGACTTTAACAATATGATAAAAGTACAATTTTATTATAGTATATCTTTGTAATGTGCTCGCCAAGACCAAACTCGCGTTTTATCCTTTTTTTTGCGTTTAGAATCTTTTGTTTCTATTCCGTCATATAATTTTTTTCACATATGTAGTCTATGATATTATGATCATTCATTAAAATGGGTTCAGTAATTTAGGCACTACGATAGAACATACAAAGATACATACGTATGCTGCCACTAGACCTAATTACCCTTCCTTTTGGCTTCGCCGTACCTATGCGGTTAAAATAAAAATGAATGATAGCGATATAAAAAAGTAGCCAAAGTAGGTGAGTACCTATGCACCAAATTTTATTAAACTAATCTATCTTCTTATCATAATTAGGCAAGCGTATGCAAACCATATAAAACTGTATCTACGTAAGTGTTCCTATCACTTTTGTCCGATTACAGAGGATACACAAATAATTTCGTTTATAATTCATCTAACGAGGACGAGATAGCGATAGGAAGGCGATATGTAGGTATGAATAATGTGATAAGATGCAGGTATAGTAAAAAAATATCCTAGATGCGAACAAAGAAACTAACCTAGTTCGAACCATTCAATCATTATCATAAACTTACTCAGGTAAGATAATGATTAATATCGAATAATGATTTCCCTTGACCTTCACCCCGCCCCTTCCTTAATATCATAAAAACTAGGTAATATAACTCCTTATACCTACGTACCTACCGACTTAATTACAAAGAATAATAAATACCTTCAACAAAATTTCTAACCTCAATTTCTTGATTATAATAGAAGCAAATACCTACTATAATAAAATTTAATAAATCAAACGCCTAAATTAAACATTGGCTGCAATACACTTTTATTCTAATTGATACCATTGCCAACACGCCTCAGAACGCCGAATTTACTGAGTTATTGTCAAGTTCAACGACCCTCTTCTATGATTAGGACGCATTTCGCTATTCATTGATACGAATCTTAAATTGTTTTGCCCTGATGATCATTACTAAACACAAAAAAAAACCAACGCGTGTCTGTGTATGTACCTACTTAGTACTTAAAACGCCTAGTTAGGTAGGTATGTATTTATTTGTAAAAACGTAAAACAGCGCATTCTCAAAAATTTATCTCGTTTCGAATTAGAAAAAAACTATTTTTTCCCAGTAACATTAAATAAATTGTAAATAAACTGCATATTTAGGTAAACAACATTGTTACTACCCAATAATGCTAATACAGATCTACAAAAATTATGCAAGTTAACCAACGCTTTTATTAAAAAACAATCATAGTTTTTTTTTTTCATACTCAAGTCTTTCTCTAACACATTATTGCCTCATCTATTAAAAAACTACTATTTATGTCGTTGACTGTACATGCTTGGTACATGCATCTTGGGATCATTGAACTATTGATATGTAGGTAAGTAGCTATAGAAACCTATTTCTAATGGATGAGGTGGTGCCATCTATTAAAGTTTCCACACATCAGACCAATTCAAATAGTTCTCTTATCTTTAACCGTAACTACTGTAGATGGCGCTAGAGTGTCGGATATGCATGTGCAAAATTTGTGATAATAATGTCAAGGCCAATGCTAAATTTAATAAATTAGATGACTATAAGTACAGAAATCAATAAAATCAGTACTCTATCTTTCTATTCCTATATTATATATGAAATTAGGCATAGAAATCAAATAATTTGCCCTATATTTTGAAGTACTAGTGTTGTTTCCGCGTCATAACCTCTTTGCAAAATAATATCTATGGATCTTGTATTTGTGGTAAATTTAGCTTTTAGTACTAACGCTAAACAATTTACGAGAACCAGTTTACGTATTTTACGTTTTATTTCGTAATTTCAATTCGTTATAAGACGTTGATTAGTATGAACACTTGACTTTTCTTCAAATTAATAGTGCAAAATTTGAATTTGGCGCCATGTAGTGTGAAACGCATGAAGTTCGCGTTGCGAATCTGGCCGATTGATGTGAAAGATATTCCGAAGGCCGTGAGTGAACACGGAAATCGAGATGTGTGTGTGGTCAAAAAGACAGTGCAAGGTAGGGGTCGGGTGGCGTTTGTGATGGCAAAATTTTTGCAAATGGTGAGTTAGGAATTATTGACTTGGCGTGTCTCGGATCTCGTTTTGTTTTGTGATAGTGAATATTATGTGTGTTTAGCAAAATATTTAGTGTTTATTGATATTAAAATTCTTAGATTCTGTGATACGGGATCGGCAAATGGCGCTACGAATAGCTAAAGTTGACACAACTACGCGTTTAGAAATCCCATACATCTTCAGTTGCCAATTTTTAGGCACGCGGCATGACCTGTGATAAACAACAATTAATGGTGCATCCTAAAATTCTTCAAATCACGCGTATGGACCTAGCAACTGGGACATCCAGCTTGGCGATTATAACGGTGTCAGCATGTTGCGATTTTTTTGGCGAGCGGTACTACTTTTTTAAACTCGTTTATAGAGGCGGCTAGAGGTTTCCGCGTCCCGTAGGGTCGGTGGCCCCGCGCTCTGGCTTCTGGAGCTAAATTACATAATGTATAGGTGTTGTTTGGAGCATGCAACAAGTAGATATGTGTCGGCGGGCTAACTGTCAATGTGGAGTACAGTAAGCTCGCTGCCCGCGGCCCCCATTAATTCGAGCCGCTGATGTCACTTATCTCTCCGATCTCCTATCTAGGCCCTATGGCCGCCAATTTTTTGCACATAGTATCTTAATGTAAATTTGATAACCGGCGCGTCTCTAATTACCACTTGTTTAAATACTAAGTGATGCAAATCTAGGTTCGTTTACAGCAACTGTTCACGAATTTAAATTTTTGTCCTTACATTGATATAACCTTGCAATTTTATATTTGTGAAATTAGCATGAAGTGGTTCAAATATGGTATAGTTATTTAATAATTATTTGCAGCACGGTCACTGACATTAGCACCAACAATGGACCAGCAATTCTGCTTGCGCTGGAACAACCACCCGAACAACCTGACTGATGTGCTTGCAAGCCTGCTGCAAAGAGAGGCTTTGTGCGATGTCACACTGGCCTGTGATGGAGAGACAGTCAAGGTTTGTACTGTTTGTAATCTCATATTTTTCCAAGTGATTACCGTAATACCTTATTACTTCAAATTTTAAAGACATTACCTAAAATGAATAGTTTTGTATTATATTTAAAAACTTATAACTAATTCCATAGATGTAGCCTGTTTTACATCACAATATACATTATTCATGCTCAAAATAGTTTGTTACTAGTTTTTAGAAAACAATCTAGTCACATGAATCAGTTTGTTTTAAAAAATAATTATTACAATCTCCTTAGTAATGTTATATCACATTGTAGGAAGTGTATGTAAATATTGATATTCTGTTTGTTGCACTCACATGCAACAGTTTATTATTATGCCACAACAAAATGCATTAAATAGTAAACAAACATGAGTAATACACTTATGTGTTGTTACCTATTGTTGACAATGCTTTTGAAAGATTTTTCTTACTACAACTAAACATGGTTAAAATTAAACAATTAACTTTATTTAAAATACTAATTTTCACTTTTTGGTTAATGCAAAAATTTCTGGTTATGGTCTTCTGATCTCTTTGATTCTTCATCCCAAATTCATTGGTTTAATAATCATTCTCAAGATAATTTATGTTATTTTATGTTTTAAAGAATTTTATTTAAAAAATATGAATTAATTCCAAGGACAGTAATAAAAGTTTGTATAATACACCTACTTCAAAGTTAAATAGAGGAAGATAAGACTCAAAATCTTGATTGTCATTACAGTCAAATTGCTACCTTAAGCCATCAATTCAAGGCAGTCTTCATTGTAGATATTTAAATATTTGCTAATTCTGCAAGGTTATTCTTACCTAAATTGGATTCTTAAGCTCATGCCTATAATTTTGAATATAATTAGACATGTTTTTGACTAAATACATATTATATGTATTTAAGCAGCATTTATTATTTAACTTATACATTATTTGCATGAATTGTACCTTGAACAAATTATTCAAAAGAGCTGTCATTAAGAATTAGATTATAATAATGCTGGAGGCCCTTCAGTATTTAAAGGCAATGTAAATAATAGCTGCTAGACTCTGTGTAAAACTAAAGGTATTGTGAACAAGCCACTTCCTTAATTTGCCATTTAAATTCAACAATTATCTATGAAAGTTGAAGTTTTATGATAATAAAATGCAATTTGTTTGGTAGGTTAAAGTCAGTAAAGATCTGCATATGTTTTTAACTTTCTAATTTTTTGTTATAGTGGTTGAGCAGGTTTTAGGGACTAGATCTCTGCAGACATATTAATAGCATAATGTCTGGCTAGCTAGGTCTAGTGTATAACTTTTTTTAGGAATGTTAGAAACCTTGGCACTATTTTTAGAGTGAATATGTTTGAATCAAATCTACAAGATTTTTGTAATACATTGCAGCAGGCGTATTTATCGCAGTAGTCTAGGATTTTATCATGCATTGCAGTTGTATAGATTTAAATCTTATACACCTTGCTTACAGACAACAGGTCGACATCTTCTTCTTTTCGAGTCGATGGTACTTTTTTTTTTCAAAACATTTAAGGTCACCTAAAAATTGAGCCCACGACCAAGGCGCCGTGCTAAGTCGCAGCGCCAGTATCAGTGACTGATAAAATATTAATCATTCATTAACTACGTTTTGTTTGAGTTAGTAGGTATTGAAAATATGTGTCAGTAGAACACGCAGGAGTATAAAATAAATACACAATATAAATATGTTTTTGGAATAGTAAATACTAGACATGTGTTAAATTCTCTAGTATGACAAACAGTGCTTATTCCTTTGATTGTAATCAATCAGACTGTTGACGGCGATTTTCAAGAGATATTTACGAAATATTATTGTTATTCGATAAATACACCAGTTAAATTCAAGCATGAATCGAAGGCAGGGGTGATTGTGCCTGCAAAAACATGTCCATGAATTGATTGGTTTAAATTGTATTACATATTTGAAAAAGAATCTATCTTCCTAATTGAAATTATCTGGCAGTTCGCTATCTTCGACGCTATTCTCAGCTACATTTTTCAATGGTTTTGGCATGATTATTTTGTGTTTCAAACACATCATCGAGATCATCACTCACAGTCCTTGCTACCTGTGTTGGTTCTAGGCCTTTCTTTTGACGTGGCATCTTCTCTAAGCCTGTAAAATCTTACCCACGCCCGACCCGAAACCTTGGCTTTGGTCGTCGACCCTTCTCGGTCCAAAACGACCGACGTACATTTAAAATACTGACTACCTATCCTAGGCTAGATTGAAGATTAGGTATTAACAAACTTTATAGTCATAAACTCTGTGTTTTTTTTTTCTTGAAACTGATCTGTATCTACCGTACTAAAATATATCTAAAAATAAAACAACATCGGACAAGCCCCGCAGATAAGAAACTGTCTCAAAAGATTATCTGGCTAGTCAAACTGTTTTTCCTGTCTTTAACTTGTTTTAAAACATGATTATCGAAACCATTTTGCTATTTAAATATTTATTTTATAGCTGTATGTGGGCAGAAATTTAAAAAACAAATTCCTTGTGTTAAAGCTTAACATTCCAATACAACCGAATGTAGCTTAAAACTGCAGGTGGAGGGACGATCGCTCATTTATGGGTTCCTTTCGTACCGCGTTCGTACGGTAAAAACAGTAACGTTACCTTTCTTAACTGGAAACTAACTGTACATCATGAAATCCATGATTTCTTTCATTTTTTAGCAACTAGGTAGCACATTATAAGCAGTATTTAAGTGTTAATTCATTACGCGGTAATTTTATGAGTAAACCATAATGCCTTTTTAATCATTGCGATGACTAAAGAATATTTAATATCGAAATAAAATTGCCGTAAACAACAAAAAATCTAAATCCCAAGAAAGCTGTTCCACAACATTAGGTCCGATAAAAACTTTGATTTTGTACTTAACATCGGAGAAATATCAATTAAGTATAGCGTTAGTCTGTGGGAGACAGGACTAGTAAACCTGCTGCCTACTCAGTCTAGCCAGATACCGCTATCGACTTCACCACATTCTCAGAGCAAATGTGTTACACCAAACGATATTTAGAATCGAACATTTATTTTTCAACAATATGGGTAATGTGCGATGTGTGAAAATAGCTTACATTAAAATAGAGCAAACCTAGGAAATAGACTTCAAAGTCACATGTTATCTAGGACGGTCTTAGTTAGCCACAAACATAAATAAAAGCTTAGAGAAAGGTGGTTTTTATATCTAGAATAGTACTGCAAAGCGAAAGTTCGATTCCAAAAGACCTAGGTGTTGTTTTTACCGTAGTATAAAGAGTTGTTAATGTATTAGCGTACAGGTTATATCGAGTTACTTAAGTTATCCGTTAGGCGCAAGCGCGCCGGATATGAAGTCGGGCATTATAACTTTGTTTCGTGTTATAAATCTTTAGTGGCCTGTGTGACACACATAGAACCAAATACCAGAGAACAGTAAATATAAAACAATTCAGGTTTGATGGCCGACTTAACTACAAAATAAAAACTACATTTCTGCAATAACAACAGCGACCTTAGCCCATTATTTCATACCTTTACCGTTGTGCAAAGCAGATTTTAAGTAAAGCCTATTTTGTTATTTAAAACAATTTTTATTGTTTTTTCACCTTTTGACTAAAATATAATAATGAACGGATTATGAAAAGTTTTGATTACAGAGTCAATTTACTTGTACTATATGTATCTATAATTAACAATTTTCGACATCACTCAGTATTTTATTGTATATTGTAACATATTAAAGGTTTAAGAAACTACGCAAGGGGTAGCTACATTAAAAGCTAAATGTTTCCATCAATTCGCTACGCACGTTTCGTCATACATAAAATTCTTGTTTCGTTTTACTGAAACCATCATAATCAATTATAAAAATATGAATACACAAATGGTTTTTCGGGCATAAACTGTAGGTACATATGAATAGTATCTATTTCAAAAATACTTCCTGATTTCTAAAACAATAATACTGGTTATATGCTTTTGACGTGTTTTTTTTTCATTTGTTATTACAGCATTTAGTCTAGCAACAAGAACTTTTCATTGTATAGGAAATTTAACTTAAATAGGATCGTTAAAATAATAATACTTTGTCACCAAGGTCAAAATATAATATTAATCCTTGAGAACGATACCTCTAAAGTAAATGGCTACGTCATAACAATGTAATGTTTATCATCGCAATCACGACGATTATCAAACTCATAAGATCGATCGCGAAATAGAATCACCTTAGTCTACTTTCTCTAATTCTTAATAATTTTATTTCTATTTGAGAATTATATTTATAAAATTGTACTTCGGCACAGTAGTATTCGGATGCATGATCAAAATGTACACCGAATATAAAATAAAACCCTCACAATGCCTCCTTGCAAATATTAACCAACAATTTGTGTCTGAAAACCTAGTCCATGAAAAAACATTTACTAACTAATTGTAATAACAATAGGTCTGCCGAAATGGCAGTTATGCACTGTTTCTATATAATGCTAACAGAATCGTAAAGACCTTCACATAGCTCTGCATCATTTCTTTTGTTTAATTTACACGTGCTATTTTTAAAGCAAACTTGTGAAAATGTGTTTTTTTAATTGTTTCAGGCACACCAGACGATACTCTCCGCATGTTCCCCATATTTTGAAAGTATATTCCTACAGAACAATCATCCACACCCGATTATATTTCTCAAAGATGTACGATTATCAGAAATGAAATCACTTTTGGATTTCATGTACAAGGTATTTAAATAGACCCCATTAAATGTATTGAGTCATGTTCTCGAAATAATTATACTGTAATTTTGATTATTTCAGGGTGAAGTGAATGTTGGCCAAAATATGCTCCCCATGTTCCTAAAAACTGCTGAAAGTTTACAAGTTAGAGGTTTGACAGAAAATAATACACTGAATACTAAGGTAAGCATTTATTTAATCAAGCACATTATTGACCGAAGTGGTTTTAGTATGAAAATTAATAAATTATCCATCGGCTTCCCTTTATCGATTTAGATATCGCCTGATGGGGCAACAAGGTGTTACTATGGCAACATAATTAGAACAGTCGATTTACATTCTGTGTTGTGCTGATCTTAATAAGATGCATTTCGGTTTAAACTTAAAAAGTAGCACGCGACTGTTACACAGTTTATTGGTTATCAGCCGTTAACCTTGGATTTTTTGATAGATCGGCAGTATTACAAGTAGACTTCTGAATTAGGAATTTAAATTTTTAGACTAAAGCGAATTCTACTTGCAAAAATATTTCCAAAGTACAGTATTCCAAAGTAAACATCTCCTCAAAAGTTTACCTTATTCAAAATTAAAGAGATGACGTCATTAAACCGTTACACTGCTGCGAGATATAAAAATATGCAACCATAAACGCATCAACTTGATGAAAACCGTTGGAATAGGTATAAAGTGTGCTGTTGTGAGAGGTGTTATTGGTGGTAGATTAGATTTGAATAGAAAACTAGTTACGATAAACTTCGTTAGGAAACCGCAAATAAAATCTTTTTGAAGTATATGAAATTAACTTTCTTCACCTGTTGGTGTTACCGTTATATAAGTATCAAAACTCGAGCGTAAGAAGTGTATTTTCTAGATTTTTTTATGCATATACATATATTTCGTTTTAGTAATAGTGACATATTAAGGGTATTTAACGTGATTCTCAGTCGGAGGATCGGTCTACTCCGTCGGTAAGCGCGGAAAACCTTTCCCGCTCGGAGTCGTTCGCCACGCCTCCGGCCGCACACTGCGCGCCGCCCGCGCCGCACACGCCGCTGTCGGCCGCGCCCCCCGCGCACCCCTCGCACCCCTCGCACGCTCTGCCGCCGGAGAAACGCCGCAGAAAGAACTCCACCGTACCCAGGGATGACGTCGACCTATCCTACAGGCATTATGAGGTATACTGGTGAAAAACCAACTTGAGAATTGATGCTTAATGTTTAATCAGGGTTTATAATTGTGCTTCTTTTCAGGGCAACAGCAACTTACTGAATTAACTGTTAACTAGTTGTGAATTTCTGTAATAGGTAGTGTTTAAAAGTCTCATTTATTACAATGTTATGTGGGTTAAGACTTAAGGAGGGTAAAGCCTGATGACTCTATAAATGTACTGTGTGATTCCTATTCGTTTTTGTTAGAAGAAGTCATGTAATGGGTGAAACGTGTGTACGGTACAGGGACACGTGAAATCGGCGAAAGGTGGATCGACGGGATCCGGGTCGGAGCCGTCGACGCCGCCGCCGGCGCACACGCCGCAGCGCTCGGTGGCGCGCTCGCCCGCGCACACGCCGGCGCCGCACGTGAAGCAGGAGCCGGACTCGCCGTACGCGCCGCACGCGCCGCTCGCCCCGCACGCGCCGCTGGCCCCGCTGGCGCCCGCGCTGCACCCGCCGCCCTTCGACCAGACGCACCTCCAGGTCAGCCTCCACGCACTACACGCTACCTCCACCATGCTGATGGGTTTCCTCTGTTTATAATCGTCTGAATGTAGTTTTGTCTCTTCATCTTTGTACGGATGATCTGTTTCTTCTATAATTTTCGTTCTTTTGCGAATATACCGCGAATCTGTGACTGAGAAGGAAGGGATCTGCCCGATTGAAAAGATGGCGTCACAAAATTTAAAGCAGAGCCTTTCCTTCTTTGTTGGCAGAGTTCAGTCTGGGTTCCCGCTGACGACGCAGAGGAATCTAACCGCCCATGTTTGGATCTCAGTCCTAATCGGCCATGTAGCAACATTCTCGCTTCGATCCTCGCTCTACCGCCCCAACAAATCAATCCGCCAGTTAAAATATCTACCCGACAGTTGCCTAATAAATCTAAGAAAAGCGGGAAATTCCGATTTAGTTGGTTATCTCTTTACCCGTGGTTGCAATATGACAAGTCTCAAAATATAATGTACTGCACTTACTGCAGAAAATGGTCACACGAGCTTACGGTCAACAGAACATCTTTTGTAGAAGGCAATGCTAACTTTAGGCTTGAAATTGTTAATCATCACGATAAATGTAAAGCTCATAAATTTTGTCGAGAACGCGAACTTTCGTAATATAATTGTTTGAATAAGACCGTGATAAGAATTAACATTTGTATTATAAACTATATTTTTGATACTTGACACTTTTTTAGTTCTATAAACTATTACACGTGAACTAAATCTATTTCTATTCTATTTCCAATTTTTTAATTTGTAGATAAATATTCTAACATCAATCCGTGTTTTGACACAACTTTTTCGTAAAACTGTAACTACGGTTACTGTTCAAAACAATTGATTGTAAATACAAACCTTGATTCTGGAATAAAACGAATGTTTCCAATGTGAACCGTTTTATTTATTCATAATACATAATGCGATGGAGAACAAAAAGATTATATCACCTCATCCTTCCTATCCCTTCATAAACTATCATTAAATGTACAAAAGAATAATGAGGCAGTTCTTAAAATTAATAAAATAGAGAAAAAACATGGGTAAACAAAACAATGAACTACTTGAGTTCACATGTAGTATAAGATTTGATAGAATTTGTTTTTGGTAGTAAATTGTTTATTCAATGTAAATAGGTTTTCCTTACTGCAGTTTTTATTTACATTTACACCTTTTCCTATAGGTTTCTGATAGAAAATCAAAGAAGGTTTTATGTAACAATTGCTGGTCTTCCAGGGTATGGGAGTAACTGAAATGGCCTCAATATTGACCCAGCAGAGTCTTAGCAACGAGTGCAACGACAGCGAACCGATGTTGCAGCCACACCCAGACCACACAGACACCATAGATGGTGAGTTATTTTTCCATTAATTACGACCACCAACTAACCATACAATGTTAGCTATAAAATTTAAATAGGTCTACAAATTACATCAACCTTCGAAAACATAAGTTCATCATTCAATCAAGCTCATTCTTGTTTTGTTGGTGACCGTCAACATTATTGTGTGCTTATAAATCGTTGTCAGATGTTAAAATTCACGTCGGTTCATAATAGGATTATGCGACACAACAAATTATGATAAGACAACTATTTATATAAGGTAATTATTTTCTAAAATAAACACAGCGTTTTAACAATTGACAACAGGTTTAACGTAGCCTATGTGTTAAAAGCTTTTGTTAACCCCTTGCCTTTGCTTTTTGTAAAATAAAAAAGTCCAGAAATTGTACACAGTTTACTCGCAACAAAACGAATATTCTATGAAATATCTGGACTTGAAGTTACTAAAGGATGCATGTTGTTAAACTCTGCAGCATGATACTCTGTTGCTTACTGATCCATTGTAAAGTTGCACTAACCATAGCCGCTTCTCAATTCTTTTCTAAATATGGTATGCTTTTAGATTTTTTCTATTTATATTTTATGAAGAAAACGGTGTCATAAAATTTCTTTCAATGATGATTTGGCGCCCCCTGAGGGTCATAGGTCGTGCAATATTTACACTAGTTTATTTAGACATTATAGTTAAGACTCAAGGTGCTGTACAAATGTACTCGTAATGTTAAGAAAACCAAGACTGTTAATACTCTAGTGAGTTAGAATATTGTATATCTACCAGCCTATGGGTTGCATGTAATAGGGGTTTTGGAATATATTTGAATGGTTACGGAAGTGTGTTGGTTGCTGTGAAGATCGCGTACAGTTTGTTAGTGAGAAATCCAGCATGCATCGCATGCCCACAAAATATTATGCCATCATGAAGATATTTACGTATCTTACAGGTGAAAATTATGGCGTTGATGAAAATAAAAAACCATGGGAACCTTTCACGACTAAACTAGCGAATGTTGAAAATATAGTCAAGTCATTCGGTTTGGCACTAAACAACAGATCTTACAATGTTCCCGAATCATGTAATATTTGTGGTAAATTAGTAAATAACTTAAAAAAGCATATGAAATCTCATAATCCAGAACAGCACAAATGTCCCATGTGTCCTATCACGCTGACCCGCGCTGATAACTTGAAGAGACATCTACGCATGAAACATTGTTCTGTTCTAAAATCTAATAATTTGGAAAATATCCAAAAGAAATGTGAATTTACTTAAAAATTTTTAGTTAGCTAGCTAGCTTAGTCTAGCTACTTAGAATCAATCTGTTTTAGTTAAAGATGAAAAACGATCCTACACGCGACTAGATAGCATACATTATCTGTTCATATTTTTACTAAGTTCTTTAATACTCACTAATTCACAATTGTTATAACAAACCTTTCTACTAACTTTACCACTAATCGATTGCAAATTTTAACCCAATGCGCTGACTCGTTTGATCTAACAAATGTATTTTTGTAATTAGAATTAAGGTGTGGTGTGATTTATTGTGTTTTGTTTATCATTTTCATTCTGTCACGAAAAATAATTTTATACGACATGTAACATAAACCCCGTCCGATCCCTGAGAGTATTATTCGGTATCATACTGCGAACACATATACGTAGTCATTAAATGGATTGGAGATGATTATTTTTCCCCAGTGAAAATAATTAAATCAAAATAAAAACTGATCCAAGGCAACAGCAACACTGACCGCTCCTCAAAGCTCACGTACTCACTACCTACTGCTTTGTGTCAAAGATGCCGCATATGCGAGACGGTTCATGAACTGTACCACGAATACGCTTTTATTGGATCTGACAGGGGTTTTGTTACATGTTGTATATAGTAGATACTTTTTAATTCTAATGTATAAAAAATGTAAAGCTTATTATCATTTCAATCAATTCAAGTATTCTTTTCTCGGATGCGAAACGTTTAACACGGCACGAATTTGAATTTAACTTTTGAATACATACTTTAGTTTGAGGTTAATGAAATACATAAAATAATTTCTAACAATACACATGATTTAAGTGTTGATTGTAATGCTAGAAAACTTAAGATCAATATCATTTTAACTATATCAGGCGCAGAAATGCATTTGCTTTTAAATAATACGTATAAGCTCCAAAGTAAAACCAAAATTTCTGTATTGTTATCAAATATAATTGTGCTAAAATCTGTGTTAACAATGTATGTTATTATTTATTTTAGTAATTGTATAGTATAGAAGTTAGAACAAAGTTTCTTTGCTGTGAACGAGGTTAAGATTCTGTGTAAATGATAATATAATTTATCAACTCAAGTGATCAGCGTCTTATAGAATGATTTATTTTTCTTTTATTATCTTAGTTCAATGTTAAGTAGTAAATTTTTCAGGCAGTTTCATAAAATAATAGTATTACTTAAATACAATAAATGGGAATAATAGACACGATGACTTTGTCCTCTTAATGGAACACAGACACATGTTGCGTGCTACTTATGATACACATTTTGAGGTCTCGGTCGTCTACAAGATTGCCGATCAATTGAGGTGCCTTATAAATTAATTTCCACCCAGAAGTTTGTACAAACTTATGATCTCTTATTGTTCCTTGTAGTATAATGAATTGATATCAGTAAAAACAACTGATGTCTAAGACTGACTCTTTGTGATTTAGGAACATACCTCTTACGTAATTTTAATTTATTTCCCATTTACTTCGATTAATTCGTATGTAAGTCTATCGTTATTGTGTGTTTGTTGCAAATATATTCCTTTATTTATACCACTTTTCTTTTCATTTCATCCTCTATCCATGCTTTCTTTATATATAGCAGACCTATTTCTCTCTATAAATCGCCTTCTGCATTTACAGGCTTGGTGACAGTAATTAACAAATTCTCATGCAAACGTAAATAACACGAAAAATAACTAACACCATTTCTTCAGTATCATTGATTCATTTATGCATGGATCTCCATTGAATATTTATATTTTGTTACAAATAAATAATTTCGAAAGTTTTATTTTAAATTTTTATTAAATATTAATAACGCTTTTATATTATAATAGTCATAGGAAAGGCATAGTACAGCGATAACAGTAAATAATAAGGCTTAAATAGTGCTAAACTAATGTAAACGATGTTTGAATCGAATTGTTTTTGCAAAATGATTACAAAAAACTATATTGTGAACCTCAGTAAATCTCGCATCACGTAGCAAATGCCCCAGTACCAACATAGGTCACTCGAACGGTGCGCGATCATGAGAACCGAGTCCTCCGCCCTTGGTGAGACAGTCGCTCGCGTGGCCGTTGGCACTGCGGCATTCGCATAGCGGACGGCGAGCACGGTGTGTGGTGGGAGTGACGCATCGCTGGTTGCAGGCTCGAAGGGCTGGCACATGCGGCTGACGTTCGAGCGGGTGGCGGGCGCGCTGAACCTGCACCGGTGCAAGCTGTGCGGCAAGGTGGTGACGCACATCCGCAACCACTATCACGTGCACTTCCCGGGCCGGTTCGAGTGCCCGCTGTGCCGCGCCACGTACACGCGCTCCGACAACCTGCGCACGCACTGCAAGTTCAAGCACCCCGCGTACAACCCCGACACGCGCAAGTTCGAGCCGCCCGCGCCGCCCGCGCCCGCGGCCCCGCACGCGCCGCTGTACGCCAACCCGCTGGACGCGGGCTTCGACTGATTGTCCTTGTACTGGCTCGGCCTCGACGCTCTGTGAGCGCCCGGCCGCGCCAGCTAGACTCTGTCGTTGTTGATGTGTCAAAAGTTTAACAGACCGTCTCGCGTCGAAACCGCTTCCTATTTAGGATTAAGCTGAAGTGCTATTACTTAAACGGGCCTTTCTTGAAGTAGCCCGCACGCGGCGGGCGACTCGTTTTAGTATCGTCTCGGTTGTGCGTTTGACTTGCCCCAGTGTGATCTTGTATAAGATTCCTCGTCTGGAATGTACCTATGTCGATGTTACTGAAATAATGACTCGAAGCGTATATAGTAGGTAAGCAAATTTTTTTCTATACCAATCGCTATACGGGAACGGGCAAAAGCAATAATATGATGTTAATTTACTATTACCATATTATTTTTTATATTGTATCGATAGGAACCTTAAGATATTAAGAATATACATTATATCGAGTAGCGGTGCGACCGCGAAGTGATGCTGGCTATTAGCGGTGGCCCCGATAAGGGCCCACACTTTCTTGTTATATTTATTCATTAGATAGGAAATTATGAGTTTCCTGTAGCTAATTGTATTTATGTTATTGAATCCTGTGGGTGGTATGGAACGACATCAGAAGGATATTTGGGGACTGGCAAGAGATTGTGATTTGTCGTTGGTCAACGACGTATAAATATTGACTGAATCTCAGTGTAGATGCATTTGTAACTCTATGAGGCCTTTGCAAGATGGATAATTATTAAGGATTTGTGATGTATTAAAGGATAGCGCCTAAGGAAACATACGAAAAGATTTTTATACTAGACTAGTTGATCTATTTACGGAGATTGTTTTTTTATACTTAGATATATTCTATTGTCTGATTTAATATACTTTTATATTTATATAACTGCATATATAATATGATTTATTAGTGTTGTTTGTTTTTAATCGATTCATCATATAGTAACAATGATTTCGTTTATGTTGAGTTGTCGGTTAAAAGTAATAGAGTTGAGATGTTAACATGTTTTATTATTTTATCGTTGGTAGGTGTTTAGTTGTGGTAACGGCGACCCGGCCCGGTCGTCGCCCACTCGTGTGATCGGTGCTTGGGGTCAAAGACCTCTTTCAATCAATTAATATAAGTTAGGACGGAACGTTTGGAGGTTGCGCATTTAGTAACTAATATTGGCATTCTACGATTGGGACTAACCTAGCGTTTATGTATGTATTTTTCAATTAAGGTTTAAGATTGTTACATTTTTAGCTAAACACTTAGAGTGGTACGGTAACTGAAATGTGATAAAAAGGAATGGTGCTAGAGAACCAAGAGTGTTAACACGCTACGATTCGACTCCTATTATAATATATTAATGTTTTAATGATTAGTTACTTTGCATTAAATGTAAGGCATCTAGCATCCAGTTGAGGTACATCTGTCTGGTCAACGGGTAAATAATGCATGGATCGTACACGCCTAGAGATTACAGTATCACTCGAGATTTTACCTTAATTTTTTCAGAGATCTTCAAGTTTACTAGTACATAAATATATAATGATAAGACACCATTTACATAATATATGAATCTGATCCTTGCCTACCAAATATAAAACGTTCATGATGGAGTTAGGAATTTATCACATCCAGATAGTGAATCAGTGATTGTTTCCCATAACTTTAGTTGTGGCGTTAGTGCTGTTTAGTAGCTGTGAACATGCAATTCCACTTGTGCAATTTTTTGAAAATAGTCATAACTTATAGCTAGATTATACAATTGACTATTGAATATAGGGGCCCACTCGATATATATATAAATAAGCACGAAGCTCATGCGTCCCTGTATATATGAAGTCACCAAACATTTCTTCCATAAAGATTTTATATTTACTTTAAGGATATCAAAGATTTTTATACCTACTGTTCATAGTATTGTGGGCGCTTATTATTTGATAGCATTTCATACTCAGTGCAATATTACTAGTTATTTAATTACGTAACCAAACTAAATGATATTTTAAAAAGTATATAATTAATATCATTGAAAGAGAGTAACTACCTATTTGTATTTACATAAGTGAACTACTCCTAATGTCTATTTCTACTTAGTGAATCGCAGTTTGGGTTACGGTGATGTACAGGTTTTATAGCTGGTAATATTAAGAATTAGCTTGTTTACCTCTGCCAATCGTAATAGTTATGTACTATTTAATAATTTATTGTCGTGCAAGTTAAAGTCTATTGTTGAAATAGATCATAGCTATCCGTTACGGGTCCCATTGCCCAGCGAGTCGATGTTCGCGCTGATCTCCCGATCACCCACGCGTTAAACGCTTCATCTAATCGTGAATGCATTTTTATATAACTATCACTCGAGACCAATTTTTAATATTGAATTTGCTATAGCAAATTGATTGATTAGTAACATAGAATATTATTTTAGATATTTTAGGTTAGGATACTATGATAGTGTCTGGCCAGAATATTTTGGAGTATCACACCGTTTGGCTCAGAAAATATCTACCTTTGATCTCTTTTCAGCTTTCAAAAAGTATGCAACTTAATAATTATTGTAATGGTGACCACATTCGGACTTAATGAAAGCTAACTTTATGCCATATGGAATTTTATACATAAGGTTAACGAATTACTAAATTTAGTCTTATGAAATTGGGGTCTTGTAGACCTAGTCACTTATTTGGCCAATCTATTGAATATTCCAATTTATTGTATAATAAAATTTACATTTGTATCACAATAATGTGATAGTATCATTTGAATCAATGGAGTGCAGGACGAGCTCTAAAGGTTATTTCAGGATAGCAATGGTCTAGTTATGTTTATTTTGTTTCTTCTTTATAACATTAGCCAATTTGTTATAGTGTCGTATATCACAATAGTGTAATACTAATAGGAAGGGGGTGTCAAATCGTGTACCTCACACCTGACTTATAGTCTTGTTATATTATTACATGAAATTTTATGAACGATTTGTTGTTTATGAATATTTTGTTTTGATGTCTTGGTTTGATGCCTCCGTTAAAAGTTTAATTTAAATAATTTTTGTTTTATGCAAGCAGTTAATGCAATTTTTTTTTCACATTGTTTGATGTTATGTAATGCAATTTTAACATGTTGCAAACTCCTGCATTTATCTGTTGTATTTATTACTAATTTTTACATTAAATTGTGGTATGTTACAAATCCGTGTAGTTTCAGTTGTGCGTATCACGTGCTCCACACCCACCCGCAAAGTATAGAATACTGTACAAACCCTAAAGCACAGCCGTATTCACTCGTCGTGAATAGTACGGCCTCGGGCCATCGTAGCCTAAGCGGCGACGAGACGAGTATCGCGGCGTATGGCAGCGTGTCTGAGCAGCGGCGTGATGCGTTGTTGTTCGCAGAGCGCGCGCATGCGCACGCGCCGGGCGCGCCGCCGTACTCGTACCACAGCATGTTCGTGGCGGTGGCCGACAGCGCGGCGCTGTGGCGCTGCAAGTCGTGCGGCAAGGAGGTGTCCAACCGCTGGCACCACTTCCACTCGCACACGGCGCAGCGCTCGCCCTGCCCCTACTGCCCCGCCACCTACAGCCGCATCGACACGCTGCGCTCCCACCTGCGCCTCAAGCACGCCGCGCTGCTGCTCAAGCACTAAGCCGCGCTCGCCGCCGCCGCCACGCCACTGACGCCACCCGACCCCTGCCTCGCTCTCACATCCGAGCGACCTCTGCGCGAAATGTCTTTTTCTTGTTAAATGTGAGTAGTCTTTAGTTACATCGACGTGCGTCACGCATGATTTGGATAAGTCATATTATCTAATGTGTTTTATCGCACGTTTTTGTGCGTTGTATTTATATTGTTCTTAATGCGTAAGATGAAACATTTTGTTACAACTAATTTTAACTAACAGGGTAAATTTAAACGGTAAGCTACTGGAGAGCTCTTTACCGATTTGAGGCACAGTTTAGTTAGCTGTTTAAAGTAAGAGTTCAGCATTTCTAAACAATGTGCTAAAGTAAATAAATGTATCTAAGTATATCCTTTCATGATTGTGTGGAGACGCAAACAAGCAAGCTGTTAGCGATCATGTTTTTTTACATAAATATTCGACACCCTCGATGTTAACAATATTCTTATGTATACAGTGTAGGTAAGTATATAACATTATCATTTGCGAGTTAATACCAAAAAAATATGGATGTGAAGACTGAAATGGTAACAACTTGTGATTGAATTTAATATGGAGACGGTATGGTCTGAATGTATATAATTTGTAAACTGACTAAAGATAATAATAATTATCAAAATTTTAGGTAGATAAAAACTTGGAACTTAATGCGTGTTCAAAATTCAAATTAACTTACAAACACGATGTTAGTATAGACCTACTTATAATATGTATTATAAATTATATTTTTGTATAAATATTGTCAGCGGTTATCGCATAGTCATAAGAGTTTTAGGTGTCTACTCTTAACTTGCATAATATTTTAAGTCATTTATCAACATTCCGTTACGAGTAGACAACGTGGTTTGAATTTTTAGGTGAAACGCAAATTAATAAATTTCTATCAGATTTTCTGACTTTTGGAATCTACTGATTGTAATGTTAATATTCGCTAAGGCTTGAACCTTTATAAAATGTAGTTAGTGTCTATGCTCATACTTATCTATGCATCATATTCATTAATCATAATTGTTAACTAAGTCAAACACCTATTGTACATTATTTCTCTTCATTCTAATGTAAGTGTAAATGTCGTATAATTTGAGACAATTATATTATGTGAATTTAACACATAGTCTTATCTGTCTAAGTAACTATCTAGCTTTTAATGGTCCAATATATATATAGCATTCGTAATAATTGTATGTCATATTGATGTAGGTACAGATTGATATTTCATTGAATCTCATAAATTTTCAGTCATTCATTAATCAGTATTATACTTATAGATCAATATACTAGGTAGTCTTTAATTGATGTCATAAGTCCCAATCTAAGAATGTAGGTTAGTTAACATAGCAATGTAATGTCACCTGTTACAAAGTGCTTGGCTAGTCACCCAATTTCTAGTTAATATTTTTTATCGTTGACTTGTGTTGTTCCTTTCATTGTTTTATTAAGATAGTTTTACTATATCTCGTTCTTATTGTTCTATTTGTTTGCAGCTGACATAATAATAAAATGTTTTAAGGTTCTACAAGTAAAGTTGTTACTTTACTTAAATGATTATAAAAATAATTCACTAATTTATTGCTCTAAATAAATACATAACTACATCACTTCAAACCGGTGTTTCTTTTGGCTTATAAATAACAAACAACATTGGTACAAAATAGTTTATTGCACATTTTATTCATTAAGTTAATGGCAAATACACAACAAGTGTGTTTGATATACACATTGCACAAATATCACTATGAGTATTCTACTATAAATACTAGCATTTCCATTATAAATACGTACTTGTGACACTTAAGTCAATTTTCACAGACATACATCCAAAATGAATTAAACATGGCAACATATGGCAAGTTTAATTCTCTATCACTAAGATAATTTACGAAAGAAGTAGGTATACAGTGATGATGGCAAATACTACATACTTATAAATTAATCTGCATTCACTAGTAGCTGGCCACATTGTCAGTCACACTAGTTATAACTATTCAGATACTTAACACGGAATTCCGCCTATCACAGATTATTTTGTTTCTATATACATTTATATTTGAAAACACAAGGACTTAGGACTTCATGTAACCCTGGATTAGTTTAAGGTATTAAGTTTCACTGTAGTTGAATAATATCAAATCACACGACTTCAGCAAAGTCCAGTAAAAACTAAGATGTAAAAATTCTAAGAATCAATCTACGTTATTTAAAATACTGGTACCTGCTAGGATCCACTAATATAAGCAGACACTTTAACTTGCATAAAAGGTAGCTAGCTACTTATAATTAAGAAAAATTGGTACACTAAATTTAATATTACCTATTTAGCAGTTAACCAAACCCTCGAAAAGAACAAATGACAACATTTTTTTATTAAATGTGTCACATGTCGTCTTGAGATGAGCTTTTTATAGGGTAAACAGACCTGCAAGCGGCAGCACTATAGCAATAGCCTTATTTTTAAATTCTGAACTTCTAGTTCGATTCATGTAACCTTTCAACTTTACCGCTTTCTCCTGGTGAATCAACTACAACACTAACTTCGCTGACCGCCCTTTCATCTTCTCGACTTTTACCAGTTTCGTCACTTGCTTCACCAGAATTGTCTTTTTCGGCAGAATCTTCGCTCGAATCGTCAGATTCTTCATCCGAGTCTACCTTTTCAGAAGAACCATGCTTGTTTTTATTCTTCTTAAATTCTTCTTCCATTTCTTTGAATTTTAGAGTTAGATATCTGGAAATGAGAAATAAGTTTATGATAAAAATAATGAGTTCAGGGAAGCAAGTTCGGAAAGAAATTGACTGAAAATATGAAATGGAGAGTATATGACTAAATTGCTTACTTATCAACCAATGGTCCGCTGTAATCTTCGGGGAACTTAGGTGAATGTGGCAAGATGTACTTGTAGAGGCTCTCGTTGAGTACGTATAGTTGCGTGGTAGCCGCACAGCGCACGTTGAACCACCAGTCGCAAGTCAGCCCAGCCTGTGAGAATATCGTGCCATTCGGACACAAGAAGGATGCCTGACCTCCGTTGAGGTCACAATAGTGCCAAACCTGCAAGATAAATAAACATTTAAGCGTCTTCTTTGTTAAATAGTAGGTACCTACTTCTTTGTTAAATAGTAGGCCATGATAGCGATGTCGAGAACTCCGTTTTAGGCCCACTTAAAAGGCAAATTTAACTCGGAGCTAGGCTAACACGAGATTAAATTCATAATATTGTACAATTAATTCTGAGGAGTTTACGTACATATCCACTTGTTTGACTTAGGGCCTATTTCACCATCGTCAGATAACTTTATTCGAGGAATAAATGTGATTTTATAACGGTTGTTTCATACAGAATCTGTCGAACTTCAATTTTATTCGCCGAATAAAAGTTATCTGACGATGGTGAAATAGGCCCTAAGTTGAATAACACCAACACGGGCTTGCTTGAGGGAGATGGAGGTGGTGTAAAATTAGATACTTACTAAACTTGATTGGGTGGCTACCAATCAAGTTTAGTAAGTATCTAATTTTACACCACCTCCATCTCCCTCAAGCAAGCCCTTTAATATAAAAAAGTAAGTATATTCGTATCGCCATTGCCCATTTAAGGGCACATCCTTTAGGGTAGGCAACTGATTACCACAAATGCAATATGCATCGACAGTTGGCCGACCTACTTTCCCTATGTAACACCGATTTTTTATAAACATTCCTATGCGTTGCAAATTACCTGACAGCGTGTCTCGGGGTCCGCAAAGAAGCCTTTATACCGCTGAGTCTTGCAGTCGAAGCTGGTTTCTGGGATTGTGGTTAGAATCGGATAATCTACACCTGGATGGCCAGGAGTGCCGCCTTCTTCATCAGAGCTTTGCTGCAATGGGAACTGCTGGCTGGTCCCGCCATTGGAGTGTGAATAGTCTGGAAAATTTAAAAAAGAAGTCTTAATACATAATCACCAAAATAGGCTTTAGAACAGCCTACTATTATTAGACATCACAAAGTTAGTGACGATGGATTGGTGGACGTTTGTTAAGTAGGTACATCAAAGCAAAACCTACAAAACAGATTTTGACGGAATTTTGCACACATATTTTACAAAATGATATAAGATGCTTGTTAGTAATTAGGTATTTATCCAGGTATAAACCGAAGGCCGTAATAAGTACACCATATTCTTATAAGCTACGCTAACAAAGGCTTAGTTTAGCAAAAACGCGACGTTCAATGTCACAGGCCTAATTACTTACTTTAATATTTTATTATAAGGTCAAGTACTTGGTACTAGGTATTAAAACTTTGCCAAAATGATAATGTACATAAGTACTTCATCAAATATATAGTTTTATCTGATGCAAGTCGTGAATTCAACTGTCGTGGGGGCCTAGCGGTTCAATGACCGGATTCGTATGCACATGGTTGTGGGTTCGAACCCAGGCAAGTACCAATGTGACTTTTTAAAAGTTATATGTACTTTCTTTATAATTCTAAGACACTATTGACAAATGGTGAAGGAAAACATCCCGAGGAAACCTAGAATCCAAAAGTTGGAATCTGAAATCGCCAACCCGCAATGAGCAATCCTGGTGATCAATGCTTATTCCTGTGCCCAGCAGTGGGACATTATAGTCGGGAATTGATGTTATACCTGCTGTGGTCTGTATCTAGTTAAAGAGTTAAAACGTCTTTACCTTTGTTTTACCGTACGTGCTCCACCTAGAGTTAAGCCACGTGTCTTCCGACGGTCGCATTACCAACGTTATTTCGATTACCTAAGTAAGTAAATACTAACCGTCAAGATGTTGAGAAGGGGTGTTTACTGGTGCTAGATAAGGTTCTTCATGTAAATCCTCGTCGCTGGTGGATTCAGGTCTTTCAGAAATCGTCTGAACATTTATCACAGGTTTCGGACCTATTTTAACAAATTTAGGAGCCACAAACGGTGTTGGGGTACTTAAAATTGGCGAGTCAGCACTGTTTTGCTGCGGCACTGCTTTTAAAATATTTAACACTTGCAGTAAAGTCCTAATTGAGGAGCCAACGTTCTCTTTAGTGATGGGTTTCGGAATTGACTTGTTTAACTGTAATGAATTAAGTAATGTCGCTAGTGGAATTTTATTTGATGGTGTCGTTTCTTGTGCAGGCTTATAAGTTGTTTGTTCTACAACATACTGAAAGTAATTTGGTTTAAAATCTTCAAAGTTTATATTCGGCGTAGATTGTATTTGAACTTCCTGCTGTTTTTGGTAGTTATTTTCTGAAATAATCGTTTCTGGTTTACTGGTCGTGTAAATTGCAGGTTCCCTATTAGAGTATTGTGGAGAATTGAGGATTGGTTTGAAGCCACTCTGTATTAGCGGTTGGGCTAGTATGCCTGATAATCGTTGTTTTTCGTAGTAACTTTCAGAAACAATGCTCGGTTGTTTCCTGACAATGTTTGGTTGGACGTTGATATTGTCATAAACGTAGTGAGGTCGAGGCGGTCGTGGCTGGATGTAAACTTGCTCTTTAGGTATCAACACAGACACTTGTACTGGCTTTTTTGAAACGTCATAAACGTTTTCATTTTCGGGTACTCTAATAGGAGGTGTTTGCTCGTACGGTATTAATTTATACTTAGGAGCCTGTTCTTTTTCCGATAAATAATATCGAATGTTAGGTGTTTTGTCATCATAAAGATTTAGGTAAGGTTTTCGGGTTGCAGATAAAAACGGATTTCCCGGTGGTTTTGGTAAGTGCTTATGAACAATTCTGCCAGTATCGAAATCGTTATGTTGTAAAACATTATATTGTGATAGTAATGGGTTATAATTTTGAGACACTTTACTTGGTATCTGATAGACTGGTACACCACCTTTATAATAAACTTTCGTCGGATTAGCTGATGCTATATTGTGTTGAGTTAATCTGTTCCCTTGATACCTTGGGATATTTCTATTTTGGTAAATTACTTTCTTAGGTTCTCTTGGATTAGCGTGGCCTATTCCTCCAGCCTCTACTATTTCTGCTTTTTCTACTTCGACATTCTTCACATTCTCCGTGGTCGGCGTGGCTAAATCGTTAGCATAATAAAATGTCATGTATGGTATCAGTCTTCGATATCTTTCATTGATAGATAATTTTGTGGAGTTGCTATTATTTAATTTACGTTTTTTTGCGCGACTAACTTTAACAGCTGTCTCTTCGATTTTAGATTCCATTGGCACAAATCCGTCTTGCGCATCCACCATCATTCCTCCCATCATTTTGATTTCGGGGCTGTTCCCATTCGACGTTATTGTGATAGATGTAATGCAGGCTGGTATAACTGAAACAATGACAAGATGTATGACATTCTCACTGCAACGTACTCATTAAAATACCTGGGTTTACCTACATTGGTTGGTTGAAGTGTAAGAACAATTTCCCAACGAAAAGACAATGGCTACTTCAAGGTTAGATAACAATACTTTTCAACTTGACATTGTACCGAATATTGTTATTCAGTTGGTAAGCGTCGGGGCATAAATATTACAAAAACCTAAACGATTAACATAAATATCGAGATAACATATAGCCAATAAATGATTAGGTAATATTATCGCACTACTATTCACGAAACCTTAGAGCAGTGAAGAAAACTAAATCATTTGTGATGTCTTTTTTTGCATAAATGAGAGCTAATCTCTACATAACCTTTAACTTATACAAGAGTGAAAGTAATACCTTATTATGTGCTACAGTCCTAACAAAAGCACGTGCAGAACCTAGACCGTACCTGCGGTTGAGTTCCTTTATCTACACAAATACGTACCTACATACATAGTTTTCTTACATTAAAAGCTCCTTATACCGCCTAGTTAGTCAGCGGTTGGTAACCTACATTTAGTAATACCTACATATTGATAAAGCTATAATATTTTTAATTGGACATAGGAATATAGAATTGCAAAATAGTATTGAAACACCAAAGCATTCACCGGACGCACCCATCTTCTTAGCCGTTGAATCTTAACGAGACTCATCATATTGTTGAGAAATAATCATCGCGTCCAATCATGATTTATATCGGTATCAATGGCAAAATTAGGTACCAAAGTATTTAGTAACGTCGTAAAGTTGATTAACTAATATTAGAATATGTTTTACTTTCACAAGCTAGATTCCTGGTACGAAGGCGACGGTTGGTACCTACAGCCTAATAAATCTCTAGGACCCACTTTCGGAACCGCTCTGTTATACTAGGTCTGTGTTATGAAAGGTGCTCCAGTTTTAACAATTGTGTTTAAGATTAAGTACCTAAATACTAACATACCGATGAACTTAGGTATCATTCTTCATTTATTACCTAGGTATCATGGCTATCATTATAAAGATGTTTGTCCAATGTCGGAAGTACAAAACAAATAATTACTAGAGGAAAATTAAAAGTATTATATAATACCTAGTTCATATTAAAACACGCTTCTCAATTCATTTATTTTTGTAGTCTTTATAATAGGTACCTACATCGGATACCCACCAATGGATAGTTAATTGTCTATGCTTTCACACAGTTTAGAATTGTTTACATGAATTTCTAAAAGAGTGGTTTCCATATAATATAGACATAAGTATATCGTCGGCAAGTATCTACCTAGATACATATTTTAGCATCTATTAATAATTTCATTGACCTAATGCGTTGTCAATTATTGTCTCCTAGCTATTATTCACGGTTGTTAGATATCGTAGTAGCTCAACACCGACATTTTTTATACCAAGAAGTATGTTTAACAGCAATTAGGTAGAGACTGGCTGCCATCCGTCGTAAGTTGTAAAAAAAAGGAAATCATAAATATCTCAATGTAGGTCTTAGCATTAGTTAGGTGGGTAGAGTCAGCATCACATCTATGAAGAAATCTTGACTAATAAGAACGAACTAAACCCATAGAAGATTGAAATATCTACGTACAGTAAAATTGTATTGTGTAATTGATCAAGGCGTATTACTGAATTACCACACTAGGTAGATTACTCGAAGATCACTGAAAGAGTTTCTGGACTACCTACTTACGCTAACTACTTACCTATAAGTAAGTATTCTGTGACACTGCTCGATTTGCCAATTTATAAAATTAAGAAATGCATACGTACATAACTATGAACATCTTGTTATTTGAAGCTGACTGTACCAGTCCTAAAGTTCTTAACAGGTGAAGTTATTATCTCATCGCTCGTAAATACACTTAATCGCGAGTTGCGTAACTTTTTCGTCGCGTCTAATTTTCACTTTCTCGTCATAGTTTCGCCGCAATGACCCTTATACCATACTTTTAATCGGAGAACATAATAGCGGATGATACAATCGCTCTCTAATGAATAGCTTCGATTACGGTATTGATATGTATGTAATCAATTACGTATCGTTTAATATTGATGGTCGAATCCATCACCGTCAAACATGTGCCTTCATGAATATTTCGGATTTGTTCCAATGTATTATAATTCAACCTTGAATCTTTATAAGCAGAGGAGATGGTCTGGTTGATATAAAGAATCTCAGTTTAAACGGTACTTTAAAAACGTGACTAAGGGGATCGTTCCCAGTCGCGGCACCGCAACCGAAGGCAATCAATTATCATATCGTCACGCACAATATTTTAAAGTCTCGAAATGGATGAAAATGTATATCGTTGATTTATTAGTTCCAGTTGCTTACATCACTGCCCAATAAATATTTCAATGCCGGAAATTGATATGTGACAGCTAACTTTCAAACAGCTACTAATCAAACAGAATCGATAAAGGTATTATAATGTAAGTTGAATCAAAGATTACTTCGTAGTTTTAGATAAAATAATTTGATAAATATCGCAGGACAGTTTACAATTCTCTGAATCAAAATTTAATACCCAAGCATGCTTGCTTCCTTAACTTGAATTCTTGAAATTATTAACTACCTTACCTACCTTTGCTCTTTGATTATGCTAATCAGAATGTCGAAATGTTGCAAAAGTACCTATGAAGGCTCTCAACCAAATACATGGGTAATGGTTTGATACATTTTATTAGACCTAGGTATAACCACGGTAATACTATCTATACAGTATTGTAACTTCATACAAACGGACGAAACGCGAGCTATACCTACGCGCCTCGATCTCGGAGTGCGCTCGCGACGCCGACAGTCACGGCTGTACCGCAGTGTCGAACGGATGGTGTGTTGTTTTTTTAACAATGACCGCGCGATTTTTTCTCCAAAAATCAGTTAATATGACGAGTAGGAAATATTGTGCTGTTTTTGGTTGTATGAATTCGTCAATAACGCATCCAGACATAAGTTTTTTTTAAATTACCTGGAAACTCTGAAAGGTAAGACTATAAAATAATTTTACTTACTGGTAGGTAGGTAGGTAGGTACATAATGTGTGTCTTTTTAATGGATAAGTATTTCCTTTTATCTCACAAAAAAAAGGTGTTTGGATTAATAAATAAAGCGAATAGAGTAACGGAAAGTTATTGAGACGAGTGAAATAGGTAGTTATATGCTGTATGCTGTTCTGAATGAATCATGATACGGTAGGTACCTTTTTATTAAATCTACCAATCAAAAAACAACACGCATTTTTATTGAACACTTCCTATTCAATATACAAAGTATTTCATTTATTTATATAAAAAGGATATTTACAATCACAAAACTAAATAGAAGAAACAGAAAGTAGGCAAATGTAATTAAATGGCTGGAGACGGGCAGCCCTAACGCATGTTACGTACCGCGCGGCTGTAGGCATTTATTTTTATTTTGCGGCCGAGTTACAATACTGTATAGATAGTATTACCGTGGTATAACGGATTGTGTACAAAGCGACAGCGAAATAAATGGCTGGTAAGCATTTTAGAAAGGCAGGATCGTTCGTGTGTCGAATACGGGTAGAGCCTTGGAGAAGTGACTGGCAATCCACACGGAGATCCGTATCCTGGCTGCTGCTGACTTATTAACTCTGAATTAATAATATACGATATTTAATTAAAATGTTATGTTCAACAAATTATTTTAGTCCTTTTAGATTCGAGTTACAGACGTAAATAGGCTAGGTATCAACTGGGTAATGAATTTAGAAATCGAACAAGAAATCCTACTAATAACTACATTTAACTTTTTAGATTGCCACTAATTGAGTTGAACTAGAAGTCGAAACGATTAGTACCTACCTCTAGGCGTTTCTATGGTAAATACTGCAGAAACCTTGACCGGCGATAATGATAGCGTCCCTCTGTCTTCTAAACCGTTAATACTAACATAATACAACTACTTATTGTTTACCAACACACGTTTGCACGAAAATGCCCTTTAGCTGCTTCTCAATACTTAAGAACCTACCTACTTAACTAAGTTATAACTGAAGTACTCTAAAAACTCCCTAGCCACAAAACAAAATGACGTCTTTTAGCAAATAAGTATTTTATGAAAATATGTAATGTAGGAACTAACTTTTTTGTTTCCTAAACAGGTATTGTTCAATTTATTATTTTCAAGCCGGTTAAATCATCTTAATGAGCAGCAAGGATTTATAGTGTAATTTCCCAACATGACTGTTATCTGAAACCGACCTTTGAATCTCGATATCTAACTGTTAATTCTAAACCCAAACAGGATATTAATTTAGTGACAGATCAATTTCAATCAATCTCAACAACAAAGGTTAATTTCGTGAGATAGATTGACCAGATCAGTTGAACACGACATTAAGCCAATGCTCTTACCAATAGGTAAACGTACTTTGTTTACTTAACTTAACTCTATGTGAATGTAATTTTTATGTCGTGAATGGCGGAATTAAGAACATTCAGTTTAGCCTGGTGTCTACCAAGGTCAGTTTAATTATTCTATAAAAATAAATTATACGACCCGACATGCTCATATAACTTGGCACAGTTTTCCATATAGATACAAGGACGGAGCAGTAAAGACGGATTGACAAATGGAATAATATAGTGATCTGCAAACGGTTATCTAGTTTTGACAAAGGTTTGCGAGATCAGTCGTGATCAGTGATTCATTTGTGAATTATGCCCACCATAATGATCGTCGATTGTTTCAATTAGTCACGATTCCATGGATATTGTATAAAATGTTTTGCTTTATAAGTGTGTGAAACAATGCTGTGCTTTGTCTTCTCGAATGATTCTTTTACAACGATAATTTCAAGGTGTAATTATTGATCAATGTATTTCCTACCACACATAATTATCAAAATGGCAAGCATAGGTAATATGCTCCCCTTTTCTTTTTTTAAACTGGCCATGAAGGTTTTGTAGCGACACAAATGAATGGTCTCTACATAGTTTTTATGTACGTACCCGATATTAAGACTTCAACTGGTAATACTTGTGTAGGTATAATGTAAATGGTAGTTAGTTTAAACCTCTGCCCTCTACGAACTTCCGACAGAATACATACATACATTTCATAACATTACCACATGACATAATAGAAGTGCGTTGGTAATTGTGTAAAAAAATTAAGTTGTCAGCTGTAGATAGACGAGCTCTCGGTCACGGTGCTCAGCTCGCACGACATACCGTGCACAATGCGCACGTCTCACAAATTATGTAGTTTGGATCTACGGGGACATCAGTAGGTAATATCTTTGATAAAACATCACTAGATCTACATAATTATAAATACTTATGAAACAGTAGGTATGTAGGGCGATACATTGAGCACCTTTTTGTTTAGTATTTATTTACACTGTACCGCCATATAAACTCTCCAAATTGAAGTTTTTTCAGGTCAAAAAAAGGCCTGATTCCTTGTTTGCAAAACATTATCGTCAGGTGTTAGGGGAGAGAGTCGTCACAAATATTTATTTTAACTTTATGTACAAAATAGTACAAAAGGTAGGCTTTTTAAATTGCCATTATTATAGGCATTTTCCGTTGGTCAACCTTTGGTTCAAAAAGGAAATCTACCTCATCATCTGCCTAGCCATTTCCCAAGCTATGTTGGGGTCGCCTTCAGTCTTACCGTCCACGGACCAACCGCGGCAACCGCGACTTAACCTCTATTATCGGTCAAACCGTGCCCCTCATAACGAAAATCTACGTATTGTACAAATATTAGTCCCAAGAATTGTGAGTCACCTAGGAAAACTACCGAACCGCAAACTAATCATCTGATCATACAGCAAATAATTGATTGTCTTTTGACCCATAAATGTATGTTAGTCAACATGTTGTTATTAAGATTTCAAGGTTTTATGAAATACCTATCAGCGACAGGGATTATGTTTTGCACAACTCTTCATATGAAAAGTAATTTAGCATGAAATTAAGACACATTAAAAAATAATCAATAAAATTATTCAATAATTATTTATTACATTCAAATCCCACATGTCCATTCTTTATTCACATCACACATGTTAAATACTTCCGAGCTTCATCATGCATCCATTGCATTTTGAGAGATGTCGATACATCTTGGACCTCGGATTGTGAATAATCTACAAATTAGCAAGTCAATTAGGTATATGATGACGCTTTCCTGTAACGGGTTTTAAGTGTGATCTTCTAACCTTCTAGACCCGTTTTCTATAAATTATTTCTGTCTTGGATTTTGAAGTTCAATCTATAGAGAATAGGTAAATAATATAGGTCAGTTGTCAATAATATGTACTTATTTTGTTACCCACAAACAAACCTTAGTTATTATTTCATAATTATGCGTAGGTATATGCAAAAAGAGTAGCTAAAGTACGAGGTAGGTCCATTAAATTTAAATAATCACAGAAACTGTATTCTTGTCAATAAAACGACTCTTCAACAACCATTATGGCTTTTTAACTACCTTCTCTGCAGACTGCAAAGGTTTCCGTTGCATTTTTTTTTTTTATAATACTTAGATACTCTATTGCTAAATAAGGTAAGTAATTAGGTTTACGAACTGGTCAATTTAAGACATGTATCTGATCTAGCATGCTGCATGACATAGATTGATTGTATAATGAGGCGACTTGGTCAAAGGAAATGCCTTTAAACTACTTCCTCCAGAAAATAACACATCCGAAACAACTTAGAAACTTTCGCTTAAACAAGTTTTGACGATATTGTATCGATTTCCATTCGTTTGTCATTAACAACTGTACCAAGATATTAATAATGTCGTGGTCGCTAACGGCACCTAAGAAACAAAATCCACGACAAAAGATACTTTCTCTTCATTAAAATAAAAACATATAGTATCATCAACACTTTATGATCTGAGATATGTGTTGACAGGTTAGTGTGTGTAGACAGGTTAGGTTGGTGTCTTGACACCTACCTAGCCATTATGCATAAATACGTTTCATTTCATAAACTAGGTAGGTATAGTCTATTTCTTTAGCTGCATACCTAAGAAACGCACTCATTATTTTCACATAGGTAATGTACGGAAGACATATGAACATTGAAGATCTTGTCCTAAGATAGTATTGTTACAGTTATACTAATTGACTTTTAAATCAAAATTGGCGTGATCTGTAGTCATCCTTGTGTCGCTTTATTTACCATAACAAAAAGTCTGAGGTCGAGAAAGTACATTATTACAGCGAAAGCGAAACCCGACGACATTGCTCGGGACGGACGCCAAAAGTTATTACATAAACGAGTCTTGTTTACCGATTAGGTGAGATTGTGTGGACGCAACGACCCGTGCAAGCCGCAACTGCCGTGTGACATACGCGAGATGACCATAACGCAGGCATGTCGCGTACAAGCTACGAAATACACTACCAATATGATACAGATCTCTCTCAGCGTGGGAAACACAAAACTTAAACTTTTAAGTCTAAACGTATTGGAATTGGAACATCCTGCATGAAGCAGAGCTTAAAAAATGTGTGGACATCTCTAATTTTGAACTTACTGTTAAAAGATTCTAAGATAAATATAAGTATCAAGATGCAAACTGTTTTGTACGTATATCGAAGTCCAATCTTATTTTCTAATGCATAAGAATAATACCTAACTAGGAATCTTCTTGAATCAAGTAGCGTTAATGTATAATGTCTATATTATTCTGCTACCTCTACTTAGTATTTTAAATAATAGCCTGTTTACAATAGGTTTTTTATTTTAGCAAAAGCTCCATACAGTCTAGAGAAATTTATTTACAGTTTAAATCTGTTGTTCAGCATCGGAGCGAACACGCTTGTGTTAAGAATCACTGTTATCGAGAGTGGTCAATCGTTACATAACCACAAGGCTACCGCTGCCGCTGTAATTTTAAGTATTTCCGCACTTATCCATTGTCTATATTAATTCCCCAACAATATTTAACAAGGCGACGAAAAATTACCGTCAATATTTATATTTCATTAATCTTTTAAGATAGAGATCGTCAAATGAATTAAGCAATTCCATAATTTAAATACATTCACAACATTTCTAAAATGCATTTTTTCGAAAACTTTTTAAACTATTGCTATTATTTCGATTTCTAATCTGAAGAATTTCGAAACAGACTATTAGCTCTTTCATATTTACCTCTAATTATTATCATTTTTGAAAAAGAACTAAATATTAATCTTTCACATTCGCAGGCTCTATAACAAAAGTTTTGTAATATCGATACAGCCTTCCGTAACGTATTACACGTAGCCGTTAACTGGGTCAAGATCTTAATACCTTGTTCAAATAATACGCATCCGATGCAGTCAGTTAATAAATACTTAGGATGGCCCAACTATTCTTAATAACCTGTTCCATTATTCTGTGACATGACAAGTTTTGATTGATGATTTTAACTACCTTTAGTCGGTGAGATAATTTTTCATAAGTGGCGTCTGCGTGCACTTTTAATAATAGTTAATTGATAGGTGCAAGTGTTCCAACAATGTGTGGTCTACTGTTTCTTCACCGCTTCCCTATCCATTCCATTGTTTGTTGCTCACATGTTGAAACACTGGTATTCTTTTCGAACGCCTGCAAAGCCTACAGCTTCCTTAACAGTAATATGGTAATTAGATGCTGAAATCGAAAACCCTTATACAAAAACCTTGGCTGCATATTTGGTTACAATGGAATCAGATCTTTTATTTGAATAGCCTCTAATGATCATGGCTTACGATTTGATACGATACACGAGTGGCAATCGAAGCGTGAACAATCGTTTTAAATAAAACTTATAATGTATAGATATACATTTATGTATCTGACTTCTGTAGTTTGTCACAGACTAGCGGAGCCACTGACTTCGCACGTGTATTATATACATAAACTTACTCTTGAATCAATCTATTTATTAAAAAAAACCGCATCAAAATACGTCGCGTAGTTTTTAAGATCTCAGCACAAATAGGGATTGACAGCGGGAATCAACTTATTTTTTTATACTATGTAGTGATTATATCGGACAGAATAAGGTAAGGTTAGCAATAGATACTGAGTGAGAAGCTGTGTAACTTGGTTTTCTCCATGTTTTTACTCAGTCCTAAATGGAAAGGGAGGCTAAAAATTTTAAGCAATTCAGCTTGATGTTCAAAATTGCCAATTAAGTCTTTAGTTCTTTTTTTCCCTAATCGAAACACGTCATTAAGTCCAAATATCAAAGGGTACCTAATTGTTCTAAATATACTATTTCTAACTTAGACTGAAACTATTGCGTGGCAGGCAGCTGCGGCAAACCTTTTGTAATGGCAGATATTGTAAGTAGGCCAACACAAAACCCTTTACCGATCCAGTAAATAAATTCTAAAAGCGTATCTGATCCATACATTTTATGACGTTGCATAATACGTTTGTCTGATATCAGCCATTCCACAATTCCACAAATAACGAGTCGGTAACCATGTAATAATTTAGGAAGCTGTATGTAACATGCCCGTAATTTCAACGTTACCTTAATTAATCAAGTTCTTAATAAGGATAGGCACAATGTAATGTCGTTTATTGCGCCTGTACAGGTTTTTGTACCATTCATTGCATTGCACAATGTTTATCGGAGTTATAATATTTGTTTTATATTTATAATAAAAAGTTTGACAGGTAATGGCAAACGGCATTAAACCAGACTTGTGTAGTCCGACTTTTTAATTCCTTAATATTAATTACATCCGTCAAACAGTTCCGGTAAGAACTGGTTATTACCTCGGAGCTTAGAACAAACATATAGTAAATTATAGTAAGTTAATATGTAAATGTAAAAAAGATTTTTTGTCAGCGTGTCACCGCACGGACTGAACATTTTCACTAGTCGACATTATTTTATAACAATCAGTTTAGCAACAATTTTATTCATTTGTTCCTGAACATTAAATAATTAAAACCATACATTACAGTCAATTAGAGTACCAACATTAATCGCGTAGTACCGTTTACCAAGAGCCTTTTTCCAGTAAACTCTACATTTGACCCCATAGCCGGTTGCACGACGATGTCTCAACAATCAAAACGGATATTTAATACCGCGAATTCCGTACTTACATATAGAGACACACCTAATTAGCCGCGTTAATTATACTGCAGCAAAAACGTACGTCGCGCGCCTCACTTAGCAGTTCAAGGCAATGTTTGTTTACGAAAACTTGCGACTATGGAACTAATTCACATCACTTTGATGTTTTTTTTTAACCATAAAAGTAGTTTTAAGCAACTGTGTTCTACTTAATGTGGAGTAAATAGAAGTTTTCTTTCGACATCATTTTTGCGTATGTGTCATATCATAATTATATGGGGGTAAATATCTAAACACACAGAAATCTTTATCTATGTCTAGGCATAATACTTTTACTTTATTTAAAAAAGCCCACTTAACTAAATCTGAGTCTACACTCAGTAGAGTCAATCCTCCAAAGATTCGCCACCTAGAGCACGGTGCAAGATCTGGGAAGAACAGCATCCACCACCAGCTAACTACATTCAACCTCAGGAACATCTGCCGCCCGGAGGGAATCTGCAGTGGCTTATATATATGGAAAGCTCTCAACCGATTGCGAAGCCAGGTAGGTCGCTGCAGACACAATGTGGCAAAATGGGGGATCATAGACCCTTCAGATACCTAGTGCGAATGCTGCCTTCCCGACCAGACAATGCTGCACTTACTGGAATATCCTAAGTGTCCGGACACCTGCACTTTGGAAGATTTGAATCTGTCCAATGACTATAACTTGGTTCTCTTTATGTAAAATAACTTATTTATACGTTTCTAACATCTAAAATGAATCTATGCAAATATCGTTTGAAATGCCGTCAATAGAGTCTAATGATCATAATAGGACTTAACAATGAGTTACCGTGGGAACTCATTTGTTTAATGTAGACTATTATTTATCATATCTATGTCAGCGATATTTTCAACGCTGTGTTTAAAATGTATTTAGATTAAATGATATGAACTATAATTGTCGGCCTAACATAAAGCTGTATAAGGTTAAGTTACTCAATCCTGGAACTGAATAATCTTTAAGAGAAACGTGTTATCAGTAAAATCGTTCTGACATCGGTATTGCTTTGGTCATACCAGCCCGTAACTCGTAGCTAGGTACAATTGTATGTATATGGTAAAGGCGGCTTCTAATATAGTAGAATAAACTCTTTATTTCAGGCAAATAGGCCCAAAGTAATCGAATACATGTAGCTATAATACATGTACCTATAAACAAAACTTATAAACTAATTAATACATATTAATATAAACTGAAAAGACTATTGTACACGAAGTTTCGGCGTCGTGCTGCGCTGCGAGGTTTCGCGTATCCTCCCTCGGAAACGTCTAATAAAAAGCAAGCTATTACCATTAATTCACTGCTTCGAAGTTAAGACTTCCTTATGGCAACGTATGCTAAACAGCAGTGTCTTCGCAGATTACTAATGTACTAATTAATTCTAGAATATTTCAAGGTTACTAGCTCGCCTTTGCATTTAACTATGAATAAATCTTTCAAACATTAATATCACGAAAACAATATTTGGCAAACGTGTGATAACTTGAATAAATAAATACATAATTTGGATAAAGACATTGACATCATTGTGAATACGAAGCTACTATAAGAACACTTATTTATTACATTACAAGATTTTAAATATAAGTCCTTTCCAAGTTTATCGATCACAAGATACAATTATTTACGTGCAGTTGAAGAATACCACTCAGTAATTCTGCATGAAATTAATTTATTACGAGATATTTACAGGAATTCGATTCTAAATGGTTCAGCGGTTAGTTGCAGAATACCTATACAATACACAAGCTTTATTACATACTCACCTACGTAAGTGTACAAGGCGATCAGTTAAGCTGTGAAGATTTAATTCGAAACGGATGATTTCTCTTAAGAAGAAACCTGTCTGAGTTATTTTGCCTTTTTAACTAATGCCAAGGTATGATAGTTTCAATTTATACCTAGTAAGAGTGAAACATCAGCTTGAATAAACTCGAATATATTAATAGCTACCTACTGAAGTTAGACAATTACACAGTGCCGTTCGTAGCGTATTGCATTGTTGACTCAACGGCATAATCGATTGTAAGCCAATTGAATTCGTATCCTGAATAAAATGTCAACATCGAGTATCGTACACAGTGATCTAATTTGAAAGCTGGCTTGACTAGACGTTTACCGATGCATAATTTGCTGGAGGAATCAAAGGTGTTGCAAGTAGAGTTACCATATCTATTGCCAACATTCAAAACAGAATCGAAAAACTCGTTTTAAAAATAATATTGTAATTGGCCTTCTATGATTTTTGCAGTTGTTATACAATGATTCAGATCACTACTCACGTAAAATAGAAGTTGGATTCCGAACAAATCGAATTGTCTGCAACAGATACGGAAGTATCTAATAATAAGAATGCAATATCGTAACCGATACTAAGTTTCGTTTTGTGAGTCATCGAATATGAATGCATTCAACTAAAACTTATTTTCATATTCACTTAATTTTGAAGATAAATATGACGTCAATATAGAAACCATAGGAGGTGTGGTGCGATTGTGTAACATGTACAAATATCTAATCAGTTTTCTACCATGAAATGATATAATAAGGTAAATGACAGCTTTGGTTTGTGGTTATGAGGAGGTCGGAAGGGTCACTTATACCGACGGACGGTGAAAGCCATCCGTAACTAACACTACACCCGCACACCGTAATCTGTATTTAAGTTTACATTACGACCACATGCGAGGTTTTCGATCGACGAATTGGAAGTTGTTATCTCATTGTTCCAGTTAATTGAGCCAATAGACGCACATTATGCGCTAGATGCATGTTTTCTAAAACAAGGCTAACTTTTGAAATGAAAAAGCATCTAAAAACACTGACCTTACTAGGAATACCCATAATTATGTCCCACCGACTACTGTTAAGCAGTTTCATAGGATTAAATAAAAATGTAACATGTTTTTATTTCAATAAAATTCAGTTGTATTGTATAAACGCGTTATTGTCAAGTTGAATTAAAGTTGAAAGACTATACTGATTTGAAAATAAATTGAAAAGGATACCTAATGAAGGCAGTAGATAGCAAGCGTTGCAATTTATTACCTAGTATTGCAAATAACTATAAATTGAAGTTATAAAGAAATAGATGAAAAACCAGTATTTCAACAAGTAAAAATACCATTAAAATGTTAGTTACGGTTAACAACAAAAGTTAATAGCTGAAACCTTTTAAATTAGCAAATACCATTTAAAAAGCTACCATAAAGAAAGATAATAGAAAAATAAAAGAAAAAAAAAATTTGTTCTATGGCAAATACCATACCAAAACAAACTTATGTGACCTGGTGACCGGGACGCTGTTATCAAAATTTGTGTTTTTTTGTTGTCAATATTCGTGAATTTTAGCGGTAAAATAATGCCTTCGCCCAAAATTAGTAAAACAACATTAAGTATCAGATTTGGCCATCGGGTCAGATTAGTTTTTGGCACTATAGATGTGAGTGTGATCATAGCGAACTCAATCGTGAGATATTACTGAAGATTGAATGACAATAATGTCAATACATTCTCCACAATTAAAAGCCCAAAGTAACAAAATATAAGCGTTAACTTTATGATATCCTTAGTACTAAATATTTTTAATTATATTGCGTTTATGTAAATTGTAAATCTAAGAGTGTTCACCAACTTTTGTTGCTGTCTGTACTACGTCTTTAGTTCTTTACAGCAATCACTAGTGATACATAAAAGCATTTTTTACTTTTCATAAGTCGCGGAAGTGATTTTAACCCTACGTTTAACTAAATAAAACCCAATCAAAACCTGTTAATGCATGGTAGGTATTAAAACAGTTTTTTACTTAATAATATAGGTCTTGTAGCTTTTAGCCGACTTCCTTATTCAGTATTTTTTTTATAATTTGCTATTTCCTGTTAGCTTTGTCTTAATCAGTAGTTTTAACGCAGTAGATTATTTATATGTAAATATTGGTACGTTCCTCTGTATAGGATTGATGTAATTATCATAAAAAAATCTGCAAACTGTTTTAGTTCATATCTGCCCCCAGACAAGTGACACTTATATACCTACCATCATATTATATTCGAGTATATGCGCTGGCTTTCAGCGTGGAAGGCTCTTAGGGTCACCTGTGTTCCTTCGACTGAAATGTATGATCGTGACAAGTGTAAGTCACGTGACGTTTCGAAATCAAATGTCATTTTCATACATTTTGTGTCATCTAAGCTATTTCTATCACTGTAAACGCTTGTAGAAAAGTAACTTGTCTACAGAGAAGCACATGGATAGCTTGCATTTTGAAATGTTGATTTGCGAATATAATGTTTCTTATATAAATGGTTAACTATATGTTTAATATATTTGCTTAAATAACAAAAGAGAATAAAACTTTGAATGCCTGTTCGTTTAAATTCCTTACGGTCTTTCACATGCCTACCTATTTATTTATAATTATTCCGAAGAGGCGTTGCGTGACCGTTGCATCAAGATTGCATCACATCCAGCCAGTGCGTCGCTGCATCAGAATAAAGAACATCTTTAAATAACTTATTTATATACCTAGGTATAGTAAATACTATGGTCTCTGTGTGTATATCTTTCTTAAGAATTCCAGGTTTTTATTATAACCTACAAGGTATTTCTAGTTTAACCTGTTTGTCAATTAACGTTTACTTCCATGTGTATTTATAATTCACATCTAGCTTACTAATTAAAAACTTAAAATGTACTTAACTGTTAAAATATGCATTAAAATATATTCATTTTTTTTTTAATTTATGCATTAATTAATGGGTATTACGTTTAATGTGATTAACAATTTTTAAGGATTAAAAGAATTGAGTTTAATTGAAAGTTAAAAAAGATAATCAGATTTCGCTTAATTTTTAAATTGTATTGTAGTCATTAATACTTTTCAAACACTAAAGTGCTGATTATTAACATTAGGTTCCAAACTCACCTAAAAAAGTAAAGTTACTATGTCTTGATATCCAGGATGTCCAATTGACATCATCTAATATATAAACTCGTCCGAAACGGCTGGACCGATTTATATGTATATATATTTTGCTTTGTGTTCACCGTTAAAAGAATCATGTAGCGACCCTCAAAATAAATCCATTTAATACTTAGACTATTTATTTTAATACAATTATTCTTGTTTACGTACTTGTAGTGCTATTAAGTATCGAGGAAAATCGTAAAGCAGATTACGTTCTTCATACTTATTGCTTGACTTACTAGTAATAGGGTCGGAAATCATGCCTTACATTATACAGGTGTGATATAAGAAGAAACAAAAAAAGTAATCGTGACATAATGAGCACTTTATAATGAGCATTTCACTCGGAAATTATATATACATTTATTCATTGATGTAGTTTTTGCGTAAACTTTTTGATAGTTATTTCGCAAGCAATTTAGCAAAGTTCTAACTTTCATAAATTTAAATCCTTGTGCCTAACGTACCTACAACTTATTTACTCTGATATTATATAAATACTAGCTGACCCAGCTAACGTCGTTCTGCCATATCAAAAAAGTCTGCGGAGGGCCACCTCGGATACTTAGGGGTATGAAAAATAGATGTTGTCCGATTCTCAGACCTTATGCACACAAAATTAAACGAAAATCGGTCGAAACATTTCGAAGGAGTTTAACTACAAGCTCCGTGACACGAGAATTTTATATATTAGACATCGAAAGATGTATTTTTTCGCATAGCGTCGCAACATTTGTACAAAAAAAGTTCCTACTTTAATTTTGAAAATTCGTCATCATTTACCCAAGCTACAATCCTTAAGGCTAGAACCCCTGAGTCTTATTTTTATATAAAATGTTATGGTACTATAATATTTAATTGCGGAAATGAAAATGTATTCATAGCGTTATCTCGTAAGAGAAAGTCATTAAGGTTGCGGACAAAAAGAAAAAACATTTCCTTGTTTTAGAAATGTCCATCAGACGACTAATGCTCTGTAGATAAACGTATTTTAACTACAAGACAAATGGATGTATTGATGAGCAATTTGCTACATCCGAATGCCGACATCCGTTTCCTGATGTAGACGCATTGCAAAACGAATAAAACCTAATATCTTCATTACTATTTTTGTTTTAAAGATATTTCTCAAAACGTTACGTGAATTAGATTTTCCCTTGTCATCGAAACTAGTAAATTACAATATTTTTCTGCTTAATCACTCATCAAGAGCCTCAATGGCCTTTTGTCACACAACTGTGACAAATCGAGTGTTACCACATGTAATTACAGTATAATACTTACGAGTCACTGTTTATGTATAGGCGTATGAGATTTACAGATTAATTAGATACTTTAGCATCAATGAGTTTATATGATGTTATAACCTTGTGGACTAGTGACTATTATATTTATTTCAAAAATTGCAGGATAAAATGCAACACACTTTCGAAATAAAAAAAAAACGATTGGAATACATTCTGTTGAATTTTTAAAACGTTTGTTTTAAAATCGTCCTTGTGATATTTGGAAACCAAAACCGTGCAATCTCCATTGCTTATTTTTGCAGAGTGAAACTCCTTTTAAATAAATACATATTAGGTATCTAGTACAGGAATTTTGAGCAATCTGTTCCCACTAGGTCTTAAATACCTGCCAATGCTCAACAAAATTAATAAGTCTAATTCAAACACAATATGATCTTGGTCCATTTTGTGATGACGACAGAAAATTTATTTACAACGTATTGTTTTACTTGAATGTTTAACGTTATACGAAACCACATATCTTGAGATGTCGACAGTCAAGTAAAAAAATACATTGACGTCGTAATTGCGATATAGTTTATCCTCCCACTACTTGCATTTTATCTTCACTTAGGTAGTTGGTAGGTTGCAACAGCGTATCAGGTAAGCGTTATGTAAATATATTGTGCACTTATAATAATATGCTAATAAACTTTTTCTATTGAGGTCGATTAGATTTTGTTAATTAGTTATTGTAACAGTTATTAACTAATAATTCTGCGTATCTGTACACAAATTTGCCCACTCGTTACACTTGTGTCAAGTGAAGTTTCTTCAACAAAAATGTGTGTTTGGTTATGCCTCTCTCTACAGTATTTTGTTAGTGCAAGATAAATATTGAAATAATGATTACGTAGGCAAAGTACACACGTACCAATGAAAAATAGTTTATTAGCCTTATTGCAGGCTCTTACGTAGAGAATCGATCGGACATTTCTAAATGGTTAAATATTAAACTTTCAATCTTTGGAGGTTATATAGCCACTAATTATGGTTTGTTTTATTACATGTTCATCATTCAACACGTGACTCTACATCCTGTTCCGAAAGCTTTCTATCTACATATATAATAACATTGTAATCGCATATTTCGATATGTGTTTTGAATGTATTCAGCATTTGTTCTGAATACATTTAAAACATTAATTGAAATTTTGGATGTTTTTTTGTCGCAATAAATAAATATCTCACTTTAAATTAATATTATTAAGCTGAAGAGTTTGTTTGTTTGGTTGAACCCGCAAATCTCAGGAACTACTAGGCCGATTTAAAAACTATTTCACTGTTAGATAGCCCGTTTATTGAGGAAGGCTATAAGGCTATAATTTGCCGGTAACCGACGACAACGCGGGTGGAGCCGCGGGAAAAAGCTAGTTTCAAAATAAATCTAAATGTAGGTACATTTTTATGGACGATCGGGGCATTATACCTAAAAGAGATGCTGCATCGTAGTATATGACCACAAATAAAGAACTTTTTTGGAAATAATAAGATTGGCCTCAGATTGTGCCCCCGAACACCGGTTCTTTACGTCGACACTTTTACTGTTGTCCTACGATATGTCACTGTATAGGTATATTACTATATACATATGTAGATTTATAGGAACTTTGTGGCAAACTGTTATTCAGTCGGTCAATTTACCGGCTGGCTTGAAAAATAAAATAAACCTTTGATAGGCTTTAGACACATGTCATTGCCGACCATAATAATAATTAAACATTAATAGAATAGTGAAACGATGTTTATAATATCCTAGATAAAAATGTAGGTAAGTCATGAACGAATTAACCACATGTAAATATTTTAAAATGTTTGTTATTCTAAATACAAGTCAGTTAATAGGACTTAAAAATTATTTTAAAGATGCATCTCTACTACAATCGCGAATGTTATTCAGTGCCAAATTGCAACAAAACATTCGTTGTTGTATGCACAATTTTAATTACTTTTGTAAAAAATATTACAAAATAATCACAAGGTTAGTCTAGTGTTGACTGTACTGTTTATAAATTCAAGGAAAAAAGTAACAACAATATTTTTTACTTGTCTGTATGCGTGAGTCACAGGCAGTCAGGCATTGAGTTTACGTAGTTCAACAAGCTGTAATTAAATTCACGACAGATGCAAGACAAATCCCTATTAAGAGTTTTTATTGTTTTGCCTGATAACAATTCACTATAGGTATTATTTTATTAAATATTGTGAGAAAATTCTGCAACTGTCCAATAAAAAGAGTACCGATCCAATTAGCATAATTAAACGCAACAATGGTGCATAACTGTGGTATTTTCAGCGTGATTCCGGTTTTCATCGAAAGTAGATGAAGCTTGTGACATGAAATATTTTGAGAGAAGAAACTTATCGGTGTTTATGGTTTTAGCTAATAATTTGTTGACCCACATTTTATCATAGTTTCTTAGAAAATTATATTAGAATAAAACTAATTAAAACCAGTAAATACAAGGTAGTACAGTATAATATTTTTATTAAACAATCTTATAATGCAACTTTGAAAGTGTTTTAATAGTTTATTAAACCATGAATTATTTTTTTGTTGATATTATATTGCCTGGCATTAGGTACAAATATCTACTACTATTTATTAATATTTACTACTTACCGCATATAAGTAGCGCAACTATCTCCATTTTGTAATCCATTGTTATTGTATAAATGTTTATCGGAAGTCATTCATACAATAAAGTTCACGTAAACAATGACGTTAATATTTCCCGCGTAAAAACGCAACGTCAAAACACGCGCGTGCGTCCGGCGCGCTTCGCGATACGAATGTCGAATGACCACATGGCAAGGCTCAAGCAACGCGCCATACAGCCAATTTTTTGTTGGTATGAAACCTTCTTTCTATATATCCGAATGAATAATGCAATGAGGAGTGTGTGCCTTTGCATGATGCAGCTTCAATTATGGTTCTTCTTTAATAGATGGTTTAGTTACCATTCACACTAACGTCAAATCGAAGTCTTAATCTGTAAACACATTTTTTAGGGTATATTAGCAATTTATTTTTCAAAATATATATACATTCGCAGACATACATGAAATATACAAACCCACGCAGTTTTATCTGGGCTTAACTAATTCGAGGAAAGTGAAAAAATCTAAATTTATCATAACGAATACTAATGATGACTATTTCCTGATTTGAAACCTTTGGGAGAAAGGGTCTTTAACTTGTATGTAGGAACTCAACAAAAAAGCTAACAAGAGTAAAGATTTATCCACAAGGAGTAGATAGTATTTCCGTACACCTTTACTCCAATAAGTATATCCTGCCTTTTATTAGTCTAGTCTCCGCATCGGGAGGTATTGGAACAAGGTTATATATTTTTATAACAATAACCTCTAAGTATCTTCTCACGTCAAGATAATGATTTTCAGCAAATCGTAAATTAAAGTCAGTCGAAAGCAAAGGCAACTATTTAAACGCCAATTTGCTTTTTATTATTAGTAGACAGTTATCAATTTATTAAAATTTGATTATGAAACCTAAAATTATTGGTTATCTTAGCCTACCAAATGTTTATCTTAGCCTACAGACAAAAATTAAAAAATCAGCGTGGCCAAGAAAGAGTTCCCACGACTGGCACATTTAACAAGTTGGCAATTCATATCGACGACCCTTGGCTATGAATTGACTTTGTATAGAACAATGCTAGTTATTAAATGTGTTCTTATGAGATTGTATAGCCATATGTGTGATAGTAACTCCCGCTCTAGCTTGTGGTCAAGGATTTTCTATGAGGTGTATACGTATTCTGAACAAAGCCATTATTCAGACGCTAATATCCTGTTACACCACACCTTCGCACAAGTAACAGCAGTCAGTATCTCTTGCTCTACTAAATATAGAGCAATATTTTCATTATCAAAATATAATAATTTGAAAAAGATTTATTTATATTGATCATCATCTGCTTAGCCTTTTCCCAAGCTTTATTTTACATAGAGCGACTGCCTATCTGACTTCCACAACCCATTGCTGGGTAATGCAGTAGGTATCCCATAGTATGACTGGTTGGCAGAATTGCAAAGATCACTGTATTACAGTCGGGATCAATGGCTTAAAGTGCTTTCCAAGGCACGGACGGATTTCGATATGTTTAAAAGGGGCACCCATCCACGCACCAACCGCAGCGAGCGTGGCTTAACCTGTATTATGGGTCAAACCGACTTACACTTAGTCACAAGCCCCTTTCTTCTGTTATATTTATATCGGTCTCTGGCTTTAATTATTGTTAGTTTTAGATATCGTTATAGATCGGTTTTGAAAGAGGATAAAAAAAAGACGCCGTAATTTTATAGTATAGAACTTTGCATTTGATTATTATTTTTATAGTCTTTGTTCCCCACGATATGCCTTATGCTGTGTTGATTAATTCATTCCTGGAGTAGATGTCCTTATCTAAGCAAACAATTGAAATACGATAAATTAAAGTGTCATGTGTTAATCCATTATGATTGGTTGATATAAAATATTGAAAGAAAAAGAAAATAGCTGTAAGTAAACAATGAGTTCTCAATGCCTCTCTTGCCAATCTCATGCCTCACACAATTACATAGGCAACTCACTTTTTTATACATATTGATTTAAAAAGTTCGATAATGAAGTCGGAATAAAACCTTATTGAAAAATCATCGGTATCTCACATAATACGAATTCTCTTAATGAAAGTATATTAAATTATTAAAAACATTTATTAATAGATGGTGTTAACTTTCAATTAAATCCGATCCGACTGGGATTGGGTTTCAATGAAACAGTTTACAACTGAATATTGAAAGTGACTGGCGATCTGTTCATATTTAATGTATATTGTATCTACCAATATTTCAAGGATATACCGCTTTACGTTCATATCAGGCCGCTCCAATATGGACCTCTTTTATTTGTTACTAGCACACCTGCCCGACTTCGCACGGGTTACAGCACAGTAACAAATGCCTATAATTATACACACAAACCTTCCTCTTAAATCACTTTATTTAATGCTGAATACTGCATTCAAGTCCGTTACGATGTAAGATCTAAGACTAGGCGTACAGTCAACAGCAAAAGTAGATGATCAAAATCGGAAATTCAATGTATGTGATTGTACATTATACTAAACATTTATAGTTACAGTTGCCATATGTACGTTATCAGTTTCGACTCCAAAAGTTAGAAACTCAATTCATCATCTTTTTTTGCTGTTGACTGTACACTATTAGGCAGACAGTAATCTTAGTGCAAGTGGTAAGTACCTATTGAGGTACAAATATAACTTAAAAATTATATGAAAATCCTAACCAATTAATCTTCCAAAATCTAAAATATTATTATAAAAACGAAAGTCTGTCTGCTCTTACTAAACCGCTGACCGATTTTGATGAAATATTATTTAGGTTAAGTTTGGATCCAAAAAAGGACATAAGCTACTTTATCTTCGCATATGGACAGCCATCGGTCGAAGTCAGAGGCAAATAAGTTAACAATAGGTACATGCAAAAGTACGCAGAGACCTATTAATGAGCCTTGAGTAGTTAAGTTTAACAAAAGCTTCTTCAATGAATTTTAGCATACTAATTTTAATCACATATTTAGTTTTAAATACGTGCAAACATAATGAAAGCATTTCAATATAATTTTAATTAGGTATACTACGATTTGCAGAGATAGAGACCACACTTATTTAATTTGTATCATCAGTACCAACAACTGCACTTATTTCATCGCACTATCAACTTTATTCTTACAATGGTGTTTATTTCGAGTACCTTCTTTCCTTATTTTTTAAGCGGCGGTAGCCTAATGGCTAGGGCGTCGGACTTGCGATCATGTGGTGGCGGGTTCGAATCCCACCCATTAACTACCGACGTGAACCCACTCGTAACACAAGCATTTTAGCTTAGCACAAGGGGTTAACGATATTACTAGTAATGTGCGACCCACATTGCTAGTAATCTTAAGAAAAAAACAAATTAACTTGTGCTTAAACAAGGTCAAAAGCAGTTGCGACGAATGACGTTTTGCTAGTTAACTACTTACGTAATATTAAATATAGCAAATCAGGAACATAATCATCTAAACGTCTGTTTGTTTTGTCAACACTGTAATTGTTATTATGATTGTTTACTGCAACGGTCGAAGTGACCGATGTCAAACAAAGGTCGGCTGCCGGTACATCCGGTGCCACTGTCGTGCCGCGGCTCTGAAGCCTACTAAGTATATTTACTTAGTAACCAAACCATTAGTACCTACTTATTTACGACCTCCGTGGCTGATTGGTGTATACACCGGTTTACAAGGTCGCCAGCTCTGAGGTCCCGGGTTCGATCCCCGCATCCCCGTCCGGTAATAATAGTAGGGGTGTAGTAAAAATACTTTTCTACATTGTCTCGGGTCTGGGTGTTTGTGGTAAGTACCTTCGTTGTCTCTGATTCCATAACACTAGTGCCTTAGCTACTTTTATAAAAATGTTTATTATAAAAGAGATTTTATAATCAAAAAGTCTAACTTCAGCGGTTCTGTACCCGTGTATTTGGTGTTCAGTGCGAAAAGTTCCGTTTCTATTATTTCTAAATTAACAACTAAATGTTCAGTGATTATCTGCACTAAAAATAGTTCTTAAAGATATGATATACTTATTTTAGGTTATTCAAAATCTGGTTACAAGAAAGTTTGCTTTCGTATTAAATATTTTTTTAATATAAACCAGAAATTCTTAGAAACTACGTACCTACGCTTTAACAAATGGATTGCTATCTAGGCTGTAGACGTAACAATTAAATAATGGACATGACATCACATCTAGAAAGAGAAAATAATAGTCAATTGGTGCTAATTCAGCCGACACAAAATGCACTAAACTAAGACTAAAATTAGTTTTAGTACTGTCAAACTAGGTTTGCTATTCAGAAAACACCCAACTAAACTAATTTTAAGTTGACAGGACTAAAACCCATTTAGTAACTTAATTTAGTCGAAATGTCATAAACGGCATTCCGCAGGTCACTTTTTACACCTAAATTAAGGAACGTCAACCTAAAAAAGACTAAAATTAGACGGCACCTCCAGAGGTGTCACTTAAAATTAGTAGGTAAGAATTAAGACGGTTTTCGTGTAATTTGTCGAGTTTTATTTATAAATATGGATAATTATGTGGATGCTGCTATTGTTGATTCTTCGGAAAGGTAGTATTTACATAATTTAATGCGTGTTTGTATGACTCATGAAGAATGCTTTGGAGTTATCTACATTTAGCAAAACTAGTAAGTCACCGATTCAAATTTTTAATAGTGGTACTTTATAGGCAATTTTTTTGTATTCATTTCAGGAATGAATTAAAGAATTAATTAAATAGATGGACATCGCTGAAATTAATTAAGATATTATTCATTATTTTCATCGATGTCTGCGAATAATTAAATACAGATATTTCAGGAATATCAACACCAGGGTGACTTGTATAACTTATTTATTATTAAATCAAATCATTTATTTATTCATGCAATTGCTTTCCGTATACTCTCGCGTTACAAAATTATTTAATTTCTGAGAACTACTCGAACTTACAACTTTTCTGTAGTTTTCCCCTCCCCAAAACAGTCCCGCCAAAAAATTATTAACACTACTAGTGTTGCTAGCGCAAGCCTAGTGAGAGTTCAGTTTTATATAATGTATTTATAGTTTTAAATTAGTATGTATACGTAGTAAGTAGTCAGTGTGGCCACAAAAGTTCTAACTTTTGTGAAGGAATAATTAAAATATTACAAGATTTAGATTAAAACCTTACACTACTATATAGCATAAACGCCTTTGGGTCTTCTACTAGATCACCACAATACAATAAATAACTCGTCCCATTAGTAGAACAATGTTTTATCTACAAAATGTCTACTTTTCGGTAGAGTGATTTGAAGTTTGCGCGTGCATTATTTTGCTTATAACTCTTTTATTGAAGTCTTTAGCCATTTAATATTTTTACAATGAACATAGACATAAATGCAGCTTTTATTGTTATAATTATTTATTCTAAAAACTATTCCTGTGCGTAGATAGTGTGTCGCATGTGCATACATAACATTGTACTGCCAACGAGAACAGTTCAAGAGCTGTTTCTTGAACACATGGATCATTATTTGACCAAATCCATCACGTTATATCTGCATGTGAAACAATATTTTACGGAATCCTAAAATTATGTCAATGTCTTTCGTGAAGATGTTTTATATAATACTAGCTTCTCGGCGCGGCTCCGACCGTGTTAAGTATTAACGTAAGTAATGACGTGAATTTTACAAGTATTGAATGCTCTACACACTTGTCTTGTTTAGTCGTACTTACTTATTTATTTGTACAGGTATCTTTAAACAAATAAAAACAACAAGTTGGCAAGTTATATCTTTAATATAATCAGTATAAAATTTAACAAATTAAGCTGTAACATAAAAAGTAAACATTGAGGAATGTAGGTAGGTACTAATGTTAACAATTTTAAAAAATATTTTTTTTAACAAGTTTAAATAATAATTAAAAAAAAAAATAATATCACAATAAAATCTAGCTTTAGGTGTTTCACAGCCTAAAAAGTTTCGTACTCATAATATAACATTTATTTTCCATAACTAATATTATTATTTATTATCACTATTATTTTTAATTGTTGTTTAGTTATAGATAATTAAAATATAAAGCTACGTCAAAAATTAAAATATAAAATTTTAATAATTACGACTATAAGAAGGTACACGTAATTATAATAATTATTGATCATAATAATAAGATGTGCTGATTAAATCTGAGATCCGTCTTTTAATAACTAAATAGAAACTAAATGATCACAACAATAACAATTTGCAACCCTGTTAATGTAAATATTAAAAATAATTATCAAGAATAAGTAGTATTTTTTCGGTATTTAGATTGCTAAACAATTTTTATACTTAGATGCTGAACATAAAATAATTTTGTTTTAAACCACAACCACTCATTAGTCTCCAACATAAAAATATGCTTTCCTATGTAAAGTCTACCATCAGTCAGAATGTTCACTCTCGGTAATGTCACAATCTTCTTCTTCTTAGCGTGTCGATCAATGGCAATGTGAGGTTTATATATTGTCAGACCAGTACTCGACCACGCAGACAATGTCGCGATAATTGGGCAGATACAAGAAGGAAACGACAAAAGAACCTTGGACAGGAGTACTCTACTAAAACTGGCAAAGTATTTAATGCAAAACAAATGGGTAGAATTAGTTACGTACAGCGGTAAGATAATTTAAAAAGATTAGGGAGTTGGGAGATAGAAAAAAGCAATGGGAGTATATTGTATTAAAGTACACTACCAAGGAGAAATCTCACAATTGTCCCGAGTATTATGGTTGCCTAGACGAGGTAAAGACATAAAATAATCTTTATACATAATATCTTTATATAATGACATTTTCTTGCAAACATTTATGAAAGACCTTTGCTCCTTACTTTTATCTAAAGATAAAGGAAGATAATACTTATATGTAAAAGTTCGTTTATTGGTTGTATCCTGATATAAACATCTTTTCTTTTTCTCCTTGGTAGTGTACTTTAATACAATATACTCCCATTGCTTTTTTCTGTCTCCCAACTCCCAAATCTTTTTAAATATATCTTACCGTTGTACGTAACTAATTCTACCCATTTGTTTTGCATTAAATACTTTGCCAGTTTTAGTAGAGTACTCCTGTCCAAGGTTCTTTTGTCGTTTCCTTCTTGTATCTGCCCATTATCGCGACATTTTGAGTGATTTTTGGATTGGCGTGGTATCGCAAGTTCAGAAACAGAGCTATCTCAATACAATAAATACAGTACAATAAAATTATTGACTTTGAGCTGATGGAGCGGGAGATGCCATCACAGTACTCTCAGTGTTGGACCGAGTTGGGCAAGATTGAGCAATGGGGGATATGGGAGCATCTTGTTGCTTCACAGAATTAGACGGATTAGGACCTTCTGAAGAACGTTCTTCGATAGCTTGCACTTGTGATTGGAGTGGTATGACAGTATTAGAAACAGAGCGATCTATACCATGAAGCGATGGACTTTGATCAGAAAGAGCGCGTAATGCCATAACAGTACTCTCAGTGTTGAACTGACTTGAGCAAGATTCAACGATGGGTGCATTCTGTTGCGTCACTGAATTGGATGGATCATGATCTTCTTCTGAAGAATAATCTTCAATAGCTTGCAGTTTCATCCAATACTTTTTGCCAATACTATTTAAATACGTTTGTCTTGAATGTTTGACTGGCAAGTGGCGCTTTTTTAGCCGACTGCTGGGGAATATTTCATTATAACTCGTGTTAGATTTAATTGACTGATCTGAATGTATCGGACAAAAATCACTATAACAGTTTGTGTGATACGGGGGTGGTGATGGCATAGGCGTAGGTATACAAATCTTAGATACTATACCTACTGGAAATCGTTGCTGTACTGATAGCAGGTGATGCTTCATAACTGGATGCAGATTGAATTGGGAACGGAGTTACTGGACGCAGTTCAGTAAGAGTCGTTTGATCCGCTGATCCATCACGACAAGTAGAAACGTCAGGAACATCACTTGATGAATCATCCCAAAAGGGTAGTACGTTGCTTTTCTTAGAACCTGTAAATAATTCTTTTTTGCGTTTACAAATGTACACACGGCTACCGTTCAACCTATACAGAACCAGTATAAGCTGGTCTCGCGTTTGTTTGTATTATGAAACCATCGCGCGGCCAGCTTAGACTGATTATGTGTAGTACACACGGCTGTGTGTACTATGAAGTTAGACCTAGATTTTTTTTTAAACGACATTAGAACTGTAAAATTTCTTGTAATTTATGTACATTTAATTGAAAATTAGTTATTAAGAATAGCTGTGTACAATTAAAACTGTATTTAACAATTTTATAACACTTTTAGATTTCGAATAATGTTTTACGAAAAACTAATTAACAGAAAAAAGTAGCACAAGCGCTTACGACGCACACTTTAAAAAATAATTTGGTGGAATAATGTTTCATGTGTACATCCCGACGAAAAGAAGATACAATTATGCGTAGTAAAATATAATATGTGCATAAGAAACTACAAAATTAGAGAAAAAAATAAGACAAGCTTTATTGTATATTAACATGTTAAGAAACTTATCAGTAAAGTATTGTAGCGGATTACATTTAAGTTTAAAAAGACGCGGCAACTTGGTAGAAAAATGTTATATGTGATCTTAAATACTGTCTCTGTGGTAATGTTAATAATTTTGTGCAATAGATCCAAAACAATGTAATTAACATAATAAAAATGTATATTTTCCATTAAATTTCATGTAAATTTATGGTTGTTGTATAATTATTAGAATAATCCAAGAAATATGTATTTAACGTATATTCTATTCCGTAAATAATTTTCTTATCACTAATTTAAACGTTTAATTCTCAACAGTAATGACAACAACAACACAACGTTGTGTATGTAAACAAAATAACAAATAATTAAAATAATTTAATTGATTTTCTTACCATTTTGATCGCCACTGTCGGTATCCATTGTCACAACACCTCATTCTCGGCAACTACGTTGAACAATGCGCGTTGTAAAGAAGGAACGCGACGCACGGAGCCGGGAGCGCCAGAGCGGGATAAAGATAATCGTGTTATGTGTTCGTGAGACGTTATTTTAGGTATGCCGCGCGGAAAAAACTTTATTCGAACTTAATAACTTTTAAAATATTAAAAAAAATATAAAAAAATATATATCATTGGATAGCTTACGTCATTATGATAACGAATTTACCATAATATCATTTTTGTTACATGTGATGATAAAACATTATTCTACTAATGGGACGAACTGTTCGATGATAAATTTAATTTGCGAAACGAAAGCCAACAAAAAAAACGATACATTACAATGTATTTTTAAATAGTTTTAAAACAGTCACACAGCCACTAATTATGCGTCTTTAATAAAATAACCAATTTAGTAAAGTATTTAATTTGATGGATCAAATTACAATACCACAGTGATATTTTTCTTGATTTGTTTTAATTCACTTTTAATCATTTTTATCATGATCAATAAATTTTTGTATGATCAATGCAATAATCGTTGTTTTTTTTCCTATTCAAGACATGTTCAAAATTATTTCAGAACAAATTTAATTTATTATATTGTATGTACCTATAAATACTCTTGTCAAAAATATCAGTAGTAAATATTTAAATAAATAATAAGATTTGTAACTTTTTCGAAACTTATCAACTTCAATTGATTTTACGATTCTACTAATTTGTAACATTTTTCGATATTTGTTTAAAACTATTTTAACTCGAATGTATTTATTTTGAAATACCTTAATTATTTATACAGGTTCATAATGTGTATTCACTTTTTTAATGAATCTTTATTAAATCAGTGCTATTTTAATTAGATTTTTGCATATTTTCCATATTCTTCATTCTTTTCATTCACTCTTTAATTTTTCGTTTTCTTGCACTGGTAACCCCATGTATTCAATTTAAGAAATGTCAAACTCGATTTAAGTGCTGTCAGAACACTTCCTAATTTTAGTTACAACGGTTTTCCGAATAGCGTTTTGAACTACTTAAACTTAAAATTAGAAAATTTTAGTGCTAGTTTAAGTTAGTCGAGCGTACAGCTGAATTAGCACCATTGTTTACTATAGGAATACTACTGTATAATAGTAAACGTTAGAAAACTATTACCTAAGCTATATTTTGAACACCGATGACGTATTTGTTTTTGATAAAGTTTTAGAAAAAAAAACAATAAAATGTAATATAAAATAATAATACCGGCCTATAAATGGCCCACTGCTGGGCACAGGCCTCTTCCCACATCGAGAAGGAATGAGCATTGATCACCACGCTTGCTCATTGCGGGTTGGCGGTTTCAGATTCCAATTTTTTGGAATCTCGGTTTCCTCACGATGTTTTTCCTTCACACTTTGTTAATGATGTCTTAAAATGATTAAGAAAGTATATATAACTTTGAAAAAGTCACATTGGTACTTGCCTGGGTTCGAACCTGCAACCATGTGCATGCGAATCCGGTCATTGAACCGTTGGCCATCACTACATTAAGTTAAAATACATCATTTTAAGATAAAATATTTTAGTATGTTATTCATTTATTACGTATTAACGCAAACGGAGCGAATAATTAATTATTTTTAAAACCATCCTAGATTTTAATGAAAAAAAAAATAGAGAACAGACGCATAGATCTATAAACAATTCTTCGTAATGATTCAACGATGACTGCTGAAATAAGAGCTCTGTGTTATGCTATAGTTTTTTATTGCATAGGTATTTAAATAATATGGGAATGTAACGTAATGTTACACATAAATACCAAGACAATTTTTTCACTTACATATTCTGCCAGTCACAGTATCTGTGATTGAGTAAAACAAAAATAAATAAATTTAACCAATACCTTTTTTTACCCGTGTAACCAAAAGTGTCGATATTCAAATGTATTTTTTTTTCATTAGTTCATATAAAATAAGCTTGTTAAAAGACACTCTATAGACATAGCCTCGATCTCTATCAATGATGAATGAAAAAAAAACCGAGTCACTAGAGCACAAAGAACAAAAAGCATAACCTTTCTCGTAACAACACAATCACAGAGTTCTAACAACTTTTTGTAGCAATTTACTAAATAAATGGAGTCGACAAAAATACAAACCAACTTATCACAAATATTTATTTTCATATTCGGAAGCTGTACATATTACCTTCACACAAACTGTACATATTAACTTTATAATTCTTAATTAACACTAAACTAAAAGAAAGTTACTACCGACGCGTAATTTTTATTAATTAAACGTTATGTAGCTACTTAAAATTATTGTATTCACAAATTCAATTACTGTTATAAGGAGGTTTCATTATACTTAAAACTTTCACTATTTCCTATTGTATGTAGGTACTAAGTGTGTATCAAGCCTTTAACACTATTTTGGTATGTACGTTAGTACAATAGATCTAATTAGTTAACGCATACAAAGGTTATTGTCAGATAACAGTGATAAATTAAGTTAAATTAATATTAATTGTGAAATACTTAACTAAGTTGATGTAGGTACATGTAAGTACCTACAGCTACTTATACTTCTTACACCCGAATACTGAAACGCTAATTAACTTTAAGATGTTCTTAAAAGTATTTCTGTCGCTACTTCACACCTTAAAGTGACAGAGACAGCATGAGACTTACGGCGGCTTTAAACTGTTCAGTATTCGGCAATTAATCTAATCAATTATATACTAATGTGAATGTACGTAGTATAGTTTACTTAGTCACATTTTTCTAAAACGCCCGAAAAGTGTATGAAGTTTTATTTTATTTATTTATTTAGGAAAAACACTCAACTTCACACAAAGAAATTACTTAAAATAAACATGCATTTATTATATTTTATGTTATGTTATTTATGTTCACGTACGAGTAGGTATGCATTGATAAATCTCTAAATCTCGGACTACGTTTAATTTTAAGGCCGATAAAATATAATTAAAAATCACTGTGACTTTTCTTTAAATTAGGTACCTATGTAAAACATGGTTTTAAGTGCTCAATTACTCATTATTCTTGACACTGTAACACTAATAACCGATTATTGCAGAATCCAACAATATTGTTTACAATATTATTCTCGCTTGGCTAAAATTAGTCGGGCGTTTTCAAAAAAGGTGCTAGTAATACATTTATATTATTAATTTTAAAGAAACATTCACTTGACAAGAAATAATTCACTTTGTGTAGGTACCTAACACCTTTGTATTAGGTACACAAAATGAAATATTTTTCTGAATAATTTGGAGTATAATACGGAACTTTATCAGTAATCGAAAAGGATTATCACAATACACTAAGTTTAATTTGTATACAATGAATAGAGAATCCGTTGTGGAATAAATACTTAAGTTTTTACCTTCACAACGTTAGAGTTATAGTAGTTAAATTAGAAAACTTAATTGCACATTAACCTCCTTATAATCAATTATCACAGTGAGATGAATCAAGTAAGAAATATACACAATAGATTAAATGTATTGCAAATATAAGTTAAACTTGAACATTGTATTTTACTCCAATTAAAAGGTAAGCAAGGTATAATCCGTTAAAACACGGTATTATAATATACCTACAGGATGTTATCAAAAGGGTATATCGGTATGGCAATCCAAAGTGGGTGAAGAGTACAACTCCTATAGAGTCGGTTTTCAAAATGTCAGCCTAAAATGAGTTAATGAAACCAAACACAAATTATTAGACATAAAAAAAAAATACAAATGTTTCACTGCATTACGAAGGGACATGTTATTCGCTAAATGGTAATCTGGTTACGACTTTTGTATTTTTGGGGAAAAATCTTATTTAATTAACTCATTTTAAGCTGAAATTTTTTAAACAAACTCTTCACCAGATGTCATCTTTACCCATAGATAGATTCGGTAAAACCAGCCAGCGTTAACGCTAATCGATTCGCTCAAATGTATGGAAGTGACAAGTCTAAGTCATGAGACTCATCGAAATGAAATGTCATTCCCATACATTAAATGTCATCTAAGCAATATTTGTCATCCGTAAAGCTTTTAGATATGTCACTTGGCTACAGAGGCAAGTCTATCTGTTCTATAACACTAAACGAATCGAGCTAATTGTTCGGAGAAGCTTGACTAGTTTCAGACCCAACTGGGGCCTTTAAATGCCGGTTTCGGACTACGAAACTAATCGGTTATCTGCGAAAAACTAGCGCAAGGCTTTGACGAATAAAAATCGTTCAGTGTTTTAGTTAGCACGATAGTTAATACTTATCCAAATCATTTGATGATTTGTTCAGATACAGTTGAGTTTCTTTTTTTTTTTGTCTAAAATTACTTTAATATTTATTACAAGAGCATTGAGTTACCAGAATAACTATTAACTTACGTTAGTTATATTATTTAATTTTTTGAGTGCAAAAAGCACTCCGACAATCAGGCGTCTCTTCGAGATAAATAATGCCAACGATTTAATTTCTAGTTTGTTTTATGTATCTAATTGTGGAGTCAATGAATTATGTTCACCACAGATTTTGCTTCTATCAAAATTTCCTTTCCTTCCTATTAAACGTAAATTTTAAAAGATGATATTCAATATTTATAATTCATTTCCGTATTCGATCATTCAGTCACGTGGTTTTACTAACTTTTGTTTAAAATGTCAGGGGGTTTTTCAATTCAATAATCGTCTGGCAACTCAGTTGTAATTCTAATTATTTACAAAAAGATTTCTTCAACAAGTTTCTTGTCTATGAGTCTGTGTGGCTTCGGTCGGGTTGGCTTCTTCCGTCGGTACAGTCTCGCGTTCAGAGGGTATAGAGTGGGGGAAAGTGCGCACTTGACGTTGAACCACCAGTCGCACGACGCCACGCCCTGAGAGAACACGGTCCCGTTGGGGCATAGGAATGATGCCTGGCGACCATCAAGGTCGCAGTAATGCCACGCTGAAATGAAATAAAAAAAAATTATAGACATATTTTAGACTTTAATCTGTTGTAGTTCATAAAGGTAATATAATAGCTTTCACACGTCCACCTATGTGAACGACGGTTATCTAGGTAAAAAGCAGCCTACTTTTTCTTTGAACTTCAAACTCAATGCATACTACTATTAAGTAATTCACACACGGCCATCTGATCCCAAACTAAACAGAGCCTACACTATGGCAACCAGACAACTGATAAATATACTTATATATTTATAAATACATACATATAATATATAAATGACACCCAGACACAGAACAAATGATCGTGCTCATCACACAAAGATTTGTCCTGGGTGGGAATCGAACCCACGACGAGCCGAGGTTGCTTGGCTGAAATAATATGCGGAGGTATCTCACTAGTCAGGCTACTACAATTTGAGGGGAACCTAAGATTACTCTGTGCTTCTTTTAAAATAATCTTTTAAACTCTGTTTCATCATCTTCATCTGGTTATGATGATGAGACAGAGAATTCCGTGTGCATCTTTTGGATCGTAGTTCAGTGGAGGTCTTCTAGCCGGAAGAACTCCTAAGCACCAAGACCTCTCCATAGAACTCAGTCACTATGTACAGTGTTAAAATATTATTAAATGCACAACAAAATCCACCAAGTATTTAAATACTTTACATGTAGACCTAACGCACATCAAATCAGTAAACCTATGTAAGTCACAAACATAAGTAAATTATTGTTAACACATTCAGAAGCATGTGGCACAAAAAAGACATGTCAGTCTCGGAGGTCAAGTGTATAGCTATCTATGGAGCACCACTTAAAATTATTCAGTTGTGTCCTAGAATACCTTACAACGTATGGCATTGAAAACGTCACTGTATTTAACACTGTATTTAATTTTTATTAAACCGTAGCAACTACTTACGAATTACGTAACACAACTAGGTATCTACTGTCAACAAAAATATCTAAATGAAATATTTATTATTTAATTACGAAATTCTTTTTCGTCTCATCATCTGCCTAGCCTGTTCCTAAGCGATGTTGGGGTCGGCTTCCAGTCTTACCGGATTTAGCTGAATACCGTATTGTTTTCTGAGGTTTACGCGACTATTAGACATTGAAATAAAACTACTCATAAAACGGATTCTATCAAGGTTTATTTTTGATTTTAGTTCCCGACGTTTCGACGCCTTTCCAGGTGTCATGGTCACGGGCAGTCTGAGGTGGTATTTGTATTGACATGGGATGTTGCTCGTTCTACCTTCATTTTTTTTTTATTATTATATTTATTAATTATTTGTATCATTCAATGAATACCGTGTTTTATATGGAGTGACTGCTTACTTTTTCGACTGTATCATCCATATGACGTCAAAAAATATTTAAAGAAGATTAAATGAATTATAAAGATTAACTCCGGTATTTAACATTTTGCTGTAGTTTCAAAATTGCGTCAGCTTTTTATAAGATTTTTAAACGATTGATCCTTGAGTTTGGTGAAAGATTCCACAAAAAAAATAAAATACATGCAATATACGCGGCCAATCATTTTGATAATGACCTTAGTTGCTCCAGTAATGGGTATACTAGTTTTCGAAGGTTGTTCACTCAGTCATTTGACCTGGTCGAAGTATAAAAGATAGCATATATCCATCGAATGCTTAAAAAAGTATAAGTACAAGTTTAATGGTATTTCAAAGAAAGGTTATAGAAATCTATTTGGCCTACAAACTACCAGATACAAACAGTTAACATTGAGAAATGTCACATTCTTGCTTTGCGAAATGTATGTCGTACGGAACAGAATATACTTACATGATTTCAATGTTATTTCAATTTCTCATGTCGTTTAACTCATTAAAAACAATATATATAAATCTGTTTATTTTGATAGACAATGGTTGTTGACAATGGTTCTATGATTGTTTTTCCCTACGTATACCTTTTATTTTTTATGTTATTATTCCTTGTAACGTTTGTTTTTTTAACAAACTGTCTAATGAGACAGTTTGGTAAAAAACAAAAACAAAGCAACACCATTCTTCAGAGATACACAATGGTATATCTGTGAAGAATGGTGTTGGTTACACATTTGTAAAACTTGTATACATATATAGTTTTGTTATGTCACATTTGTGTAATTGTTTGTTTTCATAAGTAAATAAAATAAAATAAAAATTATACGAAATTTTTACAATTACATAATTATACTAAATCAACTTTTATATACTTAATAACTAGCTGTAAACGTTGTTCTGCCATATTAAAAAAATCTGGAGAGGGCCAGCCCTATCATCTAAGATGTTGGCCGATCCTCAGACCTAACCGATATGCACACAAAGTTTCATACAAATCGGTCAAGCCGTTTCGGTGGAGTTTGGTAACAAACATTGCGACACGAGAATTTTATATATTAGATAAATACATACTTTACTAGATCTGTAGACAATTGAATACTATATAGATATGATATATTTGAAAAGGCCTATTTTGTTTGGAATTGAATCAAAATTGAAATATATAGTTAATTATTACTTGAGGATATTTAATTGAGACATACTCGTCAGACAGCCGGTTTGTATTGAAAACAGATAAATAAAATAATAAATTAACAGTTTACGTTAAATTTCAGTAAATTTATCCGATAATTGGCTATTAACTTTAAATAATGTTAACTTTAGTAGTCACTTTAAAGTTTTAATTACGAGGAAGTCATTATTTTCTATATTTTATTTTTATTTGCTATTTTGATGATTTTCGCCTTGTTATAATAAATATATCAAGTTAATTAATCACTTAACAAAATGTTTTAGTTTTTAAAGCTTATAGCGTATTTTAGTTGTAAGTTATATTAGAGGAGCACGATTTTGACCCCACATTTCGTATAAGCATCTTCCGGGTTACTTTACGTTATAATTATCTGACCTCAATGTATCATAAGGTCAGAATAATAAATAATTACAGCACGGCCAAGGTCTCGACCATAGAATGGCAAAGGTGTTCAGACAATAGATTCAAAAAGATGAAACCCACGTGTCATTAATTCAAATCTGTCAGTTTAGTTTTTGTCCTAATAATGTATTGTTCCTTGTGAAGATTCAACAAAAAGCCGCCTACTTTAAACTTCAAAATGTATCGTACGGTTGCCATATTAGTTTCGATTAGACATTAATCAATAAACAATTGAATGCCATGATGTGATTAAGTGCGATGCAAACTTTTACCGAACACTAGTCGACAGGTTTTAAAAGCGCTTAAGGCTAGATAATGTTAGGTAAAAATCTAAATCATACATGACGGCTAGTGAGAAAAGTACTGAGGATTGCAACAATGGCAGTTATTTAGCATTGTTCGGCTGACATTTGCGTTGGTTTTGGTGTTTACCTTGGCAGCGTGTCTCCATGTCAGCGAAGAAGCCTGGGAAGGCCTGCTCGTCGCAGTAGAAGTTGGTGTACGGCACCGCGCCCAGGATGGGGTAGTCTGTGCCGGGCTTCCCTGAAAAAATTAATAACAATATTTTGATTTTTTGCATGAGTGTTTGGTCCAGAAATTGGCTAAAAAGAAAAAATATCTTAAAGTTTATACGTTACTTTCTGATTAAATATAAGATATGATATAAGATGATACCTTGGGAAATAATGAAGCGTTAAATTACGATAGAATTAAAAACCAAAAAAAAGGTAAATATGACTATAACCGATGTCGTTGATGTCTTTTGTATGGAAATTTTTAAATCAATATTTTTTTGTTTTTCTTTCGTTTATTTAATATGTTTACTTTGAAGATAAATAAAAACGTTAATAAATCAAACAAAAGGATACTTAATCACGTAGGTATCAAGATGAAATATAGGTTAATATTTATAATTTTATAAGAACAAGGCTTACTTAGTTTCCACACTTTTTGTGTAGAATACTGAGAACATGTTTTAGAGGTTAAAGGTTTGTAAATAAATAAATCACGTATCCGGTTACCTAGTTCCCACACGGATCGACACGCCCCATGAACAAGAACGCTCACCATATAAATGTTATCCAATTAAATTTAACTTTTTACTTAATTTAAGTTAACTATATCTTCAAGGTTATTTCCTGTATATTAAAAATAGTCAACATCCAATACTTCAACTAATTGTGATATAAAGTTATATATTCAGTGATTTTTGTTCAAGCAATAAAGGTTTCCATAGAAACTACTTTCAGAAAACCTCTTACTCCTAGGTATCCTTTGAAATCTACACTTTCAGAAATCTTCTTACAATCGACTGCTAACAATCGAGTAATCAAACATAATAGCTAAAATGAAATTACATCGATATAACTCAAAATCGTGAGAAAATGCGCGTCCAGTGCGATCACGACCGCCTCTCATATTAGGCCATTCCCGGTAGTTATACAGATAACGAAAGTTCGCTTGCAGTGGCCACTTTCACTTCGAGACACCACTACTATCAATTCTCGATTGTGTGAACTATTCATCCATTGCCTAACCATTTACTGGATTTATTAGTTGTTTGAAAACGAGAAACGAACTTTTAACCCTCATGTATTGACTGCACTATGCGTCGAGCAATGAGGCTGCAACCACATGTTACGTAATAATTTATATTTCCTTATGAAACTGTATCTAGTAGAAAATAATAATAAAATAAAATATTACAAGATTATTAAATGTTTTATTACTAATGATTATGAGAATATCATTAGTTAAATAAATGCTTGGATCTTGCTCGAGTTGGTCATCATATAATCTTTACGATAGTATTTAAAAAGGTTATAAAATTAATCACACTTATTTATTTTCAAGATTGTTTGTAGGTTTATGTGTTTGAAACCTCTTTACGCGAATATGGCTCAACAGATTTTACTGAAACTTGTCACTCAATATTTTATATCTTGGATTAGTAGTCAAGATACTTTAAATCCTAGTTGTATAAGTCTGGGGCCATGATACAGTGATGCTGTAGTTCTAACGTGTTGCAGGATTTGCGTTCTAATTAGATTTGAGAGTAAGGCTTTGTGCGATCACTTTGCTTTTGTACCTGCTGTAGTATCTGTTGAGTAATAGGCAATCCTACTTTATCTAGTATAGCCATTGCTGTTATCATTGGGCAGGATATAAAAATGCGTAATGTTCGATATTCTATTTAAAAAAAAAACTATTTTAAAAAATGCTTGACTTATAGGATAGTAAATATAGACGAAATATATCTACTTTTTTCCATTAGTTTTATGGGGATTTAGGGTGTAAACACACCTTTTTTTTTGGCAGGGTGAAACACTATCGCCTTCAACCCACGCTGAGGGCACAGCGTGGGGATATGTCGGACTTGCACCGACTAAAAACACCCCGGTCCCGTCCTTGCCTTTGCTGGAGCCGTGGGATCACTCACGCAAGCTCTGCGAAACTCCAGCAGGTGTATACACACCTACTATGCGTACTACAATACTTTGAACATATAGCACGCAAAAATCCTGACAACTTAGAGCGTCTCATAGTTCCAAGCAAGATTGAGTGCGTAAGACCCCGAGGAGCCCGAAAAGCTGGTCAGCAGCAGATGAAAGTGCCAGTGAACGTCGCACTCTACGAAGCTCAAGACAGAAACAGGTGCAAGCAAGCTGTCCGACGACAACATAACAGGAGTCACGATCTTCAATAATGAGGGAACGACTGAGGAGGAGGAGGTGTATACCTACTTAGTGATGATGGAAGGCGGAATATAGTTATTGGAACAGAGGTACAAATGGTGTTTCGTATCTTGTAACTTACGTATAATAAAATAATTTACCTAGCTGCGTTCGACGTACTATTCGACTTTTTAATTATTATACTTTAGTTGCGTTTAAGCTCTGCAATTGCAACTAAAAAAACTTGCAACAAATTAATAAACATACCAATAAATGATTTACGCAAGATCGAACTTATGTAAGTGTTAGAACTGTGTGTAATGTAAATTAAGTGATACATAGAAATGTAGCTAGCAAGATTCAAAAGGTCGAAGAGCAAAACATATTCTCGATCTGGCAATAATAACTAGCTTGAGAACGAACGCTTTATAATGCCGCAAGACATCTAACATATAAGGATTACAACAAAAAAGTCTCCGACTCATAATTTATACTCATCCAACCTTTGCAAAAGAGAGATCCTTTTGCATTATTTTTAAGAACTAGCTTTTGTCCGCGGCTTCGATCGCGCTTAGTCATAACTAAAGCTATTTTAGTATAATTAATATAGCTCAAGTCACTCTTTATAATGTAGCATTCTAATGGTGAAAATTAATCGTAATCGGTCTCGTGGTTTTGAGTTTATTCGTTACAAACATATAAGTATTTCCCCCATAGGTATAAAATATGGTGTAAACAAGAAATTGCTCGCAGTTTCCCTTTATTAAATTCAATATAACGTATATTATTCACAATTTACAATTTTATTTACGTATGTACTCAGAAAAAAGTAATATTTTAATTGTGAAAGAACTTTTGAAATCGATCCAGTTTAACGGTTCATTCGTCACATACATAAAAATCTTAATATTAGTGTAGATATATATAATATTACATGTTCTAACATTACGTGACCAACCAAGAATTTACGGACGAACGAATAAGATCATCAGAAAAACAATGTTTATGATGTAACTTTAGTAAAATATTTTAAAACTGCAAGAACATAAACCTTTAAATAAACTTTTAATTTCTATCCTTATTAGTTGTTTTTTAGACCGTAAAGTACCACATATTTTCCGCAAGAGTAGCAAGGTAGACAACATTATAGAGGGTAACCAGAAAATGGAGCATACATTAAAAATAGGTGTTACTACGAAAACTTTTTGAGTAGCTGATTTGCCCTGTAGTTCAACTATCTGTCAGTATTTAATTTCCAACGTTGACAGCTAAAACTCTTTTCATGAAGTCATGAGTAATTCTACTCGTAATGTGATTGACGACACGACATAAGAAGGTCAATGTAGATAAACGTTTCAAACACATTAATCAATATTAACCACAGTGATATTTTTCATTTAAATATCCTAATATTAATAATATTCATTACATAATTTCATACCGAAAACCTTATTCTTAACACAAGGTTATATGAACGTGGGAACTTTGCTGCCTACTTCCTATCGATATTATTATAGATTGAAGATGTCTCATACCTATGTTATATTATGTAGGAAACGGCATTAACATGTAAAGGCCCCAAATGTCACGTAATCGAAGTGCGAAATGAATTGACCCTACAGAGTTACTACAGCCGAGGACAGGTCGAAACAAGGTCAGCAACGTTTACATAATAACATGATATAAAACACAACATAGTGACAAATATTGGGCTATTTTTAACATTGACAATGAAAACGAAAATCGTTTATTTATGAATTTGTGATCCCGGATATCATTGACTACTGAGTACAGTTATAATTGCATTTAAAATAAACAAAAAATAAAATTAATTTCATTTTTATTTATTACACAGTAACAAACTGTAATTAATTAATAAATCAATGCCATAAAAGGATCATGTTTGGATTACAGAAATAAACCGTAGTTATATATGTTTAAGCAGCGATTTAATTTGAGAGACGATTAATTACATTTAAATGAATAGATGAAATGTTATTCATTAATATGCAATAACATTCGAAATAGGAGTCATTGAAAGATATAATCCGCGTCGACGCAACTTCTAATGGTTAAGGCGTGCAACGTTTGTGCTCGTTAAATATTGCTTATTCGATAACATAGCTATTTAAAACGTCGCGAGTAAAATCTTCTTGCGCTGATGTGTGTGACAATATTCACGCTTATTGTACATCTTTGGAACCGGCTCAACAGGATTCAAAGATGTATTCGGAATCATTAAAGCTATATTTAGAAACGAATTTAGACGGCAAACTTAATAATCGAATTAAAAGGATACAATATATTAAAAACTATAAATCAATTTTGATTTACTCAAAAACTTAAAAGCAAGTTAACTGTAATATTTTGTGGGTTATATTTAAACCAAAATAAATAACAGATTATACATTCAAACTTTTATGATAGCCATCAGAGTTTCATTGAATTTATTAAGGCTCGGACAGTGCCTAACCGTTATCTTTATCATTAATAATAGCTGCATATGACCCGCGTATGTCGCAACATGGCTATAACGCAGTGGCGCAAGCGCACGGAGGCGGTGACGGCGACGTTTACCAGACAAAACCAATGTATACAAATACTATTGCATTTTATATTCTATTCACATACAAAAAGGGTTTATATTGAAGGTCACACACAAAAGTGGTCGAGAAACAATCATGTTAATAAATTGCTGTAGCGCTTCTCTAATGAAGACTTTATTAATTCCGATGGGTATTTAACAGAGTTAAGCGTCGTCATGAAGCATTGAAGACGAAGGTTTAATTTGTTAGGATAGCGTTTTTATATCACTAAGCCAGACAGCTTTATAGAATAGGGTTAGAAAGGATAGTTTACTACTTATTGTTGTAAAAATACATCGACGATTCTTAGTGGTTGTTATTTTTCTAGTGGCAACATAGTTATTCAGACTTAAGAATTAACTTAATTAACACTTCAATAATAATAAGAGATAGATATTACACGAAATGTTCCGCTTAAATTGTAAATAACTTTTACCTTAGTAAGACTTTCTTTTTAATGCCTTTTGTAATATCTATCTCTTATTATTATTGAAGTGTCATTCTTTAAACAATATCTTAATCAGTTTTTTGGTCAAACAATAACTACATAGATCTCCGTCTACATCTAGGTAATCCATTGTTCTCCTACAAGTGATCGGGTTACGCCTAAGCAATTACATCAATATATCAAGCATTCAATAAAATTACGTGATCGCAGGAAATAATTACTATTGTCCTAGTAAATGTCAACAATGTAGCTGGCCTAAAAAACTAGCCTTGGTCACACAACGGCTCTGTAAAGTTTCGAAATTCAAACACTCAATATAGAACTGCGTTTAGTTCAAAGTCATAAAAAATGTTTAAACTTGGATTAGCAGTGAACCAAACGTGACATAATTTATTAATTATTTTTACCATGGTAGATAAACAGACATGACAATTCTGTATATTGATCTATTCCTATTCAGTGCTTTCGTTTTCACTAAATTATCATTAAAATCAGAGTAGAAAAGACTGGCTAATTCTACACTAATAAGAGCTGATTTTTAGATTTCCGAAGGTCAAAACGAAAAAAATTACGCTTAATATAGGCTCACTTGATTGTCCGTCTGTCAAAACCCTTTATCTCGGGAACACGCCGGAGCTATCGAGTTGAAGTTATAACCATATTTTGTAATATACAGGCTCTTAACGCTGTGACAAAATCTGACAAAAAGACATCAGTTTACACCGCAAAAAGAACATATATTTCGACAATCTCAAGGGAATCAAAAGCTAAAGGGTTAGTTCCTTTGACCTAGAGAATTTAGCAAATATTATCCTTATCCTATAATTGCTATAATAACTATGTAATGTATTTTTTTTTTATCATAAAAAAATACATTCTTTGTATGAATCCCTCGGTGGACGAGTCTGACTCGCACTTCATTTCGGTTTTCCATCGTCAGATAACTTTTAAAGTATAATTTTGAAATATTTACAGTTGTGATATAATACCAGCCTTTAAATATTCCACTGTTGGACACAGGCCTCTTCCCTTATATTGGTTGACAGTTTTTTCGTACAAAAACTCTCAGACGTCAATTTTATTCCTCGAAAACCTGACGATGCAAAGATTAGGTCTACGAACTCTTATAGCGTTCAGTTTTTTTAATCAGATAGTTTACGAAAAAGCTCGAAAAGTGATCGTTTATTATTTTTAGGTTAGAATTGAGCTGTTGATACGTGACGATATATATATACCTAACTAAAATTGATAAAAACAACTCATATCACTACAATGCAAGTGAAGTTAAAAGGCTATGGATTTAACCAAACTTTTAGTCCCCTTAAAAGGCTTATACTTCGGGTGATTATTAAATTTTTGTCATATTTTAAAACAAATCCTGACAGTCGCCATTTATATTCCACGAAAAAAAAATCTGACTTCGGTGAAATCAGCCCTGAATTATACTCTAGAAAATTTCCGTCGTTTGAATGACATGCATGCTAAAAACAATAATAATCACCAAAACAACATCGCGCTTTGTGTATTGAGTTTTAACAATAATACAATAGGACATCATATCACACGGAGAAGAAGAAATGATCTGCCGTTTTATAATAATTATTAAAATCAATCAATATTATAAACGTCATCTCTTTTCATAACCGAAAACAAAACAATAAACAATTCTGAAAACATATTTAACTATAGAACTTGAGGAACGACAATAAATTCGATGTTCATAAATATCTGAACAACCAGGGGGTTATAACGAGGCACAACTATATATAATTCAAGAATCCCAGGTCGCCAAATCTTCTTTGGTTTCTCAGAGTTACCGGGTAGTGTTAGTATATACGATTTAGGCCACTTAAAAGATGTATGTCGGAAAAGATAAAAAATATAGCCTCTCTTAACGCTACACGTAACTGCACAATAACAACTTGGACTTAGTGAATAAAGGCCCCAGGGATAAAGCCTAAAACAAGTTTCAACTACTTTCAACTTTAACTTATTTTAGTCCATGCTTCTTTATTTTCCGAAAAAACATTAATTAAGTCTTCATGGTATTGTAAGACTACGATAAAACCGGAGGAAAGGAGTATTATACGATGCGCTTATATATCAAACATATTATAATATGAATGCAGTAACTCCGCCCTAGCTCGAGAAAAACCAGTTTACTGGCTAATTTTAAACACGCTTATAAAACTGCGGCCGTGGATCCCAATAAAAGCAAAACTTCTTTGATAAACGACTCATAAAAGTCTGGAATTATTCTTAGTTTGAAGGTCAAACACATTTATTTAATAACTAACTGCCCGTGGCTCCTCTCGCAAATCATTTACCGCCATGTACCATCAATGCACTTCGAGAGATGATTATGTAACATTACTATATTGTTAATGATCTCTGATCCAGAAACATTTTTCAGATGAGTACTACTTAGTGGTTGTTATATATGTACGGACGAAACAGAGTTCGGTTCGCGTCTGAAAATAATCGGGCGAGAATGCGCGTGAGTAAACCGTTGAATCCTTAAATAATTATCCAGAAACGGTTTTCAGCTAGTCATTCTTTTAATGAATAATATATATTATATATATACATTTGAATCTTCCTAATTTGTAAAATGTACGTGAAAATGACTTTACGTATTTTTGATAGAGGCATTAGATCAAATGTTTATCTAAGGGTTTTAATTAGTGTCCGACCGAAATTTCGGTTTCGGTTTCGGCCAGTTTCGGCCAAAAAATCAAGTTTCGGCCCGAGTTTCGGTTTCGGCCAAAAACGGCCGAACCTTTCGGCCGCGCCGAAACTTAGAACATCGTCCCTTCGGGTCGCGCTCGGCTAACGATTTGGTTATATGATTAACAATTTGATTATTTTGATTATCTAATTATATTTGAATTAGCCATTCGAGGCTAACTGATTGTGATATTTGTGAGTATATTTTTTTTTTAAATAAAAACGACGCCCGCACTAAGGAATTTAATCCTTGTGTCGCGAGGGATTCACAAACATTCAAATCACATGCACAAAGAACACCCAGACTTGGAACAAGTATCTGTGGATCACACAAATGCTTGTCCCATGCGGGAATCGAACCCGCAGCACGTCGCGGACAGTGGTAATTAGCGTGGTAACCTTTACCACTCGGCTATCCGTGCAGTCAAAATGTAAGTAACTGAAAATAAATAAACATGATATATGAGCATCATATCTATACTTATAATAAATCTGTAGAAGTGAAAATTCTGTACATTGAAAATATAAAAAAAAATAATGGCGGGGTGTGTTACTAGACCGACACCGAACCCAAAAATGTGATTAAAAAAATTTTTGTCTGTCTGTCTGTCTGTCTGTTTGTTCAGGCATCACGCAAAAACTACCGGTTCGATTTCGATGAAACTTGGTATAATTGTTCTTTAATATCCTGGGCACCACACTGGGTAGTTTTTATCCCGGAAAAGTATAAACAATAAAAAACAAACTTAATTTTGCGGTTCGATCCCTAGACCCGAATACTGTACCAACCGCAAATAATAAGTTTGTCGTAGTTTACGTCACCCGCAGTGGAGTTCACTAAGGGGCGCTGCACACGGCTAAGATACTATAATTATTTATCTATACTATATATAATTATATAATATTATAAAGCTGAAGAGTTTGTTTGTTTGAACGCGCTAATCTCAGGAAGTACTGATCCGATTTGAAAAATTCTTCACTTTCACTGTTAGATAGCCCACTTATTGAGGAAGGCTATAGGCTACTTTTCTTTTGGAAATCTATCCCCTATGGGGGTGAAATAGGGGTTGAAAGTTTGTATGGGAAGTTCGGTATTTTCAATGATAGACACATGAAATTTTGTATACGGGTTTCTGGATAGAAATAAATAAAGACGTATTTCAGCGATTTTAAAAATCATCCCCCTAAGAGGGTGAAAAAGGGGTTGGAAGTATGTAGGCATATGAATTGTGTCGTTTTCAAATATAGACACATTCAATTTCATACAAGGGTTATTAGTTAGAAATAAATAAGATGTATTTCCGAGATTTTAGAAATCTACCCTCTAAGGGGGTGAAATAAGGGCTGAAATAGTTGGTATGTGAAGTTCAGTAGTCTCAAAGATAGACAGATGAAAAGATAAATAGATAAGATAATGACCATCTAAGAAATATCTATAATGACGACTCCCGTGGTCGAGTGGCGTTCACTCCGGTTTTTAAAGTGTCGCCAGCTCTAAGGTTCCAGGTTCGATCCCCGGACGGGTCCATGTAGAAAATCACTTTTATACATTGTCTTGAGTCTGGGTGTTTATGGTACCTTTTTTGTCTCCGATTCCATAACACAAATGCTTTTGCTACTTACTTTACTTTTATTATTATTTTAACGCCATAATATTAGATGAAAAATTTTATACATTCTCCTTACTTTGAAAATCACAGAATACATCTACCTTTAATACTACTCTTTACTTTACGCGCGAGCGAAGCCGCGGGCAACAGCTAGTTTTAATAATAAATTTGTTTTATTTTATACCACCATTAAAAAATCGCTAACTTTGTGTTACAAATAATGTATTTTTTTCACTTTATGGGTAGTAGTAGGGTAGTTAAATTTTCAAACAGAACCTCTGTAACTGTGCTGAAATTTCATTGTGATAAATCTTTGAAAGTAGAAACTTGTAATTATAGGTTGGCGAAAAAAACGGGCTTACTAACATTTTTTCGACATTTTAAGGACGTTTTTTTTTATAAAAGTTTCGGTTTCGGTTTCGGTTTCGGCCGAAACTACAATGAAACCGAACCTTCGGTTTCGGTTTCGGTTTCGGCAAAATAACATGTTTCGGTCGGTCACTAGTTTTAATAAAGAGGTGTGGGATATTTACGTCAGGCGATTAAGTTGAATAGACGTGTTGATGGATGTATATCGGATTAGTGTTATGCACACACATGACTGCCTTCGTGTCGACCTCAAGCCACGTTCAGAATGTCAGGGCGATTAGCTCAAACGGCCATAATCTAAGTAATCTGAGCTCTCCCCATAAAATTCAAAGTATTTTGTTAATTACTAAACATTATCACGTATAAATCATGAAAACAACTAAACTCAGTTAAGCTTCATTTACAAGACTAGTTTTTAGAAACTCTAACTTCACTGTCAGTGGGACAGTCATTGATAGAGATAGGAGTGCGTCTGAAGTTTGTGTATTTTGTTCTTCTATATTCGTTTGTTTTTTCATACGACTAGAATTGTTTTTTTTTTCATGACTGAGCACCATCTATGGTTATATTAATAATATTAGAAGAGAAAAATTGTTTTTGTATGTTTTTCACGAACAAACTCAAAAACTACTGAACCGATTACAAAAATTCTTTCACCGTTAGAATACTAAACACAACACCTTAAGAATCTGTGCTCCACAATAAATTATTTGAAATTGAAATTATTCCTGAGTAACATAGGCTATATTGATTTTACTAAATTTCTTTACTTATTTATGCACAAGCGAAGCCGCGGGCAATAGCTATTCATAAATGAAAAAAATGGTTTTTGATATTTCATGAACACTAAGTTATAAATAAAGAACGCGTTGTTCACCTATCAATTACGATAAAAATCAGTTGAAACGGTAAATGAACAGTGGTTTTTTACAAATTGTGTAAGATTCGTGTAGTTTTTTTAAATTTGTAACTCAACTTCCAGCTTAAGTAGAGTGTTTAGAATTGTTAGTATATTCAATTCACGTAACACACTTCTATGGTAGGTTAATGTTTAAATATTAATTAATATAACAAATAAGTAGCTTAAGATGTATGGTAATTATATGACGTAACTTATGCCTTTTCGTCTTCTATTCAATGAAAGCTGAATTAAAAACAAACCTAATTTAAATTATGCTAACGAGACTATGTAAGAGTGAATAAAATTATGCATACAGCTTTATAAAAAGAAATGAAAAAGATATATAATATAAGGTAAATCGTTTTGCATTCGCGGTTTAAAAGGCACATCAAACGAAAGTTATGCTCAGTTGCCAAGACTTGCAACTGCTGTACAGAACGAGGAAAAACAATTTCGTCATTCCCGTATCTGTACATCTAAACCTCAAAATATGTCGCTATTTCATACATATAATAGGTTTTAGTAAATAGATGAATAAGAAGTATCACCTAAATATTTAAAGTATATAAACTTGTATTGTATATTTTTTTGCCTTGTAGGTACCCAAATGAAAAACGTATTATTAAAAAATGACAAACAATGAAACAACCACTGAAAAGTACCTACTCATCTGAAGTAATGTTTGAAAATTACGTACATTTTGGAATAGGTGCAAGCTGTCATTATAAATTCACATTTCGTAATCGCGATGCACGCAAGTGCAGTTGCACGCTGAATTTCCAATGAAGGATCTAACCATGATTAGTAAAAGAACGTTCGCAATGTTGTTTATACGTTTTCTTTCGTCGCTTTCTTTAGTTTCCTAGTGGCGATGTAATTAACCACTTATCATTAGAAATGTGTACTTCATCTACTTTCTCTTTCCATAAAACATAAGTACCTACTTGGATAACCGAGCTTTACTCGGATAAAACGACATTTTCTAGATCGATTTAACGCCCCGAAACCCCCTACATGCAAAATTTCATGAAAATCGTTGAAGTCGTTTTCGAGGTCAGATTATACTTATATATATTTGAATACAAGAATTGCTCATGTAAAGATATAAGATAAGTATGCTAATACGTTAGTACTTACAAATGATAACATATTGTTTTACAAACATAGTAATAACAGCGCAATCATCTTACACTTTCGTAAATTTAAGTAAAAGCATGCTCATATTTGCTAACCACACGCACTAATTATAAGAACATTCCACGTATTATCAGTAGTACTGTGAGATTGAATTTTGTTAGATGTAAGTTAATTATTTCTGTTATTGAAACGCAAGCTTTCATCGTTTTCCCATGGAGTATGTTAATTAGTTACATAACTGGGTGACTAACAGTAGGTGCCTTGCCCAAAGCCGTGCGCTATGATTATGACCTCGTTTTTACCTATGCATATGTATATGATTGTTAGCACAATTAAGAGCTAAGATACAGCGTAAGAGTCACTCAAAATCTCAAGAGAGCAAGGCTACGCAACGCACGGTGCCATAAGCAAGACGTAAGACCTTCGCTTATTTATTCATTTCATGTTTTAGTTACAAGCATGAATTCATAATTATACCTACCTTACGCTTATACCCAAAAATTTGTACCTAGCTTTAAGCCTCTTTAACATCTATTGTAACATTATGGAATGCAAATAAATATATGAATATGAATGGTAAGGCAATTTTGAAATATATTTTTTTCTGTTTTAACCAACAGTTTCAAAAACTGTATCGATCGTATTTGGTAACACTCATATTTAATTGCGAATCTTTCTACGTAATTTTGAAATATGTCTAATTGTAATTATTAATAAATCATGTAAACGTCTACTGATTTGTAAGCAAACAATACGTACTCATGAAGTAACAATTAATATTTCATACGAGCACCTAATTACGTATTTAGGTAAGCATGCGGTTAGCACGTCGCTCAGTGGTGCAATGCGAAAAGGTGGTTGACTTGGTAGGACATTAATGAACTAATTTTAAAACATATATATAAAGTATAATTATGTTATTTAATACAAATCAATTTAAAATATCCTTATTATTACAATATCAATATTGTAATAAGGATATTTTAAATTTAAAATTCACATTACAAAATAACAAGCTTTTTAAAAACAAGTTGTAATTAATGATAGGATTATAATAATTCCTAAAATACCACTTGAAGGTCAGAATTCTAAACACCCCGTGAATAATAATGTAATAAATTCTTATCTACGAGATAAATAATGAAGGCTGACTAACGAAAGGTGAATGATTTTTTGTTTGTAACCAACATCCTTTGTAAAGTGACATTTAGGTCAGAGCGATATGACCTCAATTAAGATGTAACATCTTTGCACACGCCGCTTTATAGGTACAACACACTACAGAAAATCACGATCACGAAATCTATATAAAAATAGATGAATCGATTAGCTATTACATCTGACGACTACCAAATAATTTAATTGGCTGTAATCCAGCAGTAAATAAAACTGATATTATAAATGTTAGATCGTTTGAATCACAAATGATCCGCCGAAAAATAAGCACCTACGAAGCTTACGCTATATAATAATACCAGACTATAAATGACCAACTGCTAAGCACAGACCCCTTCCCATAATAGATAAGGTACGAGCATCGATCACCACGCTTGCTCATTGCAGGGTGACGATTTCTGATTTTTGATATCCAGGTTTCCTCATGATTTTCTCCTTCACCGTTCATCAATGTTGTCTTGGAATAATTAAGAAAGTATCTACATTAAACTATGAAAAAGTCACATTGGTACTTTAGCCTGGGTTCGAATCGGCATCGTTCGAATGTGCATACGAACCCAGATAGGCCACGTCGACATTTACGCTATGTTAGGCCACAGATTAGATAACAGTTACGTGAAGCGCTAAACATTTATACAGATAGAAGTAACATTTGGGAGAGAAGCTTTTCCCAGGAGAGGCATTTTAGTCTAAATCAAATCATTTACTTACAAGTTACGGGTTCATAGATGGAAAAACAACAGTGGGTAAGTATCTGCATATTATCCACAACTGGTCCACGAGAGTTTTTACAGGATTAAAGCTTTCATAAGGATTGTTTTAGTCGTATTGGAATTATTTCATATCACCTATAAACATCTATAATTTTAAGTCTGAATACATATCATATAATATACGGTATAATATTTGCTAATGAGGAACTTTTAATAAAAAATCGTTCTTATAAGTTGTATAAATGATTCTAAATAGGTTTTTTTTTTGTATAACGTGATTGATTAATATTTGAACTTTATAATTTTATTAAATGTTTTTAAGTTATAATAATAGACAGATATTTCAAGATCCGCAAACATGTCAATAAACTGTACAAATGTCGAGGCCAAAATTCGATGTAGATACGTCTTTATTTGCTTAAGTAAATTATACCTACCTATCTTGTACAAAATTTAAATGTTAATACGTATGGTAATTATGTCAAAGAAGCTATCTATTATTAACTATAAAACCAGTTGAAAATATTAACTGTATATCAGTCGCTGAGCAATTCAAACAATGTTTATTTACACAGTTTCACACTTTAAAATAATTACACTCTTTTAAATCATTTCGCAGAACGTACAATTTCGTAAAATAACAAAATTTTCATAAATTATTATTTTGGACCTAGACTTTCCCACAGCTGGGCTGGCTTCCTTTTTCTCTTATTTTTTTTACGTCAGTAGTCCTCCCATAACCTCTGCCCGGTCTAAGTAGATTATTTTTATATTCGTTTAAATTAAACAAAGTAAAATAAACAGGTTACCCAGGATACATCTAACCTCATCGCAATGAAATAATGTAAAACCTGGCAAAAGAACACAAAAAGAAAAAATAAAGATGAAATAAGTAATACTTTTAATACTAACTTTAATTTTGTAAAACTTAATGTTACTGTATTGGCTTCTCATCTAATAGGTATATAAGTACGCTCAATCGCTGTAAGAAAACTCGTTAAAGCATTGCCCTATAGATATTTAATTGTTACTTCAGTTACATAGTAGGTATTGTCTATTGTTTCGGTCCGGTATACAATAAAATACTTATAAAATCGTAGTCTGATTGTGCGGCTTATTTCATGACGAAAGACACTGGGTACTTATTAACCTGTGACACATAAAGAGGGTGTTGGGTTTAGTAGTAGTAGCAGTAACATGTCCTATTAATCTTTTTGTCCTTTTGGTGGCACATCGGAATTCCTAATTCTTCGGGAAACCGATTTTGTAAAATTTCGTATTTATTTGAGATTATTCGAAAACTTGTGTAGCTTGGAAGTTAATTAGCTCGATCGATATGAAATTTGGTCAAAATTAGATATTTCACACCGACAGATTTTATTTTAAAAAGTTCTGCTTGAACAATGTCGATACAGTTAGATTATTCGCCATCATGCTACGTTTTAATAATTCATTTTTTTAAATACCTAGTAAGTAGGTACCTCAATAATACGTTATACGGGTATTATATCTACCTATTTCACCATAAATCTTGGCTCTTTACCAGGGGCCTTCGTAGACCACAAGAACTAACGATATTACGAAAGATAGTGCAATACCGCACTATGTATAGGGTTAGACATCTTAGTACCTACTATTTGAATGCGGATACCTACTTATCTACTTTATTCAGTTGGAATCCCATTCCGGTTGTTCTCTATAAAAATAACAGTATAAGGTACTAGGTCAAAAAGAAGAATTGTCACAATGACAACCCTAATCTTTCAAGAATTAAATACTTAGGTATAAAGTACCTATTGGCCATCGGCCAAAACCAGCACAGCTTCAAAGAGACTTGTTATACGACAGCGCAAAAAGCAGAGACCAATGTTTATACTAAAGTTAACAGGGCGATTGCCAAAAACTGGTTTGAAAAATCAAAGAATACAGAGAACTATTTTATATGTACTTAGTTTAACGATTGATACAAAATATGAGTAATCTAGATTAGTGGCAAAACAAAAAGAAGAAGAAGAACCAAAGTATAACGTATTTTCACCTTTGATAACGATGAAAGCCAAACTAAGTTCGTGATGCTAATTGATAATATGGTGTTAATTGAAATATTAATGATGAAGTCAACTTTGTCTACGATAAAACCAAGACCTCTCGCTTGGTAACCGAGGTTATGACCTCTAGGTTAATGAGAGTTAAACACTACAGCAAGATAAATAGCCCTTTAGGCACCAACCGCAAAAACGTTGATGACGAAGACCTCATCGGATTTGTAAATTATGGAAACAAATTTAAATGCGTAATTTTGTTAATACCTGTCAACTTAACATAGCTGATAATGATACACAGTAATTACACAGCATACCATAATAATAATGGCATTAAACATGAGAGAATGCGTCGATTCACCTTCCGATTTATACAGAATTCACTCTTATTTTGGCTTCTAGGCTTCCTTATCCTTTAAGATTAATCTAGTCCTCCGATTTGTCGTTGAGAGTTTTATATGTCGAATTCAATACAGTTACGGACCAATGGAGCTTTTGTTCGTTTACATTCATCGTAAAAATTTGTAACGGACGAATTTACGAACGTTCTTGAATACAATTTATGTCAGATTTTAAAACATCCAATTCCAGCATACAAGGCTCTCAGACTTATAAGAAATATTTATCGATCACACCATTTTTTTACTCCTGGGATATCGAACCTGAAGTACTTTGCACAATTATTCGTGGTGAACCCCACAAGCCCACAACTAAGTATATTAAAATGAGAAAACTTACCAGGAATAGCCATTCCTAGTTCCAGGTATTCCTTCACGGATGGGCTGAGAAACGCCGGTGGTGCAGGAACGGAAGGCGCTTCAGTGTCCGGTTCGTCGAGCGCCTGCGCAGGCTCGCGGGATACCGCGTCACTGTGCGACCGGATTCGCTTCATGCGACGCCCATCTTCCGAACCACCTGTATGTAATTGAGACCCCGAAGAATTAAAAAACAATTTGTTAATTAATTGTTCAGTAACTGTAACCTTCTTGGTTTAGAATTATAATGGAACATTTTTGTATCTTAGCAGCATCCAAATTTACTTAATACTCTTGCAAGGAAACATTAATGTTTTTTTTTTCAAATGAAATTTCTCATAGGAAAATAGTATTTAATTTAGAAAATAGTAATTAAATTATTAGTTGTTTGTATAGTATTAAAAAATATTTCCTTCATCAAAATAGATATGTTTCAACTCTAATCTAAAATACAAGACATGCTTACCGGTTATCACAAGTAATGAAAGGAACACTGAAGAAAATGAACTAAAAACCTTACTTCCACACATTTTGGATTAAAAAAAAACAGTCTTATATAGAAACTCAATCACCAAAACATATGTAAATTCATGTTTAACTCAGCCGTGTCACAATTGCAATAGCTTCAGTGGGCATTGAAGTTGACTGAAGGTCTCAGAAAAGGATTGACGAATTTCGTAATACGTTTTTACTCGTGGTTGATTAATAACCGCGCCGAACACGAATTCTATATACGGATTTAATTTTCTTGCATAGCGGTACAGCGTGACGTGCGCGTTCGAAGGCAGCAGAGCGCGCAATGCTCATGCAGCGCGCATAACATGAAGATTCTATACGAAGAATCGTAGCTGACCTCTAAACTTCTTCGACGACACCATGGGAATATTCTTAAGACAAAACACAGTCCTTTCAAATATTTTGTATTAATTTTATATTGATAATAGGACCTGAAACTTTTGACTCAAATTTTGCTTGCTTATAGCGAAATGATTTTCGCAGCACAGTTTGATCTTTATACCTATGAGGAAAGGTAATATAACCGCTGCCGAATCTTTGATAGGGCAAGTGATCAAAGTTTATCTAAACTTAGTGCCTACAGATGGCGAGACAATTGAGACTACGTAATTCTACTTGTTTTTTGAAACTAAGATTATCACAACGGATACAGAATTTTGCGGTTGTACAACAAGTTCATACCATGATATTGTTTATTTTGCGGACTGCATAACCGGTCCTTTGTCAGTGATATCAAAGGGCCTCGTAATCCTCAATGAGATTATACGTGATATCACTTAAGGTCAACAAATTCAACTTTGAAATTTGTCAATATTATTTTATGACTGCCAGACGCTAATGCGTACTTTAACAGCTTTAGGTAATAATATGAAACACGGGATAGATCCTACTAATCCTACTAATATTATAAATGTGAAAGTGTGGATGTTTGGATGTTTAGATGTTTGAATGTTTGTTACTCAATCACGCAAAAACGGCTGAAGGATTTGGATGAAATTTGGCGTACATGAAAATATGAAAAAATGCTTTGACGTGGAAAAGAACATAGGCTACCTTTTATCCCGATTCCTTAAGTATTTCCCGAGGGAGAATTGAAAATTGTTTCCGAGCTAAACCGTGGGCAGCTTTAAAATTTGGTATTTTCCTCTATTTTCTTCTATATAAATAACAGCGCAAGCTATAACACGGGTGAAAATTTTATTCCATTTTTCGTTACTTTCACATTTTTCATTTCTTTTTGGACCCAATTCTGAAGTCCACGCAGAAGAAGTCGCAGGCAAAAACTAGTTATCTATAATTAAAGAGTTTCCTCGATTTCTCCAGGAGACCATGAGATAATATACCTAACTAAACGAAAAATAATTTACAAAATGGCCCAAGCGTCTCCCAGTATCGGGGAACATACATTATAAACCGACGAATTAGAAACCTCTTGGTTTTTTGAAGTCGGCTCAATTAGCAACTTGAAAAAGGATCGACCAATCGTCACCGAATCGCCTACGAGCCGTAAGCGCGATAACCGCGGCCGCGGCTCGTGAGCTTGTCTGACGAATGCGAATCGTTTACGTTACGATTCAAGTAGCTACTACACGTTCATTTCGTGAATGCCGTTACCTCCCCTCCCGCTTCCTCATACCGCGCCTCTTATTTCGCCTCTTCAGTACAAAATATCCGTACGGCGTAGGCGAAATAAGAGGCGCGGTATGAGGAAGCGGGAGGGGAGGTAACGGCATTCTCGAAATGAACGCGTAGTAGTTTGATTTTCAGAAGGAAAAGTTAAGGACAATGAATACCTACTAAACGGCTAGAGTTGATACGGATGATGTGTGCTGTGACCTTATGTAGGTAATTTCATAATCAGATAATATAATAATGACGCACTCCGTGGTCAAGTGGCGTATACACCGGTTTTCAAGGTGTCGCCAGCTCTGAGGTCCCGGGTTTGATACCCCGGACGGGTAAATGTACAAAAAAAAAACACTTTTCTACAAGTCTCTGGTCTAAATGTTTGTGATACCTTTGTTGTCTCTGATTCCATAACAAAACTACAAAAGTGCTTCAAGTTTCAACTACTTACTTTGAATTCGGAGCAATGTGATGTTGTGCACATTTATTTATTGTAATATTTTTTTCTTTATTACGTCACAGCGGAGCCAATCTGACCCAAAATTTATACTGTTTCCCATTTTTGTAATAATATGCACGAGTTGCCTGAAATAATAAATTGTCAGAATTTGAATTTGTTCTACGGATACGGATGTCTATCTATCTATCTGTGGTTACAGGTTTGATTTGTATTTGTTGTTGTCACTTGTCGCCGGGTTGGATTGGAATCCGTTCGTCGCGATCGATCTGAAGTTATTTTCTTAACAAGACAAGACGCAACTGCGAACCTCGCTGGTTATAACCATCTTATCATTGTTTAATTCGTTTTAGAGAAAATGGTTATTAATTGAAATATTAGTGACTTGTTTCACCCTTTAACTTACCTTACCTACTACTTCATTATGGAAGACGACATGAAAAAGTTCTGTCCAAGCTGCAGTCAACATTATTTCATACAATGTAAGTATTGTCTCAAGTAATGTAAGTCCACGAACTAGCTATACTTAAGTTTAACATATAACTTGATAAAGATAAGTATGCAAACGCTCCGCATGGCTTAGTCTTCCAAAAATGAGACAAAGTAAATTTGATTTCAATGTAGGTAGATGTAAACAAAAAGTTTCACTAAACGGACAAAAAAATGTAAAACTTGCACTATCGGACGGCTGAATTATCCTCTTCGTGTTAGGTTATCACAGTCTACAAGAATAAGAACAACACGAAGCGGGTCTCCGTCAATCGACTAACTACTCACCTACTAGCAATAAAATAACAAAAATTAATTTCACATAGGTAAATGGTAAAGAAATGACACCAGCGAGTTGTTGTTTAAACAACCTCCTTTTGATGTTATCGAATACTATCTCAGTTCAAGTCAAATCAAAAATGGTTTTAGCACTTAGCTGTGACATATTATCCATAATTTTCTTATATGAATGTGATAAAACTACTACAACTCATAAAAGACTTCTGTTCAAAATAATTTATTATAAAATTACATGTAAGATTCTGAAATGACTCTGCTTGTTTTTCAGTTGCATCATCTAATGTTAAAGCCAAATGGCCCTTATTCCTGCCATGTGGCCATACAATGTGTGACAACTGCATCATCAATGTTATCAAATGTTCAGAGCCCCTTGAGTGCAAGATTTGCTTTGTTGATGCAGAAGTCACTAAAACTGAGGCCACAGAAGTAGTTCAAGATAAATTGAAACTACACAAAAAGTTTCCCATTAATCTTCACATGGTCGGTGAACTTACACTAAATCTTGTAAAGGTTAGTCTAAATTTTCTTATTTGACTGCAAGGATAGCCAAGTGGTATAGGTCATCACGCTAATTATCACTGTGACATGCTGCAGGTTCGATCCCCGCATGAGACACAAAACAGACAGAACAGCTAGACTTTGAACAAGCATTTGTGTATCACACAAATGCTTGTTCCAAGTCTGGCTGTTCTTTGTGAATGTGATTTGAATGTTTCTGAAAACCCCACGACACAAGGATTGAATTCCTTAGTGTGGACATCAATTTTAAACATATTTAAAATAATATGATAATAAATTGATAATAATGTATTGATTTCAGACTTCAGCGTTAAATAAAAGTAATACTCAAGAAGAGAACTATTTTCTTGACTTAAAATCTTTACTGAAAGGAGACAGTACTCAAGGTATGTTACAAAAATAATAGTTTTAATTAAATAAACTTAATTTCTAAAGCAATATTTCATATTTTTAGCAAATATTTTTGTGATTACAGCTGATTGTTTAGAATGCCACACAACAACAACAAAGATATGTAAACAATGCGCAATAGTTCTGTGTGATGCTTGCTTCAATAAAACACATAAAAATTTTGTTATTTTCAAGAATCATTCCCTTCAGCCTATTGGTGAGTAACAATGGATTTTACATTAACTAGCAAAAAGGAGAGAAAAGCAAAAAACTAATTGTAGCACTAATATTATATCCTCCATGCTAAATTAAATTATGTTTATTGTATCAGAAGCAACAACACAGCTAAATGAATGCAAAATACATAAAGAAAAGAAATTGGATTACTACTGCAAAGACTGTAAAAAAGCCATATGTATGGATTGCATGATGGTAGGTGGTGAGAAATCATGCAAGAACCATGATGTGGTATCCTTACAGGAGATAGTAAGTATTTACATTTAAATATCAGACTTACTTGCCTTGCAGTTGATACATTAAAAAGTTTAATGTAAATAGTTTTATTATTTATCCGCAAGTTGAGAGGGACACAAATTTGATACTGTAGATTATGAATTTATGATGGTTAGTAAATTAGTTAGTATATGACATTGAAGCATATTACATAATACTAGGTCTACCAAAGCTGGTATTTCTGGAAGGCACTTGACATTCCTGTTTTTATAGTTATGTTTTTTTACATTTTAGATGCACTTAGCACAGTTATTTCTTTGTGAATGCATACATTTTGAATTTAATCTCTTCCACTGTGGAAGATTTCATTTTTTTATGCAGTTTCTTGCTGGTATTTCTCCATAGGAATGACGATTTGTACACATTATTTTGGTCTCAATTTCGAGTATAGTGGAGACATAATCAGTAAATTAACAGATTGTAGCATCTCATTTAGGTATAAAAATTTAATACTACTTTATCATTTTCAGAATGAAACTTTTCTTGAAGATCTAAATGAAATATCACCTCAAGTAGATGAAATATTTCGAAGACTCACAAAAACTGCTGTTGTATGTATAACAATATTATTTAACATATTAATGCATCTCTTGCATTTTTAATGTCATGTTGTTATTTTTAGGACATTGGACATTTGCTTCACAATTATGATACTGACACAGGATCAGCCCAAGAGATATCTAAAATAATGGCAAATGTGGATCAACACTTTTCGAAACTTTGCTCCATAGTGCAGAAACATAAAGAAGAAATCATGAACATCATAAAATATCTTAAGAGTTCTGAAAAAGACTCTCTACAAAAGGCTAAATCAGAAGTAGCTAATGCAATAAAAAAAGCTAAAAATGTTTTAAACTTGATATCAAAGGCTTCTAATACAGAAAATATACAAGAGGTTTGACAAAAATTAATAATATAGAATCTTTCGAATCTAAGAAGACAATATGTTCAAAATCATTTTTTTTTTAAGGTAAATGTACCAGCCCTTTTGGAAGACGCAAAAAAGGTGGTTGAGACTCCATGGTATCTTAACAAAAAGGAAGCCAACAAAGAATCTCTTAAGCAAGTTGTTTTTATATTGCATACGCCATCTGCTTAAAATAAATATAAATAAATAGTAATAAATCCTAATATTTAATAAATCTTTCCTTTTGAACAGGGTGACAGTGAATGAGGATTTATGTTCATTAATTAATGACTATGTGCAATTGGAAGGTAATGTGAAGTCAGTATATAAGTTGTGCTCTGTGTCGGAATTAGGTGACATAGATATACCACCAGCTCCAACTGCTCCTGTCTACCCACCGGAACTGCCAAAAGGTCAGTAATGTGTTTGATGACAATCAAGTGAATCAAAATTTATTTAGGGTACTTTCTATTGAATCAAAGCCATGAAATTTGGCAAGAAATATTGTCTACAGTAATATTAAAACTAAATATCTGTAATTAATCTATATAAATAATAAAGTCCTTGTATGGGACCCTCAGTGGGCGAGTCCGACTTGCGCTAGTCCTGTTCTTAAAGGTTTTTATTAGTTAATCTGTTCTTTTTACCTATCAGTTCTGAAACTTATTGTCGAAACAATCAATTACTAATACTGATGTATTTGTATGATTCTTCTCAAGATTTAGTTTTTGATTTGTGATATTCATTCATATAGTGTATCATTAAATAAATTTGACATTATTCTTTAATAGATGCAAGACAATCCAACAAACAAAAAGTTGAAAAGGAGGATAAAAAAGCACCAGCTATATACAAGAGTGCTCCCAAATATCGCAGTAAGAGTGGATCTGTCTCTTCTCTGAATTCAATGAGCAGTGAAAACTCTAATAGGAACTATATAACACCAAGTTAGTATAAGTAATACCTTTACACTTAAAATTATTGAATTTCTATTGTGTATACTTTAAAGCAGGTACCTAATTAAAAAGTTTTTCTGTTGCTGACTATTAATAAAACCTTTTTAGATAACAATTATCAGCCGCCTATTGTGCATCCAGTGTCACCGTTTGAGGAAAGCCAGCATCCACAACAACTTCGTGATGGTATGTCAATAGAAAAAAAAAATACCTATTTAACCTTACCCAGTTAAATAGGCAAACCCAGTCCTGTTGCCTCAACCGTATTTTTTCCTGGTTTCTTCCTATTACTTTTTCTCGACTTCTATCATTCATAGCCCATTTATAATATTGTAGGTCATTTCAGATGACTGCTGTTATATAACCTTAATCTTGCATAATATTATATCAAACAAGTTTTGATTTTTTTTTCTAAAGATGATACAATCACATATATAAAACCGTTAAAACCCTTTACCTTTATGTACATAATAATTATTTTGTGACTACCTGAAGGATGATGGACGCTTTTATTGTTGCATGTGTCCTTGTTACTGTTGAACTACAGCTAGTTCAACAGTAACACAGAATCGGCAAAGCAAGATTTTTTGCGTCAGCACGCAAAAAATCTTGCTTTGCCGATTCTGGAGATGGTCACCCTTATCAGTTAGGGCTATGAAAAATAGATGTTGGTCGATTCTCAGACCTATGCGTTATGCACACAAAATTTCATACAAAGTCCAGTCAGTTTCGGAGGAGTTTTTATACACGAGAATTTTATATACTAGATAACGTAAATAACAAATCCCACTGCAAGTGATAACAATGATATTTCTTATTTAGGTTCGCAGGAATTAATCTACATTTCACACATTGTGGACCCTCACAATTTCTTCGTGCAAAGAGCATGTTTCCAGGGAATGGTTAAAGAAATAGTTAAGGAATTTCGCAACGCTGGATCTTTCGCAAGACCATCTTTGAATCATATAATGCCGGGTAAGAAATAGTAAGAATTGTACACCTGTATTGTTCTTTGTACAGCAATATGTTAGAATTGTTTGAAATTTGACTCCCATGTTGTAACAAGTCATCATTTCTTTGTAGGTAAGACGTATTTAGCTTTCAATGAGGCTGATAATATGTGGCAAAGATGCCGCGTCACTGGTATGGACACGAGAGATGATAAGAATAACCCTACTGTTCAAGTTTTCTGCTTTGACTTTGGCAGTGTTGAATTTGTGAAGGCTGATAAGTGAGTGTCTAACTTTGTTATGATATATATAATATACCTACTCCTTACACACACAAAAGACTTTTACACCGTCTATACCTATTAGGTATGTAATTATTTAATTACAAATGATATTTGATACATAACTTTTTTTTCTTATAGATTACGACTTTTGCCGTCGTCCAAAATACAATGCCCTTTTCCACTAGCCATCAACTGTTGTTTAGCCAACTGTGTACCGATTGCTGGCGCTTGGACAAGTGATGACTCAATCCTAATGCAAAAAATTATTGACAAGTAAGTTCGTTGTAATTCGCCCTTGATTCTTGATTTGATGACTATATGAAGATACATATTAAAGTTAATTTAATTTTACATGCTAATATTTTTTTTATGTTCTGATGAATTCTAGTATTTGATTTATTCTGTAAACCTCTCCCTAGTGCTTGCAAACTCAACGTATAAATAAAATAATGGAATAGCAGTCTACTTACAAAGTATTAACGTTACCTTGTGACTGACTCGACGTAATTTATTTTCGCTTATATTTCAGCAAACAAGCAGTCATTCATATTCGTCGTTTGATCCCACTAACAAATGTGGACTTTAAGTTGGAGTGTGACGTCACCACATTCGATAACGGTGTCAGCATTGCTCATGCACTAGTGTTCCACGAACGAGCTAAAATGCCGAACCCAAGACTAATGGTACTTGCTTATTGTGCTACATGCGCATTATTTTTATTGTACCTACTTTCAAGTACACATCACTATTAGGTATATTTTGACATTTTATTAACTTGTTTCAGAATCCAGTAATGATGGATGTAAAAGAGAAACCTAAACTGTATATAAATCACAATGTTTTTAAACCTGACTCCAGAGAAATTGTTACTATTACTCATGTTGTGAGCCCCGATAAGTTTTTCGTCAGAAAGGTAAGTTTTTGTTTTTTATTTAAATTACAATAATTATGTAAGTATCTAAAGATATTTTTCGTTTTATAAATTTTATTATTTTACAGAATCATCTACAAGATGTTTATGAGAAACTCACTGAAGATTTGGGACACGAATATACCTTGGCATCTAATTTTGGAATTGTGTATTTACCGGAAATAGGTACCGTTTTGTGTACACTTAAATAATATCAACCTATAAATGTCCCACTGCTGGGTACAGTCCTCGTCTCATATAGAGAAGGAACGAGAATTGATCATCACGCTTTTTCATTGTTAGCAATTACAGATTCAATTTTTTAGAATCAAGGTTTCCTCACGATGTTTTTCGTCACCGATTGTCTATGATGTCTTAGAATAATTAAGCAAGTAACTTTCAAAAAGTCACACAGGTACTTGTCTGTACTGGGTTTGATCCTGCAACTTTTTGCTCACAAATCTGTTCATGGAACCACTAGGCCACCATAACAGCTTTTAAAAGTAATATTTAATAGTATATACTTACTAGTATTATATAGCTATAGCAAATTATTTAAAATCTTTAAATTAAATGCCTGGCACAATCTAATATCCAAAAAGTTTCATTGATTAAGCTTTTTGGAAAAAATAATTTTATATCCACGGGAACCGCTCCGGTAACGCGTGTTTATGTAGTCATTAAATTTATGCTCTGTTATCATTATTATTTATTAATTCTTTCAACTCGTGATTTTTTTGCTTGTTATATTCACGTTTTATGTTTGTTTGTCAAAATAAAATTATTAATCACTAAAGTTATATCAACACGATTAGAACGTGTAATCGGGTAACGCCTGGCTCTTGCGATTCCAGGTATCCTGGTGCAGGTGCCAGTTCAACATGGATGTTTAGTTTGTTAGACTATGAATTAAACTTTACTTTATGAACGTAGGCATGGTGTGCGCTGTGAACGTAGAGAAGTACTGGCAGGACGAAAGTATCGCGTGGGCGCGCTGCAAAGTAACGGAGTTGTCGGGACGCGGCCGTGTTCGCGTCACGCTGCCTGACACCGGCCACTCGCTACTGGTGCACTGGACCGCGCTCCGACACATACAACACAAGTTCACCACGCTCAGTGCTCTAGTGAGTAAACTATACTACAATATGTAACAAAAACCCTGTCCGATCCTTGAGAGTATTATTGGGTATCGTACTGTGAACACATAAACGTAGCTATTAAATGGATTGGAGATATTTTTTTTCCCAATTGAAAATAATTAAATCAATATAAAAACTGATCCAAGGCAACAGCAACACTAACCGCTCCTCAAAGTTCACGTACTTATTACCTGCAGCTTTGTGTCAAAGAAGCCGCCTATGCGAGACGGTTCATGAACTGTACCACGAATACGCCTTTATTGAATCTGACAGGGGTTTTGTTACATGTTGTATATTGTCGATGGCGTCGAAAAGGCGGGAACTAAAATCAAAATAAACCGCGATAGATTCCGTTTAAAAGTAGTTTTATTTCAATGTCTAACATTCGCGATAAACCTTAGAAATAAAAATAATGTTGTTTTTGATAATGATAGCAATATTCATTGACTTTCAAGAGCTTACCCTAACGCTTTAAAGATCAAAGGCCATTCTTTTCCTATTCATTTCTTTGAAATACCTATAGCAATCAATTGGTATGGTATATTAGATCTTTACGGCGTTTGGGTAATTTCTTAAAACTAGTTATTGGTATCCATGTCGATAATGCCGGCTCTGATGGCTTATCAGAGAATATTAGGATACAAAGTAAGGTTTTTTGCCGTGTTAATTCAAAATTTACAATCTCTAAATTTAAACGCTTTTAAAAACTCAATATATTAATGGTTTGCTTTCTACAGGCAACTGAGTGCCACTTGGCAGGCATTGCACCATTTAATAACAAATGGACGACAGCCTCCGTCGATCATCTCAAACGCTATGAAGGAAAGTCGCTAGAATTGCAAGTCGAACATAATCGTAATAGAAGGAGTAATCGCACCCAGGGCCCCATTGGAGTGACTCTATATGATAAAGAAGATAGTGATAATGTTATTTGCATAAATAATGAAATGGTAAAACACAAGTTTGCCAGCACTTCTGGGTAAGCAATGATTTTGGTGAAATATTGCTAAATTAAGAGTAGAATCATTGTAGTTATATTTGTCTGGTTGTTTATAACTTGAAATATGAATACGCATTCTTTCTGTAACGATCATAATACAAAAATATTTATTATTACATATTTCTATTAAATACCTTGAATGTCCTTACAGAGTTTACGGGTTCAACAAAAATCGTGGAGAAGACCAAATCATATCCAAAAAGCAAACACAGCAAAAACTCATCCCAACTAAACAGAAGGAAGAAAAAGAAGTAACAAAATCAATAAAACGTAATTCGGAAAGTGATTCAAGTGACAATTTGCAGGCTACAGAAAAAGGGTCTCTTAGACTGGAAGCTAAAGTTCTGCATTACGAATCTCCCTCAAACATTTATATTTCATTACTACAACAACAAAAATACTTCAATGAATTCTTCGAAACCATTCGAAAATATTACTCTAAGAATAGAAACCAAGTAAAAAAAGATTGGAAAGTTGGCGACAGATGTTGCTCCCTGTGTATTCTATCTAATACTTGGCGTCGTGCTGTCATTTTAGAACTAGATAAGGACATGGCTAAACTGTTTTACGAAGATTTTGCGTGCTTCGAAACTGTCCCGAAAACCAACTTAAGAGTTTTGACCTCAGAGTTTGCAGCGATCGGTGCCGCTGCTTTAAAATGCCATCTTTACGGAATCATGCCAGCTCTTGGTGAAGAGTGGCCTTTAGTCACCAAGGAATGCTTAAAAGATCTTCTTGACTTTTACAAGCGCGTATTTATAACAAAATTAGGCAACTTTAAAGATAACAGTATGCCAATTGAAATTTGGGTGTATCATACTGTACAGGGTGGTGCTTTGGAACCTAACATGTCAGAGTGGCGTTGTTTAAACAAGATTATTATAGAACGTGGCCTCGGAGTACCTGACAGATCGCAAGTGGTGAGTTAGTGAACAATAACTCGATGAAATTATTTAAACAAGTTTTAATTGTTTTTAATTGGTTTCAGGTTGCTTCTAGTGACAACCTTGACGATCTGGGAGACACACTATCTTTTCTTAATATAAAAGGATCAGTCAATGAATGGTTACAGTTAGAACCGATGCCTATGGTGTCATTAAAGTCGTTAATGAAAGAAACGTCTGAAAGTGAAAGTAATTCAAACTCGCCCATATCAGTTAAGGAGAGCGACAATGACAAAACCAAATCTAAACAAAGTCCGGAATGTTCCAGTATTATGTACATTACCGACTGGTTACCACCAGAACCCCTAACTTGCAAAGAGTTCAATGGACTTCCAACGTAAATATTGACCAATTGAATTAATTAAATACCAATAGCTTAATATTTATCAATGCATTTATATTTTTTTTTGTTTCAGTTATATAGATAACGACGGTGTTATTTACTTGCACGACGTGTCGCAACAAGATACACTGGATCTTATTCGTAAGGCACTCGACGTTCGCTTTAAAAACCCGGATCCAAAAGCACAATACACGAAATGGACCGTTGGTGAACCGTGTGCTGCATTATATTACTTAGACAATCGCTATTACAGAGGCCGTGTAATGGAAATTAACAAAGAAAATTCTAGCTGCTTGATACATTACATAGATTATGGTAATGAAGAATTGTGTTCCTTTGCAAATTTAAGGAAAAGCGTTCCTCTCCACGAAATACCAACGCAAGCACATAAATGTATTCTGAACCGTATCCGCCCTATTGATGAACATTGGGATAGACAAACATTAGATTACATACATAAATCTATTGTGGAAAAACAATGCCAAGTAAAAATTAGCGGCGAACCTATTAATGGAATTTATCCAATTGAATTGAAGTTCGATAAGCTTTGGATCAACGACCATTTGGTTGACTTCGAAATGGCAGAGTATTCAGATGGGACCAAAGCTCTTATCAGGAAGTTTGCGCCGTGTGAAGATTTAAGAAATGACGAAAAGGAGGAATTCGCAATAGAATCTGATTCTGGTCCGGATTATATAGTTGTGGATGAATCTGACGCTACCGTCGAACAATTATCTAACACTCAAGACTCGTTTGAGCACTCTTTAAAAGGGACGGACTGGAACAAATTAATGGAACAGGAAGAATCTTCCCTCGAGGGTAATTATGTTTCATACCCAAAAGATTTACAGGACGAATTCATGTGTAATATCACAATTATCAATGACGTAAATACATTACAACTGACTTTAGTATTCGATGAGGACACTACTAGAATTTATGAACAAATGTTTGATGAACTTCAGACTGAAAGTGCGAATATGACGCCATTGAATGGTATTTTTGAAAATAAAGCGTGTGTTGCTGTTTTTCCTGAAGATGGTCGCTGGTATCGAGCGTCTATTTTGCAATTTAGTGAAACTAAAAATTTACTTAAAGTAAGATATGTAGATTATGGTAATACTGAAGTTATTTCCTTAGCTGAGACTAGAGAGATTAGTGAGGAATGGGCTTCTCTTCCACCTGCCACTATATCAGCCAAGTTACACGGCGTGCGGCTTAACCCTGAGGTCGACATCGCTGTTGTAACAGAGGCTTATACAAAAACCTTTTTAGACCAAGGACCATTCCATGCAAAGGTGATAAGTCATATTGATTCACTACCATTGGTAGAGTTGAAAAATGATAATGAAGATTTAGTTTATAAGAAACTTATAGAAGACAATATTTTTATCAAGTGCGAGTAACTATGAGTTCAAGTGCACTAAAATTGTTCCAAAAAAACTAGAAGAATGAAAGGACATGTATATGGATTAATTGGATCTTGTCTTGATGACCTACGCGATATGACATTGGAAAGGATTTTCCTACTTTTTTAGGGCGGCAACTATTGTAGTTGTAATGTTAACTTCCATGTACTCAAAGATGCCAAACATACTTGATATATTGGTGTAACTCTCCACTGAACTCTGTTTTTAAAGAGCAGTAAGTATATTATACCGACTGCCATATAGTTTTTTCTGTGTATGTACCTCATTTTAAACTTTAACAGTTTTTTTGTCACGGATCAACAGTAAAACCTATCCTAAGGCTGGATTCACAAGGCAAAGGTTTTTTTTATTTAGTTACTGTTTATTTGGTAAGATAGGTACTCCCAAACAAAGTGCAGAACAATGCCGTGGGATCGGGGCCTAAACGAAAGATATGACGATCGGGTTTGAAATATCAGTCCCTACTTTTTATGCTATAAGCTTTTCCCGCAGAGATTTGATATTTACCGCCAAAGAAGTTGTAGAGTTGCAGAAAAACCTTTCCAACAACAAAGATTAAAATTAGTGTACTTTAGGCCAAGCTCCATATGTATGTTTTAACGATCCTCCTTTAATTCTTCATATTTCCTGTATAAGTTTTAAACCTTGTTTATTCTTTGTTATTACCTAGCAATATATTTTTTAATTATTGTACTAAAGTGCCTGCAAATTTGCAAAGTAAGCTTTTCTATATTTAATTAACCAGATTATAGGGTGTAGAACTTTTTTTTTTTTCATTTCATTGATATTCAGTAGAAAGTTTTCTATACCTACGATTCGAAATTTCTTTTGGTATCCAGTCTTAATGGATTTAATTGAATAACGTGAACCGAAATAAGGTATTTTTGTTTCATGCAAATCTGTGGGCACTCTGTGAAGAACTCGTATATATTATAGTGATTAACTGAATAAAAAACTACATATTTTTCTAATTCATGTTTATTATTTCATCAATACAAGTTTACACTTGCGAAGGCAAACATTGGTTTACGCTGCAGTTTCTTTGGGACAGATTGCAACAAGGCGCAGTGGTGCTCCTGTACCCTTTCCAATTTTCATTGGCAGCGCCAAAGCTGTACATTTGGTAACTGAAAAAAATTCATTAATTAATAAAACTAATTAAAGCGGCGGTCGCCTAATAGCTACGGCATCGGACTTGTGATCATGTCGCGGGTTCGAATCCCATCCATTACTCTACCGACGTGAACCCACTCTTAACACAAGCATATATTATTTAGCTTACCACGAGGAGTTAACAAGAATACTAGTAATGTGTGACCCACATTCCTAGAAAAGCTTTATAAAAAAATATATATACTACTTAGTCTAAAAGTGTACGCACCAGGAATTCGTTTTTCGATGTTAACGTTTTCTATGTTGTATAATCCTGATTTTGAAAATAGTTTATGCACAGTCAAATCAGTTGACGCGCCTGGATCGACTGAAGAAACGTCGAGTCCAATTCCAACTACATTTTTATAAGAAGACGTAATCAATTCTGCTACTTCCATACTCAAACCTGTAAAACAAGTAGAACTATAAATTACAAACGTAAAAACATTCCTCATCCAAAATTTTTCTTTCTTCCTCTTCATTTCCTCATAGAAAACATTCATTTATTTTTTTAAAGAAATAAAACTGTATTTATTGATTTTTGAATATACGTTTTTTACACCTGGGAATCGGAACTGGATAATATGCAAAAAATCAACACCTGTACTTTGACATCAATCGATAGGCCACAATCATACGGATCAAATCTGTTCAACAAACATGGGTAGTTAAATTAAAGAAAAACCGTGAAATCTTAACTCATGAAGTCATGAACTCAAAGCCAAGAAGGAGCACTTTCTTACTCAACGGCTGATCATATTTCTCAAAATTTAGTAATTGTACTCTTTCACGCAATTTCACTGCTGTTATATTAAATAACAATTTAAAGCTTTTTGATAAATATATTTTCTATCTTACCAAAATTTATATGCATCTACAAAATTTAATGTGTGAGTGAGTTTCACATTAAAATTATTATTTTGAACTAAATTTAAACTAAAAGTGTTCTAAGTGACCCATTTCCCTGCTGGAGTTGCGCAGAGCTTGCGTAAGTGATCCCGCGGCTCCAGCAAAGGCAAGGACGGGACCGGGGTGATTTTAGTCGGTGCAAGTCCGACATATCCCCACGCTGTGCCCTCAGCGTGGGTTGAAAGCAGTAGCGTTTCACCCCGCCAAAAAAAAAAAAAAAAAAAGTGACCCATTTAATTTAAAAGCTAAGATTTAGAATTGATTCTCATGATGGACCCTACCGATTGTCGTAAAACTACAGGTTGTTAATTTTATTACTTTCAGCTCGTTCGATTCCCGGGTCGGCCCAGGGTATTTTCACAAACCAATGAATGCAGTTAAGTTAAGGCAAGTTATTTCTTTTTAAATGTAACAAGTTTTATTTGAAAATAATTTGCTATCTCCCGTATTTAGTACTTTCCCTCCAAAATTCATATATTATATAAGTCACGTGCGTATTCACAAAATGTCGTTACAATTTAAAATTTTACTACTCTCCGGTGAACCTAAGCTATCAAAAATGAAAAAGAAATATATAGTATTATTAGAGGATTTTTATATTTTGTTTAACAAATTGGGCTAAGGTATATAGTTTACACGAAGCCGGCGCTGATTGCTACTGGATCCGTGTACCTAAACCTTTTAAAAAGCCAGTGCTGGCTAAAATAGAATACGTTCCTGCCAACGTGTCGGCGGGTCGCGCCAGTTGCTAGCGCATTTCAGACCCAAGTGCATAAGTAAAAGTTTATTACGGCCAGCACTGGCTTGTAGTATTGGCGCCACCGTACTGGAAATGGGTAAGTAAAACGGGTGAGTCCAGCTTTAGCTAGTTGGTGACTGGCAGCCAGCGTATTAGCATTGGTTATTACTTACCGGGAAACCTCATAGTTTTTGCTGTTTCATCATAACCTAAATATTTCTGACGATCATTGAAGTATTTGCTCCATCCAAAATTAAATATTAACAGGCAAGGTTTATCCGTGTTGCTGTTTAAAAAAGTGAGATCTAGGTCATTCTTAGATAACACAAAGTCAGCATTGCCGTTAACTTTGTCACTGATATCGACTACCACAACTGAAAATTAAAATTAAAACGTGTTTTTAATAGGTCGAAGTTCACACATCTCATTTAAATATATGTATATTTTTAAGATTTTAACGTACGTGGAAGAATTAGTTTATCAATGGCTAAGTCTCCGACACGTTTACCAGTATTAGAAAAATGGTATGGTGCATCAAGATGAGTGCCACCATGTTCTCCTGCAGCAAACTCATAGGCTGCATACCTATAAAATAAATACATGTTAAAAAAACATTAACTTATTTAACCGTTTTAACAGCTAAATAGAGCTTTGTAAAATATGGCTTAAATCATCTCAATCACGTCGGAAAAATAGACATACAAGAACACCGTATTAAAATTAAAAAAACTTATCACACTCTTTTTTCATCAGATTTAAAAAAATACACTAGTACTATTTCACGATAAAATTGGAAGTTATTTTTTGCTTATAACTCGCTAGACTAGGATTTTTAACAACTATCTTACAAGTATTGAAGTATTGAATACCTAAGACCTAAACCTACCTACCTGACCTAGACCTAAGACGTTAAGTGGCCTGTGCTTTACTTCTCATAATCTTTTTATTGTGCATTAAATACAAGGTGATTTTGATACCATTGCACTTTGTACAAACAAAAATAACCCTATAACGATTATAACAAAAACATCTTGTACTATGGACGAGAGCCATGACGCTGCAACAGTAGCGACAATATTATTATTATTAGGTACTTAACAAATATAAAAATTATAATATGGATTATCACTTACCAGGAGTTGTCTTTATCAAATTCTTCTTTCATTTTAGTAAATCTAAATGGTTCCGTTCCTGGCCAATATACAGTACGGTTATCAAAAGGATGGGTCATGTCTATAAATTCATAATTCCCAGTAAATAAAACTGAGTTTAAACTATCACTCTCAGCAGATGATGGAGCCAATAAGCAAGACAAAGCGGCAAACACAAGTGTTACACAAGCCATCTTGAATTTTACTGCCAGTCCGTTGGTGGTTTCGTACCCCACACTGAATAAAGCCTTACGCCGTGTTCTTTTTATGCACATAGCAATTTCAAAACACCTAGGCAGGTCTCAAAATAAGTATAACAAAAGACGATCAATGAATGCAAATGTTAAGTAAACAACCTCGACTTTATTAAAACAATAGATATAGAGTGTTACTGAATGCACATAAGTACCTACTTACCTACTTCTGAAAAGATTTTGCTATTAATATTTAGGTAGGCGAGTGTGTTGCATAGTAAGTTTAGTAGCTAATAATAATTATGTACTTCTTAAATACAATTTTATCTACTTGCTTATCTAAAAAAAAATATTTTGATAGAATCTTAAAATGCAAAGCAATCCACAGGTACACACATTTACCTACTTGTTATGTACAACCTAAATAGGTAAGAATAAACATTTTTAATTAAGTATGCATAATCAAGCAGAAGGTTGTATCAATGGGGTAGGCACAGGGAAAGACTCACAGACACCCGTCTTTTAGATCTTCGTTAGCCACGTTTTATCAAGGGAAAAATGGTGTGCTGCCGAACCCATTTCTTGTCTGATTCTATTTTAAGAGAGATCCCTCTCTTCTGACTAATAATAATAATAATAATTTATTTATTTCTAATGTCTACACAAACCAATTTCAGCCCCATCGCGTACATCATAATGTCGCCTTTCTTCGCTCAGTATTCACTCGAAGATGAACCTTTGCAATACCTCCCGCATTGCGAGTGACTCAATGGCGGCACTGCAGTCAGTCACAAACCATGGCTCATTTAGTCTACTCGCGTTCTAGGCGCGCCGAAACCTCTGCGAGGCCTTGACCCAGGGCAAAGACATGAGCGCGCCGACAGCCTTGCAAAGGCGGCAGCAGTTTCGTCGCGGAGGAGACCGGACTACGACCGGTGTCCGGTGTCATTCGTCAGGAGCCAACTTCGCGGTGAATCTCTTGGCATTTCTAAAGTACGCGGTGAGCGTTTGCAGTGCCTCGATCAAAAGAACGCGGTATAAAATTGCACCTCGTTAAATAAATGAGCCTGCAAAACAATGTCTCTGACCCCGTCAAAGGGGTCTCAGCATAATATCAGAAAATAAGATAAAAAAAGTTCATCTTCGCGTGAAAATAGTGACAAGCACTTGCGCAAGTCCAGGTCTATCAACTATTCTCATTGAACCGCTGCTTTTTGGAATCGGTATGATAACCATAAGCTGGTCATTATCAGCAGCAGCAGATATCTCGCCTAACATGACCGCCTAACAGTGTGAAAAGGCAACTTCTACTAAACATATACTGGCGAATAAAACAAATCAAATCGTTTATTTGCAATTTTTTAACCGCAGGGTCCCAGCTAGTAGCGGACGAGCTGTAACGGTTTGCCCGATGCTGCTGCGGATTTCTTATTAAACGAACTTATCTGTTCTCTTTCTGTTATAAAAATTTATTCATCAAAGGTCGCACTTATTTAAAAAAAAATGATTTCTTTACATTATTAATTTAAAAAATCTTATCTCTGCGCTTCAAACAAATAAAAATTTCAGTTTTAGCATCATGGTAAGTACGTACATGGTATACACGTAGGTTGCGTAGGACCGGTTTACTCGAAAAGCAAAAGATTGGGTACGTGAATAACTGGCGCTGGGCGCTGGGTTTGATTTTAGTTAGGTAAATGGGTTTGATCATGTAAAATGTACTCTGTGGGTTTGATCAACTGTCGTCAATAGTGCCACTTTGATGTCACTTGTCAAGCAAGTTGACATTAGTTGTCAAATCTCACTCAGTCAGTCAATGTTAACGTAAGTTTGTTTTGTGGAACACTTAAAAAATACAAACATCAGTTTGTTGTTTTGATTTTAGTTATTTTATCATACACAAACTGATGTCTTTAATGAAAAAGACGAGAAATGATGCTATTAAAGCTGCGGTCACTTCCTACTTAGAACGACGGAATTATCCTGTAAGTTAAAATGGTAGAGCACGAATACAAATATTGTGTGCAAAAGTGAAGTTTTCTTTTAATTATACCGATCTCAAACTTTTTAGGACATAGACGTTTTTAGCAATAATAATAATCTAAGCAGAAGTGCTGAACAAATGGCTGTGGCAACGATAGTTCAGTGTGAAGCAAGTCGCGCCAATTCAATCCTGTTTTCTTGCATTAATAATGATTCTGGACAATACGACATTCAGTACACAAGGTATTGATTATTAATTTATTCAACAAAATTATATTTTGAACTAATGTTTGTAATTATTGTCAATTAATCTACTCAGCCTATAGCCTATTGCAGTCCACTGCTGGGCAAAGGCCTCTCCCAAATTGCGCCACAACACCCGGTCCTACGCCTTCCGCATCCAGTCCTACCCAGCTACCTTTTACAGGTCATCGGTTCATCTATTGAAATATTACACCTTTACTATTACCATATTTATATAAATAATTATCATTTCTATAAAGTTGAATATAAGTAAAATCATTTTTACATTTCAGGCTGGTTACCTTCATAAAAGAGATAAAAAATGAGAAGGTTAAGAATGAACTTCTGGGGTTGTTATGCCCACTACTTTGTCATTTATATTTAGAAATGCTGCGAGGTGGTCATGGGGGGCCTGCTCAAATGTTTCTGAAGAGACATTCTGCAACTCTACCTCAGAAAGACTTATCATACCATCAGCCAATTGATGGTAACCTCCCATCTGCATTATATAGGCCTAATAGTTTGGAACAATTATTTAATTCCTTACAGAATGGTACTATTGACAATGAAACACCTGAAAAAGATTATATGAATCAAATATTGGATGACATTGGTTCAATATACACCTTACAGGAGGTAGAAACTAGACCTTCTATTGCTGCCTTTAGGTTGGTATTTTCAAAGTAACTGATATTAGACTTAAAAACACATTTATTGTGGTATATTAGATATATTTCTCCAATATATCATATATCTTTTTTTTGTATTGTTAAAATTATTTTAAGTTGGTATTATTTCAGGTCCTGTAAATATGATATTAATCTTTCGCAAGATGCTCTAAATATGTTAAAGGCATATTTAGCCAAACATGGACATGTACTTCTTATACAAGTATTGCAGACATGGTTTCATATAGATATCAATAATGACCCTAATAAAAAGAATGCTGTAAGTACATATAACATTCAAAATTGACATGTTTTTTTATTATTTTTCATAACTAATCTTTTATTTCATTAACAGGAAGATGATGATGAAGAAATGGAAGAAGAAATTGATGTTACAAGAACTAATTCAGAGGAAAAGATAACAGATACAAATGGTAACATTATATCTTTTTAATCCTCTTAAAAACTTTATTGTTAAATGACCTCATTACCCTTTATATTTCTTTTTCTTCATTAACACAGATATATTTGCGGAATGCAATGGTCATGCGGAATATCAAAGTATTGATAAGGAACTAAAAGATCTTCAGGACTCCATAAAAGCAGTAAGAGATTCTACGCCACCACTGAAGCTATATAAAATATCTGCTCCAGATACACAGTAAGTATAAAGGTTTTCGCGAATGTTAGACATTGAAATAAATCAGTTTTATTTTTATTTCAAGGATTTTAAAGATCAGTTTAGGAGAATATGATGACAAATATTTTTTTCACAGCTTAATATGTGCAAAAACAGACCAGCATTGCAACATGTTATGTGGAGGATTTAGCAATTCTGAGATTCGATTATGGGATTTAGGACATAACAATATAAAAAGGAGGGTAAATCGAAATATTTCTGAAGTTGAATTAGCATGCCATGTACCACATGATTTGATGCCCGAAGATAATACTTTGTAAGTACCATTAAGTTTTACAATGTAGTTCTTGCCATGTTTTGTGCTCATTTATAAATAATTTTTAATCCTTTTCAAGGCAAATTGGTGCAGGATTGCCATTGAGGGGGCATTCTGGTCCCATACAAGCTGTATGTGTACTTACAAAAGAAGAATTGGTTGTGTCAGCTTCCCATGATAACACAATAAGAGCCTGGAATCTGACAGATTATTCCTGTGCAGCAATATACAGGTTTGATTTCAAGATATCATGAACTGTTTGTCCATGCTGGTAAAGCCCAGATCTTTAATGCCCAATTTGGCCTGTTGGTCTAGTGGTTAGTGAGTCTGACTGCAAAACCAGAGGTTGTGGGTTCGATTCCCACCTAGTACAAATCTTTGTGTGATGAGCATGATCATTTGTTCTGTGTCTGGGTGTAATTTATCTAAAAATATTTATGTATGTTTATCAGTTGTCTGATCACCATAGTACAGGCTCTGCCTAGTTTGGGATCAGATGACCATGACAATGTGTGATGTGCCAAAACCCAAATTACTTGTCTGTTATAAAGTATGATATCTGAAATTTAGTATCCATCATTTCATTTTTTTCAGAGGTCATAATTATCCTATATGGTGCATGGATGTATCGAAAAACGGTCTCTTTATTGTCACTGGTTCACACGACAGGACAGCAAAACTATGGTCATTAAGTAGGACATTTGCTATAAGAGTATTTGTGGGCCATATGTCTGACGTGACGGTAAGTTATTACAGGAACATGGAACAAAACGTACCCAGTTTGTAGCAAATTAAGACTAGTACCATTTGAAAGATCTTTAAAAATACAGATAATTATATTTAGTATGGCGACAATGCAGTAGGTCCCGGGAGAAAAAAAAAGACTATACAGAAAACTGTTTGAGAATTCAACCAATGCGTCATTCAACGATAGAGTTTACGCAATTTTTCAAGTCAGAGATTATCTTACTTTTGTGTATTAACAATTCCAGATTTTTATAAATGCACCAAGTTAAATCTATAATTATAGCTTAGCTACGCTTCTAGCCTATTAATTATATTATGTTTTTCAGTGTGTTAAGTTCCACCCCAATGAATTGTACATAGCAACGGGAGGAGCCGACCGTACTGTTCGTTTGTGGACAGTTTCTGACGCTCGACTAGTGCGTGTTCTATGTGGGCATCGCGGTGTAGTAAGAACTCTTGCTTTCGCACCCTCTGGCTCCTACTTAGCTAGTGCTGGTAAGTTTTTATACAATAGTCATATTTATTATAACACCACTTATTAAATAGTTTAAGTTTTAATAACTACATACCATTGTTCTTCCTAACACAATGCTGTTAATGGAATTTATATCAATCCATTTTTGTTTTTAGGTGACGATAAGAAAATAAAAGTGTGGGACTTAGCAGCATGTACTTGCATACATGAGTATAAAGGTCATCATGGCAAGGTTACTGCTTTAGACTGGTCATCTATTGGTAAACCCAGTCTGACAAACAGAAGTGCCTCAACAGATAACTCACTTCTATGTTCCTCGGGCATGGATGGTGTAGTCAAAGTATGGGATTGTAATTCTAAAAATAAGTATGTACCTTTGATTTTTTTTTTCAAGGTTTTTTATTTTACTGATACCTAATTCATTTCTTATGACACCACTAAATAAAAGAGCTGATGATGAAAAAAATTAACTATACAAATTAGCTATGATTCTTGAATCTTGTTCAAAGTCAGGGTGTTCTTTGAGCTTGTGATTTAATGTCTATGAATTGCCCAAACCTTTCTTTTTTTTTTCAAAGAAATTCATAGTGGAGTATGATTTTTTTTTAACAAAAATTTTCTTTTCTCCACAGACAATTATCAAGCCAAGATGTCCAGACATCAACCTACAATACAAAGTGTTCCTATTTAGTTGATGTACAAGTACATCCGGAATGGGTTGTGGCCATTGGGACTAAGAGATAAAAGCAATTACACTGCCAACAAAATTATATTTTATGGAATAATGTTGATACAATAAATCACAACAAGTTGTATGTTTTAACCTAATTGAATATTTCTCATTATTAATAAACTAAACAAGTTAACTTAAGAAATTGTTTAAAATAACTCCATGATTTATTAAACTTTGTGAACCAATAAATTAGAGTTTTTTGAAAAAACTGTTTATTGTTGCCTGCTTCCCCTTTTGTGGTGGTGATATCTTTTTTTTCTTGTTTTGTTTGGGAGATTTCTCAATTACTATTGTTTGTTTTACTTGTTGAGAATTTTCAGTGGAATGTGTACTTTCTTTAAATCCATTTTGGTTTGCTTCTTTATCATTTTCTTTAGTATTTTCCTCATTTTCCTCTATATCTGAGCAACTCTCATACACTTCCTCTTTCTTGGTTAAAATGTATCCTTCTTCATCAGTATAAGTTTTGTCTACTATCTTCCTTCTTTTCTTGGGGTTTACTATACCTGATGTTATTTTTACTGTGTTTATTGTGGGTGTGGGAGGTATCTCATCTTCAGACTCATTATCAACATCCATTTCCTTAGAAAATGGATCATTTGCCTCAGAATCACTTTCACTATCTGACACATGCAAAACTCGCTTGCGCTTTTTATCAACTTTAGCATTCTTTTTAATTTGTGTCAAAGATTTATTATTTGTTTTATCATTTGAATTCTTTAAAGATGGTTTTTCAACTTCCGGAGACAAGTTACTATTAGAATCCAATGGTTCATTTTTAATTTTCACATTAGTCTCAATATGTGACTGTGTTTTTTGCACAGTATTATTATTAGATTTACTTGCAACACCATTTGATTTGTTGAAAAAGCCTGCAATACTCTTTGTTGCTGTCTTGGTATTATTTTTTGGCGGTGTTTTATTAATGTTTACAACTTCTTTTTCTGTAACTTCAGTTTTAATTTTAGGTTCTAATTTGACTGCACTCACTTTTCTTGCATTTTCAAAGGTATTTTTAATAATTTCTTTCGGCTTATCACTAGATGTCTTTTGCTGTTTAATGATAGTTTTAGATTCAACAATTGGCGTGCGATTTCTAGATATCAAACTACCTAATTCATCCTCAGTTCTCTTTGTGCAAACATTACCCTTAATTAATCCAGTACATAAGGATAAGTCCTCAAATCGATTTAATGACGTTAGCACGGCGTTATCTGCTGTCTTGAGTCCTCGACTGACGCAGTACACATGCTCATAAAACACGATTTTTAATGTCTTCTTAATTAGGTCTAAATCTTCTTCAGCACATACAGTAGTAATTCCACAATCATTATTTTGCAGACCAGATATAATATAACAAACATAGAGGTTAGTTGCAGGTCGATCTTTTCTAATGTCTCGAATTATTTGATACAACAAAGATTTTGCATCGTTCACATGAATGCACAGCTCCTTGCTAATTGAAATATACGTGACCACCTTGTTTTCGTCCAGTATAAGTTCCTTGACTGTACTTAAGTTGCTTTTAAAAATATCTGTGTCCATTTTTTACGTTTCGTAAGCAAAATTGAGTCAAATTTAGTGCATTAAATTCGCCTTTTGCTTGTGTGTGATCCTGTCGTTAATCTTTTGCCGCACTTTATTTGACATTGACGTTTAATTTTGACCTGTTACGTCTGGTGACAGATTTTTTCTTTTTTGGCACCAAAAGCATGCTTATGTGAATGGCAATTTTTCCATTGGAAATTTGTCAAAAATGGCAATAAGATTTAGCATTTAATCTTTGGAATCAATGATAATCAAAGACATTGTACTCTACTAATACATTACAATGTCTTTGATGATAATCGAATGCTTCTACTATGGATCAGTCAAAGACATTATAAAATTAAATAAGTTTTTTTTTGTTTGCAGTGGTTTGAGTCGTTTGAGTGGATCTACACCATCTTATTAAGATGTAAAATAGACTGTAGAAATAGATTAAGATGATCTTAATCTTACACCTCATTACCATCATTACGTTTAGTTTATTTCTTATATGTTAAAATACTCACATTAATTTATAGAAAAGAATACTAATTAATTTAATTTGTTAGCCTGTCGTTATTTTATATCAACAATACAGTAACTTAGAAAATGATCTCTTTAATTTTGATTCTAAGCGCAAATTCTAAGGAACCTGAGGTTTTTTTGGGTGATTCATCCAAAGACATTGTACTCTACTAACTAGACAGTGCACGAAAAAAAATTTGTTTATCTAAAATGAGCTTTATACCGTGCACATAAGATAGCTATTTCTTTGTAAGCGGTAGCTAGTCAAAAACGGTCCTGGCGAGAGGGCACCCGCTGGGAGTGTGTCCTTGTCTGACGTCTTGCCAGCTCAACTAATCATTGGGTTTGGTAGAAATGGTAGATTTTTTTTTCTTTTTTATGATTTACTAAAACGAATGATTAATATACTTTGAAATGTATTTAAATATTTTACAGTTCCTATCATTAATAAATCAATTCGTTTTATTTTAAAAATAATTCATTATTACTGAGTATGAGTAATATTTAAATGTTTGGGCCTGGGCGGTTTGCTCACTTGGTTGGTTGATCGCCGTGCTTCGATTTGCGATTGTGTCTTAAAACCGTTTGTTTTTCATGAAAAATTGTGAATTCTTATTGTGTGACAGGGTACTAAAATGAGTCTTATCATTAATAAAGCCGTAGTAGTAGCCACTTTTCTTTCCACGGGTAAGAAAAAACAACAATCATCATATCCTTTAGGGCTTAGGGTAACCATGAATTTTTCCGATCAAAGATTTTTTTACTATCTCATAGTCAGGTAGATAGATACGTACCGACTTTCTTATCAGTGGGGGATGTACTGTTAGAATTTACAAAAGGGGCGAAACCCGGAACTTAGATTTTTATATATTACAAAAAAAATATTTCCTAACGTTAGAATAAATCATCTGAGTGCGTGTGTGGATATATCGTGTTCTTTTTTATTTTATTGCATATCTTGGCTACTTCGTAATGAAAATATTAGACAAACTAACATGTTAACATTGCCGAGCCTTGGTCATAACGCATCGCACACATAAAGATCATGACTACTTCATTGATGTTTGTGAATTTTCTCTTCTTTCACAGCCTTTGTAGACAGAGGAGGGCTAAAATATGCTTCGACATTTGTGTTCGATATAGTAAAATATATAGAAAGACAATTTTGCTAATTTCTCGTGATTTACAGAGCTTGAACATGAAAAAGATGCTTAATATGACGTTACATCAATTCTCCCCAAAAATTAGGCACATTATGCTGCCCATCCAAGCTCTGACGAATCTCACGAATTGAATTGATTAAATGTATTGGCAAAAATACTTAAATTTAAGACTTAGGAGCTACGGAAAGTCCTTAACCCTGAAGCACGTAGGTGATAAAGCTACATTACGACAAAAATTGCGTAAAACTGTATTGTTCAGCAATATATAAAAACAAATCAATAAAATTATTGTTAATGAATTCGAAAAAACCAATGATTTGTATTTCTCATAATTATATGTATGTAAATTTGAATTTGTACGCTCTAATGCAAAACACGCTAAACTAATCATCAACATCCCATGTACTTACCTATGTTTACAAATAAACAATTTTCAATTTTTGAGTTTTGAAAATTTTATTAAATTTTTAGTCTTTTTCTGTCCGAAATATTGCATCACTTTCATTTGAACTAACACTAATTTCATCATAAATGTCCCCATGCACATTGTATATTATATCTCACATTTGACAAAAATACCTAGCTTTTTTGTACTTTATGGAGCGACAGGTTTGTTAGGCTGTTGTCAAATTAACGGCAGGTCAGATGATACTACCTGTTACTTATACAGAGAGGAAAAAAGTACTTTCGACCCTTAACCCACGTGTAGGGTAATTGATGTAGATTCCAATAAATATACACACTATGTATAGGTTTTTTTTTTTTAACTTTAATTAAAATAGGTAGCGTAGTTAGGTAGCATCAATATATCAGGATACTTACACAATTGTTTTTACAAGCAATTTGTCCTGGGTTCTGTTTGGTCATGGTCACCCCATTAGAAAAAGACACACTCCCATCGGGTGCTCTCTCGCTCGGACCGGTTTTTGCGCCATAGTGCACAGTCTAGTTAGTAGAATACATTACAATGTCTTTGGATTCATCTTTCTCTCTAACCCAAAGAGTAAAATAATACTACGGAAACTCTAACCATTCTCTAACTGTCAAGTGTCAAACTTAACCAATGTCATTTTGTTTTTAATGGTCTGTTGCCTTTAGCCTTTAGTGGAATCTCTGGGATTTTGTTGATTGTTGAAGCAATCTGAGAGAAATATTATATTGTTATACTTAAAGTTTATTTCGTTGTTCATTCATATCGAACGTCCTATGAAATGTAAGTAAATTTTATTTACGTGACCTGAGTTAATTTGACACCGTTACATCATTTCTATTTTGTACGGATACGCCTGCTCGCAGTCGCAGGACAATAATTTCAAGTTCATAGGTATTACTGTAGTTATAATTTTTGTATTTGTTTTAAATAAACCCTTCTTTTTGGCAGAACATTTTGTGAAGAACACATTTTTTATTTGTAAACAGTTGAAGTGAAAAATGCCAGGGTAAGCTACATCTGCAATCGTGGGAGTGGTTAACCTACTTGTATAGATTGCTCATAACAGGCACCTTCATATGCTTATGTATCACAATATAAACCAAGATAAATAAGAAGTACATTCTCACAGTAGTTTTAAGTTAATTTTAATTTGGAGAATAACAGAAATGATTATTAATTTATTGACTTATGTTTTGATATACATAATATACAAATAATACCCATTGACAAGTCTGATCAAGGACAAATTATCTCATCAGATTACCTTGCCTTAATTTTATACCAGCTGTTGGTAATTTTATATGCATTGTATAATAAAATGTTCCTATAGTAATTAATACATTAGAAATTATATTAGAAACAAAATAAGGAATAGTTATAAGTTTATATTTCTAACTAAATCATGTTACCGCCTAGCATTTAACATTTATTACAATTTACCTGCTATGTCACATTCTATCAGGAAAATAACATCTTTAATACAATTAACATTACATACACTATTTTATTGTTATGAACCTGTTTTATTACATTTATGAGAGAATATGCCATTTGAAAATGTTTCAATTAATAATTTAAAAACGTATCCAGTTTCAAATCAACATCCTGTACATTTTCCATGAACTAACAAACCATAATGTGCAAGCATAAAATTTTTACACTATGTTTTTGTTTTCATTATTAAATTAAAATAAAATAAAAATATTTTATCTGATTGAATTTAATAATAATGAGAATCTGGTTCAACTTCTATTTCTGATAGTTCTAATAACACTTTAATAATTATTTTATTACGTTTACAGAATAGCTACAATGTCTTTAGACAATATGTTTTGCACCCGTTGTGGTGATGGCTTTGAAGCCAACGAAAAAATTGTCAACTCCAATGGAGAACTTTGGCATACTAACTGCTTTGTGTAAGTCTTTTTATTATTTAGAAACAATAAATTATTTTTTTTTTTTTTTTTATAAAACGACGCCCGCACTAAGGAATTTAATCCTTGTGTCGCGCGGGTTTCACAAACATTCAAATCACATGCACAAAGAACACCCAGACTTGGAACAAGCATTCGTGGATCACACAAATGCTTGTCTCATGCGGGGATCGAACCCGCAGCACTTCGCGCACAGTGGTAATCAGTGTGGTGACCTATACCACTCAGCTATCCGTGCAGGAATTAAAAATTTATATTAAATTTTATATAAATAAAAAATTTAAAAATATTAGGAGTAGGTTCATCCCTATTTCATCTTCTGGCGCGGGCTAGAGTTATGTTTGCAACATCACACTACATTAGTAGTTGTAATCCGTTAAAAAATAAGTTTTATTTCAATGTCTACTATTCGCATAAACCTCTGAAAGTATTATGTTAATAGTGTTTGTCTTGTTTTTTTAACAGCATCAGATTTTTGATAGTGTATGGTAGGGTGCCAGTAGAAAAATTATACATTTCATAGAGACCTGTTCATAAAAAGATTGTCCGTTTTTAGGTGCGCACAATGTTTTCGTGTATTCCCTGAAGGTATATTTTACGAGTTTGAAGGTCGCAAGTACTGTGAACGCGACTTCCAAGTGTTATTTGCCCCATGTTGCGGAAAATGCGGTATGTATTGTGGATTTACATTTATTTTAAACTTTGATATCATTTTTATAAGTGCCTGTTTCCTTAATAATGTAGCTACTATTGATGATTATGTCTATTCTATCTCACAAACATTTTTGAAATTATTTATTTATTTTAATTACTTATACAGGATGTTATTGAAAGAATATATGTATTCAAAAGCGGTGAAAGTACATCTGGTATAAAGACAATAAACAAAATTTCAGCTTAAAATTACTTAATATAAAAAAAATTATACCCAATTTTTATATATATATTTTTTTTTATAAAAAATCATGGGTGAACACCCTTAATTCATTTGTCTCTATTTCAGGAGAATTTGTGATCGGTCGCGTGATCAAAGCTATGAACGCCAACTGGCACCCTGCTTGTTTCCGTTGCGAAGAGTGTAATGTAGAACTAGCTGATGCAGGATTTATTAAGAACGGTGGACGAGCGCTGTGCCACACTTGTAACGCTCGGATCAAAGCCGATGGTCTACTTAATTACATGTGCCACAAGTGTCAGTAAGTTCATTTGATTTAAATTTCTATTGGTTTGTGGTCTTGTATTATGGATAGGGTTATATAGGAGCAAGATAAGTCTTGACTGAATTATAGATTCTTCAATAAAACAAATATCTTGTCATCTCACTTTTAGTTCACACCATCACATTGAGGGCTGTAGTCAAAGATGAGACACACCGTATGGTCTGACTTGCGCAGTAGTCGATTTAGGTATTTTTAGCGGAGTAAGATTGGAGAGTGAAAGGGATCGGGCGTCATCGGGGTAGCGGAAAGAGCGTGGGAGCCGCGAAACCTGCGCGAGTTCCCCACTACTGACGTTCGCCAAGTCTCATCTTTGAGTGAAATATAGATAAAATGTTTAAATTTATATTTATACCGAATGTAATCGACATATAACTTATATTTTGTGTATAGTGGTGTCATAGACGGCGAACCACTGCGCTACCGTGGCGAAGTGTACCACGGCTACCACTTCACTTGTGCTACTTGTGGCGTGGAACTCGATCACACCGCTCGGGAGGTGAAGAATCGTCCGGGTTACGCTGCTAATGACGTGGTAAGCAATTATGTATAACACCCATGATGTCAACAATGTAAACTATGTAATTATCACACAAATATTATAAAGGCGAAAGTTTTTGAGTATGGTTTATATGTTTATTACCTATTCACGATCAATCGGCTTTACCGACTTTGTTTAAATTTGGTATGGAGGTAGCTGATACCCTGGGTTAAGACATCGGCATAATTTTATCCCGATAATAAGCTATCCGGCAAATCGCGAATAATACCACGGTTTGCACCTAGTGTACTATATATCTATGTTAACTATGTAATAATTTGAAGCGGCGGCGGCGGTAGCCTAATTTAGTTTTTACACAATAGGTTAATCATCGATCTTGTTTCAGAATAACCTCTTCTGCTTACGCTGCCATGACAAAATGGGTATTCCAATCTGCGGAGCTTGCCGTCGTCCTATCGAGGAAAGGATTGTAACCGCTCTCGGAAAACATTGGCATGTAGAGGTAAATTTTACTTATTTATTATCATTAAATTGACGTCACCGTTTATTAGACCTGATCAAACACACATTGTACCAACATGAAATGTTATTTATCTCTTTTCAGCACTTTGTGTGTGCCAAGTGTGAAAAGCCATTCCATGGTCATCGTCACTATGAGAAGAAGGGTCTTGCTTACTGCGAACAGCATTACCATCAGCTATTCGGAAACCTATGCTATGTATGCAATCAAGTTATTGCTGGAGATGGTAAGTATCTTACATATAGACAAAAGAAACAGTGTTTAATTGATTCAAACAGTATTTAAAAAAACAGCTTACTAGCAATGTAGGTCGCACATTACTAGTATTTTTCTTAACATCTCGTACTTACTAAGCTATTTGTGTTACGAGTGCGTTCACTTTGGTAGGGGAGCGTTCTTAAAATACGTGAGATGTGATTTTTTTTCTGATCGAAACAAAAAAAATATATACTATTTTGGTCCATTTAAACCAATTTTTTTTTCGTTTATTTTTTTTAGAAGAAAGATTACTAGCAATGTGGGTCACACATTACTAGTTAATCCCTCGTGCTAAGCTAAGATGCTTGTGTTACGAGTGGGTTCACGTCGGTAGTGTAATGGGTGGGATTCGAAACCGCAACCACATGATCGCAAGTCCGACGCCCTAGCCATTAGGCTACCGCCGCTTCAAGATTGTACATGCTTAAGTTAAATTTTTATTACACTTATAATTAAACCCTCAGCAATATTGATTACTAGTCTTAATTAGTCGTAAATAAAAGCACGAAGCAATTTTTTTTTTTGTTACAATAACAATCCAAAGAGTTTACGTAAGAAACCCACATTTTGAAAAATCTCACGTGAGATTGGGGGATGGGGGGTTGAATAAAATCTCACGAGTTCTCACCAGGGGGGAGGGAGGGACAGAAAATTAAAAAAAACACCTCACGTAATTTATGGACGCCCCCTAGTGCAATGGGTGGGATTCGACGCCCTAGCCGAGAGGCTACCACTGCTTCAATTAAATTATTCATAATAAACTATGATCTTGACACGTCTTGAATGGAACATTTAAGTACATTTCTCATCCATAATGTCATTTATCCTTCTAGTGTTCACGGCTCTAAACAAAGCTTGGTGCGTTCATCACTTCGCATGCTCCGTATGTGACGCACCATTGAGTACGCGAAGCAAGTTCTACGAATACGACGAACGCCCCGCTTGCCGTCGCTGTTACGAAAAGTTTCCGGCCGAACTGAGACGTCGTTTACGTCGCGCTCATCACTATACAATCCGGCGTTAAATATGATGACTTATTAAGTGTCACAGAATAAGATTGAACAAATTAAGTAATTGATATTTTATAAATGAAAGATGCAACAGTGCCTTAAGAACTATCAAAAAATCTCGTACACATTAAATAAGTACAAAATTTATTTCCGCATTTCTTGTCATGTTGTCAAGTCTGAAATTGACTTTACCATATTGTTTTAGAATAAGAGATACGATAAAACGAAAAGAGATAAAATAATTAATGGATCTAATTAATAGTTAATATTTACTTGTGTAACTTTGTAGAATGATAAAACTAATATTTTGGAGCCTAATTTTTTTTTGTTAGATATTAAAAAAAAATCAATTAAGTACTCTTTTGTGTCTAACCTAAATCATAGTTATTAATAATAATATAAATAAATAACATTTAATATTTTTGTATTATTGAAAAGATAACAATATATTAATATCAACTAGATTTTGTTTTACTTATTTTTACTTTTTTTTTTAAACAGACTTATCCGGCTTCGCAAAGCTACGATGCCGTCTAAAACAATCCCTTCCGCATGATTCTGAGCATGGAGATTGCCCCTTATCCAAATAAGATCGGTTCACCCCATATGAATGAACTTCCTGACAAAATTACAATATTTCTTGGCGTCCAGAGTGATCCTCCAAACTTGAGTACGTCTTGTATTCGGCCTCATATCGAAACGAACTTCATTGCAGAAGCAAACACAAAGCTGTCTTCTTCTTCCCTTTGTTCGATAACCCAATGTAAATAGGCCTTACGATTGCAGGATGCTGTACGTGGAACTCTCAGTGGCTTCCGAAAACGCAGATCCACTTAACGTAGGTAACGATTTTGGATGGTTAATTCAATTACAATCACCAAGCGTAAAGGCCTGTGAAGCGACGTCGAACAGTTTTTGGATGAACCGGTCCTGTCTGCGAGTGCGGATGCGAGATATTTCGGCTCGGCTACGAAGCCAGTGAAACGATAGCGTGCCCAGAGGCAGCTTATGACGCTCTGTGTTGTGCCAAGACTGACATCCAACGTTCTTATCTTAAATAACGTCGTCGACATTCCCCTTTTTCTGGGAATCCTGTATCGTTTCGTAACAGGGATCCGTTCAGAATAGCAAATCTGTTTATAAAATATTATGTAACCATATTCCGTACGGGATCGGATTTTGGAATAAGCCGTATTCTTCTTCTTCTGAGTGACGTCCTACTGACGAAATCAAGTTTGACCGGGTAGGTAATGTTGTTACGCGATCCTGGGATCCGAGAGCAGAGCTCAACGACTTGTAATTGTTACAAGTGGCGCAAATAAACGCTTTGATTGCTTTCTTACCTACGAAAAAAATATTATATCCCATAGAAATGCTCAAATAAAGTAATAGGTAGGTACTACTCCGAAAACAAAATTAAATGTTGGCCCTAGTTCTAAAAAACCTAGGTACAGTTTTGGAAAAGCCGATTTTTCTGAAGCAAATTCTCGAGGATTTTCTGTAATTTTCTTAAGATTGTGACAAGCAAGAGCAGTTTGGGAGAATCTGACGAAACTTAAAACCACGGACGGCAGGATCGACACCTTTAGGACCAAGATGCTCGATGAAGTCAAAAGCTTAGTATAATAGGAACTTTTACTCAGCGCAAGCGGTGGGACCAGTAGTTTCCAGCAACAATTACCAAAAAGCCCAATTCACACGCCATACGGTGCGGTACGCCGGATGGTGACCAGGGCGAGATTAGGGCGGTTCTCGAGCAACTTAATGTCAGCAAAGCTCCGGGTGATGACGGAATTATGAAAGAACTTTTAAACGCAGGCGATACACCAGTTCTTAAGGAGCTCGAGGACCTGTTTAATTCCGTCATCTACCATAGCACTACACTGGAATCGTAAGTGGGTGCTGTGGTTTTGTTTTTCAAAAAGAGCGAAGAAACATTTTGAAGTATTACAGACGTTTGTGGGCTACGAGAAAGCCTTCGACTCCATCGAAACTTGGGCGGTTCAGGATGATCTGCAGCGATGTAAAATCTACGAACGCTACGTTGAGATGTCTGCATAATGCCGCATCAATGACTGTCCAGATCCACGACCAAAAGACAAAGCCGATTCCAATGCGTAGGGGGAAAGACAGGGGAAATGATATCCCCGAAACTTTTTAGCATCGCATTGAAGGACGTCTTTAAAACTTTCGAGGTTATGAAGGGGCATGTCTACCTAGGAGAAACCATTCAGTTTGGACGACACAGCTTCGAGAAAGAAGCCGACTGGTGGATCCGTTTGGGCAGTGTTTGGTAAACTACGTTGAGTCTTCTCGTAGTCAATTCACAGAGTTTGAAGACGGAAGTCTTCAACCAGTGCGTCCTGCCCATCATGATCTATAGCTAATCCACTAACTCAAAGTCGCTCACCGAGCAATGGAGCGAGCTCTGCTCGAAGTTTCTTTGAAGGATAAAAGAAGGAATGAGATTATCCGGTGATGAACCGGAGTGACCGACACAGCTTGAAGAGTTAGTAGGTAAGCTGAAGTGGCAGTGGGCTGGTCATATGTATCTCGAATATTCGAAGGACGTTGGACAGACGAGTCGAGTGGATACCACAAATCGGCAGCTTAGTGTAGGATACCTCCCAGCCAGACGGACCGATGACCTGAAAAAGGTAGCTGGATCGGACTGGATGCGGAGGACCGGGTGTTGTGGCGCAACTTGGGAGAGGCAAAATAATATATCCAGCAGAGGACCGCGATAGGCAGAGTTGATTGAAAAACAGCGACGCCGCCGTCACCGCTCAACGCATTAGGTAAATTTGTGGCACTAACAGCACACATTCTATACTAATCATTAATAACCTGAAAAATGACCTTGTAATAAAACAAATTTAATTGGGAATGTACTTTATTATAACACCAAATTTTTTAAACTTTTACAGTTTAATACTGTTAACTATATAACATTCGTGACTTACGTGACGTTAAATACACTAATAATACGTAATCAATTATTTATGAACAGTTCATCAATTCATTTTGTAGGTAAGTTGGTAGGTTTGTGGTACTTAAATCTTATATCTTTAAACGAGCAATTCTTGTATATATAACCCGAATCTCGGAAACGGCTCCAACGATTTTCATGAAATTTTGTATGCAGGGAGTTTTGGGGGCGTGAAATCGATCTAGCTAGGATTAATTTCCAGAAAATGTCTTTATCCGTGTTTTCAGTCATCTTATATCTTTAAACGAGCAATTCTTGTACATACGGCCATTAATACTGTTACAATTAAAAATAAACAAAATATTACATTTGAATTTGGAATCTGACATTTTTTTATGATTGTTCAGTGTGTTTTCTCATTTTGGCGCCAATACATTATACAATATTTTGCGATATTAAAATGGAGTGGGGTGATAAAGGGGACCGAATCGCTGTGATTGCATTACACAAAGTAGGTTTGGAGCCAAATGCAATTTTTAAAACTCTCCATACGCTTGGTATTAGACTATTAGTAAAATGTTTGTGTTCCGGGAAATTAATAGGTATAATGCGACCTCCTCAGTTTGTGACAGAAAAAGATCAGGCCGTCCGGCCGTCCACGTAGTATTCGTACGAAAATGGTGGTCAAAGAATTCGAATAAATCCTGTCCGAAATCCTAGAACCATGTCGCGTATTTTAAAAGATGACTTAGGACTTGCAGCCTATAAAAAAAAGAATAGGCTGGTAAAATCGAAACAACTACCTACTAACGCGGTACGCAAAAAGAGGTCACAGAAAATTTTTGTTTACGGAAGAGATTTTTTTTACAATTGAGCAACATTTTAATAAACAAAATTATTATTACATAATATTTTTATTATTATGTCCGTAAGATCGAAAAATATTATTCATACTTTCTCATTTCATCAGTATATAATTCGTATATAAATATAATTTCTAAAAACACACTACCAAAAAAAAACGAGCAAAGCTCGGTGATCCAGGTACTAACATTTAAGAGTTAAAATTTAATAAAAGTACTATTTTTGTGTCCTTCAGAATCTGCGACTTTAAATATTAAAACAAATATATATATCTAGGTAATGCATGATTTTTTGCTTAATGTAAATGTAACGATAATTAAAATCACAATTCCAGATTATTTTATTTATTCACACATACCTGACCTCAACACGAACTTCTACAAAGCTACAAAATAATAGTTTTTTGTTTTAATTTCAATAGTAGGCTAAGGCAAAATTTGGTAGTGCAAGCTTATCTTCAACCATCTTTGCATAAATAAAACATTGCAATTAAATAAATATCTATAGATATGATTTTAACAATTTAAGACTAAATTAACACTATTACTTGACTCATCACATTACAAAGAACGACACTTAAACTCTGATGATCTGATGTTAATTAATTTTCATGGAACAATAACGTGATTTCTTTGAGTTCCATTTCCTGGACTTATAGATACAATACTGTTAGAACTTTTTCCCAAAGGTTTAAGTTCTAAATGAACCAATATTTAGTTGTCTTTCTTCATCCTAGTGCTAGTCATTCTGTAAATGATAGAGTCCCTGCCAGGATCCATGTCCATCATGGCATACACAATGGCGATGAGGGAGAATGCAAATACTACTCCAAACCAAAGAATGATGTTGAAGATTGCGGCATAGTCAGCAGAGTAGCCATCATCATTTTCCATCTGAAACATACATAATGGTGGTTTCAATTTAGTTATATATTATTTTACTCTTAACCTTTCCAACTTCTTTAAGATCACAGCAAATCTTATAGAACATTAAGTAGAATATTGTAACACAATGAATGTGTACCTTATCGCTGTCGTCGGTAGAGCGAATGGCACGACGGGTGTGAGCTACATCAGTAGTTACAGCAGTCACCAATACTGAACCATCATAAGCTTTGACAAACGCATCACTCAGCTCTTGTAGAGCATGGCCTAAAAAAATATTACATTACAAATTTATATTATATCTTTGTTGAAATTTGTATTAACATAATTTATTACATACCCAGCAGCTTTTTGGCTTCCTTGGTTTGGAGGGAGTTAGGTCCGTGGAAATCAGACAAAGCATGAAGAGTGGTGAAACGGAAATTGAAGAAATCAATAGAATTGTCTGCAGTTATAATACCACTTTTAACCTGTAAAAATAAATAAGTTAAATCTAGTGCGTGTAATAGTTTTATTTAGTTAAAAAAAGCTAAGAAACAAGTCTACATTATAAAATCATATAATATTATTATATTTCTGATTTAAGGCTAAATATAAAATGCAATTATATGTTATTTATTACCGCCTCAGTAATAGCTTTTAATGAAGCCAGTTCGCTCAAGAATTGGTAGTCTTCTTCAAATGAATACTTCAGGTGAGCAAGACTCTGCTTGGTTACTTTGGAAACTTTAACAATACCAAATTCTTGCTGGAAGGCTGGAGTTGTCAGCTGAAACAATACATTTTAATATTTTGTAAATAGATTTCTTACCACAACTGTATATTCATACATAGTCATGATAAAATAATACCTCATTCGGATCTGAAAGCTTAACTTTCACAATCTTATTACCACCACTTTTGAAGCGCTGCTGGATTCTGTATTTCACAGCATCAAATGTCGCTGGTTCATACTCATTGTCTTTTAATGGGAACACTTTGGTGTTCAATCCCAACTTAAAAAAAAAAAAAATAGGTATAATAAAAGTACTGATAAAATAATATGTATTGTTAACATGCTTTTGAGCAACTCTGTTCTTATAATGTATAGAATACACTTACAGATTCGCCGAGACTGGAGACGCCATCAATGTAAACCTCTACCACGGCTTCAGGGGTTTTAAATGGGTCAACTACATACAGCCCTTTCCATTCGGAGTTCTGTAAATTAACACAGCACACTAGTATGAAAACTATCACACCCTTAGAATTACAATAAATTAGCAATAAGCAAAGGTGGTCAGATGATCACCTCAAGTACTGACGATGGATAAACGCCCAACTATATAAATCCTACTCACCTCTTCAACGGAAAGTCCGAGTGAAGCCGAGATGATATCTTTCAAACTGCTCTCAAGTGTTTTGCTGGTTCCAGCAAATCTCAGGGAATTGGGACTATGGAGAATGGAGAACTCTCCAGCAGCATTGGATCCTAAAACATCAAACATTTAATGCAGACTGACGAAATGTTTTTAAATACATATTTTTAATGATGGATATTACTTACCAATTACTGATAAAACCAGAGAAACCCAAAACAGAGCCATGGTCACAGCCATTTTGTTCGGAACTATGTGATGACTGACTGTCAGTCATATGATTTCTGTCTTGCCATACTAAAAATGACTACCAGGCTACCAACCAAACGACAAAATAATTACAAACAAAAAATAGTCAAACAACGAAGAAGGGCGCTATTATTAGAATAATAACCACACCTAATAGGTCGCATATAGTCGTATTTAACTAACATTAATAGAAAAGGCAATTAAAAAACCTATGTTTTATTATACTCTTTGACAATAACAAAATTCCTGTCCATTCAATCAAAGTATTCCAAAAGTCCGAAAGATACCGCTAACCCCGATGTGGCCCGCGAAATTCAAATTTTCATGTGTTTTTTGCAATTTGCTTATCAGTGACAAGTTGTAATTTGATCAAAATATGATTCGCGACAGTAACAAATATAACTTCAAATATAAAAATGATTAAAACGTTCGCTCCATTCGCTCGCACAAAGAATAATTGAAAATGAGTTAGATTTCGGAAATTTTACTAACTTTGAATTAATCTTTGTGAGAATGAATGGAGCACATGTTATGATCATTTTTATATTTAAAATTATACTTGTTATTGTCGCGAATCGAATTTTGATCAAGTTACAACTTGTCACTGATAAGCAAATTGCAAAAAACACATGAAAATTTGAATTTCGCGGGCCACATCGGAGGTATCACCTTAAGTACGCGTTCTTACGGCCCGTTCACGACCTTGCCGCTGTGAGCGGCAGCTAAGCGCGGGGCGGCGAGCGGTAAGATCAAAAGTATATAAATGTTTGAAGCACGCCGCTCATAGTGAAAACGCGCGCGGTTTTATCCGAGCGAATCGGTACAGCGGCGCGCGGTGCGGGGAGCGGCAGGAACAAAAGTACAAGCGAAATGCGAATGAGAGCGACGCCACGAAACAGAGCGGCGTGGACAGCGGTGTAGAAGGGACGTACTCAGCGGCGTAATTAAAAACAAAAAAAAAATTGACGATGACGATTTGTGGCGGTTATGGTTACCGAGGCATTTATTACAGAAATTTTAAATCGACCGCCTATATGGATGTCAAAACATCCCCAACATAAATATAATCTTCGTATAGGTCACGAAATTCGCCATTTAAATACCGATCTTTATTTAGTTCGTGCACTCCTTATCTCATAATAAGAATGTCTTGTTTTAAAAATAAACTGCTTTCTAAACATAGAAGGGATAATTTTGAAAACGCCATGATTTTAAGCACGATTTGACTACCTAAATACGTCCACCGCGGCCGCTGCAGCTAACCGCTACTGAGGTACGTGGCGTGGCGTGCATTTCGCACCGCTCAGTGCTCACCCACGCCGCCCCGCTCGCCGCGCCGCGCGCCGCTTAGACCGAAGTCGTGAACGGGCCGTTACGGTGACACACGCGATTAAGGTCGTCAAGCATTTAAACGTGTGTCACCCCTATCTATACTAATATTATAAAGCTGAAGAGTTTGTTTGTTTGTACGCGCTAATCTCAGGAAGTACTGGTCCGATTTGAAAAATTATTTCACTGTTAGATAGCCTACTTATTGAGGAAGGCTATTGGTTACTTTTCTAACTAAAATAAAACTAAATTTCGTATACGGGGTTCTGGATAGAAATGAATAAAGACGTATTTCATCGATTTTAAAAATCATCTCATAAAATGCATAAATCAAACACATTACAATGTCTTTGACTTATATAACATAATGTGACGGCTGTGGTTACTAGTCCTAAGTAGTCTTTAATCTGTGGGCTGTGCTGACGGCTTGCTGACGGTTTTGCGCGAAAAGTAGAGATTAAAATATTTAATTATTTGTCAACATTAGCATGTTTCTATGATTATTTAGAAATAAAGTTATCCTGCTTGCTACAGTCAAAATGTTACTATAGATCCATTGACATTAATCCTGCTAAGAATGTCTCAAAGAAAACCATACTCACAACCAAATGATCATTTCTCAAGAGAAATTGATATTGATGTGTGTTTGAAAACATTAAAAATTTACCAAAAATTAGAGGGAGACGTAAATAGCATGGTGTGGGATGCTTCTTTGGTACTGGCTAAATATCTTGAAACCATGTGTCAGAATAAATCGGACTTTCTAAGTGGTATGAAAGTATTAGAATTAGGTTCAGGACTAGGAGTAGTTGGCTTAACTGCAGCTACATTAGGGTTAGTGCATATACGATGGTATTTATTATTTAGTAACATGCATGTTATAAAATGGGTGTTCAATCAATTAATGGTTTTTTTTTAGTGCACAAGTAACTTTAACAGATTTACCAGAAGCTTTGCCATTACTGCGAAAAAATATAAGTGAAAATAAATTCAAAATAAGTAGCATGGGTGGTTACGCTATAGCAGAATCCTTAATATGGGGTGAATATAGTTCACTCTTTGATGAAAAATATGATATGGTTCTATTGGCTGATTGTGTCTATTATGAAGAGGTAAATGTAAATAATTATGTGTCATTTACTTTAAAACTTACATACTTACTTAATAAACTAGCTAACAATTTTTACTTTTTCAGGCTGTTGACCCTCTTATCAAAACTCTTAAATGTTTAGCTAACAACTCACAAGAACTGCCAATCATATACTTGACGCAGGAACTGCGGCAAACTGAAGCTCAAAAGACAATGTGGACCTCTTTTTTTGATAAGCTGTCTGATTTTTTTTATACAAAGCAAATTCCAGAAGAGGAGCAACATGTGAACTACAAAAGTGCTGACATAGTTTTATTAAGACTAAGTAAAAAGTGATAAATTACCACACAAACTACTAAACTACATATTTTTTTCAAGAGGCTTTTAGTCCATAGCTCAAATCATGTCTCTGCCCAAACTGTTTTGTGTTTGGCTTCTTGTATTTTTAATTTTGTAATTTAAATATCATATCAGTATTATCTAGTAGTAACATAAGATTTAATATTGTCTTTTCCAATTTTTTTTCATCAATAAAGTGTTATGCAGATGTTACTGAGATACTGAACTGAATATTTATAGAAAAGGGGTGAAGAAGACATATGCTAAGTATACATTTATTTAAAATATTCCAGCTTGAGTTTATGTATTCTTCGCCTCAATTAATTGACAATCATTTTAAGCTGAGATTTTGTAAACAGACTATACCAGATGTACTCTTCACTTCTCTTGGATAAATATAATTATGCTTATATTAACACTGTATAAATAAAATACCTTTTTTCTGAATTTTATTTAACTTTAACAATAAATACGACTAGTTTTACCCGACTACGGCGAATCCAAAAGGAAGGGTAGGTAATGTTTTTGGTAGTCTATGTATGTATGTTTATATGTTCAACCGTAGCGCCTAAACTACAGAACCGATTTTAGTGATTGAGGTGTCAATCGTTTTGTAATAAGAACCCGGGTAACATAGGCTATATAAATTAAATTTAATCAAAATCTATGAATAATATAATTATTATTATGTAAAATAATATGGCGGAATTTTGAACCTAAGATTCTAACTTCGAAAAAAATTAACTGCTATAATCACCATGGATTTGTTATCAAAAGAAAGGTCTTGGCAAGTACATTACAAATAAATACGTCATATTGTTTAAGTTAAAATATATTTACACTAGCTGTTCCCCGCGACTCCACCCGTAGTACCTAATTTTTTTGTAAAAAAATATAGCCTACGTTACTCAAGGTGAATGTAGCTTTCTAATGGTGAAATAATTTTTGAAATAAGCAGTAGTTTTTAAGTTTATTTACTACAAACACACATAAAAATACAAATCTTTCCTCTTTATACCTAATTTTATTATATTATTATGAAAAGAACTGTTGGTTAGCCCTGAAAAGAACTGTTGGTTAGCCCTGAAAAGAACTGTTGGTTAGCCCTGAAAAGAACTGTTGGTTAGCCCTGAAAAGAACTGTTGGTTAGCCCTGAAAAAAACTGTTGGTTAGCCCTGAAAAGAACTGTTGGTTAGTCCTGAAAAGAACTGTTGGTTAGCCCTGAAAAGAACTGTTGTCTAGCTCTGAGAAGAACTTTTGCGTAGGTGTAGTTAGAACGAAATCTAAAAAAAATCGCACGAAAATTATTAGACTTCGCGCACGACCGCTGCGTAGGGTGCCGACCTCGTGCTTCACCGTGCCTGAGCCACGCTATATTTTATTTTGAAAAAAAATGTGTTTATTTTACTTATGCTATTAATCCTTATCAAAATAAATTATTTCATCACTAAGTACAGTTTATGTAGATAATATTTGGTCTGTGAATGATTACAATTGAACGTTTGGTTTTGAAGTTATGGCGAAATTAAAATATAATTAATAAATTACGCGAAGTGGGCGTCCAATAAATTTAGTGCTATTTTTTTTTATTTCGTTCTTAAAACTACACACACCTATGCAAAAGTTCTTCTCAGAGCTAAACAACAGGTCTTTTCGGGGCTAACCAACAGGTCTTTTCAGGGTTAACCAACAGTTCTTTTCAGGGCTAACCATGCAACAGTTCTTCTCATAATTATTATAAAGAGGAAAGATTAATTGTATTTTTGTGTGTATGTCCGTGCTGATTTCAAAAATTATTTTACCATTAGAAAACTACATTCACCCTAAGTATCATAGACGATATTTTTTTACTAAAAAAATTAGATACGCGGGCGGAGTCGCGGGGAACAGCTAGTGTAGATATAAATTAAAATGCGGTCGTACAGTTCACGCGGTCCAGACGTTTCAGTTACGTTCGAATTCTCTTTCTTCAAATGCGGTGATGTAGGTACACGGGTAGTTTATTTATTAGATCGGAAAACGAAAAATTAATAAATAAAAATTAAAGTTAAAAACTACGACCCGACTACGTATAGTCGCATAAAAAGTGTCTCAAAAGGACGTAACCAAAGACATTGTAATGTATAGTAGAGATGAGATATACCTGCCATTCTCCATACCCGGCCTTTAAGGTATGGGTATCACTAAATACCTGGTACAAATACCAGCCGAGCGATTCCGAAAATGACCAAACTCACCTCACCTCTCACACTCACTTTACTGCTTACATTACTTGTACTTTTCACCGTATTCTGAAACTGCACTCAAGTTCAAGTGATGTCGAAATCTCAGGTGAAAAGTTTAGAGGTGGGCTTAGACGGGTCTAGCTTTAGTAACATCAAATAAACCTTAATTTCGGAATACGAAATCTAGTTTTCACCGACGAATTCGCCGTGACTTTGTCTAATGTATTTTCGGAATCGACGGGCAGGTATCAAAATACTTCTAAGTATTTGGGTGTGATAGGATTTTGATAAGTAAACGTATGCGATAAGTATGGTATGCCTCCAATATAATGTAGGTACGACGTTTCAAGTACAGATACGTAATTATGCATTATGAGATAGGAAATCTTTCCTTCCTACTTTACCAGGCTTAAGACTGTCGGCTAAGAGTATGACGATGGTTATTAATGAATTCTAGTTATTTCTATATAATTTTGACGGGCCTGTTGGTCTAGTGGTTAGTGACCCTGACTGCTAAGCCGGAGGTCGTGGGTACGATTCCCACCCAGGACAAATGTTTGTGTGATGAGCACGATCATTTGTTCTGTGTCTGGGTGTTATTTATGTATAATATGTATGTATTTAGATATATTATATAATAAGTATGTTTATCAGTTGTCTGGTCACCATAGTACAGGCTCTGCCTAGTTTGGGATCAGATGGCCGTGTGTGGGGTGTCCCAAGATATTATATTATTATAATGCAAAATAACATTAATTATATTTAAACTGAATAACTAGCCGGTGTAGTTAAAAAATGTAATTATGCTATTATGTTCCTTATGTACGTAAAAATAAGTACCCATTTTGTTTAACTAAATTAAATCAACCGAATGTTCATAAAGCACGAATGACGTTTCGGGTCCCTTCGTAAGCTGTCGGGTAGCTTCTGGTTGCTTCGGCGTACCGAACTACCTATAAAATTGGGCGCTACCTTGTGGTAGCGGTTCGTATCGTACTATGCGTCTGACGACATACCTTCAAGGTATTTACCCAGTATTTCGGTCCGTACCCGGTCTATGTACTGGGAAGCACATACTTGGTATATATACCTCTACCAGTACATACGTCTCATCTCTAATGTATAGTACAATGTCTTTGGACGAAACAAGTTTTAGAAGTATATGTATAAGTGATCTGTGGTTTGTAGGTCTGCCCGTGAATGTGTCTTTGACGGTTTGTCATTTAGCCCTGGAGTTTTGGTATTCTGTGCATTTATTTAGCGGAATAGAATTCGTATACGGCAAAATTGCAAAATAACCTGTATATTTGTTTGTGTACAGTGTATCCTATCCATGTTTTAAAAAGTAGTGAAAGACATTACAATATACTATGAGTGTCCAAAAAACGGGCGACATTCGGCGCAAAGTCACCTCCGTCGGTAATTCCTGGATAGTGTGCAATTCTAGATCTCATCCAGGACTAGTGTACTATTTCAATACCTCAACTGGAGAAGCTGTATGGGATCTAAGTAGTGCTGAGGTAAGATAAGCATTTCATCAGCAATTGTTAAAGGTCAAACATTGCCAGTACCTATGATAAAAATTACACAGTAGTAAGCAAAAACACACAAGAATGAATTGTGTTAGTCGTTTATATCATGTCGGTAGGTACCGTATTTTAAACATACTTTTATCCTAGTGGCCCATGAGCCTGATTTATAACATTTTAAAATCGTGATTGGTACATAGTGAAAAAAGAAGGTGGTCATATTTCTTAATAATTCCATTCCTCCTCAACTTAATACACAGAGATGTGATTTTGAATATACTACCTCCAACTGTATTCAATACGGTTTCCAACTTGCACTTGATAAATATTGCTTGGCTTTTGATCGTGAAAATGAACGAATTTGTGTTTTAAATTTATGAGTAGGTACTATAGTTATCTCTTTAGTGTAATTTTTATACTGATATTAAATATTATGATTAAATTCTATTTACGTAATATTTCAGATTGAAAAGGCAAAACAAAGAACAAAGGACTTTGAACGGCAATCAGGTGCAGGACCTACAAAATGTCCAGAACCCATCCAACCACCAAGCTCCAATCTTTTGAACAATCTGCCACCACCTGAGATTCAATTCATAAATCCATTCATAGTGTCCTCTAATTCTTCACAAAATACTGCACCTTTTGCTAACTCAAATCAAATGTTGGCCACACAGATTTCCCAAATAAATAATTCTGCAGTAAATGTTATAAATAACTTGAAATCACTTAAATCTTCTATGAGTACATTAAATGTTCAAACCACATCTATATATAATCCTAAAGTATGGAATGTTCCTCAGACACAACAAGTTTTTATATCACCTCCACCTAATCCAATGGGGAATCATGTGCATGCTTTAGCCAATGGGCCCTTTAATAATTTTAACCAAGCTATGCCTCAGCCTTTGGGTCTGAATAATTTTGGCACTACAATTCAAGAGTATAATGCTACAAGAGTAGCAACCCAGATCTATCCCAGGCACCATACCTATGATGGCCAGAGAGGACAGCAAAATTTAAGTAAAAATAAACAATTTAATAGCTATCAAAAAGATTTGAGACAAAAATTATTTGTAAGGAAAAGAGTTCATAGTTTATCTGCAGGTAATATAGCAGCTCTAAGTTAAATTTATCTCTGTTAATGATGTTTTATTATAACACATACCTACAATTTTGTAACTTTTTTAGAATCTGGTATTGGAACTATGAGAAGTTTCAGTCAAAGTGGCGATGACATTGCTAAAGAAAATGATGAGGTGGACCATTTGGTATGTTAAAACTGATTTTAACTTACTTAACTTTTATTGTTCAAGTTAAATTAACAATATTTTTATTACAGGAGATAAGATCTACAGAAAAACAAATGCATGAAGGCCCATCCAAGATGGATTTAACACCTTTAAAAAATCTGGCGCCTATTAATTCCAAGTTGGAGGCTTGGTTTATTGTAACAGATTTAGATGTATTGGTGACAGAATATAAATTTCTAACTGCACTGGTAGACTCAGGTATGACATAAGTTGGTTGAGATCTATCATACATAGGTACTGCTAGCTACATACGCCAATTTTAGAAGGCCCAATTAATAATTATTTGCTTAAATTATAAGTAAAGTTTTACAAAGTTTTTATCGTAAAGTTTAAAGTCACAGAAACAACAAGAAACTATCTCCGTCATTTAAGGTTGACACTCACATTGGCAGTGGAAATGAAAAATTATTAATTATGTCAGTTTGTGCTGCCGAGTAGTATCTTATACATTATTGTCACATGTAAAACCATACTTAAAAAATGCACAATTGATCTTTGACGTAATTTATACCTTGTCTTTCATCATTTCATGGATTATGATTTTCAGTACTTTATTTTAGCCTTTATAATATTAAACATTTAAAGTAAGGTAAATAAAAAGACTGTTCATATTGCTCTGTCTAGCTAGTGAGGTATATAATCAAAGGGTTGGATGTTATAATAAAATATGATTCAATCCTTGTTTATGCGTTCAATATCCATCTATAAAAACTGGTTATTGAATAAATATAATTAATTCTACAGATGAGCAGTGTCATCTGATGGTCCCCAGGCGAGTAATGTCTCAACTCAAAGAGTATGTGTCTACTTCAGCAGACATACAAGCCCGACGCATTTTACGGTTCCTTCCTCAGCAAATTGAGATTGGATATGCTTTTATGGGTAAGTTTGTTCCTATATTCCTCGAGTCACAGGGATTTTAGAGACATTCAATCACATACTCAATTAATTGAATTTCAATTCCTTCCAATTCTGGGTGTTCTTAATCAGGATTGGAATACAGATGTATTGTCCCATATGAAGATTCCATGTGCAGAACATCATAGGGGAAAGTGGTTACCCTTCGTACACTTTTTACATTTTATTTTTTTATTTTATGATTTATTGTCGAATGTATCTAGTTTATGTACCTAAGTATAACAAATATACTGTAGTTTGTTACAAAAAAGTCCGAAACTATTATGTCAAAAGGTTAAAGGGTTATAGCCATTTTTCTACGATAAGATATTTGTACGAACGCACCCCACGTATGGGGTACATTCGTACAGGAGGTGGGGTACGTTCGTACGCCATGGGGTAGATTCATACAGGGCAATTAAAAAGCCAATTAAAGTCGTTAAATTTTTATTAATTATTATAAAAATATTTATTTATCAAAGAACTAACTTAATATTATCTGAGTTGACTCATAGTCGATAAATATTTCATTAAAAAATAACAAAAAACAAAACTATTCATCCTTAGGGTACTTATTGATAATTCTAAGCTTTACAATCAGTCTAAATAAGATCTTTACAATCATTTTGTATGAGATCGTTGTACAGTCTTTGACAATTTAAATTCAAAGTAGGTAATTATTTATTTGGGTTTTACTTTCGAACTTATTGCACATTATAATATAATTAGTAAAATTAACTGCAAAATTAAAAAGTCTAGCCATTCTAGCTGTACAAGCGTTTCGTAGTTGAGGATCAGGGAGGATCATGGCGACATCGCTGATATATAGAGTGTGTATGTCTTCTATATCAGGGAATAAGAATGACCATGATAATCCTGAATTACTAAATTCATGGACTCTTCATCCACTTCTTAAGTACGCGTACCCTTTTTTTATATTTTCGCACCATGATTCTGTAATAAAATATGAATGTTAAGGTTAATCATTTTGTTAAAAGTAAAATACTTCATAACAGGAAAAATATGTTTTAGTGCTGTCTGCATGATAATTTTAAATAATACTGTATTCTATTTCGTAAAAAAAATAATTTTGAAATACTGGTGGTTAACGAAATCTAAAAGGGAGCATTCGTATAAGTACGAATGTGCCCCCTGTCTGGTTGTCCGAATGCACCCCACCCCACAAAATTAAAATATAACTTTATACCCACAAATTCTAATTTAGTTTGAGAAAAATAACAATCAAAGCTCAAAGTAGACAATATTAACATTAATCAATCATCACCATTTTGGCAAAAACATAACAGTTCTACTTACAATTACGAACTAAACTTAAGTAAAAAAATTACTCACCGTGCGCAAAAACACGTTACGTCTTGTCAGTTGATACGCCGTGGTGCGACTGGCGTGAGACTTGGCTAGCAACATGGTGGCCGGTATGTCTATGCAAACAAGCAAAGGCGTGTTTGTGTGCCGTTTAGTTTTTCTGTTATACTGACTGTACGAATGTGCCCCGCGTACGAATGGTAACCACTTTCCCCTAGTTGTAGTTTGCGTGATGGTCTATGTATCACTTAGGTAACTGTGCATTCATAATATACAAAATGTGTTTCTATAATTTTTCTGTAAGTAAAGACATAAAAAAATGAAAACTAATAACAACACTTAAGTAGTAATTCTCACAAAAATATAGGCACATTGCTATTATTTTGGCGAATTTATCAGCGAATAGGCTTCCACGAGTTTAGTGCGGTCAACATACGCGGTAGCAGTCAATGATCACGAAGATAAATTCGGCGTGTAAAGTCTAAGAATCAGCTCATTATGTATGTCAGAAGCTTCCGTTTTATCTTTGTATATTTTAGCATAACGATACCATAGTCAGAGAGACATAAGTATAATAAGAGAGTTTTTCTGATAGGAATTCATTTTCAAGAATAAGTGCATACTTTGCATCATGTGGGTTCCATAGAGAAAAACTAGCTTCTAGCTTGGGTCGGAAAAGTGTGCTATAGAGCATTACATACACGTTGCGAAAGTCGCGAGCATTCCGATGAACAAGCCCTAACCATTTAAAAGATATTTTGCAACTGTAGAAATGGAGGTCGTGAAAAGTAAGCTTCTGTCTGTGACACCTAAAGCTGCGTATAAATTAAGCGCGGCAGCCGCGCGAGTCAATGTTCGACCAGAGTTAACGTTCATTTGCCGCGCAAGCCAATATGTAGATATAAATTTAGTTGGACGTGACAGCCGCGCGCGGCAGTCGATCCATCACGAACAGACCGGATTTGCTGTTCCACAAAAATTCTTTAGCGCTATACACTATATACGTATTCGCCGCGCGATGCAAATCACCAAAACTACAACCGTCCCCACTGCGCGCGAGCGAACGACTGAAGCTCCTTTGACGCGGTCTCAAAAACCGACAGCGAGCGGATCGCCCCGCGGCAATGTTCTCGTCGCCGCGCGCGGCGATCCCGTCTACATAGAGCGCGGCCGCCGCGCGCGCCAATGTTCGATGGTTTGCCGCGCTTAATTTATACGCACCTTAAGTCTATCATGTTTGTTGACCTAGATATTTTAGTACCATCTATTTTGTATTAGAAATTAATTGGGCGTCGCATTCGACTAAAAGTCATTACATAGCATTTGGAAGAATTGAAATCCCATTCATTTATGGCAGTCTTTCCCAAAGTGGGCGATAACGCCCCCTTGTGGGCGCTGCAGGCCTAAAGGGGGGCGGTAAAAGACCCAGAAAAAAATGGGGGCCTTGTGTAAAGGCTTGGGAGCGATATGTAATTTCATCTACTCTTAGACACCGATTGAGCTCTCGACTCTCAACTACAACTTGTCAACTAATAATAATTAAGAGATTGCTCAAACTCTGTCCGATATTTCTCTCCGCGTAGTTTATATATCTGTCCTGTTTTATTCAATAAATAAAAGAAAAATCGTTGCGTTTCCATAATCATTCTCAATCAGGTGTGGGCTACACCTGCCAATGTAAGAGTTAGTAGAGAACTTGAGACCTGAGCGCCGTTGTACCTACTGCGCTCAGGTCTCAAGTTAACTCTTACGGGTTACTGTAAAGGTCTCGTTTAAAATGAATGTATGAATGAATTGAATCCCCGCTAACATAGCTCAAAATAGTTATAGTAGTTTTTAAGTAGGTTTAAAAATAATTTATTCTCAAAGTGGGCAGTAGACGAAATAAGTTTGGGAACCCCTGATTTATGGCATTAATATCATTTTGCATTTTGCTTAAAGGAGTCACTGAATTTTTTGCAACAGATAGTAATTAATTTACAATGAGTAAAATTATTAGAGTTCCGACCCTTGCCTACACCAGAGCGTGTATGATAGGTACGAGATTCATAGATATACAGCCTTACAAATTGCTGACGGTCGCGAAGATAATCAGCTTAAAGACGAAGTAAGTTAGTACTGAAGCCGATGGTGCTAAGTTTCAGGATTAAGATAGGTATCATTATCGATAGCTTTACAAAAATAAAAATAAAGCTCATCTGCTGGTCGCATCTTGTCAATATGTTTTGATGTGTAGGTACTCTGTGTTGTGTTATTATAAATGATAACTTTTTCCTTTCTTTTTTACAAATAGCTGAAGAACCATTACATGATGAAAGTGATAGTATCTCAGAGGTGATTTTTACTACATGTGTCACATTGACTGAAAACAACTATCATGTGGTGAGTTTCAACCGTTTTTTCAAGAATTAATCCCGCACTGTTAAATTTGAACCTAAAGTGGGGAGGGCTTACAAACAGTGAAATCAAATCACATGCACAGAGAACACTCGGACATTGAACAAGCATTTGTAGATCACACTAATGCACAAGGCCATCGTGAAATATATTCAAGTCACGTTGGTGTGGTGTGGTATCATTATAGGACCAATGAGTCATGTAGCCCCTAATGTTTTTTGTTTGTAAAGTAACTAACATGTTTAACTGTTTCTTATCTACATACTTCTTTACGTCACAAGTCTCAACACACTTTATTAGTTACTTGGCACAGCTTAGGTATTAATGCGGACTTAAAAAAACTGGCGATGGTCCATGCATGCTTCCTAAATTGTTATTTAAGTGTGTAATTATTTTATGTGTTTTAGATTCTAGTTTCTAACGATTCTGAATTGTTGGGCTACAAAAACAGGTCCGAAGTCAATATTTTTTCTATAGTAGAGATAAAAAAAATACTTGATAAAAGTAGAAATCAAGACTTATCTCCCAAAAAACCGTATAAGTTTGAGAGACTTATAAAGATTACTGTACCAAATGATACCAAGAAAGTCAATGCTATTGATAGTTCTGTTGAGGAAATTCAACCAAACGATCAAAATGACCAATTTAATTACGAAATAGAACCAGTGACGGAAAAAATCAAAGATAAGATAGAAGAAACGGAAGTGTCTAAACGAACAGTAGATGCGGCCATTCAAACTGATTTTGAATATGCTAATGCTATACCCAGTATGGTACATGATGTAGAGAAAACAATTTCATCTGTTGCAAATGTTCACAACAATAAACGAAAGATTAAACTAAACAGAAGCATTTCCCATCAAAATCCATTGCCTGCCGCAGAAAGTAATGTAAAGCAGTTCAAGTGGCGAAGGAGAAGAAACACCACACAAGTCAATACACAAACGTCAACGCAGTGTAATCAGACGCAACCTAAAAATCCTGATCTGTTAGAATCGAATACGTTTAATAGAGACTTAAATAATCAAACAGAGAAGGTGCTAAATGATAGTCCAAAACTTGCGCAAAATCATACAAAAAATTTAAATGATAGTTTTGACAGTAAAGACTCTAGCATTTGCATTGTTAGTCACAAAAAAAAGGATAATGTTACCATTGAGGAAACTTCAACCTCTGACATTATATCTAATACTGAAAGTAATTTAGGCTCAGAAACTAATTATAGCAACACATTTGTTAATCAGCAACAGATTGTATACAATGATCCGTATTACGAAAGCCCTATGCATGAAGTTGACAGTGAAAGCATGGAAGAGTATTTAATAAGGAAATGCGATGAATGGGTATCACGATTTATTCAAATAATGGAAGAGGTACTTACCCAAGTGTTGCAACAAGAGCCAACATTTTCTCATAGAGCTATGCCACCTCCTTGGACCTTACACGAGGCAGCACAATGTATTGCAATAAAATTCAGAAGTTGTTATGAAATTAAGGATACTGCAAATAAATTATCTAGTATCCTCTTTAATGTCAGTGACAGTAAAGGTTTGTATTTATTTTTTCTCTAGCTTGCTAACAGCTTATCTCAATTATATTATCCAGAGGTTGTAGGGACCCTGTTTTAACGTCGATTATTGATTGCTCAGGATTTCGTTGATGGTTGCAACTATATTAAATGGTCACAATATTGAAACTAGAAGCTTTCTCACACACATTCAAACGCAACTACTTAACAGAAAACTCTCCTTTTGATTATGAAAAAAAAAAATAGTGACCATCAAAAAACTTGCTAAATACACAGCAAATTACAGTTGTTATTTCTACAAAAAATGTTTAAGTTATTCTGGACTATTTTTATTTTTCCACAGGAATCATATCCGTGTACATCAAACCCTATCAGTATATGCAAATGTATAGCTATGGCGTGCATTTGATTGACGCACTATCGGTCAGTATTAACCCTTTTAATTATAGTACAGTCAGTAATAAAAGTTCATGAACACAATAAATTATTTTTACGAAACACCCAAATGAAATCAATTCAACAAATTAATTCAACCAAATCTAGTCTTTCAGACCTCGAACTACATGTGAAGTTTTTACTTGATTCCTAGACATTTTTGATAATTGTATTAACTTAAATTACCTATTATTTAGAACGAGATAAAAAGCTGTGAAGATCTTCAAATTGCAGCTGACTCATTAAAAAAACTTTTAGAGGATATTAGGAACCCTAATATGGACGCCAGTACAAATGATACTTTTAATGAAAGTATAACAAAAAAGTCGTCAGCCGAAACATTGCAAAATAGTAAGTACCTTTTATTATTGACTAGCGGTGTACTAAAAAGTAATTTTATTAAATTTATTCTGGGAAGCGCGTAAGTAAAACATGCGTATCACAGTCTTCTATCACATTCACTTTCATATTATGAGATGAATAAAAATCAGTTAACATTTTTGAAATTTTCTGTGACAGACCTTGTCTTGACAATAGCGAACATAAAAAAGTAGTTGTTTAGGAGCTTAGCATCACATAAGGGTGATTCATTTTTATTAATATAGATGAATACTGATGTCATATTTTCTCTTCATCTGTGGATTGAATGAAAAAAGAAATGAAATATAAATATGTTTCAGTGCAAGTAGACTGTAGAAGTGTAGAGCCTACCCAAAGGACAATACCCTTACTTCCGGTGCACCCAACCAGTGGGCAGTCAATCTCGCCTTTATCCTTGACTGGCAAAATTTTAATGCTTTGAATATGGTCTCATACTTACTCAATTATAAAGAAGAAAGACTATTAATTTATTAATAATTTTGAACACAGATTAAACAAATTATCTAAATAAAATATCCACCATTCTTCCATCAAATAAGTACATAAATTCCCTAAAACACTTACTCGCATAATTCTTTGTACTATATACGTACTTTAGATTAAGTACATGATTGCTTCATTAATTTTTCCAAGGTATGTTAACCCTTTGAACGCCATGGACGCCTTAAGGCGTCAATCGCAAACTGTCCTGAAACGCCAACGACTACTTAAGTTGTCCAAATTAGTATCACATTCAAGCCAAAAAAATCGTTACTATTGTAATAAATTTATAGAAGGAATATCAACACGTTGTTTATTTATATCTCAAAGCTTGTTTTTATTAAAGCAGAATTAAAAGAAAAGTTAAAACTATACATTTATATTATAATTTAGACTGATCTAAAATTGAATGAAAATACACTATTACGTTGCGCCAACGACTTCTTTAGGTGTCACGTAGGGAAGGGCAAAAATAGACCCAACGACTCGATTGTTTAAACTTAAACCTGAGTGTATAATTGACTATAATAAAAATATGGGCGCAGTGGATATCTCCGATATGATGATAAGTGGTATACAATGCATTCGAAAAACAGTTAAGTGGTATAAGAAACTATTTTTTCATATTCTAGATTTACATTTTGAATTCATAATAAAATTATCATATCTATAAAATAATTAACAAAGACAAATAGAACAAATTGTTCAAAAATATGATAACCAATAAATTCATAGAACATTACCTTCTACATCTCGACCCTTAGAACAGCCTACGCGATTATTACCTGGTATTCCTGACAAAAAGAAACTTCGATGCAAAGTTTGTGCCCGATCTAAAAAATGAAGTAGCACTATATTATTAAACATGAGTGCTATTTGTAAAGTAGCGCTTTGCGTAGTGCCATGTTTTCAAATTTATCACGAAAAAAAGACTTTAATCCAAGCTAGAAGACACTTTATTTAAGTGACAATTTTAATCATTCATAGTCACCTGTCCCCCCTAGATACGCCATACTATCACTTCAAAGATATGTCGTTTGTAACGGCTCAGTGCCATAATAGTAGGTACACTAGGTACCTACCTAGAGTAGGTATATATTATAATATCGACCTTTCTCGTGGACAACACTATCTGTTCCATATATTATTTAAAAAAAGACACGTTGCTGACGCCACGGACGACTAAAGGAGTCGCCTAGTGATGTGAATAACTTTGTGTTATTTAAATATTCAAAAAAGATTTTTTGGCCTATTTCCTTCTTACACTGATTTAAACATGTAGTGCTACGTTATGAATGTGTATATTAATGGGTCATTTGCTGTAACAGGCAAAAAAAAGTACGATTGGATAGATTTTTATATTTTTTTCGATAAGTCGATGTCCCAACCCTATGCTCAAAGTGCCGCCGTCTACGCGAAAACTGGTCGCGGCGTAGCAGGTACGCTCATTACTTTTTCTTACGGCGTCCAAAGGGTTAAGATTAGTTTCCAGTCTTACCATAATTAGCAATTTGTTTATTATGAAAGCTATAGGTACTACAAAATTCCAATTTTAATTTTAAATCTTGTTTTCATGGCTTACAATACATGTTACATTGTAAAACTAATTATAGCTATACTATAATTATTTTTGTATTGTTTTATAGATGTTTCGGATATTGAAATAGAAAGTGCATTAGATGAAAAAGAAAGCTTACCAGAACAAAACGAACAAGATTTAATAGATGACCTTGAAGTGCCGCCATTGAAAACGCCAACGGTTGGTATTAATAATTTAAAAAAGGGTTCTTATTTCAATGTTTTGTTAACTTACATAACGTTGGTAATTCTTTGATCTATGTCGGTCTAGCGTCTAGTTTGGACTTTTGCTTACTTAAATGGTTCTGATTCGTATACTAATATACCGGCAGTTTCTTTTTATCTTAATTTAATGCAAATTTTGATTTTGTTAATGGGGTGGCCTTTGCCCAGTTGTGGGATAGAAATTAGGCTTAAAAATATATCATGATTTGAATGTGTATGATGTTCATATAACCGATAAATCTGCATTTCTATTACCTGTACTTTTGGTGCCAATATGATACTTCTCGTTCTAGGAGAAATCGTCGCCTGTCAAATTTATACGCAACATCGATTTAAAGTCATCCTTCTTTTCCAATCTAAGACTGAAGAAGGTCGATGTTAATCTAAAAAATAATTCTAAAGCTCAGGAGGATTTGCATGAGAAACAATTGTTAATAAACTCACAACCCAGTAATACTGAATCAGCTAATATCAATACAAAGGAAAATAACCAAAAAGTTATACGAAACTTTAGCTTATGTGCAAAATATGAGGAAAAATTTAAAAGCAAGAATTCGCAAAAACTATTGGATGAGCATGATGACGAGTTAGATTATGAAGAGGATTATGAAGATGGGGAATACCTCACCGACCACTATGATGATACCAACAGTTGTACAGCAGATATCGTGAAAACAAATGAGATCCAACAGGCAAAACCTGATATCATAAACCATGATTTGAATATAGAAAGTAGTAAAAAGTTCAAGTACGTAACCTACATGCTTCTAAAAGAAATAAGAACGGCTGTTAATCGAGTTAAAATATTCTGGTAAGTTGCAATACTAGTGTTTTTACTGTTGTTTAAACTAATTACCTGTTATATAAAGCTTATATCCTCCACAGTGACCAGTGCTACGAAGACTTACAGGAACCAGATCTGTCTATGGCGCAAAAGCATAAAAAAATAGAAATGGCTGTAACAGCTCGTATTCATATGGACCGATTGTGTAAATCTTTAGAAAGGTATTTAAAAACCTGTTAAATTCATTTTAAAACATAGCATTCGGATCTTTCTGATCAACGTTACAGATTCAAACCCTGGTTAGAACTAATTTGAGGTTTTCATAGTTATGTATTGCATACCTATTTGTATTTGAAAAGGCCTTGTCTGAGATATGAAGCATAATATTTTTTTTTTTTAGAATGAAGGGCCAAGTGGAATCAGAATTTTATGAAAAATTGGGTAAAATACTAAAGCAAGCCGGTGTAAGCATAAGTCATGTAGATGAAAAAATGATTTTTCAATACAGGTATGCATTTGATCTCTTCCCGGATATAGAATGATATTTTAATCCCGCGATCATGGTTTTAAAAATTGCTTTTGTTACTCTCAATTGTTTTTCCTTTTTCATAAATATTATACCTTTAATAAATTATAAACTAGCTGCGCCCTGCGGTGCTACCCGCGGTTTTTAAGATAACTTAGTTTTTCCGGGATAAAAAGCCTGTGTTAATCCAGGGTGTCAGCTAGCTACATACGAAATTTAATTGAAAATTGGTACAGCTGTTTGAGCGTGAAGGTAACAAATAAAACACACACTACCAAACTCAGAAACTTTTGCCCTAATGATGTTATTGTGATGTGAAATCATGTATCTTTGTGTGATTTTTGGAAAGATATATAATATATACTTATACCTAGTAGATAATTCTTAGCCTAACATATAGAGTATTATTCCTCTGGTTGTATGGTCCTACGAGAAGACTTTGTTTTCTTTAGTTCAACGAAGTCGGCAAAATGTATATGAAAAGTTTTTTTTTTCAGAATTGCCATCTCAAATAGCGTCGACTACGCAAAAACATTGTTAAATGCGGTTGATGATATACTACGTGCTTTTAAAAGTTGAATTATAGTTTTAATTTGTTGCATAAGTGTGTTTACTTTATATGCTTATGATCATAGATAAGGTATTTTGTAAAAGTAATACATTTACTATGAAGGTAGGTACGATGTTATAAGTTATGTTTTGGTTTTTTATTACTAAATTGACAACGCGTTGGACGCGTATGTTTTTTGTTTTTGTTACCTTTGACCGCAGATTTGTTTCAAGAAAGTTGTTTGATTCTTGCATGCTTTTTATAAAATATAATATAACATAAGTCGTAAATGTGCTTTTACATGCATTTAATAAAAAAATCTTTTTTAACGGTAGTCTTTTGAATTCTCGTAGAAAGCCGAAACGCATACATCTTTTTTTACATAGCGTTTACATACATGCATAGTGTAAATAAACCTTCCTTTTGACGACGGGTCGAGTGGCTTACACATCAGTTTGCAAGGTGTCGCTAGCTCTTGAGGTCCCGGGTTTGAGGCCGGGACTCCACCAAAGCGGAGACGAGACGAGCGGAGAGGAGATGTTTTTTAAACAACCAATAGAATTGAGTTATTGACACGTCTCCTCATCTCTTCTCGCACAGCACACAGCACACCGCACACATCTCTGCTTTGGTGGAGTCCCGGCCTAATCCCCGAACGGGTCAATGTAGAATAAAACACTTTTCTAAATTGTCTCGGGTCTGGGTGTTTAAGGTACCTTACAAGTGCTTTAGCTACTTACATTGAATTCGGAGCAATGTATGTAATGTTGTCTACATTTATTTCATATTATTTTTAAAAAGCACATTAGCGGATTCCTAAGGCTAAGTCGGCACGTGACGAGATTTTATTGTAAGTGTGCTGGGGGCATTAATAATATTAACAATATCAGCATGTATAGCTACTAGAAGGACGCCGATGAGGTGCTTGCCTAGGGCACTCTCGACATTTGATTCGCCTCTGCATTTACCACCTTACGGTCTTACCAAGGGATATTTTTTTATGTTATACACCGTTCATGAGTCGTGAAGGTCAGATTTGCAGTCTATGTATAATATTGCTATTTCTAGGTTGGAATAATACCAGGCTAAAAGGTATGTAGTATTTGCAATTAGTTATCTAGTTTGCTCCACAAGGAAATTCTTCAATACAGTGGTAACTATAATGTTAATATAAATAATAATAATAATACCGGCCTATAAACGCCCCACTGCTGGGCACAGGCCTCATCCCCTATAGAGAAGGGATGAGCATTGATTACCACGCTTGCTCATTGCGGGTTGGCGATTTCCGATTCCAATATTTTGGTATAATATAATATAAATAGGAATTAAAATAAAACTAAAATTATGTTTAATCGTTTTACTTATAAAAATATGTCTATAGCTTTACGATATTACATTATGTTGTTCCGTTATGGAAATGTACATTAAACGATTCTGATACATCATTCACATAGGCGGTTAATTAATTAACATTATATTAACTACTTCGCAAAATTCATAATCTTCATTAGTTTGTTACACACATAAATTTTTTCATAATAATAATAAAATAATTAGTACAATATGCTGACACAAAAATGATACTCCATAAATATAATGCTGCATAAATAAATTCAATGAGATGCGTGATATATATTTTGATTAATCAAATCGCTTGAAAATTAATGATATTCCAAAAACCTGAGCTATTTAAAAGGACTAGCCAGCTCCCAAAACTATAATTGTCCCTTTCTGAAGTTGCTGCACACTTGTACCGTCAGTGCAGGTGTTATTAAAAATTAACATTAACGCACTATGTGAAAGAAATCAAACAAACAGGTGGGCGTAATTAACATAACTGCTTATTGCTTATTATTAGCAGAAACTTAAAAATAACTTCGCCTATTGATCCATGATGTTTTAAAATCTTTGGCTAACGACACCGTTATAAAATAATTGTAATATTAATTTGACTAGAACATTAGGTGCTTATATCTAATTTAAACCTCTTCCCTCCATCATTCCTTGCGCGCAGTACCTCGGGAACTGGATAACTGACAGGAGAAAATCGGTCAAACCCTGGAACAAATACAAATTTAATTAGTAATCTCTAAAACACCTTGTATCATGAACAGTTTAAGAATATTTTATTTATTTAACCGTTTATATAAAATAATCCTTCGTTTAAAATAGTCTAATAATGCATCAGAGAACAATTTTACATGGGCACTGCTTATTTCAGGAGAAATTTCTTTTAGCCATTCGGGGAAGTGGTAGATAATGGCTGACAATTACTGTTTTAAAATTTGTAGTATCTGTACAAAATGTATTTTTTATGACTCTGTAGTAACCATAGATGGGCGAGTACCATCTGCAAAAGGCGCGAACAAACACAACACATGTACTTATAAATGTAACTCTGCTCCGGGCTAAAAAACCACGCTCTAGTTAATAAGAACTTTCATAATTGTATTCGTTATTACTTACCGATAATGCTTCAATACAGACAGTGAGAGGTAGGATGATAATGTAGATACCAGCAGCAATGCCAGCCAACCAAAACGATATAAATATGAGGATTATAGCCCAAAGGAGGGAATAGATGATGTTGGCCATTTTCTGAAAGAAAAAAAAACTTTTACTCTTAGTTTTTAAGAGAAGCATTTGTTTTGATCTAAAATCTTTTAATACCTAGTGTTTTTTATTTTAATTTTATCAAAATAAAATACAAATAATTAGATATATTGTGTGAAACATGACTCATAAAAATCGTGAGATGTTGTATCTACATTGAAACTTAACATGTTGCCCAATTTGATTTCGTTTTGTTTATTCACCGACCAAGATACACAATCGGTGTCAAACCAAACAATATTAAGTATTTCTTTCCGGGATGTTTAATATCAATAAGTACCTTATAAATTGTAATTTTATACTACTTTTTGTGGAAGTAATCGATCTTCTAGGATTGCATAAGTATATTCATGGACGTGGTATTAAATATATTTCAAAATGAAATTACTGATCCAGATCGCACGTTATTCGCTAATTGGACGTTATAACTTGCTACAGATTTACAATAAACGTATAAAGAAGTATTCACAGTAATTGCTTACAATTTAAAAAGCTTTAACGTCAGTTACTCAAATGTATCTAGATCATTACTTTGGTAACTAAGTAAGAAATAAACATCATTATTGACCAATTACATATCAACATTAAACTGTCATTACATTATTTAATGTCAAATTCAATTAAAGAGAATACACACTTGATAAAAAAAATCTTAATTAACATTTAAATAAGGCATAGCTTGGCTATACAAACCTTTTTTATGGTTATTCACATATCTTTAACAGATGATATAAAAAGTACAGTGGACAAACGTGAATGTTTTTTTCTTGTGTATTTTTTCGCTTTCGAAACATGTAGGTACTGCGTACATAAAACCTATGCTGAACAAGTAGGCTAATATTATATCCTGTGAGTATCGAACTCGCGTCTGTGCGCAATCCAGACTCCTTTCTCAACCGCAGCGCTTGGTGGCATCGTCGAATGTGAAGCCATTTTGTCCCTTAACGAATTTAATAGCATAATAGGATAAAAGTAATTTTTGGTTGTTAAACATTCTCATTAGTTGGTATATTACACAGTTATAAAATTGATAAGATGATAGTGGCTCACTCACTGGCTGATAAAATTCATCGTTATGAAAACAACGTCGACTGTATTTTATACCAATTAGGAAATCACTAGCAGTGAAAACAAGTGCACTAATGTCTAGCAACTGTTTTTTAAATGATTTATCTTAACAGCAAAATATCCTTATCTGAATGGTTATGTATCAAGCGCAGAATAATCACAAAACATCAAAATTACATTCAGAGGAGCAATGAAGTGATAAAATATTTTTACACCAAAACAGTCGAATTACCGACATAAGTAGGTACCTAACTAATTCAATTATGATTCTTATTCATAGTTGCCTAAAATAAGCTGACTGTGCGTTTAGTTGGAATCTAATTCTTGCGAAACCGTGAAGGACATTTATCTACGTAACGTTAACATAGCTATTGCAAAGGAAGCCAGACTTCGCCAGTTTAAGGAGAAAAAATAATAGGAATTAACCTTTGAATTAACAGGTTTGTTGTTATTGCAGGTACGTGAATATGTTATATATCTATCTGCTTGTTAGGTAGGTAGTAGGATGTAGTAAATTGTTTTTAATCTCAAATCTTCTAAATTTCCATGAGTAAACAAGTTTGGTAGGCGTACATACTTGTATTCGTATATTAGTCGGCCTTTATTCGATTGAATAGGTGTCGAAAACTTGCGTCTTCGATTGTGACGCAATACGGTCATGGAAATATGGAATTTTTCCTTAGCAATTATGTATAATAATGAGTTTTTAATATATAAATAACTGCACCAAAGAACAAGCACATTCCAATGAGATTACTGAGGTCAAACATCGCCATAAAAATATTTAAGAACCTATTTATTACAGCCTAAACCGCCTAAACACTGCCACACCTCGCATGTATACATTGGGTAGGTATTTAGGTGACCAAACGGTTTCTGATAAGCGGAGAGAAATTATCTTATCTTAAGTTAAAACGTAATATTAATTTATGTTTTTAATTCGTTAAAAGCAGTCGAATTTAAGTCCTTAAAAGTTAACAATAAGGCCTACAATAGTGCTGCTCCTGTTCTGCTTGAAGTTCAAATTATACCTCTCTACTATTAGTATCTAGTTATTAATTTTTTCATTTTCCTTGAACGTAAAATATTCGCTTATCTGATTAAAGAATGATGTGTCAATACCAAAAACTTTGAAGAATTAGTCAAATGACATATCGAACGGCAGATTGTTTAACACCGATTGTACCTACCAAGGTCAAAGGTATAATAATGCTAATCAAGTTGACATACTTTCCTAAAACATCCGTCGTCCTTAATTCTTTCGTGATGTAATGAAGTTACGTCATTAGCTAAGTAAAGAAACAATAAAATGACAACAGATACTAGATTATTTTTAGCCCACTCTATTTACGAAGTCTTGCATGGTACCTACATTATGCTAGAGCTGAAGATAGAGTCAAGCTATGAATGAGTCAAACATTTAATTGTAGTAAGTAGGTACCTACGTTCGGTGTTATCACAAATTGTTTTCGCAAGAGTTTGTTTTTCTTATTTATTCATATTAAATATAGAACATTGTTTAAAACCGACAATTGGTAACTGCAGTGTTTTTAAACACCGGTATCTCAAACCATTTCTGGTATACTAGCATTTCTCGCTTTGACGTTCCTATACCATATTTTGTAGCGGCACTCAAGAATGGTTTGGCTTTCGATCAGTAAAATAATATTGAGAATCGGGTCAGTAGTTCCAGAGATAAGCCCGAATAAACGAACTCACAAAGGTGTTGATCAACACCAAGGTTTTTAACGAATGTGGTAACGTATGTTATTACAAATCTTTACCCATATTGGTAGAATCTGCTAAGTTCAATTATGTACTTTTTATCTAAAAGTAAAAACGCTTTATACATAAATATTCAGTAGGAAAATTGATTCCATACACAAGTATTTGAGGAGTGCGTGTGTGTTGGTTATCGCTACAAAAAACAAGACTGCCGTGTACCCAGTTTCATCAAAATTAGGCCAGCGGTTTTGTCAATAAAAGCGAAAAACACTTTCGCATTTATGATAAAAGTATGGATTGTAATTTGAATAGGTTACCTTTATGGTAGGTAGCTAGCTGGCTTAGAATTTTCAAATAGTGTAGGTAGTCGCTGAAAACCTTCTGTAGTTAAATGAGGGTCTCCGACATTTCACGATAAGAATCTTAACAAACAAGTCATTTCTATTAGATATCTTGTTAGTATTTGTATCTGTTATGAAGATGTTTTCTATTTTGTATTCAAGTCAGTTATGCCTTGGGAATTTTATTCTCCTACGCCTGCCTATCTAAGTACCTACCTACCTATGTAACAGCATTCTTTAAGGTATGTAATCATTGTTAGGTGTTTAGTATCTATATGTAGCTTAAATATCTCATTATTGTAAGTAATGTATAGGTACCTCTTTCTTGATTTAAGATATAAACCATGCATATTAAAAAAGGTAGGTAGGCACTTACTTACATAAATATGAATCGTAATGTTGTTTGTCGCGAAGTGAAAGTTTCAATCTAAGGCTAAATCTACCCACACTGCTTAAAGCCAGGGTCAAATAAACTATTAATAAACATGTTATGGGTTTCTATTTTCGACCAGTTTCCAAAAGAAGCGCTCAAAAACATGTTAACTCGGTTATACAAACTTGGTACGATGGAAAAAATACTTTGAATATGTTATGAATAGTTTATGTTATGAGTTCGATTTTATATTTGCATGTGTATGATAAATACATTTTTTATATTGCTTTATTCTTGTTTTTAATAGGTCAGTAAAATGATATCTACACACTGCACAAACAACGTCGTCATCAATATAATAGATGTAGGTAGGTGGATAATAAAAGTAAACTACCTTGTATAATGGAGTTCCTCTAACCTACCTAAGTTTAGTGTGACCATATTCGTTCAAATAATTAAATTACGTGTGGAATGATCTGCCTATTCACTAATATAAGTAGTATATATCTTGTATGATATCATATCATAAAGTAGGTAATCGTACAAAAACAAACAAAAAAAAAACGAATTATGAGTAAAACTATTTTAGAAGTAAGGTACCTCCGCAGTACGCACTAACTACGGTAATCAAATACGCCGAGAGTTCCGTTGTTTATTTTTTAAATAGAACATGTGTACAATCGTCTTACCGGTTTGTGTAACAAGCTGCACGCACAACACGATTTACTGAACCACGACTAGCGACCAGTCGCGTCACTTTCCACTATAGAACTGACGGACGATGTGAAACTAATACATTGAGTAACACTTCGCGCGCACCCTTATCTGGATGACGGAATGTTGGTTTTACTATGTGCTTAGCGTAACGATTACTCGGTATTTACGCTAAAAACGTAATAAGTAAATCGTAAACAATTTGACTAACATCATCTTCTTATACTTCTACAATAAGCGGTACAGATTTTTAACTTGTTGCGCACCAAGGTACCCAGTTATTATTTTTTATAGGCGACAGTGCAGGTTTGGTGAGTTAGGTACATTTCAACCGAATAATAGGTACAGGCCTACGTAATATAGAGTGGGTTTTATAAGGGAGTCGGAACTCTGCATAAAAAACAGTCCACTAGGTACAGTAGGTATCAATGTCTGAACTTAGTCATAAATTTCTTTAATTCGTCATAACGGTTCAATAGAATCAAGGAAAGTGCTAGTCAATAGTCGGGTATTTTTCGTACCTATCTCTTTTCAATTTCCTTGTATAGAGTTTAAGTAATTATTTAATCAAAAGTCATATAAGTAGATAAAGGTACTAGATAATAAGAAATAGGTACATAACATCTTTATACTATTCTAAAACAAAGCTTACAAATTCGATGTTAGAACTCGCAATCGGGGGCAAAAATTTGTGAACTTTGGTCCTCAATTTAAGATTTCCAAAATTGGTATTTCTCAAGATTGGTAATCAAACTAATAATCTACACAGTCATCTAAAATGCTTTGTCCTGCTAACGATCAACGCACAGCCTCAACCACAGCCACTGATCGTAGAGACCGGAAACTAGAAGAGTCAGTACCAGTATAAGTGTATAATCTATGGTCAGTTCTTTATGATGACGTAGGCATTCGTTAGGAAAGGATTTTTACTGGCGAGAATACTGAAATTTTACTCGAATGGGGATAACGGTTGTATGGGGTTGTACGGAAATCCGTCATTTTTCAAGTTGGCAGCATGAAATTTAACTTTCAAGTTTAAAGTTAAAGCAAAATATGGGTCTCTGGTTTAATTAGATATAAAATAATACGTATTTCGGCAATTTTGGAAACCCACTCCTAAAACTCCTAAAAGGGAGAAACAGGGGTTAGAAGTTTTTAAGGAACGTTCGTAAAAAAAATGTAAGTATGTAAAACATAGCTCTATGTTAGAGATAACTTTGTAAATCATAGGGCAGTGAGGATACTCAGATTTTCGAAAATACGCTTAGTTCGCCCGAGAATCGATCGAGCCAAACTGCGAAATGTCCGCAATATACGCAATGAGTGATTGGAATCTGAAATGCACTTACCAGTGCTGCAACAGTACACATCTCGAAATGCTGCAGCACTGTTACATAGAGCTCTGAATAGACAGGAAAAACCCTTTACAGCTGTCGTTTTTGGCATTTAAACAAAAAACATCATGAGATATAACATTATTTTGAAGACCTTTAAAAAAATGGAGAAAAGGAAATTAATTATTTCTTTTCATTGATCATTGGTGTGTGAGTAGGTAAACCAACTTGACCATTCTCCTTTATGAAATGCTAGGTTCGATTTAAAAACAATCTGCTACGACGGCTGCGAGCCCTAGGTGAGCAAACAGGAAAGTTAAATAGCATAGACCAGCAGGTATTTTAATCTGGATAAAGTCTCCCGCAATTGGATTCGACTAAGCACAGGCTTTGACTTAAAGGTCTTCAGCACAAAAGGTAAGACATGCAATATGAATGGCAAAGGCCTCATCAACTTAACTTCATTACAATCTACACGGCCAAGTATAGGGACCAACTAAAATCCTGCCAAACATACCTATATTAGACTTGAATATGAATATGGCTGTTCATACATCTACATTAATTTTAAGGTATGCAGGAAACGGTACTTACCTTAGATAAACCTTAAATAAGTGTGCCTTCTTAATTATTCTAAGTCATTATCTTGAGTAAAAAACTATCGATCGCAAAATCAATCATTATTGATACGAGATTCCTATTGTATCATGATTTTATCCTGGAATCACAGATCCTCGCCTAGATTGTTAGTTAGTGTGTTCTGTGCACAGATAAAATGTTTTTTTTTTAGTTTTGGAAGTCAGATTTTGGCAGGCGGTCCCAAAGACATTGTAATGGGCGGTCCAATCTAAGATCCAAGCAAAGAGAAGCAAAGACATTTTTGTCGCTGCTGTACAATTTTATATATGCGTTGTGTATTCTTTGTTGAGGCTAGGACTATAAGTGGTAAAAATAATGTTCATTTATTATAAGAAACAAAATAGATGGGTACATTGAGCCACAAACTAAGCATAACTTGTGTCCTGCCTGTGGGTGATTGTCTTGCATATAACTGAGTAAAACACCAATTGGATGAAATGAGTTCCATAGAGCTAAGATTAATAACCCTTATAAAATCGATCGACCCTAATAAAGAGAGGCCTTTATCCTGCAGTGGGATAGTTTGGGCTCAATATAGGAATAATAATAAAAAAATAATGAACTTTCTTGGTTCTAAAAGCCTTGTTATTAAACTTGTTCAATGTCACAGAGACACTGACGTCGTAACACAATGACGTACAGATTTCCAAACAATTGTCATTTTGATTGAATGAATGACTTGTCAATAAATAAAAAAAATAAAAATATTAGATTTTGTTAGGAAATACGAATTCAATCAAATAAAAATTAGCCCAATGTAAAGAGGATCCGCTGATCTACTCAGACGTTTATATTTACAAAATTTTAGTAAGTACATATTCATTCAATATTTAATGGAACCTATATGTACTCATACAGCAGTACCCATATTTCACATGATTATCAAGTTAATTGGTGATTGATTAGCAAATAAAGCAGTAACAAAAGTATTCAGACTAAAAAGATGTAGTTAAACATTGGACAACTAACTATCGACCACATTAAATTTAGCTAAATTATCGGAATTATTAACATTTCAGACTTGAAACTTAAACTGCTACGGTAAGCCAATATTATGGCGGGATATTTTGAAGAAATGGGATGGGCAGAATTGGAAGATGGTCAGCAACCTAATCATCTACTAGATATGGCAAGATTTCTTATTGATTTTGGATTATATGAAGATAACTTCACAGGAGAATGGCCAAGGTATGTTAATTTTCTTAATAGGTACTATATTATGTAATTTAAATAATTCCTTCAATCCTGTAATCTCAGCTGAGAAATCAGCAAACAGGAGATATTATGCTAATTCCCATAAAGTTTTATTTAAAACAAAGAATTCTGCATACAGTTTTTAGAACATGCACAATTATCATGATTTTTAATAATTAAAGTTTCACTATAGTCCTATTGAAATATGCCATAAACCATAGCCATGAACTATATAACCCTTATGTTGTACAATTATGAATTTTCTACTATATTTGATATAAAACAACTTTTCTTTGAAATCTATTTTAAATCAGTTGATGTTATAAATAATAATTACTAAAAATGTTTCGTCTTCTAAACAATTAATTACAAGGATACAGATAATGGAAAGGAAATGTCACATCTAGGTACACTTTTTATTAGGTGTCACTCAATTCCCACCACCACCAGTCATGAACTCACTTTATTTTCTCAAATTATGATTGATCTGAAAAAGGAAAAATTGTGTGTTCAATGTTTTTTTTTATCATCTAACTGATGAAGTAAGTTTAAGTCAATTTTTCTTTTTCAAGTCTATTGTATCTTCATAAACATTATTTTTCTGGCTAACCAAATGCAAATACATAGGTAGGTATAAAGTTTCAAAATTTTGCAATATTGAATTAGTGATTTTTTTCTAGGCTGCCTCCACCAGCATCAAAGGAAGCTGTTCAAAATTTAGCAGAAGTCACTGTGGAAACTGACAGCAAAAGCTGCCCTATATGCTTAAAAAACTTTACTATTGGAGATAAGGCAAAGGAAATGCCTTGTCATCATCAGTTTCATTCAAATTGTATATTAACTTGGCTTGACAAGGTAATTCATTTATTTGCGTAAAATAGTAGTTTAATTTTATTTAATGGTTACAGTTAATATTCTAACCAACTTTACCTTTCTTATGATGTGTGATTTTAATTATATTGTTGAATGAGTGGCTATAAAATGCTAGTCATTCATAATTTTCCATATGATTAGCATTTGCATGTGTGTGTATAACATTGTATTGCTGTTTCTACAAAACAATTAGACAGTTTGAAATCTGTTGGTATCTTTGTATATCAAAAGTACTATGTAATGGGGTGTGCCCATTGTTTTGTGTAATCACCATTCATTACTAATGTTTTTAAGTCTAAACTAGTAAAACTTATTGGTTACAGACAAATTCATGTCCATTTTGCAGACATGAGCTGCCAACAGATAATGAAGGGTATGAAGCATTTAAAAAAGAGAAGAAACGTGCAGAACAGAGAAAAGAAGACATTGAAACACTCCATAATTCCATGTTCAGTTGATTCTTATTAATTATAACTCAACTATTCACGAAGAAGACAGTTTTGTTTACATGTATTGTGATGGATACATCCTTAAGATTAATCGCCAAATACTCAAAATCAGCTTGAAGAACTTTGTAAAAGTAATAATTTATCAGATTCGTTCGTAACACGTCCTTGGTCCGCGGGCGACAAGGGACATAAGGTGGGGAGGACATAGGAGGGGTCAACTGACGAACGTCATTCGTCAGCGTCCCCCGCCAGCCGTGCGGAGTAGGGAGTGTCACGACATGGTCACGACCGAGTTTGCCAGACTATACTTTCAATCTTAAGTGACAGAGACAGCATGAGATATAACGGCGACTTAAAAATAAGAACCGTTAAAGTATCCAGCCATAACTTGTATCTTTATATCTTGAGTAATTTCCAAGTGTTAGTTAAGTTTTACTAAAAGGGAGTTTACGAAAAATTATAACGGTTTTCCGCTCCAATAGTGCATCCCTACTTTCATCATTCCTCTTGTCTTTAACAATACAAATATGTTTTTAGGACGCTTAAAGAAATTGTTTGTGTATTTTATTGGGCCTGGGTAAATTTATTTACAAGATTATTATAAAAATATAATTGATCATAACTTGATTTGTATTTTGATTGTATTGTACCCAAATTCTAATAATTAGACTTTACACATCTATACAATAGTCTAATATTGTAAGTACAAGTACCTGCAAGTTAATTTTTTCTTTGTATTAATTTGTAGGTCTTAACTACTAACTACCCATCTTAAATATTACAAAAATGAATGTGTATTACAACTAGTATAGAAAAGCTTTTAATTACCATTAAACATTTTTCATCCACAAGTGTGATGTTATGATATACAACCTCAGATATAATTCAATAGACCTACTAGATATTTTTCTTAATATTTAAACATCTGTTATACTCATTGATTGTCTTCATGACATATTTCAAAATTATTTAGTCTTCAATTACAGTAATAAATTCAAAAAAATATTATAAATACATTCAAAATGAATAAAAAGCGACGGTAAGTGTATTAAACAATACTTTGGTAAGTTTATTGCAATAGATTTCTGATATTTACTAGGAACTTTACTACTTTGTACTTGGAACAGGGTATGTAAAATATATATTTGTCTTGTAATTATTACCTTAAGGCATTTTATTGCTGTTATAACAGAATACTTGTTTCCGCTTTCAGAACTTGTAAATGCCCTCCAGAATTACAAAAAATATGTCAGTTACGTAAATACAAACGACATGATGACCCTAAAGATGTGTCGGAAATCATTGAGGCTCTTACATTTGTCGACTTGGTTGCCAGTAAGTTATGTTGTTGTTAAGCTTTATTTATCTAAGAATTCAGATGTAGAGCTCTACTGTCTACTGAGCTAGTGACTAGATCCATTACAATCTATTTACACTGTTAAGTATTCTATAGCAAACAAATATAAAATTAAATTACTTACCAGCAATCCAAAATATGTCTCCCAAGGTCTTTGATCACCTCAGTGGGATTTAAGCAACGATCAAAAGAAAAAAATTCCGCTGCGCCGATATTGATGAAACTTCCAGTTTACTCACTTTTTAAGCAAGTGAGGTTGAGGCAAAATGATATTTTGCTATAAGAGCTATAGCTAAGGGTAATATGATATTTTTTCTTGTGTAATTACAAATTTCAGATGCAAGAAAAAGGAAACCAACGAAACCGCCTAAATTCAAGACCAAACAGTTCAAACCTCCTCATTTTAAAGACACATGCATTCCTATGAATCCGTCTATGCACACAAGGTACCTAATCTCAACCACCTAAAGCTACAAAACCGCAATAGTTCTTTTTCCAAATACCTAAGAGACTTTTAGTTTTAGTATAGTACCTAAGCAGCTTCTTCACATCGTATTAATTGCTTTTGTAATTCATTTCTAGATTGGACAATGCTTTAAGTAGGACTTTAATAAAAAGAGCTTCTATTCAATTGTAAATGTGATGTTTCAGGTTAAGATATATTGGCCATTGTTCTATGGAACCACCTACATCTTCTACCAGAGCAAGGTAAGCACATAATGGTCTAAAACTCACATAAGCGTCATTCAAAAACTTATTGACCATATAATTGTATGTAGTATATATTTTAATAATGCTTTTTAGCAATGTGAGTCACACTAAACTAGTATTCTTGTTAACCCCTAGTGGTAAGATAAATATGCCTATGTTACGAGTGGGTTCACGTCACGTCGGTAGTACAATGGGTGGGATTCGAACCCGCAACCACATGATCACAAGTCCGATGCCCTAGTTATTGGCTACCGCCGCTTTTCTTTAGCAGTAATTTAGAGCTGTCTTGTATTTCTAACTGGTTTCTCTGTGCCGTAATTAACTGCAATGCAAACATATTTCTGCAGGCGAAACTATGCAGATTTCGAGTTTATTTCTACTTCCGAAGAGGAAGAAGAGACAACAGCTGGTATATTGAAAAAGCGGCGCAGGCGAGGTGAGAAGTACAGGAAACGTGTCCGATACTTCGATCTTATGCCGGGAGATATATTGCTTCCTACGCCCGTTCCTATTGTCCAACACACGACTTCGGATAAATCTATTTTAAGCGTAAGTGGTTTATAAGGTATTCAAATCTTAACAGAAAAATAATTCTAAGTCATTCTATGTCACTCAAAGGGCACCGCTTATGTAGTATATATGGTGCTTTTTTGCAGGTACCCAGCCCGAAAACAAGTGGAGAGGTAATTCAAGCCCAAAGAGCTACTGTCAAACCGGCCGAATTGAGACCACCTTTGCCGCCGAAGGCTGGATACGAGTAAGTAGTCTTTCATGATATTTTTTTCTAAATTAGTATTTTTTTACTGAAATCGTGTAGTTTGCGTCAAGGTTTGGAAGTAAATTAAGTTCTACGATGGCATTAAATATAACATATTATAATTTTCAGGTTGTTTAAGCCACATAGTGGCATCGTTTTGAACAGAGACCAAAACTTCGTTCCTGATGTCGTACATTTTCCTGGATCTAGAGGATTACCAAAGTATGTATATAGATTTATATATTAATAGCTTCTGCCCGCGACTTCGTCTGCGTGGAGTTCAGAATTGGGTAAAAAAAAAATGAAAAATGCGAAAGTTATAAAAAATGGTATAAATTTTTCACCCGTGTTATCGCTTGTGCTGTAATAGAGAAAAATACCTAATTTCAAAGCTGTCTGCCCGCGACTTAGCTCGTAAACAATTTTAAATTTTTCCTTGAGAACTACTTAAGGAATCGGGATAAAAGGTAGCTTATGTTCTTTTCATGTCCAAGGCTACATACATGCCAAATTTCATCCAAATCCAAACTTTCATATTTATAATATTAGTAGGATATATATATTTCCCTTTTTCTTACGGAACGTAGAATCGTTGGTACATATTTAGTGCTAATTTTCTATCCTCTTTTCCAGGCCGAAAAAACCAAAACCTTGTTACAAGGGAGGGTAAGTATTTACTTTGTATGTTTTATATTGCACTGAGAGTCGATATTTCAACTGCATCCATACAATACGGGGATCTCGAGCGCAACTGAACTGTTCCTTCCGCCTTGCAAAAGATAAAGATAGATTATAGCAGTTGGTAGCCGACCTTCATTAATTGGAGTGGCACTTAAAGAAGAAGAACTAATACATTGACGTTTGAGCTGTAATACTATTTTAAGTAATTTTTAATATCAAATTTATTTTCAGAGTCTGTAAAAGAAAAGCTTGCGCTGGAAAGAAATGTCGGTATGTATTGTTACAAAAATTGTTTATTTTAGATGACGCACTAAAATAATGAGTTTGGTTTCTGATTGTAGAAAGTTTGAAGCATCGTTGAAGAGAAGGAAAGGCAGGAGAAAAAGACGGTAAGTTGGCTTCTTGTCTAGGTGAATATTGTTTTTGGACATGTACCTATTAAGCATGTTTTGCAGAAGATCCGAACCAATGTATACAACCATTGGGGCTACCGATGGCAAGCCAAGAGCCAGGGGAACACAAAAGCATCTTACTGAAGACGACGACGACGTTTGCGGTCTTGATGAAATACCAAGACCTGAACATGTAAGTTTTTGAACTTATGTTACCTGATGAGTTTTTGTTTATCTGCCTAGATCCTAGCTATCGTTTTTTTATTCTATAGATTTAAAAAACAAGTCTATGTTAGAATATAATTATAATAAGAGTGGTCCCAAAACTAAACCTTGTGGTACTCCTAAAAGAAGATTGCAGATTTTGCTCAACATAATTCTAAATTGCAGGTCCATATACCGATGAACTTAAAACGTGGGACTTTACAAACACATTCTCTCACTGTTTTGCCATGCACTAAAGAGAGAAAACCAGACATTCACTATGGTATTTTGACAGGATCCTTCAATATGTATGATAATAAATTCGGTAAGTTTTATTGCTTAATACTATCAAAAGCTTTTGTATTGATACGATATCTAATGTACCTGAATGTGGATGTGAGTTTTGTAATATTTATTCTAGGTGGAAGATCAAGAGGCCGGCAAGCTTTGACAATGAGTGTTATGGCCTATTGTTTAGCGTTTCATTACCATCCTAAACAGTGGACAATGAAACTAATCGATAATTTAGTAGATGCTGGTGATCAATGGTATGCCATTTCAAATTTAAACAATCTAATGTTACTTAGTCTTATTCTGGTTTTTTTCTTTGCCCTTGCCTTACTTAACTCTCCTTTATATAGGTATATTCAATGCTTAGACAAAGTTCACGATCACTCAGCAGTCCAAGGAATTTGTGAAGTACTACCTTTCGGAAAGAAACAAATTTTAGTATTGAACGGGAAAAGAATGCAAGTGTTGTTATGTGAGCCAGACATTGTTGGCTACACGATGTCGCTAGACCCCACCGTATATAACTTGTGTAGGGGACTGAAGGCTTTCTTTAAGGAAAATAGAGCTGGTATTATGTTGTCTAGGTAAGCGGAACATCTTTGTTGAATAGCCCGGAATTCTTATTACTTTCTTGGTTATACTCATCACCTTTTTTGTCTCCTAACAGGGTCCTAAAAGTTGTAATTTGGAAAGATAGAGTGTGTTACTACATTTTTGATGCGGCTGGAAGGGACTCAAGGGCTTATTCTAATTTCGCTAGTGGACAAGCTGCTCTTATAAATGTTAAGGATATAGAGTCAGTTGCTGAAATACTATTAGCGCGCAGTATTTTGGAGGACCAAAAGTTTGTTTTAGCACCTGTAAAAGTTTTGAAAATGGCTGATGAAAAATGCGATGAGGATTTCGAATCTGATAAAGAGCTTACCCAGGCCGAAAAAGCCATGATGGGTTACAGGATCCTAAATGAAAACTGTGCTATCGTCAATGCAAATATGCATTTGGGAGATCGATGTTTCGAAGATGCAAAATTCCGACAAGCGTTGCCTATAGCCATTGTGGCGATGACTTACGCCAAAATATCTCCACCAAACACTTGGTTTTCAAAGACGTTGGATAAAATTTTACGTTTAGGAAACAAACTATACATGGACTGTGTACATCCAAAAGTGATGATTGATATGACCATTGATAACATTCCCAATGAAATAACAGTAGGCCCATACTCTTGTGAGATCATAATTTATAGAGAAAGAGTAAAAGGTCAACTGTTTACTACAAAAGAATGCCTATTTAATATTAAAACAGGTTTGGAAGACTTCTTTAGTCATGAGTATAACTGTGGAATATTGGAGTTTAATAATTACATGCTGGCCGTATGGAGGCAAAAGGATATGTTTTATTTATTTGATCCTTATCCACGAACTACTGACGGGCTGAAATCATTGAAGGGTGGAAAGGCCTGTTGCTTAATGCTTTTGAATCCAGAGACTTTGGCAGCAGCGATCTCTAAGAATTGGGATTATCTACCATCAACTACACAATTTTATATACACGCATTCAAAGTGTTGAAATTAAAGAAAAAAGAACCGAAGGTATGTGTTATAAATATAAAATATACAATAGTAGGGCTCCTAGTCCAAAATGCTAAATATGCATTTACCTACTCCAGTGTCATGGGGATCTATTTATTAGATTGTAAAGTATGGTTCGCATCGAAACGCGACGCTGCGCGCACACTTTTAAAGGGCGATTCAAAATATAATTTATTTACTACACGAAAAGATGTACGATTTCTAAAAATGTTAATATATAACGTGACTTTATAACTTTGTGATTCTGGTCTTCTTTGTGACTCTTCCTTGTGTCACGCTCAAATTGTTTTAATCTGTAATTATCTTAATCTGACATGCTCGCGTTTCTCTAACAATCGTTTTTTTTTATTAATTTGATCGGTTGTCCTGGACGTTCGACTGTTTAAAAAGGGCTCAGGTATGGTGGGAGTACTTCACGAGATGCAGGATTGTCTTATATAATTCTGCCGCGCTTGAGTAAATTCCAAATCCCGCTTGGGCTTCCTTACTGCTAATAATGCTAAGACGGAATTTAAAATTGACATTAATCTTTCAAAGTACTATAATTATACCAACCAGAATGGTTATTATTTATTATACGAATCAATGAACATTATTTGCAGATGCAAATAGTTTGCACACTGAGCGACGAAAAATTACCTGGATCAAAGTCTAAGCGAAAAGTGCTTCCAACGAGTCAAGGTCATGGTGACGGAATGGAGATCTTCCATGATGTATTGCCAGTGGAAACTATGGAAACTAGACAGGCAGAAGGGGTACGAACCTATTTAAATAAAATGTATTTCTATCATATTATATTCAATTACGATGAGGATGCTAATAATGGTTTTACTTCACAGCCGGACAATGTTGATGAGGAACAAATGGGTGATATTATTTCATTGGTAGACAGTGTACAAGAAGATTATTTACCTCCAATACCATTGAGATATAAAAAGCCAGTTGATGAACCTGAAGAGCCGAGAGTTGGTATGTGGCATTCAATCTACAACAAATATTAAAAAAAAATGCCTCACTTAAGACTTTCGATGCTACGGCATTGTTGCATAAAAAACTATAAAGCAGTTACTGTTTTTACAAGGTACTTACATTATGGTACATATTGAATTGGGAATCTGTTTCTGAATCTGCTCATTATTCTCAGTTAACTTGGACTCACCAACGGTGTCAGTGACCCAAGTGGTTCCTCCCTGGCCGAAACCACGTGACAAGACTAACGAGCCTCCTGAGCCCGATCCTGATCCAGAACCCACTCCGCCTCCTACCCCACCACCAATGCCGGTACCCTTTACCCTACTAGATAATACTATTTAAACCTTAACTAGAATCTTTGTACTTAAAATAGACTTGATCAGGTCTTCACCGTTCCTTTAATATGATTGTTCTGGGTGTTCTTTGTGCATGTGATTTGAATGTTTGTGAAATCCCCGCGACACAAGGACTAAATTCCTTAGTGCGGGCGTGGTTAAAAAAAGAATTGGCCACATTACACAAATCTGTAGAAACTGTGACCCAAAACATGAATGTTGCATTTCATATTTAAAGTAATTTTGACCCTTAATTTGAAAATACTCTTTAATAGCTAAATAATATTTTTGTTTCAGCCTCCGGAAGGCGGTGAGGAAGCGGTAAGCATTCAGTTAAATACCTAGTTATAGTCTTATAGTACCTATGTTCACAACTTAAGGTAACATAGTGGATTAAAGTACAATTCCATTATATTTCTATTTAATTTGCAGGAAGAAGAAGCCGCAGAAGAAGAAGAGGACGAAGAGAAGAGAAAGGAATTGGAGGAGAAGAAGAAAGCAGAAGAGGAGGCGAGGCGAAAGGCGGAGGAGTTGCCGCCGCCGCTGCCCCCACCGCCACCTTCGCCGCAGCCAGAACCTGAAGTGCCGGTAAACAATGTCACTTAATTGATGAAAATCATCAGATTTCATCACAATTATGTGTTTCATTGATAACTCTTTACAATGTATGCTTCCGTTAGTTTTCCATCAAAGCCTCATTAATATTAATCTATCTAAATAGTAATAATATATCTAAATGGTAAATTAAAACATTTATTTGCCTGCTCAGACGATGTATGTAAAATATCCAGCAAAATATACTTTGCTTTAAAAAATTGAGAAAATATTTTCGAAAAAACAGAGACGGCAATAAGTATGTTCAAACATCATTACATCAAGGTGATGAGAAATAGAGCGTTTCTTTTTGCAAGTACAATGGGTAATAATGACACAACACTATTAAAAATAAAACAATATGAGCACAGGCAAAAAAAAACTCCAACTCAGCCTAGCTACCTCATTTCGCTTGAATGTTTTTTGTAGGTTATATACTTGACTGAAGATATTAATACCCATTTAATACCATAACTATTTTAAATAAAAGTAAGGAAAAAAGTAGCTTTTCTTCAGAGAACCTGTCAATCAATAGGGACATTAAAAAAAACATGACTGTCAGATCTGTCATAACGTTTTCTCGAACGATATCTTTGAAATTAATTAGGGCTTTGCTAAAATCTTTAATTTAGGGAAACACATTTATTCAGCTCCATTCGGGTTTCGCTGAACGATTTCGGTCACCACTAATACAGATGAGCATCTATCAGCCGCGTACAGCTTCGTAAGAATGAGAAAAGACGTACCTAATAGCATCTTGTCACCGCTGAAACGCTGAGTACGGCCTCGCAATAGAGCGAAATCCCGAGGCCGCCAAACCGTATTATATTTTTGAGAAACAAAATGTATCTCAGCGAGTTGTTAGGTAGCTTTTGCGGTAGGCCATAGGCCATAATATCAATGCAGTGGCTTAAATAAAAATATTGGAAATATTTTATATCGAATAGCGCTATGCCGCCGCGTTTGAAGCATTCGCAAGCTTTCCCGCGCAAGCTACACAGATGCGGAAAGCTGAACGGATGCGTACGCATCTTCATATAAAATTGTTGTTTTCTATGGCCATTAGCTGAATGAAACTGAATAAATTACCTTAAAAATATATATTTAAAATAATACCTTAAAAAAGCCTGTTTCTGCAACCTGAATAATATAAAATAAAATGCCTTGAAAATGATGCCAACATAAATTTTGAAGAAATTTGTAATCATGTACCTATTTAATGATAGAAGTATGATATGACAGAAAAGTAAGAAAACTTATTTTAGTTTTTTTTTAAACCAACTTATAGCCAATAAAATAATCTTTTTCAGTTGGCTCCTATGCAAGTTGCCGAAGATGAAGTCCAAACTCTGCCGGCTGTGAATGTCGACCGGCGAGTACTGCTCACACAGGACGCCCAATACCGCTTTAAGCTAAGACAAATCCGCAAGAAAATGACGCCGCCTCTTATGGAAGACCAACATGAGGATTCAGTTGGAGACGAGCTTGACAAACCGAGTAACTTCAAGAACTTACCAGATAACGCGCAGATTGTTAGAGGGACGAGTAGTGTATCGGAACCTGGAGCTATAGAAACTATCGATAGACTGCCATTTGGGGCAATTATGGCGATAGTCACCTCCTACAAGTATTCTATTAACACTTGGACCCCTGGTATTGTGGATTTTGTTGTCGATACCGCTAAAAGACTTTATGAAAATAAACAACAGAAGTTCCAACTAGCTCCCGTGCATGTTATACCGAAAATTGCACTTGGACATCAGGTTGGTTTTAGAATGTTTCTCATCTGGTACTCATTTAAATAGTATCTGTTATGCGTTACGTATGTCCAGTTTTTTCAAAGATGTTTTTTTGCTAATTCATGACTTTTTCTTTTCATTTCAGGCGTACCATGCTAACATAGATGTAGTGGGTGAAGGTGCTAGCTGGCAAATGGAAGACGTTTTGACTCGGAAATTCTTCCACAAATATGACAGGGGAATGATTACAACTGCTTCATACAGCTGCGCATTCTTTAAGAGGAACGGACTTTATTACCTATTTGACGGCAGCCCGTGTAATGCAATGGGCTTGAGAGATGAAAATAGCAGTAAAGGAAAAGCTTGCTTTTTACGTTTTAAAACGTTACACGATCTTGTGAGCAGGTAAATAGCTTAGTTTTTGCGTTTAGTAGTTATTCTATACGTATTCAAGGTGGACTGTTTTTAATGTCACCTGAAGGGAAAGTGCTATAAATAGAGGAGATAGCAAATTATGCTTAAAGGAAACATTCTGTTATTTTTTGAAAGATGCTCACTTCACTCGGAATTCGTATGGGCTCTAATACGAAAAATAAACACATTGTAATTTTAAGGTATCAATTTATCTATATTAATATTATCAAGCTGAAGAGTTTGTTTGTTTGAACGTGCTAATCGCAGGAAAAATTGGTCCGTTTCGAAAAATTCTCTCACTTTTAGATAGCCCACTTATTGAGGAAGGTTATAGGCTATAATTTGCCGCGATAACCGACGCACACGCAGGTGCAGCCACGAGCAAAAGCTAGTGAATCGTAAGGATCAAATGACAATTGAATTCATAAAAGGAAAACCATAAAATTAAACAACAAAATTTAATCTGTGAAATAATGTCGCGTTTTATCATTTAATTTATTCGATTCCCGGGTTAACGGCGCGTATTTAAAAAATGAACTAGAATGCAGGTTTATTTCTTTAAAAAAATAAAGGAATTTTCCCTACGAGCATTTAGAGTATCTCCTCCAGTATTTAGAGTACTGTCCCTCCAAGTAGCATTAAAAAACTCCGTGTAAGAAATACCAATCATACCTACTATTCAGTTATTGGTGTATTCACCACCTTGGTTTTTTACACTAAAAACAGTGGATTAAGCCCCACTTAAATAAGTTAAAATGAAAACTGTTGGTATATAGACCGCCGCAGTACTAATAAGTTATATTATTTTACAGAGTCAATTATAATAAGGACGGTAGATCAGATGATCAACAGTTTATCCTGAGTAGAATTTTAGTCAGGAGACTTCTAAAGGAACCTCGAACTAAATTGCCTGAAGATTATGACTACGAAACTGGCAAACCAAAGTCCAAAAAATCAAAAACGACAATCGTCGAAGCCGCCGATGCTGAACGGGAGAAACGCAGTTCAGTTGATGCGCACGAGGCAAAGAGCCAGACCGCAGTCGGTTATCAGCTTGTTGATGGAGTGTATAGAATTGAAGGAACCACGTCATTGAACTTCAGAAAACCAAGTTCAGATGTAAAGTCATGTCACTTTGTTAGTCTTATCGCAATGTTAATGGCAGCAATGCATCCTATTAGAACATGGGACCATGTCATGGTCGACACGTGCATTGAAAAAGGTCTAGAAATACACGAGAAAGCCACAAACCTTAACGTTTGCGAGAAGAGAGTTATTAAAAATGTTATTTTAGATGGTAAATTCATAAATATCAACATCAAAAAAATTATCGTTGTCAATGAAAATCCTGAGAAAAGGTTAGAACAATATTTGAAAGCAGTTTTAAAAAGACTTCGTTACGTTATAATTAGATATCCTCAGTGTAGTATGGTAATATGTCAGACTGAAGGATATTACCACCTATTTGACCCTTACCCACCACCAAGTGAAGATGTAAAGGAAGAAGAGAAGACCAATAAACCTTCTCGGAAAGGAAATGCAGTTGCCTCTTGGACATTGTATCGATCTATAGAGGCACTCATTCGACGAATAAGAAAAGTTTTACCCGGAAAAACAGCGGAGAGTCCTGAATTTTACACTTTCGAGTTGACTTCAGTAAAGTCGGCACCTAGACATTCCGCTCTGAATTATAGACTAAGTCCATTGTTCAGACCCGATGATAATCCTAACTTACCATATTTGAAGCGTAGAAGAATAAGGCCCATAGTGGATGAAAAGATGTACTGGTTAAATATCGCAGCAGTACCGTGGTCTCGAATGAGTGCCATGAATGACTTAGGTCTTGAACGCAAAACACCGAAAACTATGTGGAAAGATTGGGACATCGAATTCCCTGGTGATCTGTATTCCTTGTGGGGTACTATACATCCATTGGACAAGAGATTCGACGAACCATTACGTGGAAAGCAATATCTTGCAACAAGTGTAGTAGCCATTGCAATGACCCAGGCATGTAATATCAGCGCCTGGACCAGTGGATTCCTAGATGGAATAGTGAATGGCGGTAATGAGTATCACAAAAAATGTGTAGCTAAAATTGGGTCTTCACCAAACCATGAAATTGTTCTATCCGATTTGGACAACAAGTTTGACGAAATGTATCCATTCTCATTCACAGTTAAATTTGAGAAAATTATATTCGGCTTTATGTACAATATTTTACCTGATCGTTTCAACTTAAGTAAGGCGTTGGTCTATTTCTTCGAGAAGAATACTCTTGGAATACTTATCAGCCCCACTAAAAACTTGGCATTTGGAAAGACGGGCTCATCGTACTTTATGTTTGATTGCCAAAGTTACGGTGCGCCAATATTTAGCCCTGGACAAGGATCGGCATATATATTGAAATGTGAGAGCCTCAATAGACTTATTTACTGTATGACAATAACTTTAAATATTCGGAGACATGGACAACAATTTCATTTATACAGTGTAGCCGTAACAGTTTCGGAAAAATCTAAATAAACTTGTTATATATATTTGAGTTTTACTAATAATGCTATAAACCCTTTGCTTTTTTTTAATAAATATATGTGGACAACATCACATAAATTGCTCCGAATCCAATGTAAGTAGGTAGCTAAAGCACTTGTATTGGAATCAGAGACAACGAAGGTACCACAAACACTCAGACCCGAGACAATGTAGAAAAGTCTTTTTTCTACATTGACCCGTGCGGGGATCGATCCCGGGACCTCACGCTAATTACCAATGTGCGCGATGTGCTGCGGGTTCGATCCCCGCATGAGACAAGCATTTGTGTGACAAGCGCTTGAAACCACAAATGCTTTTTACAAGTCTGAACAGCTAGCGGCATGGGAGATGTTATATTAGGGTCATTTTTAGGTAATCATATTATTGAATATATTAGTTAACGCATATTATGATACCATACCTATTACTAGGTATTAGTCAAATATTAGTAAATAGATTCATTAATAGCTACTCAATCTAATATTGATACCTTCTTTTATTCTCTGAATATGAAATATGCCTATTACCAATGATATTATAACTTATAATATCATTGCCTATTACAGAAGTAAAACTGTGATAAAATTTTAATTTTCCTTCATACTTTAACAGGCTTAGGAGTGATTATGTTGGCGTATTTAAAAAGTTAATCAAAATCAAAAATCGGCAAATAGTAGGTAATAGACTAGCGAGCAAGGTGAGTCGCACAGATTATAGCCTCGCTATTACGCGTCCCTAATATTTGACTAATACCTGGTAACCTATTACTTTACATTCGCGTATCCTAATATTAATATACGTGGCTTGTATTATAATACCTGTACCTATTATGAATATATTAGTTACACCTCTAGCATGGCGACACCTTGAAAACCGGTGTGTACCTACACTATTCGGACGCGGAGATCGAAACGTTTAAAAATATTCACACATTTCTTCAGTTTTATATTATGTTGGTACAAATTGACTTGTAGGTATTTTGAGTTACACAGAACTCGGATTGAATCCACATATAGGGAGTTTGACAACTAAGTGCTTAAACCACTGCGCCAATCATGTCCAAAAATTGATATTTTAATAGTCATCTTTCTAACTTATCAATCGGATAATATCTCGATCAATTATTTCAAGTAGGTAGCATTATCCTAATCGTAATTTTTCTTATAAAATTGAATTAGTAAACTTTAATTATTAAAACTTGATAGTCTTGGGAACATAACCTATAAAACCACGTTTTGAATGTTTACAATAAGTATGCAGTGAAGTGGCGACATCTATTTTGAAGTATGAAAATCCGAAGACGATTACCTAGTTTGAAAATTTAAATTTTAGGTCCTGTATATGGTAGTCACTCTTATTATATTTGGTCACAAAAACTAGAATGGTCTCGGGAATACGGAACCTCCACAGATTGTGCTTAATAACTGGTGTGATTAAGTTGATGCACCTCTATCGTGCGATTCATTCTTTGAGTATTTAGAGAGGAACTTCGTCATAACTTTAATACCTACTGTTCATACAGACATTTATTAAATTCCTAGATATTTTTTTCCTATGTGCTTTTATTTTGCTAGCGTATTAAATAAGTTGCTAGGGTACCTCTACCTAGGGTCAGTTCGCCTGTTCGCGTCCACCCCCCAATTCGCGTCCATTTTACGGATCTCCGTTTGAAAACTCTCGAAATTAAGTATACTAACACACCAATCAGCCGAAAAGTCATTACCGCCAATACCTCAATGTATAAGAGGCACGCACATATAGACAAAAGTTCCCTGCCCCCAATCAATCCTGTGTAAAAAAATAAGTTTGTGACGGCTGTTCAACAAGAGAGCGCGGATGCGCGGAATTCTAAGACAAAAGTTGTAGGCAGCGGTGCGTTTGAAGGTAAGTATTTTATTGTTTTATGTGTATTTTGGATACGTAGCGGTTTCTATGAGTTGATAATGATAAAAAGAATTATATTAATTATGGATTTGCTTATATTTTTTATAGTGAACAGTTAAAATAAGGTGGACGCGAATTACTACACCGAATTTATAAAATTTCCACTTTGCGTCCGCAGTGGACGCAAATCATACCTGCAGGGAATAACAACAAAACCAAATCGCGTCCACTATTTTTATTCATTCTTTCAAATGATTTGTTTGTATTGTTTGTAACAAGAACAGAAAAAAAAACTTTAAAACACCCTCAAACGGTTGGTAATACTGCTCCAAAACAAAAAAGGAAATACATCCTCTTCAAGAAGTTACAAAGAAATTGAGAAAGAAAATTTACCAGCCGTGGAACGTGTGAAATGTCCTGAATGTGACGATACACTAATTTCAGATGTAGAAGACGACGAAGAGAAAAACATTGGCTGTGACAAGTGTATTAGATGGTATCATCAGAAATGCACTCGTTTAGTAGGATTAAGTTATTTAGAGGCCAAAGATAAGTCTTTTGAATATGACTTACGTGTCATTAATTAAAATTCTAGGGCTATAATAACATACCTTGTCTCATAATTTATATAAAGATTTAAAATTTTTTTAGTAGTAGGATTAGACAAAATTATTGTATTGTTTTGTCTATACGATATAGCCAAAGACTTATTATTAATCAAGGCTGATTGTTAGTTTACAGAACAGATTAAAATTACTATTTACTTACGACATAAGTAGGTACCTAATTTGTTTTAAAATTTATTTATTTATATAAATTCACTCACAGCTATCAATAAAGGATTTTAACCCAAGGCGACAGCGTAACTACTTTAAAAATAACAAATTTATAGTTCTATCAATGTTTAGAAGAATAAATAGGTGTTTTTATTTTCTTTATAGTGATTTGTTAATGTTAAAATGATAATTTTTAAATAACTATAATTCTTTAATAAATAAATTATTAAAATCCAATCTCTCTTGACATTATCTTAAAAATATCACCCCTTTATTCCTTTTCTAAGGTGGACGCAAAGTGGTCCAACGGGTGGACGCAAATTGGATTTTATGGACGCAAACTGGGTAAATCGCCTAATTCTGATGTTTTCCTTTTTTAAAAAAAAACCACAAGGTGTTTCGAACAAAACTAAACGTAAACTTAAAATAGACTATTTTGATGAACACATTACATAAACTTTTCATTGAAATTACTGCTGGAACATTTTTATTTTCTCCTTCAAACTTGCCAACTGCACTAAGTGGACGCGAACAGGCGAAATGACCCTATATAAAATTACAAATATGCTATATAAATAGGTATTTGTCGGCTATTTTGTAGATTCAAGTCGCGTCTGATTTTGTAGGGCTGAGGTTCATTGGTCGTTACACTTATCGGTTTTACTGTACCTAGCAACCTAATCTGGTGCGGCATGTTGTCAACCGACGTCCGACTGTTTGTCCAAACCGCATTGTTATCACCCTACGCCACAGTATCGATTTATGGTATTTTTTATGTATTTGGAAGGTTCCAGACTTCCAGATGAAGTCAATAGCTACCGTTTATTCATAGCATTTCTATATTTTAATGATGGATGTTATTTGACTATTTCAATAAATAGAGGTAGTAGTAGGAAGGAACCTACATTGCTACAGGTACAACTTGAATTACCTATAGGGTGAAATATTTTATTTCAATGGTAATTAAATGTAGCTACCTACTTAGCTATTAGAAGCATGTTTATAAACTAATTATATGGATTTTGTGATGCAGCAATTGTGGGAAACCATACAAAAAGCAAATTGAGACTAGCTCGTCTTAACATCTCTAATTTTTGTGTACTGTTCATTGGGCACAAACTAAAAGAACCACTAAGATATATAGTTTTTAAATATAGACATTGGTTTCCTTTTCAATGAATACTACTAAAAATTTCTGCTGAAGACTATACACAACATCCTAAGTGTTGAACAAGAGTAACTCGCTTAAAAGTAAGTGAATAATAATGAAAGGCAGAGATATTACAAACAATTAAAATCTATTACATTTGAAATCATTTAAGACTAATTGCACACTTGCATTAGCTAGGGTTTCAGAGTAAAATGAGTTTCAAGTACCAAATGAGTGTCTTGAAGGTATACTTTGGTAAGATAGTTTCCTACTTTCTTACTCCAAATTAAAACTTGGTAATTTGTATGATTATGTAAAAGTAAGAACAACAAAGGCAAAGATCAATGAGTAAAATGAATGTGACATGTTCATTTTATCAGTGATTTTATTATAACTGTAAAAACCTTATACATAATGTACTTTTGTTAAATATTAGTTTTATCACTCTGGGCCTTATTCAAGATCAGGTAAATTTTCATCATCCGAATCTGTTTCTATATCATCAAAAGACGGTTTTTCAGCCTTGTCGCCTCCACCGCCGCCCATTGTCCGGAGCATTTCTTCTATGTCATAAGAGTTACCTCCACCGTTCTCTTCTTCATCATCTTCGTCTTTCCACTTATTAAAATCTACCTTGAGGTAATGTGGTTTTTTCTTATCTTTAGTTAGAGATGGCCAGTAAGGAGCATCCTTCTTTTCTTTGAGAAGAATCATTTCTATGCACCTGCCTTTATTTACGAAAGCGCTGGTTTCTGGGATTACAGCGTCATACAATTGTATAGTCACCTCATTAACTCTATTGTCTGAAGCATTGACGCCTTTAAAATAAACCCGGTCCTTTTCTATTTTAATTGTAGGATCTTTAGACTCGATGCTGAATGTGAGAAAAACGTCTTCTTTGCGCTGAGCCCATAAAACGGGAGGAGGCACTGGTGTTTCGTTAGACATGTCTAATTGTGTTAATTTAATCGCGTTTAGTCCTTTTGAACAAGGAAATTAATTAACGTAAACTTCTAGACTAGATTTACTATTCGACTCACGAAAATTGATAGTCTTTCTATGCCGCTGCGCCGCTGCCTCGCCGCCGCACCGATTCATTTATGGAAAACGGGTGCACAGATTCAAAATGGCCTTCCATTCATTACAGTATCTGTTTCAATAATTTTCGTTAATCGATTAACTCGACTAAAATATCTACTCTTACAAAATAATTATGAAATTCTGAAGAAATAATCGCTTTGAAGTCGGTTTTTTTTTGTCTAAAAGTTTGTTTATTTTTCAATTTTTAGTTCAATAAATCGTAGTAAGTTGAACTTCTTCTTAGAATTATTATTCAGTACCTGGATCACCGAGCCCTGCTCGTTTTTTTATGGTAGTGTGTTTTTTAGAAATAATATTTAAATACGAATTACATACTGATGAAACGAGGAAGTATGAATAATATTTTTCGAACTTACCGACATAATAATAAAAAAATGTGAACTGGTTATCAAAATCATGAGTGCAATTAGTTTAATATTTTATAATGGAAACAAATACTTATTTTTTAACAGCTTATCAATAAATAAAAAAAAAATTAAAATTAAAAAATTGTTTTAGAGACTAAATTATCATGGCGTTTAAATCAAGCTGTACTAAATCTGACAATATAAATCATAATCCAGCGGATTAAGATCGGGGCTAGACGACGGCCAGTCTTCAGCTCTGATGAAGTCCGAAACGTTCGTTTCCAACCAAGACTTCGTAGAACGAGCTTTATGACCCGGTGCCGAGTCTTGCTGGAAGGACCATTCTTGGTTATTGAAGATTGTTAAGGGACTTCACTTCCTTCTCAAGAATGGTATCTTGATACCCTTGTGCCGATGTTTAAATACCTTTTTCACAAAAGTATGGCTCAGTCACTCTTTCATAGCTAATAGCCCACCAAACCATCACTAAAGTTGGATAGTGCGCACGTTGCACTTTGTCGGCTAATTGGGAAACTTTCTTAGAGCTGTGAGCATAAATACGGTCATTTTGTTTGTTAAAAAGTTGCTCAATTGTAAAAAAATCTCATCCATAAACAAAATGTTTCTGTGACCTCCTTTTGCGTACCGCTTCAGTAGTTGTTTTGATTTTACCACCCTATTCTTTTCTAAATTATCAGTTAAGAAATGACCAGTACGTCTCTTATAGGCTGCAAGTCCTAAGTCATCTTTTAAAATACGTGTCATGGTTCTAGGTGCTATCTTCATCTCCCGAGAAAAAAATCTTTTGCTTTCGGACAGGATTTCTTCGAATTCTTTCCCTTACTGCTTTGACCACCGTTTTCGTACGAATACTACGTGGACGGTCTGATTTTTTTCTGTCACTAACAGAGGAGGTCTCATTGTACCTATTAATAGCCCGACACACATTTTACTAATACCAAGCGTATGGAGATTTTAAAAATTGCATTTGGCTCCATACCTACTGAAATGTATAATGCAATCACAGCGATTCGGTTCTCTTTATCACCCCATTTTAATATCGCAAAATATTGTACAATGTATTAGCGCCAAAATGAGAAAACACAATGAACAATCATATAAAAATGACAGATTCCAAATTCAAATGTAATATTTTGTTTATTTTGAATTGTAACAGTATTGATGGCCGTATATACAAGAATTGCTTGTTTAAAGATTTAAGATTACTGAAAACACGGATAAAACGACATTTTCTGAAAATGAATCCTAGCTAGATCGATTTAACGTCCCCGAAACTCCCTGCATACAAAATTTTATGAAAATCGTTGAAGCCGTTTCCGAGATTCAGATTATATATATATATACAAGAATTGCTCGTTTAAAGATATAAGATTATGTAGCACCAAGGAGTTTATATTTAGTATACAACCTCCTTGTGTAGCTGTAGGTAGACCGATGTATTTTTACTTTTTACCCTTAGGGATTTGATATCTTTCCATCAGCACAATTCGGAATATCACGTTCCCATAATATTTTATCAAAGAAGTTATCCTCCAACTCCTAACCGTTAAGGAATAGGTATCTTCCATCACCAGTTTATCAACATGACGACACATATTTTGCATAACTTTTGAAAAAACTTGAAACACATCAAACATGCCTATAACATTGAGGTTTGCCCTCGACTTCACTGGGATCCATCATCCTGACTTGTTAACTGGTGAACTGCGAGTAATGCCGCGGGTTATATCTCTATTTTTAGTTCCGAGCTCATATATATACTATATTTTTCCGGCATTGTACCTAACCTATGTATACATCCATGGTGTCAGCTGCGTCCATAAAAAAATCTATCAATTTGATATTGATAAATTATAACATACGCATTCACACTCACAAACTTTCGCCTTTTTTTGTTTTATTGTATCAAAGTTTTCTATTATTCCATTATTTCTCGTTTTCTTTTATCATTTGACTAATGAAAAGGTGGATTTGGGCAATTTAACTATCCTATCTCTTTTTTCTAATGGAATTATGGCCCACACACTTGGACCAAATACTACTACAGTGCGTGTTAAATCGGCCGCGGCCCAGACCGAAAATGATGTTTGTCGACATGCGTGGTTAAAAGGTTAATAAGCACTAATTAGTTAACATTCAAAACAAGTAGATTAGGTACAATTAAAAAGCCAGAAAAAAAATCTAAAGAAGCCAATATTAGGATGACAAAATTCAAATAGGATGTAGGTAGACCACGTCCGTCAAACAGTTAAATATACCAATTACCAAGCCAAAGTACCAAAAACCGCCAAGTGCGAGTCGGACTCGCGCACGAAGAGTTCTGTGCCATAATCTATCTAAAACGCAAAAAAGTCACGTTTGTTGTATGGGAGCCCCTTATTTAATACTTTATTTTTAAATAAAAAAAACTTTTTTTTGTAGATAATATTTGTTGCTATAGCAGCAACAAAATCAGATCGTCTGTGAGAATTTTAACAGACTATCAAGTATTACGGTTCATGAGATACAGCCTGTAGCAGCCTGTTGGCAGACGGACAGAGTATTCTTATCAATAGGGTTCAGTTTTACCTTTTGGGTATGGAACCCTAAAAATTATGAAAGTAGGTACCTACCCGGTACCTACCATTTGTTTTAGGTTTTAGAAGTGCAAACCTTGTAATTTTTTTAAGCTTTGTTCTTTAATTATTTAACTAGGTACTAATAAATTAAAACCATGTTTAGCTATGGGTAACTAACATATATATTTTAAAAGTAGATACCACAGTTCAGACCACAGTGATTGACAAATTTGATAATTTACATTATTCATGGACCGGAAAACAGATTAATGATACCTAATTAGTATCTAAGAGATAAATCACAGCTTTACTAATTACTTTTAAGGAATAAGTTAAAAGTTGGAAATGCACATAAAATGTATAATTACATTGAGCATTCATAAACCACTTGCCATCTTATAGCACTTTCCTGTATCATGTTTCTTATAACTTTCAACATATTTATGAACACTGAGTAATTAACAATTATTAATTGTTTGAAAAGACTACTGTATCACTTACTACCTAAAAAACCGTTTATTTAAGATTCATAATAAACACATTAAAAGGTAGGTATCTATATCTATTTAGGGCACAATCTAAATGCGCAACTGCCTTGCTACAAACAATAAAATAATTATGTTGAACAAATGTTCTAAATACAGTTCCCCACATTTTGGTATATTCCACTGTTATATTATGTATATTGTAGTATTTTGTATGTGGGTGATACAAGTTCACTTGTATATTAATATAAATCGTATTTATTCACCTTTTCACACATAGTTCCAAAGTGAACAAATTACACTAATTTTGTTTACTCATTTCACCTGGGTTATATGACTCGGATGAACAAAGTGGAATATACTATTTACGCTTATAAATAATTATAATCTTAACAGTTGTTCAACACATTTGTAAATTAAACAACTATGTTAATATTTTAATAACGTAGCAAGTACTTACATAAAATTTGGCAAGGACTTACTCTACTTATGACCTTTATTAGGCATTAGTTAAATGAACATTTTTACATAATTAATGTAAATATTAAGGACAAGGCGCATAGTTTTCCATAATACATTCATTCACTAACTTACTTCTACCTGGCAGTTAAATAATGGACAAATTTATGTTGATTAAGTATCTTTATACTAAATATCATTTATGTAGGTACATATTATTTCCCTTTTCAAGTAAAAGAAGCTGTACATGCGATATACATAAATGCAATTTAATTTCGTGGGTTGTGTGTTGATAAAATATAGTAATTTTCGAAGAATCTCTTTTAAAAAATGGTGAGTTTCAAGTGACGATTTTATTTCTGTGTCATAATAATTTATATATTACATCCAATAAATAAGTCAATAATCAACTATGATAATAAAGACACAACAGTCCGTAAACAACAATTATTAATATAGAAATCCTTTAGGATAAGTAATAAAGAGTGTTTCCACATACCGTGAAATAAGGAAGTAGAAAATATTAAGTATGTCTATTTAATTTAAATAGATCACCATTATATAAACAGAAATCCGATAAATCTGACTTAACGAAGAAGATGGAGAGTTAGTTCGTTGATAGAAGAAATTACAGGTCAGGTCAGGTTTGATTGTTTCCCGAAGTTACGTTGATCGCGACGTTAAACCTCCATCTTCTGTTCAGCACATAACTGATATGTTTAAACAACTTCCGGCTGAAAAACTACAAATTCTTTGACAAGTGTATCAGATGATTGCCAGCAACTCTGTGAACAAGTGAAGATGAGGACGGAAAGGAAGTGTAGGTGTGCTAGAGCTGCGTTGCTAGGCAACAAGCGCAATGTTTCGGCGAACTCCGGTACTAGTTGCAACTCGCAAATGAGGCGGGAGCCACAGCGAGTACAGATCGTCGGTGCACTGGGCGACTCGGGGGTGCTTGCTGTGCTCGGCAATGGAGCTCCGAGAACAGGGGACTGATCCCTGGTATATCTGTAAATAATTAAATGAAGCTTAAGTGCAACCTTACAAATAATGTCTGGTTTTTTTGGTAGTAATTTCATGTTAGTGCTTATACTTCATATTATAAAGCCAGTCAGAATAGTATAACACTTTTTCTACCTGAGTATTTGTCCTGGATTTTCCCGCAGGCGAGTGAGGAAAGCATGGAATAGTCTGTCTCCGTGTAACGGAGCAGCCTCCTCATAGGGCTCCTCATCAGAACCCCCTGCTGCACCGCCGGCTCCAACACGGTCACCGCCACCGCCATCTAATTCTAAAATGTAAATAGCCATACACATAATTCCAGTTATTGAAGTTAGGTGTCGCATGAATTTTAATTGAATCGTCAATCACAGCACAAGTTATATTATTCAAACAGAGAGCTACTGCACTAGATAAATTCATACATATGTTCGTATTCATACATATATAAGTACAACTTACCATTCTCCCTTTTATATTTACTGAGCAATGCATTGGCTCTATCATCATTGCCAGTTGAGTATTTCCATTCTTCTTCAACATATATAAATTTCGGCACAAATTGTAATGGTCCACACATAAGGCGGCTTCTAAAATCATGAGGCAGTTCTGCAGTCTGAAAAAAAGTAACAAAAGCATACATATTTGAAAAGTGCATATTATAAGTGATTTAATCATTTTATATGGTGAGAACAATGGCTCCCTTATTATTAACAGTTTCTAAAAAACCATAAAAAAATGACATTTACTTGATGCAGTAATGCTTCAACATCGTTGGTTGGTGCTGTAGGGGTATCTACAGAAACCAGTCCTGGTTCATCTCCTCCCTCTAGCTCAGCTGCTGCCGCTGGTGCTCCTATAGCACCCACAGCTCCTAAATATAATAAAAAAGAATTTACATATTAAATTTTAATGTTTTCTATCCATCTAGAAGAGCCTTTATGTGCGGCACACTGTCACTAATAGTTACCTTTAGTGACACATATATAGGAAGCTATTCAATCAACAGGGATTTTTTTTTCGTCCAAAGTACCTAGTTAGTTTAAAATATTTTAAAACTGGCCATTATCTAGAATTTTCAATCTATTGTAAGATACAGTTTTATGATTATAAATATAAATCATAAAATTAAGCCTAGTATAAATTACCTTGCATAGGAGACATATTTGCATTGTGTGCATCAAATACTTGAAGATTTCCAAAAACTTGTTCAACAGTTTCTAATTCAAAAGAGTTACTTTCTTCATCCTCATCAGAATTTCTGCTAAATTTAAGATAAATTACTAGAGGTAGGATACATAAATAATAATATAAAAATATAATAATCAATGGTGATAAAGGCAGCGGTATGGACTGGGCTGGGCACAAAGGCTGGTTTCAAAGAGCTGCAGGATACTGCATCATGGATTGACTTGTGCAAAGCCCATAACAGTCATAGGATGAGAAAAAAAAATCATAAATCAGATGTTTTTGAATACCTCTGCATAGCATTATTGGGGCTAGGAGCATTATCAATATTCATTAAATTTCCATTGGCAGTGTCATTGTCATTTTCATCCCACTCATCAGCACCCGTACACCATGACAGGTTTGCGTCAGCACTAGGTATGGCTACAATTGCACTTGACTCATTTGCAGATTTGTCTTGATACTGGCTTCGAACACATAACCAACTGGAAAATTGGTCAGCTTTAAAATCTTAACCGTCGTACTTATCATGGAATATGATTTATCTCATTTATTATTATCAGATGTAATATAAAATTTACCTTTCAGACTGAATCCAACAATTTGGATTTATACAAGCGAAAACGTACAAAGTTCGGTGATACACCGAATTATCAAGGGGCGCATAGCATTGTATGACAAGTAGCCTATGTAATCCACATAAAGGACATTTAGAAGCAAACTGTAGATTTTCCAAAGGTGGCCAGTCCTGAACAAAATAAAAATACAATTTCAAAACAATGCCACAAAATGTGGTCGATATTGATTTTATATTTTTAATTTGATCGTACTTACGGGCAATCCACCTATTTTGTTCACCGTATAGTTTAATAATGTATGATTTTTATCACCAATCGCTTCATCTTCGTAGCCTAAATATATTTTCCCTTGTTGCTTTGCCATTATTTCTTTTTCAGATTTCAGATGATCAGATCAATGAATCGTATAAGCGAAATGTCAAAGATAACTTTTTTATTGGAGGTTAGACGTTTCGGCGCTTGCAACGGTGCCTTTTCAACAGTTAAATTATAGCAAACATTTTTAATTATTTAATCACCACTTGGTCTTTTTAGCCTTAAAATGTAGAATGTTATAATTAAAAATATTTTTTACTAAATAAAGGTTAGTTACTGCTGACGTTAATAACCTGTAAATTAAAACACATGCATGTTATCACATTCGTAGTGACTCCCCGATCCGCCTTCGCTGAAACAGGAATTTCATAATGTAATTGTCTTTTGTTCAATATCTTCATCATAACCCACTTTATCCTTCTTACTTAGTCTTGCGAGAGCGTTTTTTCTATTTCCGTTCCCACGATGTTCTTTGCAATTCCAATCAAACCACAAACTTCTTCGTCTTTTATAAATAGGTAGGTACCTACCTACTTACCCGTGGTACTTAATTGCATAAATGTTTGTCGCATACGGTCAATACGGTGATCAAAACCGCAGCATGTCTAGTTGGAGTGGTGAGTGTGGTGACCTAAGAAACAAGGCTACTGCAGTCAGCAGCATAAGGCGATGAACACAATCTGATTTCCAAAACGCCTAAACGCAATAAATTTATCCTTCATGTTATGGATATATTCTATCGTGTTTTGTAAAATGATCGTGTTCATCAACTTTTGTTACTGACTGTATCTACCCATTGGCTATACGTACAGTCAATTGACTATATTAAAAAATGGTTCTATTGTGGAAAATGTCAATGCCATTGATGTATTCAGATTTATTTGGTTACTTAAATGGAGCACACACCACGAACAGATTTAACAAGTTAAAAAGCAATGTTAATCAGCTGATACAAACTAGGTCATAAACAAAATTGTCCTCGAAATGATGTATGCGAAATATTTTTAACTAAATCGACCTACGCAGTTGCATAATTGTTTGTTAAAACCCAAACTAACCAACAAGTTTTGGGAATCACGTCTTGCAAAATCCATGACTGTTGCACTTAAAAGGATTCGCCGTTACGAAAAGTATAAAGTTCAACGACGCATGACGTCATGTAGGTAAGTACCTATATGAGGTGTCGTCTTTGAATTATGTAAGTAGTACGCATAGATATTACATGAACCAGGATGAATAGTTGCGCTATTAAAAAATCATATTATACAGGGACAGATATCGAACTCTTACAGGTCTATCGCGGTGTTTCCATATCCGTTACTAGGCGTCAACGCATTCGCAGACTGCACGGATAGCCGACCTAATGACCACTGTGCGCGACGTGCTGCGGGTTCGATCCCCGCATGAGACAAGCATTTGTGTGATCCATAAATGCTTGTTCCAAGTCTGGGTGTTCTTTGTGCATGTGATTTGAATGTTTGTGAAACCCCCGCGACATAAGGATAAAATTACTTAGTGTAGGGCGTCGTTTAAAAAGAAAATATATATATAATACGTAGCTAGTATAAAGTTCGACAGACAATACTTAGATACCTACCAATAGTGCCTTGAGTCAACCTTAATGGATATTAAATTTCTTCACTAGGACATGGGCTTTTTCCATTGATCTTGTTTATCTATACTTATAATAAATCTGTAGAAGTGAAAATTCTGTACATTGAAAATATCAAAAAAATTAATGGCGGGGTGTGTTACTAGACCGACACCGAACCCAAAAATGTGATTAAAAAATTTTTTGTCTGTCTGTCTGTCTGTCTGTTTGTTCAGGTATCACGCAAAAACTACCGATTCGATTTCGATGAAACTTGGTATAATTGTTCTTTAATTTCCTGGGCACCACACTGGGTAGTTTTTATCCCGGAAAAGTATATACAATAAAAAACAAACTTAATTTTGCGGTTCGATCCCTAGACCCGAATACTGTACCAACCGCAAATAATAAGTTTGTCGTAGGTTACGTCACCCGTAGTGGAGTTCAATAAGGGGCGCTGCACACGGCCAAGTAACTATTTATTAATCTGTGACACGGCTAAGATACTATAATTATTTATCTATACTTTATATATATTATATATTATAAAGCTGAAGAGTTTGTTTTTTTGAACGCGCTAAACTCAGGAAGTACGGGTCCGATTTGAAAAATTCTTTCACTGTTAGATAGTCCACTTATTGAGGAAGGCTACTTTTCTTTTGGAAATCTTTCCCCTAAGGGGGTGAAATAGGGGTTGAAAGTTTGTATGGGAAGTTCGGTATTTTCAATGATAGACACATGAAATATCGTATACGGGTTTCTGAATAGAAATAAATAAAGATGTATTTCAGCGATTTTAAAAATCATCCCCCTAAGAGGGTGAAAAAGGGGTTGGAAGTTTGTAGGCATATGAATTGTGTCGTTTTCAAAGATAGACACATTCAATTTCATACAAGGGTTAGAAATAAATAAGATGTATTTCCGAGATTTTAGAAATCTACCCCCTAAGGGGGTGAAATAGGGGTTGAAAGTTTTTATGGGTAGTTCAGTATTTTCAATGATAGACACATGAAATTTCGTATACGGGTTTCTGCATAGAAATAAATAAACACGATTTCAGCGATTTTAAAAATCATCCCCCTAAGAGGGTGAAAAAGGGGTTGGAAGTTTGTAGGCATATGAATTGTGTCGTTTTCAAAGATAGACACATTCAATTTCATACAAGGGTTATTAGTTAGAAATAAATAAGATGTATTTCCGAGATTTTAGAAATCTACCCTCTAAGGGGGTGAAATAAGGGCTGAAATAGTTGGTATGTGAAGTTCAGTATTCTCAAAGATAGACAGATGAAAAGATAAATAGATAAGATAATGACCATCTAAGACATATCTATAATGACGACTCCCGTGGTCGAGTGGCGTTCACTCCGGTTTTTAAGGTGTCGCCAGCTCTAAGGTTCCAGGTTCGATCCCCGGACGGGTCCATGTAGAAAATCACTTTTATACATAGTCTGGAGTCTGGGTGTTTATGGTACCTTTTTTGTCTCCGATTCCATAACACAAATGCTTTTGCTACTTACTTTACTTTTATTATTATTTTAACGCCATAATATTAGATGAAAAATTGTATACATTCTCCTTGCTTTGAAAATCACAGAATACATCTACCTTTAATACTACTCTTTACTTTACGCGCGAGCGAAGCCGCGGGCAACAGTCTACGCCAGAGGCGGATCAAATGTCAAGAGCGCCCTAGGGAAGCACTTCATCGTCGCCTTTCTCGCAGCTCCTTATAATACCGGTCTATAAATGTCTCACTGCTGAGCACAGGCCTCTTCCCATATTGAGAAGGAATGAGCATTGATCACCACGCTTGCTCATTGCGGGTTGGCGATTTCAGATTCAAATTTTTGGAATCCAGGTTCCCTCACGATGTTCCCTTACATATAACTTTGAAAAAGTCACATTGGTACTTGCCCGGGTTCGAACCTTGAACCATGTGCATACGAATCCGGTCTTTGAATCGCCTAGGCCATCACGACAGTTTGCAGCTACTTACTTCGTGTAAAAGTTTGGATGTATGTAGGTTTGTAACACGTCGGAAAGGTTAAACAAATGTGCATGAATTTTGACGAACACAAACACATACACACACATACTTGTAATATTGCTCTGTGCATGAAGTAGGAATAAAAAATAATGAAGCAGCCCTGGTCCAAGCTCTCATAAAGCAAGGTATGTGTCGAATTAGAGCAGTACCATTTTTCTGATATAAATAAATGTGGACAACATCACATACATTGCTCCGAATCTAAAGTAAGTAGCTAAAGCTCTTGTGTTATGGAATCAGAGACAACGAAGGTACCACAAACACCCGAGACCCGAGACAATGTAGAAAAGTGTTTTTTCTACATTGAACCGTCCGGGGATCGAACCCGGGACCTCAGAGCTGGCGACACCTTGAAAACCGGTGTGTACGCCACTCGACCATGGAGGTCGTCATCACGGAGATCGTCTGAGCCTCTATTAGCTCCTCATCCTTTTGTTATTTTTCACTTAGATACATGTTTACCTATCTGTGATAAAACCATCTCTTCAGGAAGGTAGTGAATATTGATTCGCTATGGCGTCTGTCGGACTTGCGATAATGTGGTTGCCTGTTCGAATCCCGCCCATTAGGTACACTACCGACGTGAACCAACGCATAACACGAGCAATTTACCTTAGCATGAAGGATTAACAAGAATACTAGTGATGACCGCCATTGCTAGTAAGGTTTTGACCATTGCAGTAGTTATGATTTTAAAGTCCTATTAAACCTCGTAGGTAGGCATAATAATATATCAACTACTTACACCTATAAACAACTAGACTAAGTGATTAATTTACATTGGTTCGTAGTCGGTGGAGCCTAACATGAGTGCCAAGGTAAAATAGAAAGGATACTAAAGTTCCTTATAAATAGGTACAGCTTAATCAAATGTTTACTATAATTTGTTAGAAACGGGGTTAAAATATTAAGAAATTAATTAGTTCAGTTTCGTTATATCTGGAAAACCATTTAATTTTTCGTAAAGATTAGTGTCCTTGGGTCGTGTTTGGGACCTAATTTAAACTTTCTTAAAAGGACCGGTCATTGCCTAAGCATTTATATAGAAACATTTTAATCTTGCGTGGGAGATCCGAAGTTGTGGTAACAATAGTCATATAGTGCGACCGTCAGATACAAGTCAGACTTATAAACGGATAGTATTGGATCAAAACGTAAAAAGTATTACAATTAATTAATTAGACAGTAAATAATCAAATTATAAAAATATGATTACCATTGAAAAATATGTTTATATTTTCTCATCGGTGCGTAAAAAAATCATTAAAATTTTTACTTAATTGTGTTAAACGTGTTATGGTTTTTAAATAAGTTTATGTTTTTAGATGTTATTGATAGTGGTGCAGTTGAATGCAGTGACAGTGAGTCCTGATTTGTGTCCGACAAACAAAATAGCTCCGCATCGGCGTCAAGCCGACAGGGAACAGAGCGGGTCCCGAACCTTTGGTTTGATACACGATTTGTTCGTGCCGTCCCGACGCCCACAAAAACCCAATCCGTACAATGATTTAGAAGAACCACCACAGGAAGACGATCAAGAAGATTGTGGCGAAATAGACGATTATGATGAAACAGACCTAAGCTCCAGTCAGTACCAAATTTTTTTCGTATCCAGCACAGTTACGTATTCGCCCGTTTTCTATATTTATTTTTAATGGGTTTCGTCTTTACAGTTACAACAGGCGGTCAAAAGAAAAAACAGGACAGGAACGATGGTTATTTTTTTGGAAATAACTATGTGAATTCTCCACATCACCACTACCCGGCACAAAACCAGTATCTTTCATCGCAATATCGACCGCAGAGGCCAACCAGACCTCCATACAATTTTGAAGGCGACTATGGCTCGAATTATTATAGACCTCCATCAAATCACTATCCTTCAAGTAAGTGAATTAGACTTTAAAACGCATTCATGTGGTTTTTGTTGATACTAAAAATAATAAATTTTCTGTTTTTTGTAGATCATATAAAACCTGTACAGGAGGATTATCTAGACAATCCACAGTCAGCTTACAGACCGGGTATTATTGGTGGTGCACTTGGGCACATAGTGGGTTACCCTTCTTTTAGACCCACCACTGAAGAAACGATACGCAGAAAACAAAGCAACCGTATTCGTTTCCCGAAAAACGACGCTTACATCAGACGTAGAAGCAGGTCCCAACAATCCCAACAAACGCATCAATCACCAAACATAATCGGATCATTTATTGATCTATTCTTTCATTAAATGTTGTCTGACATGTATGTTTTGTTTTTATTTATCATAGCTTATTAAGTAACTGCACTTGAAATTTAATTAATTAGAAAAGAATTAAATGCATGTTAAGCAAGCACGTATTATGTAATGCGTTCCTGATTTGGGGTAAAAGAGAAAGGATACAATTTCTGGAAGGTTCAGCCTTCTTGCTGGCTACGGACTGACCAGAATCTTTTCTTCCTCCCTCAAGTAAAAAACTATTCAAATATATGCTAGGAATAAACTATCAAGCACTTCTGTATTCCCATATATATATAGCTAAGTAGTGTGCTATGTTGTTCCGGATACTCATTACATAGATTTGTGGTGGTTATTCGTGTTAATGTGATCTACATATTCGCTTACTTTGGATAACATATAACTAAATAAAAACACGTTAAATAAAGTAAGTATAATAGGTTAGTATAATATTATAGTATTCCGTATGGAAATTGCATCCGCGAAGCATTCTGACCCAAAAATGCTCTGCTTATTAAGGTTAGGTTAAAGCAAAAAAGTGGCTTTAAAGTGTTATTGAACATTGGAAGAGGGATCGTCAATAAAATATATGCTTGTAAACTGAAGAATCAACCTGGAATTTCGCAAATTAAAGTCTAAAGGATTTAGGATAAGAAATAAAACAATTGTAGAGCAAATCTGGGAAGTTGTAAAAAAAATGTTTAAAAACTACAGTCCTAAAAAGTGGTCTCTCAGCCTTCACAGACCAACAGCCAGGATCGGCTGTCGGCTAGTAGGTATCTGAAAATTTTAGATTTAACGAAATGAAACAGACCGTAAAGCATCTAAAGAAAAAAAAGATTTAGGCAACGATAAGTCGTTACCTATATCTTTTTTACACTTACTTTTACAAGAAAGGTAAATATTTGAGCTGGTTCCATTGTCACCAATTCAGGATCTGATGATGGGATCCCAGGGAAATCGAGGGTAAACCTCAGTTTCTATAGGCAAGTTTTACGTGTTTTAAGTTTTTTTAAAGCTTGGGTAGCTTTAGAAAAAACTTAGCTTTAGAACCAGCTCAAATTATCTTTCAAAATAAAAGAATTTGTAAAACCAGGGCCACAGTTAATATTTTATGAAAGTTTTTTTTTTAAAGATTAGGTACTAGCAATGTGGGTCGCACATTACTATACTCCATTTAAAATAGCATTAGACAGAAGTTAAAAAAGGTTATTTATAATGTACACTTTGTTGCAAAAGTACAATAAACTTGTTACAGCTACGATTGACGCCTATAAATTAAAATCTATTTACATACCAGCTGTCACACTTATTTGTAATCATGTTAACCATTTTTCATGACAAATTATGTGGCTTTAATTTATTTATAATATTTCATTCCAATCTAAAATGACAGTGTCAATGCTAAAAAGCTAAAAGAAGCAGTGATGAACAATACTGGAACGTTTTTCGTTTTACTATTATCCTACCATTATTTGTTTATTTATTATTTTATTATGACTAAATCCTATGATGAAGACGAAGAAGTTTCACTATAGTGTGTTGTAAGTTGTTATTTTAATTAAAATATTGTTCTAAAAATTACTTTTATTTTAATCTTAATTAAATCTAAGTCATCATGACATGATTGGTTGTCTCATTCATTGTTTTGATGTAAGTTTGTAATGTGTGATGAAGATATTGTTATAAATAAAGCGTAATTTAAAAAAAAACGTTTTATTTCGTTTATTTAAGTACTTAAAACAATTTCTTTGAAATAAAATGTTTTCAATTCCTGCTTCTGCGAGCCTCTTTTTTCTAATGCTATAATAAATGGAGTATAGTAATCTCGTAAACCCCTCGTGCTAAGCTAAGATGCTTGTGTTACGAGTGGGTGACCCCAGATGCAAATACGTGAAAACTAAGTATTCGCGACTGGGTGACCTCATGTTGGTGAACTGGTGATGGAAGGTATAACTCCTTTACGATTAGGAGTTGAAGGATATTTCTTTAACAAAACATAATGTAGACGAATAGAGAGTTGTATTCTTTGGTGTTATTCAGGTGAGCTGATGATGGAAGGTCCTTAACGGTCAAAAGTTAAAAGCAAATTACAACCATTATGTAGCATTACGTGTAGACCTCACATGATGTTACGGTAATTAAAAATTCAGTAGATGCTGAATATATAATTACTCAAGTTATATGAAGTAGTTCAACTTACTACTAATGATTTGAACTAATATTGATTTTCTCTCTAACATTCTAACTCACCTTAGGTATATATTCAATTGTTTATTTATGGCACTCCAACAAACAGTCAAAATACCATTAATTATAGATATAACAATATTACAGGTGTTTAAGACTATAGGTAGCTTACAATTTCACTTATAGGTGTGCATAGCTTTGACACCAGATAACATATTTATTTATTTATTTAACAATTTATGTACATAACAAGTAATAGGACACAAAATTTGGATAAATTATGTACAAAGGTATTGCTTATTTCTTAAAGAAATCTCTTCCAGCAGACTTAGGTACACATACTTATCACATAGTTAAATAATCAGTGAACTACGTACAATTTACCCTAAGGATAAAACTACTTAAAACGAAGTTACATATTTTAAAACAATATTTAAAATGGTTTGATAAAATAAAAAATAAAACATGTAAAAGATAATAAAAATAAAAACAAAAAAACTTTTCGCCTGGCTGAATTTATCTAGTTAAATTACCAACAAACAGTTAATAACTTAACAATTGATTATAAACCTAAGGTGAGTTATATTTCAGTTAATTTTTCGCTTGAAATCGGTGTATTTTTTTTGTACGTGTATTTTTTTTGTTTTAAGTTGTAGTTAGTTTCTTTAAAATAATTGATACCTACTTAATATTGTTACTTCTGTTGTTCAGATAATATTATTTTTATGTACTACTAAAATAGATAAGAGTCGTGTGACCGCACAATGAAACTAAATGTGGACAGTACTATAAAACTCTAAATAAATCTTCATTTAATTAAGACAACACGATGATCTGCACATATTTGACTGCACGGATGGCCGAGTGGTATTAATAGGACACCACGCTAATTACCACTGTGCGCGACGTGCTGCGGGTTCGATCCCCGCATAGGACAAGCATTTGTGTGATCCACAGATACTTGGTGAGGTGTTCTTTGTGCATGTGATTTGAATGTTTGTGAAACCCCCGCGACACAAGGACTAAATTCCTTAGTGCGGGCGTCGTTTAAAAAAAACAACCACGGTGTCACAAAAGCACCTGAAGGCTAGGGTTGTATCAAAGATAAATAATTGATACTCATAACATTTTATAAAAAAGTATGCCTATTGTTTGAATTCTTCTACAAAATCCTAGGACATTATTTTGCGAAATACCAGTGTGGTCCCTCAGTTCACACGCCCGTAATAAAATTAATAGAACACAATTACATGTAGTTGTTTTGCTACTTTGACATCTGTGCCTAAAAAAATCAAATTAAGCACATTAAATTAGTGCAAAATATTTAGTAATGTAAAAACACGCCAAGTATTCTAGCAACGTTATACAGTAATGAGAAGCGCGTGACATACACTAAAACTACGGATATACGTATAATATATATGTATTTTTTTTCGTTGATTTGTCTCATTTGTCTCATTAATTCATTAGAAGAATCTAGGTACTATGATATCACCACATGGCGTTCGCTTAAAAACGGTGTTAATCGTTTCCAAGTGACACAAGGGAACACATGTCGTGTGAATTTTAACTGGCCGTTTTGTTGTTTTATTTTTTAATTTAAAGTACAAAATGAATATATTCATATTATGGATTACGACAACGCTTTGTGTTATGGCTGAATTCGTGCAGGAAGGTACTTCTATTTTTTTTAATAATTCCAGTAATTTTTAAAGAAATTCAAGCTTGTAAATTTTCTATCAAATATTTATTTACGTAGAACTGAAAAATGATTTGTAATGGCACCTATTATAAAAACGAATGTTTTTGTCCAATTATTTGAATACTCAAGGTAGAAATATAACTTTTGGTAAATAATTAAAAAGGAGCTTCTAAATAATTTAGGTAAGTACCTACCTACTTATTTAGCATTATTATATTTTTTTAGCATCTTTAAGCCATGTAGAAAATCAAATTATTAATTCATATAATTTTGAACTAGAACATATACAACAATGAAGAGTACCACAGGGAAGCACCCTTGGCCCTCTTCTGGCATTTACGCACATTTATTCAAAAGCTCCAAAAAATTCATGAACTGAAATAATTCTGTTAATAATTTAAATGTCAAAGCAGTATTTATACTACTTTACCATAGTAAACCACTATAGTCAACTACTTTGGAGTACTAGGTACAGTCAACAGCAAAAGTAGATGATGATTTGAGCTTATAACTTTTGGAGTCAAAACTGATCACGAATTTATGGCAACAGTACTAGTAGTAAATATTTGGAATAATTTGCAATCACATACTTTGAATCACTTAGACGCCACACAGTTCTGACGCGAGCGCCGTTCAATAGTTTTGAATTTCAGTTAATTTCAATGAATTTATTTTATTTGAATATCAATTTTGTTGACTGTACCTCCTTTCGATTTCATAGGTAATTTAACTATTCATAACATATTGTTAGGCATATGGGCCAACAGTCTCAACATGAAATTGATAACGATATTAGTTATATTTTAAGGACTTATCCTAACACAGTAAAGGCCTATAAGTTCATAATTTTGCGATCAGTTCTTTGAGATACTAATAACAATCAATAGGTTTCATATATTTGACGATATCAGGCTTAACGCCGTTAGGGTAGGTCCTTAAAAGTTAACGAATATCGGAATCCTTAGCGATATCCATGTCGAGACTCTTGAAAGTCTAAAAACAGCACAGTTTCAGACCTTTTTCGAATTCAAAATATGTTTTTTTTTTGTATTTATACCGGGTATAATGGGGTGAATAGAAAATTGCGGAATATTTAAAATTTTCAGGTTTAATATAATGAGAACGATGGACTCTTACCTATGAAACACTATATGAAAGCAGTTGTATTGTAAAATATGTATATGCCTGCGACACTTTATTCAACCCAAAATCATTTCTATTCACCCCATTTTACGGCATCTACTAAAATAATATTATTATAATCCATTGTTATAGAAAGTAACCCATATACTCAGGTACAAAAGAAATATAAGCAATGGCACAGTGTGCATGGTTTCGTACAAGTTCGTCCGGGAGCCCATGCATTTTACTGGTTTTTCTATGCAAATGGGACGAAAGTTGATGCCAGTCGCAAACCTATTATAATATGGATACAAGGGGGACCAGGATTTGCTGCCAGTGGCATAGGAAACTTTGCTGAACTTGGCCCTTTTAATATGGACATGCAACCACGCAATCACACATGGGTATGTAACGGAAAAGGTATTTAGACGTGGTACTAACTACCGTCCCAAATTAACTTGTTATCTTTTGAGGAAAACATCGTTTGCATGTTTATCGACTAATTGGCAACGAGTAATGACCAAACTTACGAAACATTTTCTATTTATGCGCCCAACATTTACCTCATTTAAGATTAAAGTCAAATCGCAAAAATGTTTACTATTTTTGAAGCTTGAATCTTTAAGTTAACTTGGTGTAGATCCCACTAGAAGAGCAAAGATGAGATTTACCTTTTCAGCGACGTAAAATGATAATTACAGCCGCGTGTAAATTATCATCAGTAGAAGAATAAATTGTAATGGATGACTCTTGTTAATCTAATGGGTTCTTAGCGTGCTTTCTCACATGACACGAACAATAACATTACGGAAACATTAATTACGACTTCAGCGGACAAGGTTAGCAATAAAATAAGTATATAATTAAATAAATATTATTTATGATCAACATAAATTTAGCGCATGTATGTATGTTAAGTACAAATAATTTTATTTTGAAGTTGGTTGGTAGTGTTGTTTCTAGGCATATTATTAAGTACAAATTATAAAAATGAAATGCTGTTATCTGTTAGTTGTTTACTGTGGGTATAGATGTTGCAAAAAATTATTTACGTACCATATGTGGGACACATTAATTACTTAGTTGTATTGTCATCAGTTTAATTGACTTTAATTACCTACTCATATCATTTTTCTGTTTTTGTTCGTGGTGTATCCACATATTTTAAAAGCCGGAAAAATTAATTACCTACCAGATTAAAAAAATAGATATTTATTGTTTTTAGGTAAAGGAAAGAAACGTGTTATTTATTGACCACCCGGTTGGCACTGGCTTCAGTTATGTTACAAATAGTTCGTTATATGCAAAATCTGATCGAGAAGTTGGTAAGATCATTAATATTATAATATCTATAAATCAAATAACGCATGGATGGACCAGCTTAAGTCCTGCCGTAGATACTGTAATAGAAAAAAGGTTTTTGCCCTGAAGCTGGTTAATTAGAGGGCCGGCCACGTTTTACATAAAGTCCCTTTTCAATTACTCTATCAAAAATCTATTTAGTCCGTATTTTATATAATTAAAAGGCGCGTTAAAGTTTAAGAGTAAGGGTTTGTGACAACCTAAGTAGGCGAAAGTAGTAGCCACAGGTAACATGTAGAGCCCACTCCTTTACTTAAATTCGCTGGTAGATATTCGTTATTTCGAAAAAACATGTGTCTTATATTTTTTCATTATTTAAAAACCAGACATTGGATCTTTTGAAAATGATGAGATTGAAAATCTTATGAAAATCCGTTCGGTTGAGTATATCGCGTTCAGATAGATGGAAGAACAGACTTGGTTTTATATTAAGTAGGTACTGGAGATAATAAAAGAAGTGATACTCTAAAAGATACTATAGATACGTGTGCCCTGGGTTGAGAAATTCCTTACAGATAGAAAAAAAACTTAGGAAGCTACTAGTAACATCAATTAATTATCTTACAATTATTTTCAGCTATGGATCTTTCAGTAGTTATAAAAGTTTTCTTTAGAAGACACAAGAACTTGCGAAATACGCCAACGTATTTGTTTAGTCAAAGTTATGGCGGTAAAATCTGTCCAAGATTGGCGTATTATTTGCACACGGTATGTATGGTACTTTGATTATAATAATAATTTTAAGAAAATGTCCTGGTAGTGACGGAATAACGGCAGAACTTTTAAAAGCAGGCGGTACTCAAGTCCTAAAGGAGCATGATTCGAGGGCCTGGTTATTTCCGTCATCCACCAAGGCACTACACCGGAGGCGTGGAGTGGGAGTGCGCTGGTTGTGTTTATTTAAAAGGGCCACAAAATAAAGCTATGCTCCGAGTTTCTTTGAAGGATATGATCAGAAATGAGATTATCCGGAGAATAACCGGAGTGACCGACATAGCTTGCAGAGTTAGCAAGCTAAAGTGGCAGTGGGCTGGACATGTCTGTCGAAGGGCTGTGGCCGTTGAATCAGACGAGTCTTTGAGTGGAGACCACGAATAGGCAGTAGTGTAGGATTTCTCCCAGCCAGAAAGGTGGATGGGTCGGGCTCGATGCGAAACACGGACCGTGTCTAGGCTGAGTTGATTGATTGAATAAAATGTACCTATTATCTACCAAATATATTTATTTTAATCAAATGTAAGATGTAGGTAACTTAGTTAAATAGACAGCTGTACTAGAATTGAATACCTGTGTCTCTTGACGATGGGACACTTTCCGACAAGTAGTTTATCTCCATAATGACCTATTTTCTTCACATTCTAGCTATTAAAAGTAGCAAAGTTAAAACTGTTTTTCTTACGTATTATTTTTTATTACAGGCAATTGAAAAAAAGAGCTTGAAAATGAATTTGAAAGGAATTGGTATTGGTAGCGGTTGGGTAGACCCGAAAGAAAGCATATTAGTGCAACCTAAAATTTTGTATCTCTCGGTAAGTATTTGTGCAATCAGTTGTTTAGTGGAGTTGATATCTAATTAATAGGGACCCTATTTAATTTAACGTCACCATCATGTATGTAGAAAACGTTTAGCGAACAGAAAATATTTTTGCATCTTTTTTTAGTGTGAGTTTAAGTGGCTCAAAATATATTCTATTGTCATTAAGATTGTTTATATTCAACTGGCATAAATTATAAACATAAATAAACTAGTAAATAATAATATTAAACTTTTTATGTAATAATTTTAATTTCAATAATTTATTTAATTACAATAATTTAATTATAAAATTTCATGTATTTTAGGGGGCGATAGATCGAAATTTATATTTGTCGTCTTTAAAAATAGCTAAGAAGCTCGCTCGATCTATAGCAACACAACAATATACAACAGCGGATGTCTTAGACGAAGTTTTGTTCAGTAAATTTAACGAACAGGGAGAAATTAATTTCAATAATGTCTATGCCCCTAGTCCTTACCCAGCACTAGAAGAACTAGAGCGGAAAATGAACAAATATGTAAAACCAACTTTAACAGTTAATCAAACAAGGAAATGGTCGTTTTTGTCCGTGAAAGCTTACCATAGCTTGAAGCAAAGCTTTCTGGTGCCATCGGTATCTTTTTGTATGTACATTGTAATATCTCTAACTAACATTAAAATTTTTTTTGGTAATGTTAAGTAGACTAATTTTGCATTAATTTTTTAGTGGAAGCTATTTTAGATCGCACGAAATTGAAGGTAGCAATTTATAACGGAAACTTGGACGTTGTCACCCCATTAGGCGGTAAGTTAAACATATTAACACTCCTTCTGATTCAGATTGGAATTTAAATGGCCTGTTGTTGCTATTTCAACAGAAATATTTTGTTTTTAATTTGCTTGTGATAATACTTATAGGAGCTGCCAACTGGGTGCATAAGTTAAAATGGCACGGTGCCGCAGAATTTGCAGTAGCCAAGAGGCACCCCATACGAGGTAGAGGAAATGGGTATTATAAGGAGACAAATCGATTGAGCTTTTGGTGGGTTTTCGGATCTGGACATTGGGTAAGTAGGCCTTGTGTGTATTTAGGTTTTGATACATAAATTTCTCATTCTCATCTCCTGTTTTTTGACGAGATCCTTAAAGGTTTCTTACACTTACACTCAGAAAATAATTCAATTGTGGTTAGCAACACTACATCAATTATTGCATGTAATGCAGTTTTTTTTTAAGTTTCGGGGTGTTTAGAACTTTTTGGAAATCATAGTGACTTCCTTTCGAAGCCGTATATTTGTTTCACTATTGTTACTCAATAGTCCATCAATTGTATGTTTCAGGTACCAGAAGAAAATCCCGAGGCAATGGGACATATATTGGATTACGTCATAGAAGATTCGGATAAAACATAAAATTAACATTATTACCAATTTAATGCGCCAAAAAGTTTTTTAAAAGTTTACTGAATAAAAAGGCGACATTGTGATGCACTTTCAGTTTTGACCTAAGTTATTGGATATGTATTGAAATAAGCAAAAATGTGAAGGGCTTTAAGACTACGTTTTTAAGGCAATTTGATTGAATCTACCTGTTATAGAGCAGGATGGTGCTATACAAATAAATAGTGATCCATAACATTTTGAGGAAATTTTGATGTGAGCCTTTTAGCCTAGAACAATAGGTTTATGTTTAATCGTTGTTTTCATGATGTTTATCAGTTTTCAAGTGTGGCTATTTAGTATTGGACGACAATAGCGTAGTGTATGTATAGTGATGTGGTAGGCTTCGAGATAATACTTTTAAGTTTGTACTTTTTAATCTTTTCGTAATCCGCCGATCCTATATTAATGCAATTTAATTTAGCAAATAAGATTTGAACCATTTAAAAAAACGTAAATTAGAATCAAATTCTGTTAGATGTATTATTATTTTATAATTAGTACAATTGAGATGTATACACAAGAAAATCTGTACTTATGTTTTCGACAAAATAAAATACCACCGTGCATATTAAAATTCGTTTTAATGTCCAGATTACGTATTCATAATTATTATACAAACAATATTATATACATGTACAAAACGAACATAATGGTTATTTCAGTAATATTGACACAATTTTATATACACTCATTATAACTCAAGCACCACACTAATACGGTCTAATATCAATAATTCGATACATTTCTTCGGATTATGAACTATATATTCAAGAAAGAAAAATACACGGTGTTAACCATTTTAATATACTTACCGTTTGATTTATAAATAATTGGACGCGAGTTTAAATCTCATTTATTTGCATTAAAAGAAATAAAATAATATTAGTTCAAGAGCGACTTTTACTAGTAAATTACATAATGTAGCAACACAGCACAAGAGTACATGGGAAGCAGTGTCGCAATATAGTAAAAATATTTATTTAAACATATTTAACATAAATTGCATTGTTTGCGTAAGACGTAAATAATTAATAATATAGCAAAAGAAAAATATAGGGTCTATTTAGCAAATTGTACTAAATCTTTTAAAGTTGATTTAATATCACAAAATAAAAATATTTATTTGTACTAAAATACACCATAGCCATGATAGATTTGATATCGATTTATTTAGACCACGCGTTTAAGAGTCCCTATCAATTTCGGCGCGCTGCTAGTTTAGGTAACTATTTGAGCGCAGTATCTCTGTGTGCGTTCGAACTATCGCTGACAATCGTAGTGTGCGTTGTCGTACGGTGTAGCGCGAACAAATAATCTTCGTCCGTAAACGCTATTGTCAGCACTGCATAGTTTTTATTACCCACTAAGTTCCGTAATACTGGATGGATGTTATTGTGATTATGACGTGTTATGTTTAAGTACCTTATAAAAATATCGTTACCTAGTAGTTACGGCAGTCACTTACAAAAAAGGCTAGGCAGATAATGTACAGGATGTACCTACCAGAAAGGTGGGGGGTACAGTCTATCAAATTGAACAACTATATCCATGGGAATGTATAATTTTCTATTATTATGTGTTTTATTTCAGGAAAATAAAAACGAGATATTTTTTAGTTACTTTATTGCAACACGTCGCTTTTCCTCAATTGTTTTGAGAGAGCTAATTTGACATCCAAACTTTACATAATCCTGGGTACCGACCAGGTACCCAATATAAATGTCATACTACACCCATATATTTACCAGTAATTGAATATATTTGAAATATACATACTTCCGTGGTTTTGTTTTTCTTAGTAAGTGACCATGTTCCTCAACTCCCTGGTGACTCGTTCTCCTTTTCATATATACAGTGTATTTGCTCAATAATTAGTTGAAAAATACCTTGTCTCCCCCTTTTCACCTAATAAAGAGCCTGATGCATCCTGTTTGCTAGTGTAACTGAAAATAATTAATAATACATTTTTTTTAAACGAGTTAAGTACTTACCTATATATATATAGCCTATAGCCTTCCACGAGAAATGGGCTATCTAACACTGAAGGAATTTTTCAAATCAGATCAGTAGTTCCTGAGATTAGCGCGTTCAAGTAAACAAACAAACTCTTCAGCTTTATATATTAGTATAGATATATAGATTAGATTTCTTTATATATTAGATAAATAAAAAAAAATACTAGATAAAAGGAATACCTTGTGTCCGATGGGGGCTTTTCGCTTATAGATGATGTTCCAGGTAAATTTTGATTCTCGGTAGATTTCTGCCTATTTAATTCTCTACAAAAATAAAAAAGTTCATTTTTAGATTCAAGAAATAATAACCAATTCTAACAGTTTTCGTAATTACAAAAAAAAATATTTACCTAAGAACTGCAAGTGCTTTTCGTGTTTTTTCAACCTTTTTCTTTTTACCTTTGATTTTTCCTTGATAGTAAAGATCACTTTTTCGACCCATTTTCTAAAAATTAAACACTATTTTACTAATAGTACAAAACATTAATATGTATAAACAACATTATGAAATCATACACACTGCATAAATAAAAAATTAAATCTACTCACAGTCTCAAAACTCGTTAGGTGTAGTACAAAATCACGCGCGATTCAAGAGTTTCGTTGGGAGCGGCGAACGTCACGGGCGACACAGGTCCGTCGTCAACAAGCCCTTGGGCGGGACTGAATGTATCGAGCGAGCGCATCGGTTTATAAGGCATTATTTAGAAATTTTATTACAAATAAATAAGAAGTCAGAAATGAAATATAAAAATTGGATTTGGTAGATAAATACCTCAGTTTTTTAAATATATAATGCTTATTGTTATTTTTAATAAATTCTTACCCATAGACGACGATTTTGCACATGACTTTATTGGGTTTTTTCAGCGTGGATCACATTTTTTTTTAAGTACTAGTTCATTGAAATTTAAAAAAATAAATTGTGTACTTACTAGCATACTATATGCCCAGTATTTATGATTTTTTTCAGATTGTTATTTGCTACCAGTAAGCTAAAAAAGCAATTGGAAAATCTGCTGTTTCGTGCTTACGTAAAAACATGTGTTAGGTTTTTATTTTTCATAATTTATATTGAGTAGTTATTAAAAATTGACTTTGTACACTTACTTGATAAATGAATGATAAATAACTGTGCATTAAAAAAACAGAACAGATATCTTGAAGTTATTGAGAAATTTGCGCTGAAAAAGTTGGAAATTTCTGTTTTAGACCGCGAAATTGATAGGGACTCTTAAGAAAACCATAATAATTATAATTTATAAGTATCTTAGTTCTTTGACTAATCGTTGTATGATATACTTTTAATAGCTCACTGTAACTTAATGTTAGTATCAAAACGGGCTGAAGTATAAATAAATATCGTTTGAATTTATAAAAAAAAAAATCAGAATAGATTTTTGGTTTTAGATATGTATTTACAAGTTTTATAGATAAGCTGTACAGTGTAAGGTGAACAGCGAAATATTGAAAGTATCAAATCAAAAAGAATAACGCTTGATGTTGATAGGTATCATGGAAGAATTTGTAATTTCGTGATATTTTATGTGGAAGTTCATTGCTAAGACATTTCTAAAATAATAGCGACGATTGCCGGATTTGAATTAAAAATTTGTACAAAATGAGAGTGCTTGAGTTTCTTCATCTACCTGAATTATTTGTACACTTGTATAAATAAAAAAATCCGCAATACAACAATAACAATTCATATTTTGAAGTTTAACATCAGTCTTAAAAACCAACACTTTATGAAACTATTATAAAATATGTACGAACTTTGATCTCTAATATTTGTCTATAATTTAACTTTCGAGAACATTGACACCTTAAATTGACCATTTTTTTTAATTTATATCATTAGGTTGGATAGAAATCGGTGTCTTTACTCCTCTTTATTGGGAGTTTTCACACCTGGTGGCTTTATGTACTAAGGTATTGTACAAGCTAAATATTTACCGAATTTCAGTACGCTGCAAAGCAATTTTTACATTCTTAAATATAAAATAAGGCTTATATTTGCTTGAACGTAGTAAATAGCTGTAGGACGCCAGTCTCGTAGATTTGTTGCAAGACTTACAGCTACGGAACGAAAGCTTCTACAATTTAAGACACTTTTCTGTCCCAGTGTATTAAATTGTTCAATTAGAATAATTATAATGCTATATTTATATACTTTTACTACGTTAATCTCACTTCAGCGTAACATGCGTCGCATACTCGCACAGGCTTGGTGTTACCAGCTAACGCGACTGTTTTGTCACTGCAAGCTGCGCAGAATATGTGGCCACACCGACGGCAGTGGTGCTGGAAACAAGAAAAATTACATGAAAATTCAGTATAATAATTTTCGAATACCATATAAAAATTATAACTACTAATGTTTACATTGTAGCTTCATTGCAGCTGTTCTGTCTAAATATGGATGTCTTTGCACTTATTTTGATTTTTTTCTTCCTTCAGTATCTTAGTTAAAAATACAACTGATAGTGTTGTAGCGTAAGATACATTAAATCGGTTAAATGAGAACTTACATTATTATATAAAAGGGCTTGTGACTAAGTATAAGCCGTAAAGTTTATCTGACAGAGAAGCCTTGATCGATCCATATAAAATACGGTATTCAACTGAATCGGGTAAAACTGGTAGTCAACCCCAACATAGCTTAGGAAAAAGGCTAGGCAGATGATGACAAAGCTTCAACGACAGGACACATAGTCTTAACGTTAATTCCGTTTATGTTTCCTTTATTTGCACTACAATATTATCGTTACTTTGTGATGGATCAATGTTTGGATGAAAATTGGCACGTAGATAGTTTATGTCCTAGTTCAAATCATAGGATACTTTTATCACCTTAACAAAGTAAAAACGTGGGGCCCCAGTAGTTTGATTACAGTGATAACTTACTTTCCGCCTGGCGATTGAGAATTCCTTGGCACACGCGGTACAGGCAGTGGCGTCTTTGTCGTGCGTCCACGTGGGAGTTTCCTCAACGGTTTGTGCTTTCGCCTCTTTCTCCAAAAGTTCCGCCAGTTGTAATTTGTTCTCGCTGAGTGTGGCTCCGACCTCTTCTAGAGTTTTCTGTGCTTCGTTGTATTGAGTTTTTAACTCGTGCTGTTCTTCTTGTAACGCGAGGTATTTCTGTAATATAGTAATGTTGGGATTATATCAAACTACTGAAAAAAAAAGTTTTATGCAAGCTTGATTTATTTTAATCATGTTGTTGTAGAGCAAGAGCCCACGACGGCCAGACCTTCGTTATTTTATAAAAGCTGAAAGTTCTTCTGTGCATGTCCCCTATACAGGTAAGAACGACCAGCGACTATAGAGTTTGGGTTGTGGTTACTTGGGCAGGTAGCAGGTAGTAAAGGTGTACAAAATAGTACCTTAATTTCGTTAAAGTATAAAGCTCAATTTTTTTATATATTCTTCGGGATAACTTTAGAAATCTCGTCATCCATTGCCGGACACTTATGACAGTTGCTTCCCCCTGCCAGACACCCCTAAACTTGAATAAATTTTAATTATACTTTCGTTATAGTATAAAAGCTAAATTTTATATATGTTACTTGGGGACCTATAAAAAAATGTTACCTCAATAGCCGGACAGTTTTAATGGTTTTTACATCTTGCCAGACACATTGAAAGTACGCGTAGGTGCGAACGCGAGCGCTCAGTCGACTGCGATCTTTTAAGATATCCAATGAAAAAATCATTACGTTCGGAGGAAACGTTAAAAAAATGTCAAACTGTTTTGAAAATCAGAAAAAAACATAACCTTAAATATAAAGACGTTATTTTGCCTGATGAGTATACAGAAAATGGTTATCACCGGGGATGTTATAAACATTTACAGGACTTATGAAAAAAATGCTTAACATCTGAACCTGAAAATTCGACGAAAATCAGTGAAAAATAAAAATTTGCCAGTTTACCTACGGACAATAGCTCAACAACCTCGTCGTTGATACTTAAGTTGACCACAGAACAAATCTCATTTACAGTCTTCCTCTACATAATCTTCCATAACATTGCAATCAAGTTTAACTTCCGAATCAATAGGACATCTACCTACAACTTCTCAAAAAAATATTGAAATTTTTGAACCAGATGTTAGTGAAAATGATTCAACTCAGGATGCAAATATTCTATTAACTTTCAAACTATCGCGTTGCATGATTTTAATAAAATTGCGTCACGTGAATGCATGAGTTCGCGTTAATTCCCGTGACGTAATTTTATGCAAATATTCTAACCGAAAAAGAAGCTAATACCTAATATCGACTATCAAACTGTTTGTCTGTTTTGTAACAAAAAAAAAAATGCTTCCACTTCATAAAGCTGAGACCAACCAATTTAAATCTAGTGTAGGTACTACCCAACATCGAAGGTCAAGAGGAGTATGCAGAATAATTTAATAAATTGAAAAAAAAAACCTGGTCCAAAAATATCTTATCATACAGAATGTAGAATTAGTTTCAATAATAAAATATCCTCTTCTAAAAAACCATCCAGTCAAAGTGATTGGCATTTTCATCGGGAATATCACCAATTAGCTTTTAATGATATAAGTGGCATCATTGAGGAAGACGTAATTAAGAAAGGGCGCTGTTATTCATTACTATGTTATTTATTAGAATAAAAATTTTTTTTGCATGTAATTATACTTTTTTTTTGTTTTTATGATATTAAAATAACATTTTTTTACTTAATATAAAATGGCTATGAACGTAATATAATTATTTTTTATTGGATATCTTAAAAGATCGCAATCGACTGAGCACTCGCGTTCGCACCTACGCGTACTTTCAACGTGTCTGGCAAGATGTAAAAACCATTAAAACTGTCCGGCTATTGAGGTAACATTTTTTTATAGGTCCCCAAGTAACATATATAAAATTTAGCTTTTATACTATAACGAAAGTATAATTAAAATTTATTCAAGTTTAGGGGTGTCTGGCAGGGGGAAGCAACTGTCATAAGTGTCCGGCAATGGATGACGAGATTTCTAAAGTTATCCCGAAGAATATATAAAAAAATTGAGCTTTATACTTTAACGAAATTAAGGTACTATTTTGTACACCTTTACTACCTGCTACCTGCCCAAGTAACCACAACCCAAACTCTATAGTCGCTGGTCGTTCTTACCTGTATAGGGGACATGCACAGAAGAACTTTCAGCTTTTATAAAATAACGAAGGTCTGGCCGTCGTGGGCTCTTGGGCTATTGCAGTTACATACTTTTAGTGTTTAATGGGTATATTTAACATTTTAACGAGGAAACAGCAACGTGAATAAAACAGTAAAATATTCTTTACAATGACTCATTGTAATATGTCCAAGGCTGCTATCAGCGCATGAATATAATTTGTATTAGAAGGAAGAATTAGGTCAGTGCCCTACAGTGGGACGGTTCAGGTCGAAAACAATAAATATTATTTTATTTAATTAAAATAATCATAGGTACCTGGCCAATTGATTTGAGAGATTCCACTTCTTGTGTCAACATTGATATCTTATCGCGATCTCGCATCATGGATTCCTATAACATAGAATCAAGTCAATGACTCATGTTCTTATCATATAGGAAGATATACATTACCTTACATTGTAATCAAAAGTAGGTCGCGATGCAAGTTTTTATCAGCTGTTACGAGTGAATGGCAAGTGGTCAGTAAGGTTAATTCACAAACACTTAGTACGACTGTAAGGTATTCGTGTTATTTCAAAATACTATTAACAATAACACACAATTGGGTATTTGACTACTATGGAAAAATTGGTTTCTGACAAATGTTTCTAAAAATAGTCGTAAATTGATGCAAAATTTCGAAAAAATAACAAAAATATACACATCATTACATAAGTTATAAGCGTCTAAAGTTAGTTGATGACGCATGCTTTATCTCTTTCTCGCAAAACGACGACTTGTACCGGGCGGCCCCAGACTAGTATGGAGAACTGAATATTGACGTCACGAAACATTATCGCTATCTCTGTCAAATTAGCAATATTGGAATGCTTGTAACTAGCTCAATATAAAATTAATCAGTGTGTTGTTTTTAGAATTTGTTATAGTTTGAAGTATGTAGATTTTGTTTTGTTTTTTCTGTTTTATGCCTTCTTACTGTTCTGAAATATGTTTTTGTTATACCTCAATGTATTATTATGTTGTGAATACCGTGATCTCCTGTAAATTGTTGTGCACGTCTATACCTACCTAATGCTGTTAACACTAGTCTTAAAATGTTTTTATTGTGTTCGTGTTTATGTTTGTGATGTGCCATGAAAATAAATAAAATTACAGTTATATTAGTTATCTGATACAGTGTTCAAAAACTTAATGATTAGCCATCAAATTCAAGTATTCTTATATTTTTAGGGTTCCGTACCTCAAAAGGTAAAAACGGAACCCGTATAGGATCACTTTGTTGTCTGTCTGTCTGTCTGTCAAGACCTTTTTTCTCAGGAACGCGTGGAGGTATCAAGCTGAAATTCATATCAAATACTCAAGTCTATGGTCTCTTGGAGTTGTGAAAAAATCAAACTTCTAAGTCAACGCGATCAAAAGATACTCCCGTTTATGCCGCAAATTTTCGACACTCGCAAGGGAATCAAAACCTACAGGGTACTTCCCGTGAACTCAGAATCTTGAAATTTGGTATGAAGCAACGTCTTATAGCAGAGATATAGGAAAAATTGCGAGAAGTATACATTTTTAGTTATATCATATAATAAAAATATTTTTAATAATTTTAAACTTACATTTCATTTAGCATTAAAAATACCATAACTTTTACTTATACCTACAGGTTTGTACGGAACCCTCGGTGCGCGAGTCTGACTCGCACTTGGCCGGTTTTTTTCTTTTTGTACTTGCTCTTTTTTTTTTTAATGAATCAGCGTGTTGTTGGGTAGTTTGTTGCGCTGTTTCTACTCCTCAGCTAGAGCACTTAGGTAGCGGTGAAGGGTAGGCGAATCAGGGTGCTGTCTGTGTATTGTTTTTTTATTTGGTAAGTAATAAAATTATTCGCCTATATGTCTGCAGTTAAGGTGCATAAATAAATGCGAATTGTTACGAATTATATAATCGTATGGTTCGACGGTACTGTCTCAATTAAATAGGTACCTACCGCATATTTCCTCAACTAGGTACCTTAAGAAATTGCGAGCTTAGTTAAGTAGGTAATGCTTAACATTATGATTTAATATTAACATTGGTTTTCCTTGTTTCGTGTAGTACAAACATCATGACATAATTATCGGTAAAAATTATAGGTTAAATTTTTGGTTTCTACATCATTGATATAGATTAAACACATTTATATGGTGATAGTTTTGAAACGAACATATTTTTTCGCAAATTCAACCTTATCCGCATGTCATTAAGTTGTTTTTACAAAGCAGCGTATAAAACAATAAAAATAGTCAATCGGACTTTTTGAAATGACAATGGACATTGATTGCATTTGAGATTATTTTTAAAGGCAGATTTGAGAAATCGATCTTGAATTTTTATATCAATATTCTGCCTGTGATGTAGCGGCGGTAGCCTAATCGCAGGTTCGAATCCGCATTGCACTACTGACAAGCCCACTCGTAACACAAGCATTTAGCTTAGTACGAGATGTTGACAAGAATACTAGTAATGTGCGAGTCACATTGCTAGTAAGCTTTTTATTAAGCTTAGTTTTTAGTTGTTTGTAAACGTTATAAACTTTATTGTGAATGAGTGTTTACTATAAGCTAAATGATTTCCTTTCTATTTTCATCTACTCATTAACATTTTTTCAGAAGTATTTTTATGTGTATAAAATTCCAAGCTTAGTTATAATTTTCGTTTCATATGCCCCACGCTCCCAACTTTTAGTGATTACGGCCAATGATCTCCAAGACCATTAGACCGATTTATAATCTGTTTAATTGTTTACTCTGTCGTCGAATATTCCATATAAAGTAGGATACTTACTTGTAATGAGACTCTCCACTCCCGCTCAATCCTGAGGTCTCCCTCAGCAGCCACGGCCCTCGTCTCGGCGCCCGCCGCCTTCTGTCCAAGCGTCCGAGCGCTATCTTCCAAACTCTTCCTAGCTAACTTATCTTCTTGCAACCTATTTATTCGACATATCTTAAACTCTATTCCAATGTACTTTAGTACCACACAGTGGAAGTGACGCTCTGACTTAAGCTCTTGTGATGTGGTGTTAACTAGTCGTAACAATTTCTTTTTTATTGTTCATAATGATTTTTTCAAGCGTGATTTAGAGTTCTGTTAGCATATTGGTGTTCTTGCTTTGTATAAATTAGTTTAAAAGTTTTGAAAATGAGTTGTATGTGTGAATGTTATAATACTGACAAAGAGCTCTCAACGTGTGTATTGAAAGAAATCATATGCATATAATAAGCAAAGAAAAAATAAATTCTGATATTTATTGATTCAGATAACTGATGATAAACATTTATGATAGAAACAATAGTGTACAGTAAATACGTTGTTTGATCCCAGTAATATACAAATGCTTAGTATGTTAGTATGTAACACAATCAAGGTATTGTTTAGTCACACAAAAGCATGCAAACATAGGAGTGAGATTGATAATGGCAAACCTACACAATAAACATAAAATTAAAACAAGCAAGTCCGTTGGTATTCAAATTCAATAAAATACAGAATGCGACTGAATATGCTTTATTATAAATAAGGCTTTTACACAACTACTGCCTTGTAATTACAAAACTATGTAAAATAAATTATCTAAATTAGATTTTTATAATATTTGCTGCTAGATATAGAAATAACGAGCACTTTATTTGTATACAATTATAATAAAATCTCAAGTTTACAAGCATATGTAGCTACTCAAATGAGATCAAATACTCTTCAATGTAATCACGACTCTATACAATGTCACTTTGATAACTGCAAACGTATACAAAATACTGCAATCTCTTCATAAGCACAACAAATCCTCGCGACCTGGATTCTACTTATATAAATACTGCTAATTAGTTTCTGTTAAAATTATTGACACGGTAACTTAAATATATTAAATTAAAGGAAATAATAACAAATATTTGTATCCTTAACATAACCTAATACTTTATTTGTGGGAATTAATTATTAACACATCTTAAAATAAGTATGGAAAATTAAAACCTAATACAAACTTAATACGAACTAACAAAATGTTACAATGTGACAATCTGAAACACAGCAAGTAAGCCAAAGCAACAGTAGCATTACGGTAACAATATGATTATTATCATTTGATCACTTTATTAAAATACTGATTTTGCATTCACTAGTCAATTTATTGTGAGGGTTTGCCAATATCGAGCGAATGGAAAGAGTTGCCGCTAGTTGGAACACGCAAGCTGTGCATTGCTCACACCTAGGTGCGTTCGAGTACTGACATGTCAAGCGAATACACCAACACCGTTACATTGTCCAGGCACTCTTTCGATCCTTACGGATGAATGCAGGCCGAAGCCCGCCTGATGCGATGTCATAGTAAAAATTAGTAAAACCTACTTCTCATCAAGTTGATGTATGGTGCTGCCCATTGATTCAGTCTTTGCTTCCAATTTGGCTATTAGCTCTGTTTTATGTTTCAAGGAACTTTCACATTCCTAAAACAAGGCCAATACAGTTTAGCTGAATAAAACGTCAACTCATTCGAGCGGAAGTAAGATAATATTTGTTAGTATTAAGCAGATAAGTAGAGGACCGATGCAGACATTTCATACAAGTTAGAATGTTAATATAATTCTGAGGTTAATACAGTGGTTCAATAACACTTTATAGACCAACTAAATGGATAGAGCGTGATAACCATCATATTATCCTCAACATTTTTTATTTCACCATAATATCTATTAGGATGTGTTAGTATCATACATTAATAATTGTCTAGTAAACAGGAAACACCACCTTGAGTATGTGATAAATTTTGAAGGATTATTATTTACAGACAGGAATAAAGTCTACTCGGTGATCTGGGTGACCGGCTTGTCTCTACTGTTACATTTACGAAACGGTGGTATTTCCTGGAGATTCAATTTTTTATTAGGAGGGCCGTCGTCCTTAGACTTTGTACCCTTTTGCGCAGCGATACTTTGTGCTTTGAGTTTTTCTAACTTTTCCCCTAAATTATTCTCGTTAGTTGTGGGAGACCTAAGAGCTTTGACTAAGTCATGGTCTGGTCCTAAGAAGTGATTATATTTCTCGAGGTTTTGAAGTATTTTGCCAATCTGTTCGGCCTTCCCCTGGAGCCTCGACACCATTTCTCCCTTCTGCGTCAGTTCCATCTCGCATTCCTTCCGTACGACAACGCGGCATTGTGAATACAGCATGGTATTAGTATCGGTCATATACATAATAATAAATAATTCAGCAGGTTAGGGTGTTAATATAAACGAATAAACAAATAAAATAATTAAAATGCATAATATATACAGTGTTACTAAGTAAAAAAGCGGTACGTACAATTACGTCACGGGAATTAACGCGAACTCATGCATTTACCTTTTAAGGCTTGACGTTTCGGCCGGGTTACACTGGCCGTGGTCGCAAGCAGACGTCAAGCCGTAAAGGTAAATGCATGAGTTCGCGTTAATTCCCGTGACTAAATTTTATTAAAATCATGCAACGCGATAGTTTTAAAGTTAATACGGTACGTACAAGTTATAATACAATACAAATGAAAAAGATGAGGAGCATATTATTCATTAATCAAATTGCTGGGATAATGAGAATGTATGGGCGGGGATCAAGCGGTGTTAGGTGCAGCACCCACGCTCGACCTTCGTGGGGCATCGTCTTTGTTACATCTCCGTGACTTCGCGTAACAAAACGAAGTTAACGTTTGTGTGAAACACGATTCAAATTTCACTACAAATACAACTCAGACATTTACGTAAGTACGAGTGAATTTAACTGTTGTAGATAGGTACTAGTATTGATCATCAACAGACCATGAACTACAAAATAAAATGGAGTAAGAAACTTCAGCAACGGTTGACGCAACAAGCGCGAGTGATTGCCAATCATTGGTGATAAAGTAAGGGTACAAATCCTAATAGACTGTAATATCATGCGATAAAACATCGAGTAAATGACTCACCTGCAACTTTTTGTACATCTCTAGGTTAATGAGTTTTATGTCGTCGAGTTGCCTCCTAAGTGAAATTATTGTGTCTTGTTTATCATGTATATCTTTCTCTAGTAATTTCATAGCCACCTCCATTTCCGCTTTCAGTGAAATCTGAAGTAGAAATTTTTAAGGTGCATTATTAGACACAGGTAATTAGTCGAGTGCATTAGCTGTGAAGATTTCGAAACTGGTTATAATTGTCTATTTGGTAATATAATTTAAGCTGTCAGGTGTCGCATTAAAACTGATGTAAGTTTTTATGTTCGGGTACGATGGTCATTCGGTCATCACACATTGACCTTGATTTCAGTTCAAGGATTCCATAGTATAGCATTTTTTTTGTTACCGTATCCACCTACATGAGAACACTTATGCATAAACATTACCTGCAGGTCTAATTCCTTCTGCAATTCCAAATATTTCTTCCTCTCTTCCTCAAGATTTTTACTGGCTTCACTATCATTTTTAGACCTATCAGATGCCGTACTTTTAACGCTGCGTTTCTCCTGTAATAAAAAAAACGAATATACCAGACGGGAGTCGTTTTAATTTATTAGCAATGTTGGCGAAATAAAATGGCGATGTTTTATTTTTATTGGGTTAAACCAACAACAGTGAGACTATTTCGGTAACGATAGAAAGTTAGAACTATTTTTTACTGACGCATTTTAAATGTTCGTTTTATACGTTTATCTTTTGTAATATAAACATAATACGTATGTGAAGTAATTTTATCAGTGATATCATTATAAGACGTGTGAATAATGGAAATAATCTCTTAAGTGGAAATTAAGTTAATCAATAAAGAGGAAAATGAATCCATTGTATATCCTCACACACACACACATACACATACAAATATTTAAATAAGTTACAATTATAACCAAAACATATAAATGTTACTTGTATTAGCCAAGTTCAAGAAAATAAATAATAATAATTCTTACCTCTTCATCAGACTGCAATTCCGTAACTTTCATCCTTGTATCTTTCGTTATATCTTGCCCTGTACATAAAATACACACGTGTTATACCACATACAAATAAACACAGAGAGAGTCGCGCGATATATTTACACTGGAATATAAATAACTCACAGGATTTCGTCCAAAAAGTTTGTTTTGTTTGACTTTTTGCTGTTGAGTTGCCCATTAATGAGGAGTTATAGCGCATAACTGTTGATCGCCGCAGTTAAATAATAACTGACAATAATATAATGACACGGGCGACAGGCCAGGCATACTGATGCCTACTAAGCGGTACTCTAGTGACTGAGTCATAAGCGCAAGGTGTCTTATCTGTTTTTCTATTTGTTATTCGCGCTACATTTTCGATTGTAAACAGTGATGACCATGGTAGAGGGAATCCCTCTTCTTTTGTTACCAATCTTGTATTGACATTTTGGCCACGTGTAGTTTAAAGTGAAATTTTCATTGAATTGCGAAAACCAGCGACACTTTTTTCTGCACTGAAGTATATTTTAACACCTTCATTGTACAACACTTATGGCGAATAAATGATTATTATTATTATTATTATTATTATTATTATTATTATGAATTTGCATAAAAGAAAGTGTTTTTACAGTTTCAGTTTGCACATACATTAGTAGTTATCACAAGTTTTAAAACTAGACGTAATTATTTTTATATAATTAAAGTATTATAATATTATTATGTTTTCGTTAAAATTTGGATTTAATAAGATTTGAAGATAACTGTGATTAATTAACGTGAATTTGCACGCAAACGATACATTAAATGTAAATATTATGTTAAGAATCGTGTGTAGTACTTACCAAGCGCATGTTTGAGTTGATTGTTTTCCTCAACTAATTGAATCATCGTGTTTTTGGAGATCGCCAAATCCTCCTTCATGAGTGCATTGGTAGTTGTTAAGCCTTCGACCTTGGCTTGAAGATTAGCTACGGTTGCACTATAACAAATGAGAAAGATTCCATAAATTATTTCACAAACAAATAAAGACAGCATGTTGAAAAATACAGTAATGTATGATTACACCTCAATAAAATTTTGGTACCAGTTCGAACAAATACGGACTTTTTATGCCTGCTTAAGTTAGTATGGCCCGAGGAATATGCAGTGGGAGAGAAACGCCAAATACAAAAAATACAATACACTATAAATTAGTTTCGTAAAATCAGTTTCCCGAATTCGCGAAACCGCGACAATACAAGGATTAAATTTTTTCGAACTTTTAAGTTTTATTAGGTATTGAATGTATGAACATATACGTAAGTACCTAAGTAGGTATATCTAATAGATTTATAGTGAGTGTAGGTTGAAATTCGATGCCAGGTATGTGTTGTTGCCCATTCATCTGACATAGCGCTATTGTAGGAAGATATCGTAGCACGTTACGACATCCACCTGCCCTATTATTAGCCAACACCCGAGATATTATGAAATATGCACAACCATATAATTTTTCACAGGAAAATTTGTTATTAGAACCGGTAGGTACAATCTAAAACTGATTATTATTTATTGAACCTCTTTACTTGACTATTTTCTAATATTATTCTAATATTTCTAATATTATTGTTCTTTCTAATATTATTATTGCAAAACCAATAAATAATCTTAAATTTCCTTTTTTTTTCTTGTCAGTAATGTAAGAAAAATAAACGCTGTATTGGAACGTAAGTAGGTGATTAGTAATTAGGCCAATGTAATCGTGAGCCTAATGAGTCCTAATGCAGGGCGATGGCTAAAAAATAAACTAGTATTAAGTATATATTATTATAAAGGTGATTGACAACTCTTTAGTGTACAAGCCGATAGATTGTACCAGATTATCCCTTTACACTACAATGTTCGGTCATGACCTTAATACTCAGTGACCTTTACGATTAATTGTTCACTACACTTTTGGTAAATCTGTTGAGTTTACTGTTCATTATGTATACAAGTAGGTAATATTTGTGATATTGATAGAATATAGTATAACGCTTGTTATGCTATATCGTTTCGCGAGTACATTATAATTATAGTTATACATAGAACATAGGTACAACATGCAACCAATTTCATCCGCAGTGTAACGTACCTATTATAACTGGAAATCATGTATAATTTTTCATAATGTTTTACAATGATCCAGTACATTTTTGTTCTAATTATTTTATTTTAGGAGGTCTACCGCAATTCGCCGGAACGTAGGCTTTGACTGCTTCACCGGAGTTTTTATATAAGTATTTTTTAATAAAGTATTCCTTGTCACAATTTGTTTAAGATACCTACGCTGAGGTATTCCGTCATCAGGTCATAGGAACCAGTCAAGTAGTGGCAGAAGTCTCATGAATCTGGATATTAACTCTTTTGTAAATCTTGGAACATAACTATTTACCTAATAGCATATAATAAGTGACGCTTAAAATACTCTTAAAAATTAATTAACATATAAATAGGTGCTAATTTAATAATGACGTCATTAACAAATGAAACGCATTCCCTCCTTGAACAATACTAATAGAAAACAATTGTCTAAGCGGTCGTAAAACTAATATTGAACGTGAGAATTTTAAAACAATGAATTGGAAACTCACTTGAGATGTCTGTTGAGCTCCTCGATATAATTCTTCTGGTCCAGCATTGTGTTAATATGGCGTTGTTTCGGCTCCGAATCACCGTTATTACCATTCCCAGCTAGATCATTGGAAGAGTTACTGCCGCGTAAATAAAGAGAGAAATCTATGACGCCTTGTTGACTGTCCAGATCTTCTTCCTGTAGCATACGACATCGTAATTTATTCTTGAATTTAATTACTCAGAAATTTTAAATACTAGTAAAATAAATTGAAGTTTATTTACCTTAACACATAAGTTACAATCAACGACATTAAGCCCGACCAGAAGACCGGTGATGATGACTGCTTCTTCGTTAAGCATCAGAGCATGTGGTTCAAAATATTCTTCCAGTGTATCTTCTCGGTGTTCTAGTATGATACGAAGATAATCAGCCAGTCTTTTTTGCATCAAGGCTAACCTCAGCCAGGCTCTAGCTCGCCCCATGGCAGTTCTAAAAATAATTCATTATGATAAAAATATCGTTGGTTTATTTTTGATGTCCAACTATAATATTATGCCATATTACAATTCTTTTGTTAAATAACTAGATGTAAGATAGCTGTGAAATTAAACACATACACAACATGTGAACTGGGATGGAACGGGATTGGATCTTGGAAAAGCGGCGTATGTAAATTGCATTGACTGACAAAAATGTATATAGGAAACCATTTAAAAAAAGTAACAGATTTCCAAAAACTTACTTGACAGTGGGCAGGTCCCTGACACTTGCCGTAATGTCGGCCGCTTCCGGTGAATATTTCTCCACCATTTGCAAGATGTCCCACAGCTCTTTTTTTGGGCCAAGTAAACCCTACAAATGCTTATTTTCATTAAAAACGTATTTCTTTAAATAAAATCTTCAACGAATTTCTTTTGACGTAAGCTATGATTAATAACCGTTAATATGTAACAGGATAATTTAATGTTTGTTTAATGACGTCTTTTGAAATCTCGTCTAACAATAGCCAGAAGGCTTTTATATTATAAAGTTATGAATTAACGTCATAATCCTCTCTTGTAATTACCTTTTTCGGTTTGAGTCCATGACGCATCACATGCTCGAGTACAATAAAGAAGTGATGCAATGGTAAGTGATCACTATCGAGCATTCTACCATACCGCAGGGATTGCTCGATTAGCTCCTTCACAATCAGTTTAGAGATGTTCACGAGATTGCTGCGTTCGATCACAACGGGATCCCGTGCTACAACACATGACAATGTTTTGCTGGTGTTAAGTAATCAATCATGGTTATTATATATTTGTATAAATGATTACATCAACGACTAAATTACCCATCATAGTGTTCATCGGATCATCTGGAGAAGAAACGGTGCCTTGGGCTGATGGGCGATGAAAGGAGTCCTGCATTTCCATATCGTGCAGTTCTTTTAGGCAAAGCCACTCGCCGTCGACGGAAACGCGGAAATTGCACAGGTATATAGTGTCCTGCGCGCCGGCCATGTCACCGTCTGGGTTGCCGTCACCCTGGTGCTGAATGGCCGAAGGAATGCCTAATTCAGGCAAGGGATCTACCCCATGAACCGCGGCAAGCGAACGCATAATAAAGCAGCAAATAAACGATCAAGCGAAACAATCAACAATGTCACGTGAATTTTGATCACCCTTTTATATTCATTTCACACTATGCGCAAACTTGAAGGTCAAATTTAATATTGTTTAGTAAGTCACTTGTATAGCCGATACACAGTTTAGTACTTTAGATTCGTATTAAAAAGACAAATCCCTAAAAATCGAGCACGAGAAACAAGTACGTTAGATTGTATGAACGAAATGGTTTTTCCAGTACGTCCTGAATAAATATTGATTTCCCGGCAAGCGCCCGCCGTACTAACCCGCGGGAAAATCAATACTACGGTGCGCGTACTGCCATCTATCTGAGCAGTGAGACAACGTGTCGTAACCGGCGCGGTGCTAGTGACGGCTATGGCGACAAAACCACTAACAAATAGTACTAATCAAATGACACAAGATGTAGCTGTAAGTAGAGGAAAAAAAATGAATGTAGACGGTAATAAGATCGTAAAAACATAATAAATATTATTTTGAAAAAAAAAAATACAACTTTGTAAAGTAGCTATTTGTTGTTTATGATTGCAGGGTCAATGATATTATAAGTAAAAAGGTGTAGATAGGTTACCTACACAAAATTCGATCTTCAAAAACGGCACACTAACTCACACATAAATAACTGAATATTGCAAAGCACACTACATTACGATTAGACGTCAAGGTAGGATGGCATGATTCGATTATCGCAAGCAAAAAAGAGACAAATGTAATTGGCGACGGTGCGTCGAAATCTAAATAAATCAGAAATGACATTTTACCTTACGTTAAAATGTGGCTAGTTAGCCACATTTTAACGTGGCTAGTGTCGCTTGCCGAGCGCCTATAACCTATCTACACCTTTTTACTTATAATATCATTGTGCAGGGTGAACTGAGTTGCAGTTGGATGAGAAGGGTGTCAGTAACTATTTTCGATTTATGAACTTTTATGTATTTCTTTTTTACCGCTGTTTATAAGTTAAGAGTAAAAAGAGGGTGCCACATATCACTGTGGTTTATTAGTGTTTTGAAGGATTAAGCAATAAGCCCTTTATGGGTTTTAGGTGGTTTTAAGACATGGCAATCATAATTCAAGAGCGCCTTTTTAATTTCAATGTAGGCCTAGCAATATGTTTATGGAAAACATGATTTATTAGTTGTTACCTCACTTTCCTGACTACAACAAAATGTCAGGTTCTGAACAATGGTATATTTCTAGTACATGTTAAATTCATTGCAAAATTGTCTGTTCGCTTCTTTTAACTGCATTTTTTGTTATCACCAACTGTTCAGTTAAAGTTTAACTTGCATATCTATAATGACTGAGTACATTTGGTGATAAACAAATAATATATTTGAATGATCTCATTGGTAATAAATGCTCTCATTATTTACAATTAGTAGAAAAAATAATCTGTGAATAACATGACAATGTTGTGGATTAATTTGCTTATATTAAGATAGTAGAATATTAAAACTTTATCCGATAATATTGTGTTTAATACAGTTTTTTTATACAAGTTATATTATATATCTTGAGTGTTAACATTAAATATAATATTATGATAATAAAATAAGCTTTTCAAATCAAAGTTGTAATTATTAGTTTGTCAACATATTAACAAAATAGTTTTTAAAGTGGGTTGTTAATGGGGTATTGTGAACGGCAAGTGTATTTTGCAACAATACAATAGAATCCCATCCATGCTAACTCAATAATTTATAATAAATAGTATTTTAATAGTTTTGATAATTTCTTCTCTATATGGCAAGAAGCCTGTGCCCAGCGGTAGGAGATTTATGATATTATTTATTTAAATGTTATGTTATTTTTAAACTCAAACCACATATTGTTATAGCAATAATGTATGAAGATGAATGATACTTTAGCCTACTATTGATGCCATAATTATGGAAAAACCCAAAATTGTAGGAATTTTTTGCAGACTTCAAAAAGACAAGGTATTTATATTACACACAATATTAAGAATCAAAACCAATAATGGTCAGGCTACAAATTACAAATATATTGTTATTTATATATTAGAACAGTTATTATAATCTCTACCAGACATACTAATGTAAATTTAAAAACCATGATACAGTGGATTAATGTCTTATTAAATATATTTTTAAAACTCGCATACAATTGTTTATAACGTTATCAATGTAACGATCACGCAAAAGGTGTTAATAACAACAATGCCTACAAAATTATCTGTTATTTTAGTTGGGTTTAAAGAAATTAGTTTTATTTACGTAAAATAATATTATGTTTAAAAATTAAATAGCTCGTAAAAAAACGAAATGATTACTCACTTTTTGAACTATAGTAGTAGGACATATAAGGCCTGGAGAGTAAAAGTTCCGGCCATTTGTCCTCTCTTGTTGATGAGACGGACGGAGATCTATCGAAAAAATGAGATTTGATTGACGATGTAGACGTTGCAGGGGAAACTTGAACATCTTTGTCCTTAGACGAAGCCATAGTTTATTCACAATTTAACACTTCCCAAAACATTTCGAGCAAAATACAACAAAAAGTAAACGCGTCAATGTTATGTCATTGTCAGATTTTGTCAAAATAAGAATAGTTTGCTTTTGTCGAGTAAGTTAAGGTATATTAGTTGCTTGTCAAATATAAAGATTTTTTTTTAGAGATTTTAATGCAATAAAATTGTAAATACTATAAAATCCGTCATAATAATAAGTACTAATAAGTGGCATTGAAGGAAAAATAATAAATCGGTTGTTGTTTGGATATCAAATCATGTAAGGCTAGTAAAAATGTGCAGTATATGTGCATAGCGGGCTTTATAAACAGTTCAGTAGCAATCTCTTAGTAATAATAACTAAAGCAAAGCAATGTAGCAATATTTAGCAATAACAGTAATAATAGCAGCAACAATAGCCTTTAGCATTAAGCTTTGCGCGCACGGGGGCCTCTGTTACGGAGCTGAGTCACGGAAACTGTTTTGTCTCTTCTATCAAGTCCATGGATATAAATGGGGATGCGCACACGAAGCGACGAGACTTTTTTGTCTCCACGCCTACGCGCCTGCAGGTTTTCATAACAGTGCGCGCGAGGAAAACAAAATCGCGTTGCGGGGTTTGGGCGGAACCACGCGAGACTATATTGGTGACCACAAAATCCCCTTATGTGTTGTTTCGTTATGGAAAATATGGCAAACTAGCTTCTGCCCGCGACTTCGTCTGCGTGGACTTCAGAATTGGGTCCAAAATGAAATGAAAAATGTAAGTCGTAATGTAGGTCGTAAACAATTTTTAATTTCCCTCGGAAAAAAGGTAAAAGGCCTATGTTCTTTTCCATGACAAAGGCTACATGCATGCTAAATTTCATCCAAATCTATTCAGCCGTTTTTGCGTGAATGAGTAACAAACATCCAAACATCTAAACATTCAAACATCCAAACCTCCACACTTTTACATTTATAATATTAGTAGAATAGTAGGATGAAAAAAACTCAAAAGAGGCTTCGGCCAGAAAAATAAAGTTATTTTATAAATCAGCAAAATATGGTTCGGTAAATTATTGTAAAACCGTTGACACGTGATACTTCGATGATCTAAAAATATGTCAAGACAAGTAACCATAGGATGGATAGGATAAAGCTTTATCAATGAAAATAATGCATATAGCAAAATAGACGTCGTCAGTTGTTTTGGAAATTAAAAAAAAAAAAGTTGGTTAATGATCGGTTCCCGTTCATTCATTTCATCACATTTCATTCTTTAGTATCCATTTTAACTTTAGATTCCTTGATTTTAAAAGTTTTGTCACTGTCGTCTCCCGCGCACTGCGCTTGGGTGACCTGAATTGCCGCAGACAGAAACTTTATTGGTCTCGCAGACAAAAGCCTTTCGTGCGCGCAAGGCCTTACTATGCGTGTGTTTCCTGGACCGTTGAGCGCTTCGCTTGGGCGTTAAGTTGCCCATGTTAAGTAAAACTTTAGGGATGTGTCGTTAGATGGAGCTAAACAGAATTATTGTTAAAATTTCTTTACACAGTAAAACAAAATTGCTGTCGCTGTGTGCACGCTTAGATCTTTTAGATTTAGATCTTTTAGAATGAGTGATTCAAGCGGAAGGTTTTTTGTACAATTGCAAAGCCGAGGCAGGTCCTCTTGTTTCAAAACAAATTACACTGAACTAGTCGACCCCCTTCGGCTTCCTACGGGTAGTATAGTATAATGCTTACTCTTTTACACAAAACTTACGTTTCGAAATATCCGCTTCGTAGATATACAGATTTAAGTGTATTAAAAACGGGAGCAACTTGTTTTAATTGATAATGATGCATTTGGTGACAATGCTCGTGTCTTCTCTAGGTACATCGGAAGAAGCCTTACGGTACGTTCACACGGAGCCACGTTTTCCCGAATCTTATTTTCATCGGATCTGGAAAAACCGAATATGGTATTCACACGGCAAAAGGCAACAGCTAAGAGATTCGGCAAATAACCGAATCTACCCTGCGTGTATCGTATGAACGCATGTATTGAATGCGCTATACCACTGAACCGGATCTTAAATTTTGCAGTACGACCGGATCGGTTTGTAGTCGCAAAATCGGATGTCAACTTCAGCCAGATACGATTTTTTGCCGTATCTTAAAACCGAATGCATGTGTGAACTCATTAATTGAAATACTGTTGCCACTAAACCGAATCCTGCAAAAAACCGATCCGGTAGAGAAACACTCGACGCCGCGCCGTGTGAACGTACCGTTAGCCATGTGGTGGGATATAAATGGCTCATAATAATAACAGTCAAACCATTTATACGGTTTGGTATTTCTTTTTAAATTGGGTATTTAAAAAATATTTTTATTAAAAACCATACCATACCATACCTAGTGACCGTATGATATCTACATGCTACAGGCTCGGAGCTGCGGCCAACCTATGCCATCATTCTTGGATGCATCTATCTCAACACTGTTCACTTATTCAGTACCTCATTCTACCTGACACGAGCAAAAAAAAGTGTTTATTTTAATGAATTTTTTAGATTTGTTTCTTATCTATGTCGTATGAAAGGTTAGCGTTCATACTTTTTTGGTGTTTCCTTAGATGAATAACTCAGGTGTTTCCGTTAATATATGACAGAACTAGATACGTCATTAATTAATAATATTTTATAACCTTAGGATTTATTATTCCAATTTAAAACAAATTCAGGATCTTTAGTTAATGTAATAAGATGAATTTTCAATACACGAAAATCGGAACTCCTATAAGAGTGTTGGTGCTAAACCCACTTTTACCTGCGTCACAATTACTTATTACGAAACTATTGTCCGGAATTGTGTTTGGTTTGCATGATTTTGTAGACTTGATACTGCTAGTATATTTGAATGAAATGCAGGCTGCCCAGGAATATGTGCAAGAGCTAGTAAGTTGTGCTTTTCCCTGTTTCAATTCAATTAAAGCAACGTCGGATTTACCCAAGTAAGTATTTTCACAAAAGATATTACTTTTTTATTAGATTAACCCGAGTGTAATGAATAAAAGTACATAAACATACATTATATGGCCTACTTCAACTTATGAACCAACTATTGTTTCAGTATTCAAGATGCCGACTTGTTCTGTTTTATGACTAACTTTGTAAATCCTAACGCTTTCGATTTCTACAAAGATTCTGATGAACAATTTGACACTTTGTACTTAATGTTGAAAATAGCCATAAATCTGGGACTACCGTTGCCTGCCTACGAGACAGAGCATGTTAAAAAGAAGAAAGAAAAGAAATATACACCCATAATTGTCTGCGATGGTTTAATAGTTATGGATATTTTGAACTCTTTTTGTGAGAATATACCGTCCAAAATATTTTACAGCGCTACACCTCTTAGATCAATTACAAAGACTGTATTAAGTGATTACCTGAAGGTACGTAGCCTATGATAATCATCATATTAGTGTTCCTCGCTAGCACAAGCTTGTGGCAGTAAGTAAGCCAGCCTTCTTTCCTAGCCATTTCTGTCCCACTGCAAGGCAAACGGGCAAAGGCCTCTCTGCTCTCCTTCCAGAGACAGATTATACCTAATGGCAATGTAGGTAGAGATGTTAAAGGGGTACGCTCGTCGAAGTTTAAAACCACGGAACCAGCTTATCCCACCATCTCCGTCTAGGCTCACCAAAATCTCTCCAGCCATTTTGAGGGGCCCTATTAAGTTAACACCTACTTCCTGATTATTTCAATATGTATAAGAAAACCGTTATTTAAATTTTCTTGCACTTACCAGCAACAGCTGTTCTGCATACGCATGTGTTAATTATAGAGTATTTGGCATAGTGATGTCATAAGCCAATACGAGCTACCTCACAGATTTTAATCAGATTATAAAGAAATAATAACAATCTCGTAAACTATCTGGATATAATTGTAACTTTTTTAATCCAAACGGAATTAAATAATTTCAGGTAGAATGTGCTGACATCAATGACGTGTATGCTTGGGCCGTAAATGATTTAGATTTTCACGTAGAAATTGCAAGGCCTTACCTAAAAAAGGATAAAGTAACTAAAGGTGATAGTTGTCATTGGGACGCGGTAGGAAAAGAAGTCTTGAAAAAACTTAACTTAGACCATGTGCAATTCAATGCATCCTGGATGAAGAGGGAATTTATTAAGAAGGTATAAACTGATACTGATGTAGGCTATGTTGGTTAAAAGCACTATAAATAAAAGCGCCTGTCTGGCACTTTCTAAACTTAGTATGCATTGTGTATAAAGAATGAGATGAACAAGACAATGATGTACGTGGACAATCGGACATGTCTCCATTAAGAAGTCTTTAAGTCTATAAAATGCCTTTAGTTTGGTATCAACACCAACAACTGCTTTGAATGTGATTTATTGTCACCGTTTATTTCGTAAACTTTCCCTTAATCATAGACATCCAAATTTTCAAGTCGTGTATGGAACTATTTACCGTCATATTTTAATTAAAAAATTTGTTTTTAAGGTTACCAACACTTCAAAGGCTAATCCTTATGGCTGCATTTATAGAGCGGCGGAAGTATCTAAAACCATACGTTATATTTGGCAATCGCGTTCTGACCGGGGCGAGACTGAGTCGTATACTAGTTTAGGTGTTATTAGCGATGGTTCACAAGGAACTTACAAAGGTACGTATGAAAAATTTAAGTGTAGAGTCGCTAAATGTTATTTTTTAGGGTACCGTTCCTCAGAAAAAGACGGTACCCTTAGAGGATCACTTTGTTGTCCGTTCGTCCGTCTCTTTGTCAAAGTATGTATAAGTATCGAATTTTAAATTAAAACCATATATTTAAGACTACAAACTCTTGAACGTGTAAAAAAAACTATAACGTATAAGTATTGTATTACTTCTGTACAAAAATAATACGATCGTTTATACCACAAAAAACAACTTTCGACACTCGAGGGGATCGAAATTAATAGGGTACTTCCGTTCGCCTGGAACTTAGAAATTTGGCAAGTAATATGGTCATATACTATCAGTACAGGAAAAAGTAAAAACTTTTTGACTGCACGGATAGCCGAGTGGTACAGGTTACCACGCTAATTACCACTGTGCGCGACGTGCTGCGGGTTCGATCCCCGCATGGGACAAGCATTTGTGTGATCCACAAATGCTTGTTCCAAGTCTGGGTGTCATTTGTGTATGTGATTTGAATGTTTGTGAAACCCCCGCGACACAAGGACTAAGTTCCTTAGTGCGGGCGTCGTTTTTTGTAAAGAATAAAAAAAAAATATACATTTGTAATTAAATCATACAAAAGTCTGCATGGAACACTCGGAGGGCGAATCGTCCGACTCGCACTTGTCCGGTGTTGTTTATTTAGTACCTCTGACTTTATATTTTTTATAGTTAACAGGCAGAAAGACAATCAATCAATCAATCAATCATATTCTTTATTGTGGAACACAGGTAGGTACAAAATACAGATGTTATGTGGTATAAGGACAGATAGCAAAGTGATCTTATAAAGGTTCCGTTTTTTCCTTTCGAGGTACGGCGCCCTATAATCTTCATATTCTAAGGTATTTAATCCTAATACCAGTTATTTTGTCGCATCAGGATTACCCTATGTTTTGCCGTTGACTATCCGAGACCAGCAATGGACTGTTAATAAATGTTTTGAAGAATCAAGCCATTTGAGAAGTGAAATCAAGAGGATTAACCAGATAGCGAAAGATCATCACAAACAGGTGGGGTTAGAGAATCGTTTTAATTTTTTAGACAAGCGACTTTATTTCCTATGAAATTCGGTTTGTGAAATAATAAATTAGTCTCTCTCTTCTTTTCTTGAGGTTCAAGCTTATTTCGTACTAAATTTCACTTCAGTTGGTTTAGTGTTTTGAACGCAAAGCGATTCGAATTCATTTGGACGTGTGTAACAGCTATCAACAAATTGGTACATACTCATTTCTTTAAACTTGCTTTTAGGGTTTGTCTCCTAGGTTTTGAAACCCTAGTTTTAGGAAGATAAAATACCCATATGATAAAATAGCTTAGTAACTAAACCTAATAAAGTTTCGTTTTAAATTATAGCTCTACAATTACTGTAAAAAGTTTTTGGAGGAGAACATTACAAAGCACGCTTTCATTCCCGACATCCAGGACAGTGAAAGTGAGGATTCCTTATTTATTTCCGGTATTAGTAACCGGACCAGTGAATCCTAAAAGTGCCCAAGAATTATCCTTGTCTTTTAAAGCTGCAGTAAGAGATGCTAGATGACGTGAACCCACTCGTAAGTTCGTAATACAAGCATTTAGTTTATCACGAGAGGTAAATAGAATACTACTTAGTAATGTGCGATTCAAAATTGTATCAATAAATCATATACCTAATAAAGCATGGATTATTAAAGTGTTATTTTAAGGTAGAAGATGGTTATATAACGTAAGAAGACTTTTTGTATCAAAGCACTTTTAAAATCTTCATTAAGTTTTTAGTTTACTTGCTAGAAAACTAGTACGGATATACCAGATCATCCGATTCCTTGTTTCATATTTAATGAAAATATTCAAGTATATTTTCGGCTTTCTGATCCAATATTAAGCTTAATTTTTGCGCCCAAATAACTCGAGCAAAGTGTAATTAACCTGTTCTCGGATCAGTTGAGATTGTCACTTATTCACACTGGCACCGCAACGAGCTAAGGGAAAAACAAATAAAAGCGCATTTACTGAGCGATTAATATTCGACGGACTACGGTCTCGACTCCCTGACCGCATCGTTTGTTTAACCTCTTCTGTCAATTTGATTTCCGACCTCGGGGGTATGTAATTTCCATTACGGAGGCCAGACGCTTTGTTTATCTACGAGCAGCCCAATAAGCTTGGCGAGAATCTTTGTTTTATCTAAGAAATCTTTGTATACGTATTTTGTTTCACTAAAGAAGATTATACACAACGAGTGTTGATTTATTATTTTAAAATATCCTAATTTGAAATTAATCACAATAAATGTAGTTTCAAAATTAAACTCCTATTATTAATGAAAGTATTTTTTTCCAACTATATTGCATTTTTCCCCTTTCATTTCAATAACCACGCTTCGCAAATAATTATGTAGGTAAGTAAGTATGTATGTCATGTTATAGTAATTTACGCTAAATTTTACTGCAGCAAAGAAATACAACAGAAAAGAATATAGCGTTTATCTCATTACAAAAATTCTTATTTTCTTGTATAAATAGTAGTCGAGAGCTAGAAGCTATTCAAAGAGGGTGGCTATTTCACAGCGCGGCGGGAATTCGAATCAAACTCGTCTCATTAGCCAGTAAAGGAAAACTTGGATTAGTTGACCAACTTCCAGTAGTAGATTGCGCGGGTGCGTTCGGCATGCGGACAGCCAGTGTGCTGCAACTTTCCCCCTTAAAATTATAATTAAAGAAGCCTTCCTAAGATTAGGCTTAGAACTCCCATTAAAATAAACAAGGTGTTTTTATTATGCTTAGTTGGAATAAATGTGTAGCCAAAGTAGCTGAAGTAATGTTGGCTAAAACATGAAAATGATATTTACTGCAACATTTATCTAGCTGGGGCGGCGACCACCACCTTAAGAGATATAATATATAGATTATAATATATGATTTCCGTCGGCAATGATACGAAAACAGCAATTAAGATTAATGTATGTAGCTAGTTGTGTATTGACTACTTTTCTCTGCTTATTTTCAAAAACTTTTAGGTAATTTATTTCTTTGCGTTACTAACCAATAATCTACTTATATTAGAACCATATTATGTAACTTGGATAAGAGATTAAGATTAATGTGATAAGTAGATGCCATTAGCTCTTATTTAATATTATTAATAGTCTCCTGATCTGTCAATAGTATAAAGGCGATCTATTTACATAATAGGTACATGTAATAAATTATCCTATCTTAATAAAGGCTGGGAAGATAAATATTGAGAGTTTATCGGTTGTTTTGTGTCCCCTCCAAGCTGTGGGGCTTAGTGTCACATTAGCACTCTGAGCCGAGTACGATATTCTTGCCGTGGCGACGGCGTCGTGTCTCATTCCGACATTCGTTATCTGTTCCAGCTAGCTTCTTGGATTTATTGACTTTTTTCCCTGCCTTAATTTCTGAGATTCGGTCGAATGGCCCACGCCGGCACCGGAACATTAACGCTACCCCAGGGAAATATCTTTTGTGTTGTGTAGTATTTTTTAAACGTCTTTAATGCTTCTAAGCTTTGTCTTTGCGGTTCTCTTTAGTACAATTAAAATGTACAAGTTAATTAATTTTGTATATGAAAGGAAAACATGGGTATAAAGGCAATGATGACGCCACTCTAATCCCAGTTAAGGAAGGTTTGATAAGACTAATTTTATTTCTTATTCCAGTTTGATATTTAATGTTTTATAATTGTCTTACTGTAGTTGTTTAAACAAAAGCATGGTTTAAAGAAAAGTTAATAAAATAAATTATTTGTGTTACTTAAATGCTTACCTGAATCAATAAATGGCTGCCATTGATCTACCTTACATTCCCTTATCAGTTGACGAACATTTAGTTATAGCATAACCCTTTTTATGATATGAATATAGAATAAAATGCAGTATTAATTAAAAAAAAAGCAAAACAAGCATAATGAAAGTTTTTGCGTCGGCCGGGAATCGAACCCGGATCAACTGCTTGGAAGGCAACTATGCTAACCATTGCACCACCGACGCATATGTTACTAGCATCGAATTTTGGAGCTTATGAGACTTTCGCCTTATAAGGTTTTCCCGGATTCTGAAAAACTATTCACATTTTTGGCGTAAAAATATGTAATAGAGGTGAATTATACTTAGAACTTTCTTGCTCAATGCACTGTTTTTAAACAACTTCCAAAAGGAGAAGGTGCTCAATTTGACTGTATTTTTGTCATGAATTAAAATGTGTTTAAAACTTTTTTTTTTTTCAAAGATTGAAATATGTTTGAGTTAGCTAGGTATATCAAGGGATAAATTACTGCTTCTATCAAATTCGTAGCGGTATATAATAACCTACCTAGATAGACATAGACCTATTAGGTGGAATTAGGAATTGATTCCAGGTGCAGGTTGCAGGTTTTTTTTATTTGTGTCAGTAGACTTTACACTTGTTATTGTTTATTTAGACCATCTGTTTATTACCTTATCACCTTAGCCTTCACTGACTCGAGTTTGTTGGCGATTTATAAAATGAATAACGACATGGAAAACGATTACGTGGAAGTGTCACCGCAAGAAGAAAACTGTGGACATTTGGATTTAATGATAAATTATTTTAGTTTTACAAATGTTCGTTGAAATGTTATTTCTACGGAACATAAAAAATTATATGAAAAGCTAAAGTTGAAGGCAAAATAACATTAAGCAGGTATATTTTAAAACTATTATTAAAACTTCTATCGCGAAAAAATTGAGGTCCATTTTTTGTTATCTCAAGTTAACCAATAGTTAAATATGCTAACTAATGGTTTCGAAATTTGATAGAACGCATTAATCATCAATTTTTATTCTAACAAATAGTTGATTAATGAACTCTCCAACGTATTTGACCATTTGATAGACAAACAATTGACGAAAAAACGCGTTGTTTCTACGGTAGTGTAAAAATTTTGTGCAGTCTGTGATATACGTACTCGTAGCCGCCTACGAGCTACGCCGTAGCGGTCTACATTCGCGCCGCGCGCCGGTTACCGCACTATTTTGTTTCCTAGTCTCAGTTACTGAATATTGTACGTATGGAAGTATATAAAGAGATCTAAAATGTGTCAGGTTATATTGGGTTTCATGCCAAAGGTCAACATGTCAGTCTAGTAGATAAGTAACTTACTCGTAGCTCTCCCGAATTAAAATCGAGGCCTACATTTATAAGGTTGCAAAAGTAAAGTTTTTTGAATATATAAATTATGTTATTATAACTTACCCATATTTCATGACAAAATTAAAAACCTAATCTTCAATGAAAACTATGGAAATTATTCATAAAGGTTTAATAGTGTAATAACGTTCTAATCCTATAACATAAAGTGGGTTCCTGTGCCTGGGCGGCGGGTCGAAAAATTTGTTTAAAAATTCAATACCGTCTATAAGAAACTCGTTCTGAGAACGCAACGGCCTGCGAACATTCCCATTTTCCTTTAATAACATGGGAGAAATTGCTCGATTAGTGCGAAAGGGGATACCTACCGGTGCTTTCGATTGCGATACGTAGACCGAGACTGAACTTTATATAAATCGCCAATAAAGGTGCGCTGAAACGATAACCATTACTTAAAAATTCAGTAAATATTATTATGTTCTGCATATTAATACGTGAAGCAAAAACTTTGTACCACTTTTTACAAAAAATATGCGGGCAGAGGATTATGAAATTTCACACACCTAAAGTTTATATAAAAGGAGTGCAGAATGATATATTTTTTCAAATTATGATTTCTTTATTATTTTTTAATTTGAAATTTAAACGAATTATCGTCGATTTACGATCAATATTGGGGCCTCTAGACTCTAGTATTCATAAATACATCATCTGTCAAAATATAAAGGTGTAAAATAAATCATTAGCAGCGGCAATAAGAGTTTAAATTAAGCATCTTTTCTACGGAAGTTTCCGATGCGATTCCTTCAAAGTCAATAAATAATTCAGGTCCATCAGCCTGACAAAATCTTTCTTTTTATTGCAAAAATTTTATCCAGTGATGGATATCCTCACTTTTTGTTACTTAAATAATTTACGGACTTGATCATGACTTGATTCTTCTGCCTTCTGCCTAGCCTTTTCCCAAGCTATGTTGGGGTCGGCTTCCAGTCTTACCGGATTTAGCTGAATGCCGTATTTTACATGGAGCGACTGCCTATCTGACCTCCACAACCTATTGCTAGGTAATACAGTATTCCATGGTAAGACTAGTCGTCAGAATTGTAATGACTTAACGACTGTCAAAGATCACTGTATGACAGTCGGGACCAACGGCTTAACGTGCTTTCCGAGGCACGGAGGGGTCTCGGTATGTTTACATATGGTCACCCATCCACGGACCGGCGAGCGCGGCTTAACCGTTATTATCGGTCGAACCTTTCGGCTTACACTTAGCCATGACTTGACTAATCATATAATATGTTGCTATATAAAAGGTATGGTACGTAGAGGTATGGTGGTATAGGTCATCGTCATCATCCACAGCTCTAGTTATCCCATTGCTGGGCATAAGCATCTCTTCTTACGGGCCATCGGTCCTGTGCCAGTCTATCTCAGATTCGATCCAAAATTTCCCACCCATCTAGGTCCCGGACGTGGTGGTGTCAATAAATTCACAGTTCAACGTAAAACTCACTTCACCAACTCACATAAATCCTCTTCAAAATCGCTGAATGTTGATACAGATTCTAAGACACCGCATATAACGCATACCAAAGGAAATCTATCCTAAGAAAAAAAGTGGGCGAGTTTGCCAGATTAAAAGCATTCAATTTAAATATTCCAGACCTTTGTCCAGTGAGTTTCCGTAGGCAACCGGCCGTGAAATTTCATTTAATCGCCGGAGAGAAGTGCGTCTCGGCTAATGCAGATTGCGAGGCTCGCCCTCGGGGCCCGGTTAATTTATAGCCCAACAAATTTTTATTCTCTCTTGAACTGCTCAATCGTCCATTTTTTTCTTAAGTTAATCAACTGGACTCCTTGGATTAGTCGTTTCTGCCAAAGCTGTTAAAGGGTAAGTAGAATTACTTTCCTTAAACCGTTACGTATCTCCGTTATCCATATTATTATTATCTCCTAATTCAAGCGCTTACATTTCTGCCGTCTTCTAATTCTTATTGTTTTTCGTTTTCCTAAACCAAGTTTAATTTTTTCCGTAGAACTTTATAAATCTTCTTCTATTCGCGAAAAGTCATTTTAACAAGTTTTTTTAATTCTTATTTAATAAAAATCTATAAATTTCAACCCACAATCACAGTTAAACATAGATAGTTCTTGTGTAAACATAGATAGTTATTGTGTAGCGTCATCGAAGTTACACCTATATATTTCGCTTTATATTAATTTAAACGGCTATGGTAATTTCCAAGATCTATTCACAACATGTTGACATAGAAATTGATAGTAAAACACAAGTTTGCGGATTGTCCCCGCAGACTTGGTGACCTTTTCTTGTTGACATCTTTATCGAACGATTTTCAAGATGTGAAGGCGTGGAAAAGTTAAATAAATCCAAAGAGAACATTAGATAAGGGAATGGCTTTTGTAATGTCTTCGGGACGCCGTAAATGCAACCGATGTGCCATAGATATCTGTCGGAAACATATGTTCTAAACTCAAACTTAGTAACGTTGTATTGTTTTGAAGATATGATAAGAAGTTTAACATATTATCAAAATTTTCTTGAAAATAATTACAGGATAAGATACCTAGAACGTAAGTTAGATACGATGCGTTGCACAGTTTTTCTTGTTTCATGAATGCCAGATAGTTGTTAGATGTTTAATGTTAGAAATATGGGATCAAACGCTACTTACAAAAGTGTGCTAAGCTGTATTGCAAAGTGCCAGCCTTGCCGCAATTATTACAATTGATATAATTGTTTGGCAATATTTAAACGGCTTTGCTTAACGCGCGTGTCGTCATCGGATGACTGCAGTGGACTCTGGAGTACAATGATGGAGCTATAAAACAACAGTGCCGGACATGCATCGCAGATAAATCAGACCATTTGTATCTACACGCGTGACAAGAGGCGAGACTCGGCGATTCGATGTTTTCATTGTGTTCATGCGAGCTAGTATTTTATTGTGAACACGTACGTTTGTTTGTATGTAATATGTGTATTGAACTAGGCGAGGATTGTGATTTGATTGTTCGAGTTTTATAGATTAAACAGTTTAGTTAACACTCTGAAAACTAACGCCGACGTGTGAAACTTTTCACATTTTGTTATTTCAGTTTACAATTTAAAGTGAGATTAATGTAGGTAGGTAACCTAACCTAAATACAATTGAAGAATAAGTGCTAAGAGTGCGAACGTATTGTACCAATTCCCGCCATTCCTGGTCGAGACACCTGCTTAAGTATCTGTACGTTCTCTAAAAAGACGAAAGTTCTTTGTTCTAATGAGATTGGAAAAAGCAAAATCTTTATATTTGTTCCCATTCTCTACAAGTACGGTCTCTCTTAAGAAAACATTTTGGAATAAGATTTTAAATGTGATTTTAGACTAAAATGTAGATATGAAAACAGTATCTGACTTAGGTACTTATATTTTAAAGTGTTCGATTCGAGTAAAATTTTCCTAAACCGTCAGCTTTTGTAGCTGCGTAGGTAATGTTTTTTCAATACAATTCCATTATAAAGGCAGTCTAATAGACTTATAAAAGTTTTGTTTCTAATAGTCTAATAAAATCAATAATATCTTGTTCATTAAACATCAAAACATCCTTAAACTTAAAAATAATGTAAAATCTTTTTAAATTAAATTTAATGCTATATTTTCTTTAGGGTTGATTTGCCCAAGTCAGATAACATTTATTCGTGGATAAAAAATGGCGTCTAAGGCCCAGTTTTATACTAGACTAGCTTTTGCTTGCGACTTCGTCCGCGTGGAGTCTTTCTTAATGCTCACTTGCTTCACTGGTGGAACCTACATACAAAGTTTTAAGTGAATCCATTGAGAAATACACATTTTCAATTTACCACCCTTTTCTCCCCTTTGGGGGGGAATTTCCAAAAATCCTCTCTTAGTGGTAGCCTACTCCTCCCAACAAACACACATGCCAAATTTCAGCTCTTTACGATCAGTAGTTTCGGCTGTGCGTTGTCTGTCAGTCAGTCAGTAACGGAAGAGTTTTATATATATAGATTAAAACCATTAGTTAGCATATTTAACCATTGGTTGAGTTAACTCTGAATCAAAAAACTGGGCCTAACTTTATTAGTTTTCAAATATGACAAAAATTCATTAGTTATTTCGAAGTTGCCTTAAACGGAGAATAAAACTTTGAAAAATTCCACCCTTATTTGAATACGTAGGTTAATTTATCCTTGTGTCGATTTTCTAACGCCAGTGTTAGAAAAGTCTAAATTACCTACCCTTTATGTGGAGCGGTGACAATATAAACTATGATTGACGTTAAAAGCGAGTATAGTTAGGGGGGAAGAGCGATTATTTATGTGCAATGTTCGTCAACGTCAGTGGGTGACGCGGCTCAAAGCAGCCAGCGTTTCAGCGATACTCTGCGTTCATGACGTCACACTGATATATGTTACTATCAAACTATAAAATTTATATTTTTGTTGTAAATACACACATCAAAAGTGTCTAGGGATCAACATATATTTTTGCAATAACTTTTCTCCTGATTGATATTAATTAAAATTTTCTTTAAGGATTCATCGAATAAAGTGTTTTCGTTTGTCACAGTAACGATAAACCAAGTCACCTTTGCATTAATAAAGAAATTTGCCATTTTCCTAATAAAGGGATTTTTGACATTTGAACCACTAACACAAAAGTTCGAAAAAGAGACTGAAATAACAGTTTTCTTTAAAATTTTATTGGGTAACTTAAACAATTAATAATCCGTGTTTCTACCGCGAACACTAACAACACAAGAACATCGGTTTGGCATACTCAAAATGAGTTCATCCAAATCACGCTGTGGAATGGCCGCCCATGTTCGTTGCAACAACAAAAAAAGGTCTTCTTGCGACTGGATACCCTCCATATTCGGCAGAGCTCTTCTCTGTAGCATATCCCATGCATGCTCAATCGGGTTCAAGTCTGGCGACTGAGCAGGCCAGGGCAGGACATTGATGTTAGCTGCGGCGAGAGTCTGTCTTACAACTCTTGCGGTGTGCGGTCGTGCATTATCATGCATTAACTGAAATAAGGGACCGATTTGCACTTGTAGAGGAACGATGACGTCTGATACAATCGTCTCAGCATAAATTTGAGCGTTGAGGTTGCTTCTGATCCAAATCAACTCAGTTCTTCCGCCGATCCAAATACCCGCCCATACCATGATGGTTCCACCACTATAAGGATGGACTTCCTGGCAGGATTTTAATCGCTGTTGGCGTCCAGGGGTTCTCCAGTGTCGTATACGTCTTGTATCCGGTCTCATACCAAAACGAGACTCATCAGAAAAGCACACGAAACGCCATTGTTCTTCTGCCCAATTTCTGTGTTCAAGAGCCCATTGATATCGAATCCTACGATTGTGCATTGCTATAGGTGGTACCCGTAGCGGTCTTCGGGAATGAAGGTTCACTTCATGCAAGCGGTTTCTGACTGTTTGGTCGCTAATTAAGTTCCCTGAAGAGTGATGAAGCCTCACGGCTAACATCATGGCGGTTATTGTTGGAGCTCTTCGAGTTAAGATTTGAATGTATCGGTCTTGTCTCCGTGTGGTGCAGCGATACCGTCCTCCATGGCGCTCAGCCACGGTACCAGTGCTTCGGTAACGTGTCCAAAGTCGACTGATAACACTCTGACTTGTATTCAGAGCTAAAGCCACAGTACGTTGCCGGGAACCAGCTTCTATCATTCCCACGGCTCTGAGCATTTCTTCCCTGCTTAAATGACGTCGCCGCTCCATAATAACGTTGGTTTTAATCAGTAGTAGGGAAACAGTAGCACTAATAATGTCTTCAATGCGTTGTATGTTTTTATAGGGAAAATATTGACAGCTGATTTTCATCTTTTACTCGAATTTGATTCACAGTTCCTGATTCGAATTATGAAATGCACCAAAAAGGATCCATATAAATTTATAAAATCATAAATTTATTACAAAGCCACATCTCAATCTCAAGAAATCCGCATAAAAATGCTTGATCCCTAGACACTTTTGATGTGTGTATTTACGACGTCTGTCAACATATTATAATTTTGTGTAAATCTATCCTATTTTTACAAGAGTAACCGGACCGGATTCCATAGGAATGAAATTTTAGAACCTTTTTTTTTTTTACTTTGACTGTGTGCGACGAGTAGACTTGGAATACCCATATTTTTTAGGCCATTTAACAGGTGTATTATTTACAAGTAGTATTGAAATCGTTTTTGGGACATCATAACGATATAAATATCAAGGCTCAGACTTAAAGAAAAATTACAACATTAGCTTCTAGAATTTGTAAATTGGCAGGTGGTTGAAGATAGCCGACGGTCAATTTACAAATACTAGTTGACAGCTCGCTGAGATAGATTTTGTTTCTCAGAAAATTAAGATGGTAGTGCGGCCTCGGGGTCGCACGCAGTTGATAGAAGCGTTTCAGCGGAGATAAGACGCTATGGCGGTTCTTCTCATTCTTACGAGCCTAAAGGTACGCAGCTGATAGAAGCAGATCTGAATTAGTGTGACCGAAATCGTTCAGAGAAATGTGAATGGAGCTGAATAAAGTGTGTTTAGTACATTATAGACACCACAAATATTATTAAGTTTGAGTGTCACAAATTCAAAATTGTATTTTCGTTAAACCACCAAACACAAGCATGCGCCCTAATAAGATTTAGAAATTTAAACAACATGTAATAAAACCTCTGTCCGAAAAACCAAAAAACCAAAAATTATTTTGATGGGCCTGTTAGTCTAGTGGTTAGTGACCCTGACTGCAAAGCCGGAGGTCGTGGGTTCGATTCCCACCCAGGACAAATCTTTGTGTGATGAGCACGATCATTTGTTCTGTGTCTGGGTGTTATTTATCTATAATATGTATGTATTTAGAAACATATAAGTATGTTTATCAGTTGTCTGGTTACCATAGTACAGGCTCTGCCTGGTTTGGGATCAAATGACCGTGTGTGAGATTGTCCCAAGATATTTAATATATTTATTTATTCTAAAACTAGGTTATCTTTTTCGAACCATTCGTCTCTATACTAAAAGAAATGTTAACAAAAATCTTTCGACGTGATCTAGTGAAACATTTTTATAAAAAAATATGTGAGTTAAGTTTCTAGTTGCAAGATGTCACATAAACACGGCAGATTTCCGCATCACATACGAGCTACGTACAACTCGTAGATATCTCGTATGCATTCGCCACTGGTGCGAGATTATGTTTTCTGGTTTACCCTAACAACATGTTACAGAATATTTTGTGTCAAGTTCACGCAATCCACGTAAAAAGTTTTATGAGACTTGACTCATACAGTTTTTGTTATTTCATATACTTCTTAAAGTATCAAGTTATTTCCACAGTAAATAGACCATAATAAAGTGGTTGGACGTGATATACTGGAGGAATACATAGACTTGGTCTCTTTTGTTCATCACCTTGCTTGACGATTACTATGCATTACGTAGTAAGTTAATAATGAATGACGTCCTTTTATCTGGATAACCGTATGTGCATGCGTAGAAGTATCCAGTGAAATAGGATCTCTAGAGCTCGACGACGCTGCCTTTCTCTGCGGTGTTTATTGAAATGACATCAAATTCGAGGGCCATGAGAGAGGTCTGGTTAAATTGGTGGCTTTGCGATGGACCGGTAGCAATTCGTCTCGTCAGTCTAGGTACAGCTTATCGAGCAGTCCACACTCGGGCCGGCACATGCTAACTGAAACTGATTTACGGCACCGTTGACAGTTTATTCAACAACGGTGGATATTGTTTATTAATTGCTACAGGGTTTACACTATGAGTCACGTGTTGTGGTTGCATGTTACTATGGACTCGCAATTAGGACATCACTACACTATTGGAAAAATAAAACAGGCAAACAAAGAGAGAACTAGTAGGAATTAAAAATTTTATTCATGATTCATTAAAATGTATTCTCTAATGAATAAAATACGCTAAGCGAGCTCTTCCGTGCGTGTCAAAGTAAACGTGAAGCGTTTAAGTAATAAAGTTGTGGAAATTAAGCAAATAAATTACAATTAAATACAAATTGTAGAAGGAAAAACTTAAACCTCAGGCAGGACTCGAACCTGCGACCACTGGCTTGACGCGCCAGTCGCTTTACCAACTAAGCTACCGAGGTCACTGCCTGGAAGTTCAAATTTCTCCTTCTACTTAAGACGTCTTTATAGGGCGGCGTATGCGACATCTAGTGAACCTACCTTACGGTTGGCCTCACGTGGGCCTCACCGACTCTGATTAACAATGTGTTAATTTAGAAGTCCGAGAGATGACGCTGGCCCAATACTTATTATTGTTTAATTATGTTTACACATTATCGCATGTGTTAGCGAATATTTGTAATTAAATACAAATTGTAGAAGGAAAAACTTAAACCCCAGGCAGGACTCGAAACTGCGACCACTGGCTTGACGCGCCAGTCGCTTTACCAACTAAGCTACCGAGGTCACTGCCTGGAAGTTCAAATTTCTCCTTCTACTTAAGACGTCTTTATAGGGCGGCGTATGCGACATCTAGTGAACCTACCTTACGGTTGGCCTCACGTGGGCCTCACCGACTCTGATTAACAATGTGTTAATTTAGAAGTCCGAGAGATGACGCTGGCCCAATACTTATTATTGTTTAATTATGTTTACACATTATCGCATGTGTTAGCGAATATTTGTAATTAAATACAAATTGTAGAAGGAAAAACTTAAACCTCAGGCAGGACTCGAAACTGCGACCACTGGCTTGACGCGCCAGTCGCTTTACCAACTAAGCTACCGAGGTCACTGCCTGGAAGTTCAAATTTCTCCTTCTACTTAAGACGTCTTTATAGGGCGGCGTATGCGACATCTAGTGAACCTACCTTACGGTTGGCCTCACCGACTCTGATTAACAATGTGTTAATTTAGAAGTCCGAGAGATGACGCTGGCCCAATACTTATTATTGTTTAATTATGTTTACACATTATCGCATGTGTTAGCGAATATTTGTAATTAAATACAAATTGTAGAAGGAAAAACTTAAACCTCAGGCAGGACTGAACTTCCAGGCAGTGACCTCGGTAGCTTAGTTGGTAAAGCGACTGGCGCGTCAAGCCAGTGGTCGCAGGTTCGAGTCCTGCCTGAGGTTTAAGTTTAAGTGGGCCAGCGTCATCTCTCGGACTTCTAAATTAACACATTGTTAATCAGAGTCGGTGAGGCCAACCGTAAGGTAGGTTCACTAGATGTCGCATACGCCGCCCTATAAAGACGTCTTAAGTAGAAGGAGAAATTTGAACTTCCAGGCAGTGACCTCGGTAGCTTAGTTGGTAAAGCGACTGGCGCGTCAAGCCAGTGGTTGCAGGTTCGAGTCCTACCTGAGGTTTAAGTTTTTCCTTCTACAATTTGTATTTAATTACAAATATTCGCTAACACATGCGATAATGTGTAAACATAATTAAAAAATAAATTACACTTCCATCAGCTTTGTCGACCGATTGGTTATGGCAATTTATGTTTACGACTGGAAAAATCAGCTCTAACTTCCCAAGTTTGAGTTGCGTCAAAATTCTTTTGAAGAATATATTATTATATAGTTAGTAAAGTAAATTAATTTGAAATGTAATCTGCGAATCTGTCTTAAATTTCATACACACGCAATACGAACCTAATCGTTTATCTTGTTCGATATTTGTTTAATGTAATGTTATTCACTTTAGAGTAAGGAAACATAATTAAGTACCCTTTGCATAAAATGGTTGTACATATTTATGTATTGTAATCCCAATATCAGAAATGTAATTAATTGTTCTGAACATCGAAATGAGTCCCTGTTAAACATTAATTTGTCAGTAATCGAATTTATATTGTTTTACTTTATTGTTTGTCTGGTTAAAACCGAAAAGTATTTAGTTTGTTTTAATGATTGTTTGCGCAAATCAGTCCTGTAGTAAAATTGTATACATCGGTCCCGCAGAGAATTGCATTTTAAATAATTTATTTTGTCATTTATTTACTTCATTTACATCGATGTGGAGTTAAATAAGGTTATTAATTCACCTTGCTTATAGGTATTCTAGACGAGAGTATTGAGGTACCTTTTACTTCAATTTCAAAATTATTCACAAAAGGTAAAGGAATTTCCTAGAAGGTAAATTTTGTTCACAAACCTGTACTTTAAGATCATTTAGGAGACCGGAAATTTTCTCGTTAATGAGTAATCCTAATCTAAGCAGTCTCATTATATTTTCTTGTCTTTTTCCTGAAGTCTGTTGTTGAAGTTTTAAAGTGTAATAGTCACTGAAGTCTTGGGACTTTAAAACTAGGATTTTCGTGAGTAAATTAAGGAAAGATTCTTTAATATATTGGTTTAATTACTTTACTATTATATCATACCTCATCAATCAAACATAAAGTAGTTTTACCAATTTATAAATAAATCTAATCCAAATTTACGTATACCTTTAAATGTATCCCTTTTGTGGGAGCATAGATAAGGTTCGCGGTAAGTAGAACCGACTATTTACAAATACGGTACCGAGGACCTCTTGAAAAAGACCTTTCCTGATATTTATGTAATTTAAATTCGAAATCTTTTAACATGTCAAGATTTGACATTCAAAAGAGGTCTAACCATACCTGTATCCTGAAAGGAAGGATTAATGTTATTTGTTTTTTTTTTCTTACAAAATGAATGTTTTATAAAAGCACTTTGATAGATGAGGTCGCAAGTTGTCTACGTTAATGCTGTAAAAAGTTTTTATAACATAAAATCTGACCGAGACTTTCCTCAGCGTAATTTAAAGAAAAATCTTTCATACTCGATCTAAATGGGTTATTGAAAAGCTTCTTTTTACAGAAGTTTTTTTAGTGTAGCATTACAACGTTTTATGCTGTATAGAATTTTATATTTCAAATAAAGATTGGAAAAGGTTTAATACAACCTTTTACCGACTTGCGCATAAGTGTGATAGGACTTTTACCTGAAAATGAACTCAACAATTCCGATGTATACTTACGTATGCCGAAAGGGGTATCGTGCAAACAAACAGATATACTAAAAAGTCATTTGGTGAGATGGGGTGAAATGAGCCGTTGAAATTGCACCAAGGGCTTAGGAAAGTGGTACATGTTTCTATAAGTAGTTTCCAGGTGATGTATTTCGTATTTCAGGTAACATCTGCAATGTTAAACGTTATAAGATGGAGCTAGGTATATAGATAATATTATACATTTTCATTAGAGTTTATTAAGATTCGTATTTTGTTGGTATTTATTAATTATAAATTTAGGTTTAAAAAATAAAAAAAAAAACATGCGTGCGTACAAAGTACACATGTCAGAAGTGAAACTTCTTTGGCGAACTAATTTATAAATCTTGTTTATATTTATACAAATCTAAAACTTTAAATTTCCAAGATTAAGAGGAAGGGAAAAAGGAAGATAGGTTAGGAATTTAATTGTCATTAAAATAAAAAAAGTGTTGAAAATTAATGTAAATTATAAATTTAATTTTTTCAATTTATTTCTTCAATATTTACATTGTTTGACATAACGTTTATCTAAAATAAATAAAAATAAGTATTGTTACAATAATTAACAATAGCGAGATACACAATTTGTAAAACAGTAACTATTATGCAAATGCGCTTCGTCTATGGTCTCACATGCAAAAATTCTAGATTGAGATTGAGACGAATACATGTAATTTCATATAGAGAAATGTCCTCCATCTTGGATCAGGAACTTTTGCGCGATAGACATTTCCGCGAAATTCCGCGAAAGCTTGACCTCATTTTTATTTTTAGTGACCTCGCAAATCTTAAAAATGACTTATCACAAAAAAAAGCATATTTTTCTCGGTGCCATCTTGGATTCTAATTTCGACCCCATAATCGTTTTAGCGACCTCGGGTACCATGAAAATGACACCCATGATGAAAAAAATGCATATTTTTCTCGGCGCCATCTTGGATTCTAATTTCGACCCCATAATCGTTTTTAGTGACCTCGGGTACCATGAAAATGACACCCATGATGAAAAAAATGCATATTTTTCTCGGCGCCATCTTGGATTCTAATTTCGACCCCATAATCGTTTTTAGCGACCTCGGGTACCATGAAAATGACACCCATGATGAAAAAAATGCATATATTTCTCGGCGCCATCTTGGATTCTAATTTCGACCCCATAATCGTTTTTAGCGACCTCGGGTACCATGAAAATGACACCCATGATGAAAAAAATGCATATTTTTCTCGGCGCCATCTTGGATTCTAATTTCGACCCCATAATCGTTTTTAGCGACCTCGGGTACCATGAAAATGACACCCATGATGAAAAAAATGCATATTTTTCTCGGCGCCATCTTGGATTCTAATTTCGACCCCATAATCGTTTTTAGCGACTTCGGGTAGCATGAAAATGACACACATGATGAAAAATTTACAAATTGTCGTCGGCGCCATCTTGGGTTTTAATTTCGAACCCATAATCGTTTTTAGCGACCTTGGGAACCATGAAAATGACACCGATGACGAAAAATTTGCAAAATTTCCTCGGCGCCATCTTGGGTTTTAATTTCGACCCCATAATCGTTTAAGCGACCTCGGGAATCATGAAAATGACACCCATGACGAAAAATTTGCAAATTGTCTTCGACGCCATCTTGGTTTCTTGGCACCCATTTTAATAAAATTATTATATTTATTAAAACTAATAAAACTAAACTAACACCAGATAGCCCTGAAAGTTAGCTCCCGAGCTACTAACATGGTAATGTATGCAGCTCGGGAGCGCCCTTCCCCCGTCTCGCCCCTCGCACCCCGCACGATTGCCCTGTCTAGACGTCTTCGTCGAACGACTGTATGATGTTAAGACTGTGATAGCACTATGCGTGATACGACGTTCGCTCTGTCTCACTTTTTCTCTCAATCTTTCTCACTCGCTTGCTATACTCTCACTCCACGGCTAGTTGCTCATGCTACGTTCGCCCTGTCTTACTCTCTCTCAATCGGTCTCGATCATGAAGGTATAGATGAAAACCTTCATGGTCTCGATCACTCTCTCTCTCTTTTCTGACACTTCCGTTCAAAGACATTGTAATGTATTCTACTACTTCCGTTGCATACCGGCGTGACGTTTCATCTGTAAAAATTTTACCCTCATGCGCCAAAAGAAGTTTCACTTCAAAAGTAATGGGTATTAAAAATTGTGGAAATTCTTATTTACAAGTATACATAGTTTACTAATTAAAGTACAGTACATACTTATTTATGTAAAATTTACCGAACTGCTAGCATGTACAGAAACCCTGCGAAAAGTTAAGCGATAAATGCGCGAAGTCAGATGACACACTATGGCTTCGTACAACTCAATTGTAATATTCTAGTAACCTCTTTTATGGGTAACCGTTACTACTACTCCGGTAGTAAAATTAAGCCTTTACTTGTTTTTTTAATGCTCTTATTTGTGAAAAGAGATCACTGTCACATATCTTATCGTACCTTCGTTATGTAAATACAGTCAATTTTAATTTGTATTTTTATTTGTACTTTCATATTGACACAAATAAAATCATGGGATTTGCACGTGAATCTTGAAAAAGTGACTGGATTATTTTAATATAACAATATAGAATTTATAAAGGTTGCCAAGTTATAAGAGAGCTGGCCGAATTTAGCACGCGGTCCATAATTACACATGCAGGCGAGCCTGTCGAGCAAGAGTCTGCCCGATTACGAGGTCCGACTCGGTATTATTGGATTCCTCAGTCAGGAAATTCACTACTATGTGGGTTGAAAGTTAGTTAGTTCTTTTGACGTGTATGTCAGTCAGTCAACAGGTTTGTAACTAGGGTAACTACTCAGTACGTCGGGCATACGAATGTATATTCGCTTGGGAACTGTGAATAATGGACATGAGAGAAATAAAGGAGTCTAATAAGCGAGGTTACGGTCCAGACCTTTTTTTTCTGAGATTCTTTATCTTCATTCAACCAAAATTTAATTCTTATCGTGAAAAGATCAAATATTTGATACAACTGTGTGTGAAAAGTTGGAAGAAAAGTTATCTGAAGGTGAAAGAAATACATTTATGAAACTTTTATTTAATGGAATCACTTTAACTTTTATTGTATTGTGTCATAACAATCAGTGCTTTCTTATCTTTAAAGTTAGTGACCTTTTGCTTCTTAGTATACAGAAAAGCGTTTTGCGTTTGCTTGTGACTGGTTCTTGTTTGTTATTATTATTCGTAGGTTAAGATCTAACAGGACATACGGGCTTATATTTTTCCTTATACTCTGAAGCTCGCATTGACTATTCTGCCGTTATAGGTGTTATCTTATACCCAAGGGAGGTTTCATTAGCCAGTAATATTGCGTTACAATGTGCGGCCCGTGCCGAGGATAGCCTCTTCCTGTTACGAGCTCACTATGTTTTGACCTAATTAATATATAGCCGAGGGCTATACGTCACTAATTTTGATTAATTGTTGCAGAAAATACAGTACTTATTGAGTTTCCTAATTAAAGATGTTTGTTTGTTGTATAATTTACACCAGTTTTCTTCGTTGTATGATCTGTGGGTCGCAGTGGAAAATAGCCAATTACAAGAAAATTTAAGGTTTATAGTCAACATCTCTTAAACTTAGGTTCAGTCAAAAGTTTTAATACTAAACTTTATTGTAATCAAATATGTTTTTTATAATCACTGTTTCTATTAAAATACTAATATATTAATCCGTAAACCATAATTATAAAAACAATGAGAGGATCATGCTATGACCACCATGCGAATTTTTTATATGACTAAATTCGAATTTCGCTATAGCTACAATAATATAATATCCTGGGACATCTCACACACGGTCATCTGATCCCAAACTAGGCAGAGCCTGTACTATGGCAACCAGACAATTGATAAGCTAAATTCAAAATATATACATATTGTAGATAAATTATTACACCCACACACAGAACAATTGATCATGCTCGTCACACAAAGATTTGTCCTGAGTAGGAATCGAACCCACGACCTTCGGCTTAGCAGTCAGAGTCACTTACCACTAGACCAACAGGCCAATCCAGCAATGTAACTAACAACACGACAGCGTTGTTCCTAACGGTCAAGCGCAGGTGAAATAATATGTCGTTCGCAAGACGAACTTCAGTAACAACAAATTTTGTAAATCTGGACAAAGCGTCAGTATACAAGTTAGTGTAGATAGGTAGTGAATGGCACACATGTAAGTAATCCTATAATGACCTCAGTGGAGAGCGGCTCCGTTTTCATTGGCCGTAAAGCTCGATGGTTCTAGAACACTGGACCTCCCCTATTGCACTATAAAGTGTCGGCTAATAGGGATTACACTTCACGTGCTAGATTTAACTTTGATACAGATTTTGGACACAGTAAATAACTTTGACGCTATACTTTTATACTATGAGTTAGAGGTATTATAGGTTGGACGGAGTTGAATGTTAGAAACTATTATAGGCTACAAGGGCACACCTTATTTTCATATTTTCGTATTTAATTTAATATTATTACATCTATTATATTGATTGAATAGTTAACTGAAATAAAAAAAATCTGGTAAGTACTACGAGTATAACTACCGTAAATTATATATATTATAAATATCGCCCGCACTAAGTAATTTAATCCTTATGTCGCGGGGGTTTCACAAACATCCCAATCACATGCACAAATAACACCCAGACTTGGAACAAACATTTGTGAATCACACAAATGCTTGTCGCATGCGGGGATCGAACACGCAACACGTCGCGCACAGTGGTAATTAGCGTGGTGACCTATACCACTCGGCTATCCGTGAAGTTATAAACTAAACATGTTTTCTTAACTTTACTGAAGCGCCCGAGCCTGGAACCTGGATTCTTAAACGTTGTCATGCGCTATTGAGTATTATAAGTGTAATCCCCGCATTCCCGAGCTTAACGTTACTTTATTGTTGGCAAGAGATCAGCACGTGAAGGATGAAGGTGCGACGCCAACTTTCATGGAGATAAAACTTGTTTGTTAGTTATGTCTTCGTATTAAACGGAGCGCCCACGCCGCGCCACCCAACGCCCGACGCCCGACGCTTATCAAATCATGGATAGAAATGATTAAAATCATTATTATCCTCTTATATTTTATCATTACGACACTGAAATTTTAAATTAGAATTAGGAGGGCTGCAGTAAAAGTAAAATAAATTAGGATGTAAAATTCCTATAAAACAGAATTAGCAAGAAATAAAGATTTTGTTAAATTTGCTTCGTTCCCGTTTCCACAAGATGTAGAATAGTAGCCTATTTGCATGATGGCCTAGATTTGGTTTAGAATTGTTTTGCAATTTGACTTGTTTCCCCTGTCCGTTCAGTCATTGTCTAGTTCAAAGTGTGAATAGAAATTTCGTGGTTGAGGTAAAATTAGCGTGTGAGTTTATACGGGCATGTCCATTGCAGTGTTTGGAACAGGCCAGGACAGGCGGCCGACCGCAGTTTGCGCTCGCCGCATCGACTGCAACCAACTGGTTTTCCGGCGGACTGACACAGGAAATTAATATAAATTCCTATCGCATAAACTCGAAACGAGCTCACTATGCTGTCACGCAGACAGTGATGAGGCCTATTGTGCGAAAGTGATTCAATCGAACCTCACTTCCCTAGTTTATTCACGTTAGTTTGAATGTGAATGCGGTGTCAACTGACTAATATTTACATTAAATGTAAATATCTTGCTGTTGCTGTTTTCGTTACATGCAGGTATTGGGTTTATGTAAACTACATTGTTTTCTAAAATTACATACGAGTCTGATTGAACATAATGAATGAACATAGTTTCGTTGTCTATAAATAATATAAGACGAAAGCAAACTTAATTAAAGTACATATTTGTACATGTTATTTGGAATTCTTCAACCAAATAAAACAGTTCTGTGCTAAAGCGCTCACATTGAAGCTTACTCAGTTTTGCATACGTCAAAGTAAACAAACGTTTCCTAAATAAACACTTTACAATGCAATCCCGCCTACTTAGTGGCAATAACATCCGACAAAAGAGTGGAATTGCTCTTACCTTCGAAATGAAACAGTCGCTTTGTCGATTTTGCGGGGATCCTTGTAACGACACCTTTATTGAAAACGTACTGTGTGTGATTCGTGACTCTTTTTATGAGAGATGGTGCATGCGTACGTGTTTGGGTCACGACTTTTATTATACCAAAGTATCTATCTCAACGTATTTTTTGTTGTCCAACAAGTCAAGAGGAAATTAAGGAGAACTTTTTCTGCGACTTAACTGGAGTTTTCCCCAATCTGAAAATATTGCGGGTGTATTTAAAACAAGCGCTATAAAATAAGGTTCGTAAGCTTTTCTTAAGCTTTCACTTGAACCCTTCTTGACGAAAAACTTCACCTATAAAATCCTTAGACTAGGATTAAAAAAACAGTTAATGGTAAAAGTCTTATCAAAGTTTTCTTGGTGTTAAATAGTAGGCGGTGGAATTAAAAGCGTTTATTGGCTTGCTTAACTTTGTCTCTTAATGTCTTGAGGTGTCGTATTTTAAAGTCGTTGTAATTGACTTCTCTCAACGCGAAGTTGGATACATTTAAAGAAGCTCTGTATACACGTCGAGGTACCAGTCGGCAAACTTGGCGCCAAGAGAAAATCTTTTTGTATGCTTTATTTATGCAACGTATAAACCGGTGATTAGCCATGTTTTTACAATATTTTCTGAAATAATTGAAACAGAAATACGAACAACGCTGTGTCAAGTTCATTTATTTAAATGATGTGTTTGGCATAAATTGTGTTACCGAGATTTTTAGAATTGACCCTTGCCATCTAAAATGTAGCACCATAATCGTTGTACATTAGCGAGAGTAACGGCGGCCGCCGGCCACGACCATCAAAGTCGCTTATTGTAACGCCACGGCTCTGTAAAAAAGATTAGCACATTTGCCGTTAACGATCCCGAAAACAGGGCCACATCAGACAGCATCGGGGCCGGCGAAATAAAACGAAATAGCAATAAAAGTAAATCGACGGGCCCGGCCCGGGGCCGCTCTACGTGCCGGATTAAATCAAACGTTATTCGTCTTAGCAAATTACGGTTCATGTTTTTGTACATTCCCAGGACTTGATGCGCGGAAATGTAAGCCGGGTGGAAAGTCCATTTAAATGAAATTTAGGCAATCCCGGCGAAGGGAATTCTAAAAGGGATACTCTGTCGTGAATTATATTAATGGCTACCTAAATAAGTGTGAATAAGTTACGGGTGCTAACAGACAACACTTTGTTATAAAAATGTAAGACTAGGTATATTGGTATTCATGGATTGTTTGAGCATCGATGAACGTTAATATTCAAAAGAAAACTACGTACTACCTGTACAGTTACGAGCATAAATATTTATACACATAGCGAAATTGTAAAACTTATTTAGCGAGAAGTTTTTGTTGAAACTCAAAAATATATACATGCTTTGAGAACTTATAATTTTATGTTGTTAAATGATTAAAAGTTGAATTGATGGTGAGTAGCTGTTAAATTATTGTTTTACAGTTTCGCTATGTGTATACATATTTATGCTCTTGACTGTTCACGTAATTATGTGGCACGTCTACATAATTACGCGTGTGTATATTACACGGTGCTTTCTCGGCACATCGCCTATTGAAAGTACTTGAGAATATAAGCAAACTATTGTACGCGCTTAGTACGTAACTTCCAGCGACCGAGGTTTATACGTTGCGTTTAAGTCCTCGCGAACAATATTAAAGCCACGATAAACTTAAAAACAAGTTTAATCCGGCTTGCGGACTCTATACCTTCATCCCGGGCAATCTGCCTGCATTGCCGGTGAATTAGTCTGCTTTAACGGTTGTGACGCGTTCATTTATTAATGTTATTGTTGCCTTCTATTATGCTTTATGCACGTTAGTCTCTTTGAAAGATATTTTTCTTGACGTAGAGACTAGTTCAACGTTTCGTGACAACAATTTATTTAGTTTTGTCAATTTAGTATCTACGATACAAGTTTAAGTCAACTAAAACCATTGTAGATCAGTTTTAACTAGCTTAAATGGTGCAACAGGGCCATTTACATTTACAAAATACGTGTGTATGTAGCTAAATATGGCTTATAGATACACCACTTCGTACTTTTTTATTATAAAATATTATAGTTAGTAAAAGTAAAATTATTATATACCTCGTACACGTGGACGTGCCTATAGGTTAACAAATGTTTTTCTAAAGCGTCTTTATAACTCATAATAAGCATTATAACTCGTAGTAAATTCAATCTTCATAAAATCAAAACTAATCTTTATAAAGGTATTGCATCTTTAGACTAAAATATCCACTGCCTTTGTTTATTTTTAGTAAAATAGTTTAATCCAAAGGAGGTATCAAGAAGACATTCCTGAGCTTACGTATTACGTATTTTTATCTAAAAGACTAACTTCATTGTTGTTGTCCTCCAGAAAGTTAGTTCGTTGAGTGTTTGTTAGAAGTTTTCGGGCATCCCGTTGTTTTTGAGGGGTCTAGTGCTACGTGCGTGGTTACAGGTGATTTTCCACAGTTGAAGTGTTCGCGTGAACTTTCTAAGTATGAGCCGAATCGCAAAGTTTATCTTACTCGGCTTCATTGAGAAGTTGCATTGCCGATGTTTGTCGGGAGACAATGAGTTTGTCTTGTGACTTCGATATGCGTTTGAGACTGCGCTTAAACTATTTAAACTTTTATATGTCTCTGTCTGCTGCGAACCTTTTAATCCGTGAAGTTAGCAACTCACTGAATTGGTTAGATCATTTTGTTCTCTCTATTGTGGTTGTTTCAATATAAACTTTTGAGTTCAACGGCTTTGGAAGTATTTTTTGAAATAAGTTTGGTAAAGTTATCCCATGTATTTTACACTAAGTATGTAACAGCTATTTCATTAATAATTTTAACTTATTCGTCAGTAAACATAATATACTTATAGTTGGTAAATCCCATCTCAGGTATTACCTAACAGCGCTTAGATAAGTTACGGCTAGTTATTAAAAAAATGCCGCGATCTTTTATGCATCATGGCACCTTCATAACCGACAGATTTTAATGAAAAAAGTTTCCTTCCAAGACATTTTAAATGCAAAATATTAGCAAGATTTACTTGTAGCTAGATAGACCTATTTGCATCGGAATTTTTTCATTGTTCTTTAGGTACTCGAGGAAAAAGGTGTTATAGCTTATGTTCAATGTCTTACCGTTACTGTGTGAGCGTGGTTCGGTTTCCGATTGCATTATGGCGGCAGTCGCTAGACATTACTGAAGCCATTACCTTATCTAAAGTCCCTCTCGGATTTATTTAGTTTTCCCTCGCCGCAATTTATCGAAAACTGCTCGATAAAGTTGTCAACAGGAATGGATCTGGAGCCAATTTTAGAGGAGAAACCACCGCAAAAAAAGTAAAATGACTTTTTGGTTTTACGTGCTTGGTTGAATCCTAGATGAGATTTTAGATTTCTATTTGTATGCTGTCGGCACTTTCAGGGATATGTTGCTCTATATTCGTGTCCGCAATATCAGAGATAAAGGTAGTTGTAAGATGCTATCTAAGAAGCTTTCGGAAATCAAATTCTGTATTAATGCTTGATATTTCTATAATATGTATGTATTTAGAAATATTATCAGTTGTCTGTTTGCCATGGTACAGGCTCTACTTAGTTTGGGACTAGATGGCCGTTTGTGAGCTGTCCCAAGGTACTTTTATAATTATGAATTTATTATTAAATAGTTTCCACGTAAATATATAGCTTTTGATTAAAATTTCTAGAATCGAAACTACAAGACATGAACAAATGTTTGTGGAACTTATAAATGTTATTTTTGTAGGAACCGAACCCTGAGGCGAAGCGGCTGCTTTATGTGTTAAAGGCACAAAGCTAATAAAGTAGGCGGGCCGCGCAGCTATCAAGTTAAGTGACTCAAAGTAGGCGCTTAAAAGTACATAAAAGTATAATTTTTATATCATGTTGAATAGACGATAAGGATTATGCCTAGATAATGAAATTAGTGGTTTTAATGAACAAATTAAAAAAGATAACCCTGACGACACCGCTTACAATAATAAATCATTTCATGAAGACCAAACTAACATTTTTTGTCTTTAAGATTTTCGCCTAGATTATTTAAGAGGCTGCTAAAATACTTATTATTACTTTAAATCCAGTTAATCAAGCTATTGATTAACTGCTAATAACTTAAAGTGAGAGAAGAATCGCTTTAGACAATATAATATTTCAGATCAAAAGACAAAGGAATGAACTAAGTGCATTTAACAACTGTCGCATTTTATATCTCATAACTAAAGAAGAGAGCCAAGTGGCTATAATGTAAACAGTTAGGTATGTCTCACTTGAGTGGTCTGGGTACAAGAAAACTGACGACAAAGCAACTCTATAAAGATATTGTAAATAAAAAGTGAAACAATCTCGGAGACAAACGCTCTTTACTTGTAGACGTTCATTATTTTTGTGACTTTTCTCGAAGCTTCTGACGCATTTATTTATTTATAAAATTACTTCGTTGGAATTATTATTTCAACATTAATTTGAGCAAAAACATCTTTATATTTAAAAGCACGTTCATTTTTATACAGATAAGTGTTTACGAAAAAGAACCGGACAAATGACAATCGGATTCGCCCACCGGGGGACCCGCACAATGACCATATTTTTTCGTATTCTATTAACAAATAAATAATTATAACAATGTTACTTGCCACATTACAAAATTCTAGGTCAAAAGGAAGTACCCTACTAATTCTCATGAGAGTGTCGAAATATAAGATTTTTGCGGTACCTATACAGTATCTTTTTTATGTTAATGTAGAAGTTTGATCATTTCACAGCAAGGGGCTGTAAATCTAAAGGAATGGTTTAAATTCCAACTTTATACTTCCACGCGTACCCGGAGAGTCAGACGGTCGGACGAACGGACGGACAGACGATCCACAAAATGGTCGTATAAGGTTTCTGTTTTTCATTTTGAGTTACGGAACCCTAAAAAACTATTTAAGCATACTGTAATTAGTTATTACCAAGTTTTTTAACGGTATTTATTACATACGTAGAGGTAAGATTCACATTGTTTATATTTAAGCGGTTTCCCGTGTCGGCTGGCCGACGCGTCATCGCTCGGTTTTACATGGCATGCATGGTTTACCCACATTTTCAATTAAGTTATCATACATCCCAAAATAATTGCATAAGTTGGTATTTGGGATGAGTACCTTTCTCTAACTGCAAGTCGAAAGTAAAATGTAATATTTAAAGAATGTGTGTAAGTAAGTGTCTTTTATAATTTAGTGTTTAGTTGATCACGGAAAAATGTTGAAAAACTTTTGTTAATAATCACTTTACTTGGTAAAGACATTTATTATTTACGTAAGAACACATTAGGTAACATACAAGCAACGATTTTTTCAACGAAACTCGACGTTCTCTTTCGAAGAGTGCCCGTACGCAAATCCCTTTGGGTGTAAAAAACGAAGGTTTGAAAAGCCAAACTTACCAAAACGTTTTTAAGCTGTTTCCCGGAGATATTGGCGGTCGACGAGGCTCCGAGAGCATTTTTCACGGAGTCCCAGGATATCGGTTTGACTAATATATAACATCGGACATTTTCGACGAAATTCGATCGTCCGCTATCTTTTAGATTATGTGCACTAATTCGTGTCTAAGTGATAAGGGTCTCCTTTTTTACAGAACTTTGTGGTTACGTGCTAAGATTAAAAAATTAAAGGGTTTTGTAATTAATTGGTAAACTTCGTATTTTTTGTAGCCAGTCTGTTATTTTTAACCTTGGAAAAAGTAAAAAGTCAAAATTCAGTTTCACTGATTCGAGTGTTTAATTGGTGTAGTTAGTTTGAATTTAAAATTTGAAGAGAAAATTTGTATAAATCGATTTTAAATTTTGCCTTGTAATCATCAAAAAGTAATATATCATGGTCTTATTTAGTCTTTAAATTTATACAATTTATAAAAAATTATACAAATTTATACAATTATAATTAAATACAAGGGTATTTAAATAAGGTTACATATATATTATTAAGGTTCCGTGCTTCTAGTTTCTGTGTACATAAAATAATAAATATTGTTAAACAGTATTTAAAATAATATGTATTAGAGACAATTAAAGGTCGTACTTATACGTAGACACCTGTATTACGTAATACAAAACAATGCCATAACGATCCATTTATTCACGCGAAACGTGCGTTTTGAATATCGTTGCAACATTTCGATTGATGTCGCTAAAGGAAGAAAGTGGTTTTACATCAATAACCCAAAAGAATTCATAAATATAAGATAAGCGCGGACGAATCCAAGGAGAAACGTTTCAAAGGAGAAAAGTATTGAATAAATAAAGAAATCGACACGTTTTCGCGAACTCTCAATTTATCTAAGAAAATTTTATTCATATCCGGCGAGAGGGGACGGTTTCTGAGGATCTCGACATATGGACACAACTTGAAGACACATAAGCTTTACTTATTATTTTTCCATTCTCTATATACGCTTTATCCGTACCGAACACGCTTTGATACAATAATTATATAACGCACCGTTTGTATCCGATACGCAGGATCCGTCTCTAACGAAGTTGCTTTGTCACGAGTATGTATGTATATGTGAAAAGATTATAAACTTTCTCCACAACGTCTTTCGAAGCTCTAAGCTCGCTGTCATAAGGCAAGTAAAAGCTCGAGTTGAAAAGCGGATTAGGCCCCTTAAGTTTGTTGGGAGGTAAAGTAATATTCTCGAAGACAACAACAAAAAAGAAAATCCTTAACCGTGCACTCCGTTCTGAATATTAAAACGTTCTCACTAATACTCCTGATTAAGTTTTCTCTCAATGTTTCCTCACTGCAACCCGACACGCTGCGTGTTGAGACTATCACGATATACAATACTTTGCTGCATATCCAACTAAAGCAGAACTGTTTAAGATATGGCTATATCTTTGTAATATATTGTTTAAGGCAGATAGAAAATATTGTTAAAGAACAATGAAACTATTCACAACACTGTTTCCACGTAAGCCTTTTTATCCGAGGGGATTCTCTCGGAGGGTACAGCGAATCCGTGCCCTGTTCTTATAATTTCCTTGAATGGTGAACATTTGATTTAAGTACCGTCCCAGGGCTAACAACGACTCTCCGGGGACCGCCCCGACTATTTCCTTTTGTTTTTGTGCCGTTTTTTTAACAACTTTTTCTCAAAAGGATTCGCTAAGAGGCCAGTACGAATGCGGACGTTTAAAGCAAATCCCGTGATTAGAGTCAAACGATTGACGTTCACTGTGGGATTTCGTGAGAAGATTAATGGTAGCCATCGAATGGTAATTACGGAAATGAAACGTGTAAGTTATGCAAATGGTGACCAGCGAACTATCGTGTTTGAAACTAATAGTTTGAGAGATCAATTCAGTTTTAGAGAGGTGCATTTTGATATGATTATTGAGTAACTACTTTACATGCACTAATATTGCACTAATATTGCAATAATCAAAGTTTTCTTAAACTTCTACTCGACATAAAATATAAATATGCACACAATATTCACAACAATAACTCATTTAGTTATTCTATACTGTTTAAACATAGGTATAAGTTCCTGTACCGTTTAAATCCAAGTAGATAGCAAATTTAGAAGTTGTTTTCAGTTGTGTGCAGATATTTACCTAGAATTTACCAAATACTGAGTAACCAATAATAATATCAATGTACAATTGAGCGGATAGGAGTGGCACTCAGCACAAAGGCTTAACAAGCCAACTTGCTCGGTTTTGTGCATACATAACCCCGCTGTTATTAATCGTGCGGCGGCAAGTTTATGCTGAGCCCGCACTTACCTCGCGATTCGGCAGTACATTGTTAAAACTACAACGCGGGAAACAGCGCACTGCAATTTCTTGTTACGTGTAAACTGCGTGAATCGTTATTACAAAACTTTCGCTATTTTTATTAATCGCAGGAAAATTATAACCCTCTCACTACTAGTCTTATTAAAAAGTTTCCTTGTTTATGATTTGGACACTTTATATAAAAACTTCATAAGCAATGAATAGTTAACCCTAATGCGGATAGGGTTAAACTATTATGTAAACCCGCATCGAAACTTAGGTCAGGATCAAATATTGAAATAAATTCAAAGCACCAAGTTTGTAGACAAACGATTTGGCAACCACGCCAAAAACATCACGATTGTTTTCCATGCCAATACCGTGGGTAAATGAATATTTTAGATAACAACTATTATTCCCTAATTTTACAATTAAGTTTAGTAGTCGGCTGAACTAGCTGTGAATAAATACGCACGGGATTTTCCCAGTTATAATGGCTTAAAGTTTTTTGGTTAAAAAAGAGGTCAGTGTGGCGGCGCGGCATGCAGTGGGCCCGAATTTCTAGCGATGCCTGAATTTGCACCGATGTCGTAAGCTGCCCGGCGTGCCGTATCCACGTGTACACCTAGTTTATTCCACGAATGTTCAGTTTAGTTGTTAAAATACCAGTAAAACACAAACGTAACATTGGTTTGCCTACGAGGCACACAGTTTTTGCTGTACAGATCTTGTTTCACCCGTCGCTTTTTCGTTTTTGCTTCAGAATCCCCAGCACGCATTGTTGAAGTTTGGTTTATTTTGTCATCTACAAATAAATGAAATGTAACATGAAATTTAAAATACAGATATATTCTGCGCATATATTTTGTGAAATGTCTTCGCATTTAACAGATAACGAGTACAATAGCTTCATCTGCACGCATGTTGTGACGAGATACGAGACGGCTCGGTTGAAAGCGTAATGCTCGTGGTATTCACGTTCATGGTCCACTGAGTGCTGTCCATTCAACCACTCGACTATTTCGCCTCCTACGGAGAATTGCTGCATTTGAAATTCACTTCAAGTTAACTGTCGATAACAAACACATAACGAGTCTCGTGCTTAACAGATAAATCCATATTTTTTATTGGGTTCTACTGACGGAAAATAATTTAAATATTTTTGTAGGGTTCGTTTTCCTTAATGTAATTTAACTTACAAATAAGATTGCATTGAGAAGGCTTATTAAAATTACCTTAATTCGAATTATGTAAATCTCACTTCAATCCTTATCAAAAGGAGATTTGCTACGGGCGTAGTACAATGATCGTAGCGGTGCTACAAACGCTACGAAAATTTACGCTGGAGCGATTAATAATATTATTAATCGTTTTATTAATAATATTAATAATCCTTAAATATCCCTTATTCGGAAATAATATTATTATTTCCGAATAAGGGATATTTAAGGTGTATTGAGGTAAGATATAAGAGGTCTTATTTATCAAATATTGGTTAGCCTGTGGGGCAAAAAAACATCTTAATAAACGAAACCAACCCTTACCTTACCCTTACCACAAAACAAGGTATTGAGTCAAATATGGATGTTGATGAACGACATTTGAACTATTTTATTTTTGAGTAATATCAAGTATTTTTACCATAATTGGTAAATTGATATTAAATTAACAAATATCATTATACACCTTACCAGCTCTTTGAGGCAGCTGAGAAGCTGTAACTGAGAAGTACTGGATATACTAAAGACAATGGTTAAAAAAATCTTTGAATATGGTTGCGCACTAATAATAAGGCTTAGAACTGGTTTGCAAGTAGGTACCTCCTTTTTGTTTTCTTTTGAACCTTTTATACCCTCTTTGTCCGACGAACAAACGGTACTTAAATCTTTAAAGCTCACGAAAAATTTGGTGAGACGTAAAAGTATTCAACGAATTCATTCCCTTCTCATTGCATTTTGGCATGCGAAAATTAATTAAGCTAATTTAACTTTGCATGTTTATTAGCCAGTTGTTGCAGGGAGCAAGTAATTTGTTTGCTTATTAATCACTATAATGTGAACCTAGTAAACATTTGTCAATGGTATGGCAGTTGTTGGTGAATTTATTTACAGCGAAGTAAATATACGGCACATTACGTGGAGTACGCGGCATGATTTTGTTGGGGAGAGCTTGTTATAGTCCAGTGGTTATAAATAAATAAATAATAAATATCTTGGGACAATCTCACACACGGTCATCTGATCCCAAACTAGGCAGAGCCTGTACTTTGGCAACCAGACAACTGATAACCATACTTATGTATTTCTAAATACATACATATTATAGCTAAATTACACCCAGACACAGAACAAATGATAGTGCTCATCACACTAAGATTTGTCCTGGGTGGGAATCGAACCCACGACCTCCGGCTTAGCGGTCAGGGTCACTAACCACTAGACCAACAGGCCCGTCAAATATGGACAGAAAATGACACTACTAAGTTAGGAGCAACACGTGTGTCGATAAAATGTTAGATGATCCGTTCCGTTCTGTTCCGTTGCAGACTCAGGGTGTTAGTTTCATCTCGCCTTCAGCCCACTGTTTTTATTTATTCAATGCGGTTCGAGACTAATCGAAAGAACTTGGAGTAACATTTTTGTAACTGTCCATCTCACTTTTATTGTAGGGTTAACAATAATTATGTGTTATGCAAGAAATAATTGAAAGTCTAGACTTATTTGGTTTATGATGTCTCCAATAAATGGTAAAAACGGCTGTAAATATCAAATATATTAAAAAAATTTAGCACTAACTCAGCTTTTGATGTTGATTATAATATTTTAGATTATGTATTTCGATTAAGTTTAGATTATAGGTTTTGGCTGTGACTATGCAATCAGCGCTTTTTTAATCGCTGACATAGCTGTTTATAAGACATTTAGAAACATTCGTTTTATTTCAAAGAGTCAGTGATATTGTATTAGGTTGTCTAGGTTGGTGCCGTTAACATTACATATGAGGGACCCTATTTTGCTTCTATAAATATTTCTAAGGACCAAAACACGTCTTAAATATTATGGATTTAATAACTTTATATTTTCATATATTTGTTTGCAATTTTGTTATTGGTTAAACAATCTTACTAGCGAAATTTTTAAAGGTCCAAAATGTGTGAATTTTTTGTAGATATTTTTTTTTACCTATACGTTTCGAACCCTTTGTTTTGTTTCAATAAATAGAACACTTGCAAACGTCGCGGTAATGTGTAATGGATTAAATGCTTACATTAATATGCCTCAACGTTTCATTTGGTAACGCGTAAGCCACTGCGATGCTTTAAGCGTCACTGACAATGCTGCTTGTTTACGAATGTTAGCTTTTATTTGTAGCTTCATTCGCATGGATTTGTGGCTTTCGAGCTGTGACAACATTATTGATCAGTTGAACGTGATTGAGAAACAAAGGGAAATGTGTTTAACGATAACATTTACGCTTTAATGATAAAGCAAACATATTTATGATGAGCGCCGTGCTAAGCTTGCCCTAATAAATTCTGCAAGCGCTCTACAGATGACTTAGGATTCAACTTTTAGAATTTTTAATTTATAAGATTACTAGTAAAAAAAAGGAGCTGGAGCCAAGCAGGGGAGACCTTTTGCCCCGCAGTGGGACAATAATTAAAGCGACGGTAGCCTAATGGCTACGGCGTCGTACTTGCGATTATTTGGTTGCGGGTTCGAATCCCACTACCGACGTGAACCCACTCGTAACACAAGCATCTTAGCTTAGCACGAGGGATTAACGAGATTACTAGTAATGTGCGACCCACATTGCTAGTTATCTTTGAAAAAAAAAAATATAAACCAAAATTAGAATAGATAAAAAAAGGTTTCTAGTACTTACATAGGTAAAAGAGAATATCCAAAAACCTCAATCATAAAAAAGTCAACATAAATCACTCTTGTATAATAATCATGATTAATTGCTCAATGAAATATCGAATGTTTAACTCTATAGCTCAAGCTTTTTTCGTGGAAATAATTACGATTTGTTTTCGGAAAAAAAAACGGGCAATTCTTGCCAGTGTTACAATGTGGCGTAATAATATACGATGTACAAATAAATAACGTATTTAGTGCCTATGATGGCGACTTTAAACGTGTTATTACCTGTATGTAATTGCTTGGCTAATCTAAATCGTGGCTAACGTGTAACAGTAATTGCATAATAATACGATTAATAATATTGTGTATGTGCATAACGGTATTAACTTTGAAGCAATGTACATTTGATTGCATACTAGTGGGATATTCAGTTTTGTAGCGATATTGCCGTTTATAAGTAGATATGTTATCCTCCTTTTTCTCATATTTTTCTACATTTATTTAAAGTATTAATGTATCCACTTGTTAGGATAATGTAGGCGTCGTAAGCATATTTTTTAAAAAATTTTTAGTTACTTTTACTGTTTATTCTCAAACCCCTTTTAGTGGCCATTTTCAAAAAACTAACTTCAATCTTTCAAACATGAATTATGTTTTTTTCGTTTGCGTAAGTTATATTTTTTACTCTATAATTCATTGCGGTGTATAACAAAACTTGCTTTAGTTATTATTCTAAGAACAAAACATGAATTTGAAAATTGACATTAAAAGAATACCCTAGAACTAAATTGAAAATACGTTACAATACCTTTGTATCCCATGCAGGTTTTATTAAACTGCTGTAGAATAGTTAGCCTTAATTATTGTACTCCAGGGTAACATATAAGGTACATATACGACTTGTTGGAGAATTAAATACTGTAAAACGAATCTAAATACGTATAGTGCGGCGTGTAACTGGGTTAATTAGCGGTGTTTACTTGCATCAGCATGTAATGTTACGGTACTGGTGCACTTCCCTGATGAATAAATTAGGCTGTGACTAGAATGGCCAGTACTGGCTGGTTCTAAAACTCTCAATAAAATTCAGCCAAATGGTTGTAGTGTCCATTTAATTTAAGAATTCAGGTAACAAGTAGGAACATTGTGTTACAAAAGTTATACTCGCCGCAGTACAAAAGCTAGCGACTTCAAAAGACAATGAATCCGGTAATGAGTTCTTTAACTCTATTGCTTTATCATAATCTGTGGTATTAACATGATAAGAAGTAAAAGGCGGTAAAGCGAGTTAAAAATGTGACGCTTCACGCTCGTGTACTGTGTAGTACTAGTAATAACATTTAGCTGGCACTCCAAACGGTCGTTTTGCCTTGTTACGTTCTAGTATAACACTCAGCTAAGTCAGGTAATAAAATTTAGTCCGGCGAACAATTCAGACGACGTTAGTACCAAATGAATGCTCTAGTTCTATCATAAATCACAAGTTTTAATGGTTATTTATTCTGCCTGTTCGAATCGAGCGATGGCAATCAGTCGGAAGACTATTTTTATGACCTGTGCCGGATGCGCCATAAAGCGAAGCATAAAATCAGTAAGCCTCCGAGGGAGAAATATAAAAGTAAATAACACTTAGATTGGAGATTTAGGCACCGGTGCAGAGGGCGAGACATCCTCTCGCCGCTCCAATGAGCCGTTAACTCAGGAAACTCCGTATTACATTGACCCGCACTTTTGATCATTTTAATGTACACGATGAGGAAAATATTACAGATATATTTTTCCTGATTTGAAAATACATTAAGGCACGTCTGCGATTTCATTCGCCTACAATATGATATATTTTCTTTTTCTCAAGCGCCTAAGAGATATAGAAACTGCATGTGACTATTACCGTAAATCTGGGACGGAATTGGGTCGGTAACATTATTTACGGCTTTAAAATTTACGGAAAACACTTAATAGGAAGAATAATTCATTGTATATACTGTGTACGTTTTTGTTTCGGACCTTATTGTAAACTAGTGGCCCCTGGGACTGTTGTCGTAGATGTCACAAACCCTATGATAATCTGGACGCTATGGCAGTTCGATCGTGAAGGTTTCATATCAGCCAGATAAGCCGAATTTATGTGAATCCCTTACAAACAAGTATTACATTCTGTTTGTAATGGTAATAACAGATAATGGTAATTGAACCCTTGAGAGAACTTAAGTTACAGTTTTACATTGAAAATCCAAAGGAAAATACCGAGTTTAACATTTTCTGGAAAGACACTTTTCTTCACCGTTAGTTTTATCATCCTGCTTATCATGGAAAATAATGAATACATTTTAAAATAATAACATGAATCACCCTTCCTAATAATGTAATAAAATTTCGTGACTGATCAATAATAAACATAGTTGACAATAGTTAAGTCATTTGTATAAACTTTGACAATAATAAATACATCAAATCTCATCCTGCAAACGACGTAATAACCTTAAATTAGATATATCTTTTAGCCTCGTGGTGGCTACCGACTACCGACTGTAAATTTCCATGTTTCCTCGTCTGTCATTGACATTCACGGCGTTCTTAATGGTTCGTTAATTCGAGCATCGCTAAACGTTCGTATTGATCGACTTCATCATTTTATTGTTTTGATAACACGAATAAACTTGAATTGCAAACAACATGAATAATATGGGCTTGTTTTAAAACATCATAATCTATACTTATACTAATAATTCTGTAGAAGTGAAAATTCTGTACATTGAAAATATCAAAAAAATTAATGGCGGGGTGAGTTACTAGACCGACACCGAACCTAAAAATGTGATTAAAAAAATTTTTGTCTGTCTGTCTGTCTGTCTGTCTGTCTGTCTGTCTGTCTGTCTGTTTGTTCAGGCATCACGCAAAAACTACCGGTTCGATTTCGATTAAACTTGGTATAATTGTTCTTTAATATCCCGGGCACCACACTGGGTAGTTTTTATCCCGGAAAAGTATATACAAAAAAAAACAAACTTAATTTTGCGGTTCGATCCCTAGACCCGAATACTGTACCAACCGCAAATAATAAGTTTGTCGTAGGTTACGTCACCCGCAGTGGAGTTCAATAAGGGGCGCTGCACACGGCCAAGTAACTATTTATTAATCTGTGACACGGCTAAGATACTATAATTATTTATCTATACTTTATAATATATATATTATATATTATTATAAGTATAGATTGTAAAGCTGAAGAGTTTGTTTGTTTGAACGCGCTAAACTCAGGAAGGTCCGATTTGAAAAATTCTTTCACTGTTAGATAGTCCACTTATTGAGGAAGGCTATAGGCTACTTTTCTTTTGGAAATCTATCCCCTAAGGGGGTGAAATAGGGGTTGAAAGTTTGTATGGGAAGTTCGGTATTTTCAATGATAGACACATGAAATATCGTATACGGGTTTCTGAATAGAAATAAACGATTTCAGCGATTTTAAAAATCATCCCCCTAAGAGGGTGAAAAAGGGATTGGAAGTTTGTAGGCATATGAATTGTGTCGTTTTCAAAGATAGACACATTCAATTTCATACAAGGGTTATTAGTTAGAAATAAATAAGATGTATTTCCGAGATTTTAGAAATCTACCCTCTAAGGGGGTGAAATAAGGGCTGAAATAGTTGGTATGTGAAGTTCAGTATTCTCAAAGATAGACAGATGAAAAGATAAATAGATAAGATAATGACCATCTAAGACATATCTATAATGACGACTCCCGTGGTCGAGTGGCGTTCACTTCGGTTTTAAGGTGTCGCCAGCTCTAAGGTTCCAGGTTCGATCCCCGGACGGGTCCATGTAGAAAATCACTTTTATACATTGTCTTGAGTCTGGGTGTTTATGGTACCTTTTTTGTCTCCGATTCCATAACACAAGTGCTTTTGCTACTTACTTTACTTTTATTATTATTTTAACGCCATAATATTAGATGAAAAATTTTATACATTCTCCTTACTTTGAAAATCCCAGAATACATCTACCTTTAATACTACTTACTCTTTACTTTAAGCGCGAGCGAAGCCGCGGGCAACAGCTAGTATATACTAAACTGGAAGATAAGTACATTATGTTCGAACACCTTCATTGTGTACACATTAGCGGCTCAAGTTTTCGGGACCGCTTGTCAAACCGGCGTAGATAAAGTCGCCGCGTGGATCACCTTGTAGGTACCGACATCAATCACCCTGACATGACTCCAGTTGTTCGCCCAAATGGATTATAGGAAGTCGGCGCCCCGCCCGCCCGAGGTGAGTCTCAGATTTGCCTCGCGTCACCTACATGTAAACATTATTTGCCAAAGTGATGCGGTGACACGGCTAACTTTACCGAAGGATACCTTTACACATTTTTTTTGGGGTATTGTCATCCTTTTATGAGAAAAGAACATATGCACTCCAAAAATTCTTTGAGTCCCGTTATTCATAACCTTTGTCACTTCGTCAAAAAGAAGAGTGAACGGAACGAAGTTGTAAAGGTTCGTGGTTATTTATGAGATCATTAGCGGGCCACTCCATGTCTTCGAATCTTGATCACGTTTTCAAACGGGACCCAATTGGGATTCGAATTCGAGGTCGACCAATTATCATAATAAAGAGGCACATTTCCTTTGTAAACTAGGTCCGTGTTATCACTGGAGACAATCGTAAATTATTTAGGTCGCAGGCAGAAATCTGGACTAGACTAGGTCACAGATAATCTAACAGATTTATGATTATATTAAGTATATCAGAGTAGGTATGTTAATTACAATCAATGAAATCAATATTTTATGGTGTCATTACCACGATTATTTTTAGCAGGACACACAAGGTGGTGAAAACTTACTAGCGGCTTCCCGCGGTTTCACACGCGTAAGTTTTCCCTGTTCCTGAAATAATCGCTTTTTGCATCCAATTTTTAAATAATTATTCTGCTATTCAGGGCGGAAAAAATCCAGCACATCAAGTATCATAAAATCGGTCCACACATTCTTGTTATACGTGTTGTAACAAGCCCGACTTTGTTAAATATATAAAGATATAGATTTATATACCTACCCTAGTAGTAGTCCTATATTATTAACTAACTACTTAATTCGGATTAAAATTATGCAATATCACAATATCCATAAATAATACGCATTCACTTGCTGGGCCAGAAGTTAGAGCAAACACATCATCACGGCCAGCCTTGTGACAATAATAATAAAAGAGATATGAAACATGACCTATAGTACGTAGTCTACGAGGATATACGCCTCTATAGCAACAAATAAAATATAAGAAATACTATGACTATTCAGTAACGACAATTGGTTTCTGCTTCTCAAAATTCTATTGTTCCCATAAGCTTCGATTTACCTGTTCAGATTGCTCAGGTATTTGTCAGACATTCGATTGTTTGTAGACAAATAAACATTATTGATTGATTTCCTGGATTTAAACATCTTAAATCTGTAGTAAACTTCAAAGGCATTTGCATGGCAAACAAGCGCAAATTACTCGGCAAAATGATAGACGAAAAATTATTTTGGAAAAAATTCAAAAGATCCAATTAGCCCGGGGCACTCGAAAGGGTTTGTGGATGGAAAGAGCAGTGACTAGCGAATATGGTCGATGCTAAAATACGGGACGAATTTATATCCTGAGCCATAACCAATCGAATAAATTATCATGGGAAACCTTATACTGGTAAACCATCGTTGCCTTGTATAGTGAAATTTAGGGGTAATAAACTTGATCCGCTTTCTACCCTTTTCAAAGTATCCCTTATGTACCAGTATAGAAAAACTTGAGCGGCAGTTTACAACTGAACTAGGGTGGCAACTTCGACGACTGCAATTAATATAACTTTAACTATAGTGAATAGCGACCATCTACTTTAGTAGTGTTACTGAACTATTTAATTGTGAACTATAATGTGTATAAATAGCCTATAATTAACGGTCATTGTAATGGTGAACCTATGTATGTATAGTATTGCAACTTATCTGACTCAGTCACGGCGTCGGTGTTGTTGAACTTAGTATTTCTACTCAGAATTTTCGTGGTTGCAGAGTAGAAATACTGACCTCGCCCGAGTGTAGAAGGATTTATTATTAAATTTTAATTTCTGATCATTTCATATTTAAAATATACAAAATGCAATTAGTTAAGTAATATTAGTTCCAGATTTGGCTACCAGACCCGATACCCAACGCAAAGCTTTGCAGCTCCTCTGAGGTAGAACAAACGAAAAGCGTTTTAGAATTAAATACAATAATTCCTTTGCTAAGAACGGTTAGAATAATAATAAAAGTACCTGATAGGAACCAATCTTTATATATATAATTCTTCTGTGAGTGTGTATGTGACTGAACTCCTCCTAGACGGCTGGACCGATTATAATGAAATTTGCTGTGTGTCTTCAGGTGGATTCGAGGATGGTTTAGATTCACAATTTGGTCCAATTTGAAATGTTTTTTTGTTTAATTTTTATCAATTATTAACATCGCGATTATTGACATTAACAACGAATAAACAATGCGGTAACCATGGTAAAATTAGTAAGTAGGTAGTTGCCATGACGACCAAATTTTGTTATTTTAAGTACGATTTACTATCCTCCAGGTGTAGGAGGAGGTGGAGGAGGCTCCATAGAGGTTATTTAACAATTAAATAAACAAGGTTGTCAAAACTCCTTGCAATTATATTAAAACTGTTTTCTTCTATATATAATATCAGGCTCGCAGACTTTTATGTTTTTTTTTTTCGTTTGTCTATTTGGTAGGTCTGAGAGTACCTAGGTCGTAGGTTATATTATTATGATAAACAGGATGGATTTTTTATTGCCACCAGAAAGAAAGAGAGAAAGTACTCTCAATACTGAAGAATAGCAAATTAGACTCAAAGAAAACATTCTTTTATTTTTTTAAAGAAATAAATCTGCATTAAATTGATGTTTGAAAATACGCTTTGCGGACCGGGAATCGAATGGGCTAAAATGCGAAAAACTAGCACCGTGTACTTTTTGGCATCAATCGATATTATATATACCTAATTCCAGTGTCATGATGTTTGTCGGGGATGAACTCCGAAACTACTGAACCGATTTTAATCAAATTTGCACACCGTGTGCAGTTTGATCCAACTTGAAATATAGGATAGCTTACATCACAAATATAAAAAAAAATTGAGACCGCGGGCGGAGCAGCGGGAAACAGCTAGTAATATATAAAATGCGTTGCATCGATTACCAGTTAGTGCACAATAGACACTCAGCGAGGGTCAAGTGGTCCAGGGGGAAATTTAATTTACTGTCGGGTACCCGTCGGAGTTCATGCTGCTTTCGACTTAATTATTTTCGCATCTATGAATTACAATAAGAATTTATTGTTGCCGCTCACAGATATTTTAGGAGTTAAGTACCTACTCGTAACAAGGTTGAAGAAAATTTAAACAAGGTTGTTTAATTTGTTCTTTAGTGTTTATCAGTTGAATAATTTGAACTCAAATCGTAGCAAAATAAGACTTATTTTATGCTATTATCCATACTTTAGATATTTATTAACGAATCTATTAATCTTATATTTTGTAAATCATAATAATAAAATATATTTATTTTCTTAAAACATGCATTAATGTGCCTAATTCAGAGCTGCAGGACAGGGTTGGTTGGCGCTCTATGGGGAGGCCTAAGTTCAGCAGTGGACGGCTACAGGCTGATATGATGATGATGATGATGATGCCTAATTATTACGTCACGGTAATACGGTAAACGGTTTATAATACACTAGCTGTTGCTCGCGGCTCCGCCCGCGTGGGCTCCTGTTATCGTGGCAAATTATAGCCAAAAAACAAAATCAAATCAAAATCAAATCAAAATCAAAATCAAAATCAAAATCATTTATTCAAACTAAGCTATTAAGTAGCACTTTTTGAACGTCATACATTTTATTGACAGCACCCTGCCCCCAGGACAAGGCACACCCCCACAAACGCCAACGCCATGAAGGTATAGATGAAAATGGAGGCCACTGTCGGAACAACGGTTTGAGTCAAATACCTACGTTTCTCTATCTCACTCTCTGTGGTCTGATCTCTCTTTTTAAATACATATGTCAAGTAAATCCTGTCAATCAAATCAATTCCTGTCATTAGGGCGGTTGTTTACTTTCGATTCAGAGCTTCGTTTGCCTATAGCGTCCCTCAATAAGTGGGCTATCGAATAGTGAAAAAACTATTCAAATAGGACCAGTATTTCCTGAGATAAGCGCGTTCAAACAAACGAACAAACTCTTCAGCTTTATAATATTAGTCTAGATTTCGGATGATCTTTATCATCGATATATCGAGATATATAGATCTATATCATAATTATTTATTTCATAACTTATGTACACACTTAATAGTAAAAACGATACATACGAGAACAAATTTATGGACAAAAGCTCTGCTTATTATATCTTGGTTAGTTTAAGGTGATCAGCGGGTCCTGACCTCCATTGCTACTGAAGTGATTTAAATTGCAATAATTACTTATAAACATTTCTTTTTTTTGTACAGAGCTCATACATACACGCAGGTGGTGACAGATTTGAAACGAACATATTATATATTTCTCAAGTTCAACTTATATCCGCGTGGCATAAAGTTAGACAAATAAGCGTTCAAAAATAATAAAATTTTACGACCAAACTTTTTGAAATGATAATGGAAATGATTTCATTTGTTTGGTTATGTTTTGAGGATAGATTTAGGACAGATGGGATAAATAGACGAAGGAAATGAAAACAGTTAGTAAATTCTACCTTAATTAAAAACATGTGATAATTATGTTTTAAGGAAAAACAATGTTTACACTGATAGGAAACGGGCGGTAAAAAGTGGGAAACGTCCCCCGAGGAAACCCTAATTTCTAACGGATAAAAAATAGGGCTCCCTTGAGATTAGTAAAAAATCTGATTCACGCCAACGTAGCTGCAAACCAAAAACTAATTCTAGCATTATGTAAAACCAATTTAAAGAAATGTAAACTAATCTCGAGTCTTTTGTATAAACCATTCAAAATGACACACTTTCGATAAAATTGTACAAAACTTGTAAAGAAAATAAACATAAACCGGCCATGACGCATAGTAGAAGTTTTACATCGTTATAGTACCTATCCAAGCTATATCGGAATAGATAAAATATATGCATCCGGCAGAGCTGCGGGCGAGAAAAGCGAGCGCTCAAATTGTGTTCCTACATTTCTAAAAGCCCCGTTGCGAATACGGCACAACAAAGTTTGTAGATATTTATCAAATCGTCTTTTCTTGTTTCGACCAAACCGAACCAGGGAACAGGTATCTTGTTATACGTTTTGAATGCTGCTAGTTATAATTGCCACTAGATATTTTCGCTCTTCTATAATTTGTCATCGCACTTCTTTTGTTTACCCTGTGTTAAAATTACAAACTATTTGTGCTACTACTTAGAAATAATAATAATATCTTGGGACAGCTCACACACGGCCATCTGATCCCAAACTAGACAGAGCCTGTATTATGGCAACCAGACAACTGATAAACATACTTATATATTCTTAAATACGTACATACGAGTATTATAGATAAATAACACCCAGACACAGAATAAATGTTCGTGCTTATCACACAAAGATATGTCCTGGGTGGGAAAGAACCCACGACCTCTGGCTTAGCGGTAACTAACCACTAGACCATCAGTCCAGTCAATCAAAAAGTCAGAAATAAAATCCCTGTGTATTATAAATACGGAGATTATGGTACCTTTTTCAAGTCTGTTTTCTGAGGAATTCTACGACCTTATCACAAGAAAATTCTTGTGACTCATTTTTACACGTGGGACGTTTTCTGCAAATCGTCTTTACTTGCGCCTGTTTTGCGTATAATGGATACATATTATAATTATATTGGAATATAGGGATTTAATAAAAGATGTTAAAAAAAAAACGCTCTGCAAAACGTCACTCGAGATATTTATCCAAGTTGATTTTTTGTTTTTCTAAAAAAGCACTTACCTAATAAAACGTTGCTATTAAATTCCTATAAACAAATTGTTGGTGATTTTATTTTTCCATAATTTGATATCGTCGTATACGCTTTACAAGTAAACTTATTACCATTCTTGTGAGCCTATTTAAATTACATTTCTGTAAAAGTAATGCACGTATTTCAAGCAATTTAATCTTTATTTTATTAAGTAACGAGCTTTCATTTATTTTTACTAAAATATCCAAATTCTTTTTTAAAACTATACTGTCTAAGTATTTTGAATTTATTTTTTAAAAATGGTTTAATAGAACACTGTAAAAGGGTTTCGAAGCAAACAGCGAAAATCCCTGAAACTGATTAATAAAAAAGGTTCTAATACAAAAGCGATGTCACGAGAGCGTGTTACAGTGTTGCACCTAAATTAAACTCCTGTTTAAGTTAAGAGCGCTTGCACCGAAAGTTGGCAACGTCGCAAATAGCTGTCAAATATTTACACGTTTTAATTAATTTGGCCATTTTACTATATGAAAGTAAGACATATGGCTCTATAGCTCCCTAAAACATTGAATAGGAATTGCAATTAAAACACTAAATTTGATATTTTTAACGTTTTACTTGTAAAAAAGGCACTTGGGAAGTTTCCAACCACGTTTTTTACATATAAAACTATATATTCTGTGTTACGATATTAATAATTGCAATTCCTATTCAATGTTTTAGGGAGCTACAGAGCCATATGTCTTACTTTCATATAGTAAAATGGCCAAATTAATTAAAACGTGTAAATATTTGACAGCTATTTGCGACGTTGCCAGATTTTCGTACACGCGCCCTTAAACGGCGTGGTTAACATGAAAAAAGACAAATTACGTACCTATCATATGAATGCACGATCTGCGAACAAGTTTCAGTAGTTTTTATCCACATTAGTATTTAATGTTAGTAAATGTTTCCTGCATATTATAGCACAGATCACTCTGTTTAGGCATCGTGTTTGTTTGATTTGAAAGCACATCTAAAGGATTTATTTGTACCACGTAAACGACACGCGAAAGCACTTATCTGTGCCGAGGTGATGTTTTTGTTCCTAACACATTTTATTTCTACTATCTTCTTTTGCTCAAGCTTTAGAAATTGTACATGACAATGTCGAAGTTACAAAAGGTTTTATGTGTAGTCAAAATAACAAATTTAGATGGTAGAAATATAAATGTAATTGGCCAGGCCAAGAGTATATCATGATGGGAGGACAGCTGAGTATATGATCACCATGCTTATTTACTCCTAATTGTACTTCTAAGATAAAATCATTTTTTAAAGGCATTTTTTTCAGAGAGCAAAATGGGAAAGGCAGGCCTTTGCCCTGCAGTGGGACAGTTTAGGCTCAAAATAAATAAAATAATAAATATTTTTTTTCACTTATTATAATTCTTTAAACACGAACCTTTTAGAATTATATAGAGTTAAAAGTTAAGTAAGGCTAGCTGTTTACGCTTTATTGCTTTAAAAATGAAATCTTTTATCGCTTAGGACGCGACATCATTAAGAATTAGGTAAATATATTTTCTCAAAATGTCTTACCTTGTTTCGTCTAAACACGTAATTGATATGGACAAGTACATTGAACGAAACATTAGCGGATAAGGGGCTACAATGTTTGTTTACGAATTAAAAGTGTTCTTATATTATTTCATGTCGTCTTGACTTTTTGTTTCGGGAGCTATAAATTACTTTTATATATTTGAATCAGGTTGTTTCGTGTTTTAAAAGCATTTCATTGTTCGAAGCGTGCAACGTAGTTACGTCGAGAAAATGGAATGGTACATTTCGCTTCCTGTGCCTTGGGCTGCAAATGAAATGGCTACGGAAGAATTTTTATGTTCACATTGTTTCCTAGACTAAATCTGTGTTTGTTGTCATAAAATATTACTTTTTATGTAATTTTTTTTTAAGAACTTATTATTATTGAAATAAAACTACTTTAAACGGATTCTATCGCGGTTTATTTTTGATTTTAGTTCCCGACGTTTCAACACCTTTGCGGTGTCATGGTCACGGGCAGACACTTAATATTAGTCACTTGTTTTGTTGTACCAAGTCTTTTCGTTGTAGGTTCGGAAAACGAAGGATTTATTATTTCTGAAATTCAAATTTAGGTACTTTTCAGTAATAGGTATGTTTATCGACGATAGGTAGGTATGTTTGTGCACCACATCACACAATACGGCGTGAAGCAATGACATGATGTGACACACTCTAGAAAAGCTCCTTATTCAGGTCAATTTACTATTATATTGACGTAGACAAACCGAAACCTTACCTATCGCTTACCCTTACTAAGGAAAAAAGGAATACGCAATTTCGCTATACAAAAAAGATTTGATGTATCCTTGTTCTGGCTGTTACATCAATCACGCGCCACATTCTCGTCGCCGTCACTTGTGAAGCATAAATAAAGCATTGAAGGTTTTCGACATCCCAGTATTGATGTATTCACAACACAAACTGGTTCCTTATTGTCACAAACACCCTTGTAATGTAAGAGACACATTAGATTCATCGCTTCCTTGTATGGAATTCTTATACGAATATTTACGGTACGAAAATCATAATTTCACATTTATGTATTGCTTTTCTTAGTATATTTAAACGTTACTTTTTTGAGCATTATGATATTTACGTCAGAACCTATACTCGCAGGGGAAATTATATTCCGTTGGCGGTCATGAGGAGGCAGACCAAGTATTATTTTTATTTTAAGTATTTTATTTGGATGAGATAAAGACACTCCACTAAGCGTTTCACACATTAAATCGGAACGCCTTTATAAATAACGGTAATCAGGATTCCAACAAGAAAATCGTGGAAAACAGAATATTTTTCTGAATCAAAGAGTACGTGAGCAATCTGGGTGAGGCTACGATTAGCAATACGAATTTTATTATATATATTTTATACCTGCACTGTAGTTCATTGCATTTTCAGGCATAAAAGAAGTGGTATTGAGTATAAATTAGAACGCACGTGCTGTGTGCCCATTTTAAGCTATGTTCGAAATTCCAAGAATTTTGTACGACTATTTTATGCCTTGGTTACTCAAATGCACCTTTGCGATGTAGACAACTATATGTTATGTGTTATTCGATTAACCGGAGGCCAATTTAGCTGGCAAAGGCTCACATTACTGACTGTCAGAAGGTATTCATTAGCGAGAATTGACGTGAATGCCAAATATTATAATGAACTTGTTTGAATAACACGTTTTGATGTTTTGATATTATTATTGATGTTGTGGTAACGAAACACTTTTGTTATAACTTAGGTTCATTATAATTATGGAAGATCTTTATTCAAAGTATCAGTTTCGTTCTCTGAAAGATGTTAAAATATGAAAGGACCTTGTAAACGCCTAAAGATACGTGCTGTTTAGAATATTTAACCAATTTCATTTCTATGGGGTATTTTACTGAATACAGCTGATATAACACGCATGTTTTCAAGCAAGTAGGTAACTGATTACAGACCTAAGTCCATGCTTTTAAATATAATTTTCTTCTTCGTGTCGATGGCCTAAAAATTTGTAACGTGGACGAGAATGTCATATAAGCGATTTCTATCATCGTTAACGCTTGTAGAAATGTCACTTGGCTAGGGGGGCTGGACAGATTATCAGCTTATCTATGCTTCGGCCAACTTAAGTCCGAAGTCGGTTTAGAGACTTCAAGGTTGGTCATAATTTATATCTAATTTTGAAAACATTAATAACTAATACCTGATACCTACATATAAGGGTTAAAAGTTAAATTGTCTTCTGAAACATCATTTAATTTAACGTAGCATATATTTTAAGCCAATTTTGTAAATTCGATGAAAAGTTAATGAACAGATTTCAACATGAATATGTATATTGTCCTTGGGAAAGTCATAAAATTTGCGGCTGTGTTATTGGACTTGCATGTAAAGCTTTGGCTCATCTCATATTATGAACACAAAATGAGTAAATACGAACTTTTGGGGGGTGCGCAACAATGAAAATGTCACTTTATGAAATGGGCCCGCTGTTGATTAATGGACTTAGAGTGGGGAGCTGTTCGGACCTCCTTACTTGTTTATTCATTCATTCTGGTACACCGTGTGGTTACGAACATCGTGAATATAAATATCAACTACGACTGTACCGTTCTAATGTAAAGAAACGATTTGATTTTGGAAGGTTAACAAATTAATGTGCTCCGTGTGTAGATTTATAGCTTTGTTTTATTTTCGTTTACAACCTTACTGCTGATTGTTCTTTATAAATATTAGAACGAAATTTACTCGTGTAATAGTTCAGTTTCAATTTAAAGGAAAGCAGAATGTTTTTTAGCTGGAATTTCACTATAATAGTAACGATTTTGCCATTTATTAAGGTGAATAATTTAACAGCTGGATTATACTCTGCTGATATAAACGATTATCAGTCACTATTAGAAAGTTTAAACTATTCCACATCACGGCATTAATTATTAATACGACTTTAGGTAAGTCATGAAACATTGAGATTATATTCGCAAGTCTTAGCAAATGTTTAGAAAATGTAGCGATCTATCAAGTAACAGTTCGAAACTTTGGTGTTAGGGAATTAGCCAAATCTCAAACTACCCCAGTTTAGAGAGATAGCAAAATACAACGGTCTCACTTCGTCGTTGACATGCTTATCTATTGTATAAATACTGTATTGCGACTAAGTCGTGTTGACTCGAGACGAGGGGTCTTCGAATTCGAATATATTATGAATAAGAAATCCCAGTGCTTAGCCCTTTAATCATTGATTATTTAATCAGGGCAATCCGGGACAGAACAGTAACTATAAATGTCGCGTGACGTGATAACAATGCGATTGACGGTTTATGAAACAGCTACGGACTTGATAAATGGTTGGAGCTGGCTCGAGACGGACGATCCAATTTATGCATAGCCGTCATCGGCAGGATTACAATGCTTCATCGTAAAACATCACAGTGTTTTGAAGAATATATTGGACCATGTTTATAAAGCTTTTACACAACAAATTCAGTGAACGCTGTTTGTATTAGCTATTTGAATATGCCCGAAAATTGACCGTAATAAATCCAAGTTTTTAGCATAAAAACCTTGTATTTTCAAGTACATTTCTCTCGATATATATATTTTGGACATAACGGCCCAGAACTTCTGCGGTAACATAAAAAATAAAACAAAAATACGATGAAAAATTACGCGATCTAGATGTATGTTCTAAAAATAATAGAAAAAATAAGGGATATTAACTTCTGCAACTAAATGCTAACTGGTTTAAGGCCGAATACTGAAACGACAATTAGTTTGAAGCCGCCGTTAAGTCTCATGCTGTCTCTGTCACTTTAAGGTGTTAAATAGCGACAGATAGATATTTAAGAACATCTTAAAGTTGATTTGCCTCTCAGAATTCGGGGGTGATTCTTGTTTAATACTGTAGGTACTTATTTTGTAGATAATGAGTACTTAGGACCATTTACATAATACAATGATCAGCTTTCTATTTATATTCCAGACTACATCGTAAAAATAACTCTAGAAAATATGTTTCAGTGTGCCGATGCCGTACAGAATTAAAATGGTTCAGTAAATATTATCGCGGATTGCTTTGAGTGATATTGTATTTTGATATGACGCTGCAGAGCATTGAAAGTGATGTTTAAATAGGCTGCTAATCCCACCAATATTGAAATATCTGCGACAATATTCAGCCTGAGAGCTGTGATCCGCTTTTATTAAAACACCGTTTTATATGAGAAACGGTACGAAAAAATATTGTCTCCAGTTTTTATGACACTGTTAACAATATATCCGACCTAGGTAGCGATTTCGAGAAATTGTGATTTTATTTTCATTCAAGCAGAGTATAAGAATAATATTCTTTTTATCTTTTTATTAAATTATATTACCAGCAGTAAACTGTTTCAGTATTTGTGATTTTTTACATTTGACAACTTGTAGTAAACACACAAACTTTCTTAAATATTTAAGAGTTATTATGTTTTGATAAATATTTTGTTTATATAACAATGGTATGTATGGTGCTTTTAGTTCAATTTTCTCTATTTAATGGGATCCGTTGTTATTTCAAGTTTTAGTAATGTTTTAGAGGGTTATCTGCCTTTAGTGGATCGAATAACTTTGAATAAACATTTTAACCCACATCAATATTCATACAAGTACAAGACCGACTTAATGTCATGAGGCATGCAATCATGCTTGCGTTAAAGAACCACATTAAACTGTGTTTGAATAGCGACGTATAAACTTATATGCTTATGTTATTTTGCTTTAAAAATTCAGAATAAAAAGGATTCTTAAGAGTCTAATAATTCCAAACGTTTTCAAAAATTAGTACACTGTTAGGCAATGATAAAAATATGAAACTGTTTTGTAAAGAAAATGTTTGTTTCACGCGCAAAAACACCCTATAATACCTATTTATATTACTTAAGCCTTTTACTGGGTGACTGTAATTGCTGCATCCTGCGAACATCGTAGAATATTAGGTGAATGCATAATTTTTCCGTGAAGACGGGAATGATTCCTTTTATGTTCCCACTTAACAAGTATTAATGGTCTCGGCCGCACTACCTTTGCAGAGATTCTGTCATTTGCGAGCAATTACGTTGCCCTCGTTTACTAAATTGTATAAGATATGATTAATAACGTTTTTATTAGGTATCCACTTAGATATAACAGTAAAAAAATGGGAACCGATAATTCTTACGAGCTTTAGTTTGGTTTTCCGAGCTGTTGTTGCGGTTGTTGTTTTAGACAAAAAATCACGTGATTCTTTATATGTATGTTCGAAACAACATCTAAAATGAATTGCTTTATTGTCAGCAAATACTATTCGGTTTAATACTGTACTATTTTGTAGACGATATAGACGACTGTGTATACCCTACTTATTTTTATATTTGTAAGACTTACAGCTTTAAAAAAATTAAATAAAAAGGTAACTATATATATATTCAGAACCATGTACGTTTGGTTGTGTAGCTTTAGACATGAAATAAATTTGATAGATTAGGATAGCGGTTAGTCTCATTTATAAACTAGTTTTTAAGCATACTGGCAATGTTGTTTGCACATTCGGTACTAGTATTCGTGACAGCCCCTCGTGCTATGCTTACCTAATTGCTTATGTTACGAGTGTCACGTCGGTGAAACAATGGGTGGCAACCACATGGGCCGACAACTACAACCACTAGGGCGAACGTTCTTCGGTTCTGTTCAAACTTCGATAAAACGCGTTTATTTATCAACTAGCTGTTGCTCGCGGCTCCGCTCGCGTAGGCATCGGTTACCGCTGCAAATTATAGCCTATAGCCTTCCTCAATAAGTGGGCTATCTAGCAGTGTTTAGTTATTAAAATAGGACCAGAAGTTCCTGAGATTAGGGCGTTCAAACAAACAAACAAACAGACAAACTCTTCAGCTTTATAATATTAGTTTATCATTTTTTATTATAACAAATGTTAATTAACTCTTTCACTGACCCGTGTGTCACATATGAACATTTCCATTGTTTAACTATTGTGTCTTCTGACGGGACAGGGGAAGTGTTAAACAACACTCCAACTTATTTGACCATTTGATAGACTAACAATTGATGAAAAAACGCGTTTTGAAACCATTACTTAGCATATTTAACCATTGGTTTGTTAACTCGGCATCATAAACTGGGCCTAAACCTGTCAAAAACAATTCTATATATATCCGTATGGTCAACATTAGTACCTAGGATACAAATCAGTGCATCCAGTCAGTTAAATAATTTATTTTGCTCAACAGATGAAGCTATTTACTCTAGTAAGTTCAATAGTTTACAATACACTTTGACTTAGTATTACGATGCAACATTGTCACTACAAGATGGCCTTTGACATCTACTCACACCATCAAATCGTGTTTCAAGTGATAAATAACGTTAGCTTCCTTTCTCAAGGTGTTGCGAGCGGTAGAGCTGAACGTTAACATCCAGCTACATGTTCCATTAATATTTGGTAGCTTTGCCCACTCTGTTCTGACACTGGATTGATGGTAGTTACTTTACCTGCAAGATCATTCTTAAGAAATGAGCAGGAACATTGCACTTCGTTTTATTATATTATATTCTACTATGTTGTATCTTTTTAAATTAACTTTTTGCTGCCCGCGGGTCTACCCCTGGTTCCTAGTTTTTTTTCGAATACATTATTTGAATTTGAATGTAGCATTCTAATGATAAGAAATTTTTGGAATCAGTCCAGTAGTTTCGAGTTTATTCGTTACAAAAACAGAAAAAATACAAATGTTTCTATATTATATTATACTAGCTGTTGCTCGCGGCTTCGCACGCGCGTAAAGTTAAGAGTAGTAAGTAGTAAAGGATAGATGGATGTATTCTGTGATTTTCAAAGTAAGGAGCATGAATTATATTTTTCATAAAATATTATGGCGTTAAGATAATAATAAGATAATGTGGGAAAACATCACATACATTGAGTTTAGATAAACTTTTAAAATGGTGGCAACTTTTTGGTCAAACAAAACTTGAAAATCATTGACACGAAAAGATGAAGAAGAATCACATTCAATGCTCCGAATTCAAAGAAAGTAAGCTCTTGTGTTATGGAATCAGAAACAACGAAGGTACCACTAACACCCAGACTCGACATAATGTAGAAAAGTGATTTTCTACATCGACCCGTCCGGGGATCGAACCCGGGACCTCAGAGCTGGCGACACCTTGAAAACCGTTGTGAACGCCACTCGAACACGGATGTCATCGTAAATATATGTTTTAGATGGTCATTTAGGCTGCCTTCACACTAGCGTTTGTCCAGCGTAGGCGTTCGATGAACGTATGCGCAGCGCAGACGCCGCGACAACGCGGCGCGTGCGTCGCGTTGTCGCCGCTTCTCAACTGGAACAATCAGTACGCTGCGCTAGCGCCGCGTGTGCGCGACGTATGCGCCGCGTTTGTACAATCCTCGCGACGCACGCGCCGCGTTGTCGCGGCGTCTGCGCTGTGCATACGTTCATCGAACGCCTACGCTGGACAAACGCTAGTGTGAAGGCAGCCTTATTTGTATCGAACCAGAAACCCGTATATGAAAGGCATGGCCTATCTTTAAAAATCCACAATATAATACCTTGCAACCCCAATTTAGGCGTAGATTTCTAAAATCGCTAAAATATGTTTTCATTTATTTCTAACCAAAAACCCTTATACCAAATCTCATGAAACCAAATCTCATCTCTCTCTTTGAAAATGACGAACTTCCTAAAAAAACTTCCATCCACTATTGCACCCCCGTAGAGGGTAGATTTCTAAAATCTCGGAAATAGGTACGTCTTATTTATTTCTAACTCATAATCCTATGAAATTTAATGTGCCTATCTATGAAAACTACACAATTCATATACCTACAAACTTCCATCCCCTATTTTACCCTCTTAGGGGGTAGATTTTCAAAATCGCTGAAATACGTCTTTATTTATTTCTATCGAGAAACCCGTATACGAAATTTCATGTGTCTATCTTTAAAAATACTGAACTTCCCCTACAAACTTTCACCCCCTATTTAACTCCCTTAGGGGTTGAATTTCGAAAAATCCTACCTTATTCCTTGCCTACATTATAAAGGAAACCTCTGTGCAAAATTTCAGCTTTCTAGGTCCAAGGGTTTGGGCTAGGCGTTGATGAGTCAGTCAGTCAGTCAGGCCTTCTCTTTTTATTTATATAGATTAATTAGTAAAGTTAAATAAATAAAATAAGTTAAATAATTCTTAGGTCCTTGCTATATTACTTAATTATACTTATTGTATTATGTGAACTGCACGCGCCGCTGTCTCGCCACCTCGCATACGGTTGTTAATTATTCTTAAACGCCTTTCCACTGCTTATCCATCATACTGCCCTATAAATGTGCCCTATATATAGAAGGAATGAGCATTGATCACCATGCTTGCTCATTGCGGGTTGGCGATTTCAGATTCCAATTTTTGGAATCCTTAGCCGATCAAAATTGGCTTAGCCATACCAAAGCTAAATTCCTTGTTAAATTTTATATATGTTAAGTATAAACTCCAAACTAACGATTTATGTACTAAGTTTATGTGTCGCTTTCATCCTTAAATCTGCAGAAGCATTTAGATTCAGACCGTTTATCAGACGGCCAAATATTTGTTTCAGTCTCTAGAATCGAGTTCCAACCCTCAGTACAAGACAATCCGCATTGCCATTTAGAGTGTAATTTATTGTAGACTTAGCGTTGGGCTCAAGCTTTATGTAATGACGAGTTATTAGGTCGAAAAATATGGCTCTTGATAGTTCTTATTTAATACATTTAGTACGCATAAACGTATGCCAGCGAATATTTGTAATACAATGAAAATAGATAGCAGATTTGTCGCTCCTAAGACGTGCAACAAAAAGACAGAAAGAAGCAATTAAATTTTCGGTCAGTAAAGTCTGAATAATAGTTATACCAACCCATAAAATTCCCACAGCTGGGCACAGGCCTCTCAGCATAATTATAGACGAGGGACGAGCAACGATCACCATGCTTGCTCATTATGGGTCCGCGATAAGAATGCAGGTTTCCTCACGATGTTTTCCTTCACCGTTTGTCAATGGTGTATTAGAATAATTAAGAATGTTCGAGAAAGTCACATTGGTACTCGTACTTGTCTGGGTTCGAACCAGCAACTATGAAATGCGGTTATTAAACCGCTAGGCCACCACGACAATTTTTGGAGTCCTGCCCGAGGTTAAAGTTTTTCCTCTATATTTTATTTTAATTATAAGCTAGAAATACTATGGCTACAAATGTACTTATTATTAACATGTACCTAAGTTAGTATTTATTTGGATTGGTACCGGATGTTAAATGTAAATATGTAATTGTTAACAGGAATTCTGGTACCCATAGCCCTCTACGAGCATTTATTATTTTCAACTCAAATCTTTTATTTGTGATATGAAGCGAAATCTCCTTAGATCCTTCGTCTTCTCGCTGCTGTGATCACCATGGAGTTTGATGTTTCAATACAACGCAACATAAAATTATTTATAATGAACTAACTAAATGAATAACTTACTCAGCATTACCTTACTACATATCAAGCCTTACGATTAGCTTATTTTGTGTTTCTCACCTTAGAACCTGACATTCTCGTTATGCAAATATTTTGGTCCTGTTTTTGAAAATTTTCAATTCATTTCAGTACTGAAAATCCCTTTATATATTTACTATTCTTTTCAATAAATAATGCCATAAAATGTACCAATTTAATGGGAATAACAAGGTTTAGTGAACTCAACATGCTCTTATAACAATGAATTCCCTATTTCCCTAGCTCTCATGTGTAGAGTTACAGTGTAAAGGTGAACAGCCCGTAGTCGTATAACAGCAGGTTCGCGCTCGAGAGTTTCCTATTACTCTTGTTGGTCCTCAGTGAGTCTGTGGAAATTGGCAAATGAAAAATAAAAGGAAAAGCGCACGCCATCTTTGCGAGCAGCCGCGAGTCGCTGCGAGTCACCGCGACCGACGGCGAGTTTGGTGAAACCCGAGCTCACTCTCAACTACCATCTTATTAACGATAATGTTGACTTGCTCGCTTTGTGCAACTCGGTTTACGCAAACTTGGGCTCATGTTTCAGTGGTTTATCTTCATGATGTGATGTAACGTCGTTCAATTTTCCATCTGATTAATTTTTGTTTAAGTTTGCTTTGAACTTACTTATGTGGTTTAGAAGAATGAATGACTATTAAGAGTTGTTTGAGTTTATATATAAGTTTGAGATCTTTACGGGTTTTAAATTGTTGCTTTAATATTTTAATTGTTTACTGAGTTTCACTAATTGTACAAGAGATTTCTTATTGTGTATAAAAAGTTATGTAGAGGTTGAAAAATGCTACCTACTTAAATCAATATTTAACAAAGGTAACCTGCTTGATGGCAGTAATATTTCTGAATTTTAGTTCGTTATTTCATATTTTTTGTAAGTAGATCTTAGTTGATTTATCAACATAAATATTCTTGTTGTCCCTAGACTATTAGAATGATAAACTGTAGTGTTGAATAATGTTACACTGTGCCTATTAAATATTTTATTGTACTATTTCTCTCATTATCATATGGAATTAAAAGCATCTGTATACGCGGTGCCTTCCAGCGATATTGTTTCATGTACCTAGAGAGATACATACTTCATACCATCCTTTAACGAGAACTGTTAAAATGTAAAACCAAATGAAATACAAAGTTATAATATTTATGTCTGAGTCGTTACAGAAAAGCACAACAGAGAGGAAGTTATTATTTTAATGGTGGACTGGGAAGTTTTAAAAATGTTGTAGTTGCTTTCATCGTTAATGTGATGGGCACGAAAACAATTTTTTTCTGATAGAAACCGAGAGAAACTTAATGCGTTGCTTCGTAAATTATATCAGAATACAAAAGAAGACATTTTTATCCTGCATTTTTTATTATGATGTTACCTGAGAAGCGCTATTTAAAATCTTACTTTAACGAGGTTTTGGTTTATGCCAGAATTATTTAAGTTATTTCTTGAATATTGTTATTTTAAGCCTGAACTTTCAGTGCAGGTCAAGGCCCCCCCTTGCTCTTTTGTTGACGGCAATTTTTTTGCCACCCCTCATTGTACGCTGTTTATCTCTAAATCTCTCTCTTGAACAGAACTAACAAAATGATGAATTTAAACTTTATGATTAGTAAGCGATATTTGTTGACTTCACTTTTGCTTTAAAAATAACTAGAAAATAGTTTTTTTTGAAGATTGTAAGTCAACTTGAATCATATTTATGCTTTCGTATTGTGTTAAAAGTTATTTAACTGTTGATAAATGACAATTCTATCTTATTTCATCAAAGATGTTACTAATTTATAATTGTAATTGTGCTACGACAAATAATTGGATTAATCAAAACGTCGGCGCTCGTCATCTTGTCATCTGAAACCTTGAGTCGTGAAATGGGATACCAAATTGTATATTGTTGGATCGACTTGTTACGTTCGTATTACGAAACTCGTTCCAGGAATGAAGGTTACTATGAAAGTATTTGCGTGACCCTGATCGGACTAAACAGGACATTTTCGGTTCAGACGGGTCGATTATGTGGCGAAAATTGGTCGAATAGTTTGGCGACACGAAGCGAAGCTAAGATTAAGTAATGATGTATAATAGTACTTATTTCGAACTATAAGTAAATTACGTGTTAATATGCAATTTCACGTTATTATAATCAAACGTATTTGAGCCTAAACACTTTTACCTTTAAGTAGAATATGCAATTGTAAAAGTTCCTGTGAGGGGTTCTCAGGAAATTTTAGAATTAGCTTGTTTTTGCTGTCTTACGTAAACAGGGATCTTTCGAGATTATCTTAAAAGTAAACACTTTCTTTGTCATTACGCAGCGTAACAGATATCACAGCGCTGCAGCGGTGACAAAAACTGTCGACCGCGATACAATAAACGTACCAATATTGCTCAGCGATAGAAACGAACCAGATAAATCCTTGTAAACAAAATTGTATCTGTCATCGATATCGTACTTTATGATTGGAACGCTGAAGGCAACATGAAATTCAAATCGTACAAAATTGACCGCGTACCCTTTTCAAACGTCGTATACTTATGTATAATAATCCTAAAACACACCCTAAATCCTTTCAAGCCGTTGGACAATGACTTTGACGGCGCGCTATTATTATATTTTATTTTCCCTCACGACTCCTTATTATTTTTATACTTTTCTTTATACGAGGATATCGGCAATAAAAACGAAATGTTTGTTGCTTGATTGAACCGCCGCCGTGTGACATTTTCTATGTCATGTCTACTCGGTCGGCGGAGGCTGTGGTCTTGATTGTTACCTGTAATAAAACTCATTGTATTACCTGTTTATTCGTAATAGATACTTAGAAGTGGTGAAATTCAAACTATTTGTGTTTCATATTTCCACGAACATTTGAGACATTAATACTTATATTATTGTTTTTATGAATGGCATGTGGCGCGAATAAAAACTTTTTCTTTGTTTCTGTCATTCTTTTGTTTTAAACAATTTATATTAATTTAATTTATTTATTCCCATACATCCAATTACATGTTGAGGTAAATTCAGATTAAGTTTGGCATCGATTTAATATAACATTTCTACGTACATTATCGTTAATTCGAATGACTGATATCAATGTATTGTTGTCTACATAGTTGGATCAATGATTGCTGTTCACAGTACCTACCAGTAGCTGTGAGTGGCTGTTTCTGTACTCCTCTTCAATTGCGCCTCGGGCATATCAGGTCATCGATCCCGCTTAATGTTTTGAAGTGACATTAACTGCTATCAAAATCCAATTAAGCGTTAAATGCTTGAGTTAATTCTTTAAAAAAATATTGTCATTAGTACAAGTAAGATTATTAACTTACATGAAATGATAACTAGTTTTGTACGGCCTCATTCAAGGTTTATTGATTTTATATGTGCTGGTGAGATATTATTAATAAGTTGATACGAAAAACCTGGGAAAATATTATGTAGATGGGCGTCCGGCTCCCACAGTTTCACAACACCAATTTACAACGATGGCCTGATAAGTAGGTACGATAAATTGATGGCTTATTTTATAATAATAAAGCGCGCAGTGTTGGCAAAATAAGCGCGGTTTATGGCTAATATAGCGCAGACTGTTGGTAGCGTGGAACTTTGTTGCATTTTGCATAAAATCGATAAACCATCATGGAGTCGTAACCTCTAAATTGTCTATATCATTGAAACGTTTACTTCCAAGGAGAACGAAGTCTTAGTATAAGAACGTAATCAATAATAATATATTTTGATTATTTTTAAATAACTAAGTCGTCTGCTTTCCACCATACTTGTTTTTAACGTTAATATTCTTGAATATAAGAGCATTTACATATCAATATGATAAGTGCACTATTTGCAGGTTATAATATAGTTACTAAAATAAAAACCTTTAGTTAAAAGATCCATAAAAAACAGGCCCAAAAATATTCGAGAAGGCTTAATGAATAAACTGGCAAATAAAGTCTGTACAAAAACCAGTAAAAAGACGTAAAAATCCGGACGTGTGTTCACGCAAACGAGCCGAGTCCATGCTCCGTACGTCAGCCGACCGAGTTTTGAATAGACGTTGCTCCGCGAATTTTGAAACTGGTAAAGCTATATTCACGCTCGTCAGTTAGCCGTGACTCTTGGCAGTAAGTGCATTAAAGTGTCTGTGCCGGCCGCGGGGTGCCTAGTTACCCAGGTACCGCTTCCGCGCCCATTATTTTATGCAAAATAAGCCCGAGTGGGAGCTGTAATATTTCTGTAAACAATGAGCCTTTGTTGGCCGACTACGTTTAACATTTTGTAGTGCCGTGGTGATAGCATTATTTGTATAGGTGCCGTAGGTTTTAACCACTGTTATTTTGCTGTCGCTTCCTTTGGTCTGGACCAAAACATACCTTTATTCTTTTACACTAATATTTAGTCTTATAATTGATCTAAATCTCAGATCTTTATCTCAGTTTTTACTTACCACAAAATGAAAAAAAAGTTTGGCTTAATTTGTTTCAAATTACACACAGTTATTTTAAGAATTTTCATTTATTTTATAACTTTACATAAACAGCTAACTGCAACGGTCACTATACAAATGTTTCAACGGGAAATATACCATTTCCAAGATATGTAAGTAAATCGTATTTTACATATGTAGCTATTCATTACCGATTTAATAATACAAATCTACATAATGAGTGTAAATAAAAAAGTGTTTTTGGTTGTTTACGTTCTATAACAATCCTGGAAATGGCAAAAACAATAACCAAGGAACTATAGATGTATATAACTATATGTAACGCAAGCTTCAGAGTACGTTGAAATATTACATAGCTATTTATTTATATTACAAAGCACGCCATATTGTCTTTATTGCAGAAGTGATGAATTTATTTACAAAACGTATTAGGTTTTCGTTGGCAAGAAACAAATAACAGAGGTACGTATTTTGCACATAACTTATCTTATACACATTAAATGTATAAAGCTTTTCAAGGAACACATAAAGTGTATATTTATCGAGTAGAACTCATTTCTGAACACAGTTTGTGTCTAAGTATGAAAAACTGTGAACATTAAGTAGTTTTACGGGCTCAAAACAGCTATCTATAATGGATCGATGAGTTATATTACTAGAGCTTGTGAAATTTATAGGATAGGGCGAAATCAATATTATAGTTCTATTTGTTTGCAACATTACTTAATGTTGTAATATCGTTCAAAAATCTCTATGTTCGACTATCAGGTTTACACTATCAGGTTTACAAAGTTATCACATTGACTAGCTTATAAAGTACCTAATATGATATGAAAAATAAAATGAAACCTATTCTTTATAGAAATTTACAATTTTCTAAATTGTTCTACAGGAGAATCAGAGACACTGAAAAGTTTTACAAGTCATGGTTTTGTTACTAATCTATATAATTTTACAAATAATAGTAAGTTTCTCGTTTTATCGATGACCATTTAAGTAGTGAGTAATTGTCTTGCTTTTGTTAATGGTTCGACAGTGTTAATGCCCGTGTGTCGGTGACAGTGCACGTAGCGTCGCGACATCGATATCGAACGCTATACTTAAGTATTTAAGCCATTTAAAAGTAAGGTTGTATTCAACAAATGTTTAGGAACACTTGTCAATGAATTGAACAATTAAAGCTTGCTCAATTGAATCAATAAATCTAGATCTTTTCTTCTTTCTGGGATTACCTTTCGGTGTATTGAAAAAGCCAACATCCGATTCCATTCTTAGGACCCTTATATAACTAAACATAATTGTTATGCGATTAGATATGGCACATTTATCGTACAATCCTATCAGTCTTTTATTAATATTGAAAATATTTACAATTTCTATCAGATAGATACTACATTTCCATAAAAATATACATAAATGTTAATTGTTAAAAATAAACTGAGATCTTCGATGTGAGTAACATTTTTACAAATAATAGGTACTTATAATAAAATTATGATATAATTGCAATAAACTGTAACATTTCGGTACACAGCATCTATCTTAACTTTATCACTGCTATTGATATCGTATCTCTTTCAGCACAATCATGTTATTGGCACTATGATATGTGGACGTTGCTGATTACCGTATGTCAGCTGGCAAGGAGGCATCCGCCGACAATGATGAGAGTGAAGCTCTGACTCATGCTGGAGCGGGAAGACTGCGTCGACTCGTAATCTAAACGTGAGTTAAACAAAAATCGATTTTATATTTATGTGCAATACAGTCTAAAGTAAGTTTTGTATGGGACTTAGATAGTATTTTTAGAGTTCTATTAAATTATGTCGATCCAGTTAACTATGTTAGGAACTAATTTAAATCTTTCTTTTGCACCAATTATCACTTGTGGACAACTTTATCGGCACGGAGTTGTACACTACGGCGAACACTAAAAAGCTTTTAAACTGCTCAATAATGTATGGTATCACACTCACCGACGTCTTTCCACTCTTCCACCTCGTAGTCTCCTATGACTCGGTTCTCGGCGGAACTGTCCCGCCAGCGATTTTTATGTTTACCTGACACAAACAAGGTATATGTGATAGAAATGTCCCAAGAGCAAAAACGATGCGGAAAATGATTGCGTCGTAAAATTTTCTTACATGCTGCTAGGGGCTATGAAAGTAGGCTTTCAAGTGTGAACAAAACATATGACGCTATAAAGAGTATAAAAGAAAACCCAAATCTATAACAATAAGAAGGTACGTTGGAAGTCAAAGCGCAAACAAAATCGCTTTTCCCACAATAATATTACTAACGACCCAATTGTACGGAAGCATTGGGCCGTGGCGGCAAAACCAATAAATACAAAATCCACAATCGACCCTTCCGCGGAGGAACCATGGTTCTGCGATCTATGAGTATGTGAACTGTGCACACACTACACTTTTCATTATGAATTCCAAATAGGTGGAGAATATTATCATGACACGAATGGAACAAAGAAACTATTGAATCGTTAATAATGTTTCAAAATAATACATTTGTGTATAGCTGTTGGTTTTCCTTATTATAAATAAATAAATAAATTTATTTATTAAAACAACAAAACCCACGTAGGTATTTGGGTATTTTTTATTTTCAAATTATTTATAACTTAGTACGATTAAATTGACCTCTCAAAACTCATCTGTTTATTCATCTTCAGGAAATTCAATAGACAAATCGATTATTGCTTAATAATACTTTTCATTTCAGTTGCTTACCGTCCAGTAAACGTGAATATACTCGTAATACAAACTTAAAATTTATCAAATAACAAAGAAGACGGAATTAAATTATAAAGAATTTCTCAAATTATTACCTTTTTTTCTTTGAGGGAATGTAGGGACGTAGTTGTCTGTAGTACTTGTTGTTGAAGGAGCGGGAATTTCTGTAAAATTGTTCATTATTAGATTTTTAATTATTATGTTAAATTTTTAGACTTATATTGTTATTTTAATAAAGTTGTTAAACTAATAGTGACTTTAGGTAAAAATAATGATAAAAAATAATAGTATCGGCCAGTCCCATTGCTGGGCAAAGGCCTATTCTCATATACCTAGAGAAGAAAAGAATCTTAAACTTCACGACTGTTCACTAGCAGGTTGGCAATTTCAAGTTCCAATTCTTACGATTTATTCCATACTCACTATTGATATTTAAGAAAGTACATTATAAAAAGTCACGAACGAACAACATGTTATGTTATTATATATACTTCAGAAGACATAGTTCCATAGGTAATTTAGTATGGATAGGAATAATCTAGAGTACCGTCAAGCCGGATAAGCCCATCCGTCTCGCCGAGGGAGTTCTTCGCGACGCAGCGGTAAGATGAAAAATCTCTTGATGACACTCTCCGTATAGTCAATTTCATTTTCCGACTATAACTGTCGTCGCTAAGTATCGTGATGTATTTATTTCCTGCAGGATAAATGGATACATTAATAATTCGATTAATTTCTCGATTCGGAAAGCCGTCCGGCCATCTTATCAATTAAGTTGCAAATGTCGGTAATCAGTTTATTCGAACTTCAGACATAAAACGGATCTATTTATACTCATAGTGGAGTGTGTTCTTGTGTAAGAACTTCGTAATCATATATTATTCTAACATCTGTGTAATTTGTGCTAGTATGACAGTGTCTGGTGTTGGGCTCCTTACTCAGGTTCCAAGGTCGTCGGAGACTTAATTAACCACGGCGCCACGACTACGCTGGCAGCATATGTTCGTCGCGTTATGGCCATTTTTCAACGACAAACTAAATTGTACTGAATTACCATTGAATGTCATTTTTATGCTACATTGTGTATGATTAAGCTTTGTGTACTGTGTGTTCTTTGTGGATGGTTATTACCTGATATTATCATGTCTCCACGGTCTGTCGTCCAGTAGTTTATGGAGGACGGGTAGGCCTCAGTATGACATTCTAGAGTCACGTCCTGTCCAATGTAAGCGGCTTCCAGTTGGTTTGGGATCGACAACATCGGCGGAACTAAACAAAGAAAGATTACGCAATTTAGCCCGAAATTCAAAGTTTATTTATTAGAGTCACGAGATTAAATTTCTATATAGACGTATAAATTATAACAAAATAATGAAAGTCCGTTCTTAAACGCTAACCTAGAGCGCTACGTCGGGACTTTCGTAATATTTAATTTGCATCTTGAAGTTATGTTGAAAATGTTTACGACATTTTTATGAATAAAATTCGTTAAAGCTTATGTGTATCCGCTTAACTTTATAGCTCGGTTTTAAAATGATGTTACCTGTACCTACATAAATATAGGTTACTATATCTATACAGTGTAGAGATTTTTGTGATGACGTATATCGTTACTTAAATAACTATTAATATGTATATAATAAAGTATATCATCAAAATTACGTTTCAAGTATAATTGCAACTTAATTTCAGGGATTTATTTGAAACATCATTTTGCAATGTATAAAGTGAATATGGCACACAATTCGAATTTATTCTATTTCTAAGATCAATACTACTGAATGCTTACTTCGCTTTTATAAATCGTGGCACTAAAGCGTTGGCGACGAGTTCAAAGCGAGCAGCGATCGAACTCGATAACGTTATGTTTATAATTTAAGGTAAGCTTGTAAGATAAGTGGATGTTAAAGAGGTTACAAGTAGTTCGGTGCAAAGAATAGTAAGTATACCATATATGTGTATGACAGTAGGTGTATAACAATAAATAGATTTAGAATTCTTAAGTAGAATTTTGAAAGAATTTATAATTTTTGAATTACGAGAAGAATTCGTAGGGTTAAATTGTATGAGCACTATAGTTATATATAAATACTAGCGGACCCGCCACGGCTTCGTACGTGTATGTGTATTATGTGTATATAAACCTTTCTCATCTCATCTCGTCAAAATTCGCTACGTAGTTTTAAAGATTTAAGCATACATAGGGACAGACAGCGGGCAACGACTTTGTTTTACACTATGTAGTATGAATATATAATGTTTACATAGCTGACCCGCTAGCATGAGGAAACATAATATATACCTGTAACATAACATTTTTATTCAAGGTGTTTATATATTGCTGAATTTTGTTACTTTATTGGTAAACTCTAACAATAGCGAAAAACTACGTACCACGCACGCACAGGTACGTTGTTAACTCACGCACGGCTAAGAATGAAAAATGTGCCTATTCACAAAAACTTTGTCTTTATATTTCTTACATAATAAGAAAGCACGTAATACATATCACATATCTTAAACAAGAAATGGTTTCCGACTCTCATCAATAACGAAACATCACGTAGTTATATCGTCGGTGCATATATTATACCATCTGTGAAGTAAAATGAATGAATGAAAGCAGGCAGCGACGCCCATAAAGAATAATATTTTCATAAAGATTTGTCTCGGGTAATACCTAAATGTAATGAAAACTGACAGTGAATTCATAAGGAAGTCTCGTTGGTTAATCGAGTGAAAGTTACGTGAGCGTATCACGTATCTCGTAAGAAATGGAGAGGACTGTGAACGCGCTGAGATACGGAATGTGAATTAGGGGAAAGAAAAGCGTTTCATTGGGTGCTGGCGAGCAACGGAGGTGGTGAGGGCGAGAGAACAGATAGTATCGCCATTACCGCGTCCGTACCGTATTCACGTCAGCATAATGCTCTAATTGGGCGCAATTACGTCCGATCCGGCGGAAGGCGCCGGCGTCAGGTAGAGACGCTCGTGTCCTCGTAAATATTCGTTAACGACACCCACCCTGAAGAAAAATAATATTTCTCGTCGCTGACTCCTGACTAAAGAAAACGACGACGTAGAAATGCTCACGTACTTACGAAGGAAGAATTTGAGGCCGAGTTAACGGGCCGGGACAAATGTGCGGGCATATTCTTTCATTTAGATGAAGAAGTGATACCTACCAGTATAAAGACAATTTTCAGTAGTGACTCGAATTACTTGAAGAAACAACGCGGATCGTCTTTTAAAGTGCGTGTTAGATGTTTGATGATGTAATTAAGCTTACATTACTGTGCTTCGTATATCTTCTACGTATATTTTTGTGACACTATATTTAGCGACGTATTTGTAACTTTAATTAGGGGTTTTAAGATGTAGCTGATTCTAGCACTACAATGTTCTCGTGATTTGTAATGAACTAAAACATAGTATACTTGTTATTTTAACAAATAAAAAAACATTAACGATTAAAATATATTTTGTATTTTAAATTATAATGAATATTTTCTTCCTTATTTATTCATATTATATAGTAAAAGATAAATATTTACTGTTTTGACTGTGCGTTTTTAATTAGCATTTTTATTAGGGCTTTCTAATACAAATCAAAATTAGTATCCAAACGCAACGACTCTTCAAAAAGGATTTACCCCTGGTTTACCCGAAATCGCAATAAAAATATAGAGATAAATAACTAATTAGTCAAAGCCATAACAGGTATTACCACAGAGTTCGTATCTACGTAATGAGCTGAGAACTGCGATGTACAGTATAATGTCATGTTTGAGTCGCAGATGCTACGGGCGCATTGTGCTGCCATTGATGCCTGAATTACGTCACAAATGGTTAACTAACCATGTGTACTCGTAAACATTATTGTGACAAGTATTGTTTTAAACTTCTTTAAGACAAAGATATTGTAAAAAATAACAAATATGTAAACTTTTTATGTTACAACCAGTATTAAGCAAATAAAGGACCTCTTATTCGTGTTTACCACAAAACATATCAAAATAAAAACAAATTTTAAAGTTGTAGTGACTACCATTTTAGCATTTGAATATGAATCGAAAGACCGCATTGTTTACTCAACAAGTCAAAAGAATCTCAACTAAATAGACCTTATTACATAGATTTATATTCTGAGTGTTGTTGATAGTACTTCATAGATCGTGAACAACGAAGAATAAAGTTTTGTGAAAGTTGTCTTACAGGATCGCAGACAGCCCCATACTGTGCAGTTGGCCGAGTCTGCGTCGAGCTCTCTTGAATTAATGTATTTCTTACTGGACAAATCTCTGTTGGAATTATTTAAATTAAATAAGCAGCGACTTAAGATATTAATTTTGTTAGGGATTAAGTTAAAATTTTATTTGGTGGATTTATTATTTACATATTCAAACAGAAGTTACATTGAAATACAATTTTGGAAACGTGAAATGATGATAATGAAAATGAATACGAAATTCCATGAAGATTTTTAGTATATTATACTCCAAAATAAATATTTTACGGACAGGGAACATAAACGCGAAGCTTTTCAACGGACTTTCTTGTGTATTTTATTGCTATATTCAAACCCAACATAATAAAAACTTTTGTATAAAGAGGAAACTCCTAAGGTAAAGAGAAGATTTTCTCTGTACATAAATTTAAGTACAGGTGAGTTTTGTGTATTTCTTTGCTTATGTGTTAATGAACGCTGTCGTTTCCCAGCGTTGAACTGTCAGTTAAGAATACTTGAGACAGAATAACTAGGGAACTATTCTGTGAGGTTGATTAATGAGATCAAAGTACTAGACCCCCACCCACAAACAGGATAAGTCTTTGTTTTGTTCTCTGATCTTTATTCCTAAATCAAAATGACTATTTTTTAATTTCAAAAATGGAATGCTAAATTAATAAGTCACCCCACGGCTTGTACAAAATAGGAAAATAAAAATAACAAAAGGTATTAAATTACATATTTTTTTAATAAAGATGTCTGATTATGTATCTGCTTTAAAAAAAATATTGTTTGAATACGTTCTTGCCACAGTTTTCTTTTTTGTTTTTGGCAACTCGTTACGACATTTCTGCCAGCGTCAAGTCTTGAGAATTGCACACAAAGAAAGATTAAAAAAAGACGAGAATTACGAAATTAATATTTAACAAAAATCAAAGGACATGGTTTACAGTTAAATTGTTCCTCGTTGAGCACCTCTACAAATTGCGTCATACAAAAAAAAAGGCTTGATATCGTGGATGTTTTATGATCACACAAATATTTTTTATTGCCACGAATCGTTCTGTGAAGTTCAGCCAAAATATAAAGGCCATTTCAAACTGTTGTTTATACTTATTATAGAAACAAAGACTATATATTTCACAGTTGTCACATGTTAACCGACCAACTATTCTGAAGCTACAAATATTTACACAAGTGCCTGACTAAAATGACTTTTTTTTTACGTTTTAGCCTAGACCTGTTTTGTCGATACACGTTTTATAGTCCCTATCATCATAATCACCTGCCTAGCCTTTTCCAAGCTACATTGGGGTCAGCTTCTAATCTTACCAGATTCAGTTGAATGCTGTATTTTACATAGAGCGACTGCCTATCTGACCTCCACAGCCAATTAAACTAGGTAATACAGTATCCCGTATTAATACGGGTTGTCAGAATTGTAATGACTTAACGACTGCCAAAGATACGAAAAGAACAACGACTTAACGTGCTTTCCAATGCACGGTCACTCCCTTATGAGAATAAAAATATAAAAGAAATTGGAATAATAAAATAAAACCTAGATATATTTTATTCTGACGTCACGAAACATAAAGTTGTACTTACATTGCACCATAAGTACGACTCGCTTGCTGATCGATGGCGGGACTCCATTAGATGCGATACACAGGTAGGCGCCCATGTGAAGCCGAGATACTTTGGATATTGTTAAGTTTTCACCGTCTACCACGTTCACTGCAAACAAACAACAATCTTCAACTTTCTTGTAAACATGCAACGGTGAATCAGATACTTAGAAGAAAGTGTTTACCAGTACTTTGTTACAGCTTTCATTCATAACATTTTCTTGGGTATAATATGTTGAACATTATAGTTTATAATAGAAGTTTGCTTTTCTTAACTCCAAGTTTGTACCTATTATGAAATTCTGGAATTATGGTTGCACTAGTGACAGAAATAAATAATGCTATATATAACCAATACCAGTTAATATGTGAAATGTTCTATTTCAGAGCTCGTTTAACATAAACGGGTCGTGTATTTTTATTACATTCCCTGTATTGGCTTGAAATAATATAGGTATGACTACATATTTATCCTTCGTGCTAAGTAAAGAAATAACTCGAAGACAATATTTATTTAGCGGAGATACCAGTCTCGTTTTATACTTTTAGTAATAAATATAAAATGTTTGACAGTCAATAAGGTATTGCTAAGTAGGGTAGAAGTGAGTTACAGAGGGTATTGTAATTATTTCGATTTGATAGTCTATTGTTTATTCAGTTGCGGAAATATTTCTGTTATGCGATGGTTGCGGGTACGATTTAATCGCAGCTATTGTGCGAACATCGATTGGAGGTTCATATCGAAACCTTTATCAGCCATACTATCTTTAGTTCCCTTAGAAAATATCGCTTTGTATATAAAGGGTGTTGAATAGTCACCAACATAATTAATTAAGGCATACGAAATATACCAACCACTCTTTGTATTTTTTTTTATTAATTGGGAATCATTACCAGATTGTGTGAATTTCATATTCCGGTTCCCAAAAAATATATTCCGATACGTAGGATGACCTCGTGGTAATGTAAAAATAACTAAATTGAAAATATGAGAATGTGTCATTGCTTTTTTAAATAAACTTTCATCCGCCGTGCAATACATTAAGAATGACTACTAACCTACCATATTGTTAACTAAAACGATTTGAATTTTCCAAAAAAAAAGACTGATAAATATTTAGATTTTCCAATGCTATACAAATATTTGTTTAAAAACGAATGTATCATAGAGGTTGGTGGTCTATCGTTTGTTAGAAGTGGAGCGATACACTCGAGAGGCTATCACTTTGGGTTCATTCCACTCCATTTCTCGCTCCAAAAGATTCCTTCTTTCATCTGCTTTGTTTCACCGAGAAAGCGTCAACACAATGAGCGGCCGGGAACTAATGTTTTGACCGGATATTTATAAGAGTACCTAAATCCTTTGTAACAGTGTCAACTGCTCTTTATGTTGCCATTTAAAAGGGCGTAATAGACTTTTAACTTTCCACAAAAAGCGATTTGTTTGATCCTCGTTCTAAAGAGTGTCTCTTACGAAGAAGTGCCAGCTGCTCAGCAGATGAGATTTTGAACTGCCTTTTAAGAAGTTGGTAGTTCCGATGTAAACTGGTGTGCAACAAGTTGTTTAGAAGACCGTATTGTTGGGTGGTTTATTTTTTTTTCTTTACCCATTATTTTTTATATTTTGTAAGCAAAAAGACGCTGGCGAGATGAGATCAATCGCTTTTTGCCGGATTGGTGGGAAGCGGCTGGAGCAGGTTGGGAAAGACCTATTCCCAGCAATGGACACATAAAAGGTTCAATAAACAAAAAGGTAAAAAGAAAGCTGCCGTCGAAAAAGCAATATTCCGTCTCGTGTCACATATTCAGAGGCAGACATAAAGCGAGGAGGATAAATGTGGTGAAAGGATGTGAGAGAGGACTATCATTTCGAAAAATTTGGGACATTATTTCCCAACAGTGAAGGCCCGAAACCACAAGCAAAAAAATTATAGTATTAAAACGGAATAAGTTTATCGAAACTACCTGATTCCCCGTTACAGTTGAACTCCTGACCATCTTCCCTGCGCCACATGACGTATGGCTCAGGGTAGCCGGTGGCGCGGCACACCATCGTCACGTTCGTGCCCTCACGGACCACCATATCCGTTGACGTCATGTTGTCGATAATCACCGGTGGAACTGCCAACAAAGGTGCAAGGTTAGTCAATATAGAAAATTCATTGTTTTCTTATAAAAAACGTCATCGTAGACAAGTTAATTATTTCAATAAAATAATATAGGAATACCATTATGTAGATTAAAATTCGATAACACTGCATATTTTATAGAATAATTCTGAAGTAATACTTTTTCAGAAGATTGTAGTCGGAAACATTGTGTCGTGCTTATAATATTCACAAAAAAATTGGGTTGTTAGAAAATTATTTTTAGTCTATGAATTTGGGGTAAGATCAGGATTTTGGTCTGTGACCGGGCCCCTGTACCGCAACCACAGCAATGTTCTATGAATTTGTAACCTTTTTACACCTAAACTTGGTAAACTAAGGTATTTAGTCGTGGTATTTTAATATCAAACCGCTTTTGGACACAAAATAACGTACTGCGTTTATAGACATTAAAATTCGCGTTTTGTGCAGTAAATATTTTGAATTTAAATAATAATGGTACATTTGAATTAGTGATACAGGCTGCATAATTAGTGCAGCGGTGTGTGCGGTAAGTGTAAATAGGAGTTAGCAAGTTATATACGTTTAGACAGTTGACCAATTCGAATACCAATATTGAAATACAGTATTTTAACTTTGTATTGTTATATTCTTTTCATGTAATGAGGAAAATGAAAATTCACTTCCTTGAATCTTCCAAATCCTTTGCTTTTTTTTCTCCCTCTCCTTTTTTTGTTAATTTCTCATTTAATGTAATAATAAGAAAACATAATCATTTAATTTTTACGTTAATATAAGTCTTCTTCTTCTTCTGCCTAGCCTTTTCCCAAGCTATGTTGGGGTCGGCTTCCAGTCTTACCGGATTGACCGGCTGAATACCGTGTTTTACATGGAGCGACTGCGTTAATATAAGTACTTGTAGAATATTTCAGTCTAAACTTACCTACGACTTGTAGATATCCCTTCCTGGAGCGCATGGGGTCGGTGTTGACCTGGCACATGTACCATCCGCGGTCAACCTCTTGCACGTTCTTGATGTGCAGGTACCACGAGCGGTGGTCGTTGTAAGACAAGCTGATGCGAGGGTTCTGTGTTATTATATTGTGGTGAATACTTAGGATCGTCTGCGTATCGACTCGAACCCAAGCTACCTGGATGGACAATATTTAAAAATATATAAAAAAAAGGAAATACTAATACTAGGAATACTTGAGACCCAGTCTCGGTCTCAAGGCTGATTTCTAATAACTCTGTCGATAAAATACAGAGATGTATTAGATGATAACATCCTTACAATGGCGTACATTGTATTATTTTTTGTTACGTCATGACTAATTTGGGATTTTTTTAGAAGTACCTACGTTAGGTTGTAAAAGACTTCAGAATTCAGTTGATAGCATGGCGATAACTTCTGCTTTTAGTGAGTCACGAAATCGAACTACATTACTCCAATAGTAGACCGTTACAAAATGATACTGAAAGTTTATCTATCTGAAAGTACGTCTGGTACAAAAAGGAATTACAACATTTTAGCTCAAACATATAAGTAAAATAATTGACAATTATTCGACATCGAAAATTAGAACTGAACCACTAAAGCGATGTGTCTTCACACTTTGCTATTGCGGTATTAAGACATAGACCTTTGTAATTTGGTGTCAAATGAAATAGACGTGAAACATTGGATATCGATTTATTTAATTATTTTAAATTGACTTTATACCAGATGTTCTCTTCACCCCTTTTAAATAACTTTCGGTAACACCCTGCCTGTTAATATCACAAAACTGTATATTTCTGAATAGCTTTAAAGATTGATCACAGTATTATACAATACAAGGCTAAGTAACATCGTCACAAACAAGTCATAGGCAGTCCGCTCGTTGCCGACATGTTCTAACCCCTACGTGCCGGAGAGCAAGTTTTGCCGCCGGCTTGCTTTTATCAGATCTATGAGAGTCAATACACGAGCAGTCGTTAGCCTAGTCTGTACAGTGCCTGATAACTAGTATAATCTCATTAGTAACTGCGTTATAGGAAATACGTCCGATAAGACTCTACAAAATTAGTTGTAACGTATGGTTCAGGAGCAATGCATTACGTAAGACATTAATAAATACCACACAGAAATAAAATTATTGTAAATGAAGAATGAATAAAATATTGTTGAATTACTAATGATTTTTTTCGGTGTAAAATAAAAAAATATAAATAAAAATAATAGCCAAGAATACGTGGGTAAGCATAAGTACTGTTTATTTATTTAACCAAATAGTGCATCCGTAAGAACTCAAACGAAACTGAAGAACATTTTCTCTCTATGTTCAGTATTTTTCACCTAAACCAGCTCTAAACTGGTTTTACGAATAGAGAATTGTGAAGAGGTTTAAATCTTTGTAGGTATATAGTGACGTATTTCTGCGTGGTAAAATGATGTACCTTTTTAGACACTTAAGCTGCATTGGAGCCAAGGACGGATGCACTTTTAGGAAGTGTAACTGCGGAAAATCTATGCTAGGCTAATACTTTCAGTGATGTAGTTAAAATGTGTAGGTATGAAGCGCCTGTAGCCTAATGACTATGGCGTCGGATTTGCGATCATGTGGTTGCGGGTTCGAATCACACCCATTGCAATACCGACGTGAACCCACTCGTAACACAAGCATCTTAGCTTAGCACGAGGGGTTAACGAGATTACTAGTAAAATAAATATCTTAGAGAAAGTCGTTAAATTCTTTTGGAGAGATTAGAGACATAATTATGGGAAGCGCTAGTTTTAGTCTAACAAAGAAATTTTAATTAAAATTTAATATTTTGGATCTGCATAAATGGAAAATGTAGTCTTCTTTTTTCCTAATTTATTTCTAGCTAACGGATATCGTACTAATGACAACTAATCAGTCTCATCTCGTCCCATATAAATCTCGGCGCAGTATACTACACTCTAATTTCAGTAACTAGCCGTCCTGCATGATTAATAACTGGCGAATCGTGCATTCTGAGTTAAAACTTTAGCCCGTGCACCGCACGAATAGAGTTGTATGAAGTTGGTGGTGGCACGTATCCGCGGCCTTATTACGTGGCTTGCAAAAACGACATCGATTGACAGCAATATTTTACAATGATTGCTCTCATGTCGCTAATTTGTATTAAATGCGTCCATCTTGCGCGCATACGTTCTATTTCTAAATACCTCAAGAAACACAATATTAAATAATCTCTAGATTGTTTAATAAATTACAATCAAAGCACTTTTTTATCATTAATGCATTACTTAGATCTTTATTTGTAGTTTATTAATTAATGCTAACTAAATTACAATAGAAAAATGGCATACACCCTTATAAATAACCTCAACATACAGCTTGGCTAAAAAAAATAACAATACATAAGAATTAATATTTTTCAGTAAATTTTGCTGTTGTTTGCAAGATATGTAATACCGCAAACGTTCATAGAATTACACAGAGCTCGTTCATCATGGGGCTGACGCCATCCGCAAAGGTTCCTACTGACGTTGTTTGCTTTCTTAATTGCTTATCAATATACATTCGAGGTAAACTTATTTATAAAGTTGTATACTTTAAGGATTATGACAGAGTTTATCAGTCAACCAAGCTAAGTTTGAAGCGGCAACAAGGATTTTACAATATCTCACAGCTTCAATGAAAAGCTCCGGCACTAAAACAACGTGACAGGGACTAAGACAGGTTTCATAATATAAGATTATTTAATTTTAAGTAGTTTAAATTTTGGATTGTTACCTTTTTGCGCCAAATAAATATTTTTCTTTCTTTTCTTTCTGTCTTTCTTTCATAACTTATGGAAAATATTGACTTACATATAAAATTGTTTAACATTTTTTTGATAATCTTACCCCGGATACTGAAACGAAAATTAACTTTAAGATGTTCTTAAATGTCTATCTGTCGTTATTTAACACCTTAAAGTGACAGAGACAGCACGAGACTTAACGGCAGCTTTAAACTGATTGTCGTTTCAGTATTTGGCCATTAGTTATATATACAAAAGTATAAGTATAGTCATATTCATTTAAGTATGTGCAATAAATTACACACTAAAAGGAGGCGTTCTGCCTAGCCTTTTCCCAAGCTATGTTGGGGTCGGCTTTCAGTCTTACCGGATTTAGCTAAATACCGTATTTTACATGGATCGATTTCCTATTTGACCTCCACAACCCATTGCTAGGTAATACAGTATTCCATAGTAAGACTAGTTGTCTGAATTGTCATGACTTAACGACTATCAAAGATCACTGTATGATAGTCGGGACCAACGGTTAAACGTGTTTTCCGAGGCCCGGAGGGGTATATGTTTACAAATGGTCACCCATCCACGGACCAACTGCGACGAGCGGTTTATTATCGGTCAAACCATGCGGATTACACTTAGCCACGAGTCCCTCACACACACTAAAAGGAAGATTGCATATAATATTAGCTAATAGCTATTAAAGTAACGTGAAGTTTTAAAAAATAAGTTTATTGAATTGAAAGGAATTAATGGTAAAAATGTATGTTATTACATTTTTACCATTCATTCCTTTTTTATTCACGCTGAATCATAGTTTTTACAAAAAAAAAACCACTGCATTGAATATTGAGTTTACATATCATTATTTTAGGCCCGGTTTTTTGATCCCAAGTTGACATAAACAATGGTTAAAAATGCTAACTAATGGTTTCAGCAATGCATTAATGGTTTTCGTGTAGTGTATATTCATAAATACATAAGAATGATTATCAGTTGCCATATTACAGGCTCTGCCCAATTTGGGATCAGATGGCCGTGTGTGAGTTGTCCCAAATTATTTTTTTAATTCCAGGTATACCTACTTCGGACTTTCTACTTATTAAAACTTGTGTCTGTTCGGACTTCAGTACGATTTCAATAAGGTGCTCTAAGAGTTTGTATGTTCCACCAATAAGTTTACATGGTATATTCGATGTGTAACTTTCTACATTCATGTCTGCTCCGCGTCTCTGTACTGAATCTCAAGAAACTACTAATTGGAAATTATACTGCACCTAAAGTCGACCGCATATCAAAACTTTGACACCCAAAGTTATATTTCAAGTAAAGCCCAACGAAGGACATGGGCTTGCAGACATTTCTGGATCGAGATTATTCTTATTCATGTGTAGCGTTTTGTTTTAAAGAAAGTATAGTTGAAATGGAAGTCTTGTAATAGGAAACCAGACAAGAGCGAGTCGGATTCTCCCATCGAGAGAGATAACTATATTTTTCATGATTTATTTACAAGTAAGTATTTTTTCGGATTATTCCTATAGTTCTATTATAAGAACATATTATTTTCCGCACGTAGTTCTAGGTCAACGGAAAGTGCCCTATAAATTTGATTCTCTCGAAAGTGTCAAAATATACGGTTTTTGCGGCATAAGCGGCCGTCTGTTTTTTCACGTTAAAGGTGTTAAAAATAGTTTTTTTCACAGCTTCTAGAGATTGTAGACCTAAATGTATGTTTTTAATTTTAACTCGATACCTCCCATCGTTTCTGTATCTGTCTTGATAGGCAGCCGGACGGACAGACAGACGGATAACCAAGTTATCCTATAAGAGTTCCACTAAACTTTTTGGGGAATGGAACCCTAAAAATGGAACCGGATCAGTAGATTCAGATCATAGACAAACTAACTCATAGACTCAGAAACATTAAATCTTTACATAACACGGCCAAGGTTCATTTTTATTAAAAATAGATATATAATTAGTTGGTACTACTGAAACTTCTATCTATAAATATGGTTCATACGTATATTGATTGATTTATTAATAACTATCTTCATGTTCACCCTTAAATTTAATTTTAAGCGTTCATTAACCCCTATATTCCCACGTGGCGATTAAGGGCAAAACCTCCTTTTGATAAACACATTTTAAATGATGTTACATTTACCAGCAGTATGGGCATTAGGAATTTAAGTGGTTACTATGTTGCGTTTGTTTAGGCTCTCGTGGTTAAAGTAAGGTTTTAATTCCTTTCACACAATAGGATTTCATGCAGTTGGTACCGAGAGATAGTGTGTTATTTGTTTGGGCTATGTCAGTTGTGGTCTAAAACTCACTGAAAATATATCGGGCACGTGTAACAATCAAACTACAAGAAGAGACTTGTTTCTACGTCACGATAAAGTGATTAACGACCGTTTCCGATATTCTATCTATCGATCGGTTTGTCTGATAGAGATATATTATGTATATTTCACATAAATCTTCTATCTATACTTATTTATAAAAGAAAGTCGTGTTAGTTACACTATTTATAACTCAAGAATGGCTGAACCGATTTGTCTGAAAATTTATAAGGAGGTAGCTAAGAACCAGAAGAAGGACATAGGATATTTACTTTTATCCCGTTCCCGTTGTTCCCGTGGGACGTGACATAAAACGTGGTATAACATAACGCAACTGACATAGAATAACAAAACCCAACCCAGTCAAATCATAAGTCAGCGGTTCATTTGTTAAAAATGGTATAACAAAACGCAACTGACAGTTCAACATATATAAAAAAAAAATTGACCGGTTGATGCACTTGTTTTAAGTTTTTAATATTATGTTGCTGTGCTGATATTATCATTAATAGCAATACCATGCCGCGACCAAGACCTCTAAGGCGGAGGCGGAACAAAGTTCGTCGGGTCAGCTAGTTCCATATAAATTAAAAAATCTCTCTTTCGTAGCCAAATCCATAGATATGTAGAATATAGAAAACGGCCATTAGGTATTTTCTTTTTAATTAAATAATCGGCTTAGAAAAGTTATAGTCCTTTAACTCATCTAGTTAGAGTACTAAATTACACAAAAAAGGTCACAGCTCATTAGAACCACCCGGCACCCACTCCGCACCGACTCGCCTCCTGCGGTTAGTATTCTTTATATGGAATTGTATGGGCATACGCTCACTATATCAACTCCGTAGCGTCACCAGATCGCCTCGGTTATAAGCCCTTCACGCGCGGACAGAGGGTGGACCACTCGGTGACAACTCGCTGCTCGAATGCTTGCCTTGCGTTGACAGGGCGTTGCTTACGCGCGGGTCCCGAGTGGACCGCGCGCTACCTGCGATTGATACACGCGAGGACGATACTTGGCGATGATTTCTTTTTTTTGTTGCGTCTTTTATTTTCTTCTTCATCAAGCGCGACAGCTATGATTGCCAATTCACGGTTTGTAAAATTTGTGAAGACCTAGTGCCAATTATTAAAAGACTACTCGAAAATTCGTGTACCAAGCCGCGTCCACTCGTTGACCACTCGGCGTTCACTCGTTGACCGCGTGGGGTCCACTGGTTGACCGCGGGACGTTTATTGGTGATAACGCGACGTCCACCCGTGGACTACCTGTCGACAACGAGTGGATGCCGTGCGACGAGGCGGTGCGGGGTGGGTGCCGGGTGGCTCTAATGAGCTGTGTCCTAAAATAGTCAGTTTCAGAATTTCAAGTTGAGAACGTCTCAAACTGTTTTCAACCAATGATGTGATAGCTCGATCTGACACGCGGCCTAAGTACTTCGTATAATTGAGACGTAAACTTGGAATTCTCAATTCAAACAACGGCCGTATGTCAACAAAAAAAAAAAACAAAGTAATTTGACATTCGAATATAATATAAATTTTAGTTTAAGACAAAGCTCTACTATAATCATTCTTGGTTTTGTAACGAACAGAATAACAAGTGCAGATACCTTGTATCCTCGTAAATCTTCGACGACACAGGCAAGCAGCGCATCTCGGCCCACAGTGACAGTCACGTTCGTAACTGGTTCCACAAAACGAGGAAATAATGACTCTGAAACAAATTCAAACGGATTTTAGGGGTTTTGTTAACTGTAATTATTCAACTATTCGTCGTTTCGTATTGAAGCTTAATGAAAATTGTTTATTTTTGTGTACAAATTATAGGTTTATGTTTGGTCCGCTTTTACTTAATTATAGACGCAAAGGCTCGGAGGGTATGTTGTTAGTATGGAAACTTATAATAAACAGTTTTGTTCATCCGACATTATGTTTCTCAGCAAAACCATGTTTAAAAAAGAGATCACTACGACATTAAAAAGCCTGAACCCCTATAATTAACTTTAATAGATAGTTTTATAGTTCAGCACTTTTAAGATATTTCTTTAACAGCTAGTTCTTCTGTATTGTAATCTGTGGATAACGTTGTGAGTAGTGTATTTGTTAATTTTACTGATAAGCCGCTAACTATGTTACAGTATTTAATATACTACTGTTTGTTATCCCTATGTAAATAAATAAATAGTATGCTATGTTAAAAATTGCTTTTACAGTTTTACAGTACGAGTTGACACGGGACAAAGATCTATCGCACTCGGGGAGGCCTTGGCCCACCAGTGGGACGTATAGGCTAAGAAAAATATTGAGTCATACATGTGTATAATAAATAAACACAAGACAATATAGAAAAGTGATTTTTTTAAGTCACCCGTCTAGGGATCGAACCCGGGACCTCAGAGCTGTCGACACCTTGAAAACCGGTGTGTACGCCACTCGACCTCGCTGGTAGTCGAATATAGCCTTAAGGCACAGTTTTTTACCATCCCTAATGTTTGTGTCTTTTTCAATAAAAAAATATCTTGATGAACTAAGGATAACCTGATAATGGTTATTGGTTATATTTCTCTATATTTTGTCTGAATTATGTTTAAAGAAACACTTTACAGCGACGGTGGTTTAAATAGGCTGTCAATGATCTTTAAAAAAAGTTTGGATGAGTACATACGTGAAAGACACTCAGAATCTTCTCAAATATTAAGACATCAAAAGCAGAGAAATATATACGTCGTAGATTTTAATATGATCATAACTTCGCGCAGCTTGAGGCGGCTCGAACCGCACTGGTAACTATAAACATAACTTAATTATCAAAACTGGATCTACCTTTGATAGCTGGATGTAGTTTTAGCTTAAATACTTGAAATATACGTACTACAAGTAGGTACGAACTATGCATTGCATTTGCTTAATTCACGTTTAATGTTTAGACGAAGCCTCTAAGTCTAGCAAATATCAATATAAAGTTTATAAAGCTTGTAGAGGTATAAGTGTTGATTATTTAATCGAAACCTTTAAATGATAATCTATTTCATATTTGTGATATTTTATATTCTTTGCATTTATATTTTATATATTGTTTGAACTTGTGTACACAAATTGTTAATGAAATACATGAATAAATAAATTCAGGCAGGCTACAACAGTATCAGTCTATCCTAAAGTAAAACAAAAGTTAAAATTAAAATAAGAGCTATTAAAATGTTATAATAATTTTTCATAATATTTTTATGTATGTTTTAGTATTTTATAATGTAAATCAACACAAACAATGAGGCGAATAAGGCTGATTCCCCATACTCCAAAAATGTCCCGATGAAACTGTTTATTAAACTTTAACAACCCAATTTCACGCGAAATTTTTAAACTCGCGTGAATTTTGCATATCTGATCGTCAGCGCAACGACCCACAAAATACAGTTATCGTTTGATTAGTTATAAATAAGCTCGAGTTTTAATTGAATACTTAATTTGTTTTATTTAGTCTTCTTAATTTACTAAAATAACGCATAAACCTGTAGGTACATTAGTGAGAACTAATTGTAAATATATTAAAAAATACACCTTATTACAAATATAGATTGAGGTTTTAATTAGGCACTTCAGATTTTTATTTCATTGACACGAAACTAATTGTTTGACTTTTCAGTGTACATTTTGTTTACATTCTATATGTTACCTACTGTATTATATATCATAAATACGTGTATACAAATGACATATTAAGTGTAATAAATAATAGTTAATGAAGAGTCAACACAAACATAGTAGGTACAGTCAGCAACAAAAGTTGATGAGCACAATCAATTTTACGAAACCGCTAGAACATAATTTTAACCCCATAAATTGAGTTGCTACTATCAATAAAAATAGCCTTATCACGAAATGCTTGACGCTTTGATTATCCTTTTAATTTTTAGGTGTTTTGTGATTCTGATTGTGTTTATCCACCTTTGTTGATGACTGTACACTACGGCAAACAAAACGCCTTACCTTCGCAGATACATTCTCTACGTAAACCTAAACTTAAATTAATCAATCACAGTATAACGTAGGGTTGTTCATGAATACATACAATAGATTTAAGTATGTGTACGTGTAAGTAGCAATCCATCAAAGTACTTTACCAAACTGGCTCCCATTGTGTAATATCTGACACAAAACCATTGATGCGTCACTTTTCACTAAACAGGATAAAAGTTTTAGGGGTCAATTACATTAGCCCGGTCGGAAGCGGTTTTACTCTACATATACGGATATTTACCAAATCTGACTTTCGTTTGTTTGCCATGACATATAGTAACTGTATAATGCCACAAATTTAGAGGCTATATTGTGTTATTTTTGGACTTTAAATTGTAATTTACATTTTATATTTACATACAATTTAGTTTTTTCGCGGAACTGGTTTTGTTCATAAACTTTTGTTGCTGTGTGTATCTACATCTCAATATTTTATAGTCATGTCAACTTTCTTGAAAACAAAATATATTGTAGCACAACTGTGGAATGCTCGTCTAATCCTAGTTCTTGTAAATTGAATGGCCAATAGGATTTCATGGAAGTTGTAATCTTATTTACATGATGGCGGGACAGAGCGGGCTGAGTGCCGTGTGCGCGGCGGCTTGTAAACCACAAGTAGCCCATTTGGTTATCTGCGAACTGTGTACCAAATGGCGGGTAAAGCTGGTCGCATTGCGGCCTGTGGTAACGCCCTTATTATATGACCAGTCATTGCTTCAGAATTACACTGCTGTGTGATTATATTCACTGAATGATAATTATCAGTCGACACGTACCAAATTAATTAAAAAGTAATTATCAAAAGGGAATGACATTATTTGTACAAAGACAGTTTTATATTATAGTCGGAAAATTCTCATACATTGAAGAGATTAGATAATTCATCAACTGTGAAACAGACAACGAATCTTTTTTCTACATTTTCGCAAGCTCCTAAAACATGAATAATACATGTCAATAAAGTTGAGTAATGTCCGGGACTTTGAAAGTGAGAAGACTTACGTATGTAAGACGTCAATACTAACGCGATACATGTCGATATGAACGATGTTTCAATGCTGCAACAATCTATTTAGGCTAAACAACCTGAGACACGGAAAAATATCCGCGAATGATTGATGAGTGAGAACGCGAATAGAACAAATCCATCCCGCGCCCATCAATCTTAACGGTAGCGGTGCGGGCCTTCTGTGCAAGCGACGTCGTCGTCTCTAATGAAAGAAGAGCTTACCGAGCACGTATAAACAATCGGAAAATGTTGTTTCTAATATCCCGCAAGATAGATGGCCCGTGAAATGTGCTCGTAGCTGGGATCAAGCCTTTTTTAATAGAAAAATGATTGGGCTACGTCTTTTGTTCGAGTTAGGAACTTGCACATAATAGTGCTGTTTCGTGGTCGGTTCAACGACGCCACTTTGTCGAAAGCTGTTATACAAAACGGGACAGGCGACAAAACGCTTGCTCGTTCTTTGTATTTTATGGAATGTGACCGTAGAGGACAGTTTCCCACAATTCCCACATTCATTCTAAAATAAACATTGATTTCAGTTATCGTATTCGTAGAATGATAATGAAATTGCACGTGTTTGTAATGTTATGTTTTATGCATAGGAATCGAAATTATAATTATTATTCAAAAAGAAATCTAGTAAGGCGAGCGATAAAGTTCAAAATTGTGGGCCAATACAAAATAATCGAGTCACAAAATCACTGGTATTTGTACTACTGGGACAAAGATTTCGTTTTCTTTACACCCACAGAGATTGAGAGGAAAGAGGAACGCACTAAATTGACCTTTTGATTGAAAATGGCGATTGACGTCCGCGTCCTCGCCTGCCTACTTATTTCCATCTACGTAATTTAGATTATTCGTATTACTGCTATATTCGGCGTATTAAGTTGTGAGATATATCTATAACAATATATTTGATTGAACCGTATTAGGAGACACTAATATGATAATGGATTAAAAGTAGAACAAATAATATCTTTCCCATTATTCCTTTGAGAAACTAAGGTGGTATGCTAGAAATAAAAATTTACATTGAAACAAATTGAATTTAGTATTCGCAACGAAATGAAATTATGACTTCGCTTCGGTTCCAAGTAATACCATCACGTGATTCCAAATCGTTCGTAATAGGCTACCCCCATAACTTAAGAGCCCTCAAAGACGGTTAAGTCCCACTGTAAAGGGCTTGATTACTTTAATAAGCGCTAATACAGTGTAACGTGTTAATAATGTAGTCGGTGTTGATGAGACAACGAGATTACCCGGCCACTTGAAATATGATTACGGGCGGGCCGCTCATCAGGCCGTAAGTGTTTACGGATGCACGTGACGGGTCGCGCCTCCCACTCGGGCCGTCCACTGCTCGCGTATTTACCTAATTGGCACAGTACGTTGTGACAAAAGTCCGTGGCACCCCGGCAAATTAGATTCTGTGCCCACCCGTCGCCCGGCGATGTCGCCCGCCCGCGCCGGTGTCGCGCGACACGACTCGCTCGCCACTGCTGCCGCTCGCTTTACTTACCTCTTTCACCCCAAATTGACTTCCCTCTAATTGAAATACGCGCCAAGGACCCATTCTGCGATTAATCTTTTTTGTTTGTTTTATTACTTTGTACTGTGAGATCTATGATTAACTAAATAATAGATCTTACAGGTTCTTTGATGTTGTTAATTTGGCTTCTTAATTCTTTCACGTCTGTTTAATAGATGCTGAAATTTTTAACATTAACGTTAGTTGTAAAGAATAAGACTTTCCCGTTTTAAAATCTTTTTAGCATTTCTATTTTATTAATCACAAAATATTTTTACTGCTATACGAAAGATTTCAAAATGAAATTCCAAAAAACGATATGTCAAATGGTATTATTTGAATACTTAGTGTGTGAAAACCTTTCATTGTAAACCACATACAAATTGGAAATATTAAAATCCGATCGTATGTAAGTTATCCTGTCTGTCAGAATATACGCAGAGCAAAATACGATGTGATTTAAAAATTGAATTATACATTTTCGATACGGGAATTGGTGCCCATCTAAAAATAAAACCGATTGTAGCAAATTCGAGTTGCCGAGTCTCACGGCGGCTTCGATGTGGCTGTGGGTATTCATGAGTATCGATTTTATGCAAAATGCAACAAGATTCACTTGAACATGTCGGCTATACGAAACGCATTATGTGAGGAACCGATCTATTCTACAATTACATTGGTGGAGAGCCGGCGCTTGTAAATGGGTGCGCATGTTGTCGCCTGGGTGAATGAGGGCCCGTGTATCGAGAGACTCGTGTACATATAAATACGGTACACAATTAGCGGTCAGGTCTTGGAAGCCGACGCAGCGACGCACCAGTCCTTCGCAATAGCAACTTGATAAAGCCCATATAACCGGGGCTTCGATTTCTCTGCCTGTTTATTATTATCAGTCGCGCCTAATTTCAGTTTCCTGGGTCCCATTGTGTAAACTGAATGAACAAACATCTAATGCAAAATCTGGTTAGTTAACTAATTTGAAGTTTGTAGATAGATTATGGCAGTATACCGGATAAGATTAACATTTTGTGGTTATATAAGTCTATCAAATGATTGTGCGGCAGACAGATAGTTGTGTATAATAAGGAAAACTAAATGATAAAAAGTCTAGGTATTTTGTTTGTCCTATCTTTTGCACCTATATCAGGTTAAAATATGCATTTGTAAAGATTGTCGACGTCTGTATCATAATGTATTGCTATTAAACCTTAAGTGTTAACATTAACACTTGTGATGTCAATTAGTACAGATGCTTAAGCGTAATCGGTTCACGGACTGAGTTTGCAGCACTTCGTTACATCGTCGGTAAGTGCACCTAATGCGATGCTTGTACGATACTTGCCGCTAACGCTACACTTGTACACAGCTTGTTAATGTTTCTAATGAAGAAATATGTATCACAACCCCTGAATAATTACATCAGCCTTGTAATTATGATACATGTGAGAGCGCTTCGAGTAGTTAACTGACTGAAACCTTTGAATCTGACGTAAATTAGAAAGTCAAATGATCTGTAATGGTACTTTCTCCAATATAACTTTGTTGTGATGTAGCTGTAATGTTGCGCGATCAAAATGCTATATGTTGGAACAAAATAATAACACACGTGGAATAATATATATTCGATTGTTTTACATCGCTACACCAAAATCAAAGCGTAAATGTCGCAAAAGAATACGAAGTTTGTATGAAGGTTATAAAAATATCTGGAGGACAGGTTGGCGTTATATTGCCGTTATAAATCAGCGCTTGCGACAGGCGAGCGTGGCGGAGGCGACGCGGCGGCGTGACGACGCGTGGCGTGCGCGGCGCGGCGTAGCCGGTGCCACCTCGTGCGCTGCCGACATTCTACATATATTATGCATAAATATCGCCTATATGCACCTATTGGGCATGGTAGAACCACTTAAACCTACATACGTAGCTACATTTGTTCAAGGTGGAGGGAATATTACGCGCTTAAAATATGTACTTTTACTTGGGGCTATCATAAAAAGTAAGTATGTGTTTATAATTTTATTTTTATGTATGCTTTTTAGTGTTTATCTTTCGATCATGAAATGATCACATTTTAACAGTAGTCTTTTTAGATTATGAATAACGTGATTTTGGTTGCTGTTGCTCTACCACGCAAAATAAATTGGAACTATCAATAGCTAAAGTATGAATGTATGAAAAATTTATTAAATATAATAGTTATTTAACACTATTCTGTTTCCATAATTTACACTAGTGTGTACGTAGTTTTAAAAACCTGCAGATTTTCCCGCGATGTTTCCCTCCCCGTTGGAAGCCAGCAATAAAGTTATATTGAGTTCATATGTTAGAAAAACATGTTGGTATACATCTGACTGCAAATCTGCAAGTAGCAACCTATATGTATGCAAAAATATGAATTAAGTGTAAAGTGTAATACCAATAATACTAAGTGTGTAGTATTTTGTTGTGATAATTATGAGGGTTTTTTCTGTCTATCCTTTTCCCAAGCCATGTTGTGTTTGGCTTCCAGTCATACCAGATTTACCTAAAAAAATATTAATATTATATAGAAGACTACTTAACTGACCTCCACAACCCAAAATTTAATTAAGTGGAACAATTGTTTGATGCTGTTTTTTAGTCACCTTTTTTTTGTTTAACTGCTATGTTTAGATTGGTAAATTGTACACACTTTTAATATCTATATATATAATAATAAAGTACCTGGATGACCGGAGCATTGCTCGTCTTGTCGGACATTTTCTGAAAATAAATCCTTGGTAGATCGATTTAACGCCTCCGAAACCCCTTGCTTACTAAATTTCATAAAAATTGTTGGAGCCGTTTCCGAGATTTCAATTATATATAAATATATATACGAGAATTGCTCGTTCAAAGATATAAGATAAGATATAGTAGGGCACTATGTATAATTTAATTTTAACACAGGTAGTAATGTAACGTATGTACCTATGAACGTATAAAAATGTATAGGCACCATTCTGTACCAAAAATACAAGAATTTCATAATCCTTAAATGTGATTAACAGAAGTTGTTTAGATTGAACCAAGTATAAAAGCGTTATTCATTTCTGGAAAATGTTGATGTATTTTTTTCAAGTACGACCCTTACTGTTTAACTTAGTTGAAGTAGACATTGTGAAAGAACACAGACAATGGATATTAAAGAAACACCTTTGTGGAGTCTGCGGTTTTTCTTATTATTTCTTTATAAAATTAGATTTAGATAATTGCTGGTTATGGTAGGCCGCTATTAGATTTTTGGTAAGTTGTAGATTTATCTCTCAGTTAAATCACACATAAAAAAATTCAAAAAGTCAATTAAGTCCAAAAGATTCATATTAATTGAATAAATTGTGCACAAAAAGAACATACTTATGTACCGGGTAGGTACGCAACCCACGCCGAAGTATAAATACAAATGCGGGAATGGCAAATTACCTGAGTTATATTAAGAGTTATGTTTGATACTTAATTATAATTAATTGAGTGATCATCAGTAAATAAATGAGATACAAATAAAATGGTTAACGGACATTTCTTTAGTCCATTTCGTAACGGGTGCGGAAAAATGATGATTTATGCGGTCATCCACAAATGAATCGGATTTTCTCTGACTTTTTATGGAAACAATTAAAATTAATGGGCTCGTTACTGAATTCAGATAGTTGAGCATCACTTGTTACTTACTGGTAATGTTTCATTTATGGAGTAAAATGAATGGGAAACGTATTCTGCGATTTGTTTTGAATTCGACTACAGCAGTAATTGTCCTTTTTTAATTTCGCCTGAACAACTCTAATCAGCTCTATTTTTTAAAGCTACTAACAATGTAGGTCGCACATTACTAGTATTCATGTAAACTCGTGCTAAGCTAAATGCGTGTATTACGAGCGGGTTCACGTCGGGAGTGATATGGCTGGGTTTCGAACCTGCAACCACATGATTGCAAGTCCGACGCCCTAGCCATTAAGCTTCCGCGGCATTCTTTAATCAGTTAAATTGTATTCAGTTTCACGGAAATTAGCCACGATATTGACCATAAATTATATTCAGGAAGTGTTTACTGACAATGAAGATAGGAACGGATGAATTTGCAACAGATGCAAAGAGTTAGAATTTAAAATGGTGTATTGCAGATCGAGTGGCCAGCAATGGTTTCCGGTACATGTACCCAGATTGGAAACGCAAGCGTGCCTGACCAGGATGAATTACGCGAAACGGCGTGAGCGGTGACGCGGCGAGCGCGAGATTCACTTAATTACATTCGCTTCGTGACTGAACTCTATACAGCGCTGCAGTTCAGCCGTAAATAAAATGGTATTGTCGCGCGGAAACCGCACATCGAAAAACCGGGGAACGTCGCGTGAAATGCTACCGGTGCCGGCATCGGCATAGACGTCGAGAAATATGGCCAAACGTTCCGCACATACGAAATATGGGACTATAGGCAGCGGTGCCGACTCGTGCCGGGTCGCCGAAACATGTTACCGTATATATGTAGCTACAATTATAACTGCTGCCTGCCAACTAACAGTTTATTCATGGAGTTTTTAGTTTTTTGCATGTTTGATGCATACCAAGTTATTTCTGATACGTTAGTTTTAAAACAAATATTCGATTTAAAACTCGCTACATATAAAATTATTGGATGTTTCTCGAAAATAATATTAAACTTAGCAACAGGTTAGGTAGATTTAGTGTGATCCCATAAGTACAAAGTAAGGAACACCTTTCCCTTGCCAAATTTAGGCGTTAACTGTTCCAGAACTATACAAGTGTCAGACTGTATTTCTAAGTATGTACCACTAGCTGTAGCCCGCGGTTTTGCCCGCGTAAGCAGGTTCCGTACCCGTAAATCATGTGATCTATATCTTCTATCTCATTCACTCACGAACTTTTCATATTAAGAGATTTAAAAAATATAACGATTTTTTCTCAATTTATTTTTGCCAATTCTCGCCCTGACAACTACAAATAAAAGTTGTACTTATATTTCAGCAAATAGCAGTGTTTTTCTTAAAATTGTAATTTTGCGAAATTGTATTGACATAATATTAAGTTTTCTATCACCGTTTGTATTTAGACCTTACTGTTTCATTTGAATATAGTCTTTTTCTTGCACTTAATCAGTTATTCGTGCGGCTTTTATACAAGTTATAATTATTTTTGTATTCATGTATTTTTATGTATTATTTATACATTTTTTATTTCATAAAATACGCTATTCTTTTAAATCCGGTAGGACTGGAAGTCGACCTCAACATAGTCTTGGAAGAAGGCTAGACAGATGATGATAACATATTTTTATTACATTATATTAATAAATTAAAATAAGTTATAAAAAATACGGATGGATAATGCCTTCGAAAGGTATAAGGTTTTTATTGTATATCTGGTAACCGTATTAATTGATTAAAAGAGGCAAAATCATCGTATACAAATAAATCCATTTGGTATATCAATGAAAATTAAATTGAGTCCAGTATTGAGCTTTCAAAAGCTGCTAGTTAAATTTCTGACCGTATTTAATCTTTATAGTTATGTGCAGAAAACGTAATGAATGTTTTTTTTAGCAATGTGGGTCGCACATTACTAGTATTTTTAACCCCTCGAGCTAAGCTTAGATGATTCCTAGAGTATTTGATAGTTATTTTAACGAAGATTCTAAAAATAGCATAATATAATTAAATAATTATTATTCGCTAGATTGTAATTGATAGATTAGTATTAAATTAGTGGTGTTTTTTGTATATTTCGTGATGTGAAATGTAATAATAATATATTGAGACAAGCTCACACACGGCCATCTGATCCCAAACTAGGCAGAACCTGTACTAAGGCAACCATACAACTGATAAAAAACTTATATAATTCTAAATACATACATATTATAGATACATAACACCCAGGCACAGAACAAATGATCGTGCTCATCACACAAATTTGTCCTGGGTGGGAATCGAACCCACGATCTCCGGCTTAGCAGTCAGGGTCACTAATCCCTAGACCAACAGGCCTGCCAAAAGATGTTTCTTGTACTTATCTTTGAAATAGGGTATGTCATATTAATATGTTTGATGATGTAGTTTAAAATTTTCTTTTAAGTTTTAAAACGATGTTGATTTAATAGCATGCCAATAAAATGAGCAACGTGACTACGGCTGAATATGATACGAATTCACTGTAATAGCACTACGAAAGTATTCGGAACTCATTAGTGATTTTCGCATTTATTTGCATTTCCATTTTTACCCGACTGCACGACAGTAAATCCAGGCTTATGTTTTATTTAGTTTGATTTACATTTGTTTCATGTATTTATTCCATGCCATGGAGGTTGTACCTATATGTGGATATTTGACTATTTGCCTAATAGTGATGATGACAAGTTTGAAAATTAAAAATATATTTAGTCCATAAGTTAAATAAAAAACAAATATTAAATAGGTACGTTTTTTTTTTGTCAATACAATTATTGAAAAAGTGAAGGCACGTTAAAGTTCAGGAGTGGGGGCTAGTGACTTCAGAAGGAGGCAAATATAGTTTGCCACAAGTGACGAGGCGAGCCCTAACTCCTAAACTTAAATTTGCTTTATCTAAGTAGATGATCGTTATTTCAAAAAAGCAAATAGAATAATAAATAATATTTTTACATTATTTAAAAATTGAAAATAAAATAAATATAAATCCATTTTTTTTTTAGATTCTTTTGTCTTGCTTACAAGCACTAATAAAAGTGTTAATAAGTACAGAATTTTTTGTATTTAAATGCAAAGGAAAATAATGTAATCATCGAACTGAATAATATCATTACTATTTATTTGTAAGAGAACCTTCGCTCGGAATCACTGAACTCTAATCAGTAGGTACGCCAATAGGATGAGTAATGATATAATAAATGATGTAAATTTCCGATCATGAATAGCCAGGATATCCGTTCCTCGTGTTATAATGAAGATACTTTCAATAAATTATCACAAAATTAAATTGTGCCGTAATTAATATGGTAATGTTTTCACATTTCAGCTAAAAATTATTTATTAAGTTATCGTTATTAAACAGTTAATCACAATCTTTTGTTTTTGCGTTATAGGTAGCTGCATTAGCTTTGATGAGTTATTTTAATAGTTTTTCTAAGTTTGTTTCCCATAACAGCTGATATGTTGCAAGTTTATTAGGCTATTTTATTACGAAGGCGTTTGAATAGAATTGTGTTAATTATAATATTTGTATCCAACTTCTGCCTACCCTTTCCCCAACCTTTGTTGAGGTCGGCTTCCAGCCTCACAGGAGTCAGCTGAATACCGTAATTTACAAAAAGTGACTGCCTATCTAACCTCCTCAATTTATCGTACTCGGTACCTCAGTAAATAAATGATTTATTAATTTATTTTATCATTATATTATTTCTGAGAATCGTGGAGCTGTAAATAGCCACAACTTGGGCCAATCAAGTTAGGTTCGTTGCGGTTATCAAATATCAGTATTTTACGAGAAGCTACTACCGTTTGTCCTCAGCAACCCAATTATTGGGTGACATCGATATTTCAAGGTTTGTTGTGACTCTTTCGGGCTACCAACTGTCCGTACCAACTGTTACATTTTATCTATTGTAATATTTCGTATCGCAATCATGAGCGACGGTTTGACAAGCTTTGTGAAGTACGGTACAATATCTAAACTCAATAGCCATAATGACAAGTATGTCCAATGTATAAATAATGACGTCACTAAACCAATGTCTCTATAACAGAATATAAATACATTCAGCATTCGGAGACAGCGATTCTAATATTTGTTGTTACAAAGCTATGTTGTGTCACTGCAGTTAGGTGTACGGATGGGTAATTCTCAATGGTCGGTCTTTGAATAAGAGCCAGTATTCTGCATTTCGTTCGTATTCTCGTAATGCTGGTTCCGTAGCATCTGAGTCGGAGGCAACTAGCATAAACTTTAAGTAACAGAAAATTTTCTCCGTAATATTCCGAGGGACGAAAAGACGGTCTACAGCAAATAGGAGAGCTTTATGTATTCTAAGATTTCTTTTAAAAATAACATATTCGACGAAGTTCGTTTGGAAGTTAATAAAAATTAGTTGAAAACTCTCTGCAGAGCGGCGTCTATCAAGACAGGCGTGTTTGCTGCGCCGTGCCAGGAGAGTTAGTTCTTGCCGACTGATGACTACGTATTTATATTTTAAATACATGTTGAATTTGCTAACATAATTTAAATGGTATGTTTTTATAAGCATGTAATTTATATATTTCCATATCAACATACCTGTTCAAATATGAAATATTTGATTCTAACAAAATTATCAATCAGACAAATAATTTTAAACATTTACAACCTTTTTTTTTCAAATAATCATCGTAATTATAACTTGATTGTGTCAACATCGCGACATCCGAATTGTTTCAAAACGGATATTATTTCACGAACGACGGCGTCAAAATCCACAAAGTTTAATAAAGACAGGTAGATAAAAATGAATTTTTCTTTCGCTATTTGGATGGGCATTTGTTGTTTATTAAATCAATGGTGTTGGAATTTGAAATCAAAAGTAATCTGCTTGTTCGGAAACGCGGAAGGAGATGGATGACAGGAAAAATACGCGAGAAAATTCAAAAGGAAAGCAAGGTGGAGCGCGCGCGGAAAATTGGCTTCATTAGATAGACCGAGGGCGCGGGGTAGGTACTGAGACACACGGCCGGGGCAGACGGCGAGCTTGATGCAATTTGATGCATCTGGAAATGTCCAGGTGGATTGGAATGTATTGATTGTTTCCGGTAAATGTTAAATTATAACTGTTGTAGATATTGAAAATTCCTGATGAAACTCAAATGTATTAAGATGGGTAATTACATTGTTTACTTTGAAATAGTGGTTTCTTTTATACAATTTGAACGTCGATAAAACGTAAAGGTTGAAGGTCAGTTTAATTATAAAACTCTATCTACGTTCACAAAACACTAAAATCTATTTTAATGTACAAAAATAGTTTATTATTAAATAAACAGTTTGCAGAACAGCTAATTAATTAAATTGACGGAGTATTAATAAACCGTTTGTGTAAATAATTTATTTTATTGCTTGGCCAACATTAAAAATTAACAAATATATACACATCGAAAACAAAATTATAATAATGAAACACAAAAATATCGTCAAAAACTTATCCTCATCCTGTCGAAATCCTGTCGAAATATAAATGTGGTAGATGTTGGCCACAACATTCTGCCGTGGACCTCGTTTCATACCCACATTGCAGCAGTCAGCCATTCAAATTTCATATATCAAACAGTGATTCACACATTCTCTTGAATTTTTACATGTTTCCACCTGAAGACAAATTTTCTTGAACATTGTTGAGTAACGTGCAATATACGAGACTGCTATGACATGTATTACGAAATTTTATGAAAAAGTCCTAAGATTTATGGTTGTTTCATAGCAAAAATTACGCTCTTTCCAGGTACACATAGGGGTGTTGAACCCGATAAATCGTGAAACACGTTTATTTATGTTATTCCACTAAAACGATGAACTGGCTCGGGTCGCGATGACTTTTTTTTTAAGATAAATGTTACACATTTAACGTCGGGTCGTGAGTAACATTATTTTAGAATAGGGATATTAATAAAATAATATGCTAATCTCATGGTATAGAATGATTATATTTTATGTAGGTACATATAGCAGGATAGAAAACACCGAATCTACTACGTCTACGCCGCTACAGCCCACGCGGCCTACGACGGTCTACGAACAATTTACTATTTAATATTTTACTGGTAAAATTAATAGGCAAAGGTCAACCTGCCCAACGGGCAAATGGGAAATTCTGTGTTTTAAAATAATGAGAAGGATAACTTTATTTGCTTCATATACAGTACATTCATTAAAAAGAGGCTTTATGCCCACAGGGGTAAAAGCTAATCAATTTATTAATTGGCTAACAATAACATTTAAGCGTCCGTTAAATTAATTCCCGATTTGGATTGGTTTGTGATAATAAAGCTTAAGCAATATTTTATGTATATGGCGTTTAGAAACATGTGGTTAGACTCAATAACGCTTTTCAATTTCCAGGTTAATTGTATTAATAAAATTATAAAACTCATAAATTAATTCATGAATTAAAACAAAACATCACAAGCAAACAGTATATATTATTATAACAACATTCAAGAAGAGAACTTTGTTGAAATCGGCGTTGCGTAAATTCGAATACTTCTGTGAAGTCCTCTTTTACTTATTTATGTATGTATGTGTGAATTTTGTAATAATTATTATTTTACGAACAACAAAGTTTTGTGGAGGTTGTTAACTCGGGAAAGATGAGTGTTTAAGTTTCCTTCGAAATAGATGTTTTATGATATGTAGTGAGAACAGTAAACAACGAAGTTTTGCTATCGCGACCGCATAGCTCGGGTTGGGCGAGGCTTGTTTATGTGGCAATTGGCGTCGCAATGAACCGGCATTCTAGCTGGGAGCAAGTTCTCAGCAAAGGCGTTGCCGAGTTGAGTAACAAATTGAAGTATGGCGCCGGCAACTCGCAAATAATCATACACAAGGTGGGCCAGTTGAGCTCGAGACCAGAGTTCATCCACCTCGAGCTGACAGTAATTCACTTTAGAATTGCGGTCAACGTAAGGGAGAATAATCTCGATTTCCATTTGCCGATATCAAAATATCAAGTCCACTCTTGCTGATTGTACATCTTGAAAATGTTCCTGATAATTTATTTACGTCAAGGTCTACGTTGGGATTGTTGAAAAATTTATACATTCGTGAACACCGAACCGATATTTCAATGCTTAAGTATTATTAAAACCGTTTCTTATTGTAAGGACTTAAGTGACGGTGGCATAAAGAAGATTAAATCCAACTTTTGAGACCTTAAATAAACCCTTAATATAACAACCATGACCTACAAATAAATGGACAACACAAAAGCTTAAGATATACGATATGATAATAATAAAGGCTCAAGTACGTCCTAAATAATCTCACACAGCCGGTAAATTGGAAGCGATTATAGCCCAGTCGTTAATATTCGGTTATTTAAAGAGGTAGTCGTTTGCCTGAATTTCGGTACATCGCTTATTAATATGTATTATTAAACAAATGTAGGTGCGTTAACCTCATGACGTGTTTATAAAGGTGGATACAGATATTGCGAGGCATGAGCCGCATATCCGCCGTCCCTGTAAGATTGGAACTTCTACAAATTCCGAATAATGCGACGCGCGCCAAGCGCTGCCCATGGTTCAAAGTCAGTATCCACCTTTAGGAGTGTGGCATAATTGATACAGTAACAATGCGATGTGAGTGTAGACACAAACGATCGTCTAAATAACTAACGCTTTGTTAAGAACCTTATTTCCGCGCACTCGAGCGCTCCCCTCCCGCTTTATTCCGCCAATGACACCGTATGATACCCAATATTTCAGAGCCGCGAATTCCGTGCTGAGGGAAATGGGTAATTGTGGTGCTTGGAGACTTGTGATAGATTGGTATCATCGGCAACGTGTACCACAATCATTTGTTCCGCTCAATTGACTGTTCCTACTTGCGTACATTCCTCGTTAGGAACTTTAAAGTACCTCCGCATGATTGAGTTATGAACTTGCTTGATTTGCCAGCTACAAGTATCATATGTCTAGCTTCTAGCAATGTAGAGTGGAAATTCTTTGACTTTTTGTTTTCTATGTTTAAAAAAAACGACTTTAGAAATCAACTAAGTATTTTTACAGTTAATAAATAAATTATGAATCAATATCTCATTGCTCTTCATACTATATGATGGTTAAATAATTTTAAAGATATTTACTATGAGGTAGGGCACGGCAATATAAATATAAATAAAATTTATGAAAAACAACTAAGTAACACCATCATAATCATTAGCCAAACAAACAAACACAGTGAATTACACATACACTATGTATAATAATTTTTAATTTGATTCTTATAATACTAAAGATCTTTTAGAAATCAATTTTTCTTTAAAAACAAAATTTACATAACTTAAAATATTTACATTTATTTTTTATATTCAAATCAAATAAAAAATATATATAATGAACTAACAAATAATAATAAAGCTGATTATTTTGCTAAATAATTATCGAGTAACAAAGATGGTCAAATAGAAGCAAAATAATTGATAAATAATACCATATTCATTTTAATTTAATGCAAAACGTTACATACTTCGAATGTGCCATCTTTCATGAGGTCATTTCATAAAGTAGGTCAGCATATAATACTCATATCGTGTGATTGAACGTAGATAGGTAATTTATATGTAGTAGAGATTGTAATTAACCACGCTTTGAGGCTCCGGCGATAATTACAAGATTGATAACTAATTGAGGGGTCAGTAATTGAAACGCCAAAGATAGCAAGTGTGTAAAATTTACGAATATGAACACGTTCTTTATAATGCTAGCCATAGAATTGCAAATGCAATAGAAGCGGCGGTAGCCTAATGGCTAGGGCGTCGGACTTGCGATCATGTGGTTGCGAGTTCGAACCCCACCCATTACACTACCGACGTGAACCCATCCGTAACACAAGCATCTTAGCTTAGCACGAGGGGTTAACGTGATTACTAGTAATGTACGACGTACATTGCTAGTAATCACTAAAAAAAAAACATTAAACGTAAAAACAGATTATATTTTCAATTTAATCTGAATTATTTATTACGGCTACAAATATCAATATAAATGAACACAGAACAAAAGAAGATTAGACCGATTTTAGTGGAACGGTCGTACAGATTCACGGAATCCAATAATTCCCTTTTGAATATTCTACGACTCATCCAGTAAAAAGCTAATCCGCTGAATAATGGGGGTTATAGATATCAACGTGGAGCAGGCGTGCCGGAAAAATATGTCAATTGTTTCCCTCTGCATGAGTTTATGGTATTAATAACGGTATTTAAATAATAAATCTTCGGCTTTTGTTGATATTTTAATTGCTTTCACTAGTGTTTATGCGCACTGTTCGACTTTTATAGCTACCAGATGACTATGTTGTTTGACTGTTGCGTTAAAATTAATTCATGAAAATATTACTTTTTTTTGTACGCTCAGTAATCTATTACAATAATTTATAATAAAAAAGAAATAAATTAAATAATAAAAACCTATTTAAGAAAAATATTGCAATCTTCATTCAAATAAAGGTAATTTTTATTATTCTTTTTGCGCAAATCATATTCCATTTAACCAATCAAACGAGTTGAAACAAATTACAAAAAAGTAACCGTTAAATACAAAACAAAAGACAATACCTATATGAATTCTATCTGCGCGTTTGTAAAGCGTCCATTGATGTTGCCGCTATGGAGTCGCGATAGCCTATAAACAACGCTTCCACATCAAGGATGCCGCATCGGAGACAAACAAGTACTTGTTTCTATTCAACGCAGACGACTGAGTTCCAGAATCTTCCATTTTACAATCCTGCCTGAAATTGTCTAGAAATTCCTATTCATAAATAAAATTATTTTTCTTAAGAAGCTTTGTTTTTTAACGACGGTTAGTGGAAAAATTTAAAACAAGTTACGTCACGTGGAACGGTATAAAGTTATTGCAAAACAATTCGGAGTAGGAACTTGAGTTTAGTTTGTTTTGAATTTAAAAACGCGTGAAACAAATTGAACTTATGAGTAAGGTTCACGTTTTTTTAAAACAAATGAAGATGACGTAATCAAATGAAGAATGGGGGTTTCCTCAAATTATAATAGCTTTTATTCTTCTTTTCTCAAAGGCGGTTTTTTTAATTCTTTAATTCAATCTTATAAAGTTGCAAGTAGAAACATGCAGTATAGTTCAGCATAAAAAACCCTAAATAATATTATAAAACTAGTGATAAGATCTTTAAGATCTTGTTTTGGCTAATATCATTTTTAACTAATATACTTATATATGTAAAATGTCTTAAGTTAGCCGACAGGATAATAATAATTAAGAATCAAGTTATACAATAGTTTAATTATTAAGTGAATTCCATTCGTAGACAAAAAGTAAAAATGTATTGAGACAAAACACCTAGATTACAACATCATGCATTCGTACATAAAACGACAGAATAGTTATATTATTACCGTATGTCGTTGAGTATAGTAATTGGAAACATAATTCCATAAATTCATTTGAAAGAATAACTTTCACAAAACTTTTGTATATATAGAACCGTTATACGGTAACATAATAAATGTATTAATATTCGATATTACAACAAAATACAAATTAGAGCAATTACACTACAGATTCACTTGTAAAAAGTTAAGCCACCTGTTTTGTTCTCAAAGACATATTCACAAGTGTGATAAAACACGAAAACATGTAGTTACACAGCCACTTAAAACTTTGTGAGACAATAATAAGAAAAGTTTTGAGCTTGCCGACAGCTAAACAGAATAAAAGAAAAGCAGGAACAACTATGGAACATACATTTTTAATTCTTTAATTACAACGTAACAAAGTTACTACGTTTTAGTAATTATATTGTAATAAAAAGTTTTGCAGTTATACTATCACAGCTAAAATAATTATAAGGGTTTTCCCGTATAATTATTTTAGCTAAAACCACTTTGTAGTAACTGAAAATTTGAAACTAACTTATTAGTTAGGTTGTTAATTACTTAACGAGCAACTTCGTACTCACCGTCCGACGATGTTACTGAGCCGCTAATTATGAGCAGCAGCACAGCTGTCACTGCCGAACACGAGGCCAATCTTCGTCCGCTCATGTTGAATAGTTTACCCCAACGACATGTTAATCGAGTGAACTTTTCCAAGTGTTACAAATATGTCAACAAAACTGTTGTGATGAATGTCAGGTGGGTAACGAAGTTCCCTCATTCATTCGCCATTGGAATCGGCTCGATTAAATATTCATCGGCAGGTGAATCGAGTGGGGTTCGGGTGTGCGGCGAGCGCGAGCGGCGAGCGCGGCGTGCGGCGGCGGCGTCGGCGGCGGCGCTGCGATCTCGCGGCGCTCTGGCTGCGTACTGGTCGCGCTACGCTACCCGCGCGGCCGCGCCGCTTTGTCTACGAGTGTTCTACGCTCCTGGCGCTTGCGTAGCCCCGCCTCGCTCTCGGATGAAAGGACGGAACATTACCAGTATTTGTAACAGTTTGCGTCAAATTGATATAAATGGAGACGGTTTTAATAAAGTGTAATTGACTTTTGCCGACTTTGCGTCGCATTAATTTCGACCACGCTAAGACGCCTCGGGCAGGTGCGGCGTTAAATACCACCACAGCAACTTCGCTTTCTGCCATGAATAATTTCAAATTTAAATGAATGTTAATTATGATGACTTTTTAAGTTCACTTTGATATTTCTGAGATTGATGTTAAAGTATAAAAAATGATTCCCTCTTTATTAATTTTCAATATTCGTTAATTTCAAAGCTAATACGGATATTAAAAGTTGGCATTTTTTAATTGGCAATTACACCTGCTTGTCGTTAGCAATCTATTTTACCTACCAATTATACTTTAATGTATTAAAACCGATATTTAAATTCAAGTAAACAGATGCGTACCTAGTGTATGCGATTACATGATAATTAACGTAGCGAACGTCAATGAGGTTACTTGCCGTCTTAATAATTAATGAGTGCGATCTCGCAAGAAGGATTACAAACAAAATACCTTGTGGAAGGGTTTCCAAGTGTGCGAACTCCGACCACCTTGACGATGATTATCATTATCTATAAATTAATAGACGCCTGCCAAACGTAGACAAACATTAAACATCTTTAATTAAAGACGCTGTCGAGATTAACAACAGTCACGTTAATATTATCAGAATGTTTCAGCCTGGCTATGAATCCAATAAGCATGAATAATTAATTGTTGTATGTTAATATGTCAATACGGGCTGAGATGTAATACAATCCATGATTACTATTAAGTAAGGTTAAGCTTTAGTGTTTACGTATAATTTATAAGTCGATTATTTGATTTGGACCGATAGGTATTGTTTTAGAATAATAAATATGAATGAACGACGGAGCACAGTATCAAGTATTGATTACGTAGTAATGTTAATATGGATTTTTAGATATAAAGGTTAACGCGCATTTTGGTTAATTTTGGCCTTGTAAACGTACTTTATCATTTATTCATTCAATTTGAACTCATCCGTGTGCAGAATTATTATTGAATTATAATATGACTTCAAAAATCTAACTTATTATTATGTACACAATATTATGGTTTATACATATCAACCATGCTCTCTCTCACTCTTATTTCTTGTTAGTATGATATGATAAGGATATTCAATATTATAATTATGAATTAATGGGGATCATCAAATATCATTATTTCAATAGGTAATTTTTAACATAATCATGTTAATTATTAATAGAAATAGAAGGGATTTAGAAGTTATCAAAAAAAAAAATGTGTCAACACTAAACCTAATTGGCAATATGTTAATAATACCGGCCTTTCAATATCTCACACCTGGGCACTTTTCTCATATAGAGAAGCAGTACGTTAAGTAAGTAAAAACATTTTAAATTAGTATTAGGAATACTTTTTTAAAACCACTCTTAGGAAAGCATTATTTGCAATTTTATAAACAATTAAGTATTCCATAAGAATTATTTTTTTATCCTTTTATTTTCTTGGTTTTAAATTGACTTTGTGCATATAATTTATTTTTAAAAGGTTAAACTTGTTTCAACTTTGTACCTACTTAATTATGGTTACAGGGCCAGGCGAGATAAATTAAAACTGTGGGCGCTACCGCAGTGAGCATGGCCAGCTACCTAACCTATATTATACCTAATGAAATTATTTTACAACTTTTTTAGACGAAGATTCCGTATGTTTTTATTAGATGTAATACAGAAATACGCTTCACGAGATTTTGTTACATAAATTATTAAAAAAATCAAAGCTTTCGTAAAGTTTTTATTCCAACATATAAATGTACCTGCGTAATAAAGAAAAGAATCTTCGTCGACTGAATGAATTAAGGAAATAGTAACGCGTATTTTAGTATTGTATTATCAACGTATTTCTTCTGGAGGTGGTGTTAATAACTTGTTATACGGATATTTCCAATATTGCTACTTATTCGGGAGAAATAAATAGAGCCGAGAGTGATAAGCGTGGGCAGAGGGCGGGTTGTATGGGGGATCCGTGGCGTCTAAGCTCACAAACCCTTTTTTCCGTCTTTGCAAATCGTCGGGGATTAAGGCAAAAGAGCTCACACCTTTTCACAAATATTTTTTTGTGGTTTAACCGGCGGTAAAACGGCGTGATACAAAGTGTTTCCTACCGATCAATAGCTGTTTTCGAGGATAAAGATCCGTCACATCTCTCATCGATACTTTGATGAGGAATGAGCCCAAAGAAAAAGGATTTGAGTGTAAATGAGATTTTCCTGCTCCCAAAGTGAAAGAATTATTAATGGGGTTTAAGCTTTTTTATACTCGGTTATAAAGAGAATGGTTATTTTATATTACTGTATAACTTGCTTTTTGCATAATTATCTGTTATTTTATATTATTATTTTATTAATGCTACTTGGAGGTAAAGCGCTCTAAATACCTAATGGAGATAGTAAATTATGTTCAAGGGATGCAATCCTTTAAAAGAAATAAGACTGCATTTGTCGATTGTTGTTAATACTCTTATCCCGGGAATTGACGGGCTGAAATTTGAAAAGAGATAAATCCTATACATTTATGGCATCAATAAATAGCGTAAATTAAAAGGATCAATTGTCACTGAAAAACATGGCAAATTGAATTAAAGGAAAAACATGAAATCTAAACTTTTAAATTAATTTTTAGGTTTAGTTCATGATGAAGTTTAGTTTCCCTGTGTAGAATTTTAATTTTTTGCACCACAATATATGTTTTACGAACTTTATAATTACTTTATTCGTCTTTTAGGTACATGAATAAGTGATAATGTTTACGTACTCGTAGGTACTTTATTGTACTCTACAAATTTATAAGAAATCTGTTTAACATGTTTTTTTCTTGTTTGCACAATTTTTGGTATTGAGCGTTGTTCTGTGATGCCAAATAAAAATTATTGCATTGTAAACATTTTCTGAAAATCTTTTTACATGCGGCGGGGGAACGTAAAAGTTGGTTCGTTTCAAATTCAATATATTATGGTGAGCGTGCTCTCGCTCAACCGACACCGAAACTCACTCGAGCGTAGCTCACACAAAATTTATTGTTTTTCTAAGAAAATTTTCTTCGCACGACCCTACATCCTTGTTGAGCCCCAGGGGAAGACTTACAAAAACTTAATGACCTCTCGCCGCGCTTAGACTGCTTAACCCATTCTGTTAGTTCCAACCGAATTTATCTAATAAAGTAGATTGGCCTAGTGGGGAATTAGTTGTTCAGGTCGTCGTAAAAAATGTCTCACAGACAAGAAAGCTGTCTTATAATGAAAACCTTTTTATAAAATTTACTGTAAATCTAACCCGTATGAATGTTTGCATTATAATATGAGCATTAAATGTTGCCTCATTACAACGTATAAAGGCATAAACGTCAAGTGCTATTTAATACTTGAATATGGTTTAACACACATTTCGTATAAGTAGCTTTAATGAGGATGTATGTAATTTGCCAGAGGAGGGTGTTCTAAGTGCTTTTATCGAGACGATGATCATGGGACCAATATTTGAGAAATATTTACATAAACCCGCCTACGTGAACGGACCGAGCAGGTACGAGTAGTGTGTTAAATAAATATGATATGCAAACAAAAAAGGGACTGACGCCAAAGGCAGTTTCTAGATAAAGTCTTTTATCGGACACATAATAACGTTCTGAAAAATCGTTAGCCCGTGCTCACGTCGCGGGGACACGTGCGAGCAGGGCACTCCCGAGACTGATCCCTCCTTCTGCTTAGATTAAATTTGTTCCTATAAAAATGTGTCCTCTAGTCGATAACGTCGAAAATGTGCAGATGTCGCCGGGCAGTGTATGAAGCCTACGATAGGGTTCGGCGACGTGCCGCGCGTACTGACGTCGCGCCGAGCCCGCGACGCCGCCCGCCGCCATATCCCCAACTAGCCCCGCTCGCGCTCCGATAGGGAAACAAAACGGTTGATTGCTTTGATTCCACGGTTCAATCCCAGCAGTTTTCTTTGTTCCTTGTTATTATAAAGATGTTACTTTAATAATGCCGTATATTTTTAGATTTTGTCGTTAGATGGTAGTTCAAATGTAGAAAGTGTATTGCAATTTTACTTGTATTTAAAATATTATGTGATTTATAGAATTAGTCAAAATATACATATAATATACTAAGTTTTAAAACCGCTGTAAGTAGTTAGTTAGTACTCTTGTAACAAATAAACTGATTCTATTTAGTGCGATGAAATTATGAGCGTAAACATATGACGCATACTTTACAAAAGTGTATAAGTAATAAAAACCTTTTTAGTTCGATGTTAGAATGATATAGCGCAGAATTAATCGTACAAGAATAGAGATTTATCGCGTAAAGAATCAAGGAGAGTGGTCTGAAAACTTTTTATTTTGCGATCACGAACTGAAACTTGTACATTTAGGTTTGAAAATAATGTGAATCATTCGAAGTTAGATAATCAATATTTAAAGAAAAGAAAGTTGAAAAGAAACTCAATCATTTTTAACAACAAAGTTTATGTCGTCTTTTTTCTTAAATGAATTTATCATTTCGTATTATAAAGATTTGATCTTTTATAACGAGTAAAGAGAAAAAGATAAGTATGCTTTAACAATACCTACATTTAATATTAATCTTACTAGTGTACCTACCTTGTTATGAGTTTTGTTGTTACTCCATGTTTTGATCAAAATAAGTAAAAAATAGAATGCTTTTTCAAAGCATAGGCCATTTGCATTTCATAATTGGACAGAGCCGATTAGGTGACAGGTTATGGCTTCGCTTTCTCGCCAAGGCTTTGATTCAACTCGGGTACAAAAATGGGTTTTGCAACAATAAGCATTTATAATATGGTTAATTTTTGTAGCTGTTTCTAAAACCCATCAGAGTTTTCATCGTCAAAAGTGTGACAAGTATGCAAAAATCCAGAGAAGAACCGGTGTGACCGACATAGCTTGCAAAGTTAAATTAGTACCTAAGCTGAAGTGGCAGTGGGCTGGTTATGTCAATCGAAAGACTGGGACCAGACGAGTCCTTGAGTGGAAACTGCGAACCAGCAAACGTAGTGTAAAACGTCCCCCAGCCATATAGGCCGATGACCTGAAAAAGGTAGCTGGGTCGGACTGGATGCGGAAGGCGGAGAACCGGGTCTAGTAGTGCAATTTGGAAGACGCCTATCCAGCAGTGATCGCGATAGGCTGTTTCTTTTTTATAAACGACTCCCGGACTAAGGATTTTAATCCTTGTGTCGCGGGGATTTCACAAAACTTCAAATCGCATGCCCTAAGAACACCCAGATTTGGAACAAGCAATGGATCACACAAATACTGGTACCATGCGGGGATCGAACCCGCAGCACGTCGCGCACAGTGGTAATTATCTTGGTGAACTCTACCACTCGGCTATCCGTACAGTCGAATTGATATGACAGTAGAAGGTAGAATTATTATTTGTTTTTGTAAACAGGCAAACCACCTTGAGCGGGATGACTGTACTAGCAGTGTGAACGAAGCGGCGCGAATAACAAGCGGCAGCGACAGCGGTTGCGACATTGTACCTTCGTTCGATCATCCTTGCAACCCCCAACAATCAATCTTTGAGCTATTAAGATGTTTTAGCGCCTTGATGTATTGTTTCAGCCTCAATAAAGTTTTGATGAATTTTCGTGTTCTCTCCCTCGCCCTTTGTTCAAATGAGGCCTCGGATATTGATGAATAATTTGACGGGTAAGTAACGATGCTGTAATTATTAAAAGGGTAATATCGGATTTTGTTATTGTTGATATAAACCATTGAGGTGGTGTAATGATTTCTAATTTGTGTATTGTAAATACCTCTAGGGTACAATTTGGGAATGTAATGATTAAGCGTTTCTAAATATGAGTAATCGGAATTTGTTTAGTAAAGATATTTTTGAGGAGAATGTTTTAAGAATGCCGCTTCCAGAAAGGAACATCTTCGAAGTATAATTAGTATGTGTAAGGAAATAAAATACTTTAATAATATTGGGACATTATTGTTTATAACATAATGTATACAAAAAAAGAATTCAAAGTTAAAGTAAATTTTAAATATTTATAAAAAGTCTCTTTTTAAGCTTACTAGTTCAAAATTTTTCGTTTATTTTGTAATGAAATGATGAATTAATACGTTATTTAAATATTTTTTATATGTTTCAATAAGTCGTTCTCGTTAACTCTTGACTAAGTAAGCAGTAGGTACTTAAAGTTATGACGTTCGCCAAACCTAAGATGAAAATAAAATTTCTAATACCAATTCATTTGGAAAAGTGTGAATGTATGTGAAAATCCGGCAACACTTTATACATCAAGCGACAGAGCGCCCGAGTACACGTGCGCGAGCCAGCGAACGATAATATTTCATCCATGCGCCATGATTCGCCGCTTAAGCGCGATAGGGAAATCGTAAATTCAAGGGAAAGAATTTTCTTTATAGTCTCCTAAAAAGTTTTCACACAAGCACGTATCTGAACACAAGAGGCGACGCGAGAGCAAATGGCACCGAATTGTAATACCATCCGTTTGTGTAGACGCCCCTACTTTTGCAAAATTTCTTTTACAATGCGACGAGGTAATATGCGTTTTATTGGATCGTTTTTCTTTATACAAAATGGAAACGTTGTTATAGGAAAATACGATTTTTTCTAAGTAATATAGGATATGGATTAGCATACATCATAAATGGCAGTCTGTTGAACTAACTTCATAAATCATGAAAAAATTTAGCTTAACTTGTCTATTCCGTAAGTTGTTTGATTTTAGTATTCTATTGTTCTCACAGTTCACACCTAAAACAAATACAAGTTATATTGTTGTTTGCCACTCATGTACAGCGCCACCGGATTAGAACTTTTGTTCTTAGTTTTTGTTTGAAAAAAGATTTTGTTAGTCTTTTAGACAAAAGTTGGAAAAACGTGGTGGTAGGTACTAAAACGATATTTGAATAAAAAACGATGTGTATGAAATGGGAGCGGCTCGGGCGCCGGCCAATCCGTTGTAGTCTGCGGTTATGCGCCGCTGACAGATCCACGAATCTGTTGTGGGCGAATACACGATAGACTTTTGAATAGAGCCTTTTGTTTCCAACGAAAAATATTCACATGGAAGCTTTGAAGATTACAATACAATAACTTGATGACGCACGTGTGAATTGTGAAATTTGATTAAAATTATTAATTTTACTACTAAGCTTTTAATTCGTTGCTATATATTGTGACTATTTGGGTACAAACTCCCAATACAGTTTTACTACACAGAAATGTCTATCAATTTTTTCATACATTTTTATGTTTGAAAACAGCTATTTCTTAGGAATTTTAGGCTTTACAAACACCCAGACTTGCAAAAAGTATTTATGCATCACACGCATGCTTGTCCCATGCGGGGACCGAACCCGCCACTTGGTTGAGCAGTCAATTTTATCAATTGATGCTCTGAAAATTATCTGAATTCATAACAGAAATTATGTAAATATAAACACAATTAAAAGCACTATTTAAATATATGTTGCAACTAGAAAAAAAGACAGAAGAATTAAAATCTATATAATTATGTATATAAATTGCTTGTGCTATATATGCTTGATTGTTAGTCAATTCATGAAAATTTAAAAAAGGTATTTAAGAAGGTTAAACTTAAGCAAGCTGTAAAAAAGTTTGTTAATTGTGATTAAAGGAGGTTAATTCGTTTGTCCCAGAGGTGCGGGTCCGAATCCCCTAGGCGCAATACTAAGTTCTAAGATAGTCCAACGGGTAAAGCGTTTAATTAGGTAATAATATAGTTAACATACGAATCATATTACCAGCCTATAAACGTCCCATTGCTTGGCACAGGCGTCTTCCTATATAGCGAAGAAATACGCATTGATCACTACGCTTACTCATTGCGGGTTGTGCTATTACATATTCTTATATTTTGGAATCCAAGTTAACTCACGTTTTCCTTCACCGTTTGTCAATGGTGTTTTAGAATGATTAAGAAAGTACATATAACTATGTATATGCGACTATTAAGGTTTATACGTATCTACCTATAACATAAAAAATAATGATCTTATAAGTATTGTCAACAAGCTCAACGTGATTAATAGGATTTTAAGTTATCATCTGTAAACGTTCACATTTATGGCCAAAGCCGTGCTTAAAAAGACTTTGGCCATAAAAGAAAAATCCGTGACAAAGTGATGAAGTAATAAAATTCACGTATAAGGAATGTGTACAAAAATATGACGTTAGTACGTGATAAAATAATAGGTATCGTGAACACACGCCTTTTAAAATAGGGCTAGCGAATGCGTTTGACATCTGGCTGTAATTTCGGAGAAGAATGGACGAGACATGACTCCTGTAAAACTGTATTATATCTTTATGAAAAGAGAAAAATCTTTTAAGCGCTCAAACTCGCTATTTACTGTATGTCGTTTGGCGAACAACTCCGTTTTGATTTGAGATTACAACGTGTTCTGCAAGAGTGTTAAAATATAATAATTTTACAATCCTACACGACTGATTTATTTCAATGCAGAAAATTTAATTCAGTTTTTTTTTTATCTTGGTAAAATGTGTCTTTGTTTGGTCGCCGTAGAAAAACAATGCTTGGTTCTTTTAAGAAGGTGCGTGCCGTAAAATGGCCGTGATTTGAAATGTCTCGCTCACTTTGCAAATGTCAAGATAAAGACATCAATCACTCGTACCTGAGAACATTCAATTCTCTGGAGAAAACAGCCAGCCACAAAAAGGCTTTTTTTAGAAGACATTAACCAATAGACTTTTCTGATAAGAAAGCTGAAAGATTTAAAGATTTTCTCGATAAATTGAAGTAATGTGAAAGGAAAAAATTGCATTTTATTATGTAGAAGAATAGTAAACCGCCCACCAACCTGATGACAAGTGGTCACATAAATTTATCGCGTGGAAATAGAATGCAGTAACCGGAGATAAAAGAAGGAAGCAAAGGTCTTATCCTTTTCTTTATTTACCGTAAAATATGTTATGTAAGAGCTGGAGTAAATGTAAAATTTAATTCACATTTTACGGAATAAGGGAATCGAGTGACTCAGACATAAATTGTCCTAATGACAATGTCTCTTGTTCTCATGTTCATCCCGTGTGTGGCTTCATTGTATCGAGAACAACAACTCAGTTGTAATGCCAAACAGCCAATCCTCTTTGATCTTTACGACAGAAGTTTACGACACTATTTAGTATTTACAAGCTTAATAATGGATTGTAATTCGTATTAAGAAAGTCAACGCCCTTGCTTGGACTAATAAATAAAAAATATTGTCAAATCAAATCAATTGTATCAAATAATATACAAATAAAAGAAAAAATATCAAATAATTTTAAAAATAAAACATAATTAGTTATACTTGATGTTTTGTTCACAAATAAAATTGCTGATATATGAGACGAGAAATAAAACTAAATGACACTTACGTTGAGTGTTGTTTAATTAGGCATGCTCGTGACAAATACGTACTCATGTTCAAGGATAGTGGGTTCATTTAAACACAAGCAATAATTTACTAAAATTATTCATGCATTTATCTTTTAAGGCTTGACGAAGAGTGCTTGCGACCACGGCCAGTGTAACCAGTGTAACAGTGTAAGTTTAAAAGGTAAATGCATGAGTTCGCGTTAATTCCCGTGACGTAAATGTATTAAAATCATGCAACGCGATAGTTTTAAAGTTAATAATAATTTACTTTTAGATTATTCACCTTTATTGTCGGGCTGTGCTGTGTGTGCAGAGTCGTGTAAAAATATTTGTGTTTTAAATATGTATAGTTTTTAAATAATGATACAAGTTTGTGTTATATACAAACACACAAATGTAAGTATCGAAATAGCAATGAGAAGAAATAATTGGATTTAGCTGTTTTTAGGATTTGGTATTTATCAAGGAGAGCAATTGTTAGTAACTATTTGAAATTTAGAGCTAATGTGTTTGTAATTTGGGCTTCCAGTATCTACAAGCTACGCCGTAGTCACATGTGGCTACGGCGTAGATACCTGGTTTTGAGATTCAATGTTTCCGTCAAGCATTTCGTAACAAGTTGAGCACCTAAATTATTATAAAAAAATAAAATAAATTTCAACAAGTAATTTGTTCTGGAACCTTGCTATATTTTTATAGGAATTTCTTCGTTTTAGATTGTGACACTTTTTATTTGTATGTTATTTTCAATTATTGCTATAATTGTAATAAAATATATAATATAAAAAAGCGTCCTAGAAATCAATTTCGAATACAATTCCTCAATGTTTATCACTGTATCACGTAGCTACTTCTCATTTTATTGTTCTAAGTAGCACTAAATCGTAGTACTTAATAAATAAAATGTATCCTCGATATTTTGTAGTTATCCTAGTTGGTACACCGCTCACGATTTTAATCAGAGTTATGAAGGTAAAAGCCAAGTTATTTGCTTGTTCAATTTATTTCACACATCGTTAATATCGTGATTGATTTCGACGCTGGCCCTAACGATACATGAAATATTCGCACTCATTAAATCACGTGGCGCGGCAGTGGAGTGCTCGCGAAGGCTCTCATCCAATCACGCCTCAATAAATACATGATGTCGGTCGCGAAAATTAATACAATGTTTGTAAATGTAACAACATAACATAACGACAAAACATCTTAATCAATAGTAAAGTCATCAATAACTAAGTCATTTTCTAACAATAACATTAATAATTCATAAATTTTTAATCTCGGTAATTTGTTTCTTTGTTTCCTATCTATAAAACCATAAATCATTCGATTTGAAATCTGCGATGTAAAATGCTAATTTATAACGATATCTACCGCAGCGTTCAAGGGTAACATAGCCCCCAAAATGAATTCTTATAATACCTATTTTTATCGTGAAGCAGTGCTCGAGTCTCAGAACTCAAATTTACAATTCAATAGAAACTGCACAAGGCTTTGCATGCCAATACGTCCATTTGGGGCACATGCGATCGACTTCCCATTTGAAAGATGAATGAAATCATTCAAATGTGAAATTTCGTTCATTCATATACGGCATGTTTATGTTTGTGTTTTCTTGAAATAGTGGTGTTCGATTTTGGCTATTTTATTCAGGTTACAATTTCACAATGGAAGTTTTGCAAACTTGGGATCATAAAAAAGTGAAATTATATATCCATAATCAATTTGATTGCAGGAACACTGGAAGGCAATTGCCATGAGACCATTATTCAATCGAAACGATATATCTCGTCCGTTTCGAACTGGAGCGTAGCGATAGCTGGCTCCGCAAAAGTTGGCACGGGTGGCAGCCGAGACCACTGCCAATTTCCATTAGCCCATCATCCAAAACGAAAAAATGCATAGACGATCATTTTTTCATTCAATTAAAATTGGCTATCTACCAAAACGGTCAGATTTCAGGGCTGAGGTCACTACAAGCTGGTCATTAGGTACGAGTATCTCTGCTCACTTCAGAATGCAGGATTTCATGTTAAGCATCGTAATAAACTTTGTTGTCAACTCTTAAAACTGTACTTGGTACATGTAAGCGAAAAATCAAAATCAATACATATTATTGATAGCACGTATACATTTTACCGTTCATTATCGAGTCATATTCGCCGACAACATTGAAAATCCATAAGCTTTCAATATCGTGAAGTTAACTTGGGTTTTGTTCCCAGTGGTTGCTCGATCTGAATATCAAAAATGTGAAAGCGGTCGTCAGTAACCGGGACACGTATATCGGGACCCTATCACTTCGCTCTTTACTTACTTGCTGGGCGCCATCTGCACATTCTCCACCTAATCCAGTAACAAATTTGATTATGGAACAATATAGCACACGCAGCTTTTTGTTCTCTGCTTTATACAGCATGTTTATTTCAATAACAAACGAAAACTCAAACATTTTCCGATCGGCGTGGATTTTTATAGTCAGCGTTTTATTCAGAGAAGTGCCTCGCAAATGTAGAGTAAGTTATCGTGGTTGACTCATAGCCATTTTTATCATAATAAAATACAAACAGAATAAACAAAAGACACGCTACGTAACTAACTCTAAATAATTATTGACATCGAGTGAAAGCCATCAATATTAAGCAAAGTTGATATTGGACTGGCGCGAGGACCACATGGGATTTAACGACTCATAAAAAAATCATATTCATCAATCACGGTTGTTCCCAACAAAGTTTGTAGGGTATGTGCTGACATACGAGGTACCTTCAATTTATCAAATAATTACGAATCGATGTGATCTCTTGTTTAAAATAAAAGAAAATTTTGACAGTGTCTGTTGTAAGAATTGGATGTAATACTCAAGAAGATTGGCGCAGCGGAGGGTGCCTTAATGGCCTCTTGACGGCATCTCACCGGGTACTTCAGGTCACTTCGTTACTCGGATTGTACAGGCCGTTATGTGTACTATGAATAATCTTAAAGGAAACTTCGAGTTTTGAGCAAAGTGCAAACTATAATTGGAATCACGGCGGCGTGATGCAAACCGTGGCTTCATCACGTACTGACTGCCTACTACATGTATCGGAACATACGTCGTCACGTGTACAGTTTAGGCACTAATTTATAATCTGCATATACTCAGACAAGTAGGTACCAATCAATGGTTTATATAAAATAATATACAAGGTAAATGGTACCTTGCTACTTGGTATAGGTAAAAGAACCACATTACCTTTAAAATAAAATAGCGCTAATAATGCAAAACAATTAATATAAAACTCTCTTAAGGTATCTTGACATATAACGTCGGACAGATATCTTAAATTCAGTATATTTTTCATAGAAATTGATAAGATTAATCAAACCCTTGTTCAAAGTTTGGAGCTGGTTTGATTAGATCTGTCCGCTAAGCACTGTTAAAAATAAAAGTCAAGAGTAATAACATTGAGTTATTATAATCTTAATGCAATTTCACATTATACAAACCGAAAACAATAAGATGGTGTAAATTTATATTCACTGCATAAAAAATTAAAAAGTGTAAGATTAGCTTCTCTACAACAATGAATTTTAATAAACAAAGAAGACATAACTAAATTAAAAAGTCTAAACGTAAAAGTTTATTGCCCACTTCTTCTGCCTTGATTATTTCGCTTGTTATTCGCCTTAAAAGTCTAAAGCCAAGAGCAACTGCTGCATAAACCGTTCGAAAATCTTTGTGAGACACAATACTGTACGTGATGCAAAAGGCTTTTATGTAGCAATGCGTCTATTGATGCAAATACGTTCTTCGATGCTCCCACAGGGAACACAGTTTGTACGATACTCCTTTACTCTGATACGTTGTATGAACTGTAAAGCTACCATTAAATTTTTGACATATTGGCCAAATTGTTATTATACAATAATTTTCGATTTTTGCATAATATTGTAAGTAGTATTAGCAGTAGTACCAATTCTCAACGTTAATTTAGCAACATGAAACGTTAATTTTCTTCGTTACGCAACTGCATTGGTCTCAATTTTTTGCTGCTTGTTTCGTAAGAAGCCACGAAGGGATATAGAAACGAGGAGAATGGGCAGCAGCGGTCTCCTAAAGAACGAATACAAAACTGCCGTCACCAACCTGTTTGCTCAGCTTGGTGATTAGGGCAAAACACACGGCCCCCAGCTTCAGGTAGTTGGACTACCTGAAGCTGGGAATGCGGAGAACCGGGTGCGGTCGCGCAATTTTTTTTTAATTTTGTTATAATTCAATGTCCAGCCCCCCTAGCCAAGTGACTTTTCTACAAGCGTTAACGAAGATAGCAATCGCTTAAATGACATTAAATGTATGGAAATGACATTTGGCTATGGGGCCAGCAGTGGACCGCGAACGGCTGATTTGAATTTACTGTCACAGTTTCACTTTTACAAAATGATGATTATCAAAAACACATACGAACATAAATATCACATAACTTAACGCAAAGACAATGTAATGTTCCGACCCATAGGTAATTTAATCATCGGTGGTATGTAAACTTTAGTCATAGGATGGTAAACATAAACTTAGACGGGGCGACTTGCAACTTGACCCGTGGCCCACGCCCGCGCCTCCGCAGCTACACGCAACTACATCAACCACTCTGTTTTATCGTCCCCATACACTTGTTTGTAGAGTCCATAGAGATTGAATTATGTGTTGTACAACCACTAGGGTCATTTAATTTGGGATATGTGTTATCACTTGTAAAATTTGTTTAACATGCCTCTCGTACGGTATTAAAGGTTTAAGGACGGACGTTAAAACACTGTTAAAATTTGTAAATGTACTTGCTAAATATTGTTTATGACACTGGTAATGTCACAGAACAGATTGAACACACAAATTCAAACTTAATGATTGCCTCAATGTTTCTTATTTTATTTTTATGATTTAATTTTACCTGTTGCTGTGCTGATAACGTTATAAATACGGCGTTGGTTAGTTAAGTGATAGTTCTAAAAAAAGGAAATATAGGCTATTTTTTTAATATTGCAAATTAACCGACTTATCAAAATTGTTAAATTACACAGCCGCTTAAAATTTAAAATTCAACTCAAAAACTTCTGAATTTTTAATTCATAACTACGTGTACTTAAAAATATGCAGATATAACAGGGAAATGTGATACAATCGACTTAACACAAATTTATCAAATACCAATTTCGTATTAATATCTGAGAAGCGTTCGGATACTTACTGTATTAGTTAGTCCGTGAGACTATAACCTTAAAGTTTATGGCCAATTAAGAACCACTAGCAGATTATTAATTCGGAATATTATCAAATTTAACACTCGGCTATGCGATCTAGATGAAATATAATATGGAGAGTTTGTACAAGCCTCCCAGCTAATAAACAATATTGAGCCTATCGGCGACGGTTGTGTCAGAATATTAATTTCATAGGCGTCTATGAAGAAACATGTTTCAAATTACTTTTTAAGTAAATACATTTAGGCATTACTTCGTTTCAAGGCGTGGTTGTTCTTACATAGCGCGTTAATAATGTAGCTTTTAATGGAATAATTAGAACAGGCCCAAAATATCTATGTTGTTTAAGGGCTAAGTGGTATGGAAACGTTTTTTTTTTATTTTACACTGATCTGGGTTGGTTAATTCAAAGTTACTCATGCTTTCAAAGGAAATCTTAATTTATAATTTTAATGAAATCAATTATCCGAACAAAAGCTGTGAAAATTATTTGTATACAAGACATGTATTTAGAAGGCCTATTGTTAGGTTTTGGATATTATCCTACTCATCAATACAATTTTATACATATGATACATACACATTGAAGAAGGTCGTGTGCCGCATTATGCACTAATTTAATTATACATCTTAAATACGTCTTCGACCTCTTGAATATCACAAAGGCTTTATTTGTTTGGTTGCTTTTACAGAGAAAAATATACCTTATTACTTTAAATTAAGATGGTAACATTAAAGTTCGTGCACAATATTTTAAGTGGGACTGGCATTTGTTTTTAAAAGTGTATCATGTTTCACGTTAATTGCCAGTTACAATACAGCAAGTTACTGTTATTAACCAATACGAAAAATGTATTTAATCCTTTTTCCAGAAATGGGGACGACTGAAAAATAGAGATATCTGACACCAATCAGAATGTGTTATGGAAATAACAGTAACATTATGTAATTTTAAAATTGCCCACGTATTTCCTTGGACGTAAACGGAGGGATTTTTTTTAAATTGATCTACGCAGGATCTAATTAGATAACAATCCAATTTTTAAATGTAACCATTTTGTAAGACTATTGTACTATTATATACTGGAATTATTGGTCGCTAGAATTATAGCCGACCCCAACATAGCTTGGGAAAAGGCTAGGCAGAAGAATGTTGGAATTATAAAATAATAGACTGACAAAAAGAACCCCTCACTTTTTAAAATCACCTTAATATTATTTGAATTATTATTTGATAACAAATAAAATGTTTAACCTAAAATTATTCCGAGTTCTAGCTACCTTATGCATAAATACGTAGGTTTTACGTTTCAAGATTGTATAGAGTCATGAACATTCATTAACAGACAGAGGTATCGGCTTCTTCCTGGGGGTTATTCTCTAAGTCCATACAAAAAACGTGGCATAGAGCAGATCATAGTTCAACAACCCAAGGTCGTCAAATCCTTTTTGTGTTTTGAGGGTCACCGTCACCGGGTAGTGTTAGTTTATACGTTTTGGGCCATTTAACAGATTTCTTACTTAAAAGTATAGTGATAAAAGCTAAAGAGATAAAGGCCCCGATTCTGTTAACCACGTACTAAACTAATTTAAGTCCAGCGGTATCTTTTTCACTTGTACATGTTTAGAAAAGGACAGACGAAAATTAGAACTGTCAAATTTATTACCGACTAAATTTCTCATAAGCCGACAAGTAAAACGTATGCTCTAAAAACATGTGACATGTGATAAATAGAAAACTAGTTTGACATTTCTAAGTTAGTTGTTATCGGTCGCCGTCCTTTTCTCACGTTATAAACACACTATATGTTAGTAAAAGATAGCAATGGTATAAATTTAGCTTAGTTTGCGTACAGAGGAATCAGAACTGAAGTCTCATTTAACCCTACCTTCACACGTTCAACAACACGTTTTATAACCATTTGGACTTAGTGAATATGGCACCTGAACCCAAATTACTCATTAATGGAGGCTCGACAAAGAACAGATTTCTAAACGTTAAACATTCCCTGTTTTTTTATTTACACGGTTCACTCTGCATTAATGCTTTTATATAGTATATAATTGAACAGTAGCCGAGTATTTACATTAAAATTTAATTAAACTAAATGTATTCTATTCCATTTCAATTTTAGTTAAATGTCAGTCTTTATTTACCTTGATGTTTAGATAATTTTAATTATTTATATTCTGATGTTGTAACTCTTTGAAATGTGTAAAACTTTAACAAATTTATAAATTTTAAACTTTCGTTTTGGTCTCGGTTGACGTTTTAAACTTTTGTGCAGTGCCTGAATGTAATTAAAATGTTGATTGTTAAGTTAATTTAAATTTAATATGCAATTAAGTATACTTACTGAAAAGTTTGCATCTAATAGAACTAGTTTAGATAAAAAGTAATTAATCATTCTTTACGATTTATAAAGTTTTATTTGTATGATATGAATTCTAGTGAAATAGGTACCTACACAAACAAAAATTATAATCATACTATAATAAGTATTTCTGCGTAAAATCTAGAATACGTTTCTCCATTTGCGCTGCATACAAAACTGTAACAACACTCATTTATCAAAGAACTTTCATAATGTGAATGATAATAACTTTCCTTTATAACAGGTGCATTTTGAAACGAAATATGAGTGGTATCTACTGAGCATATTCCTATCAGATTCCCAGAACTTTTAATGAGGCGAATTGAGCTCTTGTCGATCGCTCTTACTGTAATTACACTAGTTAGTGCGCAGGTCAGGCATAGCATGTACAGTTAAACTACTTTTAAAATTCAAAACTTGAATCATTTGGACTTGATTCTTGAATTTTAAAAGTAGGTACCTATATCAGATTGTATATGAAAGTGGATCGAAATTGGCTATTTGAATGACGACCTTATCCAGGTTAATATACTCAAATGTTAAAAAGCGTTTACAGTATTATACCCATTGAATAAATTTATTCATTTGTTTCAAAGGAGCTGTGGCGTCGTTTACGCGCATGCCGGTTATTTAATATTTTCAGGTCTTCAGACCTAAACAAAAGTACAAAGTAATGTAGAATTCCTGTCGATACAAAATATCACCTTTTTTCGCATAATGTTCTTTTTCCTAATAAACATTGGCACAAGCAGTTTGGCCTTTATTTTGGCATATTGTTGTTCTAGCACACAGTCAAATTTTTTAACATATATTTTTTAAGTAAATTTGCTGTTATTCGTAAAGAATGTTATACCTAAGTAAATATGAGTAGGATAAACGAAAGGATGTAAAGTTATATTATGTCAAAATGTTATGCAATTGGAGAGAGTACCTACATGCATACGTGCATTGATATCTGTCTGGTCATCGTATATTGTTGGCTAGCAACGTAGGCGCAGGGTGCGTTTAATGTCCATACGTTGCTAAGTCTACAATGCAAAATTATCACATATTAGTAGGTATTATTATCACTGTAGATACTTGGAGTTAAATAATTTATTTATTTAAATATTTTTATTGGGTTTACGTACATGAGAAACTAAATTAAGCTTAGGAAAAAGCTAGGGGTTAGTGTACTTTTATATCTCTTCTAAATATTATTTATGGAGGAGAAAAAAAAACTTTTTTTTAAAACAAGTCGATGAACTTACTTTTTAGATTCCTTGTTGAACTTTGTGTCTACTGAGAAACCTAACAAGTAATATCTACTTTTGTTAGAATCTCTTCTACTTCAATTATTATTAATTATAACTTGTACCAACACGAAATAACCGATGAAAGACTTCTTGAATTAAGTCAATTGGCTATCTAATAGCAATCGATACCGTTTATTTTGTAGGTATCTTACTCAGCTATTTAATGAAAAAAATAAAAGTGTTATTTTTGTAGTTTGGTAGGTATATTTAACTAATTTCAAATAAAAACTAATATTTTTAAATCGGACTAGTGATTTCTAAAATCAGCAAGATCAACCAAACAGAACAACAAAATCTTTAATTATTATTATAAAGAAGTGTTGAGAGATTTAAATGTGGTAATTCGTTAAACAGGAATAACAATTTTGTTACATACAATTCACGGAACACGTAAAAAATTCATAACTTGACAAACATTTTAACGAGTAAAAACGTGAAGCGTGCGGCGCGTCACAAACCGTCCCTTAAATGTTTACCTGCGTACATAATAATTAAAACATCATCGCGTTCCAGCGTCCCGGGTTCCATGTACACAAAAGTAGCGATTCAATGTAAATTGCCGAGTCAATGGGCGCCCGCATCTCAATAGCCCATAAACAACGCGACCGTGAATACAAATCGAATATTAGAGCATTGCTTGCACGCATGCCACGCAACATTATCAGTTTGTGGCATACGATATGAGCGATTATTGCGATCACATGTGCCGCCCGACTGTGTACCTTGGCACCGGGACACGCTTCCTATGCACCACACTAACGTTAATTACGTATTTGACACACATGAGATACGTTTAAACGGATTGATACGGGAATTAACACCTCATTTAAATCTACATACAATTTACTTTAGTAGGTTAGAACGATGCGGAGAAAGTTCTAATTCTGTTGTGAATGGGAGTTCGAGGAATCTATTGACAGTGAAGGGATTACTTGGAAATCCTGTTATAGGTTATGAAAGTAATTTGTGTCCAAGAATTTATATGTAAGACAATATTGATCGTATTTATAGGTAACTATCTCTGATCGGATATTCGGCAAAGCGAAGCTCAGAAGCCTGAAAAGTGTATCAGCTTATTTGAGTCGTAAATAAACCTAGCCTTTATTAGTCCTGTTTTGATTTTACTCTCAACAAATCAGATTTTGTTCTTTTTAAATATTGTACAGACACCTTTAAGTTTTATTTTATTTATAACTCAGAATTTATTGAGTAAATTTATTGCTTTTATTTCGTAAGTAAGTACATTATATTCATGTTAAATTCTCCATGTTAAATGTTTGATAATTCAACATCTCATCAACTCATTATCCGAAGATAAAACATATTTGACGACCTCCGTGGTCGAGTGGCGTACACACCGGTTTTCAAGGTGTCGTCAGCTCTGAGGTCCCGGGTTCGATTACCGGACGGGTCAATATAGAAAATAACTTTTCTACATTGCCTCGGGTCTGGGTGTTTGTGGTACCTTTGTTGTCTCTGGATTACATAACACAAGTGCTTTAGCTACTTACTTTGGATTCGGAGCAATGTATGTGATGTTGTCCACATTTATTATTATTATTTATTTATTTATTTATAGGACAGTTTAAATATGTTTTATCTTCGGATAATGAGTTGGACTGCTACCTTACTAGTACTGACAGTTTTGTTAGCCTTTTGTATTATATATATTATTATGTCGTAGTTCCTAGTACATAAAATATAACAAATATTTCTTTAAATACATAATAAAAAACCAAATTTTTTTGAAAAAGTTTATTGTATAATATTCTCTTTAAACTTTAGAAATTATTAATTAATAACAATGTTTTATTGGAAAACAACATTTTCAACAAAACAAAACGTAACCGAAGACGAGTTATGAAAAGTAATTTGCCGCGAGCGAAATAGGTACAATAGAATTTGGGTAGGTATATCACTTTTCAATTCGATGTCAGGTATCTACTTTTACATCAAATCAGTAATTTAATCATTTTACGTGATCGTCGATTTTTTTATAATATATTTTCAGCTTTAAATGCAAAATGCAAAAATGCAAAAGTGTGCGCTAACTGAAACTTTATTTTACTTAGGTACTTAGTGTGACAGGGTTTTCTACTTAGATTATAAATGTATCCTTTAAGCCTTTATCCACGCGTGTAATTGTCATTGAACACTAGCAACTAAATAAATAAATTCGTTTAAAATTTATTTTAGAACTTTGAGTATTTGCTAATTGACTTTAAAAGTTACTACTATGGTACGCTATTTGAGACGATTTGCTAGGTTAAAAACTTTTTGTGCATTGTTTCGAGCGACCGCTTTCACGGTTTCGTTGATATGATCATGTTGTGGTAAAGTTGGAGTTGGACCAGTGTTATCAAAGATGATAGCGCGGTTGAACGCGGTTAGTTGGTGTAACTGGTTAAGTTGCCTGCAGTAAGTAGTAGCGAAGTGAAGTAGGTATAAAAGGTATTTGAACAGCGACACTTAATTAAAACATTCAATTTATAAAATAACTACTAAACTATCACAACAGATTAACTGCATATTCGAGACATTGATGTTACAAAAAAGCAAAGATTTTCAATGTTACTAAACTTCTTTGCTAATATCATAATTACGATTATAAAAACAATGTGTTTAATATAATAAATATAATTTCCATCGAGGTATACGGAGAGCAGGCGCAGGTCGCACATCATATTACGTCGACGAGAGAAAACAGATGGCGGGATTTCATTACAATATCTCAGCGAGGCGGAAAGAGAATCGCAGCCGGGACTTGTAATGTTCCGTAGATTATACAAGGCGTATGGATCTCTGCTCTTTAGATTTGTTAATGTGGACTCCCTCGACATTTTCATATGAGCTCTTTATTCTAACGTATTCAATTTTAATCGCACAGAAATAAGCGCAATGAGTCGAGGCGATGGATCGATTCATTTGTTTCTTAACGAAAATAACGTTTTTTTAAGATACTTTAAGTGAATTTATAAAACATACAAAGCTTACGAAAATACTACGAGCAGGTTGCAAAATACCGTAGCCGGGAAAATTGAGACGTAAAAATAAAACTAAAGTAACGATTAAAAGCTCCATACCTACTGGAACATAAAAACTAGGATACAAAAGTGGTAAGATAAGCGGAGTAAAAATAGGAATATGTGTTAAAATTTCGCTGGTAGGTATATAGAGAAATATATATATAGAGCTGGTAAAATATAAAACGTAAAACCGAATAGCAAATGAGGAAATTCACAAGAAATATTAAAAGGGTGGTAAAAAGAACGAGATGATTAGCGAGACTGAATATTGTATTAGAAATAAAAGTATAATGAGATTAATAATAGATTCGAACATTCGTTTCAGTGTCGTGTTACCCAGTTCACGTCATCGATCGTCAAAACGAGAAATAAGTAGCACTCTCATAATTAATTTCCATCGACCTTTTTATTCAATCTGTCTAATTAATGAAATTAATCTCGCGCTTGTTAAGTATAATACAATAAGCTATGGATAGCATTCATGTGTCGTCTTTTGTTTTGTGTGTTTCGCAAACGTTCCCTAAATGAGCCGTTGTAATTTTTCGTAATTACAACGTCAAGGCTTTCAGATTGTCAAGCTTTTCAACTTGCGTTTATTTCTTGGGTTCACATTTCTTAATTAGCATTCATTTAGGTGCACGAAATTTTACCTTTCAAGCACAAACAAAGCGGCTTGTCCGTCTTTATTATTAAGTTTAAATTATAGTCATTAACTAACGAGAAAACAAGCGGAGCCTCTCAATTTGCTTGAAGATTTTAAAGATAGGGTTTTCAGTTACCAGAAACTTTTGTTGAAATTAAACTTAGAATAAATTACCTTGGTTGCCTAGTCGCTAAGTAAAACGATTAGAGTGTCTGTGTTTTCTTAAATGAGTCGTTCTTGGAATTACTACAAATAACCTAGATTAAGATTTTTCACCATACATACTTTCTTATAACACTTTATACTTTCAGATCTCTTTTACCTAAACAATGTTTTAGTTTTATATTTTACTAAACGGAGATTAATAAAAGAATAATCCTTAAAAGAAAAAAAAAATAAGCGAAGGTACTAGGTAATAGCTACGGCGTCGGACTTGCGCTCATGAGGTTGCCGGTTCAATCCCACCCATTGCACTACCGACGTGAATGGGCATTTACCTTAGTACAAGGGGTTAACAAAAATACTTGTAATATGCGAACCACATTTCTAGTACCTAAGTTTAAAAGAAAACCTAATTGGAAAACGAATTAAAGAGCGAACATGCCTTCCGACATTAGGTCACCTAATAGTGCATGAAGTATTAAAAAAAATATTAAAATGAATTTAGTTTTAACATCCATGACAAATATATGTGATCAATATGAACACGCATCATATCATCATCATCATATTAGTCCTTCAAAAATTCCTTAAAACTGAAATTACTTAATTAAAACATTCCCAGCGCTAATCATATACCAAAACAAACAACATTGATCCTGTAACACGAATATAACGTGCGAGCCTAACTGCCACAAAATTTGCCTCAGCGAGCTGTTTAAATTGAAATTATTAGCACCTAGACGAAAGTGAACAGGCGAGCAGTTTTTGCCGCTCACATTTGCACATTAGCATTTCCAACGACGAAGTGTATGAGGGGAGGTTCCCGCCAAGCCGTCGGCACCCACAAACGTACGGCAATACGGCCTGTTTTATTTGCGTAAACGTGGAAATGTAAATTAATTTCTCCGTTTATGAAATGAGACTTTTTGGCGGTCTCTAACACAAATTACTGAACGATGCAACGTGATGATTTGACGTCAGACGTCGCCGCTTATGACGCAGACTCACGCAGTGTTCACAACACTTGTAAAACTAATAGTGAACGAAGGAAGTTTGTGAGTGTGCATATGTTTGTTACCTGTTCACGCTCAAACAGCACAACCAATTTTGATAAAATTTGGTATGGCAATTTTTTGTCTCGAAGAAATTAAGTTTATTAAGTCGTATGTTAAGCGGGTTACACTGCGGGGCGCACTGTAGTTAATTATAATTATCAAAAAAAATATTACAATAATGAAAATAATAAGTGGGTGGTAATTCAAAATAAAATATTTTTTGAACATTTATTTATTAATAATATTCATTTTTGACATTTACATAAAACTACTTTTAAAACGGTTTCTGTCGCGGTTTATTTTGATTATACATATATAGTTACCGACCGACCTTTGATTGTTAATTTTTTTTATGTTATGTTGCTATAATTTAATGAAGGTGGGAAAAAGAATTGGTTTGATGACATAATTATCATAGACAGATCCAAAGCAAAGTCATGATGACATGTGTACTAATTATTATTAACTTAAAACATTATCCTGTAAAAAAACATAGAGTTGCAACCGATTTACTGAAAACTTAAGATTACCTAACTTCCGAGTTTCTTCATCAAAAGTATTATCATGAAATTTCAGCTGTTTTGCATTGCAGACTACATAATGAGTATTAAGCCACAATAACCGATGCAAAGTTACCAAGTTTCAATATTACAAATTCTGATAAAGAAATGGAGAACTTAAGTACTTACAATTTCACAACTTTTTACCACTAGCCAACTAATTTAGTATTGCATTTTTACTTTAATTCAATTATGGTAAAGGAAATTTTATTATCGTTACACTAATATGATTTGTGTATATTTGTTACCTCTTCACGCTTAAACTGCTGAAGCAATTTTGATAAAATGGTTTTGATAGTTGACACCCTAGATTATCACATCGGCTATTTTTTAGTCCAACAAAAATAAATTATTTTGCCGGATGACCAAGGAATTGAGTTATTTCTTATCTCAAACTTAAACGGATTCACCGTTTTTAATAAAATTTGTTGTCATCCAGAAAAATAATCTTCTTGTGCACGGATTTTTGCACATACCAGTAATAATTTTTATTTTGAATATCTGGTTAACTTCGTAAGTTCTATCTAGTTAAGTTCTTCATATAAGTATCTTCTTCTAAGTATCTTGCTACGATATAAATAGAGCGGTTTAAATATTAATTCGTTTTGTTGCAGTATTTCACTACGTACACGTGGCTTCGAATAATGTTAGTTGCCCCATTTTCTTTCATCATAATACTTTGCAAAAGATATTTAAACAGCATTCATTTAAAATCTTTTCATACAAACATAAGTCACATGACCTGTCACTTTGTATGAAAAGTTCATTTTCCATTTTAAGATTTGGACCTATGTTTCTCAGAAAAAGTGCTTCAGTTTTATGCACCTAATTACCTCGTACAATATACGCATTCCTTTTAAATTAATCCTGTATAACCCGAAATTTTAAAATATCGATAATATTTACATAAGTTAAGAATGTAGATTGAAGTTAAACTTGACTGTTAATGAACTTAGATTCTGTGTTCACATTATTTAATGAAAATTCTAAAAATTCCCTTTTTGTTTACAGTTTCACTTAACCTAATCAATTTATTTTTACATATAAAGTTATATTAGGTATATAAAAGAGAATGCTCTCCATCCAATTGTACAACTAAGAGCTTGAAGGAATTTGTCGTATCTAGAAATAACGATACATCTTAAAAACGTTGAAATTATAAAAGGCTTAACGTAAGACATTTTACACAATTTTATTTAGATCGCAAAATATCTAACGTTCTTGCTTTGACTAAGACGGAATGTTAATTTTAAAACGCTTTATCAATATAATTTATTCCAGTAATTTTGACTTAAGAAACAAGTATAATTTTTATAGATGATTTTATTTATCCTATAAGTAAGTTTTTAGTTTAGTTTAGTTTTAATTTTTGATAGGTTTAATAGCTATAAATTGTTAATAGTTTCCTTTAAATATTATGTTATTATAAGTCACACATATATGATAAATACATTGTTAGAAACAAATATTAAAGCATTATTTACACAAAATAGAAGAAAAACTTCAGTAACATTGTTGAAAAATGTATTCTATTAAATAAATGATTATAGGAACCTTAAAAAATGAATGGAGTGACATGAAACGACCGCCCTCGAACTTTGCTAATATGTGCCCAACCTCTGTCATCTCGTGAAATAATGGTGCTAATATTTGAAAACTTTACCGAGGTAGGCCCATTCTAATACCGTAAAGAATTTTGCTTACAGTAATAACCACAAAGTCTTCAGACTCCCAAGTTCGTATGTCATAATTCCTCTCCGAATACTAAATTAGCTTGCTTGCCTATTAACTTACGTTTCATATATAAAAAAGGGTATATAATTACGCCAACAATAGAGATTCTTAGCAAAGAGAACAAATAATTATTGTTTGCCTTTGAAGTAATTCATAAAGAAATTAATTTTCAACTGTATAAGGTTCTTATTAAAACAGTTTTGTACCATTGTATAAAGCGCTGAAAATTTGTTTACAAAATAATGAAACAAGAAAAACGTGAGTGCTAGATTATTCGCTGCGGTAGAGTTGATTGGTTGTTTATACGAGAAGTTGAATTCATAAAATGTTTGGTGTGTCGTAGGAATCGGCAAAGGGTGATAAAGTCGGGTTTTCGCCAGTGGTGTTAATAAGTGAGATCATTTTTTATCAGGCTTCCGAGTGAGGTTTCGCAAAGCCAAAACAATAAATCACCAGGGCGGCGGCTTGCGGCTTATTATTTCGGGCTATACACCACTGGTCTTTTCTGCGAACTAACCAGCGCTCAGCGGAAATATTTTTTTTCTTCGCTGCGAATACACGCTGGGACCCACTTGCCAGTTATTAATTAACTCCACCGGATATAAACCCTCCGTGACATATTATATCAAAAAATAATTACCCCTGGGCGAAGGACGCATCGGTTCAAGAGTTTCATAATTAAATAGAAACGCTTATTCGTTGAGCTTAATTTTATACTTTTTTATTGTTTTGTAGCTTCTTTGCAATGTGCATCGCACAGCATTAGTATTCTTGCTAACTCCTCATGCTAAGCTAAAATGGTTGTGTTACAAGTGGGTACATGCCGGTAGTGCAATGTGATGATGGGATGCGAACCCATATATTACTAAGAAGCGGCGTTAGCCATTTGGCTAACGCCGCTTCTTAGTAATATATAAATTATAGTTCAGTAATATGCATGGTACGCTGAACTATTAATTGGTCACTTTAACAATTCCGGAATCAGAGAATAAAAAAAAAAAAATATATAGGTATGTAGGCCTAAGTATCAGAGGTATAAGATCGTAAATTTTATCGTATTTAAAAAAAAAAACTAACAAATGTTTCTAAAAATAGTAACAGATCTAAAGTATCTATGTCCCTTCGTAACTCAATTAATTTTAGACATAAATGGCTAGACTCTCATTTCTGTTTTTATAAGAATAGGGTAAATTACAAAAAACCGGCCAAGTGCGAGTCAGACTCGCGCACCGAGGGTTCCGTACAAACCTGATGCTTTTCGCAATTTTTCCTTTATCTGTGTTATAAGACGTTGCTTCGTACCAAATTTCAAGATTCTGAGTTCACGGGAAGTACCCTGTAGGTTTTGATTCCCTTGCGAGTAGTGGCGAGTTTCAAAATATGCGGTTTTAATTCCTGTTTCTTTTGATTGCGTTGACATAGAAGTTTGATTTTGTTACAGCTTAAAGGTATTATAGATTTGAGTATTTGATATGAATTTCAATATAATACCACTACGCGTTCATGAGGAAAGGGGTAGTAAGTTTAAAATTATTAAAAATATTTTTATTATATGATATAACTAAAAATGTATACTTTTCGCAATTTTTCCTATATCTCTGCTATAAGACGTTGCTTCATACCAAATTTCAAGATTCTGAGTTCACGGGAAGTACCCTGTAGGTTTTGATTCCCTTGCGAGTGTCGAAAATTTGCGGCATAAACGGGAGTATCTTTTGATCGCGTTGACTTAGAAGTTTGTGTTTTTTTCACAGCTCCAAGAGACCATAGACTTGAGTATTTGATATGAATTTCAGCTTGATACCTCCACGCGTTCCTGAGAAAAAAGGTCTTGACAGACAGACAGACAGACAGACAGACAGACAGACAGACAGACAGACAGACGGACAACAAAGTGATCCTATAAGGGTTCCGTTTTTACCTTTTGAGGTACGGAACCCTAAAAATAAAAGGTTATTGGAACCAATCGGAAGTAAATAATAGATGTGTGATTTATAACACTTACGTAGCTATACAGCTACAGGTTAATAGATTCGCATAGTGATCGATTCACCAGATAGTTGGAACTGAGACGAACAAAACCAATATATTTTCCGACACTTGAGCTCTCAGGTAATTGTGGCAGAAAGTTTTCGAACGTGCGCGCAATATTGATGAGCCACGCCACAGTTCGTGCCTCGAGGTCTAGCCCACAGTCCGCTTACGCCCTGCAACTCTTGCTTTTTTAAACATGACTCTAAAGCCGACACCCAACCACGATAACGCCTAATTAGGTCATATGAACGAAACGAGTTACATTCCATATGCTAAAGGTATAGCTAATTAAGTCAGAAATGATTTAGCGAGAAAAATATTACGTAATTCCTCTTTGATGCATATTTTTTTACTGCGAAATACGAAAGATATTAATAACGTTTCTGTTGAAATATATTTTAGAACGCCAAGTCCGATTAAATTACGCAAATAGAATTATAAATGAAGCACCTTAAACATTTTGTTTAATTAAGCGGTCTTAAAGTAATATCAAGGGCTAATTGCGTTTAAATTCAAACCAATGATGCGGTCAGCTCCAAATAACCAATTATGTATACATGTATTCTTTTAGCGTAGGAATTATAGTAACGTACCTAATCAATTACGTGTAGTTTGTTGATGTTTAGTTTCAATTCATTGAATAATCCCTGATGATATAATAATATTATAATTATCTAATTCACAAAAGTTCACTCTATGTTTTTTATTTCTTGTGCAAGCCAAATTATTTACGGGTGTTTTTGGAAGTTTTTGCAGACATAATTGACCCTAAACTCAAAAGCATGTGCCTTTTTGAGGTGCCAACTTAGTGCCAAAGAGTCTTGTATTTATTTGTGGCGCCTAGAGTAACACACGTGCCTACAATGACATATCTGTTTATTTAAATTCACAGAATTTTGAAAACCACCTTACAAGTAAATTTAATTAATGAATATACCTATTATTAGACTAGGAACAATGACCTAAGTTGTAGATTTACATACAGTATTAACCGCAACATATATTATAATCCCCATTTGTGTTTTCTGCAAGAAGTTTGGTAAGTATGTGATTGTGTGGCGATGTGAGTAAGGGCACGCGTAATTTTTCTGGCAGTTGCGATCAAAACAACATGTAGGTAGAAACCACAACGGTAAAATTTATTATGGGCTCGATTCGAGGGTCGGAGGATTTTATTATTCTGCATACAATTCCATTTTCCTATCACAAATTATTCGAACGGCAACGGTTAAGGTTTTGCATAACGTGCAAAAATTGTTCCCCGTGAATTTAGGTACCTATGTTGTGTAGTGTTATCCGACTCATTCTATCCGAACCTTAATGGATACAAAAACGATACAAATTGCAAAATATTATTATATTCGTGAGAAATGTATTCGGAATGGAAAGTCATGGTTGATATTGTTTTCAGTTTAGCTATCCGGTCGGAATTGCACCGGTGTTCCACCTTTGTGTTAACGCGGCTATGAATAAATATTTTTTGGTGAAAATGTAACTTTTGTTTTGTGTTATTTTCGGTAACCGTAAAATACCTATATATCTATTAATTCTTTATCGATAAATACTTTATAGGTAAATAGAAATTTGATTAAATTCTTGGTCAGTGTCGTAACGCGTGCGAGGGTAGGTCTTCCGGCTCAATTTCCTCCACTTTACGCATCCTCTGTGGCGAATCCGTTCGCTCTTATGCTGGAGCACAGCAAACCAACGGTCCTTGGGTCAACCGGAGGGTCTCGCTTTGCGACAAACTAGGTCAAGGCGTCTATTTCCGATGCTCTAAACATTTCAACAAATTCCATTTTGAGAATATTTTTAAGAATAGAAACCTACTCAGTTGTAATTATATCAATTACAACTGAGTAGGTTTCTATTCTTAAAAATATTTCAATAATAACACTAAAAAAAGTTTCTCGATTTAGATGGTAAATAACATTATTTTAATTATAAATAACTAAGTATATTTTGTTAATGAGTCGACCAAAGATTGAAATAAATTCATGATTTATATTTGTTTTTTAAAAGTCTTTATTGAATATAAAAAACAGTTTGCAGTACGATTCGTGAAGTTTCACATCACAAAGTACTGGAAAAAGTTTGGCCAAAAAACCGCTAAAACTGTTACGAGGAGATCAACCGCATCTACGGAATAAAAATTTGTGTTTCAAGTTTACGACATCCTTTTCTTTATCTTGTTACCATAGCTGCCGATTCAACCGTGGATTAGGGAAACGGCGGGAACACTGATATAATAAAACTTAACTACTTATGCGAATTACAATTTATTCGTATAAATAGTATACCTAAGTTTAGGGGATGAGAGGTAGGCCCAATTACGCCCATCAAATGTAGCGTAGGTTAATTTGTTTTCGTAATGAAGTTGCTAAGTATTTACATAGCACTATTCCCTCCAAGGTAAATACCGCTTCAGTGAAACAAAATTATTTTCTTCAGCCTAGCATTACCTGGACTGGAATTAAGGTATTTACTATTAATTATTCTAAACGTTGGCCGATCTTCAGAATCCTTTGTAATTCAGTGCTTCTAGGGTCATATGGCTATAAAGGGTTTTGTGAAATCCGTTGTAGGGAAATGAGGTGAATCCTTCACGTTTAGGTAGGAATAATTTTCTCACTAGCAAATACTTTTATAATTAGCCGGTTCAGTACGCACAGCGCACCTTGAGTAATATATTTTTAAAGTCAACGCTTCTAAAGCGCCTATTTTAGGTTTAATAGAAATTAAAAAAAAAAAAAAATTTTGAGTGACTGTGTTAACATTTTAGCTATAAAAAGTTTTTCTTAGTGTTAATTCTATTAAGCATTACTTACAGGTAAAAAACTAATTTAAAATGAGCGAACTTATTAGTTATTATTTTAATCTTAAAGTAGTCCCACACGTAAATTCACTGCTATAGTTCTTTGAGACAAAAATATTTTACGCGACACAGTACCACCAACAAGAAGATTTTCCAAACAAGTCTTATATATTCTAATTTTATGTCAAAAGGAAGAGAACATCTTCAATTAGGTATATACTTACGAGGTATAGGTTTGTGCTTTATGTTATTTTCAAACAAAACTTGTTTTCCCTGTCTCAACGTCTCTGCACATTACGAATGTCTCGTAATGTTGTTACCTAAATGAAATTAAACATTTATTACAAAAGTTCTACAGGAACAACTTTGTTAGGAAAGGAATAACGTATGCTTATGTTTTTACTTCCTCGTATTATTACGTTGTGTTAATGAAAACCGCAGGTGATACAGAGCTTTCATCGTTTTATGTAACGTTTTATTGGTTTTTAAGGATTTTGTTAGGAAATATAATTTACGGTTATTGTTAAACTTATATTAAACCTTCCTTTATACAAAATAGATAATGATCTTTTTGTGTTAATAGGACCTTTGCTCGCATTGGAGTTTGGTGATTACATGGTTGTATCAAATTATAGTTATTAATTTAATAATAATATCTTGGGACAAGCTCACACATGGTCATCTGATCCCAAACTAGGCAGAGTCTGTACTATGGCAACCAGACAACTGATAAACTTACATATATATTTCTAAATACATACATATTATAGTTAAATAACAATTATACACTCATCACACAAACATTTGTCCTGGGTGGGAATCGAACCCACGACCTCCGGTTCAGCAGTCAGGGTCACTAACCACTAGACCAACGGGCCAGTCAAATTTAATTTAAATGTAACTTAAGTTGTGATCTACCGGATCTATCTTAATTAGGCCTCATAGGGGACGAGCGTAGTTATTTGTCATACATTTCATGAGAAAGAACGAAGATAATTCGATGGCATGAATTGACCAATCGATGGCATGTATGGCTAGAATTATCGGTCTTCGAAATATAGTGGCCCGAGAAGACAAACACCAGAAGATCGATTGATCTACCTCGATTGAAAATAGAATGTGAAATAATAAAATTGTTTGTAATTTATACTGAATTTGAGGAAATAATCTAAGCGGTCCAAATGTTTTGCTCACGTTTCCAAAAGGGAATAATTTTGCCTAAATTCAAGTTGTTTTCGGCAGACAATGGGGAGCACGTGTTGGATCAAACATCGCCCGAGGGCACCACAAATCATGACGCAAAAACCTGTTGTAGGTAATTCCGAGCGATCTTCTCGATACTCAAGATAGGCGAGCTTACAAATTGCTTTCGACCTTAAACGGCCATATTTTATCTGCTTATTTATTGCCAATATCTCTATTGATATGTATTACGTTCGGTTCATCAATTTTATTCCATTACTCTTCCTGTCACCGGCAGTACACTTTATAACATTATGTCTACTTCTGATTCACTTCTGCAATGAGTTCTGTTTTTGAAGTCAATAGGTAAAATGACTGGGTATGAAGCGGAAAAATCTATGTCGTACGTCAGTAACAAGATAACAAAAAATAAATTAAACATGTAGTTTTATTTGATTAAATCTTCAAAAAAATACGAATGTAAAAGTCTTTAAAGTTTAAAAGTAGGGGCTTGTGACGTCACGACAAAATTGTAGCTAGAAGTGACGACACAAGACATTACCATTCACTGTACCTCATTACATTTTTTTCGAGTTAGCAACATATTATGTATGTAAACCAAAAATAGCTTAAATACTGTTCCTAACTGTGCCACTTGAGTTAAACGTTCACAAATTTGAACAGTCAAGGGCTATTTCCATAAAAGTTTTTATTCCGACCTTTTAGTCAGTATAAATATCAAGGCTCAGCAATTCCTTTAATACTTTAAAGCAAACGAGAACGCAAATGTTTACAGCAAATAAAGCTGCTTCACACGAGACGTTATGGCAGAAGCTTAAGCGTTTTATCTCGGGATTAGTATACATTCTACCTAATTTACGTGACTTCGTGTTACATGATGAGGCCTTGTTTGGAGGATCAGGTGTGAAAGAAATTTAAGCATAAAAAGAATAATTATTCCTCGTTACAATCGTTTATTATAATTATGAGGATTTCTTTATTGTATATTTGTTTTGACTGATCTCTAATCTGACTGCTAAACCGGAGGTCGTGGGTTCGATTCCCACCCAGGACAAATCTTTGTGTGATGAGCACGAACATTTGTTCTGTATCTGGGTGTTAAGTATCTATAATATGTATGTATTTTGAAATATATAAGTATGTTTATCAGTTATCTGGTTGCCATAGTCAATCAGGCTCTGCCTAGTTTGGGATCAGATGGCCGTGTGTGGGCTATCCCAAATAATATTATTATTATTATTTTGCCGTAATGTACGTACGGAGTTTTTCTCATAAATTATGCCGCAAATTATTATCGTTCAACAAGTTTGATTAACCTTGTTTTTGACTCGAGCTCTTGCCTTTTGGCGATTCGACACCAAATTCCCTAGGTGCTCGTACATCGTACGACTTAACTTATGAGCACAGTATTAAACCTATGTTCTGTAAACACCATAAGATGGTTTCGTTATAATTTAAAGTTATATGGGTTTATTTAGATGTATGATTAGCAAAATCGAAATTCGGCATGGTTTATTAGAACGTATCACGTACAAACAAAAGTCTTGCTAATATTATGCCTTGAATTCAGGCCGTAGTAATGGTAATATGTTTGTATTTTATGGTCTGAAATTTTGTGAAAATCAACAGATTTTCGTCATACGTCGTTTAACAGTTATACGTCGCCATTAATAAGATCATTAATTATAAATAGGTAAAATAGTGAATATATTATTGACCAGGAAAAGTTCTGCTATTGTAAAAAAACTCGATAGTGCCTAATTCATATTTAACGAAGCACTACTACGAAAATTATCATAATTATTAAAAAAATATTAAGTATAATTTTTACTTATGTTCGGACGGTAAAATATTTACAATGACTTTAAAATGTTTCTGCATTATTTCAGGATTATGTTTAACTTATTTTGTTGGCACAAACAGTCTTTTGAACTTTACAATCATATTAGCAGATCTGTATATTAATGAAGATAGTAGTTATTAAGTATACATGCTAATTATGTGCTAATATGATTGTAAAATTTCTTGTGTACGATTATAAATATCGTATTTGTAAGTAAATATTTTTCTAAACAAAATCTTGACCCGCTCGATATTTTAGATTTTTGATTCGTTCAATAAATTTTCTAAACAATGATTTCGACACCCACAACAATTTTGTACCGTGATAAAAAAACGAGGAGAGGACGTATATTTGTAATTTTTCAAGGTATTGGCGTTTTGGGACATTACACATGTCAGTTGCACGGTAATGGTCATATATGGAGATACACCGCCATCTGTTCTCGCTGTATTTATTTCTCGCATTTTTACATTTGTTTTAACATAGCTCTAGCTGAGGATTTATTTAATAAAGAGTGTAGAAATTATTACTGGATTAAAAAGTATCTTTAAATACATTTTGTTCTGAACACAGGTAGTGGGGACAGAGTAATGAATGTCTTAAGCATGGTTTACCAGACGACCTTAACATATTTTTATTGCATAGTTGGTGTGTTTAGGGTTATTTAAAAATTGTAAAAAGAAGTTTATTTGTCTCTAAACAAAAGCAAAAGGTACACAAGTATACAGTACCACGACGAAAATGAAAAACGTATATTTGTATATATGGAGACAAAAAGTCTTGGGTTCAGCTTGACGGCGGCAGCATGATGCAAACCGACCGCTGTTATTCTGTCCAAGCCGATCATAGCAGTTACCTACACGGAACACCTAAGTATACAAATTATTATTTTGGGGAATTTATTATGATGATTTATTTAGATATAAGTTTTAGAAAAGCGCAATGTACCTTGAAAACATATTCGGACAATATAATATTTCATGAATTGTAAAGTAATATGATGGGTTACGTATGCTTGTGTTATTGCTGTTCTTAGTAAAGATAATGCTTCAATATTATTGGTGGGAGTAGTGGGCAGTGCAATCATTTTGCGTGCAAATAGTAAATGTAATTAATAATATTATTACTTCAAATAAGAATATAGAGACATTAAATCAGTAACAAAATAATAAAAAAACACGTACTTTGTACGTAACGTAAGAGTATAAGTACACAACATGTACTTATTTCAACGTTGCAAGTCGCAGTGACAGAAATTAACACTGAACTAGATAGGTAAGTGATGTTTGAAAAATATTCGGTTAGCTTGTCACTACCTACTACGGTTCCATATATTAAATGGATGTAGGTAAGCTTGTGCGAATACTAGTACACTCAGTTATGGTTTGTATGTTATGCTATTTAAATTAAAACAGTGTGGTATTCCGGCCACTTCGGTACTGGTACAAATGTTTTGTCGTTGAACGGTAAGTCAGCTGAAAATGGAGCTTCCATTTAACATAAATAAACAACAATTTTAAACTTCGAAACGTTTTTCTTTTTTTGCTGATACCATTATTTTGTGACTTTTGAATTTACAACTGGTGGAGAACGTAGCGTTAAAAATTGCAGCTCGCGATGACTTCGCTTTTTAGTTTTTGTTCAAATTGCAATTAGTGAAGAGTTTGCGAATCCTCAGCGTTGTGTCAGAGATTGATGACAATGGAAATTTTATACATCGTTAGTCAGGAGGGCGTTAGGTGAGAACGCTGTTTTTTCAGTAATCCTATCCGTGTAGGCACCTACAATTATTTGTTAGGTTGGCAAGGTTAATGCTGGGTAACCACCCTCGTTTACGTCGATATTTATAATGGCACACTTTCCATTTTTTGTGACTTTGCTACCGCCCAGATCACTAGCAGGTCCTGGCTCCTCGTATCGTATTGATCCCTTGTTAATTGACAACTATTAACCCATGAATTCTGTTACCGCAACGATAAATAGCGATGTCACATAATGATAGCCGGAAATATTTATTTATTCACGCGTCGGACTGTTACAATCAATTTTTATACGAAGGATGGGTGTTATTGAGCTGGATTGTGGAGCCGGACTCATTCGTTTGTGTTTATCAGTAGGGGAACCGATAACTCTCATTCCACTCGGTGTGACGCAATGCAGAGATTAAAGGCTTACACTCGTAGTGCCGTGGCTGTGGATATGGAACCGGCTAGATCCAATATGAGCCCACTCTGACGTGCATCCGACATCCGCGTCAATATCGAAGAGGTTATTCTGACGCTAAAATACTAACGTGGTTTTCGTTCCGATTTTGGATCTAAACATCGATGCGAAAATTGCTCGGTAACAGATAATCTTGGGTTAAATCTGTTTTGTGTGGTTGAATAATTTATTGAGTGAAGTAACAAATCTTTTTAATATAGAATGAAAACAGATGCGTAAATCTTGGCCGGTTGACTGGTTGACATGCTGTTACAGGCAGTTAATCCGGTGATGGGGGTCGCGAGCTGGCTCAGCCGACGTACGGGCTTCGGGACACCGTCTACTTTGCGAGGATCTGCGTTAAATCGTCGCGTCATGCCGCGCTTAGCTTTACACGTTTTTGTCTGCTGAACATAGCATGAAAATCTTTTAAATTCCGTACATTCACATGTTAACAAGGATTTTTGTTAGATTAATTTTCTTGTTATTTAAACAATGCAGTAACATTTTATTAAATTACTTGCTTTTGTTTGTGGGTTCGCCCGCGTGGTCGACGATCATCGCATCAAAAAGTATTCTAAAACTATCTCGATATTTTTTTAAATCGGATCCATAGATTAGTTGCTACGATAAGCGCGTGAACCAAACAAAATGAATAAGACATTCGTTAGCCAATAGAAGATCGATAATGAGCACGATTTATCGCTCGGCGGTCAGTGGGCAAAATCCGACACCTACCTGTTTATTTTATCAGCTCAAACATCCGTAAATTTATTGGTACAGATATTGTCGCAGTTCAGAAATCCGCATAATGACTCCAATCTGCCATCGTCTGATAGCCAGATTAATGTAATGTTATCGTTTACCAATAAAGAAGCACCGAAAGCGGATAGCTATGGACGGATAATGTATTTAGATCTCTATATATGCGTGCTCTAAAAGCTGTTCGTCAACCAGGAACTAAAACAAGGTTTAGCTTAAGTAAGTTTATGAACAAACAATAGCTTTGATAGTTAGTAGTGGACGCAACAGTAGCAAAAGTGCTCGTTACGTAAAGCTTAAGTAATTTAGTTTCACGCTAAGTCTTCAGCTTTTATCTACATAAACAAGACTTAAACGGTATCGATATTTTTAAAAGTATATTTTTAAGAGAGCGGGCGTCGTAACCACTCACATATCTAAACTAACAACTGCAGTTAGTTTTTTTAATAATCATTTAGCTATATACAAATTTGAGGATAGTATAATTAAGTGCTTTAGTATGTTTCTTAAACAATATTATAAATTGTACCCCGAGGCAGTCAAGTATTTTGCTCAGGTCATGATACTTTTAGCTAGACTCTTCCACTCAATTAAGTATTTTCTTAATTTAATTTCTGTGTAGTAATAAATATTTAAGAACGTAAACGCCGGCATTAATTTGTTGTATCTGCGTTTCAGTTTTCAAAAAAGGGAATTCAACACTTAGAGTAAATTAATGGTGAAAATCACATAGAGAAGGAACTGAAGCGTCTCAAACGTTTCGGTAAGTGCACGAACAATCTTTTAATTTAGTTAATTGCTAGTCACTGTGAAGTGGTTCAAGTTGTTCTTGAGAGATCACGAACGTCTTTATCCAATTTATTTAACGATGGAGTCTCTCTCATTAGAGTCCGTAGTGGACGCTCCGAGGATCGCTTGGGACGCTTGTTGGCTACCTTTACTGGCCTAACAGTTCGTTAGTATTCGAGAAATACGTTCTGACATAAATACGAGACATTTGTGGAATTCAGTCACACTAGTGTGTCTGCTCGCCGTAAACATCTACTTAAGCTTAAAGTCGATAAACTTGTCGGCAGATTGTCGCTGACTCAGAGAAGTTAAAGTTGAGATTTAGAGTAGGTATGTGAGGCTTGGCTGGAGCTGCTTTAGATTAGATTACAATTAATGTCACTTTGGATATTGGAAGTTGGTGTCAAAACAAATCTTAGTTCAAGAATCAGTAAATCTTATGATTTAGTTTTAGATTTAGTCTTATGTCGCGAACACTTCTGTTTTCTGTTTGTTTGTGGGAGTATGTTATTGTTATTACTGTTAAGCTTAAAAAACAGTTAATATTAAAATTTGTGTCTTATCAGTCAAATAAAGAGCATGAAGGAATTTCATTACAATTGGTCCTAGAATTACCAAAATAACTTTTACTTAAGGATAATAAATCATTATGTAATATTTATATTCATTGAACTAAAATATTTTGTTCATAAACTCAAATTGTTGCAGTCAAAACACAGTACCCATCTTTTGTTTTGCTATTGGTGCTTGCTATTGCTTCGTGTTTTAGTACAAAAAGAATCACGAAGAAATATTACAAGAATAAAGTTATATCTCAGCGAATATCTCGTGTCGCCGCGTGTTCGTGACAATGTGATATAGACAATGCTTTAGAAAAGGGTGATGCCTCGTTTGGACTGACCGGGCGCCGAACGGGGCGAGTACTGGTTCATATCTGTCCCAACATTATACCCTATAAGTGCTACTGGAACGTGATATCTCATACAATGTAAACGAGCCTCAATAGACAATGCGTTGGAAAAGGGTAAAGCTACATCGTCCTCACGTCCCTGAAATATGATTTCGATAAGTCGGGCGCTATTGGACAGGGTTTCTCTTTTTATAAAAAAAAACTTTATTTTACACGTGCTTTAGTCGCATTATTTATGTCGGGCACTCTGACTTTATACTGAGGACACGATACGACGATTTTTTTAAGTATTTATATAGTAAAAAGGTACGTGATGTATTTTTTAAGATCTAATCAGGTTTCTGAACTTTAAGGAAATCATAGGTTATGTACAATCAACAGCAAAAGTAGATTATCAATATCAGAAATTCAATACTAATGAACGGAGTTCACGTCAGCACTGTGTGGCGTCGAAGTGATACAAAAGTATGTGATTGTAAATTAATTATACCAAACATTTACTACTAGTAAGTACAGTTGCCATATATTCGTGATCAGCTGCGAGTCCAAAAGTTATGAACTCAATTCTTCATCTACCTACTTTTGCTGTTATTCGTATCTTGTTAAAAAATATTCTAATCTAAAATAATCTACTACAAGCTTAAAAAATCTATGTAATGCGGGAGCAAATCTTCTTGTTCATAGAATACCGAAAAGCAGTGTGACATATCGAGAAAGTAACAATAAACAAGTGATTAATTCCGCACCCAACAATATTAATGACAAGGCTAACGATTAACCCATTAACAGCCGAAATACTCAACAATAGAAAAGTATGATATCGAAGAACGTCATTACGGCAGAAGGAATAAGGTTATTAATCACTCGATATGATGCCGGGAAAATAATATCGTCACATGCTCCCGACACCGTGAGATTAACACGTCTATCCTTGGTGTTCCCGATCTCGTACACTAGCAAAAACACGGCCGTGTAGCGTTAGATGAAACATAAGCAGGAAATGTACGGTAAATGAAAGGCCACTAAGCTTCAACTTGCGCCTTGTTTTGATCGATATATGACATTTGATAAATAAAATTCGACACATTGTCTTCTTAAAACTGTATTATAAATTACGTAGTAATTATAAATTATTATTATTAAATAAGTATTAATATTCAGTTAAGGGTGGATTTTACTAAACTTTCATTCTCCGTTTATGGCACATACTTTGGATAAGTATTGTATTTTTGACATAATTATTTGAAATTGACATAAGTATCTGAGTTTGCTCAAATCAACCATGAAGATGATTTACTGATGGAGAATGTGTTAAAGTCTATATCTGCTTGTGCAAAACTTACATAAAGTAAAAATAACTATTTTAATGGAAAACGTAATCCGTAGGTACACAAAGCTAGTGTGCGCATTTTTTTTACATAGGTACCTAATACCATTATATTATTATAGTATGTAAAAAAAATATCATCATATAATTTATAACAATAACTTAAACAAAAAATACCAAGTTGCAATGACTTTTTTATTTAAAGAAACATAATTCGTCAAGCAAAGAGGCTAACAGACTAAGATCACCCTGTATTTGTAATAATCCTGATGTTATACGTATAAGTCGTTATGTTTGTTGACAGCTGAATAATTTTAAGATCAAAACGTTGTTTACTTGACCTTTTTTAGCACTGTTGGATCCGATAGGGATTATCCTTATAATACAGAAAGATAAACATATTTGTTGTGGAATATTTCTCCACTTACCATTATTACAAACAAATACGGTAAATAGAACAGTAGGATTGGTCATTTCATTATTATATTTTGAGTTACTTGAATTCGCGTAATAAATAATTAGCGGATGAGTCAACATTCCCGGAAATCCAAAAAGAGACACTCACCCGGTACTCTTTTGTCTTCTTTGACACAAATCGTGGCTCAGCGCAAATAATGCAATTTTCGAAATATACAATACAGTAAATAAACACGATACAAAAATAAAAATAGAACTCCTTGATATTTCCGACAATTTCCACGTTATTCTACCTTACACAGAAAAATTGTTGACGATTTATCTAAAGGTTTCAAAGTAAGCATTTAAAGGAATAATAATATAATAATATCTTGTTACATTTAAATGAAAGGTAGTCAATAAAACGCTAACGCTTGATAGCGCAGCGCTGCAGTGGGCTATAAATTATATAGGTACAGAATTAGTAAAGAGTCTTAGATTAAGAAAACAATCGAGCAGTCGGGCGGTCATAGTCGAACACTTTTAAGATAAGATTACCAATAAGCCGCGGTGATGTCTAGTCAAAGAACACATTTAAATGGAAACAATGTAATGGGAGCTGCTCTAACGCCCTCGGGACTTGATAAAAGTAGTTTGAGTAGACTTCATACTGTTGTGAATATTTATGAAGGTTCGGATATTGTAACTGGGTGGAACTTCGCTGCAGCCTTCCTATGCAGCGGGTCGCGTTCCCCTATTGTATAGGTATTCCAGCTAAAAGTGGTAAAATACAACGAGTTGCCTCAACAACTTTAGACTTGCATATTTATGAGTGTACTTTCAAAGACTTGAGTGATGAGGAAATAAAAGTAAATAGCCGGTGCAGTGTTGTTTGTAACTTAAAAGAAAGAACAAAATGAAATATCTTATTTTTTATTTATAAATTCTGAAAACATTCAAGCGTTGCATTCGTTGTTATACCGAGATGTAAAACGTAACTTGTTTAAAGAAATTTATGTTGAAATTCAATAGATTCGGAAATTTAGAGCGTAGAGTAAGCCAAGATTGAGTTTGCGAAATCGGCTTTCTATATTTTGAAGTTCCAGTTACTGGAAGGTTGGGTGGTTACATGATTCTCTTCCAGCCAACACTGTTGAAATATAATTCTGTGTATCCTCAATAACGGGTTTTTGTTTATACCTACAATATTTGTGGCTTCAAGGAATAATTCTCAATATTATACAAATTCAATTTGTGACGAAGGTAAGACTGGACAATTACCGTTGTCTAACTTTGTGTTTTATTAATAAAGGTGAATAGGCACAATTTAAATTAGAACGTAATATTAGTTTCGTTTTAGTCACGACAAGTGATGAAGGTTATGAAATATTCTATTCCAGATACGAATATCTATTATAATTGGATTCGAGTTTCACTATAATGATAGAATTAATTCGGCAATCACAATCCGAAGGTCTGTCAAGAAAAATCTTTGTACGCTTCGCGAGTATTCGTTAAGGTGAACGAGTCACCGCGCCGTAATAATTAAGTGACACGATTTTGCAAAAAGTTATAAGCTTGCGAATAAATATATAATATATAAATAAAATATATGTAAATACTTATACGAGGACAAACTAAATCCTACCTTGATAACGTATACAAAATAGATTTCCAATTACGTTTTCGATGAGTGAGTAAGAGATTTTCGTGTTTAGTACAGTAGAATTATTAGCCTTCATTCACAGTATATTTTTGGAGAACTAATAATACTCAACTGTGACGAAATCAAAGTTGAAAAGTGTCCTTTTCCCAGTGTGTTGCCCGTAGAGTGCTCTGCATACGATTGACTTAACTGGAGAGCTATTTTACATTCAAATGGTAGCGTCATCACACAGTCATTTATGTGTATTATTTACAGACAGCCAAAATAAGAGCCTAGTTTTTGAAAATATACACACATACAGCAACCTTCTTCAATACAGCTGGAATATAAGAAATACAGCTTACTGTAACAATATATAACCTACCCACTACTTAATACCCACGTTACTTATTGGAGACAGTTTTTGATCCTACGTTTCGATACTACTTGCATTTAATCAGGAACGCGGTTTTTTTTTTCAATTTCATGTTTTCAGATTATGTAAAATATTAGACACGTTTTTTTACTTTTTTTGTACATGACGAATGTCTACTTAGATACACATCATTTAATTTAAGGAGAAGGCGTTACGTCAGTTTTGGCTACTATTTTCGCCTACGAATGACGTCACAAGCCCTCGCTCGAAAACTTTAACGCACCTTATCTTTGTAAAATTTGATATTTCATTTCATACTTTTAACGCACCCCTAATAAAATAAGACCTTTTTATTTTCGAACTTTTTGCTACACTGGCAAAAGCTCACAAGTGTACTCTCAGATCCTAGAGAAGTTTACAAAAATATCAGCTACGAGACAAAGATTTTAAACGTCATAGAAATAAAAATACTTTATCAACGTCGTTATATTCCTGTATATTAAGTTTGATTCTATATCTTAGAAAACCTAGGTTAGACAAATGTTTGGTTGAATAACTTATTTAGATGTTATTTGCCGATGTACAATAGACTTTTTAAATATATTGCTACGAATTGCTCACTCAAATATATATATATACCTTGTGTACATATTATTATACCTAAATATAACACGGTAATAATATGTTATTCGTACTAATATGGCTATGTAACGGAGTGTGTGGGCATAATGGTGGTGACATTTAAAGCCCACGTTAGACCCACTTTACTAATTAACTCTAATTTAATATACGCCTAACAATTGCGATTTTTGCGATTTTTACACTGCAAGAGTTATAACATTGTTGGATGAAAATATTTAATCAAGAGACGCTTAACATTACGTTTATAATTGCAGCAAATTGAAGAATGAAGCAGGACTTGATATGCAAAAGCGAATTAAACTAAAAAATTGATTTTTAACACCAAGTCCAGATAGATTCAGATTACTATAATTCAACAGTTATTTTTATTCAACCGTTATTTATTTCCGGGGTTTACGCGAATGATAAATCCTGCTATCCTACTAATATCATAAATGTGAAAGTGTGGATGTTTAGATGTTTGTTACTCAATCACGCAAAAAACGGCTAAACTGATTTGGAAGAAATTTGGCATGCAAGTAGCCTTTGACATGAAAAAGAACATAGGCTACCTTTTATCCCGATTCCTTAAGTAGTTTCCGAGGGAAAATTGAAAATCGCGGGCGGAAACTAGTATTTTAATAAAAACTATTTTTTTAACAGGGTCTAATGCAGTTTATTTGATTGTATTTTATGTCGTTTCAACGTCTTTGCAGATGTCATAACCCAACGTGAAAATATACCATGATAAAATCCGTTTAAAAAGTAGATTGGTTTTAACCTAGTTACAATAGCATAATGTATAACATAATGTTATTCCTGGCGTCTTTCTGAAAGAGCAGGCCACAATAATATCGTTTCGATTAACTTCATTAGACACAGAGCTTGCTTTTTGTACCCTTACACCAATGGGGCTATTTACAAAATGACCACACGTATACAATGTTTCAACTAACTGAGTCAGACACTGCCGGAATTGCCTATTGATCGGTATCTAAACGAACTATCCCTAATACGATTGTTTAATGGAATCACGTATAACCTGCCTTCGAGACTATAAATACGACACCTCCTGAGAGACGGACTGTATGTGCAGTGGACAGACGTGATTAATATGAATCGTCATTGTATTACGATAGTGCTCGTCTGGCAGAGGTAATCGGTAAGTCGACGATCAATAGTTTAATTACTTTATTCAATAAACTAAAAGGCTTTGCTTACCTCTTTACCTCTATAAGCATGTAGCTAGAGTAAATAGAGATGTGAATTGTGAGACTGACACTGTTATTTAAATTTTGATGTAAGCATTTACAAAACAATATTGTGTTCGTTCATTATCCGTGTGCAAAGAGTCATTGGACTGGAACTTCGTTTATTTTTTGAACGCGCTAGAGTTTTTTCTGTGTCAATGTTCCCGTTTTACAGACAGTGAAATATTACATACAGAAACGTTCAGTTAGAAACAAATGCTTGCGGGAAGCCGACCCTAACGTAGTTCGAAAAAGGCTAGATAGGCGATGATTTATCTTAAAAATGTTCGACTCAGAATAAAGGATCATGCAGACATACACTAATCCCATTTCCAGAAAAAATATAAGAGTAACTTGTATGAAACTGTAAATTAAAAAATAATAATAAAACGTTATTGGATGCAATTCAAATTTGACCCAAATTCAAACTTGTTTAAAAGTGCAATCACATTTATTAAGGTATCAAAAGTTTAAGGCCATGAATATTAATTGTCCAACGAAAAGTTTTGTTACGTAATTTACTCGGGGGTAATTTTTCTGCCTAAGGATATAAAATTGGCATCAATTAGTCTAAAGCGGTTTAAAAATTTCTTAAACACTTCAGGATTACGGACTTAAATTAGTGCGACTTTAACTTGAATCTTAAATACAGTGTACTTATCGTCGGTTTATATAACGGGGAGGCTTAATAGTTATTATATTAGCTACAGAATGCTGTCTAAATTGTTTAAGTTCTACCACATCATCTGATTCATTTAGAGATTTGTGTAATGTCTTTGTGGTTTCTGAGAGGTTCCTAGAAATATATATATAGTAAATTTGTTAGTTCCAAATAATAATTGCATGTGTTCGAATTTTCTAGAAGCTTAGTATTATGGAGAGACTTCACATTACCCTAATTGATCTCGTATTGCCTTAATTTAACACCAACAAAAGAGTATCTAACAAAGAACAGTGACATTGCGGCCAGCGCAAAGAACGGACAAAAAATAAACGATGGTCGATTATCGCACCCACAAAAGCGCTTTTGGTCTCAACAATGCTAAAAAAACAACAAATAAATTGAATAATAATGCACTCTAGCTAGTTTTTATTCAATTGCAGTACAAGGTACCTATATTAAACGTTCTCTTTTAAGATTTTTCTGAGCGCTGCCACGCAGTCCTCCGTTGCTCCATTAAAACGTGATTGAATAACAGATCGCTACTTTACGCTGGCTACCTTATTTTGAATTCCTTTCATCACATACGAGATGGCCAGTTAAATCGTATAATCACCACTGCACACAGATTTTAAAGATATCACGTACAATATCTGGGGGCATCGACCTCGTTTCAGTAATGACAAGATCGTTTGACTACCTTCCAAATTCACGACGCGTGCGTTACTCTGAAACTTTTTACGATTATTACTACGATTTTTGATCCCCTCTCGTCGACGCTACCACCTTAGACTTTCGACCCTCTAACATTTATTAACCGCTAAATGATAATGGTTGCTCGTGATCAAGAATTTATTCAGTGGGACTTATTAGCCGAATCTCGAGTATAATACATACAGAGCGGCTAGAACAAACACAGACTTGACGTCAAAATAACCCATTGTTTGTATAACAGAGATTGTGTCCCGGTTCTGTGTAAGTAAATATTATACGTATAGATGAAATGATGTTTTCCCTATACCTACAACTTGAATATGAGGTCACATTTATGTATAAGAGTGGAACTAATTTAAATAGTACTTATAAAGACTGGGTCCTAGTCCTCCAGACTGTCATAATTGGATCAAGAAGATTGAAGCAGATTCTCCGCAATTTGGTATTTGAAAGTAATTTTATTTTCAAATATATTAAAAACAATATCGAATCCTAAAACCCGGTCATGTGCGAGCCGGACTTGCGAACGAAGGGTTCCGTACACTTATGTAAATAAATATATGTCGTTTTGGGATAGAGCATGCGTTTCATCAACTTACTTTAAAAGCTCGTAACTTATACATTCTTGAATAAATTATTGTTTTCTGATGTTTACGCGAATGTTAGATATTGAAATTAAACTAGTTAGTTTTGTTTCAATCGTGCAAATCGTTATAATGTACTAATTAGCGGCGAAAGGTTGCCGCGCGGGGCGAGAAACACGGATTCTATAGCCGATATCTAAATAATAGATATTGTTTGGCGAAAATTATGAAATACCCACAAAATTGCACACTGTTGTTGTTTTGTAATGAGTAACATTTAAGGATTCAACTATGTAAGTAACAAAATAACATCGAAATCATTTCAAAATTTCGGTGATTTAGGAAAGTATACCACTTGGTCTAGTTTCCCTCACAATATAAAAAGTTAACTCGAGAGTTTCCTAAGAGAAGTTATCTGCACTACATTCGATATAATACAGAATCGAGAGAATAGTGAAGAGTAAAGTTTGTCGTGGAAAGTTAAACAGTGGTACTTTGTCGCTTGTTCGCTCCGCGACGAGGACCACAAAACCACAATCATTCGCCAACTTCCATATAATGACGTCACTAAAATATTTTTATTAACTTACAGTTCTACATATGAGTGTGTGTATTTTTACATTTGGAACAGTTTTAAATTGCACGCTGGCCGGATACAGTGAAAGTTTCGTACTCCCGACCGGGTATTTTGAATATTGAATGTTTAAAAAATATAAAATTTCGTTTATGGATTGCTAGGGGAAGCCACTTGTCAGCTTTTTATAACCATTTGGCCAGTAAAAGTTTATCTTTTACGCTGCACTTTTATTTATTTTTTTACGTTCGATTTTTAATACATTTGATATTTTTTTGTTTTTTTTTTATTTATTTTGAATGTTGGACATAACTGGGATATATCTTATTATTCAAGCATTAAAACCATTTTTTACATTGTGGATAAATAAATATGCTTAGTTTGCCAATAAACTAGTTTATTTACCTATACTTAGGTTATTTTAAACACAATACCAATAAAAAAAAATGGATACTACTTCATCTAAAAGTAGGATATTTCACCTGTAAGTTAACTAAAATGTCTATAGGTGCACAATTTCAAAACGTACAATAACATTTACGAAATAATACGTTTATCATAAAAAAAGAGGTTAATACTAACACATTGTCAAAAGAAGACAATCCATACAATAGCGTTATAAAAATGTGCGTGAATAAACTAATTTGACAGAATTCGTAATAAAAATTTACATAATGCGAGAAAAGACCACCCCACAAGAAAACACAAACGACGAGAATTTTATTTTCATGCTCACATTTGCGCAATTTGTATACAGAATGTAAATTAGAAAGCGCCTTATTTCAGCCAACGGCGTCAGGTTATTTGGCTCAGTGTCGCGGCCCCGCTTGACGAATAAAAATATAGATACAAATAAAACTCTTAGTCACATTCGTAACCTTTCAAATTGAGCTCCTAATGAAACGTTATGACGTATCTTAATAAAAGACTTTTCTCGTTACTCAGATATTTGTTAAACAACATTATATCAGATTACATTGCAGTGCGTTAATGGCTGCGTCTTATTAAATGTAACCTTCATAATGAAAGAGCTAAAAGAGCGCAATAACAAAAACTAAGTTTTAAAAGTAATAAAGACTACTGTTAAAACAAAATATAATTTAACCCCGAATTTTTATGACAGTCGGTTTGTTTGCACATGTCTCCGTTCAATATTTAAATGATTTGCAATCAACGAGTGAAATATATAATAGTATTACAACGGCGACCACGCAAATAAATATGTTTGTTTCGATATTTGACCAATGATTGCAATCCACTGCAAATGGGAAACACACTGCTAATATTTTTTTGTAGCCACTGGATTCAGCAACGCGATATCTGTCGTTAGGTACTGTTAAAATGGGAAACAGTCAGCGACATTGTATTGAATGTACAAAATCGAATCCGTGTTCCCAGTGGGGTGAATGGAAAAAATGTTTTGTTGCTAACGCCGAGCCGCGTCGCGTCGCGCTGTCCACTGAAAGATTTACAACCCTCCATTACTGCTTCATGTACCCGTACCATCCTACCCGGGAACACTTGCGATTTAGATTAAATTGTCTGTCGTATATTGTTTAACAAAATGTTTAGAGTTTAGTTCGGCGCCTTTGAGATGTCGCCGCGGTAGTTAATCGTTATCTACTAACTTAATTAGTATTTTGTGCCTAAGTTTGCGCATTTCTATTAGGTGCTTTTCTTTATATGTATGTATTTTAAAATAAAAATAAAACTATTTTTTATGGATCATTCAACTAACAAGGGAAATTATGATACTTTTACATACTTTAATAAACTTTAAAAACAATCTTATTAATTAGGACCTTTCGTAAAATCATGTAAAAAATATTTTCAGTTCATAGATTTCTCTATAAGTAATTGAGAAAATTTCAATAACTAGGTTTCAGAATTTATTTCCAACATGTCTTTACTCAAAACGTCCAAATAATTACGGACATAAACTGTTGCTAGTAATTATACACGCTCGCTAATTAAATTGAGATTTAAAACAAATAATTTGCGGTTACTCGCTCAAAATGAATACTAGGTACATATGCCTTGTTCTGCAGTTTCAACGTCGCCGTAATGCCGATAATGCCAACAATTTTATTTAATTAAACATCTCAGTGATCAAATAATTATTACATGTATTAATTATTATTTATGATATCGTTCATTATTACTGATACGCAATACCCGGATTATAAACACTGAAGCCACGGTTTTAATTTGAGAAACATTGCATTTAATTTATGGACGGATTGAATATTAAGTACATTGCAATGCAAAACGTAAAGATATTTTTTTTATGATAATCTATTATTTTTTATATCATCCAATTTATGAATGATTAAATTAGCTTATGTAAGTGAATAAATAATATGAATATTACCTACTTAGTATTTAAAATAATCAAACGCGTAATAACGCTATTATACTATATACACGTTTAAAATATATATGAAGTCTCTTTTTCATTGAGAATGTTGCTTTTAAAACCAAAGTTTATGTATGTATTCAGAATGATATTGTTAAACTTCACGATTAGGTACGAAAACAAAGTTAGGTAACAGATTATTTTGTGTAAACTAAAAATATTTTTATTGAATTCTTTGTGCAACCGAAACCGAATTTGTGCAGAATGTATTGTTACCACCTGAGTCAAATAAAGTAGAATCAAAACTGCAGCCGTGCACTAGTGACAGATTGCAAGTTCCTCGCTTACGAGCGCCTTAGGACCCATTGCCGGCCGTAAACTCTTGCATTACAATATTCGGGGGTGGACATCTGCTATATTCTTCGCCTTTATTCCCAGTTCACACATCGATAAGATATGTAAGGTTTTGATATTTTGTATCAAAAGTTGAACTAGCTAAGTGGTAAGCACTTTTTGTGATATTGCTTTTTCAATTTATGTAAATACTAGCTTCGCTCCGCAGTGTTGTCCGCGTTTTATCAGATATCTATTTTTTGGGTTAAAGTTTAACTAGCCTTTGTGTTAGGGTGCCAGTTACCTTCGTACCATAAATTTCATAAAAATTGGTCAAACTATTAGAGCGTGATGATGTAACAAACATACACACATACTCACAAACTTTTGCCTTTATAATGTTAGTGTAATGACATCTTCACATAATCGTAATAAATAACTATAATTCAAAATGTGAGTGAATTAATAGGAGTAAAATACAAGAAGTCATATTTCGTTCGTCATTTCTCATTCCTCTTTATATGTAGGTATATCCAGGTTATGCTTAGCATATAACCAGTTAGTATTTAAGGCACGCATTATAAGTAATTCAGAATCCATCAAAGAACTAACCGCAGCGACCGCTAAATCAGCATGGTCCATTGCGTAGCTCTAGGACCTTTAAAATTCTATTCATAATAAGAAACAAAATAAGAAAAATGGTAGGTAGAGCTTTATGTTCTAACTCAACACAAAAATAGCTTAGGATTCAGGTTTGTGAACTTTGTTTTAAAGTATGACATGTTTACAAGCAAGAGATCTATGGGATCTGTTACGATTGAAGGAAAGAATATAATTTTAGATCGTTTTATATCGAGCGGGAAAACTAAAATTGAACGGGACAAATAAGACGCCAACGTCTCAACAATATGATGGATAGTAAACAAGAAATGCACTGAACAAAAATAAACTTAGCCAACTTCGTTTTATACGAGAAACGTTGAGAAATATAACCTAAAATATGAAAGCCGGTAGCACTTGATGTTGGTTAAAAATATCTCAAACGAGGAGGTGTCCGGTACAGTTATATTTTTTTTCCTGGTTCGATATAAAGAGGACGAAAAGAGGATTGAAGCGCGTTTTAATCCAAATACAACGTAACGATGTTTTGACTGATGATATTATTTCATTCGTTTTAATGAAAATTTTATATTTTTAATAGAATATATCAAAAACATATTTTGAAAAGCATCAAAATAAAACTGATATAAATTACAAGGTTTAAATATACCAACTTAGGTCAATCACATGTTAGTAACATCAAGTCTTAACAAAATTCTTAGAAGATTTCTAATTAAATAGATTCCGAAATATTTGTCTGAAGAAGAGAATCTAATTCTCTGAAATCAGCATTAACCATTATGAAACAAAAATAGGTTATTTAGGTAGGTATCCTACATTAATAGACGTAGTACTACATTAGATACTAAAGACGTAAAAAATAAAGGTGAATCACAAACTTCTTAAGTAAAACAAAACATGAAGACTATTACATAATGAAAAGGAGTTCGGATTGTGTAGGCCACTCACGCGGCCGGCTCGTTTGTGAAGGTAACAATGTTGAATGGGGAAAGAGTTAAATGGCTGGAGGCCGCTACCGACACTACGCGCAAGTGGCCGCCCGCTTACTACTAGTGCCACTTGTGACCGTGTGCCGCATCTTACAAGATTTTTATACTCTTTGTTTTCAATATTTGATGCTTTACTCTGACAAGATATTTCATTATAGATTTTGTGAACGTGATTAGATTTGCTTAGTGATGGTAGTTTAAGCTTTTCTGATAAAATATTAAACTATCATATTATAAGTAATTCTGTCTGTCTGTGTGTAACGTCATGCCGAAACTACTTGACTACAAAATTACATTTGGTACAGAGATAGAGAGAGAACCTGAGAAAGAATATAGGTTACTTTTTTCAGCGATAACACACGCGGGCGGAGTCGCGAGAACACAGCTAGTATTATATAATAAGAGTATAACAAAGATGCTAAGTTATTAGTCAAATAAGAGATTACTAGTAAAAAGTAAAAAATTATCGTCAACTCTTTTAACTGTAGATTTAGCTTCATAATTTTGCGGTGAAATATTAAAACACAATTTGTATCATACAAAATTCACCAATTTATTTTCACACATCTAAAATTAAACAATGAACCAGATTTCCCGTCCATTAAATATATTTTGAAAGCAAATGAACAAGTAAGGGCCAAATGTCAATTTATTCATTCAGCGTTCGTCGAATAGATAAACACAAATGGAAATGGTCGCAACTAAATCGGATCCAGGTATACACGGGCACAAACAATTGGAGCTTATGGAAATCAGGGTCTGTAGTATTTTACCGGATTAAATATACTAGCAATTAGTGTCCTCCCGGCAATCCCGGCACGCTAGTTATTTATCGCGAGGTCTAAGACTTAATTAAAACATCTTACTTTGAGCTACCCGGAACTGTATGAATCCCTTTGATAGCAAATTAAATTAGGTCAAATTGTCACGGTAATAGTGTGTATAGTTTGGTAAAAGGTGAAGAAAAATGTGGTATCCGTTTTTGTGCTTAAGAGTCTGAATAAGCTTATGCACTATAAACGTTGATGGTATTTACTTAAACTAAAATATATCACAAATGTTTAAAATAATTCCAGCTTTTGTCACGTTGAGTTATCGGAGCAGTCCGGCTAGTTTCGGACTGCTCCGCTTCCGATTGACACCGCCGTCAGGTCATGAGCTCGTGACCCCTGTCGAGCTCGAAACTAGTCGGGCTGGGGACTTATTCTCTAAGTCGGAGTGAACGTGCTGTTACGGGTAGAGCTAAGAGAGGCTTTATCTCTTTCGTTTTCCTATACTTTTAAGTAAAAAATCTGTTAAATAGATGGAACGTATATACTAACATTACCCCGTGTTTAGGCGCCTACAAAATTAGTTAAGAGCATTTAGTGTATAAGTTTATTTTAATTATTAGAATTTCATCAGGCGTTATACGGCCCTGACTTTTTGTAGTTTTGCAATGTCATGAGAGGCAAAAATTAAATCTGCACACTGCACGTTACGATCCTGATTTTTTAATTTCCAAAATTCCTGGGAAGTCCCTATAATCCTAAACATGGTCCATACGAACCGGATTTATATTATCTGCAACTAGCAAAGTTGGAAGAAGCTAAATATTGGATATTTTGGAAATTGGATTTATAAGTACCAGAGTGACGAGGTGAAGAACACATTTTGGAAAAGTGGATTGAAGATTGAGTGAAATAAAACAGAAGTCTTAAACCATAGTGCCAAACCATTATAATATTAATTAAATTCACCCAACACTCATTAATATTAAATCAGGTAATATAAGTTAAGTAGCGATTATAAGAATTAAAAAAGGTTAGTAACAATTATTTTATACATATTTACAAATTATTTACATTTATATACAATCTATTTACAAGGACTATTTACAAAGCAATATTATGTTAAAATAATATTTGTAGAATAAAGTTAACGTGTGCTTAAAATACAGTACAGTAGTGTTAGTGTTAACCTACATTAGTTAGCTTTTTATTGTTAATTTACAAAATATTATTTCTCAACTTTAATATTTAAATTTTATTGTTGCTTTGTTAATCCTTTAAAATATAGATAAGTAATTAATTTGTTTGTTACATTATTCACTAGAATAGTTTACCTTACCTACCTACTTAAGCACGGTAGTTCATTATATTTCGCAGTGATTGTATAATTAGTAACTATTTTAGAACAATTTTTGCTGTCTCATTATTTATTTACGTTAGGTATTTTTGTTACATATAGTTTCGTAATTTAATATTATAACTGTATAATTTTAGGTCTACGACACCCTTCTCTCAAAATGACTGATAATATTAAGGAACTTAAAAAGAAGCGAAGCAGTTATAAAGGGAGATTGACAGTATTTGCAACGTTTTTAAAGAAAGTACAGGAATCCTCAATCAACCCCTCTCAGGTAATGGAGTTGCAGTTGCGGGTCAACAAATTAGATGAGTTTTATAACGAATTTAATGAAATTCAATTACAGTTAGAATGTTTGTGTGACATTGACACTGAAGCACTCGAACGAACCTCAATCGAAACCCAATATTATGAGTTGGTGGCTCAAGCTAAAGTCATGTTAAATACATTCTCAAAAGCTGAGCAAGAGGAAATAAAGTCAACAACTAGTAGTAAGCGTCAATTCGTCAAGTTGCCCACCATTCAATTACCGAAATTTACAGGTTCATATGATAACTGGCTTGAGTTTCGCGATACTTTCACTAGTCTCATTCACGGCAATGACGATATAGACGAGGTAAATAAATTCCACTATTTGAGATCATCACTGACAGGATCTGCTGCTATCGTCATTCAGTCAATCGAGTTCTCTGCTCAAAACTACAATATGGCATGGGAACTTCTTTGTGAGCGATTCGATAACGAAAGGTTATTAATTGAGAATCACGTTACTGCGTTGTTTAATATCGAATCAATCACTAAGGAGTCCTCAACTGCATTGAAAGGCATCGTAGATAACATTAACAAAAATATCAGAGCGTTAAAAACTTTAGGTGAACCTGTTCATAATTGGGACACACTACTTATTTACATTATCAGACAAAAACTAGACACTAAAACATTCCGAGAATGGGAGGAATACAAAGGGCGTATTGATAAATCGAAACGAATCACTTTTGAACAGTTCATTGAGTTTATGCGTAATCGCGCTGATTTAGTAGAAACACTGGAAAAGTCACGTCATTCCACAAACATAAAACAAAACACTAAAATAAAATCCTTTGTAACGACAGAAAACGCCAGTAGTTCCTCATCACGTAGTTGTCCAAAATGTAAAAGTGATCATAACCTCAATTCATGCCCACAGTTTTTATCATTAAGCGTCATCGATAGAATGTCCTTACTGCCTAGCTATAAGGTATGTTATAATTGTTTGCGTCACGGTCACTATCCCAACAATTGTAAGAAATCAGGGTGCAAAATATGTAAGCGCAAGCACCACACGCTCATTCATAACGCAGATTATAAACCTGTTTCAAGCAAATCTAGTACGACTGATAACGCTAACACTGAGTCATCCTCCACTATTGACACAAACAATGGTAATCACGTGGCGCTCTCCGCTAATATCTCCGAACATTCGCATACGAGCAGCACAGGGAACATTCTATTGTCAACTGCGCTAATTAGGTGCTATGATGTTAATAATAAAGAACACATCGCTCGAGCGCTTCTCGACTCTGGTAGTTCGGCTTGTTTAATGACGGAGAATTTATTTAATAAGTTACAGTTGCCTTATTTGAACACAAACAAATCTATACAAGGTATAAATAATTCTCTGTCGCATATTAAAAAAATGTGTCGTGTGCACATTAAATCGTTGCATGAATCTTACTCAAACGATTTAACTTGTTTTGTCTTACCCACAATTACTGATAGTGTTCCCGCTAGACAGGTACATGTAAATATACCCACAAATATTAATTTAGCTGATCCGTATTTTCACACACCGGCTTCTATTGATATTATTATAGGTGCCGACGTATTCTGGAGCTTATTAGGATCGGATAAAGTTTTATTAGGTGATGGGAAACCAACACTTTATCAAACTAGGCTAGGTTGGCTAGTTTGTGGCCCAATTAACGGCGGCTATAATTCATTTAAAAATTCAATTAAATGTCATTTTAGTAATGATTACTACGAAAGTTCTTCCAGTTCGAATGAGTTAGTTGACATCCGAAACCAATTGACGCGTTTCTGGCAGCTCGAAGAAGTTGGCCATGATGCATCAACTTATTCAGCTGAGGAGAAAATGTGTGAAGATCACTTTACAAAGAACACGACGCGCCTGTCAGATGGCCGTTTTTGCGTGAGGATACCGTTGAAAGAATCTTCGGATAGTTTAGGCGATTCATATCATCGTGCGACGCGATGTTTTCTGTCACTGGAGCGCAGAAATCTCAGCCACCCTCCGCTTGATAAAATGTACAAAGACTTCATGAATGAGTACATTTCTTTAGGTCATATGTCAAAGTGGCACATTAATGAAAATCTGCGGTCATATTTTATTCCTCATCACGGAATCCTGCGCGAAAGCAGTAGCACAACTAAGTTACGTGTTGTATTTAATGCTAGTGCACCCACCACGTCTGGAATTTCGTTAAATGCAATACAAATGGTGGGGCCTACCGTTCAAGACGATTTGACTGCAATCCTTCTTAGATTTAGAATGCATAAGTACGTCCTCTCTGCTGACGTAGAGAAAATGTACAGGCAGGTGTCTGTACATCCTTCAGATAGGCACCTGCAGCAAATAATTTGGCGTGATGATGTTAATAGCACTTTTAAAACATACCAATTAAACACGGTCACGTACGGTACAGCTAGTGCACCATTTCTCGCGACTAGGTGCATCAAGCAAATCGGTCTTGAATGCCAGGATCAAAAGGTAGCTGAAGTTATTCTTCATGACTTTTATGTAGATGACCTATTGACCGGTGCCGATGTGTATGAGGAAGCTCACATGTTGCGTCATAAGGTAACCGAGGCTCTTGCTTCTGCTTGCATGCCGTTGAGGAAGTGGAAATCGAACGAGCCCACTCTACTCTCAGAACCAACTGATGAGTCTTGTTTCGACTTCCACAATGTAGGTGATGCCTGCAATAAAACACTAGGTCTCAGTTGGCGAACTGACACAGACGATCTAATTTTTCCTATACGTGTTCCAACCTGCATAGTTAACACTAAGCGTGGCATGTTAGCAGTAATTGCACAAATATATGATCCCTTAGGGTTGTTAGCACCCTGTGTCGTGAGCATGAAGATGTTGCTTCAAAACCTGTGGCTAGACAAGCTAGATTGGGACGACCAGTTATCACCTGACGTGACAGCAAAATGGGCGAATATAATAAAAAAATTACCTTGCATTCACAACTTGCGGGTAGCACGTCGTGTGGTTTGTGACGCATACAAACAACTCGAATTTCATATTTTTACCGACGCTTCAGAGCGAGCATATGGCGCTTGTTTATATATTCGCAGTATAAATGAGCAGGGTGACGTCGATGTACGATTATTAACAGCCAAAAGTCGCATCGCTCCTCTTAAACCGTTGACTATACCGCGATTGGAGCTCTGTGCAGCTGTACTTGGTGCACGTTTATATAAAAAAGTTGCTAGTCACCTTCACATTAAACCGTCTAATATTGTTTTTTGGACCGACTCCATGATAGTGTTAGGTTGGCTAAAAATGTTGCCAATAAAATTAAACACTTTTGTCCGTAACCGTGTTGCCGAAGTGTTAGAAATATCCGGTACATGTATGTGGAGACATGTGTCGACCCACGACAATCCAGCTGATTTAATAACACGCGGAGTGGAACCTAACGCTATGCAATCACTGGACTTGTGGTGGTTCGGTCCATGTTTCTTAAAATATGACAGCACTACATGGCCACCCACTTCTATGAATAAACCAAATTTACCAGACATTAAAACTGATATTTTAGTTAATTTAGCCCAAGATGCCACTAAAGATTTGTCTAATGGAATAATCGAGTTTAATCGATTTTCAAATTTTAATCGATTACTTCGATCTGTTTGTTATGTTTTAAGATTTATCAACATTTGTAAAAAACGTTCATCGCTTACGTTTTATTTTACTGCTAATGAACTAGAAGATGCGTTAAATTTTACTATTATTCAGTCGCAAAAGGAGTCTTTTCCTGAATATAATTTATTATTAGAAAACAAACAATTACCTCATAAAAATAGTTTATTAAGTTTAAATGTATTCTTAGATCACAACAAAATTATTCGCTTAGGTGGTAGGTTACACAATTCAGAATATTCATTCTCGAAAAAACATCCAATATTATTACAGTCCACTCATCCTTTTGTTAAACTTTTATTTAAATTTGAGCATCTTAGATTAATGCATGCAGGTCCTCAATTATTATTAAGTACAATTAGAGAGACCTACTGGCCACTCGGTGGTCGCAACTTAGCCAGAGCCTGTTATCGTCAGTGCGTTCGGTGTCAGCGACTAAAGCCACACACAATTGCTCCTCAAATGGGTAATCTTCCACTGAGCAGACTCTCACCAGCCGACTTTCCCTTTCAAAACGTAGGCGTTGACTACGCAGGTCCTATTACCTCGGCTAGTCGTCAAGGTCGTGGTTGTAGATTGGTGAAGGTATATATTGTCCTTTTCGTGTGCTTCACCACAAAGGCCATTCATTTAGAGTTGGTGGGTGACTTGACGAGCAATAATTATTTACAGGCTTTACGTAGGTTCATGTCTCGGAGAGGGAAACCTCTCAACATTTATTCCGATAACGGAACTTCATTTGTAGGAGCCTACAATGAAATAGCTGATTTTTTGAAACGCAACTGTGACTCCTTATCTGATAGTGTAGCTCAGAATGGTATACACTTCCATTTTATACCTGCTTACGCTCCGCATTTTGGTGGTCTGTGGGAGGCGGGTGTCAAGTCGACCAAGTTTCATTTGTCTCGAGTGTTGGGCAATTGTAATTTAACATACGAAGACCTCAACTCCGTTTTAATACAAATTGAAGGCATTTTAAACTCTCGACCACTCACACCGCTATCGTCGAATCCAGAAGACCTGTTGCCTCTCACTCCCGGTCACTTTTTAGTCGGACGTCCTCTCACCTCTCTTCCTGTAAAGGATATCCGGGATCACTCCACTCCTCACTTGACGCGCCATCAACGCCTTGAACAGTTGCGGCAGCATTTCTGGACGAGATGGAGCAAGGAGTATGTCTCAGAGCTGCAACAGCGTGTGAAGTGGCGGACCGGCAACGACAGCCTCAATCTGGACTCCCTCGTTGTGATAAAGGAGGATAGTCAGCCACCCATGAAGTGGAAGTTGGGCCGCGTTGTTGCTCTTCATCCTGGCACAGACGGCATAAGCAGAGTAGCCGACATCCGGACTTCAACTGGAACTATCAGAAGGGCATTCTCCAAGATCTGTCCTTTATTGGAAAACAGCTGTTGAAAGGCAAGCTTTCAACGGCCGGCGGCATGTTTAGGCGCCTACAAAATTAGTTAAGAGCATTTAGTGTATAAGTTTATTTTAATTATTAGAATTTCATCAGGCGTTATACGGCCCTGACTTTTTGTAGTTTTGCAATGTCATGAGAGGCAAAAATTAAATCTGCACACTGCACGTTACGATCCTGATTTTTTAATTTCCAAAATTCCTGGGAAGTCCCTATAATCCTAAACATGGTCCATACGAACCGGATTTATATTATCTGCAACTAGCAAAGTTGGAAGAAGCTAAATATTGGATATTTTGGAAATTGGATTTATAAGTACCAGAGTGACGAGGTGAAGAACACATTTTGGAAAAGTGGATTGAAGATTGAGTGAAATAAAACAGAAGTCTTAAACCATAGTGCCAAACCATTATAATATTAATTAAATTCACCCAACACTCATTAATATTAAATCAGGTAATATAAGTTAAGTAGCGATTATAAGAATTAAAAAAGGTTAGTAACAATTATTTTATACATATTTACAAATTATTTACATTTATATACAATCTATTTACAAGGACTATTTACAAAGCAATATTATGTTAAAATAATATTTGTAGAATAAAGTTAACGTGTGCTTAAAATACAGTACAGTAGTGTTAGTGTTAACCTACATTAGTTAGCTTTTTATTGTTAATTTACAAAATATTATTTCTCAACTTTAATATTTAAATTTTATTGTTGCTTTGTTAATCCTTTAAAATATATACTCCTAGATTACAAAAAAGATTTAGCGACCTAGGATTCTTGAACTGTAATCTGCGTTATGCCACGTTATGTTTTGTTTGCACTTATAGAATATTCCCCCTGCCCCAATTTTTACACTTAGAGAATAACCCCCTTTTTTTTTTTTTTTTTTTTTAAACTGGGAAAAAATGCATTACGCATATCCCCCTCATGGGGGAATGAGGGGGGTTATGTGGGACTCCCCGGACTGACCCGGTATACCCACTAAAATAACCCAGCAGTATTCCCGCATCGTCTGAGTGGAAGGGGACTGGGAAACCGGCGCAGCCTTTACGTCCAGTCCGCCTCCGACGATCGCTCGCCCTCACGGCGAGCCCTTCATGCCCTCCCCGTGTGGGGGGGAATACCCGACGAGGGTGGTGTCGAGTGCAATGCGGGCGAGGGCGCCCCCGCACCTATCGCTCGCCTGTCACCACCATGAGGTGGGAGAAGATGACGTCCTCTCCGGCCTCTTCTTCGTCTTCGAAGCGGCGCAGCGAGAGGATCGTTCTCCCGCGCACGCTCCGCCGCCTCCTTTCGCGAAATGACGTCCTCGCAAAAAGAGGCGAGAGAATAACCCCCTGCCCCGATAACTCAACTTGAGTAAAGCCGGTATAATTAAAAAAATAGATAATATATTTGCACGAAAGTTATTATAAGTACAATAAAACACTATTTGAGATATGTAATTGTGAACTAAGATTTTGTATGGTTCCATAACGCCAATATCTTTTGCAATTAGAAACATTGCTAAGCAAATCTGTAATTATAAAAAGTTATTCTTTATGTTTTAAATTATTGGTAATATTAATGAATAAATAAGTAGTTGTAGACTACGTAGTTACTAAGTAGATATTATTTAATGTATCAACATCAGAATATGCATGTACGACTACAATAACTCTTGCTTTGATTCACAATGAAAATTTAATTAATTACGCATATCATCCGTGCAAATTAATAAACAAATTTTGTGTGCATATTACTAACCTAATTGTTTCATATGATTGACATCCTTTAGCTATCGCGTAATGAAATAACAATGTAATGTGAGGTTGAACATGACGCCAGTTTATAGAATGAAGATGAAAACCTCTCTCTCTCATTAAATATAAAATAATGCACATTTAGGTATTATTACGGCAAAACGTAGCCTTTTGTCTTACTCGATAAATGAGCTATCTAATAATGAAAATGATCCTGAGATTAGTGCGTTCAACCGAACAAACAAACTCTCCAGCTTTATAATATTAAGTATAGATATGAATTTATTGTCTTTGTTTGTTTTTTGGGAACCTTACAATCATTTAGTGGCTAAAAGCTGACTATCACATTAGCGGTTGACGTGAAGTACCTATCGTTAATTATATAATAAATAGGGTTGAATGGGCCATATATTTACTTAATTTCTATAAATTATTTCGCTCATGTGTTTCGTACTTTTTACATCTGTCTGACGCGTAGTTTTTTTTTAAGATATACCTTGTTATGAAATATGTTGAGCATAATTTAATTTCTCCGGTGTTAAAATTAGTAACTGCCAACTGAAACTTCAACAATTCTGTAAGACCAGAGGGCAAAACGCGCTACTATACCTACGTGATAACTGCAAGTATGACGGAATCGATATACGAAATAGGCCTTGCAAAAGATGTTCTTAATTCCTTACTTTTTTTTTAAACATATACCAGCTATGTGGGAACATTACTAGTATTCTTGCAACCCCTCGTGCTAAACTAAGAAGCTTGTGCTACGAGTGGGTTCAGGTCGGTAGTATGATGTGTGGGATTCGAACCCGCAACCACACGATAGCAAGTCCGACGCCCTAGCCATTAGGCTACCGTCGCTAGAAAAAACTTAAAGACTTCCAGACTAAGAAACTGCAAGACGTTGCGGTTTAAAAGTATTAATGTAAACCTATTCAAGCTTTAAAAAATATGAAAAGAAAACTTTATACTGGCTGAATTAAAATTAAAAGTCAAGAGCAACAGACATTAGCATTACTTTAATCACTATCGGGGGACGTCGGATCTTCGCGGCTTTGACTGTGCAGCCCAACTGTAGGTGGAACCGGTTCAAATAGAAATTTGAATTAAAACTCCTTTATAAAGACTGCCCTCAGGATTTGAGGTGGTCTTCATTAAACCACACGCCATTTATCTCAAGCTAGCTTTTGCTCGCGGCTTCGCCCGCGTTGGCGTCAGTTACCACGGCAAATTAACTATTAAAATCAAATCAAATTAGCCTATAGCCTTCCTCAATACGTGGGCTATCTAACAGTGAAATATTTCAAATCGGACCAGTAATTCCTGAGATTAGCGCGTTCAAACAAACAAACAAACTCTTCAGCTTTATAATATTATATTAAAAGAATTTTACGCCATGCTTTATCAATTACTGAAATATTATTTAAACTATTGAAACCAAGATTTCAGCTCAAACTGAATTTATATTCGTATTCATCAATCTTTATTTATTTGTATTATTTATTTAGTATTACTTAGTAGTTGTATAAAATTATTCTGGAACGTAGACCTTAATTGAAAATATCTATAGCAACTTTATTGCAGGCGAAACCGCAAGTCACGGCAATCTCGCCCTATTGAATAGGTATGAAGGCTTAAGCTTTTAAATTATAACTTTGAAGCAAAGTTTATCAACGTTTTATTATCATAATTGGTCCTCTTTGCGCATTGAATTATAATCGTTTCATAATAATCCTTTGAAGAATGTTATTTCTAAATTCTTGAAATTAAGTAGAATTTAAAGCCCTTAGAAGTTATGTTTTGATACTATTCGCACCACTTATCTCTTTTGTAGGTCTACTATGATATTGTAGGCTACATTAGAAATTATTTTACTATGTATATATCTATGAAGTCTATAGTTTTAATTAAAATCTTTTGATTGACATTAAATCACAGTTTTACTTAGTTTCTATTTATTTTTATGCTAATTAAACGACGAAAATTATTTGTTTTGGGAACGTCAATGTTATAAGTTTGTTTTGCAAAATTATACGCATTGAGTTTAAAAACATGTACTTATTAAGAATTTAACAATGTTAAGCTCACTGCCTACCTGAAAGACATTTTTATTTCCTTTATTTGTTATTTTAAAAGTAAAGTTTAAACAAAATTGAAAACAAGTATATAACAAGTGCTATTATTATAAGTCCATACTCCATGTTACGTATAAAATATTAAAACCATAAGTAACATAATATTTCAAATGTTATTTTCTATTTTACATAATTCTAATAATAATTGAACGTAAAATTATAACGTACGTTTAGCTTAAGTATATAAAATATTGTTTTAAAAAAGTTAGATACTTTAATATGTTACATTTACGCTAATAATCAAATCGAATTCTAACCGCTGATGCGATCTTGAATGTAATATTTTATTTTACGTGACATGCGCTTCACAGTTGGCCAATCCATATTGGTAATGGAAACTAATGGATGAGAATACGGGTTAAAAAGAAAAAACGCTGACAAGGAATTGTCTTAGTCTTACTGCTTTCTAGAAGAGCGGATTTCTTAAATTTTGTTAAGGTTTAGTTACTAAATTTAGACTTAAGTTCCTTAATATTTAATTCTAAAACACCACGATATAATAATCTCATAATTCGTAGATTGAAGTTTTTATGAACAAGTAGATGTATCTCTATCTATATATAGATAGAGATCTATATATAATTATGTAGTATGATCTTATGTTGCCGGCATCGCCAACCTACAATAATAATAATAATGCTTTATTTTCTTATTAACGTGTACAATAAATAATTTATTTTTATTAATAACATACTTATTGCTCTGTTAAAGTATCAAATGCTAGTTCAAATGTTGATACCAATATCCTACCAGAAGACCAGCATTGCAGTTGACATATGATATTCATACGAAAGCTGAGACTGACTTGCTCCAAGCCAGTGATATATCTTGGCGTAGACTTGCCTGCGGCGTCGTGTAACCTGTGTATGCTGCATCGATCAACCGATACGATCGCAATAAATCACTACACACGTTCAAATTGCTATATATTGATAAAAAAAGAAGCATTATCTTTATGGTTTTATGGTAAAATTATTGGATTCGTATTATTAGAAAACTTACAAAGTGCAACAGTAGTGATTCAATGAGAGTCGTTCATATTTTAACTACAAAGAATAAAGTGAATATTAGTATCTATAAAACAAAACACAAAAAACTTCGTAAAATCATGAAGACATTTTCTTTGTCTTCATCCAATAAGGAACATTGAATCTTCCGACTCAACGTAACACGCCTTGCAAATTACTATGCACGTATCTTTTTACAATGTACATAGCCCGTAGATAATGACGTTGGTAATTACTTAAGGTTGTCAAGTGAAACAAATTAGGACAATTGAGGTCAACGAATGGACACCTATTAAAAAACAGAGCACAAAAGCGCACGCTGGTCAGCCAGCCCACAAGTATACATAAGGCAACATAATTGTAGTATGCAGTCGCAAATTTGTTAATTGTAGCAGGAACAACGTAACCGGCACGTGACTGTAATACGTTCCAAACAAAAGTGCCTACTATGTTCCATTATAATTTACGACGAATCCCGGTGTTGTTTTGCAGCCAGCTGATATCGGCTAATTGTTGTAAGAGCTTGTAGCGAAGAAAATATTATAATCTTAAGTATTCTTGGGTACTAATGGTGAATAAAGAGGGTATAAACTATATTGTTTTCATAAACCTATTTTTACTAAAGCTTTTCTTAGAACGTGGTTAAAACTGTTAGCAGATTTATAGATTTTTATATTTGTCAACGTTGTAGATTTATACTATTTGTCAGACCGTCCGACTAAATAATGTGGATTTGAGGAAATATGTAATGAAATATGTAAGAAGACTAAAACAAAGTTAACTTTTAAAGCACTTCGTTTAAGCATTTGGTGTAATAAAATTATTAGTTACTAAATCATAATTGTAAAAGGAGATAATCTCCAGATGTTATATTTCCATTCATAAAATGGAAACTATAAAATATTACTTTAAAAGATCAAATTTTCTTTTTCGTAACAGTAATTGAAATAAATGTGCTTAGGTGTTTAATGTAAAGGAATAAAAACTGTTTTTCTGGGGAGAAAGTAACAATGCCGACCTGGCATTCAGCCAAAGCTAAATTAGATAATGGAGTTTGCGTGCAAAAATATAGGAAAGCGAGAACAAAGACAAATGGGGTCGACTGTGACTCTGAAATGGTGAAATAAAATAACACGGGGAAGATTGAGGTTGGAGTCCGTACGGGCGAGCCTCATGTCGTCACGTGCTTCAAACGTGGTCACACAGAAACCGATATTGCAACTAAATGGAATAAGTTCCTTTTTAACAAGCTTTTGTGTTTTTTGCGGAGCGAGTGAAAAAATGCACGAACTTGCCGCAGTTTGGAAACTTTGTCGAGTTTATTTTGAAGACTCCCTCGTGTCACACTTGAGTGTAACGTGTGATGTTGCATTTTATAAAATGCAGAGCATGATGCATCTAAAGAATAAATTTGAAGTTTCTAACACGGAACGACTTGACGATAAGATATTAAATCCCGAAATTTATTTTTTAAGAAACAGTAGTTTAAAATATTAAAAGTTTTTGTTGATACCAGAAACTTTGTTGAAATCGGGAGGCCTTCATGAGTTTATCAAACAGCAAAACATTTTATAATGTTTCCGCGAAAAGTTTTGTAATATTTTTTTCCCTTTCAACTCTTCTCGGTACTTTGTAAAAATAGTTAGCGTAATTTCTTATTAAATTCGTGATTTGATACTATGTTGACTGAGTTATAAGGTTTTATACATGCACGGGATAAAACCGACCGGACTAAATAATAACGTCGTGATGCTGGCAACGATGATTTATTATATCGCTTTCCTCGACCGCCCGAATGAACCACATGAAAAATGATCTCGGTTATTGCTAGCAGCAACTCTGCAGTTGACGCTTTGTTTAAGCACAAATGACTCCCACTATGAAGTTGTTATTTCGTCCGACTTATGTTTTTACCAGATTGTGAACGAATGGCAGGCCTGCCTGTCGCGTTGTCACCCTCTAGTTTTCGCCACACTATGATAAATCGTCTCGCACAGACTTGCTGGTTTAGCTGTATTGTTTGCCTTCAAAGCAACCTTATTTCAAATGTATATGAAGCCGTATATTTTTTAATGAAATTTCAAATATAATAAGAAAGGCAGTTCACTTATATAAAAAAGAAATGAATAAATAAATTATTAAAGAATTAGATATATATATGTATGAAACTTCTTTGAACAGGTACTTCATGTCGTAGTGAAAAAAATGTCACATTTAAACAATTAACAATAAAATATTTCAGAGACAGAATTCGGTTTCTGTGACCACTTAACATTGCCATTATAAACTTCTAACAATGGACCGCGGTATACATAGCTAGTATTTATTTGAAGTAAATCAGTGACGGAGTCGAAAATGCTGCTTTCTTGTGGCTAGACCTTTTAATTGTCACTTCACTTTAAACGGGGAGTGCGAAACGGTTGTGATAAGGGTTTCTTTTCTCGTCGGTGCCGGAAATTAATTGTCACCGAACGGAAAATAGGGCGAAAGTCCAATTAATTATTAGTCACTTCATTTATTTAACCCGCCTGCGCAGAGCTTCTTTCTGATATTAATGTCTAAGTGCCAGACTAATCTTAAGTCGCCCCTTAAAAATAAGGCTCGATTTTTTCCTTCCCTAATTTCGTCATGAATTCCAAGCCCGAACATTTCCGTGCTTAAAAGCTTTTTTACAAATTCAAGTACTTGTAGATGTCACTCTTGCATAAAAAAGTTCTTTTGCTTTTGACTTTAGAGGGTTTCATCCATCTATTCAAGAGGAAAAAATATCATTTTCAGATTGGAACTGCTTAGCCAGCCTAGGCGAAAAAAACTATTTCGTCTGTTTTTAGTTTATCTTTCAATACGTAGCTATCTAATACAGTACGACCTACAAACTTAACGTAATCTAGATAACGCAGTGTCCACAATTACATGTATAATACCGGCCTATAAACGTCCCGCTGCTGGGCACAGGCCTCTTCCCATATAGAGAAGGAATGAGCATGGGTCACCACGCTTGCTCATTGCGGGTTGGCGATTTCAGATTCCTATTTTTGGAATTCAGGTTTCCTCACGATCTTTTCCTTCACCGTAAGTCAATGATGTCTTAGAATGATTAAGAAAGGATATAATAAAATAACTTTGAAAAAGTCATATTGGTACTTGACTGGGTTCGAACCTGCAACCATGTGCATGCGAATCCGTTCATTGAACCGCTAGACCACCACGACACATCATAACATCATATCTATTAAAATAAAAAGGCCTTAATGCTTTTTGTGTCTAAATAAAAGTTCTGCCTAAAATTGGAAAAAGTTTGAATGAAGTGACTTAGGTAACTCGCGGCGTTTTGCGCCGTCAGCTGCCATGATCCCACCGCCTCCCTAATGTTACAAAATAAAAAATAATATTTATTTATAGGTAGATATCAAAGAACAACGTGGTATGGAAAAAAGTTCGTCTAAAATCAATGCTGCGGGAGTTTTAAAAACTTTTTTAGAAAGTTAGTATTAACTTTGTGCTGCCATGAGGCTTTTAGTGTTCTGTTTTGTCACCGTGACTACGCAAATACTATGTAGAGTAATTTTCGCCAGGAATTAGATTTAAAATTTTCAGGGCAAGTAAAAGTAAAAAAATAATATTTTTTATTTATTAATAGGTAGGGGAAAAGCGTATCCATTGCTAACATTTTTTCAATAATATTATAGGAATACTAACTTAATGTTGTGGTTGTGGCAACATTAATTGTCATGAACTAAGTATCTTAGTCGAAAATAAGTTAATTAGTTTTAGGAACCATCTGAGCTGAAATTACTTACCCCAACTGTTTGTAGCAAACGTAGAATGATGATTGCTATGTGAATGGGAGCCGCAAGATAAGACACTTTATTTGTTTTCATTTGGTTCCTAATATTTACACAAATGCACGTATTCGACCGCGACGTCGAGTCTGCGAAGTTAGCAAACAAATGACATTAGCATTGCCTTAATCGACACCGCGGGAGCTGTACGGGCGGTCTACACTCAGTGTGTCGAGCTCACTCTACGAGCAATTTTCTTGTTTTGACAATTCCACACAATTTGAATACTACCATCAGTATTCAGCACCAACGCCAGTGATTATTTAAATTTTGTACCTCAACGCAAACAGAAAGCTAATCTCTTTTGTTTGACAATTAATTTGGCAACTCGTTTTGTTGCGTAGTACAGAATCTTATTATAATCCCGAAATGACAAGCACCTCCTTGATTGTCCAAGAAAGAAAGGAAAACAAAATAATATTACTGTTAAGTTCGTTTGAATGGGATCTGTTTTGACTTGAAAGAAACGCTCTGAATAAAAGTCTACGTTTATTTCGTCGTCTCAATTACATTGTTCAGGAATGAACGTGCTATCGTGTATGTAACAATTTATTTCAACTACCGGAAGACACAATTCTTGATAAAGCGTTATATTACAATTTCGCAATGGAGATTGTTTTAAATGAAGGCAATGAGACCACCGGCACTACGGCGCACGCTGCATGCGCGCCCCACTTTATTGGAGTAAAGGAAACATTTATTACATGTTAAGAGCCCCTTTATGTCTATACCGTTGCCAAGGACCTAATAGAGTATAAATGTACGCGGAATGAGAGTACCGACGGAGCTCATGTTACCCCAGTAACGGACTCTTAAACTGGCATACAGACCTTTCGCGCCACACTTAAATGAATAGAAAATATTTATACATGGGAAAAAAGCCCTCAATCGCAATGTTCAGAAACAGCAATATCAATGAATTTTATATTTTGTGACTTGAGTATCTACTTCCAATACTTTTGGGAAATTCGTCCCCTTCAGAGGTAGTCCTCAGCCGTTGGGGTACCATTATTGGATTCTGGCATCTGTGCATGTAAACTTTGTTTACGAATGAAAAGTTAGAACTGATTTAAATCCGCCCCTCTTCCAATGTATTTTTAACTTAAGCGTCGTTTCTATGTATACCTATTAATAAAACAATGACGTCAGTGTAACAGTAAAAGGGAAATAGAGACGTAATACTGCTCACGCACTGAAGAAGTGTTGTTTTACACCCACGACTCGCCTACGACATAATTCGTCATAGAGTGCTCGAAATGCCAATTAAAAAGTTTGTTTCCAAAACCATGACTGTTACGGAAACCCTTCAAAAACATTTCACGTGATGTCATTAAACCTTTTATTTTTAAGCCTATTATAAATTATTTTTTTCTATGAATCACGATGTTTTTTTTAATTTAATAATGCTCAACATAAATTTCAAAGAGTTAAATAATGTAACTGTTATCCAACTGGGAATGTTGATGAGGTAATTGTTATGTAAATTATGACATAAACTATTATGTTCCGCCAGTACCTTAGGAAGGAGCTTACTGACGGCCGCCTGGGCTTTAGCGCCGTCTATAAATAAGGCTACACTGTCCAAATATCCAGCGACCAACTAATTGCCACAACTTAATCCACTAGAATAAAATGGGGCGAAATTAAACAAGTCACGTTACTAGCAAGTGATTTAAATATACGCTTTCTTTTGTTTTATTGAAATCTCAGCGGCAAGCCACGTCTATTAGTGGTTAATGAAAACAAACGCTGCTTTATTACGTATACCGACGTGTGTTATTAAAGTAATGTCATGGCTGAAATGCGCATTTTACTTCAAGCACTTTATTATTGACGAAGACCTTTTGTAGTGTGCTTTTTGATTTAATTAGATTACGTTTCAGTATACCGTGCAAAGTTTAAGAATAAGAGCTGGATTTTCCACTTCAGATTGCAAATGCCTCGTGGCATTGGAAAATGAAGTTTTGTTGTACAATATGTATCTACGGAAATTGTTTTTAATAGGTCTCGGCTCTATTAAGTATGTACCTAAACAAATGCATTATAATATGTAAAAAGTACTGGCACTTAAAAACCTTTGATCCAAATCTTGATTCTAATTCATTTCTCGAGTGCTGGAGCTGCCTGCAAAATGTCTGAAGAGCCATCATTGATGCAACAGGATATAAATATCTCACTTACCCTAAATAATCTATTACATCCATTGACATCTGTATTCGTACTAAGTCGTAGATATTTTAGATTCGTAGCAGGAAAATCGGAGCCCCCTGTGGTTAGGCAGACGCGCGCCCCGGGCAGTGGCCACGCTATAAATACGAGCGGGCGCCCGCTCCGATTAATCACGGATACCACCTGCGTCTGCTACACCTGAGAGGCCAAAGCAAAAACATTATGCCAGATTAGTGACGTCACTATACTAATATCCTCCTTGTTTCTGCCTTTGCTGAGTTTTTAGTTTTGTGTTTGGGATTTTGGTTTTTGTGCTTGTAAGCTTGTTATTTAGGCTTTGGTAGGAACTTAATACGATGATTTTTGCGACGAATGAAATACTTCATTACAGATTTTATTCAAAAGTAATAAAATATGGAACGTGAAAACAAATTTAATTCTACATTTTAATGAGCTTATGAGACAGGTTTTATTTATGTAAACTAAGAATTTTAAATCTAGCCCAGTGTGCCTTTTCCAGTAAATCTTATAGATTACTACCAATCGGCAACAACTTAACGTCCCTTGGGGTAGGTCGACATTTTGTTTGACCTCCGAGAACATCGGTTCGTGTTCTTACATGTCAGTTTTAACCTACATACTACACAGGCCAAGTAGTGGTTAAGTTAAAAATAAAAACAGTGCAAGCTTAATATCGAAAGAAATTTTAAAGGAAGTCCTATCAAAATACGTATCGTGGGTTAGTTGCAATTGCATGCTCGGTTGGTTTCCGGGGTGGAGAATGGAGTCTTGATGGTTCTAGACGGTAAAATCCAGCCTGCCTAATGTCCATTCTATCTTCCTTTCAGAAAGAGTTCATGAACAGGTCCAATGGGTCTCCAAAAAGGCTACATTCAACTTAGTAAAACTTACTTTTTCATTTAGTAAAGCTAGCAAACTATGTATTTATAGACACAGCACAAAACGACCAATTGGAATCTGCCAGTCAGAATGCGATAACTTAATATGTCGAGGTGTTGCGGACGTTTCAAGAATCATAGGCTCAATTTATTAACGTCACTCGTGGTGGCTCAGTATAACACAGACCTGCCATTTATGGCTTGCAGCAGTTAAGTTTAGAATGTGTTGCTGTTTAAACAGTATTGTATATTATTTAGTAGTTTAAGTTATTACAATTCGAATTGTTTCACTCGTTGTCTATAAAAAAATGTTCATTCGAAAAACGTAAGACATTTATTTTATTAAACTGTTGGCAATCCTAACAATAAAATTTTGATACTGGCAATTATATTTGGTTTTTTATTATTTGTCTCAAATACGAACCAGCACGAATTATGCTTTTTATAATTATTTTTTGTCAATAAACCATATTTAAATAAACAAACAACGAAAAATGTTACGTTGGAAATGTTGAAAGTTGTAAAACTAACATTTATATATTTTATTTTTGCCGCCGTCTTCTGAGTATCACAGTGAGACTGATGGTATGTCTGAGCATACAATTTTAAAACGGTCGATGTACGGTGCTCGGAAAATTTTGCTGACTCTCTCGTCGGCCGCATGACAATCGGAAGCTAGAGATTGGTGTTCTGTTGGCTTCGTGTAATGGAATAGAATAACAAAATATTTATTCGAGTAACCTTATTTATTGTACCTATACGTAATATATTTCAGAGTTATTTGAATTAACTTGAAAAATAACTTCACGAATCACGACATTTAGGACAATTAAGCATTCGGCATTATTTTTAATACATCAAATGGTATTAAATTTATAGTTTTAGTTTCGGATGTAATATTTTTTTGTAATTTGATATCAATTACATAATAATAAATAATTATATATCTACGAGTATATATAAAACTAAACTAACAATTAAATAAAAATAAAAAAGTGTGTGCGTGTAACCTTTACGCGCGATTGAAGTAAAACTTCTTTGACGACATATATCACTGAAATGATTAACTTAAAAAAAAAATCTGAGTTACTCCCTAGTCGCGCCTAAAGAAGTTTTACTTCAAGAAGTTTTACTTCAATTATTATTTTTAAATGGCGGAAACTACACAGAGCGTTACTTCCGTCAGAAAAAAAATCTGAGTTACTCCCTAGTCGCGCCTAAAGAAGTTTTACTTCAAAAATTGTTTATCTCCTACAATGTTAAAATGTCAATTGTCAATCTTGTCATTGTTCTTGTGATGATACAATAGGTTTTCATTTTTATTATAATTAGAACTTATTTAAAACAAAAGTTACCTTTATGATTATTAATTAATGTGTAGATTATTCAGTCAATTAGAAGAAAAGTAAAGAACAGTAATAACCGGAAATGTATTAAATCACACATCTTGAATTTAAACTTAATCCTGTACCTATTCGTAGCCTATAAACAAACCGCACAAAAATCTCATTACCTTTCGTCGTAGTTACGTAGATTGAATCACGTTAGCAAATAAGTTTACAAGAAAAACATAGGGATGTAAAAAGAAAAATCTCATACCGAGTATCCCCTACAGATTCGACGCTGGCAAGTTTCCGATCGAGGTGCACTTACGTTGGTATAAATAAATACGTTGGGCATCCCTAGCTCCTCACTGGGGCAATTAATCAAGTTGACCACCTGCTCCCATACTCTTATATCACAGTGGACAATACTCGCCTGTGGTACTAATTAGAAGTAGCATGATTAGTTTTGGTTAGGTGAGAAATCTGTGGATTTAATTATGAGACATGTTATATTTCGTGTTTTTTTTTCTTATATAAACCTGGAATCTTAGTTTAATTTAATTTTCGCAATACCTAGACAAAAAGGTTTTCACCGAAAATATGTTTAATTCTTGGTCCATTTAAAGAACATCCAGTTCAAAAATATACAAAATGGATAACAATCCCAAGACGTTAAGTTTACAACGAAAAGCTAATGATGTACCATTAGACAAAAAAATCTTCTTGCAAAAAATACTAAGTACACGGCACACGAGAGCTTCTTAGCTTACAAATACCAGGATTTACATTTGCTTCGAGAATAAGAAGTTCGTACATAAGTTATACACGCTTTGTGTCCATCTGCATTTCTGCAGCGGCAGCGCAGACGCTCGTAAATAATCCTTTGGACCTGAAAAACGTTTCAGTGAATCCAATAAAATACGTATCCGCAGAGACTACGCCGCACCGAGCTCGTTACCACGCCTAGACGATTTATTGAGATTTGAAGGCTGAAATATTGTAGGTGTTCCATTTTAAACTCTTTTATGAAATACAACTATTCAACCCGGTCTAGAATTCAATTTGAACCGTTGAAGCGCTCGGAAGAGAACATCTTGAACATAAGAATTTAAACAAAGCATGATGGGATGTATTGTAGATCCTCTGAGTCCTTTTTTTGTTTAATATACCACAGTTAAAGTACTTAAATTTACATTCATATTTATTAAAGAGTAGGTATTTATAACTGAGTATTTTCCTAAAAGTGTTTCCTTTGAACGAGAAAATTCAATTATTATCAGTGCTGTCCAATTAATTTCCGGCGGCGCTGAGGCTGATAGTGTCGAGTAAAATATAAATTATCGAAGCAATAATTTCATACTGTACCCATATCATTCTAATTATAAAATACGACACGACCTGATTTTTACAACAAGGGAGAAACATTTTATATTTTATTATCTTTACTTCATAATTATAATGCTCAAATAATCATTAGGGCGAATACCTGCCACCAAAGTCACCAATAATTTCAAACTTTAAGGTCACGCGATAAAAGAAAATTGCACTTTTTCTTTTCCAATGACAGTGAGGACGAGTTGGTCTAATTTGACAGCTTAACGACCTCCGATTCACGGTTAGTTCGAAAATGGAACGAGAGCGCCACATAAATGTGTTTCCAACGGGCTCTTTGAACAAACGTTATTTTAGAACGTATTTACATTTAGTATCGAAGCGCCAGTTAACTGCCATATAATTACACACGGCGCCGCACAAAGCGAGCGTGGCTAAAATATATTCTGCTTAATCTTCATTATGAATGTGAAATCCGTTCATGGCCTGAGGCCGCCACTCGCGTTTCATGTGACATGGGACACAATGTAGTAAAGATAAGGTGTCCCCTTCCAAGCCACTGAGTCTATTGTCGATCTCTTACGCAGCTACGGCATGTTAAAAGGAGCGGACCGATAGCTGGACCGTTACAAAGCACCCATTTTTATATTATGTTGATATAAATTACAACATAACTAGCAGATAATTACAATCCTACTCTGAACACAGCCACAAGCGATGACATATCGCGCAATCTGTGCGGGTGTTATGACTAACCAAAGAGAGTTTTTCAAAGCAATAAAATGATAGGTAAAGTAAATTAGACGGCATAGTTCTTCTTTAGTGAAAATGGCTTCCTTTAGATAGAGAAAACGTATAATGGAATGCAATAACTCTTGACCGGGTGTGCGAAGAAATAACACTGTGTCATATTTCACAACCCTCCAACATTTTTATAAAAGCGGACCATCTGCTTTTGACCCCTCATTCTTTTTGTTTCTCGAATTATTTCTGTATAAGTAAAATATTAGATATCAGCGGATATAAGTTTTCCGGTGCACGTTCCAAGCCAATTCGTATTGCTACGGGGTTTTTGTTTATTATTTGTGTTCTAAACTGCAGGTACATACCAACATTATCATACCTTTGTTTTATCATTCCCAATCACATATAAAAGGCGTATTTTACTATATGAAAAAAAAAAAATTGTCTTTTATCTCTGTATATTTTATTCTAGAAAAAATATTTTTTAATCCCGCTCGTTTTAACACGAGGTTTTTAACGCGAGGTACACGTAGCTTTTCCACAAACCGGTTTAAAGTAGGAGATTTACTTAGATCTTGTACGTTGGGCGACCTCCCTCTCGTACGAACATTCGCCACAATCTGCATACATACTCCAAGTATATACATATATATACAACTATGTGATCAGACCGGTTCTCGCTTTGTCACTGATATTGAGTTAGTCGCTCGTTCAACCGTCATTCGCATCATTTTAATTTGAATTCCAGAATTGAATCATCAGGAGCGTAACTCTTGCAATCCTACTAATATTATAAATGTGAAAGTTTGTGAAAATGGATGTGTGGATGTTTGTTACTCTTTCACGCAAAAACGACTGGACCGATTTGGTTGAAATTTGGTATGCATGTAGCCTTTGACATGGAAAAAAACATAGGCTACCTTTTATCCCGATTCCTTAAGTAGTTCCCGAGGGAAAATTGATAATTGTTTACAACATTCATTTGCCCGCTGTCAAAATGTAAACAACCAAGTAACCATGGCAGAAACTACGTTACTATAACGACCAGATCTGATTGAAGTATGAGTCACTTTTTAGGAAAATTAGCTGTAGTGAAAACAACTCGGTGGTTGAACGATTGAAAATGAATGTTCTTGCTGCAAGTTCAAATCCAGGTGTGACGGCGCCCTTTTTTTTCTTTTATAATCCAGAATATTTTGATACTCCAAGTTCGAATCTCAGTCGAGCTAACCCTTTTTGTGTCTTTTAGTTAAAAATCATATTTTTTTAAACTTTTCGCTGTTGTCTTTTCAATCAAATATCATATTTGTCCCTAAAAAAAAATGAGGTTCAACGTAGTTTACCTATTGGTCGTTATTGATTTTATTATTCTCACGTTTTCTTCTGTTAATCTGTAATATTTCTTGGATAAAAATAATAAAATAAAATTAAATTTACCTTTCTTTTACCCATATCTTTCTTTTGCTGTTTGTGACAAGTGTCCGATGGCAAGCTGAAAAACTATGGGACCAATAAATATACGGCTTACAGCGCCGGCGCCAACTTTTGCTTAGGGCAATTGTTTTTACTTTCTTTACGAAATTATTAGAGACGATTTACTAAAATTTACAGCTTCTTCTGTCAATGAATGGACCAGATTTCTGTTTTTTTTTTCAGCTTTAGCATTAAATGGTACCTTCAAAATTAAATGTATATCAAGCTCCGTCGATGTAGTATGTTCGTATTTCTGTCTGACCTATACAATCCATTTTACTGGGTAATTCGGTATATTTTGGAAGCACGGGTAAAACAATAGCAATGACCAAAGATCATTTTTGATGGTCGGAACCAACAGTTTTACATACTATCGGAGGCGTTGGACATTGAAATAATAAGTATTAGTTTTAGCCTGCCTGTCTCAAACCAATACTTAATTTTTGACCCGACACTGGATTCCAACCTCAACGATACTCATGCTGGTCACACTCAGTCTCAAACACCAAATCAACAAGCAGATGTTCCGCACGGATGAGACGTTTAATTATTACCTCTAACATTTTGGAAATTATTGTAGAAGTTAGTTTTTCTTTTGTATTTTTTGCGTCGCAAGTGGCGCAAGTAAATGCATTTTCTTTCTTTCAGTCTGAGAACAATTAGGGAATTTTATACAGTGCACTTGAGTGGGCACCGGAAAACCTGCATGCTGTCTCTCTGCTGATAATCAATCTAAAACAAGATCGAAACATATCCTCAGAGTTAAGAGGCAGATTTGTGCTGGGGGTGTTACAACACACCTAAGCCATATGAGTTTGCATTTTGACAAGACAGTCAGTTGACCCCCGTCCCGGTTGCATGATTCACTACTTCGCTGCCTTCCATCCCCCATCGCTTGCAGATCATGCGTCTTCGTCGTCTTTCATGGATCCATGATCCTTTTCGTTAACCGATATGTCATTTTTGGTTACATTTTCCAGTTGTTTTGATTTAACAACAAAACTACTAAATTGATTGATTGAAATGAATACATATGAAACCACCTCGAAGACTTACCTACTCTATAAAAACTATTGAATAGGTCCACAATTATTTTCGGAGATAGACGGAGGGGTAGAGGGTGCATTTATGAATAACAGTCGACTCCAGTAGCCGTGCGCCACGCCGCTACGAAGTCGCAATACCGCTCAACTGTAGCGTCACGACGCTTCAGCTATAGCGTAGCGACGCGGCTCTTCTATGGTGCTATGACATCTTTTAGCTATAGCGTAGTGACACCACTCAATTGTAGCGTTGCGACGCCTCGCAATTGTAGCGATTTGAACGCCTCCCAGCTATGGTGTTGTAACGCCGCTCTAATATGGCTACACGACGCCTCCCATCTATGGCGTCGCGACGCCTATCAGCTATGGCGTTGCGACGCCGTACAACTAAAGCTTCGTGACCACTCAGCTATAGAGTAACGACGCCCGTTAGCTTTGGTGTCGTGATTCCGTTGTAATGTGGCGTCGCGGCGCCTTTCTGCAATGGCGTTGCGACGCTACTCTGTTATGGTGTCGAGACGCTTCTCAGCTATACCCGCCTATAACATGTATTGCATTTATATATAAAAACGAAACGAGTATTGATCACCATGCTAACTCAATGCGGGCTGGCAATTATTTCAGATCTTTATTAATTTTTTGGTTTTCCTTCACCGTTTGTCAATAGTGTCTTACAATAATTTAGAAAGTACCTACACGTAACTTTGAAAAGGTCACATTGGTACTTGCCCGGGTTTGAACCCCTATTCATCCGAATCCGGTCATTTAACCGCTAGGGCACCACGGCCACTTTAGTTATTGACGGCAATAAATACACTTTTCAACGCGAACAACGTCGCGGGTACAGCTAGTACTAAATAAATTCAAGTAGGTAAGTTAACATTCTAATGTATTTTCTTTACTTGGCAGGTGATATTTTTTATTTCCTTAACAAGTCTCCGCGACTACCAGTCGAGTATCAAAGGTTGAAACTGTTGCCTGAATCTCACTGACGTAGACTTTGTTCAAGTTATTTACTTTAGAGCGCGCTCATTAGCTAAATGACCGTGCTTTATTGAAAGAGTAATCAAAAGTGGAATGGAACGAACTACGAACCGTTGCATCTCTGAATTCTGGAACAACTTGTCGAAATATGGTTTCCTCAAATATTGTACATATTTTAGAGGGCGAATAAGTTTATTTGCACACGAATATGTCCGTAATTTTTGCATGTATATTTTGTATCAGGCGAAAAGTATATCAGAAGAAAAATAGGCATGGGCAAACCGCGTGGATGATAAGTGATTGCCACTGTGCATGGACGTCTCCAACACAGACCGCTGGTCTTGGAATTGCCTTCCAAGACCAGCGGTCTGTGTTGGAGACGACCAATTTATAAAGGGCATTGACTTTCTAAAAAAATCCACTCACTTAATACCTTAATACCTGTTAAGATTTGACATTTTGAACATTTGAAAATTTACGATTCACTTTACTTGCTTCATACATTATGGATGTTACCCATACTTATGATCATTTTAAAATTTTTGCTATTTGATTGGGGTCACATGTTTTTTAAATATTAAATGTATGTTTTTGGAACCATTGTAGGTATGACTATTTTCAAAAGAGTAACCTTGGAGTTTCATACCGGTTCCTTTCTAGAAACTAGAGTAATTTTACGTTTCGGAAGTGCCTGAAAAGGCCTACTCGAATGGTATAGGCCGAGTGGTATAGGTCACTACGCTAACTACCACTGTGCGCGACGTGCTGCGGGTTCGATCCCCGCATGAGACAAGCATTTGTCTGATCCACAAATACTTGTTGTATTTGTAAAACCCCCGCGACACAACGATAAAATTTCTTAGAGCGGGCGTCGTTTTTAATAAAAAATAATATATTTTTATTGTTGATTTTGATTTTTGACATACCCAATTTAAAAAAAAAAGATTGTAGTATTACCGTGATCTTAACATTCGCATAATTTAAATAAAAGTGAAAGTAAAAGAAAATAGTAGCTAGTACTAGTACTACGCGGTTAAGGTATCTCTAGGATACTTCGTGTGTAACTTGGATTTAAAAAAAACAACGGTTCCGTTGCCCAAGTTCATTAGTAGATTGGACAAAGCGCATAATATACTACATAGTTGGTATATAAAGATATTACAGTCGGAACGCAGCTTTATTGCTCAAATAATGTCTTTGATATTAACTACTTTAAAGCTACCCAAAGTGCAATTCAAAAGTTTTAACGATTTGTAAACTAAACTTCTTTCATATTCGTGAAATGGTACATAAAATATTAATTAAAGTTATTTTTTATTGTAGTTTTACGTTTATTTCTGTATAGTTTAAGCCAAATCTGTAATATCATACGATACTACAATGTCAATATATTAAAGTAAATATGGATTTTTTTTTCTAAACTTTCTCTTCACCAGGCAAACAACAGGGAAAACCCTATGACAAACAATTTTTCGGGCTTAAACCTTAAGTAATTTCTGTTTTAGAACTGTAACTTACCCAACAAACAATAGTACGGTATACATACTGTCTAAGTGCAATTAAACTGACGATCTCTAAACAAACAGACGGATCTGCTGATAGATTGCCCGATAGGGGTTTAGCGGTCGACAAGAATATTGTACTATGTACAATAATAATAATAATGTCTGTAAAACAGTTGTACCTAATTTAAATAAATAAATTGTGATGAACGGTAAAATTAATCAACTGAATAAAATGAATAAAATGAAAAACAATCCGGAGTGTCCAATCAGTACCATTAACTCAGACAATACGTAATTTAAATACCATTTCATCTGTACATATAATTTCGTTGTAATGTAGGGTGAGCGCGCTGGGACGCAGAGGAAACAAAACCGATATACGGTTATTCCCTGACAGCTGAGCTCTTAGGTGATTGTGGCGGAAACTTTTATCGGATGTCGAACGTGAGCAAAATAGCGATTCCCGCGAGTTCACCTGTTTACACCGACAAACATGTACCCTCTAGAAGAGATAAGATCACCAAGTGAAGTACAGAGAAAGTATTACCGCTTACTCGTAAGCCTCTTTGAGATGCCCGATAATGTGACCGTTGAATGTTTCTTATATGTTATTTGTTTATTTAACTGGGAAATAATAAAAAGAATCGTAATGATAGAGAAAACTATTTCCTGTCGTTCTGTCTTTTATTTTAGTCAGAACTTAGTTTCGTATTTACACATAGGACTGATTGATTATTTTAAATCAATTTAATTACTTACGTTGGGACGAATATTTGGCGATTTTTATTCAATGAGGATCTCGATTTATTATGAAAATATATGAAATATATGAAAATATCAGAGTTCATACATGTCATTGTATGATACATAGTTCTTCCAGTATCTATGTCTCCGATGTAGCTTTTAGCTTTCTACACCCAAACATGCCAGTTTACTATCAATAACGCGTCATTTTATCCCATAAAGCGTATAAGCCTTATGAACTATAAAACTGAACAATTGAATTATTATGACGCCATCAAGTACTTCGTAGGTACAACGGAATATAATAAACAATTGTGTTTTAACAGTTGCGTATTTTGCATAATCCATTTTATTCTGTGAAAATTGCCAGCTAACAAACATTAAGTTGAAGTGACTCGATGCTACACAAGTATGTGCTTAATTACCTACTGAGAATTAATTATGGATTTTGAATTCTGGAATATTAATCTTCTTTTGTTTGGTGCGTAGCTTTATAAATGTGCATTCTTTAATACTTTGATAAAACACAATTAAAGCAGTCAGTGTGAAGTTTGTCATATAATAGGCTTACACTGCACTTACTTTAGATATTTATTTATTTTATTTTATTTTTTTGTAACTACAATATCATACAATAAAACTGTATTGGATAAGTGGACCACGGTTCGACTGCAAAGTACGTTGGTCTTTTGACTCCCCTATTTCATTGTGTTGTGAATGCGGATCCTTTACAATCATCCCATGCTCTCTTGAAATAATAGGGTTAAGGAGTGAGGCCCTTTCATCGGTCTTTAAAACAAGTTGCTTATTAGCATTCTTTTAATTCCTTGATGTTTAAAGTCATTCGTAGATGCTATAGGGATCATGTATTCTGCTGAACTAAAGATTACTTAATAATCACTTTATTATTCTAGTACGACGCGCGGTTATTTCCAATTACACTTAAAAATTCAGTGTCGGTTCCAGCACGGCATGAACGATAGCAATGTTGCGACTCAAAAAGGGTTATTAAAATTTTATAAAATCTTGCTTTCTTTTAAAACATTTAATTTATATTAACCACGGCTTTGTTATTATTGATTAAATATAAATTGAAAAAATCAGAGGTGTTACAAGAGATTTAATAATTGCAGTAACATTCAATACACTTATTATATGAATAGCCTAGTGGTATAGGTCACCATGCTAATTACCACTGTGCGCGACGTGCTGCGGGTTCGAGCCCCGCATGGGACAAGTACCTATTTGTGTGATCCACAAATGCTTGTTCCAAGTCTGGATGTTCTTTGTGCATGTGATTTGAATGTTTGTGAAACCCTCGCGACACAAGTATTAAATTCCTTAGTGCGGGCGTCGTTTTAAAAAAAAAAATATTAGAATGCAATCATTTCGTTCTTACTTCCTTTTCTTCTACAAATTTAATCATTCGATACGCGAGCCCATTTAATTCCTTGTATCGTAAGCCCACTTGGTTAAATAGATATTCATTATAAATGGTGAAGCTGAAATTCTATAAACAGCATCCGCGGTAACCGTCTGTATAGCTATTGAAATACTAGAGCAGTCAGTTAGCAAATGGAGGGTGGAAACAATTTGCGTGTGAGTGTGGGACAAAGGTATTGGAAATCAGGTGTCGCATCTCCAACTTGCTAAAGTCATATTAAAGTACCTAAGCAATTTGTTCATTTAACTTGATTGTTTTCACTTAGTTTCTGTGGTCCAATCATACCTCCCTTCTTGTTTCGATCAATATCTCTCGACGATTATTATGGTTCAATGCTTTTGAACCGATTAGGACGAAAATTCACAAATCTTGTAAGTCAGGTAAGTTCGTCTGGAAATTCCAAGTCAATTACTACAGATACCGCAGGTAAGAGATTGTGTTCATACAAAGTAAAATTATGAAATACTTTGTTAAAACAATCTCGACACGAAAACGTAACTTATCCACATTTTTCTATTTTATACTTATAGCTTGAAGCGAGCAAAAGAGAATAGTATTTCCTGAGATCCCCAAGTATTATGGCTCAGTAAAATGTGCGGCCCATACACAGTGCAGCGCGGAGCAACTCGAGTGAGACGTAGGTGAGGGCGGGTGTTCTCTTTCGATCGCGGGAGCTCAAGATATCTGTAATGGCCACTCGAGCTATCTGCTCAACCGTTATTCTCAACAAATCTTCCATATTGCGGCCAACCGGAGCTCAATCAATACTGTGCAACGCGCGTATAGTTTGTTTTCTATTTTGAATTTGTTTACCTCCCGGCTTCAGTCACGACGTGTTTTGCTGTGTTGCAGTCTGTTTTGAACTGAATACCAATATTTTTGTACTTAAGTCTATCGTTGTTTATGCAGTTTATTGCTATTTTGAGCGGATATGGATTTTTGAAATGTCTAAATTCAGTTCCATTTTGTGTGGCTTTTTGCATGATTCCGTTTTTACCTTCGATTGCTCAGTCTAACTTTCTTTTAGGTCAGGTCAAATCTAGAAACTACCTAGGCAGACAATGCTCGGGGACTTTCTCCATCAACCGCAACTTTTTGTACTTTCTCATTGGAGCACTGAACAAGTGAAATTAAGATAATGTTCTAATGGGTCGCATAAAGGAAAGTTATAATATCCAGAAGCACATTCGTTGCTATAGAGGTCTGCTTTGTTTCCGACTTCACAAACTTTTCCCTGTTACATTGTTCACTTTGTCGAGAATCGGTACTACCTACACTTTATAGATTGGTACCTACCTATTTGTTCCCCGTTTGCACGTTCGCCAACAAAAGCATTTTGCTGATGAGATAAATATTATTTGTACTTTAGCTGTTGAAAGTGGTCAAAAGATGTTTTTTTTTTATTGGAGTGTAGGTGTTGTTTACGGCGGTTCGGGATTAAGTGAAGCCGTTAGAATAGTGACGGAGTTCCGAGTTCTAGCGGCAAAGGGGAGGCGGCGAGGTGAATAATTGCTGCAATCAGTGCCAAGCCAACTAAGCGATGATCAGACCGAGACTGAGCAAACTTGGGGATTGCTTGTTTTTTATATTATTTTTTGTTATTAGATAGGCTAACATTATACTTTATTTTTTAGATAGGTATGTATATATTTTTTTTTTGCTGGTATTAAATGTAAATAGTTCAAGATAATATAAAAAAAAATTATTGCCATAAATTGTTTGAATTTGAAGTTTGTCTATTATAGACAGATTACAGTAATCATTGTTGATAATGGTAATACGCAAATATTAGTTGGCGTTAATAGGAAGTTACTCATTATGCTTGAGTCGTGTTGTTTATCTAGTGGATGAGAATACAGAGAATCGCGTATCATAAACAACTAATTAACAGAATAAGATAATAAGCAAACATGTGTTCAGTTATAAGCAGACTAACTAGCATTAATCGAGTCAAAAAGTTTTGAGAGCCGATTAAGTTAATTAATTAATATCGATGAAACAAAATGATTGATGGTGTATATATGAGAACATACCGCAATCTTGGTGCTGGATTTGTGGTGAAAGCGTCTAATGTTATTAAAGTTAGTTATTATATTAAAGTTAATTATTTTCATAACATAATTTAACAAATTTTACTAAAGAAGAATTACTTTGTTTCATTAGCTTATAAACTTTAAATATTTATTAATAAATTCGTAACAAATTTTGTAAGTAAGATTTTGAGATATGTTGACATACACATAATATTAGAACGTTAGGATAACATGTTAAAATGAATAGACAAAAAGAAAAAGCAATCTTAAATACACTAACTCAAGGATTAAAGTAAAACTGGAAAAGTAATTACTCCTAGTCTCTTGAACTGTGTTTATGTATTAAAGGTACACCTAGTACATATCCTAGGTAGTCAACATCGAGTTGAGAAGCAATTTTTACAAAGGAAATATGAATAACTAGCTGTACCCGCGACGTTGTTCGCGTTGAAAAGTGTATTTATTGCCGTCAATAACTAAAGTGGCCGTGGTGCCCTAGCGGTTAAATGACCGGATTCGGATGAATAGGGGTTCAAACCCGGGCAAGTACCAATGTGACCTTTTCAAAGTTACGTGTAGGTACTTTCTAAATTATTGTAAGACACTATTGACAAACGGTGAAGGAAAACCAAAAAATTAATAAAGATCTGAAATAATTGCCAGCCCGCATTGAGTTAGCATGGTGATCAATACTCGTTTCGTTTTTATATATAAATGCAATACATGTTATAGGCGGGTATAGCTGAGAAGCGTCTCGACACCATAACAGAGTAGCGTCGCAACGCCATTGCAGAAAGGCGCCGCGACGCCACATTACAACGGAATCACGACACCAAAGCTAACGGGCGTCGTTACTCTATAGCTGAGTGGTCACGAAGCTTTAGTTGTACGGCGTCGCAACGCCATAGCTGATAGGCGTCGCGACGCCATAGATGGGAGGCGTCGTGTAGCCATATTAGAGCGGCGTTACAACACCATAGCTGGGAGGCGTTCAAATCGCTACAATTGCGAGGCGTCGCAACGCTACAATTGAGTGGTGTCACTACGCTATAGCTAAAAGATGTCATAGCACCATAGAAGAGCCGCGTCGCTACGCTATAGCTGAAGCGTCGTGACGCTACAGTTGAGCGGTATTGCGACTTCGTAGCGGCGTGGCGCACGGCTACTGGAGTCGACTGTTATTCATAAATGCACCCTCTACCCCTCCGTCTATCTCCGAAAATAATTGTGGACCTATTCAATAGTTTTTATAGAGTAGGTAAGTCTTCGAGGTGGTTTCATATGTATTCATTTCAATCAATCAATTTAGTAGTTTTGTTGTTAAATCAAAACAACTGGAAAATGTAACCAAAAATGACATATCGGTTAACGAAAAGGATCATGGATCCATGAAAGACGACGAAGACGCATGATCTGCAAGCGATGGGGGATGGAAGGCAGCGAAGTAGTGAATCATGCAACCGGGACGGGGGTCAACTGACTGTCTTGTCAAAATGCAAACTCATATGGCTTAGGTGTGTTGTAACACCCCCAGCACAAATCTGCCTCTTAACTCTGAGGATATGTTTCGATCTTGTTTTAGATTGATTATCAGCAGAGAGACAGCATGCAGGTTTTCCGGTGCCCACTCAAGTGCACTGTATAAAATTCCCTAATTGTTCTCAGACTGAAAGAAAGAAAATGCATTTACTTGCGCCACTTGCGACGCAAAAAATACAAAAGAAAAACTAACTTCTACAATAATTTCCAAAATGTTAGAGGTAATAATTAAACGTCTCATCCGTGCGGAACATCTGCTTGTTGATTTGGTGTTTGAGACTGAGTGTGACCAGCATGAGTATCGTTGAGGTTGGAATCCAGTGTCGGGTCAAAAATTAAGTATTGGTTTGAGACAGGCAGGCTAAAACTAATACTTATTATTTCAATGTCCAACGCCTCCGATAGTATGTAAAACTGTTGGTTCCGACCATCAAAAATGATCTTTGGTCATTGCTATTGTTTTACCCGTGCTTCCAAAATATACCGAATTACCCAGTAAAATGGATTGTATAGGTCAGACAGAAATACGAACATACTACATCGACGGAGCTTGATATACATTTAATTTTGAAGGTACCATTTAATGCTAAAGCTGAAAAAAAAAACAGAAATCTGGTCCATTCATTGACAGAAGAAGCTGTAAATTTTAGTAAATCGTCTCTAATAATTTCGTAAAGAAAGTAAAAACAATTGCCCTAAGCAAAAGTTGGCGCCGGCGCTGTAAGCCGTATATTTATTGGTCCCATAGTTTTTCAGCTTGCCATCGGACACTTGTCACAAACAGCAAAAGAAAGATATGGGTAAAAGAAAGGTAAATTTAATTTTATTTTATTATTTTTATCCAAGAAATATTACAGATTAACAGAAGAAAACGTGAGAATAATAAAATCAATAACGACCAATAGGTAAACTACGTTGAACCTCATTTTTTTTTAGGGACAAATATGATATTTGATTGAAAAGACAACAGCGAAAAGTTTAAAAAAATATGATTTTTAACTAAAAGACACAAAAAGGGTTAGCTCGACTGAGATTCGAACTTGGAGTATCAAAATATTCTGGATTATAAAAGAAAAAAAAGGGCGCCGTCACACCTGGATTTGAACTTGCAGCAAGAACATTCATTTTCAATCGTTCAACCACCGAGTTGTTTTCACTACAGCTAATTTTCCTAAAAAGTGACTCATACTTCAATCAGATCTGGTCGTTATAGTAACGTAGTTTCTGCCATGGTTACTTGGTTGTTTACATTTTGACAGCGGGCAAATGAATGTTGTAAACAATTATCAATTTTCCCTCGGGAACTACTTAAGGAATCGGGATAAAAGGTAGCCTATGTTTTTTTCCATGTCAAAGGCTACATGCATACCAAATTTCAACCAAATCGGTCCAGTCGTTTTTGCGTGAAAGAGTAACAAACATCCACACATCCATTTTCACAAACTTTCACATTTATAATATTAGTAGGATGTTGCTGTCAAAATACTTGTAGGTAACCCACCTAGGATATTGAAAGAAGATTATTGAAGAAATCGACGCTACGTGTTTATTTCAATTACTCATTCGATTATTATTACTACATTTAGGGCTGATTTTTCAATCAGTCAGACAGCCAGATAACTTTAATCCAGGAATAATTTTGAAATTTTGACAGTTAGGCCGTACAAAAACTGTCAAACGTCAATTTTATTCCACGAATAAAAGTTATCTGTCGATGGAAAAATCTGCCCTTAAAAAACACTTCATAAAGATATGAATAAATTACGAACATTGACATCATAATTCGAAGGAAACGAAGAAGGAACTGAAGGAAACGACACTGGCAAGTATGTTGAACAAAGCTAATCAAGTGACAAAGGGCATACATCATGCAGAAGTTAGAGGCGGGTGCAGGAGTCAGGCCGTTTTTATGGTCTAACTTGCCGGCACAATGCCTTGGAATGTGCGAAGTAAACACTTAACTGCAGGTTTACTTGTCGTAATGCAGTGCAAGTTTCACCGCACGCTCGACCGCGGCAGAACTGCGCCGTACAAAGTTTTATGGTTGCAGTTTTAATGTAGACTAAGCTCCGGTGACTCCGTCGAGGGCCCGACGACTTTCTTTTCGGACATCAAATTTCAACCAAATTTTTCCACTTCAACTTTTGTAGAATAATAGTTTCAAGAAATTGTGCTATATACGCTAATGAGAAGACCGCTACGTTCAGTTTTCCTTCGACCACTCTACACTTTGACGAAAGAACGACCTCTATTTTAATAAAATTCATTTGACAAATAGTGACGCTAATTATAAGTTTACTTGTTAGAGCAGCAATAAATCTGTCCGACTAGTCATAATGTAGTCATTAATTACAAAACTTCAGGTGTATAATGTAAGTTTCGGGCGTATTTTATAGTTCAAGAGACAAGTACCACGGTTTCGCATTTACCTAACTTAAATAAGAATAATATTACAATTACCGGAATTTAATAGGGCAGAAAAGAATTAAAGCGGCTCTTTAAGATGATTTTAAAGTAGCCTTAAATAAATAGCGAATGTTCACGTAACGGTCGGTGAGTCAGGAAAGTTGGAAAGTAAATGGTATTAGCATCGTCTAATCACTACCTGGGGAGCTCTCTGTCTAGCGCTCTGAACCGGGTACCGACGTTTCAGAGCCGTTCCCGTACACTTGCTTGCCCGTTCTGGGAGCCTTCTTGAATGCAAATAAGCATTAGGAACGCCTTTACAACATCGAGACGCTCTTTATTGGGCCTGTTCGAGCATATTAACCGGCGGCTCCGCAAACATTCGCTTTCCACGCACCGCCCTTAAAATTGAACGCGCGTGACACTCACGAACTCCCAGGTAAACACTTCCAATTTAACTAATTAAAAATGTTACTTAAAAAGAGTAATGAAGATGAACTCTACCGAAACAAAATCTTATCAGTGCTCGAGGACAAAAATCAAGAAATGCAAATTCAACGGGAAAGGCGAACTTAAGTGGAGCTGTAAATGTAATTAGATTTTCAAGTTTACAAAGACAAGAGCGCTCAGGTTGGTAGATTTACTGCTGGCTGACCCACCTCCCGGTGGAGGACGATAAATGAGACGCCGCGAGGTAGCGATACTAATTATCCTATAGGTAGACGTGTTACACCGTCCACGTTCCCTCTAAATCTTGTTAGCGGTTGGAGGTGCAATTCTGATAAATGCAATTGCTACGATAATTTACAACAAGTCCCACAACGCTGAACTTAATTATACCTAACGTGTCAGTTCCTTAATTTAATGTTATTATTTTTTAGTTTCTTTCTGTACGTTTTCTTTGAAGTGATATAAGTTAAATTTATATTTCTGAGATAGCTTATATCTTATTAAGTTCTGATGTGGGTTTTAGTTATTTTGTTGTGATCATGCTTTATGGTAGGGTAATACCTAGTTACCTACATTGTAAGTACTTCTTTCTTTTCTTATTTACTGGTTTTTGCCGTTCTTATGTATTTTTTAAAAACAAATCAAATCATTGCTTTTTATTTAAAGAAATTTTTTAATCAATAAAATTATGTATGCTTTAGAACTACCTATTGACATTTTAGGACATAAATCAGGAACTAAACATAAAATGCTCATATTTTTATCAAAATTGTTACAATAAGACGCTTTTTCTTACAAGCGTATTGCAATATAATTATGTTTCCATTACATGACTTAGTACTTTCACAGAACAATAATATAAAAGTTTTCAATTCGATTTCGTTACTTTGTCCAAGAGTTTCTAGTCACGATTTACAGCACTAGCTCCTGAATCATGGAAATTCTTTTAAAAGGTTTCAAGAAATAACATTGAATAGTGTAAGGGATGCCGGTAAATGTTGAATACGAGCTGTAGTGAGCGAGCAAAGACGGTTTGCGGGGTGGAAGGAATTAGACTTGAATAATTGCCGCAATCACTCGATGGTGACTGATAAACACACGGTCTGTTAACTTAGGAGGTGTCTGGTTGGACTGAAAATGTGGCGCAAGAAGGTATAGTAATTTATATAAGAACCTGAAGCATTTGGAATGGCAAGTATAAATTAAAAAAATAATAGATTTAAGGATGTTTTCAAAAGTCTCTAATAATCATGTCATTTTAAAAAAACACTCTATGACTAGTAATGAGATTTCAACATTTTAAAACAATTGTTTATAGGTATTTATAAAATAAGTCGTCCACACACCCGCCGCGTCTGTCAGTCTGAACGCGATAGACTCAATAATTACAAGGGTTTTTCTCCAATGGATAATGCTTTTTAAAAATACTAAATTAAATATAATAGATTTTGTAAGTTCCGCAAAATATGGAAATTCATTTCGTAGTAAAGGCACTACACACAGTAACTACTTACTAAAAAAAAATGAAAATACTATGAAAATAGCAATCAATGTCAATGACTCAATGTAAACGAAGGCACAACTAATTTCGATATAGGAATCTATACCATTAACATGGTCAAGGCAAATATAGAGATGAACTCCTCGAGGTCGCTTATCGTTTCAGTTGGCTGCGTCGTTGTTTGCTCTAATGGCAGTGTTTTAGTGGCTTTCACAACGTTCCTATTGAGTGAGTACAAGCCGTGCTGCTCAATCCAATTAGTAATTATGAATTTATCACTAAGACAGACCCATTTAATTATATTTACTTTAACTGTTTTAGTAAACGAACATTAATTATAATTATACCAATAACATTGTAGCTATTTCAAATTAATATTCGCTTCGATAAGATAATCTTTTTTTATAATATTTTCCATAAAACACCATCTCTCAAGAAACTGCAAATTTTCAAACTAAATTTTAGTTAAAAAAAAATATATTATGAAAAATAACACACAGAAGTAGCTTAGTTATACGTGCTATGTGCAAGAAGAAAATTCTACTTTATATAAAATTCAAAAGTTCCGACTAAGAGCAATAACTATTAAAAATCAACTACCATTACGCTGACTGTCACTTGGTCCTGACCCCATAACTGTATATCTAGCTTTCATCTGTGACGATGTTGAACACTGAATTTAAGCACTCCCCTCAAATTTATGTAACACTGCGCAACACCAAATCCACGGGACATAGCGTTCGAACTCCTCCCAAAATATGAGCTGTCCATCTACCACAACGTTTATTGACGAGATAGTTTTGTTCTTGATTTGGTTTTCTCCAAAATAAATCACGGACGAGAATTTGAGGGTTTTATTTTGCCATGGTTTGCACTTACTAAATAATTTAATAATAATACTTATGTCAATCTATAAATGTACGATAGTAGTCTGAAAGATGCTGCCGATTTTTGGATAGTTCACTTTTTTACTGAACATTGCTACGGTGAACTCTATTATAAATCTAGCTTAAGTTTTCTTGTAAATTTAAAATTTTAATGTAAATAGCTTCTTATACAGTGAGTTGTTTTGATTTCATAACGACTTCTTCAAACTTTTCGCAATCTGATCAATCAAAATTTTTTATTATATCTTACATGTTCCTATACACGCTAACATTTAAAATATCTTTGTTGGTAGGTATATTGTTACTCGGAAATTTTATAATAACTACGCACCATTCTAGACATAAAATTTAGTTTAATTGTAAGCAGTTTTTGCCCATCAGCGACCCTACCATCCTATTCCGGCGAGGATGTAATGAAAGTCTTAAATAAATAATACATTGAACTGATAGGTTCAACGTAATTTGAAAGTATTCTGCAGTTGTTACCGGGTCTATCGCATGTCAAAATTCCGCTAGTGTCGCTAGTGTTACATAAGGTCTATATGTCATATTCCACCAATGAGAGGTAAGCTACTTAACTGGCCTGCGGTTGGTCGAAATTGACAGATAGACCTTATGCGTCAAAAGCAACCCTAGAGGATTTTTGTCACGCGATTTGTGAAATAACCAATACATAAAAATCTATACTGTATATTATAAAGCTGAAGAGTTTTTTTGTTTGTTTGAACGCGCTAATCTCAAGAACTACTGGGCCAATTTGAAAAATTCTTTCACTGTTTGATAGCCCACTTATTGGGCTATAGGCTATAATTTACCGCGGTAACCGACACCCGCGAGCAATAGCTAGTATTAGATATGTTTCGAATAGTCGAAAAATTTGATTTTTATGACGCTTTCTAAAAACTCACAACATCCTAAATTCTAACGATCCAATTTCCTTTTAAAAGTGGGTGCAACAACGTCGAACACTATATTGTCAGTGTATGCAAAATTGTTGGTTATATTAGCTCTCGGAGCGTGCAGTTGTAGGCCGTATTGATTGCTATTGATAGGTTACTAGTTCATCGCGTCCGAGTACTACAATCACCCAATTCGTTTAATTGACTCAATACATTGCAAACAATAATATTGAGCAACATCAAAAAAAGATTATCATTATATTTTACTAAATTCGCGATCAATTAGTGGTTTATTTGTATTCAACTCGCAATTTGCTATTTTGAATTATTGTAATTATGATTCCCGGGAAAATTTGACTCCCTGATTATGTGACCGATTCATTAAATGTCAGAAAATGTAACGAAACTTTAATATTGGTAACAGAATTTGTGAAATTATGCTTTACGTGATTTTTCCGGCGGTTTCACCTGTACGTGTTTCGGTTATCACGTTGCAAAGTAACCTATTAATTATTTTCTTGAGATTCCAAATTGCGCGATTCTATGTATCATCAGGATCGGTTCAGCGGCTTAGCCGTGAAAGACAGACAGACACGTTTACAATCTTGTTGTAATATTAGCATAGAAGTATGGATCAAACCTGTCTTGTTATATAATACCGTTCATAATACACATGATTAGTGGCCACGTATCTATAAAGTTCTGAAAGACGGTGTAGCTCCAGACATTCTTTAAATTAATAATACGAACGGTTATAAAATAATGATTTATTGCATCGGAACCTTTTAGCCAAACTAATAAAATCCGTTTGCAGAGACTGCATCACACCAAACGCTTTACCACATCTAGACAATTTATTAGGATTTACGAGGAACCCAGTTTAGATTTGATCGTTCTTAAATTCCCATAAACGTACAAAATGCTTTGGCACTTTTCATTCATATTCGAATGTGAAATGGCAAAATCAATTTCTCCCAATGAGCAACGGAATACATTCAATAAATGTCGTAAACGCTCACATCCCTCTTTTAAACGCTTTCCGGTTGGTGCTCGACTTCGTGATTTAAAGTTTCTAAAACTATAAACTTCGGTCAAAACGTGATCTTTCATTCTAGATTTGATGTTTTCTTAATACAAAATTGTAGTTATATGGTACCTGGCTACGGAAGACGTATAGTTTAAATTAGTTGATGCCCGCGTTTGTTTAATATTCTTACAAAAAAACTTTCTTAAAAAATATGGCTGTTCTTATAACTAATCTCATTATCCTGATTGTAATTCGGGAATTATATCCCTCGCTAACTATCCCTCGAGAACACTATCCCTCGGGAACGCTATCCCTCAGGAACGCTATCCCTCAGGAACGCTATCCCTCGGGCACTCAATCTCTCGGGAACTCTCACCTTAGGGCATTCTATCTTTTAGGGCAAATCATGAGATTTAATTCATACGATTGATGTGCGAAGGTCAATATAAAAAAAAAACGATTATTGCAGTGTTGTTTAATAAAGGAATGTTTCTTTTGAGTATAGTTTCCCGTCATCAGTTGTTTTCGTCTTAGTCTTTCTATCCAAGTGGCTTTTTTCCAGTCCTAACCTACCTGTCTTAGTGCATGCTTATTGTATTGTTCGTTGTGTTGACAGGCTGTCAGCAATTATGTGTAAAACAATTTTACATTTCGTTCGGTATTTAGTTTAAATAAAAAATCCGACATACTTACAAGCTTTTAAATCACAGTCGTAATTCTGCAATGTTTTCGAATTATTATGCAACATTCTACAACACATTTAATTTTGTAGTTGAAATTGAAATAATATCGAGACGAATACGGCGTATGCGATTTCCAATTATCGATGTGCGCTGACTGTTCCTACGGTATGGCAACTTCGTATGACGAGAAATATTTCGCTCAGGTTTCATACGAGCTACATCCTCCGAGGAAACGTAGGTACGTCCGTACAGCACGTGTCGGGTTCTAATCTTCCGTTATTTGAAACTCAAAGAATTTCACTAACGGAACAAGAAAACCCATTATTTATGATTCACCACGAAATATCAATTTGATTGAAAGAAAAGAAAACATAACTTATACATAATCTAACATAGAAGTTGACAAAACTTCTTTATTTTAGAAGCGGTTATTTTAGTCGTCCACGAGATCTAACAGTACAAGTATAGCGAAAAGTTCGTTGTGCAAGTTTTGCCAAGTTTGCTGAACAGAATTATGAATATTCACAAACGCCCGGGGAATCCTCACGTACGGAAACTCTTTTAATAGCGCTTTAAGTGTTGGTGAGTGAGTTAATGTATGCGTTGGACAATAACGAATCTTAATATAACTTCCGAAGATCTTTATTTTGCGAAATAGCTTGCAAAACATTAATACGATTACTATATCTAGAAAACAGGGTTGGAAAGAGAATAAACTAAACTCTTAATCATTCTTTGTCTGGTATTTAAATCCTCTGCGTTATGGGATTTCAATAAAATCCTTGTTAACTTCATACTGTACACTGTACTCAGATTTACCAAAAGATTGACTCCAACATAAACTTATTTCTCAAATGCCAACATTTAGTTTCAAGCGTATCGTTTTAATTTAGTACAAAGTAGGTAACATCAAGCTGCATGGCAGAGGTAAATTGCACGTCTATCGCTTTAAGAGCATCGGTTACGTTAAGTAATTCGCCCGCCTCAACTGATAGTAGAAGTTACACCAGTAACTTACCTGGGCTGACTTACCACATTATTTGCAATTCCAGATTTACACAGACTTAAAGATTATTCAGAAAAGTCGACCGGGCCTTATTTTTAGATGAGCCACACGTCATTAACTAAAATTACAATTATGGTTAGTTTTTATAAAATTATAATTTTCTATAAGTCTATTTTTACTGTATACATATAATATTATAGACAACTGATTTAATCTCATCAAATATTCATAGTATTCCGACTTTCCGAGATTTGATCAAGATATTGAAAACAGATTTTGAAACTGGAAGAATACCTTCCGTCTATTCACCAAAGATGTTTGCGATAGGCTGATTTTGGAGTTAGTTTAACAAAATACGATAAATACAATTCGATAATATCCCAAGTTTGCTTGCATAACAAATACAATTAGGGACATTACCCCATCATTAAGACGAAACGATGCATACAGCGCCACACTGATGGACATTTCAAATTCAATGTTTGATCAACGAACACGATAGATACACGGAGCTAATGAGTTGTAAAATTGCAACAGCATACCGAACACCAAACATTGGAATCGCGATGAAAATCATAGGTATAATATTTACAATCGCACAGTCGTGCAAACAGATAAATTGAGTACAAAATAGTCCACAGCAAAGCGGATACAGTCCTCGCATGAAACAAACAGTCGAGGTTTATGCAAATTGGGCTCCTTTGTATTTTGCTGGATTAAAATATAGTGGGAATTAGTTCCGTGTCAGATATCCGACCAGCGCGGCAGCGGCCAACTCGGCCCACTTGATTTTATTGCGCGCTACTTTATTTGAAGCGCATCCGCCAACATTATTTTGAATGAAGAAGGTGCAATTAAACTATATGGAGATGTACATTCGCTGTCGACGATCGCTTCATTGGCTTAATGGTATCGAATCTCTACTATTTACTGTACATTTTGGTTTACTTTCAGTTTGAGTAAAAGCAAGCGAGATTTTTCGTTTAGTGAATCAGCTAAAATCGAACGCTATTCGTTGTGATCTAAAGAAAGTTTTTTTGATATCTACGTTCTCTTGTATAGCCAATTACTTTTAATTTACTTAATTTAGCAATCCCTAGTATATGTTTGTTTAGTATATAGTGTACTGACTGATCTATACAAACGTATACCTATAAACTAAACATAGGCTTTATTTTTTACAAAAAAATTGGGACTCTTGACCGAGATGATATTTCTAAATCATCCTTAATAAAGCTTCCAGTCTTACCGGATTTAGCTGAATACCATATTTTACATGGACCGACTGCCTAACTGACTTCCGCAACCCATTGCGAGGAAATACAGTATTCCGTAATAAGACTGGTTTTCAGAATTGATGGCATAACGACTGTCAAAGATCACCGAAGACAGTCAGGACCAACGGCATAGTCCGTGCTTTCTGAGGCACGGAGTGGTCTTGAAATGTTCACAAATGGTCACCCATCCACGGACCAACAGCGGCAATTGTGGTTTAACCTTTATTATCGGTGAAACCATACGGCATACACAGCCACGAGCCCCTCCACTTGGATATTTCTACATCATTATTAAATAAGTTACAACGGCATAGTCTCGATCCCGGCCTCACCATAAACATCGGAACTCATACAATGCCGCTCATATTTCTCAGTTTAATGATGTTGAATGATGCGACAGACCCTGCATATTCAAGATAGACCAGCCCATCATTTAAAAAAATGGTTTTCCTTTCATACCCCCTTTCGCATAAAGGTCCCCTTCGTTATTCAAAGAGACTTTTAGTGTTGGTCGGCGGCGACTCAACGTTATTGAAATGGTGGCAGTCTGTTAGAATTATTATCTTCTTTCTTCACATACTTTTCATGACATTTTTTGTAGACTATGTATACAAAAGTCGCGATTTATAAAAAATAATTAACTAATAAATATTCATAGCTATAAGGATTCAGCAGATTACTCTCTTTAACTATCCAATAGGCGTCTACCCACGCATCACAAAGGCTGATCTTAAGATTTTTAATAATTTATTTATTTGAACTTTGATTTAGGTTACGCTTCTAAACAAGGTCGTTGGAAGAATCGAGTTTACTGTGAGCGGTTGTTACCATCTGTAGAGTGTTAATTATGTTCTTTACAATTATAATATGAAGTAACGTATTTGTAAAAGCTTGAGATCAAAGAGTCAAGGCTGAGGATATACAATTTTAAAAGAAACTCCAACCAAAAATTCCAAACATGACTGTTCTTTTATTTTTTTGTGAAGTCGCATGTTTTATAAGTCTACTAGCTTCTGCCCGCGACTTCGTACGCGGATCCTGTTGCTTATGCCAGCGACAACAGGGTCGTCAAAATAAAATATCTGAAACGTTTGATGTCAAATTCTAAGAGCCCGGAGGCGGGAAAACAACGTGATGCGCGAGACGATTTGGGACCCTCCAGATCTTTCATTTTCGTAAGATAGCAGGAAATGCCCATCCGAACTTTTCCTCACGATCAGCGGTCAGTCGCGCATCATATTCTTCACTGGTTTCTAGAGACCTGGATGTAGATGCGTAAATACGATGAGAATGCAGGCGTGCTTCGCGATCCGAAGCTGACGCACTTCGGTAGGTTCTTGGGATCTTATGATCCTCAATCTTTTAGCTCATTTGGAACATTGGGAAAGATTTGACCTCATTCATCATGGTTATAGTTTTATTGTGAAGATACCTGATCAATTAAAATCTAAGTGACTGCAAAGTATATTAAACGCTCAAATAACATATAAGCCCGAAAGCATACATATTCGATAAAAAAAAAATTAAAAAAATTTGGAGTTTTGGCCAGTAGAGTCCAATTATAAATGATATAGGTACCATCGTCATCGAAAATCAGTCCTAAAGGTGAAATTAGTGATAGCTTTGATTTCCAAGTCAGATGTTTCAAATCTTCGATTTTTATAAGTCAACAGGGAATGCCCATCAGACCGTACAACTTTTGCTAAGACGTCATTCCTATATATGTGTTATGGTGTAACCGGGCTCTTGGAGTTCCACATCAGGTATCCCAGATCTTCAAATTTATTCTCTCAGCAGAAAATGCTCATCACGTGGAACAATTTTTGCTATGGTACCATTTTTGTATCTCGTATAGTTTAGCTGGTCTGTTGCGGTTCTGCATGAGGTGTTCAAATTTCCAAGATAAATTATAGCTTATATGTTACCCAGACTTAATACCTATACAACAAAAAAAAACATTCAAATCCGTCCAGTAGTTCCGAAGATTAGCGTGTACAAACAAACAGACAAACAGAAATACAGACAAACAGACAGATTTTTTTTGGATTCGTGCTCTATAACTCTTTGTAAAACCCTCTCAATTTTTTTTTAATATTTTTAATGTAGGTATAGACACAGTTTTTTTTACTGTTTTATTGTATAGATTAATTGATGCCAAAAAGTACACAGTGCTATTTTTTCGAATTTTAGCCCATTCGATTCCCGGTCCGCAAAGCGTATTTTTAAACATCTATTTAATGCAGCATTACTTCTTTTCAAAAATAAATTGTGTCTAATTATATCTATGTATCTAGAGTACTTTCTCTCTTTCTTTCTGTTGGCAATAAAAAAACCATCCTGTTTATCATAATTATAACCTACGACCGACTCTCAGACTTACCAAATAGACAAACAAAAAAAAACATAAAAGTCTGCGAGCCTGATATTTAAAAAAGAAAACAGTTTTAATATCATTGCAAGGAGTTATGACAACCTTGTTTATTTAATTGATAACCTCTATGGAGGAGGATCTGGAGGAGTAAATCGTACTAAAAATAACGAAATTTGGTCGTCATGGCAACTACCTACTTAACAATTTTACCGAGGTTACCAAGGTTACCGCATTGTTTATTCGTTTTTAATGTCAATAATCGCGATATTTTCCTTTCCTGCTTTTCTCTTTTAATTTATTGAATTTACTGAATTTTCTTTACTATAAACCTCACGGAGCCCGAGACCTTTCCAACGAATGCAAAACCGTGTAAATCGGTTCGTGCGTTCTGAAGTTATAGCGTCAGGAAGGAAAACCCGACTTATTTTTATATAGTAGATATATGTTTATCTTTGATATTGTACACACATTATTTACAAAATTATACAAATGTGTTACTAGGTAGAAGTAAATAAAATGAGACATCTAATTATTTACGCTTATTCATCAAAATACAATAAAAAAACTTATGATTTCCCTAACCTTGTTCACGACCATGAAATCACAAATTCCCAGATAGCGGAAATGCCTTTCACTATTTATTTTTATATCCATTTTCCTTATTTATATTATTAGATTATGTTTCCATAATATAATAACATCTTATTACATTATCATCTTAATCGGCAATAGGCAAATGGTTTAACTTAATTATTTACACAATTTCGTGGTAATTACGCTACGCAGATATCTGGTAGCGACGCTGACAGCTTATAGCTCTGCCCGTTGCATTAATAAAAGCGATTGCAGCTCGCAATCCGATTAACCACGTTGGTTCAACTGACTATTTTGTGCGAATCCCATCAATTGGTACTTGATGTCAAGTTGAATTTAAAAAACATGAATATCCGACGACAGCTTAGCTGGATGTACTCTTTTACGTAATTTAATCTACTTAAAATGTATTTATTGCTGTTAAATTCATAATTAATATTATTTCTTAGAGTATATAATACCCACGTCCATTATATTCAATGAAGGAATAAAAAATATTATTCAGGATTAACAAATAAATTGGCGAGCGCAGTTGTAGCGCATAGGTTGCCGCCCATTCTCTTCCTGTAATCCCTTAATCGCCTCCACGATATCAAGGGGGAGAGGGGATTGCCTATTCTTTGCCGGGATCCACGCGGCACCCGAGAACAAAATGAAATGTTTTCTTATTATACGACTGTTAGTAAAACACACAAGGAATCAACTATTTACGCAACTTGTGCGAACTGTTATAGGGACCCTCTCGAAAGGCTTTTTAAAAAAAAGAATATTTAATTAAACACTAGATTTATTCACTATTAATACACAATACAAAGAGAGGGTCTGGAAACAACGTTACGCGCCCGGAGTTAGAAATGCAGACTGGCGCGCGAGGCGCCGTGCGGCTATTATATTAAGAGCTATATTGCTGACTTGCATCTTAAGGTTGCGAGCTCAGCATCATCCCCTACAGTACAGGGGTATAACACCTCCCGGGGTAGAATGAACTTCGGTGCTGCAATTTCGAAGTTCATGTTAAAAGTGAGCTCTAATACTTGGTCCAGGTGTTTGTTCCAATTCTGAACCATGATTAGAAATATTATCAGTATTATTGATTGATTGAATTATGGATGTGCGTCTAAGAGAAAAATCGAGACGTTTGTTTCCAGATTTACATTTAAAAAACATTATCAATTTATAAATGGTAAATGATACAATTACGACAATTATGATGATGGTAAAGCTACAGTAGTATGTCCCATATTTGACAATATGTGGAGTGTCTATTACATTGTCTATTTCACTAACTAAATTTGACAGAAGGTCCTTATTTGTTTTTAAGTTATCTAGATCAATATCTTGCAAATGAATGGGAGACACTTTTCTTTTAATTTGATCAACTTTATCAATATTACAACAAGAGTCATTTAATAAATTAAAGTCTGATGTTATTACAGGAGATGTTATGTTAATTACATTATTAGTGGATGTTAGAATAGTACTTTTACAATATCCGGTGCATCCTTTAGCTATGGTAAGTATTCCTGAGCCTAATACATTTATTTCCGATACGTCTGAGTTAAAACAATCTATGGATACTTTAGTAGGTTCTGATTGAATATACAGCCATTTATTATTAGATAATAACTTCCAAATGTCTAGTTTTCCGTACACTAGCGTGGCTTTACACTCTTTAGGAATTTCACTGATAGCTTTTGACATTAGCTCACTTTCACAAGACGGTTTAGCTTCACTTGTAAATACACTTGTAATTTCGCATATATAAGATCCGGTTTCGACTACGCGGCACTCAGATAAATTTTCTAAGTTACAGTACTGCTTCTTGTCTTTGGTTATTGCAACATATTTGTTATCCGGTAATATTAAACTAAAAGAGTCTGGATCCTTAGCATTATGTGGTACAGGTAAGGCTATTACATGATATAATAAATATTCCTTGATGGACACTAGAGGAATTTGTAATACAAATACAATTTTACTATTAGTATAATAACACATTAACTTTGATACATTTAATAGTTTATGAATATAATTTAGATCTAGCGGTACGGGGAATCCCAGATCATGAGGTAAGTGTTGGTGGTTTTCGACAAGCTCTTGGTATAGTTGTAACGGTGTTAATATAGCTGGGTGTAATATATTCTGACTGCTAAATAAGATAGCATTTACGATATCTTCCAATTGTGCTGACAAGGTAAATATCGAAGTAGAAAATCTATCCATAATTATATTTATGTAAGTCTGTAGACGTAGTTCGTCAACTTTGATTGTTATATTTTCCAATTCTACCGAAAGCTTGTCAAGAGCCTCTGAAAGTATAGCTTCATTAATATTTATTTTGTTTAAGGTTTCGTTATACGAGGAAATTACAGATGTGGTTACTAAGATGTTTTCTTTTATTAAGGAAGCTAACTTCACCTGGTTAAATTGCAAGGATTCTAGGGCTTCATTATACCTTACAGCATCATCTTCATCTAATGTTCCAAATATTGTTTTTAACACACCGCCAATTCCGCCTATCCATGCACGTTTAAACCTATCTTCGATCAGGTAAGAAATCGAAGTGTATTCCTTTTTAATATCACTAAATCTAGCTATTAAAGGTTGCAACATATGATTTGGGGCTTCTTCATCTAATATGGGTACCTTTTCGAACATTTGTTTCGAATCTGCCAATGTGGATTCGATATTATCAATATGGGTTCTAAATTTAGAAATATCCAGGGGTGTAATTACACTAAGTTGATTACGGTAAATTTTCAATGAGCCTAGATGGTCAAAATATAGTCCGGAACTTGATGTGATTGGTTGTACATAGCTTGGTTGGCCATTTGCGACGAAACTGTGAACAACCATATTTAGGTTATTGTAATTATATTTACATAACTGTATCCCTTACCATTAATTTACACTATTACTACTTTACGTAATCATATACTTACTTACCTAGATGTTTACGTAGATAGGTACTTATAACAAGGGTATGTCCTAACTACACTAACCTAACTTATTCAACTATCTGTGTAGGATTTTAATAACTAATTCTATACTTACGAAGTATATTTATTATAATTAATTCTGTTACAGGTTACTGGATACGTCGGCTGGTTTGACTTCGTCAAAGTGGTGGCGTACATGACGTCGGTTTATGAGCAAAGACAGCGTATTGTTACCGTGTACTTTTACTACCTTGTAAGGTCCTTTCCAGATTGGCGATAGCGCCTTATCAGATCTCGGGTGATTTTTGAGGTAAACGTGATCGCCGGTTTTATACTGAATTAAGCGGCTACGTTGGTCGTAATAATTTTTAGAATTAGTTTTAGAACGTTGAATATGTTCTAAGGCCTTTTCCCGTGAATACCTCAAACGGTTTTGGAGCATTTTTACATACTCAGGGTAAGTGACACCGGTATCTTCGTCAAAGACCGAGTTTGGTATAAATGGTTTATGCCCAAACATGAGTTCGTAAGGGGTATAGTGAGTAGTGGAGTGGACGGCTGTATTATATGCCAACATCGCGGTGTATACATAGCGAGCCCAGTTGGTATGATCCTCATTGACATAAGATTTTAGGTATTCTTTGAGGGTCGAATGACTCCTTTCGAGTGCTCCCTGAGTTTGTGGGTGATAAGGAGAGGACCACAGCTGTTTAATTTTAAGGAATTCACAGGTTTTCTTAAACAGGTCGGCAGTAAAATTTGTGCCCTGGTCCGTCAGGATTATTTTAGGAATTCCAAAGATGGAAATGAAGTGGACTAAACACTCACTAGTTTCTTCTGCGGTTATACTTCTTAAGGGATAGCCAGCTGAAAATTTGGTAAGATCATCTTGGATAGTTAAGATATACTTTAATTTGGCTGTTCCTGCTTCGGGAAGAGGACCTACGATGTCTATAGAAATACGCTGACAAGGTGCGGTTGAAGTGCTAGTTATTTGCATAGGGCTTCGATTTACTTTCCTAAGGGCTTTGTTTTCCTGGCAGGATTGACATTTCTTAACGTAAGACTCGATGTCACTACGCATCCCTTTCCAATAATAAGATTCTTTAATCCTGTTATACATGCGCGTGGAGCCTAAATGCCCTGCGATCGGGACATCGTGGTTATCGTATAGAATTTTCTTAATTTCGGTAGGAGAAGGATATAAGATATTATTGTGGTATATGTTAATCTTTATAGAAGTATTCTGAAATAAGTATGTGAGAATATTGTAAATTTTTATAAAAGAATGTTTTTCGAATGGATTTTTCAAATCGGAAATGGCTATTTCTTCGATGTTTCCGTTGATTAGTATTTCGTCCCTAACAGCTTTTAAGGTTTTGAATATTTCAGGATATGATGCTTCTTCGAAATGATGAACACGTGTAAATATGAAATAGTAAATTTTGTTTTTAGACGTGATACGTTGAAAGGAGTGTAATTCTTTTTCACTGTTAATGATGTCGTCGCTGTTTTCCAGGTTGCTAAGAATCTCATGGACATACGGGTTAGAATCGTCAAGATCGATTGATGTTGGGATAAGAAGGATTTTAGAGGTTGATTTAAGGAGATTTTCATTGCGTTCTATGATTTCAGTATTGTATGAATTATTTTTATCTGAAATTGATTTCAGGAAGCTGCTATAGTCTGTGGATGGTGGATCTGAAATTGGAGGAGATAGATTTCTAAGGGTTTCAGCGGATGATTCAGCGTCATTAACTTCAGGAAGATTAGGAGCATCGGAAGTCACTTGGGCAGGTTCTGGCTGTGAGGTAGGATCCTCGAGTTCGTCTGGATTAAACGGAGAGATGTCATCGAGGTTAAAGGATGATGGTGAGATTAAGAGGTCCATCAGATCTCTATCATCTTCATATGTGTCAGGGGCAAGTCTCGTCTCTTGCGGGTTTTGATTTTGGTTCTGATCACAACTCAAAGTGCTAGGATCATCGACTGATTGAACAGGATTGACCGGAAAGCGGGACAAAGCGTCAGCGTTAGTGTTAATTTTCCCTTTCTTATATTGGATTTCGTAATCGTACTCCTCAAGTTTTAGACGCCATCGAACGAGTCTAGATCCAGGGTCCTTACAATTGAAAAGCCATTGTAATGGCTTATGATCTGTAATGATTTTAAAACGTCTACCGTATAAATAGGGTCGGTAGGTCTTTGTACCAAATATGATGGCAAGGCACTCCTTCTCCGTGACACTGTAATTGCATTCAGCTTTATTCAGCGTACGGGAAGCATAAGCGATGGGGCGATCTTGTCCGACAGGACCTTGTGACAAGATAGCGGATATAGCATAGGCAGAGGCGTCACAGGTGAGGATAAATGGTTGCGTGAAGTCTGGGTATATCAATATTGGTGCGGAGACCAGTTTTTCTTTCAGGGATTCGAATGCTAATTGTTGTTCATTCTGCCACAGGAAGACCGTATCTTTCTTTAAAAGAGCGGTTAGGGGTTTGGCTAATTTTGAGAAATTAGGAATGAACCGTCTGTAATATGAAACAAATCCTAAGAAGGATTTGATGTCTTTTGCGGATTTTGGAATAGGGAAATTTGCAACTGCTTTAAGCTTATCTGGATTAGGTTTCACGCCCTCGTCACTAATAACGTGACCGAGGTACCCGACTTCTTTACGAAGGAACTCGCATTTTTCCGGTTGTAATTTAAGGTTAAAAGAACGAAGTCTGTGGAAAACTGAGTTAAGGTTTTCGATGTGACTAGACAAGTCGGCGGAATAGATAACAATGTCATCTAAGTATACGAAACAGCGGATACCTTGGAGGCCTGACAGACAGGTGTTCATTAATTTTTGAAAAGTTGAAGGAGCATTTTTTAAGCCAAACGGCATGCGATTAAATTGAAAATGGCCTTGTGGTACAGAAAACGCGGTTTTTTCTGCATCTTGAGGAGAAATACACACCTGATGGAACCCTGATGCAAGATCTAGGGTTGAGAAGTAACGACTTTTACCTAATTGGTCGAGAATTTCCGATATCTGAGGGATTGGGTATATTTCGCCGATTGTGATATCATTTAATTTACGGTAATCGATTACAACGCGCCATTTGCGTTGTCCGGAGGCGTCAGTTTTCTTGGGGACAACCCAAATGGGCGAGGACCATGGTGATACGGAAGGTTGGATAATCCCCTGATCTAGCATCTTATTAATTTGATTAGCCACTTCCTCCTTGTGGCATTCTGGAAATCGATAGGATTTTGTGTGTATAGGGGCGGATGGTTTTGTGCGAATTTCATGTTTAATAGCATTAGTGTGAGTTAGACTATCATTTGGAAGATGAAAAATATCAGAATATTCGGAACAGGTTTCAAATAATATTGATTTTTCCTCTTGGTTAAGGTGAGATACTCTGAGGGAATCTAGTACTTCTTTAGTTCGACGCGAAACGTTATAATTTGGCTTGGGGTTGGAATTAATGAAACATGTCATTGAATCGATAGGTTCTAATTTTAGTTTGAGATTTGAATTAATGTTGATTGAGTCTTCAGACGTGTTCACGATGGTTATATTTATACGTTGATTTTCTTTTACAGAAGTTAGACAATTGGCTACGAAGACCTCGTTAGAAATATGTTGATCTATTATTATTCCTTCCTTCATTTCAGGGTTTAGGACTGTGGTTTCAATTACCGCTTCTGTACGAGGAGGTATGATATAAGAGGGCTCAGTGAATTGGAGTTTTATGGATAGGGTGCCTATGTGAAGGATATCATTGTTATAATCGATTTTACAACCAAAGGAAGTCAGGAAATCTGACCCTACTATGCCATCGTATGGGAAGTTGTTTATGTGAATTACGTGGAATTTATGAGAAAGTGTTTTATGATTTAGAAATCTGAGATTTAAGTTAAAGTGACCAAGGGTAGGAGTTAATTGGTCACCGGAATCAATACCTCGGATACCCACAGGTTCCTGAGTGAGAGACGGGTATTTATTAATTGATGAATGTTTGAGAAGGCATATAGCCGAACCTGAGTCGATGAGGAAGGTCAATGGGATATTAGATACAGGAGTTTTCAGGATAATATGTGGAAGTGACCTTTTTGTTGTGTCTACATTTACTTCGTAGACCCTTGCTTCTTGGGTATCACATTTACTTTGCAATGTATTTTCCCTTGGATGTGACACAGTGGAAACAATGAAAGTAGAGGAGTTTTCTTTTTGGGGCTGGTTACCCTGTCGTGTAACTCTCTCCGGACGTGACGCAGTGGAAACAGTGGGAGTGGAGGAGATTCCTTTTTGGGGCTGGTTACCCTGTCGTGTAACTCTCTCCGGACGTGACGCAGTGGAAACAGTGGAAGTGGAGGAGATTCCCTTTTGGGGCTGGTTACCCTGTCGTGTAACTCTCTCCGGACGTGACGCAGTGGAAACAGTGGAAGTGGAGGAGATTCCTTTTTGGGGCTGGTTACCCTGTCGTGTAACTCTCTCCGGAAATGATTTAGTGGAAACAGCGTTATTGGTGTCGGTTCTACTGTCGCGTCTCGCACGACACCCTAGCGAGGCGCTTATACGTTTAAATCGGGATAGTCATTTACTTCGGAAGTATCAACTTCGTCATGACCTTCGTCTTCATTTTCAATTGTGAAGTTTACACGGGGTTGATCACGATTAGAATTTGCGTTACTAAATCTTTGGGGACCAGGATTAGGTTTTTGGAATCGGTTGTTATTATATTCGCGTTTCTTACAGTCGCGGATATCGTGTCCGAATGCTTTGCAATATCTACACATGATATTAGCACCACCTCGTTGCTGCGAAGTAGAGGGTCGCGGGCCTTGGAATGATTTTTGCATATTCCGTGTTTGATTCGTTAAGGATTTAGAGTCATTAGGCTTGGATTCAGTGTTTGGATTACGCTTATATAAACTTAGTTGTATACGCTCTTCCGATATAGCAGTATTTATCGCATCATTAAGGGATTTCGGAGACTTGCATCGGACGATGTTAGATATACGCGGAAGAAGGCCAATTAGGAAGTGATGAAGGGCTAGGTCCTCCATAGCTGCAATGCGTCCTGCGACTTCCTTTTGTTTAGTATTAGACAGTGAAATTTCGGTTAAAATTTGCGATAGGCAAGTCTCAACGCGTAATGCGTATTGAGAAACGTTTTCATTAGCATTTTGTTTACTCTCTTGTAATTCGGTAAGCAAATGTGAATAATGTTTTCTCTCGCTAAATTGAGTTTTCAAGAACTCTTTTAGTTGGTCCCAATTTGTGAAATCTTTAATGGAGCAAGCAATTTCCGCCTTACCTTGTAGTTGACATAATATGTACTTGAAAATAATAGGTTTCTGTGGCTCTGTAGCCAGTTCGTAGGCGTTGTTACAGTTAACGATAAAAGAGTTCAGAGTCTCCCTAGTGCCATTATAGGGTTTTATAAACTTTAAGAGCGTATTTAATTCTATAAATTCTATAGGTAAAGGTTTTGTTTTACCCGATTTAGGTTCTATTTTGGCTTCTGGATAGAGGGAAGTAGGCGTAGTGTGCGTTGACTGGCCCTTTTCGGCAGCCGTAGGAGGTTCGAGGTTTACATTTAATTCTTTAGTTGATTTCGACATTTTGAAACAACAAGCAAAATTTACACGAATATACAGTAGGATAGTATCTTAGGAGAAGGACACAGACATTAAATGTAGGCAAATAGAACTTGATAAGTTTGGATATTATTATCGAATTCGTAGTATTTAATGTTACAATTTAATTAATGTCTGTACCTTAATGCAATAACCAAAGACTTACAGGGTTGCGAAGGCGACGATGATCATGGCGAGTCCGAGCGGAGATCGCATTTCAATGCGATAAGGATGTCTGGAACACAGGAAACGGAGCGGCGCGACGGCGAATAGCTCAAGGTCTCTGGACCTTGTCTCGGCAACTTAGTAGTTATCAGGAACTTATTAAGATGTTGAAGTCAGAGTATGGATTTTGATTATTTTCCAGGATACAGCGATATTGGTAAGATTCTAGGATTTTTGTTTCTTTCCAGGATACGGCGACGGACGGTAACGTTATGATTGCGAGTCTGCACTCCGCGGTTTCACAGTGAATTGTTGGAACTGGTTTACCCGGTCAATAATTTAATAATCACAACACAGGATTCACTTCACTTTTATTTAGTTTTTAACACCGCGGATAGAGCAACCGGTAGATTTCCGTATCCCACCGCTGCCACCAAAATGTTATAGGGACCCTCTCGAAAGGCTTTTTAAAAAAAAGAATATTTAATTAAACACTAGATTTATTCACTATTAATACACAATACAAAGAGAGGGTCTGGAAACAACGTTACGCGCCCGGAGTTAGAAATGCAGACTGGCGCGCGAGGCGCCGTGCGGCTATTATATTAAGAGCTATATTGCTGACTTGCATCTTAAGGTTGCGAGCTCAGCATCATCCCCTACAGTACAGGGGTATAACAGAACAAAGAGAAAATCGTAACTGCTAACAACGGGCTGCTACCCTTATAGTTACTATAGAAATCTTGAAACCCAATATGTAATTACGGTAGGTGCCTTTTAGCCTGTAGAGCAAATAGGGTTATTTGCTCTCCAAAGAGTAAGATTACGGTGGATACTTATACATTTGTTTTAAATTAGATTTCTCGGTACAAAGTGGATATGAATATAATAGGGTTCATGATTACTCTGGATCAATAAAAGGTAACTACACTCATCAAGAATTCACAACTGGATCAATTTGGAGTGTATCATTGATCCATCTGTAACAGTATATGACGTCATCATTATAATTAAAGCCTGTTAGTATCAATCTACAAAAAAATTTAACTACCAATCACCTATATCAACATATGAGATATACAAGTCTTCCATACACGTGTATATATACCTAGGTATATAAGTAAGGGAATTTAAAGAAACATGTATCTGCGTAAGGCATATAACCATGTAGTTCCTACTTCGGCCAGACGTGGACATCAAAAAAGATTACTACTTAGTTGTTAATGATGTTCAGAAGAGCTTGATAAATGAAGAAGGAATACTTACCATTTCAATGCATAAAATATTTAACTGTTATAGCAAAAGAATCAAAATTATAATACTTATTATCATTTTATTCTTCGTATTATAATACCAATCTACTTATCGAAGAATCCATTAGTTTCCAACTGGTGGCTGGAGACACTGACTGGATATTTTACGAAATATTTTTCTCAATACGAACGAGTGTTCTCTTTTCAGATACTTTTTTGTGTTGTCATGATGGTTTATTATTTCATTAATTGAAGTGGTGGTAGTCGCAACCGCTGCCGGCTTGGCTTTTGTCCTCGAAAAATATAAGACAAAACTTGAAAAGCCATTGGATTAATTCTGCGAGTGCCTTCAATGTAAATTTCCATTCCATTGGATTCATAAGCTAGTATCGAGTGAAGCTATAACTACAAGGATTTGTATAACATCGCTTTGTAATGTAGCAGCTCTATTGTTTTATTTGAAATTTAACAATATTATAACAATTGTGGAAACAAGCGTATTATTTTAAAACCGATTTTCAAATTGATTGAAAGCATACAAAGCTAAAAAATTTGAAGAAAAATCATTTAAGGCGCGTAAAATATTGGAACATTTTATATTATGACCGAAGTTCGAGAACGTAACGAGTATCCCACAAACGATTTTACTTATAAAGAAATTTGTTAGTGTTGTTAACATAACGGTGTTAAAATAATTTAAGGAGTCTATAAAGTTTAACAGCCGACGTTATTGACTCTTTCCGAAGTTAATGCGATCCCGGGGCGCCGATCGCTACTCGCCTCATAATAATCTTATCGACATTGTCTACGAGTATGGCTATTCCTAATAGCTTCCTAAATAACTTACCTCCCAAATTATAAGGCGATTTATTTAAATAACCTAATTGACTTTCTTTGTCATTTTTAGCGTGTGATAGTAAATTTTGTTCTTTTAATAAGGTTCTTGAGAGCAATGGAGCAGTGAAGCAGGTATGAAAGCAGAGGTGAGTAACTACCTGGCGAGGTACCAACATGGCAGTGTTATAAGGTGGTTAAAATCTTTACACGAAGATAATAAACCTGCCCATCCAACCAACTACAAAATTTGAATTATTGAGTACATTGCTAGACAATATTGTTTTTTTAATAAAGATGTATAGAATAAAAAAAAAAATGTTTATAACAGTCTCGATGATAGAGAACCCTGTAGCAAAAAAACGCTCACCAAGTATTCTGTACAAAGATCATTCTTTATAATAATTTTATTACAAATGTAGTTTTTAGACTTTTTCTTGTATTTGTGGCTTCAGACTATATTATTAGGTACCTACCAAATTTTAAAGTTCTAAGTCACCTGAAGTACCCTATAAATTTTGATTCCCTTAAAAGTGTCGAAATAAATCCGGTATAAACTTCAACTCGATACCTCCACGCATTCGCGAGATGAAGTGTTTTGATAGACCGACGGACGGACAGACAGACGAACGGACGGATAGACAGACGAACAACAAAGTGATCCTATTAGGTTTCCGTTTTGAACCCTAAAAACATAGTAAAGTTGCCCATTATGAGATATAGTGATGTCATAGAGACATATTTACACCTAAAAGACTTAAAAACAAACCTATAATACCACTTTTTTGGCGTCAGAGTTTAATAAAATATACGACAATACTGAACATAAATCAATGGTCACAAAAACTGGAATAGAAAATCCCGGAGTTGCATCGACGCGAGTGATGGATGCGTGAATTTTTAAGCAAATTAGGTGAAAATGTCGAGTGAGAAATTTTGCGAGCTCCCGATGTAAATAAAATGTTTATTCCTATAAAACGATTCTAACGTATTTAATAAATATTATGGAATGGAATTAGCTATGTATTTATATCGAAAGTTCTGCCTGTTTGAAAATATAAACCAATTTATTAATTAATTGGTTAGCTGTCTTAACTAACTTTAGCCAAAAATTTCTTATGCTACGAAAAAATTAAACGCAAGAGACAACGGCCAACAAAAAAGTCCAAAGAATATATAGAACTATGTTTGAGAAAGGAGCAACAGTAATTTTTGTAATGAGGTCAAAATAAATAGTTCCTATCTTAGTACTCTCAATAAAGAGCGCATTTAAATCAAGGCACTGGAGGCCGGCCAAGTGAGCGAGCGGACCGACTCAAGCGACCCTTCGTTATGTTTTCTGCATTTGTCCACTTTACTCGCTTTCAGAACAAACAAGCTCACTTTGTGATCGGAATGCTAACGTTTTAAATTCAATCAATTGTGGAATTCGTATCACTTCTAGGGTTTATTGGTAAATCACAAAATTGGGTTCTCTTCGAAATTTATTTAAAGTGTGCCTTTAAAAGGAAACGTGTTGTAAAAGAAATAAGTTTTCGGTGTAAGTTCCTTATTTTGAGAGTTTAAATAAATATATTGCTATGTATCTATTTTGGAATAAATATATTCCATAGAAACTTTATGTAGGTTTTAACGTTTACCACACACACACTGTTGAACACCATTAGATACTAGTTCCTCGATCGCAGATTTTTTTATTAGCAGTATAGGTACCATTATAGGTACCTTGAAATGTTCTATTGTTCCTACTTTGTTTGTTTTTTGGGTACATAAATTAAAGTACCTAAACAGATACAATTTAAGTGTTATTTTTTTCTTATAAGTAGGTATAAGTATAAGACTGATAAGAAATTGGTCAATCCTCAGATCACACCATAAATTTGTGATCATCATCACACTAAATTGAAAAATTATACTTTTGAAAGCACTACAAGAAGTTGCTTATGTAAGAACATAATAGTTTCCTTTTAACTAATTTAATGTTGCTCCAGCATTTGTGCAGTTGGCATCGTGAAAGCACATCAACTTAAAAACGTTGACAAAAACAATTAAAGTACTGTAGACCGAAACGTGGAACAAATAGAGTTCAAAAATAAACAATAAGTACTCAATTTAAATTGGCTTCGTGTTGTATCTTCGTACGAAGGAATACACAATTACGTAAAATACTTTACCAGGACTTGAGGAGTGTGGCAAAAGTTTAAAGCAAAATATGTTTTTAGATGCCTTTTGGAAATAACGTCGTCGATACGAAATAAGCGAAGTTTTGTAGAGTAAGTACTTGTGAGTACGTTATCTCTATACCTAATAGCAAAATCTGCTTCTACGACATAAAAACTTAATTTATTCCTAGATATAAAGTAAATACTCATTATTTTATGTATTATTATATATCAATCAACGAAAAAAAAACCCTCATAAAATAAATGTTATCTCCTTCCAATTATTTATAAGTTACTACAAATATATTACTTTTTACACCCTTTTTACCCCATTTAAAGCGTACCCAAAGTAAATGATACTCAAGTTCATTTCATTTGATTTCCGATATCAACTAAACTTAATTCTCACGATCTATCCTTACCTACTTAGTACCATGATTGTCTAGAAGTTCTTTTTGCTGCTCATTCAATTCGTATAGTCTGAAATTAGACATATGGATAACAGCCAAAAACCATTGCTTAAGATTTGTTCTATTTATTTACAAAAGGACGAAAAAATTGGCAGAAGTGTTATCACGTATTCTTTAAATATAGAGAGTTGGCAGACATATTGACGATAAATACAGAAATTACTGCTAGTTATGGGTTTGTTGTCCTACATGGCTGTTTGGATCTCCGAGCAGCGTGTTACGCAATAGGATGGTGCCTGCGCGTCTGGGCTCCTTTTATGAAAGCCTAAGACCGTATCTATTAGTGTAGAAAAAGTTAGGGCGGTAATAAAACTGTGGGGATAAAAAATTGTGTAGGTATAGTATCCATCCCACGCCCCAATATAATATCGTGATGGCCAAGTGATTTAATGGCTCGATTCGATTGCACATGGTTGCCGATTCAAACCCAGGTAGGTGGCAAAGTAATTTTGAAAATTATAACATGTACTTTACACTATTGACAAACGGAAATCGTCAGGAAACCTGGATTTCAAAAATTGGAATCATATATAGCCAACCCGCAATGAGCGAGCGTGGTGCTTAATACTACTTTCTATATAGGAAGAGGCCTGTGTCCAGCAGTGGGACATTTTACATATTATCCATCAGATTACTTGTAATATACATAGATACCTATATAAACAATAAAACCTTCCAGGCTTTATTGTTAAACTTGTCAACTATGTCAAGACTAAGTATCACACATCCGACTGAAAAGATTGCATTATGCGTGTTTGTGGGAAGCTCGCATTTTTTCGTACTAAATCCAAACAATACAGAACACGCAGTTAGTGTCCGTGACGAGCGTAAATGAATGGCGTCGCATTTTTCTCGCTAACTCCGCGTCGCCTCTGCAATAAAACATTCATGAATTCAGAATGTTACTACTCAGTACCCATTGCGTGGATGGGGCGTTGATTCTTTGGATATTTACAAAGGAACAGTATCGTAGAGCACCGATTTGTATCCAAACGCTTATTGCCTCTCCTTCGTATCAAAATTGCTTTTTTGTTTTTTTTCGGGACAAAATTATATTTGCCAAATTGTATGAATCAATTATGTAAATACCTATTGGTATAGATGCTAAAATTTATTTTAAATTAAATATTTGATTTAGCAAAAATAGAAATAGCCATGGAGCTCAATAAAGATAATGAACATTAATTATTGATAGCACCAGCGCTGTGTCGTGCGTATCCAAACAATTCATGAATCCAAACTGCTCGCAATAAGACGAGTAAAGAATAAGCCCATTGTAGAACGAGCCAATAAAAGAAATAAGTTCAAAAATGGATGCATAGCTGTGTGTTTCCAACATCTATGGCAGGATTGCTCCGCCGCCGGCGGAAGTGCGGCGAACTATGCGCGGCGCGGGGACGGAATGCGGACAATTTCACAAAAGCCCACCGAGTGAGAGGTCCGCCGTGATAACCATGAAGGCTAATATATTTGTATGCGGGGAGGTGACGAAACAAAAACGCTTATTACATTTATGGCGCTGTATATTTTATGAGAGCTGAATATTTTGTGTTTATTTTGGTTTTAGAGGCAGACGGTAGGCTTTTTGTATAATATGGTACACGTCTGTAATTGACAGTGGGTAAAAAGCTGGAGTGAAATTTCAAAGCCCTTAGTTTTGTACTTCGTATTTTTAAAACTAGCTTATTAAACGAAATACATTGGAAAATGACTTAGAAGTAAAAAAAAAAACTATTTATAAAATCGGCATCGGACAGGAACATGGTTTATTCAGCTATAAGTTCGAAAGTCTGAAAAAACCGGGTTCAAGTTGTTATCTAAGCGTTTTCAGCGCAAACATGTTTAGACGTCAGATTTATGTTTTCTGATCCATCTGCCGTGCCGTCTCGCATAATATTGCGGACGGACTTGGAAAATAATAAAGGCGGGAGATAAGGTTTTCGTCTGTTCCAAGGGAAATGGTGGAATTGAGTTGGGACAATTTTATTTTTCATTTTCCTTAAGCCAAATATGAATGAATTATTTGTGCTTGACTGATGTTAGGTTCATGCAGTGCTATTTATTTTAAATTCAATATACTCGGTACGTACCTCAGAGGTTATCTCTACTCTAGTTTTCTTATTTGTTTCGTCTCGAGACTGCTGTATTGTTAACTTTAAATCCGCGAATTCTACTCTTAGATGGACTGAATATGAAAGGATAATAAATACACAAAAATATACAAAAATATTGGTACATTTGAACAAGACTTTATTTTTCTTAATCCAAGTTATTGTCAAAAGAATAATAGCACTTAGGCAGTAAACTTCGAAATCAAAATCTGTTATTTTGTTACAGCTGCCACTTAGTAGAGGAAGTTATTCTTATTATAAAAGGATTCTATCGTAAAAAGCCTTCAGTATAAACCAATCATATACCATTAAATTAACCTCAAACCATGGCTCACTTAATGAGTTCATTAAGTGAGCCATGGCCCAGCGTGTCCCAACACCTGCATACGCGAAGATCTTTACAACGCCACTGACAATGCTGTCGGCGTGGCATCATATTGCCATTATCGACACGCTAAGAAGAAGATATACCATAAACTGTCTTTAAATAGTTCAAGACCAACACTGTACCTATCTATCTATCGCAAAAACACGTACATGTCGACACTCTCAAGGGAATCATAATTATTAGGGTGATTCCCGTTGACCTAGAACTTTTAAATTTGCAAAATAATTATTGTATACACAATTTACCTACCATCAGTAAAAAGAAAAAAAAAGCTCGCTTAGTTATATTTATAAAATTCATTTTACATTTCCAAATCCCAGAATGATAAAAAATATTTATGCAGTCACGCAGTTATCCAACGATTTAGCCGAGCGATAGCTAGGTTTTTAACACATCAATGCCTGACTATCACAATATAAATATTTCTATTTTCCGTACAATACAATACCAGCCAACACTATTCAGCATTGTCCATATTCCAACAAAATTGCAATGGAGATTAAAAGCAAACATCGATAAAACAAGATGTAGGTAGAACGAAATAATAAAAATAGGGTTTTAGCGTAGCAAGTTTCTTCGGGCAGCGGAGCGGGAAAAGGAACCAATTTCTGAGCCGATGCGGAGCGTTTTGTTGGAAATAGCTTTCCTTCAATCTGCATTTTGTTGCTGATTTACCAACTTTCATACAGAACGGAACTTTCGACGAGATAGGTACCTAGGCGGGGAAAGTTCGTCGGAGTCGACACATTAAATTATTATTAAACTCGTCTGTCTACATCAAAACATGTCCAACTCTGTTCACATATTCATATGACGGTAAATTAGATGATATTTTGTAAGTTTAGACTGCTGAATTTTGGCAGGGTTCATTCTAAGAGAACAATAAATGTAAATTGTTAACATCTATAATTTAATACTTTCTTTACATAATAGATTATAATAAATTACCGAAACAAAACCTTTACGAAAAGAGCGTAGAAGTCTGGATGAAGCCTCGTAGCATTTTAATGTAGGTGTAGTAGGTAAGACTAATCGCTACCATTTTCTAGTACCCAATTATATAATTTACTATTTTTCCAGAAGGAAGGAATGAATTCCTTCATGAACAGACAGTTCCATTGTAATGATTCACTCCGTCTTTATATACGGTTATACGGTCCCGTTTTCCCTCGTTTATATACGGTCCAAATTATCAGCCACCACAAAACAAATAACCAATAAGCGATACATGGCCAAGAATAATAAAGAAACGAAGAAAATAAGGAACGTGAAGATTAACAAAGTTCTAAATAACTAACTTTGCTTATAGGACGTCATAATAAATGGGTACGGACACGTCCAAGCCGAGCCGTACACTCGTAAAGTCCCCAGTTCGATTACATACACGAGCGGGTCGCAGTGAATTAACTACAAACGGACCCGGCGTCACGTGACTAGAATATTTAAAAAAATCCTTTGCCCACTCTTCTATCAGTAGGGCAAGCCTGATGAATAAATAGTGAGTATAAATATGTAACTGCGGGAAAATCATCTATATCAATTCCAACATGTTCGCGCGTAAATAATTTTGTTAGCGTTAATAATTTACTACGAATGGTAACAGGATAATTATATCTTAATTTGTTTTAAAAATAACATAGTATAAAATAGTTGTAACCGCTGTCCGTCTTTTAAACTACGCAACAAAATTTAATGTAGTTTTTAGCAATACATAGAGTGATTCAAGGGGAAAGTATTTGTGAATACTTGTAGGCATTTATTAGTGTGTAACCCGTGCGACACCGGGTGGGTGCGCTAGTTAAGTATAAATCACAAATTATTTCTAACATTCCTTTGTATACATCCCTCTGTGTAGTATCTATATATTTTTTACGATTATTTAGCCTATTTGACTAAATAAGTAGCGGAAAGCACCGTGACTACTTCCTCAGTAACTTATAGCCGAAGTCCTGTCGGGGTGCGGGCAATAATGACAAGGGATCTCTAACCCCCGTGATTTGGTGTTTTTAGACGGTAAGACATACCCCTTTGTCTGTCCCTTGACGAAAATAAATTCATGGGGGCGCTTGAGCGTCTGTTAGTGTGTGTAAGTGTACACTTTTTATATAGTGTATATGAAAACCAAGGAGTTTTTCGTTTTAAAGATTTGTTTGTATATAGGTAATAAAATAGATAAGATAGATAAATCCTTTTATTGGTACCGCAAGAAACGCATAACAAATAAATTAAAAAAGAAGAAATACAAAACAATACAAAAAAAAAACATGTCAGAAAAAATAAAGTAAAATAAAGAAATGTGGTGTGTGTCTCAAAGCAAGTAAATAAGATATAATTATATTCTTAAAGATAGATAAAATAGAAAGGTAAAATTGTAACCTCCAGCAGAATTCGAACCCGTGACTACTGGTTCAGAGCACCTTGAGAAATGCTAACTAAGCTACAGAAGTCAAAACCCAAGTTTTTATTATATTTAACACACGACAGTCTATAACAATGAACAAGAATATTTTGATTTACTTTGTGTATTACGTTACTGATTGATGGAAAATGGCGAATAAATGTAATCTTTTAGTTTCTTATCGGGTACACTATAGTGTAACGATAGAAGATAATTGTACTTTAATGGGCCCTGCTCGGGCTTTAACTAGTCGGCTAGGCTTCACTGATAAGTAAATATTATATGAGTAAAGCCGTAACTTTCTTAAATACTATAAACTACAGCGCTAAGTCAGAGAAAAACTGGTATGATAATATCTCTCACATTCATTGATACGTGATGCAAAATTTTTGTACTATTTACGAAAATTGCGAAGACGGAGGAGTATCAAATTTTGAACACTTATAGTTTATGTATAGAGGAGGAGGACAAAATGCTAGTTTTCAATAAAAAAAACATTACACACTACCATGTATTTGATACACACACGTTTATACTCTTTTGTCAAATTGAAAATCTTCTTAATATATATAAATCTCGTGTCACAATGTTTGTCCTCAATGGACTCCTAAACCACTTAACCGATTATAATAAAATTCGCACACCATGTGCAGTTCGATCCAACTTGAGAGATAGGATAGTTTAAATCTCAATTTAAAAAAAAAATCGAAACCGCGGGCGGAGCTGCGGGAAACAGCTAGTAGATTATAGAAATCAAAGAATGAAAGTGATTGATATTGTTTGTCTTCACTGAATGTACAACATAACCATAATCTTTATAGTAAAAACTGTGATACCTTTTTCAAACTTGAAATTAAAAGAATTATGGTGGATTAACGACCACTATGGAGCTATAAAGGTTGAATTGGCTTAACTAAATCAATATCATATTACCTAATTACCTATATAGCGTGTTTCAGGCATCGAGCAATCTAGACCTAAACAAAACATTAAAATTCTCAATTTTAATACGAGGCTCACTTTATAACCACTTCCCATGGTAAATCAGCTAATGGAGTGAGCGTGACATGAATCCGTCGTGAACCGAAAGGAAAACCGATAAGTATGAAAATTAAGTTTTTCGCTTGAAATTATTTTTTGCTTAAGTTCAACAGGTGCCTTTCAATCATATTTTGTAATTGACAGTTACTGGTATTATCTTGTAGTTTTTATAACGATAATCTAATTATATATCAGATCCAGAATTTTCAATTCCTTTCTATTGAGTCGATTGCATTACTATTTGGTTGTAGCTGTTGTTGCGAGTAACATTCATGAGGTCATCCGGTTTAACTGCAGATGTGAAGATTCGAATAACAAGAAAGCTGTATCTATCTCTATTGTTTGTAGATCTATACTATATTTTCATTTCATTTCATTTGACTACGAATGTCCGAGTAGTATCGGTCAACACGCTTATGTTGAGAACGGTTTTTGATAAACAAAAGAAAGTCAGTGTAGAATCTTGTTGTTATTATTGCTATATAATTATATCAGCTCACTGCCCCATCTTTGTATATTATGTGGGTTCGTTTATCATGCCTGTTAACGCAAAAGGGTAGAAGACAAGAGCGTACTGTTGCAAACCCATATTTTGCCAGACAAGATTAGTCCCATAATATGTAACGGGGCGAGCCTATTGTAATATGTTTTATGAATACGCAATGCCGCAACATAATTAAAAAATGTAAATCAAATAATAATATTTACACTGACTCATAATGAAATTAAATTGCTTTTTACTTGAATAATGCATGTTGTCCTCTTTACGAACAAACTCAAGCGATTTCAAGAAATAGAAATGTTTTATTTGTCACGACATAAAATTGCATTTTATTCTGCACGGAAGTATGTAGGTTTGAACAGCTGTGATTTGGTTATACTTTGCACCGCAATGTAAATCCCTTGACATTAAATCGTGTTTTCCCTTAATACTGGCACCATCGGTACTGTTGCAGTACAGTCACGAGCATAAATATGTATACACATAGCGAAATTATAAACAATAATTTAACAGGAACTCACCATCAATTCAACCTTTAATCATTTAACAACATAAAATTATAACAGTTCTCAAATCATGTAAGTAGGAACATATATTTGAGTTTCAACAAAAACTTCTCGCTAAATAAGTTTTACAATTTCACTATGTGTATAATTTATGCTCGTGACTGAACCTACATTGTTTATTTGTTTTTAAATAACTTATAGGTAGACAAACTTAAACTTGCTTGTATATTTTTGAATGCACGCCACGGACTACCCTTTAAAAATTTATCGTCTTTCTGTCTATCCTAAGATTCTGATAGACATTGCTATTAGTGATAAGACCGCCGATTTACTCTTTGTAAGAGTTGTTGTAATTAAGCTGTGTAAAATGTTGGTATACAATCAAGTATATTATATGTATCTACCTACTAAAAGTCTGTTATTAAAGCGATCAATATTTCTGTGGGCCTTAAAATACACTATTAGGAACAAGATATTCATAAGATACTAATAACAATATGTAAACTCAAGTAAATATGCAAGAATAATCATATAGACCCTGCATTATGTAAACTCTCATAATCAAGTGTAGAATAACGTACATAACAATCTAGATACACACAACATAATTGCACTTAGTTCAAGTGTCATTTTCATATTACAAGATCTACAGATAAGTACATTTGCGTTATGAAATGCGAGAACATCACACGACAGAAGTGCATGTAAGTGGCGAGATAGAACTGTAGCAGTGCGCAGTAACGATCAAGTAACATTGTCAAGTAACGAACGGACAAGCAATTATTTTAAACGCAACCATTGCAGTACAAAATTACGTTAAAGAGCTGACACGAAGTGGTCGTAACAAAACGTCGTTATCCTACATTTTGGGGTCGATAAACTGGGAGTAGGCGACGAGACGGCGACGCGCCGGCTAACCGAGTCCTGGATTAAAGCAAACGCCGCAGACAATCACTGGTCTCACTCATAAATTATATCAAAGCCTATTCCTAAAAAATCGAAATCCAAGGCCAACGCTTCACGCCAAATTTGGAAGACAATTCATCATTCCTGATACGTAAAGACTACTTCGTCTTGCTTTTGATGTTCGCTACGCCATCGCTTAGAATTATCACAAGTTCTAATATTTTGAGGAAAATATCTTGCGTCCAAAAAACGTGAACTTGAAATTACACACAGTACAGAATTATGATAATAATTGATATTAAAAAATTTAAAGATCTCAGAAAGCTTTTCCAAATATTTTTTATTTCATTGGTATATAATGTAGTTAGTAGTGTATAATTATGTTTAATATTACATACTTATATAATTCTTGTCTCATTCAATCGACGTGCTGTAAGAGTTGTATGTTCATATAAAACGCTCTCTTATGTCGGTACTTTACAAAGTTGAGATTGGTCAATCAAGTACTTAGGTGCCTACAAATAAGGTCAAATCAACAAGAATTTTCATTGATTAGAATTATTATTGGCGTTAAAAGTTAGTAATGGGTTAGTAGTAAATGTGTGATGGTCACAGAAGTTACTAAAAGCTTTCGGATAATTGTTTTCCATATTGAGAATTAGTGTTTGTGTTAGACTGATTGGTATTCAGTAGCTGTTTTTTATTAGATCTTACATGAAAACGATAAGTTTTATGTTAACTAATTGAATTGAATGTAGTAGAATAATAAAAACCACAATAAATAAAAACAATTCACGGTAAATATTTGTTCTTTAATATAATAAAGCTGAAAGTTTGTTTGAATGAGCTAATCTCAGACACTACTGGTCCGATTTGAAAAATAATTTCAGTGTTAGATAACCCATTTATTGAGGAATGCTTTACGCTACATTTTGCCGCGATAACCAGCGCCCACGCGGGCAGAACAGCGAGCAAAAGCTACTCTCATATAATACTATAGGCTCATGTTTATTGCTACTATTATTCAAAGACTTAAAGTATCAACCCAAATAAATATACATTCTTTGGTTAAAGTTTCAACCGTCGTTGATCTTTTTGGCAAGGCCTCGGGCGACAGCGATGCATCTAATGATATGAAAGGAAACACCACACATTTTCCTTGTAAACTCGAAACTTTTCGCCCCACTGTCTTTTAGACGTCGCCGTCGCTGCTTTATTTGTATGTATTCAGCACGCTGATGCCTTAATGGGGCAGGCAGAGCCCGAGGCAATAGTGAGTTTACGGTTGTTTGTATACTTTTTATTTTTTGTTAGAAATACACTGCATTAATTTACACTAACATGCGAAATAATTGTCTGTTTTGTTTTCATGGGTAAGCCACTGAACCGTTTATGACGAATCTTGTTACCGGATAAGGGCTGCTTTTTTCTTCAATAACCGCCACGCGAGCGAAGTCGCAGGCAAAGGCTATTTTTATAATAGTTGTAGTTATCGAATAAAACTTAAATCTCTTTGTTTCGGCTCCAAAAGACAGGTAAATTAAAAAAAATGGCTTTGGTAATATAATTTCTTGAGAGTAATAAAATGTTACCAAGATTTAAAATATTTTACGGTGTGGAATGGAGCTGCGAAAATCATTTTATGTAATTTTATAATTCTATTAAAGTGTTCAATTAAATTTTAAAGTTTTCTTCTCAGTGCGCTTAGATAATATTAAAATCCTTAGCATGCTCCTTTAAGCTGGTACAAAATTGCATAATTATTTGCAAAGCGATTATAACAATTCAGAAGATGCGTTGTAATTTTTTTTTAACGTCAATTAGAGACGTGATTGTGATATTGTCGTCACTAAAGGGTTATAAAGCTGAAGAGTTTGTTTATTTTAACGCGCTAATCTCAGGAACTAAAAAAATCTTTCTCAACTGAATTTTTCCTCTATAAGTGGGCTTCTCGTTTACATAAATATAATCATTTCATTTTTTTTTTTTTTCATTTAATGACTACGTATATGTGTTCGCAGTACGATACCGAATAATAGTCTTAGGGATCGGACAGGGGTTTTGTTACATATTGTATATAGGTATGTGGACTTGTTTCGCACATTACTAGTTTTCTTGTTAACATTTCGTACTAGGCTAAACTGCTTGTGTTACAATTGGGTTCACGTCGGTACTGTGGTGGGATTCGAACCCGCGATATATACACAAGGTTACAAGTCCGACGCCCTAGCCATAATGCTACCACCGCTTATTATTGTATCTTGTTTAGATTATGTAGTGAGGTATTTTGTGTATTACATATCGTAATTATCATGATTGGTCGGGGATAGTATACATTGTCTTAAATGTCAACTACAGAACCGACAGCTAGTCAACCTAACTGGTTATATTGGTGAACGTACAGTCACGAGCATAAATATGTAGGTACATGTTACCGGCCAAACCCGATTTCAGGACAAACTAGTTTAGCCTAGGCTAAACTAGTTCTTCCTATACGCGATAGAATTAACTAGTATAGCCTAGTCCATATTATTTATTTCAATTACGGAGTATTTTATTCAGTTGATCTATTTATTTTCACTGTCTAGATATAAATAATGTTTAGACTAGGCCGTACTAGTTTCTCCTGGAGTGTACGTATTTATATCGGGATCAGCTAGTTTTGCCTAGGGTAAACTGGTTTATCCTATCGGACTTAGGACAAATTAGTTTTGACTAGGCTATACTAGTTAATCATATCGCGTATACGAAGAACTAGTTTAGCCTAGGCAAAACTAGTTTGTCCTGAAATCGGGCTAGACCAGTAACATATACACATAGCGAAATTGTAAAACAATAAATTAACAGGAACTCACCATCAATTCAACTTTAATAATTAAACAACAAAAATTCTCGCTAAATAAGTTTTACAATTTCGCTATTTGTATACATATTTATGCTCGTGACTGTACGTGCAATTATGTCTAACCAATCAGGTACAATTATCTTCGCAGTATATTATGAAATTGCCTGGAAATCGGTATGTCGGATTCCATATATCTAGCATCTCCCTTTACCACCTCCATGATCATTGTTGTCAAAACCCATTGTAACACATGTATAGAACATGATTGAGAAACGGACTAACTTGTCTATTCAATAGTACATTGAATATTGGCTTCCTTACAACCTAATTCTAGATATTGGATGTGCGGTTTCAATTTGTCAAGTAAGTGGTTACAAGTATGATAGGATCGTGTTGTCTGGTGTAGTGTAAGACTTTGGGTTTCAAGTTTGCATATTGATGCTTTTGTAAAGGACATTTGGGCTTTTATTCAGTGATTGTTGTTTCAGTTTTAAACGTTGATTTAATCGTGATAAAATATATGGCCATCTGATCCCAAGCTACGCAGAGCCTCTACTTTGGCAACCAGACAACTTATGAACATAATTATATTTTTAATAAATATAAATACATATATAAATTACATCCAGACACAGAACAAATGATCGTGTTCACACAAAGATTATTCCTGAGTGGGAATCGAACACCAGTTAGGGTCACTAACCACTAGACCAACAGGCCAGTCAAATAGAAGTATAATCGTATCACCAACTATAAAAAAAACTGTGAGGTTTGGTTACGGTTTGTAAACATAAACAATGTCCTTGAAAAGATTTTTCTCACATATAATTTACCTTGCAGCCTGATATTCACCAAATTACATTATCATTTGTAAAAAAAAATAGTTGAAAATAAACAAAAATAACCAATGGGCGTGTGCAAAAAAGTTCGCAGGGCTTTTAAATCAAATGAAAATGGCTTTGTTTCGGAATGGGGCCGCATATAAAGATAACAATATTAATTTATTCAGTAACTATTGAAATAACCTTCATAACTTCAACAATATCCGTATTCAATATTCATATTGTTATAACCATATGAATAATAATTGAACATATAACTACGATTCAAACATAAGCTCTTACAATATTGTTCAACGTCTGTAATGTTAATTTTAATAACGTGAAATTAATTAATATCTTATTTTAGTATAACTATATAAAATAAATTATTATTTTCTGAGGTTCACGCGAATGTTTAACACACTGAAATAAAACTGACATTGAAATAAAACTGCTTTTTAGCGGATTTTATCGGTGTTGCCGGTCTAAGGAGTTGAAACGTCAAGAACTAAAAACATAACGAAAAAAAAAATATAGTAGAATTGAACACCTCCTCCTTTTTTTTGAAGTCGGTTAAAAATAAGCCGCGATAGAATACGTTTAGTTAGTTTTATATTTAATAAATAATAGTTTCAATGAAAACTTAGACAGCTTTAAAGTGGCGAAGAGGCAACTTAAAATGTGAATTGTTTTGTGAAGATTTTTAAATCTAAAATGACAGTCTCGATAAATTAATTAATAAATAACTTACAGAAACATGTTCAGCAAATAAATTATTCTAATTACCGACGTTTCACGCTTTATAATTCATGTTTAAATGAGTTAAATGAATGAAAATCGGTTAAAAATTATTTTGAATCATTTTTAGACGAGGTACAATTCTACAGTTTTGACGACCTCCGTGGGCGTACACACCGGTTTTCAAGGTGTTGCCAGCTCTGAGGTCCCGGGTTTGATCCCCAGTCGGGTCAATGTAGAAAGAAACACTTTTCTACATTGTCTCGGGTCTGGGTGTTTGTGGTACCTTCGTTGTCTCTGATTCCATAACACAAGTGCTTAGCTACTTACTTTGGGCTTAGAGCAATGTATGTGATGTTGTCCACGTTTATTTATTTACAATCGTTATAGCTGATCGAATCGCTCAAATGTATGAAAGTGACAAGTCTTAGTCACGTGACGTATCGAAGAGATATGTCATTTCCATACATTTAATGTCAAAGGAGGCAGATCTTCGGGCAACGAATTCAAAATATAATTACGCGAATTATATTATAATAATCACTTTCGTCCCTCAGTGCTTTATGCAATTTCATCATCATTATTTGAAGTAAAGGTGCAGACTCATAAAAAGAACAGCTACATTACATCTCTTTCTTGGATATCCTAGACGGCAACTAATGGAAATATTATCTTAATGACACCTTAAACAGCTTTATAGCGGCGACGAGACGACTTATAATGTTCATAGTTTTTGTCATCATGTTAAATGTAAAATATGTTTTACAGAGAAGCTGTACTTAGATGAATCTTGATAAAATAATAGCTAAATTAATAATTGTCTAACGATTTAGATGAATCACACTAGTATTATTAAAGCAAAAGTATGGCAGTGTGAGTTTTTGGTACGTCACGCTCAAACAATTAAATTAATTTTGATAAATATTTGGAATGGGAAGCTGGTACCCTGGATAACATATAGGCTAGGCTAGGCCGAAAAAATAACCTATATAATTCGCCGCGGGTACCGATGGGTGCAACTTATAAAAATAAGTTTATTTTTTTAATTTTAAACGTCAGAGTTAGCATATTATTGTGTCTGTTTTTTATGAAAATAAATATCAGCGTCACGTGTCTATAAAGGTAGAAATTACGAAGTTAGATAACGTCAGCTGTTAAAACACTCCACTTTAAAGAAGTTCTCGCTATAACCTACCCGGGCACGGGGTCACAGGCAAACACCAAACTACCGTTTTTATTCCACAACCCAACTCTGCGTCAAAGCGTGTCAATATAGGGAGTGCTCTTTTTCGATGGTATTTTGCGACCAAAACTGGCCTCAACTACGTTGTCTATTTGGCTTTAGACCAATACATGAACTAAACCAGAAGTAGTAATAGGTGCCACGAGTACATATTGTACGTACTTACTATAGTGTATTTCAAATCCAGTGGAAAATTTACTTCATAATTTTCCGAATGTTTAACTTTGTTCAAATTAAGCAATTAGCCTATTTTTGGTTTGCGATCGCGGTTTGGCTCATGTTCAAACTTTTTAATTTAAGGAAATATTTAGCTTTACGTAACTTCTTATTGTGCCTGCTTTACTCTTAGGGCTGCCCGAATGGTACAAATTCTGCCGCTACATCGTAATTTGACTTGTAACTGGTACAACTCGTACTCTAATATTAAATAAGTACGACTTTGATTATTTATTTGGTTATTAGGTTGATAACAGAAGATAGCCATAGGTTATCATGTGATGCATAAATTTGAAACAAACAAACATAGCCGAAACAAATGTATGCCGTAAGATCATACCCGCGACCCTTATTAGCGCTAAATCCGACATGCTTACCTATTACGTAAACTGTCTTAACAATACTTAATTTGCCTCATTAATTATAAGCAAATGCTAGATTTGTTTGTTTTATAATACATACGTTTAGATTTAAGCTGGTGCATTTTTCTCTTTGGTTTTAACCAATCTTGAAAAAACGTTAAAGCTTGGCACGGTACCAGTCATTTGTTAGAAGTTTACACATTAATACATACGGAGCGAATACTTGAACGTAAATCCAAACAGAGAGGAAAAATCTATGCCTCAGATAAGACTTGGTGCGACTACTAGTTGCTACCAGGGTCCGTATTCATAGGTCCAAGCAGGTTACATGCTATTACTTGTAGGCCTGAGAGAGTTAGGCATAAAATCCTAAAGTTAATTGACCTAAAACGTATATACTAACACTACGCGGTGAATTTCGGAACACAAAAAAGTGTGGTCAGTGTTCTTAAACTATAGTCTGCGTTATGCCACGTTATGCTTTATTTGGAGTTGGGGAATAACCCCCTGCCGCATTATCAATAATGTTATTGCAGTTCGCAATAAAAGGTTAAACAACAATGCCATCTCAAGCGTAACAGTCTATATTTATATCTTATCTATTATTTGCACCAATAAAAATAAAGATAGCTTTATCTCTCATAGCAAAAAAATGTGAGACATTCGTGATAACCCCGATATTTTCCTACTCTGTGACAAGCTCGGGGCGCAGTACGGGCGGCCAGTTAAACTTAAGAACAACATTATTGCGATGCAGTGGTCTAGAGACTTGAGTGTCTGCGATGTCGGGACACGACGCAGAGCGTTGTGCATGATGCGCCAGTAACACTACACATTCTGCCAGACAGACGTTATTGTCATATTATACGGGATATTTGCTGAATCAGATGTTTAGTAATGCGTGATTATTACTTGAGCCATTTTATTGTATGTCTTGCGGTGTGGCCGTTCCGGGTCATATGAACAAACATACATTTTGTGGAATGTGTTATGTTACGGTCGCGATGTCCTGTCTTTTCACTTAAAACAATAACATTTTCGTTTTTTGTTTGTCTTTTGGTATTTATTTTAATTTTTTTAACAGTCCTTAAACTTAGTTAACATATTATGGTATACTTATTGTTGTTTTTTGCACATTGATATCCAACTGCAAAGCTAAGGTCTTACTCCCATTATGTCAATCTCTAGTGATATCGCTTATAATATTATTTTGCTCTTTAGTCGAATTTTATAAAATCTTCGACAAAATATTTTACACATATTCTTTTGAATAAGACTTCATGAAATTCCATTTCCAATTAAATTTCATTTATCTATACTGGATGTATTCAGTATTACATCATATTACTTAAACAATAATGAAAACCAGAACCCGCAATTTTCTATTGTCCCTAAATAAAGTTTTCATTCCTCCGATCACACTAACGACAATGCAATCGAAGTTTGACAGCGGACATTGTTTTCTTATAACAAAATTGCTGCCGTAGATAGAACTCCAAGTTCATCTGTTACCGATTTAATTTGATGATTCACATTCGACTGAAATCCGCGCGCGAGTTCTTTGGTGATCCGTCTTTTGTTTTTATTTTATGATAGCGTTAGTCAGTAGCGCGATAAAGGCTAGCGAGACGGCTTGTCTGCCCGTTCCCGGTTTTCTCGGCTTGTTTATCCGGCTGGGGTAGTTAGCGCGGCGGAGTGGCGCCCCGCGGCAGTGCCTCCGTAGCCCGCCCAGCGATGGGACGCTCGACGCCCGCCCGACGGCTCCCTATCGCACGCGTACGACCTCAACAACACAGGTGAACCACGCGACTATAAAAAGGACAATCATCTAATGTGACTGAGACAAAATGACTCCTTTTATACATTTATATTGTGTTATATGGATAGAGTTATTGACTGGCTGCTGCACCACGACAGGTGAGCTGATAGTGCAATTAGCATTTTTATTGAGTTCGCCGGCAACTTGTTAAAAGTTTTGTGTAAAATACCAAATAATGGGATGACGGTTTTATTAAAGTATCTTGCTCGATCACTTTTATAAAAGTCTACTTACATTAAATTTATTTTGTTATTTACTTGCAAAATTACGTAACTTGTTTTGTTATTGCTTCTGTTGCTACATTTTTACACAATAATATTATGTAAAATGTGTAGGTACTTTCTATGAAATAACTATAATTTATTTAGTGTAAATAAATATTGATCGTTAAATTAATTAAATTATTTAATTAAAAAGGATTTATATCCGCATAGAATTTGCGTCAGTTTGTTATTAATCACATAAAAGTTTTTGCTTTCGTCTTTGAGCTATATTCGGACAATATCTAAAGTGTTTTCCTGTTTGTGTATGTCGTAACACTTTTTCCCTGTACTTGAAATGCTACGTTTCATGTACGAAAACACTCAATACGTAGGTATTGTGTATTAAGATAATAAAATTGTAGTATACCTAGATGTATATAAAATAAATTCCAAGATTAAAGAGTTCATAAAAAAAATAGTAATAGTATTTGCGGTAAAAAAAAAAGTAATTATAATTATCCTCGTACAATTTTTAAGACAAAAATTCAATAAAAAAATGAAACAGCGGCAATACAGCTAGGTTATGGAAAGATATAAGCTATTTTGGTGTCATTTAGTAAAGGCAATCTTTTATTAATTTTGATAAGGCAGTAGAGTAGTAGGACAAGAAATTAGAACACTTAAATGATTAAACTGGGACCTTCATTGAGAGTCAAAAGTTTATCTTAGTTAATTCGATACAAAACAAATATGAATAATTAAAAGCTATAGGGTATTTTGATTTTTTACTTTATTATATTTACCTAGGTAATGAAGCATTAAGTAACATGAAAGAACAAAAGAAAAAACAGTACGGTACGTGACATCGAAATAAAAAAATATATAAATACAATATAATAAATAATCAAAATAAAAGAAAGAACCTTAATGATGCATTTTTTTACATTCAAATTTGCTGTTTTTAAAAGCTGCTTTTTCATTTTTAAATTAATGTGGGGTTTTTATGCATATGATATGAGTTTTGGTGCAAGAATTTTCGAATAGAATTCTGATAAAACTATACTTAAATTATATTTTTTAATATTCGTATCAAAAGTAAGCACGTAGTGGGTATTTATTGCGATAGAGATTATCGAAACAAAAATAAAATACGTAAGTGATCGTTAAGTTGGCCTTACATGAGCCGATAGTATCGCTTTCTTAGTAAGCATAAAAATACAAATAAAACGTCCCTTTTCGAGTATCCCGATTGCTAAGCTCCTTCAAGGAGATCTGTTCGGAGGGTTACAAGACACTTGTGTGTCTCCATAACATAATTCGGTTAACAAGGGGGAAAAATCACAAACAAAATGTTCCAGGGGTCCAGTGACGCATCGCCGGATATCCGTGGCCATCTTCCGAGAAACTTTGACGTTTATAGATGTATTTTATCGATGTAAATCCGTTGACTAATGTCTGACGTCACACTTTTTCTTCAAGCGTACAACCCTTGTTTTTCGCCTCCCCTCCCCTTATAATAATACAAGTAGTTTATAATATCTCACTGCTGAGCTCAGGGTTCTTCTTATTTAGAGAAGGAGCACTACACCTCCCTACCCTTACCAACTAAGAGTTATTTCATTGTATTTTTTCTACACGTTTACTGAACAAACAAACATATGTGCACTCTCAAATAATTCGCATGCACCATTTAAGCCTTAAAAGCTTTTTAACAAATAAACAGACGGTGTATTTTCATTGCTATAATAAGGAAGGCGTTTTTTCTAAATGAACAAGCAATCCCATTTACTTTAAGCAGATTTCTTATCTAAGGCAGATTTTTAAGAAAACAAAACAAGGACGTTTTGTTTTTACAAGATTTAAATTTTTGTTCTTATATGATTTTAATACCTATTATGAATTTAATTTGGTCAGTATGTTATTATATTAATTTATCAATATTGAATGACGAGCAGTCAAAAAGTATTGGTTGTCGGGCATCGGTGACTAACGCGGCGCTCAAAACTATGTTAGTCTTAAATAGATTTTTCTTTTCTAACCCAATCAACATTAAAGTTAGAAAGTTTTAAACGAATTAGGACGTATTAAACTTAACAAGAAATGTTGAAAGATCTCGTTCAAACATAAACAGTAGCTCGCGCCAGAAAATAATTTCACCTAAACTTAATTATTGTTTCTGAGTAACTTGAAAATCTATTTTTGTCATTTTATAACTTTAATAGCATAAATTCAAAAGCGTTGATCCTCTTTTACTTGAAGCTCCTTCTTGAAAAACGAATTATAAAACAAAGATTGAAAACAAAGATGAAATGTTATAATAATTGTTATTCCGTAGAACATTTCGTTTATTGAATTGACGCGATTCAAAGTGACGGCCGCGGAGGCTGGGAATTTAAACCATAAAAACGCGGTCAAACGCGAAAGGTCTAACAAAATTACGTGCGGAAAATACGTAAAAACAACCCTAAAAAAACAAATATAAAACTTTTTGAAAACAAAACGAACGTAAAACAAAGAACTTTATTCTTATCTACTTGTGTACGGAATACCTTTACTTAAAAACTAAAGCATGTAACTTTGATACAAAATATCTTTTCGTGTCCCGGTTTAGGGAAATGGGTCATCTATCTACTCATTATTTTTATTAAATAAAATTACAGTAACTCAAATTGCTCGTTTTCTAGCGTAACTTAATACGAGAAACTTTTTCTAAATTGGTTTTAAGGTTGTGGAACTTTTTTCATAAATCAGTTCTTCGTTATAACCCAGCGTATCTTTAAATTATCTTCGGTTACTTTACTTTTACTGTCTGCTACTTAAGCATGACACTTTTATTCGATAAACAATAATTAATCAAATAATTTGAGAAAGATATTTTCTTTCTTTTATATTTTTTTAATCCTTTGAGTTAAGATTTGACAAACCTCGATCGGATTAAGCTGTGTTTAATAAGGAGTTTTTCGGGAAAATTGCGAATGTTAAGCGTTTGTAATTTGTATTAACCTGGCTTTATTTGTTTGCCAATTTAACCACGATTAACAACGAGTAGGTATTAGGGGTCGTGTTGTGAGAGAATATTGTCGTGATTATATACTACGTTTGGCAAACGGATTAGTGATCGCAGTATGTTGTTATTTTAGCGTAGAGGAGGATGCTGCTGCCCATTCGCTCGACATAATCCCTCAGTCGCCCTCTGCGATCCTCACTACTGAAAATGTAGGGGAGAGAATTCTTTGAAGGTTATATTACTTCCGTAATACATAACTAACGTAAAAGAACATAATTTAGGTTTTGATTAAGCACTATTTATGAATATTATTACGCATTGCATAATTTGCCGCAATAAAAAATCACTCATCATCTGCTTAGCCTTTTCCTAAACCATGTTGGAGTTGGCTACCTGTCATACCGGATTTAATTTAGCTGAATACCTTATTTTATAAGGAGCGACTTCCTATCTGACCTCCACAACCCATTTTACTCGGTAACGCAGATCCCATAGTAAGACTGGTTGTCAGATTTGTAATGACATAATGACTGTGAATGATGACATAATATGACTGTCAGGACCAACGGCAAAACGTGCTTTCCGAGGCAGGAATAGTTCTCGTTATGTTTTACAATTGGCCACCCATCTACAAACTACGAGCGCGGCTTAACCTTTATTATCGAACAAACTGTAAGGCTTACACTTGGCCACGAGCCCCTCTAAATAATAATTTACTGTTCTCACGTTATATCTGATCTAGTTTTTCGTAATAAGGAGTTAATGACTAATAAATAATAAAACCTGTTACCAGATTTAGTTCCGTTTAATATTTGTGTATAGATTCAGGACTTAAGCAATTGATATGTGTGCCGCTAATTCAAATATAAAGGGGCGACTTCTGAATTCAATCCACTTAAGAGAAAGTTGACAATTGGGCTGGAAGCGGCATGTTTGCCCTCGGAGTGACCCCGTGTCAACGCGGCTTGAGAAGTTGCGACCATCACACTCAGATCCACGAAACTACTATATTCGTACATCGGCCTTGTTAATTTTATATTAAGGCCGGCGAATTGTTACGGCGAAGTTAGGTAAAGTTTGCCCACCAATTATTAAGTTAACATGAAATAGAGCTGCGCCATTAAAATACCGACTGCTTATTTCCAGTACAAATTTAAATTATTATTTAAATGAAATCAAAATAACATCATTAAAATAATTATATAGAACACGGAAAAATTATTGATTTAACATATTTCATTTCTCCGGAACAGTTCCAGCTTATCTGCAGTAACGGAGAATTGCATTAGAGTTCCACCCTCTTTATAAGAGACTGCGTGGAAATGATCCCGTGAAAGTTATGAGAAACACGTGTCCCGCGCGATATAATATTTGTAGGCGCCGCATCCATTGCGCTCACTCCAGAATGTCAATTATTCATCCTCGCATCGATAATGGAACAATCCTGTCGTCGTCACGGAGTGGGCCTGTCAACGCTAGATGTAATGGTATATACCATCTCATTCCACAAAAACCCACCCCATGTTTATTGGAATAATTAAGCTGGCGAACATAAATCTTTAAGTTTTTAATTGACTGTGTACATATTGATGAGCTGCTTATAGATGAGAAACTTACTACTCATGTATGTATAATTTTCACCTATTGATATTTATAGAAAGCTACTAATGGAAATTTCGTTTTTGGATTTGTTCCTATTTTTGACAACTTGTCACATTCACAAATAATGATAGATTACTGCTGGTAAATTATATGAAATTCAAAACGGCATTTGAAACAGTCTTGAAAATAAAATCTACCAACAAAACTTAGCTGAAAATTTATTTTAATATTTGTTCACGTTGTTTCAAATATTTTGTGAAATAAAAATTTCTAGATGTGTCTATGTCTGAAATAACAATTCAGTCCAAAAACGGGCAATAAAGGCTTTGTCAGGTTAAAACTATACACAGTGGACACGCTTCGTTTTCGTTTGAGAGGTACACTACAATACTGTAGAATTTAATCCACACACACACAGGGACATTCGGATATATCGTGTCATCTCACAAAACATTTATTCGTAGGATTGTATTTGTTTACTTTGATATTTATAAGGGGCAGAGTTCTTTCACATGACCTTCATCATTTCCTAGTTTTATAGCAGGGATGTAAGATGGGACAAAAATATATACCTATCCCTATCTACCGTAAAAGAATGGATAAATGAGTGTATTTTTAACTCCTTTTAACAAGCTTTCTTTTTTGATGGATAATAAAGTCTTTGAAATATAACGATGTTAGAGATTATTATTAAGTGAAAGAAGAGTGCTCTATTTATGAACATCGGGTTATGTAAGGACTTTACATCGAGTTTTAACAAATAGCTGATTCAGTTTTAGTAACGCGTTTAGATGAAAACTTTGCGAAACGATACATATTCAAAATTAAATATAATAATAATATAATATAATAAAGCGGAAGAGTGTGTTTGTTTATTTGAACGCGCTAATCTCAGGAACTACTGGCCCGATAAGATTTTTTTTTTCACATTTATATAGCTCACTTAGAGGAAGGCTATAGGCTATAATTTGCCGCGATAACCGACGCCCACGTGGGTGGAGGCGCGAGGCGTTTCAGCTTTATAATATTAATATAGATTATATTATTATATCAACCTGAGCATTGCAATTATTTATTGAACATACCTATTTATGAAAAAGCTTAGGTATGTGGACATTTTTAGAATAAATGAAAACTTATATTGAAAAAATATAAATTTATTTATAATCAGGGCCTGAAAGTTTTTTGGCGCATGAATGTTGATATTAATTAATTGCACACTAACGCTCACAGATCTTTACGTAAATTTACTGAAACGACATTATTTGAACATGATATTATCCTATTATATCTGCGTGTTTAGCTTTAACCAACACAACAACATGGTGAAATTGAACTTTATATTTACCAAGTAGAATAGCGATACATCATTCAAACTGAATTGGACCAAAAGGTATAGTTTCAAACTAATCATTTATTAAAGTCAAACATCGAATCATTTGTCTGTTTAATAAATGTCAGCGATGATAGAGTTCTTATTAATGAGGCTAATGTTCTAATTAATCACTGTAATTATTTAGCTTTCAGTATTAAATAGGTCCGATACTAGTTTTGAAGGTAATTTATTATTAATTCGGAATGTTACAATAATGGATGGTGTATTATCATGAGGATAATGAGCTTACCTAGTCTGCCATAAGTATTACAGAAACGATGCCTTCAGAAAAATTACTATTAGAATCAACTTTACACATTATATACGATCAATTTTCCTAAATTTTTCTTTATACTATCAAAGAGGGTAATCGTCCTTCTATTCTACTTTGCCCAGTTGTGGGTGGCCCAGTTTTATGATCTTGAATAACCTCAACCAATGGTCAAATATGCTAACTAATGGTTTCAAAACGTGTTATTTCAACAATTGTTTGTCATGTCAAATGGTCCAATAAGTTGTAAATTAATTATTTACATTGCCATTTGTTAGAATAAAAATTGATAAATAATCGTGTTCTACCGAAGTTTGAAACCATAAGTTAGCATATATATTTAACAACTGTTTGAGTTAACTGGGGATCAAAAAAGTGAGCAGTACTCGTATTCAATCTCTTGTTCAAAATTTAAAACAATCATCGATTGCTTCCGATCCAAAACATAAACACATCGTAAATCTACGTATACAGCGAGTGATTTTAAAACTAGTAACAATTTTCATTCTGACTGTTGTATGCGTCGTACTTGTAGAGCGCTCCATTCCGAATAGTAACTGATTTACCTGACATGCGCGTAACTCGATTATATACACATAGGAACAATTAAAACTTTTATTCATGCCGTCCTAGTTTCCTCTCAATTAAACTACGATATAACTAGACACTATTTAATAACAATTAATGTCCCCTAACTACTTGTACAATTGCTAGGTAATTTGTAAAGTTTCAGTTGGGACAAAATACTTCAGTAAGAAGAATAAATGCTAGAAACATTTTTATATAAATTACGACTTTGTCTAGAAGCTTTATCAAACTCTTTTTGGTCTATTCTAGTAAGAATACATGGTTCGTGAGTGAAGTCTCTGGTTAATGTATCGAGTCGAATAAAACGTTTTCTCAGAACGGAGAGAGCTTAAAATTTTTACTTGAACTTTAAAATTCAAACTATAAAATGTCTCGAGATTTATTCCTTTTTGTTGACACATTTATTTTTATACACAAATCAATAATATAACAATACATTTACTTATTTATTTTACACTTATTAAAAATAATTCCTTTTATAAACCGCAATATTTGCCTGTACAGTTTTTATCTTAGCTTTGTGTACTAATATGAAGTCCAATTATAATATTATTGGAATTAAAATAATGTTTATCTATAAGTACTAATATTATAAAGCTGAAGAGTTTGTTTGTTTGAACGCGCTTATCTGAGGAACTACTGGTCCGATTTGAAAAATTATTTCACTGGTAGATAGCCCACTTATTAAGGAAGGTTATAGGCTAGAATTTGTCCCGGTAACCGACGCCCACGCGGGCGGAGCCGTGAGTTAATGCTAGTATAATATAATATTACTGAAAATCAGTTGGTTGATTCTGTAGTTCTGTATTGCACTTAAAACTAAACTTTGAGTCGGATTATTACAATAATGTTCTAATTACAGGTCGGGAATTACCCACCGGGCAAAATGTAGTGTCTGTAGCACCCATAGAAGTTCCCGATGGTAAGTGTTTTATTTGTCAATATTTAAAAAAATATATTCGGGCTTATCATCAGGGAAACGTTTTGTTAATATACTTTTTTTTACATTTTTGTTAATGCCATATTTTTTTTTGTTGTATCCAAGAAACAATGTTGTCTTTATCTTGACATGAAACGTAATATAATAAAAGTGGATATCTTTAAACTGTGCATACTTCCATAATTTGAAAATAAAATAAAACTTTATTTACTATCAAGATGTAACAGGGATTCAAAAACATTTCGATATCTAGCAATGCACATAATTATAATTATATTGATTGATGACATCCTCCTTATGGAGTCTACATTAATTCTGAGGATATAAGGATATATTAATAATCCGATATTAATATTTAAAGTTATTCGTTGATATGTGTAAAAAATCATCCGTAACATAAAAACCGAGAATAAATGCCAATTTACTATAGTTACATATAATATCATTAACTCCAAATGAGTAAGTACATAGAATTGAAAACTACACTTCCTCTAGTTAAATCAGGACGTATAATAATAGTGAATATTTTGATTTTAAGTTAATTCCAGTATCTCAATGTTGTAAAAACAACAACAAAAATATATTTTCTTTGATGTTTGTATAATTATTGTTACCAAAAATAAGTGTCAAACTGTGTCAAGGGCTCCTAATTTAGAACATTAAAGAGTAAAGAACTGTAATTAACAGTTTAAAGTAAGCGATCTAGATATAATTAAGATAATTACACGTTACGTTACGTTTACCGTTTTACTATCCATACTAATATTATAAATGCTATAGTAACTCAGTCTGTCTGTATGTAAAGCCATCACGCCTTAACTACTGAACCGATTTAAGTGAAGTTAGGCACAGAGATATACTTGAAACTGAGAAAAGACATAGCTACTTTTCGATAACCGACACCCACGCCGTCGGAGTCGCGGGCTACAGCTAGTATAGAATAAGACTGAGACTATACAAAATAAGAAACCGTGAAATCCCTACTAGAAGTCTTGCAGATGCAATGCAGATGAATTTCACTCTGATGGTTATCGACTAAAGTAGGGTTATCATTTACTTTAAACTGTTGTTACATTCCCCGTCTAAACTGTTAAATTATTGACAAGCGTTGATTAATTTTCAAGCCAACCTACAATCCAATTTTAGGAGAGTTTGATATGTATTAAACCATGTAGGTAGTGTAGTAATTATAAAATTTTGCGTCTATAAAATCCACAGTAAAATAATATGTACGAAGTTTGGTAGGTAACATAAATGTCGTTCGCTACCGTATCATTAACCTTATCTATTTGTTTTGCTCTAGTTCTATTTTAAACTAATTGATTATTATTTAAATTAAATAACGGAGTCACTCAAGCGTGCTTACAGCAAATATGTCTAAAATTCTAGGATTGATTACAATTCGATCGATTAAAATTCTCAGGTGTTTTATCTTAACTTAACACCCCTGCCGACACCATTGAACAGGTGTTCAATGGTGTCAGCACGGCTTGCAGTGGCTAAGGAATGAGCAATATGTTTGGATCTTACTTTTCATGAGTGGTATAGTCTAGCTAATAAACCATGTTATGAATTTTCGCGATCTATCTTATCATCTTTATATTTGTTATCTTTAACTTAGAAAGATATAAAGATTTAAATACAACTAAGTGGTCTGGTAGTGTTGAGATTCCCTCAAGTTTTGTGATGAAAGAGTGGTGTCAACGTACCTATTACATATATTATATTTACACTTTGTGCCAAGTTAAGTGTATAAAACTTGATGTAGTACCGGCTTGTCTGCAGGCGTGAACAACATTGAGGATTAGGAATGTAAGCCTGTTTGCTCGTGTTCGAGTGATCGGTGCCCAACGCACCACGAACTATCCCTTGGAAAGCTAGGTTTATTATGTCGTATTATAACATTTGGCGGAGTTACTGATTGACGGTTTTAGAAATATATTAGAAGAATGATTTGAGGAAGAATTAAGTTTCTTGCCGGTTCTTTTCCATAGGAATGACTTTCGAAACCGCGCTGCTAATGTCATTTTAAATGCTTGGCAGGGCTTACATGAAATAAAAACGTTTTAATTTTGAGTTTTAAGGACTTAGAAAGATGATATCTATATCTGCATTTAGCAGTAAATTCAGGCAGCTATCTAGTAGGTATTTAAGATACTTACTAAATGTAGAAACATATTGTAAAAACAGAAAATTCTATATCTATTTAATTGTTAACATTTTTCACTGACTCTAAATAATGTAAGTAGAGAAAGTACTTATACATTTCAATAAGTAACAATATCCTTAATAAGAATGAAAATCTATATTCAAACATCCGCGTAATATCATTTTATTTCTGTTATAAAATATTGTCAACGGCATAGAAATGGGGCATTATCCGCATAACAGTCACCTTTCACGCGTTCAATAAAATACTCTGAAAAATAAACATTTTATTCAAAACCCCGTTACATAATAACGTTGACTGAGATATGTGAACCAGCGACGTGTTAGGGCATTGAAATAACTGAAAAGGTCATTTTATTTACTTTAAATAACCCGATTTAGTATAAATACCTACATTATATATTCTGGCAAATAACACAGTTTATCTAAATCTCACAGACCCTTTTTGCGACCGCTAACTTTTTAAAGGTCGGTGCTTTAGATTGATGTTTTTTTAGCATTGTGGCTCTTATACATTATTTTGTCGGTGAAAGAGCGATACAGCGACAAACCGCTATTTGTCGTTGGTGGGCCGAGTATAAATCACGCAACCCTACAGCTAGGGTCGCCATGTATACGACCTATATGTAGTAGTCCGGTATTTATGCTACTTATCTTGGCCGTGTAAGGAAGACAATGATATATGCGGCTGGTTTGCGACTAATGAACTTAATTACTCATTCCGTACCTACTTTTAAAACCCGTGAAGTATTATGGTTATAAGTTACTTCTAGTTCTTCAAACAACTTCATAAAATTTTACAATGATTAGTATACTACAAAATAAATTCTATTTTGGAAAAAAACAGTTCAACCAACCCGACTATCAATGAAATAAATACAAAGCAAAAATAACTAAACAATCAAACCGTATAGCTACCTAAAATAGTCAGAGAGCATCAAGAGTCAAGACTATGCAAAAATAACATAAAACCGTCCGATAATTTGATCAGAGTGAGTTGGACACAGCCCGGCGCGGCGCGACTCATCCCGGCCAGACGCGACGGCACCGCTCGTCATATTCGCGACTCGTTTTACTTCTCCCAAAACTTTTATAACACGTAAACATGTTTACAATCGTTACGTGACTATTTATTGGACCATTCTTTCCAGAATCTATGTATCCGAGGTTTGCCGAACCAATACCGAATGTGACTGTAACAATCGGAAGAGATGCTCTACTTGCGTGCGTCGTTGATAACCTTAGAGGATTCAAGGTACGATAGCATAGTAGAAGAATTTTATATTAATGTAGATATGTATAGCTACTTGTACATATGAAACATGATTGTAGATAATATTCTAGTCTAGCCAAGTACTCATTAATAATGTACCCAGTAAACGTAAATCAAAGTTACCGTAGCTAGGTTAACATATCTAAGACACGATATTTTAATCTTCTGATTTTTCTTTCTCAGTGTAAAACATTATATTTTTGTAGGTAGCGTGGGTGCGGATGGATACCCAGACAATCCTAAGTATCCATCATAACATAATAACTCAGAATGCTCGCATCAGCTTGTCTTACAACGACCACCGCTCGTGGTACCTGCACATCAAGAACGTGCAAGAGGTTGACCGCGGCTGGTACATGTGCCAGGTCAACACCGACCCCATGCGCTCCAGGAAGGGATATCTACAAGTCGTAGGTAAGTTTCAAAACTTTAGTCCTGTGATGACGTCATTACAGTCTAAATTAATCTTCTAAGAACATCGTTTAAGTGCTACAAGAGCAAACAAGAGCATTAGCAGCTTTTGTTGTAAAAATAAATACCTTTTTTTACCACGACAAATTCCTCTCTACTCTACATAATAAGTTGTACTTTACAAAGAAATTGGTATCCTTATTGCCTATTTGATAACAGATTTAATTATAATTTGAAATCTAATGGGTCTCTTGAAATTTGTGCGTAGGCATTTTGAAATCTTAGCAGTATATATATAGATATATAGTATAATCTTAGTCTCATGTCAATAGCGTTATACAAAGAACATTTTCTAAATTAGACTGGATGACGTGACAAGACAGACTATCTCGGTTTAATTATTACAACCAAATGTAATATTCAATGAAGGCCGTTTCATAATAGTGAAGCTTTCAAAGAACAATAAATATATCTAATTACTTTAATGAAATAATAACGTCACGTTTGTCAGCATATCATTTTTTTTCAGGAAGTTGATGTTCCTTTAATTCCAACACTTGTTAAACTTTTTGAAATTCGACGAATTCAAAATTGGTTCATTTGTTCCAATTAGATGCTTCCAATATAACATTTTCCTTTTAATAAGCACGGGACTTCGTCCAACAATTTTCAGTTAAAACAAAATATTATCAGAAACAAAAAGCAAACGGTATTTACCGGCACGTATAATTTCATAAACCTGTCATTACATTCAATCAGTCAATTGGAAGTTAATTAATATGAAGCAGTGTTTTTGACAAACCGTATACAGAGTTTATTGGTTAACACAGTGCCCCCATCAATCATCGATAACATGACGTCCACGGATATGGTGGTGCGGGAAGGTTCTGATGTGACCCTGGTGTGTCGCGCCTCAGGCTACCCCGAGCCCTACGTCATGTGGCGACGAGAAGACGGACAAGACTTTAATTACAACGGCGAATCAGGTACAATATAATATAAATATTCATGATTAATCCAAGCGCACGCTGTCCATAAATACGATTCCACGAATTTTGACAAAATGTATAAAACATTCGAGAATGACGAGAGAATGTTGGAAATGTTCAATCCAATGTGCTGTATATTCTGTTGTCGATCGATAGTCATTTAATATGTAAAATAATTGTATTGGTCATTTTTTATTTTGGTTTTTATGATTAATTGATTTTTTATTTTGGTATTCATTGTAATGGAAAAAATAACTCCTAATTGAATGAATAAAGTGCTAAGGTACTGCTCTAAGTAATAATTCAAGAATCGTTTCAATTTAGGTAAATGTGTGTAAATGTGTTTGCAATTCCAACTTAAGTCAAACATTTGAACTTTGTTAGGTCGTCCAAAGACGATTATTTGCTAACGTTAGACATGGAATTTCGCTTCAATTCAATTTGTCTACATTAAAATTAGTTATATAATTCCTGAAGTTTCTGTAGTAATATAAGGATATAATAAATATAGAACTGAAATACGTTAGGAATACCTCGAATTGAGAGAAAATAGCTTTCAATTACCTTCAAAGTTCTGCTATATGTGGAACAAAACTCTCGCAACTGTCATTTTAAACACATTAAAACAACGAACATTCGAATTGTGTCTACAATTCGTTATTATTTCCCTTGTTAGTTGTTCTTCTTTGACAAGCTATTATTTGTCCTAATTAAAATATTATTCCCAGAAAACAATACTGTGATTTCCTTTTTTAAAACTGGTACACTGTTTTCAGGTTCATTTTTCATAAAACCTTTTTCGAAACATTTTTAGGAAAGTTTTATATGCAATGCCTCACGAGCGAGACATCAATATCATTCAATTCCTTACTTCAACATCACATTCCATACATCGAATACGTTTCCACGTCACTTTAATAACTCATGTGTTCTGATTTGTTGGCAGTTAGCGTAGTGGATGGAGAGACGTTGACAATAACAAAGGTGTCTCGGTTACACATGGGAGCGTACCTCTGTATCGCATCTAATGGGGTGCCACCATCGATTAGTAAACGGATCATGCTCATGGTTCAATGTGAGTATTCCTATCTACAGTTCCACTAATACGTGGAATAGACATCACTTGTAATCACAGTGCCGCGGTATGTATTACTTAGCTGCTTCTGTGAATTTCCCTTACATATGATATGCTGTAATTCCGGTATTTGGTTTGTGTTTAATTAAGTTTATGTAGTACACACGAAGTAATGTTTCATCCGCATTTTTTCTGCAATAAGTACTTATATCTCTTTATCCTGTTTAAATTACAAGATGAGAAAAGGAAGAAAAATACATTACCATCATAATATTAAGAACGAAGCAAATAGTTGGCAGGTTTGACATCAATTTTATTTTTAAATATTTAAACTTATTTACAGTGATTACTTTTTGCTAGTCATGAGGTTATAAAATATAAGTGTAGTGTCACAAACTTTATTCTAATATTATTTTACTTATTTAATTTTGTATAGTATAAATATAAAATAATCGGAAATAAAGATTTGATTTACTCCCTAGACGAGGGCCACGGACAACTGGGGACACGGCAGTGATCCCGCCAAGACGAGCCAAGCGAAGCGCAAGGCACATATTTTGACTGAGCTGTAGAGTTTGTGACGTTAGGCCTTGTAGAGTTAGGGCGTGTAAAGTTAGAAGCTTGGCTCTACATGAGAACTGATAACTTTTTGACAATGCGTGCCATATGGTGTCGTCTCATCACGGCAACATTTACATGAAAATGTTTTTGGTGGGATCATTTTTAAATAAAATTACGTCACGGGAATAAACGCGAACTCAACTCATGCTTGCGACCACGGCCAGTGTAACCCGGCCGAAACGTCAAGCCTTAAAAGTTAAATGCATGAGTTCGCGTTAATTCCCGTGACGTAATTTTACTAAATTAATGCAACGCGATAGTTTTAAAGGGATCATTTTTTCCCTTAAAACCACGAAAATTCTATTGAGTCGAAACACTAAGTTCAACAGTTAGTGGCACTATATGCTACATTGTTCACCTGTGAACACGCTAACGTATTCAATTGACAGTCAGACGAGGTTAACCCAGAAGACAGAATGGTTTATCTTACGTGTATCCTACACGTTAAAGCTCGCAACTGACACAATAATGTATTTCTCGATTGGCCTAACCAATTTCGAATTACTTGTCTTTATTGACAACCTATTACGTAAGCCTGAATCGAATAGGAATTTCACCCTACGTCACATCGTTAGGTAATTATGAGAACTTGTAATTTTATTTGATTGGCTATTATCGTAATAGGAGTGTACGCATTCTGTATGAACAAAGGTTGTTTTTGTGTATCTCTATATTTAATCTAGCTGTGTCACAAAGATTTGTTGTTACCTGTAGGAACTTTGAGTAATCAGACACTGAGTCCACTGAGAATTAATTAGATCGCTTCAAACCGAGGTTGCCTCTGGTTATATTTTTGTTTACGATAAAACTATCTGTTGAGTCTCAAAACTTTCTAGTTCGCTTCTAATTTTCTATCGAATAGATCTCATCTATTCGTAGTCAGAAAAAATTTTACTTCGTACATTATCTTAGAGTATTATGTTAATGATGAGATAAAGGTATTTAAATTATTTCATAATTTAACTAAAGTCATTGCTATAAATTGCATAATTCACTAAGTAATCAAAGCCACAACGGCAATTGTGTCCTTTTCCAATTCGAAGTAGAACAAGCAGTTTTAATGTCTATCGAATCTTTCAACAGTTCCCCCGATGTTGTCAATACCCAACCAGTTGGAAGGAGCGTACATCGGGCAAGACGTGACCCTGGAGTGCCATACGGAGGCGTATCCCTCCTCCATCAACTACTGGACTAATGATCGAGGAGACATGATTATTTCTGGTGAGACTTGTAGACTAAGCGCTTTAAGCGATGCCTTTTTAAGGGCATTTAGCATTGCAGTAGAGCTTAAGAGTGCGTAGACGCAAGAGTTTTTTTTTTTCAGTTTTCCGTTTTACTATATTGGCATAAAGCATAGATTGACATATTTTTTAAATAGAAGGATTCGAAGATGTACTTAAACAAGATTAAATTTTGTGATCCGTCTAATGCCATGCTGTTGGTAAATGCCAATTGCTTGCGAGATAAATAGTTTAAGAACAAGTTAGACGAAACTTAAAGTAAATACCTAAAATTGCTTTCAAAAATAAATTTGACTATTATTCATTTTTATTATACGATATTAAAATCATTCGTTAGAAGCTTTTTTGTTTTGAAATTTAAATCAAGAATTGAAGCGCAAAGTGGCTGTTAACTTGTAATATAATTTATGCATCATAAACGAGTGCCATGTTTTATTCGAAACATAGTTTTAATGAACTCTTTCGAGCCAATAGAAGCTAGTATGATGCTGAACCACTTTCTAACAAACAATAAACGCCAATATTATCAAACGCTACACAATATCGAACATTTATCATATTGGCATAAATAACATGCGTTCCTGTCAAGTAAGGCATCGTTCGATTGTATCATTGATTTATGACTTCATAATGAAAATAGTTTCCCTTGTATCGGAGGCTCGGAGCTAACGAACGAGGTGTAGTCGAATACGTTCCAAATGTACTTATTCATGCGCGAATAGAAAATACTTGTATAATGAAATACTTTACTATTTCCACTTCAGCTCAAATACACGATTGATAAATAAGTCGAATAACAACTTCGAATCAAAAAGTTCTTGCTTGATTCTTTTTCGCTGATTCGCTCGCCTTCTGCCAGCCATCACGGTATCGATATTTTTCTAACTTTTTTAAACGATGATGTATTCTCATAATTTAGATTGTATTATCATATTCGCGATTGTTCAGGCTTTAATGGAAGGATGTTTTTTCCAATCGAAAGATAATACTTGCTGCTTTAGTCTATTATAAATTTCATCAACATCGAAAAACAACCCTATTTTCTACAAAGCTTGAGGTTCACTGTTAAAATGTTACAAAACTTTTTAATTGTTTTAGTTTATAGGTTGAAGTAACAAACAATTGTTTTGAAAAATCAAATTGTGAAATTCAGTTGGTATTATTCAAAATTTTAACAATAATTCCGCAATCGTCGAATATCATATTAAATTTCTAGTATGGACGTCCTAGTTTGGAAGTAGAGCAACTTATTAAATAGGTTATTGAAGTTGATATCTTTTAAACTATTTTATGGTAACTTTATAGCAAGCAGAGCTCCGAGTCGTACGTGCAGAGATAATACTGAGCCAGTAATAAGAATTCTTTGATTTCCCTATTGTAAGAAACAATTTTATGCAAATTTTATACAATTATTCATTTTTGTTTACGTAATATTACATACAGGTTTTATATTTAAGTAGAAATGGAAATTATAGGAGGCAAGTACGAGGCGTTCCCGATGGATAGAGGCTACAACAAGTTCATGATGCTCAAGATTAAGAACATCACGAAAGAAGACTTTGGCTTCTACAAATGCATTGCCAAGAACTCACTTGGAGAAACGGACGGAATCATCAAACTGGATGGTAATTTTTTAACATTAGTAGATTGATTTAAAACGGCCTTCGTCGGGAGCGATTGAAAGCGTTGAAAGACTCGTAAAAACAAACAACCTTTTTTACGATCTTTGGGAATTCGACAGTGTGGGAAAATCACACAAAACTGCCTGTCAATTATCGACAAAGCTTTTTCGAGTCGAGTTTTGAAAAAATACTGAAACACTCATTGTTTATATGTTTACTTTGCACTTGAAAGAATTGATTGAATCCAGAATTTTCTTGAACAAAGAAACTGCGGTATTTTTTATTTACTTACTTGGAATTATTATGGTTTTACATGTTATTATATTATTTTAGATATAGTTACAGATTATAAGAATATTCATTCTTTGTATCTTTTCAAACGATTTTGAAGTTGTATGGGATTTGGTAAATGCACCATCATATTTAAACTGACCAAGATGAAGCCTAGCTTTAACAAATACTGAGTGAAATTACTACTATAGTAAATAATAATTAATAGTTAACCTAAATGATTTTTACAGAAATACCGGCTCCACCCTCCGCATTTACGACGACACAAAAAACAGTATTGGATAATCAGACCATCAGAAAAAAAGGTACAATTAAATTTGGCTACCTTTATTTTGATTTTCTAATAAATAAATTTTATACATAATTTATTGTTCCGACAGGCTTGCCGCAAATCATTCAGAACAGTGACGCAATCAGTTCAAATTTCCAAGGTGAAATGTACGGTGAACAGCTAAGTGATTTTGGTAAACATTTTATCGATTTTAATTAGAATCAAATATAATTTTTCCACTTAGTATTTTCTAATTCCACCAAAATTGGCTTTGATACCTACCTTATTTTGAAATGGGTTCAAGGAAATTAAGTGAAACCTTACAAGTCAGTAATTTTATTCATAAAATAAAACATCGATGCCACTCAATAGGCTACCAAGATTTTTCCGTGAACCGTGATATTTGCTTATATTTTGCTAGAAACCGAAGAGTTGGAAAATAAAACAACCTACTATATTAAAACGTATTCAGCTAACATCTTACATTGAAATTCATAATTAAATGCAAAAAATCAATGCTATTACGCGAATGTTAGCTATTAGTTCAATATTTTTATAAGATAAATCGTACATTTCATGAAATCACATTTTTAAGTTTTTTAGAATATTAAAAGGTGACGAGTATAACGACTTTTCCATTAAGCCGTCACAAAGAAGCTTTATTATTTAAGCATCTATTTCAGAAGTCAAGATCCCGACAGGTTTCTTTTAACAGGAAACAATTGCCATAGAAAATTTTATCATTTTATGTAACAAATCCTATTAGGCTCGAACTGGATGAAAATGTAATTCTTGTTTCACTTTTTCAGATGACGACTCGGAAAATTCAGCAAGTAATAACAAAATAAATTCTTTGTTAACCATCGTAGTCATTTCTCATGTACATACAGCTAGACATGTTTTATTTTCTTGATATTAATTATAATATTTAAGGAACATAAATTAATATAATTTGTTGCAACTTTTTTGTTATTTTCTTAAGCTGAACAGACAATAAATGTTTCGCATTATTTATTACTTAGCTTTATTTTTATCGTAATATGCTGTCTGTACACATACGACCTTACTAATAAAAATATTTAGCGACCCACGAAACAGTGGTACTTTTTTGTCACATAACTTATGTGTCACTTGAAAGTAAACAAAATATTGAGTACCTAGTAATACAATGCTCAATATAGTTTATCAGTAAGGGTTCACTATCAATATGATTTCTACAAATTATTTAATTAAATATGGCTAGGTGTCAGTAAATGTAAAAAGAAAACTATATTTAAAAGGAAAACTGTTTGTACTATTAAGTCCCATGTCTCCTAGTTTCGCTTAGTTATGGCAACGTTTGTACACAAGTTTTTCTACTACATCGATTTTATAAATGCGCCTAGCTATATAGACTTTTTAGAGATACCTTATAACTGTCCAGTTGAACTTGTATGTAGGTATGTAATTTCCGGTAAAAGATTTAGTCGACCGTCTATACACAAACGAATTATTAATACGTAAACCTACTGTGCTTTGGTAGTTATTAACTGGTCGATATTCGTTACCTTTCATAATGTAAGGCTTATTTGTACTTTAATTTTACTGTAAAACTTGTATATAATATAATTTGCTTAGAGTGGATTTTTCGATTGCCAGATAACTTTTACCCGAGGAATAAAATTGACTTTTGTCGTTTGTTTGTATGAAACAACTGTCAATTATAATTATTCTTCGAACAAAGATATCTGACGATGGAAAAATCAGCCTTTAATGTAATATACCACTAGCGACATAGGAAAATAGGATGGTTTTGTGATGATTTACATGACGCTACAAAATGGAACTGCCAAATAAATGTGTAAAATATGAAAATAAAACGAAGCTTGAAATATTGTTTTTTTATTTATATTATATATATTTTATTTACCTCTAAATAACTACTGTTGATGCTTTACAAGACTGATGGTGTATATTATAAACAAAGTTTTCGGCTGCGCCTGAAGCCGCCTGTCTGTGTGATCGCGCAAATACTGCAAATGAAACTACGAAAATTCATGAAAGGCTGGGCCGTATTAACTCTGTGAGTCGAAATTTATTGCCAGGCTCATACATAGATATATACAACTGGATAAGTTTTCATGGTTTGTATATAGCAATGTAGGAATGTGTTATATGAGACTTCAATCAATTCACAAAAGTTAGTATCTGATTTAGACACATCGTTAGGCAATCTTGCATAATTTTACCGATTCTAGCGGGAATAAGCCTATCTCTGTTGATCACTCAAGTGATGACCACTAGCTATAAAAAAAACGAACTTTCATATCGGCATATGTCAATAACCTACTAGGATGTTGAAGATGAGTTAGTCACCGACGTTTACTGGTATATAACATAACCTATAAAGTACTTATAGTATAAGAAAAGTTCGTTTACGTTTTTTTGTGCATTATTATGTACCTACAAAAATATCTCATTGTTATTAGTAGGTACTAAATAAATACTTTATTACAAGAATAGTGTATGAGCAAAATGTTGCTCTGACAGATTGATTGATACATTAATTACATGAAGAATGTAGTTTGTAGAATGTAGGAAAGTAAGAAGATTTCCTTTACTGCAAAACACGTAATAACGAAGAATAAAGTTTTCAGAAGTTCATAAATAATTGTTTACCTTACAAAGTTAAAATCTATACCTAATCATGTTTTACAGAAATTAAAAATAAACAGAGCAATAAAGTAAGTTCAAAGTATAATTAAGTTATGTATTTGTTATTATTAATATTTATGATTTTAAAGTTTAAACCAATTTAAATTACGAAGGGATTCTTGTTCGACTTGGGTGTGTAATTATCTTAAGTGATTACACTCTCAGATGTTACCATGACGTGGGTTGAACGTTGAAAATAAAGTGCAAGTAGTAAGTATGTTTTAATCATAAAATTTTATAGCAAATAGGTAGATACAGAGTGTTTTAAGTGATATCAAACAGGCGCTTTGTAGGAAAACGTTGTATCAATATATATTTTTTTAAACGACGCCCGCGCTAAGGAATTTTCTGCTTGTGTCGCGGGGGTTACACAATCATTCAAATCACATGCACGAATTCTACAGATTGAATAAAAGAATTGTTTATTCTACTTAAAATGGTACCTAAAGAACTCGTTACAGATAGGTAGTACTAAACATAGTCATTATTGATCACGCCTGGAAACAACATCGACGGCAGAGTGTCCGTCCCATATTTTTTCATTTTATTTCCATAAAACTTAGTGCACGCTGAAAATGGTCGAAGAACGACTCGGTCGAAGTGGCCATCACTATTAATATGTAACGTGGCACAATCTGGTGCACTGCCCTTTACCGAACAATCGATACCTTACTTAGGGGTGATTTCACAAGTTAAAACTGAAATCTACGTTTCTAGGAACAAGTACAATCAAGAATGTAAGTCGAATTTTTATGTCCAGTTATTTTGTCTAAACTTCATTCGATTTAATACGTTGTAGTCACGGTATATTCCATTTGTTCACCTGGGTGGTAATTATCACCTAAGTGAATAAAGTGGATTTTTGGGTCTTGTCAATTCACCGTGGAAAGATTTCACCCAAGTAACATGAGTTGATAAAATTAAGAATTTTATCAGGCTTGGTGATAAAAATGGTATAATTACACAGGTGAACAAATACATTCATTGATGAGAAACTGTATCATATGTACTGTTTCATCACTGTATGTTCAGTGATGAAATACAAATATTTCAATGCTTTTGCTTTCAGGGTCAATGGGAAAAGGATCAATGAACATTTTCCCACAAAGAAAACTAACGATAATATATTATTTAGAAATATATTTTTTGAATGCATATAAAAGAATCTATTTTGACAAATACTTGCCAATTGTAGAAACGTGTTTGTATTTACTGGGTTTTCATGATCAACAAAAACAATAAAACAAAGAATAAATTAAATGTAGAAAGACCAAAAGACAACTTGCATCTAGTAATTTATTTGAAAAAAAAAACATATCCAAATGAAATCAAAGGCTAGCGAAATAATAAAGAAAGATTTAAATAATGCTAATAAATCAAACGACTCCATTAAGGAATTGAGATAAATACATAAAGATTTGTTTATTATTTTGATTTAATTATATACTAAAACGTCATTCAATTTGAAGCCACCGTTAAGTCTAATGCTGTCTCTGTCACTTAAAGGTGTGAGGTAGCGACAGACACATTTAAGAACATCTTAAGGTCAATTTGCGTTTTAGTATTCGGGAGTTACGCCTTTTAGAAGACCAGGTTATCTTTTAACTCAGAGTTAGTTTCTAACGAGTTTAAATTGACAGTTAGTTATAAAATAATTTCGTTTTAGCAACTAACTCTGAGTTAAGAATAACCCGGGCTTCTACAAGCGGGCGTAGTCACAAGCGATCTAAAACAAACAGCGATAAACAATAGTAAGTACCTAATTACTGTAAACTCGTTTATTAATCTTCAAACAGGATATTAATATAAATGGTTTAAGCAGTAAGTAATTTATTCGTACAATAACATATTATCATTTTATCGTTAACGCACTTGAGTAAAGAAACGGAATATCTTTTATTTACTTAAGTGGTTATGGCAAATGCGAGCCACCGTTAAGGTTGAGTTTCACTGATGTGTAACAAGTAAAAAGGAAATAATATTAGCTTACAATTTTTAATTAATTTAGCTCGACAAATAATAAATAGTGTTTTCAATTGTTATGAGAGTTTATTTGTATTTGATGTGCCTAGAGTGGCCTACCAAAATACATAGATATCTACCTCATAATGAGGTACGGAAATAATGAAAAAAAAGTTTGTTTTTATACCGTATTATACATAGAGACTTTCTGACCTCCACAATCCATTTTTCGAGTACAGTATCCCATAGTAAGACTGGTTGTCAAAATTGTAATGGCTTAACGACTGTCAAAGATCAGTTTTTTTTGTTTTTTTTTTTTTTTTTTTTTTTTTTTTTTTTTTTAAACATGAGCCACTTACAAAAGCTAATAATAATATATAACAAGTAGGTTGTCATCGGTTGCATTATGATGTGTGGAGTTTTGGTAGACCATTCCGGGCATTACCCACTACATAATCTAGATGGTGTTGAGTATCTCAAGCTTTCACTTGTCATACCTACACCAAGTAATATGAACCGGAGATCTCTATACATATAAAATGTTATACCGAAAAAAACAAACATAAAGTTAGAATTTTAATTTTGGTAAGGCAAATCTGTACGTAATAGTTACAACCGCTCACTTTTCGTGAAATATGTAAAATACCGGCCAGAGAATATGCAAAGAATATCTTCACTTAAAGAACACTTTCAACACAAGAATGAAAGAAGGCAGCAACTTGAAATACTTATCGATATTTGAAAGTTAGAAAAATCTCTTGATCATAGCGGATCTGCTCCAACAATTAATTCAAAACGGGTTATTTTGTAATATATATATTGTATAATTATGTGGTATATGTGTGGGTGGTACATATGGTAGTCGGAGAATTGACGGTAGATATAAAATTATCTACTTCACGCACCAGGTACCTATAGCACTCAGCTCCAGTTCGCTTGCTACAACGGCCGATGCAAGCCACAGAACTCTGTCTTGTCCGTCTTGTACCATGGACGGAAAGCATGACAATAAATTTCAAACGAACAATCTGGCACCCATAACGAGCGCCATCTCTGTTGCACCCTCTTAAACTTTTATGAGCGGGAACTTTGAATAGGTTGACAGGTAGCGTTGTTTTGATTTTATGTTTTAATTTTTATACCAATTCCATGTAGTTTGTTGAGTTTTCTTATTTTAATTGAAATAAAAAAACTGGTTTTTGTATTGTATAATATTAAATAACTTAAGATTAATAATTGAGTGTTTTCGCATTAATTCTCGTTACGTTTTATATTTTGTTGTTAACAAATAAGTACCTACTTCTGTTTCTTTATAAAATATCAAACAAGAAAATATAGTTTTTAGATGATGTTCTAGAATGATGAAAGTATACTTACCTTCAACTATATACCCTTATATATTAATATGTTATACTTATGTATTTTAAGTGAATTGTCGTCACCAAAAATATATAGTATTTGAATATTATTGGAAATTAAAGAAGATTAGTATTGGTAGTTTATCTTAGAATAAAAAGTGATCAAAACAGCATTATTCATACCATTCATTACGAGTTTTAGGAATGATACAACATTTTGTTATCATATTGTGTTATGATGCATATCTCAAAGAAGGCTGGTAATACATAAACGTAATAATTGATTTCTCTTAAATATATTTATATAAATATATTCTTGAATGCTCGTTTATCTATAAAAAATAATATATAGAAAAAAAAAATAGTGGGTAGCATACTAATGTGTAGTATTAAAAAGTACAAAGTATCTAAAAAAAACTTCTAAAGCAAAATACCAGGAGTTATTTTGACCCACGAAATAGGTTTGAAGGTCATGTATTGATAACACGAACTACTCAAGTTATGTACACATTAATTTGTGTGTAGTCCCACAATATCAGGCAAACATAATCTTTTAAGAAGTTTATTACCCTATTGTTTTCCTAAACTACTTACCAAAGGCAGATGGCGTAGTAAATGTTACTTCTACGTTCACTTCGATCTACATTCGACGTGGTGGACTCAGTCTCTTACCAGATGTCATTTGTTTATCGTCTTGGGTAATTAAAAACAATTTATAATTAATTGAAAATATAAATAACGGAACGGATCCATTCATATCATATTACTTTGTTTATTACTAGTGTCTGCACCGTTATAACAGTTACTGTTCTTTTTTTTTAATTTCAAAATGATTTGCGACGATTTCTATGTGTACGGTGATCAAAATGTGCAAGTACCGGCACATTTGAATTTCGGGAAGTTTATTTTGGATCGTCTTCGTCTTAAAAGTGATGAAACTGCTTTGGTAAGTCTCAACCAGTTTGACCATGCTGTTCTATAATTGTACATTATTTTTTTATTTTTACCTATTTGTGTCCATTAACATTTTAAAAAAGGTAAAATTATTCAATATTTTTTTTTCCAAAACACGTCCCACAATTTTTATTACTGAACAATTATATTGAAATTCCATTCTATCATTTACCTATCTTATTATACAGTGCCTAATTTCTTTGATAAAATCATACAATTGATCAACCACAAAGTCAAATCTATGATATCTAGAGACACATCTCAATCAAAGCAATTCTATTCAACATCTAGGAGCTAGGCGAAACCCGAGAGAAACTAACATACAAGGAATTCACACAATATGCCGTCAATATGTCCGCCGCTTTGACAAAGCTTGGAGTGGGGCGGGGCGACATAGTTGCAGTGGGATCCGAAAAACGCAATGAATTTGTCCCAACGGTTCTTGCAATCGTGTTCACCGGCGCGACGTACACCCCCTATGATTTAAAGAGCGGTAGAGGTGAGACAAAATACCTTTCTTGCAAGCACTTTAAACGACTCATACATTTGATAAGAACTTCAAAATTTTGTAAGATAAAATTGACAGAATATAATGGTACTCGATCGCAGTTACGAAAGGATTTTGTTGTGCAAATTTAATAGTTATTTGTTTTTTTAGCGGTATTGAAACACAAGTTAAGTATAACCAAGCCCAAATACTTTATATGTTCGAACTATTTTTGGAAAACCTACAGCGATATATTACAAAGCTTCGACTGCATTGAGAAGTTCATAACATTGGACGATGGCGTGGAACCAGTAATTTCGATCAGGACTTTGGTCACGAATGACGTTGACATAAATAAGTTTGAACCAATGCAAGTTCAGGGACAGGTTGACATAGCATTCATTTTGTATTCCTCCGGCACTACGGGCATGCCAAAAGGCGTGCAACTGACTCATTTAAATTGTATCCTCAATAGTCTGCCTGATGAGTAAGTATTCACTGATTTATGCTCGATAATTAATAATGAAATTCTATAGAAGATTAACTTAATTGTAACAAAATACTGACACACAAAATACTTTTTTTCATTGGACCTAAATAATATTATGTAGTAGGTATTATAAATAACAATAGCATAATTAACGACGTACATCAATGAATGGGTAACTGATTTTTTTGTGATAATTGATTTACCATAAACCAATCACAAATTTTCTGAACAATATCTTTCCATCGTAATAAACGGATTCTATTGGGGTTTATTTTGATTTTAGTTCCCGATGTTTCAAGGCGAATTTTAGCTCAGTCTACCTGTGACCATGACACGTGCAAAGGTGTTGAAACGTCGAGAATCCGTTTAAAAATTAGTTTTCTTTCCATGTCTAACATTCGCGTTAACGTCATTAAACTTTAATATACTTACTGCTTATTTAATGCGAATGATTATGTAAGTAAATACTTTCAGCTTCAGCGATGAGTCACTTCAAACAGCATTTGTTTTCGGCGAGTGGTATCATAATTACGACACGTTTATGACGTATAAATTCCTGGCTCTTGGAAGGAAAATTGTGTATGTCAATGATGCGGAACCCGAGTCCTTTCTGAAAAGTGTACAAGACTGTGACGTAAGTTATTAATACGTGCTTAGTTAATATAGGCCTTATTTAAAAGATTAAGAACATGTATTGTGTTTGTAGATAAACCAGTTTTTTTACAAATACTATTAATATAATAATAATAAAAAAATATAATATTTTAATACCTGACCCTATAGCAAATAATAATTATGTTGTCTGGCAAAAAGTCAGTTTGCAGATTTTTTAAGTATTCTTCAGAGAATCATAATTTGACTTAACTTCAGGAAAAATACAATCCTTTTATACCCGTTCCGAATTACCAAACAACATTTTAAATCTTCGGCATAATATTTTTTTTCCTGCTAAAGTTTGATATTTTACACTGAGCGTTTTCGCCAACCATCCGCGATCCTACTAAAATCGCGAGGTTGATGACCTTACCATCTCAGTCTGGGTATCACTACGTAACTGCCGCGGCACTACCCATTCATTTGTTATTGTCGTCACGGAAAGTCATAGTCTGGAAATGACATCACACTTTATGACAACGTTAAGTATAAAAAGATTAAAGTACAGCCACGAACATAAATATGTATAGTATACGCATAACGCAATATTTTTTTTATTGGGAGAAATATTTGATAAAAATCGAAAATCATTATTTGGAACCATTTCAAATACCTAATTTATCTGTTTTACAATACCTGTCTATAATAACAGCAATAATCTGCACAGATAGCCGAGTGGTATAGGTCACCACGCTAATTACCACTGTACGCGACGTGCTGCGGGTTCGATCCCCGCATGGGACAAGTAGGTATTTGTGTGATCCACAGATGCTTTTTCCAAGTCTGGGTGTTCTTTGTGCATGTGATTTGAATGTTTGTGAAACCCCCGCGACACAAGGATCAAATTACTTAGTGCGGGCGTCGTTTAAAAAAAAAACTGGAATTGAGGAGAAAATCAATTAAAAGTTGGTCAGTGTATATATTATATTCTTTTGACTGTACTCTCACAAATGTTTACAAAACCTAGAGCCGCGCATGTTACAATATTCACGCGCCGTTTCCGCTTCTTCCGCATTCATGAATCTTTTCATAAATGCGCGCCTAGTGAAAACTACGCACTTGACCTTTTTCGTTGGTGTTATATATCAAAGATATGAGGTGTCCAAGATACTGACTCAACTATGTTATGGACCCACGTAATATCCTAGCTTGGGACGTCGAGTTCATTACTCCTATTTTGCTTGGTCAATTTCATTTGACGGCAGAACAAGTGAAATAACAAATGCTACGTGGCTAAAAAATTAATTTATATTGAATAGAAAAAATACTTTTAAATTGTAGATACAAACTAAATGTATACAGGCCGTTACATCCGTATTATTGAAGGGTACGTAGATATGCACCCTTATTTTGGCAACAGGGTCCCTGATAGCTCTATTTATTGTATTCTCCATGGCAACCTCCCAAAGGGATCAATACCAGATTTATATTTTTGGTACAATATTTTTGCTTTGTGTTATTATGTAGATTTCTTTGACCATTCCAACTTTAATTTACTTTATTTTTTGCAGGTAAACATCGCTTTTATCGTACCTTCTTTTGTTTGCTACCTATCAAAGGCGAAGGAAGCGGAAAAATGTAATCTCGATTCACTCAAAATTATATATTCTCGATCATCACCTCTTCATACCAAGACCATTCAAAAGGTCAAAACTAGGCGAGTATTGTTCTAGTTTTATTTCATTTTAAGTTTATTTTTCACAAAAATGGTATAATAATATCTATAAATAATAATATCTTGGGTCAATCTCACACATCTGCCCAAACTAGGCAGCCATCTGATCCCAAACTAGGCAGAGCCTGTACTATGGCAACCAGACAACTGATAAACATACTTATATATTTCTAAATACATACGTATTATAGATAAATAACACCTAGACACAGAACAAATGATCGTGCTCATCACACAAAGATTTGTCCTGAGTGGGAATCGAACCCACGACCTCCGACTTAGCAGCCAGGGTCACTAACCACTAGTTTATTTTAAATAATGTGAATAAATTAAATATTTTAGGTTCCCAAAACTTGAAAATATTTTGCAAGGCTACGGCATGACAGAAGCAGGAGAGTTGACTTCTGAAAGCTGGGGAACAAAAGGCTGTAAGGCTGGTAGTGTCGGTATGGCTTCACCGGGAATCACACTAAAGGTACGTAAAAACAAAAGAAGTTGGAAAACAAAAATCTGAAAAAAATATCAACAAAATTTACATTTTAAAACATTGTACTACCTAAATTGTTTTTTTAATCGTACGTTTTCGTAGTTAATTTAGTAAGCAAGAGCCTTTATTTATACATTTAATGGAAAATTTGCGTGACGTCACTCGGTCCCACAATTTTTCCTATCGCTGAGAAGTTACACGCCTGAAGTTTAACACGTCTTAATCTTATTGTTTTCTGAGGTTTACGCGAATATTTTTAGACATTGAAATAAAACTAATTTTTAACGGATTCTATCGCGGTTTATTTTTATTTTAGTTCCCGACGTTTTGACGCCTTTGTAGGTGTCATGGTCACGGGCCGACTGAGGTGGCATTTGTCTTGACATAAGATGTTGCTCGTTCTACCTTCACTTACTTTTATTAATTATTTGTGTTCCGACCTACGCAATATGAGCTCACTGTATCTTGAATGTCAATATTTATTGTTTTGGTGCACACAATATGTTTATATTCAATTTACTAGTTAGATAATTTTATTCGTCAGTTGACGAACTAAATAGATTTTGGTATTTCATACGTTATATAATACCTGTTATTATCAATAATTATAGAGAGTTATAATTGTATAGTAAAACTGACGCAATCGTTTCCGGTATATTCAATACTCTTACATACTTTATTCATACTTGTAATACCTGTAAATATATACTTCCTTATAGTATGATAATATCTTCACTTTAACTGAAATTTCAATGTACATTTCTTTGGCTTTATATTCTATTGATATTACTTTCAGGTCGCAGACCCTGAAACCCGTAAAACTCTGGGTCCAAACCAAAGAGGTGAAATTTGTTTGAGGGGTCCTGTCTTTATGAAAGGGTACATCGGTGTTCCCCCTTCGAAATACATGGACGAACAGGGCTTCTTCAAAACTGGAGACTTGGGTTACTATGACGATGATAAATACTTTTTTATCGTCGAAAGGTTGAAGGAAATCATAGTGTACGACGGTTATAAGGTACGTTTTATGTAAATAAATGAAAGAAATAAATTCCACCCAACATATAATTATCAAGTAAAGATCACAACTTACTTGAAAATCAAAATCATTTATTTTAAATCAGGCTAATGTAGAACGTTTTGAAAGTCATCAATCGTATACACAGACAGCACTCTGATTCGCCCACCCTTAACAACTTTCTAAGTGCACTCCAGCCGAAAAAAGGAAACGACGCAACAAACTCCACAGCGACACGCTGTCTCGTTTAACAAAATAATTATAGTCAAAATCAAATACGAAATGAATAAATTTATAGAAACCGCGCCATCGATTGTTGTTCGATGTTTGAGGTTCATAAATAAATGTATTTCATAGATACGCCATCTATGAAATACAAGTTGCAAGATCACATCCACTTGATAAAAGAATCAGAATTCAAGAAGAGGAAAAAGAACAAGTAAATATATTACAATTATATTCATTTAACCTCGTTTATTTGAGCTCTTGTACACAAGACTGTTGGCCCGTTACAACTGCTGGGACAGTGATAACTGAGCATATAACACGACACATGTCGACAATGTCTGTGCCGAGCCAAGATATTATATCTTTATCTTTCCTGACATCCCCATCATATGGGACGGTAATAATAGAGATCATTGTTACATCCTATATGAATTTTCATTGTCTACGGGACGAAAATTAGCGCCTTCTTACATTTTTTAAGCGTCTTTATTGGGAAAAAAATAGCAAATTAAGTACTTCAGTCAGAATATTATATTTTAGTTAAGTATATGAAACTGGAGTACGAAGGAAGGGAAAATCTAGCCCTGCAATAAGCTTTGAGGTTATTTTCATAAGCTAACACCTATGAGTTCACGGAATAATTAAATCAGTTTCGTTTCAAGAAATCCTGTGTTGGTGGATGCTTGCGTCATAGAAGAAAAAAATATAGCCATTGTATTATCTAGGCTAGAATAAATAGATAACCTTATCTTCTTCGATTGTAGCGAGTCTTTTGTGCCTCGACTACATTATAATTTTGTAATCTTTATCAGTTAGTTAATTTCCAACAAGTAGCTGAGCAAAGAAGTTCGGAATCTTCATTAATTATTTTTTTAACCATACTTTCAAAAACCAAAATATGTCAAACCTAAAATGTTAAGGTTCGATGGATACGAGTAGAACTGAATTTCATAAACTTTTCAACACAAATAGCTAAATTAAACCTTGTTTATTGTTTATAGGTGGCCCCATTGGAACTTGAAACTATTCTGCAGTTGCACCCTGGTGTAAGGGAAGCCGGTGTGGTTGGTAAACCAGTAGGTATCTACGGCGAAGAACCAACAGCCTTCGTCGTAAAACAACCTGACGTTGAAGTTACTGAAAAAGAGTTGATTGATTACGTTGCTTTGGAGGTATGACTGCGAAACAATTTTACTTAAAAGTAATTGATTTAGACATTGATGCCGGGATATATGATGGAGTGGAGTACCTTTGGGAGATTTAACGGTATTAGGATGAAAATACAATGCATTACCTACTTAATATAATGTACGAAAGTACGTAACGTGTAGAAAATTATGGATTGACGTTTCATGTTTATATAACAAACATAGCTTTATTTTTGGCTTGGTTTATCAATGGTGTTTTAAAATAATTATGGTTTTTTTTTTAAAGCTTACTAGCAATGTGGTTCGCACATTACTAGTAATCTAGTTAACCACTCGTGCTAAGCTAAGATGCTTGTGTTACGAGTGGGTTCACGTCGGTAGTGTAATGGGTGGGATTCGAACCCGCAACCATATGATCGCAAGTCCGACGCCCTAGCCATTAAAACTACCGCCGCATTTAATTTAACTTTGAAAAGTCTCATTGGTACTTGCCTGGGTTCGAACCCGCAACTATGTGCATACGAATCTGGTCATTGAACCGTTAAGCCATCATGACTTTATTTATACCATGTCAAGAAGTTTATTTATTTTCATGAAGATATAAGCCTAAGAAATGTTATTTATATTAATATAATAACAAGCTGAGTTGATAGCTAACAAGTAATGAGTATTTGATATTGCCTACGATAAAGAGCTTTTATTTCTACGAAGCACGTCCACCTTTTTTGTATCAGCCTTCTTAATGATAGCCCCGAATATAAAGTCCAGTATTCATATAAAGATCGCTATTAACTTTTACGAAAAGTAAAGCTTTTTGTTATTACGTTTTTCTTATTATTGGAATGTCATGATAGATGCTTTGTATTGATAAGTAAAGATTTCGTACAATTGACAAACCTTAATGATGAAATAAGATATAAAATGCCTATATTATATTATATTGATTTACAAAGTATTCATGAGTTTTCATGTCGAATGAAAAATTTTAACCTCTGCCAGGATTCGAACCTGCGACAACTGGATCAACGCACCAGTTGCTTTGCCAACTAACCTCTACAGGTCACTACCCGAGTGTTCAATTTCTTCCTTCCCTATTATGAGTCATCTGTTCAATCCAATATACGATTGGTTTTACATGACATACATTACATTGATAAATACTTAAAACACCTTTTGTAACTCACGTCATAATTTAATTGCCTCATTAATTTAGAACGAAGTATAAATGTTCATCGACTTACCGTTTTTAATGTTTCAGGTTCCACCGTATATGCAATTAAGGGGCGGTGTAAAGTTTATTCAAGAAATGCCAAGAAACCCTAGAGGGAAGATTATGCGCCAACGTTTGAGGGAAATGCTAAATTAAATGGTTAAATTTAAGCACTCGTATTCATATAACTATGTATGAACTCAATCAACTTTAAGTACTCGTTTCATTATCTTATACTAAATTATTTTGTATGTTCACAATTAATACAGAGACATTATTTAACATACATTTTGTACTCATTTCTGTTTCCAAGAATTCAGATAATTATGGAGTAATGTAAAACTAAATACAAATTTTGCTAGATACACATTACATGTACATTCTCAAGTTGAGTACTACATTACTGTAACATGTTTGCTCTAGAAATAATTTGTAATAATATAATACTCCGCATGTTGTTTCAAAATCATGACAGTGTACACTAATTAATTAAGTGTAGAAACTAAGTGCAGACAAGCGGCGCCATCAAAGGAAGCATTCTTCTCTTGTTTTTACCTTTTTCTTTTTATTCCAAAAGATGTTTAGGTCAGCCTCGTGAGTCATTATTATATCATCAAGCTACTACTGAGATGGAAACAAAAAACATTGAGTAAACGGCGCTCGGCTGAAAGCTTTGTACGACGTAATATAATTCTACTTCGTATTCCTGTCTTATCTTCGGAGACGTCTTTATTAATTCAGTATGATTTGGATTATCATAATTCCTTACCTTTTGCCTAAATATACTTCGTAATAGGACAAACACTTCGCATAAACAGCTTTTGTTAATTTAAATTGTTTCGAAATAATTATACTAAATATTTATGGTTATTTAATATACTTAAATACGTTAATAATTATTTCTATCCCTCAGTGGTAAATTGGTTAAGTATATAAAGTTCTTTAAATAAATTTCTTGATTGGATTCTAAACCTAAGCAGCGTAACAGCGTAGGTATTCTTAAAATTCTATGAATAAAGAAAATTCTTCATCTATAATCTTATTAGCGAAGGAAATAAAAAGTTTCATTATTTATCAGCGTTTATTATTGTCGCCAGCAAAACTTACCTAGGATTTACGTAAGTATGCTAATAAAAAACATTCCCGCGGTGTCATTTGCATTGAATTTTTTTAAATGAAACTCTTTTACCATTTAAATTGACTGGTTTTACCTCAGCGCAATTTAGTTCGCCCTAGCCTCTTACCAAGAATGGTCCCTGCGGCCTGTAATAGGTTTCTTAAAAGAAAATCGAGTTAAACAGGCGTGATTGACTTAATTGTGGAAAAGCTTTATGTCCCGAGATTAAAGAATGATTTCAGAGGGCGAACTAACTAGATTATGGTTAATTACCGAATACAAATGATATTGAGGTGTTCATTTTACTTACAGGTACCTGCTATAATAGCCTTTGAAATGTAAATGTTTAGATGGGATCAAAATTTGATGTCCTATCCACAAAGTCTTATTACAAATATTTGTTTGGGTTTAATTAATTCATGTCTTAATTAATTTGTGGTCCGGAATCAATCCTATAGATTTAAAAGGTGGTCGTATAATACAAATTCAGTGATATTTTTCCGCTTCGCCAAATTTATGCTTGCTGAGCGTAAAATAGACGAGGAACTCTTCATTAATGTTTGCCACTTCGAAAATTGAATCGTTTAATCGCAGCGGGGCGGAGTGGGAGAGAACGCATTGGCGGGGTGAACGTAATTGCGTCGGAGTACCTTTGATACTGAGTGGAAATAGAGCAATTAAGTCCCTCGAGTTGAAGAGTTTACCTTGATTTTTTTATCCCCTTTTGTGTACGCGGTTAAGAGTTGGTAAACATGAGGTGACGAACAAAGCGAAAACGAAAACAAAGTAATCACCGTATATTATAAAAACCGCGCTGGTATGAACATTAAACTTTATTTAAAATAAATTATTTTTATTAAATGCTCTTTATGCATGACAAAATTGAACGATAAACAAGACAAAGCCGAGCTTGATAATGCAGCCTCTAGGGTAAGTAATTTATTGAAAAGAGGCGTATATGTACAAAGGATGTACTAACCACCGGCTGATGTTACATGTGTAGTGTGTACGTACACTAGGTTGCTATACAATTACTTTAGACCCTCACTCAGGATATAAACTATCCTTTACGGATTTAACACTCAGAGCTAGTGAATATATGCATACATTCAAAAGTGTTCTTATTCTAATACAATCACCAGTTATAAGGCTATCGAGATATTATATTACTTTAAAATTAAGCAATTAATTTCACGAAAAACTTACACGGATTAAGTCTCAATATCAATGAGCGTTGAAAATAAAACGAAAAATACTGATTCGATTTAAACGAAATTATAAATCGCTACAAAATCCTTTTCAATGATTTTATCTCAATGTTCGGATCATCCAATAACCTTGCGAGTTATGTATGTGTGTAAAGTGCACTGAGATACAAACACAATAATTATATATACATATTTTTTTTTTCCATCAGCAGTTAAGTTCTAATATCTAGGGGTCTCATATTTTGCACTCTGAGAAGCATAATATAACCCTTAATCTGTAACTCTGTATGTCATTGTGTTACGCAATCACGCCTTAACTACTGAACTGATGTAAATGAACTTTCGTACAGAGATAGTTTAGAACCTAAGAAAGGACGTAGGCGTTTTACCGCGATAAACAACAGACACGCGGGTGGAGTCGCGGAATACAGCTAGCAGGCAATAATTATAGAGGTTATATTATATAACTTAGAATAAAAATACTAGATATAGGACAAATACATGTGTACTTAATAATATATGAAAACCTTGACCTTGAAAATAAACCTTGTTCTCAGCATGTTGTTATAAAAATAAAATAGTAAAATTCCACATGAAAAATAAATGATCAAAAAAAAGCCTTTGACATACAAAACAGACACCTACAATCATAATATAGGTAGCCCACAAATAAAGTATTTACTTAGTATTCCAAACATACCTTTATCTTGTATCTATATCACTTTACAACATGTAAATAAAGCCTATATTACTATTACTAAAGATAAAAGATAAAGATAAAAGATAAAAGATTTTATTTGATACTACCCTCCCCTCCCTAAACATACGGACGTAAACATTGTGCTCCGTTAGTTTTATTCATTAAAAATATAAAAACTCAGTATATTTACCTAATTGTTATAAAAAAGTAAACTACAGTGTGTCGACATACAGTGAAAGTGTTATCCAATCATATTATAAACAATAAACCGAGTTATAACATTTCTAACATTTGAACCACAAACTTTTTTCAACGTGTTAAATTCAGTGTTATTAATGCTCGAATACTGTGATTTAACTATAAACTGATTAAATAAACATATACAGTGCCAAGAGAGTGTAAACAGAAGTTTTAAATATAAATAAAAACAAAGTGTTTCAAACTAAAATAAAAAGACGGTTACAGTTTTAAATAATATTTTTTCAAAAACGGCGTCACTACCCGCTACTGGACATCGTCATACAATTATACAGTAGTTGAACGAACTAACTACGTTTTTTGAAGAATAAGTAAATAGTACGTTTGGCTCGTATCGATCGTCTGCCGGATTTCATTATAGTGGTATCGAGTTCGCTACTCACCACAAGAAGTTCTTTTTGTATGTTATTAGCGATTGTTGAGTTTGATATTATAACAATATGAATATCTTCGAAAATATCACTTTGCGGAGAACACGAACCCGATCAATGACCGAAGCAATAACAGCCGAAGATGATTCAAAAAACTTAACACTAGATGACACTACCAGCAGTATGCCATATACATCGGATGATGAAAATGACGAGACACGTGATTTAAAACTACAAATAAAAGAATTACAACTACAGTTAACAGCAGCATGCGAAAAAATTGATAATCTATCAAAAGAAAACATAGAACTCAAAAACACTATTAAAAACGTTACGTCTGAACGCGAAACCGGAATTACTAAGTCATTAAATGAATCGTTGACACCTAAGAAAAATACAAAGCTGGCAACACCACAGCGTACCTCTAAAAAGGGACGTACACGAAAACATGTTTTAGAGACAGAAGATACCCAGGAGACATCTCAAAATATTTGTATTTCTCAAAACAATCCAATAGAAAATACACAAAATATTCAACAGGAAAATAACACATCCCAGCATGATGAACATAAAATATGTGTTCTAAGTTCCAACAAAAGGAATAAGATTTTAACAATAGCTTCAAATAAATTCCCTAATTTTCAAATTTGTCATTACCTGACCCCACACTGTGGAACTAAGAAGCTCATCAGTGATTTAGACCACAAACTTCAAAACTACACTATGAATGACTACTGCATAGTTTTAATCGGAGAAGAGGATTTTCAAAGTACAAATAATTATGTGGAGTTAACAATGTATATACGCGAGACTCTATTAAAAATAAAACACACAAATATTATATTATGTGCGCCTACTTATAAATTGAGCGATCATGCAATGATGTTCAATTTTCGAGTAGAAAGTTTTAATAATTTGTTATATCTAGATAACTGTACACATAATTACGCTCTGTTACTTGATTCTAACTTAAATCTATCATGTGATTATAAAATGTTTTCGAGGAGCAATGGGTCGCTCAATAACTATGGTATGACAAACATTTTTGAAGACATTAAGTATATGCTTAATATGCAAATTAGTAACAATAATCTAAAACATAACGTATCTCATTCTATTTCTTGTAACAAAATGAATGACTTGTTTTTTCTCGAATAAATATTTAAATGTATTACACCAAAATATTGCAGGTTTATTAAAAAAGTCAGATGTTTTAACTGTTTGTTTAGACGAACTCTTTGAAAAACAAATAAATGTAGACATTATATGCATTACCGAACATTTTGTTATGAAAGGTTACGAAAACCAGTTATACAGTTATATGTACCAAACTACTGTCTAGCTGCATGTTATAGCAGAAAAGATAAAAAAAGAGGCGGAGCCTGTATCCTTGTAAAAAACGGGCATCAATTTAAGGAATTGCCAAAAATTGCTAATATATCTTCTCCAGGCGTTTTTGAATGCTGCGCGATCGAACTTATTAATTATAAGATTATAGTAATATGTATCTATAGAGTACCTAATATCAATAATTTAAATGACTGTCTGGCAAAACTTGAATTTATTCTAAAAGATATAACCAATGCACGTCAAAAGAAAATTGTAATTGCTGGAGATTTTAATATTGACATGCTTAAATCAACTAGACAATCTATTTCATTTGAATGCCTGCTACTAAGTTTTAATTTGAAACTAGCATTGAAGCAACCGACTCGTTTGTCTAGCCTGACATGCATCGACAATTTTGCGCATAATTATAAGAAATCATGTAGGGCCAGTGTACTAGATTTTGCGATGTCCGACCACACCGCACAGCTGCTTCAATGTCCAGTGCCTAAAGTATTTACAAATAAGTTCTGGTACTTGACCAGAAGAGACTATGCCAATGAAAACATACTTAAGTTCAAGGATTGTATAAATAGTTTAACCTTTTCGGAAATTTATGAAACCCATGATCCAAATCTATATATATAAAACTCTTCCGTTACTGACTGACTGACTGACTGACTGACTGACTGACTGACTGACTGACAGACAACGCACAGCCGAAACTACTTATCGTAAAGAGCTGAAATTTGGCATGTGTGTTTGTTGGAAGGAGTAGGCTACCACTAAGAGAGGATTTTTGGAAATTCTCCCCCAAAGGGGAGAAAAGGGTGGTAAATGACAGACAACGCACAGCCGAAACTACTGATCGTAAAGAGCTGAAATTTGGCATGTGTGTTTGTTGGAAGGAGTAGGCTACCACTAAGAGAGGATTTTTGGAAATTCCCCCCCAAAGGGGAGAAAAGGGTGGTAAATGACAGACAACGCACAGCCGAAACTACTGATCGTAAAGAGCTGAAATTTGGCATGTGTGTTTGTTGGAAGGAGTAGGCTACCACTAAGAGAGGATAATTGGAAATTCCCCCCCAAAGGGGAGAAAAGGGTGGTAAATGACAGACAACGCACAGCCGAAACTACTGATCGTAAAGAGCTGAAATTTGGCATGTGTGTTTGTTGGGAGGAGTAGGCTACCACTAAGAGAGGATTTTTGGGAATTCCCCCCCAAAGGGGAGAAAAGGGTGGTAAATGACAGACAACGCACAGCCGAAACTACTGATCGTAAAGAGCTGAAATTTGGCATGTGTGTTTGTTGGGAGGAGTAGGCTACCACTAAGAGAGGATTTTTGGAAATTCCCCCCCAAAGGGGAGAAAAGGGCGGTAAATTGAAAATGTTTATTTCTCAATGGATTCACTTAAATCTTTGTATGTAGGTTCCACCAGTGAAGCAAGTGAGCATAGCATATGTATAAGTGAACATAGCATTTTTTAGACCATGATTTCATGGAGACATATTTCTAATATAATAAAAATTTGATTTTTTTAATGTTTGTTTACACATGTAATCGATAGACCATGGAACAGGCGATAACTAAGTGAAAAACCCAAATTCTGACGGAAGTCATTACTCCACGCGGACGAAGTCGCGAGCAAAAGCTAGTATAGCATATAACGAATTTATCGATACTTTTAAGATGTTTTATGATTTATGTTTTCCTTTTTATACAATTAAAATAAATATTATTAAGAAACCTAAATGGCTGTCCAGAGGAGTAAAATTATGTAGTAAAAAGAAAAGGTTACTTCTATGGCAACTAAGATTAAATCCTAACCAAGTCAACAAAGTGAACTTTATTAATTACTCCAAATTATACAAAAAAATTATAAAACTAACCCAAAAGTCACAAAACAATTATAAAATTAAACAATCTAAAAATAAATCTAAAACAACATGGCAAATAATTAATCAAACAAAATTAAATATTCCAAACAACCCGATCAATAACATTAACGTGGGAAGCCTAAAGATTTCCGATCCATTGGATATATCTAATGCTTTTAACAATCACTTTGTTGACAAAATACAGCCTAAAATCGACATTGGAAGCAATCCTAAACCGCATAGAATAAGCACTCAACCAAATTCAATATTTGTAGCACCTAGCGTACCGTATGATATATTAAAAATAATTATTTCCCTAAAAAACACAAATAGCGTAGGTTATGATGGCATTTCTACGACGGTTCTTAAGTCAGTTGCAAATGATATATGCGTTCATCTTAGTTATATATTAAACCTTAGCATAAGTAGTGGTATCTATCCAGATGCTCTAAAAACTTCAATAATAAAACCTTTATTTAAAAAAGAGAATAGGGAGAACATGGATTATTATAGACCGATAGCGCTTATTCCAATCATCTCTAAAATATTTGAAAAATACATGTATACAGAAATATATAAATACTTAGAAAAAAATAATATATTGTGTGAGGAACAGAAGGGATTTAGACAGTGTAGAACAATTAACATGGCAATATATGATTTTTTAAGTAATGTAATAGAACAAGTTGATAAGCGTACTCCCGTTTGCGCCATATTCTGTGATATGACGCAGGCCTTCGATTATGTACACTATAAATCTCTATTAAATAAACTTGATGCATACGGTATCCGAGGCAATATCCAAAAACTAATTGAATCTTATCTATGCAACAGAAAACAGATAACTGAAATTAATAGACTCAATGAAGTCAATAAACACGAAGAGATTTATCAATCATCGGTACGTGAGGTTACGTTTGGGGTACCGCAGGGTAGCGTACTGGGCCCTTTACTGTTTATACTTTATATTAATGACCTGCCGAATTTCATAGACCAACCCTTAACATTGTTTGCCGATGATAGCACCATATCAGTCCCTTGTAAAAATAAAGATACATACGAAAATGATATTAATACTTCTCTAAATTCAATGATAACATGGCTAGATCATAATAACTTAAAAATAAACCTCAGCAAAACAAAAATAATACATTTCAGTCAACGCAAACTCGGTAATAGTAATCTAAACATCCATTACGATACAAACATTATTAATGAAGTTGATAGCACAAAATTTTTAGGGCTGGAAATAGACAAAAGATTAAATTGGAAATCGCACATTGAAATTCTATGTAAAAAGTTAAGCAAATCCGCATATGCCTTACACACACTTACACCAGTAGTTGCCACTGAGGCACTTCTAACAGCCTATTACGGCATAGTCGAATCCCACCTACGATACGGAGTTATATTTTGGGGTAACTCGACCGAAAAGGAGTCAGCATTTAAGGCCCAGAAAAGATGTCTTCGGTCTATGTTTAATTTAAAAACTACTGACAGTTGTCAACCTTATTTCAGAAAACATAAAATCTTAACGTTACCTTGTATATATATCTTAGAAATAGCAGTATTTGTCAAATCAAATCCCCAAAAGTTCACACGAATAAATGACGTAGTACCACGGAATAGACGTGACAATAGTAGGTTATGTCTTCGCAGGGCCAATACTACACTAATGCGCAAAAGTGTCTGTTGCATGGCACCGGAAATATATAATAAATTACCAAAGTCTTTAAAAGATTTGAATATGGCTCTCTTTAAAAAGAAATTGCGAAACTTTTTAGTAGATTATAAAGCTTTTTACAGTGTCTCTGATTATCTACTGGAAAAGCATATTGCTGTTAATTAGGTAAGATACATTTATATATAGCATTTATAATTTGTTAATTATTTTCATATTTAAAATCTATTTATACTGTTAATTTGTAATAAGATGTGTGGTATTAATGTTTAGAATAGCTTAATTATATACATTTGCATGCCTACCGGCAAAATATGGCTGAACGAATGTTTCCTTTTTTATGTCACCACTTATGTAATACCCATATTTGCAAATAAATATCTTTTATCTTTATCTTTATCTTTAACATTTCTAGACCAATTAAAAAAAATCCACGATTTGATTTTATGTAATGGCCCCGACATCGATAAACACGCACTAAATTACTTATTAAAGGAAATCGGCATCTATTTCATTTGTACATTAGAAGATAGAAAAGGACAGATTATAATTAAAGCTGTCATAATTAAATTCTCGTGAAAATTTTTCGAAACGCAGAAACGTGTGCAAAAAAAAAGTGATGTTCAAGACAAAAACTAGTTTGGCATTTGTTTGTTTAAAGTTAGTTGTTATCTATTTCCGTTCATTTCTGACGCCGTATGTTACTAAGAGATAATAATGGTTTAATTTTGATGTAGTTTGCATACAATTTAATCAATACCAATGTTAATATAGAAAACCTGTTTATTTATAAACCTAGGAATATAATTACAATGTCACCATTATTAATTTAGTATCTTAGTCGTTAGGTTAGGTGTTTGGTACATGATATTATGTACATACTTCAAGCAGGAACAAAGTTATAACGTCATATGTAGGTTCCTACATTATTGACAGCTGTTTATTGTCCTAGTGTAGAGCTGGTACAAATATTTATATATTATACTGCATGCTTCGTTCTCGATATATGTTATTAACAATGCAGCTTTCTCATTCCACTCGGCACTGAACGCATTTTTTAGACTAAAAACTAAACAAAAATATTAGTAACATAGTCTATGCACTCCTGTCAAACGTCATTATTTTCGTTTGCGCGGCACTTGATACTGCATATCTCTGTGTTCTTTGAAATATTAGTGTATTATGTGTATTACAGTGTATATTTCAACCGGAAATCACGCCTAAATGGCTTTGTGGAAAAGATTTACAATATTACAAGAAGGAAATAACATTAATCGAACGCAAAATAAGCGTCGCTATACTTATACCTACATCGTCAAAATGATGGTGACTATTCGAATAATTCACCGCCTTCTAGTATTTCAGGTGATAAAACATTGTGTTATTAATATTACACCGATACAGCTACTGGCTTTTATTAGCGGTTAAGGCTGCAATGGTTTTCATAACCTCCGTATCGGTAGACGCGGGTGGTGTACGTGATGCATCGACGTGGTCGTTGGGCTCGGGGCTTATACGTGATATACGCACGAGATCCCTTACTCTTATGTGTAGTCCGTGAGGCTACAATAAGTAGTTTTTTATTAATAACTGGCAGAAGCCGTTACACAAGTTGTTTCCAATGTTACTCTGAAATACCGGTTGACACGGGTGGTGTACAAGATACATCGACGTTGTCATTGGATTCGTGGTTTATACAAGATATACGCAGGACGGCTTGGAGATGGAAGTTCTAGCAACATATTATTATGATCCTGTGACTACTTCAGTAGCACCAAAGTTGCAGTTGTTGCAAGTGTGCAGTGTTTTGGCAATGGGTGAACTCATGCCAGATAAGCCTCAATATGGTCTAAGGCTATAAATGTTGACCTAGCTTGTATTTGGAATATTTTGACAAAAGTCATTGAATTATTGATAGTCATTATTGATTCCTGAGAACAAGTCTGTGGACTACCAAGCATCATTAAGAGATATCAGTCTCTATGAATTTAATACAACAAAACAAGTTAACTGGGCAATGGACTGCCTGAAATATTTATTATATATTATTGTGTTATCATTGTTTTATAACAATTTTATCCAGTGATCTGATTGAAATCATCTCACTCTGACGGTCTTTGTACGGACAACTTACCAGTACTTGATAAGAAATGTATGGTCTGTGTAAGAGATATGAATATATCTAGGAAACTAACATTAGTGACTAACTAAGGTCATGGATATGCCAATGAAGAGGCCAGTTCAATAAGAAACCTACAATCCAATGGAATGTTACAAGGTCCCCTTCACCAGAAGATGACCCAGTCCGCAAAGCAGGCATGGAAACATTACTACAGCAAGTATTATAAGTCCACTGCCTTAAAGATCAAAGCCTGTCAGAAGTAACCTCATGCTTGTACACAGAGGTAAGTCATGCCGGAAGGCTAGCCAGATTGATTTGTATTTGCTAGGACAAGACAAGTCCATACTTGATATATTATCAAAAGCTTACTAGTTACCACCTTTGTACCAAATTTGGTTACAACTTCATATTCAGTACAATCTGCTGTGTAAGATACTGATATACAAACAGCTGTCTGACATTTATTATTAAGGGCTATTATTGCCCTCAAGCTTGCAGATCATGTCAACACCAAATTATCTCCTTTATATTGTTTATTGCAAAACATAATGGTGTGATCAGGGTAATTTTTAATTGAAAGTCTTAATTAAGTTTATTGATACAGTATAAGACAGCAGTAGCATTACTTGCTGCTGGAGATATTCAATCCTGCAAGAATCATATTTATTAGAAAATGTCAATTTTATTGGAACTTGTTTTGCACTGAATATGGTAACACATCTATAAAAGTTACAAGTTCAGCCGATGGTTGATGAAAGGTACTAGATCACCTATACTGTATAGAATCATGTGCAACATGGATCCAAGATATACAAGTATTGTTATCATCTTAACTTTTTGTTAACTTGACTAAAGTAAATAATTAACATTGTATTACTCCAGGTTTTAAAATATTAACAAGTTTAAATTTAAAGTACTAATATAGTTGTTTTATAAGGAAGCTCAGCTATACAAATTTTGTTTTTTAACATTATAAATATAGTAAGATACTAAATAATAATAATAATGATGGGAATTAACATGCAAAAGTAGTTACTTTTAGATGCAAAACTAGACCAATGGTTGCCTAGTGAAATAAATTGCTTATCACAAACATAATAGTGAACTGTTTAAAATGTCAGATTTTGATAGGTCAGGTTCGCTATAAGAACAACTAAGCTTATGCATGTGGACGAGTAAATAAACTATCCTTATTATATATTAAGGATTGGTAGTATTATTCCCTGAATTTAATTTCTATCAATGGTAAGCAATACCTTGATTTTCTGTTTCTGGAGGACAACAAAATCCTGTGTTAACAGAATGGTTGGCACACACCACATTCATTTAATTAGCTTTGCTTGGTTCATATGGCTGGGGTGTTATGAGATACACTTTTTGTTAAATCCTAAATTTACTTTCGCAAACAGTAACACTGTGATAGGTAACACTGATGTTAGATCATACATAATGGATCTTAGATAATTATAGTAAGAAAAGAATTTGACAATTAAGCAAATTCAATTTGAACTTAGTAAACCTAATTTTTCATTTAGGTACATCCTACTCTAATGTAAAATGTTTTTTACTTTAAATTGGGAAGAAGAATATTTTTTATAACCCTTCCATTCAGTTAAAAAAAAAAAAAAAAAAAAATAGTTTTGAAGGTCGTATTATTAACCTTCAAAGCCTTGGTTTTCATTTGTGAGAGTTTGCCTCAAAGTTAATGTTATACAGATGTATATTTTTGTATTGAAACATCAATAGGTCTTAGGTCTCCTTACAGAGACCATTACTTACCCATTGACGGTAAAATATGGAGAACCTAATCAAAGGTCAAAACATCAATGTATCTCACACCCATGTTTGCAATTAAATAAATGATTCTTGATTCTACTTTGTACAATATATATAACATATATATTATAACCTGCTTACTCTGAGGCAAGCTGGATGAGTAGCACGATAGTCCTAGTCCTACTCCAGATAGTCCCTTGGAGGGTTCTTCTCTAACATGAATTTATGTCATATTCTCATACTTTTCAAGTAATTAACTGAAAGAGTGTTATATAGTTCTTTTTTATTACTATAAAATTAAAATAATTGGTGGACCTTCTGTCACGAATATAGTACCTAAGGACCGGATATCTCCATTTATACTTATTCTATGGCATTGTGTATTTTTATCAAGATTATTTAATTTTAATCTTGGGGCGGCCTACTTTACATACCGTTAGATTGCATTAATTAGCCTCATCTATGTTAATAAGCTCTAAAATTGGGGGGTATATAATGATAATGGAGGCTATGTATGTATATGGAGGATATAAAAAGGTTTTCATAAATCCAAACCACTTCTAGCAAAATGCCAAATAGAATGGGATTGAAATGGAATTCTAAGTTTTTTACCTTTAATTTTACCAATAATATATAAAGAAATATATGACTTTGAGTGCACATTTAGCACATAGTTAATTCATGTTAAATAAAAATATAATGATGTTATATATATCGGATATATATTACACACCTATATATTATGTTGATAGTTAAGTTATAGCAATCAAATACTATATTGTCTATATTGTATAGCAATTTGCCTCTGTATTTATTTTAATGAATTTTACTAAAAGAAAATATTCTTCATCTACAACGTAAGCGATAATTGTGTCAATATTGTTATTACTGATGTGAATAAAACCTGTAAGCAATTTTCCTTACCATAAAGTATATAACTATAAAAATGATTTGCAAACACCTTTTTAGGTGATTACACAGTTTCATAGATAAATGAGGTTGTAATAACAATGGGTTTTTATCACATAATAAAACCCATAAACCAGGTTTTGCTTCTACCAGCAGTAGATAGATTAGAAATCCTCTTTCAGGAGGCATTGTACTAATTTGTTTTCAAGTTTTCAGGACATATAGTACACCCACGCTTCTACATCAAAGGCTTTGCGTAGATTCTGCAGAAGAAACTTAATTGGATGTTATTGGACTGACTAAATGGTTGAACAAGTAACTCATTGACATTTGAAATTTGTTTGCAATTTACAGTATGTAAACTGCCATTCCATACAAATATACTATTACTAAACGTACTATTTGAAGATTTAAGGCAGTTTAAAGTCAGCTAATTCAATTCAATATTTTTTATGATGGCCCCATCGACATGATGATTCGGCCAGTTAAATTTGAAATCATATTATTGATCACGGTATTGCCCTCTTAAAGTGTCTTGAGCAGACATTACAAATGTGCAATTATCTTGTAAAAGTCTGAGTATTGCCATTTAATTTTCATATTCTTGAAAATGTCGTTTTAACTTAATAAGAACTTTGGATTATATTTAATTTTTTGAATATTGTTTCTAAGAGAAACCAAGTTGATTAAAATAACAATTCATGAGGAACACTTGCTTGTATAGATTTGAAGGTTTATCTCATTTTTACTATTTCTCTGAACATCTGCATTGTTAATAACATATATCGAGAACGAAGCATGCAGTATAATAGATGATCAAACGAACTTACCTGTGAAGTTCGATCATTATTATACGAAATGCTTCGTTCGAAGATATATGTTCCCAACCCATCCCACCCTTGGTAAAATTGAGATAACCATACGAGTATTATGAGATTCTAAAATAATGACGTTTGACAGGAGTGCATAGACTATGTTACTAATATTTTTGTTTAGTTTTTAGTCTAAAAAATGCGTTCAGTGCCGAGTGGAATGAGAAAGCTGCATTGTTAATAACATATATCTTCGAACGAAGCATTTCGTATAATAATGATCGAACTTCACAGGTAAGTTCGTTTGATCATCTATTGTATGAAAATAGTTTATGTTTGTCTTGCAAGGGATTAACCAATTTGATGGGTTTTAATAGAATTGAATGTTATATTGACAATTAATTAATATCCGTAGGGAATCTATATACAAATAGGTATGTGGAGCAAAAACTTTGTAGCCCTTTTTACGAAAATTGTCCGGACAGAGGATTATGAAATTTCGCACACTTATTAGAGAAAGAGTGCGTTTGACAAATTGAGAATGGTTTACAGATTATTCAAAAGCTGAGAATCAAAAAGTGTAGTACTAATTTTACAAAATTAAACTTAAAGCTAATTATGGTCGATTTTCGACCATTATTGGGCCTCTAGTAAACATAATTATGTTTCTGAAAAATATTATTATGACCATAACAAAATGAAACCTCCTTTTTATTAAACTTAAAAGGATAACTGCAAATGCAGGTTTTACTAATCAAGGTAATTGAAGTAATACCACAAACTAGGCACTTAACATTAATAGCCCTGAAACTATCTGGTCCAGTGAAGTCATCTCCCAATAAACATTACACAGTACGCAGGCAGCCGTTCGTGTAACATTTAATTAACTAAGTAGGCTCTAAACGTGGCCGGACGGTCATCATAGCCCGATCTAACCGTTGAATAAGTAAACGTAATAAAATAAATCCTCTAAGCCGCTATAACGCCCGGGATTTAACATGGCTTAATAACGCTTTGAAAGCCGTGAAAGGCCTCACCCCATATGCCTGCGATCACCCTCCGTAAAGCATCAAAACTTCTGACGTCGCCGTCGCCCCACTTGTAAAATACTAATTTATTTCTTTTGTGTTTCTTCTTAACTGCGTCTAGGGAGGTTCTCGTTCCAGACATATTAGATTCTGTCGCAGCTCTACCATTCTAGATATTTTATTGCATACAACATATTGATTTCATTTCTTATTTGATTGCAACATGTGTGCAATTTTTATAACTAAATGTAAGCGATTTGTTAAATATTGCCCTTTTTGATATTTTGAATGAATCTTGTATACCTATACTCCAGATTCAATTTCAATGTCAGGTAGTTTTATTAGGTTTTGTATTCGCATGAATCACTGATTGATCAGTTCAGGGCTCATATGAATATCAATACGTTCGCCCCAATGGCATAAATAGATCATTGCCTAACCGCAAAATATGATGGCCCCACATTTGAACTTCGTCGCCCCTTTAGCAAATCAATAGCTATTTGTATAATCATAGCGATCAATATTGTAAAAATTACTTTGCGATTACATTTATAAGGTGTGGCTTGAAATAAGTATTATAGTTTAATTTGTTGTGGTAATAACATTTAAAAGTAGGTAATTAGTAACAAAATGGGCTGACCTTGTTCACTAAATTTAGGTATCGATCAACAGGTAGATATTTTGACTTTTTTCCTTTGAGGGTAGGCATAGTGAACACAAGCAAAATCAGTGTGCTGCTTTTAAAAATTTATTAAAAATAGATATTTTGATGTTTCACATGTGATTATAGACTTTTTGAGTGCCAAGCCACCCCTAACTCACTATACATTATTATCTTGGTTATATTTACAAATTTTATCCAAAATTTTATTTCACTGAAATTTGACCCGCACTACACTTCACAAGATGGACACTATTACTTCACTTGGCGAGTTGGAGCAGCTGTTTGCAAGTCGAATGCACAATTATGAAGAAAAGCTGCAGCGTGCAACCACTAGTACCAGCCCACATCCAACCCTTTCTTCTCTGGCCATTGAGTTTGCAGAGTTTAAATCATTTGTTTGGCAGGCCCTTAATAAGATGAAGTTGGAAATTGATTCGCTTATAGCTACTGTCGACCGCCATGAGACCTCAATGCGCCGCAAGGTTCTTCTTCTACATGGAGTTCCAGAGAAGACCGATGAAAAGTTGCAGGAGACTGTCCGTGACATACTGACAACCCACATGCAGTTGCCTGAGTCGGACATCAGTAACTCCATCCACGTTTGTCACAGGCTTGGAACTTCGCAGCGTAAAACCAGACCCATCCTTGTTCGATTCTTCAACATGGAGCATCGGCAACTTGTCTGGGGCACCAAAAAGTCTCTTAAGGGCACAGGTATTACTGTTTCGGAGTTTTTGACTCGCTCTCGTCACCTCGTATTTACTGAGGCCCGCAAACATTTTGGTATTAACAAGTGCTGGACTGTCGAGGGGAAGATTGTTATTGAAACACCGGACAAGACTCGACGTAAGTTGGAGTTAATGGATGAACTTCGCCAATTAATAGCCCGTTTTCCTACGACTACTGGCGATGCAGAGGACTCGACACCATCGGAGGAGCCTGGATCGCCGAGGGAGTTGCCTGTTGCACCTGCCAAAGGTTTGAGGAAGGCTCGGCGCCGCAACTGAGATTGTTTTTGCATCATGTTCGCGCGTTTCTTATACCGACATAATATTTATTTCTATTTCCGATCACCGTCAGTAGAACTTCTAATATTTAGTAATATTACTCAGAAGAATAATTTACACGTACGTACGTCATTCAGTTCACATGTGTATTAGCTGTCACTGTCAGATGTCACTTGTCATTCATTTTTTTGTTGTTCTTTTTGTGTTACGTTTCGTTTTACTGCAAGTTGTGTTTTGTCGTAATTATCATTTTTTAAGCTTTGCTATATCTATACTTATAATAAATCTGTAGAAGTGAAAATTCTGTACATTGAAAATATCAAAAAAATTAATGGCGGGGTGTGTTACTAAACCGACACCGAACCCAAAAATGTGATTAAAAAATTTTTTGTCTGTCTGTCTGTCTGTCTGTTTGTTCAGGCATCACGCAAAAACTACCGGTTCGATTTCGATGAAACTTGGTATAATTGTTCTTTAATATCCTGGGCACCACACTGGGTAGTTTTTATCCCGGAAAAGTATATACAAAAAAAAAACAAACTTAATTTTGCGGTTCGATCCCTAGACCCGAATACTGTACCAACCGCAAATAATAAGTTTGTCGTAGGTTACGTCACCCGCAGTGGAGTTCAATAAGGGGCGCTGCACACGGCCAAGTAACTATTTATTAATCTGTGACACGGCAGATACTATAATTATTTATCTATACTTTGTATATATTATATATTATTATATTATCTATACTATAATATTATAAAGCTGAAGAGTTTGTTTGTTTGAACGCGCTAATCTCAGGAAGTACTGGTCCGATTTGAAAAATTCTTTCACTGTTAGATAGTCTACTTATTGAGAAAGGCTATAGGCTACTTTTCTTTTGAAAATCTATCCCCTAAGGGGGTGAAATAGGGGTTGAAAGTTTGTATGGGAAGTTTGGTATTTTCAATGACAGACACATGAAATTTCGTATACGGGTTTCTGAATAAAAATGAATAAATACGTATTTCAGCGATTTTAAAAATCTACTCCTGAAGAGGGTGAAAAAGGGGTTAGAAGTTTGTAGGCATATGAATTGTGTCGTTTTCAAAGATATACACATTCGATTTCATACAAGGGTAATTAGTTAGAAATAAGTGAGATGTATTTCCGAGATTTTAGAAATCTACCCTCTAAGGGGGTGCAATAGGGGTTGAAAGTTTGTATGGGAAGTTCGGTATTTTCAATGATTGAACATGAAATTTCGTATACGGGTTTCTGGATAGAAATAAATAAAGACGTATTTTAGAGATTTTAAAAATCATCTTCCTAAGAGGGTGAAATAGGGGTTGGAAGTTTGTAGGTACAAGAATTGTGTCGTTTTCAAGGATAGACACATTAAATTTCATACAAGGGTTATTAGTTAGAAATAAATAAGATGTTTTTCCGTGATTTGAGGAATCTACCCTCTAAGGGGGTGAAATAGGGGCTGAAATAGTTGGTATGTGGAGTTCGGTATTCTCAAAGATAGACAGATGAAAAGATAAGTAGATAAGATAATGACCATCTAAGACATAGCTATGTGGTCGAGTGGCGTTCACTCCGGTTTTTAAGGTGTCGCCAGCTATAAAGTCCCAGGTTCGATCCCCGGATGGGTTCTATGTAGAAAATCAGTTTTCTACATTGTCTTGAGTCTGGGTGTTTATGGTACCTTCGTTGTCTCCGATTCCAGAACACAAATGCATTTGCTACTTACTTTACTTTAATAATTATTTTAACGCCATAATAGTTTGTGAAAATTTTTATTCATACTCCTTACTTTGAAAATCACAGAATACATCCATCCATCACCTTTAATACTACTCTTTACTTTACGCGCGAGCGAAGCCGCGGGCAACAGCTAGTTTGTAATTATTTTCTTTGTGAGTTTGGGGGTGGTTAGCAGTTTTAGGTGTTTTTAATACTTATAACTGTTAATTACTCATTTTGTTTATATTTATATAGTTATTTATATAATTTATTTTATTTTTTATGGATGTTTGTTTAAATATTGATGATAGTTTCATCTCTTGTTCTTCCTCTTTAGATAGTTTTGTTAGCGCCGAAAGTGATATTCCACCTCTCACTTTACGTGATAGATTCGTCTCTGCATTCTCAAGTACTCCTCAACACCTTCACTTTGTCCACATTAATGCCCAGAGTGTTCCTGGCCACTACAACGACCTTCTGGCATCTATTAGCAGCGATTATATCGACGCATTGTTAATATCGGAGTCTTTTCTTAAACCTTCCCTCCTTTCAACTCAATATGCACTCCCTGGCTTCGTGCTGATCCGTAATGATCGGACTGGAAAAGGTGGTGGTGGTGTGGCTATTTACCTTCGTGCTGATATCCCGTTCCGGTTAATTTTTTCTTCTCCCAATCTTTATTCTGAGTCTGCTGAATATCTTTTCATAGAAATTATAGTCCACCACATAAAAATATTACTAGTAGTAGTATACTGCCCTAATCTTCACATCAATTATTTTGATTCTCTCGAATCACATCTGCACGACTTTCGGCCCCTCTATGAACACATAGTTTTAATGGGTGACTTAAATACCTGCTTGTTAAAATGTGACACTCGTTCTCTTAAACTACTATCCCTTTTGTCTTCCTTCAATCTTCACATTCTGCCAACTTCTGCAACTCATTTTGCTCCCAATTGCAATCCTTCGTTACTTGACCTCATGATTGTTTCGTCTCCTAACAATGTTTCTGACCACGGACAATTTACTGCACCCTTTTCCTATCACGATCTCATTTTCATGTCATATCGTATCCGCCGTCCCAAAATCAAACCTCAGTATCTTCGTCTTAGAAACTTTCGTAACATGGACCTTCAATCGTTGACGTCCGATGCTGAGGCCGTTGATTGGTCGCCATTGCTTGAATCTGAGATCATCGATAGCGTGGTATCGTCCTTCAATTCCAAGGTCTTACAATTATTTGAAAAGCACGCACCCTATCGTCGCATTAAAGTTAAGCATAGCCCAGCTCCATGGATTACTGCGCCCATTAAGGAGTTCATGGTTAAAAGGGACAGGGCCAAAAATAGATATAAGCGGAGGCCATCAGAGATGAACTTAGAATTTTACAAAAATTTAAGAAACCGATGCAATCGTCTGTGTCAGGATGCTAAGAGGCGCTACTTCCACGATTCTCTGTATAAACTCAATCCTTCGGACACTTGGCAATTTCTCAAATCAGTTGGTATCAGTAAATCTCCTAAAGTCGACATCTGCAAAGATATTAACCTCAATGACCTTAATCGTCACTTTTCTCTTTCTCCAATCAGCTTAGGGTTAACTGACAAAATCTGTACTTTGCAGGAACTGTCTTGTTTGCCGGTACCAAACTGTTCGCTATTCGAACTAAATACTGTGACACATTCTGATGTAAAAAAGTCTCTCTTAACAATATCTTCCTCTGCGGTCGGCAGTGACAATCTCTGCTCGAGGATGATTACCCCCATTTTACCGCAACTTCTTCCTATCCTTACCCATATTTTTAATTTGTCTATCTCCTCTTGCACTTTTCCATCTGTGTGGAAACAAGCTTATATCATCCCTTTGCCTAAATCATCCAATCCTACTACCGTATCCCAGTTTAGGCCTATTTCTATTCTTCCTTTTCTTTCCAAAGTCCTCGAGCACATTGTCCACTGTCAAGTCTCTTCATTTTTAAACCTTAACTCCCTTCTTTCGCCTTTTCAATCCGGGTTTCGCTCGGGACACAGTACTGTCACTGCCCTAATTAATGTTACTGATGACATTCGCTTGGCTATGGAGAACAAGCGCCTTACGGTGCTTGTTCTACTCGATTTCAGCAGTGCATTTAATTCAGTGGACTACGACGTACTGTTGGGAATATTGCAATCCTTCAATTTCTCCTCTTCTTCGGTAGCCTGGTTCTCTTCCTATCTTCGTGGCCGTTCGCAGTGTGTCCGCCATGAGGATTTTTCTTCAGAATGGTGTGACCTCACTGCGGGGGTGCCTCAGGGTGGCGTCCTCTCTCCTCTTTTGTTTTCCATTTTCATTAATTCTGTCACAAGGGTAATTACATCCAATTTCCACCTGTACGCAGACGATTTGCAAGTGTATCGACATTTTATACCGACTGATGCTGATGCTGAAATTTCAGCTATGAACCGCGATTTGGCTTGCATTAGTTTGTGGGCTAAAACTTACGGCCTTAGACTGAATCCTGCTAAATCCCAAGCACTGATTATAGGCAGCCGATATCAGCGCAACTTAATTAATGCAAACAGCATTAAACAACTTTTTCTCGACGGCGAGCCTATTCCTTACTCCGATACTGTCAAGGATCTTGGCATTATAATGGACTCTAACCTCTCATGGCAAGCTCAAGTTAATGAGGTCAGTCGCAAAGTGCATTACTCTTTTCACTCTCTTAAAAGCCTGCAGAGTTTTCTTCCCTGCAAAACTAAAATTTCTCTAGCACAGACCTTGATTCAGCCGATAATTGATTATGCCGACGCCTGTTATTTAGATGCTACTGAGGAGCTATTAAACAAGCTTGAGCGCTTGCAAAACCTGTGCATTCGCTTTGTCTTTGGGTTACGTAAGTACGATCACGTTTCTAACTTCCGCAAGGATCTCAAGTGGCTCCCAATCCGCCTTCGCCGGAACACTCGGATATTATGTCTCCTCTATAACATCCTGCATAATCCTCAATATCCTTCCTATCTACGAGAGCGTTTCTCCTATGTCAAGGCCCCCAACGCTCCGTGCAGATCCCACCTCAAAACCCTCCTTAAGTTCCAGCCTCATAGCACGGACTTCTACTCCTATTCTTTCTCTGTGCATGCAGTCAGACTGTGGAACTCACTGCCGCCTAACATACGCAACTTGCCAACTATCTCTACCTTCAAGAGAAGAGTTAAAGAGCACTATCTGTCCTCTTAATTTAATTGTATGTATATATTTATGTTTGTATATATTTATTCACTGTCTTCATATATATATATATATTTTAGACTATAATCTTTTTTATAAATAGTATTATTTTTCTTTCCTTCCAATTAATATGTTTGTACACTATTGTCTATATATTTAACGTACCTCTCCTTTTGCAGGTCTGCTGGAAGAGATTTCTTAAAGAAATAAGCAGTACCTTTGTACATATTTATTCAAATGGTGTATCCTAATATGTTTTTTGTGTACATAAACAGTTAAATAAATAAATAAAATATTTAATATTCTTAAGTACCTATTTTTTATCCAACCTTAATGATTGTCGTGACCTTAAACTGCCTGTAAAATAATTGCGTGCTTCATTTTTTAAACACTTCCCAAAAACAAACCAAAAGATTTCATATTCACCTACTAATATTAGTAATTATATTATAAAGCTGAGGAGTTTGTTTGTATTGTTGAACGCGTTAATCTCAAGAACAACTGGTCCGATTTAAAAAAAACTGACTGCAAGGGTGGCCAAGTGGTATAGGGTTCGATCCCCGCATGGGGCAAGCATTTGTGTAATCCACAGATACTTGTTCCAAGTCTGGGTGTTCTTTGTGCATGTGATTTGAATGTTTGTGAAACCCCCGCGACACAAGGATTAAATTCCTTAATGCGGGCGTAAAAAAAAATCTACTTAATTCCAAACTTTTACTTGCGGCTCCGTGACTTATACCACCGTTACCTACAAAAAAAAAATATTAACGTACCTAATAACCGAAATGTCAAGTAATTTATTTAATACATTGATCTCAAAAGGAATCTTGTTTTTCTATTATATCTATACTCCATTTATTATAGCATTAGAAAAAAGAGGCTCGCAGAAGCAGGAATTGAAAACATTTTATTTCAAAGAAATTGTTTTAAGTACTTAAATAAACGAAATAAAACTTTTTTTTTAAAACTACGCTTTATTTATAACAATATCTTCATCACACATTACAAACTTACACCAAAACAATGAATGAGACAACCAATCATGTCATGATGACTTAGATTTAATTAAGATTAAAATAAAAGTAATTTTTAGAACAATATTTTAATTAAAATAACAACTTACAACACACTATAGTGAAACTTCTTCGTCTTCATCATAGGATTTAGTCATAATAAAATAATAAATATATAATAAATAAACAAATAATGGTAGGATAATAGTAAAACGAAAAACTTTCCAGTATTGTTCATCACTGCTTCTTTTAGCTTTTTAGCATTGACACTGTCATTTTAGATTGGAATGAAATATTATAAATAAATGAAAGCCACATAATTTGTTATGAAAAATGGTTAACATGATTACAAATAAGTGTGACAGCTGGTATGTAAATAGATTTTAATTTATAGGCGTCAATCGTAACTGTAACAAGTTTATTGTACTTTTGCAACAAAGTGTACATTATAAATAACCTTTTTTAACTTCTGTCTAATGCTATTTTAAATGGAGTATAAACTAAACTGTTTACATTTACCTATTTTACTGTTAAGGTTTCTTTATTTACCAACAACAAGCTCTTTAAGTAAAAAAAAGGAATATTAAAGAAATGAAGTCAAACTTGGAAAAGGTAACTCAACCGAGAGAAACTCGAAAATATTTTTATTTTGAAAGTCTTCACTGTTGCTAGTTGCTTCATAACTTTCATTTGTTTTTCAAACTTTTTGTACAAACATTAGGTAATGCTATAACTTTGAGGGAAAGGGTATCACTCAGAACGCGCTATGATGGATATAATTACAGTATTTTATTTATTTTGTTTTGTACTTAGAAAGGGTTGCGTTTTTATTTCGATCTAATTATTTATTCGTTCAATTTTTTGTTAAGTTAAATTAACTGGTACGTATTTTGCCGTCTTTTAATATAATACAGGCATATAAACGTCCCACTGCTGGGCACAGGTCTCTTCTCATGTAGAGAAGGGATGAGCATTGATCTACTAATAAAATAGCACTTTAATGACACACGAAACTAGTAGGAAAGTTTCTTGAAAATCATAAAACATAGAAATACTGCTAAACGTACATTCGTAGAGTTGTAATTTTATACGTTCTATAGGCAATGCGTTATTTCAAAGTTGTTATACAATATCCATCTAACATTTGGATTCATCCAGCTTCATCACAACCGAACCGAAAATATATAGTAAAAGGTAAAGCTATCCAAAATTGCTATAAAAAAAAACTATGTGCAAAACTCAATACATATTTTTTTTCTTTTCGTTTTCAACGATACAGTGATTGAAAAACGGTCTCAAAAGCAATAAAACAACGCCGAGGATGAATAAAAAAATCCGTTCAAAGCTAACTCTGTAATATTTTTGCTTGAAATATTCCATTGCCTGTTTAGGCAAATATTATAAGGTGTATGTGCCTCGCCTTAAGAATACGGCGCTGGCCTAGCGGATACATATTAATATTAATGAGTGGGGAAATGGGCTAACGTATAGTTGTTATGCCTCCGTCTCAGGGTGCACTGGGAGCCCTCACAATATAAACTAATGAGCCGTGAACCACGCGCTCGTGCATATTAGTAGCTTACCATAAAACTACACCACAATGCAACAGTACCTACCCCATATCGACCACAACTGCTGTCAAATTTGCAAAATATTGAATATTTCATCCCAGAATGCGAGAATTCCTTTCTCATATCCAAAAATGTAGAAGGAAATCGTGGTGATAGTAAAGTTTACGGACGATTTATGTCCAGTGGCTGGCGCAGTGTTGCAGTCTTCTTTGTTAAATCTTTTTGTACCCGAGAAGGATATTTTCACGAACATTTTTAAGTTTTTGTCCGAGGAAAAGTTTTTAAATCGACTTCAGCAAAGCAAGAAGGAACGGTAATTTATTCATAGTTTAAAGACACATACCTATTTCGCCAACGGATTTACTATCGGTTAACAATCAATATATATAATTTAATCAATAATCAATGTATTTATGTATTTTCGTCCATAAGTTCATAATCACTAATGGATTGGTTTTCCACATTGATATAAGAAAAATTCTGTGGTTTGCCATCTCACAAGAGATTATAGTTCCCATACAAAAATAAAAATATACTCTTACCACCCACATTTGCTTCTGCCATGTATTATACTAGAATTATTAGACACGGCAGTGAATTCGATTCTTTGACCACTATGTCAGTACATCATTATTCTTGTCAAAAAAAAAACCTTTTTCAGCCGACCTAATGTATATAATATTGTGTCCAAATATAATAATATAAAGTTCACAGATCATTGACCAACGATGATCGATTAACACTTACAAAGTTAAAGTGTGGATAAAGTTTGTCCGCCTAGTTTTAGAAGCGTTAAGTAAAACTCGTAAGGCGCGGAAAGACTCTCGACCGGGATAAGTCATCCATCAAATAGTTCGCGTCTTGTTAAAATAACAAGGTCTTATTAAACCTCACTCGAAGTTCAACAACAACGAAGAAAAAATATGAGAACTTTTTGACTGACTTATGCTATAGCTAGCCACCTACGTCATTTTTTATGGATCGTTTGGGGAGCTGTCGCATTTCTATATTAATAATTTCGTTCAGGGGTACGGTAGACTCGATCGAAACCTTATATGAATAACAAAACATAAAAAAATATTGATTTCGAGTCGACAACATATATCCGCAAAATTCTGATTATGGAGAATTTCGTTAAATTCTAATGGCACTGACAAACAAACCGCAGTCGCCATCTTGGGTAGTGATTACAGTGCTGACAAGGCGTATGACAGTTGCATGATAGTTGGTGTTAAATGAAAGAGGTATGAGTTTCGTATAAAAACCTCCTTTACTGCTAAGTTAATTTGTTCTCTTATTTTAAAATTTAATTGTTTTTCTTTCAATGATGTAAGAAAACATTTGCTCTGATGAAAATATATTTACTTATTATTGGTACAAGATGGTGTTATTTCACATAAAAAGCTAGGCCTCACGATTACTTAACAGTTGGGTCCAGAATCGTTTCGGGACGCGTTGGAAATAATAGTTCAAGAATATTTATTTCGCTTTTTTCACGTTCCGTTGCATACTAGCTCTTATATACGCCTCGCCAATCAACACGTCGCGTGCGTCGCGCCAAAGAAGCATCCATCACAAAGAACTGTGGCTCATTTGACTGTGTAAAACGAAACGTCTTGCCGGAAACATTGAGTGAATCTTAACAAAACTTAAAACTTTTGTTCAGTCGTTGTCGTTTCGCGAAAATATTAATATTATTTGTGTGTAAAAAATAAAAATTATGTGTGTGAAAACTATTGCAGTTTTTATTTACTATATTTAATTTTATTAAACACAATGAACGAAGCTATACGAATCTATGGCTTGCTTACATTTAATATTCCTTGAAAACCGATGACTACAGAAATATTTACCTACATTGTGTATCATGAGTCACATTTCAACCGAGCGGAGCCGGGTTTTCATCTAGTTTATTAAATTCGAATTACGATTTTGAGAAAATATACATAACTTAACATTATAGTTAGGTCTTTCTTCCGCAAAGGAGATGGATTTTGAGTAGTTTTTTTCACCGTCTGATAACTTTATTCGAGGAATCAAGTTCTGACGGTTGTAAATCAACGCTTGGAATTATTAGAATAGCTTTAAGCCTCATTTAGTTTTTCTAGTGCTAGTTTTTACTAGCAGAAATAAACGTTACATTATCTTAAAATCGTGTAATGACATAATAAATGTATTTTAGGAAGGAATACTTAAAAAATAATACTGTCAACTATAGGCCTAGCACAAGCACTATTTTACAATCCAAGTTTTATACACGTATCGTGTCAACAATAAAATACTTTGCACCACGTCATGCAACCTGCTACATAACAAACGTACGTAGCACATACCTCTGTAACCTCTACACCTCATTATACTCGTAGCGCGGTTGCCTAGGGGAGATGTGCCTAAATCGGGTAACCAGCCTAAAACGGGTAGGGTTAGCCATACGTATATTATAGATCTTAGTATGAATGTGTGAGTGTAGAGCGGCGCACTACCGCCCCCCCAATCACGGTCAGTCGGCTCGCGCGAGTGGAGCGAACGTGTTCAAGGTAAGACGTTAACAAAGTTTTTTGTTGATTTTACTAAAAAAAATCGATTTACGCTAGTGCTAACTACTCAAATATGGTGCAAAATATGGTGTTCGTAGTTTTGTATTATCATTTTGCATGTTATAAGCTTGTTATCTGTGAATACCTAGTGGTCTCCGTGTTTACTATTTTAAGGTTAAGGTAGTTGGAATTTATAACGTGTTTTTGGGCAAAACGGGTAGGGGCATAACGGGTGACTACCCGATTTGCCCTGGAATAATTTATCTCCCAGTGCGGTTATTTAGCTAACAAAAAATGTAAAAAAATACCTACCTAATTTGTTTTTATTTTATGATTATTTTAAGATGGTGAATAAATATAAAAGAAAAACTTCAAATGCTTCGTGGGATGAGGAAGTAATGAAACGTGCTATGGAAGAAGCCGGCAAAGGTTCAGTAAATGCTGCGTAAATATATAAATGAAGATGTTGAATACAGATGTTTGATTTGCTCTGAATTATATACACATCCACCCATAGAAGACTGGATCAGGTGTGATGACTGTTATATGTGGGCTCATGAAGCATGCACGACATATTCTGGTAGAGGCTCTTATTACTGTGATTCTTGCCAAGAATAACTTAGATTCGTCTATTTGATTGTTTTTTTATTGTTTTGTTTTGATTTTTTATTGTTTCTTTGATGTTTGTCAAATTTAATATCATAAGGCATTATAATTTTAAATGGAGAATTTAATTAAGCATTTACTGATTAACATAAGAAGACTGATTAACATAAGAAGACTGATTAACATAAGAAGACTGATTAACATAAGAAGACTGATTAACATAAGAAGACTAATTAACATAATTAAAAAGACTAATTAACGATAAAGATTTCCTAGATAATAGGAGGCTAAGATAATATCTTAGCCTCCTATTATCTAGGAAATCTTATATCTTATCTATCTTATTAAGGTAATGACTGAATATCTTTTTTAAATATTATCTAAAAAAGATATTCAGTCATTACCCGCTTTGCCCAAAGACGGTACCCGTTTTAGGACCCCCCTGTGGGCAAAGCGGGTATTTCGAAGGGTTTTATTTTTTTGATTTTTTACTGAATATTGAAGAAGATTGCTAAGACTGTTTTGTATTTTCCAAAGTTTATTAAATGAACATTCCTATAAGTAAAAATACAAGTTGCTTGTAATGTTCTTGGTCGTTTCATTTAACATCTCCCTTAGCTTACCCGTTTTAGGAACATCTCCCCTACGTAATAACTTATGCACCAGTATGTTGCCGAATGATGAAAAATTTAACTTCGGCTTTATCAAAATTTGTACTAACTACAGAGTTCCCAGTTCCAGAGTGCTTGCTGTATAGAACTTGAATAAATCAAAATACCAAGGAGATTTGATCAGGCATTTTTCCGTCTATTAGATTATTTAGTTTCATAACTTGGTGTTTCTTTAGGAAACAACGATTGTGTAAGCTGATCCAGTTATGTAGTAAATAAAATACTCTTCTTGATGGATGCAACTATTCAATTTTCGTAGGTAGGTACTTACCTACTTGTACTTTTTATTTAAATTAAATTAACCTGTTTTGTTTGGTTGAATGTAGGTGCGAAACTGGGATAGCTAAAAATTGTGAATTCAAAAAAGGCAACATATAGAAAATAGATTACCTACAAGATGACTAATTAAAATAAGAAATTGTTTTTTAAATCTAAGCTAAACATCACATTGCAGTGATATTTTTATAAGGCGCGCAAGCGATTGTTAGTTGTAGCACTAACACAAGGCAAAGGGATATTGTTTATTGATTGTGTTTACATGACATCGCATAGCTACTCTTTTTCAAAAGAATTACTATTCAGTGATATAAGGATCGTAATTAAAATAATGGCATAATTTATTTATTTTCTGCAACTCCGTATAGGGTAGAGTGGGTACGGTTGAAACAAAGGACGGTTGAAACAGAGCAAGTATCTCATAAACGGTTACGCGGGGAGTGAGGTGTGCAAGGGGAAAACGAAGCGGACGACAGGTCCGAATACGAATTCAGTCCCGCGCCGCTTCTCGCGCGTTGTCGTTTTGTGCAGGACACCATATTGTTTTTTACTACTCAAAAGTAAGTATTTTTCTTCTGACATTAAAGCTTATATTATTTGTTGCTTTTAAGTGAATGCAGTGAGTGTGTGTTTGTGATTAATATGACTCTTGTAGAATAAGGTGTAATGACCATTTTTAATGTGTCCTTAATACTGTCGTAATTATAAAGTATATTTTACCAAAAGTGGTGTTGGGGACGGTTGAAACAGCATGGTATAAACCACTGTTCCCATGTTTATTAATTTTCATTTCTTTTATTTGTTATGTATTATTTGTTTTTAGAAATGTTTTCGTGGTTTATTTGGAAATTATTATCTTTTTTTGTAATTTCTTTTAATTTTTACTACTGTCAAAGGCTGTTATGTTTTAGAAGTGGTAAAATCTTGAAGACGGATTAATTTTATCATGTGGTGCCATAATTATTCTTATAAGTAGTATTAATGATAAATAAAACATGTTTCATTTGTTTTTATTGTATTATTTGTGTGTTTCTGCTGACCCAAATCGCTGTTTCAACCGCCCCTGGCATGGGGACGGTTGAAACAAATATAAATATTTTTTAAATTTCATATATTTCTAAAAATAGTGACCCGAGGACTATAGTGATTCAGCCATATCGTAGCTAAAACATCATATTTGAATTTCACGTATCATAATCGTTTCTTGGTTTATAAACAACAAAATTATAAACGATAAAAGCTAAATTGTTTCAACCGTACCCAGTCTCCCCTACTTGTGTGTGGTGGGGCTCGTGGCTAAGTGTAAGCCGTACGGTTTGACCGATAATAAAGGTTAAACCGCGCTCGCCGCGGTTGGTCCGTGGATGGGTGACCATTTGTAAACATATCGAGACCCCTCCGTGCCTCGGAAAGCACGTTAAGCCGTTGGTCCCGACTGTCATACAGTGATCTTTGACAGTCGTTAAGTCATTACAATAATTCTGACAACCAGTCTTACTATGGAATACTATATTACCTAGCGATAGGTTGTGGAGGTCAGATAGGCAGTCGCTCCATGTAAAATACGGTATTCAGCTAAATCCGGTAAGATTGGAAGCCGACCCCAACATAGCTTGGGAAAAGGCTAGGCAGAAGAACTCCGTATACTATGTACGCAAAATAAGTCCTATATACATTAAAAAGGTTTAAAAACAGCAAACAAAATATATAACGTTGGAGTTGAAGAATAGGCGTAACATGAACAAATCGGGTTCCCAACAGCAACCACAAATTGACGCCCGACAAAGTGTCTCAGTTTACTCCGCGCTTTTGTTTTATTTTTTATTTAACCTTTGAAATGTTTACGTGCGCCTGAATAAATGACTGTGACGTCTAGAGTAGTCACTTGTTTGTATAACTCTATTTGTGAACTTCTGATTAAAATCAGAGAGACGATATTTTATGAAGCTTTTTTCAATTACGACTACTGGAAGGTTAGAACTCGAAGAGAAATATCCACCATATACCTAGATGCTATTTACAATAAAAAAAGTTTATAAATTACACCTAGTCGGTGTTGAGGTATACTATATAGGTGTAAAGGTTATCAAAGGAATGAAAAAATGCAAAATGAAACTTTAATCTCACACTCGATCCGTTTAACTTATGTAAAATAGGTATTTACGACTCTAAGAGGAATGCTTTGAAAACATAATTAAATGAAAGTCTATTTATGTTTACAAAGAGGTAGATATAATCGAATAGCTCTTTAATTTAAAAGCGAAAAATGTTTTGTATTATTTACGTGAAAGCAATTTAATACTGAGACAACTAAAAACAAAATAAAAAAAATATTTTCAATGTTGCGTACCCGAAGGGTAAAATTAAATATTATAAAGTATTCCATTCTACAATTTCAGAGTCCACAGTCATAGACCACGTTTTTTTTCTGCACCACCCTAAGTTTGACCGGCAGAGAAGGCCTTCTGGCATTAAGTCCGCCAAAAAAAATTAATTAAATAAAACTTGAACTTATTACTAAGTTCCGCTGTCCGTCCGTCTGTCACCAGGCTGTATCTCATGAACCGTGACAGTCAGACAGTTATAATTTCCACAGATACTGTTGGTATTTCTGTTGCCGCTATAACAACAAATAATAAAAAAACAGAATAAAATAAATATTTGAGAGAGCTCCCATACAAAAAAAACGTGTTCTTGCTGTTTATATAAATACAGAACCCGTCGTGCGCGAGTCCGACTTGCACTTTGCCGGTAAAATTGTTTCTTTTATCTCTAAAATTCGATGAAAAATTATACTATACTTTTTTAATGTTCCCCATGAATAGGTCACAACGTATCATTAAATAAATTGTCATGTAATAATAAAAATCAGTCACGCGTTCCATATTTTGGGCAGTTGCATCGCCGCGCGCCGTTCAGCGGTTTGGCTACAATTGTAGCTAACTAGCCTGGCTGCGGTCTACCTATTTATAGAATACGCGCGGTGCGAAATGTCGCATGTGGTTCTTTACTTAGGTTAACATACAACCTCATAAAATTATATTTACCGTATCAAAATATGTAGTCTATTCAGTATGCAGACCACTATAGGAATACGAGATTCAAAAATAGTCGAGTAGATCAATTAATAGATTACTCTACTTACATAAAATTTGTTAGTAAAGCGGCGGTAGCCTAATGACTAGGGCGTCGGACTTGCATTCATGTGGTGCGGGTTCGAATCCCACCCATTACACTACCGACGTGAACCCACTCGTAACACAAGCATCTTAGCTTAGCACGAGGGGTTAACGAGATTACTAGCAATGGTCGCAACCCACATTGCATCTTTAAAAAAAATTACAACAAAATAAATATTATTTAATCGTCTCTAGAATATCATCATTATCATATTATTTTTGTACTGGTATTTAACCATAGCTTAGTAAATTAAAAAATGAAAATTAAAACATTTTCTATATTCATTTAAAAACTGTATTGTACAACTTAAACAATCAAAGGTAATTGTAGATACAATAGTAACTTATTGTACAAGTAAGTCGATGTATTACAATTCTGATCAGTCCCTCAGGAATGGACGTGGAAAACTACATACATAGTTAACATATTATACACAAGTTTTCCCTATAGACTACAATTAATGGATCTGGGAATATTGTCGCATTGAATGTATGGTCACGCTTGTCATTCACTAATTAGTAGTCAGTGCCAATCTGTAAAGAGATACTTAAGGTAAACTTTCATTCAACTAACGATATAAAAACCTAGATATTAAATAGAATTTAACTCCAAAGCATATTATACTAATTTTAATCAATTAATTATTCAATTTACTTTTTGTTAAAATAATATTTCAGTTTCAATGTATCATCGTCAAATCTAATAAAAACTAACCCAGCGCTCATTTGTTATTCTCGTGACAATTATGAAATACAACAACTACATCGTAAGCTCCTCTTTATTCAGTTTAAAACCCGTATACGTTATTTCACAACTGAATTTTGAATAAATTAACACATTTTAATATTGTAATAGTAAGAGAAGATTAAAATAATTATACTTACAGCTATTAAAATATAATTTTCTAACTTTTACATAAAGTACATACAAAGGCCACTGTATTATTTAAAATGTGAATAAGATATAACATTCAAGCTTTGAACTAATAATAATGAATGAACATTATTTGTAGAAAATACACAGCATCTTAAGATAATATCGGTGACTATTAGAAGGCCGTTTGGAGATGCTTCCAGTAAACGTTGGACCCTCCTAAGACCAGCATAATTTATTATGAGGATACAAATTCTTAGCAAAATGGTTAGTTTCAGTAAAACAGTGCAAGGGAAGGTCACTGAGGGCCCGGCGCCGCCTCGGGAGGAGGTATATTGTGCAACTAGCATGTAGTTTCATCTCGCTGCTAATTAATTGGATTACGTAGCCTCTCTCATTATACGAGATGGGGGCTATTTAGTGAATGGATTTTGTACGCGTGACAGCGTAAATTCGGTTTATACTCGGGTTAATAAATGTAATTAAAGTGAAAACGAAACATGTGTGACCATCGAATACATTAATTTATCGATAAATGTCTATAATAAAGTACCCACTTTGTGAAACCGTAATGAATATCGTAAAATATATAAATCACGTCTCTTTTGTTTCCGACCTAATGATCATCTTCATAATTCCATCATAAACACCTTTGGAAATATTAGCAAGACGTGGTAGGGACCTTCCAAATGAGCGCAATATTGAGTCCATTATTTCATTCAGTGTAATGGTGTGGCAGTGAAATAGGGCAAAGGACGAATAAACGGGACCCTGGAAATGAAGACGCCGTTTGTTCATAACCAGCTCGTTAATTCCATTATTACAAGTCAGAGGAGCGAACAGACCGGTAACAGATGTGCCACTCGACTCGTGAATCTGCAGCGTCTCCCACTTTTCACGGATTTCAACATCATTAATTTTTTTGTGAGCGAGCTCAATTAAAAATAATTGTTATCACGGATAGAAAATAAAAAGGAATATAACTTTTTTACGGATTTGGATTCGCCGGGAAATCTCGAAATTCCCTAAACTAGCAAGACTCCGGCTTTGTACCTGTCCTTTGTGTACAAACTGCGACGTGCGGTCCATAAGACCCTCGCCAGTGTCCGCTTACTTAAAGGTGGATCAAGTCTCTAAATCGTGCATACCGGAGAAGTATTATGTAGGGGAACATGGTAACCACACTATATCACTTTCCTTTACCAACGCGATTATAGAGAAAATTGACGAATATGGACAAATTGCGTGTCATATATGCTTTGATTTGCAAAGCTAAGGTTGAAAAAAATACAGATCATGATGAAAAAAAGTTTAGCCCGTTTTCAACTGCATATCATTACAAAACTTACTGTGCATTATTTGGATGTCAAGTGATTCAGTACTTTTTAAATTTCTTGCTCTATTTTAAGGTTTTGTCAGCTAGTACTAACGTACCTACGTAGGCGTTTTTCGTCAAAGCAAAACAAATCCGAAACATTTTCTTAAGAAATTTGAGACCGTGTGATTGATGTCCAGAATTATTACCAACAAAAACTTCATAGTCATGTGAGTTACACAAATAATATTATATTTAGAAGAATCAAATGAAGATCATTAATAAAACTTGCGTGAATACAAGTAATAGAACCATGTTGATTACTGCGTTTAACGCCAACATTTTTGCGTCAGAAACTATTTTAATAGAATTACTTAGGAGAGCGAGGCGAGACAAGATGAATAATGACAAACGTCCGATAAACATCAACAGTAATTGTTTGACAGAAACGATATTCGACCCCACCGGTAATTGCTCGGTTTGATTAATTTTGTATCGTTTAGCTTTGTAATAATTACGGTTGAAAAACCCGCTAAATTTATTCCATTTGGTGTTGTAATATTTCGTGTAAAAATATGTGGTATAATGTCTCTAGTTTTTAGTTGGGAAATTTTATGTCACACAATTAATAAACGACAAAAAATGAGTGTGTGTGTGTATACACGTTAGAGGTGAAACTTCTTTATGACATCATTTTTCGAAAAATGATCTACTATTAACAACTTTACAGAAATAAAGCTAAATTAGATACAGTTTAAGTAAAAGGCTTTTACTATCATAGACATAGATATAAATAAGTACGGCGCGTAACGGAATGTGACTTAAAAATAAAGATGACGCATAACAAAAAAAAGCTTTTTTTTTACTTTGCTTAACAATTTTTCCATACGTCGATAAAGAAGGTTTCAATTCATTCACGTCACTACTGAGTTTTAGAAATAAACAAGGCACGTAACAGAAAAACGTGATTTAACTTAAATATTTTAAGATGTGTCTTATTTGGGGTATGGTGGGACCATAACCCAAATAAGAGTTTTAACAATTTTATATTAAAAATTTCGAACATCATATATCGAATGCTGATTTCACACGAAGGCAGAAAGAACAGTTCAGTGACGTAGAACAGAGAACAGTGTAGTGTACTACTGTTTGAACGCGCACGCAGAGACAGAACAGTACTGTCCTGTCACTCCTGTCAGTATTCTGTAGACCTCGTGTGAAATCGGCAAGCGGCGATGAAGGGTTACTTGAGGCATCACGCAGAGTCGTAGTTACATGGTTTCATTTATTTTATTTTGCTTAAAATTTTGGTTAAAATAATAATATAGCTTTTGATGATGAGAATTATTATGTTATAAAATAATTTACATTTTTGTTTAAAAAATTCTGAGTAGGCCTGAATGCAACACACCCCGATAAATGTTTGCGTTATCGAGTTTAATCATGTAAACACATTTGGAAATTCATATTAGGTACGTCATATTTTTTTTTACATAATGGTCATGAAAATTAATTGTACGGATAAAATGCTGTCCTCCTCACTGCATGTAACTAACAGAGGAAAAAGTCCAGATAACGAGGAAAAAAATATTAATATATAATTTTATATAGACCAAGATACCTTTTGTGTGAATACAAATAAAAACGGTGAATCTATTCGTTTGTGTTTCGCTTATAAATATTTCTAAAAGAAGACCACAATATAACTTTGCCGACCCTAAAACAAACCCACAACCTTACGATTAGCGGTCGACTTTGCGACCATAATAAAACGAATTTCTAAACGAAACACTTAAAACATAATATACAATGTAGATTTCGTATTTTTTAATTACTTACCTTAGTGCTTTTGATATAAGAACTATTCTAAGTTAGCTAAAGTTTTAAGTTTCGGTGTATCACGATACATCCTCACCATATTTTCAATTGTTAGAAGTTAACCTCTTAAACTAAGCTAGCGTGCTCGTGTGAGAAGTGCCTTCGCCGCGCTAGTTCAAGGGTGCTCTCATTCAGAGTCCCTCGAGCTATGTTCGAAGCATTCTATACCAATAAATACGAAACGCAAACTTTGTTTTACTTTATCAATTTAAAATTGTATAGCGATATTTTATTTCAATTATTTTCTAAATTAAAGTTCTTTTTTATGCCTTATCAAGAACCAAGTATCAAGAGATCTAGGTCCTAAAGAAATAAACGAAAGTTTTTATTATGGTTAAATTAAATAAATCATTTAGAAACAAACATTTGATTTAATGTAAACATACCTACTTGCTTTATCAGAAATATACATAGGTACTATCACAGAAATATAAATAACTTTTATCTTTGGGTACTACTACCTATTAAAAAATCGACAAATTATATTTATACCAACAAACTGCCTCGTATTTTATTCATCAATATCAAACAAATGAACCACTTAATTGTTATATAAAGTTCCAAACAATGCAAATGACTATATCAAAATAATAATCGTGTACACAGCTTGATTATAATGGGTAAACAAATTGTCGAGATTTCTGGATCTCTCAACTAGACATAAATCCTCAGAGATGAGGGTTCTTGGCTACAACAATATCTGCATGAGCCAATTAATTTAGATCTAAGGACCAGCCCTTAATCTGTGGTCACTCGCGCCAAACTTTCTAATTGAATTTTGGTTTAGGAATACTCGCCAAATTCCTACTGAATTTAACTTAAACGGTACAGGAAGGTAATATTTCATAGTTTAGTTTACAAACCATAGGCACCAAGTACCAACATTATCTTTGCCAATTTTGAATATAGTATTAATTAATTTAATATTAATTGTAATGTATAACTACTTTTTGTTAAAAAAATGTAATCAAATTATTCCGTATAACTCGTACCCTAAAAATGTAATACATTAATAATTTTCAAATTTTATGTTTAATTTCTGGCGGAAACCAGCAAACATTTTGTTTTCAATATTTATATCTATTTATATCCTAACTTATTATGATTCAAGGTGTATTAAAATACTCGTATATAAGCCGGTACATAATTGTTTGTGTAAATATAATAGACATAAATTGTTCTCTAACAGAATAATAATGTCAGTTAGCACTGATTGATTGTGGAAAGGAACCCTGATTTGTCTTAGGTATCAGACCGGGTCAAATTTAGACATTTAGTTGGTCGCCTCTATCGTTTATGGGAAATCGATTCGAACGTTTTATGTGACGTTTCCGACGAATTTAATAGCTCAAGAGATGACTGGCCGAAAAGCAATAAACGGGAATAAGTATTCCTACACATTGGCCGATAAAACTTTATTCCCTAACTACTCGTAGATGACGGGTCACTGTTAACTTAGGGTCATTAAGTAACTCGCTTAAATTATAAGGCTGATAATGACACCAATTTTCTTACCTTAATTGGATTTTGAACTATACTTAGTTTGCCTACTTTGTACCATCGTTACGTCAATTAGGTACTTACATCCAAAATATTCTTGACGAAGTTTGCTCCGAAAATATAGGTTACTATAAAACTGTTTCTAACAAGGAGTTCAGGCACTTTTCATTTGATAACCTGTAAGTAATTGTTTCAAATTATCGTTGGCTGTCACTTTAATGGCATTGTTCGCCGAATAAGCCGTATAGGGCTGCGATATTTCAATCCAATAAGGTGGATAGTTTCATAAATAATTCAATGAGTTGTAACAGGTAAGTGGCACTCGCGCGTTACGGTCGCCCCGAGAGCTGGGGAGCTCACACTCTGCGCGGCGAAATCAAACAAGAATTTTTATCTGGTGAAATTAATTTTTAATTTGCCCGTTACTCACAGAGAAATCACTGTTATTGACAGCACTAAAATATTGTTGTACCATATATTCATGTTACTATATACCTATGTATTATTTGTATGTAATATTGAATCAGAGCACTCTTTGACTTTATCTTTACAATACAACTGTATTCTCGGAAATGCGTAGGTACTAAGGAAGAATGCTAGCGTCACACCCTTATCTACTATCTACAGATAATTTCGTTTTAATATTTAAATAAATCCAACGAATCATACTGCCATTGTCAGTTTCACTGAAACCCTTTTCATTTTAACTGGCTGATATGGCTTATCAAGACTTTATAAAAGATGCCCTTTGAATGCCAAGGACACACATGAAACTTGAAATGGAGTCAGAGAAAGGCTTTAGTTGTCTCAGGCCATGCAAAGATTTTGTCAATCTGATGGAATTATTAACGCGGGACGAGACAGCCCGTACATCACACGTAACACATTATGGCTCGAAGGGGGAAGCCTCCCAAGTGAGTTTGGGAGTAGATAAGTTGATAATTTATGCATTAGATATTACACCTAGTAGCTTCACGCAATAATTTTCAATGATTGTTTAAAATTATTGCACTTCTTGTGAGTTAAGTAAACGAAACAAAGTTAATATGCGAACAATACCCGCAACTTCACAGGGATTAATCATTTCAAACATTACAGCAAGCACTTTATCTTATAAAATTCCTTAGCGTATATTTTTAACATCTAAGTATTAAAAATGTGCAATTTCTAGAATACATAGATTTAATTTTTTGTTGTATCGGTGTGTTAATCATACCGTGATACCCAATAACACACGACTATATAATAATAATAATTTTGTTCTTCAATCGAACGTTAAAATTTAAATAAACACATCAGCACTACCATGAAAGCTAATTGTTTGAATAAAGCAACGTAGAGGGCAATTTAATTTAACTGTATGAAATAATTGAATTAAAGAGCTTCACAAAACCGCTATTTGCACTATATAGGTCCTTTGTACTGAACTATCTTTATTCATTATTAAACGATTCAATTAAAATGTATGTCTAAATTAAAATGCGCTTAAACAAAGCTCGTTAATTCGTTGCACTCAGTAGTGGGCCAGTCTCTCCAGTGTAATTCAACTGAGCTGGGATTATCCCACGTGCCGATACGTAATTTAGTGGAAAAGGTTGCGACCCTGCTAGTTTGTATTACCCCGACAGTGATATAGGGTATTAAGTTCCCTTCCCTGTCTCCCTTAACGCGTAAACAAGACAGAACCTTTCTGCGTATCGCCCTCACAAAGGTTAATAATTTAAGAGACTAAGCGAGAGAAGCTTTCCGTCTATTTTCTACTTAAACTAAAATTGTTTTGTTTCCATCACCACTGCAATCCCGATGAATTATGTATAGACCGCGGAAAATAACAGCGGCTTTCAAATACTCTGTTCACAGAATACTTAATGTGCTCTATGGAAACAAGAATGCTGAACAAACAATTATATCGGGGGAGGTCCGTTCTTAATTAGTTTTTAAAAACGCTACCAAGAAGAAATAAGAATATTGCATACTAAAAATTTAAAATATGTAGTCTTATACAGACTCATTTATTTTAATAAACAAAGTTATAACATACACAATATTACATTAAATTGAATTTCAGCGGGAAATGTTGAGAATACGCTAAGATTTTTGATAGCTCTGTTAATGTCATTAGATTCTCTAATATGTTCCACTTGTTCACTCTTTCATAAAGTCTGTCGGTACATAGATATGGTTAACGAAGTGTAAGCCGATTTGCAAATACGATAAGTTAGGTGAAAGCGCGTGGACACGTCCCAAATAAAGCCCGGTTTGATCCTATTAACGCACGGCTAACGGGCAGGATCTTGTGACAGCGCTCCTGACTGATCCTTGTATAGACCCACGAAAGGATTTGCCTCATTCCGTCTGTACAAATCTCTTTTTTTAACGAGATTTAACTTTAAACATACTGACATGTTCACAACAGGGGTCGCAGTTATGTACGCGTGTAATCTCTAGACACATTTGTTTATTTTATCGATGGGACGTCAACTGAAGGAACGGCAATCAATACACGATCGGATCAAAATGTTATTTATTGTACTTTACTTGATCGTGCGAAGTTCTTGTGGACTTACTGTAAATTTATTACTATCGATTGTAAGAGATAAGAAATGTTATAGATAAATTAAAATTCAACGTACAGTATGCAAGCACTCTTTTTTTGGTAAAATTGAAATGTGAAAAGCTTTTTTATACGTGTGTTAATAAAATAAGAGTGAACCAGAGGTCCATTACCGTTAGGGTTGGCACACGTCCTCACACACAATTGTATTGTCATCGTTATTCCGTCTACGTCCGCATTCCGCGGCACCGACAAAGAACTTATTAAATAGCTCAATTGGTAGCTGTTTGGAAACTCTATGTCTTAACAAATCGCATTTTTCTATTATTTAATGTTATTTTTTTCAGAAAATTTTCAGTCAGGTCAAATTTCTAATTATTCAAAGCTGATAGAATTAAGTGAGCAATTCCCGAAAACTTTTTAGTCCATTGATCGAAATGGACCGTTTCTCTTACACGTAGTACATAATGAAAACAACTCTTTTAAGAGCTTTCGATATGTTATATTTGCCTTTGTTCTATCTTCTTGTTTTTGGAATGTTGGCGTGATTATCAAAAGGTACATAATAAATCCTACATCCATTTACCTATAATTTAATCAGCACGCTGAAGCTTAAAATAACTGGCTATGAATAAAGTGGCTGACAGATAATGAATCACTTTCAATTAGTGCTTTGATAAAGTAGTCTTTACAGAGGAACAAGCCGTGTTATTCGCGCCAAAAAGAGACCAACCAAATGAATACTTTTTGCTCAAATATCTTTAAAGAATTCAATTCATTTACGCTTTTCAGATTTCTAAAAAGCTTTATGGTCGATAATAAAAGCTTAAGACTTTTGAATATATTTTTGTCCAACATGATTTTTTAAATTAAAAAGTATTAAATACTGAAAATAAGTTTGCGCATATTTCTTTACTTTAATTCTTAATTCGAGGTTATAAAGAGTTACGATTATAAATATTTCTAACACTAAAATAAAATGAAATCATCAATTCTTATTGTTTCAGAAAATTGAATTCATTAAAATTTGTTGGAAATTCAATTTTGTTAACTCAAATATTATGCAAAATATGATATTTTTTAATTCTGTGAGCAATAGTTAACAATATTTCAATTGTATTTATTTCGAAAAATATTTTCTACGTTTTATATTTTATACTACACTCGTAATAAGACAAGATAGAGCATCAAGTCTAGATCTGCCAATTATTTTCTATTTTATGTCGAAAGATAGAAAACTTTTCTCCGGATAGGTACCTACTTTATTCGATTTTAAATCTTTCTACTTAATAAAAAATATTTTTAAGAAATCAACAGTCATAGGATATTTAGTAAACAGGATTCCTTATCTTTAGGAATGGGTTCTTCTTCGTAACAAATATTGGGTTCTATCAGTACAAACGCCTGAAACTGACTAGTAATAAGGTCGGCCTGTAGAGAAATACTAGGAAAAGAGGATCAATTAGGAATTATAGACGAGAATTGGTCAATAGTTTTTTTTTTTCAGACAAATGAATGTAATTGTGGTGGATTATAACTCTATTCGTTATGTTTCTAATACACTGTAACATTTACTCTCACAAGGTAATATTATCTTCCAAATTTGAAAGCGTATCCAACAATCTATTAATTAATTGCAAAGTTGAACCATGTAGACACTAAATATACAAAATTAGTTACACTTAAATTCAAATCAAATTTCAATGTGTTAATTTTGCTTGTTCGTTAGGCGTAAACGTAAATAAACTTTGGCTATTAACACGTCAAAATTGCTGTTTAACGAGAGGGGAGGGCAATGAATGGAGATTAAACAAGACGATACGGAAACCAAGCAAACCTTCTCGATTACTTTATGGAATTAGTTCCAAGAGAATTTTGGGCTCGCTACTATCAGAAATTGGAAACTGAGATCTCAATTGATCCCACCCCGCCAGCATTGTTTGCCCGAAACCTAAACTAAATAACAACTACACAACAATGTTTTTCATTTGATTACTCACCTATTCATTACCATTCAAGTATAATTTTCAAACTTTAGATTTTAAACATCTTCTCATCAGTTTTGGTGTAAGTGAGTTCTCAGTACTTAAAACTCATGATTCTTTAGATCAATATGTATACTCCCACATAAACAATTTTACTTCAACAAATTATTCAGAAGTTTAAAACTCTTTCCTTTAACTTTGTTCTGCTTTCTTCGATGTTTTTGACGTCATGTTTCACTTTCGCACTCTTATATGACATTTTCAATTATTTTCCTCTTTGTTTATGTGGAAATGCCATCGTAACTTTCTTTATAAATCAATACCTCTTTGAAACATTTTTGATCTGTATCAATTACTATTTACTGGCAAAGCCAACACACGTAATGCAATGTTCACAATAGAAGTCAGAAACAGTATTGCAGCGGCAATCCACTTCAAATTATTAGTTTGCTCACCCAACGCGGCGGCAGTAAATACTAATGTACATATGCAGGTTACACCTTAAAGCCATGAATCTCTGGCAAACAAAAATCTTTTATTTACAAAGGAAGGTAGCAGAGGGTGCATCTTGCACAATAATTGAATAGTTCCCCTACCAAATCCGTGCACAAGCTAAATAAATAATGAACCCATCCGTTTGAGACGAAACAATACATGCACTTAAACACTATTGAATTGTCCCCTCTGTTGTCTCCAAAAAACGTTAAACTTCGAATAAGATTCGAAGTTTAACAGAACCTTCAAGTCGGGATAATATACATAATACGTCATTGAATCCCTTGACTCCCGGCGGGTCCAGGCGAGACCGCATAATTTATCTATTGTGTCTGGCAAGAGCTGAACCCCGCATTTACTGACGATTACAATTATAGACTCATTCACGATGAATTTCAGGATTCAGTTAATATTTGAAGACACATATCAATTGCTAAATTGTTATCTAATTATGTATAACTATATCGAAATAGCTACTACGACCTTAGATTATTCAGTAAAGTAAGTCTACAAGAAAAGCTGTGGAGCTGTAACTAGGAAAATATGAACAATGGCCTATTGTTCATAAAAAAGAAGCACGAAACCAAAACAATGTCAAGTATTTTACTTTGTAACGTGGCAAAGTAAAAATATGTAGCCAATAAAGAAGCTAATTATATAGGAGGTTGTGGCGGCACCTCATTCCTTATGCATTCAGCGCGCCTTAATGCCTTCATTACCAGTTTAAAGTATTAAGCAAACTTTGAAGCTGGAAGACGTCTCACTGAGATTTGACTAAGTGGTAGAGAGTTTTCTATGAAATAGCTCACCCGGAATATTGCAAGAAAACAATCTCATTATTTATTTTGAAAGATTATTTTAAATTGAGTTTTAACAAATTAAATGTTTCCTTTTTTTAATTAAATAAACAAAATACAATCTCTAGTAGGATAATTAATTTTCTCAAAATATTTTTATGTATAATAATATAATACATAAAAATATTTTTAAATTTAGCTACTATGAATTAATTTTATCAAAATATTTTTATGTATTTATAAAATTAATTCATAGTAGCTAATTATGCTATGATAAAGTAAAAAATATGTGCCAATCAAAAAATAAATACTAAATTCTTACTAACGGCCATTATATCCTTTCCGGTCCGCATATGAAGGTAATGGTTGTTAATTTGTTTGTTAAGTTTAATGGGACCTTAAGACACGAGGAGCAATGGTTCACCAAGGGGAGTTTTTCTCTCCCTTCGAATAGCAATTGGGAAGTGTTAATGGCCGGGTATTAGTACCATGCTTATGAGTTTCATTAGTACTGAAGCCGCGAAAGATTCATGTAAGAACGTGCCTTTATTATAAGCGACGTGATTGTTTTGAAAATTGCTTCGTACCTATCGAGTTTACGTGCGTGTTAGTGTTCGTACATACACTTTGTTCTGTAATTACCTATAGGTGTAATACCTAGGGACATGAAATGGTACTTAGCTTTTTAGTGCCCACATTAGTAACGATTTCTATTATAGGTACAACAGTTCTGATTTTGCAGCAATTAGGTGTTCGACTAAATAGTTTCGTGTTGTCACAAAGGATTCAATACTCGATTGTAATACGCTTTCAGGGTATTCTGGGTAGGTACTAATTCATGGAACGTCTATAGCCATCTACTGTGGTTCGAAGTCCTTTGAGGTAGGTCACTGGGACTCTTGTCTAAAGCCAGTCTCTGGTCATCATGGTTGAATTATTATTTAGTAAGACCCTCTTGGTAGGTTATCTTGTATTCAAGTTTATACGCGTCTTTATTAAATTTACTAGATTTTTGTTAATACAATGATTTAAGTTATGGTTAAAAGTGGGCACACTGCAGGTCGACAGCTATGCAGCGTCAGCGAAATTTTTATATATATATATTTATGTTTGTTTGTTTTTCGTATGTATATAGATAAGGATTAATAGCATGAATAAAATAAAAACGTTTAAATGTAGTCCAAAAAAAATCAAGATTAAAAAAAAAATGGTTGTTGTGCCTCACTCGACATAGATAGGTATAGCGTGTCGCAGATTTTTTTGTAGATAAGATCTACAATTAATTAGAACATTTTATGGTTATATCTTTTATAGTTTAGGCAGCGTACGCAAAATAAGTAATTTTTCTGATTTTTACACCTTGCGTCCGAAAAACCCAAATATCATACGGAACCCTATTTTTTTTTAAATAAAATATAGCCTATGTTACTTGTGGTTAATGTAGCTTTCGATGGTGAAAGAATTTTTAAAATCAGTCCAGTTGTTTTTGAGCCTATTCATTCACACAACCATACAAACAAAGTTTTCCTCTTTATAATATTAGTGTAGATTAATTATTATAGTTCCGGCTAAAATAGATTCTAATTGAGAAATTGAATCAAGTATAAACTTTTAAACGAGGATCATTAACGTTAATCGTTTAGCTGTAGCTTTTAACGTGTAGATCGTCGATTGATTCTGTATAAGTACATATACGTTACATTTTTTTTCTTTAATCGTTCGTTTTAAATTATCTACATATCAAACCTACGCTACTTTTTGTGTTAAATTAGTCAAGCACTCGAAAATGTTTAACATCAATATTTCTACTCGTGTTTTAATTATTTTTTTTTACTTTATTAATTTAGTATCATGTAAGTATATCAAGGGCAAAACGAGAGTCACCATTTAAAATTAAAATTCATTGCATTCAACCGGTATAAGCCTGTGTGGGTTTTATTAATAACTCTCACAGTTTTGACGAGTACCTACCTACTGAAACATGCAAACCTAACCATTCTAAAAAAATACTATTAAAGCTTTTCAAAATGCGTCATATATTTTAGCAAATGGTTGAGTTTATTGTGCCATTTGACGTAGCTTTTAACACCATTTTCGTTCTGTATTTTTCTAATAATCGTATTATTGATCTATAACTGTCACGTATGTTGTATAAAAATTGTATTAAAAATATAACATTTCTAAGCGATTTCAAAATAAGTATACAATAAAGTGAGTATCTACAACTTCTATGAATAATTCAAATGCATCGCGTGTTTGTTGTAAGTTAGTAGGTAGTATATGAATACTAGGTTGAAATATTTTCAAAACTGCAGAGAAACATGATTTACCTTCTCGTAACAGACACTTTACTGTGACATAAAGCACCACAAAGGCAATATCTCAACAGCTAATGCGTTGACAAGGGCCAACGTTCGTGACTTCTAGTCTTGGCTAAGCAAATTAAAAAAAAAACTTGTTACTAAGAAAGTTTATTACAGTTAAAGTGAACACTAAACAATTGTTATCATAAATTAATATTATTATTCATGAAACACATGTATTTAGCAGAACAAACACGATACGTAACTATCACAGAATCGATTCCGCAAACGATTTTAATTCGTATAAATTGGGCAAAGCTGCTTTATAATAGATTTAGCCGGCTTTGCGACAACTGTATATTGGGATTGCGGCTATGCAAAACTGATACAGTTGCCAATTAGTCGGCTTTTATAGCCACAAACGTACTAATTTAATATGTTGTTTGTAATAAAAAAAATCCTAACACATTGAGGTATTTGAGTTATTACATGTGAGCAACTTTTAGTTTTAGTATTTTTGCTCGTAACTGCAGGCTATAAGCTGCCGCGACAGTAGACGGCCACGCCTGAAGAGAACGCATAAATCTATCAAGCCTGAAACAGTAAATTAGCCACATAAATTCTTCAAGGAAAGTTACTTGACCTCATAAAAAGTTCACCTGTGGTGCATAAGTGTTTAATAGATCTATAGTACAACACTTACAACAATTATTATTGTGTAATATTAAAGATTGAACAAGTAACATTATACAAAAAGTGTCTACCAGAGAACTTGGTTTTCAGCGCGCTCGCGTAATTTATGTATGACGGCGCAAATGCCAATTTATTGCTGAGTAATGGCACCGTTTGGAGATCTGCAAATGGGCTAGTCGTGTAAGAAGAGAAATGGTTCGAAATGTGCGCTGCTAAATGTATTTATAATTTATTTATCGGGCGTACTACAAATCCGAATTGTTATCGCAAGAGTAGCTCCTTTTCATACCAGACCATTTCTTGAAGTTGAGTAATGAGGAGAGGATAATAATGACTGTATTGTTGACTCTACGACGTTGTTCAGCGTTCGGTACTTATTATATTTTCCATTAATGCAACAAAACATAAATAAGACGTGATTTCTTATGAATGATTAATTGATTCAATCGAGCTATCAAACTAAATATTTTCATCAATTTATGGTATAATTACTGGCAAATCCTAACTTCAACCATTTAACGCAGTTAGGTCCATAGATAGCGGTACTGATAAATTTAGTAAATCACCAAACTGTAGCCAAATTGGGGATACAGTATTATCGAACGATGTACGACAAATGACATTAGTTCGGTGCATTACCAGCAACTCGTATTGCTATTACCCGTTATAACATAAACACTTTTATTTCAATTTAAAAAAAATATCCGTCTTCTCATAATATCAACAAACCTAAGTCACTTATTTTTATTTGCCAACGTCTAAAACAAACTAGGAAGAAATCCTGGCGTCAAATTTATTTACTTACCTACTCGGACCCAGATTACAGACAGTATTTACCTTGAATATAGTCAAAGTCAAGAAGCAATTTATCTGCCAAATGAAGTTTCTAATTTTAATAGAGAGTCCTTGGTGCCTCACGAGATTTGGCCCTTTGAGCCAGTGGTCGATTGCAAATTGCTTTTTCGAAATTTATTTTACTCTATCGTTGCCAAACAGTAGGTACAAAATTAAATCTGATCGCAAATAAACACCGTAGATATCATAAGATGTATCTAATCAATTTCGTGCTTTCGGAAAGGTATTTATGGCTACCGAAAAGCTCTCCAGGTTTTACGTTGTAAAATTGAAGTTTACTTAATACCAGAATCATTTTTGTTTTTTAAATTTAATGATCTTACCTTTTACTGTTATATTAAAGTATGTATAATATTGAAATAAATCCTATTTCAAAAACGGATTCCAATAATATACCAAAACAATTCAATTCTGGGTTAAGTTTGCCTGTGTAGGTACATACATTTTCTGATAATTTTTTTTTTAAATTTAAAGTTAACAATAATGAACTAAGATTATGAATAAGATACTAGAACTTAACAGTAAGTATATCAGTAAGATTATTTTGCCATACGTTTTTGTATATTAATTTGAATGATGCATTAGGAGTATAGACTAGAGAACAATAGAGCACCTAAAAAAGTGCTTTGATTAAATTTTCAATCACTTTCGCTTCGCTAACTAGTGTGGATGTTGATGGCGTATGTTCTTAAGTATTACAATGGCTGAACAATGAATCGCATTTAATCTCCTTTCTTTTCCCCTGGTCAGCAAACAGTAAGAATAGCCACGCCCGCACAAAGAAAACACGACGCCGCTAATTAATTAACGAGTATTTCTTTATTGCGATTGTGACGAATTTCCCTCAAACTTCAGCAAGATAACACAATAAAACATCTTCTTTTTGTGTACCCGCACTCACTCAGTTCCTTTGGTATCTTAGAACGAGAAACTGCTTTCAATTCCGTTGTAAAACTTTGTTGAGAGGTGAACATTTCTATTATCAACACAAGTTGAAAAAAGAGAATAAAATGCACAACATAAACTGAGGCTGCTAGAAATCGAGAGAACCTCAACAACTTATCTTGCAATGGGACAAGTTAGAATTTATTTACGTCCTGAGTAATACTAGGACATATGCGGCATTTTACTTTCTTGTGGAAACCCAGACATCGGTGCAAATAAACAGAACTGAGGAAAAATCCAAGTTTGTAAGATAAAAGACAAATAAGCTGTAGTACAACCGTAACTCGGATAGAGTCGGTTGGTGTAAAGCCGCAAATATTTGTTTCTTTGAGACCCTCGTCTTGGCGCAAAAATAGGCTCAGAATTCCTCAGATTTCCCTTTCTCATGTGTATTACTGAATATACAAAACAACATTATCTAACTTTTCATTGTTCTTATCATTGTTTATAAACACTCGTTATATCATGCAAAGAAGTACCTTTTCTTATGCGGGGTTAGTAACTAAGAACAGACATCTTTGTAAGCTGATAATACAATACAAAAGCCCAATTACTTACCCTTGTAATTATTCACTCTTAAGACAAACATTTTGAGAGAAATGCTCGCTTTCCAACGACAATATTATTATTTTGGAACCGGATTGAACCGGCGAACGTTGCCAGACTTTACATGAATTCTAGATACACTTTATTTCAAAATTAATAAAATATGTAGACTAAATGCTTCACTAAGTAGTCCTCGCTTCAGCCACGGAATTAATAATTAAGTGATCTTCCAGCTTTTATGTGTTCTCTGAGCGACGCTTCGTTACCGTATGACTTAATAAAAAATCATAAATTTTTATTACTACGTTTTTACTTATTTCGACGATTTTTTTTACAAAGCAGAAGTAAATATACTGGGAATAAATAAGTTTCTTCCATAGAATTAATCAATACTTTTTTATACCGTTGTCGGCAACATGTCTTGTTGTTAGATAAATAGATATCAACCATGATCGTCCCACTGCAGGGCAAAGGACTCCTTGTCTTGTTGTTAGGTAACAATTAAAAGCACAATTTAATTCTAATATGTTTAAGATTTTATAACCCTGTGTAAAGTGCCTGTATGGCTAGGTACCCATTCTGAGCCTGTTCTACAATTCTTGTCATAGATTTGATTTTATTGAAATCATTGGTCCTATCCAATGATTTCAATAAAATCAAATTTATCTTTCTTTTAGGTACCTAAAAAGTATTTAATTGAACTTGCTTTTCTACCAAAAATCTAGTTTTGTAAAAACGTATCGTTTGTATTTAAAATACCGTACAAGTGTGGTCTTGAATATTTTTTGAAAGCATGCCAAGAAAACAAAACAATAATGAGACTGTCTCGACGAACTGTATTTTTCTTATACTTAGTTATATCAGCGTTCACTCTATCCTTGGGCTATGACTGCAAGACTGCGCTTTACTAAAAAGGATGCCTTTTTAGAAAAGCGCAGGATAACACCTTAAATTGCTACAAAATTCAACCCTTTTTTTAAATTTAATCTTCAACTCGCTGCTCTCAGTCTTGGTATATACAAGTATGTAACATTAAACCAAATGTAAGTTACTATTTCCGACGGCTTAATTAAAAATAATGTCAGTAGTAAATAACATAGGAGTACATTTTCCTCTTTTCACAAACTACCCACGCTATAATTTCGTCTTTCTCGTGGGCTGGTTGACAAACATGGATATCTCAAACGTGACTGTTTGTAGTCAAACCAAACATCAGTAGATCGTAAAATAATATCTCCGTACGGGAATCTGACCCTAGAGACCTAGATACAATATTAATTTTCCATTATTTTAAAAATGACCAGGCTTTATACTAGCGATCTTAACTGGCGTTCGGTCCGAACATGTGGAATAGTGGCGACGAAGCTACGTGCTTGCAACTCTTGTCAGTGACGGATGCGACTGCACCGAGATCGTTATAGCATCGACATTACATGTATGGCTTTGCGCTTTTAACGAGCTTTGACGCTCCGAAACATTTGCTTTTATTTCGTAAAAAAACTAGACCAGATGAATTGCTTTCCAGCAACTTTACCTCAAAAATGGAATTTAGCGCCGAGCTCTAAGCGCTAGTTTCCGAAGCATATTAATTGCTCTTTACTCCTTTTACAATCCAATTTTGGAAGCTAAGCGACATGATTAAACAACGAAGTGACTACTTGTACAGTGTTTTATGTGGTAATTAAAATGTGTAAAGTAAATAGCACATTATTATGTAGTTCGCAAAAGTAGGGCAACTAGAAATTTATTTGCAATACATTGTGCACATATTTATTAATTAATTAGTAGGTGAAATTTAATTTTATGCTTCAATTTACAAAATAAATTCACAAACATAATAGGTACCTACAAGGTAACGACTATAAAATACATTGATGTAATAATTTGTGCTTAATATTTACTTTTATAAAATGTACATTACATTATTTTACATACCTACAATTAGATAAGTTGTTTTTGTAACACTGATGTCAATGTTTATTTTTATACCTATAACAATGTTTTACCTGAAGTGTTTTTATTTCAAACCGGTTTGAAATAAAAATTCATTATAATTATAATGAATCTCATAAAATAATAATACTTTGTTTAAGAAAAAAGTATTCCAAAATACTGAATAGGTATACTGAATACCTATGCGGAAGTAGGTATTTCTATGGTCAAATAGTAATTTATAGCCACAAATTACCTATTAAAATTAACTATTTATAAATCAAAATGCAAGTCAATATGCATTTTAATAAAACCTTCATATGAAATCTTTTGTTTATTTGTAGTTGTTGCTTCTTTTCGTGTAGGCTAGTACATCTTTAATTTACGCAAATAAGTCATACTTTTAAAAAATGGCATGAAATCTAATGCCTTTCACTCCACAAACAGAAACTTGTTGTAAGCTGAGTACCTACTACCAACGCCATCTAGTTCTATTCCTCAAAACAAATTTCTACACTAATAGTCCGTTTCTCTTCTGTAACCTAAAGCAGGGGATTTTAATAACCATTATTTTATAATATATTTTAATATATATTATTCTTATTGGTTCAAACCGCATTCATGCGTCACAATAACTTTTAAATTAAATACAATCACAGGAATCGCAGGTTTGCCTTACTACTAACGATTGTTAGCAATGCGAGAGAGGGCTGGAACTAATTTTGTACAACACTGGTCATTAACTACAAGTGCTACGCACACACACATTAACTTACTTACAGATACTTATTTTATTCGCTATCATTAGCATTCGTTACAGTGGTCAGTGTAACCATAATTATTTATTAGGTTATAATTTTCGCTTTAACACAATTCGTACAAGTCTAAACACAAAATACAAATCGGAAACATTCAGCTCAAAGTATTTTGAACAAAAACTAAGTTAAAGTGCAGTGGAACAGCGCAATTATGCGCAGAGAGGCGCTACCCACAGCAATTAGATATGGCACGGCTTTTCGAACAAAAGATACAGCTACGGTTGAACAACCGCTGCTGGCTCATGACGACGCATTCACAACAATATAAGCTGAAACAATAATGCCCCGGGAACATAATTTGTAACCATCTTTTGTAACACCATCCTTTTAGACTACTTTTATGACTAAGTAGTCAGTAAAACGATTTTGTAACTAACTAAGTAGTTATTTACAAAATCGTTTTACTGAAGTTAATAATAAATTAATTACATAATTATTGTAGGCATAGGTATATTTTTAATAATTTTTCGAGGTGGAATTCAATGTTGTGTAATTGATAAAGTTTAAAGGGTTAAATGAAGAAGTGAAATTGATCGTAGGATGATTGAGAGGTGCGTATGAGTGAGAAAAATGGCCAAGTGTGAGACTCGCACTTATAATAATTATATACCATTTTTTATAAAACGTTATCATTGAACATTATTTCTTTATTTATAATAAGGAAATGTGAAATATCAATAAAGATAGAAAACATAAAGCCAATTACAGATTTCCACGGATAGCTAAAAAAATATTATTAATATCTAAAAAAGGTTTTATTTTATAATTATTTTATTCTGTTTTTACGTAGGTATTTGCTGTTATAGCGGCGATCGAAATGGGTATCTACATCATCTATGAAAATTTTAACTGTAACTATCATGGTTCATGAGCTACCGCCTGGTGACAGACGGACAGGCGAACGGACAGCGGAGTCTTTGTAATAGGAGCGAATCCCGTTTTACCCTTTGGGTACGGAACCCTAAAAAAATGGCGTACGGTATAGGCTGAAAGATGTGTGCTTATATAAGATTAGAGTTTATAGAAGTAAGAAATCGAAGAATATAAAATAAATTTTAATAATTACGCTACTATATTCAATAAAGCACGTTTTGTTTTACCAAATATAGCAGTTTAATGGGCAGTTACATATTCGGGCCCTTGGGTTTGAAACTCTTACCCCCGAATTTTAAAACGTCAGTTAACTTTAACACATTCTTAAATATCTATCTATCGCTACTTCACGCCTTAAAGTGACAGAGACAGCATGAGACAAGGGCGGCATCAAACTGATTGACGTTTCAGTATTCCATTAGACCGTGAGGTCGAGCGCACATATGGTTTTTAAAGATATGGTTTTAACTTTCAAATGATTTTGCTAAGTAATTATGTATAATTTTATGTTATATGGGTTATGTTATATTTTCAATTTAGTTTTATTTTAAATTCTATACCTATAAATATTGCTGCATTATTAAATAATATATTGTTATCGCCTAATTTGTAGATATGTCTCTATGAAAAAATATAGCGTACCTAATTTATTAAGACCATCATTATTACAACAAAAACTTATATTTAAGTAACAAATAAAATTTGATTTGATTTGATTTGGTCAAACGCCTTGTTGACACTTCGCGTGACCCAAGGGCTGGTTTTTACCTCGGCCAGAGAATAAGCAGTGTCTTGCAACGTAGCAATGCCGTCAGCCTCGTAGACTCGGGTACACTTCTGGTCGACAGTCATGATGGGGATGAATATATTGACGCCGTTTTTTAGGTTTTAATTAGATAGATATTTTTTAAATATTGTATTTTTTTTCATTTAAAGTTTGTACCTAAATATTTTTTTTTTTTATCTGCTTTTAAATATTATTTTATTATACATAAATATAAATATGTACTACGTAACTTAACCCAAGTTAAGGTTGGGTGGGAAAGTCCATGGAGAGTTTATGAAACATTTGCGGACCTCATAAATTTCCGTCCCGTGTGGGAATGGAATTCGCGGGGTAGACCAACCACTTAGATGATCGGGACATCAATGTCAACATGTATTAGCTAAATAAGTAGCTAAAACATTTTATCCTGAATAGCTAAATATCTGTTTGCCTAATTTTGATTGGCTTCTCCCAGTTGCACCACGGCACTATAATAATCATCAGTATCCTCAATTTATTTGCACATACCATACTGTAGTTTAATTCCTAAAAAATAATATTTAGTGTAATCTTAGTTCCTAAGGCTAAAAAAGCAAGTTGACCGAACCTCATAGCCTCAGGCTTGGCTAGTAACTTGGCTAGTGTCTCGCATGTAAGACGTTAAAGCGAATGTTTAAAAATTTAAAGTGGAGTTCCCGTCGACATACATCGTGAGGCTTCCCGATAAACATCCCCGGGCGTCAGGTCGCCGCGCGCCGGACGAGCTGCTTTGTTTACGTTACGCGCCTCTACCTGATGTACCTATTATACTTAGATGCAACTACACGCTTCTAACTGAAAAGTGACAGCACGTTACATCCGTTGACGCTGTTTATTATTTTCAAAAAAATCTCAGGTTACCTAACTGAGATTTTAATCATTTTTTAATAACAAATACCGTCGTAAATCCGACATTAAATTAAATATAATAGTGTATTTTCTAGGTAGGTATATAATAATAAATAAAAAAAAATATATCACATACACTGCTCCGAATCCAAAGTAAGTAGCTAACGCACTTGTATTATGTATTCAGAAGGTACCACAAGTACCCAAGACAATCATGAAAAGTTTTTTTTACCCCTCCGGGGTTCGAACCCGGGACTTCAGAGCTGGCGACACCTTGGAAACTGCCACTCGATCACGGAGGTCTTCAAATAAGGCTAATAATTAAATACTGATCTAATTTTAGTATCGCACGTAAATAGACCTCTAACGTCTAACCAGTTGGTACCGTAACCGAAACCTTTTTATGAAGTAAGTGCAGCATAATTTCCTTAATTAAGACCAGACGTATCAAGCAATTTAAAAACTAAGAAATGCGCGAGAGCTTTAATTAAAGTCGTGATCAAAGAGTGAACTCTCAGGAAGTGCGCAGATATTCAACTGGCTTACTTTTGCTTAGGTATATTATTTTGATTGTAATCTAGAGTCCATTTAAACGCTTTATTTTATAATACGTTTTTAAAGGTTACATTAAAGGTTTAAAATAAAAAAAAAACTTAAAATTAGTACTACAAATATGAAAAAAATTGTAACGAGATAGGAGTGTGATTATATAGGAATCACTAAGTTTTATTGTTACATGTATGTATGGACCTAGGCATGTACCTAATCACCATCACGCAGGTACCACTGAAACAAATGAAATAGCAAACCAAAATAAGAATACCTAGGTGCGTTACGTTAGGCACGTGCTACATGTTAGGTAGGTCCTAGTATTAATCTCGTCTTTTTGTAAACAAAAAATTGTTTAAAAATGCTTCGCTTTTTTAGTTTGAAGTTTTTTCATTTTATTTTCAACGTGTGTAACATTATTCGTAAAAACCTTTCTGAAATTGGGCATATGGGTATATAATAGCTTATAATTATAAATATCTTTATTTGCCAGACAGAAAAATAAATGTGGTACAATAGATGGAATTGTAGCTAACTATGGGTTAAATAAGTGGTAGAAAAAAATGAATAGAGAAATTAATGCTTATTGCTTATATTCTGCATTCATCAAGAACACAGTACACCAAGTAGACAAGTTGTTGAAAGTCGCTAGTTAATTTAAAACTATTATAATTCTTCAATAATCTGTGTACAAAATAATGCAGAAGCCTCACCTGGAACGCACCGCACTGTTTCTCTCTCTGTCTTTCTAAACTAGTGAAGTTAACTGCGAGTGCCGGGCGTGCCGGCTGTATATTTTTATCTGTGGCAGTTGCGGCGTACATTTTAAGGTTAGGTGATTGTTATTTGTTTACATTTACCTTCTCGTAATTACTCGTATTTAAGTTTTTTTAAGTGAGCCTGTGTTCTGAAAAAAGCAGTTTGGTGAAGCAAACGTGATTTGCATTAATAAAGTTACATTTATGATTTGTTTGGATACATTTTGTAATGGTAACGCATATAAGTACAACGCTGTTTACTTACGTTATTCAAACGTAAGAAACATTATGTACTTACTTACTTAGTAGGTAACTAAAAACAATCATTGTTCAAGACATTAAAATTTAAAGTAAAGATAACAAGCTTAAAAAAACGATTCCTCCTAGATACACTTTTTAGTTTTATTCCTGGTAGGTACCTATTTACTCTTTATTAAATTCCGAAGATTCGTTAAGATACAATTTTCGGTACAGCCGTGCACTAGACAACTACAATTATTATTTTTTGGTACTGTATTAATACACTTATATTCAGGATGGAATGTTATAATGCCCCTAAAGTACCTACTCCAAATACTGGAGATAGCAAATTATACTCAAAGAAACTTTCCTTTATTTATTATATTTTTATTACTCCCAATTCAGGTACCTACTAACTTTGTGTACAGGTACTTCAACTGTTTTGTCATTTATGTGCTACTTTTGTTTAATCACCATAAAAAATAGCAAATATATTTTCAGCATTGAAGATGGACGTTGATCTAACTCCTGAAGTAATTACTACAAAAATAAAAAACGCAACACAAATTGTTGTAAGCATATTAGACAAATGTAAAACTGAAGCAGACAGTAATAAGTTAACTATACCTTTAGAAGACATCGAAGCAAGAGTGGCTTACTATACAGGTATCCCTAGATACGAACTCCAACAGTTGATAAATAAAGAAAATACTTCAGACAAAATATGTTATAATTTTGAAACGCGAGCCACAATTTTGAAATGTCTTTCTAAACTATATTTAGGAAGTGAGTCACCTACGTATCTGAATCTCTTTAAAGAAATAAATGAGTTGCAAGTAGAAATACAGGACTTCGAGCGTTTTGAACAAGAAGCTACTTTTTTGGGCTTTGAATATCGAACTATTCGCAATGATACGCAGTTATTAATGGAAGATCCAAAATTAACATTTGAGCGGCACTCGTATATCAAAAAGATTTTGAAATGTAGACAAGCGAATACTCTTGTCTATTATGTTGGTGAGAGATTTATAGATGAGTCTCAAAGTTTCAATAATCTCAATGAGCAAAATGCTGAAAAACTCGTCCTTAGCAGCGATTACCTACTGTTTCATGCCGTGTCAAGATATGGTTTAACCAGCCGTTTATTTACTGTTCATGCAAGTGAAGATGATTTCTACAAATGGATTGTAAACATTTTACTCCCTTTGTTAGAGCCTTCAAGCGTCATTGTTTTAGATAACAGTCCTCTTCATGGAACACTACAGAAGCCCATATCCATGTATGACACAAAAAGTGATATGTACACATGGTTAAATAACCACAATGTACCATGCAGTAAGTCTATGAGTAAATTTCAATTATACGAGCTCATCAAAAAGAATCCCGTTTTTGATGAAACGAGCCGTGTCGAACGTGTTTTGAAAATAAGTGGTCATGAAGTTTTACGTTTGCCAACAAATTTCGAAGACTTATCGGTTATTGATTTAATTTGGACGGATATAAAAAAGGTCAAGTTAGCGCCAGATGAGCTGAAGGATGAAGTATTAGCAGTACTTAAGAATATGCCTGAAGAAACCTATGTGAAGTATGAAAAGGAAATTGAAAGAAGAGAACAAGAACTGCACCAAATAGATACTACAATGGAGGTAAATTTAGAAAATCGTCTACTTAATTTGAACCAACAAAAACAAGAAATGGAAATACATATAGATGCTATGAGAGAATGATCAATGTACACCTGTCGAAATAAAACTAGAAATTGAATATCATAATCAAAAATATTATAACAATAAATTTACCTAATCTGATTTTACTCTTTATTTTAATATCCCATAGTAGAAAGAGTGTAAAGAAAACAAAGGAAAAGTACCTATCTACTTGACAATTATTGTGACATCTAGCCTATCGTGCTCTCAGTGTGTTCTTCAATTTGGCACATTAATTAAACAACTTAAAAACAAAAACAAGGCGTCCATTAAGTTTCAATGTAAATGAAGCGTTCCTCGCTAACCTTTCAGATGAAAATACCTTTATGCAAAATAAATAATGAAGTAGGACCGACAGTTTGCCGACGTGTGGTTAATTGTTACAAAACGTGTTTAATTTTCATTTGTTGCGCGCGTTGTCAGCGGTAAACGACAATGGACGAAGCCGGATCGCCCGAGGCGATACAATCGATTTATAAGATACTAGATGTTTCCCGCTGCTCCGACTGCGGACTAAATTTTTTTTATATTTGTGATGAAAGCTATCCTATCTTTCAAGTTGAATCAAACTACCCACGGTGTTCAAATTTGTGTAAAATCGGTTAAGTAGTTTCGGAGGCACATCGTGACACTGGAATTATATTTATATAATAGATATATTATTTGCTGCTGTGCTATACCTACGTAACACACAACAACAACAATGCTGTAAACGTCTGGCGGCGTTAATGAGGGACTCAGGGGGACTACTAAAGTCACAAAAATAAGTATGAGAATTGAAAGAAATTTTGAAAGGACAACAAACGCTAACTTGGCTACATTTATGAATACATTTATAATACATACATTTATACATTTATGAAAAGAAAATTAGGTACCCCCGAGCACATGCTAGTACGATGTCCCTACGATTCAAGGTGGTTTCGTATACTTTAAATTTTCTATAATTAGATAAATTGCATCTTGGGCATTGTAATAAGTCTTCGTTAGCGATATGCGATATTATGCAATTCTTATTTATAATATATTCTTACGACATAGAACTTACGTATATATTAGTGGATATCGTCTTAAATTGACGCCTCGCTGAATGATTTGTATTTCTCCACAAATTTTTAAAGCTGGCTTAAATTTGTTTGTTTTTTTTTTTCTATAAGTATTAAGATAAAACGCTTTAGGTATAGGTAGGCCGTCTGCTGATTTGTACTGTAATGAACTGTGTCCTAGATGGATTTATTTATTTGATCAATGTAGAGGAGACCTCCTTTTAGCGGGAAAATATACAAACCGTGGAAAGTATCTTGATACATTTTATCTGGTTTTTTTTCAGAGCTAAGACTATAAATGCATATTGAAAGTTATAATTCAGCCAACGACAATAGCGAAAAGTGTCGTAGATAATAAGTAAGTATTTCACTACGTGATACTATTAGCATGCACTGCGGCCTACATTCTCCGTTGAACAATTAACGGCTAATAAACTTTGTTATGTACTGCAATGCACTTATGCAGAACCATGCTCGTGAAAAGAGTAATAAGAAGCCCGATAAAGTTAGTCATAAAACGTCAATAAAATGTATTACAGACACTGCCTACCTCATATCTAAAAGGAAATATTTGCTGTATCTGTATACTAAAGTAACTTCTCGTGTAGGTACCTATACATATAATTATTTATTGAATATCATATTATAACAATGATTTTCTGAGAAAATCTTACACTATAACTCCGTTTTCCCACTATTGATAATAAATTCATAACTTCTGTCGGTAGATAGTGTAAATATTTACAGCCTAAATCTTGGTAGTAATCGTCTTGGTTAATAATTATCATCTTATCAAAGTATAAATTAATTCGTTTTAGCTGTTTATACGCTTAGATCTTATAATCTACGCAACGGATTTTAATGCAACATTTTTCAGCATAAAGAGAGATTCAAGAAGAAGGCTTTTCTGGACATTTTATCATGAAAGGTTTTTTTCTGTGCTACCCGTGCAACCATACGCTGGTGATTTAATAAGGCGAAGAGTAAAATGTTAAATTCCACAAATTACAATAAAGAGGAGTATTTTGCTAGATAAACAAATATTTTGTCTTTTGTTTATGTCACAATGCTTAAATGCCATTGCAGAAATTTATTTTGCTTGTCTGAACATTGGGGATATAGCTCAGTGGCAGAGCAATCGACTGCAGATCGATAGGTCCCCGGTTCAAATCCGGGTGTCCCCTTCATAGAAGTGCTGTTGACTTTTGTAATAAATTCTCTATGTTTTTAGGGTTTTTTTTTATAAATAACTTTGCATTCCACTTAACCCTTTACAACCGGAAAGTTTTTTTTTATTTTTATACTATAAAACCTTTTTCTTGGCATTCTGCTATGTCTATAAAGCCTCAAAAAAATAGTTAAAAAAATCTCGAGTTCATAGTTAACCCACAATGCTACCCGCACGATCGTGAGTCACAGGTTGTACGTGACATAGTCACGATCGTGAGGTTAGTTTAAACTAATCTTATATTTTGATAGTTTGAGGGCAAATAAAGAGTTTTATAATGAAATCAGCCTCTTTATTAATAATTAAGTTATAATTAATTCACTTTCATAGCATTTGTCTTCGCACTAAACATTTGTACAAGCCTTTAGCAACACGGTACAATTTTTTTAGTAAAATATTAACAAAACCAAAATATTAAATGTAATTATTCTTAAATGTAACCATTAGTTAAAAAAACATCTTATTATGCCTCTTAGAGTTATCAGGAACTAGGAGTACCATATCATCCTTTGGTGTGGTAAGACTTGAAACAGTCTTTACCGCGTGTGAGATGCACAAATAGGTGTCGCATTTTTCACAACGTATCTTTGTGCGACTGGTACAATTTTCGTACTGGCACATTCTTGGTGCTTTTATTTCGTCAAATACTAAACTACAGAAGCTCCAAGTCCAAGAGATTTATCACCAAACATTATTTTAGCTCCTCGATAGATGTCAAAGTTGAGCATCTATCCTTCACTTGTAGTCAGCACGAAATTCTTCAGACCAACCGGGCGCGGTTTGTTTCGGACTACCTGACGTAGTATACACCTGCCAGTAAATGGTATCATTTGCTCGTCAATGGAGTAGAAGCCAGGCGTTACACGCTGCTTTTACCCTGTCAATCATTGGCTGTGCCTTCCACAACGGGCTGTTTTTGTCATGCGGCAGGGCTTCATCTGAATCTACGACAAGCAATGCATTACGAACTGTCAAGAACCCATCACGAGCCATTTGTTGAGTTATTATGTCTAGTTTTCATCCACCTCCCCAGTACATCGGAATACGGGGGTAGGGAATACATCCCATGATAATATGTATGGAAAAGACTCTGGCTACTTCTACAGACATCAGTTTTAGTTCTAGACGAGTTTTTTTATGATGGTACAGGTTTGTACATCTGGCAACTTCGTCGAAAAACTCTAATCAAAGTAGTAATATGAGAAATACTCCATTGGAGTCTTGACAGGAGCCACGGGCAGTTAAGTATAGTCATGATTTCGATCATCAGAAGGTACCTGCTTCCAAACTCTCTTTCGAGGAGGTGGCCGTGAAGATCCGAGGGCGCGGAGTTAGTTGTGATGATGCTGGAGTATCCTGCGTCGGTTCCGACTCTAGTGCTGCAGACGGTAGTAGTTCAGGTTCGAGTTCAGTGTGAAAATTGTCGAACTGAAGATTGTCAAAAATGCTGGGTTGGGTCCTCAATATCTTCGATAACGGATAAGTTTCCATCGCCCAGCACGTCTATAACTTGGTCATCGTTCAAATTTCTGCCTAAAATTTTAAACAAGATACTCTCAGTAACTAAATCTACGTACACACAATCGTCAATTACAGTACTTACTCCCAAATAACATGTTGGGATTACGACCGGAGCCACACGATCGTAGCGGTCAGACTTTACGACTTAATTGTAAATAAACTGCAAAAGTTAGCATAAATCTAAAATTATCTAGGTGTTTAAACATCCTTTAACTTTAAAATAAGTACAAAATACTATAAAAAAACAAATAGTTATTAATCAAAATTATTACTTACCCGCGGCGCGGCGAGGGTCGAAAAATGCAGCCATCGTTCATCGCAACCCACACGTCGCTGACCGCCTCCACACTGCCAGTGTATTTTTTCTCGTGCGTAGAATACTCCTCACAAACGATCGACGCCGGTCGCGTTCGGAAAAAGTAAATTGTTTGGCGCCAATATTTTTTTTAATCAAAACTCACGCTCGTATAAGCCCGGGTGTAAAGGGTTAAAAGGTAGGATCGATATGAATATTAAATTTATTTTAAAAATACATTCATTTGGTTAAAATGTAGATATCATACTTATCATTCGAAAGTTCGGCTAGTAATATCAATTTGATTTTAAAAAATAACAAGTTGAACTTGGACGAATAAAAATACAGGATCATTTTAAAAGGAGTGCGAATATTCAACGAGGCAATCCGGTGCATAAAACTGAACTACTTGTCCCAAGAAATAGTACCTATAGGTAACGATAAATCTGGTAACATTAGTTACAACACTCTAACTACGTAGAAATAAAGCACTATGTAGATAAAGCTAAACTACCTAAGGTGACTTGAAGTTTGGTTTTCGTATTACAACAAAGTTCTTTGCTTTTTACTTCAAAAGTAATTTTCTGTTGTTCTGAAACTATTCGGAAAGTCTTTAGCTAACGCATGATATTATATATTGTGTTTCGTAATGCATGCAGAGGTATCGGAAACTGTTAATGGTAATTAAAGCAGGTGTAAACAAAAAAATATCGGCGCACATCATAATTTAGAATTAGAATGGCGCAATTCTGTTTAGGATGGTGCAGTACCATCAGACTCTGATTTGACCAACTTTAATTTAATATACTTATTATGTCAATACATAATAAGTATATTATTGTCATTTTACATAATAAGTATATTATTGTTATTTAGGAACACACACACACATCAATTAGGAACACTTTTTAGCAGTTTAATGTTCTTGAGATCTTAGCTAGTTCAATAATTAGCGAAGATCTCATGAACTTTAAACTGCTTAAAAAAATCCTGATTTGTACACTCTCAATAACGTTAATTATTACAAACAAAAAAACAAGGTACGTTTCTAAACTAAGTATGCATTGTAATTTTTTCTTTTATTTATTACATGACGGTTTATCACAGCGCTGAAAGAAGGGTGCAGCCTGCAGGTGATAAAGTATGTACCTACTAGAGAATATTATTGACATTATTCCCAAATACAGTTTCATGCATGCTCAGTTATTTTGCCAATACCCAGATAGAAAGGTAGGCACATATACAATAATATGTTTAACACAGGTTTCAACCGCCGCCGTAATAAAAGTTTCCAAACAAAAAGTTTTGCCAAGACATTCATAAACGCAAAGTTTATGAGCTATGGAAGTCATGCGATAGTTTCATTTGGCAAAACGTCACGCAAACTCGCAGACGGCACCGAACAACTAAAATACCTTCCATTTGTCTTCTATACCGAAACAGTTTCTTCAAACTTTGTATTTACATTAAATTCACATTTAAATAGAAAATTTCACACTTAAGATACCTACCTACTTACCAAAAATAAAACCTTTTCTTTATTTGACATATTGTATAAGTTGTTTTGGAGGGTTGGTTAATGTTATGTGTGCTATCAATAGGATTATCTTTGAGCAAAGTCATTACAAAACCGTAATAAAACCCACAAATTCCTCGTCTGGCAGTACATGTGCCATGTGTACTCCCTCAACCCTTAACTCGCCTGTAAATATGTACGCAGTAAGATTTGATCCCAAACCCTCGAAGCAACATTTTATAATCTCTTTATCCAATAAGCCTCGAAGCCAATTTCGAATAAAGAGTGAGCAGTTAAAGCCCAAGGTAAAAACACGTCCTCGGCACCACCGCGCTAAGCCACGTACTTTTCATGTAAATTTTAAGCTGTCGGTTTTTGCGAGGATCTAACAAATCCGAGTTGTTGAGACTATTTTCGAGTTAAATGCGGTCAATCAGGTACATTATTGTAATATGAGATAATCCACTGCCAGAAACCAATTTGTAACAGACCAGACACATTAAAAAAGTTTAGAATTTACTTTAAATACTTGAAATGCATTCGATTAAACTACATAATTGAAATAAATCTAAATACTTTAAAAACGAATTGCCAGCATTAACGCATATAGTGCGGCCGACGCGCCTGCGCGTTTTACGGACTTTTACCATGTGCTGGCGACGCATAGGCGCGTCCATACAATTTTAGTTAATTCACATACCTTTCCTCGAGTGCGGCGCGCCGCGCCTGTGCGTTCATTGGGTATTCTATTGTTTCGAAAAAATCGTAAAGAAGGGTCGGTAAAGGTCTCTACACACCGGACCGCCAAACGGCCATGCCTCCGACCGGAGTTACCCACGCCGAAAGGGAAAGGCGTGGGTAAAAAAACAAAAAAATAATAATTATATTTTTAAATTAGTTTATTTTTTTTATTGCACGCTCACAAATCAATGTCAATAATTAGCTACGTATAGACACGACTCGATACGCGAGTTGTGATAGGTAGGTACACCAAGAACGTATATAGGTATTATTCCACCTTGACACTCGCAACATATTACCTACTTGTACCCGAACATCGTATGTAACAATCGAAACACTTTCGATGCCCAGCACCCGGCTCCCGGGTCGTACAAAATTTCGTTCGTGTGCCCAGAACCCGGCTACCGAGTCGTATCTATATGTAGCTATAGATGACGTGTCGTCATGTCCAGCACCCGCTTACCGGGTGCACATCAAAACACGCTAATAGGGCTGCTACAACATTTACATTTTACCTTAACTATTTTGTTTTTATTATACGATATTAATTACTATTTGCAATTTATTTGTAACGGTTTTTTACGAAACAGCTGACTAAAAAACCTAATCATCGAAATAGACATATTGTACTTATGTACATACCTACGTACCTACATAGATTTCAATGAAGTTGGAATAATTAATAACAATGAAATGACTTTTTACGATTCAATAAAAAAGCAATAATTCAAGGTAAATGTAATTTTATATCAATCATCTCAATAAAGATATTAATTTTAATATGTATAAATTTTACTATTCATTTTTTTTGTCAAATTCCCGCTAACGGTTCCGTTGATTTTTTCGACTTTACGCATGGCGGCGCGTTCCAGTTTTCGTAGCTTTTATTTTTGTAAATTATTAATTAAATTATTATTTTGACTATATGAAATTTTAAAATAATAATATTTTATGAACGGCAATAAATCAAAATAGATCGCGTAGTTCTGTCAGACGTAACTAATGCTAAAATAAGTATAAGCCGTATAAACGTTTTCTGATGTTGGCATTACCGGAAAGTCTTTGCCGGATGCCGATGTCAAAAAGTTTTAAAAGTTGTGTGTCATACTTTGTTCACATTTTGGCCGTTTCCACAACCTCAACTAGGTACTCAACTTACGTCTCAAGAACTTTGTAAGTAAATTATATACTTGTTAATTATAATGTTTTGAATGTATTTATGTCATTATATAATATTATTATTATTGTGCTTCATATTATTGCAGTTTGCTATTATGGTTGAAATAATATTGTTTTTTTTTACAGAAATTCAACGAAAATAAAATTATCGTTATGGGCGTATTCCTATCCAGGTAAGAAGAGCATTTAATTTTGCAATAATTATAAAGAAAAAGGTGAACGAAATTGAAAAGGTACAAATGAATTCAAACGGCAATTGTGTTTTACAGACATACATGCAGATGTGATGATCAATGGATTTTACGACTGTCTGGTATGACGATGATTGACGGCATTTGGATTAATAATATTATTATGTTGTGGGGGTGTGCTTTACTAACATGATGCACGCTACTTAAATATAGCTTGCATATAAATATATATACTAATGTAATGATGAATGTTTTGTGTTTACTGGTTTTTTTATCACTGTCAAGCTACTTATAGCTTGCAATATGCATACATACCAATGAATATTTGCTGGTGTGGAGTTTTTATTTGTAACAAGTTGCATTTAGCTTGTCTGCAAGCTACATTATAACTACCTACTGAATGATGGTAATCACTGATATTTTGCTTTTGTTTGTGTGGGTGAATGCAGATTGCACGTATTTAATTATTTTTTCCCATATTTTAAGTTTCCTCATTTTTGTAGATTATATCAATGTGTGTGGGGAGAGGGCTCCTGGTGGTGGGGGCGGTCTGGCCACAGTGGCCACCATTCGACCCATTTGTGCAGAGATGATGAGTAAGTAACTACTTGCTATAAATGTTATTTTATTGATTATGTTACAGAATATCATATTCCAATAAATTTTTCAGGAATCAACCACTGCTAGCTCATGTAACAATGTAAGTTTTAAGTTTATATTTCTTTTATTTTAAAATACACATACAAAATGTTTCTATTTATTATAAATGAAGCTAGTATTTATTGCAGTAACTCTTATGGTGTACAGTAAAGAATATTCTATTCTAGTATAGTAAACTTCTCCCTGTTTGTGAGCTAAAGAAAGTGATCCGGGCGTCACACAGAATTTTATTTATTATTACATAGTATTTATTTGACACTAGCCGTTACCCTCAGCTCCGCCAGCAGACCCTGTTTTTTTATTATAATGTTTTTAAATATAATAAAGCCTTGTTACCCAGGGAAATTGTAGCTTGCCAACAGTGATTTTTTTTTTAAATTGATCCATTACTTTTGGACCTCAATGCCAACAAACAATTCAATCTTTCCTCTTCACTTTGTTATTATTGATAATAATATAGATTAGAAAAAGTTTTTCATAGTTGAATAAAATTATGTTTAGCAAGTGAGTGACATTTATTCCTGAAAATGTTGAGACTGGATTATGTCCAAGATGATCTGTCAGATGGCGTTAGTGTAATGTGAATTTGAAGTAAATGATTATTTTACAGCAGCATCAGGGGGGAGGGACAATCCCCGATACCGCCGCAACCCCAACAGCCACCAGCAGCACCAGCCGAAGCGGTGGCTGAAGAGCGCCGGCAGAGGCGCGCGCTGCGGGCGGCGCAAATGCGCCTATACCGGCGCCTTGAGCTCCCCGAGGCTTATGAGGAGCGGCGGCGTTTAAGCGCGGCCGAAGTCCTCGCGCTCCAGGCGCGGTGGCGTGCGGCGGTTGCGGCAGGGGAGGCCCGTCGCCCCCGGGGCTTCGTCGGTTAGGGAGCTCTCTACGAGCTCCTATTTATAGGTCTTTTCCTTCTCCTTGGTCATTCTGGAGGTGGTGCTCATCTATTGAGTATCATCTTCAGAATAGCCACAGAGATGGAAAAGACCTATAAATAATTGTAAATGGACTCGTATAGAGCTCCCTACCTACCTATAATGAATTAAAAATTAAAATGTTTCTATAGAATGGTTGTTTTTTTTTTATATTGGGTCCTCCAGAAAAATATCTAGTGCTGCTGGTCCTTATTACGAAATTCCTTTGCTAAAACTTCTGTAATGAGGAGTGGATCCTTTACTTCTTTACTCTATAGCACTTATTTTCCTGAAGGCAAAACATCCCGAAATATACACTTAGCACCAATAATTTAGATGAAGGATCTAGCTCAATAGGGTAACAAAAAGATAAAGAGTATAAAAATTGGCAACTTTATTTTGATTTTTTTCCCACGCCTTTGCCTTTTGGGGTGGGCTTCAGCGGTGTGTATTCCTTTGCCGCCGGGCTTTCGCGGAAACAAGGCCTCTTTGCAGGCCTCTCGTCCTGCATAGCGGCACGCAGCAGATTAGTCAGGCCGCTAGCATAGCCTCCGTCTGGCTCTGCTGATGTACTGGCTCCGTCAGACGGAGGCGACACCTCCGTCGGAACCCAGTCGCCCTCCGTCGGAACCCAGTCGCTTGGGTTAGTATCTTCGTCGTCCCTAAAAATAAAATGACAAGTTATGAATATAATACCTAAATAAAAACAGGTAAAATATTTGTCTATAAAGATGACTTCATATTTGTGAATAACTATCGTAATTCACAAACCTGATACGAAATATTTATTTTTCTCTTCCTTACACCAAGTAAAGTAAAATTACCAATACTTACATGATTGTCATTATTTTTTAAAACTTTATTGGCGCGTAGGTACCTACGACCGAACCGACTGACAATTTTTTTTATTTTTTGTTGCCATGTTGTCCATAGTTACCAGGCTACACTTTTTTAATTTTATTTATTTTATGGGTGGTGAGTTCTTGATTTTATAATGAATGTGCTAAGGCATAATTGTACCTGTTTTTCTTCTGTAATAAATTATTATTATTAAAAACATAAAATTTAGATTTGAATAAAGCATTGAAATAAAATTATTTATTCGGATTTAATCGAGCATTATTTTAATTTCGTGACCACGGTTAGTGCTGGTTTCATCTTGAAATTTTCTGTTTCAGTTGAATCTTCGTCATTTTAAGGGTCTTAAAACCCAGTAATATCATCATTCAAGCAACGTTTGCACCCACATGCTTCTAATTAGCACTTAGTTTGATCATTACAAGCATGCTTTCGAGCAATAAGCATGCTTATTTTGGGCATGTGTATTCTTTTATCATCTGTATCCTCTAATAACAGCTGTACATATAATTATGGAGGCCTGTGACACCTTTTACGTTTGTCGAATACCTACACTTATGAAGACGTCTGACAGATCAGAGCGATCGTATTCACGACTTCACGTCTTATCTTTGATTCTCGTATGTTCAAAATTGTGCAGTAATGATCAGTTTACTCTATAGAACGTTTTAACATTAAGGTTTTTAGCCAAACATACACTTAGCAGAAATAGTAACCACTACACTTTTATCTAAAATTCAGCTGAAGGTTTTAGCCTAAACAAGTTTGTAACAAAAAATACATAGAAGTAAAAAAAACTTTCATTTATTTTTCTTTTTTGTTTTTTTACCCACCCCTTTGCCCTTGGGGGTGCGCTTCGGATTGGGGCATTTCTTGCCCGGCGAATCTGGCCGGACGAGTTCTTTCGCCGGCCTATCATTCTTGCTCCCGTGACCTGGCCCGCTAGGCCCTGCGGAGGTACTTTTTTCGGCGCATAAGAGATTTAACTCCTCCCTAGGCCTCGGGACCCAGTAGCTGGGATTGTAGGGGGGGATTTCTTCGTCAGTCCTAATAATGAAATTATAGTTTATGATTTTGTAACCAACCTAACTATAAATCATTAAATAAAACACGTTGTTTATAGATTGGTTTTTAAAAGTGATTATTTAAAATTAATATCAATAGGTAAAACAAAACAAATCTTTTTTGAGTAGGTACCTAAGCATAAGCTTGAAATTCATTATCTGCAGATGGCTTTTATTCGTTTCCAAGTAATTCACAAAATTATCAGAAATGTGTTGCCCTCTTACATATAGTATAATCAATAACACATAGGTAGTTTTTTTACAATACTTACATGACTTTTATAACTTTCAAACTTCTTTGCGCGTGAGTGAATTCGTATGACAACATTGACAACAATTTGTTTTATTGCCATTTTAAAAACAAAATAAGTAAACTATAATTATAGGGCTACACTCAATTTATTAGGGGTGGTGGATATTATTAAATAAAATGGAAAATTATATAAAATTTGTTTGTATTCAAATTGCTGGAGTTCAGCAACCGGGTAACTGATTGAACGCTTGCGTATACGATGAGATTCTTGTGTACTTCATCGCTATCATTTGCCATAGTGATACCTACACACTCACAACACGTTCACAATCGCAGGCAGAGATTCGAGTCCAGTAAACACCATTCAGGTCACAAATATGCACATCACAACACGGTTCCAAACTTAAAACAATCGGAGTTCAGTAGGAAAGCCAGTAGTCGTCAATCGCACGTAAAAAAGCACCGAGCACGGAAGGAGAGAAAATTATTCGATATAGGTCTGGCCGAAAGTGCAAACAAATACCGAATGAAATTCAACTAGTCGAAAGCTTAGCAATATAATATATAATAATAACCCCTAAATTCTTATCTATTTTACCTTGGAAAAACCTATTTAGAAACAAAAGGAGGCGCAAACAATGAAAAGTAATGCCTTTATTCATTTGCCGACAACATTTCAAAAAGAAAAACAAAGCGCACATAAGTTTTATTGCCGTTTTTTGTATTTAATATTTTGCGAATAACATTTGCGTAGCAGCAGATGTTTTATTACTATGGGTCGTGTTTGATCTTTCGCCGACGAATGTTTTTAGCACATTAGCGGTCTTTTAAATCTAAGAATTTAATTTAAGTTTTTGATTTTGAATTCAAAAGAACACATGGCAGGTAGGAATAGGCAGTAAGTTATGCTACTAACCTGTAGGTTATATGCTGCCGATATATTAGTGGTCGTACAATGTATTGTACGACCACTAATATATCGGCAGTAATATGAGTTCTTAAACTGCTAAAATATATCTTAATAGGTATGTTTCGATGACAAAATAAATATGTTGACTCGTATAATAATTCAAAAGTAATGCTTATTTTGGTTGAAAACATAATTTTAAGAAATAAATTTTAATAATTGAGGCAGCCCTACGCTCTAATGGTTGCTTATCTATGAACCCGGCTCCCGGGTGCTTGGGCCTAGGAGTCCCGTTACATCGCCATCGCGCCGATGGACTCGGCTCTCGGGTTGTTATGCATTTTTGAGTAGTATTTTGTGGCATGCGAATTGCATAATGCAAAATGGGTTTGGCAGTGAAAGTGTTAACGTTCTACCTGGGAGCCGGGACCTTGGCACCGAAAGTGCTTCATAAAAATTGTTACAAAAACCACTGTCATGTGAAACAACCTTTACTTGAGCGTAATTAAGAAATATGAATATAGATAATTGTTTTATTGCTTTATGACTGTCATAAAACTCGAAAATTTTCAAACGCACAGAGGCGTCGTGCCGCACTTGGACAAAGTATTGAACGCCGTTCAAACGCACAGAAGCGTCGCGCCGCACTTGGACAAGGTATTGAACGCCGCACTAATGCGGCCAGCCGCACTGGGTAGACTTTCTTCGACCGCGCCTACGCGTTCATAGCACCATACGAAATATTTATTGAACGCGCATGAGCGTTTTCCGCACAGGGTAAAAAGCTATTTATTAGCAAACTAAAATAATTCGCGAATAATTACGCAGGCAATGTGTTAATACTCAACTTTGCTAATAATACTTTGTGCAGAAATTCTCAACGCTAACCATTTCATATAAAGAGATTGTTCAACAGAAAAAGTTGGCAAATTTGTCTCGCCCGAGGCACACATTATCTCTGCTCATATTGCGTTATAAATGGATGTGATTTAACAGAAGCTGCCGTAACTGGTAAGGAAATAATACCTTTGTTAACATCTTCATAAAGGTAACTTAAAAAAAACAACATGGTAAACATGAAAAAAATGGTCATTTTATTGCTTCATTGGCAAATAAACTTAGGTTGGTACCTACTTGCATACATACAAAGCACAGGTGTTTTTCCATTTTTTTTCAATCAATCTGAGTTATAAGTACTTATATAGTTTTGGAAAGATTTTCAACAGATGTTTGGCTGGTGATTACCCAGTATCACCATCATATCAGCCTACCGCCCGCCGTCCACTGCTGAACGGTGATAGGTTGGTGTTGTAAAGCTGACATAAAAAATAAAAATTCCTTAATCATTGTTAGGCCGCAATATACAGTTATCCAAGTGACTAGGTCATACATAGATAAAAAATAACGGAAATTTTTTATAAGCCTTTGATATGAGCCTGTAAAATAAAAATATTTAGGTAATCATTGAATATTTTGCTACTCGTAACTACATCTAGGCCATAACAATTAAAAAATATTATACTTCTTCTACCTTTCTGATAAAGAATGTTAATAAAATTTCAAAGCAATAAAATATATTGTTTATATAACTATGGAAATTAAAATCACAGCGAAACGCGGCTGTTTAAAATATTAGCATATAAGGCATAAAATCTTTTTAAACTCAATCATGCTGCTGCCAGGCGAGAACAATCCAAAATTTTGGCTTTTTATAACGGTAAAATATGTTCATTAGAATGCATCACTTTTGGGATTATTAGCCACTGTCAGTAATCAGGATTCATTCTTAGTTTTAACTTACAGATATTGGTCTCGTCGTTCATTGCATTCAGTGAATCATCGGGGGCCAAAACGCGTAAGTCTTCATCGTTAATAAATCATAGACTTATAAATTCTATTCAATATTTCTACAGGCCCATTGTATATTTTTAGTTGATATTAAAATTGGCTTTGACTTAACGCAAGGGAGCAATGGAGCTCCTTCAATCCGCATTCGAGATTTCAAAGGTATAGGCAATTTTTAAGTGTTTATGACAGCCTGTATCTAAGTTATAATAGATACATTTAGACTATTCTTCTATTCTAGACTCAGCAGAATATAATCCGAGAGCTGTAGATGATGCGAGTAGCAGCGATAGTGATAGTAAAAAAACGAGCCCGCGAGCGGACTCTAGTGAGAGTGAACATGAACGACCCAAAAAAGAAGATTCAAGTAAAGAAACGTTAAAAGGAAAAGGTTCGAAATCCAGTGCCGACAGTTCTGATTCTGACGACGCCGAAAGTAAAGGTTATTTGCATTTTATACCTACTTACTTAAAATATAATATTAACTTAATAACAAGGCAATACAAATGCACAATCTCTAGTTAATCTGTTTTGTTCCATGGAAATAAATTCATGAACAATAGATTAAAAAGGTTTTACAGAATGTATTTTCATCTTAATAAAATACCATAGATACCTTAATAATGATTGATGCTTACAAAAATCTTATCGTACCCCATATGGCAATATTGAAGTATCAAAATCAGTATATAGGTAATTACTTGAACCATGAATACAAAGCAGTAGGTACACTAAGTGAATATTCGCCGTTGTGTGAGACAGCGCACTACAGTGCATACAGCAGGATATTGCTTACACAACGGAAACAGATTCCATGGTAAGCGCGCAGTACCTATTTAGTTAGATGTAAATACTACAGTGCAGTAGATTGCTTAAAAAGTGAACACTATAATTATATGAGACATCTAGTGACCTACACATCTATTTTTTTAGGTGCGTCTGAAGATACTCTGCGAAGCACGAGAGGTTTAAAAGCCGCCGACTTTGAGCCCGAAGAAGGTAAGTGTTAATATTAGGTAGTATAATTGTATAAATTTCGTTTTCATATACGTATTGGATACTCACGTACCTTACCTATATTTAGTGCTTTTTCTGCTGTCTAGTAAAAACAATGTTTATACACAAGAGGGTGTAACAATAAACGATGTTATAGATTATTATAGTTTGAGTAAAATACGTGAAGACATATATCTTATGTGTAAACACATGATAGAAGCTTAACTTTTGTTCCAGAAAACCCTAAATTACATGGAAGGTACCACCAGGGTTCTGAATCTGATAACGGTTAGTAAAACAATTGTACCACTTACTCCGCAATGAGTTTAAAATCATTACTGGTAAATTATTTCTTGATTAATTCCGACAAGTTACATGAAAGTTGCTTTACCACAGATGGCCGACGTCAACGCTACAAAAGACATGGGAAGATTTAGTTATAAAAAGCGTAAATATGTATAATTACGTATGTACTAACATTTCAGCTGTGGAAAATATTAATAAAGTACATGTTGAAATCAATTTTCCCTAGTTTTATTTCTCACTAGCTTCTGCCTGTGACTTCGTGGATTTCAGAATTGGGCTGTCCCTCGGGAACTACTTAAGGAATCGGGATAAAAGTAAGCTTATGTTCTTTTCCATGTCAAAGGCCACATGCATGCTAAATTTCATCCAAATCCGTTCAGCCGTTTTTGCGTGATTGAGTAACAAATATCCAAACATCCACACTTTCACATTTATAATATTAACGGGGTGCATGAAAGGAGCCTCCACGAGCGGCGTTAACATGTATCCTACTGCGATACTAAACGTCCGACGCACCCTGGACAGCTAGCACTCGGTAACGCAGAGTCTAGCTGACCAATCCTTTCACCACGATGGTACATCCTAAAAACTCCTTTCGGAGACATGATCAACGGCCCTTCTCAGGGCCAACCAACAATAATAACAGCGATATTTCTAAGAGTACCCAACACCAGCTTTTAAAGCCTGCTCTTAATCTGGCCAATGACGCCGCAGTTAATTTGGCCAACTACTGGGCGCAACAAATTTAAATACTTTATGAAAAAAGTGTACCATCGACTCGAAAAAAAGAAGAAGAAGTTTCTTTAATTATAGAGAAACTAATATTATATAGTAAGCTTTGCTAAGATGGAGGTCGGCACCGCTAAGACTGGCCGGTTGCCTCCTGTAAGCATGCACCTCTAAAGGTCTGATCTGATCAGATGAGAAGTTTTAAAGACCAAGTCGTTAGTGATGTTTTTTTTTTTCGATTTTTTTTTAGTAAAATCACGATTATGATTTATAACTTCTTACTTATTATTACTTCGTTTTGTACACAAAACCTTTTAATTTAATCTTTAAGTTTCTATGTATGTAGTTTTACTCAGACTCAATGAATTATTCAAAAGGCAGATTTCCACATTTTCTAATTTAACTTTCACTGGTTTTATTTGATTAGGCTCAAGAATCTCATGGCGTGATTTTTTCCTATATTGATTTCAGAAGCTGACGATAGAACCCCTATAAATAATGTATGGCTCGAAACTCGCGACCTTTTATTGCTCTGGTGCGGCGTTTGTGCCTCTCTTTATTCCTTCAGATAAGATTTCCAAATAGCAATTGACGTTAAATATTCATTAATAATCTTCTCTTTTGTGCTATCGCTACAGGCATTTTTCTGGTTCATCAAATATTCTAAGGTAAGGCCTTATGGACTGACATGTTTAAGTAAGGTTCGAGCGGCGGTAGCCTGAAGGCTTGGTCGTCGGTCTTGCAATCAAGTGGTTGCAGTTTCGAGTCCCACCCACTGCACTACCGACGTGAACCCACTCGTTACACAAGCAAATTAGCTTAACACCAAGTGTTAACAAGAATAGATACTAGTAATGTGCGGCAAGCTTTATAGTAAAAGTGTAGTAAGTAACTATTGTTGTAAATTGCTGAACTTGATAAATAGTTTAATTACTGAATACAAAATATAAACAATAATAATTACCGGTGAGGCATAATATTCATCTGCTAACGACAGAATGTTGCATACAATCTGGCGTCTGTCAGAGGTCGGCAGAGGGTTGGTCGAGTTCACCGCAAGATATTGCAAGAGCCTGCAAAATTACACTATTAAGCCGAATATATTGCGCGCCACAACGGCTGGGTGGCGATTCTCAAACTTTATATTTATCTAATCGATTTATTTTATAATAAATAGGTAGCATAGTACCACATCGTTTACTTAACACAATTAGAACTCATTTGCGAGTGTCTAATTTTTTGATATGTGAGAATAATGATTAGCTAACTAATTTTGTAGTTTTTAGTATATAGGTACATATGCGTTATTAAAACTCATTTCCATCAGTAACCCATTGTTTAAATTATTATACAGGATTAATTTAAAAGGTCTACGAGGTAATCAGGAGCATAAAACTGAACCTCTTGTCCCAAGAAACATAGGTTGACATCTTAAAATTGAAAATCATAAATTAATCCTGTAGTAATCGTTTACCTAGGCTTTATTTTGTTGATCAACTAAAACTGAATAATAAAGAGCGTACTCGATCAGAATATTTTTCTGCTGTAAGCTTAGTTTAAAGCCACAGGGAGGTCAGATTTCCTATAACTTTCGACACGCTAATCATAACTTACCGCAACTTCTATTCGTGTAGGCCCCTAATGTATTAAAATCTACATATATATATAGTGTACACTATATAGTGGTCTTTGATGAGATATTAGATACTAGCATGGCCAATGTGCAGAATATAATATACCTAAGCTTATTTTTTCTTGCCATGGTGGCCTAGCGGTTCAATGAACAGATTCGCATGCACACGGTTGTAGGTTCGAACCCAGGCATGTACCAATGTGGCTTTTTCAATGTTATAGATATGTACTTTCGCAATAATTGTAAAACATCATGACAAGCGGTGAAGAAAAAATAGTGAGGAAACCAGAATTTAAAAAAAAATTAATCTGAAATCGCCAACCTGTAATGAGCTAGCGTGGTGATCAATGCTCATTATTTCTCTTTATAGGAAGAGGCCTGAGCCCAGCAGTGGTACGTAGGCCGGTACTATTTTCTTCTTGAAAACTCAGGCGTCTATGTTATCCATATTCAAAGTTACAAATAATTACTTCACGGAGGAAATCCTAACTGAAACTTGTTAAGGGTTTATAGCACATATCCAGAGTGAAAATGCTCTAATGTCCCGCTAGAAACCGTCCTAAACGCATTAGTCTTTCCGTAAGACATCTGTAACGAGACACTTGGTAAAACTAAACCACTCAATTGTCTTGAAGAATCTAGTAGAATTTCACAAGGAAAGCACCCAAGCTTAACAAAATACAAATACTTAGGTTACCTACTATATAAAAGTAAGTACGTATATATACATATATGTACATGTATATACAACCTAGCTTACACGGAGAAATACTAGCATGCAGGTATTTTCTTCTATAGTTCTAAAAGCAACTACTAAATCCAAGTTTTAGATACATTAGAAATTGTAATTGATAAAACATGGGGATTATTGTAATGTAAAATAACCAAATTTACATGTGGCTTTCAAAAACTGATTTAAAAAAATATTACCTTACCTAGCTTTGGCCGCCGAGTAACCTAACCTAGACTAATACGACGACGTGAAAATAAAAAAAAAAATGATGAAAACTTCTCGTGATCTATGTATAGAAAGCTGTACCCCACAAACTTTATCAAAAAAAACTCGTCGTCGTCTGAAATCAATAGTTTCTTGGTACAAGTTACTAAACTTAAGAAAACACGAACATACTTCGTGGTTATTAAATTCAGCATCATGCATGGTAAGTCGTTAATAAAATAGGTGACTATTAAAATAAGAAATCTTAACTAAAATGAAATTATACCTTATACCTATTTTCTTACTTTTTTTTCAAAGACATCGATGTTATTATGGTAAGAACACGAGAACTTAAATATATTAGAAAAGATAAATCTATGAGCAAGTTGTAAACTTAAGCCTTAAATCAACATCATGGTATGTCTTCTTTCTACATCATACATACGCACATAGGCCTCGTTCATGCGATCGCTGTAGGTCGGGTTGCAATAATTTGCGGATAAAGATACGTAGTGTCCTAATCGGCTGACCATATTTGATCCAGGAACCTTGGATAAAAGGTGTCTAATGTCGACCAGGTGCAACCCAGGTGGTACCCACGTACGTATTCTTACTTATATTTATTGTTCTTAAAATCATAAATAACACTGTAATTCTTCATATGACCCGTGCATACCCTAGCATCCCTCAATGCAAAAAAATTGTGGTAAGTATATTTTTCACGAATATTTAGATCAGGAAGTAAAATTCAAAGTTGGTTATTGTATTTTAAAATGCCACACAATGTTATTGCTTAGTAGATAGCGGATTCAGAAAAGTTGGTACATCGATATAATACTTGGATCGGCGAACTCACAGCGAAAAGGAAAGGATATCGGCGATACAAACTTAATTAGTGTACTAGAATTCCGCAGTGTTAAGCTAGTTAGTCCAGACTAAGATGTACTTGTTACCCGGTAAGCAGTGCGCCGCAAACTTCGTCTAGATTAAAAGGTGCAATTTAAACAGATTCTGTTGCCAGCTCTTAAAACAGTTAAAACCCGATAGCACCTTACAAACTCGTTTCATAAAACAATATAGGTAAAAGATATAGCTATAGATAAATAGAAATGTATAGTCCCGTATGGCTGAACGCTCATTTGTTTTGAGGTTACCAATGTTAAGATGTTGGAAACTTTCACAGAATGGACAAAAAGTTATATGAATTGCTGTGAAACTAGATAAAATTTATATTTCTGAGGTGCATTTTCAAAAACGTGAATAATGAGTCAATTACTTATTCTTAGACTTAATAGGCCAGCCGGTATCTAAGTACTTAAATTATAAACGCGAATAGTCATTGGTAAAATTAGGGTATCTTTCTGAGAGTGTCGATGTGCGAAAGAATATCTAATGTTTATCTATGTAGCTAGCAGATTTTCGTAACTAAGTAGCTGGATACAGGCTTCATGATTATCGTCTTTTAAATTTTCTTTTACCACCTCCGTCGTCGAGTGACATACTTATATACGGTTTTCAAGGTCTCGAGTTCGATTCCCGTACGGATATACCATATTATTCCCAGACCGTAACAATGTAGAAGAATGGGTTTCTCCATTGAGAGAAAACCTCTCTTCTGCATTGTCACGGGACTAGGTATTCGAGGTACTTTCGCTGTCTTTGATTCCGTGACTTACTTTGGGTTCAGAGCAATATATATTCAAATATGCATAATCCTACCTTATTATGATACTAATAAACCTGCAAAAATAACAAGTACATACATCAAAAGGTCCATAATTTCTAGCAACACAATAAAATGAAAAGTTGTATTACAAAACCCTTTAAAACGTATGTCCAAATTAATTTCATAGAGTGAAATAAAAATAGCCCACTTTGTTTATTAAAAAATACCTACTTTCATTTGTTCAAAGAATTCGTGTTAGTTATTTTGATGTCGACAGTTATATTGCAATAATTTTACGGTTCACGTTGAATACGTTCTATTTCTGACATGCTATGATAAACTTTGATACCATAAAGATATAACGAGAATGTTGCCGTCATAAAACTAGAACTACTTTTATTAGAAGGCACCCTTTTAGTTTTTTGTTTTATCTCCGTCGTAATAAACACTGGAACCGCTTCTTAATCCCAGTGGTCTTAACGGTAAACAGATAATCATATCTCAAAGTACGAATTAATTTAGACGCCTGAGCGCATACCTTGAGCTCTCAGCTCTGACTCTCAAAACTTATAATTGAATTTCCAATCCTTAATTGAATAGTAACAGTCGAAGTCCAGATGAATGAGGTCATTGACGGAAGATGATAACTATTACAAGGTGGGTAAGTACCTTTGCATATTCGATTTTACCTAAGTTGTTCAGTATTGCTACGTTAGTTCTAAAGAAACAGATGATGGGGTGTTGTTATAATTAATCTGCTATGGTTTTTTGCGTATACAAATAGAACTGAAATCAGCTGTCAAGGGAAAGCTCTAGGGTATCTAAGCTTAGCCAAGGCCAAACAGATGGATGGATGGAAACGACAAAACAATAAAGGTTTCTTGTTGACTGCAAAATCTTAACAATGATGATTAAACTAGCTCAGCAAGCCACTAGCTTACTACCGTCTAGCTTAGTTTATTTAGGTCGGCTAGCAACAGAAATAATAGACTAACAAATTCACTAACCGGTACAAAGGCTGAATAAAGAGAAACAATGCTGAAGCAATTTAATATTGTGAAATGCTTTGTATAAAACACATTTTGTTTTTTGTAATTTTAAAACTGCACTCCGTTCGAAAATACTTATTTTTCTTAATTATTTTAATAAAATACCTTATTCAACTTATGAACGACCTATGAGGGAAGTCACCGGACCTACTTTTCACACAAAAAACGGTCGTTCTAGCCTTATGTAGGTAGATAAACGTACAATTTTGGAACCTTAGAGTACTTATACTTAATTTAGATAGTTTTACCTGCATAATCCGCATAAGCTTCTAAAAATCCTTGTTATTTTTTTAGGTCTGTATTTGAACAGATTTTTTTAATCTTCCGTCTTTTGAATGCTAAGAATATGTATACTGTATACCTTAGTTATTCCATTAGTTAGGGTTACTTTTAAAACATTTTTACACACAATGTTATAAGGACCCTCGAATCGTTGCGTCCACCACTCGTAGAGTAGAAACATCAAAGGAAATGAAGCTCGCGGCCGAATACTGCGGGTACACCCTGGATATTCAGAATGACGAACGAACGAATGTATAATTTTGTGTCCGTGGTACAGCGTTTTTTAAGCAAAACAGGCAGTTTAAAATTAAAATGAACGTGAAAGCAGACACACTCTTGTGTACCTAAGTGTAGAGGCCACAAAATACACACATCAAAAGTGTCTAGGGATCAACATATATTTTTGCAATAACTTTTCTCCTGATTGATATTAATTAAATTTTTCTTTAAGGATTCATCGAATAAAGTGTTTTCGTTTGTCACAGTAACGATAAACCAAGTCACCTTTGCATTAATAAAGAAATTTGCCATTTTCCTAATAAAGGGATTTTTGACATTTGAACCACTAACACAAAAGTTCGAAAAAAAGACTGAAATAACAGTTTTCTTTAAAATTTTATTGGGTAACTTAAACAATTAATAATCCGTGTTTCTACCGCGAACACTAACAACACAAGAACATCGGTTTGGCATACTCAAAATGAGTTCATCCAAATCACGCTGTGGAATGGCCGCCCATGTTCGTTGCAACAACAAAAAAAGGTCTTCTTGCGACTGGATACCCTCCCTATTCGGCAGAGCTCTTCTCTGTAGCATATATCCCATGCATGCTCAATCGGGTTCAAGTCTGGCGACTGAGCAGGCCAGGGCAGGACATTGATGTTAGCTGCGGCGAGAGTCTGTCTTACAACTCTTGCGGTGTGCGGTCGTGCATTATCATGCATTAACTGAAATAAGGGACCGATTTGCACTTGTAGAGGAACGATGACGTCTGATACAATCGTCTCAGCATAAATTTGAGCGTTGAGGTTGCTTCTGATCCAAATCAACTCAGTTCTTCCGCCGATCCAAATACCCGCCCATACCATGATGGTTCCACCACTATAAGGATGGACTTCCTGGCAGGATTTTAATCGCTGTTGTCGTCCAGGGGTTCTCCAGTGTCGTATACGTCTTGTATCCGGTCTCATACCAAAACGAGACTCATCAGAAAAGCACACGAAACGCCATTGTTCTTCTGCCCAATTTCTGTGTTCAAGAGCCCATTGATATCGAATCCTACGATTGTGCATTGCTTTAGGTGGTACCCGTAGCGGTCTTCGGGAATGAAGGTTCACTTCATGCAAGCGGTTTCTGACTGTTTGGTCGCTAATTAAGTTCCCTGAAGAGTGATGAAGCCTCACGGCTAACATCATGGCGGTTATTGTTGGAGCTCTTCGAGTTAAGATTTGAATGTATCGGTCTTGTCTCCGTGTGGTGCAGCGATACCGTCCTCCATGGCGCTCAGCCACGGTACCAGTGCTTCGGTAACGTGTCCAAAGTCGACTGATAACACTCTGACTTGTATTCAGAGCTAAAGCCACAGTACGTTGCCGGGAACCAGCTTCTATCATTCCCACGGCTCTGAGCATTTCTTCCCTGCTTAAATGACGTCGCCGCTCCATAATAACGTTGGTTTTAATCAGTAGTAGGGAAACAGTAGCACTAATAATGTCTTCAATGCGTTGTATGTTTTTATAGGGAAAATATTGACAGCTGATTTTCATCTTTTACTCGAATTTGATTCACAGTTCCTGATTCGAATTATGAAATGCACCAAAAAGGATCCATATAAATTTATAAAATCATAAATTTATTACAAAGCCACATCTCAATCTCAAGAAATCCGCATAAAAATGCTTGATCCCTAGACACTTTTGATGTGTGTAGTTTAAGTTTTATTTGTAGTAAGTACAAATCTAGTACACTTAACGGTTGCAATTTTGACAATTTTTAGCACCCTATATAGGAAATTAGCATACTTAGTTTTATGTATGAGTAAAACTAAAATTATTTAGATTGAATACTTTTCAGGTATCCAGTTAAGCATACGACCCTATTCATAAGTGCAATTTTGTCAGTGCGTGAGCATTCGAGAAGTGATAGCCAAACCCCATAATAATAGCTATGTCCTAAACTAAAGATAAGCGACGCCATTTTACCAGATAGGGTAAACGTACCAGTGGTCAGCCCCAAATCGAGTTTTTGAAGTTTGAATAGCTGGCATTTTTACAGGTTTCGTCGGATAATGAAACGAAGTACATGATTGTATTAATTGTTTATTATAGTTTTTTAACAACCTTTGGCGAAATCAATATTTCTGTTTATAAAATATATATTTAACTTCAAATAAAAAATGACCCATTTTGCCAGTGGTCAGCCTCTAAATTCCAGTAACCAGCCACGATGGACCCAGTATTCAGCCCTCATAACTAAGAATAAACATGAGATCAAAATTAGCTTAATTTATATAAAAATCAACAATATTATTTAAGTTTCTAGTTGTAAGACATATTAAATGTCTTACAACTAAATTCTCAAAAAAAACAAAAATACTAGTACATAGTAAGTTTGTTTTTGGGCAAGGCTTTTCCAGTTTTTGGGCAAATCATAAAACTGGTTTCATCAACATTAAATATTCTCTTAGGGTCATCCAGTATATCAGGAGCATCGTTTGCTTTTAAAAACTCTGTCAAGCCTTGAAATCTCCACTCTTCAGTTATTACTGCTCGTCCCTTAGAAATTTCTTCAGCTGTTCGCATAGATAAGGAAGGATTTCTTCGAAAAAATGCTCTTAAGCCATTTTATTCCTGGTCTACACGTAGATGAATCCGATCTTGTAGTGTGCCTCGAGAAAACTCCAAACGTTCTACTAGCCTTTCTTATCGACATTCCATTTCGAATGGCTTCCATGGCAGAAGAGATTTTCTCTGGAGGATACGTTTATCTTGACATCATGTTTGGCTAAAAAGGAAACAGAATTATTTATCGAAGATTATTTACACAGGTACCTTTTTAATTGTTGTTATACCACCTTGTTAAATACAATGAAGAACTATTTTAGGTAATATTAAAATGTTGTCTATCAACGTCCATAAAAATACCACTTAAAAGGGTACCATACAAGACACTTAACTGTACATTAACAATCGAATATAAACCTTAACGCAATGTATTAAAGTCGTATGGGTAATTAGTTAACAGTATATTCGTTTGTATCCCGCTAGATAGGGGCTGCTTAATGAAACAGCAACACCCAGTGCCCAGCCGCGTAAAAATAAAATGTTTAAGGCGGCTGACCACTGGGTTTTTTGAGGAATATGAAAGGACATGCCTTACTAAATTTAAAAAGTTAAATTGAACGGTTTTAACGGCCGCCTTTTCTCACACTTTTACAAATAATTCATAAACCCAGTATCCAGCCGGGGGGGGCTGACCACTGGAACTTTTATAAAAAAGTCGTACCCAGTGCCCAGCCCCCACAATATTTACGTAAAACAGCGATATTTTCGTTCAAATTTAATATAATTAAATACATTAAGTTAAACATAAAGCTTAGTTGCATACCAAATGATCGAATTTGATAATAAAATGTGTTTTTCTTACCTTTAAAGAAAACACCACTCGAAGTAAAAATAATGGCGGACATGACATTACTGCTCTTGTCGATCGCCGCCACCTGAATGAACGAGTTTATTTCTCCCGTCTGACCCCCCGCCGCACCTGTCGTGTGACGTTTTAACCAAAGAGGAACCAAAGTTTCTATTTAAGTGCGCTTGATTCGGTTATTCGAATTGTAGCGATATTTATGACTAATAAACGACCGAAACGGCTGACCACTGGACCCCGGCTGGCCACTGGTACGTTTACCCTACCTACATGTGAATTAAGACTAAAACTGATTAATGGCCGAATACTCAAACGTCAGTTAGTTTCAAGACGCCATTAACTATCATGCTGTCTTTATCACTTTAAAGTGTAGCGCAGTGACAGATAGACATTTAAGAATGTGTAACAATTGAATATTCGGGGGATAGTGTGTTTTCTATGTTGGTCCGTGGATGGGTGACCATTTGTAAACATACCGAGACCCCTCCATGCATCGGTACGCAAGCACGTTAGGCCGTTGGTCCCGACTGTCATACGGTGATATTTGACAGTCGTTAATTCATTACAATTCTGACAACCAGTGTTACTATGGGATACTGTACCTACTACCCAGTAAAATGGGTTGTGGATAGGCAGTCGCTCCATGTAAAATATAGTATTCAGCTATATCCGGTAAGACTGTAAGCCGACGGTAAGGCTCCGGTAAGGCTAGGCAGAAGACGTGTGTTTTGATTGTTATCTTTAGGTGGATAAGGAGGGAAGACATATTATGTGTAAAGCGTTATGTCTCACAAATCATCTACCTAGCTATGTTGGAGACAGCTCCAGTCTTAAAGTACCGGATTCACCTGAATACCGTATATGGAGCGCCCATGTCTCACACAAGTCAATATTATATAGGTATTTGGATACAATGGAATACCTATAACTGTATATTTTTTATGATTGATAACTACATAAAATTATTTGAAATGCCAGTAAGGCAGATCACTTAAGTAACTATACAGAATCCGAGAGTTAGGGAACTTATGAAGAGGTCACTTCAACCAGTAGGTAGTTTTTTCCTTCTACACGAAAAAAGTTATAGGTTGCACCTGCATCCTACATAAAGAATCACATACACACTCATATAGGTATATACTTATACCTATATGAGTGTGTATATACTTACCTATGACTGTAATCATCAGCCGTTACGAAAACGTTAGAATGAAAATATTTTGACGAGTAGGTAGATGCGATAAAATGCCACGCCTTTTTTTTATGTGTAGCTCTGCTGATGTGCTGTCGACTGTCCAAATCTATAAGCTCTGTGCAGTTACACTAGAATAGCACTGCTCGCAATTTTACGATCGCAGACATCATTGTGGGTCGTTCTCAAAAAAGTGGCACCGTAACCTGTCGGGCCGTTTTTAGACTATAAGTGAATTTTTTTTAAGGTGACTTATATATTTCTTCACATTAATATACAAAAAGAGACTTTTTACGTGGAGGCCGAGTAAAATTAAGAAGTTTAATATCATACAGTTACTAAAAAATAATATTGTAATGTCGTTTTCTCAGTAACTTGTCGTGTCCAAACACGATATGTCTGACTTTGAAGTGAAATAAAAAAATAAATACTATAAATAAGCGTTGAAATAAAATCAAATACAGTTCTTTATATCATTGTTATAAGGTCATTTAAACTATAAGCTCTGAATGTTAATAGTTTTAAAGATATCCGTGTTTAAATTGTGTCCAGAGAATTTTTCTCCACAATCTGCCGTTGCACACTACCGTCCATTACCCGATCACTATTATGTTTGCAACACCTCACCCCCGTGCAAATTGAGCCGACACTATCTGGCTAACCACTGTCAAAGAAAGACGCGATGAATATTGCGCAGTTTTCTTAGGAATTACATCGAGATATCACAATCGGATTTTGTAACGGGTATGTTGTCTACAACCTGACCTATTTTTTTTTGTTTGTGTGTAAACTGCTTCGTTATGTTTTGTCTTAAAATGTGTCAATAGGTAACTATATATGATTCTGTAAATTATATTTTAAACAGCCTAACCGTTTTGTTGTTATTGAATGTTTACTTAGGTTTTTTCATTAACCAGACTCTCTTTACCCTGTTGAAAATGCACAGGTTAAAGAGATTGTTAACAGGTTAAAGATATTTTACCTATATATTTTTTGTCAAATGCATTTTTTTTACGAATAATCGAAATAATTAGGTATGAAATACTTAGTATATCTACTGCATGTTTACGTTAACAGTAAAAAAGTTATATATATTGCTATTTGGATACCTTTTAGCTATTTATTCATTTATAACTTCTACCCGCGACTTCGTTTACATGGACTTCAGAATTGGGTCCAAAAAGAAATGAAAAATGTGAAAGTAATGAAATATAGAATAACATGTTCACCCGTGTTGCGCTGTAATAGAGAAAAATACAAAATTTCAAAGCTGTCTGCCCAGAGCTTTGCTCGTAAACAATTTTCAATTTTCCCTCGGGAACTAATTAAGGAATCGGGATAAAAGGTAGCTTATATTCTTTTCCATGTCAAAGACTACTTGCATGCCAAATTTCATCCAATACCGATCAGCCGTTTTTGCGTGATTGAGTTACAAACATCCAAACATCTAAACATTCAAACGTTCACACTTTCACATTTATAATATTAGTAGGAAGTAGGATTATGGTTACGGTTTGACCTATTTTGTAAGTCTGGCAGCCGAAGTCAACATGGCTTGGGATAAGACTAGAGTGCTAGATAGAAGAAGAAGAAGTAGTAAGTGTTCTAATAGATCTACACCATTTTCAGCTCTGTCTGAAATAGAATTACCTCCGGAACTCCAAAGAAGTACTTCTTGGAAAATATATTACATGAAGGGCCTGCGATTAATCGCCTCGTTGAATTCATTTCAAATTCATAATCATAATCATTTATTACGATTATTATGTGATTGATCATTTTTGTGTGATTGGCTTAGGAACTCTATTCATACAAGATCCAAAATATTATTATTATAATTAATTTAGAAGCTGACAATATGTAATAGCAATATAGTAAGTATATTGCTATTACATATTGTCAGCTGATTGTTACAGACTGATTAAAAGTTCATTAATTAGATTTTAAGACGAAGGTTTTCCTTTTTAATTTTTTGTTTTTTTTTTTCGTTATAGAAGCTGTTATTTTCCATCAGAACTGTTATTGTTTGCAGTTAATTAAATAATAAACATTAATTTTGCATGATTACACTGTTTTTTTGTTTCTTTCTCTATAATTTGGTAATGTTTTCTCATAAACCTGTACAATGTTTCTTTAACCTGTGAAGCCATATTTTTGAAAGGCTGTAACTCATTCAATTTTCTGTAAATCTGCTTCCCTTTCATCAATTCAACCTAATACAAACGCTGCCAATAGATTTCTGTAAAAAAAACTCAATATTTGAAACATTTGTAAAAATTGATAAATTAAATCGATCGGTGCCACTTTTTTGAGAACGACCCTTGTACAGAATGAAGGTCACGCCGCTACCCATTTTTATTATTTGCAGATAAGACCGGATTTTAAGTACTTAGGTTTATTGCTTTGTGCATGTGCCTACACTGTTACTTGGTTGATTATGCTTTGTGATATTGCGTATCTTACCCACATTGCGTCACCAAAATTTTATAAAAAGGGGACGCATTGCCTTTTAATTTAATAGAATATATTGTATACATGTAATTAGTTACCCATCTAAGGTTCCTGTCATGTTCATTGTTGAAAATTATAGTAACTAATTGTTAATATGTAAAGTCTAGGATATAAATAGTATCTAGTTACAATACTTTTTTTTTTCTTTTTTTTTCAACAAGTAATTCCTTATTTATTTAATTCAATATTTACACAAGTACAATACTTTAGTCATAAATCTTATGTTAGTAATATTAGTCGAATATTAATACCACGGAATGGATACGATCAAAAATTGTCTCTGACACATCCTTATCTGTCAGTGTCGCTGTTGGTATTGGTATTGTCAGTATGTCACAGAGGCCCGTGCTTCTGTCTGTCAGTGTCAGTGTCAAATAGATTTAACGTATTGTCATTCTTCGTTCAGAGAAATACACGAAAATCTTTGAAATCTCTGCGTTTCTTGTCGTAATAAGCACACTAGAAGACTTGATAATTGCGCAGAATTAATTAACGAAACTAAACATAAACTTTTCTCTTTGTTGTCACAGAATGATCTCCGTTGAACAATATGACATCTGTTTGTTTTGATCTTAAGTTCACTTATTAATTAATTTGCGTTAGTTTATGAACTATAAAGTAAAAATGGAAGGTGGTGGCTGGAGAAGAAACATTGTTAGCCAATTGCAGGCTAGAAATAAATGCGAAACTGCGGCTTTTCAGGACATAATATCTTTTCGTAAGTAACTTAACCTATGGACTTCTTTGTGTTGTTATTTAAGTAATATATCAATTAAACGAGATTTATCACTAGGCCAATAATCTATTGTTCTGTAATTATAGTTTGTGCTTCATTTCATCTGTTATCATGGTAATTAATTACTTTTGTAGGCGGTTTGTTTATAACCTACATTATGCCAACATTATTTACATGTAGGTATAGCAATCACAATGGCATGAACCCTTGACTAACATAAATAAACTGAACAATGAAATGAAAACATGATACTGGTTGCCTCCTTCAGAAATATATGTGGTGATGACATGCCTCTCAGTACTTGTCACTGGTATTAGTTTATGATTAGATACTAGTGATAAAATTTGATGAATGATTAGTTCCTTCTGTGTACCTGTCTATTTCTATAAAACTAATCTAACACATTGTATGCTAATGTGTCATATAGTGTGGTTATAAATCTGCTTGCTAAATACCTTGCTAAGTTAAAGATATTCAATTTATTTGTACTCTAATATTATGTTGCTTTTGAAATTGTTCAAATCAAAGAGTTAAAATACTAATGTTGAGATATAGTTAATACAACAATAATTTATTATAAGATCAGAATCATAGTAGAAAGCAAAAGTCATAGGAATTATCACAAACATAATAACACAAATATTTAAAAATTTTCATTATTTTGTTTAGATTTTGATAAAAATAATAATTATTTTAGTGGTTATATTAAGATTTATTTTGAAATTATTAGAAACTCTTTTAACTTTAATCATATGTAGGTAATAGGTATATACATACATACAACAATTTTATGTTGTATATGTAATACCTGTTTGAGTTGTAACATCAACAAAGTAATAATAATAATGATATTTTACAACAATAATGATTTTTATTAATATGTTATCTTTGGGATTTTCAGAGAGCAGACTATTTGATAATGTGAATACATTAAAGAATGAAAACCTGCAGTTAACATTACTGAATGAAAGAATAAGGTTTACTGGCACGGATAGTGTGTTATCTGGTACTGGTAAGTGGAATCCATGTCTTAAAATATTTACATTTAACATTATAACAAGTAGGTCATACCTAAAACATATATATATATCAAACCAGCACAGGAATAATTATTTTATTAATCAAAACAATATGTAAGAGAACAATATGCAAGAGAACAATAAACCTTTTTGTCAATTGATTTGATACTTTCAAGTAAAATAGCCATAATAATATCAAATTACCAAAGTTTTCAAGACTAAATAAATTAAGCTTATGAACATAATTAGGCTACAGTGTGTGCTTTTTTAAAATTATAGTTAATATAAGTGCCTTTTTTTAAATTATAGTTAATATTATTCCGAGCTAACTTTTACAAAAAAAATAACTATTCCAGGAAACGCAATCAATGAACGGATTCAGGCATTGGAACAGAAAATTCTTGTACAACAAGAAGAACTTACTTCCATGCATAGACGGAGAGGAGAGAATGCCCAACAGATTATGAGTCTCAATGAAAGAGTACATGAGTTGGAGAAACAATTACAAGCAAAAGATGTAGTGTAAGTATTGCTAATTAGCTGCCATAGATAATTAACCTAATCTGAGTTTAGAACACACTAGAAAATTAGATATGTGTAATAAAAAATCATGGTAGATGAGTGAAATTAAATAAGTAAGCCTTGGTCTGTAATTAGATAATCCAGAGATTCTTTAATTCACATAATTATCTTACTGGGATAATTATATTGTATAATTTTAGAATGTGTTCCTAACTGATATTTAAAATAGATAAACTTATCCCAGCAACCTTTTTTTTTTGAGTTAACATCTATTGTCTTTTTATTTTCTGATGATAAAACTAAAAATGAAATTTTATGATCACTATCATATTAATTTAATTGTTAATTATAGTATTTTCTTACCTTAAAAGTTTTGCTACATAGCTTATTAAAATGCACATTCAATTTAAAGTCTAATAAGTGTCTCTCTCATATTTTTATCTCAAGCAATGTTTTTTTTGTTAGTATTTCAGAAGCAACTGCTGTCATAGCATCTCTTCGGGCTGAAATACAAATGTATGAAACAAATATGACTGAATTACAAGGGCTCAATCAAGTTCTGAGGGACGAGCATCAGGCGCTACAAATGGCTTTCGCATCAATAGAAGAAAAATTGAGAAAAGCTCAGGTATCTTTATTACTCAATGTTTTCATCAGCCTAGTCTACCCTTACCAGTTATCAGTTATAAGTTAGCAGGTTATTTAAAATTTTACGCAAATCAACTCAAATGAGACACAATGAAATGGAAAATACATGGAATTAAAATAAAGATTTACTTAAAATAAGAATCAAGAGTATATTAATATAATATTTAATCTAAAAGTGAAAGCACGTTAGGAGCAAAGTCAATTAGTCTGCTTGTAAGAATAAATTAGTAATTCTTAGGATATTTTAAAATAATTTTAGTTATAAATTTGAGATTATTTATTTATTTGGGACAAACAAACAGTTTCACATTACATCTGAGTAAATGATATATCTAAAACTAAAGGTATACAAATATGAAACTCACATCGTTATCCACAGCATATACAATTCATATTATTACTCTAGTGAACATTTCATGCGAGTAAATATACATAACAATACAAAATATCTATCAATCGGTATCTTTAAGTTTCTTTAACAAGGCAGAACGAAATCTATTTGCTGACATTGAAAATAAATCTAATTCTGTAGTTTCTGAACAGAAATTATTATAGTCCTTGCACAGACGACGCAGAGGCGCTCGCAAACCAGCGTTAGTGCGGCAAGAGGACACGGCAAAAATTAGATTACATCATAATTAGTGATTAAAAAAAAGAAATCATAGACGGTGTCTGCTTAAACATGTTAATTCAAGCTGTCCAACAAATAAAAAGCCGAAAGTTTAGATTTCTTCTATATTTTTATATTACAACTTAAAAAACTGTCTGTAAAATGTCTTATGGCCGAATACTGAAACGTCAATTAGTTTGAAGCAGCCGTTAAGTCTCCTGCTGTCTCTGTCACTTTAAGGCGTGAGGTAGCGACAGATAGACATTTAAGAACATCTTAAAGCTGATAAGTTAGTGTTTTAGTATTCGGGGGTAAGAAAGATAATCGCGCTATAAACATGCGAATTTCACGTGGTCGTGGTACCTTATTATATGCTACTGCTGCTTTTATCTTAAAATATTCAGGTAAAGCTCTTTAGGTAATAGTGAGCTGTCCTGTTTTGTAAACTAGCTGCGCCCTGCGGTAATACCCGCGTTATATCAGAACTTAATTTTGTAGAGATAAAACTAGCTTTTGTCTTAATTCTAAGGTGTCAGCTACCTCCATGCCAATGTACCAAAATTGGCCCAGCCGTTCGAGCGTGAAGTGGTAGATAACAAACATACAATCTCACAAACTTTCACTTTAATGATATTAGTGTGATCCACTTAGTTATCTATCTATAAACCTGACGCTGAAAAATTATGACTAATCACACACAATCGGCATTAATGCTTTATCAGTTTTGATAAAGGAGAGGTTTTTAATGATCAAAATGGTTAGTGTATGTTTTTGTATCAATGAAGATTTTCATTATTCTTGAACTCACTGCTTTCTGGCATGTAATTCAAGAGACAAAATTTTGTCCCAAAGAGTGGGAAAATGAGATACGAAATTGATTTAATTATTTTCGTATAAATATTTATTCTGTTATATATATCCAGCAGTCGATGAACGTAGAGTTTAAAACATTCATAGTCATCAATCTTATTTTTGGGTGCAATGTAAAACAGGTACTAACTTAGATACACCACTGAAGATTAGAACGAAAGATGAGTAAAGTATCACACGAACACGTACTTACTTAAACCGAAACCCAGCACTCAACACCTGCGCCTTTGTCAGTTTCCATACCAATATTTAAGCATCTGTACAAATAAAATTAGTTTAATTTAAAATATTTAACAAATAAATTGCTGAACTTATTATCGTGTGTTAAATATTACAAAAGACTGCACATTATAATAAATTACTCAATTTCCAGGCACTCTTAACATAGTCTACAAAATTTAAAAAACATGAAAAATTACTTCGTAATTTTTAACACACTGCGGGCACTTACTACCCGAATCAAGGGGAAAAGAAAGTATCCTGTGTTTTATTCCAGATTATAGTCTACCTGTGTGCCATATTTCATCCAAATGCGTTCAGTCGTTCTGAAGTCATTGAGTAACAAATCTTTCCATTAAAACTTTCTCTTTTATAATATTAGTATAGCACTGTGTAAGATTACAAAAAAGCTTTATGTCAATAGCTCCTTATCGATAGATTCGTGCTAGTTAAGCAGTTGTTCCTTGTATGATGTGGTGAAATCTGATTAGAAAGAAAGTTGGCCAAAGCGTAGGTGTCAAGAATTTTAAGTTGGTGGATTTACTTTTTTACATGCATCACTACGAACGCCTAGTTGTTTCAATTAGCATAAAGAAATCAAATATACTATACTGTACTTAGTCCGGTTAATATATCTAAATCTAGAATAAACCTAATTTACCTAAAAAATGTAGCATTATATGTTGTAATAATTAGAGACTGGATTATATGCAATCAAATATTTGTGTATACATTTGCAAAATAGGCCTATATAGATAATAATATAATCTATGAAGAAGTCATAGATTATATTATTATACCAAGTATCTTTGGCCAAAAATATTGTGTTGATTCACAATACATATTCGCAATTTGTTGCAATATTTCAGGGCAGGATAGGTATCCGGCTAAACTGATTAATCGAATGGCTCTTCGAGTGCACTCACCATCGTAATCAAAATAACGATTTTAATAAATACGAAGATTTAATAAAGTTAGTGGATTGTTAACCGGGATTTTATTAAAAGTTCGTATATTTTTCGCGATATGTAAGCCTCGCAGTGGGTACAGCTAATATTTTTCTAGTAGTTACAGCCGACCAACAAGCACGTAGTTCACCTGATTGTAAATGAACAAAGTCATGGTGATCTAGCGTTTTGTGTACTCAAGGTGGATGGTTCGAATCCATTTAAAAATGTCAAATAATTGTTAGGAAAAAGTCTTTATTGTAGAAAACTTACTAATGTAAGTAAATTTTTAATGAAAATTAGTACTTACTACAAATTTCATCAAAAATATTCATGCATATTTAAGCGTTTTTGTTGCTTAAAATTCGGTCTCAGGTACTTAATAATGATTCTATCTTTAATTTTGTTTTAATGTAGTGGTAATTAATAATGTAATTATGTATTTGAAATAGGTACATCTCTATTACGTATACATACATCAAACCATGCATTGGCGCTAATGTGTCACACACTTAAATTATAAATAGATAAAAGTTTTAAGTTTATATGGCAATTAGTAAACTATAATTATCTTTGAAAATCCAGCAACCAGGTGATACCTACTGGCCACGAAAATCGAAAGTGGTTTGATCAACAAATTGAAATGTTTACTCAATATTGCACAAATAAAATAAAAATTTCTACTTGAGTGAATTCGTATTTAGTACCTACTTAAAGTTTTTGTTTATGTTCACTATGCGGTACATAATTAAATCGATTTTTTTGCCATTAGTAAGACTATGTAAGACGATCTTACCACTTCAAGAGAACATGGCTAGACATTTTCATCGTCAAAAGACAAAAAAACCTGTGTAGATTATTATTAACTTTAAATTAAAAAAAAAATAGTAGTAGTAGGTAGTTTATTAGAATATATTTTACCAAATTCAGATTTCAATTTTTACCTCATACCTTACAACTAATTAAAGGAAAATAGTTTGATAGGTAGTGGTTTTTTTTTTCGTGAAAACGGAATTTTTATTTTATTTTCTTCTGACCGTGGCAACTATTAAAAGTTAAATTTATATTTTAAACTCAAAACCGCTATTCGTGAAGCTTGTAATTTTTAATGATGCCTTTAATAAGCTATTAAGATATAAAACTAAGACTACTTGCCACATCATAAAATTGTGCAAAACGCCTTAAATAATATTAAAAGCGTCCATAACTGTAAGACCACAGCTTAGTACCTGAGTATTAAGTAGTAAACTGTTCAGCCATCTTATACCGTTTATGCAATATAAAGATTGCATTGCTAATTAATGGAGAAAATAAAGTTTTTCATGGTTTGCGATGTTAATAGTTTTAATACGATTTTTACTTCAAACACATTTCAAGATAACACTAGAAAATAAATATTCATAATAATAAAAATATAGTTTTGACTTTCTCTAATGTTAATCGAACTTAGACACGACGGCGATAAAAACTGCACTATTTTATTTCATAACAAATCGTACACACGTCACTCGTTCCCCATTCAGAAATTGCAACGATACGCACCCGAATCTGTTCTTTACGGTACCAAATTTCTTGGCTTTCCACACCAAACACTTACTCCAAAATAACTTTTAAACGCGGGATCCAGTAATGAATCAAAGATTTTATCTATGGTAATTAAAAATCATCTCGTTAGCTTCTGTCAAACAAAAAAAGATACGCTCCAGTACGTTTGATGCCTGCATGCTTTTGTTTATACTGAGGAAAATATTTTTGGCATAGTACTGAGAGTCGTTATGAAGTTTTTCCAGTGGAACTTTGGGTTTTTATAGCATCATTTAAAATTTGGCAAGCTTCCAAGCTGATTCTAGCTTGTCTTTATAATAATATGCAGAGTGTTTCATATTCCATCTTGTAAAATTATTTTAATATCTGTTGAGATTATTTTTTGTTAACAATGAACTCGTTCACCACGAAACATGGTTCATCATTATAAACATGTGATAAAACGGTTTGTTTTATTGGTACAAGCTATAATCACATTTAAAGTCGTTCGCTTTTTACAGATTTTTTAAAGAAAATGTAATGTATTTTTTTAAACTAGATTGTGTATGTTTCTTTACTTTAAACATATACCTGTTAGGTTGGTATGCTGTTACACAGAAACCTGGTGTATCTTGTATCTGTAATAAGTACAAACTTATTGTACTTTAAGAAAAACGAGCGAGCCTTACAGTAGTCGCAAATGATGTGTAACATTTGACATCTCACCTTAGTAATTAAAAGAGATCTTAGAATTTAATACAATATTTTTTTCAGCAGTGACAGAAATTAACCTGAAAATTTAAAAATTTAATAAAGCTAAATACTGAAATATTTTATTCGTAAAATCAGAAAAAAAGATTAATTTCATAAAAGATTTTGTCTAAGCAGTGACAGATATTAACGTAAAAAATTAAAAAATCGAATAGCGCGCTCTTTCGCGACTTCCTGTTACACACTTCCGTCCCATTTCACGAAATCACTCCCACAAATTGCAGGAAAGCGGGAGGAAAGTAAAATAATTTTATATCGCTACCGATAAAAAATACCGATTCTATTTTAGACATTGAGCTTCATAGTTATGTTGATATACCAACACGAGCCTCTGCTCACTGAACAGTGTTATTTATAATTGACAATAATTGCTACAAGATAAAGATTCTGTCATGGAAGCCGACAAAGCGCATCGACAACATAATATATCAAACCACGTCGCCCGAGTAGGGCAAGCAATCCCGATTTCATGTCGGGCTTTACATAAATAGAACGATGACCTCATGACTCCTCCCTTTAACTCAACATTGAATCCTACAATAAACCTAGAAATATTATTATTTATTATGAGGACCTCAAAAATTCAAACATACTGTATATTTAACGATGATCACGTGATAACAGCTGTGTATGAAATACTTATAGCTATGTCTCAAGTAACATTACTTACATTCAGTTAGATAGAATATTTCGTGGCAGTGTGTCAGGATTCTGCGTGATTTTAAAGATAATTTTCATGTTTTCCTTTTGAAGGTCGTTTTTGTAACAAAAGTTTAATTTTAGCTATTTCGCGAGTGAAAAGTTTTTCCTTTTAAGAAAAAACTCTTGTAGTGTATTTAAACATGCGAAAGACTTTTAAGAGGGTAACAACCTTTATAAAACAATGTATTATCAGTCATAATATTACCTGTATAAGCAATATTTTTGTTTGATTGTAGGACGAAAATCGATCGTTAGTGGAGAGACTTATAAAGTACAAAGCTAAAGATGCTGATAAAATGAATGAAGAGAATGAACATTTCCTCAAGTGAGTATTGTTTCTTTTTTGTTCCGAAATTTATACCCTATTTACGGCATGTTTTATTTCAGTATGTAAGGTTGTGTTTTTTATTATATTTCGTTCTTAATTAAATGGCACCATATTCACATATAGAAGGCGACAGTTTTTCTGTCAAAAATAATTGGTTAAACAAAATGTTTATTTATTATTGGGGCATTTGGTCGATGTTCATGAATTTTAAATGTATTTAATGCCTGTGAGTATCATAGTTGCGATGAAGTTTTCAAGTGAATGTCGCTGCTACCATAGATTCGATGTGCACTGCACTGTAGAATATTTGACACGCATAAACCGATACGTTTGTACACATTTCCAGTATTATGTGATAATTTTAAGTATTTTACTGATTTATGCGTGACAAATAAGTAGTTAATGCACATTATTAATGTTATTTTGTGTTTTTAATGTGTATTTTTATTTGGCAAGTATTGTTACTAGAGTGGGATATGTGTGTGCCGCGAGGCTTAGATGGCTTGCATAAGTACCCCAAATATTTTTGTTTTTGCTTCTTTTTGTCTAATTTCTTCAACAGGTCAAGCAACCCTACCGCGTTTTTCATCAACACGTTTGGTAGAGTTAGTTTCGGGTGAGTTTGACATAATGTGAATGATGATGTGGTGGTTTGAAGGCATTGTGGCGTTCATTATTGAACATATCTCTTCATAAAAATGGCCCATATATTTATGTCTTAACTGCACTCTGAAACTGACTCATAATTTCATTTTCTTTCTTGGTTGTAAAATTGATTGAAGACTTTGTCATACCTACCTATTCCTTTACTGTAACATTCGTAATACTTCATATAAACTTATGTCGCATCCAGTCTCAAGTTATGTATGAATCTTCTGTCATTATGTTCGGTGTTCGTCGACATCAATCAAAGTAACAAAAAATCATACGTAAATATTATTTACGTCATATTATTTACCTATATACTAAATTCCATTTGACTATGTGTGCATGTTCTCAGTTTGCGACGTTAAATCCTAGAGAATTTTCATTACACATCCAATAACGTTGTATTCGTTCTATAAATATAGCACGCAAGGTTAGTTCTTGTATTTAAAGTTATTCTCAAAACGTTCGATACGTTTTTTTTTTATTCTAGCATACGTCACTGGAAGAATCAACGAATTTTGAAGTAATACATCCATTCATGTCACAGATATTTATTTCAGATCTATATTGTTTTTCAATTACCACGTTATTGTGTATACGACAATGATTTTAAACAATCTCTAATGTTACAAAATGGCCCTTATCAATGGAGATCTACTACTGATAGTAACATATAACATTAGAATAGAAAAAACAAAAAAAAAGTCAATGAAATGATGTCCTGCATTGATGTATTAATAACAATATACTTACACGTTTTTTTGTGAACGAGTACGCACGTTTGTGTATTTACAGTTTTATAGCACCTTTGAAGTAACTATGTTTATTTGAATTTCAACCGCTCACTTTTATATCTGTGATTTTAATTTTATCGACTCACATTACATTTGATCTTTAAATGTATCTATTTTGTAATATTTATTCCCACGTCAATCAAATATAAATAGAGTGTGATTACTACCGTCTAACAAAATAATATTTCAGGTGGGACAGTTTTATTTTGAGTGGATTATGCATTTTTGCATGAGCGTTTTTGGATTGAGCACTGATGTTATGTATTTTGGTAGCATTTTGTTATTTAATTTTCTGTGTGAATATTCTTTTTAAGCATTAAATTAACCCGAAATTTTTGGCATGTTATTGAAGTGTGTAGACAGTAATTATTGCGTTCATTTTTTATTTTAGATATCATTTGCAAAATAACAAGAATAAAACCGTTATATTTTAATATATTCATTACGTAAAGTAAATTTAATGTTCCATCTTAGTGTCAAACTTATCTTGTGATTATTGTCTACGCACCTCAATAAGCTAAGGTTGTTGAACAAATTATGAGTTCTAGTCAAATGCTTTGGACGCAAAAGGCTAAAACTAATGTACATACAGTAATTGACGATTGTTATTTTCTGCATGTCAGTTTTAAACATTGGTTGGGCAAAATTGTAGGTTATATAAATAAACTGGAATGTATAGAAAAGCTCTTGAAAATGGCTTCGCGGAGGAAAAAGGACAAAGTGGTAATAACAGTCACAAAAAAAGATATTTGGAAATTCGTCTTATGTGAGTTGAAATTATTTTCTTCCAGAAAGAAAAGTGATAAGGTGCGGAAAGAACTCGAAGAAGCGGCTAGGGAAAGTGGGAGCCGGAGTAGTGGTTCAGGCAGTTCCGAAGACAAGATATTAGAAGCGATGCCTTTTTATGCAACTGTTTTACCTAATAAGGTTGCATTAAGATTCGTAAGTTTCACATATTCCGTGATTTATTTTAGAACACAAATTCATTGTTCTCTCGTCTAAATATTAGTTTAAAAAAATATATTTGAAAAATTCTTCAACACGCAATATTTTCCTTGTTATTACGTAAACTTGTTTTATTATCGACTTCACTCACCCTGGCACTTATTCGAAGAAGCCGTGGCAAAAACCATTTCAAACGGTATGCTTTTAAATTTGAATATTTAGTATAGTTTTATGACTGGAGCTGTTTACGTTTCGCTGAAAGTGTTCATACATAAGTAGGTACAGGATTTTTTTTTTAATCTAGACCATTTCTTCTGTTACCATTAACATTGAAGTACCATTAACATCCAAACTCTTTGCTGCTCTTTCTAATTCTTTTTTAAAGCTTATTAGCAATGTGGGTTGCACATTAGGTACTACTAGTATTATTATTAACCCCTTGTGCTAAGCTTAGATGCTTGTGTTACGAGTGGGTTCACGTCGATAATGTAATGGGTGGGATTCGAACCCGATTGCAAGTCCGACTCCCTAGCCATTAGACTGCCGCCGCTTCAAAATTTTGTTAATATTTTATTAATAGTTTTTTTTTGTCAGAGACTGTTAACCTACTTCCAGTTTATCATTATTGAATTGTACCAGTTTTCTTGTTCATATCAAATTAAGATTTTTATTTGTGCTCTAGGATGCTCACGATGGGGAGGTCAATGCTGTTAAATGGAGTCCAACGGACAGAATAGTTGCGACGGGTGGTGCCGACAGAAAAGTCAAATTGTGGGATGTTACTAAATGTAAGTAATCCGCATTATGTCCATCTATCGGTATCCATTGTAACTTTCTTCTTAGTAATGTAAATTTTTTTTTTCAATATTTTCACGGTAGTAGCAAGTCTACCTAGTAGCAAGAATGCCGATTTACTGCTACTATAGATTTTCCAGTATTCATGAAGTTATAAGCTTCCAAGATGTCGCCAGCTGCTTTCCAGCCGTCGCCTACCAAGGCGATAGCTATAAATATTTTACTCCTAAATAATCAAAACCAGTTGTTGTTATCTTTGTTGCTGACGTCTTTGCTGGTTATAGCCTACTACGGAGCACCCTTATCGTGTAACCGCTTAATTGTTTCTTCAATTCTAATCCTGTCTAGATTTTAAGCTTGTATAATATCCGGTTAGGTGGGATAAACTTGGAGCTAACTGTAGCAGTCCATGTAAAAGTAACGAAGTGGCGTGAGAATGTCTGTTGTATTAAATTAGTTTTCATTTGTTCTTAGTATATCTGTTGTATAACTCCATTTTTATATTTGTGCTAATTTCGCTTATTTACTGAAAATACTGTAAATAGATTTATTAAAATCAATCGCCTATAATTATTCTTCAGGCAACGCCTCACAATCTATACTTATGGAGGTAAAATAACTAGCTAAAAGTTTTCAAGCGGCAACGGTAGCCTAATTAATGGCTCTAGGGCTTTGGACTTGTGATCATGAAGTAGCCGAATCGAATCCCACTCATTGCACTTCCAACGTGAACCCACTCCTAATAAGCATTTAGTTTAGCACGAGGGGCTAACAAAAATATCTGCTAGTAATGTGCGACCAACATCATACAAAGTATTCTTGATCTAAAGCTTGGTAGTTATATTGATAAGTTTTTTTTTCAACAGCAGTGTTGTTTTTCCAGGTATTGTCGAAAGCAGGGGTACGTTAGTGGGCTCAAACGCGGGCGTCATGTCAGTAGACTTCGATGCGACAGGAGCGTACATCGTAGGAGCTTCCAATGACTTCGCGAGTCGCGTGTGGACAGTCGCCGACCAGAGATTAAGGGTATGTAGACTATTACATCTGCTACCATTTATATCATAAACTAAAATATTATGGTAATATTTCTTGTATAGCCTGGGGCCTTAGTCCCAGAATAGCATTGCGCACTTGTCGACTCATATGCATTGATAAGGCGTGTCTGTATTTTTATCACTTGAGGCGTACTCGTATGTAATAGTCATTTATTTAAATCATGTATTGTATCTTCCCTTCGAACTTTTTATCCATTATAATAGGATTAACGGCAATTTGTTATTCAATATTGATTGAAGAATTGTGAACACTCTCATTTTATCTACATAATAAGAATGGTGCCTATTCGTCTTTATTCATTAAGATAAAATTAAAGAAGTTTTTGAAATATTAAAAAGATTTTTGTATGGCAATCGTTAAAAAATATAGATATTGGGCGCTTAAATGCTTCGATGACTGCATTTGTGATAAAATCTTTCAACAGAAAAATCGTTGTTGGTGGCTGAGAGCGGGAAATAATTTACTAGGTAGGTATGTAAAGCGGCAAGTGTTTCATGACTTGGTCTTCTATTTGTTCGTGTGCACATGGAGTATTTATAACTTGCATTGGTTATTTACTTTACCAGTTATGAATAATATTATCGATATCATCCGCTCACTGGTTATACCTTTCAAAATAATTTGAATTTCCAATCATTATTTATTTACTGTCTCGCGAGTGGCGCGCCTAAGATTTGATCTCAAACACTATATCGCAAATCATATTAGCTATGCGGTTACACGTGGGTGTTGCTGTGTAAACGACCAAGAGGCAATAATAGTATCCGTCAGTTCGGACATTATTATTGTGGTCGGGAGGCGGGGTCACGAACACGATCGTCTATTAGCGGATTGTTAGCGCGCGTCTGCGCTTCGTGATCCCACTTTGATCACTTCCGACATTTCACGCGAGTACCAACTCATCCGATCTCAATATGAATTATGTACATTATAAATACTATGATTTAAATCTATCAAAATAGACGCTTATGATGTCTAGATATTTGATTTAAAACTCTCTGTCCTAATTGTAATTAAACTTAAGATTTATCAGTGCTCGAGCTCTGGACAGCTAATAAGTCTTCTGCTCTCTTGGAAATAATTGTTACTATTTATAAAACCAGCAAAACAAAGATTGGAGAGTACTACTTAAAAACTATTTTAAATAAGTAGTAATAAACTTGAACACCAAATTTGTAAAAATAGGTTAATTTAATTTGTCTATGTAACTATTCCTTTATATTTTTGTTATGAAAGAGCGGAGTCTCCTATCAAAGGCATCACTTGCTTAAAGAGAAAAAGGGAGGCTCCAATCGCAAACTGTATGAGAATGAATTGTTGTATAAATAAAAGATTTATTATTATTACTTATTCTGTTAGAAACAATTTTCATCGCGGAAACATTTATATTTTGTATTTATAAGTCTCTCGTAATATCCTGTACAGATGGGAGGGAAATGTCAAATTACGTGGCTGCATAGTAATTTTATTTGATTGCATTGGCTTGCTATGATAGCTTTACTAAGCTCCATAACATATCGATTTACATATCATTGATTCAAATCATACTACATCTTGTGTATTTGAATAAAACGGTTTACGTAAATTATTGTTAAAGTAAATATTGGCCGTGTTATAATAACAAGGGATTCAATAAGTTTAACAAATGCCATTCGCGTACCGCCCACCTCGGCGGATATTTCGCGTTCTCTCATCGAAGATCCTCGTACAAACATACAATCAGGACCTCAACGTCAACAAATTGGAGAGCACGCCTACTCATTTACTGACCGCGAATAAAAACAGTTGCTGGAAGTTCTTACGATATGTTAATAGAAACCTATCGATAAAATACTGTGGTCGATGTAGTTTATCGATAACTTTTATAAATGCAATTATAAACCCATACACACTTATTAGTTATATTATTCCAAAATATTAAAATACGGTACATTTATAGCTATTAACTATGATTTATAATTAATAACCTTCTCCTATGTAATTATTTTCAATATAAGTAATTAAAATTGAAAGTTTGTTTTTCGAAACCGTTGTCTCTTCTAGAAATCGGAATCATTTCGTTTATTTGAACTATCTTTGTTTGTTTTCATATTGAGAAAGCCTCTGCGTGATCACAGTCTCGCTGAATCCCGATGCAAATAATACACAAATTGCGCATCGAATGTCCATAACCGGCGCCGACCAATAGCCGTATAATGAGTCCAAATCGATTGTGCTTCGTGAATCCACCGCATGTTCCCTTATCTCTAGCATCTTGAGATTTACGATCTGTTAACAGATTATTCTTTCCATAATAGTTGCCAATATAGCTTTTTTATGAACACTTGTTTCTCAAAATTGCGTTTTCCCTTAAATGGAGGCTTTGTCAGCGGAGAAATCGACACGTCCCTATTTATTGATTCAAGTAAACCTCATTTTAGAGGACATCGTAAATATTTACAAATTTGGATTTGTGCTGAAGGAAATTTAATATTTCTTGGGCAGTTAATTCCTTCTTGCAATAATTGTTTGAGTTATTTCATGTCATAAAGATTTTTATAAAGCTTGTCAAAGTAAGACGGTAAAAAATAGTTTTTTACGTGTTAATGTTATTTTGAAATTTCTAATGTTATGGACGCATAAACCTTCCGTTATTGCTTACTATATAGGGATTTGTTATCATGTTAGACTCTAACAAAGTAAAGATAAATCGGCTAATGATTCCTCTAACAGTTAGAGGAATCATTAGCCGATTTATCTTTACCTTTACTTTAAATGTATAACAAAAAATAGATTTTTTATTATATAGGTTTAAAATTTGTTTCACATCATACTAATATTATAAAGGCCAAAGTTTGTGAGTGTATATATGTTTGTTACCTCTTTACTCTCAAATAGATCGACCAATTTTCATGAAATTTAGCATGGAGGTAGATGGCACCATTTTTAACACAGGCTACTTTTTATCCCGGAAAAAATTAAATTATCTGATAAACCGCGGGAAGTACAGCAGGACTCAGCTAGTAGTTAATTATTACGAATTCTATATTGGTTGTTTTTACAAATATCTATGTATCTTGTAGAGAATCTTTAATCGTATTGTATGCAATTGTGCAAAGCTATAAAAGTAAACCGAAGAAAATCTCAATCCTGATAGTAAAAGAAGATGAAAGGTAACCTTTGTCAACGTTACTTTCCATTCCGAATGAAAGTGTCCTAGTTAGTAATAAAAAGATTCTGATTTCTGGCTTACAAAGGTCTGTTCATCAATCCAGTTCAGATAATTATTGTTACCTAACTATCTTTGTTCACTGGTTTGTTTACATTTCTCTTTCATTATCCACAAAAAATGATATTTGATAACTTTGCTTCGGCAACAACTGTTTTGTTATATTTTGTGAAATTGTACTAGGTACTATCTATGATGTTTTTATTTTAGTGGCAGTCACCACTATCTTGATGCATTCAGTTTATCAAGACACTACTTACATTGTTTTCTGAAATAGATATTATCTATGTTCATTTTTGGCAAAATTCGTGTAAGAAATGGTTTAAAAAAAACTCTCAATTTATATTGAAAATCTTGAAGATTGGAAGTTATCATTAACGAACAAATATGGACAGAATACCACCGCGATGTTCGATGTTAAACTAAAACTAAATTGCATAAAGTAGGAACACTTAAATACAAACAACGACATGTGGGACACCTTACTTTACTCCGGCATTTCTACCTTACTAATATAGAGGTAATAAAATAAACGATAAACGTAAAACATGACATTGCTTTAGTTGAACGCATGAAATTTACATAAATATAATTGTGTATTTACCTTGCTCGCACCTATGTAAGAAAATAAGAAAGACACATCTTAATAAATTAATTATCAGAATAAAATAATGTTTAGTTGTCCCTGCGTCCGTTTACTCAAGAAATAAATAATGCATCTTATATTCCTTTTCAAAATCCTAAGCATATCATATTTATACCACTGCGCAGTTTTTTCATGATCTACATTTGTTATCCATTTTATGGTCGTTGCGCTCTTTAAGTTTCCAACGTGACTCATTTATTGTAATACTTAATCAGATTACATATTTCATGAGAAGCGAGCCGTCTCGGCAATATTTCATTTGTGTCGCGATGCCGAGCGCGAGATAAAATCTTCAACTATTCGCTCAATAAGTAGGATCGGAACAAGATACAAAAGATGCCGATATTGATCGAGTACGAGCTCTTCCCTATACCAAAGCGTTCCAAGGACGTTCCTTATAAAGACATGGCAATGTTTAATATATTTGTTGACTGTTGGACTTGTCCCATGACCGATGTTCGCTAGTCGATTGTTCAGGCTGTTTTTTTCTCTCATCCGTGGTTCGCGATTCCGGTGGCCACCGTCGATTCCCTTTTATGAATATTTCATATTATTGTAAACGACTTTATCTTCAACACAATGTTGCATTCAATATTAGAATTTTATAGTTCTACGAAAATGTCTGTCGACTGCTGTAAAGTTGTGACTGCCCTCCGCTTTTACAAGATTTGCATCTTATTTTTTTATAGCTATAAAACTTCAATTGAAAACGGGTTACACTTTTATATCCTTATTCAAGCATTCTAACTTGCTTATTTCTAGTAAATTGTGAGAAATATGTAGGTAACCATATTCTCTGTAATAAATACTTGCGTATTGCGCGAAGCTGCTCCTTTTAACAGCATTCATTAGCACTGGTTTGACGAGGATACTTATTGTAGATGTATCACAAACTGTGTCTACTACTTGTCAAACTACTTTGCCTTGCATTTCTTTGATTACACATAAAATTGTATCTAGACATTGAAACCGGAGGTTTGTATTGAGAATAGAAATTGAGTCTATGCCTTTCGGTTTACTTTATCCACATACATACCTACTCTAATAATTCTTTTAAACTATATTTTAGTTTTCTCTCTCTTCTTTTCTTGTCTCTTCATTCTGATTATGATTTTAGAATCTCCAAATAAATCTGATCTTTCTTATACTTACATCACTTAAGTAACAAAAACATCAACATCTGTATTGCTTACGGTAGTTACCTTATTAGGAATATAAGATATTCATTTTATGCTTTTTCATTAGGAATGCAACATCGTTGCGTTTAAAATAGGGATTTTTATTTAAAAATATGCAGCTGCTCTTGCGGCACACTCAAACAAGCTTAATTTTTTCATTTATTTTATTTCTTTTTAACATGTCTCTAATCTAAATCTAGAAAGAAGGCTTGTGGGGACAAATTCTTTGTTGCTGGGCTACTAATGGCTGCGCTTAGTTGACTCAAGTCGGCACGCGACACAGGACACGTGCCGTCGCGCGCGCCGATCGTATCTCGCGCACGAACGACCGCGCCGTGCCCCTTCACACGTGATGGTGCCAAGAACTTAACTTAAAGATCCCATCTCATTGATGTGCGCAATTTTGAGAGTAACTGGCCAAATACACGTACACGGTATACCGCTTTTTATTGCCAGTTTTTTTGCATTGCATTCATAATTGTAGACTTGCCAAAACTGGATCTGCCACACCGATTTATGTGTAATCGGACTGGAACATCTTCTTGTTGTAAGTAAAAATAAAATTCGCATTTTATTTGAAATAGGCATTGATTTTCTTTAGTTTATTAACTAGTATTCAGCTCGATCTCGGCTCGGTCGAAAAGGTCTCTATGAGGTATACTAATATAAATAAAACGAGGTAGTATTTTGGAAAATTTATTTTAAGTAATGACAATTTGGACGGATGAAACAAGGTAAAATGTTGTTTAATTAAAATATCATAACAACATTTTGTTACATTGACATCTCATTATTAAGGCACTAGTAGATATCATAATAAAATACTTTCAGTTTACATGGAATAGCACATAGTGTAAGTCGTAAGCTTTCGTTTGTTTAGGTAGGTATTTCATTTATATTAAATTTTTATTAAATAGTATTAAATTCAATCATAAATTACGTAAAAAAGAAACTATGCTAAATTAAATAAATTACGATGTCGGGACGGCCGTCAATCCATCGTCTCTTGACTTAGGTCGCACGTTCGGTTATATACTTAAAAGGTACTGAAATGTTACTTTTTACTTATCACTACATATCATTAAAATCAGGCTTATGCTACTTTTAAAAAAAATATGGTACAGTACGTTATCGGACTTCCTCGAATGGATGTCCGAGCGTAAAGTGAACGAATGAGCGACGTGATCTTGATAACGACTCACGGCCGCGGTCCCGCCGACGACGCCGGAGACGGGGACAAGCGAGCGATCTCATACACTCGACACACTCAACAAACGGTCACACTGCGCGCCGCACTCGCATCCGTCCACATTCGCGCACGCTCTTGTGATCGTCCCCGCCTCTGTGTCGCGCGCCCCCGCACCACTTCGCCACCTCGCCCATGCGTGCAGTGTGCTGTGGAAGCGTTCGGACACTAACCATTAAATAACCGCTATCGCTGTCCTGCGCTCTATGGAAGACGTGACGCCATGCGGATTTGTCGTCTTCACAAGCCAGAACTCGACGGGGGTTTTTAAACTAACGAAATATACTACTATTGCGGACGCTGATCACGTCAACACACCTACTGATACTTAGAAGTGCCTCTGGTGCGCACGAGAAAAACTGGCATCATAAACTTTGCAAAGAGCGGAAGGCGCGTTAGGTCCTGGAAGCAACTCAGCGGCTTTAGCAGCGGCACGTCGTCGCTGCCAACTGCAGGTCCATGCTGCCAGTACGACTAGTTGCGCTGCTAGGAAAGCTGCTGCCGCAAGCATGGCACCTGCTGCGTTCACGCATGTGACTTCGGTCTCCCTGACGTACACAGAGTCTTCAGTGACATTCTTGGCTCGTTGTTTGTCAAATCCGAATTTATCCGTGATCTGAATAGTTTGCACGAGGAGCATATCGTCGGTGGGCGCTGCAGGGGTGGAACGCCTCTTCCTACGTCCGTAAGACATGACGGAGCGGAGATCGTTCGGGCCGCCGTCGCACTGCACCGGTTCACAAGTAGGCATACAGGGAGTCACCAAGGCACGGAATTGAACGACTTCCGAAGATGGGAACTTGAAAGCATCGAAGTTAGACAACAGCATCTGTAAAGTTGAAAAAAAAGCTCATTAATTATCTCTTCTTAAAGCTTTCTATTGAGCGTTATACGAATCGGAAGGGTTTTTATTGCCGACTTCATTACAATAAAACTACTGCATGACAATGACATGCCATTAATAAACGAGTACCACTTAATTAGAGTGAATAATGTATCTTTATCTGATATACTAATTATAACTCTATATAAAAAGTGTAACATGTCATACAACACAATGGCCGTCCATATCAAATGAATATGATATGAAGACTCAATTTGTACCGTTGTTTGAAACTTACTTTTTGTAATGAACGCGCTGTAGTTATTATTACCGTATGCAACAATTGTAAGGCAATATTATCTTTACATTAAGTTGGCTATTAAATAATGTTTACTACTAAATCAAGCAAAAATTCGTTCGTACTCGTCTTACGTATAAATGTAAGTTTTTCCTTACCTTTCCACTGTTAGCTGATTTGAACAAGGGTCCCATGATGAAGTGTTCTGTAGGACAACCATGGCTGTCAATGAGGGTGATTTCGCTGGAGTCGACGCCGTCCATGGCAACAAGCTCGCGTACAAAGATTTCGAACGGTGAGTTGGGATCCATGATCTCAAATCGCAGAGCCTAAACAAATAAATTTGAAAGGTTATTTATCAGTAATTCTCGATAATAAAGAAAAAACAAAAAGGAAAAAATCGTAATTACCAGGGGATCTCCGACTTCAGCAGATACAATGGTATCGTCTCCATTCCTGTCTGTGATTCTCATGGCTACGTTGGGAGAGTCGACAATAACCTCCTCTGAGATACCAGTCTTGATGTCTCCGTGGATACCCAGGTCAACTTCGTTGGCGACAGTCTTGTTTGTCAAATCGTACTGGCAAGTCACAGCCAGACCAAGATCAGAAGAAGTGACTATAGTATCGTGATGCTGAATAACGACATCATTCAAATATCTGGAAATAAAATATAAACATGTATGACGCATTCTTTATTTCAAATAAAACTTGAATGTTGGTGCTAAACGTTCATTACCTGCCAAGTCCGTTTTGTTTAACGTTACACTCAAGATTGTTATATCCCATGTGCAATTCGAATTCGAGACTCTGCTTAACATCGAAGACGCAAGAGTTGGGACTGCCCTTAGCGTAGATTTTGCCGTCGAACAACTTGGATGTTTGAATCTTGGCTACCATATCTCCAGCACGGCAGTCAATGGACACGTTGTAACAAGAAGACAATTCATAGGTAGCAGCTTCAGGTACTTCCAAGTAAGGATCCTTAAAGATAAAACCACTGTTACATATTTTCTTATAAATAATATTAGATGTTAAATAAATGATCTCTAGTTAAATTTCATACCTGAATATCAGCAAGTGTGGCTCTAGAGTGATGCGACAAACGGCAAACGTGGTCACCGGTGTCGCCATGATCGTATGAGTGGCAACGGAAAGGCGAGTTTAAGCAAAGTTCGCGACATTCTTCTACTGTCTGAACATCTTGGTATACAGAGTCGACTGTTTTCAATATACGACCACCCATTTTTTTGAACTCACAAAGCTTCGTGGGTTCCTCCACGCAGTTATTTTCTAAATAATCGGTGTCTGCGGAGAAAATAATGACATTGAAGATTGCACTTATTTTAACTTAAAAAAATGTAAAAGACCAGTGATGGACTTTACCTTCGTTCGGTTGGAAAAAGCTGGTTCCCGCCAGTGTGATACGGTCCATGTTCGACAGCACGCACTCTCCAGTTTTATTGTTGTAGTTCGCCGATCTGCAACAAAGTTTCACGCGGTTTAACAGCAGCTACGTTTTTGTAAGCTTTTTTATTGTGTGAATTTTCCCAAGTAGTTAACCGCATGCATAGTGCGAATGATGCTATTTCGCTTGCACCGTTTAATTGTCAATTATCTATAATGATGAGTATGGTAATTAATAATTTCAATTACACTTGTTTACGATTAATGCATTGTTGACACGATGACCTGGACGTAAGTTTCTATTTCTCGAGACTATCTAGGTACTTGAGACTGGTTTTATGTGGCGCATGATTCACAGTGCATACTGTTAGAACATGACATGGAAAATTGATTCTAATCATGCTTAATTTAACAAAATGCTTATGGAGAACAAAATCATGTACATGACAATTTTTTGGAAATAGTATTCAAAACGTCTTTGTTGATTACCTATACATTCATTCTGCTAGTCCAAACAAATTAATTTAAGATTTTTGATAGTAAGAACAAAATTAAAATTGATTAGGATCTGACTTTTCAAGCCATTTTGCAACATAATAATTTGATCAGCGAAGTTCGTGTCGACTGTTCTCTCAATTAAACGATTCAGTTACAAAGTTACTCTTACTTTCCACGTTTAAACGAGTCGTCATAATAACTTCATATTCAATGAGGTCTTTTGTTTGCAATGTTTGCATATCTCTGTAGTAGTCTAACAACAATATGAGCTCATCCGCTGAATTAATTTTACATAATGCAACTCAATAGAAATAGCATAACTTAATTCAACTATTTTTAAACCGCTTTAACTATTGTTGCTCGATGCCAGTTTCCATTAGTTCAATTTTGATCGTAAATAATGTATTTGATAAATTTATCCGCAATTAATACGAAGTCGCGTTTATTAACACTGTGTTTGTATAAAACTGTGACGTTTCAATGTATAATGTTACTCTGTGTAGTGACCACCCGTATAATATTATCTTGTTCATCTAACTCAATATTTTCTCTTGATGTACAATCGAACCCGATCAGATGACCCTTGCGCTAACCTGTGCGATTTTCACATGAGATGAGCGCATTTCTTTGTTGTGCGCACCATGAGAACTTTCTGTTTCGTTCCTCGTAGGTACGGAACCTATTTATTAAAGCTTAAGAAACTGATACTTATGAAATTTATTTAATGGAGATTGTCTTTATCGCGTTTAACGGTGTGTACGTCAAGGAGATATTAATTTTGTTGCTATCTATCTTTTAAGATGATTGCGAATGTCCCGCTACCGGTAGCTGTTGTTCATTTAACCGTACGGTTGCTCGGATGCGTCTGCCTCATTGCGTCATAATTACGCTTACTACCTGCAATTTGTTCAACTGTAACATACTCATGTGGTCAGTTAAATCAAAATTTGTTTCTATTCCTCTTAATTTTGTTATGTATATATATACTACAAGCCTTCATGTGGAATTAGATACCAACAGACCATTTTATAAATAATTGCTATTTTTTTAAACGTATTATGTTATCTAATATTTAATTAACGACAAACTCTAATCATAGCCATAAGTAACAAAACGTATCTATTTTGTAAGTAATAGTCGTACATTAAAAACGTCTTTGGTGGTCGGTTCAATAAAAAAAATAATACCTATGTAATTTATTGATAGTCAATAATTTCGATTGCGTCTAATTTGTACCCTTACATTTTTAATGTTAAGCGTGACTAAATAAAAACTAGAACATCCGCTATTATTTATTTAATTACTGTAACGATTTGGTAAACATCTATTTGTATAAACAAAGTACAACGACCTCATTGGCACCGTGTTTGAGCACTTAGCTTTCTGCACACTTACTTCATATTTGTAGGGCGTATAAATATTGATTATAAGTGGGTTTTGCGCATACCTAGAGTAAATTTTGAACATCGTTTTTTTTTTTGCAAATGTGAAAGGAGCCTTGCTGGTATCAACGTTAATTATTTAAGTAAAGAAAAGACTCGAAGGGGAAAACAATATGTGCCTTATCGGTTATTGTATCGTGGAAGTAGGAAGCGATAGGGCAGGCCGCTCCCACACCGCGCGGCACTCTGCCCGCCACGTCCGGGGAATATTTGCCAAATGTCGTGACTGTCGACGATCGCGATGCGCGCCGCCCGGGGTGCGCCCGCGCCGCCCGTTCGCCTCAATGGAGATACGACGATTTGTATCCAACGGTACACGTGTCGAACTAAGCCTGACTACGTAAAATCCAGCATTTAATTCTCTAATCGCTGTCTAACCCCAACCCTAGTTAAGAATTCCGAGATGATGGCGTGAAGTCGTGGAATTTATTGCTGCTGGATTTCTATGATAAACAAACTTATAGAATAGTGTTAATACGAAGACAAGTAATAATTCAGCAACATTTTCGTAAAAGTCTTTCTACAGCAAAATACTATCCGAAACAAATCCAATAGTTTTCTTCTAAACTATGTCGAACAGTAGGTCACAGAGTTAGGTAAATTGTTAAGTTTTTATTGCACTTTCAGTAACGGTCCACAGAAATAGTTGTGAATAAAAAAAACTGTGTTAAGTGGCAATAATATAAACGCATTAAAGAAATGATGATCGGAGTTATAGATGTAACTGAAGCTTTCTACACGTAGAGAAGAAATGGTAACCGATTGTTAATACTCTTGGCCTATACTCGTCGACGCACGTAGTGCACGCGTTCAGAAGCAAATTAGCGCCACAATCCGCAAATCGTTACTGAGCAACGCAAGCTTGACCTGAACACGCCAACGGAAATACGTGTATCGAATGTGAGCGTCTGACGCAGTACACTATTTATGTTAATGATATCAAAAACCGTACAAGGAAATAAACACAATAGGACAGTCGTGTCTTGCTACATTAGACGCCTGAGACGTAGGCCGTTCAATTGGCCTCCCTGCTTTGTATATAATGCTCGTTTGTAGAATTCAGAAACGGAACGGCTACCAGGAAGAGGCTGTGACTTATCCACTGAACTGAGCCGCAAAGATGTACCGCGCAGCCCACCATCTATGGTAACTTGGTGAAGGCTGATTGACTTCGTTATCGGGCTTATCTATAAATTAGCTTATACCTACTTGTATGGATATCTAATGAGCCGGCTTTGATGATATATATTTGTTTGCTAACTATACGAGAAATTTTGTTGTGTTGACTCCATTCACTGCGGTTAAGGATGTATTTACATACATAACTGTCTTCGTTAGGCACAATGTTGAATCAGTCAACATATGATAGCATCTGATTGAAGGGAATAGAGTCATGGCCTTCTCCGTTTATTTTCACGTCTTGTTAGTGCAATTGTAATGTATAATCTCAACGTCTGTGACGCATTTATGTTCGGTTAATTTAAAACATGTAATTTAAGCATGGGGATGATATCTGTATTGATTATGAACTTTTGCATCTCCTTCTTTTTAACTAGTGCTTCTGTGGTTATTCTTGAGTAGTAATAGTATAACTCAAATGAATATGCATATTAAACATGCACTAGTTTTGTCAGGTACGTTTATATCAGAGCATAATGGTCTAGTAATCTGTAACGGATGACTACATCCTACGATAGAACTTTCCTATTTTCTTTGTAGATACAAATTTCCCGTTTTGCCAACCTAGTAATTCACTAATGTACATATATAGCTGTTCTTAACTCATAAATAATCCTAACTACTATTTTTATTATCACTTTAACTATTTTAGTTACAATAAACTTTGTTAGAAAACATGGTATCTTAAATTTCTTAAAATCTCTTGTGTAATTTTAATTGCATCAACAATTACGGTATGATGCCATCGGATCGTTAATTAACTCTTAGATTGCTGTTCGCTATTCGATGCATTAAAATATTTTCGCTCCATGTAAAGCTATTTTGTCTAGAATCACACACAATGAGATAATAAAAAATCATTAAGCCTTTAACTGTAATTGCTGGTTGTATTACTTTAAAGTTTGTTACAGAAGCATGATCGTTTAAATTAGTTTTTAGAACTCTGTAATGTTTAAATGCTTGTATTGTTTAACTCGTAATTTAAGGCATTATCATAAATAGCACTTAAATTGTTTGCGCTTATACTATTTTAAGTGTCTGTACAATCGCGCATAGGTCGTGTCGAGGGCAAGGAGCGCTCGCGGGTCATTCATGTTTCACTCCGCCCATACAACGCTCTACTTTGTAGTTTTCTTTAAAACCTTTAATTACGCTCGTAATTATAAGTGGAATGAACTCAGGAGAACACATTTTCTACAGTATTTGTTTCATTAAATATATTTGTCTAAGGATTGAAAACTTTAAGATATATTTTGATAGAACTACGGTATGTGTTTGTAGGTTCTGAATTCCTTCGATTTATATTGGTTAACGATATATTATTTCAGTATTATATTTATATATTTGAATTTAATTGTCCTTGTTGCAATTGACTTGTACGTTTTATGTTTTCCTCAATGTTATCGTGTGATAAAAAGACTTAATTTAAAAGTCATGAAGCCGATCTGGATTTGCCGCTTCTGTTAGGGGCATTATATTGAAACAACCTAATGAATATTCCATTCCAAGTACTCCATCAATAGCTTACAATTTAATAAAGATAATTATCCTCTTATTGCATTCCTACGAAACACGAAAATACATTAACAAATGATGACTCAGCCATTTCTATAAATTGAGTTTTGAGCAGGATCGTCTAGTGACTGCTACATGATAGTTATTTCAATAAATTCACCGCATCCTTCTATTGTGGTTTTGAGTTGTAACATAAATTACACGTCTGCGACAAAAATATTAATGTTTTATATGCCACCTATAAGTGCCGCTTTCGCTATTCATCAGATAAAATTCTATTCACATACTAATCGCGAAAGGCTTTAGAAATAGGTGCACCTAACATAGGTCGACAAAATCGAAATGTTATTTAACGTTTATATATATTAAACTAACCTGCAAATAAACTCGTTTTCGCCAAGGCAGAGGTCAAGGCACATCTGTCTGGAGCCAACTACGTGTGTCTTATTGCCATGCCCTTTGAGATGGTAGCCGCGCACACGATCGAAGCACCAAGCCCTTTCACAAGGACGCACGCCAAGACACGACTTTTGTGCGTAGATCGTGAAAACCGGGAACTGTGACTTTGTCAATGCACCTGCAAGTATAAAATAAATTAGTTATGAAATTATATCACGTTCTTGTAGTTATATTTAGTCGTGGGTACCGATGTACTTTCATTGTGTTCTAAGCTCACAACACCTAACTCCTAAAGCTAGAAATCTGAGAAAAGAGGCGCTCGTGTCATCATTAAATTCTTCATGCTCACGCACGTGTTCTGGACGAAGCGGCGTTCAACCTTAGCGAATTCGAAAATCCGCACCGAGTCGACCGGAGCGATTTGTGCTTCCATAATTGGATCTCATCGCTTAGTTCCTTGAACTGACTGCTTGGCGGCAATTTCACTACGGCTTAATTCAATATGACCCTTAATCGGCACTTCCTTTTCTCTATTATTAAAGCCTACATTTCCATCTTTATAAACATTTCTATCACAGATATCATCAGACTACTTTCAAAAGAAAAAAGCTATGCTTAGACGTTTAATTTTGAAGATTAAAGGTTAAGAGCATAATTGTTACCATTTTTGATAGCCACATTTTATTTATTAAATTAAATTGAGTACCATCAATTTTATATTACATTCTTCCCGAGCTATTGTGGTTAAAAAAAGAATATCCTACTCTTTTTTTCTCGTGTACTTTTTATAGACGCCTTTGACACTACAGCAGCTTCACATTCCAAAGCGTGTAATATCCAATGCGACCACACGGTACGCAATCTGTGTCTATTTGTATCTAATTGTGAAATATTATCCTAATTAAGTACAGTAAATCATAAAGTAATCATCTTGTCTTACTTTCGTAAAAGTAAAAAACAAACACTATTAGATTCGTGAGCTCTTTTTTTGTTATTAGTTGAAATGATTGTGTGCAAAGAACTTCTATTCATAACTTTGAGGTCAAAGCGCGTTCCACTAACTCATGTTTAAATATACTCGGTCATGTTTTCCTTTTCGCGGTGAGAGTATTTTTTTCCCAATAAGGCGTGATGAGTGGGCATAGTCATAGTCATGCCGTTATTGGTATTCAAATGATCTGTTGAGGCAAAAAAAACTGAACGCTTCGCTTGTTTGTGAGCTCACACCTCTATGTCGGTCAAACGAGAGTACGTACTGGCGCCATTACACAGCCACCTGCTATGTGTCCCGATTATACCATACGCTAACACGCATCTGTTTGTGCCGTTATTGTTAGTCGTTTTTTTTCTGATACTTGGGCGCTTTAAATGCATTCATGATCTATGTTCAGATCTTTTGAATACTGATTATAAAAATGCTACTACTGATTTATCTATTGTTGTGCGTTCATTAATGACCGATTTTTTTCTTATTTGTTTCCTAATTATAACGGCATTGATTTTTTTACGTACACAAAATACACGATGTGTTTTTATTTAAATATTACTGTCGTAGGTACTTACCAGGTAGTTGGTCAGCATCGGAGCTGAAGAGGACACAAAGTCCAGTCTCGTAGTTGACTGCGCGACATGTGTCGTTGGCCTGGCACTGCTCAAGGCAGTCGGTCAACATAAGTGTGCCGGGGATGTCGTCTAAGATGTGAGACGGCGCTGAGAACACGTACCTGACAATGATAACGTAGCAGTTTAATAATCAACATGATTTATTCAGTTAATTTTAAATGAAAAACTTTTTTAATCCAATGATTGAAAAGGTATACCTGACGAACACTTTACCAAGACAGCTTACGAGATAAGTTAGATCTTGATAACTATACTCGTTGGGTAGCAATTATCTTAATTACCGCTACAATTATCGGTCACTACTCCGTCAGGAGCACGCTTTAACAGGGCAATTAAAATAAATCTTTGTATTTTCTCTTACCCTGTGACAAGTTCAAATCCAATCATTTCTGGGTCGCATTCTTCTAAGGAATTTGCCGGTGCAGATGGGGCCGATGCCCCACTAGGGGCAGAAGGTGGAACTCCTCCCGATGCTGTCTCAGGTATAGCTGCAGGAGCCGTTTCTTCAGGCTCGTCATCAGCAGGTTCCGTAGGCGGTGGTGCTCCTGGGTTTTGATAGCTTTCAGGAGCAGCTACTACGGCTGGCTCTGGTGACCCTGACTCTATGGCAAGATTATCTTGGGGTGGCGCATCAACTGCTGATCTTAAAGTTCCTTCGAACTTTTTTGCAGCTTCCGCAGCGCATGCCACTAACACTATACTAAGTAGCAATCGCATTGTGCTCTCTGAGAGGGGCCGTGGCAACATTAGTTATCTGTAACAAAAGAAAAGTGTTGGTTAAAAAACGTTATATGGCAATTTAAAAGTACGTAATTGCATGGGAAGCTCTAGAATTATCGTATATAAAGTCGTTCAGCTATGCACGCAACCATTCTTCCTCGATAGGGTAAATCGTTCAATATCTTACGGCCATATCGAACATCGTTTGCTGTAACTATCGATGGGATGTGTTCTATTTGCGAACTTAGTGCGACAGCTGAACCTATGCCTTTAGCCACATCTGATATTATCGACAAACTCCACTCGATAATATCTGTTATTTATTTTTAGATAAACGTAGGTAATACGTGAACCCTCTGAACATTCCTCTGGTACTTAGACTTAAAGCTGCTAAAGATGGACTTTTATCTCGGTACTCATAAATGCGTTGAGCTTGAAATGAAAGCTCACGAGAAAATAAAAGGCGAAACAATTATGTTCGCTGTCTAAGGGCATTAGCTTAATGATTAACGTCCCATTGTAATTAACTTGCAACAGCGGCCCATGTAACATTAGACACGTAGCTACATCATAGAGCAAACCGAGTTAGACGTATCATTACACAATCATAAACTATAGTCATATTTTTTTGAAAAAATGCATGTATGCGTCATGGGAATTTTTTCGACGTGCTTTCACATGGGAGTGTGAAAAAATGGTTATGGCACAATTTATAAATTGATCGTCTACTTCCTATTGCCAGCGAATTCGTTCCGAATATGATTTGACATTATTTTACAATAGAAGATGATTTTTTTTCATTTGGGGTTCTACAAGGGTATCATCTAAGGAGATACTGGAGATAGAAATAAGTATAATGAAAGAAACGCCTGAAGAAAATCAGTGGTGTTACTCTCGACTTATTTTAATTTCAATACAATGCCAACGCATGTATGATTCCAGTTGGTTCCTTCCATTGACGGTAATTCTTATCCTATAAAATATAACCTTAAAAGTAGTAAAAACCTTTTATGTCTAGACAGATATCTAGACTTTATAAATAGCTATAAAGAATTTTAATGGAATAGAAAACTAAAAGCATTCCGTTGAGTTTTAAATCATATTTCTTAATGAAACCTCTTTTATTTAAGACGATTCATTCTGCTAGAGGCCCTTACCACGGATATCAAAGCAATTTTATACCAATAAACCTTCATCGTGATGTTGTGGGAATAGATACGAATGAGTTATTAAAATTCGTTAAAATGGGCAATGTTCAATTTATGTTACGAATGTTTCATTACAATTTCACATTCGTTTTATATTTTATTTTTAAATTAATTTACACTTTATAGAAAAGCAATTATTAAGAAGGTGTTCTGAACACGGCGCGTTCTGCGCATACGCACGGTGAATGATACCGCCCAAGGAAACCTAATTCATTTCATGCGTCGTGTCTACTGTCGCTCACGGCCTGATAGTAATTTGATCTGCCCGTCCATTACGAAAATTAAATTACTCGCCTATAAACGCTCACTGTGTCATATATCGCCGTGTATTTTTTTTATTAAACATGATAGATGTTCTTTTACATATTTAAGTAAATTGAAATAAGCGCGAAACTTGAAGACGTGACTTGGAAGTAAATATCATATCAGATATGACACTGTTAAAAATGATTTCGTGCCCAGTATCTAACAATTTCCTAGAATAAACATTACAACGGGGCGCAGGCTAGTCAAGGGTTATTTGTCTTGGTCTTCACAGGCAAAGTTCAAGCAACAAAGTATTAATAAATAGGGACGGGCGTCGGCGTCAATAGCGTGAAATAACAGGAGTGCCGATCGAGGTGAGCTGTAGGTATTTCTCAGACGCCTCGGGTTCGGCTTGATCGATTCCGATTTATGTTAAAAGCTTTCACACGTAACAAAATAATTCTAAACTTAAAACGTTGAGCCGGTCATCGGAATTAAAATAGCCAAGAATTGCTATTCGACCCCGCATGAAAGATATAGCATAAATTTATTTACAGTAAGTGAGATAAATGTGAAATGTCGCCTTGCCATTCTCCGAATGTAGGATAATAATTAATTACAATTATTCACCAACGGTTCCTAACAACTTTACGGATATAAATAAATTTTGCGGAGTAGTTTCTTCGTATATATTCATTAAGATGTGAATGTTTCATGCATCTGGTGTTTCCACGCTCTTCCTGCTTGCCCCCAGCTCACCTAGAAAGTTGGAATTGCATGCTAATAGCGTAAAGCGGCTTAATGTGCTTTATAACCCAATGCTACTTCTAAACAAATACATTAATGTGGTGTCATCTCTTACAGCATCATAAAACTGCAAATTTGATTTTTTTGTAGCGTACGCCGAAGCGTTAGGTTTTGGCCTGTTTAAAGTTAATTTATTTCTGAATAACTCACCAAAATCAAGTTTCTCTTTTATGGTGTCGAAATCAATTTCATTATTTTTCATGTTTAGATTTTTAGACATTACAGACTTAAAGTAATTAGAAATCTTTTACAACTATAACCCTATTTTGTTACATACTTGTTGCAAAAAATTACTTTTTTTAGTTTTTTATATAAAAGCCAGAACACATGTATCGTTTTAAGCAACACGGAGGTTCCCCACATTAAAGCGGTAACCTGTATACAGAGGTCGTGCGCCAGAAGCATAGCGCAGATCGCAACTTTCGCCAAGTAGGTCGACCTCTTACTACAAAACATTCGCAAATACTACACACGCCTTATTAGAAGTATCATTTACTTGATATCCTAAACGAATAGTTAGTAATACTAATTTCGAGATAGTTAATTAATATAACAATATTCAGGCATAGATTGAACTATGAGTGTCTGAGATGTGTGGTATTTTGACTAACGATACGGTCGTGTTTGGTGGATAATTTGAGTGCAGACATACATGTTTTCGAGATTAATTTATAGTCGGCATAAAAAGTATAAAGGTCATTTATGTTATCCAGGCAATACCTACTGGTTCACCAAATTGTTTTACTTTCAAGTAAAACAATTAAAATCTGCTAAACGAATATCATGATTTGTGTGACATATTATAACCAAAATTTTACAAACGGAATGCATCACCTTCGAGTGCAATTTATGGTTTCAGTAAATTTGTTATGCAACATATCATAAAAAGACGGATATATAGGCGATAAATTATCTCTGTGGACATGGACAGTGCGAATGTGCGGGCACGTTCAGCTCGCTTGGAGCACCGATCAGATGGGGTCAGCGTATTCAATGAGCCGGATGCCTTCAACCTGCTATTTACGTTTCACCATACCAGTACTGGTTGGCACACTATGGGTATCGTCTTCGTTTTCTTGTGCGCTTTACAAGTGATACGCCTATATAAGTAATCTGTCGCATCGATCTGTGCTGTATATGTAGGTTCTACATAAATGGAATCTAGACTTTTTTCTTGTGTTCTTATTAATTAATTGATATTCCTTACGATTATTTTAGCATCTCGCTCATTAATACGTCCATATTGTAATTAATTATATCTGTGTATCTTGTTAGTAAAACAGACATGTGATGTTTATATTATCTTTTATCATTGTAGGTATATGCAAGCTTCTAAGGAAAAAAAAATATTTCTGGCCTATTCATTTCAATTAGAAATCTATGCAGTTCCATAAACCTCGTAATGAAAAGTAATGAAGATATTAGTTCGTAACTTTCAATTACACTTAATACCTAACTGTTCTATGAAAAGCCATCGGTATGAATGCTGAATTCAAATTATGTTTACAATTTGTTACTAATAAATTTTACAATCTCATCTATATAGGTGAGATTAACTCGGTAAGGTGATCTGAAGTTACTGGATCTTTTTAATCTGCGTTATTTTATCTAGGTCGTTAATCTAATCGGCAATTCAATGCAGCTTTTAATAGGTTTATTAAAAGGTACCACATAACCCATTGTACCTAAGTTGTAAATTCTTTTTTATTAATATTATAATTATATAAAATTTATTATTTTTTCAATTAGCTTATAATATAAGTACCTACCCGATAGAACACGATATATAAACTGTTGAGCTGTGAGATAGCATAATTATCTCCAATGCAGTGGATGTTCTAATAGTCTAATAAACACAATATAATATTTTCTAAGCAATTTGAATAAGCGTTTTATGAACCGTAAATCGAAAGCGGTAACTTTTATGTTGCGATATGTAGGAACTCCGCAAAGCAACTTAGTACATAATATGTTTCACGCAGTTCGCATACCTTATCTTGTAGCGGTAATAAAAGCAGGCTCCCGTTAAAGCTAATTACAGAAGCTATTTGAATATATCTTCGACGCGATATAGACTGACGTACCCGTCAGAATACAATGGGGAAGCCGAACGGCTTAATCCGCTCGTCTGTAAACTATTAGGCGTGTCTAAGTTCAGCCATTAGCATCGCTAAGAGAACGTTCCGCAGATTTACATTGAATGAAATTGTAATTTGTTGTGTCTCTCTCTAATGGGGTGGCGGTTTCCTTATGTGCTGCAGCTGACGGCCAGGATTGTGACACTCCGCCCTTAGAAGGCGCCAGACGTCGGCCAAGCGTCAATGTCGCTCATTGTTCAATGCCTATATTTGAAACGAAACACGTCTGAGACATATAAACGACCATATATGTGTGTATTTTAAACCTAACCTAATTTTATAGCACCATACAAATTGTAGATAGAACTAAAGAAAAGTTTTCTTGGAATAAAAATGTGTCTATTTTTAAAGCGAGCATCACAATTACATTCCATAAAAGTCTACATTGTAAACAGTAAGTAACTGTAGTTAATCAATCTTGTTAGCTCAACACTCAAAATAGCATTAATAATTTTAAATAAACGCCTAAGCATTTATTAGTGCTTGATATAAATTTCCCTCTGGTTACAGAAGATGCAAAGATTTCTGTTTAAAATAAAAAGAGAAACAATGATGTACGCACTGGAGTCCATTTGTATTAGTCGCTACGACAAACTAGCGATCATTAACAAAGAACTTTACTCCTTTAGGCAACTCGTAGGCTCTAATGATTACACGTGCGTGGCAGGCGAATGAATAACTAGCAGATAATCTGACTCACGGTTGCGAAATTTATTAACTCGCCGAAGACAGCAATGAACATTTTTTATTATGCGTCTACTGTATATTTATGTATACACGGTAAAATAAACTGTCTGGCGCCATTTATGTGTTCTTTCTATCGTTTTGTCTTCAACAGTTGAAAATAATTTGTTCACACGAAGCTTACTTTTATCAAAAATTAAATATTGTGCTCAGAAAATAACTCGCCTCTGTGCGGCTATTATTATATCTGGTTATTAAACGTCATCTTCATTTGAATAACGTTACCGCTTAAGATCCGCGTAACTTTGTATGACTGACGCCGCGGCATACATAATTGGCCCATTACTTACAGAAGAACGTCCGAGTGCGGGCTAAACAATTCTCATTATAATAATTAAACATTAGAAACCATTACTTTGCCAAGGTAAACTAGTTCGAGTGAATAGAGCTCGCAGTAAGGGTTCTGTAACGCAAATATGTCTGAGATGTCCTCGTCAGAGAGGTTAGTGGGTTGATGCGCTGCTCGCGCCAGCTGCGGGTCTACTCCAACCATTTACATTAATGAGGGAATATCGATTTCTCCGATCCTGATCAGTAAAATACAACTTGCTATCGCCTACGTGTCTACACTTATCTATAATGTTCATTCTATAATTGTTCAATTAAGAAACGAGAAATTAACAACTATTCTTCTGTGATTCGTCTTACTATCGCGAATTAAAAGTTTGCAGTGTGCCTTCAAGTCTGCAACTTGAAAGTTCGTTAGTACCTATGTCTTAATCAATGTTTTTAATGATAGTAGGTCTTTTAAATTATTTTATAAAAAAGGAACATTATCCGAAACGAAAGGATAGGATGCCACAATTACTTCGTGTAAAATGATGAGGTCTGTGAATATACCTCAGGTATTTGACCGATCAACACTCGTTGAAAGTATTTGAAATATTGGACCACTTTCCATGATGTAGCTCAGGGCTTCACATTCCAGTGGGCAGGTGGAAATTGCATCGTTTTATTATTCGTTACAACTCGTGGTCTTGCAACGACTGTATCGGCTATTTAAATAAATAGATACAATTACTTCAGTAATAAATTATCATCGGAAAGGTTTTACAAGGCTGTGGTGCGGTGCCATTCCAACGTCAGCAGTATTCAGTATTTTTGTGGTTGAAATGTTACTATCGGGTATGATTACCTGTGATGATAAGATATCTTAAAAGCTATCCAATTGTATTCAGTTTATTGCTGAAAATGAACATTGCTGGATAAAATATGAGCAACAAACACCCACTTTTACTCTGGAGTAAGAGTTCAATAGTAGCTTTAAACAATGGCAAGAACGTGCAATCCGAAAGGCAATATATCAAGCTCACGCGAATCAAAAGTATAATACGTGTAATTTATACACATCATGCACCTCACCTACATGATTTTCTAACAAATTTTTGTTTGAAAAAAACATTTGATCGTGTACAGAATGACTTTACTAATGATCAGTACTGTGTAAAACGTGCGATCTTAAATAACAAACGTATAATCCAGCTAGTTTTCTCCGCGATTAATCATGCTAACCCAATGAGGGGCTAGAATCTAAATCCTATAATTTCGAGGCATTCGGAAGTAGGTTTACAGTGCAGTCGTTGCATCCGTGTCTTCTAAAGTTTCCTTTACTTATTAAATGTAAACACTGGTGACTACGTGTTATCGTAGCAATTACCGGTAGTTTATTTCAGACACCATGTTGCGGGTAACACGACCTTGTAATGTCGACTATTAGACGAGAGTGTACTGTGGTCACCAGCTGTATTATCGACTGCGACATCGCAATTTGTTTCTATTTCTGCCCACATCATCCTTTGTGGTGTTGTGTGCAATTACATTCATCTTCTCCTGCCTTTGATTACTTTCGAGGTGGTTTTTACATTTTTTTATTGTCATTTATTTTTATAACTTAATGATACATTTACTCAGCAGTTTCGCTTACAACTATGCAGGTACCTACATTGTAGGTATGCACTTTTGTAATTACTAGTATCCTAAAGTATTTTAAGAGAAATAGATGATAATTAATTTCATATGATGCTTTTAAGTTTGCAATAGTAAACCATTAATATCAAAATTATTTCTATTAAACCTAAAATAGGTGCTTTAGAAACGTTAACTTAAAAGGAAAAGACTCTAGATTCGCATCAGAATGTTTCTGAAATTATATAACATCTGTACCGGCATGAGTTTAACTGCCCAACCACAATGAGTTTCTACAACCATTGCATCGATGTAGGTCCACTCCAATCTCTAAAATTAAAGCCAATAAATTCTAACAATTAAGGATAAAAGCTGCAGTAAAATGACTAGCTGACTCGAAAATGTCGCCACATTATTTGTGAGTCGTTACGACAGACAGTAAACGCAATGACACTGAGAAGCAGCGACGATGACTCGACACGGGAGCACTGAGTGGGCGATATCCCTAAGTTTACATGAACCGCTGTAGCTTGCATTCAATTTATTTTAACTCGGTACAGGACGATTCATCTGTTTGATACTATCGATTTGAGCCATTAAAACTTACTTTATCGTCTATGTAACCGAGAGGTGGTCAGTAAATTTCGTCTAATACAGGTTTGTGTCCTGTCACATCCATGTAGGGCTATGGCCGTATTCGCACCTGTTCTGCTGCCACCAACTCAACCGGTTTGATTCCTTCCTCTCATTCAAGCTATCTTTCTATGATTTTGATTTTTTCGTGACACGGCAGTTGGATTTCTGTTTATCAATTTTAAATTAGAAGAAGTTTTATAATAAAAAATAACGAATTACACGTTTTGATTGTTTATATCTATGACTGGAAGGTATTTAATACAATACAACCATATTATTTGCAAAATTTTTAGTTTCCTAAACTAAACTCAAAATAAACCGCGATAGAATCCTTTTAAAAGTAGGTTTTATACAATACCTACTACCAAATTATTATCTTATAAATCATTGTGTTAATCTATTATTAATACCTACTTAACGTCTATTCCTTTCAATTTACTTTACTACTTTATTCAATTACTAGAAAGGTCTCAAAATACAATCAATGTAGCAGTTATTCATTTTATGTTATAGTCGTCAACAAAATACGTTTTTGATGGAAACGAATTTTATCTTTCTGTGCATTCTCGTGTTTTTGCTAGCAAACCGAGGTCCATAAAAAATTGATTTGTATTTTCCTTCAAATGAAATAAAGCAATAAATGTTTATAATAGAAGTGACTCGGATGCCGCAGCGCTGCGGGCCTTTTAGCGGCGGAGTGCTCCGGCGCACACATTGCGCCTACGCCTATTCGTCGGAACCTTTTATTGCTGATCACATTTAATGTTAAATTTGCAAATACATTTCATAAAAGTTGCTCGTAAATAACCGATTGTAATATATCTACAACAGAACATACAGTTTGTACCTACATCGTTGAATAAATTATGTTTGATGTTAACACTACTTGGAGTACCAATAAACGCGTTTTATACAAATGTACGCTAAACGATATTTCAAGCAACGTTGTAAAGCATCACACTCGTGAGCCGTTCGAGCATTTATTGCCACTAATGGATTTATACAGCCTATATCGTAAACATGAGGAGAACAGATGTCATTCTGTATCCTAGCCTGGTGTTTTCCAAGAAGTTCAATTGCTTACTTAATTATTTTAAATGGATAATACTTTCCAATAATATCCGGTATTGATAGTTAGCATATATATGCATATATAGGTATACCTACTATTAATATTATCAGTTATTTGGTTATTTTATTTAATTCTTATTACGCAAATGATACGGTCCGCTCGGCGGGCGTCATTGCGGCTTCGGCCGGTAACGGCATCATCAATCATCTGTAATTTGATTTCTATGCTCAATTATTGCGTTCGCGGAGGTCGAGACGGGCGCTCACTCCTCTTTCACGTACTCACTTCGTTCACGAGATGGCCACAACGGAATTATATAAATGTCAGTAGCTGAGCATTAGAAACATCCTTCTAATATCTTCGGCAGCAGATGAAAATACTTGAACTAAAATTGATTTTATATGGAAGCAAACAATTTTTCTGTAATTGAAATAACTTACAAAAAAACCACAGTGCACTGCAATTGACTGATATAAATGGACGTTTTTGTTAATTTTTGTTCATCCATTGTCATGGAACAGCGATTCACTTTTTATTTATAGTATCTTATTTTTGTTTTTTTATTAATTAACCTTATTTTCGTCTGTACTACTTGAGTTTTGAAGTTGCAATAAGCAAAAAGCTTCTGTCGTGTCTCGGGTTCAACACAATAGAGTGCCGTGACGCAGGCGCTAGACATGATAATCACAAGTAGCGCATGACAAGAGCTGCGCACGCGCGTCGGTCACGACGTCGCTGCTGCGTCTCTGCCCCGGGTGACAATACCGCAGTCTGCCGAGCTCCGAGACTTACCGATATGCTCACACGCGGCGACCTTTCGGATAAACATCTTTATATCCACTCGCCAAACTAGGTAATATGGCATGTTTATGCTGCCATCTATCATGCCGTGACAGACGATGACGGGTGCACTGCATACAACCGGCATCGAGAACACGTCCTCTTACTTAACAACATAGTAGGACAGTACTAACGACATACTCATTGCCCTTGTTAAGTGCTACAATCACGTCGCTGTTTTATAGTAGGGCGGTGCTTTGCAGTGAATGGCACTTGTGAGAGAACACATTCTGCGGTTCGCTTGTACGCATGGATATTGGTATTGTGTTTTCAGTTTTCATTGTGTATGACGGACCTATCAAGGCATTTGAAATCAACTGTTCAGCAAAGTGGTGCATTGTAACGGTAGGCAGCGTGCTGGGTTGCGCACGAGCACTTGCTCTGTCCGCGACCACGCTTATGTCCGACCCTTTCACTCCCCATTATTCTCCGAATTTGCCGATAAGCAGTTAAATCAATTCGCTACTGTGATTCGAAATGCGATTTGAACAAAGCAGACGTTATATAGACGTATTCTTGGTATTCCAGATTAACAGCTATTTGAAATAGTATGTTGTTATTCAATTACCTAAAAGCTATTAATTTAAAACTAAAATTGCACTTTGTAGTTAAATTAATGTAGGTTAATATTTAACGTCGAAGCAATACTTAGAAAACGGATATCGGTAAAGCTTTAACCTCAAATTCATCCTAAGCAAAAGCAAAACAATTTAACAAAACAACAATAACCACTAACGTATACTAAAATATTTGTATATCTTTACAGTTATTTGTATGAGTTTCAATAAACTTCAAAGTGTATAGTGTGCAGTTCAAGTCCAAGGTATCGAAAATAATTATCAAATTCAATTACCGTGAATTGATTTATGTAATATTGTTTATAAATGTCTCAATAGATCATGATGTACTGTTGCTTGCCACTCCAGGATTGCCTGTTAACAGTAATGAGAATTCATAGAGTATGCGTAAGACCGACCGAGACCGTACCATATTGTGTGCATATTAGGATTGCAATAATGATGGAAAGATCGATTTCGTATTATCCGCATACGGCAGCTCGCGACCCGGTCTCGTAAATACAATCTCGTATCGCGTCAGTGATACATCCTTCGATATGGGATGAAATATGAATCTGTAAACTCTGAAGACTTATGATCTATGATAATGAGGTATAGAAACGAATTGGATGCAAATTGCTATCCCGGTAATAGCCAATGTGCAGTTAATCTTTGTATGGTAAGCACCTACTTGTTCGTTTTGAATATTTATGGATCTATCCTATCAGTCTCATTTTGCGGCTCTTTGACTGGGGCATTTATGATCGTAAATGATCTTAATATGCTAGAGTGCTATTCAATGTTGTCTTTGACTATCGCACAGAACTGTCGACCACAAGGAAATCACACAGCGCACAGTAATGACAGCAACACGTACGTGATAGATTCGATTTACAGGTTCACTTCAATCTTCGCAGCAGTAGGTACGCGCAGAAAATTGCGTTGTGGCTTTACGGGTGTCCGCAGGATCGAATTCGCGATATTGATTACGCACGTATAATAATATCAAATCGTAAAATCTTGTTTTCACTTATTGGACTAGTTTCTATGTTATGATAGTTAACACTCCAATACTGAAATAGAATCGTGTTAAGCGCGTGCTCTACAATTTGTTTCATAGGAATTTAAGTTACTGTGTAATGTTACAAGTGGTTTTCATTGAAGTTCAACTTTACGCTTTTACCTTTATTTCGAATGTAAATAAATATTAGATACTATGAATGTCATGAAAGGCTCGGGAGTTGAATAATTGTAAATCTCATACATCACATTTATCACAAAATCTTTCATCTTCAATACAGTGAACAACACTTCACACTAAGAAGTTAAGTAACCGCAGTTAATAAATAAACAAGGGACATGATTGATGATAGGGTCTATAAAATTATTCATTGAATTCTGTTTCGGATGTTTTCAAGTCGCGCCGATCATTACACAATAATATATCAGTTCGATTATAAAGCATTAATCACGTATATTTCGCTGTCGTATTCAATTTTATCGCCATAGTGACGACCGTTAGAATTGCAACTGGAATTAGGAAGTAGAATACATAATGTATGTTGATGAAATCTGTGCGCTCCTTGCGTTCATATCGGAGAACGCAATGACAAAATTACGTAAGACATGTCCGTAGTTACTAATTGGTAAGTGGATGCCTACCTGTAGATACCTAGTCCACGCACACGACCGGTCCAAGAGTAACGGACCTTTAAACTCGTTACCGAACAAATTCATAGACTCGGCAATAACGTTTTAAAAACATGTAATTATCGACCGGGCATCATAAATCAGTAGCATGTCGTAAATAAATGACTGTACTCAATGTAAAGTGATTTAAATGAAGATTATGATGGCTCCATTATGAAAGAGTCGCCATAGAGTGGTTAGCAGTTCCAAAAACGGGTATTAAAAAATAAATTAGTTCTGTTTGCTACAAAAATAACACGGAGGCGTTTACATGCCATTCCTTAAAAGTATTGCGATCTCGTCTAACCGGATTTAGGTTCCCATACCTATTAAATACCCTTATTAAGATACTCGGCCGTGTATCGACAAGTTCAGTGGGCACACGCCATGCAAGTATTTACGTTAGGTATACATATAAAATACTATAGCTACATTTGAAACTGTGCCTATTGCCAAAGAAATTTTTAATCGGCATTGATTCATTAAGATGACCTAAAATTAGCATTTGCATTGCTTAAAAATATATACCTACTGTTTACCTTTTTAATAATCAAGTCGGATATTTTCTGAAAATGAATCCTTGCTAGATCGATTTAAGGCCGGGGGGAACCCCCTGCATACAAAATTTCATGAAAATCGTTGGAGCCGTTTTCGGAATTCAGATTATATATATTCATACAAGAATTGCTCGTTTAAAGATATAAGTTACTCAATAGTACTAAATAGGTAAGCTTTCTAATTGTCAACCTAATGTTTCTCTAACAAAAAAAAAACATCATGATTATAATTTTAGACAATATCAAACGAATCAAGGCTTTAAAAAACTGTTTAAACTTAGTTCTAAATAAAAACGGTAAAGGGAAGTATGAACAGACAAACAGGGTTTAATAATAGGCGGTTAATAAATTACTCAAGTCATAATATTTTTGTGGTGCGTTCAATCTCTGTTTACGTGTGCTCAGGTAATGAATGCAGACTTTTTGCACACGTTAGGAGGCACGGGTATTGAGTTCGTGCCTGCAGTGGCATATTTATTACTAGCCTCGCGCGTTTTATGCCTTCATAGCTTCGTTCGTCTATCTCTATTCTTTCCTTTTATTAAATTTTCCTGTTGGACCTATTTCGCGTGACTTATTTACGTTTTACACATGTTATGAACCTCGGGGAACGCGTAAAACATGGATACGATCTGTCGGTTTTATTGTTTCCTGTACTGTAAATAATCTTTTTCTTCTATTTGTGTTTAGAGTAAGATAACTTGAACATAGGGAAAATAGGTAATGAAAACTAAGTTCAATTGAAGTTTGGGCACGTTGAGCAGGCGGGTCGGCATTTGTTATGAGGCGCTATTCTGAGCCGGGCGGGTGTGCCTGTGCCGGCGGCGACCACGACGCTGCCTCCGCCTACCGCGCACGTTGCCATTGTTACTCCTCGCGGCTCCATCGCACCCGCACACGATACACCATGCACCACCAATTAAAAGTTACTTTACGATCCTACTCTAACTCCGTTCTAATGAAAATATTTTATACCACATAAATCCCATCGCAATACAGTACACGACCGTGCTTTATGATGGTAAGAACATTGTTCCGACTTGCATTCGTAATACAATTACATCCAGGAAATCACGATATTAGCTGCACGTTATTTTCAACTATTCAAATTGATTTGCTTAGCAGTATCTTTGTGTTCTTATACTTGCCATTGTCATGAACTTTATATAAATACGATAAAAAAAGGTTAACCTTTGTAAGTAGCATCATGTCGAGATTGTCTCTGACTAATGCCCGTTATAGTTGGGCGCCGTCAACGGTCATACGTTTTGCACGCACCATGCAAATCTTCAGGCGCGAACTGCGGGTTATCTACGTCACATTAAGCTAATATGTAATTGATTGGTTCCCGGTGCACGGGAGCGGCGACACACTCCTGTCCCACTGATGGCGGATGCAAAAACACTAATGTTATAACGGTGAATCGGCTCTTCCGGCAAGCAATATGCCCCTAGGTGCTTACCTATTCTTTTGAGTCTTTATAAATTGAACTCGGTCGCTTTCTTTCGAAAAGACAGCGGTCATGTGGCCTAAATTCGCTCGCTGCAAAGTCGAATATACGTTCGGCTATGTGCATCGTTATTAAATTAATCAATTTAAGATCTTATGACCTCCATTAAAGATAAAAACTAACAAATAAGAGCACTGAGACAACTTAAAGTGTTAAAAGATAACATTGGAAGTAGGGCGAGATCGAGAGATAATAATTGTATGCACATGCTTGTTTATTAAAACAAACCGTTACATAGTCGCTGATCATTCAAGTGAAAACATACCATTTAAATTAAAAGCCCATCAATTATATTTATATCTATTTATACTACAAACTGTCAATCATTATGCTTGAGTGTTTAATTATAATGCCCACCTACTAATAGCGGTCACGCTTTTAAGGCAAAAGCAAATTTGTGCAGCCCAAAAACAATTAACTGGCCACCTACATTTTGGAATACTTTTTTTTTACTTGCGTGATTAATGTTACTAATACATGGCAATCAACGACCGCGTATAGCTAAACACATCGTTCATCTGATTAGGTGTAACGGTATACATTGTGTTATAATGGTCTTTTGCTTGGTTTTGTTTGCGCCCATTATTTTTGATGCTCTACAATTTAAATGGCCGAAGAGGTTCCGTTGCACGTGGGAGGCTCTCATTGAGGATTACCATTGTTTCACAAAACTTTATCGTATAAAGTTATCTTTTGGGCCTTTGCAATGTATTTTGGTAAATTATATTTAACTACTCAGACAGTTTTTGATACTTAAATAATATGAACTGCTTTCTACTGCAAGGCCATTAGATGACTGGTTTATTTGTACGTTGATTTACATTTCGATTTCTCGTAAATCACTAGTCTCGTAATGCTACACTTAGATAGGTTTGTAAAGGGTCAATACTCCTGTACCTACTATCGTCACGTCATCTCGGCTACCGTTATCAGCAGCAATTGATCGAACGTTTACGAGGCTCGTTTAAGCAGATCATTGTGCTATTCATCGTGAGGCGGTATTATTACACAATAAAATAGCAAACTGATTTCAGATGGCATTATTGAATTCACCTGTCCTGACCGGCATACTTGACACTAATCTCTTAATGTTTACGTGTCTAGGTTGTGAAGTCTAACAACCTAGTCGAATGTCCATACAAGTGTAATACTGTTCTACAAGCACTTTACTCCGAACATTCCGCGCGAGAAGCTGGTCAGGTGCAAAAGTAAGAACGTTTTTATAGTGTAGTATCGCGATAGTTTACCGGAACAAGCTCGCACGTAATTTAAGTGGAGCGATGTATTGCGGCCGCACGATGAGACGCGAAACGATGTCGGCGCGCGAATCCCGTTGGGGCGGACGCCATTACCGCCCACCGCACCGCGCACGCGTAGAAAAACCGACCTCGGTATAAAGATGTCGCGCGCAGATAACATTGGATGGACACTTGACAACGCCGCCTCCTCGCCGACCTCGACATGTTTATCTTTGGAATCGCAGCTTTACCGCGAATATCCAATTATGTTCACACAGATCCCGCCATGCGATCATATTTATTGTGCAGTATCCCGACATCTTTGCATGCAAGCGACCTAACGCCGCGACGCGAGCTGTCGTCGGTTTCTAAACAGAGGTCGTAAAACAAACGAGAACGTGAAAAGCTGCAAGGCGGCTACTTTTACAAACCACAAAAATACGTTATGTACATTTTAATGCGACATTATAACAACCGTTAACTATTACGTTAGGACCATTTTGATAATATCTGGATGCATACTCATGATGTTAATCCCGGTGCGGCACACCGTAGTAATAATCTCTACATTTCCACCTTTCGTGTTGCAATCTACTCACGCATTGCTATTTATTAAGACTGCTTATGTCCTTACTCGCGATTTTATTTCAAGTTTACCGATTGTATATAATGAAAGGATTATTATTTATTTGTTGTATCAATAGAATTAATTCACGATGTAATTCGGTGCTGCGCTGTATGGAAATTAATTAAACTGTAATTAATAGTGCGATTTATTGACTGTTTAACTGACTTCGTTAAGTGATTTAAAATTTAATTAGGAGAGTTGTTTATTGTTATTTACATTAGGATATCAATTACCTACACTGCCAAGCTAATTGTTTACCTAATGACTCAAGTATCTGCTTGACAGTGGGTGGTCCGCTCACTCTATATAAATTAATGTGCCTACATCTTGAGTGCGCCTTCGCTAATGTCACTCCAGCTTTCCTCCCAGTATTATGTTTCTTAGAGATTGCCAATCAGCATAACGATTACAAGCGCTGTAACTCTTCTGTCAACTTAGTCTTCCGTATGTGTAATGACTTTACAATAACTGCCCCATGCCTTATAAAGGTATGTTTGCAGAGAATCATGCGACTTGGAAGGTATTGCACGAAATGCAGATGTTATACGATACGACTAATAAAGTAGGGTGTATGTTAATTGATGTACGCATAAGACATAACCGATTGTGGGACGTTACTATCACATACCATAAGAGATTTAAAGGTAGAATCTTATCCTGTTGCATATCTATACAGGTCGGTCGCTATCTATTGTCAATTAAAAGCCTCTGGCGGAGATCTCGACCGCCTTTTGCTTGTTCTATAGGATGTACACGATTGCTTCCCGATGCATACCCTACGCCTCAGGGTGGATATTGCTCGGACATTTCCTGTATTACTACTTGTGTGCTCGCATTGAACTAATCTCTGTTCTGATTGTTCTATAAATTAACATAAAATCTATTTTAGTTTAGATTTGAATCGTCTTTTGATTGTTGTTCAATCAGGAAACAATATAGATAAATGACGGCTAGTTTAAAATTGATTTGCTTTGTAGTTCGCTGGGATTGCGATACTTCGTCTTAATATTTAAGTAGGTACTGACGTAGCAAAATTGGTGAAGTTAATTATTGAATATAAACAGGCTTCATCGTTTAATATTTTTGCCAAGCTTAAATTCACTCTTATTCTGTTATACACCTAACCAAGCCGTAACCTCCATTTCTATAATAAAATGATATAGGTTATTAAAACCATTCCAAGCTTCATTACTGGCACTAATAAAATGAACATTACCTGCTGGATGCAGTTCTTTACAGATCATTTAATTTACAAGCTGCTGAACAAAGTATCGAATGAAGATTTCATTTAAGAAAACCGCTATTGTCGTGTTGAATTACAGTCTTTTGTTTAATTAAAAGTTTCAAGTTTTAAAGTAGAGCGTCGTAATAAAATTAAGTGTAAAGAGTGACGCGTAGGAATGACGCCGACGACCGAGTGCCTGCCGAAGCCGCGTCAGCGAGAGGCGCCGTTGCGAAAGTGATCGAGATAATAAATCAGATAACTGACAAGCTACGTAGCTACGTAGTATAAAATTAGCAGGAGCACATTAATAAATTATCAATTTAGGTGTTAACAAGTTAAAAAAAAGGAAATATTATAATTTTATTCCACTGACTCTCGTTTAAAAGACGCTTAACGATAACTCAACTATTTTTAAATGTGTTTTTATAAACAGCTTCGTATTCAACCTTGTACAAATGATAAAAAAGTGTTAACTTAATTAATGATGAAATTTACTGTATGTGTAAATATAGTGAATATCTATCAATATGTTTAAGTTTTACACCTGCTAACTTAATTTTATCACTTGCGGTTTATGAGCTTTAAAAACAAACATCCAATTTTCTTTGCCATAAAATGATCTTGAGAAGAATTTCTGAGAAACGTTAATGGTTGTATTTTTAACTTTGAGATCTTTAAATGAGGAATAATTGCGTAAAACTAAAGAAGCTAAATTGACAGAAATATTATATGCATGCATGTGCACGCTATTTGGGACGCAAGTACGTGGTATTTTGCACTGCTGTGAAACGGTAAAAGTAACAGGATAATGTTATACATAAACCGGTTCAAAAATTCGGAAATCGAGATACCGGTCAAACTGTTTTGAGTGTTTTTAGAGAAAACACCAGCGATGCTTGGTCCCTTGGCATTTAGTGCTCACCTGCGTATTCAGAGAACGCCGTATTACTTTTTTATTGACCGTTTATTTATTTACCTTCAGCGAAATTGTATCATTAAGGTTCATTAAGTTTAAAAGTCTTTCGTCATAACCCCCGAGTGACATGTCTTCATTTGGCTTATAAACAAACATAATATAAATGTAAGTCTCAAATAAACGTGCTATCGAATGATTCATGGGATTTTTATTTCTCAATGGCGTATTAATTCGAGGTAATCAATCATTAGGGCAGTTTTTTATGTTTGAACAACGGTACATCGACTACTCATCAAAATGATTCGTTTCGTAACATCCGTACATCAATTCTGGTAATGGGCGCTGCATTAATAACGATATATACGTACATGCGTACCTACCGGACTATATCGGCGAGTCATTTAGTAACTAACACCAGAAAAGCTAACTGTACTTCTGTTTGCACTTCGTTGATTTTGTTATTTCTTTTGATTTGTTCTAGGTAGTTTGACACTGTCATTACTCGGTAGGTACTATGTAATACTATATCAGAAGTATACAGTTACGAACGAAATTATCCTAATTAGTGTTAATAATTCTAAATTGGACATTCGTGTTATATATTAAATATAGCCCTATAGCATTTTTTATAATAGGTGCAATAATGGATAGTAGAATAATCTTTCGAACCGAAAGGTGTTATTTTCCTTACATTTGCTCTAAGTGCTTCCTCTACGGCTAATAAGACATAATGACGTGTTATTTCTGAGGATTCACGAATTCCGATCGTAGGAGAGTATAGTACGCGGGGTTACTAACCTTACTGCTTCGCAACCGCTACCCGCAGGTCGCCACCGCCGTTCTGTGATCAAAAGAAATACGCCACTGTTAATTACGCAGTTTACACGAGTGTATCTCAATTATGACATGTTGGATTATAGACAGGTGACTGTAATGACACACCCGCGCCCGGAGAGCTACGCGAGCGCAGGCGCACGCTCGTGATATCCTCATTCTGCGCAGGAGCAGAGCGGGGCCACTTCCCCGTATCAACTAGTAATTACGAATATTTTGCGCTTAAGAATTTTCTTGAAGGCCTGCACATAATTCTGTTGTCTATTTACATAACATAAGCCATTAGTTTTGATCTAGACCTTGCTACGAATGCAGCTGTTTACGACATGTCAGTGATCTTATGCATAGATAGGCGTTGCATATTAGGTAACACGATATGACGTCACGATTACCAACTGCTTTGCTTACTTTCTGGGATCAATGAGGCAATAAAGGTTTAAAATAACCTCTTTCCATGAAAATCTTGCATGATATTTATTCTAAACAAAACTAACAATACAAAATTAAATATACCGCGTGCATACATCGTAAACTATGTCTAAATCCAATGAATTATGTAAAATGGCGCTTACTGATTTCAATGTTGCGGGAAATTATTTAAATTCAACAAGGTTTCGCCTGAGAAACGATTCTGCTTGTTTGTCGGAACTCGTCACTTTTGTATTCTAAAGCGATATGAGAGAATCACCCGATTTAAATATTAACTGTATCTTACCCTGACCTGCACTTGTACGACACTAGCATTAATTTGGTACTTTAGACTTTTTTTATAACATTTTTATGTTTTGTTTCAGGTAAATATACAACAGTACATCATCTGTGGTACATTCACACCTTTGGTATGTGGCTTATTAACATAATTCTCAAATATGAATCTTCCATAATCCATACCTATTCGGTAACAACCAAATTGGGATTGAGTTCAGACATATTTAATCTTGATTTATTGTTTAATAATATAAGCATGTTGAGCGTATAAAGTAGGTATGTGGTGTTTCTTTCATATAACAAAAACTTTATTTGAATATAGTTATGACAAGGATAGAATAAACAGCGGCGCTGTTTCCGCTTCAACTCTAATTAAAACAGGTACAGCAACTCATAAAAAATTGATTTATACGCGTCACTCTGCATCAGCCGCACGTCATTTAAATAAAACACATGCCACTTATCTTATGCCAACTCAATTTTCTCAATCTGTTCCATTAATCAAATCACAGCACATATACATACGCTACGTCACTAAACAGGCACTCATCGCGGTCCCACGCTTGAGCAAGCCGGACGAATCGTATCGCTAGAAAAAGTTACCGATCCGTCAGAAGTAGTCTTGACTGATCCTACTGATCATTGAACCTTAAACGGCACTCGGTCTCCCATAGATTGTTTTATAGCTAAGTAAACACGCTCGACTGGCTTACAATCGCAATTTCACAGTCAAATAACAGAAACAGGCATTAAACAAAACCTACACGAAGAAACCGAGAGTACTTGTTAGTTTTTTCAACTCATCAAAAAACATTTCAAGTTGCCTTCGACCAAACAATAATTTACAGTAACAGTAAAACGTCACGGTTTATTTATTAGATTCTAGGTAAAGTCACAATTGTTGCCAATTGCAAGTTCTATATTTGTATGTTTTAAATTAGTTCTTGTTGTTCGTATACATAAATTCATGATAAAATGAAGTGTCTGGCTTGACATTAACCTATGTAATGCAAACTATTAACTTGTTTTAAGTAATGCGCAGTGAGTTTACTCTTATTAAAATTCATCATGCATATTTATGTTAGGCTGAATGAAAAGTAAGAACATGGCAGTGTTTATTTTTCGGAAAATTGTCCAAAGAAAAAAAAGTTAGCTGATCGTTTGTATACTCAATAAGGGGGAAATTGTGATGATTGATATAATTAAGAGATCATACAATTTATTTCAACAGATTGATATTTACGGAACAGTTTCTTATAATAACTTTATGTATATTAATCTGACGCTTTTTTGTCGTATCTTAACTTCGGTAGCTAATTCTGACACTAGTTAAATATATATTTTTTATCGACCGCTGTGGTTATTTGTTTAGACAGACAAACTGATATGTATCAGCGGCACTTTTTTATCGCGTTAATGCATCTTAACAGACGTTATTTTTAATTTGGCCTTATTATCGAGATCAAACGCTGAATAATATAATAGTGTGATACAAAATGTTATGTGTCATGATTTATCTTTTGTAACTAGTATGTTTTATGACTGACTATTTAAAAAAAGTAATTAACTGGATCTTAGTTTAAGAGAACAGCTTTATAAATGCCGTTATATTTGCTTAGTGGAAGTTAGAAGTAGATACGTATATCTATAAGTTTCCGTTTAGTTTCTATTAGTATATCGCACATATTGTGGTGTTTGCACATTGGAGTTGCGGTTTACGTCGGTGAGTTAGCGGCGATATGGTTGTAGCGTCTGCGTCCAGCGCGCCCTGCACGCCGGCTGCACACCATTTGTCAATGTCGCGCCGAACATTGTTCACACGTGAAGAACTAGGAAGTATTTTTACTTCCATTACGTAAAGATCACTACTGAAGATGCATCCGACCTAGCATTGTAATCTAACGCAGTAAATTCACATTAGATAACGGAAACCGAACATAGAACACGCATTGTTGCTCATGGATTCGTGCCCTTCTTATATCAGGATTTAATCAGATGCATTCGATTCTCAATTCCGCGTTGCCTACTTGTACAATACTCACAACAGTGTGCACTTAAAATGTTTAAACTGTTCGTAAAGAAAGTTCAAGTAACAAATTACAAAGATACATATTTTATTACCGTCACCTTACCAATATCCTTTCGAACTATTGGAAGAAAGGAAGTCAGGTCAACAACCTGTAAATATTGACTCATCTCGGAAAGGCACGCGCCTAAACACACATTCAGCCATGTGTCATGTGTTCCTTGTGGAGAAATTTATTTCTATCATTTAGCGACAGCATTTTACTGATAAATAGCACTTGTAAATAATAGTCATAGAATCAGACAGACATTTGCGCCTTTAGTTTAGCAATAAATCTTGTGCCTACATAAAGCTAGACATTTAGAGGAAGTTAGAAATTCTATGTAATTTTTCCTTGTCTCGGTAATACACTGTGTGTTGGATACAATTTTTGTTTATTGTGTAACTATATGAAATTGAAAAAATATGATACCTGTAGGAAGGCTAAGTAAACATCGAATACGTTTGCAAAGTTTTAAAGTGTAATTTTGTCGTGTAGTGATAATGTTACCATAACATTACGTGAAAAGTGAAAAAGTTTATATGTTTTTGGTGCAAAATCTATACTTTGCATATCAAGGCCATTGTAGACCATTTCTGTGTGAATTTAGGTTGCACAGTAAATAAAGAAAATTCGTGCAGATATCACTAAATTAGGCTCTTATCTGAGATTTAATTGATGACGACTTCGTGATATTCACGTTGTCGAAAAACCCCAACCCCCAGTACATACATCACGAGAACACCCACGCAACGCAACCGTGTCGCGTACCTGAGCATAAATATCGCCCGCCAGACTTGTCGCTGAAAACTCGATAACTTGAAAGCGACTAAACGGTCCTCAGTCCACAAAACATTAGATGGTGTTGCTCATACAAAGCACGTTCAAAACAATAGTGAAATAAACCATGTTCTATTTTCCACCTCCGCTAAACTCGACCCAAAACATTCTTCACTTCCCCCAGAGACAGGTTACTTATCTATCTCGTGCGCTGTGTATTGGACGTTGTATAAAATCTTAGAAACTTCAACTCGAATTATTTTGAGGTGAACGAACGTAATGTAAAAAGAGACCGTTGAATCAGAATATTTGTTTGGCAATGAGTTTTGTATAATTCGATTAAATTTCGTAAGTCGGGCGTCGACCTGCGCGGCGAACAACAAGCACGACGTTATTTTGGAACTATGTCTACGTGATGCCACGCATCTTTTACAGCCACCGTTCCAGTGGACTGCATTACTATTGGAAGATTTCACAGTGATGGAAAACGTGATTGTGTCTCGAGCCACTCCGATTCCAAATTTCATGGAACGGTTTTGGCTCGATGACGATAATAACTTCGAAACGTCTCAAATGCCTTACTTTATTCGAAGTAAGAGAAAATATGCTATGAAATTAATTATTAATTGACTTTTACTATTTCTTTAATTTATCACTTGTACCTACTTCATAACAAAAAGCTTACAAACGACATTGCATCGTTAATTACATTTCAAAAGCAACTTCGCAAAATATCATTCGAAATAACAGCCAAATATTTGCATAATTGAAAATATTAGTGACAAATTGCAAAACTACGTACCTAATTAGTGTAAACAAATATTTATTTATCTAATCATTTAATCTCAAATTAACTAAGATGTAATAAAATGTTTTCTATGCTCGTAGCTCTTAGTATTCATGTTCTACACGGGTTCCATAACGGTAACACATTAGTGTTCACTAGTCTATATTTATACCGAGAAATATGCAGCCTGCATAAAGTGACGATGATGAGAAATCAAAATCAATGAACTTATGGAACAACAGTAAATAAAAACAAAAAATAGACCCAAAACGTATTAAAATTGCAAGTACTGCTAAAATTGTTTCTGATCCGAACCGTAAAATCCGCTACTTTACTATTGAATTAACAGCGAAATGGAATGATCGAAATGCTTTCCAAAAAGAATACAAATTTATAATTGTTCTTGACCTTGCATTTAAACATAAACTACGTCCACGTCTTTAGCTTGCAGACTTAATAACGGAAATAGTATTTTACTCATAGTTAGGGTTACACTGTAATTGTTATCGTAGGGCTAGACGGCGATCAGTGATGTGAACAAGGTTATGGGGTTCTAATTGACAGATCACAACGACGGCGGACACCGAAACCGCCTTTATCCAGGCTAACTGTACCACTACCGTACGACACGGACCGCCTGCCGCTCGGTCGCTCAGTACCCGCCACCACAACGGGAAATGCCGGGCGTCACCGTCCTCAACCACATCATACTTCTCTTTGTCGCCACATTCATTTCCTCCAGGAACCGCACTTAATAAACCACAACAAACAAAAACACTAGTCATAAAAACTCGACGACTCCGGCCATCTCGGTCTCAGTCGTGTTTAGATCATTGAGGAACACTCGCCACAAGCTGCGATAATATCGTCGTAGTCTTATAGCTTTCCCATTAAGAATTCCACCAGCAAACTCTTTCTATGTCATCTCTATTTGAGATATTCGCCGTGTCGGTTGCTAAGTGAAACCGTCGCGAGAATCTTTTATTCTCCTTAATGCGAGCCGTTTCGGCTCTTGTTCGGGATCCTACTGTGACAGCCATTATAATTCCGAGTGAATGTGGAAGTACACAAAGACGGCTTTGTGCCCGCTATAAATATTTATGAGTAAGTGCCTATTTTCTACACACGTGGGTCGGTGGATACGCACGATACCGCCGGCCTAATTGGATGTCTGTAGGCGCGAATTTGTTTCACTCTGAAGGGAATTCCTTATTTGCGTCTGAAAGCCATTTATAATAGCAAACGGCGACTTCCTTGCCGATACACCTCCGCATTTATAACAACCTTGTTAATTTATCCTCCTATTGACACAACAAATTAATTATTTAGCGGGTCGGTTACGGTTATATAACGATAAATACATTGAAGATACTAATCCTACTTTCTCTTAACTAGTTTCTTGAGGCCACTACAAGAAAGTAAAACCCCGCTATGTTGGCGCTCGCCCCGTGTCCTGTTGACACACAAATTGATATGATAAATTATTCTGGAATACTGATTTTGTGACACTCATTTGTATTTTTGGGCAATTTAATTGTTAAAGCAGTGATCATTGAATCTTTAAGCGATCAGATAAGCTATATATTTACCTCAATACAAGTATGTTGATTCTTAATTATTTTTGTCTCTGTGCTGTGTCCAAAATAAATGTTTCTTTCTTTCTTTCTTTCTTTCTAATTGATATACAGAATTTTTCAAATCGGTTCAGTAGATTCAGAGCCTATTCAATGCAAACAATCAAATATTTGCTCTTTATAATATTAGTATAGATTATGACTAGGAATTTACTAAGTATTATTGGCTATTAAACAGTTGCTCTACAAGATCTTAATTTTGGCGTAGATATACAATTAAAAACTAAACGTTAGAAGTTTCAAGGGCCTAGAAATGTAAATTTATTTTAGGCTATATTTCATTTCCAATCTTAATGCGATAAATATCTAAAACCAGACAACTAACTCTATCCTCCAATACTAGGTATTTATGTTTGTAATATACGGTGTGACACCACGAATGACCCCGATCCTGTGTACCAAGTATGTTCTCGCATGCTCATATATCTGGAACGCGGGAACGGTAGTGCGACTGTGGACGGTATGGCATCTTGCCCTGTCCTGCCCTGACACTTGGCCTTATAACTATACACTTCATATTATACCTCACCGCACTATCTATCTTACTTAGAAGACGTTATGGGTTTTCATTTCAAATGTTGATTTGATTTATTATAGTGAACTTGCTGTTGCTAAAGAATACTATATTTTCCATTAGTGTGATATGTATTGTTGCTTTAATTAGCATTTGAATTACTAACATATTTTTATAGACAAGATAAGATTTAGAGTTGATTTTGTAAGCTGAAATCCATTCACCTGTATGAGAGGGTTCGTTAAAAGCACTGATGTTAAGGTCTGTTTACATTCCGGTAAGAAAGAATAATAGGTACAAGTTAAGAGACTAGGATCAAACAAGGGATCATGTTGTCTCTTCGGTTGGGTACATGTTTGGCACACTTTCAGGAGGTCTCGGTTACAGCGACGATGTCACGTTTCCCATGTTGGGAATAGTTTATTGAAGTCATGATGTGACCTTAACATTGTGTTTTACGATTGTCTCGTCACCGGTCTGCACACTGACATTTCAATAGAGAAGGTGAGCGCGGGTCGCGGCGTGAGCCGAAGCACGACGCCCAGCCGCATTGCCAACCACCACCTACACACTCAACACTACCCATTTTGCATGATTTCCGTTATTTGTAAATATTGTCCCACCAATCAACACTATCGAATGAACTACGCAAATGTTTCATCTTTTCGATAAAGTCGTGAAACATGAATGCCATTTTCTACTTTGACTTCTAAACGGCCCTAAGGAGAACGGTATTAATTTTAACTTTACAGTGGAATTTCTCGAATTACCTACAGGAGCTTATCGGCGTCGGTGTTGACTTAAATTTGCATCTAGGTAGTATTTTCTCGTCGCCAGTTCGATAGTGTGTGCTCACGATTTAACGCTGGTATTAATGCATTATTCAGCGGGGTTTTCATTAGACTGTCGCTATCGGCGCGGGCGATCGCGCTCTCGTTAAAATGTACGGATGGCATGACGGGTGCTCGTATTGGACGGGCACGCGAGTGGACCCTATCGCGGCTCAAATTCAAATCACTGAAAAACTTATTTGCAGTTTCGCATTTCTGTCGCCTAGTTTCGTGACACACGTCAATCTATTTGAATCCAATATTTAAACTTTGTTGCCATTCTGCCGCCAGATGTGCCGTTGTTTTCATTCTAAGAAGTGCGTGCCTGATTGCATTCCGTAAATAAATATAAAACGTTAAATGCGCACAATTATATAGGATAGAGCCGTCTAGATTAGAGCTTTCAGGTTTTAGCATTCTTGTTTGGGAACTCTTCAATGAAAACCTGTATATGCGATAACACTTTACTCCTATGAAAGTACAATTATCGAGTTAATATAAGGCGCTTACTACTCGTACTTTATAAATGTTTCTCTTTAGCTAGTTATCTACTGTCGCGTATGCTCGTGGTTATCGCATCGAAATTCTTTAAACGCATTGAAGAAATGCAATTAGCAAGGCGAAGAGGACTATTAAATGTCTAGTTCGACCAGTTTAAAAACTGGTGCAGTGCGTAAGGACAGGTTTAACTACCCCACACACGTTACAAACTCGCGGATGTGGTATACTTTCGATATTAACGAGAACACATCCCGCATGCGTCGCCCTAAATTAATTGCCACCTTCTACGACTCACGTGCATCTATATAACATATTAATTCAATAGGACGCTATATGTCATGTGACTACATTTCCCATTATGTTTCTTTTTACACGTTTTTTCATCATGTTTTAGCAATACATGACTACTGAATGGATTACATTAAAAACGACTGGTTTATTTTTAGTATCATGTTTCTTATTTCCCACAATGTCTTGTGAGTTAATTGATACAGGCATCGGTCATTACCTCGAGCCGTCACAATACAGCAAGCTCAATAATTAATGTTCTGTTTTTAATTACCTTGTCAACGCTTTAGCTATAGGCGATCTCAGTAGTCTGAAGCACCTGCAACAATCAAACATAAAATTATTAGCTTTATGTAAATGTAACATTGTTTCAACATCTTTATAATTTTTTTTTAAAAGACAACAATATAAAAATAATATTTAAAGTACAGCTAGATAAATGAATGAAATATAACAGTAACACGCAATTAAAAAGTCTTCCGACTAGTATTATGAATGCAATAATTTTAATGTTTATTTGCTTGATTGGATACTGATGTTTGTAACGCAACCACCGTAGCGGATAAACAGATTAGAACACGCTAGGTTTATTTTATTTACGATGTAATATCTGTGCAGAAGAGAATTTATGCTGCTCGTCCGGGAAAACTTTCTAAGCAGGCGGTACGGCGGCCATGCCACTATCTATACCGAACGGAGCACTAAGCATTGACAGGGTTAAAATTATTGAATCGAATTTCCCCATCGAATGCCGTCTTGTGAGATATGTCCTCATTGCCATCTATACTAATATTATAAAGAGGAAACCTTTGTATTTTTGTATGTTTGTATTGAATAGGCTCAAAAACTACTGGACCGATTTCAAAATTTCTTTTACCATTACTTAGAGGGATTCTTCCGAATCCGTATAGGCTATATTTTATCCCGGAAAATAGATAGGATTTTTCGTGGTAGTGAAAATTGTGGAGTAAGTCGACGAAAAAACTGCCGTACGTTAACGATTCTCGCGAACGCTGCCTAAATGGTTAGAGATGTATGGTTGACTTCTATAGAAAAGTTGTAGAACTCAATAATGCCTACAAAAAAATCCGCGATAGTATAAACCAAACATTTATATTTTAGCCATTATAACCACTTTTCCATAGAATAAAAGTAATTAAAATTATTAGCCTATGTTTATTGATCATATCATCGTCAAATACTAATCCTTATCCAAATAAACTATTTATTGAGCAAGATTGTTTCAATAGCTATAAATTACTTTTTATTTTATTCCAATCGGACAATTCATTCAAAAGATATTACGAATTTAAAATTGTAATTGATATTAAAATGAATGTTGGCCGCCGGCCGATATGTGTCGCACGACTCGCACGGCGAAACCGCAGGGGAGGGGGTGCACATCTATGAAGAAATAAATATCCACCCGTGCGAAGCCGGGGCGGGTCGCTAGTTTATGATAAATAGAAAGATTGAAATGTATACTTTGCCATATTTATGTATTTTGTTTCAATTCTCAGATTAAATGTATCTTTGTATGGAGAATGAAAATGTTTTGCGTAATGGCTTCGTATGTAACGTTAGTTACATATGATAAATCTAAGCTGCATCCTACAAGTTGAACTATTTCAACTGTTACATAATATAATAACTGTGATTAGGTGATCTTTAGAGTTAACCTGAAGCGCAAGTCTTAACTGAATTACCTATTCACCTTGACAAGATTCACAGCCAATTTAATTAACGGGTACGCGTAGTTTATTGACATAATAGTTTAGATTCGCCACAGGGCAACTAGATTAAAGGCTACGAGCACGCATGCCCTTATCTGGATTTCTAGATGAAGTCTGAGCCGCACGGTGTTCAAGTTCACGGCTCTAGGCGAACATTTTATTTTATGTGATGGTATTAAATGAACCCATTCCATAAAACTGATCGAATTGATATCATTTTTGTAGGCCATATCCGGAGACATCGCATTACGTTTAAATAAGAACATAATGTGTGGAGCAAATTAATCTACAAATCTCTCAGAAGACAATAGGTCGTTTGCTGGCTAGCAGGTATGAGGTGTGAACGTCCGCCGTGTGATGTCGGACGTCGCGACACTCGTGTAAACAAAGCGCTATACTGACCGGGTTAACCTTGAATGGTAAATGTGTGCGGAGTTTCGCCGGGGAAAAATATGCCATTGATGCAGACGGCGTGCGTGCGTCGGCTAACGGTCACCACGAGCCGAATAAGTGGTTTAGCATGGTACGTGGAATGATAATGTTCACAGTGAGACTTGTCACGCGATTGCACTGCCCTGTCAATGCCGCACGCATTCACAGACCCACTTTCTAACCTTATGTCCTTGAACCATAAGTGTGTTTACGTTGTATGTTCTGAATCTTAGATTTCTCTAATGCTAATGTAATGTAGCAACGTTATTTTACCAAGCAATCAGTGTCGTTAAAACGCATAAAATACAACTCAACTCAGATATATAGGCAAATGATCTTAATATATAAACTTGAATAGGTAGATAATAGAAGCGATAATGCAATATTTCGTGTAGCCAATTACAGTAGGGTGGATGTCGGTGTCGGTGTCTGAGAGTGAACAATGTGCCGCTAACGAGATACAGCGGCCGGCAGCTCAGCGCGCGCGCCACACCGGTCCGTCAGGCAGCGTGCCGTCGCTTGCCTAACACCTCAATTCGTTCTTTGTTTACGTTGGCATCGTACTCGCCCGCGGAGCCCGATCTCATCCCGAACGCAATAAAGCTCGAAGCGAACTCACGACTCTGCAATGTCTACTCTTTATCGCCTCCACCGAATGCAATACGATCTTAAACGTATTTTAATAACTTCCACCCGCCGGTCGCCGTAATGGGATCACCATGCAAATGCCTGTGCCCATGCTGTACCGTTACCTACCGATACCGACGGTAACGAACCGCCCCGTGAAATAAAGAAAGGCAATAATCGCAAACGGGAAATCCGATCACGCCGAGGGCAACTAGCGGCGGCGGACAGGTTCCAGTGGGAGCATCCAGTCCAACGCCACAACTATGTAAACTTAAGTGCATGAGCCACACTTGCACGTACTTGTGTACCTAAGTATAACAGGAGCCCCCGTCGATTCAACATCAAAAAACTTGAATAAGTCGAAGAAAGTGCCCTTACAAGTTCCTGTATTCGATCCTATCTTAGATCGAATGAGGTAAGTTGTTAGCGAACTTGATGTACCGAGTGTGGATTCGAAGTTCCCTTTCGTGATATGGCAAAGCGCTTTCCCTGTCGCAACTTTGCGCTCTGACACTTGCACTCTTCCTTTCTACATTAAACTCACTTGTGGTACGATAATATCATTGCTATTTACTGTTATTACATTGGAACTAACCTATATGAAGTTGTTATTACGATCGTTGATAGAAATGAATTTCGTTTTTAATTTGCATTATATTTCATATAACCGTAACATGGCGACTTGCGATGAATGAACTAATTCTTACGGTACAGCTTCTGGCGTAATTAAATCCTTTGAATGCTACTGAACGATGTCATCTTTTTGAATATATATTTTCAATTCAAAATCCGCTTCATCATCTCTCCTTGCAATCTGCTATTACAAAATAAGATTAACAATTTTCTCACGTCCGCATCGAGATCGAGTTAGGCGACGACAACCTCTGCAAAAAGTAAGTTGGAAATCTAATAGAGTTTGTGGCAAGCCGGTTATTTGTGTTATTTTTTTTTCGCTGACGCTCTGGAGAAATGCTATGTAACGCTCGCGAACGAAGACGAAGTAACCTGACATTAGAGTAATAACGCCGAACCGCCCTTCTGTCATTACTTTGTACACTTTCCTCCAGTAACTAAATATGAATCGCTTCTTATTTTTCAAGGGCATGTTCATTACAATTGCATTATAGTCGATGTTCATCTTTTGCTTTAGGCAACCGAGTTCTTAATATAGCTGTGGTAGCGTTAGTTAGGAAACGTTTCTTGTCAGTCAACGCACATAATTGCATACAAATGTCATTTTAATTAGCAACCGGATAGACAGCGTTAGCACCTGATTAAGTGGCACGGATTATGTTGGATAAAGACTTCCTTTGATTAAGATTTGTTATGAATGTGTTGACAGTGTTGGTGGTGCGTGACAGAACTGGTCTAACAGTAGAAGATGAGGCCTTAGCGTGGCCACAGCGCGTCATGCGAGATACCCTGCGATTATTGCTACTTTGATTACAACTTACGAAGGCACTGCCGCCTCATTACGCTAGCATAATTACGTTTCAAATTCAGGATATTCTAAAATGGCATATTAGCAATACTTATGAAGGAGTATAATCAATTGCATTTTATTTATTCATGTTTAGCAAAATTACATGCACGTTTAGCGTTTAAAACCGGGCATTACTATTTTTTATACAATAAAATCTCGTCGATCTTTTCAACTGGCTTACTATAGCCGAACGTTACAGATATAAAAGCGTGCATACACTTATCAATAAATTTTACTTTATAAATAGGAACGCAGGTACCTCTCGCTAAGGCATTCAACGCCATTAGTATTCCTTGTTAGTGTCATGTTATAAATATGATATCAAAAAAGAAAATTACGGTTTGATTAGAGAAAAATTGGCATTATAAGGTACTTATGTTACTGAAAACAGATCGAAAGGGGATTCTAAGCGATAAGAGACCAGCTAATGTAATTGCTACTAATCCATATTACTGTCTATGATGTATTCATGATGTTGGCATACAATATTTAAGAATCTCATTTTATGATGAAAGGGTTCTAAAAAACGTTAGCATCCACAAATTGGCCTCAGTGTTATTTGCTCAATAATGTCACAAATAACGCAGAAAAAACCTTAAGAGTTTGTTTTAAACCTTAAAATGTCTTGTGTTAAGCCTCAAACAAGAAAGAGATAAAAAACACAAACACATGAATGACGTAAAATTAATAATTTCTCATTATAGGAGGTAACGGCGAATGCACCGTTTACTTTGCTTTTTGCTTGAAGCACATATTAATTCCGAGCATCGTCTGTTGGGGGTGTTACGTAATTGCAAGAATGCGGCGGCGTGCGCCCATCGACGTGTCGGACTCGGACGGTCCTGTTCGCATGTGAACCGTATTTATTGTAATTACATCGCTCGGACTCTGACTTCCATCGATGCGACGGCGACGGGAGAGCGCCCCATCAAACGATAACATCGGACCCATTATCTATCCGGCACTTCAACTAATTACGTCAAATAACTCTACAGATTTGATTCGGCTTATTAACATCTTATTTGTTTTGATCGTACATAGTTTATTATGAATAAATTTGCTTTGAAAATAGTTCGATCGAAATAGAGTAGCCGTATTTAACATACATAACTGGATTATTCATGATTTATGGTAATCAAGTACCATGCTAGACACATGATGAGACATGGCATACCTGATTGAAATAAACCGTTTATTTACATTTATGAATATTTAATGTATTTTAATAGTGATTTTTATAACAAACAAAATACAAATACATTAGGTATAGTAGGTATAGTATGTCAAATCGTGACGCTTTAGTTATTTAGGTATGCACAGTTCTATTCAACGAAGTAGTTCAGCAATCTACATATTTATCAAACAGCATTAATTGGAGTGGCATTGGTAATAGTTTCCCGATTAATGCACGCGATCGTCTCTAGGTGGGTCCGTTTGCGTTATTTCGCGGTATCGCGCGCGCAATCGTAACCTCTTCCCACATAATTGGCGTGTGGGCGCGGCGGTGGTGGCGCGTTATCCCGATCGCCGCCCACCAGCGACGAGGCGACGCCCGATTAGATAGCCGGCCCGACACCCCCGACCTGGGCAACACCTCCCGGCTGCCGACGCACCCGGCTAACTGGGATCATCTCCTGACGCGATCGCGAAACTCATAAAGCAGTCTCGTTAGTTACACACTTACACGCACGCTCCAACCGATTGTCAATAAACTGGAAATTTATTGTATTTGTAGTTGGCACTAGATCCACTACCAATAAAATAATAAATCAATCAGGCAGCGAAATGTTTTTCTTTTCTACCTTCTATTTTTAACTTAAACCATTATCCTTAATAAGGCTGTGTATCTCTCGAATGCTGTGAGACAATAAGCCTCGGAGCTAACCCTTATTAGCGATAAGAAGTAGCACTGGCTCGCCCGTTACGCAAGACGAGATGCTCGGTAGACGGTTCATTAATTGCGTATTGTCGAAGCTCCCGCTGCCGACGATCACATCTAGTAAATCGTCGCAAGTGATCTCACGACGTTCTTATTTCCGCCCGTTACGTGACCAGCCATGCAAGTTTCTCTTGTATGCCAATGGTTAATAAAATTTAATGTATGTTCAGCTAAAATTAATCGGAAGCATCGATGATAGGCGTGCACGTTTATGCCGCCAGGATAAACACAGATAAACACGAAGACCGTTAAGTTGATTTAGCACGTCGGTTCCGCCCCTCTTTGGCGGTATTACAAACAATTACTGGAGTATATTTTGTCAGAATCATGTTGCACTTTGAGGCAAGTTTATCGAAAAAATAAAACCACAGAATCCTGTACTTACAAGTGCAATGAACAACATCCTGAACACGTCTAGAATTCCGTATAGAAATATAAGAAATGATAATTATTAGAGTCCAGTTCTTGAAATGCGCTCCAAGTTCTTTCTAAGAAGCTCTATAATTTAACCCTGCTCCGTACTCTAACGACTGCAGACAAATTATGATTATACCCCATTCACTTTCTAGTTAACGTAACAAATAGTTCAGAATTTTTAAAGGACCAAGTGTTTTTGTAAACTACTATGTCTTAGAGAAAAAAAAACAATTACGCTAGAGCAATTGCTTTCAACTCGCTTTTATCGCGCACAGTATGGTTGACGTTAATTGACGAAATGCGAGCTAGTAGTGTACGAGACAACTGATTTATATACGCGCAAATCGCTACTCAATTTGCATTGGATCTATGTAAAGCGCCCACTCGGGCACTCGTTACCGCGATCGTCGCTGACTTCGCCGCACTAGGCACAGGCCAAACGTCACGACTACAACTAGGAATGTGTTAAATCTCTTATAGTTTTTTAATGAACACACTATCCCTAGCACTTAACTTTTATTGATTTTACTTATTTCTCAGACAGCTGAAAGTATAATTAGCTATCTTCGTCACTACATCGTATAAAACAAAGTAAGCTTCAGCTGTCTGTCCCTATGTATGCTTAGATCTTTAAAACTACGCGATTTAATTGCGTTTAATAGATAGAGTGATTTAAGAGTTTTTATGTATAATACACGTGCGAAGCCGTGGTGGGTCCGCTAGTATAACATAAATGAAAGAATACAAAATATCTCTGGACCTACATTAGCATGTTTTCACTATTAATAAAATAGCTACCACCGATAAAACCTAACCTGTTAGAAAACACTACATTTATCATAACCACATTGGTTAAACAAACAGTTTCACAAGTTGTAATTCGATTCTATGATTGAAACCGCTGGTTTGTGTCAGTCAGTGTTTACCATAAAAGCTGGTACGACTAAAGGAAAATTTTGTATGAAACGTTGAAAACATATGTTTACAGTTAGTAACTCAAAACACATATAAAATTAACGAAAGACAGTAAACGACCGCACAGACACATATCCATTGCGGTGTAAAATAGCGGCGCGCGCAACAAATGACATTCCACATTCATACCACGCCAAATAAGTGCGGAACGTGTAGCTTATTTAGGTCACACACTGATTCTTGGTAATAGAAGTGTGGAACGTAAAGCTGCACAGTTTCACCGCAAGTAATCTTACAGTCTTATAAGAAGTTCCTTTTGCTAATTTGCGGACCGTGCGTTTCGGGCTGCGGTCACGCGCATGCCCACCGCATCCAAATTCCGCTACTGGAACGTGCTGCGTCGCTATTGACGGCCATCAATCTCCCATCACCACAGTTAGGTGCTACTTCGAATAGTAAATATTATTTAAATTCCGGATCAAAAGCTAATTAAACCATAAAATAAAAAAATACTCTGGTTATTTATTTAAGCTAACTTAATTACGTATTTTTAACCGACTTCGAAAAGGAGGAGGTTATATGTTCGGCGTGTCACTATTTTTTTTTTTTATGTATGTTCACCGATTACTCCGTCAATTGTGAACCGATTTTTATAATTCTTTTTGTATTCGAAAGAGTATTCTCCCGAGGTGGTCCCATTGTCACCAAGTCAGGATCTGATGATGGGATCCCAGTTAAATCGAAGGAAACCCTTAAATTTTAAAGAAATGTCGAACGTGTTTCATTATTCTACTGAGCCTATTTAGGTATTTACGTCCAATAGTCATCACCAAAATAAGGCATTTGGTAAATACTGAGCTGATGATGGAAGAAACCTCGAGTTTTAGGAGTTAAGGGTTGATTTTTTTTATATAATAAATATGTATTGACCCTCATTTACATTTTTTAACGTTTCTAAGGTGAGCTGTATTGTATTATTATAATAAATATTATGAACACAAAAAATGAAAAAATAAATAAACTTTTGAAAAAAAAATTAAACCGACTTCAAAAACCAAAACAAAACCTAAAAGGCACAAAATAGTGTAAAATAAACTTAGAACTATCTAAAATATTAATACAAAACTAGAAGTGATCTGTTTGAAGTCGGTGCCAAACAACAATATACCAACAAAAAATAAATACCTACAAATACGAGTATATATAGTTTGGCACCAACTTCAAACAGATCACTTCTAGTTTTGTATTAATATTTTAGATAGTTCTAAGTTTATTTTACACTATTTTGTGCCTTTTAGGTTTTGTTTTGGTTTTTGAAGTCGGTTTAATTTTTTTTCAAAAGTTTATTTATTAGTCTTATCGTTGTATTCACACACCGTGTATACAATGCGCTTGCCTAAACGTTCTGCTGCGCATTCCGAGTTGTAATGAATGTGAGAATTGATTCTAATAGGGTTATGACGGTATTATAGATAATTTGATGCAAATTAATACGCTTGTAAACGATTCTGTATTTCTTTTATTTATGTTGATTGTCGAATAAAATCAATTATATTAGACGAATATTGCATTAATAGACCATAAAATGGTGATTAATTGAATTAAAAGATCATTATATCAATTTAATGTTACGGTAATATTATTTACTTTACTGTAGGTATTTTTGTTCCTGTGTCGTTATAACTTATTTATAGTTTTGATCTCACAGCCCCTACATTGCAAGCCCCATTAATTTTGCTGGCATGTAATTCTTTTGTTATTAGCTACACATTGTAATTACAAATTTGTGTAGTAACCAAGTCTCAATTATAATTAGATCACATTTTTTAATGGCACGTTCCGCATCGTGGTCGGGAGAATTAATAACGCCTTCATGTTCTGTGAAGATTCGTGTATGACATAATAAACTAGTCGTTGAAGAGTAATTATGGTATTACGTATTCATTAATATATTCCATCAGTCCATAATTATTAACACGTAAGTTTCGTTTGAAAGGTCAATAAAATTATAAATAATTATTTTAATAACAATTTAGGAACACGATATCGATGGAAACACCAGTCGCGCAACGCATACGCATTTACAAAGAAATAGTATCGTAAACTTACCGTAACATTAACCCTGAATAACACTGAGAATAACAAACAAAACATATTGCTACGAGTCTGTCAATCAAGAGGCACGCTAATGTCGCCTCGTATTGCATCTAGTTTCACTTACGGTGCACGCAGTTTTTCGTCGGGAACGCGATCGCGGCCGCGATCAATAGCTGACATTGTGCTCGACGACGCGACGCCCGCGCAAGTTGCATAATGTGTCAGTCGTGGGAGCGACTACAGAGCCGCGCCGTTATGCGACGCACGCCACTGGTACCGTTCCATTAGTGATTTTATTAGACGATTCGCGTGTATCGCCCGTAATCAATTTGAGCACATTGCAGGCGTTGTAAGTCGCCCCACTTGCAACGTATTATAGAGCATAAAGCGCTTTACAGCCACGTTCTCCATTTAAGCTCACACGGTGTTTCATTCCGGGCTAATGTAAAGCTTGCTGTGTATAATTTTGTTTTGTCCGCTTTATCTGGGACGCAACAGTATATCACGAATTTGTAGATAAATCGATACAATGCGATGAGGCCCCACGATTCTATCGATACCTGAATCTGTTACTGGAATTAATACTTAATGTTAACTGCGGATTATGTTAACAAGGGCCATTATTGCGCTACAATAAACCTAGTAACTTTATTTTGCCATAGAATTATTGTTTACGTTTTAATAAATAAATCTGCCTGAATAACTAATTTAATTTTATAGTTTTATTGATATTTATTTATTTATTTGCAATGTATGTTTTCAAGATTTTATTTCCTATCTATGTTATCCTAATATTGTAAAGTTTTAACTGCAATCATAGGCACTTAACCCAAAAAAATACATTCAGCCGAGTAAGTATATTATGCAAAAGGCTACTTTTTAATATCGAATTAGTTTTTTGGGCAACGTTAAACGGTAGTTGTAGAATCGTATTAATTAAATATAAAAATGTCGATAAACTTTAAATTAATTATCATGTCATATTGTTTCTCGGTTATGAACCTCGCAGACAAGTCGTAAATTTAAATTCAATAATTATTTCAATATTCCACATCATATCCAAGAATTCTTCTTTATTGTCAAGTTGACCTCGAACGTTGTACAACGGTAGTTTAAAAATTTCAGTAACTTTTATTCAGTTGTTTTTTATCTTTTCAGCGGATGAAAGTATTGCTCCCATTTTTTTAAATAAAGTGGACTAAAGCCATTATTTACATTTGTGAGAGCCAGGAAACTGGTTTGCGAATATCGGTTAATTTATTATACAGTCAATATTTGGGTATGGTCGTGGTATCCGTGTCGGTGAGTCAACGGTGACCGCTTACACCCACATCTATTGTTAGCCTCAGCCGCAGGTTCCCTCATTTGCATACTCATCTCCCCATAAACAAACATAAGCTCCATTAAATTGTGCAGATATCGGAATTTTATGATGTTGCTAAAATATCAGTTACACTTTACAGTTAGTTTTGTTCGTATCCTTTTTTAACATTTAGGATTTAATTAGTCCTTAATTAAATCCCAAACGGTACCAGTTATTTCACATATTCTTTACTAATATAATCAAAAGTAAAACTTCTATTTTAAAAGAGAGATCTATCTCGGTAGCTACTTTATCGAACAATCAACTCAAATCAACAACTATGATTGGAATGGCGTTACTATTAAAAATAAATTCAGTTACGGGACACCTGTTAATAGAGGGTCCGTCAAAAGACACGCACCAACCGCGACCGCGGGTCGTTCACCCCGACACGACGTAATTAAAATCCTTCATGGAAAGCGCGCCTGATGGAATCCATCCTGACCCCGCTCACGACCGCCTAGTACCAGCCCTTTAAACGTTACTTTATAAATAGGAGCAACCTAGCTTCGTGTCTCCTACCACTGCTATGCGATACAGGAGCTACAAAAAAAAACTTAATCATTCCCTATTTTGTTTTGTTTCGTAAGCGTTTGCCTATAAACCTTGTAGTTTTAAAATGTTTACTTATTCAGAATGCTACTTTTAATGAGATCTTATTGATTGTGATTGAGAAAACGAAAAATATAACTCGAAAATATAGAACTTGATTTCTTCGACTAAAAATTACATGTAGTCTAGACCTGTTAAGATATTATTAGTAATGGTCAATTAAGTTTGATTTAGTAGTCGATTCAATTAAGCAGTCGAAAATATTAAATTTGATCACCGTAGTAATTAATAGCTTCGGTATCTCAGAATCGAGAATTTTGAATCGGTCAACGAATCGATTTTATTATATTATTTTATCGAGTTACTAATTGACTACAAAAACAAATACAATTATCACAGGATATTTGCACATTTTCAAAATTATTTTGAAACTTCTTGAAGATATTGTGTGACTAACTTAAAGTATATTTAGGAAGATTTTCATAAAAAGGGTTTTCTTTCACGAGTTTTGTAAATATTATTTAAATTAATTTAAAGGGCTGTCTTTCGTAGGTGTATTATATCAATTTAATCAGGAAATCGGCACGTGGTATCGCCTTGTGCCCAATAATCGGTGGTGATGGCGTGTCGCCGTGCTGCGCGCGCGCAGTCACGAACCGCGATCCAGCGCTGTTCTCACGTGACCCTCTTAATTATAATCTCAAGGCTCGCAATCGGGTCAAGTGATGTTCAACGAAATTTTCTTTAGATTTCAAATTCGATTTCGATCATGAATTGTTGTAAATCTATCGGTAATTTCTATCTAACCGACTAATAATGTTTTGTTTTTTAATTAAATTTATATGTAATTAAATTATTAACTGAAAAATATGCATAATCAAAAACAAAAATATTTAAGATCCAAACAGTTATTTTGTGTTCAATTGAAAATCGTGAAAATCTCTAAAAAAAGGTGAGCATTGACCTCAACTACTTGGAATGGTATAAGAAAAATAAAGCACAATTTGAAACTTTCACTAAGATTTTTCTGAAAGAAATGTGAATTATTCTACTTACAAATATTTCCTGTAATGGATCGATGAGATCTCATATCTATATATCATATTTTAATTGTGAAAATTCTTTGTAATAAGTTTATTGTCTTAGATTTAATTTAAAAAAATTAACTACGCTTATAAACCATCTAACGAGCTTCCAGTATGCTATAAAATCACAATTACACTTTCAACATTAACTCATGGCAAATTTGTAATCTCATAGAGTTTCATGGCATGGTCCAGGAAGTGTTCTGATACACGTAACTTATGCCCGCAGTCATATATTTCTTTGCGAACGTACCAGGGCAGAAACGTGACAAACGTTTTTTTATGAGGCTACCACAGTTTACGTACAAATTGGAGCTCGTAAGTATCAAAGAAATTCTCCTTAGTAATGTATCGGCTGTACGTTAGGTCGTAAGTTGTAAGTTCGTGATCCAATTCCACACAGTTGGTGCTCTGGTACCAACATGACCCGAACCCCGGTCGTGCTCTCCGGATCGTTTGTTATACTTTTGCGGTTCGCCAACGCTACCAGTTGTTCCGTGTACAATTGCGGACCTAGATACCTTAGTAAGGACCTAAATAATGCCAGTTCGTGGGAAAAATCTCTAAACTATTTTTTCTTCGGTCTTAATAGTTGATGCTAATCCAGTTTTTTTTCTTTTATGGTTTGGTGCTAATTTAGTCGCCAGACGATTTCCGTGACAATGATTCATAATATACATAATGTGTAATGACAAAGTTGTAGCGAATAAATTCAATAACATATTTCCATTCGGTGTCATCGTTATACATTTGTAATTATTCGTGTCTTAAAAGCTATTTTATAAATAGCTTGCTTTTAGTTGTTGCAATTAAGTTTCTCGCTGTAAAAATATAGTTTACCTACATAACAATGCGTCACTGCTTGCTTTGATCGTTAAATATAATCGTACGGCCTTTGTAACCTCTTTAAATATTACTAAGAGAAAACTTATTTACAATATTGCTATTGTCTGTTCATCTTTGTGAATATTATTTGATGAATATGAAATAAATTATTGATTTTACTGCTGAAATGGCCATAATTTAAATTTTTTAACTGATATTCCTGAACAAGTCTTTTTTTTATAGATAGTTATATTAATCTATTAAGTTTTTAGTTTAGTTTTAACTGTTAATAGGTTTCAATTTCAAATAGTTTCCATTTAATATTTATTATTATATTCCTTAACATATTGACGTCGCTTCGTTGCACCTTATCAAAATCGCGCGTTGATATCTTTTCTTCGCGATCACAGCGAAGCTTGAAGATTTTCCGAATCGCTTCTTTTTTAGCAGAAAATTACTTGACAATAACTACGTTCAATAAAAGGAACCATTTATTGAACAATATGGCAATGTTACTGATAGAAATTGTAAGAAATTTTAATTTAGCCAAATAAATTACTCTTTGTCTGCGCATCAATTAAAAGTAATTTGTGGTCAATTAAAAACGCCGTAATAAATATTATTCCTTCTTGCAAAGGGAGCCAAACGCAGCGACTCTAAATATAGCGCAGTGCCATTATTGCTATATGCGCATCGGAGCTTATCGCTCTATACACGATTGAAGACAAGCTCGCGCATGAACGCAAAAACCTTCCTCTATACATACCCTAACGGTACGCAATACACACTCATTTTTCTAACTCATCATCAATTTATTTTCCTACAATAAACGATTCCTAGAGCTTTGATTAATACTTTTTTACAATCTCTGGAACAGCTTTACTACTAAGTATTAAAGTAAATGAGGTAGTAAACAGAGAATCGAGCTTTTCCTTAAGTTTTTACAACATCGTAATTATACCTTTGTAAGTAAAATAAATATGTACCTGAATTTATTATTCATTTACCTGATTTTAATTATAATTTTAACAATTAATTCATAAATATTTTAATTATAACATTAAGTTATTTGCAATCGCATCGGTGGCTCCAGCGAACATCCACCATAAAATATTAAATAAACCTGTTTATTGAACAGGATCACCTGGCTACTCACAGGCTGTCCAGGACTGCGATCTCAGAAAAATAATATTATCTGGATTTGTAAAATATCTTAAATAAATATTAGGTTATATTATTTCTTATAAAAAATAATAATTAGAGACGTACCTTTTAAGGGCTACGGCAAGGATATCGAAGTATTTTGCGTCACGTGATATTATAGTTCAAACAAATTTCAACACGTAGTTCATGAACTTTTCACTGTTCGTATATCACAGGCGGTCGCACAGTCCTCGGGGTGAGCGCGCACGTTGGTCGCGAGTAGTGTCGCGGCCACTCTCGACGAGACACTGAACTTGCCGGGGTGCGCCCCAACGGTTATAACATAACACGTCTGACGTAACCTTAACCTTGCAAGAAGAAGAGGAACGAGCCGCCGAAGGACGGAGAGAGAGAGCGATAGTTTCGAGAGAAAGGGAGAGATGGCGGTCGCCGGACGCGCGGACGTCGCGGTCCGTCCGCCGACCGCATCCTACTTCCCATACGTATCACTGATAATGTTTATCTTTCACACTACTGTTTGATTATATGCATTTAAACAAATTAAGAAATATAATGACCCTGCACCTAATTATCTTAAAAGGGTTTTATTTGATATGTAAAAAGCTTCGATGAGGCAATCGGTAAGAAATAACTCCAACGTACATAAAACTGTAAAACAATATATTAAAGTTGGTAATGGTATGTTTAAGCAAAATCTAGGATAAATATATTGCTGCTAACATAAGCGACACATTTCTAGGTATGCTTTGTATGAAGGAACCAGTCACGCGTCCATTAGCAAAAGCACGGTCTGTTGCTTCATCCATTACATGAAGATTCTGGGCATTTGCGTTTACGGTGAGCAGTCGTAACTCAAGTTCACACACTGTTATATTTAGACAAAAAACGCATATGAACATAAAATAAAAAAGTCGTAGCGTTTTTACGAATCATGAAAATGTCTTTTTACCTACTAAAATTTTTAGAAGCTAAATATTTTCTAGGATGCAAATATACATTTGAATACGAGTGTAATAAAGAATTATAAAAAAAATTATTGTTTATTATTAAATGGATTCGTTTATATGCTACCAGTACAGTACGACACGAATCTATTATTCATAGTTGTCAATAGCTCAAGGATCACTCGGTCACATCTATCTTTAGTAAAAGGTCCCCGAAATGTAACGGTTAATCTGAATAGCATTGCAATACCTACTTAGTAAAGTACAAACCTTATTTATACGCCACTTTATGTCTTTGAAGTTCACAGCGAAGTGCGGAATTATTGCGCTACTTATTAATAGTTATGGGCACGGTTCAGGTACAAGTATTTTGCATTTCTTCTAATGAGTCACGCGGTGAAATTTGAAAAACAAAACACTGCGTGCTTGATTATAAGGGACGTGCGAATTAGCTCTTTACGTTTACTCAAGGATAAGTTTATGTTAGATTCCCTTACAAGGACAAGTCTTTAAAAAATATTGACGATAAACACGTCATAGCGCACGCCATGGTCCTACCTTAAGTGTTAATAAATTTGCTTTTTATATGTTATGAAACCATATTCATATTGATGTTACACTGAATAAAAAGGAGAACTCTAGGAAAAAAAATACGAACCTATAAAACATTGATTAATGTCATTACAATCATAATCTTTCTGATACTAAATCTTTAAATTAAATATGAGAGTGTAAATAGTATATTAAAAACTAAAATACAGATTTATTTCTGAGGCAAGCAATTTTTACGAACCCAATTTAATACTAAGCACGTTACGTAATACATGCATCCATGAATTCATAAATGCGTCAAGTTTATTGCAGTACGCTCAACAATAGCGACAGGTGAATAAACTAAGTGATATCGTCATAATTCACAGTACTTGACTCTATGACTTTATTCCCAATACCTACAAAGCAAGTTGAATAAGTATTATAAAGCGTTCAATTGTTACTCAAATTGCTCAATCTTTTACTCTCATCTTCACATTCGTGAATGAAAATGTAAAAGCATTTCGCTTTCAAATGGAACAATTGCGACGTTTTGCCTAATGACATGTACCAAAGAAAAGACTGTGTCGATGACCTCCACTTTCTAAGACGTCTGAACTTGAAAACTATTTATTTAGCATTTTTTTTATTTACTTTTCACTTGACTTTTCAGTTCTGTTGATTTCTTTTAAAAATTAATACTTTCACATGTTTGCTTGCTCTATTCAAATTGGTACCATTAAATTTTAAAATAAGTTTAAGTGTGTGTTGTGTAAGTAAATTTCTACATCTTTGAATTTATTGTTATCTATGTATATAACATTATCAAGTAAAAGTTTCGCCATATAATAAGCTTAAGTATGCATTGGCCAGTGGTAAAAAGTTTTTTCGGAGAAAAGTATCATAAGCACTTGTTATTTTAATACCTTTTTTATTTTTATGCGTCGCATATGACGCGAATAAGTGCCTTTTCTTTCTTTCTTCTTTCTATAAAAGGAAGTAAAAGCTCCCCGGTGCTTTTAAGTCATAGGAGTCCGAAATTACTCTTTACCTTTTCCAGGAGGTAAGAAGCTACTGAAAATTTTAAACGGGCTAAAAACACACGAACTATTTAAGGGCATTGACACATTTATTCGCCCACAGCCTTGAAATTTACATAATGTATATTTATCGGTATCGAGTTCGATAATTTGCCACGACATAAAAAAACACAGTTTAAGAAAACATTTCCCAAATGTGTACAACTTACCAAAATATTTTGGTATGTTAGCTCGATTTCACAGCTACATAACGACGGCAATAAATCAGTGTAAGCCTACTTTTACCGAAATCAGGTTTCTTGAACACGTTATTATTAAGATGTATTCATGATAAATCGATGAGAACATGCAGTAGTAATTTAGATTAGAATCTTCTTGTAATCGAGAGTATTATATTACGATAACATTACGAGCTTATCGTATCGTTCGTCAGTTGACGTCACGGTTGCCGCGACATCTGCACTCCTACGTAAGGTCATTGCGACGTATCAATGTGCATTCACGACTATTCTTTCCTCTGTAATCGTGAGCTCATAATCTTCATTAGTGCGGTTGATACATCTTGGTTTCACATCAATTCATCAAGTTCCCTCTTTGTCAATTATTACATCATAAAAGAATGTTCCCAAGACCTGTAGTTTGTTATGCTTCACGTCATATTTCCCGTCTGAGTGCCTATTACGCTCCGGGATATGATGCTACTCATTCATTTATTGGCTGATGATACGAATCTTATTGTTTATTACGATATGCAATTTTACATGTTAGATAAGATAACTCTAATAATTAACAACAACTATAGATAGGTACTCTTGCATTTGTGCTATAAATCTCGGTTCTAATGATACCGGAAATTGTACCATGAGCTATCTGTTAATTTAATGCCAGATAAAAACTAGCTAGCCCAGTTAATTATATTATAATAAATAAAAACTTAACCCTAGTGGTTAATTCAAACCCATGATGTACCTACTTAAAAAGCAATTTTACATGTTATTACTTTAAGTTACACGTATTTCTATCATTGTTTGTACTGTGAAACAAAATTGTTATCGATACGGCTGCTCGCATTTTATATTCTCACGTAATATATACAATAAATTGTGAACAAAACTTCAGGTATTCGGCATTTTCACTATATTGAAGTATGATCACGCATGTATACGCAAATACACATCTTCAGTTAGGTAGGTAAACTTGACGATTGACATCCGTGGAACGCTCAGGGTGCCAAATGACGCACAAGTATAATTAGTTGAACACACATATCAAACTGTTTCGAGGAAACCGCGATCAGGAGGTTTGCATCGCTTGCAAAACTAAGCTCACTATTTCATGTTGGACACGCCTGTACCTCTGATGCTGTGCTAATGTTTTATCCTCGGCTTTTATTCCCATAATATTTCTCCGAGTTGCGTTGAAAGCTTTTAAACTCTCGACTTTAATAAAGTACAGCTCTCGGTCAGAAATGATTAAGTTACCAGTATTTATGCGGATTTCAATTTCATTGTAGAGAAGTAGGATTTCACGCGATGTGCTTTATTAACATTTTTGATTGGAAAAGGATTGGAGAAGGATAGATATTTACGATCAACTGATGAACATAGAAGTGTTAATTAAGTCTTTTCAAGTTGCAATAAATTCGTTCTTTAGTTTCGATACACGACTACTTCATTTGCTAAATTGCTAATTTTAATTTATTGTTTTATTTACTAACCATTTCATTTGAATAAAACTCTACTGTGAGATTTATCATAATAAATTGAAAAAATAAATAAAAAGCACTAACACTAAGGAAACAAAATTTTACCGCTATCTACTGATCCTTATTTACGACTTACATTAATCTACAAATTGATATAAATTATCTTACGTTTCTTATTGCTTGCGATTTTACTTCAAAACTAACTTCATAATTCTGTCAAGTAATGCAGGTCACAGGTGCAATTTTTCTGTATTGATATGGCACATAATAATTTATAACATTTATCTTTCATAAATATTATTATATTTATAATCAAACAAAATTAATATCGTGAATATGGTAATTCCCATTATAAAAGAAAGAAAAAAGTTTATATTATTTGTTTTAGTAGACAAACGTCCACTTGCTAAATACCTACTAATTTAAATGTTATTTATTTCCAGTAGTTGGCCATCAATTTATGTCATTAATCAATATGTTTCATATTTTATCTCAAGGAATTAATACTCTTATTTATGCTTTGCATAGGTTGTGCTTCACACGAACCAGCTAGATCAAGTTTTCTGCTTACAATGTAAACGTTAAAGCTTTATAATCATAACTAACAATCTAGCAGTTCTGTGAAGTAATATTAAGTGTCGCTATTGAGTAGCGCGGGGCTGAAAAGCGCGAATTGTTACATCCTTCACGCAGAATCTTAGCTTCATTATATACCACCACAATGTTGCTGGTTACTACTAAACAGCGGCTTTTTAGCATAACGAACTTCCAAGAATACATATAATGTAAAATTAAAATTCCTTCCTTTCCTAATTAAATGCGGTAAAATTAATTAACGAAAAAACATGTTGTTCTTAATCCAAAAAATAAGGAATGTGTTTATAAATACCGTAATAAATGTTAAAGAATTAGCCTGACGTGTTAAACTTGTTTTTATTAGTGCTTAATTAACTTAAATTGTTCACTAATCATTATTAACTTTAATCTTAAACATGTCCATTTATAATGTAATAAAATGGGAAAGCTAATTCTAATAACCATCGGTTAAAAATATGCCTAGCACCTGTCGTTTTGTGTCACCTGTAGAAGTCGTGAGCTAGTGGTTTTAAACCTCCACTTCTAACATCTACACCATTTTAACCCTTAGTAGGTATCGTGGGTCAAATTTGACCCAGGAGCGAACATTTTCAGTAATAATTCTTTTAATATTTATGCAACGACTGCGCAATTCTGCGTATTCTCAGTGCGTCGCTAGCTGCGGCGGGGGGCGGACTTGCATCGCTGCGACTATCTTAGGAGCGGAGGTAAGTAGCCGTCTGGGTCACGTTCGACCCACGACACCAAATAAGTAACTTTTTTCACTGAGTGTAATTACTTACTTTTTTTGTTTTAGTGTTTATTTGTACTACAATGGAGGGCTTTTTGAACGATAGACAAATCGAGGAGTTGATGGCCGACTTAAGTGATGATTTGGAATCGGAAAATGAAAGGACACCAAATATAAACCAACTTTGTGACGACCAAATCATCAGCGATCAAGTCAGTCCCGAACCTGTTAGTTGCTTAGAAGACAGTGTATTTGGAGTAAGTTCTGACGACAGTGAAAACGAAGAGGAGAATACGAGAATAAGAGAAAATACGAGGAACGAAAATACGAGAGATGAGAGCGAAGAAGATGAGGATGATGGAGGGCGCATGAAAAACGCATAAAAAGGAACAAATATATAAGGAAAATAGGTTTAGACTTGGTTACACCATTTATATTGCAACGGAAGACAGGGTGTGCAAATTTTTAATTTCTAAAGAGGAGGATTGATAACATTTTGGAGCAAATACATAAGCAGCCGGAAAATCAATCCCAACTTGAAGAACCAGTTGCATCGACCTCTTCTGCAGCTTCAATTTCAAATCGGAAAAGGGCCAGATGCTACTTATGCGATTGGAAAAATGACCGAAAACATTCTCTAAAATGTTCTAAATGTTCACATATGATTTGTAAGACACATTTCGTCCAAATTGTTATATGTTCCAGTTGTGAGATAGTATAAAGACTGAAATACGTTATTTTGTTAGTTTGGAAGAAGTCATTTTGGTTTTGATTGTCATTTTTTTTATTTTATGCTGATCTCAGAAATGATTTATTTTTTTGTTATTATAAAGATATGAGAAGTGCCATAAATATCTTTTAGTTAAAGTTTTTCTTTCATTTCTATTTTTTTTTATGTTTTAAGTTCACACTAACCAAAAAGTGCCAAAAAATAAGGTTAGTTACAAATGCGTGTAAAACATGATATTTTTTTTATATTCTAAAATTAAACAAAATAAACTTTGTAAAAAAATATTTTTTTATTTCATAACTAACCATATTTTATTCAAATAATAAAAAAATCTACGTTCTACAACAGATTGTTTGGTATGGGTAGAATTTGACCCACGATACCAGTAGTGTTGCCAAAAAAGGCGATACCAGCTAAGGGTTAATATAGTTGACAATATATTTTTTATTTTGCGCCGCTATGTTTTGATCTCAAACATACCTACCTACAACTCTTGTATAATCTAACCAGTTCATCGGGCATACAGCCGTGCCTTACATTTCGTGTTTGTTTTAAACATTCACAATTCGCAATCGTTTCTCGCTGCTGTTAGAAATCTTTACCCAGAAACTCGTATTATTTATAAAAGTCACTGCGAGAGTCTCGGGTCCCTTTAAACTTTTTCTCCGTCTCATTTTCTTTTTAATTTATGTAAATACGTTTCCCTTGATGGCGTCTCTTTTCACACGTTCCGAGATTACACCGAGTCCGATCTTAATCAACTGACGCGGATTTTTTATGACCGCTTTATGAACCAGGAAATATTCTAGGCTCTAAAGTATACGATGTAAGATGTGGAACGTATTTTTTTTATCTCTAGTAATCATACACGCCAGTTGAATACATTTCTTTGAAAGCTAATTAATAATAAATATACTTTTAAAGTATGAGTGGTTTTAATGGCCTACATTAGATGAAAAGGTGTTCGAATACATACACCGTATTAATTCATGAACACATCAATCATGGACTGTCCGGGCCGGACGTAATTACTTGTTTATTCAAGATGAGTAGATATTTGATAATGAATTAGACACATTACTTTTGCCGACTGTATTCGAAGTACAGTCAAGTGCCATGTGAGCACCTTCATTTGTTTGTTGGCAGTCGCGTTGCTTTGTGCTGATATTTTTTGAGTATTTGAACGCAATCAACTACAGTTCACCTGTATGACAAGATAGATAATAGGAGAAATTGATGTAAGTAGGTGCCTGCGAAAAGTATTGACACAGATTCAAAAGTTCAGGTCGTTATGCACTTATGTGACTGACTGTACATATTAGGATATAAATTGTATATGATGAGCTTTAGAACGCTTCACCTTTATTGTACCACTGTCTATTATTGCTTTATTCGAACATACAAAATAAACAACGTCGACGATGTAAACTTGTGGTAAGTAAGAATAAATGTTGGATGCCATATTCGCGTAGATGTGAGTATGATACGCAATGAGTAGACGCATTTATCACAAATTATTGCAATCGTTTAATGCACTGTTAAAATCACCTTGAGAAAAGTACTATCTATATCAATAATGATGTACTAAAATTTTACTGAAAACTACGGTTTTTATGTGAGTCTTTCTTATAAATTTAAATACAGCTACATACAGATAATCTAACTAAAGATTTATAATTAAGTAAAAATACAAAACCCTTAGTTAAAGGTTAAAGTAGAAATAAAAATATTTTACTATAAATATTAACTTTTATGTGTAGTAGAGATCTTTTCTCGATAGCTCTATTTTGCATCTGAAAAACGGTGCATTAACATGGTACTAGCAAATGTCCCATTCAATTTTCATACATAGAGTTGTCTCATTCATGTTTTTATAACATAATGAATTACGCCTATACTCAACAAAACTCATCAAAGTAAATTGTTCGACCGTTCTGCAGATTATAGAAATTACTGACACAAAAGCTTTGAAACACTCGCATTACATTTAATATCTTACATAATTACTTCAGTTGTCTTTCATAATAGCTTTTGCCCGCGGCCCGTCCACATGGGAATATACCGGCAGCAAAAAGTGGTGTCATGTTCCCGTCAATTATAATTATTATTGTTTGGCTCGCTTTTCTCGTAAGTTTACTTACGTGCTTCTACATCCACGGTTGAACATAAGCATCAACCACCGACAGGTACAATGAATTCTTGGAAGCAGTGCGCACTATAATAATCCCGCTTGACAGACGGAGGGGTGACAGACGCAGTAAATTGTTTCCAATGAACAGGTGAGGCTACAACCTGACCACTTAGCAGGACCTCTCGGGTACTTGCAATAACTAATTTAAATAAACATTTTACTTGACTTCTCGATTTTGCGACCATTTCATCCATCCAACAATATTATATGCCTCCGTGATTTACGATAATATTTTTTTTATACATATATATTTCTTGAATATCGTGATGATATTTCTATCGATACTTAGGTGAAATCGAATAACATCCGTTTGGTATATTTTGAGAGTGGATGAGTGGATAGTCTTTCACTGAATTTGATTGCGCTCAAAGTGTGTAGTGTTGCGCGCGCACCTTATACTTACACTTATCCAGGTACTTTCGATTGACATAATAAGCACTCCCTCAAACATAGGTTAGTAGTGGAAAAAGTTCGTCACGCCTTATAACCGGAGGGATAAATCGAGATGTGTTGCAGAACACCCACATTTCGCCGATTGCAAGGCATTTACTGCGTGCAATTGCAGACTCAGGCTACTAAGAAATTCCTTACAGAAATATACTATGACAAAAAAAAATGCGAAGAATTTACCCAATGTTATCAATCACTTACACAACAACAAATTTCATTAATTACTGTAACCTCATTAAGCTTTAAAAGCTAGTTAAACTTCGTTAGTGAAATATCAACAAAATGGTATTTTTTAATGAATGGGTGGTAGACACAGTTCTTATATAAGAGATCGTTTAAAGTAATATAATAGACATAAATTTTAACTAGGTTAGGTACCTGCTTCGTTATCCAGATTTTAGTAAGCTGGCGAGCGAGTCTTTAGTTTGCTAAGAAATTCCGACTGAAATAGTTTGGGTAAACAAACGCTTTCCTGAGCTTAAAAGAAATAGGGGACCTTCGCAATACAGGCTGACACCTGGATTTATACTAATAGTTTAGACTAGAGATTTCTTTTCATTCTTTGTTATTTTCGCTACAAAGACTTTACCAGTCTTCTTTTACTCAAAGATTTCACTGAAGCATTTGACGAAGTCTAAAATAACGGCAACGGCGAGACATGCGCATCAGACATACTAACTACATTCTTACATTTGTTAAATGTCAAAACAGTTTATTGCCGTCTAGCGCGACATCAATCAATGTATCCCGCCAACGAAGACTATAGCATTTTACTTTTAGCTATTAAAATAAACTGACAAGGTTTTTTAATTCCTTGTATATTTTTTTATTACATTTCGTCTCTACATTTATATTGTACACTCTAAGTAAAAAATAGGATTTTTCGGTTTAGCTATTTGTTTACAGCAGCATTAATCTGAACTCATTATCTATATAATCACCTTCAAGTATCCTTAGCAGAAGCACCGAAGGATATAAGTAGGTAGAGCAATTTCCTTATAAGTATATTTATTAATGCGATAAAACTATGAAGACATGATGTGCTTTCGTCGCCTGTTAGTAGCATTATAAATTTCTCGTGTCACAAGTCAACCATTAAGCCCTAATCATTAGCAGGGAAGCGTTGGCTTTTTAGCAGCAGAAATATATTGCTAGGAGACTTTCTAAACAAGTCTTATTCAACAGTATATTAAATATATTACTTTTCTAAACAATGGGCTAATAATATTTTATATCAATTTCAAAATATCAGAAGCCGTTCAGAGACGAAATCTTAGAGTAATATATTAAATAGTCTTTTGATATAAGCCGCAAATGTCTCTGAATCAGGCAATATGATTGTACTAAATTTCTGGCATAATGTGTATTACCTATGCCGACTGTTTACAGATATGAATCCAGTTTTCTTGTTAGCGCAAGACCTTATTTTCCGTCAATACGGCTAAGTTATTAGGGAAAGCAATAGTTTTATGTCATAAACAGTCCTTGCTATTTCTGCCATATCGTAAACCCAAGTAAAGTGGCATAATACAACTAAGTATATAATTATTTCAGAAAACGTAATATATAACTGTGAAAATTTCTATGAGAAAGCAGGATGTAAATGCGAATATTATTATTGCTCTTATTCTTATTTTACGACTATTGTCAAACTGTCAACTATAATATGTGCCGATATATATCTACGTACTGGTTTACATGTATGTAAATGTATTTTTGTTCATACAATACACGTTTTAGAGTCAATTTTTACGGTGTCTATGTCACCCACACTGAAAGGAGACAGTTGAATGAACATGATTCAAGGTGAAGGTGTATCATTAGCTTCGTAAAATAACCCTACAACTGCGATCAACGTCTAACGTCATTCATCACTCCTAAATATATATTTTTTAGTTTATTTAAACGGAAACACCCGTTATGTTAACTTTGTCTACGTCTCGACTGTCGTAGGAAGTTATTACCGTAAAATTTGCGTGTTTGGTAATTTTATAACATGACGTGACATAAATATTTATTTATTTAGAAGCTGACTCAGAGAATCCTGTTGAAAGTCTTCTTACTTGATACGACTGTGGAAATACATATCAGTTTCACTTTTCCCTCATCTATAAATGGTGATATTCGTATCACGATTGGGGTCGCGCGTGTTAACTGTCTCGACATGTGTGCAAAAGTGATTTTCCCCGCCAGCTACTGAAAAACAATACTGTCTTTTGGTAGATTATCTTAATAAAATATTTGCATAACATGTCTATACAAAACTTTTACCTACAAGTGCTGAACGCAAGTAAATGTAAAACGAGAGCTAGACCAGCACACACTGCTACTTCATGAAAGTATTATTGTGAAAATATATAGCAAGCTCTAGACATAAGTCGTTACAGAGATAATTAATGTTATCGGTCTACAGTTGTACCATGCACTATTTCTACAGTTGTTATTCAAACAGTAGGAACTGAATGTGCAATAAACGACAGGAAGAGGGACTAAGCTTTACGAGCCAAGATGTATGTCCAATTGGCAGTAAAAGCATTTTAACGGCATATTGCTTCAGTTGAAATTAAAGCGGCGGATATTAGTCGTGGCTGTTTAAGTATAGGAATTAATTAGTAGTGCTGTAGAATAATTTCTCATTAATTTCAACACGGGCGAATAGAAACCCCGCGCGGCATTTCCATGCTTTGTAAGTAGAGGCATGAGGCGGAATTACCATATGCAAACCATATATCACGCTGCCACTGTATTCAGCGCTTAATGTTCGCGCCTGCATCCACTTCTTAACAATACCTAGTGATTTATTATTTTTATATAAAAAAAAGTCCAAATTCCATGAATTTCTACTACAGTAGGGACAAATACCATCATAAATATAACTTAATTGATGACGAAGACTCCAGACCTATTCTTGTGGGTTTTCAAATTTATGCAAAACCTAGCCACTTACGTAACTCACAAATATTAAAGCTTTACTTAAATTTTTATTGAAAACCTATTTACTACTCACGCAAAGTCTCAAAATGAAATAAAATAGAAGTTTTATTAGAAATTATTTCTAAGCTTCAGCTCTCAGTACACACGATGGACGTATTTTATAAGTTTCACGGTAATATTTTCACGTAGACTTCCGCTCCATACATTTTAAGTTAATCCTCTATCGACGTTCATAAACTTGCAATTTTATAGCTAATAATGCCCGTCATATACGGTATCATACTCATTAATATGTCTTAAAATTCTTTTTTTTTTTTTCAGGTAAGTTCAAGGCAACGGTGAAGCAGTTTTAAAGACTCGACAATGTTACGCCGCATTGCTTTTTTGTAAGTCTCTCAAAACTTTTTTACTTTTTGTAAATTCGATTATCGTTTGGTATTGGCTTTGATCACATCGGTAGTTTCTTCTGGTCTTCATAAAACTGAATTAACAAGGCTTAAAGGCTTAGAAAAAATCTTTTTAAATAAATGCGTATTGAATATAGCAGCCGGTTTTTAAACCATGTACAATCGTGTTAATATTATGAATAACTGATGTTGTAAGTTACATAAATTATTAGGAAATAAACATTTACTTCTTACACTAAGTTACGGCGTGCATGACATCACATGTACAAATTAATTACGCCATTTAGACGCTATATTATTAACGTGGTAGTCAACTGCGCGTTAAATAGTTTGTCACGATTACAACAAGAGAGATATTATCCGCAGTGCGATATTAACGGGTAGTCGCGAGTCTCACGCTATCTGTATCATATTCGAGTGGATCATTTCTCCTGGGTGTACACAGGCCTTTATCTGAGTAACGCGCACCGTTACACTTCGGACACTAACACACTGAGCTAGACAAATTCACTCCACTTTCCATTTTTCACAGGTCATTTTCTTGTACACGCAGACGATGCGAGTGCAGGTGGTTCGCGGAACAAGATGTAGAGCGCCAAGGCTACCTTCCACATCACCTACTTTTTACTCGTTATAAATCTTGTTGATATAAAATAAACCTTCTTACGACGAGTAAAATAACATTCTACAAGACACTCGATGTACACTTGCCTACTTACGGAAATTGCCATTTGAAAACTGAAACAATTTGGACCGTGAATTATTGTAACATTTACTAAATAAGTTTATACGAATACAAAACATAGCTGCGTAAACCGAACGCTAGTCAAGGCATGTTTATTTTAGATATCAATGTCTGTCAGTTTAACGCCTCTACGTAACCGTATGTATGTCTTTTTTATCTCTTTACAAGCTACCTCAAATCGCACATCCTGCTTCTTTTGCCATACTTGGGGTTGAATCGCAGGGACGTCGCCTGTGTGATAATGGTGCCAGCGTCCGAGCGCCGACACTAATCCGAGCTCTCCACGACATGGCACCGAAATAAAAGAAAGCTTGAGATGTCGCCCGACCGCCGCACTTTACGTTTACAAACAAGTTTATGACTCATTCATGAAATCCATCGAATGTTAAATTGTATGTAGGCATTTTCTGATTAAAAAACAAATCGGATTGTTCCCAATCTGTAAATGCAATTGATATCGAGAGGCGGAAATAATGAATTGTAAAACTTTCGATATTTAAACATGCAATATCATTAGTTTTATGCATGGTGAATTTTTAAACAAATAAAAGCAGTTTTTGTGTCTTCGTTAGTAATATGTGTAACTCAAGAAATACCTATACCTCTTTAAAAAATATATGCATATTTTGTACTTAACATTCGAAAAATATTGTAACGACAATTTTTTTTTCTATAGAAATTCAGAACATTCAATCTGTGTGCGTCTTGTTAGTCCCGTGGAATGTACAAAATGAACAAGGCAAAAGTTTCAAAAGAAATCGATACCTCGAATAAACTTTGATAATGGTTTTAATATCCGAACGTTTATTCTACACGTTATCTTCCATTAACGTGTTATTAACACGCTTTACAGAACAAACGATCAGTTGTCAATGAATTATGTAGATTGTCTCTCAGTACTTACGTACAACTTGATACAGATAAGATGTTGTCACCAGTTATGCCAATTTTAGATCCTGGACTGTTATTATTTTTAATTTCAAATGGGAAGAAGCCGGTATTTACTGCCTTTTTTTTAATTTCAACTTACGAAGTTTATTGTTTGCATTAATTTAAGCACTGGTCATATAAAATTTATGATCCCGCCATCATATTTTATTTAAATATGGACGTTATAATCAAGGGACGTTTACAACTTAATTCAGGTTACTTTGTTTCCTTCAGCTTAACGAGCCGCTTTAAGTATCTCGTCAATTAAGCGTTTATCTAAAATATAGAGGAGCAAGATAAAAATAATAAAATGAATATTCATATACGGTACAAATACTACCAATAATACTAAAAGTAGCCATATTCGTTTCGTCATCCTGAACCAGTAAAATACACTTAAATGTGTATTTACTGTTATTTGTTAAAATAATATCCAATAAAAATAGCTATTTAAGAATCGATAATGGTTCCATTAATATTATGTGAATTTCCTTCGAGTCTCTATTTTTATTGGTTTTGCAAAACTAAAAATTAAATTAAACGTGTGACTGTATCGCTTGCTTATCGTCTGACCTGAGTTGAAAAGCTCAATTAAGGAAGTAAGTTGTTGTAGTGCTTGTAAACTAGTCTGGCATCCTGACATCGTTTGCGCACGATTTTAGTCTTTATTGCGTTAGCATTACTGGTGCATTTTGTTTTTTACCATTCTCCAGTTCCTAAGCGTTTCAACCAATGGGATGAGAAATTATCAATCATGTATAAAATCCTATAAATAAATTGAGCTGTGCTATAATTACTGATGTTCTAATATTCGTCTATATTTTACGATTACATATAATTGTCAATAGGTATGTCCGGCATTATTTTTACAAAACTGTCTAACATCTACTAGCGAGCTATGTTTCACAAGTAATTTATTATTCAACTAGCTTTTGCTCGCGACTTCGTCCGCGTGGAGTAATGACTTCCGTCAGAATTTGGGTTTTTCACTTAGTTATCGCCTGTTCCATGGTCTATCGATTACATGTGTAAACAAACATTAAAAAAATCAAAAAATATGTCTCCATGAAATCATGGTCTAAAAAATGCTATGTTCACTTATACATATGCTATGCTCACTTGCTTCACTGGTGGAACCTACATACAAAGATTTAAGTGAATCCATTGAGAAATAAACATTTTCAATTTACCACCCTTTTCTCCCCTTTGGGGGGGAATTTCCAAAAATCCTCTCTTAGTGGTAGCCTACTCCTCCCAACAAACACACATGCCAAATTTCAGCTCTTTACGATCAGTAGTTTCGGCTGTGCGTTGTCTGTCATTTACCACCCTTTTCTCCCCTTTGGGGGGGAATTTCCAAAAATCCTCTCTTAGTGGTAGCCTACTCCTCCCAACAAACACACATGCCAAATTTCAGCTCTTTACGATCAGTAGTTTCGGCTGTGCGTTGTCTGTCATTTACCACCCTTTTCTCCCCTTTGGGGGGGAATTTCCAATTATCCTCTCTTAGTGGTAGCCTACTCCTCCCAACAAACACACATGCCAAATTTCAGCTCTTTACGATCAGTAATTTCGGCTGTGCGTTGTCTGTCATTTACCACCCTTTTCTCCCCTTTGGGGGGGAATTTCCAAAAATCCTCTCTTAGTGGTAGCCTACTCCTCCCAACAAACACACATGCCAAATTTCAGCTCTTTACGATCAGTAGTTTCGGCTGTGCGTTGTCTGTCATTTACCACCCTTTTCTCCCCTTTGGGGGGGAATTTCCAAAAATCCTCTCTTAGTGGTAGCCTACTCCTCCCAACAAACACACATGCCAAATTTCAGCTCTTTACGATCAGTAGTTTCGGCTGTGCGTTGTCTGTCAGTCAGTCAGTAACGGAAGAGTTTTATATATATACACACATCAAAAGTGTCTAGGGATCAACATATATTTTTGCAATAACTTTTCTCCTGATTGATATTAATTAAAATTTTCTTTAAGGATTCATCGAATAAAGTGTTTTCGTTTGTCACAGTAACGATAAACCAAGTCACCTTTGCATTAATAAAGAAATTTGCCATTTTCCTAATAAAGGGATTTTTGACATTTGAACCACTAACACAAAAGTTCGAAAAAAAGACTGAAATAACAGTTTTCTTTAAAATTTTATTGGGTAACTTAAACAATTAATAATCCGTGTTTCTACCGCGAACACTAACAACACAAGAACATCGGTTTGGCATACTCAAAATGAGTTCATCCAAATCACGCTGTGGAATGGCCGCCCATGTTCGTTGCAACAACAAAAAAAGGTCTTCTTGCGACTGGATACCCTCCATATTCGGCAGAGCTCTTCTCTGTAGCATATCCCATGCATGCTCAATCGGGTTCAAGTCTGGCGACTGAGCAGGCCAGGGCAGGACATTGATGTTAGCTGCGGCGAGAGTCTGTCTTACAACTCTTGCGGTGTGCGGTCGTGCATTATCATGCATTAACTGAAATAAGGGACCGATTTGCACTTGTAGAGGAACGATGACGTCTGATACAATCGTCTCAGCATAAATTTGAGCGTTGAGGTTGCTTCTGATCCAAATCAACTCAGTTCTTCCGCCGATCCAAATACCCGCCCATACCATGATGGTTCCACCACTATAAGGATGGACTTCCTGGCAGGATTTTAATCGCTGTTGGCGTCCAGGGGTTCTCCAGTGTCGTATACGTCTTGTATCCGGTCTCATACCAAAACGAGACTCATCAGAAAAGCACACGAAACGCCATTGTTCTTCTGCCCAATTTCTGTGTTCAAGAGCCCATTGATATCGAATCCTACGATTGTGCATTGCTATAGGTGGTACCCGTAGCGGTCTTCGGGAATGAAGGTTCACTTCATGCAAGCGGTTTCTGACTGTTTGGTCGCTAATTAAGTTCCCTGAAGAGTGATGAAGCCTCACGGCTAACATCATGGCGGTTATTGTTGGAGCTCTTCGAGTTAAGATTTGAATGTATCGGTCTTGTCTCCGTGTGGTGCAGCGATACCGTCCTCCATGGCGCTCAGCCACGGTACCAGTGCTTCGGTAACGTGTCCAAAGTCGACTGATAACACTCTGACTTGTATTCAGAGCTAAAGCCACAGTACGTTGCCGGGAACCAGCTTCTATCATTCCCACGGCTCTGAGCATTTCTTCCCTGCTTAAATGACGTCGCCGCTCCATAATAACGTTGGTTTTAATCAGTAGTAGGGAAACAGTAGCACTAATAATGTCTTCAATGCGTTGTATGTTTTTATAGGGAAAATATTGACAGCTGATTTTCATCTTTTACTCGAATTTGATTCACAGTTCCTGATTCGAATTATGAAATGCACCAAAAAGGATCCATATAAATTTATAAAATCATAAATTTATTACAAAGCCACATCTCAATCTCAAGAAATCCGCATAAAAATGCTTGATCCCTAGACACTTTTGATGTGTGTAGATTAGATTTGCCATCAATCACCGTTATTAATATAATTTAACAAGTAAAGCAGCATAAATTTAAAACGGTATCCCGTTCTTGGAAGCATACATGAGTACATAATGATGGTCCACCAAAAGTGTAATAAAAGCAAATTACACATGCGTTAAGTGGACATCACTGAGATATTGACACTAAGAACATTTTTAAAGTGTACAACTTTGCTAATGTTGTCACATTAAAAAATATATACATTATAATGATATCATATATTTATGTTTTCTTTTCTGATGGCATTTTTTTTACTGTTATTAAGCGTATTTCTTCACAACAAAATTTAATCGTTCCGCTAGGCTGCGGCTCAACTTAAAAGTCCGCGAATTAACTTCGGTATTTTAGTCACATACCGTTTTTTTGCTCTCATAACACGGTAAAAATACACATTTAATTTCTGTGCCAAATATATTTTAATAGTATTATATGACCAACTAGAACATTAGCATAGGATTAACGAAATACTAGGCTACTGAGGAGCGTCGAAATATAATGCATCGCTTATCAAAAAACGGTACACATACGAGGTATAATATATGCTTATCAGTATTGAAAATTTTGGGGTAATTTGTATGTGTATCCATTAAGTCGACACAAATAACTTTTTTGACATCATTCCATTACCTCTTTTTATAAAAAAAAGTCGATGCATATTTCTCACATTTTCAGCAGTTGTCAATTAGTTTATTTCGATGGTGTCCACAATTCGATAGCTGTATAATAATAGAAATCAATCTAATATAAGGAGAGCAGTGGGCAAAAAAACCGCTAACCGAACTTAGTGGTAGAACGTCGACTCATTCATTACTGGGAAGCCGTGCGGTTTAGTTATTTAATGAAACGTTACCTCGACACCGACAGACCACATCAGGAATGGTATTCATCAAACACGTCATTTTGACTATAAAAATTACAATTAGAAGCACATAGCGCCATGCACTGGAAAAATTGGATACTGTCAAAAGATTTAAATATGTTAATTGATCTCCAGCCATTAATAATGAAATACTTATGTAAAGTTAAAAATAATAAATATCTTGGGACAGCTCACACCCGGCCATCTAATCCCAAACTAGGCAGCGCCTGTACTATGGTAAACAGACAACTGATAAACATATGATCGGGCTCATCACACAAGGATTTGTCCTGGGTGGGAATCGAACCCACGACCTCCGGCTTGGCAGTCAGGGTCACTAACCACTAGACCAACAGGCCCGTCTAAAATAAGTAATCGATGTACGAATATAATTTATTCTCGGGACAGTGATTGCTAAAACAAATATTCTTTGACGTAAGCATAAGCTGCGATGGTCAAGGTGAGGAGAGCCGGCGTCGCCGCGTCGCACGTCGGACAGTGAAGTGCGACGACCACTACGTCCCCCGCTGACGAATGTCAATGGCACGCCGACACCGTTACTCGATCTCGCGCCCGCCGAATTAATTCGCCGATGGAAATCCTTCCAGTTCATTCCTATATTCAATATCTTAATGAGTAACTTGTTAATGTAGCGCCTGACTCCGTTATCACACTTCTTATCCCCAATTCCTGTATATACTGTACTATCTACTCGCAAAACATTCGACTCAAATTAGCCTGTCATTATTCATTCAGCAAAAAATGTTATTATTCTCATTGTCTAACTGTAGAGATCATCACGGTCAAAGACACCAAACCACACAAACAAAGCGGAGCGCCTAGTATTAATACCGAGGTGTTGTACATAATATCGATTTTATGAACTGGAGCCGAAAGCTGTCGATAATGAGAACACTCTACATTTCAATAATATACGTCTTGTGAATTTTTATCGGTGGATGCTCGTTAATCTACTGACTTGTCTGAGACCTCATGCTGGTAAGCGTTAAATACCATTTGCATGGCTCGCTGGGGCGCAAAAAGCGCAAAACATTGAATTTTTCTCTTAGTCAGCACTCATCCTATAAATAAAAATATTAGGTGCTGTCGATCGGGCGCCACACTTTTACTTACATTGACGGCGATGCCTTGTCTTCATTCTGATTTATATCTCACACACTTAACCCTGTTATATTCACACATTTCTTTCGCTAGAACTTTTTATGTAATTATAGTTCTTACATTATATCGTAAGTGAATTTTTACTTGTCAAACTCTTTGGTATAAATATGAAATCTAAAAAAGCATTTTACTGAGGGAATATTTCACCAACGTCAGATAACTTTTATCCAACGAATAAAATTGACGTTTGACAGTTTTTGTATAAAACAATTGTCGAATTTCAAAAATATTCCTCGAATAAAGTTATCTGACGATGGTGAAATAGGCCCTGAGTCAAGTTGATTCTGCTTTTGAAACTGCGCATAAAACTATGATCAATCATTTTTATAAATTAGCGAATAAATCAGTTATAATTAACTAATGCCGTTTCACTGGCAGTCTAGATTGTAATCTCCACTTCTAGTCAAGAAGTTTTGACTAAGCGCCATAATACATATCAATTATGCTAGGCTTTAATTCTATCATCGATCATCTGTCATCCACCTCCAACTAAGGTCAATATCTTTCGTAAACTTGATTACAAATGTACATACAGATTGATTTTTGTGAAACTGGTTCTATATGTACAGTTGACTTCACATTTGTGGTAACATTATGACCTTAACAGTGCCTCTATGTTAATGAAGTAATGTTCGTTTCTTAAATTTGTTGTTGATACTCATGGTCGGTCCACTTTACCTATAAAGTTAGCTTATTATTCGCGTTGCTTCTCTCTGAAGTTTGTCCCATTTTACAACATTCTATTTTTAGTTTATGTAACTCTATTAGCATACCTACCTATATGATTTTAGGAATGCAATTACTCGAATGACTACATTGATAGCCATTATTGGCATCGAACTAAAAATAGTAAAATGAATGGTCACTATTTTTAGCATGTTTTAATAGAGACATCATACGACGTTTGCATTTCTTCAGAACATTGAATATCTACTATATAAAAATAAGTCGGGTTTTCCTTCCTGACGCTATAACTCCAGACCGCACGAACCGATTTCCACGGTTTTGCATTCGTTGGAAAGGTCTCGGGCTCCGTGAGGTTTATAGTAAAGAAAATTCAGTAAATTCAATAAATTAAAAGAGAAAATCAGGAAGGGAAAATATCGCGATTATTGACATTAAAAACGAATAAACAATGCGGTAACCTTGGTAACCTCGGTAAAATTGGTAAGTAGGTAGTTGCCATGACGACCAAATTTCGTTATTTTTAGTACGATTTACTATACTCCATATCCTCATCCATAGAGGTTATCAATTAAATAAACAAGGTTGTCATAACTCCTTGCAATTATATTAAAACTGTTTTCTTTTTTAAATATCAGGCTCGCAGACTTTTATGTTTTTGTTATAATGAGGGTTATAATTAGTGTCCGACCGAAATTTCGGTTTCGGTTTCGGTTTCGGCCAGTTTCGGCCAAGAAATCAAGTTTCGGCCCGTGTTTCGGTTTCGGCCAAAAACGGCCGAACCTTTCGGCCGCGCCGAAACTTACAACATCGCCCCTTCGGGTCGCGCTCGGCTAACGATTTGGTTATATGATTAACAATTTGATTATTTTGATTATCTAATTATATTTGAATTAGCCATTCGAGGCTAACTGATTGTGATATTTGTGAGTATATATATATATATATTTTTTAATAAAAACGACGCCCGCACTAAGGAATTTAATCCTTGTGTCGCGGGGGATTCACAAACATTCAAATCACATGCACAAAGAACACCCAGACTTGGAACAAGTATCTGTGGATCACACAAATGCTTGATAGAATGTGAGTGCAGCATTTTCCCTCAAACCATGGCCCACTTATTGAACTGCCCAGCGTGTCCCAACCCCTGCACACGCGGAGATCTTTACAACGCCACCGACAATGCTGTCTGCGTGGCCGAGTACTGGTCTGACAAAATATAATCATCATATTGCCATTGATCGACACGCTAAGAAGAAGACAAATGCTTGTCCCATGCGGGAATCTAACCCGCAGCACGTCGCGCACAGTGGTAATTAGCGTGGTGCCCTATACCACTCGGCTATCCGTGCAGTCAAAATGTAAGTAACTGAAAATAAATAAACATAATATATGAGCAATATTAAATTAAATTCTTCTGGGTCATCTTTTAACATAGAAAAAGGCGTAAAACAAGGCGATCCTCTCTCCCCAAAACTGTTTACTTCAACGCTCGAAGAAGTGTTTAAAACACTGAGAACATCCTGGGCAAATCGAGGCATTAAAGTCGGCGATAGAAGGCTTACAAATCTTCGCTTCGCTGACGATATTGTTTTGTTTGCTCCTACCGCTGCAGAGCTTGAGGCAATGCTGCGAGAACTCAATGTTGCAAGCCTTGGGGTTGGTCTCTCTATGAATAGGTCAAAGACCCAGGTTATGACTAATGGACGAAAGCAAATTATCGAGGTGGATGGGCATATGATACAATATGTCGACGAATACATCTACTTGGGCCAGCTAGTGAGCTTCGAAAACAGGCAAGGAAAAGAAATCGATCGTCGCATCGAGAACGCCTGGAAGTGCTACTGGTCCATGAAAGATTTAATGAAGGGCGCCCTCCCGCTTTCTCTAAAGCGCAAACTAGTCGACATTTGTATCCTACCTGTCCTTACCTACGGCTCCCAAACTTGGTCTTTGACCGAACAGCAGAAGACCAAACTTAAGGTTTGCCAAAGAGCAATGGAACGCAGTATATTGGGGATTAAGAGAACAGATTGCGTGCGAAACACCATCTTGCGCTCAAAAACACTGATAGTAGATGTGGGTATGCAAACAGCCAAACTTAAATGGAGCTGGGCTGATCACGTTAGCCGCATGACTCCAGATAGGTGGGCTAAAATAGCCACTGAGTGGGTTCCTGATGTCGGAGCTCGCAAACGAGGCAGGCCGAGGAGACGGTGGCGGGATGACATCGATCGCTTCTTAAGCGATTGGCGTCAAGTGGCTCAAGACCGAAAGGTCTGGAGCCTAGCGGGGGAGACCTTTGCCCAGCAGTGGGACTATAATTAGGTTACATAAAAAAAAAAAATATATGAGCATCATATTTTAATAATAAATTTGTTTTATTTTATACGACCATTAAAAAATCGCTAACTTTGTGTTACAAATAATGTATTTTTTTTTCTTTATAGGGTAGTTAAATTTTCAAACAGAACCTCTGTAACTGTGCTGAAATTTCATTGTGATAAATCTTTGAAAGTAGAAACTTGTAATTATAGGTTGGCGAGATATTAATTTTAGAAAAAAACGGGCTTACTAACATTTTTTCGACATTTTAAGGACTTTTTTTTATAAAAGGTTCGGTTTCGGTTTCGGTTTCGGCCGAAACTACAATGAAACCGAACCTTCGGTTTCGGTTTCGGTTTCGGCAAAAAAACATGTTTCGGTCGGTCACTAGTTATAATTATGATAAACAGGATGGATTTTCTATTGCCACCAGAAAGAAAGAGAGAAAGTACTCTAAATACATAGCAAATTAGACACAATTTATTTTTGAAAAGAAATAAAGCTGCATTAAATAGATGTTTAAAAATACGCTTTGCGGACCGGGAATCGAATGGGCTAAAATTCGAAAAAATAGCACTGTGTACTTTTTGGCATCAATTAATCTATACAATAAAACAGTAAAAAAAAACTGTGTGACCTATACATTGAAAATACAAAAAAAAATTGAGAGGGGTTTACAAACAGTTATAGAGCACGAATCCAAAAAAAAAAATCTGTCTGGTTGTCTGTATTTCTGTTTGTCTGTTTGTTTGTACACGCTAATCTTCGGAACTACTAGACGGATTTGAATGTTTTTTTTTTGTTGTATAGGTATTAAGTCTGGGTAACATATAGGCTATAATTTAACAGACCAGCTAAACTATAAGAGATACAAAAATGGTACCATAGCAAAAAATGTCCCACGTGATGAGCATTTTCTGCTGAGAGAATAAATTGAAGATCTGGAATACCTGATGTGGAACTCCAAGAGCCCAGCTACCGTATAACACATATAGGAATGATGTCTTAGCAAAAGTTGTACGGTCTGATGGGCATTCCCTATTGACTTATAGAAATCGAAGATTTGAAACATCTGACTTGGAAATCAAAGCTATCACTAATTTCACTGTTTAATTATAAAATAACATAACCTTTAGGACTGATTTTCGATGGTACCTATATCATTTATAATTATAATTCGACTCTACTGGCCAAAACTCCAAATTTTTTTTATTTTTTTTTATCCAATATATAATTATGCTTTCTGGCTTATGTTATTTGAGCGTTTAATTTACTTTGCAGTCACTTAGATTTTAATTGATCAGGTATCTTCACAATAAAACTATAACTATGATGAAAGAGGTCAAATCATTCCCAATGTTCCAAAGGAGCTAAAAGATTGAGGATCATAAGATTCCAAGAATCTACCAAAGAGCGTCAGCTTCGGATCGCGAAGCACGCCTGCATTCTCATCGTATTAACGCATCTACATTCACGTCTCTAGAAACCAGTGAAGAATATGATGCGCGACTGACCGCTGATCGTGAGGAAAAGTTCTGATGGGCATTTCCTGCTATCTTACAAAAATTAAAGATCTGGAGGGTCCCAAATCGTCTCGCGCATCACGTTGTTTTCCCGTCCCCGGGCTCTTGGAATTTGACATCAGACGTTTCAGATCTTTTATTTTGACGACCCTGTTGTCGCTCGCATGAGCAACAGGATCCGCGTACGAAGTCGCGGGCAAAAGCTAGTTAAAACATAAAAAAATACATTACATGCAATAAATGATTGTATCATTTGTTTCTTCCCACTTATGAGCAGTTGAAACGATAATAAAACATGTATCGATGATAGCTTGTCTTCGACAATAATGTGTATCAACGCAGGAGTCAACTATTTATTACTAAATGACATGAATTTATAAATAATGGATGACAAAACATGGTAACTTGTCTCCTGGGACAGCCCTGAGTCATCAAGCTATCATGTATTGACAGGCAACCCGATAACACTTAAGATGCTTACATTATGGAAGTAGAATACATCGTTACTTTAATACCAGTGACATTATGTTATGAAATATTATGAAAACGATAGGTTCTTTTTGCATAAATATCATAAATTCTTCAATTCTACTGCTTATTCAATTTATCTCAATGACAGGCTTTTTGTTTTGCAATTCGGTATTTTATCTGTAAGTATCGTAAGTGTCATCTATACTAATATTATAAAGAGGAAACCTTTGTATTTTTGTATGTTTGTATTGAATAGGCTCAAAAACTACTGGACCGATTTCAAAATTTCTTTTACCATTACTTAGAGGAATTCTACCGAATCCGTATAGGCTATATTTTATCCCGGAAAATAGATAGGATTTTTCGTGGTAGTGAAAATTGTGGAGTAAGTCGACGAAAAAACTGCCGTACGTTAACGATTCTCGCGAACGCTGCCTAAATGGTTAGAGATGTATGGTTGACTTCTATAGAAAAGTTGTAGAACTTAATAATGCCTACAAAAAAGGCCGCGATAGTATAAACCAAACATTTATATTTTAACCATTATAACCACTTTTCCATAGAATAAAAGTAATTAAAATTATTAGCCTATGTTTATCGATCATATTATCGTCAAATACTAATCCTTATCCAAATAAACTATTTATTGAGCAAGATTGTTTCAATAGCTATAAATTACTTTTTATTTTATTCCAATCGGACAATTCATTCAAAAGATATTACGAATTTAAAATTGTAATTGGTATTAAAATAAATGATGGCCGCCGGCCGATATGTGTCGCACGACTCGCACGGCGAAACCGCAGGGGAGGGGGGTGCACATCTATGAAGAAATAAAAATGTCCACCCGTGCGAAGCCGGGGCGGGTCGCTAGTTATTAAATAAAGAAAAATATAATATTGTAACTGAATTCAAAACATTAAGTCATCGACTCTCTCGCTTCATACTACGTACAATATAAACGCTTTTTAACTTATTTGTACACAACTTGAAATTACGTCACGTAACTAAGTTTATCGTGACGTTAGAAAAAATAGTTGAACACAACGTTTGATTTGTAGCTTAAAGGCGAATAAAAAAAAACAATTAGTAACTGTCATGCTACTACATCGATATGTCGTAAAAAGTGGGGGTCCGTATTTCAAATGTTTACCGTTCTTACTCTGAACTAAACGAACTCTACTAAGCGAATATACCTTAGTCAATGTTAATATAACAATATTTTAATTATTATTTCAGCTGTAAAAGCATAATTACTCTGGATTTTAATTATTTAAACTTGGTATTTTTTATTGTATTTGTAAATAATGATAGTTCATTATTACAAATACACAGTTTTTTAAATCGCCTATCAAACTTTGTGTTCAAGTCACGTTCTCTCTAATACTACGCTACCTTGCTTACACAATTCAAACTACCCTTTAATAAAAACACGTTCTGAGTAGCAACACAGTCCACACGAAACCGATATATTTAGTATTTATACAACGAAAATTTTGCCACCGCGTATTGATTTCTTCAGATAAGATAAGCTAACAAGTCCACAAGAGCCCAAACATGGCCGGTAAGTTTAGATAGTATACTGAAATGGTTTGTCGGTCGACAGCGCAACCAGCGCAAGTAAACTTGTCTCTTTATAATCGTACCAATTTATTTAAGGCGCCAAGCTACCAGTACTCACGAGTTATGGAACCTGTGGCCAAGACTTTATTTAGACACCGACACCACAGCTAAGCTGGCAAGTCCGCTTCGATTGCAGCCATTGCACCCTCCAAGTGACTTTAGCTTTATTGTTAACGGCACATTTACTACATGCCTACTAAATACCGAATGGAAATGAACTATTGCCGTTTTGTCGTCTTTATTTTCGTATTATTCAAGCTGTTTTATTATAGATTCGTGACGATGCAATCGAATGTTTAATTAACCCTAGACATCGGGTAAACTTAGACTTTGTTTGTATTTCTTTGGATTGGTCCCTTAAGTTCTGTCAGTGAATATATTTGTTTTTACGGCCCTAAACTTTAATAAAAACACTATATATATCGCGTAGATGTAAAGTTGTAATATGATGAAATCATTATGTCAGAAAAAAACCAGTAGGCAGGATCGACGGACATGTCTATATCGGCGCAATTATAATTGAAGCAACTTATTTTTTACTTCAACTTGTCATTATTATTTTCGCGGCTAAAGGCTTCGAAATAAAATTCGTTTCCAAATTAAACCTATATAATAGTTTTGATTATTTAGACGAAATTGCTAGTCGTTCAGATAGTATTAATGATCATAAAGTCATCATTTTAAATGCAAAACATGCCAAGCTAATGGGTAGAGTATTGTTATTTACATCCTTGTTTAAGCATTGGCAGGTTATTGGCGTGTTTCAAGATCAAAGGCCAGCGTGTCTTTCAACAGTATTTTGTTCACCTCGTAAACATAAACATTAACTTCAACCAGGAAAACGATATCAAAATACATGGTACAGCGTTAGCGGCAGGCTAACGACACCTAAGCGTCCTTGCGCGGCGTCCTTGCAGCTCGACCGTAACCCTCGCCTCTCTGCACTCTTTTAAATGCACTCTTTTACAAATCTCCCGTCTCGCTCCACACTAAGGCCTTCACGAAGCCCCACGCTCGCTACCAAGTGATAAATTGCTTCCAACGACAGCCCTCGCCTCGCAGTTTTACGGGACGGGTTTACCCATGCTCGTACCATTTTTATTTACAACTGAATGGAAGCGCCTTATGCGTATTAAGTTTAATCACTGAATCGTTTTTCAGAATGTATATTTTCATTTTGTTTTGCAAACGGATGCTGGATACCATATTTTTTTAGTTTTGTTATAGGTACAGTTAGATGAGCAAGGCCGACAAGATGAGTTAAACTACATTGTTACAGGACATATACAATAAATTTTAACGGTGTTCAATATTTAAATGTAGCATAAAAGCGATTCTTTACAATTTGCTAGCTGATGAATATTTAGTAGGGCAGGCGTGTAGGGCGCTGGGCTACGATGCGCCGACCGCAACCGTGTAACTGCCTAATGAGGAAGACCCTTATGGGGATCGACCGTGTTAGAAAATCCCTAATTGTACGTAACTATGTCGTTGATATTCAAAACGCGTACTTCTACGTCCAATTAAACAAGCTTCGCACCTGTACATACTTTGGTGCTTATTATATTGATTTAAGATCCTAAGTTCGTCGTTTTGTTGTTTAAAGATAACGATATGTTTATTATTGTAGCTGGTTCTAAATATGTATGCCACGGATTAATGAATGCCATATATGCTGAGACATTTTTAATAGTCGTGTAGCATTTTACCCTACATAAACAATTTTTAAATATTTTCTTCATTTCGCACTAACGACTTCGCTGGAGAAACATCTATTCATGGACATTAGCATACCATTATCTTTTAAAGCCATGTAAAACTGTACGCGAAAGAATGTGGAGTAATCCAGTATGATAAAATGTAAAATAAATCGTCTTTCGCACTTTTAAAGTTATTTACATAAATAGGTTACAGGCTACATTGATTGAATTGTAATTGGAAACTGTTAATGTCTTACAAGAAATGAGAAAGTAAATGACTTTTAATTTGGTATAATATTGGGAATTAGTGCAATTATTCGTATGCGTTCCCTTTTGAGATCTTGTTTTGTTTTATCTAGAGGATATTTTACTTATTATTATGAATTCTTACCAGCGAGCACTTAAGATTTTAAGTACACTTAATTGAATGATTTTCCAGCCGATAAAATTATTAAAAAATGGCGTATATTAAAAATGAATATTTACAGATGTCCTCAGGCTTTGTAGGTTAGTTGGTGAGTGTAGGCTGGCGGGCGGCCAACAGCCAGCATCTAGTTAATGCACCTATTTACGGCCATCGGATCGCATCGCCTGAGACCTGATTATTGGCGCCTCACTGAATAATGAATCGGTGATCTAGGCTAATCGATACAACGCCTTTTAGTTTTTTTTTCTCGATCCATGCTACACATTGACAACTCAGGATATTGATATGATAACGTTTACAGCATCGTCAATCAATGTGTAATAACTTAGAATTTAATCTGATCCAGTATCTTATTTTTATTTGTTTGTCTCACACAATCAAGAAAACTAGTAGGTACGTATATCTTCATTTGGATAAATTCGATTAGATAGAAAAGATATTGAGGCAATGCAATAAAATTTAAATTCGAATTAAAACTGGCTGTGGTTCGTTTTCGTTTTTGTTTCGTCGTTTCGCCAGCGGATATATGTCGATAGTGGAAGGTATCGCGTCCGATTGTCGGTAGAGTTAACCGGGGATGCTCATCAACATGCGTTGCCAGACTCTTTAATACGATGCCGAAGCCCCTTTTACGATCACGCGTCTCGATGCGAACCATTTAAGGCTACTGCGCGTGTTGCCCTGATATATAGCTGCTAGTCACGAGCGGAGCGATTGCAGAGCCAAACGGCGGATAAATATAAAGGAGCAATACATAATCAAACAAACTAAAAAGAAGAGATAAATAACATTTATTTCCAAAAAAACCTTTGCGTAATTAAAAAAAAACCTTATTTCTAAATTTAAGTATATACACATTTCACACATTTATTAATATGCGTAAGAAAAATATTACGAATTTTTGTCACCTATTATGAGTTTGCAATTTAAAACATGATATTATGATTAGGACTTAACAATTTAACCACTAGTAGTATAGGTACGATGAATCTATTTAATGATATGCACCCCTTATGTGAAGGAATTCGGAAGGAAAATTTAGAGAAATAATGCCTTTCGACAGTCTAGGTGCCATAATATCATTCGCCAATGGGATTGCAATGCGGGGGAGAAATATAAATGAGGCATCGCTATTGGTCGTTTTCAACGCCATTCCGCTTGTCTTTGCTGCCACAAGCTGGCGAGTGATGTGCTCGCGACTTAACCCGCTTGGAGTGCACTGCGGCGGGCAGGCGCCGCTTGATTTACTACGCCGCCAAATTATAACATCCCTCAATATGTCAACTATTTTGGATGACAGCTATGCCATGAATACACTTACGGTACTTTACATAGAATAATTTCTACACGTATTATATTACTACGACTTTTCATCACGTATGTGTTTATTACCTAGCTTAAAATATAAAGAACAAATATAAGTATCTTTGCCTAGAAACATCATAAAAGCTTACTCAGAAAAGCTAACTTTTTTGCACTTTTATTATAACCTTAGCTCTAAGTACAGTTATTAATGAAATCCTTTGCATGTCATAGAACTTTATGTCAGTGCATACAGAATATACACTTAAATGAGACGATCATATTTCCCAGCTGGCCTGTTCTTTTTAGGTTGTCGCAATAAATGGAGATTTATATCTCCATCTATACGCTTTAATAAGCATAGTCATAAACTATGATTTGAATAGTACGTTTTCATAATTTTTATTGACTAAACCTTCATACATTGGTCACGTTCGTATCCCAAAACGCTGGTACTAAAATATAACTGTAATTTGTTCTACAAACTATATACTTAACATCTAATGGGCGTTAAAATAACAAACTAATAGGACGTATTTATCACAAACTGTACTCTCATATGGTTTTATCAAATGGGTAAGAGTCAAAAATCCTAGATTTTAAAACCAGTAATTTATTTAAAATAAAGCCAAATACTTAGAATTTCTATATGGTGTAGATGTCCTACAAAGATAATTAAACATCAAAGTATTTTAGCAAAAAGATTTTATCCAAAAAATCCGTTTTGACCAAATATGACACTTCTAATAAAGTGAAAACCGCCCATCTGCATGCCATTTATTGCTGGCGTAAAATATTCTCTTTATGGAATTTATATTTGTAACAGTTAACAGTTTTAGATCCTCATTTGATTAATACTGGCATTTATAAAACTAAATTGGTACATAAAATATAAGTAAAATATCTATCTCGCCTTATCTACTCTCAAGCCAAAACCCAACATTAATATACATTTCTACTTTTACGACAAAATAAAATTAAGTAACGGAAAAAAACTAATACTTTAGAACTCAAAAAATCGTATTATGCATCAATCCTTCTAAAATAATTTAAATAGGAATGGAAAACTTTTTTATTCTTTTAAATTTTTCTAAGCATACAAACAAATTTCCTTCCTGATTAGCGTTAAGATTTCATTTGATGCTAGTAACTGACGAAATTGCCAGTTATTCTATAAATATTTTGATTTAAGATGCTCACTAATTATCAACGATGAAACATGCACAGATAACATAAATCACCAAGTTCAACAACGAAATAAATTATTGTTCACCTTCAAATATTGTTAGAATTTATCGATAGGTTATTTAATGGCAACCCGTCAGAGCGGCCATAATTTCACAGCGATGTGACATTACTTCCACTAATTGTGTAATGGCCGCTGTGATTGAGTGCGACAGGCTTAACTCACAGGCGGACATCCAGACGTTCAAGCGTCCAGAACTCGTCTTTTTGTTACACCACATTCTGCACATGAAGACTCCGTATTTTTGTTTCAGCAACGTTTAATAGTTTTTATTGTAGGCTGCGCAAGACATAAACGGCAATCTATCGACTAAAGTGTTGAACTAAAATCGCACTTATTATTTTTACGACTAGCTGTCGAACAACTTGTTCGAAAATTACAGACATTTAACAACCATCGAATTGGATAATTACAACTAGTGTAATGATCCGCCTGTAGACATCGAGCAATTTGAGTATATTTTTTGTGTTTTTTTTCTCTAATTATCTACTAAATAATGCTGTCTTAAAACTTTGTAATTCATACAAAGTCGTGAAGTTAAAATGACTGGCTTCACCTGGAATTAATTATCAACAATGGTATTTACATAATCCTATTTTGTTTTTAAACAATAAAAACTTCAAGGGAGGATTCTTTGTAGCAGGCTACTATTATCTTACCTCTCGCTTAAACTTGATCCATTGTGGTTGTTCATATAAATAAGAAAACTAAACGTAATCACCACGTTCGTGTGTTGACAGGATATCATTTCATTCAGTGCTACCCATCTGATATAAGTTTTACAGTCCTGATAGTAAATAAATAATTACACTTAGAGTTATCTTTTTGTTTTCTACAATCCCTTTTATCTCATAATTGCAAATAAAAGATAGAAATGCAAAGGAGAAGTGGGATAAATATAGAATTACAATGCTCCACCTTTACCGATTCCATCCTAAACAGGTCGCTATTAATAAACCGTACTATGCCACCACGTCATGTATGTCATAGCAATTTAGAGTGAAATATACCACTATATTTTAGCCTGAAATATGATATTTTGACGTTAACCTGTTGCTACAATACTAATAAGACTAGTAACTAGTATAAATCAGTGACAACTATATTAAATGACTATTCCGAAATGTTATACGATACTTATTATCCTTAAATACAAAATAAATGCTTGTTTGTTATGATCTATTACTAAAAGCAGTATGTAATTATTCCACTTTGTTCGGAATCCAATAATTTATTGCAATCATTATATCTCAATTTCTAAACAACATAATATATTTTTTTTTACCGCTATAAAAATACGAGCACATCGAATTAGAATTGTAAATGAAGCTATATAATTCAAATAAGTTCACACCTTAATGATGTCGTCAGTGGCACGCATTATTCAGTAGGAGTAAAGCTCGTGACTGCATAGAGAGCGAGCGTCGCGGTGCACCCGAATGTATGCCATTCTCTGTAGAGCGGGGTGGCTCACTGCGCACTCATTACTCGTGCTTCGGAGTCATATGTGCCAGGCTGGGAGGGCTCCAGCCTGTCATTAAGCCACCCAGTCCATGATCGGTCAGATATAAATCATGGTAATGGTAGATTATTCTAGATACATCGGCGGAACACCCGGGAAATGCGCTCGAAGCACCGATTATATAGAACCCACTGACGTAATTGCACCGCTCATTGATACCTCACGAAATGTAATTAGGCTTTGTTCCAGCTAAGTGCTGCCCGAGAATTCGCCCTCATTGTGCAATTTTATTGTAGCATTAACTAAATGATGAGTAGTGAACTATATATAAGTGGAACTCTAATGGTTATGAGAACCTCGGTGTTGAAGCCAGGGAGATTTTAAAAGCAAAGGTATATTTTTTCTTCAATAGCATACAATTAGATGCTACCATCGAGAATTTCAAGTAGTTCTTAAAATATCTGAAATCAAAATGCATGTTCATGGGAATTGGTATCAAAATTTGCCTGCGATCATTCCACTTGCGTCAAAATCACGTCATTTGTAATTAATCACATATTATCAAATAGTTTATATATTAAATAGTATTAAGTTAAAATCCGAGCTGTCTGTTTACACAAATGATAAACAAGCATTTATATTATTTATTAAATTACTCAATATACTATCATTAAAGGTACAACTTAATGCCATAGGAACATTTGTGCCCAAAAAACAAAGCAATAAATTACGCATTATTCGAAGCCACTTTAATAATGCTAATGTCATACATATAGGCTGTTCAAAAACTACACAATGTTGACAGTTTATTTGACACCTGTCACGGATATGTTTATCGATATCTTAAGCTTAAGTATCTATTATGATGCCCAAAGAGGATTACTGTCAAATATGAACCTCGTAGGGTAAGCATTGATTATTATAGTGTATCGACATATGAAGTAACTTGCAGAGTAAATATTTGTTTTTCTTTTATTCGTCGACTGGTTTCCAACATATTATTATATGACCTAGGTTAAGTTAGGAAATATATGTATCCTTTCGTGAGGATTTATAATCAAATATAGAGGTAAATTAACTTAAGGATGCGATTGGATAAGATCTTTAAGTATTTATATGCTAATTTCTCCTTGTTTACCATTCATTTTGCCTGTGAATTCTTTATTTTTATCCGTTAGTTTCTTTTCATATAAATGTATATGACGTCATCTTTATCGGACTTAAAAAAGTAGGTACGTTAGCTTTCATTTTAATTTTCCGTATTATTGGAATAATTGAACATTACTCACAAAATAATGTAAGCTTATATGTTTGTACCTACTCCGTTTATCGCAATTTGTTCTGTTTTGATAAGCCTTTATTTCTATGTATTGTTTTGTGGTACTGTAAAAATGATTTACACATAGTCTATAATTATCACAAAATTTACGCACATTCGCAAATTGATATTGGTAACTTATCTACACAGTACGTATCTCCTGGTGCACTTAGCTGTATAGGACAAACTTATTGCCTTTGATACCGAATATGTACTGTAAATCAGACTGTCGTGCGCAATTTTATGAGATGTGTATCGTTGAAAAATATGTCATTCCGTTAGACGATGTCCGTAGAAATAATACAGTTGTATGTTCTTAGCTACGATAACCTATCGCCCCGCAACCTCATAGCGTTCAGTAGAGACGCGGCAGGCATTATCGTGTCTAATCAGGTTCGCACGCGGCGCGGTGGCTAAATCATCCGATTATTGATTTCCGATGTCGCGGTCGTGATCGGGCGCGGGATTCAACGTTCGGCGTGACAGTGCAGCCATTGTCGGAGCCGACGGCGGCTCGCGCTCCGCGACGCGCGCGCATTCTCCGTGATTAAACGCTTGTAATTCCAACAATATCATCCCGACTGTCGGATTCAATCTGCACACGCCGTGCGGCGCTCATCTCATGTCATCTTCCCCGCGAACCAAACTAACAGCGCACGGACCGCTTGTATGTAATAAGTCAGTTAACATTAAGACCCCGTGCCCTGGAAACGTCCAGACTCATGTTATAAAAGAGAATAGCGAATTGCTCTACCCGAAGATACGAATCTACTACAGCAATAATGTCTTGATTTATTATTTCGCTCATGTGATTTATGTTATAATTATCGAGATATCAACGCCTCGTTGATCTAGTCTAATAGAGTTAGCGGTTGGTTTGATGCAGATACCTTCAATATATCTTAACGAGATTAAGACACCTATCTACCTAATCTAAAGTAAGGTACTTGTAGAATGGGTCAATTAAATAAGGCAATGCACTCATAATTTATAACAATTTTGTCTGTCCGTAGCTGATCACGTCAATCTCAATTCCTTATAGTGAAATTCTTCTTACTTTAAGTATACGTATGTCAGATAAAGGAGGCTGTTCGCAAATTTTTGCTCTTATTGCGCACTTCGCCGCTCTGAACAATAATAGGGGAGGCAATTTCTCGCGACATGAGATCGGAGGATGGTAACGAGCGGTCCGTTGTCGTTATTAAACCCCATTGTTGTGATGCGCCGTATAAAGCCTAACGCAGCCTAGTCCCTTTCTAATGCTGCCAATAAAGCACTGAAAGTGCATTTGCAATACGATTAACTCTCTCGGATGGTTACGCGAGTATGCACGATGTGAGTGCGACAGAATAGGGCTGACATCTGACTGTGAGTAGGATAAGGACAGTGCGACCCACATTCGTCACTATCGACAGGTCACACTCGCTTTCTGAGCGGTAGTGACCTGACCACGCGTCAATTTACTTTATCGCAGCCGATTGCTGACATGGCCGCTCAAGCTGTGGAACTATTGTCGGCCTACAATTCACCTCTCAATTGGCAACAAGCCATCTTCAGGTAACGAAAGTTGAGTATCAAAGATAAACCGAAACGTTGTTGTTATTTTAATGATCCGATCAATATTTTACTTAAATAATCTTATGACTTTTTTTTCTCTTCTTATGTTTTTATTTTACTTTTGTGTTAATACAAACTGGTTACATATTGCAAACAAATAACTCATAACTCAACTTGACATGATGACTAAATGAGAAACTAAAGCATTGTGCTATGAGTAACGCGAAGGAATAATTATTAAAAGTGATGTTTTCGTACAGTTCAATCTCAAAATGACTACGTTTCAGCTAACTGAGTTCAGTCACCAGTTTAATCATTCAGTAACTTACATATCATAGCATAACATCAAACATTAAATCCTGAAAGTATGTGTGTATTCACACGTATACTTAATACTCCGTAAAATATCAAATCACAAACAATAAAATTTCAGATTATTTATAACTAATAGTATCAACATGAAGACATCGAAATTATAACAAAACAATCATAAAAGGCTCTCATTGCAAACAATATCGTTGATCCTTTGACCTTTCCTCGCGAGCAGCCCTAGCAATCTATGTCTGAACTCTATTATCGACTGCTAATAAAACTAGGTAGCGCACGCGGCGGGCGGCGGGCGGAGGCGCGGGTTGGCGACTGCTGGTACTAGATGGCGTCGGCGGCCTGTGGATGTGCTGCACATTTGCATAAGGAATTGGGTGCGCACGCTTTGGTATCGTCTCGCGGCGTATTTCTCACGCTACCCCCGGCCATTGCACGCTCTCGCCATCACCGCCTCCTCTTGTCTAATGGCTGTGTCAGCACGTTGCCCCTGTTCAACAGTTTTTTTTTTTATAATCCCATCATAGTTCGCGATAGGTGCACAACACTTAATACAAACTCGTTTTTAACTGGTTCCCAGAAAACCGTTTTGTATATCGCCATGGATTTTACTATGTTAGTACAATAATGATGCATACCGAAATAAACAAGCGATGTAAAGTTCATAATTACACGAATCTCGAGATCGTTAAGAACTCGAAGTCGGTCGATCAGTTTTCACTATTAAAATACATGTTCGACGAAACATTTGGCGTAAGTGTCGTTAATTGCATGGTGCATTGATAACGGATGATTTGGTGCCAGCCGTGTTAATGGTGACCTCGATACAAGCCATAGGCTATAGGCACCACACCTGAAAAGCCATATGGCCGAACCAATTGCTATGATTACAAACAAGAAATAGTCGGTAATAAAAACAATAATGGATGAATATTAAAACAACTCCCGTGGTATCAAGACTTAATAAACATTGTACAGTAAATGCTTAAACAACTGCAAGACGTCATTTCAGACAGTAAATAAAATCGCAAGCCTTAAGGGATAAAAGACAATAGCCAAATGAATATTTCATAAGGCCATTATTTAATGATGATGCTTATAATGCAGTAGTGCTATCAATTAGAAGCGAAGCGGCAGTAATTTCTTTTACTAGATTAAACACAAAGCGAGCTTTGTCCCATGACCTTTGAGGTCAGGGTCTAAGTTATGGGCGGCTGTCACGTTTAATATTCAAATAAACATTCACATTCAAATACCGCAAAGTATCAATTTGCAAAAAGCTAAAATACAGTTATTGAATATTTTATTGGTCATCGATGACTAAGATTCTAGTTATTAAATTAAATTCAAAACATCTTAAATTATATCCTTTAATAGTCATAACCTGCCGCGATGAAACGTTACCAATTAAATAATAGATTAGGAGAATAAATGGCTTTATCATCATCATTATATCTGTAGGAAGACTCAAGATAGATTGAGGCCGTCTAAAACTGGTCCGATGTACAAAACTAGAAATATCAAACATAACTAACGTTGCCAACAATCGTAAAAAATTGCAAACGTTATTTCATTAATCTTACTGTATTCCAACATTCCAACAACACTTCGGATCCTGTTTTAAAACTTAATCGCCTAACCTGCTCCTTGAAAGGTAAATCTAACGCCAGTTAAACCCTGCGTATGTGCGTCAAATACAGCTTTTAAACATCCTCAAATAGTCTTATGTATTGCCTAGTGCCTAGTCCACAGATATTTTTTCCCAATATTCCCACTCCGCCAACATTTTTGAACCGTAACTACCACTACTACTTACGCTTTAGCTTTTTCCTTGGACCACAAGTAAAACCGCGGCGGTCACTATTGTAAGTAGACAGCACGCAAGACATTCTCATGTAGCGTGTTCAGCGCGTTCCATGAAGTCGTCTGCTTGCCCGTGCGAGTCCAACTCGCGGCCAAGTTAGCCGCGCAGCCTCACCAGTATGCGTAACTGACGTGACTGCCTCGTAATTCCCTATTGCAAAGTTCCGCAACGTTCCTTGAAACTGCCTCCTGTACAACGTAAATATTCTCGAAATATGTTTACAACATCTTGTTGGCTGTGTGATTTGTTCTAAGAAGGATTTAAATGATTAGCAAGCATATATGTATCTTATTAGTGAATAGGTATCAACTTTTAAGTGTAGATGCAATGGGTGTAGTTAAAAGTTACTTATAAATGAATGCATTCCTAACAAGATTACCATTAAGTCATCTTGTCAATTGCTTGTCGGAAGGAATAGAGATAATTATAATCACTAAGCTCATATCGAAACTGTAACTCCATGTTAATCATGTTATAATGATAGTTCTAGTATTTCATAACGTAAACCTGTTGTTTATTCGTTCTTGTGTGTTATATCAAAATGTATGAAAAATATTTGCATTCAAATAAACTTAATATAATTACTAGTACTTACATTAAGTTATTCATGTTCAAGATTCTTTATCTACGTCTCTTATAATTATCTCCCGTAAACAGGTTGCTTAATGATGTTGTTCCCTGGATACGTGGTACGAATCTATCATTGTAGAAATACATTTCCTTACTTAAAATAACCTGGTTATCTCCAACGTATCGGGAGACCGTTAATAGCTCATTTGTAACACAAACTCGAACATTTACTAAGTCTTGCGAATGTCCGTCAAATGAAACAATAAATAAAGGAACAAAGTTGAGACGTGTTCGAGTTGACGATATATAAAGGACAGTATAAAGAATGGAGAATGAATGGCGTAATCTACTGCCTGGGAACTGTAATTAGTGCCTACGTAACTTAGATCCATGTGATGCTTAAACAGGCCTGGAACTCACGGTGACATCTATGTAAGGTATTGCAGAAAAAACGGTCAAGTTCGAGTCGACGGTGATTGCACGGAAATCCATAGTATAATAATGTTATTAGATTAACTTTTCTCGAATAATATAAATAATGTAGAGCGTTACCCGTATATTACAATTAATTCGAATGTGAAAAAGTTACTTGCAATAAGTATTTATTTAACGCAGCTATGTGTAGTGGAAAGTGACTAATATGTAATTTCAAAATTTTATTTATTCTTCCAGCTGTATGGAACCCTAACAAACAAAAGACAAAAATATCCGATTCTCTCGTTTCTGTCATATCCAATTAAGGCAAATGACATGCCGGACGGTGCGAACTGGCTAATGAGTGTGACGGTTGTTATCTGAATTTACACACAGAATAACACTCTCATTAATTTATTAAAGGATGTATTATCTGCACTAAAAAAGAACTGTTCGCTTGATTGCTGTATCTATTTAATTTTCACTGAACAGTATACTAATAAGGAAACCACATTCTGAGTTCTCCGTTCATTTGCCATTTCCGAGAGGAAATTGTTTTAGTGCCGTATTTTAAAAATATATGCACGGTTATCGCTGTTTCTTTCGATGAATGGAACAAGGATTATTATCTGTAGTGTGAGATCCGTCTAACAGTTAAACACCAATGTTGCATTATACAGTTGTAATTGATAGGTTAATTTACTTAAATTAACATACTGGCTCATTATAGCAGATTCATTACATTTATACAATTGTATTAAACGTTCAGCTTAAACGTAATTTCTTTGTTATGCTAATTTTTTCTACGCAAATCGTAGCAGATTCTTAATCGCAAAACAAACATTCTTAAAACTACAAGATACTATCTACATGTTATTTAGTAGTCACCAAATAAAAATAAGACTAAATAATATATTACTTTTAAATGACATATCGTCATTTAAAAGTAATGTAATGTAATCATAACGGCGGGAACTAAAATCAAAATAAACCGCGATAGAATCCGTTAAAGTAGTTTTATTTCAATGACATATCGTCAACAGAATGTGTCATTAAATGAAAATAGACTTATCATTTATGTAACAAATTATTTATTTCATAATAATATGGTGTTTAAAACTACAACTATTTACTCTGTATTATATCTAGTTTCCAGCCATAACACTTACAAAATGATCGTTATAAGTTATCACTCTTTGTATATTAACAATTATTTAATACTTACGTTATCAAAGCTTTTTCAGTGCGATAGAATAATTGCAACATATTCAATCAATGAACTCTAACTTCTCAAAGTTTGAGAAAACAACAGATCAGCTTTCTTATTTACCCAAGCAAATTGAAACTATTCAATTATGTCTAATATCACATAATTTTATGATTTTAAAAGGGCTCTCACGTCCAACAATTTATGGAAAAATAAATTTTTGGAAATTTTACGATTTTAGATAATTAAAAAAATATTAGACATGTATGTTTTCTTTTGCATCGTAAACTAAAAATTATACAAAGATACAGTAATTAGAAAATTCGCGCGACGCCACTCTGTCCTACAATTTTTGCTAACGTTGAGACGCTACAAGTCCTCACTCCTGAACTTTAAACATCTTTGTCAATTTTTAATTAAAAAATGCGTGTTAAATTATACGATTTTTCGTAATCTAAAATGTAAAAACATATTTTTTTTAGAATAATACCTTATTCACATTAAAATAATATGCACAGCATACCGTAATGCGGAAAGAGACAAACAATGTGACAAGGTATCTCGTTAGCTCATTCAACAAAATCTTGCGTCCCATTAAAAGAGACATCTGGATTGTCGGAAAATAAAACGGTCTTACTATAAGTAGTTACTTTCCGCTTATAAAATTATTTCTGTAACATATCTGTAGGTACTTAGCTCAAATTTTATTGAATTATAAACTATACTAGTCACTCTCGCTGTTACCCGTGGCTCCGAGACCACGTTCCCTATTTTTTTGGTAAGATGTTACTTAGGTATTATATAGCATAATGATGATTAATTTAATTTATGGGTAGTTGTTGAGTTTATTCGTTACAAACACACAAGCATATAAATCGTTCCTATTTACACATTAGTGTAGATATAATACGGGCTATTTTAAGTGCAGTATAAACAATTGGTTTATAAATAAAAATGGTAATACTTCTTGTCGATAGTGTACACCTGTTGCATAACCAAAACGAGTATCGTTCTTGCTCCCGTGCCATACCGGGATAAACTAAACCTAACACGACTCCCTGAGGTACACAGGTTGTGTTCCAAGACATTTACAAGAACTGCCTGCTGCCGTATAAACGTACATTTATTGTTGCACACTCAGCGCATATCCTTTTCCATCAATTAAGTCTTACAATAACGCGAGTGACGAGCATCCAATTATGTTTTTCTTGAATTCCCACATCAGCTTGGGAATGATTCGTAAATAATAATTTTCATGGTTTATTACTCGAACATTATATATTTTCTGCCTTTTTTGTACGCCAGCAAACGTAGCCTTATGTATATAAAGCAAAAAATAATGCAGCTTTTAGTGTTAGGTTATTGACCGGTAGCTGAGTTTTTGCTAGGTATTTACGACTTATTTAGCATTTTTTGTGTATCAAATAATTAATAACGAGCCATTTGCATATAAACGCCGTGTTAATATGTAAAAAACTAGTATTTGAGTGATAAGTCCAGAGCTGCTACGTAGAGACGATGATTAATGACAAACTTCCTCTTCCTTAATAACGTATTGAATCTGGTTAAAACATGCCGCCGTGCGTAAGAAGCTAGAGTTCATTAGGTAGTGATAGTTAGTGATAGTGATAGTTGAACGCGGGCTTGCTTTCCGCAAATCGACGTCTATTCCTTGCGCCTGTTTTGCGTTGAGAGGGGGTGTCGGCACTACGCCAGCCACCCCAACTCCTCCACGAAGCCTAGCAGACCCTTCACGTTGCCGACGGCTTCGGAGAGAGACCTCGGAACCCCGAGGTGCAGTGCCCTGTAGTTTGCCACCTCCGTGCAGTCCAGGATGACGTGGGCGGCTGTTTCCTCCGCTGCCATGCATGCCCTGCACAGGGGGCTGTCCGTGACACCTAGAGTATATAAGTGTTTGTTTAATAGCGTGTGACCAGTTATCATCCCTGTCGCAAGTCGGAGCTGGGGCCTTTTTAGTTGCCTCAGCTTGCGTGACAATCTGGCGGAGATTGTCGGGAGTGCGTCTCTGGTCTGCCTGCAGGTTACTAGGTTGGCCCAGTAGTGCTGTTGTTGGTACCTAGTGTACTTACGGATTGTGCTGCGTATCCAATTGAACGGCAGGGGAATAATGGGTTCGGGTCCTTCCACTTCCAACTCCGAGCCTTCCCTAGCCAGTTCATCGGCCGCATCGTTACCCCGTGAATTGCTGTGCCCCTTGATCCACTGCAGGGTTATGCTGGTTTTAGTACATACCTCTGTCAGGATCTGGTGACATTCATATATGAGTCCTGAGGTTACTGAGTAGCTCTGCAGGGCTTGTAGTACCGATCTGCTATCTGAGAGTATACGGATGGGGAAGTCCGTTACTTTCCTTGAGATGATTGCTTGTGCAGCCATTATGATGCCCATACACTCTGCCTGGAAGACTGTGTTGTGTGCTCCTAATGGTGTAGAGATTTTTATATGTAGGTCCTCTGAGAAAACTCCCGAGCCAGTGCCTGACCTTGTTTTGGAGCCGTCGGTGAAGATTCTCAACTCCTTTTGGTTAAGACCTTCTTTGGGTTCCTCGGACAGCTGTATTTTGTACTTTTTGTCGAACACGAATTGCTTGGGTATCCTATCTGTCACCGCTTCAATGAGTGGCTCCCTACAGGTTACCTCCCTCATAATCTCGGTGTGTGGAACCCTTGCTGTTCTCCAGAGTTTAAGTTTTTTAAGGCGCACCGCCGCCGATGCCGCCTCCTGTTTTATAAAGAGATGCAGGGGCGGTACGTCCAGTAGGGCTTCCAAGGCTGCGGTGGGTGTTGTCCTCATGCAACCTGTGGCCGCCATACATGCTAACCTCTGGAGTCGTTGTAGTTTAGCTTCGACGGTCGATAGTTTGGTCCGTGGCCACCATACTACTGCACCATAGCTTACCATTGGTCTAATAACAGTCTGGTAGAGCCATAGAGTGATCTTGGGGGTCAGCCCCCAAGTCCTACCGATCATTCTGCGGCACTGCCAGAAGGCGATTGTAGCTTTTTCGATTTTGTTGTTCAGGTGATTACTCCAGTTCAACTTGCTGTCCAGTATTATCCCCAAATACTTAACCTCAGCTGACAGTTGGAGCTCTGTACCAAACAAAGTAGGCAGTCGGTAGTTACCTAAATTGCGTTTGTTCGTGAACAATACCAGTTCCGTCTTCTTAGGGTTCACGGTCAGTTCGTTGTTGTTGCACCAGCGTTCCACGATGGCTAGGGCTGAGCGGGTAACGTCACATACTGTACCTGTATGATTTCCGCTTGTCAGTAACACTATATCGTCTGCATACCCGACCGTGTAATAGTGTTTGTTGTTTAGTGTGGAAATGAGGTCATTTACCACTAAGTTCCATAGTAGTGGCGACAGGACGCCTCCCTGGGGGCATCCTTTCGCCACTAGAGCATGTTGTATGTCACCTGTTTCGAGTCTGATGACTCTCTTACTCAGCATGTTGTTTATCCACTGGATCATAACTGCGTTCGCCCCGTGTCTTGTTAGTGCTGCAGTTATGCTGTTGAATTGTGTCTTGTCAAAGGCTCCCTCTATGTCTATGAAGGTGCCGAGACACATTGCTTTGTTTTGGAGAGCCTCTTCTATTTTACTTACCACTGCGTGTAGGGCTGACTCTGTCGATTTGCCTTGGCTAAATGCATGTTGATTGGGGTGGAGTGGTATACCTGCTAGTGTCTTTTCTCTTAGGTCCCTGTCGCATAACCTTTCAAGCGCCTTAAGCAGGAAGGAGGTGAGGCTTATGGGCCTGAAGGATTTAGGGTCGGAATAGTCGCTTTTCCCCGGTTTGGGAATGAAGATAACTTTGACTTCTCTCCACCGTTTCGGTACATACCTGTGTGCCAGACAGGCAGCCAATACGGTGGTTAGTAGTGGGATGAGTACTTCCCCACCCCATTTTAACAGGGCAGGGAAGATTCCATCCAGGCCTGGTGACTTAAAGGAGTCAAAGCTGTTAATGGCCCATTGTACTTTCTGTCGGCTTATTACCTCATGTACTTGCAGCCATTCCTCCTCCGTAGGAATGGTCTCCTCTTCCCACCAATTTGTTTGCCGCGATATCACGCAGCCCGGGAAGTGCGTCTGTACTAATGTAATTTCGGCTTCCCCAGGTGAGGTGGTGAGGGTGTTGTCTGGCTTACGTAGTGAGCCTAGTGTAGTTGTCGGCTGATTGGAAAGAACTTTTCTTACCCGATTAGCCTGTGCATTCGTTTCCACGCTGGTACAGAAGTTCCGCCAGGAGGCTGACTTTCGATACCTAATACGCTTTTTGTACTTAGCCTTGGTTGCTCTGTAGTTGTCCCAGTCCTGGTCTGATCTGGTGTTCATTGCTCTGTTGTGTTGCCGCCTCAGCTTTGTCCTCAGCCTCTCCAGCTCAGGGCCCCACCAGCCGGTTTTATTACCGCTGCTATTCGGTGGGACGGGTAAGGGGCATGCCTGGTGGTAGCATTCTATAATGTTGTCCGTTATTATGCTCACCTGTTTCTCTATCTCATCTGTACCCTTAACTCTGTCGGGAATAGGTGTGATCGCTAAGGCGGAGCTTAGTCGTTCCACGTAGTCCACGCGGTTGGTTTTGCGTGGATTCCTTTTAGGAGTACAAATGACTGTATTTACCTGAATGTCGTACCTGATCCACCTGTGGTCTGAGCACGAAAGTTGTTTGGAGACGTGCCAGTTGGTGATGGATTTGGTTGCCTTATCGGTTGCCAGTGTCAGATCAATAATAGTCTGGCTCCGCCTGTTTACAAATGTCGGTTCTGATCCATTATTTAATATGTTAAGATCTGTTGAAAAAAGGTACTCAACTAGTTTTTTACCTCTGTCATTGCTTGTCTTCATACCCCACAGTGGGTGGTGGGCGTTCGAATCTGTGGCCACGATGAGTTCGAGCCCTTCACTTTCGCAATGGTCCACCAGCCTAGTGAGGTCGTGCGGCGGCGGGTCATCCGCTTCAGGCATGTATACCGAGACGATGACGACCCCCCACAGACTTGTATTTTGCGCCCCTTGCACCTTTACGGCACATACGTCTCTAGAAACAAAGTTCGTTAGGGGTTGCACAAGAATGTTCTTAGTGGTGTAGATACAGGCCCGAGGATTGTCCGGTCCTGTATAAACAGTAAGCTTACCTCCTAAATTTCGGAGTTCATTAGGTAAGTGGACATTCTATTTTAATAACAATTGGTTATACACAAGTTTGAGATTGATTTTACATCGCATTATAAAAGTAATCTATTCAGACTTTCTACTTCATTAGATTTTATCATTAGTTATTTTTTAGTGTTCTTAAAATTTAATATCGTGATTGGAAATACAATTACTGCTCTATTTCATCCACATCTTTGATGCGATATAAAAATAAAATTTCATTTATAATCAGTAGATGCGTATTAAATTTCACTGGTTCAATGTAAGTATAGATAGCCACATCTTCAATGGTATTATTGCCTTGGTTTTTATAACATATTTGCTATGGATTAATATATTATGAATAAACAAAAATCTTCTTGATGAAAATCTGATTACTATACGAGCCTAATAAGATCCCACTGAAGGGCATAGGCCTCTTCTTCATAGGAGTAGGAACGAGCATTGCTCACCACGCTTAAAATACAAAGCCATAATTACAAAGATACATATAACGAGCAACACTGGATATATAAACGAATCTGACACATTTATGGCGATCAAGTCGAAACATTAACACTGTCAGAACTTCTTGTAACAAAAACCTTGCCTAGTTAATTTGACCCTACTATAACTTCTTCACTAATAAAAGACCCGCAGCCTATACGTAAGCTTTGTTTTGCATTGTTTTATATTGCCTGAAATAAACGATTATTATTATTATTATTATTATTATTATACTTTACATGTGTTTAATGGGGTTAACACAAGAGCTGAGAACAGAACAACGAACGTAATTACAATAAATTTCAATACAACCAGCAGTTTTATCGTCTTGACTAACTAGCTGATCATCGAAACGTGATAGATTGCTGGGCAATCTTTTGAACTATTAAACCTCGTAAGAGTGCATAATGAAGGATATAATTTATTATTAGTCTAATCAAGTCGTTTTGTAACGGTGGAAAAATACCACTAAAGTTTTCGTTTGATCATTTTGTAATTAATTGTGAAAACCAATGCCGTTTTCTATTTGGAATCAAATCAATCAATCGGGATCTTAAAACATTGAACACCGACAAATCGTAAACACGACGAAAAATTTTCGGGGAGAACAATGACTGACGCGGTATTTAAACTGTTAGGCATGTAGCCTCGGTAATTATAATAAGGATATATGCGTATCGGAAGTGTGCGGAAGCGAGTGCGGCGGCGGGCACACACCGCCCGCGCTTAGCGGTGCTTGCAGACGCGATGGCATCGCGGTCGTGCGCCACCGCTCACGCCAGCCGCCGGCGCTCGCGTCGCCGTGACTTATGGCCCCCGCGCGAACCTCGATCGTACGATTGAATAATAATATCCGATTCCCGTGCACCGAATTTATGTTAGGAAGTAACCAGTGTCCCGTATCGACGAGCGCATCAGGCGCGCCTCGCCCGCCCGCAATTTCCAGCCGCTTGTCCTTAGGCACTGATGTACTAACCGATACTTGATAAATAAATTTTCGTGGAGGACTGTTCCCGCTGGACGTCGGCACTCGTACCCTGGAGTCCCGCCCCAAACCCACATCTAAACGCTTCTAACTGTCAGCCGACGTCACGTCTCGAACTATAGCGATCACAATAAATTTCAATTTTCACTTCCTTCTAGTTGCTACAAATAATAAATAACAAATGTTATCCTATATAAAAATATTTCACTTGTATAACTAAACTCTAGATTCAACTAAATACTCAACATTCCTCACCGCAGGCCACACGCACCGGTTCTCCGAGGCATCTACTTTCCTTAGGTGATGTAAGAACCATCTGAAAAATTTATCCTGCTACGACGACGGGTAATAACATCTATGTACTGTTAGCACAGATCCGCGATCACTTCATAATACCAAACACGGTAATTATGGTTTTACTTTCTAAGCCCGTTCGTATAGCGGTCTATAGGGGACTCTAAAGAAGATTAAATTGCTTTGAACTTATATTAAAATATTTAGTGCAATTTTTCATTAGTTCTAAATAACTGCTTATATACAGCGTGTAACAAAAACCCTGTCCGATCCCTGAGAGTATTATTCGGTATCGTACTGCGAACACATATACGTAGCCATTTAATGGATTGGAGAATAAATTTTTTCCCCAGTCAAAATATTTAAATACAAATAAAAAACTGATCCAAGGCAATAGCTGAACAACTGACCGCTCCTTAAAGGTCACGTACTTACTACCTACAGTTTGGTGACAAAGAAGCCGCCTATGCGAGACGGTTCATGAAATACCACGAATACGCCTTTATTAGATCTGACAGGGGTTTTGTTACATGTTGTATAAAATAAATGCATTATTTTGTAAACATGGGAATCACAAATATAGTGACATTCGGCTTGGCTTCCGTGGTCAGTAATCAAAAAGCTGTCATCAGTTAACCGCAAGATGTTCTTCACACTTGATAATATTACCAAAATTAGTTACGTTGAGTGCTAAACTCGTCTTTTAGCCACTTACAAAATTACTCAAAGTTCAATGGTCTACGAAATTTGTTGTAAATTATGGGTTCACACATCTAATGTTTTCACTACAGCGAGTAATCGTGACCGCTGTAGCTAACTACCACTAGATCGATGCATGTAGGAATTTAGTCGATTTGTACCGTTACATATTACTTGCCATCTCTATCCCCGTCCAAACCCATCATTATGACTAGTTGTTTTATAATTTAATATTTTCAAAAGTCACGCAGTTTGTCGGCCTCATTATGTAATTCTAAGGCATAGCATTGCTTGCAATCATTTCCACGTTCTAAACATAATTCCTAATGTAAGGAGGGGATAAAAATAGATTACTTGACTGTAAACGTAAAACCATATAGTCCTCGCGCAAATAAAAAAGTAAATAATCTGAGCCATATTCTATGTAGCCATCGAACGTTCGTGTACCTAAAGCAGATTGTCTAATTCAATGAAAAAAGCTTGGTTATTATGTGTAATGCGCCTTAGATTATAGAGCGGGATAGTAAATTATATTAGAAACATTGATGGCATTGTTCGCGAATGTGCATCAAGAGTCAAATACCTCAAGCATTGCCTACATAGACTTGGTGTACATATGTGTGTAACATTTTTTCTGCACGGAACGGATAGCCCGCTTTAAATATTATCAAATTACCTTTACAATACATGGTCATTATGTAGTAACGGTTGTGTCAATTAATGTGATTAAATCGAGCAAGTGACCGCGGTCGATCACGTACCACCGCGCGCCTCGCTCCCGTATACATTGTTCGTTTAGATGCACTGTTGTCATCGTACCGGATCTATTGCCAACTTCTTTGCCAAACGCAATTCTTTTCAGAATAGTCTACATACATTAATAGAGAATACAAAACACTTTTTGTGACATAACGGAATAAAAATGGCGGTTAACTGTTTTCATAGTTCGGTAGGATATAATACGGTAAGCTACCATGGAATTGAAACCTTATTACCGATCTGTTGTTACCTTCATAATATTATCACGTCCATCGGTCTTGTCGACCGACTGTCCTACTATGTTAACCTCATAAAATCTGATATTTAGATTAAAAAATATAAGCCTCTACACTACGTTGCGGTGAACTGATCAGATGCATGAGTTTTTTTTAGTTTAAAAACAAGTAACTCAGTTGGTGAAAGAAGGAGAGCGTTTGGTGTTGTACGTCACGTAAGTACACAATAATTCTGCTATAATATTATTTCATCGGACGTAATTGTAACAATTATTTGGCGATTACAATTATAGTCTACGAAAGAAAAATGCAACCAAATATTGAAATAATTTAGCGGTACGGAGTGGACTACTGTAAAAAATACCTTTAGCGTTCGGGTCGACACCATAATTAGAAGATTAAAAGTTTTGGCCGTGCTTAAAACATAGTGTTGTTATGTGAAGATAACAACAAGTGAAAATGAGGTCGCAGTGTGTAATTTGAACACATAAGGTAAAGAGATAGTCAAGAATTTCTTTCGGAGATTGCGAGTTTAAGATATCTATCAATTTCACGCTGTTTTTCAACTTCACTAACGAAAGCGATCTCAATCTTAATTTTTGGCACGCTGTGCAATGTAACGGAATTTAGTCATTATTTACGGACTTTGTTGATTAGTGGTACTACTTATGTAAATGTTTAGAATTAACATTTAAGATAAATCCCACATTGTATCTCACGTGTGCTTCTACTAAGGAAGCGCTAGCGTTGGTGTTAATTAAAGCTGGCACCAAACCTGCAAGGCTGACAACGCCCAAGCTCTCTAGCCGTATAATTATTGACTTTCGGACCATTTCGCTAATACACAATCGTACGAATGCTTGTTTACGACACTACACGCCTACTTAAGATTCTTTGACTGCAAACGCATTCAGTGAAACATTGGATTGTCACTTTACGACCAATTGTTTCACAGGCGTAGAGCCGCCGGCAACTCGAAATTATTGGGATGAATTCACCACTCACATGTTCAACGATAAGTTGAAACTTATTATTCAAAGATTTGAAAATTGATTTAAGTATACATTACTTTTACGTTGTGTTTATCTGATAGCTTAATTTATAACAGCAGATTCCGCATAAAGGATCGTGAGATCTTACCATAACTGTTAATCTTTTGCAATGAATATCTTTCTATCGACGGCAAATATTCAAGCGCGTTGGAATCCGCAGACTGCAGTTGATGCCCATTTAGCCGATGCGGTCATTGTATGTGATTCTGGTATCATGGGGCTATCGTAGAAACATTAGCATTATCAAAAGGGCCGCGGGCGTCATGGTCATATCGGCGGCGACACGCGACGGTCGCGGAAGCGCCGCGTGAAGGCAAAGGCCCCGACGGACGAGTGGCGATAACTCAACTCAACATACCTGAAATACAATCGTGTGGGTACCATGCCGCGGAGGCGTGGGCCCGCCTTTACTATATGTTTCTTTTGTTTCCTGTTACCTTACAAATATTTCCTTGTATTTGTGTATGTTTAGGCAATAAATATATTAGATTTTACAGTAAGTAAAGAAACAGCTTGCTGAAATTGTTTATTGTTCAACAAAAGTGCCCGTTAGTGAAATTTACTTTATTTATAACACCCGAAAAAAAGACTTTTGTATGTATTGTAAGACAATCTTGCTTAATAGTGTAAAGTAAGTTGTTATCTGAGTTGGTAATTTAAATATAACAACCGTGTTGCATTAAGAATAGATATTCAAATACAAATAAAAGAAGTGTACAATTGAATAAATTGTATGTATTATGACAAGAGTTGACGATGCAGCACGTCGCCGTCGCTTGCCGGTGGGCGTAGCACGGAAGCGGTGCGGACTGGCCATACGCGCCGTTACCGTCAACGGCCATTAAACGACCACTCTTAATTATCAACAGTTACCGCACACCGCATTGATACCAGTCGGCCGCATCGCGAAACACCTCACCGTAACTGACGAACCACCCTCGCGAACCATGCAATATGCACCGGTTATCTATCGCGCTGTAATTAACCACATACTTGTAATTGTTACGACCTCCATTATGATTCATAAACTAACCGTCCTCGGTTATTTAAGATCGAGCTTGAAAATCTTTACTGTAAAATGTGTTGAGTATTATAATTTTTCCACCATAAATCTGAGTCGTTAACGATAGACTTGCATATGAGAAAATACTTAAAATAGTGTGCAATGCGTGTTGCAGTATGTGCGTGTGTGTTTTTTTATTAATAAATATTGCGTTAGTTGAAACAAGCGGCAAAGAGGCTTCGCGCTCCCCGCCGCTTGATCTCTCACATGATAGTAGTGGCGCAGGCGCCGGATGGTGCGATAGCGTCGCGTTAACCCTGCCGCCGCGCGCCGACACCCGCGCTCGACTGTTCTCTAATTACAAACACTATCTCAGCCGCACTGAGGATGTGCACGCTGTACGAATACCCGCGTATTGTCTTCACTACGACCGAGTCCTTCCGGTGAACTTGTCCACGATCTTAATCTGGATCCCAGGCCCACACGTATACACCGCGAGAGAATCTCTTCGCTTTAAAGTTTAAACATTTATTTATAATGAAATCACTTCCTTAAACCAGATTTTAATGTAGTAGATCTACACTTGCTTTAAAAACAATTGTAACCATAAAGGCTATGAAATAGTATACCTACTTTGAGAAAAATAATTAGTAAATTAGTCCATTCGGTACGTCTATGCGAGGACCGGACCACCCAAGTCGAACCACAGGCTTTGGTGGCGACCGAGACCGCTTGTGTTCATATCTGCCCTCTACTTGATCAAACAATATATCAATAATGTAAATCTGGAAGTCCACAATATTTAATGATGCAAATAAATTTTAATATTAACAATTTTTATCCTCCAGTGACTTGTAAATCTACTGATGCTATCTCCCAAGCTACCGAAAGTTAATAAATAAAACTGTAACTTAATATTAATAACAGTTATAACATTCTTAATACAAGCATTCTTTTCGTGACAAAAACCATGATTAATGACCGGCATGATGTCATATAAAGTTAGTGGACATCCATCCAAATTAATAAAAAGATCATAAAGAAATTAAATCGATTTCTTTGTATTATATTATTATCGATCACTATTGTCTCGTAGTCGAAATTAATCATTATATGTAGGTATCATTGTTAGGGTTACATACCTCAAAAAGAAAATACAGAACCCTTATAGGATCACTTTGTTGTCCGCCTATCTGTCCGTCCGTCCATCCGTCCTTCAGTCTGTTCGTCAAGGTCCTTTGTCTCGGTAACGCGTGGAAGTATCGAATGTTAATTAAAACTTTAAATTTAACTCTTCAGACTTAAGTGAATCTGTCAAAAAATCGAACTTCAAAGGTATTTAATCATAAAAAATATAGTTTTTGTGCGGAGTCCTCTGTGGGCGAGTCCGACTCGCAATTCACACTTTCCGGTTTTTATTCTAGAGAACCTAAAGATTATCTTGACGCAAATGATCAAACTAATATACATAAACAAATAACGGTGGTCTTTTTAGACGGTCTAAGGTAATTAAACACGCTCGATACGGCGTGTCAAATCAAACCCGTATCGCGATTTGTATTGATGGATTGTTGTCGATATTATTGTAGATCTACTGAGGATATCTCGTGACAATACACATACACTATATAGATAGATATAGATCAGATAAATAAAATATGGACTGAAAGAAAGAAGCGCTTGTATTCTTTTTAAACTTACCTTTAGGAGAATAATGACTGCTTACTGTACTTTTTACGAGACAAAATTAAACAAACAAGAACCGAAAAGGACTACCATTCAAGTTTTCAGATAAATGTGTATTTCAAATGCGCGATCACCGCAAATATAGAAAAAGTACAAAATAATTCCATCTCTTTCTTTCCTATAAAAAATCAAACAGTAAGTAAGACTATGTAGTTTCATATTCTAGAACTGCACACGGATGAGCGATAGCGCCGGGAACCATTCCAGTATTTATTTCTGCTAAAACAAGGCAATATCCAACGAAACATGTTTTTGCAATATACAGTTAGAGAAGATGTTTAATACATTGTATCATAAATAATCGGAGACAAAAATGGTTGCCGGAGTCTATTTACCATTTTTTGTTTATTTTCGGCGCGTGACCGATTGGTCAAACATCATTGTGCCCAGTTTCACGCTCCTTGTCTCTTGACAAATGATGTTTTTACTTTAACATTCTACATAGATATTCTTTATTTTTTGTTAATCAAGTATATAAAAAGTGTATGATAATGTCTGCTTTTTCATTATGGATATGATTGAATTTTTCTACATGGTAACATGACTAACCACCGGGTAGGTACTTGACTTTCACATAAGTACATGTGCATAGTTGACGCGTCCATTCACTGACTATTCATGTCTTCAAACAATTATATAGCACTTTAACGTCTTTCTTCCCACGATTGTATCGTCGCGTCGGAGCGAACCAAGTTTGCAGATTTATGTTTACCTACACAACACGCTGGAAAGGTGTCGCGCAACTTAACCCTATACACACTATTTATTGCCCGTGGTGGCACTCGTTTAACTGTAACGAGGTGAGGAAGCGTCGCCTTCAACAACTTATATATACTTTATGTGGGGACCGCCGTCCACATAAAAATATTTAATATACCTGACTCAAAACATTCTTACAGCACTAAAATAGAGATCCATTAATATTTCTATACACAGACAAACGAGATAAACTTTTACAAAGTATAACTTAGGCTTACTTCAAATAAATATTTAAACGCACTAAACAAGTCATATGAAATGTTAACTTAAAAAGGATACTAGAAACTAAATGTGAGTCGTAGCCACAGGCTAAACCCGTTTCTACTGAAGGAGAAATATCAGAGTGCATTATTTTTAAGGCAGCATAAGGCAGCAACTGTCGTATATACTAATGCCGACATACTAATATAAATACCATCATAATATTTATTGTCAATATATTAGACTCTTAAGAGCTTATTATTTGTTAAATTTTAAATATGCTTCGTGCACTCACAGTCATAAAACTTACCCAGTATCGTTGAATAACGTCTCAAGAAAATAACAACTTCAAGATACATTATATTAACGGAATTCTTTATACGGAGTTTGAATTTAACCAAAACAAAGATTTTTAGTTACGGTCAGTTGATTTTTCGCCTGTATCTCTAATTATGTATAGTGTATACCTACATCCTGGATATAAAAGCTTATGTGTGACACATACAAGTGCGAATTTTCGTATGTCGCTCGCCCTGCTACGGTTCCCAGTTCCGCACCGTTAATTTGATATACGGAGGCAGATGGCCTCTCGGCGATAGCACAGCTCATGCGCCTTCCGCGCTTTACTGCGAATCCCAAACTTAGAGCACAGTCTCAAGAAATAGGCGGACTGCTGTTTTACAGCAATTTATTATGTACACACCATTATGTATGTATACATATTAAAATCTCTTAGAAGGAACCATTTGGAATAAATTAAAAGACGAGTTGACTGCCAAAGCTAAATAAAGACGTCTGGTCATGTATACTGTATTTAAAAACTACTTAATGGAAAGACGTTAGCAATTCAATCACGCTTTAAAATCGTAGAGACAGTTGTTTTTGCGTCATAAAGATACAATGGATAGATTTCAACTACAATAGCAACTGATCAATTTCTGTTTTAATATAAAATTTGCACAGTTTCACGAAATAACTGTGTCGTAATTATAACTTGGACTCCAAACAGTATGAAAGTCAGGTGCGGGGTTGTGAGTTAATTTGCATTTTGATCCAGTAACGGTTGTAAGATAACGCTTTAACACTCAAGATCTCTCTTCAGATCAGCTATCCTACATGTCTCAGTTTCGTCCACCAACAACTTCTTTTGAACTCATACCTTATAAGGTTGTTAGATTACAATATTGAATACGAATGTTGCCACACTAACCTAATAGTTTTTTAGATTTTAATCATAATAAAGTTCTCACCAGGTCAACATTTCTTAAAAGAGTAATTAAGAACCGTAATAAAATCGTTACATTACAAATTGGTATGTATCATTCAGTATTTTAGTGGATTGGTAATTACACTTTCAGAACGCCAGGAAACAGTCAATCAGTGTTCTGTTATTCCGGGCACAAGAAGTCAAAGACCGTTCATATAAAGAAGTTATAAGATGCCAGCAACGTAAGTCACATTCGATACGGCATGAATGCGATGATAGTGGTGGTATCGAAATTCGCTTCGGCTGTTCCCTTCGAGTAGCGTTCAGCCTTTCTGTATATTTCGTTCATATTTTTCCCGCCGTATTTTAATGATGCTCGTCTACTGTAACTATGATATTTGGAGAGCAAATGTATGCGATTGCTGAGCATTGGCATGAGCGTGAACGTTATTTAGGATTCATTCACCTCGCGTTACGCTAGCTGGGTGCCTGGACTGCGCATTGTCTCACAGTGCGCACCAAATGCGAATGATCCTTTGTTCGTTACAGTTTACCTACACTGTAACCCAAACCAATAGCGGAACACTTAGCGCCCACCTCTAAACGTAACGTTCACGCGTTTGAACGCACGCTCGAGACCCATTCCTGACTTAACGATATTTACTCTGAAACAACAATACGTGTACTGTTCTGACATTGATAGCTCTCCAACTGATATGTACTGTATTCTCCCAGTTGAATGCATTTAATGGCGTGTGATACTAGGTAAAAATAATGATGCGCAATTTCCTGTTATATACCATTACATTAATAGATGTAAAAAACAAACATCCATACTTTCACTGGAAAGGGGAAATGTCAAATTTGCTGCACATATTTATATCCCAATTTGTGTAATGTACTTTCTCGTAAATAACCTACAATTTAATGGATAAAGATTAATAAAACTTATGCACGAAACTTCAGCAAACAATCTTCGGTTCTTGTTTTGCTTCATGTATACTTTCAATTTATCAGTCTTTACCGATTACTATAATTGTAATAATGATAAAACTTGCTTTTACTATTGCCTGTTAGGAACGCACGCACTTGTTTAACATTTCGGAGTAGAAAGCATCTCTTCACTTACTCTGCACTTATTGTTTATTGTTATTGTTTCGTTACAATAGATACCTCAAATGGTTTTAACGGCTATTTGCTACGAGATAGTGTATCGCTCGCGAGCTTTTCATAGTGCAAAGATATAGAAAGTGAGCTTTTGTGAGTTAGGTGGATCTATGTGGTAGGTGTAATAGTCTTAGAAACTAGATCAATCATTCTGCAGTGTAAATCTGCATGTGAAAGAACTACCGCGTTGACAATCATTCTAGCAGTTCAATGGACTAGTGTTCATTCCACCAGCCCGAAAGCCGCTAATTCCTATGCTTTTAATTTACGCTTTTCATAATTATTTTTTTACTAACCCGTTATAAAAAATAATCAATAACAGGAGGTTGGTTCGATGGAATCAAATGATATAAATATTGTGTGATAGTAACGTGAAACAAAAAGTAACAACTTTTTAAGTGGTTTATAATTACAGTACAGCAAGCTTATCTACACCGGTGGTAACAATTTAAACTTATGTCCAACAGAACATAATTAATGTTCAATTAGCGAATTCAATTCGGCCCCTGCTAAGAAAGTAACGCCTACGGAATCAATAAATATTTGTAACACTTAAAAACACATTTAAGACTTTTAAAATTAAATTGACTTATAAAATTGATTTATTTGTTAACAGTTTTAAAAGCTAGAAAACAGTTTTTTAAAAGACGGGACAGCTATTTATGTGTCCCGTACACATTTGTTCTGGGCCTAAGCGTTTATGCATGCAAGATTGATATCGGTAAATGCATTCGTGGCACAGGAGAAAATCTTGGTATGGAACCAGAAAAAACGGGACAAAACATGCAATTAAGTAATCAAGAAATAACATCATCAATCAATTTATATTGTCCTCGTATTTTATGAGCCTTGCCCAATGTTTAAAGGTTTTTTTAAAAAGCAATTACGTTGGTGTTCCGTGTGTCGTTAGCCTTAGTCTTTATGTAATCTGTTACAAACATGTTAAGATTATAATACTTATAATTATACAATTTGAAGCTATTAAGTTGAGAAATTCATTTATAATGTTACGTCTACTTACACGTAATAATTGAGATAGGCGTCAATTATGACACAGTAATTTTATTATCATTATACTGCGCTGTTAAATGCCAAATATTTTAACCAACTTCCAAAGGAGGATAGAAATTTTCGTTAGTTCGACTGTTTTTATATAAAGGTTTTTAACACCATATTCCCTGGATAGTTATTGTTTTATTTATTTTTTATATTGAAATAATTGATGATAGTCCCGCAATTGTTATTGTTTAGAGCTAAGAAGTGCGTAACCAATTAATTTGTTTTATATACCAAAGACATGTTCAGGTACTTTTGATTATTTTGCAAACACATTCATAAGAAGTTTTTTTTTATTCCACATATTTTTATCTTTAAAATATCCTGTTTTGTTAAAACTCAAATCTTCTCTGAATCAGCTAAAGCTATACAATCATGTACAAAATAAACAGGCACTAAAAAGCTAAACGTTACCTACTATTTTATTTTCAACAACCGTAGAAAATAAAAATTCAGTCTAAACGGTGCAATAAAATGAAGACCAACAAAAACTATCTGGATTTATGTCTTCCGCTCTCCTCTTCACACCTCTTATATCGTTTATAAACAGTACTAGTTGGAAACCACTAAGTTCATAGCTCTAGTGATTTAACGTCGGATGTGTATCAATTACTTACAACTTATCGTGAAATATAATCAGATATAATGGCGGAACAAAATTGGCAGTTGAGTGGCTAGCTCACATATAAATAGAAATGCTTTAGTAAATTGTGTTGGGATGTTGAGTACTTTTCTTTAGCCCATTATACCGCTCTAATCTTACCATTAGACCGATAGACCGCACACGCAAGAGAATGGCACATCTCAAATATGAATCCATAAATTGAAATACAAAACGCGTGTTGCGTGCTGTTAAAACTCAAAGAACTAACTTTAAATAAATTAACTTGAACAAATATCATGATGATTCATTATACTCCGTTTTTATTATTATGTTTACTGTTAAAAGTAACACTATTGTCAAAACGTTCACATATTAAAATGCGGTTCGACAAAAACACCCGACATTTGAACTTTAATAAGTGTATTAACACGGCTAATAGCAAAGACAATTGCAAGTTGCTCTATCAATTACTTACTCACACGATCTGGCCGATATTGCCATTATAACAACATTAGAGTCGGCGCGGTCACGCCATCCAGGCATTACTACAATCTGTAACACGGTCACATCGTTTCTTGACCGCCCAATTTTGGTTTTACCGCCTACTTTTAAAGTTTGTGAACAATTTTTACATGAGCGTGCGAAAACAACTTCGTAAGATTCGGTTGGAGATTTCCGATTTATCAAGTTACGAAATTCACTATCCGTAATTGAATTCACCGTTTTCAATCAAAAAAATCTGGGTGCCTTATGAAATGCAAGACAAAGTGATTAGACACAATTTGCGTCCCCATTCCTCTCGCGTGAATCGGCGTCATGCAAATACCGACACGCTAGTATATAACAGCATCTAATTTATGATAGTATTCGGACGCAGCCGCTGACCTAAGCTTCTTCCGGCTTTCTAATAGGGCCAATATTATAATGACAAAATTAAGGTCTTATATTTGAATGTAGTCCGTTGCTAATGCTTGCGATATAAGACGAATTAACATTTTCATGTGGTAGGGTCACGACCTAGCGCTCCCACACATAAATCGGCAGTGGATGTCGCGTCGTGAGCGCACCGTGCCGCCCGCCGTTACGAGCGCATAGCGCCGCGGCTACTGGACCTGTGTTGTTTCGTGTTACCACTGACTGTAATTAATATTTGCTTACTCTTTTTAAGTATAACTTGATATTTTTTTTTCTTTTTAAGCAATCTATTACATCCACGAAGCCTAAAAATGCAAAACAGATAATTATAAATATCCAAAACAATAATAGCGCATCTTGTTACAGCTTTTGCGATTGTATTGCATTCAATTATGTATACAGTCATAAAGTTACAAATAGAAATTCAGACAGGGTAGTAAAAACAGATATTTATATAATGTTTTGTGAAACTTACATATGTTTTCAATTAGACGCGCGAAATGTTAACGACAAATGACAACTGCGAGTGTTGTTATGTATTTTCCACAGACATTAGTGCATGTTACAAACACTTCCTCGTCCAGCTCATCATTAGCCACTAAGCCTTAACTAGCTTTTTCTTCGGTTTCGCTGGCTCTCAGGCTATCAGTAATAGTAACATAGCATTTAAATGTTTTGCACTAACTCAATGCATATGTTTAAGTGAAACATTGATAGCTTCTATTTCATTCAGTTTTATATTTTCTCATAATACATGGTTACTTGTATATTATCATACATCTTTTCAGCCAAAGGCCAAATTGACAGTAAATACATTTCTATAACTTCACAGAATTAGGTACTAAACTAACGGTTGTCACAATATAACCGTTAAGTCGTTATTGACAAGAATACGTTCTGCAAGACATTTAACAAGAAGGTTCCCATACTGTTCAAAACCTTGATGTTTAACCGACAAAAAAAATAAAAACATAAATCTTTTATAAACGTTCTGATATAAATATCAGATGTAGCCACAAACCGAGCAGGCTATAAAGTATTCTAATATTATACAAATGTAAATTTAACAAGCCACCGTTGTATGTCCAGTTAGGAACACCTAGGAGCAACAAAAGTAATCTAATATCAGCTTATAAATGCGGATGGGAAGTCCAATAATCAGACAAGCGAACATCGCAGTTCGCAACATGGAAAAGATGATAAATTAACTAATCAACTGGTTCTGCGATGATAGCGAGCGCTGGCGGCGCATGTGACAAATAGGTGCACCTCATGCGTACAGCTCACAACGCTCACCACACGGTACACCACATATTTCGTTAATTGATTAACTGTACCGCGTTGTCGTCAACGGTAAATTTAGGTACATATTAAATCATTTATAAATTGATTTATACTAACAATTAATGAATTGACAACTCTCGATAATATTTTTCCCTGATTTAGTGATCGATAAAACACGCCGTTAAAATTGATATTGATTATACGAATTTACATCTCCCATGCCAAATGGACGGTTAATTATCGCTGGCAATTTATATCCTTGTGTCGAATCAGTTAACTATAGAATGGAACCCTATAAATAATAATCAACATTCCGAAATACGACATTGATCTGAATGTTGATTACTTATCTTAAAAATACATATTTATGAACTTTTATAATGACTTTTATGAAAATTTTCTCGTTATGTTATAATTAACTTGAGTAATTCGCAACAATTCTCCACATGCCTAACGGTATAAGGTCCAAGTAAATCAGTTCAGATTGTAAATAACATTCCCATTAAAATAAAGTTATTACCGCTAAAGTCGTAGGTTTCAACACAATCAATGTTCACATTAAAATCATGCGAGAGTATGTTCCACATCATAATGTTCTCAATATTATTTTGATTCATAGCTGTATGAATTTAAACAAGATATCGTTATTAGAAGGTGTCAATAATAGCTAAAGAATTAATGCTGAAGAAAATAAATTTAATTCAAACAACAGAGCGATTAACACTATGATAATATAATTAATGGAGACGTTAAATCCAAACATTAACTATGAAATATAGCGTGATTAATTGTATCAAAGTTGCCTAAAGCGCGAATTCGTCTGCTATTAACCTCTAAATTGTTATTAATTCACTGAGCGTAGCAAATGGTTCTTAAATTGCCTTAAGTTTGTATAATTTTATAAAAAGACATATGAAACGTGTTATGGGAGTGTGTCAGCCAACAAAAACGTCTGATACTTGTACAAAAAGTGTCTAAGATTTATTAGCTCGCCTCGTAAGATAACAATCGATCCTAACGCGAGACAATCACGCACCAATCAACAAACGGTGTGAGAATAAGTTAATGGGGATGAGATCGAACGCTATAACTAAAGTATAGCCAAACATAAATAATATAAACAAAACTTAACAATTTTAACACATGTTTTTATATAATAATTAATTTAAAACCAGCATATATAATAAGAGCTGACATAAAGATTGTGAAGGAACGTACAAAATAGTTTTTAATTGTCTTCTTTAACCTGTAGTAACTCCCACACGGGTCCTAATTATCTCTTGTCGAATTGGTGAAATACTTGTGGACGCTTATTGAACATCGTTATAAGTGTAACAAGCAACATATTTTGTATCCTATCTTCATATATTTTAGGTTGTAATTCATAAGAACGTCACAGCTAGTTATTAATTATTGCACATGTATTCATTGAAATACGAATGCTTTGCTAAGGTTTAATAAAAAATATATCATTCTTTTAAATTGTTATAATTACATACCTTACCTTTAATTGTTCGTTCACGTTAGCCAGCGTTTCTTTTTAGGAATCTATTTGAAAGAATTCGACCACGCCTTAATTACACTCCAATCAAAGTTATATAAATTTACTGATATCATTCGTATTTAGACAGATCAAAACAATGAAGCTTAATTAGAAAAGCTTAGTTTTCCTTTAAAATATTAACTCGAAGCCTTTGCCAATCTATTCAGCAATATGTCAAAGATAAGTTCGTTCTCGCCTTGCCAGTAAGAGTTACTGCCTCATTGATAATTATTATTGTATTAGCCTTAAATATCAGCAATTAAAATGCCTGCTACAAAGACCGATAAATAATGTAGAGACATGACATGTAAAGTTGGTAGCTTAGCGCGCACGCACGCCTGGGAAATGCTAATTTATTATTTTCTAGTAAGATCTCAGAAAATATAAACAAACAAAGATTGGAAATGTTTTAGTTCAATAAATAATGGGTAACGACTTGTACTCGTAATACGTGCATTGTTTACGTGCTTTGACTTTAATAATTTATGTGTTACTTACTAGTTAAGTTAAATGCCTAGCTAGTTAAGAATATATATCTTATTACTATTTACTGTAAATTTATTACTATAATTATGTTTCAACGTTTCTCATACAGGAAACTGATTATAAAACGTAAACATAACTTAAGTGTGAACCTGTAAATATATTCAAAACCTTAGTCAAATGAAACGAAATCATTCCCAGGAGCACGTTCACCTCAAATAATCTGTTATATTTCATTAAAGGTAATTCATTTGTCTGCTGTATGCAAATTATCAGATAATAACACCGAGGATAAGAATCTAACTAGTTTTACAAAAATAAGCAATAACCTTGTAATTATCTCTCCCAATTATATATTCTAATTATTTCTAGTTATAGTTATTGAAAGAGATTATTTGATTTATAAGTGTCTTTATTAATGTACCGCAACTTACTTAATAAAAATTCCGTCTTGCCAATTAGTTTTTTTTTATGATTGTCATATAAACAGGAATGCATAATACAAAACGATGATAAATGTAAACAAGCTTTATGTACCAACAATATGAAAGATATAATGTTGTGTTGACAATAAAAGCTTTTACTTTATCTGCACAAAAACATCCAAATAGTGGCACCATAAACGTACACTCGAAGTTGTTATCACATAACTAAGGAAACAGATATAAGTTGCACACCTAGTTACTTGGCTCTGTAAATAAGTAATGGCAGCGCCCCCAGGCGACTGCTACTTGATTGCATCTGTTGTCGCTCTTCATATCGCGTACAGTGCTGTGATTTAACAGCCACCTGTCGTGGTTTATGTCCTGCGATAGCCGCACACGAGGAACTACATGGAACTAGAAACGAGGCGTGACATACGCTATCTACCTACATTTGCTTTCGCATTGACTCCATAAATATTTCCTTCATATTATTCGGCTCGCATTTTTCGGCGACTTCTTAAAACATTCTAATAAGATGAGATAAGCAAGATTATCTCAAAACAGACTCTCTAAAGTCCGGCCTCCATGCCACTCATAATAAACAACTTGAGATATTTTTGCAACAACTATACAGTTTCCGTGATGCTGGATGTTGACATTGATAAATATTTAATATCTTAACAAGCCTCTTTGTAAGCTACCTGCTCTGCTTGCATCGCAAGAATTCAAATGTCGAGTTGAATGAAACCGACCAAGCGCGCAGAATTTTTCTATGTTATCTCTTATTTGGAGAACTCGTTTAGGTAACAACAAAAGATAAGTCGCGTATTCAGTAGCTAAATGTGGATACTTTATAAATGGATTTAGCCATGTAGCCAAAGTAATAAGTTGTGTATTTCTGTGCAACGCACCGCAGCTGGAATCACTAATGAGAGCGCAATTCAAATCAACTGATTTATAAGGAGTAAGTTATTTCGCCGGCTGCGCGTACAATATTTACTTATGTTCTAACGGCCACATAGATATTGTAGTCCATTATTGCGATAAGTATAATGTATACCAGATATGCCTTATAAGTTTATGCTGTAATAAATCAAAGCATTATTTTTGACAATTCTTCCGACCAAACTTGGAATACGGCTGATCCAATTTCTTTTATAATTGTACGCTGATGGAGGTCGGCCCAAAATAATTACCAAAGAGCATCGTTCTGAAATTAGTTTCCTTTCGTAAGTCATTAAATTTTATATTGCTTATAACTTTTATTGTAGTAATATCGAATTGTTAGCATTGGGAGGTCTACTGGTTGGGAATGTACTACGTCAGCTTATATTAGCTCGTTAAGAGTCGGCGAGGCTTGTCCGGATGATATCGCTTAACCCCCTCAATTAGTGTGCCCTGACTATCGCGTGGCAATAACCCGAAACAGCATATAAGCTCCCCGCACTCGTGACGCGAAGAACGAACCAAATGAGTGTACTCTTAATTAGCCGTTATACTATAAATTTTAAAAGCGATGATAAGGTCCCGTTGCGCGCTCTCCGGGAACACTACCCGCCGGCTAATGGTGCCTTGAGAATTAAATTTAATTAATTCCTCCTCGCCAAACGTGCTTACTGTATCGAATTCGGCTGAGAAATGAATGTCCCGGAAAGAAGGAAAGAGAAAGGAGCAGTGCATCTTAGATTTTAGAATACATTAGGGCTGCCCATTTCGTTACTACAGCTATCAGAAGAACAAATGTATTAACGGTCATCGTTCTGTTAGAACATTAATTTATATCCGGTACAAATTGTAATTATTTAGTGTTTATTTCAAGAAAATCATTTTTATTGCTCCTAAAGACTACATGACTAAATTTGCTACAACAAGTGCTGAAACCACTGATATTTAATGGTTTTAATATGACCATGATATACTAAAAATAAACTCTAAATGTAAATCATATTTACTTACATATTTTAATTAGTATGACGGGCCTGTTGGTCTAATGGTTAGTGACCCTGACTGCTAAGCCGGAGGTCGTGGGTTCGATTCCTACCCAGGACAAATCCTTGTGTGATGAGCACGATCATTTGTTCTGTGTCTGGGTGTTATTAATCTATAATATTTATGTATTTAGAAATATATAAGTATGTTTATCGGTTGTCTGGTTACCATAGTACACGCTCTGCGTAGTTCGGGATAAAAAAAAATATATCGTGAAAATATTATGTTAATAATGATAGCGCCGATTTAATGTCGCACGTAACTTAAACATGTGATGAATACACTTATGGGCATGATTACTTTTATTTTTGTATTTATCGAGGTACGTCGGGGATCAATCATGCATCATAATTTCAGTTACGTCCTTTATTACTGACATTATCTCTTCCAGCTTATCTTACCGTTTTAAATGTATTATAATGATATCTAAATTTGCGAAACGTGCGGCAATTTATATCCTCAAAATGAGTGCCAGTGTAATAACAGTAACAACGCTAATGACTCAACGTGTTATCAGTATCTCGGGGCGAGTTGAGGATTCCTGGCGATTACGACAAACTATTTAAATTACTTAGTGTGGAACTCCTAAGGCGGGCGGAAAAACTTGTGCCCGATCGTCTGTTGTGTTAAATGTACATGAGCGTGTGGCGGACGAGTGCAGACCGCTGTTAGGCGCATTATGCGTATCTCGCCTTTGTTTATGTTACTCTTTACTGTACATAAATGGAATGAAACTTGTCTACTGTGCCGTCCGATAACGGAGCGTTTTGTCTGTAATTAAGAACGGCGAGAGCGGGTCAGCCGTCCACTCGAGCATTACCACAAAGTTATGGAGACATTTTAAGCGTGTCTAGATTGTTTAACTACAAGCCTGTCATGTTTAGAATGAACTCGTGTTGTAAATCTGCCATAACGTCATGATTTCAGTGAGATTGTTTGTTAATTGTAGATAATACATTACTCTAACGAACTAACTGCGCAGTACACGGAGCACCTACATTATGGAAGTTCTTGGTGCATTGTCGAAGTAAACCACTATCAATATTGCTGCACACAAATATATACTGCTCTAAACTAATTGTTTAGCTTTTACAGAGTACTGTAAGATACAGCTGCTTTTAATACCATTTTACGATACGAATTCTTTTGTAACAATGCAACACGGTCCGGGATAGTGAAAACTCGCTTATTATGGACATATTCAATGCAATAAAAATACATCCTTTAGACACTCTTTACATTAATCTATACTCGGTGTATCATTGAACACGCATTACACGATTCAGAATTATCGTAAACTCGGGAGAGTCGTTTACAAACTGTGACATTCAAGCAATTAATAGGCACTTTAGATGCAAATAAGCCTCAACGATTTCCTTCGTGAGACATCGATTTGGTGCAGTGCTAAGTGAAACTGTGTGAAGAGATCACGATGCTATAAACAGAAGACAATAATCGTTGTTCGTGGCGCGCCGGGAGCCACTGCTACGTGTAAACCTCTGTCGAAGTCGGCCGGTAGCTTGACAGTAGCACTATTTGCACTTTATCGAACTACTCAGACTCACGTCTTAAATCATGAAAACGTTCACAACAATACCACAATATTAAAGAAACTTTATTACCTAATCAATGTAATTTTTTATTTTTTTTCGCTTAAAATCTGTAGTGTAGATAATGTAATCTACCATAAAAGTTTGTAAAACCCTGTTTTTAATTGTTACAGCACACGTTAACGGGTCACAGTGGGAAAGTAATGGCGGCTAAATTCCTCGGGGAACCAACCAAAGTGATTACGGGAAGCCACGACCGAACGCTCAAAATATGGGACCTTAGAAGTAAAATGTGTAAGTATGTACCAACTCAGTCGCTTTGTACGATCGACTTGTTTATTGAAAACGATTTTAATAACTAAATAGTATTCTCTGTAACTGCAGACAGAAACCAAATTTATATTGCACTATAATTCATAAAATGCCATTGTATGTAAACTTCTCTTCTCGCATTGGTATTTTATAACCTCGACTAGTACGCACAACTTTAAATATAAAACCGCAACTTAACATAAGCAAAAAATATGATTTTCGAAAAGGCAATCAAGACAGATCGACTTGAAAATCATGGGAACTGATGTTATGCTAAAATCTGTAAACGGAAAGTGCCTTGTTATCGTAGACGAGCAAATGGCAGGAATAAAATGGTACTAGCCGATCAAAAGCAAGATAGGCGTGGCTCACAAATTAGGGTTGCCATTATGCCACCGGGCAGAGCCACTACAGGGAAATTCTAAAATTAAAAATTGCAAAAAAAACCAAACGGTCAGACCATGTCTCAGGTGAATAATTATGATTTTATATGGTCATAACTGTCATAAAATGTGCCTTTACGGCTGTTTAAGGAAAGCCACACATTGGGTTTTTGTGCATTAAAATACATAATGAATACGTCATTTACATAGTTCGTCAACAATTTTTAGAAAGATGGCAAATAGAGCGATCCCTAAATACTTTGTAAAAGCAATAATTATAAATATTTACGATAATTTCTAGGAAGTTTATTTAGCTGTGAAGTATTTAGCTGTGAAGTATTAGAAGCTAATTGGATCATAAAATTGTTGAAACTACACTCAGAGGCACAATTAACCGCCCACTTAAATTTTTCGTTGTAACTTCAAAACATTATTTTGTAATGGTTTTTTTTCTTGGCAGTATTTTAGGTTGGATAATTTCACATGAAAAAACAATCAAAATATACCTGCTATAGAATATTTATTTTAATAATAAACAAAAGTTTGAAATTACCGATTAATGAACATTATAAAGGTGATGTTAAAGCTGTCCAAAACTTTTTATTAAAATTAAAAATCGATTTTTCAATAATGGGTATTTCCTCCTCTGGCACTTATGACCTCCTCCAGTCAATTTGGAAGACCATCCATTATGTCTTGAATATCTGACTGTGGTATATTCTCCCACTCCTCGACCACTGCAATCTTTAGCTCATTAATGGAGGTAGGAACCGGAACTCGACCTCGTACCTGCCTTTTAAGATAGTCCCAAACGTGTTCAATGGGGTTTTGATCTGAGCTGTGAGTGAACTGTGAGCGTTGTCATGCATCTAAAGAAAATCTTCTCCAATAAATGGGGCAAAAGGTATAACATGATGTTCTATGACCTCTTCCACGTACCTCTGAGCATTTACGCTGCCTCTTTCAAACACAACCAACTCTGTACAAGCCTCATAAGAAATACCACCCCATACCATTACTGAGCCACCTTAGTATCCCACTGTTTCGACAACAGCACACTGTGCAAACCTCCCACCGGGCGTCGGTACACACGCTGGCGTCCATCAATACCTCTTAAGGCTACTCTCGACTCATCAGAGAAGAGAACGTTCTTCCATTGCTCCATGGTCCAGTTTCGGTATTGTTGAGCAAATCGAAGTCTAGCTCTCCAGTGCTCTGTGGTCAACGCTGGTACTCGGGCTGGCCGGAATACAGTCAAATTACGCTCTGCAAGCCTTCTTCTTATCGGTCTAATGATGACGCTTACATTTCGAACCTCAAGTAAGCGATTACGAGCCTCGGGATCTGTAGTGAAGCAATTTCTTAGAACGTTGGACACTATGAATCTGTCATCTCTTTCAGAAGTGTACCTCAATCGACCTTGTCCCGGTCTTCTAGTGTAAGATCCAGTTTCTCTGTATCGTCGGATGGCGTCAAGTATTGTGGTTCGAGGTAATCCCAGCATACGGCCTATACGACGCTGGCTATACCCAGCATCTGAGAGCGCAACCGCTCTAGCTGCACCAGCTGCATCCAATGGCATTTTACTGAGTAAAAATCTACTGACAAACTCTTACGCACTTTAAAAATCAAGAAACGCGTCTAAAAACTTCACAGGCACTTCTCTGCGTACGCGCAAAACAATCAGTTTGAAAGTTAATTTTCGACTGAACTCAATAAAAGAGACTCACACTTGAGAGTATCTTTACAAAAGTGTCATAAGTTGTCTTTATTTATCATAAACTATCCACCAAACAAATTGTCATTCATCATTATAAGAGTTTAGTTACTTTAAACAAAGATAAGCCACTTTTGCCGGGTGGGCGGTTAATTGTGCCTCTGAGTGTAGAACTGGCAACCTTAAAATCGTTGGACATAAAACTTCTCTAATCCTAAGGCTACGGCGTGGCAACGGGACGTAAACATAATAAAATTAGCGCTGCTGATATACGAGCAACATTAAATGTAAGGTTCAGGATTCATGGGCCCTTACTGTTCACTAGATAACTTATTTGCGGATTAAAACGTGAATACCAAAAAATATCAGCTAAAGGAAAGGAGGAAAGTGTTGCTAAAAACGTGAACAATTAAAATTTGTGTCAGACACGAGCTAAATTTAGGCAGAACCGATACGACGCGGGTGGGCGCAACTACAACGGTGACGGTAAGCAGCTGAGCGCTATGACTACGCTTTACTTCGCTTCTTACCGTCACTTTAATTGGTAATTGAGACGTATCACTACGAAATAAAGCTAACACGATCAAGACAAATAAACTTTCGAACGAAATGTACAAAACATCGAATAGTCACTTGGCACGTACAATTAATGGAAAAAATAAAACGTAACATTTTAAATTCGATTCATTCCGGTCGCTTAAATTAATTAGGTGGGTTTTTTCTTACTTCTAATTTATTTTTGGTACGTTGTTTCGTTGATATTTAGTTTTCTCTGAAAACATAGGAATTGTTACCGGCGACTCCGCCGGTTTATATTATTCAGGGATAAAATAGCATTCTAATTGTGAAATCGGTCCAGCAGTTTTTGAGTTTATTCGTTACAAACATACAAAAATTAAAAAAATACAAATCTCTCCGTTTTACAATATTAGCACATATAGATTTCATAATTCAAGTTCGTATACTTCATTTGTTATTACTTCCATAGTAGCAAATATTATTGGTATTTCTACTAAGCCGTACATGGCCATTAGCTTGCCATACACTTGTCAACCATAACTCAAACTTAAGTAATGGATCGAGTTCGACGCACAACTTCAATTGCCAATCCGACACACCACTCATTAAACCTAACATTGATTATAAGAACATTAATTGCAAGAGCATTCATTACATACCTGTGAACGTATCAGGGGGCCATCCATAAATTACGTCACACATTAAGGGGGAGGGAGGGGGTCGACGTCGTGTAACAAGGTGTGACAAGTGGGTGGGTGTAAATCCAAATTTCGTGACGTCACATTTCAAACTTTATTTTAATCTAAGTGTTAAGTGTTTACACGAACTTTGAACTTTTAACGAAAAACTCAAAAACATGTGGTGCTGTTATTTATTATTAAAAAAAAATTAAAATACATTTCGGAACTACTGTTTTAATTCAATAACTATTTCTAGATGTAAATATGTGACGTCAGACAAGGCAGGAGGGAGGGCTCATAAATGTGACTAGCCGTGACAAGGACGGGGGAGGGGATAAAAAAGCTTGAAATTCTTGTGACGTAATTTCTGGATGGCCCCCAAGGATTATCTAAATTCAACATAGACCCTCTTCCTATCCCACCGTCAGTTAAAAATTTGCATTTTATCTTAAGAGCGGCAATGCATTTATTTGATACGTCCGTGTAATTTATCTGCTAACCATTTGTTTCCTACTAAGCTTACGTAAGAACACTAAGTGGTGTTTAGAGATGTACCACTTAACATTTGTGATTAGTTTAAGTTAACTGCAGATGATCTTAGTTCTTACTTGTTAGTTTTTAGGGCAAACGTTTTAAATTCACAGTAATCTTATATAGCTTACTGTCAATTTTAAACGTTTGCCCTATATAGGTATATCAAAATGAATCCCTATTTTCCTTGGTTACGGCATCACCCGTGAACGGATGGACCAATTTCGCTAATTATTTTTTGTCCTGTTTGTTAATATCAGGAGAATTTTCGAAAGAAAGAAAAAAAAATGAAAAATTGGGAAACATTAAAATGTTTATGTAAACTTAACGACCTTAAAACCTTTTCTAATGTAACCTTTATAACGTTTGCCATAACTGTTACTTGATTTACATCACAACGTCTGTTGGTCAAATAGTTTAAGTAAAAAATCATGTGGTATATTTAACACTTCCGCAAAAACTTAATATGCGATGATGGACAAAAACCATCTTACTAGAAGACAAAAAGGAAAATAAAATATATTTCAACTAAACTTCAAAGTTATTGTTAAGTTCTTTCCTTCCTGCAATATTTTAAAGGCTGTAAAATATATGTTACTCTCCATAACTTATTACCGACACGCGATATGATACGCAAGTGCGGGTGTTCTCAAGCCATAAACCGTCTAGAAACCCGTACTCATAAACATATTACAATTATTGGATCTTGATAGATAGCACCATTTATAACTTAAATTGTACTATTAACAGCCGTTGAAGTTAGAATTTCTTCGAACTGATTAAAATCTAATCTGGACGCGTAACATTATTAGAAATTTTAGTGCATCCCATTTCCCATACCTTTTCTGTATGAAACTAATTAAAGTACACCTTTTTACTAGTTTTCTGATTGAGTTATATAAGTCCAGATAATTGCGTAACTAAACAACATCCTTTAGTTTTGCAGTTATGTTGTTTTTTTTTCTAATCTGAGACGGGAAGAACGCCTAATGCTTATACGTAATGAATTCTCTCAATCATTTCACTCAAAGCTTTATGTTTAGTGGAATCTTTATTGTTATAATTATCACAATATTAAACTCATCGTTTTGTTTTGTATTGTAGTTTATTATTTAATAGCTGTGCCCCGCGGTTCCACTCGTTTTCTCTCGAGGCAAGTAACGTGGTGTTAAATAGCCTATAACCATTATAGTAAATTACGCTATAAAATGCAAAAAGATATTTTGAAATTTGTTGGTTTCGGAGATTTTTGTTTTATTATTTTAGTATGGATTTATGGATTAGAATATCTGACAAGATAAAGCTATCTTTGTATATTATTACATAAAAAGAAGTATATTTGTTTTTAAAATTATTTATTTATGTACGCACACAAATCATACATTAATAACATACTTATCAAATTTCTTACGTATGTAACATGCGTACATTCGTAATAAAAACATTGGATTAGGCTTATATACTTATTTTAAAACTTCATATATTTTGTAGTTATAATTATTCATATATTACTTGCAGTATATATTGTAAATACAAGTTGATAGGCCACATTATTGTTACTATTAACAAATCACTGGATACTTAAGAGTTAGTTCGCGATCAAGTGTGAATAACGCCCGGCGCCCTGTGGCGCAATCGCTGCCATTCAATTTATTACATTAATAAAATTCTTATTTTCCAACTCAACTATGTAATATCAGAACTTGTATCTGTGATAAGCATCATACGTCTCTAAGAATTGACAGATTATTCATAGTTTTTAAATAAACCACTCGTTTAATGCATGCTAATTGTCTAAACGATTCAATCTTAGTCCATGAAGCTATTAGTATTTTATTGCTTTATCTCATGTTAATAATGGTCTGATATGAAAAACATTATAACTATTGTATTTCAATGCTTCAGCGATCTATTTAAAATGCTCTTATATTATAAATACAAGGGTATCAGTGATTCTATGAATAGTTTTCATGTAACCCTGCTGTGCGTGTGTGTTGCTTGGATACCTAAATCGTCGGGTATTGGAGACATGCGTCACCTCGTTTACAAGCAGACTTATCTATATATACGGGATAATTTAAAAGGAGTGCGTATATTCAACGAGGTAAAAAGGTGCATAAAACTGAACAACTTTTCTCATGAAATATAGGTCGAAATCTTGAAATTCTTCAGAAATGATTTATGAATATTAAATAATTTTACCTGTAACACAATTTAATAAACAATTAAATTTTCATCAAAGTCTGTGCTGGTTGAGGTAGTCTAACAATTTCACAAACAAATAATCTTACAGTGGTACATATTTATTCAATAATTTATGTACACACATAATAGTAATACTATACATCAGACAAAAAATGTAAGTACAAAGACTCGGCTTATTTCATAAGAAATCATTTATGTTTTTATAGCCTTTTTCATTCTCTGTATCATAATGTTACAAACATTATTGCAATAAAATATCTGACTTATACTAATAATAGTACAATGCATAACACTATAGCAATCACATAACATATTTGACATAATATCGAAACAAATATAAAAGTGGATTTGACAGGACGATTCTGAAATAAAATGGCTATAATTATCTTAACACTAAACGGAGAGTATGGTACTAACAATCTATTATTCATTATTAATAGTTTTAAATTACAGTCTACTCTTATTGGCCAAGCACGAGCTTTCGCGTAGAAAGGAGTTAGTTTTATATTTTTCTCTGTAAATATTCTAATTCATCTTTGTGTAATCTTGTCATAAACTTCTAGATATTGATAATAATGTAAATATTCTACATATTGAGCGTTGTAATTTTATTTTATTAAATAAATAAATACCTGTACTGGCACGATAGATACATATAGGAAGAACCAAACAAGACAATATTGTTATGTCCAGCAGAATAGATAGCCAATAATGAACACGTCGTTATTCGTATAGTAGGTACATAGTAGGTACATTTTATTAGTTAACTTGCAAACATTGGTAAAGTAATTATTCGAGTTGCTGTAATGGTCGTAGCTAGGGCTGCCGTCATTCAATGTACTTGTATAACACGTAGTACAACGGATGACGTATTCATGATAATTTAGGTTCCTGCGCTTTAATGGAGTACAACAGTAAATATGCATTTTTTTTTCGTTTTCATCCCGTACAAATATCTTTATTTAAGAGATTGATATTTAGTGAAAACCTTCGGTTATAATGTGTGATTTTGTATACTTACTTTTGTTGTAGATATATGTAGTCCATTTTAATACAATCATACTCAACTGTTGTCATATCGGTGTACTCTAAGAGAAATCATTTTCAGTTATTTGTGAGTCTCTCTTAAATAAATCTTAGCTGAATGTTGTAACTTTTTATTATGGAGATCTCTTCGTACTCGAGCACACGACAGATAGGTTAGTACATAAGATATATCATAGGCATTGTTGTGCAACAATCCGTAAATCTCCTCGCAGGAGATGCGACGCGGTGCGGTTAGCCGCAATCAACTGAAGACGTACGTGTTCTTTTTCTGCACTATGGATACATCCAAATAATTTATCGTCAAACTTTTTGCATTTTTCAATAAAGATTAATGTATGATCCTGTTTTATGGAACTAGTATTTCTGGTTCAACTTGTTATACTTTTAACATTAATTATAACTTTTTTAACAACCTTTGCGTACTATGATTACTTGTCATAACATTTAAGCGTCTTCGACTTTGTATGTATAATTAAGTTTCATTGTATTTCTTGTAATAATAATTCACCCAATTACAAGAACAGCGAAAAATCTAAAATTAATTTACCGAAGGGCAATTCACTGCGCAATAAAAAGTAAAACTCGTATTGTTTATAGTTGATCGACACGACAAACTGTCCTCCCTTTTACCGTAGACAACCTACAATTTTTATTGAACTGACAATTCAATCAACGCCTTCGTATTTTTGTTATTTTGATCAGGTGGATAGTTAGCAAGATTAAAGAGACAGGTGAAATGGAGTTTAAATTCCCGACAAATCTAATTACATTATGATCACTGTAATATGTTGTTATTACAGTTAATTGCTTTCCGTTTCCCCACTGTAATACTTTAGTCACCTTACAGCCCCCAGGTAGTCATAAAGCTGTGCAGACCTAAGCTAGCCCATAAGAACGCTTAATTAATTCAAGCAATTACACACATTATGTTTTCTTGCTAATTATTAACCTTTAGTAAATTTAATTGTATAAAGTTTACCGTTGTTTAACACAGATTTCATAACGAATGTTCCAACAGGTACAGAGACAAAGTTCGCGGGGTCGTCGTGTAATGACCTGGTGACGTCAGACGGGGCTGGCTCCACCATTATATCAGGACACTTCGACAAGAGGATCAGATTTTGGGACATCCGCACCGAAATGTCCGCGAATGACATCATGCTTCAAGGCAAAGTCACATCGCTGGACCTTAGTAGAGGTATGCAGCTTATTTATGATTGTCTTGCTCCACTTAACAATTCATGAAATTCCCAGTCCAGAATGTGAAGTAAAATTAAAGTGTTATTTTATGTGCGCATTTATCTTACTCATCCAAACTTAATGTTCAAATGCAAGCAACTGCAGGCGACGCTTAAAGCAACAGTTGTTAAGATTGAGATCACAACTACTGTTACAATACCGGACAAGTATATAACATCAAAAGTGAAATAGCTGTTTATTCGATAAACGACTCGTAAATTTCTGTAATTGAATGCATCGCATATTAGTATCGGTATTCGTGTCAGCACTACAACGTGACGGGTGCGCAATGCCCATTTCCGTTACGCGTGTCTCGAGCGATCCCTTTTTTGTCAGTAACGGTCTGGGCATCGCACGAAACGCTCAGATTGATACCTTCAATCAATTGCAGTGTCGGGACGTCACTGCTTCGGAAACTGATTAAATCACGTCGATTTCAACGGACAAATGAATGGTAGAGACAGTTCACAGTTAGCCATCACGCTCGATCCAGATCTATCAGCGCTATCGACTATCTATCATGCGCGCGATACTGCGCGGAATCATAAATACGTCACGCCAAACTTTCTGATCCGCGCTTTTTGAACGACTTCAGTTTCACTTGTTATTAATAATTTTGGTGTAGCTAATTACACACGCAAGAAAGTAGACGTATTCTGTTTTAATTTTTGTGTTATATATCCAACTCAGTGCTGATTTTTCAATCGTGAGATCAATTTTATTCGAGGAATAACATTGACGTTTGACACTTTTGGTATGAAACAACATTCAAAATTCGTCATTAGACGACAATGTATAACTTTTATGACAAAATGTAAATTTCTCATATAAGTGAACTGTTTATTATTCTTTTAAGAATAAAATTCTTTAAACACAAAATATCAAATTTATTCCTCGAAAAATCGGCCCTAAATGATAATGTTAAGAACTAAAACGAATAACATGAACACATTTTTAATAAGACTAAATATTTTTAGAAAAGTAGCTAATCCGTTAGTTGTTTCTTAACCATTGTACTTGACAAGTTAATTAACCTTTAACTAGTGTAAATAAAGCTTAAGAATGAATGTCGAAGTAAGATGAATTTAAAGATACAGCACGTAGTGGTAGTTTTTGTCCATCTCATGTAAAAATGCTGCGACGTTCCGTATATAGGCATAAATGTGTGTTGAATTAAATTGGACGGGTTTGTACAGTCAACAGCAAAAGTAGATGATGAATTGAGCTTATAACTTTTGGAGTCAAAATTGATCACGAATTTTTGGCAACTGTACTTACTAGTAGTAAAGGTTTGGTATAATTTACAATCACATATTTTTTTATCACTCCGACGCCACACAGTTCTGACGTGAACTCTGTTCATTATTATTGAAGGTCTGATTTTGATCCTCTACTTTTGCTGTTGACTGTACGATCAGTATTCGGTACAACACAACGTGAATACCTACGTATACCTATATGAGTTAGGCCCAGTTTTTTGATCCCGAGTTAACTCAACTAATTGTTAATTATGCTAGCTACTGGTTTCAAAATGTGTTTTTTCATAAATTTTTAGTCTATCAAATGATCAATTAAGTTGGAGAGTTAATTAATGAACCGTTTGTTAGAATAAAAATTGATGATGAAGTTTGAAACCATTATTTAAGATATTTAACCATTGGTTGAGTTAACTTCGACTGGCCTATTGGTCTAGTGGTTAGTGACCCTGACTGCTAAGCTGGAGGTCGTGGGTTCGATTCCCACCCAGGACAAATGTTTGTGTGATGAGCACGATCATTTGTTCTGTGTCTGGGTGTTATTTATGTATAATATGTATGTATTTAGATATATATAAGTATGTTTATTAGTTGTCTGGTCACCATAGTACAGGCTCTGCCTAGTTTGGGATCAGATGGCCGTGTGTGGGGTGTCCCGAAATATTATTATTATTATTTGTATCTCTCTTTTATCACGGGATAACTTCAGAAGAAGAAACCCGGTCCTTTGAAAGCCTTACGCGGGGACACAGGTCCAACACGCAGTGGCCTTGTTGAGAACTTTACTCTTTACTTATTATTATTATTATTAACTCGGGATAAAAAAACTGGGCTTTAGTATACTGTACTCATCCTTAGCATAGCGCATTTCTTCGCGTATCAGATATTATACATTGAAGATTGTCGATTAAATTGCATTAACACAACGTGAGTGCGCTTTGTATCAAACTGATGTTTGCACCTGACGTCGAACTCACGTCTGTTCCAGTAACAGCTAATGGCTCAAACCACATGAGAATTTATTATTGACCTCGAAACATTTCATCGTTATTCATACCGACTGATAGGTAATGAAAGGATGATGTTATCTCAACGTAAATCGTCTAATTTAATGAAGCGGTGTGGTCGATCGACTTTGCTCCTTACATTAAAACTATTAAGCACCAATTTGAAGGTTCAAGGTTAACCTTTGTAACGATTATCGGAACAGCAATAAAGAACATAGCGGGCACACGATCACAAATCATCTAAATTAGGCACAAGCCTTAATGTCTCCGCATAATTTTATAATCATTCCTAACTTAATGCCCGTTATAAAGCTTATCATTTTACTGTTAATATGAAGGTGCTTTAATGTTAGCTTCGATTGTGTAAAGTCGTTTATTTTATTTGTTTTCTGTCGTTTCAGATAACAATTATTTGCTGGCATGCGTCCGCGATGACACGATACAGTTAATTGATCTCAGGATGAACACCATCGTTCGGTCCTTCAGGTATGTGACAATTTATTATAAGTTATTCTAATCTCCGAATACTGAGACGTTAATTAACTTTAACACGTTCTTAAATGTCTATCTGTCGGTTGTTTGCGCTTTTGTTTGTTATGTTGTACTATTGCGAGTTACTTTTCACCTTAAAGTGACAGAGACAGCATTAGACTTGACGCTGGCTTCAAACTAATTGACGTTTCAGTATTCGATCGTAAGACTTTTATCCATACAAAAAGTCTATGTGAATATATTCCCCACTTTATAGTCTAATTATGGTTACAGTTAAGTTATTATGAATTTTACGACTCAGTTCGAAACAATAGTGTTTGTACAAAATATTACTTAAATTACACGCCTTGGTGTACGAAGCTTTGAAATGGTGAAGTACAGTTCTCGTTTTATAGCGCCGCTATGAATTGAGATATTACTCGTAACCATCCATTTAACATTTATGCAATTTCATCAAAAATAACTGTTAAAATAGTCATTATATTTATAAGAGCTACTTACACCTCATTCATATTTTAAGGCTTCTAATTAAGATGCCTATGAATACGATCTATAAGGAACGGTATTTCCTTTTTATAATCAAACACCGTCGTCTAATACCATAAATTACATTTGTAATATCAGTCAGTTGCTAAAAGGAGTTAATTTCCTATCAAATTGAAAAAGTATAAATTATGATTTTTAAATAGCACAGGTCTGGCTCGTTGATGTCTTTTGTTAGGAAAACACTTCGACAGTGCCCTCGTAAAAATACGAACTAATATCGATAATTATAATTTTTAATACCTACTTTAACGGGATTTATTAATTAAATTAATCTTTATCATATCTACGACGACTATAAAACGTGAGGATACATATTAAATCGTAGGGTACGATTATTAAACAACTGAATATTAACTGTTTATGATCAGACTATACAAGTCAGGATATTAGGGATGGTTTAAACGCATCCAAGTATATAATTCCAAGTTTTATGAACATATTCTATATAAGCCTAATAAAAGCAATAAAAATGGAATATTGTCAAATGAAGTACCGATTCCATTAAACATCAAATTTTTATTTTACCGACAATTAACGATTGCTATAAAAACGTATGAAGTACACCACTATTTTTCTCATAACATTTTTATTTTTTGTATACACGAAAACCAATTAACGTTTGATACTCGTTCGTATTAAATGAAATGCGTACGTACTGTATTTATAGTAAGGCTTTCGCACACCTGTGTATTAAGTCGGTACAAGAATAGACTTATTAGTGTGGACGTGACAGTTGACACGATGATACAGACCGTACAAACTTATCTACAGTGACGAACATAAATATTGAAGTGAAATTGTAAAAACAAATTTTACGAGAAGTTTTTGCTGAACCTCAAAAAAAATACATTACGTGAAAAATGTTTTCAGTCAATTTTAACAATACCAATCTAGAATTCAAGGGAAAATCGGTTAAATTTGCTAAGTGTGTAAATTCTTTTGTGACTGACTGTACAAGTAACAAGTAATGCGTTACAGACAGACCGAGCTTTCCGTGTGTATAATGTTGGTATAATTATGTGGTATTTCAATGAATTGTGTAGTGACTATTACATTGTCTTTAAAGAAGAGATTGTTTTATTAGAGACTTTTAACACTGAATAATTGTTACAACTCGTGCTAAGCTAAATTGCTTTGTTACGAATGGGTTCACGTGGGTATTGCAAAGAATGGGATTCGAACCCGCAACCAAATGATCGGAAGTCGACGCCCTAGCCATTAAGCTACAAAATTGATTACGTTTTAATTGTTACCCGATTTCTGGAGGTTATGTTTTCGATCTTTGAAATATGATTGATGTTTCTTCACATGTATCTAATACATTAACACGCTTTATGTTTTATTATATTCGCAATATTGGAAAAGCCAATGTCATGGATATATAATATCCCATAGTACCGATAGGAACAGGAATTATTTACAGTCGGAACTTTTGATATCTTCAATTTTATTTATAAACTGTCTATTTCATTATTTTGTATACATATACCAAATTTAGCAATAGAAAATCAATTGTTCGTCGGTCACCCATGACCTACGAGCCGCTCAAAAGCAAAAACATTTATGATTGGGCGTAGATACCTACTACTAATTTGCTATTTATATAAACAAATATATATTTATAAAAGTAGCCTGTGATCATTGGAGAAAGAAAATCTATTTTCCTTCGGTCACCGGTGACCTATGCGGCGCTGAAAAATATATGTCATTATACTGAAATATATCTATGCTACTAATAATAATGTCTTGGGACAACTCCCAGGTCGCCTCCTGATCCCCGGGTGAGAATCGAATCCACAACCTCCACTTTAGCAATGATGTTCACTACACTACACCAGGCCACTCAATTAGATGCTACGAATATAATATATGACTAGCTTTTACCCGCAGCTCCGCCTGCGGTCTCAATTTTTTTTATATAATTGAGATGTAAGCTATCCTATCTTTCAAATTGGATCAAACTGCACACGGTGTGCAAATTTGATTAAATTCGGTTCAGTAGTTTCGGAGTTCATCCCGGACAAACATCGTGACACTAAAATTATATACATATAATAGATAGATATACTACGAATTTGGCCATTTATTGATATGACTATACTTTGCCATTTATTGATACTTTGACCAGTGTTTAAGTCTTACTTATTTTATTTCAGTCACGAGTCATTCAAGGTGGGTTGCGACTGGTCGCGGGCCGCGTTCGGTCCGGGCGGGCGCCTGCTGTCAGTCGGCGCGGCGGACGGCGCGGCCTACGTATGGAACACGCATTCTGGACGTCTCGAAACTATATTGAAAGACCATACGTAAGTACACTATTTGTATTGTAGTCTCGTATTAATGTGAAATGTATGTCCTTCGTTACTAAGAAGAGTCTTAATTTTATCTGACGTGTAACATCTAGATCCTGACGACAAAAGCTTCTTCTAATCAAAGAGTTGATTTTTTTTAACGTGTCATTTGTATTTCTTAATGATTATTTTTAATATAATTTATGTCCACACATTATAATAAAAGTTTATTTTAGTTTTTAGATCTTGTACATAATACTCTTGGTGCATCTTCAAAGCTTGAAACAATAATATTATAATCGTTTTAATGTGCCACAAAAATTTAACTTTAAAAGTATTGAATTTATGTTAGCTTACATTTTAGGGGGTTAAACTTTTAAAACCCACCTTCCCAAATCAATTATAACGACCATTTTCGCGCGAATTTGCTGGCTGTGCCAATTAGTAGGTATAAGTGTTCAAAATCAGGTGTACAATGTTATGTCTTTCTTGTTAATTGATAGCAAGGGAAACCGATGTGATAAAATAGAAATCAATCGGGTAAATAGTCCACAACTTGTGTTGCGAATTACGAATGTTATCAACTTATCTTCCTAACACCAGGATGCCACTAAGAATTTCTTAACAGAAAAACACAATAACCCTTTTTTGCCCCACCTGGGATTGGAACGCGACCCTAATAATCTGCAGCCGTATAAGGTAGCCAGCACAACGATGCTGTCAGAATATTTTCTATACCATTTCATTTAACAACATAATTTGATACCTTCGTACGAGCAATTGGCCCAATTATCGCCGGCTTTTTACCACATGAGCAGTCCTAAACCAGTAACCACCTACCTTGATAACTGTTTTCTAATCAAAACAAAATATAAGCAAGTACCGCGGCATACTCAGACTATAGAAGCTGTAAGCACAACTTGCTTCACTGGACACATTCCTCATATTAAAATGTTCATGACAATTAGTTTGATACGCCGTTTTTACGTCAGCTGTTCTTGGTATTGCTCAGAGTATGTTTAGCAATAATCTATCACACGTTGCATAATGAGATATGTTTACTGCTTTCTGTTTTCTCTTACATATGTTTTTATTAGACCTCGTCTCTTTACGGAGCTACATATTCAATCCCGCATTGGCGTAATGATTATTTGATGTGGTCGCGTAGAATATTAAATTACGATATGCGGCCTTTTTCTAGTCATATTTACTTATAGAAAATTCCTATTTTTAAATTAGCAAAGAGGTTAAATCATATGTGTTGGACTTCTGTACTTATTTTACAACAGTGCGTAAATATAGTGTTTAAACCTAATGACTTCACAATTAAGTAGAAAATTAAAGATTGCGAAAGGCTGAAGGGGCGGATCAGTAGCTAATTTACGAGCAGAAGTACAACCAGTTTACCTCCTTCATCCTTAACAACTTACCTTACTCCTAATAGATCGTGGTGTAATTCTGTTACCATTAGTCGTTCTTATCCAGATTGTCACTTGTCATGCACATATACACAATTACTTTCAACCACTTTTTTTGAAGTGAAAACTAATTTAGCGACGCTGTGCACTTTTTAAAAACTGTTAAACTCGCGTCAGGGGTCACGTGACTGATCCTAAGACGCGGCGCAGGGCGTTTGCGTAAGTGTGAGATGTCATCCGGTCAGCATAGAAAAAATATCTCAATGGGTGTTAGTATCATTTTTTGAAGTGAAAACTTCTTTAGCGACGTTGTGCAAAAACATATGTAAAATGCGCGTATTTAAAGTGTTTAAAATATGGAAATTGAACATAGTGCATCTATTAATGCTATTTTTATTTGCTAGTTTTCACTTCTGCCGGCACTCTTGGATTGCAACTCGTTTTTTTATTTTTTATTTATATTACTCTTTCCTTTCATTCAAATTTATATCATTATCTTAAAATAAAATGCACCTAAATTATTAGCTAGCCTTACAAGTTCTGATTCACCTAAGATTATCGTAAACAATAGCTCACCCACAACGCCTGCAAAGCAATTTGTTTTCAATTCGTTGGTTTCTTTCTAACTGTAACTATTGTTCACGGAAGATGTGACCTTTGAGATTTGTAATAAATTTTCAGCAGACACATTTCTGACCTTGAATTTTAAACTGGAATTGTTTTAGTCGCGACATCGTTCGGTATCCTCGTAACATTTCGCATGGACAATTGAAATCGTGAGGTCAACATTGGCTCGACTGTCTCACCATTGCAAATTTCTCTTTCCCATACCGTACACTGCATATTTATTTGGCATTAAGCTATCGTCACACCTGCTCGATGCGATTAAAGTAAAGAATGACATTTGAATTCATTTGAATAACAAATGCTAAACATTGTTTGAAACGTGATTTTCTGGAATCCAACATGCAAGACTACTACAGATGCATTTCCTGAATGTAACGAATTATATTCACGTAAATTCTTCGATATAATTACTTGAATAGGTATTAAAGACGTGTCGTACATTTAAATAGCGCATTATTTACGATACCATTTCCTGGTCGTAGACAAGCGCGGTAGTCAAAGGACTGTTTTACCCTTAGGTCTTGTCGAGCGTCGCGTCGCGTTATCGCCGAGCGCTCGCTGCAATAGGGCTTGATCGAATCTTTGTCAAGACACCCGCGCAACCCGTCCGTGGGGCCCATTCTCCCGCAGATCGCCGCAAATGGGACATATTGTTCCCTCTCCGTGTCCACGGCAAGTGCATGGCGCGATGCAATCGCACTTAATTCGCGCCGACACACCACACACAATAGTGTAAACAATTTTACCGTAACAAGGACAAAAGTAACGCGGAAACATTCCTCTGCATCTCGACATGCATATTTTTGCTTAGTAATACGTACCATATTGATGTTAGTTTGTACAGTATTCGATGTGAGTTTGAACAGTTAAGTTGCTCGCCCACTTTATTACTGTATTGTCGAGTCTGATTCAATATTGAAACTAACATTACTACGGTTTCCTACGATATACCGTTGCGACATAAAACTCTTATCATCTCCAGCTAAAATCAATTTGAACACAACAATATCGAAATAAAGAGAGATGAGCAATAAAGATTGCTTTCCTTCAGGGCCAGCCATTGTTTCCTATTTCATACTTATACGCTTTTAACCACGAACAGGATCGTAACTATTCTGTGTCATTGCGAACACTTATATTGCTTCCTAATACTGCATCTATAAATAGCTATATTCTTTTATGTTACCTTGCATTCCAATGAAAGCACATTTGCATTTTCTAATAAAATGTTTCAGAATTTCTCGCCAATGCTTTGTATATAAATACGTTCTAAAGTCGGCTTGTGGCAACTTGCGTCCATAAAGATTAATAATATGCATTATAAACAGCACTTGACATGTTCTGAAGTCGAATATTAGGAATGTGAACATTACAACTGTATATTACATATCGCATCAGGTCAGACGATTCCGGAAACGTGTGTACAATGGGACCGCGATGTTCGCTTTGTACGTTATCTGCTTGTACTGTGCGTACGTTGTACTTGCGTTGTCCGCCGCTTCACGCCCAGCATGCGGCCATTGCACAAAATTAACCGGAACATGTGCGACACACGTTATTGTTGTCGCCGACGATCACCATGATTTATCTTCCTGACAAACTTATCGCTGCATCTTATCATTTAAACTAGGGACAAAATGCATTAAAAGCAATTAATTTTATTCATATGGCTATCGATTACGGCTTATAGATTGCTTGCTATCGCTTGATTATCTAAATTAAATACGCATGGAATGAGTCTTAGAGCGTAAACTGTGAGTCAGTCAGACTGCATTTTTGTTTGCGTGGCTTATTTATCGGGGAAGTTGTAAATATGACAATTTCTGATAACTCGTTAGTGGTAGTAGTACTTCGCGTGTATGAACTTAATAATTTCCGCGCGGTATAATTTATTTGTTCAGTTAAGGAGTTACTTACTGCCTAATAAACGTTAAAGATTATTAGTAGACGCCCATTTTCTTATATGAAGTGAAGAAAATATGATGCGTGGTATTCTTAGAGCGACGTATAGGAAGCGGAGCACATTAAACGTCCATGCAAACTACAGCGGTCTCGCGGTTGAGGTTTCAAATTAAGCTTTCGCCGTCGTGCTTCAGCCGGCCGTCTTTTGTTTCACTTCCCATCAGTTTTTAACTACCCTCTACAAACGTAAGTGTACACAAGTATGTACGGACATTGGTCCCGACTAATCGCAGTGCATGCTTTTTGTAGCGGAAAGGCTAACGACCGACGGTGATAGGTTCTTGAAATTACTTTATTGGGTAACCTGTTTCCGAACAGTAGGCGTGTTTCGTTTTTATGAATCAAACTGAGACGGGAATAAAATAAATAAAATCTTTTTTCACTAAAAAAGGTTTCCAGAACATACATTGTTTTAGAGAAGAGAAGTTATACAACATAAATGTACGATATTTATATTTTTTATGTCCCGTTTGTACTATTATTAAAGCCATCATGTAAATATCGGCCACGTACTAATTATATTTTCATGTACCTACAGAAAAATCTATCAATAAATCCGGTTCACAACTTTTTATGACTTTAATTCAGACTTAATTATTATTTACAACATTTTCTAAACGTTGCCCTGTAGGCGGAACCATTAGACGCCATCACTTAATTAACTGCCCATGGAATCCAATATATAAAATTGAATAAATTAACGGTTATTAAGTATCTGATACGATAGCTAGAGCAATTGGAATAACCTCTTTGCTCGTATGATGTGTTTCAATGAGAATAATAATATCTGAGGTGGAATTCAATAAGGAAACAATCGCAGTTGCTGGTTACCAGATTTGTTCGTGTTATGGCGCTTCCTAGTCCCCGTATTGGATATCCCTAGCTAGGCTCGTTATACGCGACCGGGAGCGGTATGTGTAAACGAGCCGAACAAACCCGACGCTAATTCTTGTTTATGAGAAGCCTCGCCTCGCATAGATACGATGTAAAGCCTTTAAGCGGCCTCCGACAATCAAAGCTACGTACAACAGTTTCTATACTCGAAATTGTACAACTATGGACTAGTTCGGTCACAATCCTTCCTTATACATTAAATGGACTCGGAGTACTGAAAATATATTTCCAACGTCGTGACCGCCCTCCATTCTTACGATCATCGTCGATAAATCGGCAGGAAAGTCGGATAATCGAGAGGATTTTTTGTCAGTTATTAAGAGCTTGTACATCAATAGAAACCGATGAATATCTTTAAGTGCTAGTGACACAGATTTGAACGTCGACATAATATTCGTAATGTACGGTCATATAACCCGGGTTACCGTTCATAGTCCCCTCATATAATATTCTGAGAAGCGTAACGGTTCACGCCACTTAAACACAAAAACGCTCCAGTTTTATAATACACCTTAGACTTGTCTCTTTTTTATGACCCGTCGGACTTAGATTTTGTCGGAATTCCTAGCCAGGAACTTAAAACCTTCAATTACTGTGGCAATGGAGATTTCTCTTAAGTGTAGATGACCTAAATGATGACCACTATTACTTTTTTCTACATTTTTGAACTAAAGCTTCTTTGATCTGCTGCAGACATCTTTTTGGTACAGAATTTATATGATTAAGATATTATTTTAGGTGCTTTCGCAGGTTTTATGTTCCATATTTCTGTATTTTATCTTTAACGGTGTGTTTTTGTTTACAGGTCTGCGGTGACGGCGGTGTCGTGGCACCCTCAGTCTGGCCTCCTGGCGTCGGTGGACCGCGGCAAGCGCGCCATAATATGGGGAGATTTGTGACAAGCCTGGGAGGCGCCCCTGCCAACGCCTTCCGCCGTACAGGTGATTATCTCATCATTCAATAATTAAAATGTCTTGTTGTCTTACCATCTCCTGGATCTAGGTTGCCTCTAACCAGAGCGGCTAAACATCAAACGGAACTGTCCTGCATGTTCTTATCTAGATTATCTCGATTTGTCGGAACGTGTTGGTCGCATTTGACTACAATATTAACCATTTATTCATCACAGTCATGAGGTCTTCATCCACATAATAAGACATCATCCCGTTGCATTAAGTTACGTTCCGAATGTACACATTATCCGCTAATTATGAGCTCCAATGCGCTGTAAAACCACGTCCAGAGTTGTTGACTCTTGAAACATGACATGTAAGTTGATGTTATTTTAGCTTAAGCCTCGAAGATTTGTCTAGCGGTATTCCAAGCGCTCGGACCCCGGAGCTCGGCAGCTAAAAGTGTTGCGTATACTCGTAAATACCGCAGTAGCGCACAATTAGTAACAGGTTGTCTGCCCGTCACCGACGAGCAACATAACAACTTGTTTCCCTACATTCACTCTTAATACTAACCCCAGTGGGAAGATAAACAGCTAATAGCCAGCATTTATGATTATCATACACATCATTTGCATTTTACTGTAATTTCAATAGTTCTGGATGAATACTGGCGACCAGTGACCCTAGCTCAGCTGTAATTACAGCTGTGACACTAAACTAACTCTCCCAGACATTCTGACACCAACGTGGGGGGTTAAAAGGTTTACAACTCTGTGAATTCTTGTCATCATTGTCTGGTTTCCAAGTGAGCTAGTGATAAGCCTCCTATAACTTCACACGTCGCCGACATTAAATATTCACATTACAAATTGTTAACGACACTGTCTACATGTTATTTGACATTTTTATTTCGCATGCGGACATAAATTTAAATTAAGTTTCACATTTCCAACTATATTTTCGACACATTTCTCATTTATTTTAATCACGTGATTTTCGCTTTTGTCTGTTGTCACTCCTTATTTCGCTTTCAGAATAATGACTAATGACTATCCATATTCCGTCTCTATCACTACTTTTATATTATTATATTCAAATCTTTTTACTAATTCATCATTGTAATGTTTCAAAATTCTACTTTTATTTATTGTAGAGCTCTAAGTAATGCCGATAAAATGACAAGCCAAAGCATACAACGATGTCATTTTTCTTTGGATATGAGAGTCGGCTTAGTAACAAGACTGACCGTGTTTGTATGAATAATGTGAACCGTAGCGGTCGGAGTACGATTGTTGTTATAGTTAATGCTATGACAAATTATTATCCGGTATGAAATTATGCAGATATTCAATGCTCACTATTGCTTTGTATGGCATGCGGCACGTAATGGAGACCATTCTGAAGTAAGATTAAAAACTTTTTGGTACCGTTTTTGGTACGTAAAATAATTCTAATTCGAAATTGAAAGCTCATCACGTTTAGAAATTTATCTACTCTCCCAAGGAAACTAAATATATGGCAGATTGATTTCTACGATAGATAATTATGACGAGAATAGTACCACAAAGTTATCTGAACCGGTGGCCAAATCTCGAACTAATATCTTTTAGTAATTCCATTTTGTTTAACTTAAATATAAAATAATCGAAATTAAGATTTAATTTTCACCTCCTACTCTTGGGCACTATTTTTCCCCTAAAAACTGCGAATGAAACACAAAATTCAATAACAGCGACGCCGTTACTGGGTTAGTCAAGTTTGTGGCACTATAATGGAGACTATTCCGAAGTCAGAAACTTTTTGGAACCATTCCGGACTCACATAATAGGGGTGCGGACTATGAATGAAAAGAAAATTAAAAATATATTTAATCCGTTAGTATTTTAATTAATAAAAAATATTTAGATATGTCATTTTTGTCTTTTTACAAAAAAATACAATTTGACAAAAATATAGCGCGTTAAAGTTCAGGAGTGAGGGCTTGTGACGTCATACTCATAAGTAGGCGAGAATAGTAAGCCACTAGAAACGTAGCAAGCCCTCACTCCTTAACTTAAATTCACTGTAGCTAAGAATTTATCGTTATTAAAGCAAAAAATACGTCTCTAATATTTTTTTATTTTTTTCATTATTTAAAACACGGACATTAAAAAAAAACCTAACCCGCATTCAGTGGTTTCAGTCAAAATATTTTTACATACGTATATTACGACTTATCACCGCGAACAATGTCGCGGGTACAGCTAGTTTAGAAATTCTGATTCGTAATTCAAATGAAACTAATCACGTTCAGGAATCAATCTACTCTCCCAAGGAGGCTAAATACAAAACAGATTGATTTCTACAGTGCTAATTATGACGAGTAGTCAGCCTAATTAGAACTTGTTCTTATCACATTGACAGCAGTAGCCTATATTCAGCGTGTCAGATATAACATAGTCTGTAATATGAAAGGAGGCGGCATACTTCTACACACCCACATTTTATCTCACACTAACAGAGTTATTAACAACATTATGACCCACTTTATTTATTTATTTAATTTATTTATTTATAATTAGGAAAACCATCAGTTACATAAATGTCAAAATCAATAAGGATAGAAAACATAAAGCCAATTACAGGTTTCCATGGATAGCTACAGTACAGCATGAGTTAGACACAACAAAACTTGAATAATAAGGAAATAATATATGGTTTTAAATAACTAGCTTTATATGGATCACTGGTATCAATCAGTTTCTTATAATATTTTCACATCTCTGGCACGTTTTTACCTAGTGAGGTAACTATATTCAATGCTCACTATACTATACTTGAAGCGGCGGTAGCCTAATGGCTAGGGCGTCGGACTTGCGATCATGTGGTTGCAGGTTCGAATCCCACCCATTACACTACCGACGTGAACCCACGCGTAACACAAGCATCTTAGCTTAGCACGAGGGGTTAACGAGATTACTAGTAATGTGCGACACACATTGCTAGTAACCTTTTAAAAAAAAAATGATTTACATAGAAAACATAAATCGCAATAGTATCTAATATCATTGATCTCTGTCATGAGAGAATGCTAAATATATCTTAAAACATCATAATTTTAATTTACTTATGTTTAAAGACAATTCAATGGGCAATATACATAAATATAATAAAATATTGCTATACTAAGATAATAGTTTGTTTTATCTAACATAAAATCTTAATACATTATGTGGAACAAAATGAAGACTGTATTATATTATTTAAAGCGGTACTGTGTGCCTTTATACATGATAACCGTGCTATGATGACGGTTTATTATCCAGGTATTAACTGCATCAAAACTCATTAAAATGTCTCTAGGATGTATTTCTTCGCGAGCTATTTATGTTACAGCCCGTACACCGGTACCTCTGATATATACCGATAACTTCAAGGATTTATTAATTAGGTGAAACGTAACAATAGAATCTTTGTTTACTAGTATATGACTAGTATTTGTCGAAAATAAATTATATACTGTCAGTGTTTACAATTCGCTCTATTAGTTCATTCAATTTTGAACTAAAATTCTGTATGTTTAAATTATAGGTATATTGGTCATTATATTTATAAGATTGCTACATTAAATGTATTAACAAATTTTGTACCAATTCTTTAAGAATAATTTCTAACGAAAAAGTTTCAAATCGAAAAAATGAACTTTCCGTTGATAATAGATGATCGACAGGAATCGTAAAAAGCAGTAATGGCTACGTTTGTACATTTTTTTCTCTAAAACTGATTACACTAAGTCCTCATTCATATACATAATATAAAAAACATTCATTAAAATATGTCCATTATTCGAGAGCAATACAACAAACATTCTTAATACTCACGTTAGCCTACTAAGCGTGTGTAAATGTGAACTTAATTTAATTTTGTGTTCGTCATCGCAGTGAATGCCTGTCACCCGTCAGCCTGACAATGCGCCGGTAGCTCATGTTCACACACAGGTGCTGCCCACCGCCATTCTTAAACCATTACAAGCGTTTATCAGTTCATAGGTCTTACACCTTTTATTTCAAGCACAAAATAACAAACGCCGCTCTGACCGATCCCACCAGAGCTGATCCGTTCGTTATCCCTACACAAAGAGGTTATCCTCGACCGCTGAATAAATCTCCCGCAGATTTTATTCAAATCTGTAAACGCATTCTATTCAAAACTGGCCAAACAACCATGACTTCACTCAAAAATGATAATAATGCTATCTAGAACATGGCGCATTGTGTGCAATACCTAGTTAAAATTTATGCTGTGGCTAATTCTCTGTCGATGACCGGCTAGAATGCTAATAGCGGGCCTGGGAGTACGCCACCCTTGTTTTAAAAAACTTTAAGAAATACAATTGAAATAGTGTTGTATACAATTGACGCACAATACAATACCGCCGACAAGTGAAAGCGTACTTTCGACTTTCATTAGGTTTTTGTGTAAATGTATGTATGGGTCTCGAACGGCCGTACCATATTGTCTCGCGACATGAATCTGCTGAACTATTCTGAAAAAAAGAGGCTCCGTAAGTACTTATTTGCTCGATTTTTACTTTCATTTGAAACATGTCGAACGTGATGAAAGCTCTATAATTATAAAAGAAATAACTACTTCGTTTTATTATCTTCTAGAAATTGAATAAGCTTAAATTAATTCAAGAATCTTGGACTAACTTTGCACTACATGTACAACAATACAGACCTGTATTATTATAACAAAACAAGTTACAAGAGTACTAATTAAAATGCGATAAAAAGTGTATTCCAACCCCGAGCTAACGAGCAATAGTATTTATATTTAGTTTGGCTCCGGCTAACACAAGGATATTTAAATAAGTACAAAAACAAACGCAAGTAAAATAAGTCGGGTTGGTGTTATAAGTGGGTGTCGGTGAGGTAGATCCTTACCGTATCATATTGAAAGATGTCGCTACAGGCGATCGACTCAGATCATGATTGGCGTGTGTGGATCGGACAGTCATCCATCAATTGTATACAGCTTGTCGAACGCTGCAACACTAGTGGTGTTAACCGTATAAATCGACTAACACAATCAGATAAAATGGTTGCTGATAAAATAAAACTATTACCCGTATTAGTTCCTGGACTAGTTTGTACGATAAGCGAGATTTGTTTTGTCAACATTAAGGTACGTTGCCATCTTAGTTTTTTAAGGATGTGTGTGCCAATTATTTATTTAAATTAACTTTCTAAACACTAATTAGTTTGTTTTGACAATGCTCGATATGGGTAAACTGTTTCTTTTTTCTATACCGCGCCGGCCTCAATTATTCGTAATAACACCAAAAAGATTTAGATGTGTATCTATAGCCTATCTCGACTATGTATATACAGAACTACGTCATAACAAAAATAAATACCATATTTCGTCGTGCTGAAGTAGGCAGTTCTTTCAATTGATTAGAAAAGTATTAAAAACATACAAACTGTTGATGATTATTCGATCAGTTGGCATTACTGGCCAAATTCATTTGGCCGGGATGGCAACGCGCGCGGTGGACCGTTCACTAACCGTTTGTCGCCAAAACGAAGCGGAAAATTTAATACTCCAGCTCTGTACGTGATCAGTATCATTCTTTTTGTAGTCGAACTCTGCTGGCACACTTTCGTTTCCCATCGGGAGAGCGTTTATCTTCGTTAACCTAACGTTTTTTTTGTATGCATCAATATTGTAGTGATTTTAATTGACTGCCGTACACAGAATTAAATTATAAACTTTCTAGATCTTCTGTATTGAGCTCAGGTATTATATAGCTTTGAAGTCTGACACCGATCTATTCAAAAGAACATCAGTCGTCAATCAAAATTAATGTTTGATTATCGGGTTAACATAAAGAAAAATAAAAACATTAATAGCGGCTACAGGTTATAGATCTATCCATTAGTGCTTTTATCTACTTACATATCGCTTTAAAATGTTAAACTGAGTTCCCAAAATGTCCATCAAAAATCAAGAAATTTACGCACCGTCACTTTGTTCCAATTATAGGTAGAAACTTATATTAAATAGAGTTAGTATTGGCGCTATGTTGTTAAATTTGTCTGAAATCGTCTCGCGGCCTCGGCTCGGTACCGTTGCGCTCGAGAGCAAAGTTTCGGCGTAATGACCTGCGCAGGCGCTCGCCGCACGATGTCGCGAAATTCAATCATCCACGGTTGCCAGCTTCAGCCTAACAAATATTCACAATACCTAATCAAACACGCCTGATTTTAACTTTATCAATGTAATATAGAATTAAATATTCATGTTTCACCTATCATTATGACCTATGATTACATTACTTAACTATACAATTTGAGAATACGGATAAAGTTAGATGAGTGGAAATAAAATCTACATTCCCACTGGTATAATATTGTTTTCGTTACTGCGGACCATTGTGGTAACCGTAGCATAGTTTTAACATTCACATTAGATGGGAACTTCAGCGTTGTGCCGTAATTTTACGGTCTGTAAATTTTGTTAGATACGAACCACCAGCGACGAATAAAAACATAAAAAATGTGGTATTACGAAATGATTGAATTGTAATAACATAGCTGCTAACGTTTTATGATTGTTTCAATTTTGTTCAAACACGCTGTTTGAAATCTGATAACAACTAATTATAGTGCGCAACATTCAGTAAACACAAATAAATCAAATTTCAACTCGCAACGGCATTCCATAAAATACATTAGTTGTATTGGTAATTACGCCTCCACATATTGAATCAAAGTTAATAACGTATAAATAAATTCGCTACTTTGGTGGGTCTATTGAGCGACCACTCTTGATTGAAAAAACGCGACACAAATTTTACCGTAAGACTATCTGCACATGGAGGATCAATTATGTGATACCGTTTTAGGAATAATTATGTTTTTTGTGTCCGTCAGTAAGGCCGGTAGTCGACACGCAACATCACGCGGGTTGACCGGAGGCGGGCTAATAGCCACCATTATCAAATCGCTCTGAGAAATCGGCAACAATGAACACGAAATATGCTCATTGCCGAGTCCCATTCATTAAACTTTTTGCGATACTATCTTCTCTGTTTTAAATGTATGTCACACTCTTTTTTCTTTTTCATCTCTAAATAAACGGAGTAATTTGCCCTCGAGCGCGGCTAATATCATGATTAAATTATTATCTTGGCACGTTTATATGCTATCATTGTATCATTTGCTTGTGTACCTCCAGTGATTTGCAACTATTACATTTGTTAATTTCATAGTGTAACAAAAACTAGAGATGATTTTCACTCTAGCTTTTGCGAAGTATAATTACAGTTTACAGTCTTATTCCCAAATTAAAATAAGTTGATTACTATGTTAAAACCATAATTAATGTTTGTAATACGATATTTTATTTGACACGAAACAATATTTATGCTGCTTATCACGCAAATTCTAAGAATGAACCAAGAAAAATAGAGCACTGTGTTTGTAGGCGATTCGTTGGCAATCTATCATTACTTTAAGTCGGGTGAAACTTAAACATTTACTGATACTGTGCATATTTAGAACTTAGCCTAAGGCATTGATATAAACAGGTATAAATAAATACCCAATAACCGATACAAATACACTGGCCGTTATTATGGTTAATTTCATTAATCTTTATACTTACGCATATCAACAATCGTCTAACAGCCAGCATAAATCGCGGATACCGATTCCATTTAAAACACAACTGTGAAGTACAAAATAACGGTCGCACCACACTTAACCTGTTAATCTTAACATATTTCACTGTAACTAAAACCTTAATTGATGTTATCAGATAGTTAGATATTATAGTGTACGGCGCTGTGCGGTGCAATGGTGGTATCTACTTACACGCATAATTGAATTCCTTACTTGCTAAAAATAAGAGCAAACTTAATCAAGTTATGGCTGTCATAAAATGTTTTACGACCTGTTCGTCGTATGTTACCGTATATTATAAGATTATTACTATCAGATGTTTGCCAGGTAACTAATTAATATGTTTAATCAGTAAGTTAATGTGATTAAAATTTTGTTTCCAGGTTGTCAGAGATGACGACAACTCGAGGACCGAACCCGACTCCGGAGAAGTGTTCGACTACTTGCTAGGCATCACCACAGATATATTTCATCGATTCACGTAACATGAACATCAATAATTCCCTGGAAAATTGAATGCGTCGATCCCGCCCAATATTCGGTATTGGACGAGTACGGTCCATTCCGTACAAAGAAATGAGAAAAACGTATCGATAACAGCGAAATAAATGTCAAAATATCTTTATATATTTTGTAAATATTTTATTATTGAAGAGGTGCTACAATACGTGTTTCAAATCTTTTTAATAAAAACTATTATAATGTGTCCCATCTCTAGACATAAATTATTTAAAAAGCCAGTCCAAAACTATCTTCCGCTCGACGCTCCCACGTGCGTCTCAGTGAGGAGAGAATTGAAGGCATTATAGTGCTGTCTGGTGTCGAACCTTCACCGACTTAGAATGTAAGCCGTCTTCCGTCAATTGTACCTATAGTTTGATTTTCCATTCCTTTATAAAATGGTTTGCATTGTTCTATGCATTTTTAACCTAGGAATCGTGCATAGAACAAAGCAATAAGATATTTTATAGAACTCTGAATGTGCGTTAGTGTTGTGAAGCTTTTAAGGCGATGCGTGATTTTTCTGTTTATATGTTGTAGGTATTTTATTATGTGATCTTGGAAGTGTTAAAAAAGTTAGGATTAGAGATATTACCCATATCTCTGAGAGTAACAATACAAATTTCAATAACAGTAGATAATAGTAGTGTTATTCTCTAATGGTTTTTATACTCGTAACGATTGATACAACATCATTTTATATACTCCTACGTTTAGGATAAATTAATAGGGGTCATTTATTATTGTCAACATGACATCATATTTGTTTTAGTTAGCTGACTTAGATCGCTGTGGACCACCTGTGCTCCCGAAGTCTCATTAGCAAACAATGATCGGGCGTCGGCGACTACCGAAGCCTCTCGCGATCAATAAACTGTTGAGCCGATAAGAGCGCGTCGGCTTTCCGATTTAGGGCTGTCATTATTTAAACTTAGTATAAAGTCGCATAATTAGCTGTGTCTTAAAGGTTGCCGAACCGCAGTGAATTTACTTGTGAGAAAAATCTTGTCGCTCCTTCCTGTATTGGACGTGTTGTGAGCAATGCCTGTAATGCTTTAAGAGTTATGGGGACTGACGCCGGCACTGACAGGTAGTCAGTCAAGATTTCTTGCAACCTGGGGATTCTTTTCTCCGAGTTGTTTTGTGATGTTGTGTTTAGGTGTTTTATATTTCATTCCTTTTTAAATGAATGTCGTCAACTTGTAGCTTGTTGTGTAATTTTATACACTGGTTTATTTTACTCATCCTAAATTCAACTTATTATTTTTATTAATAATAAGTATTTTTGTCTTTGTTATAACTGAGCTTTTTAAAATTTTATGTTGGTTTAAAATTGAAATAGATTTGTTTGATAATTTATTACTTTTTAATTTAATCTGTATTTTTTTGGAGAATTATAATAAATATTGAAGCAGCCCTACATCGGAAACGCGCGCGCCGCAGGCGACACATCCATATTCCTGTGACGTGTTTTGACAACCTGGCTGGGCAAGTTTTTAACGTAATTTTTTACTACATTTTTTGCCGGACAGATCATCGACCCCGCTCCTCTCATAAGTGTTATTTTCTCATGTAATTACATACATAACTGACCGCTTAATTACTCGAAACTGCTGCGACGTCCGGACCTGGAATCTGATCAGAAAAAAGCTAATCCGGCGCCGCACTTAAATTACGCTTCGTTAACCTTCGGCTCGGCTAATAATAGCCTACAACACCTACTTTGCATAGGACTCTCGAAGGCACCTTGTCTCTCTACATACACTGTTTCTTGCCAAAAAACATGTCAGTAACTTTGTCGTTATACACAGTTGCCAATGTAGGTACTATTGAAGTAAATTTTCGTTGTAATATCGGCGACGTTAATTCACTAATATTTCGTCAGCCATTTTTATAACTAGTCACTTAACTTCGACGTTTAAGATCTTCATTTATATTTGATATATATTTTAATGTGATAAATTATTTTTGATGAAATGTTGTTTGCATTTAGCTGTACATTTTATTATGTATTAAAAAGGAGTTATATATTGGTGAATATTAAAATGCTAATTAATTGTCTAAAGGAGATATAATTTAGATAATGGATGACATTATGCACATATGAGGTAGTCGTTTTTAAAATGTTAATTTTACCAAAACTATGTGTGTTATTCTTTGAATTAATTAGTTGAGTCAGGAGATTTTGTTTGGTTCACAGTTGTTAGAAAATGAGCACAAGCAATGGCACCTACGTTAATAAGAGCAATATTAAAAAAAAAACATCAAGGATGTCTTTCGTTATTTTTGGAAAATTTATATTATAATGTTTATTTGTCGCTGCAAAGCAATAAACTGATGATTAATGAATGTCAATGGAGGATTAAATCTGTGAAACATTAATATGATATGACATCACAGATTATTTTTAATCGACTGAACGACTCGAAAAGAGTTATGTGTTTACCTGTCTATTTTTGTATATATGTATCTTTTTACTTGATCTTAATTACACTGTTATGAGCACAAATATCCAAAGCGCTGAAGCATAAATCTGGTACTTATTATTTGAACTGGAATAGTCACTACACATCATATAGCTCATTAACTGTTTGAATATATTCATAGTCATTCGAATAACAGTCAAACGAATAAGCAAATCGTTAGTGCCGCTATGAATACTGACAGCTAGCTTATATCTTTGAAAAATATGTGCCTTTTATTAGCTGTAAGTCTATATGTATATGGTATATTTATTTATATAAAGAGATGTCATAAAATAATTATAAATATCAAATTTCAGCTTTATTCCTCGGATTTAAAAGCTCTTTTTGAACACATTCGCATCAGTTTAATGTAAATATTAAGTATAGGTTATTATTATACAGCTTTACAAGACTGTTGTCCTTATTTTAGAGAAACATTTCATCACATGGATAAGTTGGTGTTCTATGAATAAGTTAAGCGATGAAAGCTTTTAATTACATTTTCTACGCGGCGTATTGAAATTTATGTGATTATAGATTTTTGTACATAACGGTGTATGAACGCATAATAAAGTTTTGTAATTGTAGAACATACTTGCTTGAGATATGTTTCATCGATATTTTGTATTAAACGTTGTACAGTACAAACGTTTGTGAAAAATGTAACTACCTATTTGGTCAACCACATTGAATATAATGTATCTAATTCGTCACTTTTATTCTTGGAATTGTACCTACATATATTCAATATAAAAAATAAATGTGTTATTATTACAGACTCAACTTTTTGCCTTCTAATCTAATTAATTCTTTTTGTGCTTACTTTCGTGAGCACTTCATTGTTCGGCATTACTGTATTATTAGTTCGCACATTCATTCTGGTCTTGTCAAATTAACATTCATTTGGCTCAGAAATAATCACCGTTACGCGTGATTTATTCAGGTGAAGTTATTAAGTCTGCTATTACCTGCGAACTGCGGTCATCACCCATTGACCCAGCCGTTTCTCCAATTAACCAGCACCCGAGGGTAGACGCCGTCACTACAACAATAACTCACGGTCATTTGCGATCTGTGTGTCTGCGTGTAGAGTAATGCAGGTTAAGTGGATACAACAAACTTTTCGTTTCGACGCCGTTATTTTTTTTAATCGGATAGCGCCATTTAAATGAAAAGCGTTTTAAAATTAAAACCATTACTGTTTACTGAACTTGGACCTTACACCGTGTATCACGTTCAAATTTACTATTTGTCATATTATGCAAATATGTGTGTGCCGTATGGGTGCACGGGTCGTTGGCTGTGCTCGTGGCATCGTCACCGCGACTCGTGCTCGCCTAATGGCCTCTCTACCATTACGTCGGTAATAGCACAATATGGCCAATTAGTCCAAGCAGTCAAGATTTACCACCACCAGAACTAACCACATTGCGTCAACCGCATTACTCGTACAATTACCTCGGTTTTACATTGTTTTATTATCAATTTCGTAATCGCCTGAATTATCATCTACTGTAACGAATCTTAATATTTACTTATTCCTACAGACTAGTACAGTTTGATGGAAGATCTATTATTTCTTACTCGCTTTTAAAAATCTTAACTAAACGCAGCATAGGTAAATGTATTATGTATGAACGTAATTGACTTTACATTGCCTGTTGCGGACATTGATAAAGTTCATGGCGTCACATAAGAGTGGATGAAAGATGATTGATAAATAAATATTTATTACATACCAGAAAAATAGATTCAAAATGGATGAGATACGAGCATGGGTCCATTGTGCTAATACTAAACTGCTGGGAGCTATCTTCATCGTCATTACAAATCCCTCCTACGTGAACAACAGGTGTGTTTTAGTCATTAGTTTCGATCGCGATAGGATCTTGACGGATGTAAGCACCGAACATCATTACAATAGGCGGGATGTTTTCCGTAATGGACAAACCAGCACACCTACCGGAGCGAACTGTATGTGGCATCTCAGCCCGACGCCTATTGATGTTCTAACGAAACCGATATGCAAAACAAAAATAACAGTATTTGCACTTCGTTTGTATTAAGTTTTTGTTCCTACGAAAAGTTCTCGGCGCGAACCTATTATGAAGAACAAATTAGAACTCGAGTCGTTGGTAATTACAGCGAACATAGTGCAATATTCAGGTGGTGATTATAATGTTTGAGAAGTATATCTATGTATAAAGATCTAAGCTCGCATGACAAAGCGAACGTATACCGTGACCCAGAGATATTTGCAAACACTTGCGGCGACAGGCCGTCAAGAGGACTCGACGCTTTACGGTCAATAACCACACAACAACTGAAGACCACAACCTACATCAACTAAGGTAGACACCTCGATACGCTCGTAAATCGAAAAATATATTTGTATCCGAAAGGAAACAATTTCATCTCTACGTGCAAAATCAATTCTAAATTAATTTACAATCCGTTATCCGCCATACATCTTCCAATCTCTCTCGATATTAAAATCATTGGATAAAACGTGTTTCCGCACAAAATTGTGTAGGTGTTTCCAATTGTATGTTTTGACTCTAACATTTGATTTTACCTGTAGGTAAAAAATTGCACCTTTATCCCTGTCAATATGATTTCAGAAATGTTAATATACTTATTTTCTTTAGTCATTATTATTCTGAGGTTTTTGTATAAAACCATGTCTTTTACAAATGAAAGTAAGTCACAGATTTTCATCATTATTGGTAACATACTTTTTTATTAAAAATAACGTATCGATGTACCATTTCATGTCTACTTTCTAGACATTTGCTTTTATTTTACAACCACATTTATTGCATTGTAACGATTTTAATATTTAGTAACTGTCATGTGAAACTTACTTTCTTAAAAATATTTCCGCGCATTCTGCTGATAACAGCCGCCGTCAGCCAATTTATTCGAGTGGACTTGACACTCACACGCAGAAACCCCATTACGGAAAAAAATTGCACCGAGTTGCTCTCAAAAGTTATTACCAAAGTATTTTTCTTGTTCAACCGTCTAATTAGAATGTTTGTACCAGGCGTGGGCTCGGGATAACGGTCTACTTATTAGACACAGTTGCTTTCCGAACGGCTGATTTATCATGTAGGTACAAAACATAAAAAAACATCGACAAATGAATCCGAGACGACTGTCAGTTATTTTTTTAACTTAAGCAAAAACATCCTTTTTTGTTTTGCTCGTCACTTGTAAGTGTCGAAATTGGTTTGGATCATAATTACCTCTAATTTAAATTAATTAATGTTATTCAAGTCCGGCCTCCCAGTCCTTCTATAAGTGCTCGTCAGCTAACTGACAGGAAGTTATTGCGTGTAATGTAACGGTTGTCATTCCAAAACCAGATTGGCGCAGTGGCTAAGTGCTGTGTCATGGATATGGGTTCGATTTCCACACTGTATAAATTGTGATCTGTAAATATTTGACCCGTGTTTTTCTGTGAGAAATTTAATGGTTCTTAGTTTACACAAACTTTCTATTAGCTCTACCACCTATATCTAAAACTTCCGAAGTGTGCTTTTAAGCATACGTTTATGGTTTTATTGCGGCGGTGGTGACACCCAAACATCCATTACCTACCTATTGTCTTTACGGACGTCATACAATGGAGATAGTCACTTGATTGCTACATGAGAGAACGTTTTAATCAATGAGCAGTCAGCTCCGACCATTGCACCTGCCTATGTAGAACAACAAACATCAATGCCAGTAACTTACAAACAAAGCCCCGAAGCTCATTACGTCGACTGATCAGACTTGCGCAACTCATACTTACAGACTACATAACAAATAGCATGCTTCAGTAGTCAAATTAACACAGATTACCTTGAATTCCTCATTCAATGTGTAAAGGATTGTTTCACAACATGTAACGAAAACATTGCTTCCAGCTAGTGTCCAACTTGACGGATGGGTCGACCTCGCAAGACAAAAGCGAGACGGATTTGAGGTAAATCGACGAGTCGTGACCGAGTCGTTTAATCATAAGCATCTAAGCTAATTAGAGTAGGTCGCGAACTCTTGGGACCGGTAATGAAAATCACAATTGAACCTGGTTGCGGTGGAAAATTGCACTTGGCGTAGAATTCCTGTCGACATTGCCAGAGGCTCTTGAGTCACTGGTTGTCAACCCACCACGATACTGCAATTATTCTCTTTAAATATATTATTAAATTCCAGGGACTTGGTTTTATTGTCCTTCGCTGACAAGAAACCGTTGAGGAATACCTAATCCTAAAACTTTTATAAGTCACAGTCGTTTGATTGCCGAGGACGTTAAGTGGTGTTAGCTTCCAGATCACCAAGCGACCTCCAATAATAATTAGTACGTGTATAAAAGTGTATATCTGTTAAAACTTGCTTATACAACAATTTTAGCTGTTAACGGTCGAACCTCTTAGTTTTAATTAGCTGGTCATTGCCATATAAGCAGATATGTATTAAGTTTTAGTATTTTATTTCCATATCTAACGGCCGCTACAGCTTTCATTTTTTCATTTTTAGAACAAGTCTATATAATACCTATTAAATATTTAAGATCAACTCAGAAATAATCCTCTCAACACGAAAAAAATGCATAAATAGGTAATCCGTAGGTTACCTACAGAGCGAAATCATAAAATGTTATTTTATTTATCTGTAAAATATAGTTTTCTAATAAACATGCAATTCTCTGACCCTTTATAACAGATTTACTATCAGACAGGATTAAAAACGCATAAAATACCTCTAGAATGTGTCTGCGTTGCAATTTTTATTGGCTCTCACGACCGGATGCTCCGACAACAGTAACTGTATCATGATATCAAGTTTGAAGATGTGCGGATCCATGCGAAGTTGAATTCACTTACAACTCCATACATGTAGGTACGTATCTCTGTATGGCCACAGGATACAACTAGTAAAGCACTCATAATTTATCGCTACCGTTATAATTACTTTCATATACAGACAATATTGGTAAATCATAAAAGGTCAGATCGGTCGCTATATTAATTCGCCCCAGGAACTGTTTACGATACTTATTATTCAATAAAACTGTCGGTTATGGCAATTAATATGTTTGTGTTCATAGCCTGTAATCAAGCTATCATAATAGATATAAGTTTTGAACTATTAAGTATTTAAATGCCTATATAAGTACATAGAAGCTTACAACTTCAATGTTACCTATATATAAAGTTTTTGCTGCTTTTTCACTGTAAGTAATCTAACTAAATGCATGTAAAAAGAAAGATTAAAATGTTAGCATGAAACGATTCTATCACAGATATTACATGGTTTGAAGTGTTTCCTCGCGCAAGATAGCCATGTAAATTGTGGTAGATCTAACTTATCTAAATTAGCTACTTTTATGGATGTTATATTACCCTCGCTTATCCTTGCCTGATTCTCGATTGTAATTTGATCGTTGTAGAGAATTCCCTGCACTATTTTATTTCATAATGTCATCGTGTGTAAGAAGTGTCAGCTGTAAGGGAATGAGTTGTTGGGTTGTTCATAATCACACGCGATGCTTTAGTGAGGCTAGATTCCTATCCGTACTTTGTGTTCTCGCAGGATTGTAATCTCACAATGAGATTACATCCAGCTGCAGTGACCCTCACTTTTCAGATTTATGCCTTTTATACACGAGCTACTAAATCTGAAGTTTTGTAAGTGCACTTTATGATCTATATGAAATAAAATGTTATGATTATGGCGGTCCGTTACATCTTCACGATTTCAGAATCAATTTTAATGGAAAATTGGGTGATTCGAAAGTAGTAATAGGTACCAATTCTACTCGGATATTACGTATGAAGTATGAGCAACATCAACAATAGAACAATTTTTATTGGATCGTGAAAATGTATAGCTATAATTCTTTCAATAATATCATCTCATAACTGATAAACTAAACAATAAAATATACACAGAATATGGTTCAGCTGTATCGAGATCTCTGTCAGATCTAAAACTACATCGACCGTCCAGTAAACAGAAGTCTAAACTGAATGTACCTAATCATTTTTCTAACCTCATCTAAAAATCAAAGCATGAAATTAGAATGATTAAAAGACTTATGGTACTTTGCAGCGCAACTTGCAAAAGTCAGAAGTTCTGACTCGGAATCAGCAGTTCCTGAGATTAGACCGATTCAACCAAACAACAAACTCTTCAGCTTTATAATATTAGTTTAAATAATATATATGTAAGCAATGAGGGATCCACCTGTCACCGACCGGGTAAATTGCAGTTTTAAGTCGGACATGTTATTAGTTTCCTCGATGGTGTCTACAAACCGCAGACTTACCAGCTACGCCATAAAATAACGTCACTTTTCCAATATCATATTACTTATATTCATTTTTCAAGATCGTTTATTAGATAATATATCTAAAATGTAATAATTTCCCTATTTTATTACTGCATTCACAATGCAGTCGCTTAGTAGATGGACATAATAAATATCAAGAATCCAAATAAAATTGTACACGCTATCGTAACCAGTTTCAGGCTTTTGTTTTGCTATTTAGCACCTGTCGGTGTGAACAACAATTTAGTTATAGGAAAACTTTGAAAAAATTAAGACCTAGAAAGCAATTGAATTAAAATATTCTATAGGTAAATTGCGACTTTCACTATCTCTACGAGTACATATTATAGTATGGGCCGAATTCCTTTGAAAGTGTTCATCCATACACAAACGTTAGTTTCTGCTAACCTTTAGGCAGGTATTTGCTAAGAGGTTAACGAGAAATTAATTTCATGTAGGTAGGCAGTTAATAGTAAAGCTAGAGGCGTGAAACACATTATCTATATTATTCGACAGGCTATATAGTATGGACTATGGACCCCACGGTAATTACAGGTTGACCTTTTGAAGTTTGGACAAATGCCTTTAATGACGAACAGTAGGTACCTACCTTTACTCAATGATCCCTATTATCTGTTGGTAAATTGCAGATAACAAGGTAGTACGCACGCGCTACCTCGCCAATCAGGACATGCTTCCTAGCCGTACGCGCAGGAAGTCGAATCAGTCGCTGAAGGTAGACAAACCGGCCTGTTGAGTTATTTTTACTTTTTCTTACCATCTTGTTTACATAATGAGTCTTCCTGTTGACTTATACAGAGATAGGGAACTTCTATGCTAATCTAGCGCATAACGTTATTTGATGCTATAAATAATATGATTGCAGAATTATTGTTATGAGCGCCTATTTCAGTGTAGCGGGCCGGCAATGGGCCCTTGTCCCTTTGTCTCTATTACGGGTTGTCGACCATCGTCGTTATCTACACGTGTATCTTGTGTTAGTATCACTCTATATGGAGACCGTTGGGTATTATCACATCAGCTTGTTCTCGGCGCGGTCGCACGGTAAGGGCCTCCATTTGCATACAAGCAAATATCTCGATCTACGGGCGCTGTGCGGGCAGATTACCGTCGCAATGCTTCCGCACGCTGTATTGAATTCGGTACCAACGGTCCCGACTCCTATTACCAGTTCACGTTTACTTGTTACTGTGATTCTCAAATGATAACAATCGCCCTGGTTGCGGATGGAGCATAATAATAACCAGGAATAGATTCAGCTATCCTTGCAAATAATGATCTACGAAAATTATTTGCAGGCATTGCAAAATTGCAAATGCAGGTATGTGTGTAGAATGTAGGTATTCGTGATATTTGATGATTACATTATTGGACAAATGTTCTACCTCATAATTTTACTTGGAGCTCGAGATCCATAAATCATGATAATATTAGGTATTAATGTGAAATATTTTGTTATTTGCATTAAAAGAATTTCAAAAACTGAAATCATTTCATAAATTACCTAATATAGCACGAAGTAGTAACTGCGTCAAGAATAACGACCACATCTGGGGCTGTAGCAATATATTTACACAAAGATTCGAAATTGGTTTCTTGTGTAATTAATGTCAAAGCTTTATCAACGTTACTGCGCCATAACGAAGCACATTAACGCCTACGTAGAAAGCACTAGCAACGAGTTTAACTATCATAATGCAAAACATCGCAACTCAGGCACTCTTTACTTCCTAAATATAACTATTACAAAAACAAAAGGCGCCATGAAAAAATAAATCGACAAATTCACAATTACACAATATTAAGAGTTAAGAATCAAATACTAAATGTATGGTCGATTTATTGGTAAGTCGAAACAGTTTGGGCCACAACACAGCACGAAGGGAGGCGGGAGCACAGAGATAACGGTGACATTAGCGTTAGACGTGTACTCACCCGGAGTACACAAGATTCGCCATGTACCCGTATGTAGGGGAAGCAAGGTACGCAGTAGGGTCAACTACAAATGCGTGGGAAGCGGCCGCCAGCCACTAAACACCAATACGTTGCATCTCTCTATGTAATTAACTAAATAATAATACGTATCCGCTCTTGTCATGGTGCCCGTCGTGCATCGTTCAGATAGTGGGATCAATTGCTCAGAATTCGACGAGCTTCCTGTAACTGCTACACGCATTTCGCTACCTTGTAAGTGGCAACTTGAAAGCAATACGAGGTAACGGATCGCTCATAAACTAACGTGCACTTACACATTGATTGCTAGTTAGCGTAATGTACTCTTTGAGTTTAATAAGCAATTGGTTTGCATTTTAAATCTTTTTCATTAAACACCAATGATCGAGTGATTGACCTCCATATAAAGGCATGGTAACATGTTAGTATTTATGTACCAACAGTAAAGTACCTGTACCTGATATAAGGAAAGTAGGTAATTGATCGCCGGCTTGCACTTATGAAAAGCTATGTCGGAGGTTAAAGACCAAGAATGAGTATTAGGTTAAATATAGAGGGTGGGTGCGGCTATTGTGAGTAAATAAAGCGTAAGGGAAGGTAGATAGTAGTTGACAGAGGTCAAGTTAGTCCGCGCGCGGCTGTGGGGCTCACCCATGCCCTATTGACCCACAGCCGCAAGGCGCAACCAGCTCCATAAATTGTGAGAGATGACAACTAACTAGCGTCCGCCCATACTTATAAGTAGGATCTAATCCTCATCTATGCACTTAACTACAGTGTACCCATACCTTTAGTAGCTTCAAGTAAATAATTTAAACGTCTGTTCTTTGTACTGCCGTGCACATTTGAAGTCAATAAATTAATACTCTATGTACGGCATATGACTTCGGCGCAGTTGTAAATAACAAAGACATATAATGAATAATATAAGCCGCCGTATTGGGTTGTACTTGTAAGGTTTTAAGTTCTGCTGTACGTTAGTAGATTTAAGGAACCTATACCTAATATGATCATTTACAGTCGGAATTTACCAACGCAATGCATGTCTGTTTTAAGACATTGGACTGGACTGGACAAGGAACCAATATAAAGCACATCTCACATCTGCGTTTTGGCGACGACATTTTAGTTCTGGCAGATCCGCTGGAACAATTGGACGAAATTCTGTTTATTCTAAACGGGGTTTCCCGATGTGACGATCTTGGCATGAATTTAGAAAAGGCTAAGGTCATGTTTGACATGTCACATGCATATCGTGCCGAGACCAACATTCGTTGAAGGGTGGCTTTTGCGGTTGTGCAGGAGTATGTCTACCTAAAACCAACTATCCACCTCGGATGGATATAACTTCGAACTTCACAAACTGACCTAAGGTTCTGTTTGGTCCGGTGTAGGCCCGATAGCCGTTGGAGTAGACGAGTCCTTGTGTAGAGAACTCGAATCGGCAAACGCATTGAAGGACGGTCGTTGTTGTGTGGTCACTACGCCAGACTGGCAGAAATTGCTAATAGCAGATTGCCACAAGTTAAAAATAATAATAATCATTGTATTTTTAGGCCTCGTCCGTTGTTTAGATTAATTTGTAGACTGATAATGAACCGCAACTTATTTGTAACCACTTAGCCGTTGTTTGACGGACATTTATAAATTGGAGCCTATGGCTCTCAAGAATTATGTCGATTTGTAATAGTTTTTTATCTTCAATTTCCCTATCTAGGTACTGAAAATTTGTGGAAAGGAGATACGCATCGATATATGACAATAATTGACAAGGTCAAATTTCTAACTGCAAATTTAAATATCCTAAAAAAAAAACTTTGAGAGGTGTCAAGGGACACCCGGATGGAACGAAGTTCCTTTCGATTAATTAGTAAAGGAATTGTAATAATATTTTTTTTAAGTTATAATAAATTATAAATAATAATTTATTATAACTTTTAATTATAAATAATAATTTATTATTAATAATATTAAAATTTTTAGGTAATAAGACAGACAGAGAAACATGCGCACGCCGCACAGCTTACTATAGCAAAAAGTGTCGTGACATCTTTTCGTAAGAACAAAAAGTGTCGTGACAACTTTTCGTAAGATTTTTTTCCGTCTAGCACCCTTTCACAACGCGCGATAAGGAACTTCGTTCCAACATCCTGTTACTCTAAAGTCTACTGATCCGCTTGAAGTCGGTGCCAAACCAAAAAAAGCGGCCAAGTGCTAGTCGGACAGTTCGCCGATGAAGGGTTCCGTTGAGTTCCTTAGCAGCAAGTAACATAATAAAAGTAAATAAAATAGTTTATAAAAGTTCTAGTAGTTCGTTGTAACTTTGATCGATGTTTTAATAATAGTGTATTTTTTTCAAATCAAGTTATTGATAAATAAACATTATAATTACGAACCTAAATGATGGGATTTAGATCTAAATATAATTATGTTGTGACAGCTAAACAAGCTAATATTTAGTTTAAAAAAAATATATTCCAAATAACGTATTAAAAAATTACTTACTTGATCTCGTTTAAACCAATTTTCGGTGGAAGTTTATTTATGTTATTTATTTAAGTTATTATCATTTTCTAATTTTAGAAGTTACAGGGGGACACATTTTACCACTTTGGAAGTGTCTCTCGCCCAAGCTATTCAGTATAGAAAATTTATTGTGTTTTTAAATTTTTGTGTTAATGCGGTACACAGAATACATCCATTTACAACAATACTACAACAACAACAGCATACCTAGTTCTCATAGTTATGGAAAAAAGTGGCTGTGACATATGTACAGACAGACAGTCATGACGAATCCATAAGAGTTCCGTTTTTTGCCATTTAGCTACGAAACCCTATAAAGGTATCCGATGTAACCGACTTCAATCCGCAAGGGCACCGACTTCAAACAAACAGTTACTGTTGGTATCTTAACAATTAAATATATACCTACTTAGTATGAGTTAGAATTCAGTTTATTTTTCGAAGAGTGGTTAAAGATATTTATGTGTTTTTGAAGTCGGTGTTTATTTTTTGTTAAAAAGTTTGTTTATTTGGTCGTCGCAACGGATGAACCTATTGTATTAATGGTAGGGGAGGCCACGATGCTAAATGGGGATTTACTCGAGCGTCATAGAGACTTATTAGGTTGCAAAGCTTAGATGATAAGAAGAAAAAAATGTTATATAATAATACCTTTTCATCGGTGGGGGAAGCGGCTATAGATTTTTAAATATGTAAAAAAATACTGTTGCATGGACATACTCGAGCGCGTCAGATATTGATAGCATCAATGTCCTACGTATTTTTAATAATGTACGTATGTTAATCTGATCATTTGCATGATGCTCGAGCTCGTCAGGTTTTCTAAGGGGGTGTTAAGTGCACCAAAATAAAAGCTCTCATTCAATAATCTGACGATTTTGATCTGACGCAAACTCGCGGCCTTTATTTTAATGTGCAAAAAAAATTCGCCATTTTGAAATACTCAAGCGCGTCAGATTAAGATATATATGGTTCATCTTTATGTTCTAGACGTGCTGTTTCATAATCTGACGATTATCTAAAGGGATTCGCCTAATCTGACAAAAAGAAATTTTTGTTTGACTATTTTTTAAATTATTGAACTAATTAATTGAAAAGCTCAGGAAATAGCATGCAAATAAATAAGTGTATGTTTTTTAAGTAGAATACTTGTATTTATAAGAAAATAATTAAAAAAAAATGCCCAAAAAAAATAATTTTTTTATGTGTGTGATCTGTAATGGCGTCGTGGCAATAAAATCCAGAGTGGGGACGGAGTGAGAGAGTAATAGATAGAGAAAAAGTGAGAGAAGAGTAGAAACGCGGAGGGAAATATAGGCATCACCCAGCTGCACGCATTAAACTTTATCGACGATTTTTTATTATTTCGGCTTGCGGAAATCGTCAGATTATATATTTTTCGTTATCCTCAAATTATATTCTTCAAAATAAAAAAAAATTTGGCTACGCTCGAGAATGTCGAGATGACGTTTTTTTTTTACAACTTTGCTGCCCTCCCATTTCTTTACGTCACTCTCAAATTGTCAGATTAGTGGAATATACACTTTTTATCATGTAATTAACTCACCCTACCTTAATCTGACGCGCTCGACAATTTCTAATGATCAATTTTTTTTTACTAATCTGATCCTTTATCCTTCACGGGCGGCCTTATATATGGGGCTCATATTTGGTGGAGGTACTTAAGCGGATACAAGGTATCGCCCTGTATATTAATCTGCCGCGCTTTAGTAAATCCCGAAATCCCCTCTTGGGCTCCCCTACTATAATGCCACACCTGCTTTGCGTCGACGCACGACGTCGCGACGCAAGAGGCTGGCTGACGCACGCCGTCGATTGATCTCGATCCTACCCAAACCGGTATTTCTACCGATATTGGACCGGTTTACCGAAATGTAAACTAGGTATTTCTCACGATTTTAGTATTATTTAAAGTTCAAAATAAGAAATGAAATGAAATGAAATATATATATGAAATGAAATATATTTTTATTTCGAGTAGACCTTTACAGGTACTTTCAAAACGTTAATGACGCTAGTTGCTCGGTTCCAAGGTGTCATTCCTATGGAGAAGAACCGGCAAGAAACTCCATAGGTTACTCTTTTAAAAATGGTTATATATATACAATTTAAATAATATTGAGTAAATAAATGCAGGGTCTTTCCTGGACTGGCCTTTTTAAGAAAGAACCAGATCGACCTGAGCAAGCCTGTGCCAACAGATGGCAAGCATGCCTCGAATAGCTCATGCAGCTCAACCATTTTCGAGGGAGCTGCACAACCCGACACACAACAATACCACCAGTGACACCATAAAAATATGTGGGGCAACAACTTACTCAAATCGCCAGATTGCAAAAACTATATCATAGACTAAACGATTGTGAATCAAATTAAAAGAGTTAATAATAGACCTGCATACTATTTACACTTACAATACCCATGAACTTATAATATAATAATGAATTTAATAAATAATTATTGAATTTAATAAAGTGAATTAAATAAAATTGTAAACATAATATGCAAAAGCACAAAACATGTCAAAAAAAATATATATATTAAATACAATAATGTATACGCAAAAGCGCAAAACATGTCCACAATTTGTATATAAATATATTTACAACATGCAAACAAAACAAACGACAGATGTATAAGCGAGCAGCTCAATCCCAGGCGGCTTTATCATTCAAGTAATCGGATATCTTGTAATATCCTTTTTTACATAATTTTGATTTAATATGAGTTTTGAATTTTCTAATAGGTAATTTACGAATATCAACGGGGAGCTTATTGTAAAAGCGTATACATTGACCCATGAACGAGTTGCTAACTCTATGAAGACGAGTAGCATGAACAGTTAAATTATGTTTGTTCCTGGTATTAACAGACTGAACATCAGACATTTTTACAAAATTCGATTCGTTCTTTTGAACATACATTAAATTTTCAAAAATATATTGCGAAGTTACAGTCAGAATGTTTATCTCTTTGAATTTCTCTCGGAGAGAAACTCTTGGGCCTAGATTATAAATAGCGCGGACAGCCCTTTTTTGTAAAATGAAAATAGTATTAATATCAGCACAGCTTCCCCATAGGAGAATGCCGTACGTCATAAGACTGTGAAAATAACTAAAATAAACTATTCTGGCTGTATCCACATCAGTTATCTGTCTGATTTTCTTTACAGCATAAGCGGCTGAACTGAGCCTTCCAGATAATTTGTTAATGTGTGGGCCCCACTGTAGTTTGGCATCAACAGTTATACCAAGAAAAACAGTTGATTCGACAGGGTCCAACTCTACTCCATTCAGTTGCACATTGGTACTTATTTGCCTTACATTAGGCGTTGAAAACTTAATCAATTTAGTTTTTGATGAGTTTAAAAGTAAATTATTGACATTAAACCAATGGACAACCCTAGAGAGCGCGTTATTAACTTCGTCAAAATTTTCAAGTCGGCGTTTTATTTTAAAAACCAAAGAAATATCATCTGCAAACAGCAGAATCTTATGATTTTCCCTTACATGAAAAGGTAAATCATTTATATAAATAAGGAACAAAAAGGGCCCTAGAATTGAACCCTGCGGAACACCCATCGTTACCACAGATCCTTTAGATCTTTTTCCATTCACATCAACTCTCTGTATTCTATTTTCTAAATAAGAACTTAAAAGACTAAGAGCCTTACTTCTAATACCATAGTGGTTCAGTTTCCTAATGAGTGTATCATGACATACACAATCAAAGGCTTTGGACAAGTCGCAGAATATGCCTAAAGCGTCCTGCGAATTCTCCCAAGCCTCGTATATATTTTTCAGCAACTCCACTCCCGCATCCGTAGTAGACCGACCCTTGGTAAATCAAAATTGTTTCGAATGAAACAAATTTTGCCCGTTAAAATGTCTTAACAGTTGCTTTAAAATTAACTTCTCAAAAATTTTGCTCAAAGTGGGCAAAATTGAGATAGGGCGAAAATTTGTTGGATCGGTTGTAATACCCGATTTGAAGAGTGGAATCACCTTGCTTAACTTCATTAAGTCAGGAAACACACCAGATGTGACACAAGAGTTGAACACAATTGCTAGAAAAGGGGAGATAATTTCAATTATTGAAGATACTATATGTACAGATAATCCCCAAAGATCGGTAGACTTTTTTACTTCTAGATCCTTAAATGAATCCAGAATGTCCTTAATACTAACAAGTGTAAATTCAAAACTTGTTCCACATTCCGCAACACATTCTTTAAGTAAATTGTACGCGGAGCTGGAAGACGACAACAAAGTCTTGGTTGTTAACAAAGGAATATTGGTGAAGAAATTTTCAAACTCAGTTGCCACCTCCATATCCGACCAAGAACGCGTGCGATTTCAAACAAATAATTGTTTTCCCATAACTAGGTACATACCTATATTTATACATTATAATAAAAAATAGAAACCACAATGAAAACAAGAAAGAAAGAAAGTGACATGAAATCATTGCATGTAATCGACTAATAAACTTACATTCATTTCATTGTGAAAATATCTCGAAAATATGCCATCAGAATAGCATAAAAAGCACTCTAAATGAACTCTTACTTCAAAATGAAGGGTCCAATGAAGGAACCTCAACTTCTCCGCATGACGGTGCTATACAATAAATTTAAATTATTGATCATGATTTACCTCATAGTTAATACCTATATTGATTTGTTTTTTGTAGTCTCAAATTTGGTTTTGTGAGTGATTGAATTATTATTGTGAATGTAAATTCTACCGCCTGTAATGATTGTAGTTTTAAATTTTCGACTAACAGTGGGCTGAATTTTATTAATTAGTCTACTAAGTAATCCATGGTCATAATAAATAATTTCTTTCGCTGCGCGTATCCGAGAATATGAACACACTCATTGAAATTATGAAGTGAGGTTTTTGAACGTCAATGACGTATTATTGCTATGTGTATGATAAAAATGGTGCCCGTTTACCAGCTGGCATCCAGTTTTTATTGATAAAGAATTGACATTGTGATGTTAAAAATCTAGTAGCATGGCGTCAGTTCTTGATTTAGTTAAACATTACCAGCATACGATAGATAAATATCCAAATGACGAGCAAAAAGTAAGTTCGCATTGTATTCATCTTCCATTTGGTGTAATTCCCACAGAATTTAGATAATTCGTGAATAGTTTTATTATGCGACATTGTGTTTCTAAAGTAAACCTAAAATACAACATGGCATATTGCATCTCAAATACAACGCAATAAATCTTTGATACTTAATAATTTCGTAAAATTTGTTTGTATGAACATATGTATGATACTTTAATTTCACCTTTCCCATCCAAAGTTATGACATATATTATATCGAAGTAAATTATTAGTGTTAATTGTCACCACGTAATTCGCAAAATATTTGACAAGGTTGACTATCACGCATGTCATTGTGTTGTATTCATTTCAGGTTCTAAAATGTATAGACAAGTTATTCAACTTAGGAGTGACAGTCCAGCATCTGCAGGAGACTGGGGTGGGTCGCACTGTGAATGCTTTGCGCAAGGAGCCAGGGGATGTAGGCCAAGCTGCACGCTCCCTTGTATACAAATGGAAACTTATGGTTGCTGCAGAGGAGAGTGACCAAGAAACCGAACAAAATAATGACAGTGAGCCAAAAACATTTTAAACTTTATGTATTTAGTGTGAATGTACTGTGCTTTAACCGTGTAAGATTTACTCCAGTTTTGCCTTTGTATACCTATAAGATGACTATTATTTACAAACACACTAGTAATAATGTACAACAAAATTACTTGATTCAGAATGAATTTATATCACAGCCATAAATTTAACCTCTTTTCGCATGACTACTTTGCAAGTTGCTGACAACATTTTTATAGACATACCTACTTAGGAAGAGTGTAATGAAGAATGTTGTGCAATGCATGGTATTTAATAACTAATTACTATTATTATAACTTCTAAGTACTTTTATTCACATGATCTGTTTGTTGTTTATGTAGTTAGTTTTAATATATATTTTTAAATTTATGTTGCTATACATTATTTTATTATATATTTTATACCCACAATTAAATACAATGTTCGGAACGTGCTTGATTTCATTATTAAAAACACCTTTGAATAGGAAGTTTATTTTGATTGTGTGTTAATATGCAAGTACTCGGAGACAATAATAATATCATTTTTGTTTTTTGTTTCAAGATACTAGCAATGTGGGTTGCACATTACTAGTATTCTTGCTATGACTAAATAAGGGTGATTTGCATCACCTAATTCATTTTATTGACTAAATACTAGATCATTTTCACATTGGTGTTGCTTCAGAAAAAAGTAGTTTGTTTTAACATGATAAAGATTAACCTTGAAAGCCAATGTTGTGTTGTTAATACTATATGCACTTTGTTATAGATAAAGGTCATGTGTCTCGTGGCACATTTTTTTTCCAAACTCCGAAAACTTTGAAACCGCTTGACCAATTTGTGTTTGTGTTTTGAAGTTTTGTGTGCATATTGGGTAGGTCTCTGAAAAGGTCAACATTTTTTTTTCACACCCCTAAGTGATAGGAGTGGCTCTCCAGATGTTTTTAATATGGCAGAACAACAATTGCCGGGTAGCAGCTAGTAAATATATTCCAGCTAAGTCAAACAAACCAAAATAATTACATATTCTGTAGAATATCTTAAATTATCGTCTTTATGGAGAGCCAATTATTAATATTAGATATCAAAAAAATTATGGTTACAATCACAAATATATTATAAGTCAAGTTTAAGAATAATCAATCTGGTTACTTTGAAAAACCATGATTTAGTCTGCTTATAAATTTTATGTACATAGATAGGTACATCAGGTTAATATAACTTAGTAATTTTTCTGCTATCATAGATTCTGTGTCATTCCTTTTCAGCAACAACACACAATGGCCACGGCAGTGGAAAGGATTCAGATGATAACGCTCAATCTAGGAGTAAGTCCGATAGATATGAAAGGGTAAACTCAACGCCAAAATCAAGAGACTACAGGGAAACTAATGGAAACTACAGTGGAAGCAAAAGGAAATACCAGAGCAGTGAGGTTAGTAACCAATTGTGAGATGTACTAACTGTCTTAATCAGACACTTACAGATCTTTTAGCTTTGTACAGTTTTACACACAACAAAATGAAAACAAATACTTCACCAGATCTTAAAAGAACTATCTTAAATTATTTTCAGGAAGATGAAACTGACACAAAGCGGTCAAAGCATTCTAGTTCTAGTGAAGAAGATTGTAAAAGGAAATCATATGGTAAATCCAGAAAATCTGACACTGAAAGTGACAGTAATGATGACAGTGATAACTCTCAAAGTGACGAAAGTGATTCAGATATGTCCGACTCCTCACAAGAAGAGGTCAAAATTAAACAAGAAAAAGACATAAAGAAAGAAAAGCCCGATGTCCAGAGTAGCTATAAGTCAAGTTCTTCAAAGCATCACTCATCTTATAATGAGCCCTCAAACCATAAATCATCCAGTTCAAGCAAACCCCATGAGTCAGAGAGACACTCTCGACATCTAACACAATCTAAGGAGAGGCATGCTTCTGAAAAGTCTACCTCAAAAGAAAAGAGTCACAGTTCAGACAAACACAAAAGTTCAAAAGAAAAAGAACCCAGTTCCGATAAGAAATATAAAACAGAGTCCAGAACATCAGAGGCAGAAAAACATCCTAAAGAGTCCAAGTCATCTAGTAGACTAAGCAGTTCTGATCGACATCAGAATACTGAGAAACAAAGTAGTTCTGATAAACATAGAAGTTCAGAGAAACACAGTAGTTCAGAGAAACACAGTAGTTCAGAAAAACATAACAGTACTGATAAACACAGTGGCTCAGACAAACATAGATCAAGTAGTTCCCATAAGACTGAAAATGGGTCAGACAAAAACAAAGGTAGTTCTGATAAACATAGCAAATCAGAGAAACATAAAACCTCCAGTCATTCACAACCTCCTGAAAAAGAAAAGCACAAAAGTGCATCAGAAAAGGAAATCTCTAAACTTAACACTAAAGAAAGCACTAGTGGTAGTAGTAGTTCTAAGGAAAAACATAGTTCCTCTCACAAGGACAAGTCAAAAGATAGAAGTGGCTCTTCAAAAGAGAAGTCAAGTAGTCATAGTAGTGAGAAAAAACATTCGTCTTCAAATGATAATAAGTCAAGTAGTAACGGTAAAAGTAGTTCTGATAAAGTTGATGATAAAAGTGACAAGAAGTCTAAACATAAATCAAGTTCCTCTTCAAACAAAAGCAGTAAATCCAGCAGCAGTAAGAAGGAAGAAGTACCAAAGAAAAAAGTTCAAATCCAAAATGGTGGAGATAGCGATGACGGAATCGATTGTGGTTCAGGTAAATAAAATACCATATAATTGAGAGTGATCGAACATCTGTTCTTGTATAACATGTTATTTTTGTATTTCAGGAGCCAGTTTCGCTGAAGCCCTTGGCATGATTAGCCCAGTTAAGTCTAAGAAGAAACCATTTAAAGACCCTGCTTCACCCAACTATGATGTAAGTATTCATGTTGCTACTTACTATCAAAAAGTCTGACTTTAGCATGCATGTATTACGGAAACCTGTGATTAGCGATATTAAGTATTGTAAGAGTCCTTAAAGGTGGTATTCTTGGACCACTACTGTATTTTATCGAATAAATAAATAATGACGCTCATCTTATTTGTTTTTACTCGCTACACTACAGTTGAAACTAATTATATTATTATTGTTTTTCCAGTTGAGTCCAGCTACAATGTTAGCGCCTAGCGCAAAACTTGCACCTTTACCCGCATTAGAAATTTCTTCGCTGCCAGAAATATCGCCGAACTACAAACCCCGGCCGCCACCTAAACCTTTGCCGCATTTCAATGATGATGACGCTATGAGTTGCGTAATATCCTCTAAAAACCAAAGGTAAGGAACCCTTAAACAAATTAAAGGCATATATGACCAAGCACATTTTTAAATCTAATATTTTGGTATGTTTTGTGAGTATTTTGGTATGGTATGTACAGAAACATGTAACAAGTAAGTCAGTTGTTTTAAAAATTACCATTATCTTATACTAAACATTGCAATGTTTATTTCAGAACCAAAGTATATTCCGGAAACAAAGTTATAGGAAAAATACCTACGCTATACGAAATGTGCGTGCATATTCTTCAAGAGCACATAGATGGTAAGTTTTACTGTAAATATTTATAGTTCACGTTTTATCTAGCTGTTGAGTCATTGGTTTTTATAACTACTTATGCAAAACTTTGTCCTCCATTAGTAACCTCTGATAAAAAGTAATAACCTAGCATTCCGCAGTTTACTTAAATAAAATCAAATTTGACGAAAATTTGACGTTCCAATTAGATCTCTTGAAAAATCCGTTAATGTGATTGGTTGTCCTAAAGACTAATAATCATATTATCGCTTAGTGGTGGTTAGTGCGGACTAGGAATGAAAAGTAAAATCCATTTAGTCCGTCAGATAGATAATAAAAAAAAGAGAACCGTAGTTTTTCAATTATTCAAAACAATACAATATGAGAAAGATTAAAGATCAGGAGTGTGGGCTTGTGACGTCATAAGTAGGCGAAAATAGTAGGCCTCCACACACTGTATCTATGTATGTAGATATTCGTTATTTCGAAAAAGCAAAACATATATGTCTTAAATATTTTCAGTAAAAAAAATAGTCCGTACGCCTATTCTGTTTTATTGTAACTGCAGGCATTGTGCCAAATTCTTTTGGGAAAAGTTTCTCCTTCTATTTATGAAATACGTAGTTTGTTTTCCACTAGTATACTTGTACAGCTGTTTCCAGTAAAACCAATCCCACCAAAATTATGTGATATGAGCCAAGTTGAATTATGATTAGCTCAATGATACGAATTAACCGAAAAAAAAAAACCAGCTCTAACTGGATTCTATAGTTAATCCTGAAATGTATGAATAACAGTAAAAATATTCTTAAGTACATTTAAAACCATTTTTGTCCCTGTTCACAATCATTGCTATGAAATAATAATCTGAATATTGGAATTATTTACACGAAAAAATAAACTAATGATCTATTGACTTTAAAATTTTGACTTGGCTAATTTTACCATCAAATCAAATATTTAGAAGAATAATAATCTCCATTTTTAGCACTTGAATACACCGGTGGCGTGCCATACGAAATTCTGAAGCCAGTGGTGGACAGGGCGACCCCGCAGCAACTCTTTATATTGGAGCATTACAACCCTTATCTGATGGAGGATACGGATCATCTATGGCAGAAGTTCTGCGTGAAACACTTCCGTAATAAACAGAGACAAGAATTGGAAGCTTGGAGAGAGATGTATTCTGTAAGTTATCGTTAATTTAATAAATATATTTTCCATATAACCTGTATATATGGAAAATATGTTACCGAAAGGTTATATCTGTACGAAAAGGGTGTCCGAAAATGTCAGCCTTAAATAAGTTCATTATAATTAATATCCAATCTTTGCCTCAATTATTCATTCACATTAAAACTTATAACCAGACCACTGAAGTGATGTCTCTTAACATTTAGGGTGTATATAATTGTTACAAAATAGGTCCTTTTTGACTGACTAGAATTTAACTTGTTACGATACTGGCAGAAACAAGTAATCTATAATTAATACTCTCTAAAGAGTTTTCAATTAATACATTTATTTTGGCGCTTTAAAAAACATGGTAAAATGTATTGCGCGGTGGAAGGGATGCCGGGGTGAATAGAGACAAATTTGGAAAGGGATTCTTATCTTTTGTTCCATGGCATGCGTTTAATTTTGCATGAAAACAACTTTTAATTTATTTAACAGTTGAGAATCCAATAAATTCTCACCACAATTGGCGGTAATTTATGTAAAAATTTGGTTATAAATTATTTAATTTTTATAAATTTTGAGCTGAAATTTTAAAACCGACTTTATAACGGAGTAGTAGAATATAATATATTAACTCATTTTGGATATACCTTTCGCACCCTGTAGATAAAATATCTATGTTTCTGGTTTGTTTAATTTCAAGTCAGTTATTTCAGGGCAAAGATAAATTAAAACTAAGTATTGCACTTAATTGTAATTACATAAAATTAATTTCAGAGATGCCAAGAGGAGCAAGAAATTCGATTGAAATCACTAACGGCTAATATAAAGATGACCCAGGAAGCTAAAAAGGCGCCGATAAAACAAACTAAGATGGCGTATGTCGACTCAATTGCAAAACCACCTCGGAATGTCGCTAAGAAACAGGTACTTAACATTTTTGTAAAATATATTTTATTGCTTTATCAAAATATAGATCCAATAAATTGTTGTCCAGAAACGACGAAGGAAACGTAATAAAAAAATGACTTGGATACTTTATTCACATCGAATGGTTTGAAAAGTAAGTTGGTTTGTTTTACATTTCAAGACTACGCAGAAAATATTTACATATATAAATACCATCACCATCTGTAGTCAAGTTTTTCGAATAGGGTCATATTTTAGGGGTATGACAATTTTGCTTTGAAATCACATTTATATTGGGCGTGATCATACCTAACCTAACTTATCCGGACTGTAAGAAAATGTAAAGGACTACAACGTATCATACTATGTCCGTAACAGGAATGTGTCAGGCAAAAAAAAAATTCTTTGTATTGAAAAGTATGAGACTATGTCTACTAGATCGTTCCATCACCGATCAACACCGGCATCAATTCTCTTTAACAAACATGATAAATTAAAATTAAAGGACCATCTAAGCTCTGCCTCTTATCCTTTATTTCTCGTTGCACCATCATATTTTTGAGTTTTAAGTAATGTGGCATGTGAGACAGCAGTATGGGTAATGTGTTTCCGGCCGGCAGGCGCAGCACGGCACAGCGCGGCTGGCGACGGCTTCTCCAGCGGCGCGCGTGGCGTCGCTGGCCGCGCAGCCCAACATCCTGCGCGGCGGCGTCGGCGCCCGCCCGCTCGTCGCGCCCACCACTACCAGCTCCTCATTCAAGCCCAAGAAGGCCCCGCTCATGGCCAAGGCGTTGCAGATCATGCGCGGCCGCAAACGATGATACGCTTACCAAAATACCCCCCACCCCTATAAAATTCCCTTGATCCTTTTGGGCCGTCTTCTATCGGTTGGCAATTTCGTACGTGACACTGCCATGTTTCGCGGGAGACGGGAAACGTAAGGCAGCGGAGGTGGTAAATAGTTTGCGCAGGATGGAGATCAACTGCTAGGAGCGTCATTCCACTCGGTCGGGCGCTATGATTAGGTAGTAACGCCACCAGCCACCAGCCGCGCGGGCTATGACGAGTGTCACGAACGAATCGGCCAGGCTATTACCCCTAGTGATTGTAATGATGTCGAGAATCAGTTCATTTCTCTCGTTACGTGTTTAACACCGAGATTCTCGAGCAAACCCACCCCCGTTATCTGATTCAATAATCAGCGGTATATTATCGCGATTAACACCAGTCTGTAAATATACCTATTAGAAAACAGTAGAGAATTGTGTGCAGAATGTTTTAGTTCCAGGATAAATATTCGTTTGTAACGTTTTACCTTTTTTACATTTCGTGCATGCCTTGTGATTTTGTTGACGCTTCATAAATTCGTATACTAGCCTGATGTTTGATGTTTAAGTGTGTGAATAAATATTGAATTATGTTTTATCATTTTGATCATAGCTCCACTAGGACGTTATATGCGTTTTAAGATTTAGAACAAGATTTTAAACGTTTGTAACAAACAGGCTTTAGTACTTTTTTCATAAATACTACCTCGTATCGGAAAAGATACAATATCAAGTTACATTTCCTTTCGTAATGCTTGTTCACTGAAAAAAAAAGTAAAAGAAAATTTCTTTTTCACAAATTAAATCACTGTCAATCATTTACCAGAATAAAATTACTTGTTCCTGCTTGAAACCAAAAAATAGACAGTGTACAAAGGAAAATCTGTAAAATACCTAGAACAAAATAATTTTGAGCTTATCAAAATGTCGTAGATATAAGTTAGTGTATTTAGCATAAATATCGGCACTCTAATTATATTGTACGATCTATTATGTAAATTAATTATCCATTAGTTTACGTCATTAGGAGTTTTAACATTGAATTCGTAGTCATTTGTCAAAGGGATGTCAGAAAAGTACCAAATTTTCAGGTTGCTGTGATATGTTTGAAATAAAACATAGGTAATTGTGATGTAGAGTTTTGTAAAACGCGAGAAGTGATTCGATGGTATGTGTCTATTTTAAAATGTGTTAGCGTCTTAATGTTTTTGAAACAAACTTACGTGGTCGTTCTTACTCTATAGAGTATTAAATACTTGTGTTATACATATACATCACAACATCAAAATAAAAAACACAATTCTCTCAAGCCATGTATTGTTACAATAATATCACAAATAACAAACAGAATTACGCAATGAAGTACAACATATGTGAGAGAAACACCCATGAATTTTAACAATAGGATGATTGTTGTCGTAATCTTATTGTGTAATGTTAAAAATATAAACAGTAGTCGAGGAAATGTCTGTATATGAGCACGTACGTTAGGTCACTTTGACGATATTTTTCTTTTTGTTTTAAGCACGATTTCCACCATTAGGAAATCAATTCAATCTTAACAAGACGACGGTGTAATGTATGTTTTATTATAAGTTTTGTCTTATTTTTCGTCTGGTTGAAATTTTCTAATTAATTGACTCGTATGCCATTATTTATACAGTGAAATATAATTATGTGGATTTTATGGATTTTTTTATTAATGTCTATGTTGATTTGTTAGAAGCCTGTTATGATTAGGAACCCACTTAATATAAAACAACATCAATATTTCTGAACTTCGACTTCAGCTGCTTTTCGTAGTCCGTGTTAATAATTCTAGGGCACTGATAAACAGCAAGAAACTTTAGATTTTTATAATATTCAGAAATTACATCGACAATAACAGGTGAAATGTTCCCTATCCTAGATAAACTCAAACTTTGCAGTTTTACCAAATTTGGACTAGCTAAAGTTCTATGCAAATTAGCCTCTGTAAAATTAACATTATTCCATATCTGTAAATGTTCTATGTACTTCAAATTTGTTAGTTTGATTAAACCCGCGTCAGTGAGATTTTCGCAGCGTATTATTGCCAAATCTTTTAACAACTGACACTGTGACAACATTAATAAACATTCGTCGTTAACAGCATCGCCACCGTAAATGTGCAGAGCGCTTAGAATATCCTTTTTGGTATTGATCAATTTTTGAACATATTCTATGTCAAGGTTTTTGACTTTTTCAATAAATATGTGGCTTAAATGACTACATCGAAGTAAGCTGTCGCGTGTTACAGCAGGCAGGCCAAAATCCGATAAGGCCAAGTAATTTAAATACTTAAACCGATCATAGGGGACCATAACATCTACGTTATTCATCAACACTAAAGAGTTCTTCAGGTTGATTTTCCTTAGATTTGGCCATCTCGTAACGTCGTCTTCAAACTCTTTGGTAATGCGACACATTATAAGTTCTAGTGATATCAGATTATGGCACTCTTGAACTATTGTTTTAATCACAGAATAGCTGTAAACATATTGTATCTTCAAGCAGTGAATACATTCGCTATGCGTTTCTATGATATTTAGGCTTTTCTCGCTCACTTCGCTTTGTCCTGGTTTTCCGGAGTAAACGAGGACTATGTGTCTCCAAAGAGCAGCATCTCGTGCCAGTTTCATCCATCGATTGCACACTTTCTCACACTCGAGTAACGTCTCTAACGGTAGAAACTTAAAAATGTTAATCATTAATTCGTCTGGTAGAATATCAATTTGATTAGGAGTTCCTTCATCTTCAGAAGCCATGGCCAGAATCTAGAAAGTTTTTAAGTTCAATATATTTTATTTCTACAGGTTCACTTCGAAAATGTTAAAATAGGTAATTTGCATGTATTTAATACAGAATTATTAAATCACTTACCTTATGTTTACGTCGCTCAAAAGCAAATAAAACGGTAAGTAGATTTTGCGTCACTTACTAAAATGCAAATCATAGTCATATTTTCGTTTTCTCAATTTGGCTTCATTCTCTATTATTTTGCGTATTTTGATACTTTTGTTCCCTACACGTGTAAACAAAAACGAGGAGAGGGGATATACCAGCTGATACTAAATAACAAAAGGCGGTTAATGTCATATTTGTTCGTCTTTCGTTTTAACAAAATTACAAGGTACAAACAAAGCTGTCGTTTAAAGTAATACAAATGAAGTAAATTTAATTTACTTGTAGTAGTATACACTATACTGTGCAGTAGATAACACTATCAAACGGTATTTAAGAGATATTGATTACTTTAATCAAAACATACATGACAGATTTCGAGATACACCACACCATTTGGTAGCATTCGGAGTTTCGGATACATAAATAGAATTCATTATAGATAGCACTACAGCGTGAAGTTTTCTTTTAACGGTTTTTAAGTTGGCACTACTGTCATGCATAGACTAAAGACAACACGCAGCCAGGGTCGATAAATCCCTTGTACTAAGTCAAATAAAAACCTACATTATTTATATTATGAAATCCACGGTTACAAACTAGCAGTCTTATTCATAAAAAGTTAAAATAGGTTTATTAGCTTGCTATAATGAGAATCCCGAAAAGCATTATTCATAAACGTTCAATATCGCTAAAAAGCTTTTTAAGTATTCAATAGCGGCTTTGTAACTTATAACAGGGTCGACCCGTCTATAAACCTTTAATAAACAGAAATATGGCCGACAAATGTATACAACAGCTGTTTTCGCGTCCGAACCGTCTAATGGTTAGTTGGTTAAAGTTAAGTGTTATTTGCAAGGAGCTGGGAAGTAGATATTAAAAAAATCGTGTAATCGTGTTTTCACCAAATCCATCAATAAATTATATGGAAATAAAATAGGCCATCAATTTATCAACGAAAATAAATGTAAATAAACACTTGTGTACCTTAACGAAAATTGTTGAATTAACCATAACTTCCTCCAGCCAATTTTCGCTTCTTTGCCTTTTCTTTATATTTTTTTGGTTTTCCATTAATTATTGTAGTACTCACAAGAAAAAATACAAAGAAATCCAATTTTCTTCAAAACATAAACACGTGAACGAAACACAAGAAAGCTTCCAAATGTCACAAGAGACGTTGTCAAACTTTTTTTTTGCGTTTTTTGGCCATTTAATCTATGGATTCATCAGAACGACAACTTAATCACGTTAAAACGTGTTATAACGTGCTATAACGACATCTTTACTACGACGGGTTTATGGAACGTTTATGAATAGACAATTTTATAAAAGGTTTATTAGTTCTAATGAGCATTTTAACTAATGAGTGTTTAAAACCTATTATAAGGGATTTTTATGAATAAGACTGTAGGTATATAAATGTAGACCGAGCAATTAAAAATGTATACAGTTACCTAAAAGAAAACAAATTATTTTTAAAAGAAAAAGATGTACAAATATTATTGAATACGTGTTTTATGTGAGAGAGCTCCATATTTTGTAATTCCCCTATTATTCATCTCATATTTAATGCAACAATGTAGATGATAATATTTAATTAGGTTGTTATGAAATGTTTCTATACCTTTGTAATTCTTGAAACTCACAGTTTCGATTTGATTCCGGCTTGTTTCCAACTTCGTAGTGATGTGATGTTTGCGATAACCGTATCGTAAGGGGTTAGTGCGAGCGAGACCGAATATCCGCAGCGCTATTTGGGGCCTTTTTCCTTTTTGCCGTACTCAACTTTGCTCAGTGAGTCGGATTCCGTCGGGGCGGGTCGTCACTACAGTCTATTATAGCACTATATACATTTGTGTATATCACATTTAGTGTAGAGTAGGGCGACCCGATTATTAACCCGACTGTACTTAATTAAACATTCACAATGCTTCACCTGAAGAATATCGCTAAGTCGGTTGTTCCGCCTCTTAAAAACAGCATCCAGAATGAGGCAGCAAGTAACATGCTTAAGCTTGCTCCTGCTGCTGTTAATGTATGCTGCCGAACCTATGCGAGCCATGAAATCCCAGACAGGCTTAAAGAAATACCGACCAGCGCAAACCCGAGATTCTTCGACATGGTGGAGTACTTCTTTCACAGAGCCTGCCAAGTGATCGAAGACAAACTGGTAGAAGACATGAAATCAAGAGTTACCATTGAAGAGAAGAAAAAGAAGGTAGCCGGCATCCTGAACATGATGCAGCCATGTGATCACATTATTGAAATTCAATTCCCACTGAGGCGTGACTCTGGCGATTACGAAATGATCCTTGGCTACAGAGCTCAACATTCATCCCACAGGACCCCAACCAAAGGAGGTAAGTGCCAAATCTTTAGAGTTCGTGTAACTTTGCTTACATCATCCATGTAGTAGTTATTGTTAATAGTATGTTTTATTTATAGATCGAAAGACACGTGATTTACCCATACGTAACGATAAATTCGCTAAAATACGTAAATTAGAAACATAAATGCTTAATTTATAGAAAATATTTTAACTTATTGTGACTTTTTACAGTAGGTAGCCATTTTACACTTCAGATTTACAAGCAGTAGGACATAAAAAATGGTTCTAACTTGGAGAAGAAGTATATAACCTGTTTTGTTCGTCACATGTTCACTTTAACCAAGCTGAATCAAATGCCATTCACCTTGATTCCGTGATTTGATTCGGACTATCTAGCCGCATATAACCTAAAAATAATTTGGTACTTTCCTATTATTACTTCGGAGCTAGCGACGAACGTTCCGTTACGTTTTCAACAACACCTTTAGGGCCAAGGCGGGCTTGCTTTCGTTTGTAAATAGTTTTAAATGAACTGCGAAGAGCTTGCCTATGGTAAAGAGAAAATTTATTCGACCTAAGTACAGCTATAAATCTTATACCAAACCATCAAAATGGAGGCTCTATCCGCCTATATGTCGTAAATCTTGTGTAAATTTGCGCATAAAATGTCTGGTGTACTTATTGATCATTTACTACACAGGTATACACAAACTATTTCCGTTACATAATATGAATAAGCAACTTAAAGCAAAAGGAATGCCTAGAGTAAAAACGTCATAGCAATTATCACCTTTGTCACGGCAGATCACAAATTGATGATTGAAAACAAAATTTTAATTTGGAATTTATTTATTATAAAACTTTAAAGCTTTGTATTTATTGATCCGAATCGAATGGAATTAAATATTTGATGACTTGGCCCAGGAGAATTGATGTTTCCTGCTCCCCAATAAGTAAAATCGATACAAAATGGTGAGTTTTCCTTATCCATCTTATTTATGTCGATGTAACTAACTTTTTATACCAATTTTACTATAATAAAAAATCAAAAAATGTTGTTTCAATTGTTTCCAAACAACTTGATACCCATTTATTTATTTTCAGTGCGCTTAGGTACCGTTAGACCGATATAAGTGTCTAAAATCTTGTAAATAAAAAATAGTTACTACGAGTTAGGAACAAATAACAAGCAGAATAACTGTCAAAACAGAACAAAATTGTTTTCAACAGAAAAAACTCTACCGCACAATTCTCACCTTACGAAAACAGCTGTTCGTAAGATAATCATGAGTATCCCGTTTTGAAGGGTCTGCTTTTGTTTGGTAAATACCAACAAAAACCGAACAGGTAAGGTGCCAAAGAAGAATAATACGTTACGCTTTGCACCGAATCCTCAAGATAGGGAACAAGACAGGAAGCAAACTGTTTTGTAATACAGACTCAATAATCTAAAGCGAAATGTTTTCATTTCACTTTTAAAACCCAGTATTGGATACCTACTAATTACTTTACCCTACTGGAAATGTATCTTTCAAACCCTCGATTCAAAGACAGCTTCCAGTAATTATTGGAAAAAACGGCAAAGTACGAATTTTGCCGTGATCTTTGGGGATGTAGGAAAGAAATTATAAATTACCACAGGCCAGCCTCTATTTATACCAATCTATTTCTCGATGTAGAACTACGCTGGTCACATCAAACTTTGTCAGAATATAATAACATTTTAACCATGGTATTATGGTAGGTTGCAGGCCAACAGTAGGTAATGTAGTCTATAAAAGCATTCCTTCCTAGTCCCCGACAAAAGAAATCGCAGTATTCTCGAACCGCACTCGTCCGGGCACCGTCTACCTCATGGCGAAAAAGACCATGAAGATTTCGACCTGCAAAAATAAATCATAAATTTAGGAACAAGAATTATCTAGAGTTTATTTTTAAGCTGTGTTTTCATATGAATAATTGGCAGAGCTAATTAGAGTTTAATAATGCTGTTGTTATAACAGACGCTTAAGATTTGACTAGAATATTCCCCTGGAACTGAGTGTTTCTTTTTAGCTAAATTATGTATGTTGAAAACCATTTTTTGTCTTTGCGATTCTTGGCATTAGTAACTATCATAAGTACCTACGACCAAAAATCGCACCATCACATACTTTGGTCTTAGAATTACTTATTTCCCCTGTAACAAAGCACTCGTGTTCATTTACTACTCATACAAGCTATTCAGAGTTAATTGCTACTCAATCAAAAGGTACGATCTTAAACTCACATTAGCACCTGAAAACAAGCATGAAGTATGAACTATTCATGATCTTTATTGCTTTTCTGCAATGTTTTTACCCTAAGATGTAAGATCCGATGCATGATAACTGCATTAAAAAACGATTCCATTCAAAAGTGTATTGAAAAAAGGGTTCAGATTAACAAAGAGGTTTTTTTATGCACGGAAGTTATTAAAAATTACATTTTACTTCATAAAACCCATAAAAAGTAGAGCTACCAAATATACAAGTGCGATAAAAGGAATACAAGATAAAAAAAAGTATTCATCGACAACCTCGGGGTGTAGGTTCAAGAGTTTGTCGATGACGATGATTATGTACTCCCCATGTACTCCCTTTGAAGACTACTGAACTTGGCAGTTAGTAACAAAGCTCCGGAAAAAAAGCGATGAATTTAAAAAAAACGTCACCCTTATCAATATTGCCTCTTGCCATATCGTCCCCTTATTGGTAAAACCGATTATCTACACTTTTTTTCAAAAATGAGTTATTTACACCAAGCTACTCAACTTTTTGAGCTCTATCTACAGATAAAACCGATTTTTCGATACGATGCTTAGTGTCCGAGATAGATACGCAAAAAAACAATTATAATATAAGCTTTTAGGTAACATCTGCATTCAATAACAGCTAAAGTCTTATACCTGTACGATTCTTTTGAAGACTTGCAATCAAAAACACATTCAGTTTTATATTTTATTTTAGTTGCAATTTGCTTACACTCTGAACATACTGTAGCATTGTACTAATACAAATTAAAATACTTTAAATGGTTCTGGTTTTGCTGAATTATTGGAAAGTACTTAGATCTTACACATTAAAAACAAACTAAGTAGTTCTACTTGCTTTTAACAGAACACAATCCTTCGCACTTGTGCAGATTTTAATTCAATTAAAAGAGATTAAGCAGCTTTATTTGTTTTTTACAACATCAGAGATCGTATCGTTTAGATTTAAATACAAGTAAAAGCAACTATGCTCAAATATTTGTTTTTCACCGAAGCGTATGGTGATATTTCTACATAAATATTTTCAGCTAAAACCAACTATCGACGCTTGATCTTTTGTTTCACTCGCACTCCGCGCGCACATCTCGAATTCTCGACTTAGTCGTGCGCCGGCCGGCAGCCGGTTGTAGGTAGTGTTTTGTTTCTCAAGTTTATTTCTTTTTATCGTAATTTACGTAAGTGTTTGTGGTGATAAAGTTTGAATATGAGTGCTAAGGAAGTTGGAAAGTCATTGGATCCGGGAGGAAATGCTTTTCAAGAAGGTAATTGTTTGTGTTAAACAGTTTTGAGGTTATATTTACCGGTATTTTGCAAATAATATTTCATTTTTCATAAAAAAATTGGTACGAGGAATTATTTAAAGACTTGTTTCATAATCATGAATACGCATTGGCCTATTTAGCGATATTTTAATGTGATTGTCGTTTATTGTAGAAATAGAAGGCGCTTGGATGAATGATGCGCCAGAAGAAGATTTGTTCATATCTCAGGCATACGATTTATATATGACTCAGTCTGAGCAAAAGGTTGTAGATGACAATGCTTCAGCGTTGAAAAAAGGTAAAAGAATTTAATAACAAAAGTGCTTAGAACTTAAACAATCAGGTAGGTATACCTACTTTGTGATACACCTACCTAATCGCTGTGTTTGCAATTTCGGCCACATGGACTTTTTGTAGGTAATTAGTTAGGTATTAGTTATTCCTGTAATGACTATAATATATTATATTCTTAAAATTATTAGGGTACACTATGTAACTGAAGGTAGAGGTACTAGCTTCTGTCTGCAACTTTGTTTGTGCAGGATTAGTACTTCGCGTAGTATTATAAATTATAGCCTATGTCACCTATGTTTTAATCCAATGTACGAGCTACATTATTGATAATTTTCATTAAATTTATTATTATTAGGTACATAATAATAATTATTTATGTACTTTTTTATTTATATCAAACATTCCTCTGCTGGACGCAGGTATTCATTATTTTTCTACCACTTTGGTCTAGTACAAACTGGAACCACAACCAACCAACTGGTACGTACCTAACATTTTATATGTTTTCAGGAAATGATTCACCATCACAAGTTTCAAATAACAAAGAAAAGAGCGTAGAATCTGACATGGAATCACTATTCGGTGGCGATTTTTCTGATGACGATCCTACATACCAGCCTCCTGGTATTATTCAAATGCCCCCTGAAGCGGATTCGGATGATTCGGAATTAATAACTCTAGAAGAACTCTTAAATCCAGATGCTGTTCATGCTGCTGAAGAAAGAAAAAAAATTAGCCGTCGCAAAGCTATAGCTCGGTTGTTTGGTAATAAGCAAAAACCTCCCAAAGATTACAATAATAATGAGTCTTTATTAGTAGCACAATCAATAACTGTCGAGCTTTTTCAACGTTGTTGGAAGGTCTTAAAACCACGAGCTCGTTGGCACCAAAGAAACCCTGAAACCTGGAAAGTTAATGTGGTCAAAAGACAGCGAGCGGAAGGCTTGCCATATGTTACAAAAAAGAAATTTAGAAGCTCGAAAAATCCTAAGCCTGTTGATTGTTCTAAATGCAAATTTGAGTGCAATGATAAAGTTACAGATGAAGAGCGCCAAATAATATGCAGAAAATATTGGAGTCTAGACTTTGCCCCAAAAAAGTCATTTATTTTGGCTCACGTAAGGGTTAAGTCAGTAAAGAGACTTCTTGTAAGTAGGAAAAGAACAACACGACGCTCTTATGCTAAGCAATGCTTTTTTACAATAGAAGGGAACGAAATATATGTTTGCCAAAAGTTTTTCTGCCAAACATTATGCATTGCTCCGTGTGTCGTAGCTGATGCTATAAAGCACCGTGATAACTTAGGACTTTTTACCAAGCAAGAAGACCCTCGCGGACGTCATGAGCCTCCGAATAAAACTGCACCTGAAAAAATTGAATTAATAAAAAAACATATTGCATCTTTCCCTACTATGGAAAGCCATTACATACGGAAGAAATCAAAACGCAAGTATTTAGACAGAAACCTTACATTAGGCAAATTGTATTCTTTGTACGTCAAAAAATGCGAAGACGAAAATATGGAACCTGTGTCGGAGATGACATATCGTAGAATTTTTTCTACAGAATTTAATTTGGGATTTTTCATGCCGAAAAAAGACCAATGTCTCTTGTGCACTAGGTACAATCGCGCTAATCCAGAAGAACAAAATAAAATACAAGAAGAATATCAGTCACACATTGATAGGAAGCAAAAATGTAATCAAGAAAAAGATAAAGATAAAAAGAGAGCTGAAGAAGAAACAAATTTTCTGTCAGCTACTTTTGATTTGCAGGCAATTCTACAATTGCCATGCACTGATGTTGGTCTCCTTTACTATACAAGAAAATTAACTTTATACAATTTAACGCTGTACGAAAGTGCGCCTCCTAACGAAGCTTATTGTTTTGTATGGTCTGAGACAAATGGTAAAAAGGGAAGTTCAGAAATCGGAACTATTTTGTGTCACTATTTAATGAAATCTGTACCAGAGGAAGTCACGGAAGTCAGTTTATTCTCTGACACATGTGGAGGACAAAACAGGAATCAATATGTGGCTGCTATCCTATTGTGGGTAATTCAAAACAGCAACCATTTAAAAATCATAGAACACAAGTTCTTGGAGTCAGGTCACAGTTACATGGAAGCTGACTCAATGCACAGTGCGATTGAGTCTGCCAAGAAAAATGTTGATCTGTTTTGTATGACTGACTGGATAAACATTTTCAAACGTGCTAGATCAAAAAAAAAATACAAGAAAGACACAAAGACTATAATAAAAAATTGTTATCAAGTCAAGGAATTTAAATACAATGAGTTTAAAGACTTGAAAAAATTGGCTAATACAATAATTTTGAATAGAACCAAAAACACAGATGGACAGCAAGTAAAATGGTTAAAAATAAAACGCATGAAGTACATAAAAGGAGACAAAAAAATATACTATAACTATAACATGTCAAATTCATTTATGGCAATTGATGTAACTGTTACAGACACACAAAATAAGATTAATATAAATTCACCATCGACATCTTCAGCACATGGACACCACAGCTATGCAACAAGAAACAAAGCAAAACAGTTGGCAGTAGAACAGGTAATTGATCTACCAACTACCTCTGAACTCCAGTTCCCACCGCTAGAACAATTGTATGATGGACCTCTTCCAATAACCGAAGCTAAGAAAAAAGATCTGATTAATCTATGTGAGAAGGGGGTTATACCAGAAGAGTACCATGGATGGTACAGAAGTTTCCTTACAGATAGGGATCGCATTGAACGCGTCCCTGATGTGGCCGCCTCTGAAGAGTCACAATCTGAGTCTTCTGTGGACTCATCAGCTGATGAATGAAAGATACAGTCATTATTAATTTAGTTTTTCTATCTAAGTATACTAAACAATTTGTGAAAATATGAATTACATTCATGGTTTTACAAATTAAGTACTTAGATAGAAAATCTAAATTAATTCATTTTTTCAGAAATTGTTTTCTTAGACTTAGTTTAGATAAAAATAAAAAGTACTAATAAAGTTGATTATTTCCCAATATATAATTCTTATTATTTTCCTACTTTATTCAGTTTTTACTTTCATGTAAGTAGGTAATGATTTTTTGGTATTTTTGTAATTATAAAAATAGACCAAGCTTGCTGTAGTTCGTTGTATGAACATGTTGCAGATAGTCTACCACAATTCTTAATTTTACTCGAGCAAAACCAATTATCATTTTTTAAATTTCAATTTAGTAGAATGTTTCAGAGTGTTATTTTGACAGTTGTTTTTGGTACCTTATTACTTTCTTCGAAAGGTCACGGTGAAGCTATAAGATAAGCTCCAAGTGATTTAATTAATGATATATATGCTTATGTCGTTATTCAGGAAAAACCAACTAAATGACCTCCCTGAAGATAGTTTTTGGCATTTTTTCAAGCATTATCAATGAAGTACTTCTATTTTTATGATTTACAAACATACTTTATTATTTTTTTCATTATAATTACATGATTGCAGGTAAGATATATGTAATTTAGTTACATAATTATTCTGTCAAACTTTTAAATCATTATTACCACAAGTTTAGTTTTCGGTAGATAATCGGTTTTACCAATAAAGGGACGATATGTAAATAAGTACTTCGTGAGATAAGATACCTCCTTGACAAAACAAGATAACATTTTGAGGTTTAAGCAGGTTGGCAACTGGGGGCGTGGTCGTGACGTATTGTCACGTCAGACCATATTGCGTAACTTCTAAAATTAAACGAGTAACAAGTGTTATTTACACATCATCGGCGACACCTACTAATTCTCGAGGCGTATACGCATTTACAAAAATTAGAATGGTACACAGTCTCCTGCTAATACGAGACAAGTCACGAGTCACTTGTTATTATGTACCTACCTATTCAAGATATTATTAACATAATTTTCAGCAGGGACGACTGAATGTTTAGGAATAACAAATATGGACACCTTTCGTTACCTACCTACTACAAAATTTATGAGCTTAACTTCCGTCTCTCAGGTTTCTACAAGGGCTCTAGTAACTAAATTATTTATCATGCTGGGATGATTGTAAGCTCGTGATCAATTCCAGGGACAGTTAGGATTAAATAAAATTAGGCGCATCCTTATAGAGCACCGATTGATATAGAGCATTTTCTATGTCCAGCAGTCGACAATGGTCTTGCATTGACTGAGTTAATACATCTCCTTGTTCCTTGTATGTGTGTCTAGAACTATCACATACCTTCCACTAAGTCGATTTTATTCTATAAAGTTTCACTGTTGGCCCTTTGTTTTACCTTTTATCGGGAAAGCTTGATCTTACCCATACATAAAACAACTACTAATTTAATCTGAAAGTATAGTTAACATACACTTGTATCCATAAAATGAAGTTCGATACTTTCAATCCAAACAATCAAAAGCAACAAGAACTACAAAAACACTGTCGGCGACTTAGAGCAAGCTGAGCTATTTCCTGATGTATAAATGTAGACTCTTTCCATTCGATCTCTAGTTCCACCAATTCTTCGCAATAAAGAAGACCAAGTACACTTGGGTAATTCGGTTTAATACTAAGTACCTACTTCATTATTAATATTAGCACATTAGGGCAATATACACTTATCGTATCTAGCTCATACAAAGATATTGATCATTAATCGAAAGATTACTTAAATAATCTTAACTTTTAATTCTTACTTATTGATTTATAAGATAATTGATTACGTAATAAACTCACGTAGTACGTTTGGAACAGTTCCAGTTTCATTTTTTTAAAGTAAATTTACGTTTGTCGTCAACACGGTAAAATAATTGTGAAGACTTTCAAAGACATAGGCTCGTTTCATTTCAGTAGCTGGTTTATTTATAAAACAAGAACATATGCCGAGAAAAAATTTCGTTGAATGATAAATATATATTTGTTTGTAAAGGTATCTAGTTGACAGGGTTTAATTATATTTTTAAGATAGATGCCTCCTTGAAAACGATGAAACATCTACATTCGTTCTTATTCAGATATTACATAACTACTTAATATTAGCGTTTTTTACGAGTGCATTTATTATAGGTCTCAACTGAAAGGTGTTACGGTCTACATGGCTACAAAATTAATTTCGCTCAATTATGTAGCCCAAAAATTTAAAATGTTATTGTTCCCGCTGTATTCAGTCTTTACGCTATGAATTGGTCTAATTACCACCTGGTAACAAATTGTATTTCATCATACAAATATCAAGATTACATTTATCACAATATTTGTTTTCGCATCACCTCATCGAAGGTAAAAACGATTTTATCTAACTAGTGACATGAAACATACCTACATAACATTTTGATGGATCTCATAAATTATTATTTTGCCATACCTACTCTCAGACTAAGTTATCAATACATTTTTTACTGATTTTCATATTATATATTTTAAGAAAGATTAATACCTAAAATACTTTATCTGTGAACTTAAAATAACAAGCACAATGTTGTTTTTAACGATGATACCTACCGATGTTTGCATAAAATTTACACCGGCCATGCTGAAATCAATTTGATAATTGCTGTTACTTTTTTGCACAATTAAAATACTCAGAATAGGTTTTAACAACAGGTTTAAATTAAAGAACCCAAAATACTTATGGGGACGTGTAACAAGCGCAAACCCTTACGCTGCTGTTGTTCGATTGCATAAGAATAGACATGCAAATCGTCGACTGCGAAGTTTCCGCTGTTTGTCACATATTTAGATATAAGTAAAATCCAGCATATACTTAGTACTTTTTGGAGACCCACGGGCATGTCTGAAAAAGGTCTTACCTTCTTGGACTGCATTTTACAAGATGGAGAAAGTCTGCGGGGGACTTTCTCTATTCATTGTCTATCTTACGTGTGACGTGTGCCAGTTAAAATAGCGTTGTTGTCTCCCTCTATTGCAACGGCTGCTTGATGACAAAACATACAAATTGTTAACAGTCCATAATTATTTAAGGATTCAACGGTTTACTCACGCGCATTCTCGGGATCGCCCGACTAGTTTCAGACTCAATAGGAGACCTACTAGTGTTGACAGTCCAGTCTGCTTTTCTATTTCTATGAAACTGACAACCATAATTAACTAAATTTTTATGGTTCACAGGTATCAGATTCTCAACCGATGTGTCCAGGGACGAAGTCAAGGCTCTGTCTGCCCTGATGACATTCAAGTGCGCGTGCGTCGATGTGCCATTCGGTGGTGCTAAGGCCGGAATCAAGATCAATCCCAAGGAATACTCCGAACATGAGCTGGAAAAGATTACTCGCCGATTCACTCTTGAGCTCGCCAAGAAGGGTTTCATTGGTAAGTGAAATATTTTTAGCCCATTTTCTAAGAGGGTAGTGTTAGTTTAAAACGTCAACATTAGTATGTAACATTTAACTCAACCAATGGTTAAATATCCTAATGGTTTCAAACTAGAGTAGAACATGGTAATTCATAAATTTTATTCTAAAAACTGGTTAAATAATTAACTCTCCGACTTTGATAGACAAACAAAACGCGTTTTACAGAAATTTAAAACCATTAGTATTAGCATATTTAACCATTGGTTGAGTTAACTAGGGATAAAAAAACTGGGCCTTTGTGAATAGGGCTCCAGCGACTGTAAACAGTAAAAAGAAGACCTCTTCTAGTTCATGACCTTAAACAAACATTTCTATTAATAAACAATTTATTATCATCACGTAAATATGAGTACAATATCATTATTATTTCATTACCATTTTAGGAGAGGTCTGTAATATCTGATCCGTTAAAAGGTTAATTATATAGATAGCGTAAAGTTATCTAAATAAATAGCCACCAGATTTATGATAACATCGAGTGTGACTATCATTGTCCATTAAAACAGTTTTATTAAAATCGTAAATGACACGTTATACCTAGATTACAAAAAAGCAGGAAGGCATGTAATGGAATTACCGCAGCATTATTTATGGACCAGAGTATTACTTAGTCAGCAAATTTTACCTTTTAAAAAGCTAATGCGTAACATTTTATTATTATTTACGCATAACAAAATGTTTAGACACTTCTAATACACTTTATACAAATGAACTGACGTAAATATCATAATATTTACTTGTTTCCCTCAAAGTGTTTATTTTGTAGTTACATGTATTTATTCATATCATGTCAATTGTAACTTCTCGTTTTGACCTTGTTTGGTTTAGTTCAACGACAGACAACTGACCACTTACCTAGGTCGTTAACCTGCGCTAGCAAATTACGCTTGCGTGACTAACGACCAAAGACAAGGACGGCGATGACATAGACTAAATGCTGATTTTTGTGGCCCCATGAGTTCACTTATAAGAGATTTACTTATAATTATTATGGCAATTTGGCTTACGGTACACATTTTGGGCAACTTTGTCGGAAAATGGTCACAATAATTAATTGGCTTCATCAAGACAAAGTTACACCTTCCTGTTACGTATGTGGGTTGTGAAAAATTCAATACAATGCTTGATTACGTTACAATGGCAGTACAGAAAAAAAAGACTTCATGTGTAGATGCATCAGTACTTAAATAGGTACATAAAACTTGCTTAACTATATCGTATATCACACATTCTCGCAGACGTTTCTAAAACACCATAAAATAGAATCTTAACGCAACAACAAAGTATTCATTTCCAGGTTTTATTTACCATTGTGTCATTACTGGTTATCAGATAGATTGAATTGAACGTTAGTATGAATCTGATAAGTTCGTAATCCATTCCTTCGTGCGAAATTTCATAGCAACCGATAAACAACGTGCTGGCGATAAAAACTGTGTTAAATAAAAATCCAATCTAATTACAGATAATGAAATCGAAAATGTATGTCAGAAGTGTTAACTATTTTTGTATATAATTTATTTTAATGAGTATCTACAATAGATATGAGAAAGAAGTTATTTGTATTACTTGCGAAGGTTTTCCTTACCATAGTTTTTCATTAAACGGATATCTTTATTCACTTCAACTGGCCTAAGGCCTGTAGATTGCCGCTGTAGACATTTTGTAGAGACATTTAAAGTAACATGAACAACAAATAATTATGCTAAATAATTCATTCTCACCATGCCACACATTTTCGAGCAGTAAGCTCCTTGTGAACTCCTAATGTAGTCAGGTGCCTGGTATTATTATTTTCGCGGCTACGTGCAAAAAGACGACATTGTTCCTGTATCTCAAATTGTCTAAATACATTCTTAACGATATGTTTCTCTTGTCCAGGGCCCGGTGTGGACGTGCCAGCCCCTGACATGGGTACCGGAGAGCGCGAGATGTCGTGGATCGCTGACACTTACGCCAAGACTGTCGGTTACAAGGACATCAATGCCCACGCTTGCGTCACTGGAAAGCCCATCAACCAGGTACGGAGAACTCACCTAAAATACATGCAAACTCTTATAATAGTGGTCTTTCAGTATTACCATTATTATTTACGTGCAACTGACACGGCATGGGCCAGTTCTCATGCCGTTGTCAGTTTGAAGGAGGTGCCAGTGATCTACGAATCATGATATCAATTCCTGTGTATCCTCCAGTAAAGAGATAACGTGATTCGAAAATGCAAGGTATTTGTTGTACAAAACGATTTTGACGTATAGTTTCTTTAACAGGGAGGTATCCACGGTAGAGTATCTGCCACCGGCAGGGGAGTGTTCCACGGCCTGGAGAACTTCATCAACGAGGCCAACTACATGAGCATGATCGGTAAGCTAACAACAATATTAATATTCATGAGCACGTAATATACCGTTAAGTACTGACAACAAATTAGCAATGGGAAGTGGTAGTTGCGTCACTTAGATCATGTGATCCATTTATGTACCTGTCTTGATGTAATTGCTGTGACGCGAGGAATCTACTGATAGAACGTCTAACATCTTTTAACTGATACGGTTTAAAAAAGAAACTCGTTCTTCAAACTTCATATTGATCTTTTTTATTCCTTCGATTCTTATAACAGATGTCTATGCTGTAGACCTAGCTGAATTTCACCCGATTTAAAGAAGGGCCATCCTCTATCGTTTTTAAAAATTTGTCTTTCTCATTCTTTGAAAGCTTAAAAAAATGAATTTGCTCATTTCAGTATCACTGAAATGTCATCTCTAAAACTTTTTAAACACTGATAATTTAGACAAACTATTTACAATGAAATTCCTCTAAGATAATTGCTATCAAAGCGTAGGTATAATAAACCTGCTATTAGGTAACATAATTATTTGATCTCATCATGTAATGATGATATTATTCTGGCTAATAACATGTATTCTCAAGTTCAGGGCCATTGGAGGTATTTTTACAACCGACTAAGTATAATTGAAGAGAGACTTGAGCCCGCGCTATTGTTAGGCCGGTATGGTCGTGATTGTGTTGGTGATCGTTTTAGTTTCTTTTTACATTAAAAAAGCCGTAGTTTGACGTTTCCGGTAAAATTGACTGTATGTAATTATTCTATATGCCGATTTCGAATAAAAAGTTCTAAAAACACAATTCTTATTGGAATAAACATATATAATGGCGGATGGCTTACGGCGGGTTATAGTCAATGAAACGCACTGCTGAATACGGTGACACAATTTAATATATGTTAGGGCACATACAGATATTAGGGTACACAGGTAACACGGGTGAGTAGATATAAAGTTACAATTAGGTATACGGGTGGCGCGGGAAGTTACATGCGCGCGCGCCTGGCCGACTCGACCGCTACTTTTCTACTGGCTGTGGCTGCCGTGCGCGGGCGGAGCGCGGTCGCGGGGGAGACGCTTAACCTTGTCGCGACGTCGTACTCGTACGAGCGATACAACCTCGTTACGGGGCGCGGTTATGCAATGCTACACACTCCCCCTCTAGTTCGAACATAGCGCCCTCGCGTTCGGGCTAGCAATCATATCTACGGGGCCTACCACGTCTGCGCTTCTCTCTTACCGGGGTCTCAACAACACCAATGAACGGGGTCAAATGAGAAACGTGATAACGTCTAATATGCTCACCTCTAGTGACTCCTTCTATCTGGTAAGTTGTGGGGCTCACTACTTCGCGGGTGCGGTATGGGCCATCCCTCCGAGGTATAAATTTCGCAGACTGGCCAGGGCCTTCATTATTCCCTTGCATCTTTAATAAAAAGAGATCACCTCTGTACAGAACACCATCAGATGTCAGATAACCTTTCTCTGACCAACTCCTCCCCCTGAAGGGATCGTCGGTCGTCTCCATATCTTCGACGTTACTCTTCAGGTCAGGGTCTATTAGTTGGTTAGTGCGTCATCTTCAGGCAACCTGTGTGGTATATCTACTGTGACTAAGCTTACCTCGGCCTTTTCTATGAAATCGGCTTGTAGCAGTTTCTCAAGCTCACCGTCTAACAGCCGTTTCTTACCCTGCGACATTCTATAAGGTGGTGAAGCGGTAGGTTCCTGCTTCTCGTCAACCCGAATGCGATGTGTAGCGTAGGTAGTAGGGGAGCCCGCAGTGGCGAAGCGCTCAGCTCTACTAGTAACGAGCTGGTTGAGTTGCGTTCTCTGGGCCTGTGACAGCTTCGTTCCTTCATCCTCTCTCAGCGCCAGTCTGGTTGTGTTCGCCTGCATCAACTCTGCGTCGCTGGTGGATTCAAGGCTGTAGGACTGCACAAAAATAAACTTTTGCCCAGGAGAGTCACAATAGTACCAACAGTTATGTTTGAGATCCATAAGTATACCTGCTCTAGTGATGAAATCGTGGCCTAGAAGCGTCTTATTATTAGCTTCTGGTATCACTAGGAAAGTGGTGGGGATAACGCGTTCCTGAACTTTAATTTTCGTACGACACGATAACAATTCACGTACCTGCTGCGTGCCATCTGCGAGAACCATATTGCGGCGCGTTGTCGTGAAAGTGTTGCCACTGGCCAGTAGGATTTTGTACAATCCAGGGCTGGCAAGATTTTCCGTAGCACCTGTATCTAGCACTGCTACACCTACCAAAGATGCAACCTTTATCTTTATGGTGGGGTGCGTCAGGTTGGACTCGTGGGTAACAGCACTTAGGAAACTCACCTTGTCGGCGGAGGTAGGGGTTGAACTTCTACATGTCGGACACTTCGACCGAATTACCCCTTGGCGGCCGCAACCGTAACACGACAACGGTACGTTACCAAGCTTATCAACCACCTGGTCATTAGATTTTAGTTTATTTCTACAGTCATCTACCAAATGACCAAACCGTTTACAGAAAGCGCAGCGCGGTCTAACCCGTTTCATATTCGTATTAGTATCTAATATGCTCGAACTAGAATCGGACGTTGCATGCGAAGGGTTATTTTGCACAACCATTGCAATCGGAGGGTTAATGTTTACGTTTCGAGACTTTTCGCAATTCGTACTGAAATTGTTGTAATTATCACTCTTACAAGATGAACTTAATGATTTAGATTGACTTACTTCGTTAAGCGTCTCCTCCACATACCTTGCTCGCTCGAGTAGACAGTCGACACTACTTATACTATCGCGTGACACTCTTTTGCGGATTTTACGATTTAAAAGGCTGTATACAATATCAACTTGCATTACTTCGGGGATGCTATACGGAATACGTGATATATTAGCGCGCACTCGCGATATATACGAATCGGAACTGTCACTATCACTTTGTTCTTGTGCGAAGATTTCTCGAAGAATCCGGTGGGCGGGGCGCGGGGCGCCGTACATAAAACGTAGGCGGCGTATCGCTTCTTCCCAGGTCTCCACGGTAGATTTGATGCCTTGCCACCACACCGCGGCTTCTCCAGTCAGCAGCATAGATAAACCTCGAAGAGCGTGTTCATCGGACACGCTTGCGCACTCTTTGTAAACGAGCACGCTCTCGATGAACGCTTCTAGGGCTTCGGCACCGCGTGCGGCTCCGTCGAAACGGGCCGTGCATCGCGTGAAGTTGCTGTGCGGGTTTGCCACTCCGGTGCGTGCGGCGGCGGTAGGAGGATGAGTCGGTCCCGTAGGTATGCCGCTCGGTGACGCCGGCATCGGCGGCGTCGGCGTCATGACGCTACGCATGACGTTGGTCAAAACTCGCGTGAGTTGTTCCTCGGACATGGATATCTTGTTACCACATTCCACTGTAGGTATTGGTGTCACCGTGGTGCTCGCACTGGCGCGGTTCGCCACCGCGTGGTTCTCGTCGTCACTACTGGAAACATCGTGGTTTTCATTGTCCTTGGACGCGTGCCGGCGTGTTTTTGGCGGCATTTTCTCGTCGAAAACTCTCGGCGTCAATCCAAAGCGACACGAAACGATGGTACTGTCCAGTTATGGAGAACACAGTCGCGTGGATTTCGTTCGCACTCGCGTCGGCTATGTAGGTATGAGCCGTACGGAGCACGTGCCACGAGTTGGGCGCAATTTATAATGGCGGATGGCTTACGGCGGGTTATAGTCAATGAAACGCACTGCTGAATACGGTGACACAATATAATATATGTTAGGGCACATACAGATATTAGGGTACACAGGTAACACGGGTGAGTAGATATAAAGTTACAATTAGGTATACGGGTGGCGCGGGAAGTTACATGCGCGCGCGCCTGGCCGACTCGACCGCTACTTTTCTACTGGCTGTGGCTGCCGTGCGCGGGCGGAGCGCGGTCGCGGGGGAGACGCTTAACCTTGTCGCGACGTCGTACTCGTACGAGCGATACAACCTCGTTACGGGGCGCGGTTATGCAATGCTACACATATTTTTATTACATTTATAATTGAACATTAATTATTTTATAGTGAATACTTTTATTACTGTAGATAATTGTTTTCCCGGACGTCATGATGAACACAAGATCTCATGAAGTGGCTATAATGAATTCAGTGCTATTTCAAACTTTTTGAAATTGTCATCACTAGATTTAAAGATGCTTTATTTATCTATACAATTACTACTATTATTTATTACAATAGTCGTGTTCATTTAATAAAACATAAAAGGGCGTAATAATAATTATCTTTTCAATTTTCATCAATATCACGCGATACAACTGCAGACCGTCCGTCACCGAAGATAAATGAAATCGGTTATCATATCAGTGTTGCACGAGTACACAAGTATCTAAATAGTTCATTATAAATTGATTGATTGTAGACACTTAAAAAAATGATTTATTAACTGGAACTGAATGATCATGAAAATAATGTGACAATGATTTTAAAACGAGATGCATCATTAAAATTCTCATTGGTCCATCGTTTTAAATGAAAACTGTTAGTAGGAACACAATATTTTGTGTGTGTAATTATAATGTCAATAGTACTCAATACGTTAGAACTCTATATTTAATTGCGTTTAGGAATCATGTTTTCACAAGATTTAATTTGTGAAATATAATTTTGTAGATTTTGATAAGCTAAAAACAAATACCACACAACTGCAGTGGAGTGTAAAATATCGACCACTCGGTCCGACCGGCGCTTTGGGCCTCAGTTTTTACATAATGATACTTCGTATTAAACACAATGCAATCTATTACGGAGAAAAAGAGGTCACTAGTATAGGTGGTTGTTGTTTTGGCACATGTATGTGCGTAACTAGGTACGTGACATGTTCTAGTTTATAAGATACTAGCTGATTGCCGCAGCTCCGCTCGAGTTTTAATTGTTTTTTTTTATAATAATTTATATCCTGTTACCCGGGGACCGGGGATAGTGTAGCTTCCCAACAGTGAAATATTTTTTCAATCGGTTCAGTAGATTCGGAGTCTTTTCAATGCAAACAAACAAAAAATAATAAAATGTTTCGATTTTATAATATGAGTATATATTATATTTCTCGCCTATTTTTTAATATCACTTGTTTTGAGTTGGTACAATGTTACTCTGGGAATCCCCGAAACAGAACACAAAATGCTTATCTGGGCTAAAATGCACGCATTTAGAAAATGCGCTAATTCAACCGACGTTGATAAATAAACATGTTTAACAACCGTGCTAACAATTGTTGACCGGATATTTTTAATGAAACTACAACACCATATGTAGGTATTTGAATCCTCTGTTGTGACGCATGTAGTTATAATTTAATAGGATGTTCCTCAATAAATGACATAGCATATGCGAGTTTATTAAATATGTTTTAACGTTGCACAAAATTGTGCCTATTATTTTATTAAAATACCAAACACCTCGACAACCCCTTTTGCGCACTGACCTAACGGGAAATATCAAGTGCCTGAAAATATTTGTTTTGAGCTTAAATATCTTGTTTCAAGTCCCCAAATACGGCATTATTTAAAAGGAATTTCAGACCAACATTTCGAGATTTCAGTCGAATCTAAATTTACCATAATTACAGGATTTCATATGCTCAATTTCTGATCCAAGATAGATTAAGAAGAAGATTGCAAGGCAACGAACTCAGCAAATACTTAAAAAAATCTCGATCCAAAAAATCCAGATTAATATATTCCGATGATTTTTCCCCAGGTACAACCCCCGGATGGGGCGGCAAGACCTTCATCGTGCAAGGTTTCGGTAACGTGGGCCTGCACACTTGCCGCTACCTGGTCCGCGCTGGCGCTACCTGCATCGGCGTCATCGAGCACGACGGAGCCATCCACAACCCTGACGGTATTGACCCCAAGGTAAGACCTCTTTTGTAAAATCTTCCCGAAAATTAATGAAGCCGTTGAATTTTCGTTCTGATAGTTTTGCAATGGGCAAAATCTCTAAATATTATGAGTATATCAGAACACCACGGTAGCCTAGGATGCTCTCCCCTTTCCCCTATCTTTGTATCTTTGACGACTTAGGTATATCTACGATTCCCCTGCAAATGTCTGATCAACAAAAAAAACCGCAAATGTGATCGTGTAGATCGCAGCTCAAATGACAATGTAATCTATCATTTTTATGCAACAGCATTCATCTGGCTTTAACTTCCCTTTCAAAAAGTTGAAAGGGAAAGCCTTATATCTTGAGTGCTATCAGACAAAGATCCACGAGGCCGTGGTGTCGCCGAACCTCGTTGCTATGCCTTTAGTTGCCAAGAAATTAAGAAACCGACCAACGACTATATTACAGTCTAAAACCCGAGTTCCCTATCGGTTGAGGAAAATACGTACAATACGACGTGATTGCTGAGTGATTCTAATGATAATTCAGCTTTCTTTGTGATCGTTTCAAAAGATTACGATAACGTTACGATAAAGTATCTCAGTGCACCTATTTACACACCTACTTTTGTTATCCATCTGTTTTATTATAAGTAATAAGGCTAAATAAAAATGCCAAATGTGAACAAAGACATTGATCCGTCTCTTTTGCGTGCACGACATGCCGTGAATGTATTATGGGAACGGTAAATAAAAAACATGTGTTAATAATAATATCATCATCGTATTAGCACATAAATAACTATGTAATAAATATTGATAAACTAAGGAGCTTTTACATATAACGGATAGTTGAAAGGCTTAAATAATAATATGCTGTATCTAAGTACCTAATAGACTTAAATCAAAGTAGCTAGAGGGCCTACTTTTAAAACAACTTCGTTCTTAAATGTCACATGAACCGGCTTATTGAAATACCAACTTAGTTACGAAACATACTTGCTATAAAAATGTACCCGACACCCATCACTACCTAATTAATTGAGCGCGAAACAGTTTGTATTCACGTGATTCATCCGTGACGTATTAGTAATTCACATTCTCCAAGTCATAATACCTCATTACCATAATCATCTGGTTCAATAGATGGTGTGTATAACGATGATATACTTTACACGATAATTACGTTTGGATCTTTTTTCACATAATTTCCTTTGCACATTTTAAGCAAATCGTTGTGTTTTGAATCGATTCTTAGATTAATTGGTTCCGGAATGTGTAATAAACGCTCTTCAGTATTTTCTTTCCAAATTATTTTTCATCATTGATTACATTTGTGTAGTAGCAGTGGCTGTATATAGGTTGGTGATAAAACTGTCATACTACCATATCGAACGCCTAAAATCACTGTTACAAAAATGGTAGCATTATCAGCAAGGTTACAGGTGTTTTGAAGGTACCCGCCGTGACTACGTCGTATTCCATAAAACATTATCAAAATAATATCTCACACCAAGTTATCGGATGTTTGTTTTACAAATAGCAGATAAGACGTAAAAATAAGCATGTTTATTCACATTATCTCAAATTGCATAACTACATAACCTGCTCCTTAGTTGCTCCATGCGTCTTTTTATCATAGCTGTTCAGCTTTTTTCATGAAACTATATTCGTACCGTTTTGAGCCATACTCCAAGTCAACCTACTGACTAAAAATTATGTGGTCACTACCCTTTCACCCAACGCTTTCGTCGCTTCATGTACGAACGGGCTTAAATTTATCGAAAATCAGCTGAGCACAGAGTTACTCTGAACTCATACATTTCAGTTTTAGTAGAAGAGAATATTGTCAGTCCGAATTCATCTGTAAAAACTGTAGCTAGTAAGTAGTAGTACGTCTACCTACTCATTACAATTTTTACAGACAAAGTACAGTCCCTGGTTCAATTCAAAGGAGTATTCGGTCTGTTCCAACAGGTTGAGACACCATTTTTTGGACAATCAAAATCTATAATAGCCATCCAAGGAGGTTGTATGATAAACTCCTTGTAGCTATCTGACTCTTTACCTCCATTCCATACACAAAGACCATCCCAGTCACAATTCAATCACAGATCTGAAAGTACTGGATTAACATTCGGGACATTCCGTTCAGCTCTGTATGATGCAACGAGGGTATGACCAAATTACTAAAATACCACTTCAACATTCAGATATGACGTTGTCAATCTTTTTCTAAAATTAAATGTGATGTAGAATGTGATAAAAGCCTGACACGAATCGATAATGTAAGACGAAACGAAAGATGAATCGGCTGATTTACATAACTGATACACATTATCTATAAGAAACATGCCCCTGAAATTGTAGGTATTTCAATAAAATAAAATTGTGTAGGTACCTAAAAACTTTTATCTTCTTTGGCAATAAGACTATATGGCATGACTATTTGGCAATATGTCGCCAGGTGATAATATATCTAGAGACCTTTTATCTACTCTTAAAAATATCGGTGATATCATGCTTTTGTGCTCATTAACTCATAACAAAAATATCTTTGTTCATAGGCTCTGGAAGACTACAGAATCGACAATGGCACAATCGTCGGCTTCCCCGGAGCCAAGGCTTACGAAGGCGAGAACATGTTGTACGAGAAGTGCGACATCCTCGTCCCCGCCGCCGTCGAGCAGGTCATCCACAAGGAAAACGCTCACAAGATCAATGCTAAGGTAAACCTTATTTTAACAGCTAGAGACGATTTTTCTGCTCTAGGAACATGATGAAGTGCATGAATGAGAATGGATACCAAGATTTGATTGTCGTTTCCCTTAACCAGGAATCTGGCAAAAAGTACCTGCAACCTACCGCTGTGGCTTTAGTGGCTCTTAGGCATATTAACTCAGATTAAGTTTATATCTGTAAACTTTTACAACTGGAAAATTCGTTTCGTCACATTATTCTTATATTACAGATAAGATTTGGAAAATCCAATTTGTATAAAATGAAATCCTGTTGCTAATAAAAATCTATGATAATAATTTATTATAGTTATTTACATATCGTAAGTGCCGAATTCATCTTAAACAATGTTTTACGATTAAGTATATAAAAGTCCGAAAAGTCGTTATTTTGCAGAAATAATTTCAACGTTAAATAAAATAGCTTAGATTAAAGTTTATAGCACCAGATTTCAGAAGACCTAAAAGACGTAAAAGAAGTTTAAAAAAAATGTTCTTAGGGGTTTCCTCATCATCAATGGCTTGTACATACATGCCTTGTACAAGCCATTGCTGGACATAGGTGTTTAGTTAGCTAAAAGTCAACTTGTATTATCAGATCATCGCCGAAGCTGCCAACGGTCCCACAACACCGGCAGCCGACAAGATCCTGATCGACCGCAACATCCTCGTCATCCCCGACCTGTACATCAACGCTGGTGGTGTCACCGTTTCCTTCTTCGAATGGCTCAAGAACCTCAACCACGTTTCCTACGGCCGTCTCACCTTCAAATATGAGCGCGAGTCCAACTACCACCTATTGGGTAAGTTTCCCTTTGTTTGACATACCATGTAACTATCAACTAATCAAAGGAAGCCTGAGTTCCTTTTTATTGTTATCAGCCTAAAATTTCCCACTGCTGACCAAAGGCCTGCCCTATCTCTCTCAAGTGCCGCAAGTAACCAGTTTTTAGGAAAAAATCCTGATCGTCTCGTCATCTCCTTCCTGGGGCTGCTCCGCGGCGCATTTTATGTGTAGGCCTCCATTCGGTTATTTTAGTCCATTGGTAGCAAACGATCGAAGTGTCCCATATTGGGCCATGAATTCCTCAATACTGAATATTTTATTTGCAATTTTCGCAGTTTCCCAAATAAATGCAGAATAACTTCTATTCTGATTTTTCAAAGCAGTTGCAAGAATACGTTCTGATTCTGTATGCGACATACGACACCCCAATGCACATAATTATTCGAAGCTATTATCATTCGTTGCAACATTTGCATATGAATAGTAATGCCAATCTCAATTAGCATTCGTGCAGTCAAGATAGAAAACAATATCTGTCGTATTAAGATACCTGAAGGTAGTATGTATGAAGTTATAATGACCAGACGAATACAAATTGCTTCAATATACCTACAATCATAGAAATAACATTCTGATTTGCATTTCGTTTGTCGCTAATAAACGACATTGTTAGAATGTTTGCTTTATATTTGTGTAAACAAACTACTGCTTACGTTACACCACGGTAATACTATCTATACAGTATTGTAACTTCATACAAACGGACGAAACGCGAGCTATACCTACGCGCCTCGATCTCGGATTGCGCTCGCGACGCCGACAGTCACGGCTGTACCGCAGTGTCGAACGGATGGTGTGTTGTTTTTTTAACAATAACCGCGCGATTTTTTCTCAAAAAATCAGTTAATATGACGAATAGGAAATATTGTGCTGTTTTTGGTTGTATGAATTCGTCAATAACGCATCCAGACATAAGTTTTGTTAAATTACCTGGAAACTCTGAAAGGTAAGACTATAAAATAATTTTACTTACTAGTAGGTAGGTAGGTACATAATGTGTGTCTTTTTAATGGATAAGTATTTCCTTTTATCTCACGAAAAAAAGGTGTTTGGATTAATAAATAAAGCGAATAGAGTAACGGAAAGTTATTGAGACGAGTGAAATAGGTAGTTATGCTGTTCTGAATGAATCATGATACGGTAGGTACCTACCTTTTTATTAAATCTACCAATCAAAAACCAACACGCATTTTTATTGAACACTTCCTATTCAATATACAAAGTATTTCATTTATTTATATTAAAAGGATATTTACAATCACAAAACTAAATAGAAGAAACAGAAAGTAGGCAAAGGTAATTAAATTTCTGGAGACGGGCAGCCCTAACGCATGTATACGTAGCGCGCGGCTGTAGGCATTTATTTCTATTTTGCGGCCGAGTTACAATACTGTATAGATAGTATTACCGTGGTTACACTGTGTGTCTTGTGATAATAGAAGGCCATCTTAATTATAGACTATTTATATTGTTTGATTTTCTCATACATACTAAAATATTTATATCTCAGTGATTTGAAACATTTGAATGCCTAATTTTACGATCCATTCGAAGATTATACAAATTAATATTATTCTTTACAGAATCCGTACAAGAGTCTTTGGAGAGGCGTTTCGGCCGCGTCGGAGGTCGCATTCCAGTCACACCCTCCGAGTCTTTCCAGAAGAGGATCTCTGGTGCCTCTGAGAAAGACATCGTGCACTCCGGTCTCGACTACACCATGGAGAGGTCTGCAAGGGTAAGTTACGAATCCTGGCTGGTTCCGGCCTTAAGCCTTAATTAAACAGAAAAAGAAAGAACTAACTATGTATAGGACCAGTTATCAAAACTTTTTGTTTCGTAACAGTTTTTTTACAAACTGTTGTATTTGAATTCCGATTTTTTATTAATATTTAATATTGAAAATTCAAAAAACATTCTTTAAATAGCAGCAAGTAAAAAGGATACGAACTAAAGCGAATACAAACTGGTTTCAATACAAATTTTCTAGTAAACAACGCAGGAATGCAACATAATAAAATAGAGATTGTTCTGCACATGCATTAGCTAATAGATTTTCAACTTATCACTAGTGTAAGGCTATAAGTAGTATTGTAGTTTATACATGGCCGTTGAAATTCTGGCCAACTTACATAGCTTAGCAAATTCATTTCGGCCACTCCCATGTTCTGTGCGGGTGAGTGAGGCGAATGACATTTCCATCAGTTGACCCCCCTCCCGTACGCACACCTGATGCCTGACGTCCCCCATCGCCTGCCGACCACGGGAGTCAACTCGGCCTATCGCGGATCACTGCGGTACCTACGCCTTTCCCATCTTTCGCCACAACAACCGGTCCTCCAATTAGGAGCCGTGTGTTGTGGAGCGCCATCATTAAGGTGTTTGCCCTAGCCACCATGGGAGCGTCACGTAGGAATTTTCCAAGCTATAGTAAAATATTTCAGAATTATTCTTATACATTTCATATTCTTATATTGTTTTAGGCCATCATGAAGACAGCCCTGAAGTTCAACTTGGGCTTAGATCTGAGGACAGCGGCGTACGCCAACTCCATCGAGAAGATCTTCACTACATACGCTGACGCCGGTCTCGCATTCTAAACACTCATTAGATAATTCGAAGTATTGTCTGCATTTTATTGACTTCATTTTAGTCCTTATGCACATAAGTGTAACTTTTAAGACATTATTAATCACAGTATTTTTTGTTTCTTGGAATCATGGCTTTTTTACTTGTAATGATAAGCGAATCAATGTTCAATGTGTAAAGTGAAATTTTGACTATCCAATTATTGTATGTATCGTCTTGAATTTTCGATTAAAATTGTTTTACTGTTATTCCAAACTTGAGTTTTATTATATTATTGTATTTCAACTAAGGACCCTCAAAATTACCTACTACTAATGTAAGTACCTAATCAATAAAAAAAAATCACCCAATATTATTAGTAAGGTGTAACAATAAAGCACACCTAATTATTACCTATAAGAACGTGAACAAGAAGGAGGTAGGTGCAGTCAACAAAATATAATCTCAAGCGACTCTCGAGCATAATAATTGACCAACACAAACCACCAAGTTTTGAATTCTTTTCGGGGGCATCTTCATATCAATTTCAAATTCAAATTTTCATTAAATGTCCGCTCAGGGTCTAGCGACTGCCAAACAAATTAAGGTGCTTATGCACTTCTGACGCGTGATTGTACTTATTTTTTGTTCGTGGAGTGAAAGCTAAACTTCAACTAATTCAAATACGCCGAGGGTGCGGTACTGGCATAGTGTCTATTCTGAAAACTTGTACTTATGCTTAAAAACACCCCAGTCTCGGTCCATGAACGGCTCACTGCTAGAGAGGTAGAGTACCTACCCGGCACGTAACTTGGCAAGATTCGTTACGAGTTCATCTCAAGTTTTAACGTTCTTATGTACCTACATAAATGTAAAAAAAATGTTTTTTTTTTAAGATTACTAGCAGTGATACAGTCGAGCAATAGGTAACCTGTGCTTTTGTTGCACATAGTGTGGTGTGGCAACGCCATATAATGGCAGCTTCGTGACGCCATAGAAGAGTGGCGTTGCGACGCCGCCGTAGAAACTAGATCCACTACGACATCGTGGCGCTGCTCCGCTATGGCCCTGCCTGCGACGCCGTTTTTCTACGCGCCGTAACGATTCAACTTGAGTAATTACCTATTTGGAGATTTATGATGAGGATTTTTACCTTCCGAAAACGACTTTTTATTCTGGACTTTTATTTATAATGCCGCCTGGAAGATGAATTTTAATTTAAGACTAATTTGTATCTCTATGGTGAGTAAGACATTCCATGTCTGTCAAAGCCTATGATTAGCCCATAGCGATGGTATGGTAATGCATGGTCTATAAAACACATTTTCAATTTTCAAAACCAAACAATGCTTTACAAAACCGTATGAACAGTTTGAAAGTAGGCGCGCAGTCACTAATACAAATATGTTTCAATTTAATAGCAAGATGCTGCAAGATGGAGCATCTCCCTCCCCGTCTCCTCCGTAGCCGTAGGTCTCCCCCCTAATCCCAATAGGTACTAATAAAATTATTTATCAATAGCTTATCAAAGGTCATAAATAAAGATATTTATTCTTTCCGAAAACAAAGCAGCAACTATGGAGGGTAGAAGTAAGGAGGGTAATCTGCGTACATGAAAAGTGTCCGTCAAATTCTATAAATCAGCGGCGCCACTTTAGCGTCAGGGTAAATTTTAAAGGAAGCTAATAAAAAGTCAATCAACGTACTATTCACAGTTTACGAAATAAAATCACTCCAGCTACAAGTTTTCTCATCAAAATTCTTCAAGGTTATATTTACTACATTATTTTGAACTAGGTACGCAAGTAGTTGAAATTTCAATAAGTAACTACTTTGGTCGATAATAATATTAAATTGTTTAACTCGACATACTTCAATTCGTTTACAATTGCTACATTCATACCATACCCTTTGGACACACCAGCGCCATTCTGGAGGATTTTGGAACTGTTATTTAGCGCATACAACTGGACACTTTTTCAACTTTTCTCCATAAGATTGTTACTTCTACCCTCCATAGCAGCAACATAATTGAATGGTGTAACTCGCACAGATAAGATGAGAATTAAATAAACTTTCAAATTAAAATTAAAATTCAACTTTACTTAGATAATTAGATTAATAAAAGATAATAATAAATGATCACAAAAAAAAATTGAGTAATCAAAAAAAATTGATATAGTATTCTTCATTAGTATTTCTGTGACTGTCGGTGAGACTATCGAGAATACTAGTGTTTACATAATTTAAACTGCTGACGTTATTCTACGAACGCTGCCAATTACGTGGTGAAATGTCAGTTCATCAGATGTCAATCGATGCGAATTGTTAATTTTACTTACGTTACCAATTATTTTTGTACTTACGCTATTTGGGGAAATTATAAATAATAAAATGCTTGTCTCACCATTATTCATTGCAATATTATTGTCATTACTCAACGGCATATTATCTAAAAGCGTTGAACTCACCTTCGAACTACCGGATAGTGCAGTAGAATGTTTTTATCAAGAAATAGAAAAGAATACTTCTGCAGCACTAGAATATCAGGTAATACGTGTTTTCTTATAAGGAATTGCAGTTAAATTAAGATGAAAGAATAACTTGAAACACTAAGTGGTGAAAATAAACGAATTTCTAACCTCCTTAAAAGAATCTCATTTGTTTCAATATTTTCCTTTTCAAGGAGTTTAATACAAGTGTTAATGTTTTAGGTAATCACTGGTGGCCAATATGACGTGGACGTGAAAATTGAAGGGCCTAGTAAGCAAATAATTTACCAGCAACAGAAAATGCAATATGATTCTCATCAATTCACTGCACAAATGACAGGTATTTTTTTATTAATAAGCATAAATATATCCAAATCATTTACACATTATAGAGAATACGTGTAAATGGTGCTTACTCTTTCTTTGAGTATCTGAACTACTGTTTAATACTGGGTTTTCATGTCAAACTACTTCATATGCATTGTATAATCTACTGTACAAATATGAATATGTATGATACCTACATACACACAAGTGTATTTAGTTGTGGTTGTGGTTGTTAAGTAAATTAGTCACACTTAGTGTATTATAGGTATCATTTTAGTATTACAGATAAGAAACCTTAATTGTTTATGTCATTTACTGTACAATAGTTATTTTAACTGCTACCCTAGTAATAATAATTTTAATTGTAATTTTATTTTGCAGGTATATACAAAGTTTGTTTCAGCAATGAATTCAGTACATTCTCCCACAAACTGGTGTATATGGAATTGAATGTGGGTCCAGAGAAACCATTGCCAGGTATTGGAGATCATGCAACTGTCCTCACCCAGGTAAAAACCAGTACAAACAATTAATTTACTATGCTATTCAAATTATAAGTACTAAATTACATAAAAATTATTTAAATTTATATTACTTAATTATTAAAATTTAATCAGTTTTGTGACTTTAAGATGACTAATCAAATTATTTTATTTTGATTATATAAAAATCAAACTTTATATAAATTGAGTTATGACTTAAATCTTGCAACTGGTTAATACTAGTATTTTAACTTTAATCTAAGCATAACGAGTTTAACAAGAAGCTCAATTACATTAAAATCGATTCAGTTTTGTGTTCCTCTACTTGTAAATTATCTAATGAACTTATTTCTTATTAGAATCTACTATGCAAGTTTCTGATTTTAAATTATTTACAGCTGGAAACTTCTGCTGAAGAAATTCACTCAGCACTCAACAGGATTATTGACCATCAGACCCACCACAGGCTCAGAGAAGCTCAGGGCCGCAAGAGGGCTGAGGACCTCAATGAGCGAGTTTTCTGGTGGTCCATGTGCGAGACAATGGCAATAGTATGTGTGGCCTTCGCACAAGTCATGGTATTAAAGAACTTCTTCAGTGACCGACCTACATTATACAATAGAATGTAATGCATAGTGAATTATAGTTTATTTATTAAAAACATTTCTGGGTTTATTTTAGTTTAGTTTTATTTGCAATAATGTACAAGTTATGATCTGATTTCTTTAAATCCTTAGAATTGAAAAGAACATAATTTTTAGTTAGCTGTAAAGTTACATAGAATTAATTAGCAATACTTACGACATATTACAGAGCATGCCACGAAAGATTAGACTTGATGAGCGTCAGTAGTGCCGCCCTGTCCATGTCCATGTCTGTCCAACCTCATTCCATTAAAGACCTATAAATTGACTACTGTACCCAAGTCAAACCTCAAGTCTCATCTTTCCTGTCATGGTCTATACCATACATTTTTGAATTGCACAATATTATGTACCTTAAACTATATAATAAAAAAAACATTTTAGACTTTTGCACATTATTAACTATACTAATATTTCATTAAAATGAAGATGGAAATAAATTTAATAATCAGCATGGTATTTTTATATATTTTAAAATGTTAATAACAATTGAATACAAATTTGTTTAAAAACTTTTAACATGTTTTATTGCTAGTTGCCTTTTTGCACTTAAAAGAGTACTAAGAGAGCAAATACACCATTTACTAAGGCACAAGGATAGGCAATGAGTGGTCTTTGTTCAGCATCACCAGACATAGTTACAAAAAGTCTGCTAGCAGAGAGAGCTGACCAGATAACTGCAATGGCTGATAAGCTTAACCCCCATGATCCTTCAAGAGAAATGAAAATACCGAGCCCAGCTAAAACCACCATGGGTAACATACAGTAGCCTAAAACACTGGCAACACTCAATACTGTAAAAACACCCTCTGTGCGGCTCATAAGTGATAGCAAACAATACATCAAAATTACTGACATTACAGAAAGCCCATAAACATATCCAAAGTGAGCTTTATTGCCTGAAAGAAACAGGCATATTGCTAGTGCTAAACAGAATGCTATTGGTCCTGCAATATCAGTATCTCTTAATAAAAAGTTTGCATCGTCAGCTTTTGATTGGCCATGGAATGGGTTAAGTACAGCTAAAGTTTTCTCTAATATTCTATCTGGATATATCTCAAGTTCGTCTAACAAAGGTGGTTCGTCAAAATCTGTTGTTTCAGCGATAGGCTCTCCTGCCACTGGCGATGGCGTAAATATGTTTGCGTTGTAGTACTGATTATTGTTGGCCATACTTCCTTGAGTTTGATCGAACGAGTAATTTTGTTCTGCCGGAAATGTCTGAAAATCTGAAACATAAGAAAATAATTTTAGCATTCTTATTTACGAATCACAGAAACTATCCCAAGCTTTTTAACTCACCCAACGTCTGCGCTGGATCGGCGAAAGTATTGGAGGTATTAAATGAGTAGGATTGGCTGTTATTTTGCGCCTGCCATGAATAGTCATTTTGGTTATTATAATTAGCCATTTTTAAATGTTGACAGAGTAAGATTTAACAACAAACACTTATATTTTTGCCGTAAATAATTAATATTATTTTGTTAGGTTCTAACTTCCATGTCACTACCTGTCATTTGTCAAATTGTCAATAGTGTCAACTCTCAGTCAACTGGACATACTGTCATTATTGTCAATGTCACAACGTATTACGTTTAGTGAGGTAACTCAGATTAAAAAGTGAACTAAACTAATAACCTTATTTTACATTCCCGAATAAAGTTGAAGAGAGAAGCTACAATAAAGATATGGAATCAAATGTTTTTTTTTTGTTAAATGGCTCCATTTTTCAAATTAGAAAGACATTTACGCGAATAAATGCCTTTTCTCCATTTGGATCAAATTTCCATCAAAATAAATCAAATGTGATGTCGTGTGAGCCAATGTCGCTACCATCAGAATCAGCGCGCTTTCTCCCACAGACCGTCGACCGATAAATGCACTGAGTGTAGTAATGGGTGAAATGTTATTGTTTCAATATTAATTTCCATTTTTTATTAAGGCTCAACACTATAAGGTTATAACTTTATAAGGCTCAACTCACATTGGTGTAGGTCGCTCGACGAACGTCGTCAACGCGACGCGTCATGTTTTTTTTTCAAATATAACGCGCGTCTTCTTTCATTGTCTTTGTAGAATTTGGATTTATATATTAATAACGTGTTTATAAGTTTATAAAAATACCTTCTCAATTCAATATTTTAAAACAAATTTGATTACCGCTAAAAATATTTTTTATTTTATTTTAATCAATGTGGACAAATCACATACCTCCGAATCCAAAGTAAGTAGCTAAAGCACTTGTGTTATGGAATCACAGACAACGAAGGTACCACAAACACCCAGACCCGAGACAATGTAGAAAAGTGTTATTCTCCATTGACCCGTCCGGGGATCGAACCCGGGACCTCAGAGCTGGCGACACCTTGAAAATCGGTGTGTACGCCACTCGACCACGGAGGTCGTCAAAAAATTTTATAGTGCGTCTATCTTAAAAGATAGAGGTATGATATCTCGGCTTTTTTTTCATTTTTGCGCAACTTTGACCGTTTACTCAGTGAACGCAACGGCTCCCAAAAAGATGAATGCCCCGCTTCTATTGGTCGTAGCTTGATGTAATTTTGCCTATAGCCTTCCTCGGTATATGGAATATCCACCACAAAAAGAAATTTTGAGCCTGTGGTTCCTCAGATTAGCGCGTTCAACCAAATCAACTTTTCAGATTCAGCAAACAACTGGAATAATTTTGATAAATTTCAATAGGTAGGTAGCTGACTCCCAAAAATCTTAGGTAAGGCTATTTCTCTACCCAAAATAAGTTATCTGTCTTTATCGCGGGTTTTAAATAAAACATTGTAACATTATATGGCATACTTTATTCCATTATAAGTATATGGTTTTAATCACTGGAGCTATTAGATTGATGGAATGTTTCGGAGTTTGTTTGAATTTTACACGTAAATAGGTACATAATATTATCATAATACAAGTTAAGTATAGTTACTATAATATTATAGTCAATGAATATGTGAAGATACATAGTAAATATGTTGTTATACATCAATTAAATTTAAACTTTACGTAAGCAAAGTAAAAAATGCAGTGAAGTTATATACGTAAACAAAAATTATATAAAAAATTCTATATTATTCACTTAAATGATGAATTATATTAATAATACCATATATTTTTATATTAAAAATGTTTTTCTGTTTAATAATAACAGAGGTCATTGTATAGAATGTTGCTTGTATGGAGAGATTGTAAAGCAGGGTTATACAACCTTAGGGAAGAGCGCACCACAGTTTGAAATTTGTGCCGCGATAAAGAGGTCCAAACGAATGAACACAGTACCAGCCATACTATATATTAATTTGAACCTCAGCTTTAGTGCATTCACATTAAATTATTAAGTAGCACATGTCAGTTAAAATATTCTCAGGTACTTATTTCTCTTATAAAACAGCAAACTAAAACAACCATTTATGAAACTCATTTTGGCAGTATTCTAAAGGAGAATGCCAAGGTTTCCTACAAGAGTCGGCCCGAACCGACAAAGATGAACCATATATCGTTAAAAAGGAAAATAATTATAGAATTTGATAGTATAATTAGTTTTTTAGTAGAACCTGACCAAAAAAAGTTACAGTTCTTTAAAGTTGACCACTTAATACTTCCGATTTGAACTATATAACATGAAATAAACAAATAAATTATTAATTAAATTAGTTATTCTGGCAATTTATCTTCGTTTATAGTTATATATGTTTTTATAGGGAAAATATACTTAAGTTTATCTACATTTTATTTGATATTATCATTTGTATTTTGTATCAAATATTATTGATAATTTTATTATTTATTTCTACCCTAAGATTTTGAAGAATAGTTTATTTAAGTTAAAGAATAATTGTTTGGGTATTTTTTAAGTTTTCCTTTGAGAAGACTAGACATTAGTGTAGTCATCAAACTACATTGCTTAATATCAGTAACTAAAATGTTAACAGCGCCATCTAGAAAGCGTAAGCGACATTGAGACATGCAGCTTTTTGACATTAGCAAACAAGATAAGTTTACATCAAGTGTTGTCAGTACTATAACATTTATTGAAATAAATTATTCTTAACGGTATCGTCATAATTAAAAACAATTTAATTTGATGCTAAAAAATATAACTTAATGCTTTTTGTTACAACGTATGTCAGTAATAAATTCACTGAGGTAGCTATATAATAAATAATATTATTGTAATCGATTTGCAACTACAATTTCGTATCCTTTATTTTATTTTAGTACTGGCAATATTTCAAAGTGAAATAAGAAATGGTATTAATAACTATTTAAAATGACTTTTCAACGGTGTACTTCTACAGACTTTAATTATATTGTATAATTTTTACAGTTTTTTATTATCCTCTATCATTATTATAGAAAGTCTGTCGGACGCTTCACGACTCGGGCCGAATCTTGGCATTCTCCTTTTCGTACTTGTTCACATTAATAATATCTTATGTGTTCAGAATTTCACTAACATCATAACATTACATGTTTAATACATTTTTAATTACAACAGTAAGTTAATAACAAAATTAACAACAAAATATAAATCAAAACGTTTTTAACTTATATTACAATTTGACGTTATAAATAATATATTAATCATTTAATTACGAATATGATTCAATAAGCTTGTTTTAAGTTATTCAAATTGATAATATTTATATCAACTAATCAAGCAAGTATCGCCGTCTAATATTTACAATATGGATGAAGTTCGAATATGTTTTACCCGAATTTCATTTAACATTATATTTATTAATTTTGTATTGTATTTAGCAAGCAGTAGACTCGAATAACTTATATGCCTTGCCTTGAATTCTGCACCCATTGAACTAACAAACACATAAGGCAGTCTTAAGCTAAAATGCTTAAAAAACTTGACTTCTTAATAATAATTCTCTAACAGATGTAATAATAAAAGTGTCGGTAGGTTTATTTTGTAATATATTTCGCTAGGTCTGAGCAAATTATTTACATTCATTACAATTTTTCTACTATAACAACACGGTTACGCTGAACGAAGACTTAGTGATATATTCCGTGGTCAATAAATAGACTTGGAATACTGGAACAGCTTAAGTTAATCAATTAATATTTCACTAAATGTTCTTTAAAAGTCCCATTATAAATGTATACACTACGGACACCTTTTTTATTACCTGGTCATGACACGAGATTACACTCAAAAAACATTCATGACTAATATACATTGTTGATAAAAAGTTCATAATAAAGTTAGTCGTCATAAATTACCTAAAATTAAAAAAATATGTACAATCTACATTTTGTACATGCAATATACAATACACGCATACAATTTTATCTGCATAATATCAAAGTGTAGAAAATAATCACACACCTAAACACACTAATTAATGGAGATTTCGTAACAAATTATTCGTGTTTTCTGAATAATATAATGTCTATTAATGCTCATATAAAAATCTTATGGAAATAAAACAAAAATCAAAATTTTTATAACATACATATATCACAGATACCTAAGGAAGATATTACTTATTATATCTATCGTTGAGGTGCTGTATACAGTCCCTAAAATATATTAATAAATAAATAAAGAGCACTCAATCTTAAAATTCTACGTGAATACTGTTAATAAAATATTCATATTATTAGCTCGACTTCCTGTTTTCAATGTTCACAAAAAAAGTTATATGAATCTGGTTGCACATTTACACTTGAAAATAATCACTGACGGTGGCATCGCCTCCGTTAATACTGCTTTTCGTCTCGCTTCTGTTTGGTAAACTTATTTTTTCATAACCTGCAGCGGAGTCTGACCTCTCCACGCTAGAGCTCGCTGCTCCATCATTGTGAACCTTTTCGTAAGGCGGTTCTTTCTTCGACAGGTCGAAATACTTGACGCTTTCGTAATTCGGATCTTTCTTCGATCGTACCGAATCATACTTGGAGTCTTTTGATCGAACCGACTCATATTTGGGATCCTTACATCTTAATGACTCGTAATTTGGATCTTGTGAATTCACACTTTCGTAGTTAGGATCCTTAGGGCGCACAGATTCGTAATTCGGATCTGATTCACTGCCTGTATTGTAGAGCGGGTCGTGTGGCATAGACTCATAATTTGGTTCTAAGGTGGGTTCATCGTTATTGTTTGCAGGCCAGTTATTATATTTACCGGCTTTTTTATTTACCGTAGAGTACGTAGGTTGTACTTTGTAGTTAGGCGCAATTGTTGCATAAGGTGGCGTGGGCGGTTGGTTCCTCAATACTTCATAGTTTGGATCGGAATCTGAAGCGTTGTTATCAGTCTTGGAAATATGTTCATATCCAGCGTCACTGCTCACTATGCTGTTTGGGCCGCTGTCAACGACCAAGTGGTTCAGTTTCAATAGGTTATTGTTTGAAAAATTCGTGTTCGCACCGATGTTGTTTCTATCTTTAACTGTCTCATAACCGGGATCTTGATTATGTGATGACTTCCGCTCTTTATGAGCAATAGTTTCATAACCGTGGTTCATGGACTTCTTGCGATCAATGGTTTCGTAGCCAGGATCATCGCCGCGGTATTTTGATGTATGAGGTTCTCCATCAGCCACGGCGAATTCCTTGGACCGCCTTGTGGTATCCTCAGTTCTGCCTTTAGTTTTCTTCATAACTTTTGCATACATTTCTTCAACATTTCGCGAGGGACTTTCAGTGACACGGTGGTCCGAGTTCAAGCTAGTATTGGCATCAGCCGATGAATAGTCACTGTAACCGGGACCGTCGATTGAGTTGTACAGATTATCAGTTTGGCCATCACGTTGATCGATATCGAAGTTAAGTTCTCTGGCGACAAGCGGCCGTATAAGATCTCCGGAGCTAAACCTGTGCTTCTCAACAGGATAGTTGCAGCCATAAAAATCTGATGAGCTCACGCAGCTATTGTTCCTTTGATGTTTTTCATTAAGACTGCGGCGCAACTTGTCATGATTGAAGTGAAGATCACCTGGAAAGAAATTTATATAATTAAAACCTGTTAAAATCTTCAAGCTAGTCATTATGTTTCCCTGCATTAGCCAAAGGTTATAGTTATTTATGAAATATGTTATGTTCTGTCTATTGTGATGTGACTATGTTATGAGTCTTAATGCCAACATCGTTGGGCTCTCGTGTCCATGGAGACCAATGCCCCTAAATAAAATTAGAATAAAAAAAAAATGTTAACAAAGTATATTGAATTAACGATATTATTTTGTCTATATAACTTTATCACAACCTTTCAGGACCTAAACTTTATATATGACTGTGGGGGGCCCTAATCTATCTGATTAGGAGTTTATTTTAGTTTATTATGTTTTTATTACCTGTACTCGACATCCGTTGATGACGTTGAGCAAGAGCCTGCTCTATAGCAGGTTGTCGCGGCGCATGAGTCGTATGGGACGACGAGTGCGCAGACGCATGCACTGTTACATGCGACGTGACGTGTGACGTCACGTGAGAGCTGACGTGCGAGTGCGACGCTTGTGACGTAGAATGAGGTGGCGGGGGTAGGGGAGAGTTGGCTTGGCGTTTCTCGGGCTTCGGTGAGCCTAACGCGCCGGTAGAGTTGGAGCAAGATGATGATGAAGCTAGGAAAATGTTTTATTGTTAGTAAACATTTTTTTTATAGTACCAACTTTGTGAAGGACTAAGCCGGTAGCTGATTAAAGTTCCTTTTTATTTTTTGTTAAACTATGTAAGAACTGTTTATTTGTTAACATAATTATTTAACGGACAGTAAAATCATATCTTATACAACTAGTGCTGAATTCAATACACATAGAATTTTTATTTTGACATGCTAATTACATATTAAAAATACCTTGTCTAGAGTGTGTAGCGTTAGACGTTGAAGCACCAATTTCAGGAGGAGCACTCCTTCTGTAAACATGAAAATGAACTTTATGACATCTGCAATACAGTTTATATTTGATAATACAATGATAGTTATCTTTACCTAGTAGCATGAGTGGGGTCAGAGTGTAATAGGTCGGGTGTTGGGTCTCGTCGACGTGGCTCTGCGCCGATCTGCGCGTATGTGTCGGACCCTTCACCCACGCTTGCCTCTTCGATAGCGGCATACATCTCATCTACAAATATACAAAGAAGATTCACAATCACGCATAAAAAAGCTTGGTAAACGAAAATGTTGTTCATTTTTGTGAAAGTTAAAATGTCTTGTGATGTTCCACTCTCTGTTTCCCGGATAAAAAGTGTCTGATTTAGCCAAAAAAATAGAGGATATGATTATAAGTACATATTATAGTAACGATACACGGTAGAGGAAAATTATTATTTATTTTCATTGCATCTACTACGTCCAAGCGAATTTTCAACGATCTATGTATGCAATTATATTTCTTTTCAAAAATAATGGAATTTTTCCATTGAGCATAATTTGCTATCTATCTACTCATATTTAAAGTACTTTTCCTTCAGGTAGCACTAAAAACTTCCACCCTTGTTGTGCGAGTGAGTACAAACACAGATTGTTGTAAATTCAAAAAGTAATCCAGTGCAGTTTAATTGACTACGTACCTGCAGTACTTGATTCAATGTGAGTATTATTATCATTCAACAGTGTCATGATATGGAGGCTTTATTTTCATAAATTAATTAATTTTAGAAGTCTTAAGATCGAGATAGCTGCGAGGCGCCGAATTATATGTTAATATCAGCGATTATCACAATATTACTAGATCATTAGTTCTAATCTGAGATAATTATAGTATTTAATTCAAATTAAGCTGCATTAGGAAAACGGATGTAATGATTAAATAATTGATACATTGTGTTATAATTGGAAACGGGGTAGGAAATTATGATAATGATAGTTTTCCAAAATAAAAATACTTTAATAAATTGATTTTTTATACAGGGTTATCGGTTATACCCCGGAAATAAGGTCATGTAGAGGAGGTCATATGCCTGGCCACCATGACATAATCACCATCTATACATACATATCATGAAGACATACTAACCGGAATCATCAGATACTGTAGCATAGTGTGGTTGTGAAGGAGGCTTGCTGCTCTGAGCCCTGATGTTACTGAGTGGCTCGCGCACTGAAATACTCGTGTAGCCCTCTGAAATGAAGCATCAATAACTAAAATATTCGTAGTAACAACATGATTGAAGTGGAAACTCGTGGCCAAGTGTAAGCCGTACGGTTTGACCGATAATGAAGGTTAAGCCGCGCTCGCCGCGGTTGGTCCGTGGATGGATGACCATTTGTAAACATAGCAAGAACCCTCGTCGTACGTTAGGCCGTTGGTCTTGACATACAGTAATCTTTGACAGTCGTTAAGTCATTACAATTCTGACAACCAGTCTTGCTATGGGATACTGTATTACCCAGCAATGGGTTGTGGAGGTCAGATAGGTATTATCATAGTTGCTCGATGTAAAATAAGGTATTCAGCTAAATCTGTTAGGACTGGTAGCCGACCCCAAGATAGCTTGGGAAAAGGCTAGGTAGATGATGAAAAACGACATGATTGAGCTGACATGACGAAATCTCATTAGTGGAGAATATTGGTACAGTTAGTGTCTCTAGTTGGCCTTTGGCTCTAAGGCCAAGAACTTACATGACGAGCCGGTTGGGCTAGTGGTTAGTGACCCTGACTGCTAGACCGGGTTCGTGGGTTCGATTCCCACCCAGGAGAAATGTTTGTGTGATGAGCACGATCATTTGCTGTGCCTGGGTGTTATTTATCTATAATATGTGTGTATTTATGAAATATATGTGCATTTTTATCAGTTGTTTGGTTGCCATAGCATAGTCTCTGCCTAGTTTGCGAGTTGTCCCAAAATATAAATATTTTTTTCAATTCGTAAGTTTCTTTAATTTTTGCGAGGCGAATTCAAAATAATTATTAATCACGCATATTAACGGTTTACAGCGGCGTTGTCGAATCGCGACACCACCGCAGCCGCGTCCGCTCATGATTAAGGGCTCCTATTGGGACAATTTCGATAAGCACGCGTAAATAACACGTATTTATTTTTATGATTGTTACTATTTTAAAATAACAGGATAAAAAATTAGGTACTTATTTAGTGCAATTTATTGAGACCACAATGGCGTAATACTAATTAAGATTTTATCGATTTCAGAGAAAAGTATGAACGGAATGTTAATGGATATATTTGTGCATAATAAAACTAATGAGATTATACAAAATTACCTACAATCTTGATTTGATTTGACATTAATGATTTTTGATGATATTATGTTGACCGTAATAAGGGTAGTTCAATGCTCAAAGATTGAGGACGATATTGAGATAAATGATAAAGTACCTGTACCTTTGCTCGGTATTTTTTGGTAAAATTGCCTGTCACGCGTCAAGGATTGACGACGAAGGATTGAAGACAGTTGATTATTGAAAACACAGATAAAACGTCATTTTCTGAAAATGTATCGATAGCTAGATCTCTGCATATTAAATTTCATGAAATTCGTTGGAGCCGTTTCCGGGATTCAGATTATACATAGGTAATATATACAAGAATTGCTCGATATAAGATAGAGCAAGAAGTCCTATGAAGCAAGATAGAGGAATCGAAAAAGAGACTTTTTGATTAGGATATTACATAAATTATAATATTACACACAGACAGCATGACTATGACAAACATAACTCTACGTCAGTCAATTACCGATTACAGTAAAAATTTGGTGTTCATTTTTCTTTTTCAAAGTTTACTAGCTATGGTGTTCGAATATTTCCCCTCGTAATAAGCTTAACATGCTTGTGTTACGAGTGGGTTCACATCGGTAGAGCAATGGGTCGCAAGTCTTACGCCGCGCGCCTCTTCAATTGACATAAAAACAGGAAAAATAACTACTTCGTAAACTATGATGTACAAGATCGGAAAGTTTTAGGTAAAGATATCAAGAAAAAGTCGAGTTTAAATTTGATATGTAAGGCATCATGCACCACAATAATCTTGATTACGATCTACTATCATTGCGGATGCAATTTTACAATTACGCAGAACGCACAATTCAACAAGAAAATCTATCAATATATTTTTTACAAAACACATGTTGAAATAAACTTTAACACAAGGAGTTAAAATTTATATTTAATATACCTACACTAAAGGTAGTAAATCATTTTTTATCTTCTTCAGAATCTAATCAGTCCATAATGAACTTTTCATGTAATTTCGTATCTTTGTGGACATCTACATGTTGTCAAGTTGAGTCTTCCTTTGTAAAACCGCGATGTCTGTGTACCCGGGAAGTCATTGCATACTTTCCTAAGACTCATTTTCAGACAAATGTGCCAGAAAATGAGTCTTAGGAAAGAAGTTATAGATAAGATAGTAATAGATTATTAAAGGGAGAAAATGCTCTCAGTTTCTTTTGTACTTTGATCCCATAAAGCAAGTTACGCAAAAAGGTTAACACTTTGCACGTCGAGCTAAAATATATTGTTCGTCATTGGTAGTCCACGCGGCGCTCAAAGGTTTAAAATAAAATTCTTGCTTGCTGTGTCGTCGGTGCAAAGCCGGCAGTGTACAACGTATGCCTTTTACTACTTTTCGAAAAAAAATCTCATCGTCCCCCACATCATCACGGTTAAAGTCCACATTCCATGATTATTTTAATGAGCATTGAATTATTTATTTATTTACAATAAGGAAAACAAACAGCTACACAAAATGTGAAAAATCAATAAGGATAGAAAACATAAAGCCTATTACAGGTTTCCACGGATAGCTATTATGAAATATTATATTACGATAAACTAAACTCCCCGAATAAATCGACTTAAATTATATTTCATTTACTTCACTTACTTATTAAGTTTGAAGCATTGTAACAAGTTTCACATATTTTGCTTCTATAGAAGTAAAGATAATTTTATACAGATAAAAAAATGGTTTATTATTGATGCAATGCAACCATGATTTCATAAATGAGCCGAGAAGACTAACACCGACCCTAAAAGTTATCAAAGACAATGATCATTTTCTGATATTTTCTGTAAGACGGAATATTATACTGATTTCTGCTAAATCTAATGTCAAGATATGATTGGTTAATCAGGAGATCATATTACACAGAAGTGGAATATTCTGACTGATTGCCAGATTTCTATGACGGATGACATTCTCAGAGCAAATCCTCTTTTAAAGGTCAAGTAAAAGCTCACTTCCTGAAGTTGCTGAATAAGCATGAGTAACCGTTGTCGTTCGTATATTTTATCCTTTATTATTTTTAATTACCCTATTGGTATGTATGTATATATATATACGTATATTTATGTATCTAGTATTTATCTATGTCTAATATATATATATATTATTTTATTAGTATAGTTTATACAAGTCAGTTACTTTTTTTTGTTTTTGTTCGTTTCCCCTTAGCCTTTTGTACCCCCTTCCATGTAAATTTTCGTTTTTACCCAAAGGTTGACTGGCGGAAAATGCCTAGTGGCATTAAGTCCACCTTGTGTACCATTTTGTACATGAAGTTTTAAATAAATAAATAAATAAAATGACATTGATTGGATACCATTCCTAAGAAGAGTATCTTTTATACAGTTAATAAGTGCCTCTTATAATTTTAGAAATACAATAACAGCACTTTGTTATTAGTGTCGTTTAGAAGGAAAAATACAGCTTTATATATCTCTGTATTGTGATCGATGTATCATAAATGACGGGACTATTGATGTCAAAAAGCGTGATTAGTATATGACTGATAAATAGATTGGAGCGGCATTTAATCATAGTCCATATCAAACTTCCGTATAACGCAAAATTTAGAACAACATAAACACTGAGTGCCACAGTCTAATTTTAAATAATTCTGACGTATTGGTTACCCTAGTATGGAATAACTGCTTTGTAGGAATAACTATTGGATATATGTTAAGTAAGACCTCTGGACATTAAATCAATGACGAAGGTAGCCGATTCGAAAATTACTTGTAACCTGGCTAATTTGTTTGTGACACTTCCATGGTTGCGAGGGGCGGGGGGTGTTACTACTCAAACAAGACGTCATACTTCGTTCGTATGCACTTTGCCCAAGTTGTTTACCGGCAGTTATGTTTCAGATTGGTTCTTTATTATTAATCACATATTGAAATTACCTTTGAAACGTAATACTTACTTGCTGAATCAGTAGAATCTCCGCTGAAGTGAGTAGTGTTATCCGTATTGGGTCTTGGCGATGGAGGTGTAATATAAGGTAGCTCTTGACTTGAAGGTAGCTGCCCGCTTATCGCCACCGACGCCGATATTACTACCGATTCTGAAAACGTTAATTATCAGAAGTCAAAAACATTTACGCTAACGATTTATATCAAGATCGTGATTTAATCTAGATTCTAAACATAGATATCATAGTTGAATAGGAAAATTATAAAGGATGAAATAGTAGTTGAAATCCTATAAAACATGTCAGCTTCAAACTTTTGTTACCATTGACTGTTCAAAAAATCCCAAGTCAATAACTTCACAACACAAGACAAAAAACAACAACTAGAGCTCTTTTGAAGAGAAAGTCATTAACGTACCATGACTAGTCGGTGTTTATATGCATGGTAAACTTAAATTATTAATGAGAACATTATACAAACCTGCAGGATTTTGGCCCACTTCTCTCTCATCGATTTGTATTTCCCGTTCGGACGATTGATCAGTTGTTACTTCAACGAGACTGCAATGACGAATTGTTTTGTTTATAGGAAGAATAAAACACTTCATAAGAGGCGACCTTTATGCCCCATCTAGACTGACAAGGCTACAAGAGGGAACACGAGTATGAGAGTGAGAACGGAGCGCTCGTGCCCCCTCGTCTTTTCTCAATGTCGTTCCGCTTTGAGTAGGCTTTCAGACGCGAGTCAAAGAACGTAGTGTAGTAGATGACTGGATAAAGCGGGAGTTGAACAGCTAGCACTTCTTCAGACTCCACTCGCCAAGAATCGTGCCGAGAGCCTCTAGAAGGCGCTTCGTAAGAGTCTTGATGGGGCATAAGACCGAACTAGTCTTATTTTACTATTATAGGATATTACATGACTTAAGCTTCTAAGGGAATTTTAGTTTCTTTTTCTGCCGATTATTTGTGCATTGTGCCGAATTTAGACACATAGTTCAAATATGTGTTTGCTTGGAGAAATAAGTTTAGATTTTTCACTGTTTCCGTTATTCTCAGCATGCAGACGTTTAATAACAAAAAAACTGGAAGCAATCATGTTTCATGTTGCTGCTTTAACTTTAGTAAGTGTACCTACTGAAATACAATTACATGATATGTTTAATACTAACATGTGACTCTCATTCTGAAGTTTAGCGTAGGCATGTTCGTAGGGATGATCACGACTCGTCGAAGCGGTAGCTACCGTCTTGCTACCTGTAGATGAACAACTCCGATTAGAGAAAACTACACTGATTACCCACCACTTAAAATCGATTCCGAGTACCGGCACGTTTGATCACTACAACTAGATCAGAACGCCGATAATGTCGATTGTATCGATATAATCTGATGAATGAACCATCACTGCCCAGTAGCAACTACCATTAACAGTTAAGACTAGAATATTTTGCAATCAAAATTGAGGAATTTTCATTTTATCAAACAGTTGCAACCTTGATTTGAAATATTTTGGACGTAATATAAATACTATTGAAATGCGTAATGCGTGATGCAAACATTTTCCATTGACTACATTATTTTGATTACGAGATTTGTTTAAGGATATTTTCTTTTGTATCAAAACAAATTTGTAAACTCGCAGAAATACTAAGTATTTAGAATGGGAAAGTCAATATCTATTATGTTTTTTGAACTAAGATATTGCTTTAGGCAAGGCTGATGCAAGTCTTTCGTTAGCAATAAAAAGTATAATGACACTTATTAAAGTCTTTTTATGGGCTTTTGCAATAATTAAATCACTTTTTTTATTGTTATTATGATCTAATGCTGGTTTTGGTTTTAGCTCTGATAATGTTTAGGTACTGTTTTTCTTATGATTGTTTCACTTATCCTAACTTTTTTAAATCTATTCAATTCTTTATAGGTTGCAAAATACTATGAAAATAATATTTCCGGCCCAATCACACCTAAAACGATAATTAGAGAATTAATTGTCTTTTGTCTCAAGTTGTTACAATTTTCTTTTATACTTTCAGTAATGTTTTCGATTTACTCACTTATAAATAGAATCTCGAATTTTGTAAATATTTATTTATCATACACACTTCTTTATGTTTTTAATTTTAGTAAGGAAAATTTATACATGACGATGAGGTAGGTACTTCCCGACTACCTCAAACACGTAGACTCCAATCAGTAGTTATATTTTTATCACGTATTTTGCCACACAACCACTCATATACATATACTAATATAATATTAATAATGAATACTACACAACATAATACCTACATGATACCTAAAATATATACGCTGGGTGTCTTCGTTACCTTATAAAAGTTTTTCCACATATTATAAAAGATTGCTAGCTTAACCAAATATTTTCTAAGACTAGATACTTAATGATTCCTAAAAATACAAATGAGACTAATATGGAAGTCACAATGTTGTTTGGAATTGTGGTCTTTCAGAAGTTTACCCCTTTGTTATGGCCCGTAAATTTTGCACTGCTGGGCACAGGCCTCTTCTCATACGAACTCACCAGCATTGATTAAATTATTTATATATAGCATTTATTATTAAGATATTATAAACATATATATATTTTATGAGAACAACGGAAAATAAGTCGCAAATTCTACAAGATTCTAAAACGACAATAAAATATGATTTACAATTAGAATTACTGGTAATCTTATAAACAATAAGTACTTAATATACAGTTTAGCACAGGCTTTGTATTTACATATTTATTAAGCATAATATAAATAACTTACTTTATGAGCATCTATTGTGATGTTCTAACTAACACATGTATGATATAAGCCATCATGAGTATAATGCATCGGTAATGACAATCTTTTCGAAGGAATATGGTTTGCCATAATCTTAAATCATCTTTATGTGAATAGACACTAGATTGGATGAAGTCCCTATAGGTGTCATGGCTATTAACAACATTAATTATTACAAGCCCGTGTTGTCCTACAATACGGTAAAGAAAATCATTTGTTTCTTACAATTTTCCAGTCTGTGGCTATTTTGGGTAAATCCACTAAAAATTCCATATTATTATATCATCAATAATCTGATATTGAAAAAAAAGTTTATATCACGAATTCATAAAACTATTTATAAAACTACTAGTTACTACTACATTGCTATCGCCGGATAAACAACAGCAAACAGAATCTAAAGACCTTTAGAAACCAAAAGGTTGAAACCTAAACCTTTGATCATCGACTTAGAGATCATTTTCTATTATCGCTATAATCTTGTTGTGCATACTTTCGCCCACGACCTTTATAGAACTAGATATTGTTCGAGGTCTCGTAGGTCACAGAAAAATGTTTATCTAACTAGTTATGACAGTTTATGCGTTTTGTACAGGTGTTGCTTGGCAGGTTTCACTTGATAAGAAATATTGATTTCGAATACATTACACCTTAATTTTTCTGACTCACTGAAGCAGTGTTAATTAATTCATCAATGTCGATCAATCATTGCAATGTACCTAGTTATTGCTAATATTGCAATAAAGAAGTGTATTGCTAACGTTATAGCATATTTTATAGCTTGTACCACGAAAGATGACTTGACACACCACATGGTTTGCGTTGCGCTTGCGCAGTATTCGATTTATAGGTCTGTTTAGCGCATTAAGGTTGGAGGGGGTAAAGGACCAATCGTCATCGGGGTAGCGTTAAGAGCGTGGGAGACGCGGTACCTGCGCAAGCTATTTGAAGCTATCCACCATTGACACTCGCTAAGTCTCATCTTTCGTGGCACTCATTATACCTTCATCCAAATTCACGGTGGCATATATCTCTGAGGCAGTGTCTCCGCTGTCGTTTCGTCCAACTGGTTGCGGTATCTCTGGTAAACTCCGCTGACTGTTTTGAGTTGACGCTCTGTCAACGGAATATAAAATTAATGAGAAGAATTATACACAATTATTGGTACACCAAGGGTTAAGAGTCAAGAGATTTGATCTACAGAAGCAATTTCTCTTATTTTCATTATGTACTATGTTAGTACCTAGGGGCATGAATGCATGCTGCTACAGTTCTGATTGGTCGATTCTACATACATTAAAAGATTCAAAGACCGGAAGGATATTTCAGACTAGCATAGTATTTCTTTCAAAATAACTCTTTAGGTAAATGTAAAAGCTTTCATAATACAGTACCGTACCGGCCCGAAACAAAGCAACATTTTGCGTGCAACACGCAACGATGTAAAGGTCACAATTCCGCTACACCACTAACTCCGTTACAATAACATTTCGGAACATTGTTAAGTTCTAGGTCAATGCTGAGAGAAACATAAAAAGTTTTGTTAAACGACATGTATAACAATAAATTAATCATGAACATGTACGCGGACCTACATCCCATTAATATTGAACAGTACCTTAATTAAACAAGTTCAGAGAGACTCCATAATTAATTACAGAACATACTAATTAACTATTATTAGAAATCGATAAGCGTCTGCATCCTTATGAGGATTATAAAAACTGATGTAGGGCAGGTGACCCGGTTTTGGCCATTTTAAGAATTTTGTAGACTTTGAGGCTATATCATTTTACAGTTTTTGTTATCACGGACATATTTCTTGTAAAAAGTGATTAAATATATATTAATCTAGCCTAAGGATACATTTTTTTTCATAATGATTCATTGGAAAAATAATCCTGGAGAAAAGAAAAAAACATGGGAATTTGTGCCATTTTTGGCCAGATTTACCCCATTTCTGCCACAGCCATGTGCCAGTTCTGGCCATCAAAATTCATACAAAATAAAAAGCAGATAATTCAAAGTAATAAAAAGTTTATTCGAAAATCTTTTAATTTACGACCAACAGTCTTTATTTAGACAAAAATAGCTTACATAATATTATGAAATATAATATCTCAGCTTGAATTATGCGGTGAGTACTGGAACAATTTTCTTTTCACGACACCGATTTTTTTAGTATTTGGTTTCGATGAAGGCATTATAATCGTAACTCTGAAAATGAATAGATTATTTATATCAAAATAGCAAAGTAATTAAGTTGAAAAATCACGATAAAATCTAAATGGCCAAAAGTGGGGTTCTATGTGCACCACTTTTGGCCAGTCATGTGGCCAAAGATGGGAAAATTCATTAATTTTGGTTCCATTAGTGGCCACCTCTCATAACATCACTTAATAAACAAATAGCGATAAAATATCATTAGTACCACTTAGACAGTGTATTCTTAATGAAGGATTAACATAAACATAAAAAAAATAAGAAGGAATTATAAAAATAATGATTGGTTACTCACCCGCTCGCCTTAGCCTTTTTGCTAAGAATTATAACAAATGACGCTCGTCAAAAAAAAATGACTTGTTGGATTGAAGTAAAGTTTGACACATCAAAGCTGTCAACGCTATCAATGTTGCTAATATTAGATATTTTTATTCCCGTAAACCATAGAGTAATATATTTGTCTTTGCCTTAGTTATAACGATTTGAAGTTCTAAATGGCCACAAAGGGGTCGGTGGCCACAACCGGGTCACTTGCCCTACATTTATGTACAACATAGTACCTAGACCTACACCGTACAATCAAGAAAATATGGAAATATGTCGGATATGTCGGTTAATGTACTAACTGTCGATGGTTTAAAATGCGAACATTACAGCTTTTAGGGCTTTGAAACGAACAGATCTCTGACTTAAAATGGTTAGGCAACCTAGAAATTACAAAACTAGTTTGTGTCTCTTTACCATAATCGTTCATCCTCAATCCTTATCCAATACACTTCCATGACAAAATATTTCGTAGAGTTGTAAGGCGGCAAACACAAATATCGAGAACTAGCTGACCTGACAGACGTTGTCATGTCAAATAACTAACAGATATGTCAAAGGTTAAATTAGAAAAGTTAATATTATCATCAACTTTTCTTTAATTTTTTTAAAATTTTCGCGCAACTTTTTTATTTTTTTTCTCTATAAGAACCTTCTCCTGATAATAAACAACACGACAAAAAAAGAATTAACGAAATTGGTCCAGCCGTTCACGCGTGATGCCATGACAACGGAAAACGGGTTTCATTTTTATATATATAGATGAGTTCGGGATTGATTAATATATTTTTCTTTTTTAGGAATCGCAGTCTATTGAACATGATTTGTATTTGGAGGCATTTTTTTTCTAAACATATAGTCATTTAAATTATGTACAAACAACATAATTATCAAGACAATTGCTTTCTAACAATTGACTTGTAGTGCTGACAATACGTACAATAAAACTCCTGTAAGTAGTCATGTAAGAAGACATTACAATGGTGTGCACGATAGAAACTCACACTTTCAGTCGCTAAATTGATTAGCATGTACACAGACGAAAGTTTTGTGGAAGAATGCCTTTGCATTTAGGTAACAGTCGAGGTCGGATCGTGACATTTGTATCGTCACCTATATTTAGAGAATGCAGGCGTGACGGTATAGCTAAAGGTGAGGACTAAATCACTGAAATATTAGATGCAATGAAGCTAGTGACACTCGTAGTATTACGATGCTACTTCATAGTTCGTAGCATCCGTATGAGGTTCTTACTATTTGGAAGAAGATTGATCTTTAAGTAGGTATGATATTAACATAGAATTAAACAAAATCACTCTGTCTGTACGCGTAGATCTTATAACTACGCAAAGGATTTTAATGCAGTTTTCACCACTAGATAGGGTGATTCAAGAGGAAGGTATTTGTGTATAAAATAATTATTATTAAAGTACTACCCGTGCGAAGCCGGGGCCGTTCCACTAGCAATATATACAGCTGAAGAGTTTGTTTGTATAGTCGAACGCGGTAATCTCAGGGAGTAATGGCCCGAATCGAAAAAATCTTTCCATTTTATATAGCCCATTTATCCTGGAAGGTTAAAGGCTTTTTTGCCGCGATAACCGATGCCCACGCTGACGGAACCGCGAGCAAAACCTAGTAAGGAAATATACGTAAAAGAAGTCGAACTCAATTGAGAACCGTAACAGACCGTAGTTTTTTTTTTAATCTGGGGAGTATTTAAGCCGGGGATCTTGACCACTTAGGATGCGGTGAAAGTCGATTGAAAAGTTCTACTTTGTGATTATACATAACTCTAAATAACGAAGAGAAATAGGAGATCACGTCAATCCCGACGATTTGTTTTTTTTTTACGAACTTTTCTATAATAGTATTGGTCTGAGAAATGACGATGAAGACGACTTCTATAACGTTTGTGATGAGGAAGCGATCAGTTGTTTGGTCCGTGGATAGGTGACCAATTGTAATCATAATGAGACCCCTCCCTGCCTAAGCCGCTAACCCGTTAAGCCATCGTTGGTCTGGACTTCTTACTTCTACTTTGATCTTTGGCAGAAGTTATGGCTTTACAATTCTGACAACCAGTCTTGGTATGGGATAATGTGTTAGACAGTAAAATGGGTTGGGAAGGACATCGGCTGTCGCTCGCATGTAAAATACAGAAATCAGCGGCTTTCAGCTTGAAGGCAGAAGATCCAAGCAAAGACTAGGCATATCTCAACTTGTTACAGAACACTACTGTTATTTCAGATTGTGAGTCAACAAAGTTTTATGAATGACTCAATTCAAGATTACAAAGAATGATACAAGTCTAATTGGTGATTGTTATGGTATAGTCTTACTAGCAGAACAATTAATTACCTAAATAACTGAAACAATTAAAACATCACATTCTAAGTCAAACAATCTATTCAATTAAGGTACTGCTGAATTAGAAAATGACTAACTTCTAACTTGGGTTATTACTATTGAGAGAATGATGCATGCAAACCTATTTTATCCTTACATGCATATATTTTATGGATAGTTAAATGAAATACTACAACAGAACCATTTCAATATTCATAATATTCATATCGTTGAATGTATTTTTTCTTTCATGACAAATTTCAGTTATTATTTATTAGTACAAGTCAAATTTATTATTCAAAATCAACAGAAAACAAACAACAATAAAAATAAGAAGAGATACAATGTAAACATTGTTTTACAGACAGGATTTTAATTACAAAAATAGATAGAAGATATATAGATTATGAGGAAAATTATTTAGGGCTTCCCAGTAACTGTTAGAGAGTTAATAAAATATCCCCATTAAATTTTATTATTAGATATTGATTAATAAATATATAACACCAATGCTAAAGTAAAATAACAAAATTAGTTAGAAGTAACAGATAAAATTATCTATTTAATTGTTAAATATCTAGACCATGATGTTAGCCCCTCAGTTAGGTATGTCTAGTCTAGGTCATGCTAGATCTATAACAAACCGCTTGATAGAGGCCGGAGTGGTAGGTGTTGGAGATGGTGCCTCCTCATCAAATCGAATTTTGACCACACCGGCCGTACCAACCAACTCACTTCTGTTAAATATAAAAATGTTCTTTTATAAATACAAAAAAAAATATATTTAAACATAAAAATACAAATCATGTGATTTGAAAATTGATTGAATACAAGCGATGAACAAATTTTTAAAGTACATTGTGCTAAGATTTTTTTTTACTTTTATTGACAGTACTATTTTGCGCTCTTTAAAATAAAATATAAATATACTACTAAGAATCCAATTTGATACAAGAATTGAACCTACACTTAATGTAGTCTAACAGTAATTAACAAATTCCTGTTTTTTTTATTATTAACAACAGACAAAATTAGTCACTTCACGATTTATAATCTAATAGGAATAACGAATATGAAAATTACAAACTTTGTTATTAATGTATAATTCTATTAAATTGATGTGAAGCAACTATGCAATCCATTTTGATATCATAAGTTTTAGTAATAATTTGATAACTTTTTTCCCTTTCGTTAGATGTCAATCTACGTTCATGTCAATCTACGGAGTTTCTTTTTTATATTTATTTATGATTGCTTACAAATTAAATTATGTTTGGTGAAAGTTTATATAAATTTCTTAAATCTAAAGCTAAAAGAGACTAGCCCTTACAACTGTCTATATCTTCTTATTTTTTTAAGACTATCCTATATACCTACTAACAGACCAATTGTTTAAGTTATATTAATATGAATAAGTACTTACTTCTGGTTGGAGTTCTTGCAGCCACAGACACATGCTGAAAGTACTGTAATGAGAGTGACAAGCACCCCCACACTAAGAGCTATCTCTATTAAAGTATACATAACAAGAGTTTCTCAATCAATGCCAATCCGAACGAGCGGTTTTCTAAAGAAATATTCCATCACAAATATATCATTAAGTCACTCCCTTAAACAGAAACATTACAGGTACACAACTCTCTTCCATTTGAATAAAAAGTGTTGAAATGTAGGGCACTTGACTACGCGACCACATATAATGAGTTAAATCTCAAACACGAATAACTTGGTAGCACCTATAATAACGAAGACTAGGTATTGAATATTTAATAAGCTAATAATCTCTAACTTCGATTATTTTGCTATAGTTTATTGTACAAGCGAAAGCAATGCACATCACAATCACATCCAACGACACAGATAATAATGCAATATAACGTTTATAGTGTTGTGTGTTTCAATCCCAAACGTCAACATCGATGAAAACAAATAATAAAATGTTGCAGATTTTTATCGCGGCAATTTTATAATTATTTTTTACTCAATATAAACAAACAAACTATAATCAGTTTGATCTTTATTCCAGATTGAGAGGAAGCCCTATTTGAAATCTAATCTAGAATAAAATTGTATAAGTACCTACATATTATAATTTTTATTTTATATTTAGGGTCAGCTCACACCGAGACGCGACGCTGTGCGCACATTTTTAAAGGGCGATTTGAAACGCTGCGACCAGGGCGCCGGCACTCGGTGCAGTGCTGCATGGCACCACGTATTCTGAATTCTCACAACGAAATGTGTATCTTTTCGCGTAAAAAATAAAGTTCTATTTTGATCGCTCTTAAAAATGTGCGCAAATATGCAAAAAGATACACATTTCGTTGTGAGAATTCAGAATACGTTGCGCAATACAGCGCTGTACCCTGCTTCAACGAAATGTATGTCTTTTCGTGTAGAAAATAAAGATAAATTTTGAATCACTCTTTAAAAACGCGCTCTTTTAAGTCGCGTCACGTCGCGTCGCAGTGTGAGCTGACCCTTACTATTACTTACTTTATTCATCGGCGATCTCAACGTGTGAAAAAATGCGTAAAAAGACTTGTTTTTACTTTATGACTTTTTTTTATCTAGCCTATGCTGTCCCACTTCTGGGCAAAGGCCTCCCCCAAGTCCTTCCTTAAGGCCTTGGGGTAATTAAAACCTTATCCCGCGCCACTTCGAACCAGCCCTCACAGTATTCGTCTAGATCATCGCGCCACCTTTTCCTAGGCCGGCCGCGGCGGCGCCGTCCATCTAACATTTTACAATAACTTAAATATTGTGCTAAAATATACCATAAACATACTCAAAGCTGAATAATTATGTATTTTGACTTAGTTTTTATATGTATTTTTAATTCGTAAAAAAGTGTAAGAATATCGATATGTGTGTTTCGGCATCATTATAATGTTCATAGACAGTGGGGCAAATAATCAATCTTCAATGACACTTTAATGTTGCTAAGAATAAAATAATATCGATAAAAACATTATCAATGAAGAATCAATGCAACGTTTTTGAATAAATTGTACAAAACGACCATAGCAATGTAAATTGATTAACTAAAAATAGTTTTCTGTCCAGAACCGAGATTTTTATCATGTTTTGTTTCCTTCAAATCTTCAAAAATTAACATTATTAATAAATAGTAAAAAGAAATTGTTTTTTAAGTTGTTTTACGTGAAAGTTTAGGCTTTGCACGCACAGGGGACTTTTATTACAGATACTGTTTTGTCTCTTCTATAAAGTCCATGGAAATTTATGGATAAGCACGAACGTACCTACCTAGCGACGGCGACGACGTGCGTGACTTTTTTGTTCGACAACCTGCGGAGAAGAACGTGACAAGACTGTCAACTCGCCTGCAGGTTTTCATCGGATTTCATCTAAAGGGTTTCATCGTAGTGCGCGCACGGAAGACAAAATTGTCATTCCCCGCGCTGTGTTGCCAGGTCAGATTGATTTAGTAATTATTTAGTTTCTGTGAAGCTAAATGTCAAATGAACGTCAAAAGTCAATTATGTCAATTACATTTTAGAAACCGTTGGTCGTTGGATTGGCCCAGGGGGTGTCAACATGTATGGGACGTAGTGAGGTTTGTTGTGGGCGCTCTTGGGCAAAGAGTACAGACGATCGTTGATGACGTTGATGTATAGTCATCTCTGTCTTTCGTGCTAAAATGTTACCCTTATAAATAATCCTTATTGACTCGAACTTATTTCATTTATAATTTTATAATAATGCCTTTATAAAATAAAAATAAAAGATTTTTAGAATCCCTATAAAATTAATAAATAATTTAGGGCATTCAGTAAAATAAGCAAGCGGTTTTAAACTTATGATAATTAAATTATTTTAAATGAAAACACTTCAGAGAAAATTTTTCATTGTCATCAATGGCGGTCGTTATCTTTCAAATTTTCTTTCTTTGAGCTATAAAGGCAATATTGGAAATTTCGAATATCTCGTTTGTTACTAAGCGATACATTATATTACGGATTTACATTTAATTAAGCGTTCTTGCGCTTGAATTGTGAATATTTTATTGTTGTGAAGAAATACTTTCTCTATGTCGGATTCGGTTAGTTAAAGAAAATGCTCCATGTCCCTTCCAAAATCGAGCTAAACGAATACTAGACGTGTATTTGTGAATACTAAACAGTTAAAAATTATTGGCCAAATTCTGTTTTCCAAATGAATCATGGTTATCAACAGAATTTCACAAAAAAATATACAATCAACATGCAATGCTGTGCAATAAACATTTCAAAACAACATGTTTTGTTGGATAAAAACTTTTTCGCACTGCAGTGCCAACAAAAGGATTAGATGAGGTAAGTGGTTTAAATAATAGTGAAACATTCTTTTATTATTATTTATATGCTTTTCTTTAACTTGCTGTGTATGTATGTATATTTCTTTAGATCAAATCTGGCAAGCACAATTAGAACCATTTCTTCTTATTATTAATAAATTTAAATTCATATAAAACTGCTACTTTCTAAAACTTCAATGACAATTTAATTTTTCGGTACTTTCAAACCGATATGATAATGGAGTCAGAAAGTGAGTGAAGGAACTTTGTAACAAAACAACATAATCCCATAGTGTTAGTTCTTGTTTGATTTCTTTTAACTATGTTGTGTTTAAACTTATTCTGTTTCAGACTTCATCCAATATTCTGGATCCATTTGAAATGCATCACCAGACTAAGCGATCACAAAGTTCATAAGGCTTATAGATTGTTAAAAACATTTAAAACGTGAATCATTTTTGAACAAGTTCAGCAGTGACAGCTTGGTTCAAAATTTTTTAAGTAAGTACATTTCCCAAACTTCTGCTTTGTTGTTCTAAGGAGAATTACAAAACTTTAAAAGAATTCAAAAACCCGTAGATGGATCCAAAACACAAAAATCATAGCACTTAGGCTATATATATAAACGATCCCCAACCTACTATAAATTATTAAGAAGAATAATTTGTCTTCCAGCACCAGGAACTCTGCAGGAACTATTATCCAAATTCGAATTGGGAGTTGGCATTAATAAAAACGTTTTAAATGTTTTGAAAAAAAAGCACAAATTATCTTATTATAACCCTGACTTAATACATTTCAGGTCACACAAAACATTTGATCCAGTGATTGTGCCAGGGATGAACCCGTCAAGGAAATTTAATGGAAAAAGGTAAAATCCAACATAAGCACATCCAAAATCATCAATACAGTATCTCTTAAAATTCAGTAACATTTAACTGTGTATTTTTTAAATATTTTTTTCAGGATTGTTATCAGCAGATTCCAGAAGGACAAAGCCATTATCCTCAAATATATAAGCCAACACAGACCAAACAATTTTGAAAATGTATTATTCGCATTTAAAGAGGAAAATAGTAGTAAATAAATGTATTCTAGAAAGTTAATTCTTTGTGAGAAATGTAATATAGTAACACATCTCAATATATTATTTTTGTAGAAGTTACTTTAATTACAAGCATTCTATTGGCACCTTTTTATGTATTCCCAATTAAAGTATTAAACACAACACAAATATTAAAATCTCTATAAATTACAAGTTGTAATTTATAGAGATTTTAATATTTGTGTTGTCATCAAAATTGATACCTTGATAAGTAATAATTGTATAAAATATAGTTGTATTATTATTATAAATTTAAAAGAAATGGACCAAGTTATCTGTAATCTGATTTTATTTTTTATATGTTGCAAAAATATTTCTTTTTTGTTCAGTTATAATAATTGTTTTTTATGACTAGGTATGAGATTTACATTTTTGTTAATTTATAGCATAACAACTTAAAGTGTGTTGCCTTATAATACATGTTACATCTCTTGTTTAATAGTTTTGCTTAATTTGATGTAATCATAGTCTTGCAAAAGAACAATTGTTTTACAAAATATGCTAGTGTATAAGATTTTATTTAATTTCTTCATAGGTTATGCAATTACACATACTGTATACTTTATTATTTACATTAGCTTTGAAGAACAAGTTTGATTTGCACAATATTACATTAATTGCATTAGCAAATTAATAAATGGTTAATTGAAATATGTATAGTTTCCAAGCTTTATCATTTAATATATTGATACTGTTTTAAGAAGTTTGGCGAAATACGGTGAAGATTTATGATAAATTACAATACAAAATAATACAAAATTAATTAAAAAGCTAAAAAATACTGAAACGATTTACATTAGGGAGCTAGCCCTAGCCTAGTATGTAATATTGTGAAATACAAATATGACTTGTTTTTTTTATGTAAAAAAGGTTTAAGTACATAGCAAAATAAACTAAAAACTGTAATTATGATCTGTATAATTATTTAAAGTTTTATTATTTAATATGCTACAGTTTTGTTTATTTCGTACAAGTTCAAATACTGTATACATATATTTTACTTTGAATAGCTGTAATGCAAAAATTGTGAGTTTCTGACATATTTATTTCCAAATTTTATTTTTATTCTTTCATAAAATCTGAATTTGTATTTTGAAGGTTTATCATAAATAAAATTGTAATTGTACTCAAATACTGTTATTTCATTAGCTTTGATTCAATACCTATATATATATATATACGGGAATACGAAATTTGAAATTCCCGCGCAATACTTTTTCGAATTTTAGTTATATGGGCGATCCGCTACGAGGCGTGCCAGTCGACCTCACTTTTGATGTTCTACGTTGATATTCTTCTCGGCTAGAGTATTAGTGTTCTGTGGATTGGCCTTTGGAGGTTATTTGAAAGAAAAGACCGCAACCGGTTAAGAAATAAAAAATAAATAATAATAACATTGCCCTGTAACTTGTAAGTGCATCTGTACTTCTGTAGCCCACGTGTACAAGCCTAGAAAAATATGTCACATAATACTTTCATTTAACGCAGCATTTTTTAACGAGTGTTTACCCAGAAACAACTACCGACATGGAAACGAAATCGGAAATATTTCCCCAAAGATTAATTATTGCTGTGTTGTGGAACATCGGACTACAGACATTTCTTGCCATTGTGTTAGTGTTTCTCATACAAATCGACTTGCTGCATCCTGTGACATGGGTGACTTCGACTCTAGGCGATATATTTGGATGGAAGATGGCACTTAACATCGTGCTTCTTGGATTGGTATCATTCTTTCAAGCGTACGTGTATGGAAGTTACTACATGATTCCACTGCCAAAATATTTTACCAGGTTTTCAATGTTTTTAAACATGTTTTCCGTTCAAAACATAATGTTTAGTATTCTGTATGCATTAAGTGGCTATTTCACTATGGGATTATATTCTTCGCTAGCGAAAAGCAACTACAATATCCTCAAGAAAAAATGTATACATTATGATGCTCAATGCCTTGTGGAACAGAGCCTCTTCTTACAGTTTGGAGGAATGTGGATGGGGTTATATTATTTTTTGAATATTCACATTTTTGGGACAACTATGCTCATGTTTCCACATATTTATCAAGACAAATTTCAACAAATTAAACTTGCCATTAATAATATACTGTCAATGGGATTTAGGAATTCAGTAATGCCAGTGGCTTATTACTGTGTGTTTTACTATTTATGGGGTAACAAGCCAAGGAGTGTTGTATCTGAGGTTTACAGTTTATATTTGGAAGACCCCCCTCTAGATAATGTATTTAATTTGACAAGTTCTGGCATATGGATTGGACTTTGGTTCTATACTAGTTTGTTTTTTGTGTCTGTTTACACAATGAGAACTATCTTCAACATAATACTTACTGAGCCAATGAAATTTCCTATTGAGTCTAAGAATGATTTAATGCTCCATAATGCACTTGCTTTGAGGACTGAATTTAATGGTTACTTAGGAGCCCAAGATTTAAGAATCATGTCAATGACTGATCCTTCAAGAAGGCAAATCATTTTTACCCTCTCGCAACCTGGAGGTCATCCAAGAAACTGGAACAACTTGTTGGAGCAGTGTTTAAACATTATAAAGGACTTTAGTAAAGAACTGGATGCTGTTAACGCAGATGGGAAACCGAATGAAATCGAAAACTCAATTAATCGTAACAATGGGATCATGTCACAAAGCACAGCTTTTGCATATTCTGGTAATATAAGAAATATGGCTCATTCTCCTAAGCTACATGAAATAAAGGATCACAATAGGAATAAAATTGAAGATTCCTTGTCCAACATGATTAAAAATGAATTTAATATTTTTATTCAGAAGCTCTGCCAGAAACCAGGATTTAATTATTTATTTGGAGAACTAACAGACACTAAGTTGAAATTTTTGTTAATGCAAGCTCAGCCTGTGATGTGGACGTGTGAAGGATTAGCTTGTATTGCTGCTGCATCATTGAATGAAGATAAATATGGAGTGGTGCAGAATGATTTGCCTATTGTGATATCAACTTTAATTAATCTTAAGCAAAACTTAGATAAATTGACAAAGCCTGGCCTGGTGCCTAGGAAGCACATACTAAATGATAATTTGGCCATTAAAATGAAGACTGCCCTTATCTCATCTGTGAAGAGAAGTATTTATAAAATTGCCATAACATTCTCAAAATACATCCATGAAATACCTTTAGAGCCCGATATTCAAATTGCATTACAGCCATTTTTGATGTGTAAAGAAGCTTGAAACTTCAGTGAAAATGATTTACTTGTGATACATAATAAACCTTTTATTTTTAAATCGTCTTTCTTTTAGGAGTTGGTAAATGAAAGAAGCTTTTATAAACAAAGATGTCTAATAAAAAATTCTAAAATGTAACCCATTATACATTTGTAAACTAAACTCTATATCACATTAAAATACTAATATTGAATTCAACACATTAATTACTATTTAATTAGAATTTAAAGTAAAAACATTTATTTATTTTGGAATTCTTCATAAGAATGTTGTGTTTTATTTTGATCAAGAATTGTTACTACATGTAAGACAAAATGTGGACAATATCATCACTAAATACTTATATATGGCTGCCGTCTTTATCTAGAGTGATTACTCTATACATTCTATATTATCATCTACTCAATATTTAACTGCAGCTTTACTACAAAAATGAATACTTTAAATAATGCTGCTGCTGTTAGAACTGGTTTATATTTGATGTTACCAAACTGCTTTTTCTTTCATACAGCTATTTTCTGAGGAAGAATTCAGAGTAGGGTATCTTCGTCCCGCAGGTCGCTACTCAACAAAGACCGTTGGCTTGCCGCGCCAAGTAGTGCTGTGCGTTCTGCTGACGATGTCCCAGACTCGCAGCTCAGTGAAGCTAGACACGAAAATTATGTGTTGCATACAAAATATAACATTTAATTATTTCATAGTTGTATACACAAAAGCAACAACAACATTAGAGATACAGATGAGTAATTTGGCGATGAATGCTCGATAAATTGTATTTTTTAAATTTGTTGTGGTACTAAAAAATTACGGAACTCATATTTATATTTTAGGTACTTAAAAAAGATATACCCCTTGATCTATCTATAGAGCATAATATAGATATGTATCTCTTAACACGACTTTATATAGATACTTATCCCTATCCAATCAATGATTATAATAATAAATGCTCAACATTTTATAAAATTGTTCCATAGTTTCAGAATATTTTTAGCGGTAATCATGATGATTTGATTGATCGACAATTAAAATTTTCTATAATTAAAATAGTTATGCATCGCCAAATTCCCCAGAAGTAGAGAAACAATTGCAAAGACAGTAGGTATAACTCACGACAGGAGGTGGCTCGGAAGACAACAGGTGGAAAGAGACACGATTGCGGGGGTTGCGTATAAGTTGAGCGGTACATACGAAGAGTTGTTTACCGTCGGGGCTGGCGTGCGGCGTGGCGCTGGCGGAGCGCTCGCCGCCCGCCTCCGGCGACGCCAGCGCCGCGCGCGTGCTCCCGCCAGGGGACTCCGTCATGGACGCCTGCAGGCTGTAGCTCTCCCTGCAACAACACCGCGCTGGACATCGGGCCCTCGAGGACCTGCCTCATACTCATGCCATATTACGTTGAAAGCGTAATCTCCAGAATTTCTGACTCGGCGGCCAATCTCAAGTGAGATCAGCCATGTACGCAGGAGATATTATAGAGCACAAGTGTGCGCAAGCACAGGTGCACTCTGTTCCTTCACTCTCATACGACGACATTGGACGGTTGACCGACACGACCGGAGAGAGATCAGGCGCAGGACCAACGGCTTTACGTGCTTTCCGAGGCACACGGGTATAAACATCGCGACACTTCCTGACTCCGAGCGGTACTGAGAATTTCTAAACTCCGTAAATATTTTTCGCCCGACCTGGGAATCGAACCGCTAGAACGCGCTTGCGACTACTAGACCAACGAGGCAGTCTTGTTGAAAGCGTATAGGATAAGTATATGCTAAAAGGACGTGATCGTTACTTTAATTATTATTTTTTTAAATATAATCTTTATCAGGGCAGGTCAAAGGCCTCTCTTACGTCTTTCCATTTTTCTCTATCTACTGCTCAGTAATTTTAAATTTTTGGGTTCATTTTAATTCTCTGTACTAAGGTCGGTGTTCGTATGATAAACTGTTTCATGAATATGATGGTGATACATCGACAGGCGGACTTTTAAACCAGAAGCATAAAGATATAAGTACTTATATAAGGATATTTGGAACGCATCGTGCACACAACGTTGACGATCATGCCGAACATAGAGCCCGTTGCGAAAGGCGTTCGATACATCGAGACGGCATGCTGACCACACTTAATATTGGTCGTCTATTTACTGATGTTTAGGTAATGCTAGCCTGTAACCCGACGTGGACGACGTCTGGGATATCTCGCTGTCGTAGGAGGTGTCGGTGTTGATGTAGGCGGGCTGCAGGAAGGGCGGCTGCGACCACGCGCGGCGTAGTGGCGTCGACTCCGGGCCTGGGGACGAGCCCGAGTCGGACTCCAGCCGCGCATGCGACGCCTGCATACAGAATGTTTTTTTAATTAACTAATAAGGAAGTTAGTAGTATCAATTAATATTTATATGTGACTTTGCAAATGTTGCAGTTTTTACACAATATTGCGCATCTGGATTTTACTAAAAGAGATTGTGAACCCTGAACTTGTTTCGACATTTCTTTCCAAGGTAATCGTTTAGGAAATGTCCACTCCAGCGAGCTCACGACAAAAGTGGTGTTAGTTGCATAATAAACAATTAGAAAATGATTTATCTGATTCATTTACATGCTTTAATCACTCAAAGACGACGGCGCTTGAGAAAAACAGCGGTGTCATACCGGTCGGTGTGACGGCCGGTACGATAACAGTGTTGATATATAGATATAACTAGTTGAAAAATATTTCCGTTGAAGTAAAATAACGAAATAGATAAAGAAATATACGGGTAGGTGCAGATTTTGAAGAGCTGCCAACATAAATATTACCTCAGGTTTAGCATGCCTGCTGCGGCGGAACTTGAATGTTTTCTTGGAGGGTCCGTGCGCCCGCTGCAGCCGCGGCCGCTCGTGAGCGTCGGGCGAGTCTACCGCCGGCACTGCGCTCTCGCCGCACGACGCCGAGCCCGGAGACATCGGGGACAGGGGACTCATTGATGTTTCTCCTAGTTCCAAAGATAAGAAGAACAAAGGATATATTATATAAGAACAACGGATATATAAAGAAAAGGGATTTATTCGAGCCACATGCGACGCATAAAATAAAAAAAAAAAACATCAACGATATTTTTTTACAATTCTTGCAATAGAACTATTTTAAAACGGACACTATCGCGGTTCTATTTAAAATTAAGGTGCCGACGTTATGTCTACCCGAGACCACTGACCATGATACAATTAAATGCATCGAAAAGTTTGTAATTAAAATCCAAATAAATTTGGAGTCTAATGCAATGCACAAAGTTAGTTAAGATATTTTCTGGTTATTCAGGTTTCGTTATTACAAATTATATACACCTAAGTATAAAGTATTTATAACGGGTATGAGTACCTACGAGAGAGGAGCTTAAAAACAAAACATGGTGGGAGGTTGATCCATGGATAAGGCGTTAGACAACCATTACACAAGTTTGTAATTAAGTTAGAATTGATTGGGTATCTGAACATGAACTTTTAATATTTCATGCATATAGCAGTAAACTACTTGCTTGAAATACTTGTAGCGGTACTTCGCAAGCTGTCATGCAATTTTATATACAACTTAAAGATGTCGTTAAATAAATATAGTTGAGTGTGTAATAAAAATCTTACCAGACGTAAACTTCAGTTCCACAGACGGTACAAATCTCAATTTAGTTTGATTACTTGTGAATGACGGTGTACTGGCTGTAGTCGGTTTTGTATCACTGCCGTAGTTGTTCAGCGAGCCTGTTTCGAAAAAAAAAACATAATTATATAGGTTCACAAACATTGGAACTTTGAAAAATTAAATTGAATTGTGATTTTAATTCTTTGTGTCATCTTTGGTACCTTACCTATATGAGAAGTGCCACTACTGGCATTATTATTGCTGTTCTCACTTAGCCGACCACTTATCAAAGGGGCTTCGAACGTTGGCATATGCTGGCTCGTTGTTGAGCTACTAGATAATGATTCTGTAAGAATATAAAATCATTATGTACAGTTTTAATTATCTTTTTATTTTGTTCGTACATTATATCTTTTTGTCCAACCAAAGGTTGTCTGGTAGACATCGCTATTAGCGATAAGACCGCCGTTGTACCCTATTTTGAGATTTATGTTTTTTTTTTGTGTAATTAATTTATCTAAAATTTTTGTGTACAATAAATTATATTATATTCTATTCTATATCATACCGGTATAAAAACATAGGTACATGTCTTACTTCTGAAGACATGCCTTTCTTAGTGAAGTAGATACGTTCTTTTGCAAATAAAAAATATTTACAGCTTATAATTTATTTTTACAGCGATAGCGCATGTTACGAACATGCACTGTCAAAATTAAACTTTAGATAAATGACAGCAACGTGTAAGCCACGGATGCAAGGACGAGGAAACACTTCTGAAGCCCGCATAAATACCTACATGCGTTGTAACCTAGTTTCTCAGCTATTTGCTCTGTATTAATCGAAGTGTTTGTATCTGTTAATTACCAACCTCTTTGAGCAGAAAGCGGTGCTGAAGGATGGTCTGGCGTCCTCGGCAAGGCGCTGGCTCCACCGCGGCCTACCAGCATGGAGATCAGCGACGGCCGGTGCTGCTGGTGCTTGTCCGCCATCGCGCTCGGACGAGGAAATACTTCTGATGCCCGCTTACCTGCACCCTGGCCTAGGTTCTCCGCTATTTGCTCTGTAAAAAGTGATATGCATGGCAACACAGAAATTATTTTAGTAGGTACTCATTTAATATTGGTTTCCTTATAACCGTAACCCACTATGCAACGGGCATAGTGGGTTACGGTTCATGCGCAAAAAAGTTAAGAATTCAGAAAAAATACAACGCCTTAAAAGTAAGTAACATTATCTAAAGCAAAACTTTCTTGGCTCATTCAATTTAGACAATTAGAATCGCTAAATGTCCCACTGCTGGGCACAGGCCTCTTCCTATATAGAGAAGGAATGAGCATTGATCACCAGGCTTGTTCATTGCGGGTTGTCGGGTTGTCAATGGTGTCTTGAAATTATTATGAAAGTACATATAACTTTGAAAGAATCACATCCGAATTTTCGAACCTGCAACAATGTGCATGCGAATCTGGTAATTGAACCGCTTGGCCCCACGACATTCGAATTTTTATTATAGTTTATTTAGTTTAAACCATAGACTTAGCCAAGAGCACCACCTCGCGCATAGAGAAACCATGTCTTACCAAATTTAAACTGATCGTGTGTATCCCGCATGTGTCGCAGTTCTCTCGCCAGTTCTGCTAGTAGCGCCCCCCTAGCGCGCGCGGCCGGTAGTTTGAGCCCTCTCACACGTTCGCGCACCACAAACTGCATGTGACGCTCATTGTCGCCGATAGGTGGCTGGGATAACTGTAAGCACAGCATATTAGATATTTTAGATTAATGTAGTGTAACGAAAAACTGGAGTGGCAGTGTATTATAAACAGCCAAGCACAAAATAGTTTCGAGGTGCATTTACACATGAACGGAGAGTGAAGCTTAGGTAGTGCGAGTTTATTCGTTTGCCGTCGACATGTATGATGTTCGGCGCACCGATTAGTTAGGAGCTTGGAGCAGGCTAATAGGATCGCCGAACGTCAAATAAGTAAAAAACTAGGCACTTTAATAAGATAATTAGATAGATGGACTGTTTGTATAAATAAAAATCTTGATTGGGTCTAATTTTTTTTCAAAGCGTTTAGCCTGGATAATGTTAATAAAAAGCATTTCTTTTCGGATCGATTTGTTTTTCTGTCCAAGCATAATATATAGGTATTATAGGTGACTACTGTCTTCTGACTTCGTTTTCGGGGGCGTGCCTATTTCACGGCCTAGGACTAGGACAAGAAATTATAATAATATATTTTGTTACCAATTACCTTATGCACGATAAAAGGCTGCAACAGAATGTACAGTGGGGAGCGATACGTGACGACGTGTTCTAGGAAGTCCCACAGATGGTGCGCGGCCTCGTTGCGCCGGCCGAGGTCCCGCATCGCGCGGGCTATGCGACCCCACTCCGAACATAACTCGCTCGTGAAGCACGCGCATAGTACCTTTAGTGCTGTAGATATTAAGAAAAACTGTAAGAGCTACGAAAACGTTTCTAGGTATTCAATATTGAAAAGTTTTAAAACATACTAAGTACAGTAGTTTAAGAAAGTAATTCACAATAGGCAAATCAAGTCGCCACTGTTTAACCTATGTAAGAAATTAAATAAAAAAATATCTGTCTAGGTACAGTCAAAAGCCATATGTGAAGTAGCACTGCAGTTTGTTTGTTGGCAGTCAAAATGCTTTGTATTGACACATTTTTTGAGTATTTTAACGCAAACAATTATAGTTTACAGTGCGACAGGTTAACTAGGAGAAATTGAAAGATATGAGCCCGTGAAAAGCATTGACGAAACGTATAAAAGTTGACTTGGTACGACACTTATGATCCTTGACTGTACCCAAGTATTTTTTTTTATAGTTACTTGTAAAGTTTATATCATACCTACTGTACCATCCTTGTTTGAGTGCAAGGAACTAAAGATATCTAGTGATATGTGCCATAGACCTATTGAACACCAGTTTTTTAGATTGAAAAATATTTTGATTATATATAAACTGCACTGGACTGTATTGAAGTGTAACTTACCTAAGAAAGCAATTCTATACAGTTGATTAGATAGTCTAGTAGTATTCCTAGTGTCCCTACTCCCTGTAAATGTAAGGGAGTTGGCGCGGTTATCAGCCGCGTTGAGCTTCGCGTTTACCGCGGCTAGCTGGCCGGGCGGCGCCGGGGGACATAACGCGTTCAGAACTACCGATACTAGGTAGCTTACGTCGGACTGACGGAGTGGTGGCACATCTGAAATATTATGTTATAGTTTAGTTTGTTCTATGCCCAAATACACTAAGCTTAGCACTAGGGGTTGACAAGAGTACTAATACTTAGTAATGTGCCATGCAAAGTTGTTAGTAACCTTTATTAAAAAAAAAGGATTATATTGGACAATAGGGGACATTAACAGGTACCTGCTTAAAGATTCCTGACAACTGAATTAAGATAAAAATTAAGTAATTTCAGAAAAAAATACCCATGTCCAGAAGTCGACGAATACAGACCGATTTTAATAATGATACAAAACAATAACAATGACGTGTTTAATGAAGTTAAATTATGGTATTAAGTTACCTTTTCTGCCACTACCAACACGCAAACAGAGTGGCATGAACAAATTCATGAGCATGTTTTCAGTTTTCTCCGCTGAAGGAAAACTGGCGCTGCCTCCACACATTTGCTCTAGTGAATAGTTATCCTGCGACAAAAAAAATGAAACTTTATTTATTACGATACGATAAAAGAACACGATGATAGACTAGTTCAGAAACAGTGCCTCGGTCAAAATAAATTTAATGGTTGACACGAAAACAAGAGGCAGCAAAGAAGCATTAAGATATATTTGTACATATTAACTTGAACTGTATACAGTTCATAAAAATATAATTTACAATTTACCCCAGAGTTGATAATCTGTAACGCTATCAATCTAACGACAGTACTGCAGAAATGTGGCGGCGGTGGCTGCGACATTAAAGCCGCTGTAGCCGAAGACAAGTTTTCTCCGCAGTTGTTATCTGATACTATTAGTGCCTGTGGAAATATATAATTATAACATTTTGTTAAGTAAGTATCGCAATCAGGCCCTCACTATGAGATTTCAACGAACATTCTTGCTGGCAAGGGCCTAACAGATGTCAGGAAAATGTGTACAGCGCCATTAGCGGTCACTCAAAGAACTACAATCTATAAATTTAATAGGCTGAAATTGAACTCTAATCGCAAGCCAGTAACATAATTATTATTTTGAGTTTAAAAACGACTCCCGCACTAATTAATTTAATTTTTGTGTCACATCTATCTTGCGCGATCTGGACTTGGCAAGGTTCATGGCAAACGACCTAGAGGCAGGACCCAACAAGATGGGCCCACCAGGTCAATTCCACCCTGGATACCCAAGTACACGATGCCAGGAATAGGCAAAATGGCGTACCATAGTCAGAGATTGAACCTGATTCCACGAGGATCTCACAACCCTCAGAAATGAGAAATACGACTCGAGGAGGAAGTGGATATCACTCGGCTGGGCCACGGAGGAAGGCACCCTATTATTAATTATAATAATTATACCCAAAATTCTATTTAGGACACTTCAATACGGCACTATGTTCTACATAAGTTGTTATAGAAAATACTATTGGGCAATTGAAGAACCGTCAGCATTGTTCACACAGAGATATGTGCATTAGTCAAAAACATGTTCCTGATATATTACAGTGAGTTATCTAACATTGCTTAAAAATATGTTTCGGACCTGAAAAAATAATACAAAAATTGAATTTATACATATACTATACTTATGCAAAACTGCTTGAACAACTAGATGATGATGGAAAATGAAGGTAATAATAATTGGGCTTTATTATTTATAATCTCTCATACATTTTTACCCTTCAATTTTATAACTCCTAGTTAAAAAAAAAAATGAAAAGGTACAAGTGATTTATTTATTCAAGGGAATTACGGGATTAATTAGCTAGAAGAATCACTCACACAAGATGAACATGGATTTAAGAAAATAAAATACAAACATTTTCATAATCTTTATTTTTTTTCTAAAATATCTGCAAATCTATTTCCTAATGCTACAAATTGTCCGAACACATCTAACCACTTTTGTTGTATGCCTAATTCTGCTTCTTTTAACCTATTTCTCTCTAGTTCCATTTCCTGCTGGAAAGCCCGCCATTCACTGTCACTTCTGTCAAAATTTTGCTGTGCCACTTCTGATTCTGTCTGTGTTTGTGTACTTCTGTAGAATCGTAGTGAAACATCTTGACCTTTAGGCCGCAGACGAGGCATGATTGGCAAATATGTGGGGCTCTGTTTAATGCGACGCCTACCACTGTTTGGAGGCAACGCGGGCGGTTCCTCCATTTTAGTTGTGGAAGGTGCACTATCAGTGGGAGGCAATGCGGATGGTACCTCCACTTTTGTAGTGGGAGGTGTGCTGTCTTCCTCTTGTAGTAGATCCACTATTATGTTCAGTGCCCTTTGTTCTAAGTAATTTAATTTTAAGTTAGAAGGAGTACCACCAGCTAGGCCGCGTGCAGCCCGGTTTGATATACGGCTTGCTTTCTTCTTCGCATTATTTTTAAAATCACTCCACACCTTTAAGAAAAAAATATACAATGATAAAAAAAAAAATTGTAGTAGGTAACTAACAAACATTAAAAAAAAAAGGACTTGGCACCTTTCTCCATTTGTCTGCCGTCTTTGTGGCACCAGTGGCATCTGCATTTAATAAATCTGTTAGGTCCACCCAGTGCTGGATATTAGCAACCCTTCCTTGGTGTCCATCAGTGGGTTTGCTAAGGTCGCCATGCCTATAAAAAGAAAACAAACTATAAACTCAAAGTCACTAACTTTACTCTTCAACATTCAACTCTTTTCCTCTTGAAACAAAGTATTCCTCTAAAATATTGCTTCCATCCATTCAAAATTAAAGCAAATTATTTTTAATAAAATTAATTTATATGTTATGAATAATAGACCAAGTGCGGCTACACCTGGTTTTAGCTGGCTACTACTCAATGCAGCCTGCCATGCGGTTAAACTTATATCCTATTAGTCTTTGGTTTTTGTAATAAGCCGACAATATAATTAAAGTTTTCTTAAGAAGTGAAAGAACACTGAATCAAACATCTTATGCTCAATGTAACAAAAAAAATTACTTAGGTACTTAAAAAATAAAGTTTTACTTCATATTTATGAAAACATCAACCAACTCTTTAGTCATTCTATCATATAGTTAAGTTAAAAAACTAATTGGGCTAGATATACATAGAAGATATATATAAGAACGCTAGAATCTGAATACAAAATCTAAAATGCTTAACTGCACTGAAAACCTAATTCTAACCAATGATAAACAGGATACACCTAAGTTTAACCACCGGTGTGCCTGTGGCCTTAGCAAGCTGTAGCGGGCTAAAACTACGCGTAGCCGCAATTCGGTTAGTAACCGTAACATAAACACTTACAGCTTTACAGAAATATCCCAATTCGATAGAGTAGACCAATGTATATACTTATTTCAAGTACATACCTTTCCATATACTCCACCAGTAACTGAAATTGCGAAGGACTTGTTCGCATTTTAGTTAAGTTACTACTGTAATTCATCAATTAATAATTTTCTAGCTAAATAATAACAAACGAACGTCAACACAATCAACACAACACAAACAAAAGCGTCAGCGAGGCGAGAGCGACATGACGTAAGACCCTTCACCCTTGTCTGTCACTTGACTTTGACGTAATACCAAATTACCAATATTTAATGTTACCATCCTCTAGCAAAATTTTCCTCTAAGATTTATAAATTAAATGAGATAAAATTATCAAGTTTTTTGAGAATTGGTATATTTTACAAATTCTCAAAAAACTTGATAATTTTTCAGTGGCCACCAATTACATTACATTATTTTACCATTACATTCTATGGCCATAGAATAGAGATAGACTAGTGCTCAAATGGTGCAATGATATTTATCCTAAGGTTTTAAGATTTCAGAACCGAAATTTTTGCTTTAAAAGATTAATGTTAAAACAAAACCTTTTTATTATTTCTAGATGAATTCAGCTGAAATGATTGGATCCAGTCTCTAAGAAGCCAGAAAAGTTTCCTACCGAAAAAAAAAATATCGAGTTTCCGTTTATGCAAGAAAGAAGGGATTTATGTTTATGTAAATCACATAGGAGCCGCCGTTTATTTTTATATGTTCACCACAGAAGCTACAAGCATGTTTTTCCTACCTGAATTTTTTCCTAGTGCGTAGATAAATTAATCATCGGCTCTTAAAATAGGAAAATCCAGGCCAAGAACTCCAGCATTCATAAACCTAATTAATTAAAATTAGCCTTTCTTTTATTCAGATTTATACGGTAATTACAGATTATTATACCGAGTAATAATTAATATAGTGAGGTATACGGTTTGTTATTTGCTATGTTAGCCTATGATCGGTCAGTGGTTCCCAAACGCATTCAATAATGCTGCAGCTATTCTTATTCCCTCTAATAGATGACTTGCAGCAACATTAAATTTCTGAGACCAGATCGGACGTTTTTTTCATTTACCATTATTTATTTCGACCATCTAATGCCGCCGCCGTGGCGAATGAGTTAAAAAAAATCAACTTATCATGATATTTTAATATAATTTACTGTTTTTTGGGTTTTCTTCAAAATCACTTCAGGGATAACTTCAGGAGGACAAACCTGGTGGGAACACAGGTCCAAAAGACAGTAGCCTTGTTGAGAACTTTACTTAGGTATGGGCCCTTGCACTTACCAGGGTTCATTCATCCCTGCTTTATGAAAGAACATATATCAACGGCCCAGAACAATTTGATAGTGACCTAGCTGTGCCCGCGACTTCGTCAGCCCATGTTTTTTTCCATTGTTTTTTTAGGATTTTTCTAAAATAAAAGTAGCCGAATTTACTCCTTATTACATCAGCTACCTGCCAATGAAACTCCCGTAAAAAACGGTCCAGCCACTTCAGAGATTAGCAGGAACAGACAGACAGACAAAATGGTAAAAAAAATATTTTGGTAAATGTACCGTATATAAATATATTCATATGCATGAAGCAAAATGCGGTGACTCCTCGTACTAAGCTAAATGCTTGTGTTACGAGTGGGTTCACGTCGGTAGTGCAATGGCTGGGATTCTAATCGGAAACCACGTGATCGCAAGTCCAACGCCCTAGCCATTAAAAACCGCCGCTTCATTCTGTCATGTCATTATCTAATAGTAGTAATATGCTATTTTTTATATACCAGCTTTACATTACAATAGTCTTAGTTAGAATATTCAGGTATACTGATTTACATACTTGACTTACCATGGGTCCAGTTGAAAATCAGCGCCACACATACAATCTTGTCCAACTTTTCGTTGAATGGGTTATGGTTACTAAGTTCGGGAGTCGTTGGAATAAAAAATAATACATATTCCTATAACATGCACGATAATTATGCAAATTTTGTTTTCTTCTGAATTTTATTGTTATTTATTAAAGTATTTTTTTTCTCGCTGTACACACTTTCCGATAAAGAATGATACTGTAATAACTTACTTGCAAGGTGTTAAGAAGAGTTTTTACTTGCTGCCAGTGCATTATGTATGGGCAACGTATCATTGTCTCGTAAACTCCTTTTAGAAGAACTGCAGCTGAATCCCAATCTGTGTTTCTCTGTAAGGAAACTGTACTTGACACACTTGTAAGGTTTTGACCGACAGAGAGGATACTGTTCGAAATATGGATAATGGAAACAACAATACAGGTAGTTTACCTGTGTTGTTTAGAAGAAAAACAAATTGGCTTATTAATTTTTTTTTTTCCGGATCGGTGGGAAGCGGACTAAAGAGCCAGAAGTATTTTTGGGGAAACAAGAAAAAACTCTTTTTCCAGTAATAGTATTTCGAGATAAAAAATATGAAGGGATATTTTAAAATTCACAGAAAAATATTTCCATTTACTATACTTACTCTGATACTTGGTTTTTTCGCAATCTTCAAGAAAACCTTATCCAACCTCCTTAAAATCATAATTAGGGCTGGTCTTAATGCGTCATCAGCCCAGTCGGCAGCCGGTAGTACTTGTGTCATATAACGCTGAAGGCCGCGACAACCCATCGACTCGGGGTCGTAAGGTGATACTTTTAGTAAGGAGTGCGCTATTTCTGCAAGCCGCTAGAATTTATGTGAGAAAAAAACGGTTACAGAAAAGAGATATTTACTACCGATTAAATTATGTATCGTTTAAATATGAAATGAATCAGGAGATAATTTAGATGTCTAACGATGGGATCCACCTTTGAAAGAGGTTGAACCACCACAGAGAAACTCAGTCCGAGAAGTTGGTCGAGAGCAGTACTACTCTAGACCCATCTAGTAGAATTAGGGAGGATAACCAAACATACCCCACCCAACACAGGCCCTTATCTCCCAAAAAAAAAACATGTGTTCTTCTTTTTTTTGGGTAACACTTTCCTCTTGAATTTTGTTTAGAACTCCTTTATTTTATATCGTGTACATAAAAATATGATTGTAAAAGTGATAAACTTACAGCGTGCGACTTTGAATCCAGTAACTCAACAGGTTTCCCTTCAGTGCCGCCGCTGCGGTTAGATCCATTGATTTCTAATAGGCGGGTCGTAGCGCGTCCTATGAATTCACCGACTAATGATAGTAGCACGTCGCGAGGTCTTCGGTATTCTGCTCGAACCAACTGGCAAAGAGAGCATATTTTTTAAAATTAAACGCACTGTGTATTTGTATTTATTTTCACCTTCTGATTGTTATTATAATGTCTTTGGAATGAAGACTGTTTTTAGAACGTGACTGTCCACAACTTATTTACTTTACGAAAAATAAATTCGATTTTTGGCTTCAACAGAAGTGTTTTTGATTTTTTTATTTTTAAAGAAAAAAGGCAATATCTACCTGAATCCTATTTTACCTAAACACAGTCGACACTAGATAGATAGACAGACATCTTGGATGGATTAATTGACAATTTATTAAATACGATTTTGTTTTTTTACCTCTGAGTCTTCAGCTCCAGTATACTCCGGAACTGGTATCTTGGAGTTATCGTATTTAGAATGAGACTCTTCAAAGGCGATTATGGTAGCCGCTGCCGTTCGCGGCCCCGTTCTTTGTGACGAGCCCTTATGCTCAGGCGACGTTCTGTACGGGCCGTTGTAAGATCTATAATATTGCACGAAAAGGGACAACATAAAAAATAATTGGTTTGTGTAATAAAGCATTTAGTAAGGCATTCGCATTTTGTATTAAAACTTCTCAAATTGATATCTGTAAACTTTTTTAATCTTTAAAAAATCTTTAATGCTGAAGGTAACAATTATTCACAGCCGGTTACTGAATAGAGAATTTCCACTTGAGAATGTCTCAAATTCTAATAAACCAATCGCGTGGCAGCGTTTGACATTGATCGACCAAACACGTGGCCTAAGTACAGTTTAAGAAATTGCTAAGTTTGAATTCTCAATTCGAAAACCTTTCGTTACCGTTTTTTTTTCGTAATCACCATATGCGTAAGAAGAGCTGATGCAATAATTAAGCGCAAATTAATTATACAGGGCTAGGGATGTTAGTTCATATAGTTAAATAAAAAATGGGATCTCACTTTGATAGTCCCTCGCAGTTATTGACTAGTGTCTTTATGGCGATCGCCAGTTGTTGAATGATTTCCTTCTCTGTTTTACCCTCTCGGTTATAGGTCGGTAGTTGGATTTGTTTGACGTAACATGGGAGTATAGCCTCTAATATTATCTGTAATAAGACTCAGATTAATAACCTCCAGTGATAAGCATCAGGATCGTTTAAAACTTTCAATTTGTTTGTTTTCAAGTTAATTTAGATGGAGGTGGTCGATACTTTGTATTAAAATTAATTTGTTTTGGTTTTTAAAGGCAAAGAGTTTTTCACAATTATTTATTTTTCACAAGTGACTTTGAACGTTTTTTAAATTACTTACCAACATCTGGTAACCCCTCATACTCTCAGCGGAGTATGATACAACCATCACACACAGACTAATGCAGTCCAACACATTGACCATCTCTTCTTCGTCACGATAGCAAAAATCTATCGGTTTTAATGGTTTTTCCTCCTTAATAAGTTCTGCGATGTGAAGAGGGTCCGGTGAAGGTGTCTCAAGGCTTAGAAGAAGATTAAAAAGACAGCTGGACTGTACCTTAAAAAAAATCAAAATATTTATCAATGTAAACAATACTGTCAGTAAGATTTTAATCTGGAATCGGAAACACTCCAGTCAGCTTGCGATCTGCGATGCGATTATCTTACTGATCAAAGCTCGCTGTCTGTTCTATGAGAAAAGGTCTCTGGTCAACAGTGAGACAGTTATGGGTCGGTAATAAATGATATTATTCACAATAATGTATAATATGAGAATAAAAGTAGTGGATGCCGCGATGACGAGTAATAGAGACGAATGGAAGAAAAATACGCATTGCGCCGATCCCTTATTAATAGGATAAGGGCAGGGAGATGATGAATATATTATTATTGGTAAAGCAAATAAGTAATGATAAATGTGTTAAAAATAAATAGATAATACTTACTTTACTGGCATCTCCATATGTTGATTCTTCATCTGTATCCAAAATGGCAGATACGGAACCAAACATTTGCAGTATAAATGGTTTCCGATTTAGTAAATAAAACTGTTTCACTGCATATTCTATAGTGGTGGTCACTAGTTTATTCGTTTGGAAGTTTGAGTATATTTGCAATAGTGTTGGCATTATTAGGAGGTATCTGTGGAAGTAATATATAAATTCCATTGTAGTCACGTTATTACCGAGTTGTGAGGAGAATACTCTCGAAAAATAAGACTGAAAATGTGAATCTATACTTATATTATTAAGAAGAAAAAATTATATATTTGTAGTAACGAATAAACTTTATAATTATTGTACCGATTTCCAAAATTATTTCACCATTAATTGTGTGTTTATTTTTCAAATTATATTTGGTGAAATATTTTTTGAAATTGGTGCAGTAGCTTATAGTCTGTTCTATAAGTTTACAAGAAAAAAATAGGGAACGCGAGCGGAATCGCAGGCAGCATGTTAATAAAACAACTACTCTCGTCTGTCTTCTTTTGCTGGACACTACCCTAAGGGGCATACCCTATATGTATATAAAAACAAGTATTTTTTTATATGCATTAAAACATACCCATTAGTAGAGAAAATGCTTTTAAAATTGAAAGCCGCATTGACATAGGTCGCGATGACGTATCTCAATATTAAAGAGTCTTCGCTATGTAACATCAAGGCACCATTCAGAACATTGAGGAACAAATGTATGTCTCTTGACGACGTGAAGTTACCAGCCATCGCTTCAAACATTCGTGCTATTAGACGAACCCACCTGAAATTAAGCATTTGTTTTGTATATAAGGTTGAAAATCAAGAAAACAGTACTTTTTATAGTCTTTGATAAACATCCCATTTTTATCCATGCCCATGAACCGTGTCACTTTGTTCTTGAAAAGAACTCACAAACAAGCCAATGTGATTGTTCGAAAACACAATGGACTGCTTGTCTGAAATATAGTGTTCCATAAATTTTCAGAAATTGATTATGAGCCTTATATGCTTGATAACTACGTCTAGATAATGTTTAACGAAAAGTTTGATTGAAATAACTTACATGAATTTATGTAGCACATCAAGCCCTAGCAGGGTAGAGCCAAGAGCTCCCCTGCTGTAAAGCACTAAGTCTGCTTCAAGCGCTTTACGAGGGAAGGATGGTAGTTTCATCAGCTCATCATGTAGAAACACCACGCGTTGAACAACCTAGAAAATAAATTTTATTACGGAACTTACGAGCGTCAACGAACTCAAAGCAGTTCTCGCTATTCTTGTAGCCGAAGTCTGGGCCACAGTTTAAATTGCCATTGACACGCAACGAAAAATTATTTTTATACATTAAGCTGTAGAACAAAACTTTAAATGTATTTAAGTTTTTTACTTACCATGTCAACATTTTTGAGTATAGCCCATGTGAGTAAAACTTTTCCAATCTCGACGAATTTCTGCAAGAGCTCTTGTTCTTGTAGTTTTTGGAACGCCTCATCGGGTTCCATATGGATAAGAACTAACTGTGGATATTGAGAGCGTTTGAAGAAGTAGTGGTCCCGAACATAACCTTGCGGATTGTGTATTTGACCTAGGAAAGCAACATCAGAACTTGTTTATTGAACAAAGGAAACATAAAATTAGAATTAAAACACAAGTCCCTCTGAAAATAAAAAAAAAAAAAGTGCAAATTTGAACTTACGTGTTTTAAAATCGACAAGAAAATGTTCTCGATGTAGCTTTTCTGGGATACCAAAGAAATCAAGCGACTCTTTTAAGATTTGTGCAAAAACTGTGTCTTCTTGAACAGGAAACTGAGATGGAATACAACCTTCGTTGTCCGCTAAAAGTGAATAAAAAATTTGCAATCATTGTATGTAATTTAACTTCTTTTATAATCATATTTAGGTATATTTCTGAAGAAAATAAATACTTACGGGGTCCGTGAACAATAATCTTTTTAGCAGCAGGAACGTTAGCCGTGAGTAATATAGAGGCATCGCACTGTTCTTTACGCAATATCTGCTTTAAATCCTTGAACATTATACCATGCACACTGTGCACCACCTAGAAACAATAACCAAAATATTAACGACATTTAATAATAGATTGTGACCGTATTAATATTTAAAACATGTATATTACCATCCAAAGTATAGATAACGCTGCACCGACAAGTCTTTGACCTTCTTCGTGTGGACTCCTCACATAGAACATCACGTATCCAATAATATAGTTATACAGCGCAAAGGCGGCTTGTTGTGGTAGTCTTGGGATGAATCGTATCAAATGTCTAAGCAACTTAAACATTTCGTCTTGATGGTCGCGCGTCAATCGTTCTAGGACGTGACGGAGGAAAAGCGCCGAGTCTTCGACTAGACAGCACCATATCACCTACAAAAAAATCAAAATAATTACTGGCTGGAATTAACAAAGTAAAGACTGGAAGGATTTCAAACGTAATATGCTTAAAAAAAAGGTCTTTTTTTTTTCTTGGCTGCGTTTTATTTTTATACAAGGCTTGAACAAGGTCATACTTAACTAATGTTTTTTAACGACTCTTGCACTTAGGAATGTAATCCTTGTGTCGCGGGTCAATTAAAATCAAATAAATTATAATGAATCCAATGGTTCCAAGTCTGAGTGTTCCGTGTGTATGTGGATTGACCACATACACACGGAACACTCAGACTTGGAACCAGCATTTGTGGGATACACAAATGCTTATCCCTCGCAGGGATCGAACCCGCAGGACGTCACGCACAGTGGTAATAGTGTGGTGACATTATACCACTCGGCCGTCCACTCCCAAAACAAAATATATTTGAACAAATGATATAGTTTCCCTGTACCTGATAAGCGACTTCATATACGGAACAACCGTCCTGCGATACAGCGGCATCGTCCAAAAGTGATACAATCTCAGCGACTGCCGAACACAAGGTTGATGGGAACAGTGCGGATGCCACTTGAGTGTGGTGAGATCCTCGCACGCCTTCTACCAGTTCTTCGTCAGCTGGTGCTGTTGGAAGTTTTAATTAAATTTATTGCTCTACAGAGTAATACAAATTTATGAAGAGGTATCGCAACAGTTTATATACGGTAGATTTCGTAAGAACAAACATTCAATTTTCTCCACACTGTAAGCCTCAAAATGTGCAGACATGTAAAAAGTCTGAAATCGACCCCACGGCTTCGACAAAAACAAGTCTTGGGCCGGGATGTTTTTAGTCGGTGTAAGTCCAACACGCTGATCTCGGCGTGGGTTAAAATAGTTTAATCTAGTAGTATAACAGGAATATAAAGGAAGGGTTAGTAGTTACTTACGATCGACATGGTCGTCAGCCGCATGATCTAACGCAGGCTCTCTAGCAGCTTGCCTCGTGATCGGTATAGTGGTAATGAGGAAACTTTCCCGTTCCGCACGCTTCTTGTCATTACGCTGTTGAAGCGCCCGCTTTATTGCCTCTGTTTGCTGCTTCTTGCGAGTTTTCGTGGCCGTCACTAGAGAGCGCTGTGCACGAAGGAAATATTAGTCTTTTGTTATAGACTTTGGCAGCTTCGTACGGAACATTCTTATGATCTGCGACGTTATTTGATCCAGTCGGGCGCCGTCATTGGCTAGTTACATCTCCTTCCACCCATGCGGATCATGGAAGTGTCAAGAACGAATTTGCCGAGCTCTATAGTACTCAAAGTATAGAGGTGTAACTAAACCAATTTTAAAATACCATATCTAACATCGAATTTAGCCAGAAATGATTTTTTTTTTTTTTTTTTATTTTATTTATAAGGGAAAACAAACAATTACACACTTAACATAGTTATCTAAATATAAGTTTCATAAGTAATAGAATCAGTGCGTAACTCACTACGTTATCCACAGGTTATATATAAATTTACTGAGATAAACACGGTTAAAATTTTTAAGCTTAAAATTACAAATTTCACAAAAACAATTTCTCAAAAAAAAAAAAAAAAAATACAATTTAACGTTAAAACAGCTGAAATCAAATTATAATGTCTAAAAGAGAATGACGAAATTTATTGGCTGGCCAAGAAAATATATCCAAATCTGAGGAGTAGACATTATAATTATGCGCCAGGCGATATAAGGGTGCACGGACCCCTGCATTTGTGCGGCATGAAGTTAGGGCAAACAGTGGGCGGGTGCGCACCTCACGTCTTATAACAGTCCTGGGTACTATGTAACATATCTTGTTGGTTAAGTCAGGGCAATCGTATTTGTTATTACATAAGTCAAAAAGAAACATAGTTTCCAAAAATGTGCGCCTAGCTTTTAGGGTAACAAGTTTATAATATTTTAATAAATTATCGTAAGAGTCAGTTCTACGATGACAACGGTAATGTGTGGTTCTAAGAAATTTTCTTTGTACATTCTCCAGATTATCAACATATTTTTTATAATAGGGGTTCCATATCATTGCACAATACTCTAACTGAGATCTAACTAAAGACTTGTAAAGATAAATGTATGTTCGCGTGCTTTTAAATTCGATCGTAGATCGCATCACAAACCCGTACATACGGAAAGCATTATTTATAATTTTATCAATATGAGTGTCAAGATGCAGCGAACTATCCAGTAGTACTCCAAGGTCCTTTACTGAATCAACTTTGTGCAAATCGCTGTTATTTAAATTAAATCTGTAGGAAATAGTATTTTTCTTTTTAGTAAATGTTATAAAAGAACATTTTTCAATACTCAATTGAATCTTATTACTAACGCAATAGGCTGTAAATCTGTTTAAATCTTCCTGTAATAAGTAACAGTCATTAATATTTTCAATTTTTCTATAAATTTTTAGATCATCGGCATAAAGTAAAAAATGTGAGTGTTTAAAACACCTGTCAACGTCATTTATGAACAAAATGAATAAAAGAGGACCTAATATGGAGCCTTGGGGTACACCGGAAGTAACATGGATATTAGCAGATTCAAAGCCTTTTATGACAACCCTTTGCGTCCTATTTGTTACATACGAAGTGAACCAGCGAAGTAAGTCCCCACGTATGCCATTAAAAGCAAGTTTTGATAACAGCAACTCATGGTCCACCTTGTCAAAAGCTTTCCGGAAGTCTGTATATATAGCATCTACTTGTAGTTGATTATCCATACTATTAAATAAGAAGTCAGTAAAAACCATTAAATTTGTGGCAGTAGACCTTTTTTTGACAAAACCGTGTTGTTGTTTTAATATAATATTATGTAGTATAGGATAGATCTCGTCATGTACAAGTCTCTCGAAAAGCTTAGGCAAGGCAGACAAAATAGAGATAGGCCGATAGTTTTCTATAACATGCTTAGACCCAGACTTATGTACAGGCGTTATGTTGGCACATTTCCAAATCTCTGGGAATGAACCTTCTGTATTACATTTGTTGAAAATTATTTGTAGAGGTAAACATATAGCGTCAGCGGTTTTTTTTAAATAATACGCTGGTATTCCATCTGGCCCAGGACCTTTAGTGGTATCTAGCGATTTTAGACTTTTTAATATTTTATCAAAAGTAAAATGTAAACTATTTATGACAATGGAATTTTCATTATATGATTGTGGCGGTAACCAGGTATTTTGATCAAATGTGGAATGTTCGTAAACTGAATGAAAGAAGTTTGAAAATAAATTGCAAATCTCAGTGGGATCGTTAGAGCTATGTCCATTGTAAGACATCGTGGATGGTATGCCGGCTGTGTTTCTACGATTCGAAATATAACTCCATAAAAATTTAACATTTTTATTAATATTTTCTTCGACAGATTGTATGTATTTACCAAAACTATCTCTACACTCCTTATCAAATCGATGTCTTAAAAAAGAAAATTGTTCGTAGTCTGAAATATTGCCGTACACTTTCCATTTTATCCAGGCTCTATTTTTATTTCTAAAAGTACGTACAAGGGACTTAGGGAACCATATCGGAAATTTAGAGGAACGCGATGAAACTTTAGGAGTATGGTTTTTTATTGTGCGTAAAATAATTTCATAGAAAATGTAAACAGACTCCTTGGCGGTCATTCCACTAAATATATTAGACCAATCGGTTTCACGCAGTTCCTGATTAATCAAGTCATAATCGGCTTTGTAAAAGTTAAACCTTGTAATTTTTTCACGTGTCAGCAATAATATAGGTTTGTACGGAATAATAGCGCAAAGAGGAGGATGATAATTATCTTGGGGCAGTAAAATAGATGAAGGTACTTGAACACAACAACGATCATTAGAAATTATCAAATCAAGAATACGCCCCTTACAATTGCGAAAGTGGTTAAACTGAGAAGCATTTAATAGAGAAATAAAATTTTCCAAATGTCTACTAGCTATCGAAGTTCCATTACTATAAAAAGTCCCGGAAATATCATTATTTTCACATGCAACCCAAGTGATATCAGGTAAATTATAATCGCCAAACAAGTAAACCTTGCCGGAAACCATCCCCTCCAAAGTACTAAAAAGGTTCTCCAGGTAAGTGCAATAACTCTCGTCTGATAACTTAGGTGGAATGTAAGTTGCAACAAAGTAATACTTTTCGCGGCCATCTCCGGGAAGCTGTATAAGTATGTGTTGTATATGAGGATTTCTAGAAAAATCGAGCTGCAAGCATACAGCATTAAGCTTTTTTAAGACAGCAACGAGTACTCCGCCACCCTCTTTTTTGTTTGTCGCAATGCGATCCCGGTCACATCTAAACACAACATAACGATCATCAATGTATTCGTTATCAAATATATGTGATGTAAGCCAAGTCTCAGTTAGAACAATTATATCATAACAGTTGCTTAGAATATTCATGTATAACGTATTAAGTTTCGTGCGAATACCCCTGCAATTCTGATAATATACTATTAAATTATCTAACATTGTAAAAATATCGACATAAGGAAATATAATTTAACATAATCTGAAGAATGCAATATAATATTATTCTTACATAATACATAAGGTTACAATCAGCAATATCGGCCGAAACCCGATTTAAATTATGCAAAAAGCTAAGTAATATGTAAGTAAAAAGCTGTGTAATAACAAATACATCAGCCCCCACACACCGCTCAAAGTCCTGAATACTACAATACAAATGTTTATTTTTAATAAGCAAAGCTACATAGTTTCTAAAAGAAGACTCAACCAGACAATAGAAATAATTGCAAAATGAACATAATATAATAGTTATAAGATTCATATGACTGTGACAATAAGTCATAATTTTAAGACTGTTGACTGTCACTATTACACAATTTTGTTGATCCACTGCCAGACTTAATCTTCTTGATATCGCTCGAGGAGTGAATCGCCATTGCCGCAGTAGAATCAGTTTCACGTACAAGGATTGTGCCATGTTTGACCCACACATACTTGAATGCATGTTTTCTGGCCGCTTCTCGGGTCTCTCGAAATAATTGCTTTTTTTTCAGTGTCAAATGCTCGTGCATATATATACGTTGCGAGTTGCCAGATAGTCCTAACTGATCCGAGTTAATACCTTTAGCTAATCGAAAAGCACTAAGCAAGTTGTCTCTGAGTATGCGAGAGCTTAATTTAATAATTATATTTTTTGGCTTGTTATTGTCCTTATGCGCATGAGGGACGCGGTGTATGGCGATAATATCCTTCTGCTGTAGTGGAAAATTTATTTTTAAACAGACACTTTCTATAATTGTAATCAAGTTTTCATTGCGTTTATCAGGCACATTACATAGTTCGACATTGCAATTTCTGGCCTGCTGCTCCAATGTATCCATTTTCATTTCAATCGCTGACAATGTACTGCATACTACGTCAGAGCTTATGCCTTGCGTACAAAAAGAATTAATTTTTGTTCGTAAATCACCCTGCTCATCGACAGCGTGTTGGAGGGAGGTTTTTAGCTGCGCCACTTCTTGAGTCAACGCCATGTGGTTCTGGCTCAGATCAGATACCTTTTCTCCAAGACTTGAGTAATCTGATTTAAGAGAGTTGAGTTCGGTTGTTATATTAGATGTGACTAAAGTAACGGCAGCGAGGTCAGACTGAATATTGGTGATTTTTTCAGTTATTAACTTCAAAGTCCCATCCAGGTCGCTCCGCAGTAGGTCAATTTTTAGATTAATATCTGCAGAAAGCTTATTAATGGCTTCGGTGATCTCAGACTCAGGTTGTTTACGCTTACGTTGTGTTACATTCTCTCTAGTCGTCGGTGCAGTAACAGTAACAAGATCTGACTCAGAGTGACTTTTAGATGGTGAGCGTAACATATTCAAATAGCAAAGTAACTTCACGCCACAGGTGGACAAGTATTTCGCAACGAGCGACTCACTAAGAGTTGGTCCAATGGCACCACACGTCGACTGTCGTGCAAGGTGTCAGAGGTTCGAACCTCACCGCTGGCTGCGACTTTTTGAATGATGTTTAATGTTGAAAAATGTCGTACTCACAGTCCGACCAGAGCAGGATGGCGCAATACACGATCAAAGATGGCGACGGGCACTTATGAGCACCTCCACAAGATAGTAAGAGAGGGACCGATATTAAAACAAAACTGGTCGCAAGAAATTCTAATTTAAATTAAAACACAAAAACAGCAATGTTAAACGTTGAGACCGACGTGCACTCTCGACAAAATCCAAAGAACCAATCCCTTTGTACCAAATATTGATGGTATGATTTCCTATGCATGTTGTTTATACATAAATAAATAATCGATTGACCTTGTAGTAACAAAAATACAGGAAAGACAGGCTTTTCAAATTATCGACATTTATCAAGAGTTATTAGTACTTACATGTCTTTCCTGATTTAAAGTCATCTCCATATCTTTATCCTTGACTTGCGGGCTCCAAGGCGGGTCGACCACAGCTAACGACTCTATACCGATTTTTGGTGATGGCAAAGTGAACTCGATTCCTGGAGGTGGCACTTTGAACGTGACGGACGCACCTTCCTCCATCCGCGGCCATACTTGGTATCTTAGCTTCCACATGACTTGGAATCTTAGGATTGCGTTTATTCTGAAATTAATATCTATATATAAAATTGCATGTCCTGATTGAATCATCAACGCAAAGCCTCAACTTGAAATTTCGACAGGTGATGCTATTTATAGTGAAAACACTCACTAAGAAAGGATTTTTGGAAATCCCACCTGAAACCTTAGGGGGGACGAACAATTGTTTGAACATTCGTCATTTTCAATGATGGCACATGAAATTTAGTATTAGGGTTCTTGATTAGAAATATATTTTAGCGATTATAGAAATTCACTAACCTACAGGTTGGAAATTGTTATCGGAAAGCCGTAGTTAAAAAAAATATAGCTCTATGTTAAAGATAACTCTATAATAATATCTTACCTGGTAGCTGGTTCACTATGCTTCAAATCGTTATGCATGATCTCAGTAGCCGTGTGTGGTGCCTTAACCGCGGCAAGTATGAATAGTGCAGCGGCACAAGAGCTTAGTTCACGGTCATCTTCTAATAGAAGTTGCCATGCGACTGGCGCACATTCTGCAAACATATCTTCACCCATTGTGGTAGCGCCTTTGATAAGTGTTGCGAGAGGAGCATGGTAGGCGTCACGTACCTTATAGACAAAAGAAATAAATATTTGTAATTTGTGTACAAACGTGTGAATGGAAATAATTTTCCTTAAGTATGGTCATTTTAAAAATTGCATTTATGATGGCAACTAAATGAAGTATTTGCAATTGACAGCCTTAAATTGACAATTTTTAATAGAAACTACTGGAATAGAATTAGTAAAATAGGTAATGCCGATTTATACATAAATATACCAATCTTCGAGTTTTAGTTTAACTCTCAGGTGTTTTTGCAGTTGCAGAAACAGACTTTTGAGAATATCTTAAAGTGATGTTTGAAAGGATGAAAAGGTCAATTAAGTCAGAAAAATGATAAAATGATTTTCGGTAACATAATTACCTGTCCTTTAAGATACTTGAGTATAGGCGGTGGGTCTATAGGCGGATATGGTACAGCGGCAGGCTTGGACGGCAAGCTCTCGGCAGCCACACTGCCTTGCTCCCCAACAGCTGCGCGATACGCAAGACCCGCGCTTTCGATCACTGACCGCTCGATTCTGGTCACAGGAAACGATGTTCACAAATAAATATACCACCAATACTACCAATAATACACCTGAATTATTATTTCGTTGTTATTATGAAATTCCGTACTCCTATATGTATTTTTTCCGTATACTTTCACATTTGACGATATAACCAAAACAGAAACTAATAATACAACAGCACATTCCTTTTTTAAATAAGCAACTTATATGTAAATGACAAGATAATTTACAAATTTGCCCCTATTTCATATGAGATAAAATTAAATGGAAGTGATATAATAATGTAATGAAAAATCGTTGTCATACTGAGAATACCTATCTGTAGAATGCTCAGAAGACTTCCGGGATCGTCTTCCTCGGCGCGTTCCACCATTACCCTCTTCAGAACTTGTTATATGCAATTCAGGACCAAATTTCTCGCCATAAATCTAAATAAAAAAAGTTTTTTTGCTAACTTTTCTAACGGAAACAATTGAAACAGAAAATGTCTAGAAAATACTTACTAAACTAATATTATAAAGCTGACGAGTTTGTTTGAACGCGCTAATCTCAGAAGCTACTGGTCCGATTTGAAAAATTCTTTCACTGTTAGATAACCCACTTATTGAGGAAGGCTATAGGCTATAATTTGTGTCTATAAATGACGCCCACGCGGGCGAAGCCGCAAGCAAAAGCTAGTATAAAATATAGAACACCAAAATTATGTAAAACTTTTACCTTTTGGACAGACTTCATGAGTCTGACACTGGCTCTCATGTTTCGACGGAAACAGTAAGGATGGCAGAAATTTTGGTGACAGCATACATAGTTGAAAGAATTTAGGAACTTCACCATCACCTAAAAGGAAATTCTGAATGTAGTTATTGACCAGCCACATATATTTCATTCGAACTTTAATTCTGAATACTCTCAGCAGTATCATATCCACACCACACATATTGTAATTTTGATCCTTTAAATAACCAACCTTCCTTTAAATAAATTTATTTAGTTCCTATGTACCTAAAGCCTCAATTCGATGGAACCTTTAATAAAATTTTAATATGGCCATACACGAAATTAGGTATTTATAATCTGATCAAAAGCCTAGTCCGGTTTTTAACCAGGGAAGATTAGGTACAAATTTTTATTGTTGTTACCTTAAGCCAAGGAAATCCTTTATTAGTGTCAGGTGGGTCAGTAGAGTTGCTGTCAGGACTGTCCGGGGGGTGATCGTGATCATCAGATAGTACCCCGGGACTCTCCTCTCCACCGCTGTCTACTTCGTTTGACATTATTACTGTGCCTGTTTAAAAGTCGATGCATATGATGTACGTACTTGCCGAATTCTACCAGAATTGTTAAAAAAATATTTTTTATGTTGTTATATTCTTACCTGTACCCGGATATACCTCCGAAGTGTCACTTCTATCTGAAAGAGAAGACACTTTTCTTCTACTTTGTATTGAATCTGATCTTCTCGTAACGACTGAAAAAGATATTATTTTTAGTCTTGCTTTTTCACTTGAATGGCAAAGTTTACCTAAATAGCAACAATTTAATACTTTTTATATGACTTATGATCATTAACATAATTATGATGAATACAGCGTACTTATCAATTCTATTGCGGAAAAACAAAGATGACAAGTTAAATAAAAAGAAATCTATATACATACATTCATCGACAACGTCTCTGGAATCTTTCTGCCGTAATTTGATTGATCTTCGTTTGAAGGAACCGTATGCTGAGTGTGTTTGTTGGGTATTACGACGATGCATGCCTTTGCCTCGGGATCCCAAACGACCCTTCTTATCATCCACAGCAGGCGGTATTGCATCTGCTAACTAAAATTCATCTTCAATTAGCTTAGAACGCAGAAACGCGAGAATAATAGTAGCTACAACTGACGGGGCAAGCCCCCGCTCCTTAACTTAAATTAGCTGTATTTAAGTTCATATTCGTCATTTTAAATGTGTCATTTTCTATTATACTGAGGCTTTTTATAAATATGATTCAGTTCATCAGTTAATATTACTAACTGTCAAACGCTTCCTTCTAAAATATTTTGTTTTTCTTTATTGATTCAAATGATTAAATATTTCATACTCACAGTAACGTTACTTCCCCCAGATACATTTTCAGGTTCGTGCAATACAAACGATATCTTTCGTTCTGTTTCAGCTCCCGCAATCGATTGCAAGCTTTGCGCAGACGCTTGTGAATGACCCATGCTCGACAGAGCCATACTCCATCGACGATTAGCTTCCCTGTGATCCAAGTTATTTACATTTCAACGCGTCAATGGAATTCAAATCCACGAAAAAGTCGGGTTGCATTTTACCAGCTATTTTACTTAAGTAGCCTCTATTTTGATTGCTATACATTTTCGTTTGATTTTTTACAGATTGTTTTCGCATGCCAATGTAGCAAAAGCGTTTGTACTTTTTTTCTAATGTCATCTAAGCTATTTTATTATTTCACAAAACTATTGGATAAAATTTTGAAAGGGTGTATTTCACAAAACAATTTTAATATTCGTGTAGTTTTAGAATAATTTAAGTAATAGCAATTTATGTGTCATTATCTTACAACATTCCATGCATATTAATTGTGCATCTGCACATTATTTCGTAGTTTGAATTTCATTGTTATAAATCATAACGTGGATATGAGATCGACACAGTAGTAGCCACATGGTGCAAATGGAAAATAACATATTTTAGCTGATCGATGAGTAATTTCTAATTTACTATTTAAGATTATTGATCTTAAATGCTGACATGTGGCCACGATTGTGAGTCTCGAGTGCCAAATTGCCAATAAGTGAACGATATTCGCTATAAATCACATCTGTCCAACTGAACTTTGCACATAATACTTCCATTTTAAAAGTGTACGTTATTTAACATTATGTACATTCTACATACGCATGCACGCTTAGTGCCGTATGCAAGGAAACATGCATTATTTCTTTTGAAAACATACTCGACTGGCATTAATGTGTGTTGACTGCTAAGAGCCCTGTTAAAATAAAAGTATTGTCAAATATATGCACTCTTCTTAATACATTTCAAACGAACGGAACATAATGAACTCACTTAGTCTTACACAAAATACGTCGTTTTTCCATCCATCTTCGCATAAAATAATGACAAAAAATAAAACGTTTACACCAAAGAATTAACAAGCTACTTACCAAAATGAATCTTCTAATGGTAAAAAGAGAAATTGGTACCTGTAAACTCTGTCCCAGGGTCCTCTCTCCTTTAGCGAAGATCGGCAGGTTTTTGGGAGGTTCTGATAGGTTTCACGCAAGAACGTGGTTATTTCAAACAGTAGCACACAAGCTATTATTCTTAGAGCTCGGGGACATTCGGCGCCAACTGGTTTTCCGGGAATACGTATGCTGGCTGAAAATGTATGATGGGCTAAAGTAAGTTCTTTTCAATGTATTTATTTACTAGAAGACCCGTCCCGGCTTCGCACGAGTATTATATACAAAAACCTTTTTTGCTCAAGCACTCTATCGATTGGTGAAAAGCCTACGAAAATCCATTCGGTATTTTAGCGATCAGACAACCAGATGCGACAGCGGACGTTATTTTTATAATATGATGATATAGATTATTTCTACTAAAGAGTACAAGGTTCTTATTTGACATGTGCACAACACTAAGCCATCGAATAAATTACGGCGCTAAGCCATCGAATAAATTACGACGGTGCTGCCATCTGCTCATGTTTCGTGTGGTCTCAATTATTATGGGCAAGAAAGTTAGCTACCTTCATCAAGAAAATCTTCCTCTTCATCTTGCTGCAGAAGTTCTCGCTGGCCATCAGGGTCATTGACCAGGTTCACGACTGTATCGATGTGCTTTTTGTCTTCGGTCAACATTTCTTCCAATCTGTTACCTATAGCCTACAGAACATAAATAATAAGTCAACATTATTAATTAACTGCAACATTTTTTTATTTTAATATATCAAATCTGTAACTTACTTCAGCCCACTGATAAAAAAGTTTGCCAGCTAGACGTTGTCTTTTTAGTTGAGGGTTAATTGACACTGTAAATAAAAAAATAGTAAGCAGGTAATGTACACATACATGTATACAAAATGTTTCGACCAATTCATACCCGCAGCTTTAGAAGTATTCGATTTCAGCCAGTATGGCCATTGCCCCTTATTGCAGTTATGCACTAAGTGTGCGCATTCCAGTAGTATTGCTGCTCTGCCAACGACCACTGTATCAGGCTGAAAAGTGGACATTTCGATTTCAAATAAAAATAAGCTATTTGGAACTGAGTATTGAAAAATGATAAAGTTATCCTATTAAAAGTTTACTACATACTGTGTGGGTTGCACATTACTAGAATTTTTGTTAACCACTCGTGCTAAGCTAAATGTTTGTAATAAAAGAGTGAGCATGAGTTCACGTCAGTAGTGCAAGTCAGAGGCCTTAGCCATTAGGCTACCGTCACTTAATTATTCATGCGTTATTTAAAAAACATACAAACAAAGGGACTGAAAATGAGAGTGATGGATTTTGTGGTACTTACTAAATCTAAGAGTGCGGCCATAAAGAGCGCGTCAGGTGTGCCTCCAGGTTGTGTAGCGTCTAACAAGAAGTTGAAGCGCGCCAGCCCCGCGTACAGCGGCGCGGCCGCCACCAGCCGCCGCCGCTTCAGGACCACTACCTCCGACTCCCCACCCCCTGAACCCCCCTCGGCGGAACCACGCCGAGACATATCTACGTAAAAAGTTAATATGTAATAAGCATAAACTTACTTAGTACTTTTTATTGTACCTAAAGAACTTAACGTGTGTTAATATTGCATAACCTGAGAGGGATTTTTGTATCCCTAAACCATGCTACTTGGTTGTATGATGTCACCACGCTGAGACTTTTTAAGAAAACATAAGGGAGGTGTATAGAGGAGCCTGTTGTTCATTGAGAGATTAAAGGAAAGAGAAACGAAGGTGACTGGCCTTTCTGCTGACCTTGGACTCAGCAGTTTATTATTATAAATTGATAGATCAACAAAGGCCACAAACACTTGTTTATGTGGCGTGGTTCCTACTTAATTCTCAATACTTGTGCTTTATTATTATTTAATAAACTTTCTTTGTTAAATGAGCCAGCGTGCAACTGTGGAGATTCACTTTCTAATTTGAAACAAAGGATTCTTCATTTTTTGGAAAAGACCGTGCGTTGTGCTAACCGCTTGAATGACAAAAACTTAGGCCAAATCTAAGGTAGGAAAGATTATATAAATCAATTCCTTGACGTAATATAAAAGTGTATATCTAAATTGCGTATAATGTTGTACTTACAACCACCACTGGTGTCTTCTATACTGCCATCTCTCTTTTTTCCCATTTTTCTCAGACCAAATCTGTTTAGTCTATCTTCTACTCTCTTCCGCGCTCTGAAACATCAAGAGTGCATGAAATTAGAACAACCTAAAAACTTAACCTAGAAAACGCTAACTTCAACAGTTCTCTAACTCCCTGTTGCACAATATTCTAAGGTAGTGGAGGGGGAAGCTGAAAGTACATAGAGATCTATTTGCACTAGTGACTGTCTACTACTTAGAACGTGTCTTTATTTGTCACACTGAGTTTATCTTACCTTTATGCCATGAATGAAAAGAAGCTTTAAAGTGTAATAAACGGAATGAGATTTTAAGAATGTAGTTATTAAGTTTCAATTTATAAAAAGGTGTGACGTAAGATTACCTGTTGAGCGTATAGCCAACTCTTCGTTTAACATGTACGGGTCGTGATGTATGCGGCGGTGGCATATGAGGTGGCCGAGCGAGAGATATCATACTTCCAGAGATAGGCAATGATTCGCCAGAACCACCACCATTGCGGATCAGCGATTGCGAGTGTTGAGGTTTTTGACGGAACCAGTTCACTGTTGGAGGAAAAGACGAATTATTTTGTATATTTTTTTTATGCACTAGAATTTTTGCTCTCTATTTTTAGACCCATGGTTGTTTATTGTAGAGCTATAACTATAGATAGAAACCATCTCTTATAACAATCTTACATGTAACAATTTATAATACTGTATCTAGATTTCTCTGTTTAACCGTAAAACGAATTACCTCTTATAAAAATTAATGATAAAAATAACTATTTAATTTCGTATTATTATTTTAAACACATAAAATACGGTCAGATCTCGATAAAAAATATGCCTTATTCATCCATAGCTAAAGTCCATATTTACCTATTCCGCTAATATGAAACTTGGAGGGTATAGACTTGGAGTGTGAGATCTTGTGATGCGGAGTGATGTCAGTGGAAGACGCTGAAGGGATGGTTCGTTCTGATTGTCTCGGCGTCAGCTGGTAGCGTCGCGTTCGTACTGACAATGGTGACTGGCTTACAGACTCATCGCCACCCTCTGTTTCAAGAAGACTCTGAAAGATATATAAATATAAGAATATTTTTATGTCAAGTAAAATTTTGGATTATAGAGGTTTTTGATTTGTTACGTAGTTTAGGTTGAAATCATAGTGTTTTTGATTATGTATGGACACCCAAATCACTCAAAACAGACCCTAATTATCAAAAGACACAAATAAGTCAACGAAAGGGAGGCCTATACCCCTGCACTAGGACTATAACTTAATTTTAATAATTTAAGTGAAAAATGGCCTATTAAAAAATCATTATGTTTGCTCACGTGTGCTCCAGTGGAAGATGTACTTCTTTTCTTGAATGTAAACTTTTTGTGTGATCTCTCATCTGGTGCACAACCGGAATCTGCACCCGTGTCGGAGCCGCGTTCTTCCTCGCTTTGGCGAGGAATGTGTCTGGAATTTATATGAATAGATAAAAAGTACAGTAAAACTTGAAATAATGTAGGTATATTTTTGTAATTAAAATGTGACATTAGAAATGAATTTTAAAAGTACTGCTTATTTCACAGGTGGGAGGCATTGTTGGTATATTTACCTACTGTTTGTCTTTGGGAACGCGGACTTAATCTATATAACAGCTAAAACAGTATTAAAAATAATGTGTACTAACCTAATAACTCTTGTGGTCTGCATGTTTGACTCTTTCTGTTGGCAGTCCGGTCTCTCAGCGGTATCTAATAATGCGCTAAATGCTACCACTCGAAATTCTCCGCCGTGGGCTTCTCGGACGTAGCTCAGTAGTAGACGAACCTCCATATATAGAGTCTACAATAATAAAAGATGATGAGACAACGGAACAAGCAGAAAAAATTTGGGTGATAAAAAAAATAGACCCATGTTTTTTACTATCCAATGCAATGGTTAAATATGAGTTGTGTTTTTAAAATTAAAAATGGGAACGACCAACCCCAACATGGTTCAGAAAGGTAGGCAGAAACCTTACCTTTTTATAAAGAAGAAGAGTGGGAGCGATCATCAAATGAGCGACTCTTATTATAGGTTTGAAAGGCACGATTTGGCATACTATGGAAAAGCCAATTTTTATAAATTCACACATATCTTAAAGGTAAAGTGGGTATCGTACTCACAGAATTATCAAGCATCTTCAATTCTTTATGCATTAACGCGAACCGAGTGACGAGTACTCTGAAGGTGGTTTCAATGATGAAGGTTTCTATAGCTCGGTTCGCGTTACCACCCTGACCGGCTCCGAAGTTAGTAGCGTATCCATTTTGCAGATTTGTTATATCTGGAGATTTTGTGAAATTGCGTTTTTGTTGATCTGAAATAAGAATGAAACGTGTCACAATACTAGGGTTTTGATTATTTTGTCAACAGATTATAACGAGACCTTGCTAAAAAAACAATTTGGGAATATTAGATGATATTATTAATTTTGGCGTAGACAAAAGAAATGTGTACTCACTCATAGGAGAGACTAGCGTAGCTGGTTCAGCACAAAAGCCAACGGCCGCATGTAAATTATCCAGCACCTCTCTTATTGGAGCATACTTTGTCATTTCCTTCAAACGTAACGTGAATTTAGGTATACACGCCGAACGCAGTGCGCGGAGGGAATTCCGAGCTTGAACTCTAAGGCATTCTGCTTGCGGACCTCGGAGTGCGGAAGTGCAACCATGAGAACATCCAAGTTGGCGAAGTAATCTGCAAATAAAATGCAAATAATTTTGATAAATACAAACAGTTTTAATCTATTAAGGGAGGAGTTCGTGACTAAGAATAAGCCATACGGTTTGACAGCTAATAAGAGATTAGCTCTAGCCGCGGTCGGTCTGTGAATGGGTGACCCTTCCTTGCCTCGGAAAGCACTGCATACTGTGCTACCCAGGAAAATGGTCGCTTCATATAAAATACGTTATTCAGCTGGAAGCCAATCGAACATAGTTAGGCTAGGCGAAAAAAAATTGCCAATTTGGGGGACTATTATGTAGGTATTTATGTTTAACTGTTAAATAACTTGGAAAGCTTTACAAATAGTATAGCTGAAAAAGCAAAATTAAACGAAAAGTTTTCAAATGTAAATAATATTTGTCATTCATGTAAACGCCGTCTAAAAGGTCTAATAATATCTTGACTAAATTTCAAGCCTTAAAAAAGAAAAGTTTAAATCTTACCTTAGAATGACGTGCATAATCATGTAATAAGGGCAATCAAAATTATCTTCCTCTTTAGTTCTCTCTTTTGTGCTATCACCACCTTCAATGTTTGTCGACTCTTGACTTTGAGCACATGGTATGCCGGAATCTCTCTCCTATAAATATAAATATTCTCAATAAGTTACCAGGTTTTATGGTAGGTCGAAAAACAACAAAATATATTTAACCTACTTTGCTCTGATTGTCCTTGTTGAAATCAGACATAGGATCCACATTTCCCGGCTGGGCTTCATCGTTCTTACAACTTTGCCAATTCTTGTGAACACCCATTTCCATGAGGGTATCAACTAAGTTTAACATGACTTCCATGACACGAAGAGTTATGTAGAAACTATCCATTGTTGACACTGAGTACACCGCCTGAAAATATTTTTTGGGAATTTTAATATGTAGTTCCTAATGAACCTCATAATTATAAGGAGTAAAACAAGTCATTTATAGACTTTCGATCAGCCATAAGGTGAATTATGGCGTGATAAGGCCATATATAGTTCAGTTGATTAAAAGAGATTGATTTAATGGGGGTAATCGCGTGTCAAAAATCCGCCGACCAATCGCAGGTCAGTAGTTTGTCGTTCATTGGTGGAGAATGATAGATAGACCTTCCCCCCTAGCCAAGAGACATTTCTACAAGCGTTAACGCTGATCGAATCGCTCAAATGTATGAAAACGATCTAAATAAAAAAAGAATAATTAGAAAGATGGATCGTGTACTTAAAAGTGGGTAAATTATACCTTCTAGTCTAAGTTCTATCTTCTAAGTTCTAGTCTTAATAAAGCAGTTACCTTTAAGACCACTTGAAAGTCGATATCGCCATCCTTCGTAATATAATGTATAGATCCAGGTGCTTCTTGAATTTCTTCAACGACGTAGGTTATGTTCGAATCGGTCTGTGAACGAGTCAGGCTTGGCTTGCGTTCCGGGGTCGGTATATGTTGAGAACCTTGCATGCTTACTGAGTCTATTTGAGACTCTAATGAACCCTGTTAAATAAACCGTTTTTTTTAATAATGTATAAAAACTTGCAAGTTTCATTAAAATCCTCATCATTTGTTCATGTTATTTTATATTCGTCACGAAATTTTCCAATGCAACGAATTCGTACAAAATGAATTATAAGAACGGGTTGGATGTAGTCAATAATTAATTACAATGAAAATAGGGATGTTAACCTGTCCAGTTTTAGAGAGATAATCCGGTGATGGCGTTGGTGTGTGTTCAGTGACTGTGATGATCGGATTCTTCTTCTTTTGCATATTACAAGGCATCGTGTTTGATGGGCCTTGCGTTCTTTCCGTCTTCACCTCACCAATGTACCTGGAATTACTCTTACTGCTTAGAGTCTATAACTTAATAATTATTCAATACTTACCTCATATCGGTTTTGTGTTGAGTTTAGTAATTGTATCATATTGTGCTTTGAAATTCATTATTTGCAGGCACAATAAAATGCTTACTATATTAACGATTCACATTATATCTGTGTTTTCTCGTATATTTACTTCATGCTTTTTTATTTATTTATTGACATGCTTGTCTATGAATTCACGTTAAAGACATGGTCCTTTAATAACAATCCTTGCAATTGGAGACTCTTATGAAATGAAACATCAGGTAATGATTAAAACTGAATGCGGTTATGTTGTTCTTTGATGTGTACATATTTGGATAATTTCATGATTATTGACTTAGAGTTCTTTTGTAATTTTTCTAACTACATTGCCATAATATTCTACTGCACCAAAATATTTTATGGTTCGTGTATTATCTAATGAGCATTTCGCGTGCATACAACTACTTTGATGGTCTGCTTAATTTGAATGTGTATATGTGTTCCTTTACAATGATCAAAGTAATCGTTTGAAGTATAAAATAAGCTTACTTTACGTAGCAATTATAAGGCTTCATAACTGGTATACTTGTAAATGTGAAGCAAACTTCTACTCCTAGTAAATATTATAATACTAGCAGGTGTACCAATCTAAAGTCTAAGAAACGAAGCCTCTAATTTCTTTTATTAGCTCACTTACCCATTAGATGCTAGCTCATCAATCAAACAGCTAGCGACCATATCGTTTGTCCAATACAATAGTGTACGGGTATAAGCGTTAACAAGATGGGAGAAAGAGAAATAAATATAATTTTAAAACAGAATTTTCACCCAGAGTTTGTGTTGTTAAAAATAAACATGCTGTGCTTTGATATTGGAAGATAAAAAATATTGTGATAGTGACAAAACGAAGTAAGAGTTTGATATTGTGAATTTTGCAGCATCAACGTTTGCTTAGCGATTTACTGCAGCTTAAGATATCTTGAAAAGAGATGTAAGAGAGGGAGAATCAAACTGTTCAGTTATGCTTAATATTACAGTACCTGGACGACCGACATTTGCCCGTCTTGTCAGACATTTTCTGAAAATGAATCCTAGCTAGATCGATTTAACGGCCGCGAAACCGCATACTAAATTTCATGAATATCGTTGGAGACGTTTCCGAGATTCTTCAGATTATATATATAATTATGTACAAAAATTGCTCGTTTAAAGATATATATGATAAGATAAGATAATGCAATATTTTAGTGTATATTTGGTTTTAGTCAAATTTCTCCCCCTCTATTTCAAACTAGTAAATAATAATATTTTTTCTACATACTTCTATTAGAATTAGAAACCTATAGTTACTAAATTTTACATAATATGAGTCAATTTGTAAGAAATGTAATAAGATACTGTATTGTTTAAGATACAAAAAATCTACTCTGTTTCAATGTTATACTCTTTAAGTATAATTACCATAGCTATGAAAAAAGTCAAATGGAAAATGCCATGAGAAAAAAAATGCTAGATTGGTTGGAAGGTATTTACCTTAGGCTCGGCATACTTTTTCCTTTGATAAGATTGCAATGGAACAGGTCACCACTGGCCAATCTTGGAGCTAGGGGTGGAAAGTTGCTTGCTAACGCTGAGTTAGGCCTGTCGTCGGTATTATCCAAACTCCTGTGGTATTCCTAAAACAATGTTTGAGTTATTTTTTTTATTCTGCATGAGGAAATAAAAGAGCTCAAAATATAGCTACAGATATCATCCTAACTGCGGTGTGAAAGGAGAATTTCTGATCATCGTGTCCAATTTTCTCTAAAGCTTTTTCTGACTTCGATAACAGCTTCGTTTCCACAAAAGCTTTTAAGTCCGCCATTTTCATTTTACGTTTTATCTTCTCACTCGCTCTTCTTGTCATAAGTGCATCCTCTTCTACTTTAGTCGGTGACGTGAAAGGCATTTCTGTGATTGGCGACATGTCTTTGACTTCTGGTACCTCTATAAAGTTCTTTAACGAATCCCGATCTTTCATATCTGGGCTCTGGTATACCGAAACCTCTATTTTGGGGATAGGCAAGGAGTTGCTTCGTTTCCTTGGCTGTGTTTGTTTAGACATATCATCGCATATATCTCGAAGCCTGAAATTATTTGTGGTTACATAAGTGAAAACTTTAAGACTGCATAATTTAAAACTTGGCGACCTTTTTATTTATTTCTACCTGTTGTATAAATAGTGAAGAGCCCAATACACGCCCTCTTCTTGCCATTGAGAAGTAAATAAGCAGCGTAAGGTAGCTACATCCAGAAAAGTGGCAGCCGACACCTGAACAAACAATTTGTTTTCAGCATTATCAGTCTACAATGACCAAAATAGACTGTATACTAAAATAAACAAATAAAACATTAGTTCTTGTATACTAACATTTCCTTGCTTTGCAGTCGGTGGTTTTTCCGTAGATGTTGGAGTACCTTTGGGACCACCTCCACTATCTGATAAAGACTCTTTGTCTGAAGAACTAGAAATATAATGAAACAGAAAAAGGTATCATTACAAAGTATGTTTGTAGGTGAAGCTGAAAGTTTTCTGGCTTACCTCGGCAAGATGTTGTCTATTTTGGAAGTTTAGGTCAAAGTTCAAAAGTTACGAAATATCTGGTTTAGAGGAATGGCATGAATATTAACCAGACCAGAAAAAGATAACGAAAATATTTTGACAGAAATGTGTATTTTTTACCTCATTTTAGTTATCTGTGGCAAAGGTTTGATCCCAGGTAGTGGTTGCTTAGAAGTGTCACTTTTACGAAGTTGGAATATACTGGGATCAGCTGCATACACTGTGTAGGCTTCCTTTACAGCACCTCCGAAATTTTGTTCCGATGGCAGACGGTAAATAAACTGAAATAAATAATGATTTGACTATATTTTGGATTTCAGGAGGGACAAAATTAAAATAATATTTGTTTATATATTTGTTTGCTCCCTTACCAGTTATAACTTTTGAGTACCTACCATATCAATCATAAGATAGATTTCAATTTTAAAATCAAACATTATTTCATTTTAACCAGCGGCCGTACCATGACGTTTAAAGTAAGATTGTTCCATTCTTATTTCAGTGTGGGAAAGGGACAGAGTTATAAAGGTTATCTAGCCCCATCTCTTTCCCAAACTGGAATAAGAATGAAACAATCTTACTTTGAACGTCATGGTACGGCCGCTGGTTCCAGTTGGCGCTGGCCATACATATTGCCACTGCTCAGCAATAAGGTAGTTCCCATAGGTTGGTGAAAAAAAGAATATTTACCACATGTTCTTCCTCAGTACTAGAACTCTCTTCAGGAATAGTTTCAGGGAATATAGTTTCTTTCGGTGACGAAAGCCATGGCTCTTCTTCAGTGCTTGCTTGTTTCGAAGTCATTTCAGACTGCGACATAGAAATGTTCTGGCTTGGAGGACTTCCAGCCACATTCCCTTCTTCTTTTGATAGTTTCCCTGTAAGATGTTTTTACAAACTGTAAGTTATGAACCTATTTAAAAGCTACATTATATAAGTATAAATGTAAAATATGAAAACCAAGCCACAAAGTTCGTATGCATATGCCCAAGGATACTAAATACCTAAGAAACCAGAAAGAGCATAAGTAATAAATATAAAAATCCAGCGGAGTCAGTCCAGGGGTAGCAAGAAATCATGTTAAGGAAAAGTACCATAAATTATAGTCAATAGTAATAAAATTACTATAGAGTAAAAATATGATATGTTTCTCTACATACGTCCCATGAACACGTCGCCTGGCTGATGTCTCTTGGAATACTTGCCACCTAGAGGCTTGGGCTTTGGCTTGACGAGTGTTGTGAAACATGGAGCCTCTGGATGCCTGAACTCCCACATAGCTTGCCACATCTTTAGGCCATTCTCTAACCGATAGTTGTTAGTGAAGTCGGACTCTTTCAGGTGTTGAGACAGTGGTGCAAACAGGAATACAAAGAGCTAAAATAAAAATTATTGTAAAGAATTTGTATAATAATTAATCAGCAAAAATATTATAATAATGCAAGCTCATACCGTCAATGCAGGAATGGAGAAAAGATAGTGGAATGGATTAGAGTGAAATATGTTATTCTCATAGTCACTTTCAATACACTCATCAGATGCATCAAGTAGGATCCAATGCAGTGTGTACAGGAGCTTTGTTTCCACATTTCCTAAGGACTGCATGTTGTCTTTCACTCTGAAAAGAGATACAAATCAATAAAAACTTTTTCTAACACATGTACCTATTTTCTTCACAAAATATTTTATCAATTAGTTTAGTGGATTAATATATGACATTGATATATAAGGTGCTACAGAAATGCCCAATCATATCTGAAGTACCAAATGCTATAGCTTATAGACATAAACAAGTTTCTTCAAGGAAACCATAGTCAAATCATCAGCAGATCAAAATTCGTATGGAAGGTCAATAATATTTTTTCAAAATTAATTATGTTTCCCTATGGTTTTTATTTCTATAACCTGCTGCCATTGATATAGAAAATACACACAATATTACTGTATTCAATGACACAAAGGTGTCAGTTTTGATACAAACATATTATTTTGCAAAATCAACCTTAACTGTATGGTATACAGATGTTTTTGCGATGCGAGACTTTTTGAATGGACTACATTTTTGTGATCTTATTAAAGGATAGATATGATTATTTATATTGAGAATTCCCAAATATATCAGGGCATTTTTGTATGATTTTGTATTTAACAACTATTATAAACATGTGCTATGTCTGTTTGTACCAAATTAAGGTAAGTATGAGGATTTAAAATAAAGTTCTGTGCTAATAATTGAAAAATTAAAAACCGAAAATTTAAAAATTCATCATAGGTAGGTCCCCTTTTTTTATAGAAATTAAATTTATTTGTTGTCATTATATTACAAGTTAAGGGTAATATTATATTTACCTGTTGTGTAACAAAGCTGCTAGTGCATGCATCACATGAGGCAAGGAGGCTTGTATGAGTCGCCATCGTGGAATAGATTCTATAGCTTCTGCTAAGCTAATGGATAGGCCAAACCGTAGATTTTGAACCAACACTTTTTCAAAAGACTGTAAACAATAATTAAGATTAAACTACTATAATGACAATAATCTCAGTAATGTTTTTGTTTGCATATAATAATATATATTTATTAAATAAACATTTTTATATTGAATTGTTTATGTTATGATTAAATAATGAGTACATTTATACAATATAAAGCATGTAGTTTGATTAGTCTTTGAGAATTGATTTAAATCATTTTATGGATAAAAGTTTCTTTCCCATTAAAGTGAATATATGTTTTAATATAATTGCAGAAAGTATGCCTATTGGAATTTGATTTTTCACTTGTATTTTTTTATGCAATTTTAAATATTATTATTAATTCTGTAAATTTAATTTTTAAAGTTAAAGTTATTGTACAACAAACCCTCAAACACATACCTTACAGGCTTCTTTAACTTCCTGGGAGGTCAATGAAAAAGTAAAAAAAAGAATTAACAACTTTCTTTGTAAGTACAACTTTTTTTATCAATACTCTTATACACAAATAAAAACTTGTAGTGACTAAACAACAAATACATGAATCCCACTTAAATCAAATCTGAGGAATCAATGTTTGGTAAACATGTCAAAGTCACTTTGACATTATAGTACTAATCAGTGAGCAGATAATAAATTGAAATTTGGATTATTGTAATCTATAAGATAGCATGTAAAACCTTCAGAGATTCTTCCTTTTTTCAGATGCGCTAGAAATGAATAAATAGTAATCTGATTGTTAACTTGGAGTATACAAAGCTAAAGTAACATGCTTTCAAAAAAAAACTTGAAAAAAAAAACAAGTCTTGCAACAATTCAGTTCTTCTACCGTAAAAAGATGCGAGTTCCATGTAATAATTCAGTCCCTGCTTATGGAGGGTAGAAGTAAGGAGGGCAATCTGCGTACATGAAAATTGTCCGTCAAAATGTATTAAATTAGGATGGCGCCACATTTGCATCAGGGTAAATTTTAAAGGAAGCTAATAAAAAGTCAATCAACGTACTATTCACAGTTTACGAAATAAAATCACTCCAGCTACAAGTTTTCTCATCAAAATTCTTCAAGGTTATATTTACTACATTATTTTGAACTACGCAAGTAGTTGAAATTTCAATAAGTAACTACTTTGGTCGATAATAATATTATATTGTTTAACTCGACATACTTCACTTCGTTTACAAATTGCTACATTCATACCATACCCTTTGGACACACCAGCGCCATTCTGGAGGATTTTGGAACTGTTATTTAGCGCATACAACTGGACACTTTTTCAACTTTTCTCCCATATAAGATTGCCCTCCTTACCTCTACCCTCCATATCCCTGCTAAGGAGTCCTTCTGTCCTATGTTATTACGCAATTAGCTAACTTATTTTTAAATCAACAACAAGATTGATTTTTAATATTGGTAATATGTTCGTGCTTTCAGATTTTGTTAGGCTACTGGTTTAAATTGAAAGATGAAATATATGTATCGTGTTTGTACAATGCCTGCTTGGTTACTGAAAATTAAGTAACAATTAAGTTTTACCCACAACGAAGATTTAAGGGGTCGAAAACAAAAAGAAAGGGTTAAAAAGATGGTACGGCCGCGGTGCCGTTGCTTTGTTCGATTTGGCGAAGACAAGGACGTGCCCCCCGATAAAGTAATTGAGTAGGTATCCTTCTCTTTTAATATAATATTTATTTAACTAGTATGTAATGCATGCTATGTACAATAACATAGACAAGATCTAGATTGTAACCGCTGTAACCATAAAATAACTTAGATATTATAGGCACTCACATAATATGACTTAAATAATAAATCGAATAGATTAAGAATTAGGCACAATTATTGATCGAAGGCACAATCGTAACATTGTAACAATTTAAAAATAAAACGAAAGATATTACTAGATACATTACAATACTATGTGCAGGTAGAACATTCAAAAGAGCAAGAAGCACATAAATGTGAATACTTACATGGTGTCCGGGAGCACGTTGACAGAACTGCGTGTTACAAATAAGTGAAACTTCAGCAACAATACAACACTTTAAAATGCAAAACATCACAAAAAGATTTCCCGTACCGGGAATCGAACCCGAGCCTCCTGGGTGAAAGCCAGGTATCCTAGCCACTAGACCATACGGGATATACAAACTTTGTAGTATATTCAAGGTACAATCGGCAAAATAGTAACTATGAATTTGCATTACAACAGCTGTTTAAACAATATTGATTAAATTTCCGATGATTCCGTTTTTTTTTAATACTTACTGAATGACGAATGTGTATCTCTATGTGGCCGACATTTTCTACATTTTTTTTTTGTGAACACAATTATTTTACAAACACAAAAATACGGTGTTCAGCGTATGTACAAATATTGCAAACATTTAGGGTAAGGCGCCGTTTATATTACAAGAATATTTATATCAAATTAAAGTTCTACTTACCATGCACGCGGCATCGTGAACTTTTCCAAGACGCGGTCTCACGAAGGGGGTGGTTTGTCTCCAGAGAAATATCTGGACTGGGATCGGCACCACCTCTTCGGTATTCGGATCTTCTTCCGACATGTCTTTTAATTTCATTTCGAGGAATAATCCTGATAAATCAAACTTTTATTACGTAGGTGTGTTAGAAAGTTGCGAAGCGACTTTAGATTTTTTGTGCATCGACAATAAGTTAAATTAAACACACTCAAGTAAAACGGAAAAGAAAATGTCTAAGACTGAGGTATCCTTAGAGAATAATTATTATAACTGCCTGAAACTAATACATATAAAAGGTTACGTAATTGTACTAAGTGACACCACATCATTAATTTTATTATAGCTTGCAAACATACCTCACTTGCAGTAATTAACACATCGTACGTTAGTTATGGAAGAAACACTGTTTACATTGTATGGTGACACCATAGGAAGGCGAGGGACGAAGCGAAGACCTCTCTGAAGGAACGCGAGACAGGGAATGAGGTTCCGCGCATTTGTGACGGGACCGGCATGTAGGGTTGGCTAAGTCAAGTTTTTCTTAACGTAGCAGGATAAACTTTAACATCTAAAAAATGTTCAAGACAAGGCTAATCATAGTTAGATGAAGTTAATCATATATTTGATAGCTGCTTAACGTAATGTTTTACATATGGCAAAGTTAGCTTATATTAGGTGCATTGTTCCATTAGCTAAATAATATATGTAGCTAAACATAAACGTACCTTTAAAAGTAAATGTTTATGTAAGCACAGACACTGTCATAAATTTGGAAGTATTAATAAATAAATTACCGATAAGTGTTTTCCACATTTTTTTATCCTTTTTATCCTGATTTCAAGCTCGCAGCAACCCTAGTGAATTTTCAGCATTGATCTGTGCGCGCGGGTCGAGAGGCGGAGAGGCAGCCTCCGGTTGCCATAGTAACGGCAACATGGCTGCCTTGCGACCAGCTGAAAATGTAGGCCATACATACATCTCTAACTTTAATTAATTGCAGATTGTTGTATATAATAGTCATTGAAACAATAATTTTAATTCAAGGTCTAATAATGCATGGAGCAATGGAATAGCTAGAGCCTAGGTACTAAGTACATGTTTTTGGTTGTCTCCAATTAATAGGGCGTTAAGATAGAAAATAATTACTTTCCTATGTTAAATCGAGGTTTTGATCTTTGCTAAACAATCACACAATATAGGGTCAACAATTTAGGTACATAAGATTGGGTAGGCATATATTTATATGGAGGCAAAGCAGACGTAGCCCTACTTGCGCGCTTGATTTGTCTCCCTGGCCTATTTATTATATTTTAAATTAGATTATGTTTTTATGTTTCTTCTTTTGAATTTTTTATTGATTTTATTTTATTTTGTAATGTTTGTAAAAATTGTAATATGGGTGTCAATGCCTGAAATAAACGATTATTATTATTATTATTATTATTTATGCATAACTTTCTAGAAACTCAGGAAGTCGTATTAGACTACAAAAAAGATATATATAAGGTTTCAATATTGACCAAAATGTTTCTTTGTTGGCTTAATTTTGCAGCCCTGCCTTAAGTAATATTGATACGTCCCCACATAAAATGTTAAACATATAAAGACATTGAATTAACAAGATTGGCGTAGATATCAATGTTCACTTTGCGGCAGGCAATTTACTTTATAAATAGTGATGGTCAGGGAGCGCCAGCACTAAAAAGTACTCATTTTGTAGATTGTTTCCGTTTGTTGTGTCCACATACATTATTATTGTTTCTTTTTTCTGGATATACGACATTTAATTACTTATTAACTGATAAGAGTCTCACAGATTGAAATAAAGGTCTGATTTGCTGGAAAATAGGATAAGGAGTAATTTTCATACCCTTTTATAATAATAATAATAATCTTTGAACAGCTCACCCACGGCCATCTGATCCCAAACTAGGCAGAGCCTGTACTATGGCTACCAAACCACTGAGATAAAGAACACCTAGACTCCGGACAAATTAATGATCGTGCTCATCACACAAAGATTTGTCCTGGGTGGAAATCGAACCCACGACCTGCGGCTTAGCAGACAGAGTCACTTACCACTAGACCAATTACAGGTCAGTTATTTATATTAATCTTTTAGTCATTCTGGACCTCTGTGTTTTTTCAAAGTGCAATCCGAAGGCGTGTAATGTTAAATTTTTTATTAACCTTAAAACTAACATTCCAAGGGTCGAAGAGTTGGTTGGATTTTTGGCAGAGGTAGTGCAGTTTTTGATTAGATTTGATTTGTGAACATAATGCAAATAATAGTTGGTCTAGTTAGTGTATATCTATTAACGAATAAAATCTCTGGAGCTATCTTTAATAATGACTAGCTTAATATAAAACTGGCTTTTAGTCATTACACCTCTTTTTAAATAATAATTATTAGCCGATAAATGTCCCGCCGTTCAGGCCTCTTCTCATATAAAGAAGGAATGAGCATTGATCACCACGCTTGCTCATTGCGTGTTGGCGGTAGTAGTTGCGTAGAGGTGGAGATTCTATAAAAGGAGCTAGAAGGTTAGAAGCTTTATTATATTCTACAACGGAAGACTATATTAATTGAGAAGAAGGTGAACAAACATCTAATGAGCAGACGCGTAGACGGCGAGGAACTTTCTCGACACCATATCGCAATAGCCATATAGAGTTTCATAATAGGTTTACGCCCACGTGAGACACACCTTTTTTCTTTGCGGACCTATGAACCAACTCGTTAGTATGCCATTAAAAGTGAGTAATTAGACAATAACTAAACAAGGACTTGTAGAGGTAAATCCCGTTTAGTACAGATTTACGTCCTCCTGGTTTATAACAAATTATTCTGTGATACAATCACGAAACTTCAACAAAAATAGAACGAGGTTGAAGTTTTAGAATATATGCAACGTACGATAGCTATTGGCTGGGCGTTACCGAAATAGCGACGTCGTATTTTGAATGGAAAATGCTTTTCACGTATTCGAGAAATTTTATGATGGAATAATATAATTTCAATAGAATTTGGAAGACAACAGCGGCTTATGTATCTTATATAAATTATATATAATCAGCGGTTTGATAACATGTTTGTTTTGACGACCATATTACCCAAATGAAATAAAAACTGTTCTGAAAACAGGCTGAAAATAAAATAAATATGAAATAAATTAATCAAAAGGTAGCTGTCACCGAAAAATGAGTTAAAACCCGTCAAGATGACAAACAAAGAAGGTGTGTTCTTGGATTTAGAAATATTATTTATGTTATTCGATCTGTATTTTTAGGTACGTATTGTTACTTTCAATGGGGGATTATTTGTTAAATCATTACTGCACTTTTATATGTCCAGTTGATGGTGAGCCGGCCTGTGACCCGCGTCTTGCTGCTTTATTGGCAGTTCATCTTGTTAGCCAAATTTTAGATGAAGCATACATCATAGCTAATGCTGATAACGAGCCAGGTAATAATGGAAAGATTTCCTAGTTTATACTGAAAGTTCGCCAATACTTGCCACGTATATGGTCATAGATTATTACTACAGGCGTTTCGTTTCTGTTTCCGTAGTACATTTACCACGTTTATCACTAATCAAAGCATTGGTCTTATGCAATTTTTACTAAAGTTTGTATTTCAATAAAATGTACATAATAAACATATCATACTGGAAATCCTGGAATAATCAGTAAAGCTTATATGAAAGTTTATAATCAGCTAGGTTTTTACCATTCTTTTGTAAACAGGTCCACAGTGGCCATATCGACCTATATTAAAAAATAGTGATAGTGACAAACTGTGTGATGCTGATGATGAAGACACGTCGTTTGAGGCGTCAAAGGGCGACAGCGACGTCGTGAATGAAAATAAGATGGAGCAAGTTGCCAATGTTGTTGCCACATCCACACCACAAAAAGTTACAGGTAATTCTTATTTAGGTAACAAATGCTGTCTACCAGTTGTTTAAAGTAACTGTGCCGCTAAATAACTGGTTTGTTTACCTGATTTTAATCAAATGAATATTTCAAGTTCGAGTTGATACACTAGATTCTATCAATGTTATGTTAAGCTATAACAATAAATTCATACTGCAGTAGGTACCTAATGTTCGTGGTATGAACAAAGAACCTACTAGAATTAGTAAAATATATTCATGTAGATGTAATTTCAGGTGACTTTCAAAAAAATAAGCCTGAGACTAGTTTTATAGGTCAAGGTGATGAAGAATTGGAATTGGTAAGTTTACCTAAGATTTATTTAGTTTCTCGCATTTCAAATACCGACATATTATAAATTTTAAATTTTTTAGAATGACCATGAGTTAACAAAATCTACTTCAATGTTTATTAATCATCTCTTCGACATGAGCGAGGTCGAAAAAGTTGTGAATTGTGACGACAATGATCTTACACAAAGTACTCCTGAACCGAATGAGGTATTGACTCAAGCGATGAAGAAAATAATGCAATCGTATGTTAACACTGCAATGGGTATGTCATTTGATGAACCATCTGAATCTATAACTGGTGGTGTGCCGATGGATCGATCATCCAGCACTGAAGATTCCGACTACTCGTTTTTGACTGATGCTTTTGCTGAAGATTTAATTGGTAGAGATATGGCATTCTATATACACGATGACGGAGCTGGAGATGTCGATAAAACCCGTACGGTCACGCATTTGGTTCCTTCTGTTCAAATAAGAGAGGTAATATAATTATATTTTTATGCTATTGGTTACTACCGTCAAAATATCTACCTAGTTAACATTTTAAATTCAAAAGCATATTTTATTTTATTTTATGTGATTGATATAGTCATTTGTTTTTATTAATAGCTTTGCGATGAAATTCCCGTAAAATTAACCGGAAACAACGATGTCGCTCGATATGAAAGTGCATATCTCTCTTTAAATCGTGAGTAAAGCGTATTAATTTTAAAATCAGACATAATCGTGTATTACGATACCTTTCTTATTAGATTATCCATCAGGTGATTACGAGCAATGCTCAGAAGATGAAGTCGAACAAATTCTAGAAGATCCTAAAGGAATGACTCTCCAAGAAGTGGAGTTGTTGACAGCGAATACGTCGTCCAATGAAAACTTGTCAACGCATCAGGAACCAGAACCTGATACCTGCGTAAGTCTTTTACACAAGATATTAAAAACATATTTTCAGTGTATATCGTTAGACATATATATAAATTTTTGGTGTAATTTAGCCAAAAACAAAGGAATTAGCAGCCACTTCGGCTGTCTCGGCAGCTGCAAGTGGATCAAGGAAAAGCTCGTTGGTCAGTCGATGTCGTTCTCAAGGCGCTAGGCTTTTAGCTTGCATCAGAGGATGGTGGCGGCGTCGAACACCTGGGAGACGCAAGGTTTGAAAACAAAAATTATAAAAACTTCATTAAGTATGTACAAAACTATGGATAGTGTTGTTAGTTGTTGACTGCACGGATAGCCGAGTGGTATAGGTCACCATGCTAATTACCACAGTGCGCGACGTGCTGCGGGTTCGATCCCCGCATGGTACAAGTATTTGTGTGATCCACAGATGCTTGTTCCAAGTCTGGTTGTTCTTTGTGCATGTGATTTGAATGTTTGTGAAACCCCCGCGACACAAAGATTAAATTCCTTAGTGCGGGCGTCGTTTTTTTAAAAAAAAAGTGTTGGCTTGACTATATTATTACTTTTAAACATAAAATGATGAAGATGCTTATCGGAATATTTTATGGATTATGGATAACATTAGTAATAGAACATCATCTTATTTCAGGATGTTTTGATGATGTTGTTAATTTGGGAAGCCACCGTCAGTCATATTTATGTTCTCACTGTTGATTATTATAAATAACACGGACTAATATTTACGCTTGACCCACACTAAATTAATCACTATTACTCATCGTATAGTGCTCGTTTGTTCGACCTTATTTTAATTTGCTATTGCTAAAAGGGTGTGTAACTAAGAACTGTAGTAACAAATATTTATATCTAACTAAGAGCAATGATCTCGCGTATATCATTACTGTCGAAAGACATTTCGAACATAACTTAAATAAAATCTTTAGTACTAACTAATGACATTTTTAGGATTCCGTACCTCAAAAGGTAAAAACGGAACCCTTATAGGATCACTTTGTTGTCCGTCTGTCTGTCTGTCTGTCTGTCTGTCAAGACCTTTTTTCTCAGGAACGCGTGGAGGTATCAAGCTGAAATTCATATCAAATACTCAAGTCTATGGTCTCTTGGAGCTGTGAAAAAATCAAACTTCTAAGTCAACGCGATCAAAAGATACTCCCGTTTATGCCGCAAATTTTCGACACTCGCAAGGGAATCAAAACCTACAGGGTACTTCCCGTGAACTCAGAATCTTGAAATTTGGTATGAAGCAACGTCTTATAGCAGAGATATAGGAAAAATTGCGAAAAGTATACATTTTTAGTTATATCATATAATAAAAATATTTTTAATAATTTTAAACTTACTACATTTCATTTAGCAATAAAAATACCATAACTTTTACTTATATACCTACAGGTTTGTACGGAACCCTCGGTGCGCGAGTCTGACTCGCACTTGGCCGGTTTTTGCATTTATGATATAAGCACACGTTTGCGTATTAAAAGCTGTTTTTGTCACACTCGACTTATAGTTTTATTTAGATAAATAAAAGTACAGTAACATCATATGTCAATGTTAAATTTTGCACGGTTTTCTTAGGAAAATCGAGTGCCGTGTCCTCCTCGAGGACTATGCCCGTTATCACCGGATGCAAGGCGCCGAGCTGCCAGTCTGCTGGATCAAAGAATTCTCCGGTCACCTCCACCTAGCCGCGCTCTTCTATGGAAGTTCAATACGGTCAACGAAGCCTTAGTGAATTCCTCACATTGGAAGGATTACACATTCGACATTAAACCAGATGAATGCGGCGAGTACTAATTTCCTAACCATGCGACTCCTTGACCTTTTCCTGTTTAATGTAATTTTGATCTCTTCAATAAAGGTTTAAGCGACCACGTGTACTGTTTTACTGTGATTTAATTTTTTAGGATTGCGACCTTTGTCCGCCCATAATTTATTATATTATAAAGCATACTTAATGACATTCTGACTTGTTAAATGCCAATCTGTTAACATATTGAACATATTTTAAACACCTTCATTCCAAGGCGCATATACATATACCACTGAGATACGATCGAAATAGTTTAGCATAAATGTACATTTACCATTACAATTGGCTATACCACGATATTCACATACAGGACAGGTGAAAAATCTTTTTGTCTCTTTTACACTTGTTAAAGTGGTGTGTGTCCGAAGACGCTATGGAAACGGACCGAGTCCGCCGAAAATAGAACGGTCGCGGATTCCTGGGCTAAATCTCAAATATCCAGACGGGTGCGCCATCTAAGCCAGTTAAAACAGTCCCGCGAAAAGTTACCGAGCCCCACTTCTTGTCTGAACGTCTGCCAGTGAAGACCGGGAGGGAACCAACTAACACCACACAAAATGGTGAGTCACTGACGTCAGTGAAAATGTGGAAAGGTGTTAAGTGAGAAAAATGGACTGTTGGCTTGGCAAGTGATTCAATACGTAGAACGCGTTTGTTCCTCGTGCAAGTTATTCCGCAGACCGGATGCTCGCGAGCGATTCGGATGTGTTCACGACACCTTCCGTAAAGTAAATCAGTGTTGTGCTTACAAATCAGTGAAAGAAGATGGTATCGTATAACCCGAATGCTTATACACAAACCGAGCAGCAAAGCTGTGAATGCACACCAACTAATACCTACACTATGCATGGCAACAGTTACATACAAGGAAATAACGAAATGTTTTTGGTAATTTTCAGAGCGACCTCAGCAAGAACGACGTTGAAAGTGAGTATATTTTAAATGATAACTTGTTTAATAAATTAATTATTTAAAATAACAGAGGTAACATAAAACTAAGTTTCGATGATATAATAAAAGGTTTGTTCACTAACATTGCTAACATCCTAAATTTTGGTGTTAAATGTGACTAAATTCGGTTCGACTATAGATAGTAGATCAGCACAAAAAATACTGAAAATGTATAATAATGCAACATTACATAAATGAAATAAGAGTGAGGACCTTCTAAGTTTAGCATCGTTTCTCATAAAAGGTGCGCGTTACTAAGAGATGCCGGGCAGCAGCGCCAGTGGCACGGCCACGCTGCGCGCGCGCTGCGTTCCAAAATTAACTTGTGCGTCACGTGATCCCGACTCGCCGCCCGCCCAAACAGAGAAACTCCGCTCAGATTTCACTGCAAGCGTGCTCCGTATGTTTTTGCGTGGGAACCGATACTCTGCCTACGTAGTTGATGTCTACTTTATGCAACGGATATCTATCTCTTCAATTGCATTTACAACGATAAATCAGCTGTCATTATCAAGGTCGTTGAATGATCTTGAGTCAGCTGATTCAATACATAGAATACATAGGACACTTTACGCATGCGTTGGGAAATGCTGATTAATGTAATAAATATTTACGTTTATTCCCTAGATATTCATCAACAAAATATAAATGAATATCCTGAAATATAACAAAATACCTTAAATTAATCAAATTCATAATTGAATAAACAGGTGGAAATAAATATTTAATGAAAAAATTATAAAATCAAAAATGAGTAGGATAGAAAATCGAAAATCAAATATACGACGGTGAACCAGTTACTACCTACTCAGTTAAATTTAGGGTACAGCTTCAATAGAGTTATTATTAGAATGTGACTCAGGAGTTCACACCGAATATATTGAAACGTAACGTTTAAAAGTATTATTCTGGGCGAAGAATGTCCGCCCACGCCTCGTGCCGCGCTCTACCTGAACTAAACAAATCGTATTTTCCAGAACTACTTACAAAGTTCTTTACAACTTTGAAAGTATGTAGCTGAAGACTGTACGGCACTTAGCTAATTAAGAAAAATACCTAAATAATGGAACATACTGTAAGTAAAAAAAAACAAAATAAAAATTATCAACATAAAGCTTAATAAAAAACAAAAATAAAATAAACAGGTTTACTGAAAGAAATCCAGTATCTTTATCAAAAAAATGGTAGGTATTAAACATGATGATCAAAGGAAACTTACCAAAACTTTGGAAACGTGTTTATAAATCCATTGGGAAGAGACCAGCATGCTTACAAGAGATTAACCATTAATAAGATTATCTTTCGATATTTACACAGACCATATAATTGCATGGTTTTATTTCTTGTTCAGGGGCATCCTTCGCCTTCTCAATCTACGACTTCGATGGTTCCGGCAAGGTCGATGCCTTCAACCTCGGAGATATCTTGAGGGCGCTCAACTCCAACCCCACATGCGCTACCATCGAGAAGCTCGGCGGTACCAAGAAGAAGGGCGAGAAGCAGCTTACTGTAAGTACTTTTAGATTTACATTTTGATTCAATTTAGTTGCCCGTACAAGTCTAGATATAATTTTATCCTAAGCAACTTTGCTGTCTTGAGAGTGGACAAAATGCAATACTAATGTGTAACTCAAAGTATAACGAAAACGTTGTAATAAATCGAACGTAAGGAAAAAAAGTGTTATATCTGAGCATCTTTCCTTTATTTTCAGCTTGAAGAGTTCCTTCCCATCTACAGCCAAGCAAAGAAAGACAAAGACCAGGGACAGTACGAGGACTTCTTGGAATGTCTGAAACTGTACGACAAGAACGAGAACGGTCTGATGCTTGGCGCCGAGCTTACCCACACTCTCCTTGCCTTAGGTAAGATATACCATACTGACAGATTCCAATACAAACTCAATTCAGCTGTTGTTTTCAAGTGTCGATCATTGGTGGATGCTCCCCTGTCTTTACTAGAAATATATATTACATAGGTACTTTGATGTTGTTTATTTAGATGGCTACATCTATTTTCGTATTGAAAAGCTTTAACATGTCAATAAGACAAATTGGCATCGACTTCATTTCCAGTTGGACGTGAACTAAAATCACTTGGCTGAAAGCCATTATGAGCGTCGTTTAAAAATAATGATTTGTGCATTACTTTGATTTACTAAATTGGGTTACGATACAATGTTTGATGTTTAATTAAAAATCTGTGACGTGTTTCTTAGTATTATTACGGGTAATATTTCATCTTGTTACCTCATCAGCAAGGAAAGACTCTTTTTGAACTCTATCAAAAACTGATCTTCTTTGGTTATTTTAGCCCAAAGTCCAAGTTTCCTAAATTAAAAGTTAAAATACAATCTATGGACTACACGAGCAATTAAATAAAGTAACTTTTAATTTGTACAGGTGAGAAACTGGAAGATAACGAGGTCGCGGAAGTCACAAAGGACTGCATGGACGCTGAAGACGACGACGGCATGATCCCCTATGCTCGTAAGTATTCATTATTTATCTCCTTTGTACATTTATTTGTAAAGATACTATATTCTAGTCTTTCAGACATTACGAATGAATTTCATACAATTTGAATCCATGTTGAGTTTGAACCCTTATCACAACCGTGCACATAAAAGTCTCCATGTAGCTTAGTACCAGTATACATATATCCAAATTTCCGAACACATTGTGTAAACCAACAATCAAAAATCTTTTCCCCTAAAGTTTTCACCCTTGTCCTAGAAAATATTATCGTAGTATGTACGTACCTACATAGTATTTAGAAAGATATATCTTGGCCTATTTGTTTTCCCGACCTACATGTTGCGCATGAGGGTATAAACCACTGTCCTGTGTGATCCCTTGTCTTACCGATTTTCCATTTACAGCATTCCTGAAGAAGGTGATGGCGTAGAAGGCAACTCATCTCGTCATATCTTTAGTTATAAGATCGTAAGTCAAATACAATAGAGATTCTTCGACTATCTTCGTTTCTGCTTACATACTGTTTACTCAAGCTTAATAATATGTACTGCCGTTCTGTGATTCTATTGTTGTTACTTTTTAACTGCTTTACATTCTACTTATCTACTTATACTTAATATCTTCTTAGGCATAACAAATAATTATTTACAGAAATCAAAATAATCTTATCATCACTTTCAATCTACTTCTAAGGATTATAACCTACATCTGCAAATAACAAGATCCTTCATTGTTTTTATTTCATACTAAGAAATCTGTGCTACGTTTTCAGCGTTCCTCCGAAAAATGTGCGATGGGTGGCAGGGGCCTAAGCCTAAGGCGGCAGCAGCGGCACCGGCAGAAGAAGCACCTGCGGAGGGCTAAGTTACTGTTGGCTGCGCCGGCGCCTGCACGGCGGGTGTCGCGCTGCGCGTGCGCGAGCCTGCCTCCACGTCGCGTCGCCCGCCGTGCGCTGCCTACGCCTCACACCCAGTTACATCGATACCCCGTATACGCCATCTTAGATACGGACTACCCCCTTTTTTATACGAATATAACATCTATGCACAACCATTTTGTACAACTTTCTACCAATGACTGTACATACTAAAGTAAGATTAAATTAAACATACTGTTAAAACACGTTGTACGTGTCTTTTAAATTATTATTATTTATTAAGTACGTTTATAATGACAAAAATACAAAAAACCGTAAATTATTTTATAATAAACAATTAAAAAGTTCAGTCTGGTGTTATCTCAATGAGTTCATTGTATATTTTGTTGACCAACAAAAATACAAATTGAATAGCTCTACAATTTAAGTAGAGTCAATTTATTATGCGAGGTTTACAAGTATTCGTTAGTAGGCAAGATAAACCAACATTTTATATGTTTTATTTTCATATGCTTTAACTAAAAAAACTGTATAATTATATTAAAATGATTCAAAAACAGTTAGCACGTTTAAAAATTTAATTATAGCTGCCCAAAATACAAAACTTTTTTGCAGTGGGTAATATTAATTTTATTTTCAAGTAGGTAAATTTTTGGTTATTTGCTGTAATTGAAGGTGATAGAAAAGGGAGGAGATTAACTGCAATGGTACGGGAGGAGATTTAAAATAGAAATCCAGGCGTTTTACGATACTTTATTTTTAATTTTCATTGGAGTGAGTAATAGTCAGGAGCTAAGAAAGTGGAATAAAAAAACCTATATGTGCAATAGACTGCGAACAATAATGTCGGAAAATAATAAGGTTTGTCCATAGATATATAATAAATATTTATTTACTGAATTTATCATATGCTAAACATGAGGTATAATGGAAGAGGCATTGAAAACATTGAGCATCAAGAACCTCCTTTTGGCTACCAACTCTAGTTTGCCCAATAGAGTGATATCTACACTGAATTTTCTGTTTTGGTATTCTTTGGGCAGAATGGAACAGGACAAGTAACTTCTTGACATAAGTGCTAATCAAACGATTTAAAAATAAACACATGTAACACACATACAGATTTCCGAAAGTTTCGATCCTTAACTTCTCAAAATAAGTTAACGAAGCTTCCCATAGTAATTTGGGTAGGAATTATAATTTCTACATCTTTTACTTATAATTTCTATTTCAGCATTACACATTTAATAAAGAGTGTTACTTTTAAACAAACACGCTTTTTTACACGGTAGATGCGGTGGAACCTTCGCCCGTTAGCGAAAATAAGCCAGATAAAAACAATGTATTATACTTATTATAATCTTCACTTCACGACTCCGAGGAATGAAAGCAATATTATTTACAAATTTGAAAGCTGAAGGTTTGATTAAAATACAGGATTTTTTTTTTTTAATAGAGGGCAGTGACGATTAGGTACTGGTAAGATCTGAATAGATATCCATGGGGGTGCGGTATAGAGAATAAAACGTGTCGTAAGATGACTCTAAGGGATATAGAAACAAGGAGAATGGGTGGCAGAGTTATCCTAAAGAACCAATATAAAACTGCGATCATCAACCTGCTTCCCCAGCGTGGTGACAAGGGCAACAAACACCCTATGATACACACCAACGGCCCGATACGACCTCAGTGGTCAAGTGACGTACACACCGGTTTTCAAGGTGTCGCCAGCTCTGAGGTCCCGGGTTCGATCCCCGTATGGGTCAAGGTAGAAAAACACTTTTCTACATTGTCTCGGGTCTGGGTGATTGTGGTGCCTTCGTTGTCTCTGATTCCATAACACAAGAGCTTTAGCTACTTACTTTGGATTCGGAGCAATGTATGTGATGTTGTCCACATTTATATATACGTAGTGTAGGATGCCCTGACCTGCAAAAGGTATCTGGGTCGGATTGGATGCGGAAGGCGGAGGACAGGATGTTGTGGCGCAACTTGAGAGTCCTATGTCCAGCAGTGGACCGCGATAGGCTGAGTTGATTTAAGATTAGAATTTTTGATAAAGAAAAAGGGCTATGTTGTACTTGAAAAAGTTAAGAATAGAAATGTATTTCCTTTTTTTTTAATTTATCACCTTCATGAGATAAGATTGACTTGATTGATTGACTCTTGAAAAGAAGTAGAAATATCTAATTGAAGTTTGAGTAATTTTAGTTCACAATAAAGTTAAAGGTCTGAATACTTAACGTAAAAGCTGTACATTTTGATATCGTCAAAAAAAATTTAAGCTTAAGTACTGAAATTTCAATAATTACGAACGACCTACAGTTATACTATATTTGTTATGCAAAATGAAAGAACTAAAAGAAAGTATTATATAATTAAATTACTTCAATCTAATTTCGCAACTAGAACAATAAATATATAAACAATTATGTTTGCGTTCCTGGGTGGTTCTATTACTATACATTGGTTTATTTGAACAAATATATCAATTACCAATATTTATATATTTACCTTTGTTCTATACGGTTACCCTTTAAAAACCAGGGGCACCTAGCGGCTTTGTTTGCCAAAATATTCCCTTACACTCACGCCAGAGAAAATGGCGCGGAAAATGTTTTCCCGGCATCAATAAAGGCATTCGGCTATTATCGGCAAACGTTCGGAAACACTCGGCTTTTGTAAAGTGCGAAGCTGTAAAAAGTGTGGCCAGCCTACAATTACTGCTTCAGTTACGGGTAAAATTTAAACAATTCTTATAGGTTAGCAATAATATGTAACTATTGGTAAATCATATATATATTGGTAAGAGTCTGCTAATTGAAAGAGATTTACTGAACCTGTATATAGAAGATTTTAAAAACTTATTTAAAAATGTTAAATTAACCGATAGCAGAAAGTACCATGGGATTCAAATTAAATTATGGTTTTAACTGCATCAATAAGTAAGAACTTGGTGTTTACTATACATACATATTTAAGAAATTACTATTAATTATAAACAAGTAATGAATAAATATACTATAGATAGACTATATTACTTAATTATGATATAGGTTAATTCAAAACAATCATCGAACTTGATAAAAAGGACAAAAGTCCCCTTCAAATCGATGGGGACTTTTGTCACTTGAGAGTGGTATCCCCGCTCCGGGCTTGCTCCTCCTAGGTAGTGCTACAGAGTAAGGCAGTGTTCAGTGTTTATCTCGTAGGCGAGCGTGGACCGCGTACCGTGTCTCTTGTGTTTACGTCTCGTGTGTGACCGATAGCTCAGTGATAACGTGACGAGAGTGCAGGTGTACACAAAGTCTTATCAAGTAAGAAACAACAAACAACAAATACATTTTTTATTTCTGTATTTTTTTTACTATAGAATGTATTACAGTGGCTCTGCCAAAACAGTTTTAAACTTGACGAAAAATAAAGACGTTGCTCTATTTAATAGATTATGTAAATGTAATTGTGCTGTAAATATATTCACGTGTTTATGATCGTCAATTATTTTATAATGCCGGTGTGACTGTTATCCCCTCGACACACAGGCAGACATTTATCAATTGTACATAATGTGTATGGCACATAAATTGTGTTCGTATTTGTAGATTACTTATGCAGAAGTATTTTACAACTATTGTCGCACATATAATTAATGATGATACGTAAACCAGTTGCTGATTGTTATTCCAGTACATTGAAAATGTACTTTGCATAATTTGAGTCTTTATCGTGTATTTCGAAGTAACAAAATTCTTAGAAAACAGTCGACGTAATAATCATTTAATACCCTGATTAAATGTACGAATTGAATCGACGATGGTTTTAAAAGGATCAAAGTAAAAATGCTCTTCATTAAATATTAATTAGGTCCATTAATATGTACGTGCGAGAACCCTTTCCCTACGCCAATATAATGATTAGGTATATTAGGGACGCATGGTAACGGATAAAATAATAATTACAGCGTCGAATACTGCATATCGCTGAATTAATTCAACCTAAAAAAAGACAACTATCTGAAAATATAACACAAGCTCGTCTATTAAATTTCAGGTGTTGGTGCATATCTGTACGAAGTTAAAATGGCTGATGTTAAAGAAAACCTAGATGCTGGAAGCAAACTTGCAGATAAACATAACACAGGTAAACGCCCAATAGAAAAAGAAAACATTGATTTTAAACATACTTTGGTCTATTTCGAACTTAGTAGAGTAGGATACGTGTAGAGACAATACATACTCAGACGAATTGAACAACTTTAAAATGTCGGCCTTTTCATTTTTAACTAGAGCTCAGTGTTCATGAAATCGTTCTACAAATTCCTGGCTAGAGCTGTTTGACTGGTCGGCCCCCTTTTCATTATTGGGGTCGGGATTGTAAATAGTAACGAGGGTCTACTTGCTCGGGTACAGTATCAAATTTCCGACAAAGGGTCTACCGAATATCATCATCAACTTTAAAGACGTGTAGCTCACGCTCTACTATTATAATTATTTATAATCCTTGTGGTTGTTTGTAAATTAATTATTAGGAAGAGTGCATGAATGCGTAATAAATAAATAACTTGTGGTTATTGACCAAGCCCTTAAAGTGAGGAACCATATTTTATACTTGCAATTAAAATAGCTTATTTTAATCAGTGATAATGTAGAATTCAAATGGCGAAAGAATTTTTAACATCGGTCCAGTACTTTTTGAGCCAATTCGTTACAAACATACTTACATAAAAAAAACCTCTTTATAATAATGGTATAGATTTACACTAGACTCTTCTAGATACCTTTAGCTCACTTTTATATCTTGGGTTAGTTGATCTTATTAGCTGGTACCTACCAATAGTCAAAGATCTCACACATACTGATCACATAAAAATAAACAAACATATAAATATAAACTAATATATAATTATAACGTTATTAAAAAAAAAACTAGTTTAAACTTAGTAGTTTGTGTGTGCAAATTGGTATAAATTGACAAAAACGAATACAACTTAGAAACATTTCCAGACCGATCGACGTAGACCGGATTGATCAATTATGCTGCTTCTTGTATAACTTTTTGTAACAAATTGATTAGTAAGAATTAAAAATCAAACGGATACGTTTAAACAAATACGTTTCATATAAAATATTACTTATCGAAAGCTTAAAAACAAAAACAAACGTTTTTGCCTGTTCTTGTTTTTAGTCGTAGCCTTAATTTTATTTAATCAGCTTGAAGTAATTCGAATCTCATCAAGACGTTTTATACTGTTTTTTCTGTATAAACTATAATGTACACATTGTCTTTAACCAAAATACTGATATAATTGAACAAACACACGCTTAACCTTCACCTACGCATACCGTAAAAATCCTTGAGTAAAGGCCCTAACGCAGTCCCCTAAGTAATAAACTAATAGCAGATCGGTAAAGTCAATATTAGTGGTAATGGATTTGCAATAAAGTCTAATTTCTTTTGTAGCTTTTGAGGTCGACATAATACTGTTAAGTTATAAGCCATGCACGTTTCATAAACAGATACAAATGTTGTAAATGTTTTTAGTTTTCTGAAAAAGTTGAGATAATCGTAAGATAGTCGAATGCCTATTATAAAGCAGAAGAGTTTTGGTTATTATTTATTCTCGAGACAATTTAAGATATATTTTCTACTCAGAAACCTTTAAATAAAGATTCAATATGTTTGATTCCTTAGACATCTGGATGATTTAATGTTCCTGTAATTGTATCAGATAATTGCACAGGAAGTTCCTGTGACTTTGAACAATGTGCCTATATACATATATCTGTGTCTACCTCTCATTAGTCGTATCGTACATAAATGTGTTTTAGGTATGTTTATTATGTAAAACATATGTTTTAGATGATAATAGTTGAGCGGCTCAGGAACGCTACAATACTGGATAAAGAAGGCGTAAAAAATATATTATTATGATGTATCAGTGGAGCGTAATTTGTAATTTGAACATCATTTGTATCTCCCGTATGGTCTAGTGGCTAGGATACCTGGCTTTCACCCAGGAGGCTCGGGTTCGATTCCCGGTACGGGAAAATTGTTTTGCATTTTTTCTTTTTATTTTGCAATGTTGTTGTTATGTTTATAATATTTTAAGAAATAAAATAACACGTTCTATTATTTTATCATGTCATCTTGTTATGTCATCAACGTAAATAAACATTTAGATAGAAGTAGCAAGTTCGTAAAGATTAGTCATAATCTGTATCAATCAAAATATTATTAGCTTCGACAACTGCTAAAGACGATTAGAATATGTAGTTTATAAAAAACCTAATGATATTTTAAAAAGGATTTATCGGCAGCCGGGATTTTCAAATTATTTTTTATAGCCCGTACCTAATCATCATTAGAATAAGGTACATTGCCTAGTTACGCTTTACTTTTTTGTACAAGATTTTAAAACACTGTTCCGACACCTACTTGCATTTGGAGATAGGAAGTCACAAATTGATGTTCATAAACCTGTAACTTAGTCGCCTCATCCCGCTGGCAATCACACACTACGTAGGCGAGATATCAACGTCAATCCACTTTCTTAAAGACCACATTCCTCAATTACAGCATTGAATCAGCAACTATTGGAGTTAATAGAATCGTCCTAGTTTGCGTCAACATTATGATTTATTGATACTTCACCAGACATAATGATATCACCCTTGATTCGTTCGCTGTCCTTGTGCACAATCGTGCTTTTGCTTGCATCTTTTATCTTACTACAGAGTTCATCCATGTCTTAATTTATTAATGATTCGTGTGGCATTTCCGAATGTAGATTTATGTAACTTTGAATTTATTAAATAAATTACTGTGCTAACTAATGTGCAGCGATTTCAATGAGTTATCAGTTTTATGTGCATTATCAGTTCCTGTATCTCGACATTATCGCACATATTCTTCTTATCGTTTTATATTATGCTGTGGTGGAGGTATGCCACTTAATCCATTGTTTTAAGCGGTAATATCTAATTTATGCACTCTAAAATCTAGTCTTTATTTTTTATTTAACATATATTTTTGTGATGTGACTTGAACCCCTTTAATTAGTAATTAGATATAAAAAGAAAAACGCAAAAAAGGGTCACCGGTTTTTATTTGTACCTACATTTAGGTTCAGCTACGGATTCGGCGCGATGACCGCCGGTCAGAGTGACTACAAATAGATCAGGTGTAGGTGGCATTTCTAAGAATACTTACAATAAATTGACACATCTCGAATCCCCTTGCTGCACTGCACGGAGCCTTGACTTCGTTTATCTAGTGTTCCCATTATTTCATTTAGCTATTTCCTACTAGACCTCTGTTTTGTAGCACGGAAGGTTAAAAGGTTACATAATAGTACCTATTGAACATACAATTATACTTTTTTTTATAAAAATAACTAACATTAACACACTGCGAGAATTTCTTAGGCAGTAGCGTGAAGAGGACCGCTATGGTTTCAGTCGCATAGAGAGATGATGCTAGGTATTTAGAAGGTAACAATTTATCTTCTTCGCCAAGGAACTTTGGAATAATACAGCTCAAGTGGAAATTAAACTTAGAAAAATTAATTGTTCTACGAATTCCAAAACCTAATTGGTTCCACGATTCAATAAAGAAGTTCAAACTAGGCTGTATTGATAACAATGGTTGACAGTCACGGTAATTGTGTGTGGGGTTTGCAAGGGGTGTGAAGGGCGAAGTGACGCTTCCTAGAAGAATTCGTTCGTGCCTGACACCAGCCGCGCCTAGGTCTTATGTCGTGCTACACCAGTAATCACTGAATTTTAATTAGTTCACTTTACGATTCATTTTAATATTAGTAATTTCTTTATTATTTGCAATCTGCATGAAGCGCCATTTGCAAAACTTCAGTCGTATTGTTTTGCATAATTATTACAGAAGCTTTATGGACGCCAATAACTTGATTTACCAAATTAAAAATGTTGGAATAAAAGTATCCAAATTTTGAAAGGAATAGAAATTGCTTTCAATATTTTGACATTGAAAAAAAAATAGCTTCTATGCTCCTAAGTGATGAACAATGACTTGCGGTTTGGAATTTGGGCATATTTGATTAATGATCATAACCTAGTGATCTGCTAAAACGTTTGCAAGCACAATTTGATGATATAGCAGATACGCACCAAATTAATAGGTCTTTTAAGCTTTTATATTCACTGAAAAAAAAAAGGATTTTTAACTATCTTTCTTACGAAACAATTTAGTTTCTTTTGTTAATTTTATAGGATTTTAAATCAAGACATGTTGATTACCTACGACTAGAATGTATTCAACTTTCTTGTTTTTACGTGAAAGAATTGTATAATTTAGTAGACTTGTAACAAAGGGTACATCATCATTCATCAGGAAAGCAATAAAATTCTAATGGACGTGTCCTCACGCAGTTCCCATGACTTTAGATAAAGTATTTTCTACTTGCATTGTTTTGTTATGTTGTTATCAACGCAGAATGTTTATCTTATACATTGTTGTATGATTTTATTATATGTTTGATGTTTTAACCTAGTTCTGTCTCATTATGTTTAAATAATCATATCTAGGTCTTAGATCTATCTTTCTATCTACTAATAGATTTTGGTACTTATATTGTTATAGTTTAATTCTATTCGGGTTCTATTCGGTTCTGTTCTTTAATAGTGTCGGTTTAATACACTACATAATATATATAGTAAAGGCTTTTAGCTTGTAAATAATGCTCTTTTTCTGTTAGAGTCATGAATCTTGAGGAGCTTTTTAAGGTTTTGGAGTGCTTATTAATACTTTTTATACCAAACATGTCATTTTTAGATATAGTTTACGCTTATCTATTCTCTAAAACGACTATTATCTTCAACCTTCCTTTTTCTCTATTAATTTCTAACTTGGCGTTTCCATGCCTTACGACTGCTGTATTATGAATTTACTTTTTTATGCGGGCCTCTAACTTTTGTAGTTTCCATACAAAGTAATATAGGGTTAACACTAACAAATTATGATAGATTATCATTACAATCTTACAAACTACTGATTAAATCAGTGTAGGACCGGGCAGGGCGACGGCGTCTATTGTGTTAAGTAATGCCATAAATACAATTAAACTCACTTACTCTCGTTAGTGTTATAATGCGCTGTGTCTTTGCCCTCAAGCGTCAGCGGGCCGCAAGACTTGTATTGTGCTGAGTTCACAAACCATTGTCTTCGGGACCCAGCTGCCGAGTTCAACAGGGCATTGCAACTCATTCATAAATGATAAATTATAACAATGGATTGTGCAAACACCTTAATATACTTACTTTTGTGAGTTTTGCTTTCTAAACATTTTTATAGTTCCTCGTAGGTACTGTGTGTTAACTCTACTCGTACATCTTTAGTTACGTGTTCTGTTGTTTGAAGACACCTACGCTTGTATCGATGTCTCAGAAACTGTTTTACTCGTACGTGTTGTATGATGACACCTACGCTGTAATATCGATGTCCTAAAAACTGCAGTAAAGCGGTGAGGTAACACTTAATAACAATCTAGCACTTGTTTGTTTTTAAAGAATACATAATTTGACTCTATTGTTCAAATCGATGTTAGAGAGATTTTTGGTGGATTTTTGTGATCTGTGATTAAAGTTATTGATCTCTTTTATGTATTTATTCTCAAGAAGTTTATTGATATGATTATATTATTCGTTTATTTGGCTTTAAAATCTTTGATAATTATCAAGCAGAAGTATCCTAATAAAAGTTTTGCAACGTTCAATAATGTTCTAAATATTCAAAGTACTTAGTGCTCTGTTCGTGACTACATCGCTGTGGTAGTTAAGTGAGCAATTAGGTCAAATGTAGGCAAATGTCTATCTCCTAATAAACTAGGAATTTTGTGTTATGACACAGCGCACACAGATGCGTAGAATAATTACTAGTATAGTTCTAGGTTTTTTTAGGACTTTCTAAATTTCGTTCCTTTCGTTTTATGTGAACTAGGATGACAGGACGTGGTACATCAAGATTTATTTCCCCTACTTAATGCGCCGTATCCGTAACATCAAAGCTGTTCTCAGTTCGAGAGAACTAGGTATTAATTTAAAGTTATTCAACTTTTACTTTTCGGTTAATTTCCTTTCGTGGTTATATGAATCAAGATATTTCAATATTTCATTCTGAGAATATCCATTAAACATGGATACTTCGGCTGTAAAGTTCATCACATGTAACTCTATCGTCACAAATATTAATGAACTGCGAACATCCGGAAATAAACATATGGTAACAGTGAATTCTTTATACGGGAAATTAAACCGGGAGACTTATTTTACAAGCTATTATTACCTAATTAAACACAATATGCATTAACTTGGGAGGTAAAATTTACGTATATTATATACATATTTAATTTCAAAGTAGTTACGAATTGTCTGTCAGCCTCTATTATTCCTAGAGATTTTAAAAATCTAGTCAGTAAAAATGACTCTATTAAATTATTGTAAGCAAATCTTATGAATTTGTTTCAGCTTAATTTTAATAAGCCAGATATTCTTTTGTCGAGACACCGGGCGTGGCTCGTTAGGAGCGGTCGAAGCTCATCCTGAAATTTATCACAATACCTCTGATTAATGAACTGTGAACAAAACAATAGCATCTTGAAAGATACACTTGGTACACCAACTTTCTGAACAATAAAGTATATCTCTAGTTTCTTAGCCTATAAGGATACAATAATTGATTTCTACAAAAAATTAACGAAAGTACTTCAGAATTTCATCTAATTCTACTGTATATTTTTAGTAGGCAGCTCAATTGCAAGCGAAGCTATTATTTAAAATAGGGTATTTTACGATGACATATTTATAAAGCTTTTTTAAAAGGACTATCGGGAGCAGTGAACTCATTACTTATACTTTTCAAGTTCGTAAAAATAGATTTAGTTGATACATATTGAAGTTTAAAGAGTTTATGCTGTGTTTTTATCTTCATTGAATTATTGAAATAAATCATTAAATACAAATTTTTCGCGTTTCATTTGGATTTTCTTTAATAATCAAATTAATACCGAACATAATTGTCATATACTTTTTATAAACTTACATAAGTAGTTTAAGCGTTTGGTGATAATATCTATTGAAAATCTTAATTGAGTATTGTGAATGTTTTAAAGTTAGATAATATGTAGCCTTTTCAACAAATTTTACCATTTGTATGTGCACGTACCAAACCTAGGAACATTATAACAATAATGTTTTATTTGCATAATCTTTTAAAATAATTTATAAGAGTTATCCAAAGGTTAAGGTCGTTCTATAAGCTAGAGCTGGAGAATCTGACATCCGTGGAGAATTAACTAACTACTTAACATTTGTTCCGTCGTAAGGGACAATTACATTTAGTGGCAACTTGCTTTGTGATTGGTAAATTACCGGACGAGTTCGGCGCAAACGCATCACTTCATTCCACCTACGATTGTCCGTTCTTGTCATTTTTTGGTTGTCTCATAAAAATGTACCTACATACTTTTATAAAAGCTAAGTCAGGATTTGAAAAAGGCTCACTTAAAGGAAAAAAAACAGAGCCTTGGTCTGGTGTCGTTGAAAAAAACAGCCTTGCTAGTAGATATCCCTTGTTTTATAAATCTTTGTTTTTATGAGCCGATCCAAACGTAACTCAGTTGCTCGAAGTGGTATTGTCCGTATTTTACAATACTTTATTTGGATAAACTCTATTTGTTTCAGCCAGAATTGGTTTTAAATGAAGGCAGTAAATGTCGCCCACTGAGCGAATTTTAACCATTACGTCAATATAATTGTAACGATTAGGACAATTCGCGACGTTGCGTGCTGTTCACCAATTAGATGGTACCACCAATTAAAGCTGGAACCACAAAAATAAATTACTATTAGTGGGAAAGCGGCGTCCTTATTGGATCCCATTGGTCGCCCCAAGCTCACTTTTTTATTGCTTTAAAATGTTTCATAGCCAGCGGTTTGTAAACATTGCGAGCACGAACATCAATGCGGTCTATCTTGATACGGATCAGAAACAATTACATTTATTTACATAAACAGATTTCAATGTAATATTATTGCACCAGTTGTATGTCACAGAAGCAAAGCAAGAGATTTGGCCCCGGAGGTGTCGCGCGCGGCGCGTGATGCCGCATACAAATTAGCATAGCGGTGCGCACGCGCGGGGTTTCATACATCACACTAAACTACGAGTATTCAATTACGTTATGGAACATAGAGCTACGCGTAACGTACTATATCAGCAAGGACGTTACGAATTTTCTAGAAAACGCATAAGTTAGGTAGCAAAAACATAAACACAACAGGTAATATACGCAACAACCTTTGGCACCGTGCACCGGTTTGTCTCTTTCGTTTCTAAGGAAATTGGCGTGAGAGCAATTACCTTGCGCTATAATATATCTGGAGGATTATATATTATGACTTTGTGGTAACGGCTACATAATATGTTTTCTTAACGTACTCAACTAGGTTTTTTAAAAACCTATACGCTTCATTTAGGTCTGGTTATTTACTTATTTATTTACACAAACAAAATTCGGACAAAGATTTCCAAAGCTACTGCTTGATTCTTATAGAAGTCTCTTCCAGCAGATCTGCAAAAGGAGCAATTTATGACAAATTTTAGACAAAAGTGTACAGAAAAAGGAAAGAAAAGCATAGACATGTACGTTCTATAAATAGCAAAACTGACTAAACTATAAAAGTGTCTACAACAAAGCTCTAAAAATTCCTAATGAAACAAAAGCAACACGTATCTAAGCTTAACAAAATTTACAACATTCATCTTACAGAACACCGGAGTGCAATAGACCTAAATCCTACATAGATAAGATAATCGGGAGTCAACAAAACGCCAGCGAAGAGGTGTGTCGCCACCGATGACCCATAACTTGACGTGTCTAGTAAACATATTAAGTGATGATGTAAGAAACTCGCTAGGATCTAATCATTACATACGAAGGTCAGTTAGTGGCTGACACATCTATTATTGTTTTGCATATTGACTTTGAATTTAAAAATACAGTTTAGGGGTCATTTTTGCATGCATGTCAATGTCAGAGAATAATCTTGTTTCTTAAAACGTTATTTATGTTACTATTAATTGACAGTGGCCCCGATTCTTTTAAATACGTACTAATAATTATTTCATTCCATCGGTATCTTTTTCACTTGCACATATTTAGAAAAGAACAGAAAAAAAATTAGAACTGTCAAATTTAGTTCCGACTAAAATTCTCATACAAAGCCGTCAAGTAAAAACGTGTGCTCTAAAAACACTGTGATGTCCAAGGCGAAAACTAGTTTGACATTTCTAAGTTATTTGTTATCTGTTGCCGTCCTTTTCTCACGCTATATGTTGGTAAAAGACAGAAATGGTTTAAATTTAGTTTAGTTTGCGTCAGAGGAATCAGCACCATTGTTTATATTCAATGCGATCATAGCAGATATAACGTAATGTTGCTCATCTCACATACACATTATATTATTAATGAGTTGTCATGTCATCTATGTCAATTAAAAAAGGTGGTTTATATGAGAACTTTAGAGATAGTCCATTGAAAAGTTACATTTGGGGTTGCGTTTTTTAGAGGACGCAATTTTATTTTTTTGATGTGTAGGGGGGGTCAGTGTAAAGCTAAAACCAAGTTTGTGGGGTCGCCACCCTTGTCCCCCGGCCGCCATCTTGAAAATAGGGGTCCAAATGGTTTTCGCGATATAACTCTTAAACTATTCATCGGATAAAAGAAATTTGTGAACATGTTTTGTTGCAAATAAAATTCTCTACAACTTTGGTTTCGTAACTTTTTGTCGTAGAACTATAATAAAAAAGTTATAAGCGAAAATGTTCAGAAATTCGAGTTTTTTTTTATATTTTTCGATGTAACTTTTTTTTTATCATTTTACGAAATAATTATATCAGACCATTTTTGTAGATAGTTTTATAAGGAACAACTTTTATAAACAACATTTTTTATTAAATCAATAGCTAAGGTTTTACAGCGCTCCGAAGTGAGTACCTACTATTTTTCAGTACTCTTAACTATACACATATTATACGTCTGTACTAATAATGTGTCATCAGTTATTGTTTATTTTGTTATTATATTTTTTTTAATTATTTTTTAGCAATATTATTAATAGTTAATTATTGACTCTTTTCCCCACCACTCACGAGGTAGAGTCTCTGGAGGCGCGTGTTTTTTATGTGATATCCAGCCAATAATTATAGGCATAATCCACGGTGAATTTCTACGTTTCAATTATTCCGTCCTCAGTATTTTCGATGGACAAGGCTGCGGCTCAGCATCTGATCGGCTTTCTGTATTAAATATTAGTGGGAGAACTGGAGAAGGAAGGGGTGTTAAGCTAATGTCGGCGGTTCATCATCAAACTCATTTTCATTAATTAATTCTGAAAGCTCCATTACTGCAAGTCTCTCCAGAACAATAGAAGCACACTGCAGACCATTTCAACCCTGCTTTTGGACATCCACACATTGCTCAACAGTTTCCTTTGCATTTGCAAAAGATCAGTTTTAGAAGCTCAGGGGGTGCCGGAGGTTTAGAGCTCTGCACTGGCATCAATAATTTTCCACATTTTTTTCAGCCCCAGTCTTCAGGATCATTATTGTTACCAAGCCACGACTGGACCTGATGGTAGACTCGGAAAGTATGGAAGCGAGCTGTGTCTTGTGTTGGAGGAAGTGAAGATAAATTAAAAGTACTTTTTGTCACTGCCTTGGAGGTCTTGCTTTTGTGAAGAGAATTATCATCTTTATTACAGTATTCTCGGTAACCGCCATCAGATTTAAAATTATTTTCAAAATCAATAATTGTAAAATTCTGTAATGGAGTGGAAAACAGTCAATAATTAACTATTAATAATATAATAACAAAATAAACAATAACTGATGACACATTATTAGTACAGACGTATAATATGTGTATAGTTAAGAGTACTGAAAAATAGTAGGTACACACTTCGGAGCGCTGTAAAACCTTAGCTATTGACTTAATTAAAAAATGTCGTTTATAAAAGTTGTTCCTTAAAAAATGATCTACAAAAATGGTCTAATATAATTATTTCGTAAAATGATAAAAAAAAGTTACATCGAAAAATATAAAAAAAATCTCGAATTTCTGAACATTTTCACTTATAACTTTTTTATTTATAGTTCTACAACAAAAAGTTACTAACCAAAGTTTAAAAAAATTTTATTTGCAACAAAAGATGTTCACAAATTTCTTTTATCCGATGAATAGTTTAAGAGATATATCGCGAAAAGCATTTGGACCCCTATTTTCAAGATGGCGGCCGGGGGACAAGGGTGGCGACCCCACAAACTTGGTTTTAGCTTTACACTGACCCCCCCTACACATCAAAAAAATAAAATTGCGTCCTCTAAAAAACGCAAGGTTAGGCCTAAAAAATTTAACATTTCAATGGACTAAGAATATCTACTACTATCTTGTACTCTTTAGCATTGTCAATATTAGTTGTTTACAACTTTGTGTACTACATTAGCCCTTGGCTCTCAGTGGTTCTTAGTTTTCTGGCATGAAGTGAATGTTGTGCCAAATATAATTGAAAAGTGCTAAAATTAGATATAATTCTATATATTATTTAGTTATTAAATAGGTGGAATTGAGTCACGTTAGATGAAAGAAACAATTTCTATGCATGACTATTACAAAGCACATTATTATCAAATGCATTTTAAATTCGATATTAAGTACATCTAAATAAAGATGTTTCAAACATTTTCTAAATTAAGTTTATGTCCAAATAGTACCTAGACCCAGTTTTTTGATCACCAATAATGGTAACCAGTAAGTCACCAATGGCTAAATATGCTAACTACCATTAGTTAACTCTCCAACTTATTTAAGCATTTAATTGACTAACGATTGATGAAAAAAAGGCGTTCTACCGAAGCTTGAAACCATTAGTTATCAGGATTAAAAAACTGGGCCTTTCTAAATAGGCATTCACCCGCAAACCATGGGAGTATGAATCTGCCAACTACACTTAGGTAGGTAGTGTAACTACTCAAACCCTTTTCTAAGGATGACACAAACTTATAATATTATTCAAATATAATTCTATGAATATCTAATGACCAATTAAAATGCACGGAAAATAAAGCTAAAACTTCAAATTTTCAGAGTTCCTGTAGATGGTTCAAGTCACGCTAATTCAGTACAATCTAGGCTATCTTGTACACGTCTAGGCGAAGACAGGTAAACTTGAAATGTCTTTATTTTGGAATACTACGATAAACAATTGTGTAATCGTATTGTCAACGTTCTAGAAATGTTGAATGAGGTAATTGCACGGTGATTAATTAATTGAATGATAGTTACGAGAAGATTAGCTATATTTTGCGTAGGTGGCGTAAAAACGTTTAATAGATATTGTCAGGATGGCAGAAGCATTTAATTGCATCAACTATTTAGAACCGTAACTAGGTTAGTACCAAGGAGGTAAGTACGTAATACAAAAAAATAAACATGTATCGTAAATGTGTCAATACTCAAGTCTTTATTGCATTCCTGTATTACTTAAATAGATAGTGTAACAAGGTAAAACTTCAATATGGACCCTATCGGGCACAGCAACATTAGGAGAAAGGAAGAGGGCTCAATAGCAATTCTATAAAATTATTATAAATTATTAGATGTGTTGTAATTGGATGCATGAATATGAATATTTGAACTTTTGACGGCAATTTTAATATTTACCTATAAATAAATAAATCTATACTTTTTAGCACACGATAGATTGCCTAAATCATTATAGTTCTACGCAATCCATATTATAGTTCATATTATGTCGATAATATCTAGCTCAAACATAAAAAAAAAAAACATTTTTTTTAAAGCTTACTAGAGATGTGGATAGCACATAACTAGTATTCTTGTTAACTCCTCGTGGTTAGCTAAATGCGAATGGGTCCAATTACGGGTAGTACAATTGATATTTAAATAAATAAAAATTACGTATGATTGGATTATAGAAAATGGTCGTTTATGTCCACAGATTATCAATTTTTTCAACGAGTCATGTGAAATACAATTCATGTGGTTTTTTAATGTATATATCTCTTTCGCAAATCATTTAAGTATACATGTAACCTGCCATGAAAACTAACTACGGTGAATTTTATTTATGTCAACTTGTATATTTAAACAAAAGCATTTTAAAATATTTTTATAAATAGTTGATTGTTCAGTGTTGTTCGGTACGAAATTCCAGTAGTTATGTTACTATTTTGTACTTTCATAGCAAAGTTTGTTTACAGAAGTGCCTTCAGTCACGTCATTTTAGTAGGTTTCTGAATTATTAGTCTACGTCCTGTGCAAAGACTAATAAAGTATTTAAATACTCCGTTTAAGTGAGGGTTTCAACCATTACAATAAAACTAGCTGTTGCCCGCGGCTTCGCTCGCGCGTAAAGTATTATAGAAACGTCTTGCCGGAAACATTGATTGAATCATAACAAAACTTAATACTTTTCTTCAGTCATTGACGTTTCGCGAAAATATTGTTTTTGAAACTTTTTTATGATAAACTCTTTGTTATGTGTTCTTTCTTTAAAAATTATCATAGTGTGCGAGCGTTCCAGAATCAGTGAGTCAGTGAGTCAGTGAGTCAGTGAGTGACGTGGGCTTTTATATTTATTACAATAAAATATCTATTAAAATTATATTTGTTTAAAGTTCTCGGAATAATAGTTTTGAATTAAATGTCACGCTAATCTATAAAGACTGCATAATCATTTTGAATTTTAAATATTATAATTTTAAATGATAAACCTAAAATTAATTGTCTATTTATAAAGGGATATTAAGTCTGGTCGAGAAAATTCTCTTTACGAAACGTTATTGATAGATTTTTGTTTTGATGTTCATAAATACTTGGTTTAAAGGTTGACCATCTAAAATAACGTACGTCTCTCGGTCAAGTACCACTCTCACGGCAACGCGTGGAGATATCAAGTTGAAATTAAAACCAAAATGATATTTAGATCTATAGATATATCTATATCCCTTGCAGCTGTATAATCTAAAAAAGTAAAATCAAGTTTAATTTTTCTACAACTAAAGGATACGGCCGTTTATACTGCAAAAATGTATATTTGGACACTCACCAAGGAATAAAAAAATTGGACAGGTACTTTCAGTTGACCTAAAACTGAAAATTGACAAGTCATGAACAAAACATTTAAAATTTTTGTACGGCTCTCAGTGGGCGAGTCCGAGTCGTACGTACTTTTTCGGTTTTTAAATACTTATTGAAGCTTTTATAGTATTGAGGTGACTCTGACTCTACATTTCGGTGACGTAGCTGATTAATTTCTTGTAATTACTAAATCCATGTAGAGCGATAAACATGATAGTCGTGTTTTGCTGTTATGCTATGTAGTTTCTTCAGAATTTAAAGAAAAAGATTAGAGTTTTAAGGCCGTTTAACAAAACATATAAAGATTTTGCATGGAGCGAGTCCGAGTCGTGCGTACTTGTCCGGTTTTTAAATACTTATTGAAGCTAATATATTTTTTTATTTAAAAGATTCGTTAATATATTTTTCTATATGTCAAACGGTTTACGGCCGTTTATGAACGATCCCGAATTTATAAAGACACTGGATTTTATATGCAGCAGAAAGTATAATAAAAAGCTTGGTAGAGTCGCCCATACTTACGTACGTAGCTCCTAATTGAAGTAGGGACGAAAAACGCCGTTGTAACAATGTAAGAATACTGATTGCTTTTCTTGCGTCCGCCGTGGGAACATACATATATGAGATAAGAAAATTACTCTGACAATAGCATGAATGCGTAAGATTAGTTAAGGTATTTTATTTAAACTCTATAATTATGTTTTTCTCTCATATACAAAAATATTGGCCCTTTATATTTACCAATTTTTTCTATACATTAATGTGGAAAACATCACATACATTGCTCCGAATTCAAAGTAAATAGCTAAAGCTCTTGTGTTATGGAATCAGAGACAACGAAGTTATCATTAAACACCCAGACCCGAGACAATGTCTAAAAGAGATTTTCTAAATTGACCCATCCGGTGATCGAACCCGGGACCTCAGAACTGCCGGAATTAGCGACACCTTGAAAACCGGTGTATACGCCACTCGACCACAGAGGTCGTCAAAAAACAAAATTAATATTAAAGCCTGCCGTGAAGTTTTGACATAGAATTGAATATATATTTTCCCGTGAATGTCGTAAGAGGCGACTAAGGAATATAGAAATAAGGAGAATGGGCAGCAGCGTTCTCCTAAAGAACTGAAAGTAGACTGCGGTCACCAACCCGCTTGCCCAGCGTTGGTGATTACGGCAGACATCGTGTTGTGGCGCAACATGAGAGAGGTCTAGTTCCAGCAATGGAACGCTATAGGTAGCATTGATTGACATTCATGATTATGTATAGAACTGCGATCTGAAAAAACAAAGGCAAAATTAAAAAAGTTAATAATATGCTTTGTCAATATAAATATAAGGATAGGTTCTATTGATGAACTCTATTATCCCTAAATAATAGTCTAATCTTGATCGATAGTATATACTTATTTACATTGAAATAGGAATCTCATTTATTGGTACTCTAAAGAAACAATTAAACTGCATCTTGACGCATCGCAGTATTGACTAATCAATTGTGGAAAATATTTACACAAAAAAATTTATGTTATATGTAGAAACATTATGTTTGGTAATCTATTGTTTTTTGACGATTTGTAAACTTGTAACTGTATTACGCATGATTATTACATACGATCAATTGATAGAACTCCATTGTAGTGTATTTAAGCAATGATATTAACATTGAAGAAAATCCTGTTAGAAATACACAAATTCGCATCACTTCATAAAGTAGCCTATTTTTTTTTTTAATAACAAAAGCTTACTAGCAATGTAGATCGCACATAACTAATATTCTTGTTAACCCCTCGTACTACGCTAAATTATTGTGTTTCGAGTGGGTTCACGTCCATAGTGCAATGGGTGGGATTCAAACCGGCAACCTCTGTTAATGTCAGTAGGCAGGTCTATAAGTAAGGTTTTGACTAATAATACCAATTCTCCGTAACTTAACTAAAACACAATCATAGACAAAAGGGTAAATTATAAATTTATAAATTTATCAATGCCCCTGAGAAATAAAGGCAAATTAATCTTTGAACTTTTGATTGTTGTGCATGGTTAACAATTGTTTAGAATAGGTATTGAGTCATAGGCAAGGTATACCTACCTATTTTGAGTTTCCAGACAGGTGCACATAGGATCTCATGACGAGGGGTGAGGTACTTCAGACAACATCTCAAGAAAATACCCTTCTCATTAGTAACTCTCAACATTTCGTGTTTATCGCAGTTTCCTTAAAATATTCTGGTTTCGTTTCGTCCTGTCCCCTTAGACAAGGTACATTCCTATAAGCGTTAATGAGGATAGAAATCATGGAAATGACATTTCTCTTCGATAAGTCACGTGACTTAGACTTGTCATTTTCATACATTTGAACGATTCGATCAGGGTTAACGATCGTAGAAATGTACCTTGTCTAAAGGGCTGTATGAACCCGTTTAGTGTGTGTGTGTATATTTTAATCGTTGTTTATACTATAAAAAGATAAAGAATACATCATACTCAGTTATAATATAAAAATGTTTTGAGTTAGATCCATATCTATTGTCCTAATTCTGATCTCATTATGTCATCTTTCATCATATTTTAGCTTAGGTCTCTAAAACTACGAAACGAATTTTGATGCGGTTATTTTTGATAGTGATTCAAGTGGAAGGCTTATATGTATAATACACGTACGAATTCTTGGTGGGTCTGCTAGTAAAACTTCACAAAATATTTGTCCAGTCAGAATCTGCTTGAAGTAAACTCCACAGTGTAGAATGATGGAACATGTTCAAGAACCAAGTAATATAAAACAGATGATTGTGTGAAGCCGCAAGCAATTGATACTTTTTGTTCTACAAGTACCTTTAGGTACATATAGATAGGTTAAGCGTTGCGAACCCGCATGGGTATTAATTAGCATTTTAATAGTTACGCGTTAATCATCCAACTTGGATGTAGTTGAAAAACTATACATAATTAGGGCTTATCGTGCGACTTTTGCTAATAAACTATTTTTGTAGTCAACATGTTTTTCATATATTTTTTTAAATGCCATAACCAGTTGGTTATATCTGATCTACCTGAGCAATGTGACAATTATCAAGTTGGGGATTGGATAAATAAATAGTATAAACAAAATATTTCTTCACCCTAAAATAAAATTATGCCATAAAATCTTCATGCATTAGAAGATGTAATAAAACAGTGAATCTAAGCGAAATAAATGCAGTCTGACTCCAATTTCACATTAAACAACCGCAATAATAGCTTAAAACCAAAATACGTGAGCGGTAATGTACCTCAGGGTGAAAACGGGTAGATTGCACCCTTCCTGTGCTATTAGCGATGGGAAGGGTTACAGAGCACTCATCTGAGAACTGCCATTGTTTGAGACCACGCCACACTCGCGGGTCATTACGCTTTGGCTCCATAATATTGTGTGCGTAGTAAACAATCATTGTATGTTTCATTACCTACTATTTTTTGCGCGTGATTAATAAATGCCCGCGTAAATTTACAAAGTAGGTCTTTATTACTTTATGAGAGAACGTGTATAGGTATAGACTAAAAAATTAAAATAGTTTTAGTTTATTCTATCAGGTACCTACCTACTATAATTATCCTCTTTAGTATGACGCCTTCAATAACAATCTTAAGTTTCTTACTATTATGGCAGGTTAGTGGATAAAGTAGATAACTAAAAACAAAAGAATGCTTTGATGCAAGTATAGTTAAATAATTAAGGTATCTTAAAAGTTCAATGTTTTTAAATTGTTTTCGGTGTTTAAAGAATAGAATAATAACAAGTGTTTTGTTTTAATAAAACTGGTTTACTGCAGCGCCATCTATCAGAAAAAGTATTAACCACTACGTAGTTGCTTATCGTATCGCTACGTCGTAGATTGGCGTAGAACGTTAAAGTTACAAAAGCGAGGGAAAACGTTGAGCAACTGGTTTCAGAAAAACTTCATAGATGGCGCCATGTGAGTCAGTTGATGGTTACGACTTCAGCTATAAAATTGTAGCTAGATTACAGCTGTAGCCTATCGGGATCACAATGTCTGATTGCTGTTCGTTTAGATGACATAAAAATATGTGGATTAGAGGACGGAACGGTGGACCACATGTTTTTTAATTGCCCCAAGATTTCTGTTCCTTTGTATGACTTACTTCCTCCAGATTTTCCTCGTCCAATCAATGTTAACACTCTTTTATCTCTCTCTGTCTTTTCTTATTTTGTAGTCCTATCTAAGTTCCTTTTGTGTAATAATATTTGCTTGTAATTCTTGATATACTTGTTATTTTATTTCTTCGTTCTATGCACAGTACGTATACCGGTTAAAAAAAAAAAAACAAGTTGCTCAAAAGATGTATCATGTTGCGTTCGGGTTGTTTTTTATTTTCCTCACTGATAACACTTGTTTTGCCAACCCTGATGGTCTAAGATCCCTAATACAACGACCTTCACCGAGATGCTTATTTGATGAAACGTATTTTATATTTAATTTAATATGTCAATAAATATAATCCATATGGGTTGCCTAGCAAATTTCAGTCCAGATTATGTTTAATTAATAATTAAAAAAAATTTTTTTTTTGAAAATTTCAACGGTATGTTTATTAGATAAATTCTATACCAATCGAAAGTATGAAGCCCATAGAATATGCAAACGTTAGGTTGCCTATTCTTTTCCGGTCACAACTATCGGGTTGCCAGGTATAAACAGGTAAATTAGTACTAGCATTTTGCAACGGTCTGTTTATTGAATGAAATTGAAATGAAATTAAAGATTATTTTATTCTGAACACGGTGGTATAGGGTTGCCTGCGAAAAATCAGTCCAGAATTGCGGTTGTCGAATTTAAAAAAGTAAAATATTGCTCCCGAACTGCATACATTACCGTGTTAGTAGTTCGGGAGCAAACTTTCAGGGCTATCTTGTGTTAGTTTAGTTCTTTTTGTTTTAATAAATATAAAATAATTTTATTAAAATGGGTGCCAAGAAACCGAGATGGCGTCGACGACAATTTGCAATTTTTTCTTCATGGGTGTCATTTTCATGGTTCCCAAGGTCGCTAAAAACGATTATGGGGTCGAAATTAGAATGCAAGATGGCGCCGAGAACAATATGATTTTTTTTTGTGATTAGTGTTATTTTTAAGATTTGCGAGGTCGCTGAAAATAAAAAACAATATTTTTTTAAACATTTCACCGGTATGATTGTTAGATAGATTCTATACCAATCGAAAGTATGAAGCCCATAGAATATGCAAACGTTAGGTTGCCTATTCTTTTGCGGTCACAATTATCGGGTTGCCAGGTATAAACAGGTAAATCTGTACTAGCATTTTGCAACGGTCTGTTTATATTATTTTTTATATATTTTTTTTTTATTTTTTTTTAGGTAAATTATTATATTTTGTAATTACTAACATAGTTCTTAAGCAATTGTACTAACACACTATGAGCCGTGTGATGCTTGAAAATAAAATATTTTTATTTATTTATTTTATTTATTGAATGAAATTTAAATGAAATTAAAGATTATTTTATTCTGAACACGGTGGTATAGGGTTGTCTGCGAAAAACCAGTCCAGAATTGCACTCTCTTTCTTTAAGTGGGCGCACTTAAAGAAAGAGAGTGCGCATGCTATTTGGGCTTGGAAAAGAAAAGGATAGCGATAGACTCGTATATACTATGCATCATCACAGTATAAAAACATACAGTAGGACGACGCCTTTGATCTCCTTGTAAATGCCGACAGTGTGTAGAAATTGTCGCAACAGCCAGGGTTGTCTCAAAATAACAATATTTATTTAAATTTATTTTTATCAACATTATTTAATAATTATTATTTAATAATAATGTTGATCAAAAATAATTTGAAAAAATATATAATAAAAAAAATCGAATTTATTTTTGATCAACATTAACTTTAACTTAATATTAACTTAATAGTTATTATTTAATAATAATGTTTATCTAAAATAAATAAAAAAATATTGTTACAATAATTAACAATAGCGAGATACACAATTTGTAACACAGTAACTATTATGCAAATGTGCTTCGTCTATGGTCTCACATGCAAAAATATACAATTCTAGATTGAGATTGAGACGAACACATGTAATTTCATTTAGAGAAATGTCCTTCATCTTGGATCAGGAACACTTGCGCGATAGACATTTCCGCGAAAGCTAGACCACATTTTTATTTTGAGCGACCTCGTAAATCTTAAAAATAACACTAATCACAAAAAATGCATATTTTTCTCGGCGCCATCTTGGATTCTAATTTCGACCCCATAATCGTTTTAAGCGACCCCATGAACCACGAAAATGACACCCATGATGAAAAATTTGCAATTTTTCCTCGGCGCCATCTTTGGTTCTAATTTCGACCCCATAATCGTTTTTAGCGACCTTGGGAACCATGAAAATGACACCCATGAAGAAAAAATTGCAAATTGTCGTCGACGCCATCTCGGTTTCTTGGCACCCATTTTAATAAAATTATTTTATATTTATTAAAACAAAAAGAACTAAACTAACACAAGATAGCCCTGAAAGTTTGCTCCCGAACTACTAACACGGTAATGTATGCAGTTCGGGAGCAATATTTTACTTTTTTAAATTCGACAACCGCAATTCTGGACTGATTTTTCGCAGGCAACCCTATACCACCGTGTTCAGAATAAAATAATCTTTAATTTCATTTCAATTTCATTCAATAAACAGACCGTTGCAAAATGCTAGTACTAATTTACCTGTTTATACCTGGCAACCCGATAGTTGTGACCGGAAAAGAATAGGCAACCTAACGTTTGCATATTCTATGGGCTTCATACTTTCGATTGGTATAGAATTTATCTAATAAACATACCGTTGAAATTTTCAAAAAAAATTTTTTTTTTAATTTTTAATTAAACATAATCTGGACTGAAATTTGCTAGGCAACCCATATGGATTATATTTATTGACATATTAAATTAAATATAAAATACGTTTCATCAAATAAGCATCTCGGTGAAGGTCGTTGTATTAGGGATCTTATACTATGACATTGGCAGAATCGTCGACACCTCGACGGAGCCATAATCAACAAAATTGAATTGAATTGACATAAAAATAATCTTCTTTCTTTTAATTAGCTTCATATTGATTTATTCAATCATAATATTTTTTCGCATTATGATAGTGGAAAATAAAAATAAAAGGACAGTTTATAAGTTCACTTTAACAGATAGTTTTCTTTATATGTGGATTTTAGTAATTGATTGATGATAGTACATGTAATATAGTAAATTGTTAGTGTCAGCATATATGAGTAACTCCACTACTTCAGACAAAGGACCTAAATATACCTTTTCTTATATGAATAAAAGCGCAGACAGACTTATATGATAGAGCAGAAAAACATAATATACAAGTATTGGTAAACTGATACTGAATAATTCAATTCATTGATAAATTTTATGTGCTTAGTGAACGCACAGCTTCATAAGACGTGACAGTACAAAGTTGCTAATATAATCAAAAGATTATTAAGATATCAATATATCATCAATAATTGATCGCCACGAGCGATCTTTTGCAGAACGTTGTATGAAAACAATAATAATTCACGTCATAATAATATGATAATCGTATTGTTGTGGACTTGTGATAATTATTATGAATTGTGTTTCTGACAGTAAAAGTCATTATTTTAGATAACGTATTGGCTTTTGTTTGCCTCTAAAATAAATTTTGAAAGTTAATTTTGAAACAAATCCACGATTTCGATTATTCAAAAAATTTGCTTACACTTTTATTTTGGAATAATGACAATGCGTGATAAATTGTTTGAAATACAATTGAAATTGTCTTTAGCAATTGCGAGAAAGACGAAACACTATTTTTTTAGATTTACTTATTTATTGTTTCATACTGAAAGACTAAGCCTGTGTAAAATAATGTTTCTGCAAATATATAAGAATGTAACTGCATGAGCGAATGTGGCATTTAAACGTGCACACGTAACTGTACATAAATGGGAGCACTTAGTGTATTACTTAGTTTATTTTTTTCAATTACGAGCAATGCAGGGTTGGTCTGACTATTAACCAAGGTCAATGTAATTAACCTCTTTTGTAGGTTCTTCGAATACATGTTGCAATAATAGGAGCATGGCTTTGGAGACTTGCTTCCGTATGAACAGAATGCCCTATTTCTTTATACAAAAATGATGTACGATGAAAGAGTTATCGATTGCTCGATAAAACGCACTGCTTGGATTGCTAGAGACACATACATTTCAGCCGAACGCCTGACGACTAGACACGCACCTTTTGTTGGGTAATGTTAACGGACACGCGATCGGCCAAACTTCCTGGTTGGGACAAACCTCGTAACCTTCAAGGACATCCACACTAGGTATAACTTGAAAGTTTTTACGAGATCTGCTTTAGCTACAAATATTCACATAAATGTGATTCCAGGTGATGGTTAGAGACGAAACTCCTTACCTATTTTGAGCGTGGGAAATCATAAAATTGTGTTTTATATCTGTCACCGATAATATGACTTGTTCCGAACTGATTCCACAATCCGATCCCATTCGTGGAATTTGTTGAGAATATTGCTAGAAAAAACATTTCGTAAAGAACAAATTCCAAGGAGGTAGGTACTAGCCCATTCCAGTACCCTATTCGACACGGCGCACTACAGTGAAACGATAAATGGAAATGAAATAATTATAACATTCAGTCCTTATTAATTTTCGTTTTCATTTAGCGTTTCTCGGTAGAGATCCGTTAGCAATAGCGTACTGGGATCGGTTTGTGTGTATGACCCGTTTGGAACAAAATATTATGTTTTGTCCATATTCCGAACGAATCCCACGAATGAGATTCTAGATTGTGATATGTGATAGACAAGCCGATAATATTACCATAGTGACATGGTAACAAACGGTGTAATACATGACATAATATTACATTTCACTAGGTACACTAGATCATGAACAACTGCATACTGTCTGACTTCTATTCCAAAACAAAAAATTCATTAATATGGGTTCATTTATGGAAATAGATGCAAAGGATCTTTATGATGACATGAAATTATCTGTACCTACACATAGATTCGCATAGGAACAGCTTGTCAGATCTAACGACCTGAGGCGTGTAATGCCTCATCGCCGATCCAATCCAATCAATCAATCACAGCCAATCATCACACTTGGCAGGCGGATTTGTGATTGAAGATGTGTAGGTTCATAGGTACGTTGTAGGTGTCTATGTAAAGCGAAGAAATAGGTATAGAATAAACATAGAAGTAAGAACTAAAATGTTTGAAAAACGACTAGGTATTATGCATAATAATCAACCGCTCTACCTATCTGAGTTTAGGTAGTTATAATATTTAACATAAGTTTTTGTTTTACACCTTTCGTATCCACATACAAATTATTTGAACGGTTTTGTGGGGCATTGTTTTAATATATAAGTTTAATTGAAAATACGTTATAGTTATTTATTTATTTTCAATTCAGTTATTTAAATTATTTCTTACTTCCTTAACTCATGGCTAAGCTCAATCAAATAGAGATACGATTGGACTTTCATAATAGATATTAAGACATAATTTTAAAGACACATACTTTAAACAGTTCGTGGGAAATGTTTATACAACATGCGTCCCTGAAGTGACTCTACAATTTATATTATTGTAATCGATTGAGTCAATTGAATTTTAAGCTCACATAACTTTAAAAAAAAAACTTAATACCTATTAATAGACCTAATATAATTCATAAAAGTGTAAGTAGATACTTTTCAAAAGGACAATTACGACCTCCTTCCGCGCTTCAACGATAATTTGCAATCACTTGAAAGGCCGTAGAAACCCATTGGAAAATTGTTATTCAAAGCCGGAAAACCCACGGCATAAAAGATTATTGGGTTTGTTCCTACCGAATGCTTATTTTATGCTTTGACCTGTCGTATTGGGTCAATGACTTGTTTGGGAAAAATGGATGTCAAAACCACCCACGCTCTACTAATGAGTTATGTTTTTAGTTCATAAGTTCCTGAATTTGTTCAAATAGCATAGCTATTGTTTTTATTATTGTTTAAGTTTCTCTTCTAATTTTAATGAGTTAGGTTATAACGCTGAGGGGATAGAAAAATATTTAGTTTATCGTTAATTCATAAAATAATAAATTGTTTCATTGTTTCAGGTATATACGAGCAGCAACAGTGACGGTGTTTGTTTATCCCTTGTTTACATATAATTACCTATGTTTGGCTCATTTTAAACGCGTTTCGGTAAAAGTTTTACGTCCTAATTATTAAAATGAAAAACATTTTCTTATGTTGTAACTAATTTACTTATTATATTTGCGATGGAAATAACAAAATGTGGAGATTACATGTTACTCATTATGTATACCATGATAAACAATTATAGTTGGTTAATTTTTGAACTAATCTCTAATTGAGTATATGCAGCTTTATGATTTGATTTCACTGCTCTGATACGATTCATGTAGATTGAAAGTTGAAAAAATAAACACGCTGTCTAGCTTCACAAGCCGGAGTATTAGATACCTCCTGTCGAAACTCTACAAAACTGACCTTTCGTCCTTATCACTCAGTACGAATCCGAAAGGGATGCCCATCTTCGTTCTCAATGGAGGTTGAGTGATCTTTAATAGTGTTCTCTGTAGGGAATTGGCCGGCGGTGGTTGCGCGCGCACAATTTTCAGGGCGCAGGACGCCTTTTCTATAGTACTATAAATGTTTAGAGTCGAACAAGGGTCTATAAATATATAATTAAATAAAAACGAAATTAAGCTTGTATCTAGAAAATGAAATTATCAGATTCATAATATAAGTTTAAAATAATTAAAAATACTATACTCATTTGCTAAAAAGGTACAATCTGTTTTTAGCCGTCGTTTATGCTACAGTTAAATTGAGAAAGCTTGATATTTGAATAAGTGATTGAAAACAATCATCCTTAGATGCCTTCTCTATACATTAGGCAGTCTTCACGTACTTCGTTGCCGATAGAGGCCGCACGTATCACGACACTTCAGGTTTTGCCGGCGTCCATTGCGGAACGCACCCCTAGCTTTAAGCCTTCAATGGTATTACTCAGTATCTCAGTTATATTTCAAAGTTAATAAGTGTTTCCCGATCGTCTAAGGCGAGGTGAGTTTTATTTATGAGATATAAGTGAGCACTGCCACGGCTTCCCGCGTTTGCACTTCGAACGTTCTAGTATTCCTGTTCAATAATATCACTTAACGTTCTGTACACGAAGTAGTTATTCAATATCTAGTGTTCTGAATATTGATCGACGTCTCACTAATCATTTATTAATGTTTATATAATAGGTAAACACCGCTTATCATTGTCACGTTTAACTAAATTCTATTTGCTCGATGACTACGCGACTAAATACATTTTTGTACCTAAAGTATAATTTATGACGTAAATGCATTATTTAATGCAGGACTAATATGAAACTGTGACACATTTGTCATGATTAGAATACAAGGAACTGTTTAAGACATTTATCTACGTCACAGATATAAAAGCAATTAATGTTTTCCCTCGTCAATTGTTCTAATTATCAGATAAGATATTCACATTGATTAAGACGATTGATTCCGAAGGCTGGCTTGTTGATTTGCTCGATAGATATGTTTATCGATAGGGCTTATTGTTTGATCTTTGACGTCGCAAGCTTACAGGATATTGCATCTACACTCATATTGTAGGGTCAATGCAGTGCACGAAACTAAATATAAAGAGGACGGCTAAATATAATTACGAATAATGTTTACATTGTAATAAATATTCGATATTTTCGTGATAAAATTCGGTTATAGAGCTCTGTCCATCATTGCTCTGACGTTGTTGTTTCAGAAACGCAAATATGAGAACAAAAAGTTATAATGTAGCGGCAAAAATGTCAATTAAGACCAGCCGTGTAGGAAGCGTAGAGACACACAATTGGACTGTGTGACAGCCGCCATACTGTCGCCCACGTCAATTTAACTAGGAACCGTATTCATTTGTTTATTCCTAAAGTAACAATTACCGGTTACTACTTGTATAAATGTGTATTTGTTTTAAATTCTTTTATCGTGTTATTAACAAGTCACGAACAATACAGACCTAATTGTCAAACCAAAAGAGGCACAATTAAAAACGATTTATTTAACAAACGTTAAGTGCCTGATTCATGTAATTTGGAAAAGTACTCACTGAATTTGTCGTATGAGTCAATTTTTATTCTCGACTATGAGTCAGTGTGGATACCAAAGATTATACCTATGTTCGACAATTCATCTGCTATATGCATACGGATTTATCTTTTCTACTCTAAAGAATAGATACAATTTGACACTGACAGTACCGCTATCGTAAGATTAATGTTAGTCATTGCAAGTAGTTGTTTCAACAGTCAAGTGGTTAAACGTAGTTAGGTACATCGCAGCACTATAACGTACAATTTAGTTATCAATTATCTACATTTTCAAAATAACCCGGACACACTTGGATATATACAAGATATTTTAAAACGAATCGATTTGTTTTCGACACCGACGCCAAAAAAGCTCATGATTATAGGATCCGTTGGATCCTGAGACTCATCTCGCATCGCCGATCTCTTAGCTTGAGTTCTTACAATGATATGAAGCTTGTTATTCTATTTGTTGTATTTTAAATGATTGTATATTACTACTTTTGAAAGCGTTCCCTGTGGAGTTTCTTGCCGGTTCTCCTCCACAGGAATGACATTTGGACACTCGCAAATAGAGTAAGTTCACGTTTTGAAAGTATCTGAAAAGGTACTAAAGATACTTAAAATACTGAATTTTTGTACACTAAACTCAAAATCATATTTTTTAGTTTGAGGGTAGTCGGTTTAGATATAGTTTAATGAAATAATTTATCGTAACGATTATAATCTCAGAAAAATACCAGATACGTAATTACGTCATTATTATATTAAATATTTGGAAATATTTAATATTATGTTACGTTTACGTCATATATTAATAGTAAAATCGTTTAAAAAGCGGTTAGTATAGTTAAAAGCTGATAAACTTGTTTCTTAATTAAACCTGTTTACGATAACTTGTAAAAATTTTATACACATGTTTGGTTTTACACCAGTCCTATGTATAAACAGAATTTACGGTCATAAATAAAAACTTTGAAAAGAAAACATTTTTAAATTGACGTCAATGAAATGAAGTGAAAAATATGTTGACGCAGATAAAAACAACACAAATTTTATAAGAAAGTTTATGTATTTCATATGTTTATGGTTCAAGAAATAAGCTTTGTACAATATTTCTCTTATTTAGTTAACATTCTTGTACAATATTGTATTTATAACAATTTTCACATGACGGGTTGAATTATATACATTTTCGAAAAAAAAAAACTCGTCTCTTTTTCACTTAGTCTCTCATTTTACTCAACTGACACTGCATTCTGAAACTCATTCTCTAGAACTTACTCAAGAGTTCACTCAAAACATTATTTAAAATTACTTGTCATGGAAAAATTGTTACGAAGTCTTGCGGTTTTCTCACAATTGTCACGATCACAAAATAACACAACTTATCGCCATATCGGAGTTTAACCACACATGGCTCTGACGCACTTCACATAAAACTTGGCTGCCATGCATTTCCCTCGATTTGTCTCCGACATTTACGTATATATTCAGCTTAACGTAGCGAGGCGTATTTTTATACGACTTTCTTGAACGATCCGACTGACAAAATGGCAGGTTGCCATTTATACTTCAATAATTGTATTCGAGAGTCCAGAACGCGAAGCTACCCTATTCTTTGCGGGAAAAATTCAAGGGGTTGAGGGCTCGCCTGTGGTGGTGGGGTGGCTGGAATGTCGTGCTGAGGCTTCAGTAGCCAGGGATTATTCCCACCCTGCTGCGAACCATCGCCCCTCTTCTGACCACCTCCTGATGGAGTCAGGTGTAGTTGAGGTAGATTTTTGGGACACACTGGTGGTCTATCGGCCTTTGGTTGCATGTTTACTGAAACAAAAATATTAAATAATAAGAAACTGTTCCATGAATACAATTTCCAGTACAACAATGTTTTGAACACAATTGTAAAAAAAAGTTGTTAAGTAGGTAATGTCAAATCCTTAATTTAATTTATTGGAAAAAGTTGTAAGATACGTACTGTTTGAGTTCAAACTGATTCTTTCGAATTTAGAGGTGATGAGATGTTCACCGTTTACAAACATTAATATATAAAATGTATTTATTTACGAGCACACAGCGTGGGTTGGCTGTGTAATACTGAATGTGCGATGGTTAGATTGGCCGGCCGGTTTTATATCGCGGCTGACTCACATTTGGCAAGAGAGCTCTCTATCTGCGACACGTCACTAGTGGCTGACGCCCGCTGTTATGACGGCAACACGTTTTCCTCGCTTGAGACGAACGCTGCCGTAAACCCAAAACGCCTGTTGAGGGATTAGTCCCGCTTAACATTCATAATTACATGGTAAAAACAATAGATGAGGATACGAGAGCCATTGTAAGTACAAGGAAATTTTATGCTAGTGTCAAGCCCTCCTTCAATTCTGATTGGTAATTTCAAGTTCCAGCTTACTAATTATCATCGATTTATAGTTTTGTTTGGCATTTCTCAAAAACCATAAAAAATCTCAGTCAGTTTACGGTGCTCATGACCTGACCTTTTTCGAAACATCTACTATACAACTATTTATTATACGAGCATCTTTCAGCGCCAGAAAATTTTATTTTATCATAAGGATTATTTACGTGGGTACATTCGTTAGACGTTGATGCTCGTTTTCCATAACTAGGTACTATCATAAATTTAGCTTAATCGGCATCATCAGTCGCATTCTTAGTTACAATAATAAAAATAAGGTTATGAACAGTATGATAGAAGTATGTCACGGTCTCCTTTATCGATTTAGTTGAATTTCAAACGATTTGCGATTTTCAGTACAACTGCACCGATCCATGCTTGTCCTTTGATAATGTTTAACTATCGGGTATCTAATGTTGATAACTAATACACATTATAAAAATTTGATAGCAATCCAAACAAGATACTTGTTTTAACTTGCATGTACCTCTAAAATTTGATACAGTGTTTTGATAAATACTACATAATATAACTTTTGAGTTACATTTTGATATACCTACCTACTTACAAGTGTATATAAAACTTAATAATGGGGTTTTTATTTCGATTGGTGTTCCAATTGTTTTTTTATGAGGTAAATATGAAAAACCAGTTCGAAAAGTGTTTAGAAATACCCCACTTTAGAATTGAATAGGTATTTATCATATAGGCAGGTAGTAATATTCAATTCTAAAATAAATCATAAATAATATTAAATTACATTACAAATACCCATATTTATTAATATGTTCTTTTTACCTATATTAAATTGGACATTTTAATACATCACCTGAATGCATTTAAAAGTATTGGTGATACCTTACCTACCACTCAATGATTCAATTAATTTCTGGAATTGACAACACTTATATCCGGTGATTTTTAGAATTGTCTAATCAGATAATTTCTTTACTATGACGAACGCATTTCGTGATGTAATAAGTAATAGGAACTAATGATACTAATCGTTTTTATGTGATAACATTTGAGTAGTTACTATCATGTTAATAGTATCTGTAATTTAGTAGGTATATTGATAATACATCTAACAATTTAATAATTGTCTATTATAAATTGTCTTAAAGGAAAATTGTTACTATGTGAGATTAAAGTAACTATGATAATAGTGTGAATAAAATTACACGAAAAGGGTAAAAATAAAATAATATTGTTTGTTATTTTTGTAGAGTTATAGGTATGTAAAATCTAAATTATGACAAGTTAGGAAAAACAATGTAATAAAATGCTAACTCTACGGCACCGATCCGTCTAATATTATTGGGATTTCCATTATTTAATAGAGCTGTTTTACAAACGCAAATAGAAATGAAAGTGGAGCGCATCTGATATTTAATCCATTGTGGGAATTGGGTCTTTACGGTACCAGTAATTGGGCTAACCTAACTGTACTTTATGCGTAATTGTCATTGTCATAAAATGAAACCAAGTTTTTATCACACACACACTAATTTAGGTAGGATTTAGAATTTACCTACTCCACACTAGTTTCTTAATGTCATTTGACAAGTTTGATCAGATTTTCATTTATGTACTTACCTAAAGTAAAATACAGAAAGAAAACCTGATCTCAATTGCCACAACACGCGATTAATTGAGGAGTTCAATGTTCATCTCTATGAGAAGTAGGTAACCTTGACCTTGTACAACAATTGCAATCTATAGTAATTGTTATTGAATTATTAAAAATTGGAATGAGACTCTACTTTTAACTAAGTTTTAATTTACGATAGAAATACCCAGTGTTATATAATAAATTGGGCAGCAAAACCCAGTCGTAAAAACCCCTTGTAAAATTTTACTGACCCGACTCTTATCAAGTCATCATTTATTTGTGATAAGGATTAGTATACATACATCCCTTTTGATCTGAATTCAGTCGTGTTGAACTATGTGTTACTCCATAATTATAATATTGATATCATCTACCGTAATTATATCTTTTTGACGTCTGTGACCGCGGCCCGCGCATGTCATAATCATTATTCGACACAAAATACAGGATTCAAAAATATACTATATAATTATATCGTACATCGCTGATAATTTATATTTCATGGTTTAGGTAAAGCAGAGAGTTACGATGCATTTCTTTGAATTTGTCCAATGTTCACGTCTTAGGAGTGTGATCACTATTAAGTAGATGAGTGGATGACGTTTTTAGTTTTTGTTCCTAATTTTTTTGTGCTTTGCTTTGGACTTGTTACTAGACAAGTTTGTGTAGTCACTGTGAGTCTGTAGAGTCGGTTTAGGTTACATAGACTTGTTGTTAAATCATGCGCGTGCGCGGCCACGTGCCCATCTACTTATTTATAATGTTTCTGTAATATTTTAGTACATATACTTTACAAATGAACACAGAAATTAAACCATAGGAATGCTAAATTTAAATATAAATGTTTTTATTAATAAGTCGCGTGTAAAAGCAACATAGTTTATTGTTAGTAATTAAACAAGAACGTTACTTAGTTACATTAAAATAATATTTTGAATCACGCATAACTAACACGAATTACGTTGTACTTAGAGTAATACGCAGTTATGTAGTCGAGTAACCTTCAGGTGAATGAACAAAGAGCTATGAGTGAGAAAGTACGATTATATCTGAAGGTCGGGCTTCCATGGCTGGCTGCTCCCATGGGAGTGTCATAGTGACGAAGTGGACACTCCGACCAAAGTACCACAGTGACGTGACGCGGCAGAGCCACTTCTCATCCACCGCCATACCACGTGCGCGCTGCGTGCTGCTCATGCCATTCCATACCGAACATACGCTACTAGTATTTGGCTCGACGTTTATATTACGCAGACGAACAATATTTTTACAGCTCAGCATTTATTTTTAAAGCACAATGAACAAAAGCAACAGATTCTGCGAAGTCTTAAAAATGAGACTGTATCAGGTTTAGTTCTATAAATAATTTTACTGTATACAATAATTAGTATATAGGTATATATAATTTGGAAGTGTGGTTATTAAGGAAATTGTACGTTGGATTTTTCGCGGGAAATTCCATGGAGTCCTTTAGGTATTGCATCATAGTAGGTAGGCAGGTAGGTAGATACAATTAGTTACTTGTTTTCTAATCGAATCGCTCTACGGTGTTTTGAAAACAGACCAGAAAGACGGAATTATGCTCTACCGATTTGATTCAATGCTGGACAAAGCCCCTCAAGACTAATGGCGGAATACTGAAACGACATTCAGTTTGAAGCTGCGGTGAAGTCTCATGCTGTCTCTGTCACTCTGTGAAGTAGCGACAGATAGACATTTAAGAACATCTAAAGTTAATTTACGCGTCAGTACCTATTCGGGAGTTAGAGTCGCCATAAACAATTTTAAATTTGTATGCTTTCAAAGTCTTTCTTTCTAGTCGTACACTTTTGACACTTTTTTCTTAGACGGTTCTTGTGCCACCGATGCATTCGCTCGCTAGTAGCTCGCTGTTTAGCAGAGGTAGAGCAATTATTTTAAAGTACTTTATTCTTTATTATTCCTCTGCTAAATAATATTCTTAATGTATGTAACATATCACTCGAAACTCCTTAAGTGACCCGTCCATCCAATCTACACACAGACATCGTAATCTAAATAGAGTTATCTCTACGCTCCTTCGCTAATGGTCTCTATTAGAACATTATGAGATTAATTGACTGGCCTTTCAAATAAAGCCACTTTACACATAGCTCTCTTTACAGCTATACACATATTATAAAGAGGACGGATATAATTGGTTGTTTGTTTTTTGCATTGAAGCTTCGAATCTACTGACCAATTAAAAAAAATCTTAAACTGATAGGAATCTTCAGTAACCACGGGTGGCATACGCTATATTTTATTTAAGCAAAAAAATATAGAGATCCGCGGGCGGAGCTGCGGGAAACAGTAGTTGTATAAAAGCTTTTTAATTTAGTACGTTTGTTCACATGTTACTTCTAATGACATAAACGTCATACATGTACTTCTTACACGGTAATTTCCGAACAAGATCCGGTGGGAAAAATAACGCCTTATTAATTAAACAAAAAGTGGGTGCTGCACGTCAGTTGTTACAAGTAATTATTGCAAAATCAATCTTACTGTTTGGTAATGATTTAAAACTTTAACTATTCATTGTCAAGTGAGTAGCGAATATTATTTTACAGATTAACTTAACTGACTACAAAATAACTCTGAACTTTCATTAGTATCTAACTATAGTACTTTCTCATTCATATTTAATAGGAAGCCAATGAAAAATCGATACGTACCATTTATCATTGTACGAGAAGGTACATTCCATTATAAATTTATAACTTAAACGTTTAGGATACTGTGTATATTATTCACAAAAATAATCGTGTTTAACACACTTGACTGGCCTATTGATCTTGTGGTTATTGACCGTGACTGCTAGACCGGAGGTCGTGGGTTCGATCCCCACCTAGGACAAATCTTTGTGTGATGAGCACGATCATTTGGTCTGTGACTGGGTATAATTTATCTATATTATGTATGTATTTAGAAATATTTAAGTATATTAATCAGTTGTCTGGTCACCATAGTACAGGCTCTGCCTAGTTTGGGATCAGATGGCCGTATGTGAGGTGGCCCGAAATATTATATAAATATTATTATTTATATAATATTATATATAAACTTAAAAAAATAAATCACGTTATAAATTTGTTGGCCAAAACTATGAGGTAAATAAGCTTAATTATATATTCGTATTGATGAACATATTTACGTAACGTTATGGAAATGTCCACACTGGATTTTTGTTTAAAAAACATCGACTATTATTAGTATTCCAAGTTTCTGTTCTATGACGTTGGACGTACTTATGAAAATGGTACATTTGGTAGTTATTTGTATCACAGCTTCGTTTATTACAAAGTGGTTATTTGATAGAAAAATTCTCAGAAAACGAAAGAGAAGTATGAATGTTTTTAAATACCCTTTAGTATTTAAACTGTTTATGTATATATCCTCGTAAAACCCCCGACTTTATTCCGCTATATAAATAATCTAAAAATCTTTTACACAATAAAGTTTACTCCCTCCGTTTGAAAATTTAATCTGACCAACATCTTTCCATACAAAACCTTTCCTGTTTTTTATATCGAAAATGGTAATAAGTATCGTGTGCCTGTATAGGTTAGTCTAATATTGTGACGTTTTGGCCTAATAATATTGTGACGGTTACCGTCATCCATAGAAATAACTACGAAATAATCAAATGCCGGACCATCTGCCGTTTGTCTTTTGTTTTCTATCGCCAAAAACGTAAAAATATCCCAAACAATTATTTTCGGTTTTTGAAATGCATGAATAGAATATATATAAAAAAAATACATATCACAGATCCAAATTTGAATCATCTTACTAGTGACACTTGTATCTGACGTAGATTTTGATTATTCGATAAAGGCTCCGTATGTTGCGATGATTAATAGAATACTTAACATAGTATTTAAGCCAAATGTTGTTTTTATTGGAATAATATAAATATAGCACACAAAAATGACGTTCATTGTTGGCATTACGAAAATACTAAGCACATTCATTTAGTATATGCAGATTATTATAAATACCTTTTTATTTTTCATGTTTTTTTTTTATTGTTTTCCTTAATATTTTACATTAAGACGATGCATAAAATTAGTTACAATTGTAAAAATATTTGAATGCATGTTCGCACATTGAAGAATGAAAAAGGATTTTTCTTTGTCCAAGGTTTTATGCACGGTCGTTTTGTATGACTCATGAGTTAACTACGGATTGTCGAGTACGTATGTGACGCGGGCTTAGTTCCTATACCGTACGTACACGTACATGTTCCGTCATACAAAGGTATCAAAATGTCAACTGTAAAGTTCGTTGTCTCATGATAAATGAGATCCTTGTGATGACTAACTTGAATTGCCAACCATAACTAACAAAATAATAAATTATTTTAGATCTACTAGTCGTAGTAATCTTATTGTTTTTGGCAAGCATCTCGACACGTGTCAATTTACGACATAAAAAATAAAATTGCTTCGAATAAGAAATATAAGTCTATTCGTCTCCTAAATCGGCACGCACACATGCGTATAGGCTGTTGTATATGTACATACTTATGGGCTATATATGCCGTTGTAAAGCGTAATCGATCAGACTGACTTATACATTTCTATATGTTTACATACATCTAAGCACTTTGAACATGTGAACAGTATTTTGTAGTAGTAAGGCATAATATAGAGTGTATCAATCATGGCATCTATTGAACATCGTACATGAGTCACTGACGTTTTGGATACTTTTTCACCGCAACACTTCGATATTATTGTGTAGTTTGAACAGTAAAATGCGTCAGCAAAGCACCGTGACACCTTTATAGCATCAAGTAGTTTTTCGTGGAGGCTTCATGCCTAATAAAATCTTTATTGTCTTTTATAGTTTCAAGGAGACATCGCAAAAAGGCTATCGCCTCGACGAACGAAGAAATATGACATAGAGACCACGGTTTAAGTTTGAAGATTGTAAACTTGAGTCTTATTAGTAAACAGCATGGAACCTACCGTCGCCAACCGGGTAAGCCTCGTGGTTTCACGAGAGCACCGACATTTATGCCGCACTAAACACATCATTATGTTAACAGAATCATGCTGAATTTTTTCCTATTCCTCAGTCGATTTTATAGCTTAATTACATTTAAACTTCAGGTATTTTGCTGTGACCGTCTATTAACTAATTACCCTACCTGCCATAATATGAGTGTAAAACCCATGAGCTCAAACTTCCAATAAAAGAACAGGGCTCGTTTGGGCCTTACTTACCATTTGGTAATAAATCGAATCACGGATTTTCGTGATTACTTAAACGATAGTCTGGCCAAAAAATGACTAGCTCATGAAACTTCGATATCGAACAACGTGGCACTAAAACGTAATGAACTGATTGAATAAGTTTTTGCAAACTTTTCTAATCTTTCTTTGGCATTTACTGTATTTTCAAAGTTTGTCGCCTTGTTCTGTGTTAATGTTATCGTGATTTGCAAGAAAAATATAAGTGTTTATGAATATAAATCAATAGAGGTACAACCCTGCAATGTTCTGCCAAAGTTAACCATTGAATTCGCGAAATTTTACAGCTTTTTTATGTAAATTTGAGAGAGATTGCTGACGAACGCTATAAAATATTAGAGCAAAATCACGCGATTTAGAACGTCTACCTTTTATAGTAGACTATCGTAGACATGTTTATAATGACATGCATTGTATTGCCTGCCCTAAAACGCAGTAGTTCATTGTTTATGCAGACATGAAAATATACAGCAGATGGCCTATTAAGAATTTATGGTGCAAAGTTCAATAAAATGATGACTATTACATTATTATTGAAGATCAGGACAAACTCTTTCGTCTTATTCGATATTCATATATGAGTATTATAATATGCACGACAACGACATGATGTTAAACAAAAAGTACATTTTGCGTGACATAGCCCTATTTTAGTTGGGGTAGGCCTGAGTGGGCACCTTTTTACGATTTATTCAACGTAAGCCAATTTATTATTCACATTTTTATCGTTCTTTTTTCGTAAAACTTGCAAATTTCCATTCTTCACAAAGTAGTTAAAATACGTTATTTGGCAGTATATCTGGAAGTCAGTAAATTTGCATTTCATTCTTATACCTGTCACGCAAAATGTATCAATGTAAAGTAACCTGATAACTAATCATTAGTTTAATATTAACTCTAACTTTGAATAGAATGTGTTCGTTGCGCGTAGTTCCTAGAGCGCTTGACGTCCATTTTGACGTCACTTGTCTATCAACAGAATATAGGAAATGTTTAACGAAACGCGTAGATAAAAAGTTCGTCTAATATAAAAAAAAAAGTTTAAATGAGGTCTCTAATAGGAACAAAGATTCCTTTTTATTTTGGTAATGCGTTTTGATTTTCAGTGAGATAAAATGAGATACTGATGTCAGCCTCAATAATTGTTTAGTAAGCACAGAAAACAAAATTGACAATTCTTTTTCACTAAACATAATTCGTTATTTCAGCAGGTCATTAACATTTGTATTCCTCATTTAAATTTCAAAAGTTTGGCAAACTTGTAAATATTTTTCAACGAAACTATTCAAGCTAGAGGGGAGGACGCACAGTTTATTTTTTAGCCGGCAATAACTCGTTGACCCACTAGCCGAGTTCGTGACAACTCGTATCTATCGGGCGTTGCTCGTTTCGTTCATGCTGTTCAGGGACCACGAACCACGGGAACACGGAAATAAGTAATTTGAACATTTCTCAATTCCACATAGACTGTACGTCATTTATGCTATCATAGCTTTATCTTTATTGCGTGCACGCGTCTATCGCAAATAATGTGGAAGAAAATGACGTAAATTGTAATAAAAAATGACTGAAATCGATTAAAGATCGGGTAAGCTTATCGGAACCAGTAAAGCGTGAAGTTTTAGTATATTTTTTACATACTAGTACTATGAAATTCTAATTTGTAATTGAATAATATATTGTTGAAATCAAATAAGGTATTATTACAAAAGTCTAATCCAGGCTTGACTATAATGCTTAACCTTATTACCTTCTTGTGCTACTTTTTTAAGATATAAAACTGTAGGTTCTATATTATTATGTACCTGAATAACATATTCTGATTCTGATAGATTTTGCGTTCCATGAAAGTCCACGGTTCGTTATGATTTGGTTCGAGTAGGGCTGGTGACAGGACGGTTGTCTCCGCCCCGCACCCGTCAGTTATCGTGTTCAATCACTCAACGTTTTGTAAATTATTCGCCAAATTTGCAAATTATTGAGTGTTCGCTTAAAATTCATGGGATTATATCATGTAAGGAAGTAACAATCACGCCTAACTTTCGATTTGTAAACGTAACTGTCAGGTATGAGGGTAAATTTCCAAATACAACGAGATAATTATATGTATCGTCTCCATCAGTTAATTTTCAATAACAACCAGATTTTCCAAAAAATATGTTGCCTTGCTATTATTTGCGCAGTGATAATTTTTTTCTATACTACTCTGAAAGGTTAAACTTATAGAATATCAATTACGTGGCTGCTATTTAATTGTCGACCTTGTGCTTTGTAATCTCAATTTCGCGATGAACGATCTAACACAATTTAAGTGAAATATAATGTTACATGCAAAAGTTTGTTGTTTTTGGTGTACTTTGTACGAGTCGAGGCACTCGAATATCTAAATTAAAATCGTAATCATTAAAACTTTCCTAGTTTATTACTACCATGCAGGTATTTATAGTAGTAGGTACGCTATGATGTTTTATGTAACACATATTTGTTTTTAAAAGGCCCCGACGGAGACTCGTCCTCTAAGTAGTGGGTTGACTGGCCAGGATCAACCAGTCTCACCTCAGGCACCACCACCGCTTCGCCCACTAACTAGAGTTGATTCACGGTCAGCTTTGCCGCCGCAATCTCCGAGACCAGTAGCGCCACAGCTCCAAGCTAGACCACAGTTTCAACCTGGAGGACCTGTTAGTGCACCCCAGCAATTTGCGCCACGAGTAGGTGCCCCACAGCCAAGAGGTCCCGCCCCAACTGGCCCTCCCGGAGCTCAGCAAATACGACAGATCCCTCCTTCGTTAAGGCCTTTTGGCCCACAATCTATAGCGCCACAACAAGGACCTAGACCATTGCAGTCACCCACAGCCCAACCTGCACAGCGTGCTCCTCCACCGAACAACCTTCAGTTCGGTCCGAGGCAGCCCCCGATTGTGGGTGCTACTACACCAGACGGAGGCAGGCCGCAGATTGCACCACAGCAATCTAACGGAGCTGCTAAAACCGGACCACCCCCGGGACTTGGAGTGCAAAGGCAACCATCGCAGAGCTCTCTAAAGGGCCTAGACACATCTAATTCTTATCAAACAAAACCAGTCAACCTGGATAACCAAAGCTTTGCAAATGACAACCAAAATGTCAACAAAACAGAGAATGGTATTGAAGGACTTGGGGCGAATAAAGGCAGGAGCTACAGCATTGCAGCAGCCCCCGGGGCTCCAAGTCCATTGAAAACAGAAGATGATCGACGAAAGTCTGTAAGTGCTATAGGAGGTAGAATTGATGACTTCACCAGCCGCAGTCCTGGTTTAGGGTTAATACAAGAAGGCAAACTTGAAAGCAAAGAAAATGTTCGTGAATCTAAAGAAAGTATCAAATCAGATACAATGGAAGGGGGTAAAGAAGTTCCTGATCGCCCGGAATCACGTCTATCGGCTTCCAAAATGACAGAATCCTTTATAGGTGTTCTGCCAACAGCAACTTTGAAGAAGAAGATTGATGATGATGATGACGTGATTTTACAAAACAGTTCGCCAGCGGTTACCAAATCGAATGAAATTTCTAAGCCAAAGGAAGATTTATCTGATCGTTCTCCGTCCTTAACACGTAGTGACGATTCTCCGGAGCCTAAACAGAAACTCATTCCTTCGGTTCCAAACAAATCTCAAAGCGTAACCCCAGAACCCGCACGCCCAAAGACACCAAAGATTGAGCCAAAAACAGAGGCAAAAGATGTAAAACCTGCAGTAACACCAAAAACACCTTCTAAATCCCCTATTCTAGAAACTAAACCACCAATACAAGTACAGAAGAAACCTAATGAATTGAGCACACAAATCGCTTCATCAGATTCAAAGAAATCGACACCTCGTAAAACCGCTTCTGCGCCCAAATCTCGTCCCAAAGGTAAATTTTTGGAAAATTTATAAACCAATAGGATTTGTCGTCGATAAATTAAAATGCGTATTAAAATGAGCCAAACATAATATATTTTTAATTTTCTTAAAACATAGGTAATAATTATAATCCTTATTAATTCATTGGTTTCCTTAGATGGTGACAACGATAGTGGCGTTGACGAAACAACTCAAGGAAATGTAAGTTTCCTTATTTTCCTTTTTTTTTGTTTAATATATTTTTGAGTAATGACAGACACACCATATTTATATATTTTTTGTTTATAGGATGTCAATGGTTCTCCAGGTTCACCCAATAAGAAAATTCCGAGCAAGTTGCCAATGAAGGAAAAATCAAGTAACAGTCTTAAAACAAGTCTTTCGCGATCATCCAGCAAAAGTGCTACAGCCAAAACTCCTGAAAACCCACCACCATGTGAAAAGAAAAGTAAGAGATATGATTTATTTATTTTAAACACGATCCTATTTTTATCACGACTATAAAATAAAAAACAGCGATACCTCTTCAAGCATACATGACGATGACCTCTTTGTAAGTCATAGTAACTCTATCTAACGATAAATCAAGTGTTTTATGAAGCGATATTCCACGAACATGGTTCGTGGAGTATCGCTCTTTATAAGAGAGAGAGAGCTCTTTATAAATAAATTTACTCAATAATGAGTTTTCAAAAGATATATGAATATGTCAGAACAAGAGTCTAGACAGTAGACATTGATTTAAAGTGGATTGAATAAAAAATAAAACAATATTAATTATGTTTCTGAGTGTCATTGTTTTTTTAATGACTAAAATCAGGAACTTTACGAAATCATAATGATGTCAGAAAATGATAGCACGCCGAAGCTAAGTCCTAGTTTAGGTGTAATTACATTTAATTTACTTATCACTTTACTTATAATCAAATAAAATTGCAGAAGTACCGATGAACAAAGTTCAAGTAGGCAATGCTCCGTCGCCCAACATTAAAGCGGTGAAGTCGAAAATTGGCTCATTGGATAATGCGACGTACAAGCCTGGCGGCGGAAAAGTTAGAATTGAAAACAGGAAATTAGAATTCGGTAACGTAACGCCTAAAATTGCTGCTAAAAATGAAGCCTACACTCCAAGTGGCGGAGTTAAAAAGGTAATTAAACTTTATCTTAAAGACCTCCAAGTGTAACTCGCAGACAGAGCTTAATTTGTTAATTTCTTTCAGATTGTTTCTACAAAATTAGAATGGAACGCTAAGTCGAAGATAGGGTCTCTTCAGAACACTGCTTACAAACCAGGTGGTGGAGATAAGAAGATCGAAACTGTTAAACTGGACTTTAAAGAAAAGGCCAAACCAAAGGTCGCTTCTACGGTGAACATCACTCACAAACCTGGGGGAGGTGCCATTAAGGTAATTTTGTAATTAAGCGTACCAATATAAGATAAAATAGAAAAGGAATAGGGAATAGGAATGCGGAAATGAACATCGTTCAGTGAGTAACCTTTCTACTAGTTTGGCGGCACAGCTGGTAAAAGTAAAGATCGAGTAGAGCTTAAATATGTCGTAAAAGCACTAAGCGTATAACATGACACGGTCAAGTATCATTATCTTGCAATTAAGTTAGAACACAAAATGTATCTAGGTATTATAGAGGCACTTCATGTAAAAACAGACAAGTTGAAGTTATTAGGTCTATACTGAAAACTTAAATTAAAATAATGTTGTTCTTCTTCAGTCTACAGTTACAAAGAACGGAACGAGAGCAGTGAGTAATATTAATGTCTAAGTTTGTACAATCACAGTCACCTATTGCACAATTTTTACGTCCGTTGTGTTTTAGGTTTAAGTTTTATATGGTGACGTCAATGCACATAAGTGTGAACGGTTTCGAAATGTGACGTAGAGCTAAAACGTCTAATTTATAGTAAGATGGTGCCTTATTATTTTTTAGTTTGTTAAATGGGCGTTACCACGTTGGAGGGCTTCACATAAACATTTTGCCTACCATTCTTTGTGGAGTAAGGTTGGTTGGTACAAATGTGTACCTTGCGTCAGAGGTTTGACTTGATAGAAACCTTCTAGTGCTTACTCAAGGTACTTCTAGGTCGGGCTGCGGCTGTGTTCATCACGCTGGATGTTTTGCTTTTAAAATAAGAAAGTTCGTAACCTATGAAAAAATAAAAAAATGTTTTCCATTAAGTTGTTTTCCCGAATACTCTCGGCACTTATTGTAATATTTGGCTTCATTTGTCGAAAGCACGTTTCGAAATGTTTTTGGGTAAACCTTGAAATGTATTTTTTGGGGTTGCTTTGTCATTCATTTTGTTCTTTGAAGTTTGAATTGAATCAAGTTACGAGTAAGCCAATTTGTAACATAATTGACAAAGTTAGTTGCGATAAAACTTTTTACTGTTGACAAAAAAATATGCTTTTGATGTCGTTTGATAAATATTTACTTCTTAATAAAAAAAATACTGTCAATTATACTAGAATAGGTACAATTTTATGACCTAAATTTTAATAATTGGATAAGGAGTCGAGTGTTCGAGAAAGCGATGATTTTTTTATAGGTTACATACATGATCAAAATATAATTTATTCTGTCATAAAAAATACTATAACAATAGGCTAATGTCTGATAGATGAAGATAATAGAATAAGTGTCACTATACGTTACATATTTACACCAAGAATGCCTAAATAAAAATTGACTGCATAAATATAAAATGTTGCGTAACTGTAAGAACGTACCTTACCTGTACACACGAAACATACGAATATCATCAACAAGCACGCCATGGAAATCAATAACGATTATGTACTGTACCAACGAAACAAACACATGTCTACACAACCACTATTGAATCATCTGTTTGTGAAATTATTACTTAGCAACCGCACTGATATGACGATACAATATATATTTTTATTTTATTTATTACTTATTTATTATTATTACGGGTTCCGTAGATAAGATACGATAAACTTAATTTACCAATCAATATTTTAATGTTAGAATAGAATTGTAACCATCCTCTTTATGAAAGCTCACATTGAAAACTCGACTGGATTAATGAAAGATTTGCAATATCAGTACATCTTGTTTTTAATCACTTTGCTTCAATTTTTTACACCCCGAGCAGCCTTATTTAAAAGTCTATGTTGTGTGTACATAATATATTGTTGTTTAATGGTTGATATGCAAGCACAATATTATAATTGCCTTCTTCTTCTTCTTCCTGCCCTTATCCCATGCATATGGGGTCGGCGCAATGCGTATTTTCCTTCCATTCCTCTCTATTATTCGTCATCGCAGCATCCACTCCTTTCTTTCTCATATCATCTTTCGCACAATCCATCCATCTCTTTTTTCAGTCTCTCTCTGCTTATATACCTATCAGCAGTCGGTATGACTGCTGATAGGTATATAAGCAGAGGGATGATGATGATGATAGGTATATAGCTTGTTTAGTTATGTGACTTTCATCCCTCCTCATAACATGTCCATACCACGACAAACGCTTACCTCTTATTAATATAATAATGTTATGATTGCCTATCTACGCCAAAATAATAAAAAAAACCCTTTCTTGTTCCAGTTAGGTGTACTACTTAAAGTTAATAAAAGTGTCGGTCAATGAATGGGGTTGCAATTTTTTTCTAACAAATTTCTGCTATTACTACATAGTGTGACTCTCAAAATTTATACGAGTGTCAAATCCACGGAATCTCTAAATAACTATCGTACATATGTATTTTTATTTTATATGCACACTCACTTTTTGGAACAGATCGAAAATCAAAAATTGGAATTCAAAGCACAAAGTAAAGTGGGCTCCATGGATAACGTAAAGCATAAACCTGGAGGCGGTGACATCAAAATATTCGATGACAAAGACTACATCAAGCAGATGACTGGACACTCCCCGCTGCCGGACAGTCTCGGCCACTCGCGGCAGGAGGTGAGGCCCTTTCTAGCCGATGACGGGCCCATGTTTCTATGTCGTTTTCGCTTCTTATTTTGTTTTGGTGAAGGTTTTAAATCGCACTTGGTTTTGTTTCAGCCAGAATATCTATACACATACTATTGAGTAGGTAACTCATTATGTTTGACTGTTTTTGGTTAAAAATCATGGCTAACTGATCTAATGCGTTTTCCGTCTGGTTTTTCTTTTGTGTTCTAACAATGTTAATTGTGTTTTGTTTTTATTAGCGTGTTTTTTTCGGATTACTTTTTGTAAGGGAAATAACGTGTTTTCTTTTTACCGTAGAGCCCAGTACCGGCAGCATCGGAACCTCCAAAATCCGACGAGAATTTAAATCAGCAGCAGACATAAGATCTTACTGAGACACTTCGACATCTCAGCAAACAACACTAATTTTTATAATCAAAAGTCCAAACCTATTGTATAACATTTTTTGTATTTGTTATTAATTTTATCCAATATCGGTACCCAGTTTGAGTGATTTTGTTAAGGTACGTTTGTTTGACAAATTGAATAATTTTTAATTTGTCTTAATCGATGTCAATGAGTTGTAGCATATCTTTTCGGACAATATATTGATTGCGATAAACGTGTATCAATTAAATATTTGAATTGTATTGTTGTATTTATGATGTAATTATAAATTTGAATGTTGTATTTGTAGCGTTATAGTTGATGAATATTTTTACAAGTAAAATTCTTTTCTATCATCATTGTGTCCTGGGTGATGTAGTATCATGAGTGCCAATTCATAATAGTACCGTAGAATAATCAATATGGTCATGTCATACAGTAATATTGTGAACAGTAGCCTTTACATTACACGCCGCCATTGTGGAGCAAGCATGGTTTCAGTAGACATATACATAAATAGAGCTTATGTCATACCGTTTTGAGAATTGCACTTTTTGATATTCATTTAATTAGCGGCACTAGCGTACACGTTTTTCTTAAGGCGCTGTGTTAGTGTATTGTACTGGTATTCAAGTGATCTTTCAAATAATATTTGCAATTATAACATGTGTATATTGATTTGACTATTCCTAGTTACCTATATAGTAAGGCTTTCTTGTCACTGTTTTGTTATTTCACTACGTATTCATAGATATATGCACTGACTATTCAATGTACCTATTATGATTTGGGTTGTTAAGATAACAGGTAGGAGTTCTTGGCACAGCATTCATATTGTGATACACTGATGTAGACATTTTTAGATATTTAATATTTACTGCGTTTGCGTAATATTTGTAATTCTATTTGATAACTCAGATATACCCTGATGGTTCTTTGATTATACACGACGCTGCTGTGGTAAGAACGGGTGGCTTGAGATTGACTGACCACTGACCAGATATATAAATGTTTTATATGTAACTTCGAGTATAAGACGATTAGGTTTAAAATAGCATGTATTAATGTTTGAAGCTTGAGTCACAAAACTCTTTCATTGACATTATTTTACCATAGTTTTTCCTCTGCATTCTTTTATTCGATTATTTTTCTAACCAATAACATTTAGGCGCGTATATTAAAAATGTTTCTTGGTAATCACGCAAGCTTTTTATAGTAAAATATCTAGTTAAGTTTAACTGATCTAATAGTTACTTACCTACTATACCTGTAGAGTGAAACTTATTTCAAGTTTTGAGACCTAGGATGTTTTATGAGACGCAGAGGACGTATTGTATACCTATTAGGTAATCGTTTAATACAGTTTAACACTATACGACTTTGTTTTATTTGTTACACTAGTTCACAGAATCACAAGTCATTCTGTAGTCAACTGTCCTTTTAGCCAACTTGCTACGTACTTCTCACTTGCACCTAACTGTCTTAGTCGACGGCAGATCATGGCGCGGATACCTGGTAAGTTATCACACTTTCTTTATCTATTGACTTTAGAAATAATAGCGTCATTTGTTTTCTTGTGAACAAGACGGTCTTTTTATAATCGAGACAATCATGTCATCATTCATATCGTCATAACACTGCCTCAGGTGTAGTAATGTAAACCTATCTATAATTCATGTCAATATCATGTAGACCACTAATCCCTGGTTATTTTCCTGTCAAGGATAGATGTAGTACGTATGTAGATAGTATTTGCCATAAGATAACATAAATTGACGTCATGGAATGACTTTAAAGAAAATTTACGTAGCTGCGATATATTTATAGAGTTATGGTAATGTGATAATTTGATTTCGGTCTATATTTATATGCAAAATTATTACACATTCATGTTTTATTATTAAATAATAAACAAGAATGTTTGCTTACGACGCAAATGCTCTACACCGAGTTGAATATTTTAGCAAGAAATGCGCCATATAAACATATCATCCAATTTGTTTTACGAAGATGTCGTAAAAGCGAATAAGATAACCTATGTATCTTTAAAATAAAATATTATTAACACCATGCCTCGAGGGTTGTGGATGTTGATATTATTATGAAGATGATTTTATTTCATGTATTTTCTAATAGACGTTGTTGATGCAGGATCAGTATTACATGTCCGTCCACGAATGGACTGAGGAAGGCCGTCCGAAGTCCCGGTGCCTGTCGGCTCGAGCGCCGCGCACGCCCCGCACCCCGCGGGCGCTCTCCCCTCGCCGCAGAGTCCCCACAATGGAAGACCACGACATGGTGCAGAGAAACAACGAAAGGAACAGACGCACTTCAGTCGCAAGACCCCTAAGTGCCCGCGAACTTCCCCGCACAACTATCTCCAGGCGTACCTCACTCACTCAACGCCCAGCTTTCTCCATATATTGATGTCACATGGCGATGCTCTAGGCTGTGTTTAGTAGGACGTCATTTGTCAGATGTAACTATGTTCTCGATGTTAGAATAGTACGACAGAAACGTGACGCACATTGTATTTGTACCGCACTTAAGTGCACAAAAATTTAAAAAATATTAAATTGATTGTATAGTGTAGTAACGGCTACCGCTATTGCATTTAGTAGGTGATTTTGCCTGGAGTAATATTTTAAGAAAATTCTATTAATGTATGCAAATTAGGTGCCGGTAGAATGGGGATATTTAATAATTAATCTAAATGAATTATGGACGTTGAATGTTTTCCAAATATATATAGATTCCATGTTTTTTTGAGTTTGGTGCTTAATTGTGTTACGCATGTAGATAAGATTTATTTCATTATTATATTTTATTTTCTGATTGCCCCCATTTGACGGTTCGTAGCAACACAATTAGATCATTCGACACAGCATCTCTTAAAGTTTGTAGTGTTGCAGCTTTAAATTATTGTGAATGTTTGAATTTATTTTTATTTATTAAACTACACACCCGAAATTGACTTTTTATTTTAATCCCTGGTTAGTTGGAAAGGCCAACATAACAATAAAAAAGTTATAACAGTAACTAAGTAAGGTACTATTATGGTAGTTCATACACTACAAATGTCATGATAAGTCAGACCTGAATAAAACAAAAATATCTTTTATATATTGTTTAATTGGTGTACATGGTTATGCATTATAATAATATTTATCAATTGTTAATTCATTAAATTATGGCACTTAACACAAATAAAATATATTCAAACAATAGATACATAAACTGAATGTGATATTGTCATGCCAGAAAACGATAATTGATAATACATAATATAATAATTTTCGATATAAACTTAATTATAATATTCGGAATAATTTCTCAGTCGTTCGTTGACGTTTCGTATCATAACGAAAGCCTCTTTTTATTTTTACTTTTTTTTTAAGAAAATAAAGTTTTCAACACAAAATTCAACTTATTGATCCCAATCGTAAAAATTATAAATAAAACCTTACTCACAAAATAGTACAATAACTTAACCTTTTGTACCCATAAGGACAACTGACTCACCACATATTGTATCCAACAATACCTTAAAACGAACGCGCAGGATGTCATTTTATAAAAATCCAGTTCAACATCATTCAATAATACAAACTGTTGATAAAAACTTACGCCTAAGAACTCCTCTATGGTACTGCGATGGATACTAGTTGCGAAGCGATTACTGATGAAGCGGTCGCAAAGCGAACACCTACGTTCTGCTCCTCCACATTACCTATTACTTTGATGACTTTAAGGCATGTTTGTTCGACTAATACTTTAACGGCTAGTTAGGAGTTTCGATTACTATAATAAATAATTTGTGGAAGCATTCCCCATGCTAATTAACGTGAAGTAGACGATACAATGAATACTCCGACTGATGCAACAAGCGCACACACACGACACAGTAACACTATATAACTTTAATTACATACAAAGGCCACAACACATCATTCAGTCACAAAGCGCGAATTAATCCTAACAGTGAAACGTATTTTACAATCGGCCGCCGTTCCCACAGCATGGAGGTTACGGTCATCTAAATATTTCAACTATAATTTAGATAACATTATTAGCCTAATTATTGTTTAGATTATTTCTATTGTACAGAACTAGTTTGTGTCAACTTACGTCCACACTGGGTAGTGAGATTATCGATAGCCGAGCCTCTTACATCTTGTTCAGGGAGCGTAGTTGGCAAGAGTCGATGCATCACCACTGCTTCGAGAGAGACGCCGCGTGCTATACGATGCACACCGTTATAATAATTTAGCTCACTACGAGTATGTCCACTACATGTTCACACAATGCTGTGATTCGAGCACGACGGACTACTACAGGAACTGTATCGTGCTTTCAAAAGGTTCGTTACAAATTTTGACCTCTAAAATGACTACTAAGAATAACTTGATTATTATGTACAATCACTTTACACCGACAAACGAATACTGAGATTTATAATAGGTATAATTACATTAGAGCGATACGTCTCGAATATTAATATCAATCATATCATCCGATAATGTTACGATCCCGACTTGAGCAATAAAATACAATACATACCAAAAATATCGTTTCTTTCCGCATCATATAATAGCAGTGATATGACCATTATATCACAATAATATTCGTGACTGTTAAGCAGACGTTTTTAGATGACGATCTCATCTTAATACCAATATCGATACCATAATTGATTTAATATCGTTAATAAATTACATAGAGAGAAGCGGGTACGGACAGAAAGACGTAGTATAGTGGATGGAATTTTCAAGTATGCTGAGCTTAAAGTAGCGATGTGTAGAGATAAGTATACACCGCCACCTTAAGTAATCCTGTCAGTTGGGAGTGCAGGCGAGTTCAGGAGAGGTTGTGTTGGCAGAGGCCATGCAGTTAGTTATGTAAACGTGTTACACCCACACCACCTAGTTATAGAAACCCTTCACCACAGACCGGAGGAAGGTGCACAGGAGAGGAAGCATGCAGTTAGTACCAAGATCAGTTAACAATCTGTGGCCGCTAAGAAATGCAATATTATTCAGACTCGTCGTACCCAACTTCATTAAACCCCAATTAAGTAATACTTATAGTTCTTAGTTACCAATGTTTTATAAAATTTTGCTTTAATTTTACACCTACCGTGTTACATCACTAATACCAATAGGCAGTAATTAGTATCATACATAATTATATATTGATAATATCAATGGATATATTTTAGACATCAAATTCACATTCACGTAATTTATCTAAACACCAAAGTACATGCGCGTCGCTCTCTCTGCAGTGATGAAATTCGAATACTAAGATACGATGGAGTTTGCCATTAAGGTATGAGATTTTGTTCCTACCATAAAGTAAATAGTATTCTATATATCACATATTATTGAGATAAATATTTACTGTTAATGCGTTATAATAGATTTTACGTATTACGCTCGGTCATTCCCAGTAAATATTCCCACAATTTGTGTTACTTAAAATAAATTTATATACAGTCCAAGACCTTGTCGTGCCTTATATCGTAAGACTAGATTTTACTACTATAATTAGAAATGTCAGATATAATTAATGATGTTAAGATTCTGCGAAGAAGTAAGGGATATTGCTGAGTAAGGCAACATCATAATTAAATAATTTTAAATAATGATTAAGACGTAAAAATAGCCTCTCCAAACTAGTGGAGTAGAGTATGAAACATAGAATTACATTAAATTTATATTCACATAGTCTTTGAACAGCATAGTTCACGATCACAAACACATACCGATTCGACAGCACAATGTTTCAACACATTCCAAACGATACGACAATGTTCCACGATGAATTCTCACACCGAAACCTATTGCACAGTTTTAAAGTTCATTTCTTAATCACACTTTTGACAAGACGGGATTATGGAGATAAATTACACTGAATTCTTTAACTCATACTCAAATCCCTAGACTTGCGAAAAGGGTAATACGAAATGCAACGTATCCCTGAATTTAATGTCTTCTGAAGTTGCCGTTCAAGCGTAACGGGCGCCAACATGGCTGCCAGTCGTGCTAGGGCTGCCAATATCAGAAGTCTTCTAACAACACTGCATCGCGTGGCACCAGCCCCTTTTGCTCCCCGCGGCAACATAGCAAGTACTGGTCGTCTACCTCTAGTATTAGCCTGAGACGCTCGCCCTCGTTGAAGGCCAGATGTCCCGAGTCTGAAGGTAGTCGATGCCACAACGTCCTCACGTGCCTGAAAGTGAAATTCAAGTTGATTGAAATACATTTTCAATAGTAATGATCTCACTAACGATTGTAATCCTACTAATATAATAAATGTGAAAGTGTGGATGTTAAGATGTTTGGATGTTTGTTACTCAATCACGCAAAAACGGCTAAAGGGATTTGGACGAAATTTGGCATGCATGTAGCCTTTAACATGGAAAAGAACATAAGCTACCTTTCATTCCGATTTCTTAAGCAGTTCCTGAGGGAAAATTTCTACATTGAACCGTTCGGGGATCGAACCCGGGACCTCAGAGTTAGCGACACCTTGAAAACCGGTGTGTAAACCACTCGGTCACAGGGGTCGTCAAAAGTAGGTAGAAAGTAGAAGAGTAACAGTATTTAACATCATTTTTTTCTTATGACGTTATCACTTAAAATTATAATCCGTAATCTGACTTTACAGACAGCCAATTTTTTTAATAACAATTTAATAAGACATACATACTTACTTGTGCTTATGTGTGGTGGTGTGAGTGTTGCGCGCGGCGGAGGAGGAGGCGGCGCGGCGGGGCGCGGCGGGCGGCGGCGTGCGCCCGTACGGCAGCGACGCCGGCCGCGGCGCGCCGCCCCCCAGCCCCGCGCCGTCCACGCGGGACGCCCTACACACACGCCATTGTAATGTAGTCACCATCATACATTATTATGAATACACAGCGAAAAAGGAGAGTTTTTTGTTCAACTCAAAAAAAGTATATGATTTGAGAACTATATTAAGTATAAATAATTTGTTTATATTATGATAATACCCATCTCGAAACGAAGAGAATGGCCCCGATTCTTTTAAACACATACTAAACTAATTTAAGTACATCAGTATTTAAACTTGACAGACGGAAATTAGAACTGACAAATTTAGTTCCGACTAAAATTCTCTTATTTTGGCGACAAGTAAAAAAGTGTGCTCCAAACACTGTGATGTTCAAGGCGAAACTACTTTGACATTTCTAAGTTAGTGGTTATCTGTTGACGTCCTTTTCACAAGCTTTATGTAAGAAAAAGATAGCAATGGTTTATATTTAGTTTAGTTTGCGTACAAAGGAACCAGCACTAATGTCTAATAAATGTTGCAAAATGTAGGTATATATTCTGTTGCGACTGACTAACACACTGCTACTGATGGACTTAATTATAAAAACTGGGTCGAGGACTTGGTTCAGAAAGCACAGTTCACATAAATGGACATTTAAAAATATTTTTTGCAGAATAAAACTTGTTTTTAAAGACATGCTTTTTGTATGCTGTTAGTCAAATTAATAGTTTACATAACTTAAATTGTTTCATAAAACTTTAACAGAGGTTATTAAAAGAATAAGAAAATACATTCAGTCGAACGTTGTACCTTCCCCAATTATTGAGAAGTGGGTAATCATAATAAAAAGAAAAACAAAAGACAAAAACAATTTGATTGCTGGGCGAAACAGAGCCTATTTCGCCATCGTCAGACAACATGAAACGAGGAATAATTTTGAAATTTTGACAGTTGTTTGTTGTTTCATACAAAACTAAACTGTCAAACGTCAAATTTATTCGTCGAAAGTTATCTGAAGATGGTGAAATATATAATAAACTAATAGATAGGCAGTTTAAATAAAGGTGTTTCAATGTTCCTGATACATTTTTAGTTATGGCTTGCTTTTCATTGTATGTACAACTTTTCATATTAGACATTTTGCTTTTAACCCACACATGCACATGCTATTAATCAATTATTATTATAAAATATATTTCTTAGTGACGTCATTGTTAGTCTCAAGTTAATTCCCATCCAGTACATACGGTATTCTCTTATCAGTAGGGTATCTAGAAACAGGATCATTTTGCAGTCGCGGTTTCACATTTGGTCTCTTCGTCGTCGTCTCAGGTAAAGTTCTGAAGATATTGTGCGATATAAGCATAATAATATGTAGCGGTGCGATAAAATATATTAAAGCATTTTGAAGATAAAAAGAGCACATAAATAATGCCGCCACCCGTGATATAACGCTTAACCTTGAAGTGTGAAAAACAACTCGTAAATTGTCATGGTTGGAGGAAAAAGCGACTATTTCTACGCTTTTTGTGTCGTAAATTCTGGTAATTTATGGGTTAAATGTGTAATAAAATTCATATAATATTTTACCTGTTGGCAGCTTGCGGCGGTTTCTTGGTCGCAGTGGTACCTCGCGTTGGGGCTGTGGAAGCTCTGGGTGTAGATGTAGTTGGAGAAGTGCCCTTTCGAACTGGGACTGGGATACCCCTGAAAATAAAGAAAACTATTTGATAAAACTCGGAATAAATAAATTTTCACGTACTTTTTGTCGAAGTAAATAATGCGTTTAATATTATTTACATTATATGTTGGAAACTGTCCATGTCTGCATTCTGTATAATTTTTGTATTATCAGTCACAAAAATTATGATTGTGAAAAAATGGAACTTTCTAACTACTATGATACTGCACTAACCCAAAGATGATGACGAATCAATCACGTGATATAAAATTAGATGCTAACGATATAACTTATTCTTACCGATGTGAATTTTTAGCCGGGGACTGCAGAGTAGGTGCTACAGGCCTCACTGGCGATGACACAGGCCGAGGAATCTTAGAACCTCTCGCCGCTGCCGGGGACGTCTCTCCTATATACAAATACCCAACATATTAGTACATAAATGGTTCGTTGACGTCAGTCATACGATCAGAGTTTACACAGCTGTTGCTGTTCGCAAAAATATATTATGTTAACAAGCTGCAAACTGTTTAGCAAATATACCTATTCAGTTTTACCCACGGTTGTAATGATGAATTCATTCGGATGGGATACAGAATTATTTCGTTTCATCAGGTATTAGAAGGAGTCCATTACCTGACGGGGTGACAGGGCTTTCAGCATTGCTGAGCATTTCCCACTTGAGCTGCAGGCGTCTGAACTTGCCGCCTGAGTTGCCACTCCCGTTACCAGTGTTGCCACTAGCCCCACTGCTAGCCGACCCTGGCCGCCATTGCTCCTCCCCACTGCACTCCAGCTAGTGAAAACAAGAACATATTTTATCTTTTTGCAACAGCCTTTGATTCCATAATTATGCTACAAATGGGGACCTTCAAATTCAGACTTAGTTATTCAATTATATTCTTTTGTGAAAATTAACACTCAAGATCACAAGAATTTAGATTTTTAAACACAATGCTGGGTGATACATAAACATATAAAGGGTACTATAATTAGGAGTAATAACATAAAAACACAAGTACACATATTAATCTTGCAAAAATCTAAAAGATGACGTGTGAAACCAATAAAGTACAAAGCATAAACCAAATAATGTTAGAAGCTGTAAGCAACGTACAAAAACAACCCGCAAATTAATGACAACGAAGACCGCAACAAAACCTTGGTCAAAGCACAAAACATTCAAGTAATATCCACACAAAGCACCGCCGTTACCTTTACTTCATTGCTGGAGAGCTTAGCGGGAGGTTTATTGTTTTCTAGGCTATCTGTGTAATCGTCACTGTCATCAAACACAAGTCTATCGAACGCTTGCATTAACTTAGAGCCTAATTGTACCCCGGACCATCTGCGGTTATTTTCTATCTCTATCCTGCTGTTGTTCGGACAAATGTCGTAACCGATCGCTGATGGATTGACACACGAGCGTGGTCTGTTCTTTTCAACAGTGGTCTTAACATTCGCTGAATCGTTCAGCAGATCGGGTGTGGATGGCTCTTTGTTTTTGGGCTCTTTGTGTCTCATTATGACACTGGTTTGGCAGTCGTCGCTTGAGAGTCCGCTCGACTGCATCGAACGCACCAGCTTCAGCAAATTCCGCTGGTTCAGTGTTAGTGGTGGAGTGTTAATCGAAGTGGGCTGTTAAATACACCAAATGTTTTAGCATCATGCATCATGCCATCTAACGTTAGTTTATTAAGTTTAAGTCCTCGACAAGGTCATCGATCGACTTCGATCGAGCGGCCATTCCTTTATTTGCATTTTATGTAAGCTGTGCACGAAAGTTAATGCTAAAATATCGCGTTTGTACGCCGTGAACTGTGAGTTAAGCACATGCAGTAAACAATAAAATGCAAATAAAGCGATGTTGCTTCGGCAGGCGGCTGTTTGATAGTATGCGATAGTGGTTTCGGAACACGAAAGTCACGGAATATTGATTGAGGTATATATTATGGGAAATTAGCATTTTGTGTCTTTTTATATATTTTAGTTTGTGAATGTTATCTAAACTTACCCGACTGGCGGCACGCATGTCGCTTTCGATCTTCTTGAAACTTCTGTGCAGCTCGCGCATTTCAAACATAAGATCGAGCGAGAAAGGCAGGAGCTTCAAGGGTTCCAAGCTGGCCAGTAACGTATCTAAAAGAGCTCGGCATCGCGTCTCTCCGACACAACCGGCGAGGATCAGAGAATCTGGACTGTAGTGCTTTGCGAGTACTGACTCCCGAGTTCGTACATATGACACCCAAGCATCTACGGACTGTGCACTAAAAGATAAATAAATAAATGTCAGTTTAATACCACTTTACAACGAAATGATTTTGACTAAATACATATTATGATGGAAGACTCACTTGAGTAATCCAAGTATGAAAGCGTTAAACTTGACAAGTCCCTCGGTGACTGCATCTTCGCTGTTAATTCTAAGTACCAATTCGTTGAGAGATTTCGTGATTGGACCTGTAAAAAAAATGTATTACCAAATATTCATGTGTATTCTTGATTCATTGCATGAATTGAATAAGAAATTATTATTTACCTTGTCTTGCCGTAGCTTCAACCATTTGCCATACAGAATTATTTACAGCTCCAAAGGAGGTCTCGATATTTTCCTTAAGTCCATCCCTGAATATTGCGTATAGAGCTGGACACAGCGCGTTGAGTGCTATTTTGGCGCAAGCTGGAGAATCTTTTGAGTCACCTAAGAACGCTAACTCAGCTTGATCCGTAGCAGACGAGAAATGTTGGATTAACATTTCTACAGCATCAGTCACGTTGGATACTAAAGCTGAAATAAGATACAATTTAAAATACATAACCGCGATTGTTATAGCTACTGCAATAAAATGTATACATAGGTATACATAATATGTATCCCTTTTTGTGGTATAATTATATAACTAGTTCTTACCTCTTTTTTGTGACACATCAATAACATCATACTTTGCTCTTGTATCATGGCGGATGGGACTTCCAAATTCATCAGGACTAACTTCAGCTTCTTCACAAATGGGAATTTCAGCTAGATTCTTACCCTAGAATAATATTAGCTTATCTAATTTTTGTAACACTGGAATAAACTCATTTAAATTTTATTCACATTTCTATGGTTAATGAGTGACAAGCTCAGGTAACGTGTTCAACTTGCTAAGAAAAAGGAGTGCAACGTAAAAAAATAGCTTTAGCATATAATTTAGTACATCCATAAAAGCTAACAGTTCCGCATACACATGAACCTAGATAACATAACAAAAATAAAACATAAGAGCAAATCAAGAACCGAAGGTACTCACAGAAATTAACGGGCAATGACGCGTGTGAGCAGAAGTAGCGTTAGCAAATGAAACGTTACCTGGTAAAGCCTCTGTGCTATCACAGCGGAAATGTTGGGCGAATTAGGTGGCGTTGTTAGACTGCCTTTTATCTCTTCCGATGGTTTTAATTGTGACTGTTGCCCATCGGCCCTGTTGGCCTCTGATTTCTGCGCAAAACTCACAGATTTCTTACTATTACAACTACTGCCGCTGGATTCTGTGGACCTTTGATTCTCCTCCTGAGACCGCTTCATTTGGAGGAATTTGGTCACCTGATTTCTTACCTTTTGCATTTGATTTTGATCCCACTCATCCATGTTAAGACAATTGAATCCACTATGTTTCAGAAATTCCTCTAGTTGTTGTAAATCTGCACTACTAATAAGTGCGCCGGGAGGTGGGAACTCAGTATATTCTATTTTCTTAGTTCTTGGCTTAGGTAAAGGTGGAGTGTGTGGTCTATGGAACTTAAGTTCATTAGACTTTCCAGATTCTAGACTGCTTTCCGTTCCTACTCCTTCATCTGCATAGTATTCGTTATAATCGGCGTCTTTCTCAGCTGCATCGAGAAACTGTTGTGATAATCTTTTAGCAGCTATATCATTGTTCTTTCTGTAGTCCGTTTGATTTTGTAGGTAATAGGGTTCTTGTAAAGATCTCCTTTTAGTTTTATGTTCCGTGGCGGCTGTCATGCAGACGACTGGGTCTTGGATAAGATCATCCATTTCAAACATACTGTATCGTTTGGTGTGCGAGCTAGATTTGCGTGTTTTATCCATTGACTTACGCAGTATACTTTTTGGTAGCGGTGGCCTCGGAGGTACTAATTCTCCTTGTTTGAGAATACGGTTTTGATCCGCTAATGAGAGTGATCGTTTTGGAATATTTGGATTTATTCTTTGCCCGTCATTGTTGACGCCACTTGCCTCTGAGCTTGTGGCACTATCGTAACGGTATACAAACAGAGGATTGAAATTACCCGCTGGAGCTGGACTATTCTGAGCTGACGAATCTGTTAGCATTGTCGATGAACCACGATAGCCTGATGAAGGTTGAGTAGCTGTGCTCGAACTTGAAGATACAGCTGTAGTGTTTCCAGCTAAATTATTACAATCGCAGCTCATAGGTCGGTTTTTAGATCTTGACGATGGCGCAGCACTGCAATACTTATCATTACATTTGGGCATACCTTCTTTATCTTTTACATGTTGCATTAGTTCTGGAACCTCGGACAATAATTGTTTGCATTCCATTGGTAGCAGGAAGTTAAGCGAATCCCAATCTCTTATATGCCCGAGGCCTTTTTTCTTTAACGTTTCAAGGTCATTACATGAAAATGGGCGTTTGCCTTTTACTTGTAATCTGTTTCGCTTGCTTTCATTTGATCTTGGAGAAACGTTTACTTTTAGAGGATTTAAATAAATATTTGGTCTTCCATTTAAGAAGCTTATGTCTGGGAGAGTATAATTAGGATATAAGACAAACACAGGTTTCTCGCAATCTCCTTCTTTTAGTTTTTCTAAGAATGATGGCTCGACGATCTTAAATAATTCTCTTTGCGACATGCTAGATACTTGCATGCTGGATGTTTGTATGCTTTTATCAATAGTATCTGCTCCAAGATGTGTTGATGTTGATTTATTGTCACACTGTTCACGTTGCAAAAGTTTATTCATTCTAGTAATTTGTGTTCCATCAGATTCAGAACAGCTGGAAATACTAACGCTTGTCGCTGAAGACTGAGAAGAACAAGATTTTCTGTTGCTTCTCATTCTAGATGGACTATTCACGACATTTAAATTAGTTCTCTTAATGAGTGGTTTGTTAACCGTTGCATATAGATTACTTGATTCACTGTCACTTAATTTTACACCATCGGCAGTTTCTTCTTCTTCGATTAAAACTTCGTCGTATACCCGATTGTTGTAGGGATTGATACTCGAAGGGATTTCTTCGTACACGACAGATGAAACTTCTTCTTCTGCAGTTGCGGGGATATCTATCTGCGGGCGCTCGGAAATTGCTGTTCTTGAATCTGATAGTTTTTGTTCTCCCATGGACTCCCCGCTCTCACCTCCGGAGCTTGACGGCCAACACTCTGACCTGTCTAACTGCTCCATGCTAACGATACCATCATTGCTCATACTCTTTTGTTTCATAAATAACTTAACCAAGCTAAATGATTGTTTCGGCTGACTTTTTTCCGAAGACGTTTGATTTTCAGTTGAAGATGTGCTCATAGGTTCCGAGTGTTGACTTCCTTGGGTCGACCGGTGTTGTGACACATCGTATACTTTCATGCACATAGGAGTACCAGTAAGCCTTTGATTCACGGTGAAAGAGTCAACCTGTAAATAAAGATAAATTATAACCAGTTAATGAGTAAACTGCATTTATTTTTTATAAACATAATTGGTACATATCTAGTACCAAAATTTATAAAAGGCTGGAGATAATAGTAAAAATACATACCGTTGAATTACTTAGAGCCACCGAATTAATGGAACTACTCATGAGTTTCCTTCTGTACAGATTTGGCAAACTTTGGCTTTTGATAACTGAATTGCTCATGTTGTCGTTTGTTGCATCAGTCGCTTCATGTGAACCTTCATTATTGTTGCCCGATGGGTGTCTAAAATTATAAACAGCAGCGTTATTTGAAAAGCTGAATAACGTTTGCAAACATAATAAAACAGCACATAATATTATTCATTAATTTACCTCCTTAAGGGTGACTGACTGGTTTGTTTCTTAAGCTTACTCCAAGTAGTTAATCCTAAATCGCTCCTAGCCATAGACGTTGTTAGCTTATTAGTTAATTTCTTACATCTCTCTAATAATTCTAAATTCCTGCGCGTTCTTTCATCGTTATCTAAAACTAAGGTTTCTTCCTCGCCCAATTTGTCTGAAAACGTAATGTTTATGAGTTGGCAAGTTATCATGAGTAATTATGCATACGGTAATGATTCAGCACCGGTAGAAATTAGCGTCATGGCAAACTGAGTAAACATTGTATCATTTTCGCTGTATGCATCAGTAGTTCAAGAAAGGGAAGTTGTTTCGTACCATGTTTTTGATTGACGGCTGGTTCAACGCACTCACTGTCCTCAGAGTATGTGGTGAGACTGCCCTCAAAGGCGATGGTGTAGTTGTCCTTGTTGGCCTGGCAGGTGAGGATGAGGTCCTGCTCGGAGGGCAGCTCGCAGTCAAGGCTGTCCACGCTGAAGTGTACACCATGACCGCCCTCTTTTACGGGGGAGAACAGAAGTTCCGACTTGCATATCGACATTGTGTTGATCGAACCGACGGATTCTTCACCCTAGTGGAAGAATGTTGTACATTGTATACAAGAGCTTTTGACTAGCAGAATAATTTGAAGCTATTATGTACTGCTGTTTCATAGTTATTTACATAAAATTCAATTGTTTCCAACTAAAATATTAGTAAATATGACTAATTTGAAAACGTTTGTACACTATTAGAATTGAATATCGTATCTAATATCGAAAGAAACTGGGTATAATCGTAACATGAAAACCAATAATATACTGAGCGTTCTAAAAGGTACACGCTGTTCACTACAACATGTGAATGTTCTCGGAAGATTTCGAAACTGTACCGCGTTAGTTGGAACATAAACATTCACGTGTAGTTATAACTGATGCGGATGCAAGACGCGGCTAAAAATAATGGCCGGCGACTACTTACAGGTGCAATGTCCATTATCAAATAATGTCTCTATATTATGCTGTTGGTATCTATCTAGATTATCTAACTCGGCTAGACTATCTAAGTATGGCAGATATGAAAGATTACTAGGAATATTTTGTGATGCATTTTTATGTTTGACTTGGGTTTCCTCGCGGCTCCGCCCGCATGGGCGTCGCTTAACGTGGAAAAAAAGCCTAAAGCCTTCCTCGATAAATAACAATGAAATAACTTTTTAAATTCACCAGTAGTTTCTGAGGTTAGTATGTACCATCAAACAAACTCTTCGGCTTTACAATATTAGAATATAAGTATTGATGGATTTTACAACCATTTACTAATAGGCCGCTGAAGGGTCCTTTCCCCATATTTCTTAATTGGCAAATAATTGAACGAATGGAACATAGGGGTTCCTTACAATACTTTATGGTGGTTGTAATGGCATAGCTCTGTACCTACATTACATAAGGCTTTTTTGTCTTTACATGGACCATAATGTTAATATAATAAATACTAGGTACCAAAAAATTTTTCATAGATCTGTTTTCATAATAAATTATGCATCTGAAAATCCGCCCATTCTTTAACCGACATGACACGCCCTATCATGTATCTGTTCGCTAGTTAGTAGCAGCGGGACGTTTAAAGTGACAAACAACATGGCCGCCGCGAGCGTTATCATCAATTTAATTCCTTTTCCTGCTACAAATGAGGTCACAATTCAAACAACTACTCATAACAATGATATTGTTTTACATATTTCATTGCAATTGTGTGCCGCAATATGATTGTTCATCTAAAATTATTGAGGGTAGTTCGATAAGAATAAATGCATCATAAGAGTAATTATCATAACGTATGGATATAAGTGAATATAAAAGGTTGAAACAGATAACACATTAATGATATACATTGTTGTTTATTGATAATGATGAGTAATAAAGAGTGCGTTCATATATTCTTAATAATGATCTGGTTGTAAAAGTGTAATTGCAGAGTACCTATATTGTGCTTTGAAACTTGTACCTACTATTTTCGTCGTTTACGAAATATAATGACTAACAGTTCATTTTGAGTGGGTAGATGATATAGTACATAGTAATATAAATGTAAGTAATAAAAACCTACACATAAGGACGTAACAACTAAACTTACTGAATAGTATCCATTGTAAGAATCCCAATCATACTCCGTAACACCCATTTTTAACAACAGTCTGTTATATTCTCACTGTCCCTAATAGAACTAGATCACTACCACTAAATCATTCACTGACTACTTGAAGCAAACTGTCTCTGCCATCATGCTTCACTCACACTATCGAATTTTAAAAGTCCACAATATCCGTTCGTGTGTTATCTAACGCAAACACAATTATCTATTAGGTCCTCTGAACGATCACATTTATTGGTAAAGCAACATGTGATTGAATTCATTTCAAGAAAGTGCACAGTACAGCACTCCCGAGAGCCCAGGGCGCGACTGGGGCAGCGGGAATATTAATTTTAATATTAGCCACAACAAGCGGCGCTCAAAGTTTACGTGATACTAATTTAATGTGCGTGCGCCGCCGTGCAGTCAACTTAAAGCTTTGGCTGCTACTGTTATCAAAGCGTAAAACACGCTAAAACAATAATAATCAGGCCAACAGATGATTATTACCTTTTCATTAATCATTCATTAGCAAGTTTCAATTAGTAACATTATGGAGTTTGGAGGTCTCCGGAAGAGAAAAAGAGGGCTACTGCCTACCTATGAGGTACCTACAATCAATGTATGATGAAATTTAATTAATATTTTGATAATAATAATAATAATAATAATAAATCATTTATTTTCAGGCAACTAAGGCCCATAGATAAATACCTTACAAACTAACATATAATTATATTATATTACAATAGTTGTGTTAGTATATAAACCTAAAAAACTATGTTAGTAAAACTTCCTTGCACTACGTATTAGCGCGTTCAGGCGGTATTTGTCCGCGGAAGCGACGGAACACCACACCCTGAGGCCAGAAGTCTTCACACAAGACGAGATGCAGGAAGCAGTTCGGTACTCGCACCACAAACGCCTTGAAGTTAACGTTTCGGCGCGACTCCAGCTCCTGCACCCTCAGCAAGTACTTTAACTTCTGGCGCACGTACTCCGCGATGTTCTCCGCCTTAACGGCGTAGTGAAGTGATAAATAATTTAAACTGTAAATACTTTGAGATCAGCTGGCCTAGAGGATAGACTTCATTGGCAACGCACACATGGTGGCAGTATGAACAGGGCCACACATAAGGATGATTAAATATAGCTCACGCACACAGCTGGAGTCTGAGAGGGTTTACTCTGTGACTGGGGGAATTACGAGCGTGGTTACTGATTGACGCAATTCAGTGTGTACTAGTATAAAAATTTCAATGTGTGGGTTTAGTAACTCACACATTGGTGTCGGTCTTATTTTGTCTTTACTACTGGCACATCCCGTGGGACCAACGCACTTCACACAATAAGGAACTCTAGTTGTGAATGCTAGCCAAGCGTCTGGACTTTCCAAGTATTGTTTTGCTGTGTGAGTACTCTTGGGAATTAATAAGTACAGTTAATTGATCGAGCGTGAATTATAATTTTTGCTTCTAATAAAAAAGCTAAATTCTAGAACTATCTGGCAGTAATTAAGATGTGTTGGGTGTTAAATTTTGATATTGGTATTTGAATATTATGGGCTAATTAACTTCTTATTTAATCATTAGGGGATTATAAGTAAAAGAGGATTAAATAATGAGTTCTTTTTAGTAATTATTGTGCACTTTGTACCTATTTTATGGTTATGTTTACCGAACATAATGTTATCTAAATCATGTTTATCCTAAAAACTATTAATTAAAAAAAAAAAACTGAACTCAAGAATATATACGTAAGTAGACAGTGTAACAACGACATCTATTGAGTAAACCAGTATTACGTTTAATACTTCGTCTTTCTGAAACTAGGTGGCGTTAATACCACAAAGCTATACATTATCTGACTTATAGCAGTGACTTTAGTGCTAGTTAATTAAAATTAATTAAAAAGTAAGTGCTTAGCAAAAGTGATATGAGATGAGAATCGCCAAAGTAATGCGAATTTAGAATCAATGAATGAAATGAAACATTGAACAGCAATGCTCGCGAACCTGGAAACTACTGTCGGCACTGATACTGCTGTCGAATCGAAACCTTTCCATGAGAGAGCTAGAGATGCTCGCGAACATCTCGCCCCGAGGGTTACTCTGCAATACACCATAACACGTCAACACAAATAAAATAAAGGGTATGTGAACAGAAAATAAAAATACATAAAAATATATAGAAGATACAGAAATATATACATAAATCAATCATGAACATAAAATATAAATAAATATAAAACCAACACCAAAAAATTATGATAAAGTAAAGCAGTTTTTAATTCAAGACAGTGTTGTAACAAATATGATAAAATAAAACGAAAGAGTATCTATAGCCCCAACGTCTATTTATGTAAACCCTTTTTCCATCACCACCTAGGTATAAAATGGATATTTCGGTAGTCACACAAGTACTTAAACTTGGAATATAGGTATATAACACCATTACATAGATTGACCATACTCAGTACTTCTAGACTCACAACATCTTTTTATGAGGTCTACGGCAGTAAGGCCTTTCGCAGGCTTTTACTGCTTCACCGGATTTTCGAGGAAAACTTAAGGGTCTTCAGCCAGAGCCCCAGAAAACCTAACAACGTTAGCAACGTTCACTAAGGGCACCTGCGCGGTTCCGGCCTCGACTTAGTGCGTTGCTAACAATCTTAATAAGGCAAATAGCAAGAGAGGACTGGATCTAAATTTAATTATTAGGCTCGGGCCAAGTTGGTCTAGAGACGGGGTACTCTACATTGGACCTAGATGACTCCTCGGATCAGATATGAGAACTCAGATTACTGCTAACCAAGCAAATCGATCTATGCTGTATTTCAGGGAATTTCGCTTTGGCTGTATAACAGAATTAAACCACACATTAATACAAACGAATGTTGTTTGCAGAGATTTATAAGAGCTACAAGTTCGTACCTATATAAATACCTTTACTAAACTTAAATTTGCCATATTTTTGTAAAACAATTTTGAAAAGTAATCAATTTTATTCTTATTATTTCGTGCACTCATCATAGTTTTTTTAAACTTTGTCCATACCTAAAATACATTTTAATCATAAGTCATACATATCTTTACCTTATAAAGATGATGTTTATAAAAATAAGACGTTATTTTTTATGTAAATTAAATAGAGGTGAAGTATCTGACAGAGAACGATAATACGTTAAGTTTAATAGTCATTTTCATTTGTTTATTATACTGAATATAATATACGTTCTTTGCTTAAAATTATGTTATGTATCAGGTAGACAAATGTCAGCAATGCACCTGTGAAAATTGAACCAAACGATAACAGTGTAATATTTAATTAAGAATGTAAAAACGGACATGATATGAAAATAAAAATACATTTTATACTTTATGTTCGCCTCTCGAAACTTGTCCTTTTATGACTTTATCATTACGACAGACCAAGTTAATGAATTCACAGCTGCTTTCAAAACCACAGTTCAAGATTTTCGAGACGATTTTCGTTTCAACTTTGCGGCATGCTTATGTTTACTGCTTACTTAAATCCTTGATCTGCATAATTACGTAACATGTCTTAATTAATGAATAAATGTTTCTAGAACGTGTCAATTTAATTTAAAAAATGACCTCTATGGAGCTAGACTTGTCAAATATGGATTACATATCAGTGGGTGGGCAATAAAGCTTCTTCCAAACTTTATAGGGACATTTTGATTACCGATTCATGTTGTTTATTCTAAAGCTAACATAGATATGTACATTTAGATTATAAAACAATCCTGACTGTTTTCTTTGTATCTTCTTTCGTGACTGTTTATTTGATACATCAGAATATAATTTAATATTCTTTAATATTTAATTTCACAACTTCTGAGGCTAATATTATTGTCATTAGGGATTAATACCTGGCTGTCATATAAATGATAAATGTGTCCGATACAAAAAAGCTATCATGCATCTCGTCAGAAAGAATGAATTTAATTGAAAATACATACAGTTACATTTTACTTTATTCTTTATAAATACATTATCATGTTTTTATATTCTCTCAATCAATCCAGTTTCAATGTCATAATATCATGCAGAACGTAAATAAATAATATTATCCTTGCTTGCCTTAACACATTATTATCTTTTTTATTAAGGACAAGTCAACTAAAAGATACCACAATATCTTTAATAATTACGTATAATATACCGGGTAAAATCAATGACGCTACAAGGTCGTCGTGAATCACAGGTAGATAATTGATTCTTCAATTTCATGCTTAATCGTTTTAAAAATTAAGTGAGAATAAACATTTACTTTGCATTTTATTTATAAACCATAATAGAGATTGGCCCATCCTAGCACAGCAGAAGTTTTGTTAAGAGCTACAGCTGCTGTTATCCTGATCGCAAGTTTTGAGTGCTTCCGGGCTTTTCAGCGCAGCCATTAGGACTTAAGGACCTCAGCCAGAGCATTAAATTGAAAAACTAAGATGCTAGTAGTGCAACGTTCACTAAGGGCACCACCTGGGGAAGGAGGAGGGGTACGTGGAAAAGGGAGATATTTTAGCCATGTAGCGGGACAAGACGGGCTTATCAGGTACTAGGTTAACAGCATTGCTCAAGCTACACTCCACGTATGCACACAACGTCCTTGTCGTTTACATGTCATTATTAATAAACAGTAGAGATAGGGCAGGAATATTAATAAGGTACACCATCATTGCATCAATGTTACAAATTGCCCCACATTATATTAATAAGGGCATGGCTGATAATCTCATAGCTTTTCCCTACACTTGTTACAAAAACATTTTGAAAGCAAGCCTGCACCTTGATCAATCTTAACTCTGGATTAATTTTATTTTATTTTATTTAGGGAGTCGTCCAATGGGGTCGAGCGTCTTCCTCGAATATTTACATAAACGCAATTAACTTTATGATATTCCTAAATATCTGTCTATTAGTCGCTACTTTATTCCACCATCCTGCTTAAAACTGAGTGACGTCGATGAGTTTACTTACATCATGAGTCCTGTCGTCAATGATGGTGTCGTGAGGCAAGTTGGCGGTCATCAACAGTGCGTGGATGTCTTCAGTCCTAAAACTCTCCATGTCGGCCTCGGCCAAGTTCGCGTCGAGGTCTCTCGCGATGTCGTTGTAGCGAGACGTGAATTCGAATCGTGATGTTAGGTCGCTTATGCCTTTGTAAGAGGCCGACACGGATGACAGCACTGAGGTGTGGTGGCAGGAACCGTCTCGAAAAATTGGGCTGGAAACAGAAAAACAAGCAAATAAATATACGATTATAATAATAGATTTAATAAATAAATGTTTACAAAGAACTTGTCTCTCTTGAAAGAAAAAAAGACAGGGAGATTGGCCTAATAACTTGTAATTAATAAATACTTCTATATGTAATTAAATACAAATTGTAGAAGGAAAAACTTAAACCTCAGACAGGACTCGAACCTGCGACCACTGGCTTGACGCGCCAGTCGCTTTACCAACTAAGCTACCGAGGTCACTGCCTGGAAGTTTAAATTTCTCCTTCTACTTATGGCGTCTTTATAGGGCGACGTATAAAGACGCCATAAGTAGAAGGAGAAATTTAAACTTCCAGGCAGTGACCTCGGTAGCTTAGTTGGTAAAGCGACTGGCGCGTCAAGCCAGTGGTCGCAGGTTCGAGTCCTGTCTGAGGTTTAAGTTTTTCCTTCTACAATTTGTATTTAATTACAAATATTCGCTAACACATGCGATAATGTGTATAAATAATTAAAAATAAAAATACTTCTATAATCGATTTTGATGTGACTAACATTATTTAGTAGTATTGGTGTGTCAGTTATGATTTAGTCATCTTAATTATAACGTTATTCATATGTTGAACAACTACTGTAACTAGTTTTACTCGAATTAATATTAAAAGTCGTTAGTGGCACACGAATGTGTGTCAATCGAAGGGCTCGTGATTAAGTAACAACCGCAAAGATTGCTCACACATAAAGCCTCGGGGTACACGTTAGGAACATAGATACAATCCTTATCTATCTCATTCTGAGAATGACCAACGTAAAATGAAGATAATACCTAGTCAGAATTCAGAAAACTACGTATGAAAAATTTACACACATTTACGATCTTCGTGACAAAGATTGAAAATACCTTGTTGAAAATCTAATCGATTCTGAATCGAGTCTACCAACTGCGGCTTGAATCATCATCAATTTAACGCTTCTAATGGTAATAATTTAGTTTCAATGGAAATAAGAATGTATTGTTTTTTTCTTTTTTTTAATCTACTCCCACACTATGGAATTTAATCCTTGTGTCTGTGAGGCCTATGTTTAGCAGTGGACCACGATAGAATGAATAATAATTGATTGAACTTACTTGTAGTCGAGGAACCAGAGGTACCCGGAGTTGTCGCAGTGCGCATCGATGTCATCGTGCGCCGAGTGCTGGCTCCCGGTGAGGCTGGTGTTGCTGTTGCAGTCCTCGTCGGTGCCTGCCACCCCGGGGCTCGCCGCCTTCAGCCCCAGCCGTGGCGGTGGCCCTGAAAGTTACAGAATACTACCATGAGTATGATCGAATGTATTTAAAATGGTAGAAATATGAATGGAAAAAATCTGTAATTTGAGGATGCTTGAGAATATTATGGGCTTGATTTTTTGGTTCTGTTTCTAGTTATGTTCTTTAAGAGTCAATTGATGTTCTTTGAAACAAAAAACTTTAGGTCAAGAGGTTACATTAACCGTGTACACAATTTTTCGTTAAATTAGTAACAAATTGACCAAGAGCTGGAGTGCTGATTTGTCATTAACCCAAAGAGAGTCCGGCCGTCTTTGATCAGACTATCTTCTTGTTGCCTAAGTGCCTACAAAATTAAAACACCAAGAAATAGTTAATTTTTATTGATACTTATGTAACCTCAAATTGTTTTTTTACATGACACAAGAATGTGGGCTCTAGAAATAATGCATTTGAATTTATAAATTATATTTTGTATATCACCCTACAAATACCCTAATTTGGAATGTAATCATGGTCATAGCAAGCGTTTACATATTCGTTTACAATATAACTTAGTTATGTATTTATACGAATACGCACATAATCTAGATTTCGTTAGAATATAAATTGAGAAATAGGCCTGTGTAAAGGTCGAACTAAAATACTTTTGACCTTTATTATATTGATCAGTTAAGTGTAACAATCGATAAGGTGAAACTGTGATATGACGCGATTAAGACCAACGGACAAGAGTTCTTGCAATCATTAATAACTAAAGCCTAGGTTTAATTAAACTAGATGTTATTCGACTGAGTCCCGTAATTTATTAAATGAATTATGACAACTCATATTTATTGCACTGTTAATATGTTTGAATAGAGCGTTGTGCATATTAAGGTAAGCATCTACGGTGAAAATCAGAATAGACCAACTGTGAAAAATTATAAGATTAAAAGTAACAAAATAGAAATGGTTGTAAGAAGTAACTGTAATCTAAAATTACGTTTTTAGACATTGAAAATGCCTTGTTCTAATAACTATAAAACAATACACCCAATGGCGCCACATTAGGCCGTCACGAGCAAGGTATTGGAATACTAAAATGTAGTGGTAAAGGTTGTTTGTCGAGTGGAGAGGGGCGTGGGTGGGCGAGCTGGCTGGACAACATGCCTTCTAGGGAATGTTGGTGTGCATCCAAGCTATAAGGAAAACTGCGTAATACGCCGCTTTACTTTGCAATCAGTTTCTAAGTATCACATTAAAATTTGTATAATCGATGTTTCCTTTGGCTGATTAATCAATCGGATGTGATCAAGTCACGGGGTCATTAATCGTCACGTATTGTAATGTAAGCAAGGCTTGAACTCCCGTGTGAGGCTACGAGACTGTGACGCAAGACCCATTGACTCATCAGTGATACATCGCTTCAGAAACGGCTGCGACTGGCCAGTCAATTGTTTTCTTAACTAAACAATGTTAATTCAAAGTTTGAGCATAGACTATTGAGTCTTGATTCATAATTTTCTTCGTAAATTATAAGCATAAAGTTGAGTCATTCGTAAAACGTAAAACTGGTTACGGAAAAGTAATTGAATATTAAATAATACATAAATTAAACTTAAGGCCTATAGTAATGTTTCATTCTACGCTATACAACTCCGTGGGTGTCGTATGGTTAGTGTAGCCATTTAAATTACACAGTCACATGGGTACAATATCGTTTCGCCTTTACGACGTAGACAAATTGATAGTCCAACTATGTTCATAAGGGCGACTAAAGTTAGAAGTGAAAAGAATTCGAGAATACAAAGTATACATATCTTCATTGCATTTGTCTGGGACAGACGCCGGCAGTGCGGTGGGCGGACGTGGCATTACTTCATTCTAGCAATTTATAGGCGAACGGAATCTTGGTAATGTTTGTTGAATTTTAAAGTGGATTTTTGTGTACACTTCCTCTTTATCTTCACAACACTTAAAATCTTAAGACTTATTTGATTGCGGATGACAACATAACATTCTTCACAGTCAAATTAATTAACCGTTGAGAATACTTGTAATGAACCAGAAGCCAAATCTCACGCGTATAAAAGTTCAATAGAGTGAACAGTTTACGAAGTAATTAAACGGAATGTTTTAGAGGTTTCCTAATTTCTTGGAACGCGTGCCGGAGAAAGCATTTTAACTTGGGCGTTTGATTCAACTCCGAAATAGCGGCGCAGTGCCAAAAAGACTTTTCCCCCGCTTCTTGGATTATCGAGACCGTGCTTGTTATATTTAGCAATGAGGCGTATCACCGCGAAAAAACGTGTAATGTTGTATTAACCGTGTTTACTATATATTTAATGCGTTAGCTGCTATTCGTGTCGCGGATGTCGTGTTTGGTCGTCTGGGACGCTGCATTACCATCGCTTGGGATGCCAGTTGTCATTTTTCAAAAGGGATTAAGTCACAACCGAGTACCTTCGCATTTAATCCGTTTATTTTCAACCCAGCGGAAGCCGCGATTATATTCACTTTAATAAATAACATTTGCTTTTATAATTTGAAAACAGAGTTATTGTTGACATAATTAATTTTAAAACATTCATATGATCAAAAAAAAGAACGTAATCATTTTATTAATCCAACAACTGTGAGAAATCTTACACTTTGTTATAACGCTACTAAACTAGTAAATTCTTTTTTTTTCGTATCGGTGAATTAAGTCTTAATGTCATTTTCACAATTGACAATTGAGAATTAGCTGTTACTTTTTGCAACATCAGAGAGACAATGAAAAGTGCCCGTGAGATCGCCGGCTAAATTGGCCATGAGTGGATGGAGGTCGACTGGCGCTTACCACGATACTGTAATGCTGTCTATATGTTTCTGAAAGTGTTGTACGCTTTCAGGCACATAAACTGTTTGCGAAGATATCTCCGGCATCGTGGTAGGGGCCAATGCTTCTTATTGCCTGACGAACGGACGACGGCTATTGCAGTCATTCAGTAATTAAGTTATTGCGATACGCCTGATACAAGTATGTAGTCGCATTGAAAGTTTTTAACGGAACCGTATAGATATTCGCACAAAAAACATCGATGAACATGCTGGAACGAAAATTTATGAATTAAATTGCATTTTTTATGAAAGACACACTTTTTCAAAACTTGTCAATGTAATTAAAAATTGTGTTAATACTCAGAAATGTCGATTAACTTTCTCTTTGCACTAATATATTTAATACACGGATTATGTTAGTTACTGATGAAAGATTAAAACGGGCACGTATTTAAGCTAAATATAACTGTAGAAGTTGACTGTAAGCATATCATGCATGTAAACTAAAATTGTTGTCTGATTTAATGGAAGTTGTTCAAACGCTGAGTATTTATTCCTCATTTATTTACGCAGGATATGAAGTACACGACTGGAAAAGTGAAATACACGTCAACGGAATTTTCCTTCGAGTAAAATAAGCGTGAGAATGGTAACACAGTGCCAGGTAACCTTTCACCTACCCGCAGGCCTGACTATCCTTATACGGGGACCGACGACACGCCGGCGCTCCGAGACCACACAGAAAACATTCACTAAACAACATGAAGCGGTGTTCCAAGAAAACAGATCGTGGGCGAACACTATAAACAATAAGTTTAAGGCGATTGTAAAAGTGCCATTATAGCTGTATCTAGGACGGATACATCTACATACCAAGAAAAGTGATAACATTCCTACACTGCGTTAACTGAAATTCCCGAATTGTTTATATTCGAATACCAGAGAAAGGAGTTTTTTACAGAATCTGTTCTATTCAAATGGTTTTGGATAAGCTTTTGTAAGCAGTTTAATATTTTATGGTTTTCCACCTTTTGGGGCAACTATAGAGACAATAAGTACATACTGCTTAGAACATAATTTTATAATGTACTAGCTGTTTCCCGCTGCTCCGTCCGCGGTCTCTATTTTTTTTTTATATTTGTGATGTAAGCTATCCTATATTTCAAGTTGGATCAAACTGCACACGGTGTGCAAATTTGATTAAAATCGGTTCAGTAGTTTCGGAGTTCATCCCCGACAAACATCATGACACTGGAATTATATATTATGTAATATCGATTGATGCCAAAAAGTACACGGTGCTAGTTTTTCGCATTTTAGCCCATTCGATTCCCGGTCCGCAAAGCGTATTTTCAAACATCAATTTAATGCAGAAGAATGTTTTCTTTGAGTCTAATTTGCTATTCTTCAGTATTGAGAGTACTTTCTCTCTTTTTTTCTGGTAGCAATAAAAAATCCATCCTGTTTATCATAATATAACCTACGACCTACTCTCAGACCTACCAAATAGACAAACGAAAAAAAAACATAAAAGTCTGCGAGCCTGATGTTTAAAGAAGAAAACAGTTTTAATATCATTGCAAGGAGTTTTGACAACATTGTTAAATAACCTCTATGGAGGAGGATCTGGAGGATAGTAAATCGTACTAAAACAACGAAATTTGGTCGTCACGGCAACTACCTACTTACCAATTTTACCAAGGTTACCGTTTAATGTCAATAATCGCGATGTTAATATGATAAAAATTAAACAAAAAAACATTTCAAATTGGACCAAATTGTGAATCTTAACCATCCTCGAATCCACCTGAAGACACACAGCAAATTTCATTATAATCGGTCCAGCCGTCTAGGAGGAGTTCAGTGACATACACACTCACAGAAGAATGATATATATAAAGATTGTGTCAAATGACATCATAGAACGTCATACATTTAAAAAAAAAAACCTACTTCAATTACAGGAAAGTACAAAATACGCAGTTTTGTGAACTATTTAGGTGAACAATTTTGATTATTTTGTTTTTAAAACCTACTTAACTGCTCCGTCGATTCTGATGAATCTTACATTGAACAGCTCTGAGTTATACAATTGCAGGAGATATCGCGTAACAACATTCAAACGTACGTACATACAGTTGAATTGAGAACCTAATCCTTTTGAAGTCGGTTAAAAAGGTATTATCGACCAAATCAAAACGCGCACCTATCTCAATCCTCTTAAATCCTTTTTGTGAAGAATCACGGAGGCGTAACATATTTCCATTCGATTTATAAAAGTTTATTTATTTCTTTGTGTATCATATTTTCTGCTTTAGAAATAGCTATCCTTCATGTGCCACGCTTTGAAAGACCCAGATTAACTAAACTACCTTGTCATGTCGTTACCTTTGTTGGTGACCGAATTGTATTCTTGTCGACTGAACTACGAGAGACTGGAACTTAGCTATGTAGATATCATTAAAATAGTTATGAGACGCTTCATACATACGCAAGGTTATTATTGATGCAAGGTTTAGCAGTGTGTACGGGCAGAATATTTAAAGGTATTCAAAGTAGGAGCGTAAGTGAAAATGTTTTTTATAATTGTTCCGAGATTCAGTAAAATAATCCAATTCTTCATTCATTACCAAATATGCTGCTGTTATAATAACTTAATAATACAACGTTATGTTATTTGAGAATCCTGTTTCCATAATACCAACAATAAAAGTGAAATTGTTTCATCCAAACAATGACGACCAAAGGGGTTTGTGGCTTACGTCACAACATGGTCAGTCACGCACTTATTCGATTCAAACAATAAAAAGTTATGTAAAAAGTATACAAAAATATTTTTTATCTGAACTCATAACAGTTACCTGATTCAATTTTGTATAAATTTGATTATATATCAGCATGTCGGTCGCTAAGCCGATTAATCATTCGGAGACCTACTACAACCACCGTTATCCGTACTTTTGAGATTATGTCACACATAAAGAGACTTTTTAAATCCGATAATAGGATTCTAAAAAGTATTACTTTGCTTGTTTCATTAAAATCAACGATAATCTTGATTGGGTTTAATCTTAGATAATGGACACAAAACCGTACACAAATAGTTAATCAGATTTCTGATGCTGCGTTTTTTCCTTTAAAGCTACCTATGACAATACCATTGGAATGTTTCTGCTGATGTTTGGTACAAGCCTGTTCTTAAACAGCCTGTCTTATATAAAGGTGAGTTTTTATAGTGTAGCATCCTCATCTCTTGGTTGGATACGGATTATTGTATAGCGTTTTTATTCCAGAACGTGCTTTATTTTGGGTCTATTTTTTGTTGATACGGATTTAGATGATTCACTACTCACGTTATCCAAACAAGGTTCTTTTTATAGGTTTTATAGGTAGGGTTTAAAACTTGATGTGTGGTCAATACTCCACAGAGTATTTAATTCGTTTACCGCTCGGTTTACCACCATTTACGAAACGGTTTTAAATAGTTAAACATTCGTATTATGTTTCGTAATATAATCAATTTCTATTAGGCAAAACATGACTAGATAGCTAACCTCCGTCGAATCGACGGGTAGCGCAAAGAAATATCGCTGTCTCTTTTCAACGATGTTTCCGAGCGCCTTGGCTCTTTTAGTCAACTCAGTCGCCGGTGAGTTCGTTGCAGTGGCGCACGCATTAAACTGGTAAGTACCGCAGTTTTTGAGATACATAACTTTTACCCGTCGTTTCGACGGATGGTTAGCTTTACCGTTAGCTTTTTGATTTGAGTGTGCATTTATATTTTTGACGTGTCTTGTTTCTTTTTAGATTGTAGTAACCATGTCTTCACTAAATGAAGATAGAATATTATACCTGCTAAACCAACAGCTTAGTGACGATGTTGTTGATGATGGTTCTGCCAGTGAGATCGAAGACTTTGTGGTGGAAGATGATGTCCAAAGTGATGAAAATTATGAACCATCGGATACCGAAGAAAGAAATGTAAGTCCACCACATGACGTACCGTTAACCATGGAACGAGTTATATCAAGTAGCTCAGATACTGCCCCTCCAGAAACCTCACAAAACTGTATCATTCAACTGCCCCAAAGAAACATACGAGGTAAAAATCGGTACGTTTGGTCTACGAGTAAAGGGAATACTTCAACTAGAACCTCGGCGAGGAACATCGTGCGTACTTCAAGGGGACCTAGTCGTTCATATAGAGGATTAACAGGTGAACTATCTTGCTTTGATATGTTTTTTACAATTGAAACGATGCCAACGTAAGTAAAAGAAAAAATCAGGAGCGTTCTTACATTGCAGCCACCCACTACCAGTCAAGACCAGCAGCCATCAGGCCAAGCTTCTGTTGATGAAGAAGAGTCATCAACTTCTTCAAGAGGAGAAAATCGGAAAAGAAAGACGTGTGGGAAGTGCCACTACAAGAAAAAGCGTATGACTAAAAGTATTTGCGCTAATTGTAAGGTAGCGATATGTGGTGCACATAAAATTGATTTTTGTGTCACATGTGCCAAAAACAAATAATTATTTTTATATTATAATTACTTATTATGTTCCTAAGTGCCAAATATATAACAATTAGACTGAACGTTATTATATTTTTTTATTGATTTTGCATGTTAAAGTATTTAATTATAAAATCTTCCTTTTTTTTTTAAGTTCTATGTAAAGTTACTGTAGTAATAAAAGTAAATAAATAAGGTAAATTTGAATAACGTATTTTTATTGCTAAACCTATGCATTAACTTTCAATTAAAATAACAGGATGATTAAGTTTACATTTTATGGTAAAAAAATAGTTTTTCAAATACCGTCGTATCGACGGATGGTTAGCTTAAATAGGGTACACAAGAAGGTTAGCTATCTAGGGTTAAGAACTCTACAGTTTATCCTACTTCCTACTAATATTATAAATGTTAAAATGTGGATGTTTGGATGTTTAGATGTTTGGATGTTTGTTACTCAATCACGCAACAATGGCTGAACGGATTTAAATGAAATTTGGCATGCCCGTAGCCTTAGACATGGAAAAGAACATAGGCTACGTTTTATACCTATTCCTTAAGTAGTTTCCGAGGGAAAATTGAAAATTGTTTCCTAGCTGAGCCGAGGGCAGACAGCTTTGAAGTTTGGTATTTTTCTCTATTACAGCGCAAGCTATAACACGGGTGAAATTTTATTCCAATTTTCATTACTTTCACATTTTTCATGAAGTCGCGGGCAGAAGCTAGTAAGCAATAATATAGTGATAAACAAGACCATAAGTAACTCGCCCAACGATATTTTAAGCATGGTAAGTGAGTCATAAGAAAAACAAATAGCGAAACCAAAGAGACGACAATAAAAGAAAACAGGCCAGGCGCCGGATAATTTCACAGCGACTCCGCGACATGAGTTCAGTTCAAAATGGAAGAAAACCAAACCAACCCTTATAAATAGAATTACTCCTCAGCACACTGCATGACCAATTCTCTAATTTTGTAACCAGTTACTGGCCAATAAAGTGTATCTTATAAATAGATCTCATCTTTAACGGCAATGTAAGGTATAACTTATGTGGTTAAACACTGCACCTAAGATGCTTAGAACACCCGTTCAACAAGTTTAGAACAGGTGATTACTCATTAAGTGAGTCAGTCCAATCGATTTCGTTCGCTGCATTAGAAATTGTTATTTTATAAATGTCAGCGCCCACATGAGTTACATCACACACTGAGGCTGCTCCGTATAATGATTTTTGCGTGCAATCACATAACTAGTCTTGACTGTTTATCATTGACTATCCCACGCGAAATCAGAATAAAAAATGTAGCGCGGTTGTAAAAACCTTGGAGCGGCTTTTGTTCTGACAGGTGAGCCAGTGGCACAACGCATGGTTGCCGATGCTGATACAGGGATATCAAGTGTCTAAAAGAATATTAATTCCAAAAACTACAATAGACAATCATTGTACCAAGACATGGTTAATGAAAAATAAGCGACTTGACTAAGTATACCCTTTTTTATTGCATTGGTGAAAAATAATGGATAGATTAGATCAAACATTCATGTCGAAACTGTATTGCTATATTAATATGAAATTGCAGGAATTTGTCCATGTTAGAATGTAAGACATGACATGTATATGCAATCGGCCATCGATCTGTCCTGTCATCATAATACGATGGGCGGTTACAATTTACCAGTGAACGACAGACTGATAGACAAAACATGTATGACTAATCAAGTGGGTACCAATTTGTGCGTTATACCGAGTCAGGGCCGCATCAACGATGTGACGAGACCGTTTCAAACGGCAATTTAGATTCTGTGCAAATGACAACTTCCTTTTGAAATGGCGAATTGAAAACGCCTTTGAAATGTTCCTTTGTTGAGTGGAATGAAATATCACTGTTTGTTATTTAACCAAGCAAATAGACACTGGAAATAATACCAATAGAAACCAGATAATTCATAACGATTATCATATCACGCGCAAAAATTCAGTCTTTTCGCTTTGACATAATGTATTACGTAGCTTAACAACTGTATTATTGTCCAGAATCTAGGCTACATCTACACGTATATTGAATATAATAGTGTTCGGTAAGCAGTTACAACATACAATAACCTCGAATAATCCAGCTGTGCGTTCGTTGCACCGCCTACACCAAGTCATGAATTGGAAAAACATATGACACTTTGTCATGATAATAAGTATTATGTCTGGTAACACGGCAATAGCAAATTATGTTGCTTTAAGTAATTATTCTTGCAAATTGATCGAGAGATAGTCATTAAGGGTATCAAAGGTTCACTTACTCGTAGTGATGCATCAATTACACGCGCTAATGCATGCCCTACCTTCGTTAGAATACAAAGAGCCCTATCGAATTGGTTTCATTGTACGCACCAACACTCGAATAACATTAAGCGTGATATTCTCCTGCATAATGACAATACGTATTCTATTGTTTGGCAGCCAGTGTACTGGCTCATTAGACAATTTCCATATGGAATAATTTTATTAATTCATTTTAAACGCATCATGTCCTGTGATTATTAGAAAGGAAGACCTAGTAGGTGTTTTATTTTATATCTTCTTTGTTATGTCAGTGACATGACATTGTTCTTATATGAAATGTTTATACATTGTTATTTAAATACAATAGATATCTTAATTAAGTAAGTCTAGTCTCAAGAATAAAAAGATATTTATTATGGTAATAATTTCATTAATATGCATAATATTTCTATTATTATGTATTTTGATGCGAACCATTAACGATATCTATTGTTTACCGTCTGGCTAATGAATTTCTGTCTCATTAGCACTTCAACTTTTGCCTACTTAAGTAGTTCCAAGAACGTATACCATGACACCGTTTTTAATAATATTTATACGAAATGTAAACACCGAATGAAAGCAGACAAGCGAACCGAGCGGCGAGCGGCAGTGTTTGCACATTGAGAATAACTAACAGAAAAAAATAAAAGTTTAAATAGAACTCGCGCAAAATTTAAAACTATAGCAAAGTATTCATAATAAAACTCATGAACACGTGGTCGTGATTCAGAATCGGAAAACCAAATGTTTACTACCGCGATTATTATCCTAAGAATGACTCACGTTGCTGAGATGATTGTCCAAATCATTATTCAGGGCGCGTTTGATATTAGTGCGTAGGTGCTTCACATTCACGTAAGAATCGCGTACAGTTATTATTGAGTACCTATTGATGTTTTGTCAACAAATACATACGATGTACACACAAGGTATCCGTGTGAATGTGCCTTATGTTTAATCGAAGCGAAATCTCTGAACAATACGACATGAACGCTGCTGTTGTCGTCCTTGACTCGCGAGCGCTGGCGCCACCAAGCGCCGACAATTTCCGAGCCTGTACCACAAATCCTTATACCTATTGCCTATTTTGTACCGAAAGAGAAAGGCTGCTAAGTAAGTATAACGTCAGCCTTCTTGCTCGCGAAAACCACAAACGTTCCGATTTTAACAACCGCTGTACACAAGCGCTCCCACCTCCCCGTCAGATTTATTTATATTTTGTTTTCGAGTTTAACAGCAACTTACACATAGTTTGCAAATCACCATGTAGGTTATCATGATTGTAGTTAGGTTGTCACTTAAGTACATATTCTTAGTTGTCGTTAACATTGAACAAGTCCTTTTAACAAATCGATCGTAGCACTCACTGAAACATTCGTGGCTAGTAGTCGATTAAGTAGTTGTAGATACATCTATATATGTTGTGGACCAGGTGATTAATGCGGGCATTATTTATAATGCACGAGCATTATGAATAATGTCTAGCTTTATCGGGCTAAGTGATTAATTACTATCTTAACTTCATTATTTATCACATTGCACGGTCATTATTATGTTGCTACATGATAGTTGGGCAATTTGATAATAAAGCTATATTTAACGCACATAAAGTCGTGAATCGCTTGAAAGGTTTTCCAGCACGGGGCGGTCGCTGCCGCGACTCCGCTCGCTCCGCTCGCCGCCCTCGTGCACGTAAGGGTCACCATATTAACCTAACCTAAACCTACCGGACGTTGGGCAAAAAGTTTTCAACACAAAGTCTAGGATTTTTTTTAATCGCTCGTTTTATAATTCCCCTTTAATATTTAGTTTATTTTAAGTTAAATGACAATAACAATAAAAAAATAGTAATTAAATATGTTTGTATTACTCTGCCCAAAAGGTGATGGGCAATATGTATAGTGCCCTGTCAATTAGATTATTTGAATAATTATTGTCAAATTGCACTCTCATATTGGGCATTTTTCATAATGACCGGGCATTATGTATACTGCTCAATTTATCAGTTGGTCCATAACATATATATAAAACTCTTCCGTTACTGACTGACTGACAGACAACGCACAGCCGAAACTACTGATCGTAAAGAGCTGAAATTTGGCATGTGTGTTTGTTGGGAGGAGTAGGCTACCACTAAGAGAGGATTTTTGAAAATTCCCCCCCAAAGGGAAGAAAAGGGTGGTAATTTAATAAACGGTGGTACACGCGGACGAAGTCGCGAGCAAAAGCTAGTATATAATATGCCATAAATAAAAGTCAGGATATATTTTTTAAGCAATACTCGACTATTAAAACACATATAGTGATGACATGAAACTAATGATGCGCTAGTTATCATAAAAGAACCCATAAATTATGAGAGCGCTAATGTATGTAAATAGGGAAGCTATTTTTAAAGCGAAGACAGTCGTGACAAACGTATTTATTTTTTGTTAACATGTGCATTCACCCATTATAGCTCCTAACTAAACAATTGTTTGGAATATATTCCCATCGCGGAAAACGGTAAATACCTTTGTACAAGTCATTGACCACAAGTGCAACATGTCACGAACTACGAATACCGTAATGACTGTCTTAATAGAGTCACGTTAGCAACGCCGAATTTAGGACAATCTTGTTCGCATATAAAGCAGACAAACGCTTCAGTTATTAATGGTTGTTTTCGAATGAAACAAGAAATAATTCGTCTTAAAAGTCATTGAATTACTTATCTTATCACATTATTACCAACAGAAAAAGCGGTAGCCTTAAAGTTAATCGATGCAAATTCAATCTTCAATACCATTTCCTGAGTGTCAAGGATCATTCTTTATTTTATATAAAGACTTGAACATACATTACTCGGTTTTAAATATGGATCACGATTATTGCGTGCACCATGCACTTTGTAGTGCGATGCCGAAATGTTTCTCGTGACAACCTGCTATTAATCTCAATGTTCTTAAACTTAGAACGTTATTTCATAGACTCTTGTCAACTGACACACCGATATTGTGTTTCTGGGGAGTACCTATTTCACAAAAAGTTAGAGTAATGGATGCAATTGACACGCACGGGTTACGGTTAGAAATCTGTTGATGTATACTGAAGTTCTAAAGGTTAGAAGTTGTTGTTCAAGTAATCGATATACCTGTTACATAAACTGATCAAAGCAAAAAGTTATAGAGGTAAATTTTCCGATGTGGGAGTTGATTGGGGCGTAAAAATAGCCCGGCCGGCATTCGAGCCGAAGCCGGGACCGGCCGCGTGGACAATGGATTCCGTAGACGAGACGCGTTCCATATGGATGAACTGCTAAAGGGCACACATGATCGCATTCTAAATGCTGCCTCACTCATTCTAATTCAATATTACGTACTATTAATATTAAATATTAGTTTGAAAAAGAAAGTTATCCGCTTGATTTGTTGTTTATACCTTGGCTATTTGAAATAAATTATAAAGTGTCATAAACCGTCTTGAGTTCCTAAAAATAAGAGCTAAATTGAATTAAAAAACCAAGTTTATCGCTTCATAATTCTCAGATTTACGGTGAGAATAAAAGTCACTGTCGATCATTTCACCCATACTTATAAATCCGAGTTAAATAAATGTGGCTTGTAAAATGTTTTATTGAGACTGACTTGGAAGAGTCAATCATTATTTAAGTATTTATTTTATCCGTTTCGAGAGATATGTGAAACTGGCATGTGTGAGAAATATAAAACGAATCACCTTTGAGATTGAATGAGGAACTATAAATTAACTGGCCTATATAATCATGATGAGCGTATGCATTTATCAAAATGAGAAGATTGGATACGAGTCATGATTCCCAACAAATTATATGTTTCGTCACAAACTAGAGCTTATATTTGGGTCGCACAAAAAAGGGAACCAAATGTCAGATTAAGATAACGAGAAGTGTTGAAGGGAGCTGTGAAGATATGCTAATAACCGGCTTGAGGAGATATTGCCCAGACTTGTTATCTAGGCGACGCCAGAGCCTCGCAATGGCGTCGTTACGTGTTGGTAGTTGGACCACGTCGTGCACACTGGTTATGTAGGCAAACACATTTTATATGCGCGTAACTACACTGCATGTTAAGTTCGTAAGCAAAAATAAATAACAAACCAAACTACCTACAGCAAATGTCGTGCGAATAACATAGAAAGTGCGGGAAATGGATAAGAAAGCGCTAATTTAGGAGGAATGTACGAAAATCGATTTGATTCAACATACTAAACTTGTGACTCAGTTCATTATTAGCTTAACCAATTCCAATAAAAATAATAATAAATAAATTTGGACAACATCACATACATTGCTTCGAATCCATTGTAAGTAGCTAAAGCACTTGTGTTATGGAATCAGAGAAAACGAAGGTAGGTACCACAAACACCCAGACCCGAGGCAATAATAAGAAGTGTTTTTTCTACATTGACCCGTCAGGGGATCGAACCGAGACCTCAGACCTCAAACCTCACACCGGTGTGTACGCCACTCGACCACGGATTATTATAAGTTATTGGGTTGGATTGAATGAAAGAACAAAACGTTAGTGTACCTGCGTTCCGACTTTACGTGTGCATGTAAACTTCAGTGGCGCTAAAATAAGAACATGAAATTCCAAGATGCTCCCAACCTTGAAATGGAAGAGCGAACATTTTAATGGCGCTGTGTGGTCACGGGCACTAATTTATCACTAGGTTTCTTAGAATACAACGCTAATTAATGTATATTTTAATTAGTTATAACTAAGAATATTATGCCAGTTTTATTTTGTGCTCGTAAAACTATAATCCGTATCACGCAAAATATTCATTCACAAGTTCTTTTATTGTTTCCGACAGGCATCTTTATTAATTCTACTAAACACGACCTAACATAAACGATAAAAAAATATATTCAAGACAGATTTAGGCAGTGAAAACCCTCAGAATACTCTTTCTAACGATTATTATAAGCTGCTAATAATATCTACTGACTCCAAATTAGAACAAAGAGCTAGATCGACAAAAAAAAATCGTGTTTCTCGCATTAGTTATACAAGCCAATGTTAGTAGATAACCAGGAAATAGTTAAAACTAAATCGTAGGCGTTCAACAAAATGGTTTTTCATCACGCGTTCTCATATGTGGTTGAAAATCATGTTTATAGGAACTAGTCCAAGTTTCATAACGTTTTAAGAGCTTTGTTACACTGCCCATTAAATTACGAGGTACTTATATTAATACGCCCACTCAATTTATTAGTGAACGTACCAAAAAAGTAGTTAATAGTATCTTATATGTTTGCGATCGATAAATCAGTCTTCACCCTTAAAAAAAATACTATAAATAACCTGTTGGATTTATGATTACGGCGTCTACAGAATTAGTTCTATTAAATATAAGTTGTGTTCTTAAAGGGGTGTAACAGAGCGTTTTGTTCCCAGTAATGAATAGTTAGTATGTAGGAGTATCTACGTTGAAGGCGTTACTGTACATCTTTTAATCATTGGCTCCATTATCGAGTCGGATCAATTAACGAGGCCAGGAGACGAGAGGCGACGCCTACAAGCGAGGATCGAGTCGCATGTTGAACAGCCGTAGGAGAATATTATGGACTAGCTGTTGCCCGCGGCTTCGCTCGCGCGTAAAGTATTATACATTGATTGAATCATAACAAAACTTAATACTTTTCTTCAGTCATTGACGTTTCGCGAAAATATTGTTTTTGAAACTTTTTTATGATAAACTCTTTGTTATGTGTTCTTTCTTTAAAAATTATCATAGTGTGCGAGCGTTCCAGAATCAGTGAGTCAGTGAGTCAGTGAGTGACGTGGGCTTTTATAATATACACTAGTTTGTTATGGGGCGCCTACGGCGCCCACGTATTTAGTAGCAAAATATTGTTTTTGAAACTTTTTTATGATAAACTCTTTGTTATGTGTTCTTTCTTTAAAAATTATCATAGTGTGCGAGCGTTCCAGAATCAGTGAGTCAGTGAGTCAGTGAGTGACGTGGGCTTTTATAATAGAGATACTAGTGGAGTACTAGAAAACACAGTCTCATAACTCCAAAATAGAGCAGTTGTCGAAACAAAAATGGCTAGTGGGAACTAAATACAAAGAAAAAATTGGTGTACCTATAATAGAAGTGTATATGAATAAACACATTTTCATGTTACATGTAAACCTTCATATTAAACAAAATAAAAATAAATAGTACAACTTTACGTACAGTTTACTTTATAGGAAATTCAAAGAGATTTGAATATTAAAGAAGCATTTGAGATTTTAAATTTATTGTTGGTCTTATATGGGTTTAAAGCAATCTTACTTTGAATACGTATTTCATTCTCGACTAACAATGAATACGTAAGTATGAGGCGGCTTGATTTATGTCAGATTGCCATCTAAATGACAGTCCGAAATTGATCACGATTTGGACTCGCAATTTTTTGCGGCATTAAAACTAGCCGGCTTTAAAACAGCAGTATTAGTAATTATGTAGAATTGTAGACCAGCAGAGCATTATAATTACTGATGTTGTAAATACAAAACTGGCTTGCCGTTGATTTTAAAGAGCTGAAAGGTTTACAATTTATTTACCACCATAAAGGATGTTTATGCCTGGGAACATGAATATATAAGGAATACAACTGGTTCCTAGGCTGGTATAGGAATGCAGAATCAGGATTTCACTGCGAATGTATAAGATCCATGTTTTTGCGGCGCACACGTGGGCGAACCAGACGCGACTTTTACTATTTGTTTATCAAGAAAGTAATAAATTAAATTGATTCCAATTATATTTATAATTGGCGAAAGCATCGCAGTTTGATACCTATAACACTTATATAACATGTTACAGCATATCCTTCGCAAACTTTCGATCCTTTTATCGTAGTTATTAAATTCTACGAATATTGGTTTTTAATTAATTTACCTTTGTAAGCTAGCTCGGTCCATAGCCTGTATAAGGCAGATAAGAGCAAAAGCAATTTACTTTAATAATGATATCGTAAAAAATATAAACAAATACCTACCTAGAAACGCTCAGTCAAATAAACATGAACGAGAATCATGTCACAGCAACTAGACGTATACCATAAAAATAATTGGAGAAATTACATTCAATATTGTTGTGCTAGTTTCAACAAACCGTTTAATATGGCCGACCACGGCAGCAGTGCTCAAACAATGATACTGTTTTAATTCACGTGGGTGATAAGTTCTTAGACTCCATCTCCACACCCACTCAACTTTAATTTCAATAACAAGTCGTAAATCAAACTCTTATGCATTCCACGTTATATTTAACTCTCTAGATATTGCTAATAGAAATGTCATTTCAAAGAATTGCGATCTTTGAAATATATTAGAATGTAGAGTCGAGAATAAATGTCGCATCTATGTTGTAGGTGTAACGTAAAGACATGCCAGCGATAAGAATGTATTCTGAGTAAGTATTTATTAAATGTTAAGCATGATTGAACGCTTTTATGGAGATGCTGTAATCAAATAAAGTTTATCAATAGCCTTTTGTTTTGTTGTCGCAAGTCAAAAACAATTTATCACACACACATAAGATCAGATTTTCTGTGCAAATTTATTTTTAGGAAAAAGAATCATACAAGTTTAGTTAAGTAGTGCTACCGTTTGAATCTTAATACCTACGTTAAAACTTGTGGATGATGTTATAGAGTAGCATTATCAATACTTTTATTCAATAATTTAATAATAATATTAATAAATGATGTTTCAGTGCGAGTCGGAATCGCGCACAAAGGATTCGTACCATTATCTACTAAAACTGCAAACAAAAATGACGTTTGTTGTATACCTGCCTCCTTAAATACTTATTTGTTTAGTTTAATTTAATTATGTATTTCTGAAGTGAATAAACGAAATATTCAAGCGTCTCCCCGGTTGCCATTACTAATATTTTATTCTGCAATTATATTCTGTTTTTTAGTATTATTTGATATTGCGGCACCACAAATACATCATCTGTGAAAATTTCTACTGCTTTACTATCACGGTTCATGAAGCACAATACAATACAGGCTGGTGACAGAAGGACGGACGGACAGTGGATTCTTATGTCTCAGTAATAGGGTCCCGTTTTATTCTTTGGGTACGGAACCCTAATGAACTACTGAACTAAGGAAACGTCTAAATATGAAACGAACAATTTAGTTTATTTATAAATTAAGTAAGTAGGTACATAATATATGGAAATTTAAACAAACAACCTATGAATAAAAAATAAGACAAGCCGAATAACTATTGCCTTTGCTCTGGTATTATGTACCTACGTTAATAAATATTCTGAATTATACATACGTAACGAATAAAGGATCAAAAGCGCTTCCTAAAATAAATGTCATGTGTTAAAATTAAAACATTTGATGTTTGTGTTATCAACTGGCTGGCATCAATTCGTGACTAATTAACGAGTCCAGTAAAACACACAATTAATGTATATGTGGGTAACGCGACTAAAATGCGGTGCAGTAGTTATAAATAATTGTTACCTATTTAACCTAACTCACTAACACACAAATAATATATTTATACATGTACGTATCAACAATTTTCCTTCATGCGTTTAGTGTTAGGTATGTCTAATAAATTTTTATTTCTCTTAAATTCTGGTCACGGTATGATTTTTTAACAACGAAGCTTTTTACTGTATCATGTATCCTATATATCAATGTTTTTTATTCGCGAGCTAAACTCAGCAAGCGATAACAGTAGTTAATTCTCATTACTTACTAAACTCCATTAATAATAAGATTAAAAAATGTCTCGTTTGTGTAAACTTACCTGAAAAAAAAAAGAAGACTTAATTAAGACATAATTAAATCATTGAATTAAGTACTAAAATGAATGAAACACAATGCGTGTTTCAAATTATTAACATTGTGTAATTAATGAAATGAAGATCGAGATTCGATAAGATGGGACATCATTTATCATAATTAAATTACGTAATCGAGAAAGTGCAAGCAAAGAACGGTTTTAAGATATAAAATACAGATATTATATAATTATCTAACGTCAAATATGTTAATCAAAGCGTCGTGGAATTGATAATGTCGTTAATATTCACTATCATCGTGTACATGAGTAAGCTTCCGATTCTTATGTAATTTATATTAGGTCTTGCATAATATCTACTGACAGACAAATTAGCACGTATACACGCTTAATTTGAATTACTGCAGTAAACATTAATTTATTTTTAACACGTTTGTTTTAAGTTTAAGAAACCTGTGGGGAAATACTTCAGTTATAATTAGAATATGCTTTTCCGCGGTTATACCTTCAAGATATACTTTTCAAGAAATACATTATCAAGGAATTTAAATTGTAAATGTAACCTTAGTTTAAATTCAGTATAGAGAGAATACTTGTTTATATTTGGAAGTAAACTTTGTTTACTTCGAAATTAAGTAGAGCTAATCCCTATACCCTGAAACTTCATTTAGGCACATTTATCCAGTATTTAAATTCATTTCATTAAACCAGATAAATACACAAACTGTAATTACGTAAAGGTTAATCGGTTTAAAATCTCAACAGGTTTATTTTCATGCTAAATCGCAATTAGGTACAGAGCAATCACTTGTTTGTTTCAAGAGTATTCAATTAGTTTTTTTTACCGTTTAAAACAGATACTCACGTGCAAAGTCGTTGTTCTTTCTATATGCTTCTTAAACGCAAGAAAAATAATAAACACTAAGTAGATATAATTTAAAAACTTATTATAAAGTATTAATTAAAATTGTTGCTTAGTTTAAACTGGCACAACATAAGGAAAAATGTGCTATTAACATACGAACGCGGTGACAGTCAGGATGTCAACTGAAATGAAAATTTTCCAAGCATATCCTTCCTCTGGAAACTACTGGCGTTGAAGGACACTCTCCTTTATGTTCTAGTTGCTCACCTCGTTCGCAAAAAAGACCACCTAAACACGCTATTCTGATTCCAAATCCCTTCACGGTAAGGATCACAATTGCGGTAGACATGTTATGACGCAAGAAGACTCACTGAATGTGACCTGCAGCGGAGCATGAACCATGTTAAAGGTGTACTTAACTCGACACTAAAGACTAAGGAAGTTTTTGTACTTGTCTTTATAATCTAGATATAGCTGGTTAAGCTTGAGTCTTAATTCCTTTGTTCCTCATTTACAAAGTAAGGTCGACCGCATGGAAATGGAACCAACGAAAAACAGAAATGAACCTTGTTGCCTTAAGATAAAGACGATGTTCACGTCAAAATGTAACAATTGTAATGTCAACAGTCAACGGTACATAGTACATACTCTTTAATCTCTGTCCTATGAAATGATCATGATAAAGATGTTGATAGATTGTAGTGTAAATAAAAAGATTAGTCTAAGTACATGACATGTCTGGTCCTTGGTTGTACCATGTCCCAGTTTAAATATTTTTAACGAAGAATAAAAACATACGTAAACATCTCCGAACCTTGTGAAAATCCACTTTACAAAATTCCCTTACGAAAATATTTTATATATACCTATGTACCTACTTGTGATTTCAGTAGTTATGAGTTAAGTCTGAGAGTACTGCAATCTGGTATTTCTAATAACATTGATGACTAACAGAAGCGTGACGGGAAATACATAATCTACCTACATAAAAATGTTTTAAAAAGTTTTTGTGGCTCACATCTTTGGTTTGGATTACATTAGCCTATTTAATGTCTATGCCGAAACTGATATCATTCACATTTAGCTTTTTATGCAGTCATAAACCCATCCTGAACAAAACATAGCTTTGCCCTATAAACGACAGCTGCTGACTGAAAAACAGATCGTATCAATGACCGTATTGACATAAGTAATTTAAGAGCCATCGGTAATTAAAAGGGCAGAGCATGCGGGCTAAAGAGTGTGATGAATAGGGAGTATTGATGCGTGTACCGGCGCCATACGTCGCCGTGCCATCCGGACAAACATTGTACACAACTTTATGCATTCAATAAAACAGACGCAGGCCCCTAGTGTCTTACAAAGTCAGCATACTTATTATCTCGTGATGGGAATTGAATCCAATTTATCATTTGTTCGTGAGAAATGCTAACAAATTATAACAATAGCAATTACTAATTCAACTAAAGTTGTTTACAGTCAAGACGTTACACTAGTCGATGACCTACGGCAGCGTATAGTAAATATTCAGATTACATGTATTTATTACGTAAATCGCGAATGACAAGAGCCGAACTGATTGAAATTTGACTTGCAGATGCTGTTATTGATGAGTTAAATTTTTAGGCAAATCGAAAGTCTTTATGACGTAATTAAAAAAAAAATTAAACAATGAGTAAATCGTGAGACTCGTGATGTGTTCGCAAAACACCTACCGACAACCTTGGCAAACAGCAATTATAGAACAAAATAAAATTCTATGTAATAATAGCGAAACTTTTAATTTTTGCAACAATCATGTTCAAAACTTGGATAAGCCGATATTTTATATGATATAACATGTATAGTTATGTCATGCTATGTTGAAGCCATTGAAATGGTCTTTAGTCGGACTACAGTATCCTTCATTAGAGTATCAATAGCTGGTAAAGTGCGTCTATGGCAATGTTTATCAGCCTGTATCTGACTCTGCACAATACTTGTCAATTCTAATGATCCGCAATGTGCATTGTTCAACCCACAACGAGTCACTTTTGACAGACAATAGGCTTTTTCTACGATTGAGCAATGTCATGTGCAAAGTACGATTGCAAGAGACTCAACACGTCATAGTGTGTAATTAAAAGACATTGGCAAAGTATCACATTAAGTTCTCTTGATTAAATTTCACACTAGCTCATTAAGTATAAAAACTGTCAGCATGAACACAGCTGCAAACGTTTGAAGGTCAAAACTAAACAAGTTCAAATGGAGGTTCAAAAAATATAAGTTACATTTGTAATACGAGTCTACATGTTACGAATTCTTTGATGCGGGATTTCAAAGATACACGACCCACATAAACTGGCTGATAAAAATCAAAGCCGCTCTTGTATTCGGGTGTAAGCGGCGCGTCGAGTCCTATGTAAATATCGACCCCGGAGCCTTTTGAAGAAAACTGCAAACAAAAAGTTGACTTTCGCCTTGTCATAGGCATAGAGTAATGTAACTGTGACAGTAGGCACTTTCCACTGTGGGTGTCACTGGCTGCCCATTGTGTTTAGCGAAAGCCGAATCAAGACAAAAGGTTATTTTGTATGGAAGCACGTGTTATTTCAAATCCCTATTGAAAATGCGGCTTAGAAGATTGAACACGAAGACTGTAGTAGGTAGTATATTTCCTCTAACATGTGACCCATATGACTCACATACAATATGTTTGTCGACATGTACTTCAGCTCGGATAAGAATAAATGGCCTAGACTTTTAAAACTAAATTAATTGGCAACTTATACTGTCGGAAATAAAGTCACATAATAAAAAAGTGAAAAAAAAACCAAACAAATTGTATGATCTTACGACCGGTAACCGCTTTCCCTGATGATTTAGGACATTGTTCAAGGTACAGTTAGTTACGTCAGTGTCCGGATGATTTCTCGATGGTTTTTGCAAATAGTAAAACTTGTTTTTATGCGACCTACAAACCACTCGGAAACCCATGTTTAGACAGCGTTGAAATGCCCAAACGATTGGTTGCTTTTTTACTACAGTTTCTCAAAGTAAGCGGCGTAAAATATTTCGAAATCGTAATTGCTTAGCCGATGCTTTGTGGTTATGATTAACTGCATTAATAAAAATAAATGAATAAATTTTATTGACTGCAACGTCGCTATTGCATCAATGTCACTAGAAAGTCGTGTGGATTACTTTTTATCTGCACATAATGTAGCTAGCTTGCCGTAGTTGGATAGAACCAGCCTTACGTTATCACCTGTCTCCCCATACTGTATGCTCTTCGACGCATTCACTAGCTCTCCCTATAATGACTTTCCAAGAAAGACAGGTGGCAAGCCAACAGTTTCATTGATATCTTTATACAAAAAAGATTTTCAATAAGTCATTGAGAACACCATACTCAGTGTGATTATTCATGTCGTCAAAATATGTATGTAGGTACTTATTAATAACTGAGTCTTAGCCTTGGCACTTGATTTAATGCTATTTGCTACATAAAACCAGTGGCGAGTAGCCAAGTTGTAATTTCAAGATTCTCTTTGTGATTTTATATATTGTAAGTAAATCTATAACACCTTTACATGGAGCTTATAAATGAATAGAAATTCTATGTAATTTAAACTTAATAATTTATTCATTGAAAATTCATAAGCTTATGTTTTTTAAATTGTATTATGAAGAGCGCAAGGGTGCAAAGTTCATAACCAAACATGAAACTGCGAGGCGTGAATCCAAATCGATACGCCCCTTAGTACGGAGTGACCGCGGCTGGCCGCTCGCCCTGCGCAAAAACACTCGGAAACAAATGCTTCATGGCCGCTCAGTTTTTGCCTCACGGCTTCGGCTGAATGTAATTCAAAAACTGCTCAATTGTTAGGTCACGGTAATAATAATCTCCACACAAGTTTAAATGTATTGTTTGTTTTAAAATATCGCCATTTGTGAGAACTTTAGTTATTCTCAGGGAAATGGCGTAAGTGTCTCCTATTCTGAAATGCTAACATTCTAAAAATATTATTTTTAAGAGTTGATTTAATTTTGATCCTGGCTGTTTGGCATTCTGACAAAATTAATTAATATGAAGACAACAAAATATAAAATAAATTGCAACCTATGACTGTTGAATCTATTGTCTATAAGTGCACATAATATGTGTCTCTACGGTGCACAGTATTTTTTTCAGATGAATCTATGCTGATTTTAGGTAGGAAAAAAATAACGAAACATTTGTGACGTCTAACAACACATAACGCTACGCTTGCCAAGCATGATAAAGCAACATATAAATTGACGAATAAAATACGAATCTCAATCATATCTTTAAGAGATATTTTCAATCATTTTAATTTGACTGCAAAAACTTAAGTTTTGGACCAGAAGAACTCAATACGTATTCAGCTATATCCGGTATGACTGGAAGCCAACCCCAACATAGCTTGAGAAAATGTTAGGCTGATGATGATGAAGAACTCAATAATGCGCGGCCTTCACATTTATATTCCGTACAGCAAAAACCGACAAAAACATCAGGCGCACCCAGCAAGCAATAGCAGTATTCTTAAAATTTTATGAACCAAAAGATAAGAACCAAATTGTTTGATATTATATAAAAAGGTAGAGTTAAGTCATCATACGAAACAGATTGTCTCAGAAAACGTTTCCGGCATTTGTTAAAATTCTCTAAATTGTTCCATAGAATATTTTCTCTTGATGTTAATGTTATGGCAGCATACAATAGATGTGATACAACATACAATACAAGAAGCTAAAATCATATCCGGAAAACGAACACGTAGTTTGTGACGTCAAGTCTAATGGGCGTAATGAAACTTTCTTTTTTCGCCCTTTGACAACAAATAGCAGGCACTTGTCAAAATTCCGGCAGGTTTTTCACGGATTGGCACGAGACTTAGGTAATGGGTAAATGCGGCAAATAACGTTATACTTATTGAAAGATTTTTTATGATATAATTTCTAGGAAAATGTAATAACCGTATAGAAACAGATCTATAAACCGTAAATTTAATATCTAAATGTACAGTCGGTGCTAAACGATTTTAACTACATTCATTTCCGTATTTAAAATTTTAATACTTCACACTCAAGTATAATTGACAGCACTTTCTAGAAAACAAATCATGCTAAATGATTTGACTGTAATGGCACTGTTTTATTAATGTAGTTGGGTATGTGCAATCGAATGACTGAAGTGGATATTACGTACTGACAGGAAAGGCAAACATCGGATACGCGTTCTATAAAACTTTCTTTTGTTTGCCATTTGATTCGCAGATAGAAAGAGACAAAAAACAAAACCAATATCGAATCAATTACGACGTGTTACTGGGTTTATAGAGGTATGGTATGAGGGTAAAATAAACAAAAGCAAAACTCAGGTTTCTAGGGCACTTTTCTTGGGTGTGGTTACATACAGGTGGCTGTTTCAAGCACCGGCCATATTGAATATCGGTATAATAATAATCGTAAATATTGCGATATATTTTGTTTTATTCGCGTGATAAAAATTAACACACGCTGTATATTTTTATCAGTTCAAGCCGCACTTAAATAAGTGTCAATGCTGAATAATGGCGACGGACAAAATACATTGTCATTTTAAAAATATCCTTAACAGATGGTGATTTGTCTTGTGATTTTTTCTTAATTTGTATAACATATGATGATGTTGTATAATTTATTGCTTGAATTTGTATGATCTAGGTATACCTGATCGTAATTAACCGTTCAAAATTATATGTAAATCTTATATTACCGTGAAGGCCGGTGAAGGATATGGCTAATACAATTGCTTATCTACAATCAAAATACTCTCACTTTGATTAGATTTTTACGGAGCGATAAGTATCGCGCATTTTTCTTTTTCTTTTACCTACCATAAAACAAAAGAACAACGTCAGTTAAAATAAAAAGTAATAATACATTCCGATCACTTCCGCGTCCGAATCTGGACGCTTAATAGATTTCCAACATAAAATGTTGCCATATTTAAGGCGACAATGAGTTTTTTCGTTGGCAATTAAAGTGCGGTACGCTGATGTCATCATTAATAGTGATTACAGGGACAGTTTGCGACGCGACACCAAACAGGACGGGAGAGTGTCGAAACACATCCATTAACGATAATTAAGTTTAGCTTTTTACAGTGAACGTTCAAAATGTCCGCTCACATACCATTAGTAGACAGGATAGTGTGCAATTAGCTTCAGATAGATAGATAACTTCGTTGCTAATACGGAGACATGCAGAATCATATATATTACATATCCTTCAAAATTAGTAATTTAAGAACGCAAGTAGGTACTTGAGAGTGTTAAATAGAAATAGCGGAGCTGATAGTTAATGTATTACAGCACCCTGGTTTAAAGTAAAACCAACAAAAAACTTGCTCTTGAAGCACTCTATCCATTGGTGAAAATCATATGGAAGTCCGCTCGGTAGTTTTTGAGTTAATCCCGTTCAGATAGACAGATGCGGCGGGAGACTTCGTTTCATGATATGACATGTATAGATAAAATATTCAACCTTCAACAGTTCTGTGGGAACTAAAGACATTTATTTTAAAACATATTCTATACAATAAAAGCCAATAACCTCGGGAGAACACATTTGGTAAAGCTTCTCCCTAATTTGACATATTGTGTCGTTATGCTCAATATTTCACTCGACACTGAGTCATCGCGACTGATTTGACAACTCATTTATTGCCATTGGTGCAGCTGGTGGAACAGAAAAAAATAAGTAATTCTAAATTCTTCTGGCGCGTTATCATAAATCTTCTCATATTTTAATGCTGGTATGTAATCAAAGTGGTTTTAATAAATAATCATTAATTATATATACAATCGTTGGGGACTAAAATAAAAATAAACCGTAATAAAATCCGTTTAAAAAGTAGTTTTTATTCCAAATTAACATTATTTTCATGTAGTGTAACCGGAAAAAAATAATTTAATATGAATTCATATCACAGTTTGACTACCTAGTTAATTATGAATTTATGTACCTAGGTTACTGAAATTTTACCATTATACTTATGGATTATATATCAAATATTACTAAACATTGTCGTAAACCATCAATATTTACCTTTACAATTATGTTGTAGAAATCAGTTTAGTAGTTACCTAACTATTGACTCGCAGGATGGTTAATTGGGTATCAATAAATTATCAATGATAAACTTTCTTACCTACTTGCATTTGTTTAAATCCTTATCGCAAATGATAACCACAATAAAATATTCACTTATTCCTCACTGGGCATGAGATGAGTAGATATAATTAAAAGAAAAAAAATGCTTCTTAATTCCCAAGACCTAACTGTAACCACACTGAGAACATAAAAGCCACGATACATGTAATCTAATTAATTAAACATAATACGTACTTATACTCAATTACTCATCTGGTAAGAATTTCTATGAACAATAAGCTTTTATCTCGAACACTCAGTTGATACCAGGTGCCTAGTAATACCAAGTTCGTGCTAATAGCCTAATAGGACCAACCTTTTAATCTCACGAACGTTTCCACACTTTTCCACAATAGTGTTGGCTGTGAATGTGATGATAAATGAAACCTAATCTCAGAAATCGCAGAATAGGTACTGAATAGTGTTTTTTTTAATCCAACAACAAAACAGACAATTAAGAAATGTGTTAATAAATTCAGGTTTCATGTGCTGAGAAAAGAAGAAACAACTGGTTACGCATTGTTGAGCGGATTGTGATATTAGAATTTTAGATGGTTCGAATTAAGATTGCATTTTTGCAATTCTTAAATGAAGAAGAGTATAAAAAACATCGTTTCTGTATCGTGCAGATGAATGTCAAATTTAATTCAATAAATAATGAAAACTCTAATCAGTCTGCATGTGACCACGGCCAGTGCAACCCGGTTGAAATATCACCTTTTCCTCATTTTATTATATTTATTCAACGCGACACTTTTAAAGTTAATCATTAAATTTTTATTAAAATATTTTATATATCCGGGAATTAAATCCCCGTTGTCCCCCGATATTCGATAGTTCCTTTCATGTGATCTTATCCTGGAAGATTTAGGGAAATTATTAAGTAACCATACTTTTGCTCACATACGCTATGAAAGTAATAGCATAAGCAAGGCTAGATTTACATATTATAAAATGCCATCGACTGGTCTTTTATGGTAAAAGAAAGGTATAGAAACTCTTTACTAGTCTAACACGTCCAACATGAATGTGCAGACGTTGATTAAGCTATCCAGCTGGTTTTAAAAGCAATTTGTATTTCCGCTTTTATGCATAGATCATTGTATGTTATAAATGTCAATAAATTATTTATCGCATCAAATAAATACGTAAATAAAATTTTGCGGTTACGTAATTTTTTTAATTAAAAATATACCTACTATATAATTATATTGCTCCTTTTTTTACTTTCTTTTTTAAGTTTACTTGTTATAATGCATTAATATGCGACCCTCTTTGCTAGTTAGTTTTTTAACCGACTTCAAAACGAGGAGGTATTCAATTCGACTGTATGTTCTTTTATAACACATGCATATAGATACGATTATTCGCATCTTTAAGCTTGTATTACGATTCTTTCGGTAGTGCAATGGGTGGGATTCGAACCGGCAACCACAATTTGTAATAGGAACAAGTTTACATAAGCATAAACAAAAGGTTTCCCTACATTTCAGTTGAAAACTTCTACAGGGTTAATATAATAAAAACTCGGCAGCGTATTAGCATAATCGTACCTGGTACGGATGCTAGTAGATTTTTCCCTCGAAGTAATTAGCGCTAAGAGAGAATATTATGTTCTAACCACTTTAACCTGCTCGCTGCAGCAATGTACAAGTCACGTGTATCTGCAATATGTACCGTGTAAGTGAGATTAATAGCCCCTTGTAGCTAAACCCTATTATAAACACTACCGCCTGTCAGTAGCTTCACACGTTAGAATTTATCCAGGAACGCTTCATGAAGCGTCGAGAACCATTATGAAAGATGCAATAGAATGTCGTTACATCAGTATACTGGTTAAAGGATGTTAAGTATTTTATAAAGAGGATAAATCACAGTTTAAGTAGGTACAGTCATAGTGTGACGTGCACCGTCAAGGAAAACGGACAGTTGACACAGATTTCTCTAAAAAAATATTGTTATTGCCAAAGTACTTTTAAACTGTTTATTTCTTATTACCCTGTAAATTGTAGGCACTACTTTGTAAAAAGTGTTATTTAAGTTTTGACTAAATATATTTCGTACCCGTAACTTATATTATTCTATCCGTGACCGAACATATAATTTATTTGTATTTCTATGAACAAGACCCTAAAAGTAACAAGATTTAAATAATTTCGTTACTTATGGAAATCGCTAATATAACACAAATGACAATCAGAAGCTACGTATTTGTTTACCTTAACAGCCTTAACCACCCAATAGGTACATACAAAAAATCGGTGAAACTTTTCCACGTTCTGCTTTAGTTATAAGTAAATCTTAATTTATAATACGCGTAGACACTGATCTCATTTCGAATGATTCAGCATTCCGTTTATAGAGGCTGAATAACGTCCCATCATAAATGGTATGCCTGATATATTTATGTTATGAACTAAAATATGTAGGTAGAACTTAAATGTAATATATTTTACATTTGCAACATACGTGATAAAATATTTTATGTGTTATTTTGGACTCGCATTCCTCCGTTAGTCTGGAGTGCCAAATTTCTGCAAATTAGATTTACAAAAATAGGATGACCAGACACGACTTTCATATGTATTTTGGTCATATATTATTATAGTTATACTTTTAAGTATAACTATAATAATATGGCCTACATCAGCGTCAATTTACAACAAAAAATCAATACCGTTAAATATGTTTTTATGGTTTTTAGGATCTTATAGGTTTAGTGTAACCAATAGCTATTGTCTAAACACAGATACAATAGCTATTTTATATTATTACTAGCCTTTGCTCGTTAGGTATATATATTATCACGTTATTGCGGCAAAAATTAGCCTACTGCCTTTTTCAATAAATGGGGGGTATCGAAAACTGAAATAATTTTTCAAATCTGACCAGTAGCTATTTTCTTAAATTAACGCGATCAATCAAACAAACAAACTCTTCAGCTTTATAATATTAGTATAGATAGATGATTACAATTAAAAAATATTCCAGTAATAATATATATATTTTTACAAGCTATTCCTATAAATAACTAACAGTGCCACAATAATACTCATACTTTGGACAGGTAATACTATTGTGAGCTATAATAAGCGAGGCTCATTGGCGCCCCGCGGCGTCTCCCGTTGGCAGACCATCGCTTGGCATCTGCAACTGTGCTACAAGGACCAGGTGTATTACAATACTCTTTACTAGTAAATAAGCGTAGTGCCAATTCGAGGAAGCCGAAGTCTGATTTAATTTGACTGCACTTCTAGCTACAATGTATTTAGCATTGTACCTAGAAGAAACGTTACGAGAACAAGGTTAAATTACGAAATTCAGGCGTACTCTAGATTGTAAAATGACAATCACTACGAATTAAAATTGAGCTGTATTATAAACACGCTTAGACTTATATTTAGTTTCCACAATTTCTATTGAAAGAAGTAATTCAATTTTGTTCATCCATCAACATCCGTTTCCGCAGCTGTCATACATTTCATCCGCATTGATGGTATCAGATCCAATATGGATCAACCCTGAAAACTGTATTGTTTATAATACAGACAGGGAAATAAGTTAGTCTCCATTCACAAGCACCGGGCCGTGGCAGAGAAATCGCGTCAATACCGGAACATGATAGCTAGCACAGAGCCGCCGATACTTTATTATTGAAGAGACCTGTCATACCGGCCCTACTGCTCAGGGTTTATCGGTATGCCTTTGAACCGACTAAGGACAGTTGCGGTCAAAATACAGCCAGCCTTATACTCTCGCTTCGATAACTCATTTAAGCTTGCTAGTGTTTCTACATCTTAAACATGGTTATTGGCCTGAAGAGGAAATTCGTGTATAAAAATTAACTAAACTGCTCTAAAAGTCTGTGAAAGCGGATCTTAAGATTCACATAGTCCACAGACTGCATACCGGACTAAGAAAAATTTATCGCTGCGATTTGTGTGTCAGGAGTTTCTCAGTTCAAAACAACATAAAATATATGAGAAATAATCACACAAATACTATGAATATGGCAAACTGAATGCAAACTTAACATCACAACCTGTCTTTCAACTATAAGTGAATTGTATTCCACTTGTTGCTTATTAACTTAACAAGTTTTATTCACGGCATGTTAATTTCCGTTAATGTATGAATCAATCATGTATGTCGTGCTGACCTAGCGGTTCAATGAACGGGTTTTAGTGCACAAGGTAGCAGGTTCGAATCCACTACAGGAAAGTACCAATGTAACTTTTTCAAAGCTATATGTCCTTTCTTAATGATTCTAAGACATTATTGACAATCGGTGCAGGAAAAAATCGTGAAGAAATCTGGATTCTAAAAAATAGAATCTAAAATCGCCAACCCACACTAAGCCAGCTTGGTGATCAGTCCTCGTTCCTTCTCAATATGATTTTATGGGAAAAGGCCTGTGCCCAACGGTGGGACATTTATAGTTATTTATAAATCAATCATGATTGGTGATTTTTTCCGTCCCTGACACTTTATTAACGTATGAAGCCATGACGTACACATTTGCACAGTAATATCAGTTTTCTTGTACTTAGTGCATGAACATTGCCTCGAGTTGAACAGTAAAAAGTTATCGAATTTATATGAAAAACTGAGCACTATGCTCATAAGCAGCATATTCAGAAACTGCAAAGACTAAAAAACACATAGACATAGCGAGACTTGCGGTGGTCTGTGAAAAAAAAACTGCGAATAGCAACAGTTTGTAAAAATCCCATATGAATGTACAGTTTTGCGGTCATCTTTATCAATAATTACTTCAACTACGGGAACAGATTAGAATCATAATTTACACCGAATAAAACAATTTTTTTTTTGCCAGTATGAAGACTGCATTGCGCTAAATTCAAATTAAAGTTGCCTTGTGGATTGCATGGTTCGCACAGTATCATTACCCAGTCGATGTTACACAACCCGGTGGGCCCCTTGGCAACATAGCCATATATTTTTTGCTGCTCGTATTACGGTTTTCGAACCCACCTCGAGTGGTTTACACCTTATAATAAGAGCTGTCAGACACTTAACACCGCAACGATCTTTTTTCCTTCATTTCTAAACGCCGGCGTCGAATTCCTCTGCACTATTTTTAGGTGCGCATAATATTTTTAAACATTCTTCTTTATTTTAGGAGTACAAGCTGGTATTTCTATTCAGCTAGTCTCATTTGAAAGACAACCATAAACTTATGATTAAAGGTTAACCTTATAATCCAGTTGACATAAATAACATAATTCATTATAAGCTGCATTACTAATTCTTTACGGTACTTTATTTTATTTTTAAAAGTACAACAAACAAGAGAAGGTAAGTAATTTTAATCTGAGTTTTAAACTATATAGTAATGAGATAGTAATCGTGTGCGTACTGTTAGTAATAAAGTCATTTCCATAGAATTGTATTCATGCTACAGCGGGCATTACTATGCATGACGTTGACAATACGATGCCTTAGTTTTTACGAAGCTGTCTACTTATTAGTCTTCTGCACGATCACTTTCCATACGTAAGTGCTTTCCTCGTAACCATTTAAATTCAAGTCTAATTAAAACTGTCACTTATTTTCACACAATAGTACCCACGTACGATTTTAAACATGAACGTATCGGTCTGCAAATTAATGAAGCCTTGCTCCACATTACAACACATTTTAAGGCTTTTGTAGAAGCTTGAACTAGGTCGCGAACTCTACGCGTGTTTATTTTAAAATATGTTGATTCTATTTTAACTTATTTCTCGTACTGCAGTCACGTAGAATTCGATATACATTCAATCCGAAGCGATAGAAGGAAGTCTGGCCATGAATATATCAGCTATGTACCCGCACGGACGTTGCAAAGAAGTCATCTGTCAAACGGCATTTGAATAGCTAATGGAAACGTTTTTTTATTCAGGCGACAACTTCAAAGGATCAGCTGAGGATGAACTAACGACTCGAATAAAGGACGAGTAAATCTCAGTTGGTGGTAGAAGCAATAAAACTGATAGGTTATTGCCATCTTCGTCTAGAATTCCGACTGCAAAACGTCCGTGTATCGAACCGGGCGAGCAGTAAAATTGCAAGGAAAAGTTGGCGCTGTGCCAGGCGTGCGTACAGAGCGACGGCCAGCGCGATTTATTGTTTGCAGAAAGGAAACTCTTATTTCTTATTCATGTCCACAACACTTCGATTGAAAGTGATATCGGTCCCGGGCCGCGTTCCATGTTCGTATGTTACTGTCAATATTTGCTAACATTGTGGTGTTTCAATCTGTAAAGATAACATTGATAGTATCTTGACAGAGTAGAAAGAAAAGTTGATGTTATATCTTCCGTTACAGTGAACGAGCGGAGAAATTATGTTTGTTTTATATACAACTTACGGGAGAATACCTTAGTTTGGAATGATTTATGTCCCGTCATATTATTATAACTAATTAGCTTATTGATATAATTAAATCGAACCCGGTTTAACCAAAAACTATGGATACTTACCGAATTCATTCCGATAAGGTAAACAAGAACCTCTAAAGGTGAGTTACGTAGAGTAGTCTTTTTAAATTGTTGTAAGCGGTAAGCGACGTTACAATATACGAAAGAAGAAAGATTTTGGAATCCATAATATTTACCTAAAAAAATAAAGCACATTCTGAACGCAAAGCACATAATGAGAATTGTAAGGATCGATGCACAAAATATTCTAAAACGTTCATTAAAATGGAGTTTTATACCCAAAAGAGTATAACTTCAACTTAATGCGTCATTACTTAGACATTTTAATGGGTGTAGGGAAGGGAATGAAATTAATATTGCTGGCTCGGGCACGCACAACGAGCCCGTCGCCCCCGCATCGCTGACGTGACTGGTCTGCCCATCTCATCAGTAAAGGGGCCTCCAATATTCTCGACAGCACGCTTAAAATTGAATAAATCGCTGTCAATACTTAAGTACAAATTTTCAGACGAATATTTTAGGAACACCATTATTCAAGTCTTGTTTAGGAGAAGGATTTGTTGCTTTAGCGTTATTCTTGAATACTAAAAACAATCATTAGCATTCTTCTACAGATAAGACTATTTACAGAAACATGACTCAATCACTTTCTGGGAAACTTTATTATTCGACAGCATTGATATTGGTTAGGTAAGTAAACTGCGCAGCTACTATACAAATTACATGTACCTACATACCTATAGATATGTATCAACGTCGCAGACAGCGAGGGTGAGAGGGGTCGCCGCACTGAGCTACCCTAACCCCGACGAATTCCTGGAAAATCGTCGGCGAAACAAACATTAGGAAAATTTATATCTTTCCTTTCCCAAGATAATTATGATTCACTGTAATAAATCAAAAACAAAACCTTGGCTGTTTGATGCCAAATATTTACTTAACGATAATTCCAAGCTGCATGGCTTAACAAGCCAACCTTGAACTGTCGCTGTTATTTTAAAAACAAGACCTAATCGCCACGCAACCTTTTTGTGCTGAAGAAATAAGGTAAGGTGGACAACTTCAAGTAATAGAAAAGATTAATGAACTTGAATGCTATTCTAGATAAATCACAAAAGACAGAGAAGGTCGAGCCTGTATTAAGTTCTATAAATAAGCAAGAGAAAAGCAACCCAATGGTGATTTCCTCGCACAATGTTATATAGCGTGTCCCCTTGTCCCTCAGGCTGTTAATCCTTCGCGCTCGTTACTAAGTTTTTCCGGTTAGACACGCACGGGGTGATTCATCGAGTGATTTTATGTTAGGCCGTTGGTTATATTCTCGCGCGAAAGATACCATATTTGTAAGATGTAAATATATTCCTTGTTACCTAATTTCTTGTAAAACTGTCTTATTATAAGCACGACCATGAATCTCTATAGATTCTGAAAATACAGGCTTATTATGAGTTTTGCTTGAATTTAATTGTCTGGTTAAAACAACACCTGCAATAACATTTTTATAAAGATCTACATCGAAAAGCATCTCTAAAGCGAAATTTCTTTTACAATGTAAATTAATTTCCATTTCAGACATGTGTGAGGTGTTCGCAATATTTTCATAGCGAATATGAGCCATCTCGTGACTTAAGCGATTAGAGGGGTGGGCTAGACACTTTGAAGTATGAACGTGTACCTGACAAGAGGTGTTGAAGAGAAGGGAGCTTGAGTTATGCTGAATTAACTAAGTAGACTTTGAAAGAGTGAATATCCCGGATGTACGAGTGACTCACATCCCTTACAAATGAAACAGATGACCTAACACAGACAGTTCAATATGAGTGTCTACAGTGTAAGTAACCACTTGTGTCTAAAACATGATTTTGGAGTAGACGCAAAGCTTGATAAATTACTGGCAGTGCTACCCCTGATTTAATCACGAAAAATGTACGCTCGATTATAAAATTACGTTCTAATTTCCACGTTGGTTTGACGAATAATTTGTTAAAAGCGTTTCACTCAGTGAAATCGGTATTTTTTATCTAAATGATGTTTGCGCGAGCAGCGAAGGTTTTTACACAACAAATAAAAATAAAACGGAAATAAAGATGTTAACTTTTCAGATGGGAATCTTGTTAAAGGTACATAAAAAGAAACGACCTAGTTGTCGCCTTGTCTTCGTGGAAGATAAATGGTAACTCAAGGCAGACATTTGGACGGAAAGCAACAACAATTTATATGAATTCTGAAACCTTTTGTGTAATATTTTACTTCTTGAAATCCTACTTATTTCGAATTTCTTGAGCCACCTAAATTTTCTTGTATGCTTAATAAGATTAGCACTGACTAGACATTTAAGGTTGTTCCAAATTAACGATTAGTTAGGCCATTTCAAAACCAAATGTTGTATTTCTTAAGTAGGGTACATGAGAAACCATTTTGTGGATTAATACTTAAGCATAATAATTATTATTATATGAGTGCATAAAATGAGAAATTTGAAGGCCTAACTAAATAATTTACGAAATTAAATTTCGTTGAGATTTGCATGTTACCAAATTATCGCTTGTATTGAATTTAACGACTCAATAAATTAAGCAAACACAGCAGATGCGATAATCGGCTCACTTTCCACCTGGTCCCAGAGCGCACCTTGTGTAAGATAAATGCATCTCTTACGAAACCTTTTTTGGTACTGGGCACATTTCATGTTAGCCTTATCTTGATCCCTGACATTTCATTTGGTCAAGAATGCATGTGATAATTTAATTACCTTCGTTATTTTTAACTAGGTTCTATGTTGTTGGAAATGCTTTACGAATTTCGATTAATGTTAGTTTTACGTCATTAGAACCGGCGTCAACCTAACTGCTAACAGTGTTGAATACTTTAGTCAAGTCATTTTAAATATTTTTTCACAAAATGTAAACATTATAATATTATATTGTTATTGACTGACTTAATGTGTCATCATATAAATTATGAGGCTTTGGTTAAGTTCAAAGGTCTTCCATTGTCGTGAAGTATTTAGCATAATCCTGTCAAAAATTCAATGCAACGCTTTATTGTGAACGTGAACTTTTCGAATGAACTTCACCTTTAAAAGGCGGATAAGTTCATAGTTCTATAGACTTAAGTAAAGCGAATGGTGCGTCATGATCGGATTTACTTGACGGCTTTGTTTGAAAAAATACCGTAAGTAATAAAGATCTTCTTCGTTGCACTTGTTTACTTTACCTTATTCGTACAATTGAGTTCAATCGACTATAAGTTACAGTGTTTCCGACACGTTGACATGTCAGGAAGTCTTAGTGTACTCGACTGTGTACCAAGGTGAAAAATATTAAAAATATACTATTGACTTTGAAATGAAAATGAACCGTTATGGCATAATTACTTGTAGTGTTACAAATAGTAATTATTGCCTTTAAAATAATTAGCATGAGTGCTAACACTGACTGTCTGAAGTGATAATTCTGGCCAAACGCAGCATCGTTTTAACCAAGGCACGTCTAGCTAACGTCTGCAAATGTAACTCAGAATAGAATATGTTCATGTTATATAAGTACATGTTATAGGCAGATATAATGAGGAAACTGAAATTACTATTAAAATCACTAGACCGAGACCAGTTGCCACTTTGCAAAGGACACAGTGTGTACGGGAAACTAGATAATATGAAACATTGCCTAGATTTATTATGCGTAAAATTATATTAACTATCTTGCTTATAAATATCATGTTCATGAGCATTAAAGAGCTTAACTACATCAAGGTGATGTAGTTAAGCTATTATCTTCTGCATCTTCATTTCCTGTTCCCAGTACTTAATAGTCTACCAGCTATGGTAGTATTATTAATTTGTACATAGACTTTTATGACTAAGTACTTAGGTTATTGAAATGATCATTATATGGTTATAAAGCTTGCATCTTTACTTGAATTCGCATGTTTATTAGTGAGATGTAACTCAATGCTTAAAGTAAATGATAAATTTAAAAATATAGCTATAGGTTTGCACGTAAAAATTATAAACAGGAAATTCTGATAAAGTTAGATTGTTAATTTTTGAACTGAACATTTTCCTGATTGTGCAATAGGTACCTCATTACTGTTCAATACATATATTTATTAACGCTTACATCAGATATAACAGACCAAAAGTTAAAAGCACGTAGTTAATAAATCTATTATGATGTAACACAATAATGTTAGTGAAGATAGACGAAGTGATCACTTTCCCCGCTGAAGTGCATACTAGTACACATCGCTATTCTGGTGTATCGCACGCAACTACATATAAGAATCCGCTGCTATTCAGATGATTGTTTTTCGTTTGATGCGAAAATGCGTTAAGTATACGCAATATCAAGCCTGTACGAGTCATTAGTGAGGCTAAACGAGTTCAATATCCAGATTCTTTTGTTAAAGAACTCGCCCACGCTGGTACATAATACAGGCAACATACGCAAACTGTCTGAAACGCTGTCCAATATAAATATCGTAGACCCATTTATGGTGAAATTGCTTTTTCATCGTATTGCAGTATAGTGTGTTGTGCTATTTTAGGATAATTTGCAAAAAGCCACGAATGAAGGACAAGGCAAGTTACAAAGGTTTAGTTAATTGAAAATACATTCTTTGGACTTATAAAAATGAAGAAAGTTATCCATGCAAAAAATACATAAGCGGATAAAAACACAGATGTCTTGTAAATTTATAAATATAAATGTGATGTTCACGTTGGGGATTCACCTGAGTCAATAGTTATTTGTGTCGCAGTCGACAGTAAGGGTAGATTGTGGAATCGATTGACTAAGGAAGCCTCTCCCCTACGAGGGTGTCAAGGGTAGCTTTGTAGACAGCTTCGAGAAGGCCTAGCGACGTTTTTAATCTCAAATGTTTTGAAGAATGTCTTATCGTTAATCAAATAGTTGTCATTGCCAAACTTGAGAAACTACATTTTCTTTGTCATCTCTCAGGCCGCGTCTTATGGACAAGGTTAATGAAATTTACTTTAGAAAATCTTGAGAAGATATGATTTTGTTTAGATTTGTTTTATAATGTAAGATGTGGGACAAGTTCAGAATATTTTCTATGTAATAATCTTTCTTTTCTAAAGGAAATATTGATTCATGTGTTGTGATGCGACATGTATTGTCCATTCTTAACTATTTACCAATATACGAGCTACATGTATGAATATACTATTGTGAAAGAATCAGAATCAATTTAGTAAGAAAGTAGGAAGCGTTGCCTCGCGTGCTCATTTATTTTTTTATTTACCTAAGTAGCCTGATAATATTACCAATTAAGTTTACGAAACAGAATTATTATTTTTACATGTTAACCATAACAATATAACGCCATAATCAAACAGAATCGTGGTACCTTTTAAAAGAACAATGGAGGGATTGTGAACAAAGTATAAAAAACCTCTGCTTTAGTGTGTGCTGTGTACTTTATTAACAATATTGTTCACGTAATGTCATCATTTCCGATGTTTTAATGTGATCTGGGATATGAATGAATCTACATGAATGATATATTATGCAGATCATCCGCATAATTAGGCTATGTTGTCGTGCTAATATGTGTGACTAATACTTTTCTTATTGGATTCGCACTATGTCGAACTAAGAATGTTCATGCCAAACCCTAATGCATAAGATCTTATAGTGCACAATCGCCCTTACTTTGCTAGAGGCGATATATCGGAACGTAGGGAGCGAGCTGAATCATTGTTATATTTTAATGGAAAACAGTGTTCAGCCAAGTGGGTATTATTTTTTTTTCCTACTGGTCATAACATTTTATTTGTATTATAGTCGGCTTTATTGATCGCTTATTTACATTTACGTGACGACATTATTCCAATCAGAAAACAGAGGGTTCAATATAATTATTATCTTTTATTTTTATCCCGATCAGATACTACCGATACTGGAAGAAGAATCGGACGTCGATTCAACGCGTGCAAATGCAATGTATAATCAGAAGATTTTAGTTTGCGATATTTTGGCCAATAAACGTGCTACTCCTAAGCGGCTAATTTTGAGCAAATCTTTCGAGCAATTGTTTCGAACTAAAATTGTTTGGACTTTGCTCGCATTAGCAGTCACGAATGTCTTAAAACAATAATGCATACAGAAGTCGTTGCATATGGAATCTCACATGTTTCACATTAGGTTCGTCTCCCACAGCCGCCATATGGAAGATGTTTTATTGTACGTATTTGTGTACGTGATGAAACCGCGCCCGACCTCGGCCAGCTCAATTGCGCCGACGAGAGGACAGGACAAGTCATCGTAATTTAAATCATTAGAACGCCCAAGCTTGAATTCATTCGGCGATAATACATCGCGTGTAATAACTGGCCTAATCACAACAGCCGGTATCGTCGGCCTCCAACGTATGTTTCCTACAGCAAATATTTCTAATTGGTACCTGAGGTCAGAACACAAACCAGTGAAGAAACTCTTGTTGTTCTAATAGAGTCATAAACAATTTTATAACAATACCTCAAACTCCCATAACAATTAAAAATCGAATTCAATATCAAATTGATTATCCACCTTATTGTTCTTCTGATTTGACATTGGAGTCTGGCCGAAAATTTCAGATGCAACCCTGACTTGGAATTGAGCCCAATAAAGGCAATACGATTGCCTAATACATGGGACCAATACTATTATCGGCGGACTACGTATACGCAGGCTCAGGTTTCCTGCATTTGTTCAAATTCTTTTCTTTAGCTTTATTAGAATGTATTTTATGAGATTTTTTATTTATGATGTTGTCAGTTGGTCATGTACGATAAGGTGCTGCAAGATCGCAATAGTGATAGCCTATCGCTACGACTCGTGTGGGACTGTGGAATGATAAGTCATACTTTCTACAACTCTCATATTTCTTTATGATATATATTTTTCAAGCGACCTTTGTCTGAGTAATGTTAGTTATGAATACTTTTGTTTGAATGCCCTTTTGTTTGTTAAGCTTTTAAGTGCATGTCTCATCCTTGGCGTACTTTTTGGCATGCCGGTAATTTTAAGTTTCAACGTATCCCAAGCACTTATTACAAAGTTAAATCCACGTATGTTTACGCAAGAATATGTAAAGATTTCAAGTATACCTAATTATACTTTTTAAGGTGATCAAAACAAAAGTACCTAAGTGATTGGTTGGTGTGCCATGCCTGTAAAAAACTGTGGACATCAATGCTATTTCATGTTTTTGTCTAAAGACGTCCTTAATTCTTATGAAGTTAAAATCAAGTTTCTAATTCTATCTATCCTAGAAGTGTCGCAGAAGTCTTGGAATACAATTAACTGAAGTACCATTGGGTGCCCATCGTAACCTAATGATAAAACTCTTAAAAGCCTCTTTTAGGGCTAATGTATGTATATGTTTGTAGGAACTAACCTGGCAGTTGCTTTTAAACTATGCACACAAGAAATTCTTGTGTCCGTTCGAAATACCATCTCAAACTAACAACAAATTGTGAATTCTCAAGCTAATTCGCTATAGTTGACAATCATGTAGTTAGAACAATTCAATGAAAGTTGCAAATCTTTACTTAAGAACAGAACTGGTGAAATTTGACTTTCTCAGTTAATAACAATAGCGTGTTAAAACATTTTCATCACAATTATTAGCCGTGCCAAATGTGACTAGACTTGGACGGACGTTGTGAACATCATTGTCTTGAAACATGTACCCGCATGCATTACTGCACTAATGTTAATTTAATTCACAATAAACCTACTCGGTAATACAGGATAATCAGAATTTTATTCAAGCAGGTAGGTATCAGTAAGTTTTAAATAATGTGGGTAGATTAGGATACTCGCTGATCCACATCATTTACTAGTAGGTACTTCTATAGTTAAATTATCAATTAGTTTAACCGAGAATTAATATTATTCAGTGCAGTGTTAGTTGGTTATGTTATGGTTAGCACGTCAATAACAATATTTACCATTCGGGCGAAAATCTGCGTGTGTCTTGATCCGCATTTTCGTTTCTCAATGTATCCTTTATGTAGTGTTCGAGATATGTACACTATGGTAATTTAGGCACCTTCATCACTATACACTTCGACACATCGAGGGTAAAAACACCTCATATTTCGCGTCTACGATCGATTTTTTTATTGTAAGTCAGAAAGGATACAAGTTACTTAGAAAAATTTATTAACAACCACTTTCCACATTGTTTTTGCACGTGACAAACACAAGTAAAGACACTGCAACGTGAAATAAAAACAAGATTACAATACTATAATATTACTACAATGTGCGTCGTATCGCTTGATTTGACAGCTGCGAGCGCGCTATCCCGAATTCCCGGTCGGAATATTGGATCGCGTGAATGAGCTCGGTCGCGGGAGTGAGACAGCGATCGTAGTGAACATAGCCACAAGATACCGGGTGCGAGTCGGGAACGGGACGGGATACAAATAGATCAGGATTAATTGGAGTATACTACAACTGACACTTCTTAACACTTGACTCGAACATCAAAATGCAAACAAGGATCTTATCGCAAGATATAAAGAATTTATGTGAAATCTCGAATATGCAATATTCAATGCTTGCAATGGAGTTATTATAACTGTGGCTGATTACGCTCCATTAATTTTTGACAAGATAGTTATGAAATCAATCGATAATCGTTCAGAAGGATCAGATCAAGCAATACGATGCACAACTTAATGTAATAATCATTATATAGTATGTAAGAATAAAAATAAAACTGACGTTGTTAATCGGATCACGACTACAGCACCGCCGTGTAAAGCGTCAAACGCGCAGGCGCAGCGCCCGTAACTGACGTACGCATGCGCGCCAACTTCAGCTCTAACAATACGTCACGAGCAGCCTCTCAATAGTAGTAGGGTGCATAACAAATACAATTAAGGGTCAGTCTAACTTTGTTATTGTACTCTGTATAAATAATTTTGAAGCAGATGTTACTTGGATAATAACAACACCAATTGATTTTAGACTAATGAATAACATGCAAAGAAATATGAATTACTTGCATCAGAACTTAATTATTATGTTTTAACTGACATACCTAAACTAAGAAAAAGATTTAATATCCTAGTTTGTTAACTTAGTCTTGTAAACAACCAATAAAAAAAGTTACAACGAAAATAAGTGAGCATCGAGTAACTTAATAACTAACTTTAATTAGTCGACTAATTAAATTAAATAATAATGTTTACCTTTTTGTTTATTGAGAATATTTTATGTTTTGCAAAAGCCGTAACTTTAATGATTTTGTAATTAACAAAATTTGTACGCCTGTTACCGTGTCAAATGTTTGTAAGTAACTGAGACGCTTCATGAAATATTAAAAATAAAGAAAGATAAGAATGTTATTATGAGCCGTGAAAATTTCTACAAATAAGCCATAAGGTTATGTACATAGACTAGGTACTGTTTGAAGTAGATACAGTAACAGTGGAACGGCTAAAAATGTAACGGTATGTTTGCCAAATCAGTCATAACACAAAACTAAGTGAATGACCCCACAAATCGAGAGACTAATGCGGATTGCGGTTCCTCATTCCCATACTCCGTCTACAAGACTACCACATTCATTCTACAGTTAATTGTAAGTAAAGCTGCATTGGACACTCATTCCACAATTTATAATATCCAGAGATGTACAAAATAGTTTTAAAAAAGCATTTAAATACAAAATGCAAAATATTTTCTGATTTTCTATTTCAAATGCAAAATACCAAATAGTTTTACGTTTTGTATTTCAAATCCTAAATGCAAAATAGGTATTTGCAAAATACTTTTTCAAAATAAAATACTTTTTGACCAAATTGAATGAACAGGCTCGGGTAATTTGAAGTACCTAGCTGTCAAATGTCACTTTAACGTTTGCGCTGACAGTGCCCATGCTCGTTACCGTGAGCACTCTGCTGAGCGCATGGAATAACGTTTGTTGATGATGCGAACAGCCGAACGCACCCTCGGCGGCATTATAAGCGTCATCCGTTCATTTCATTTTGTTTGACTGGTAATATTGGCTAAACTTAGTCCCAAAGTATTTTGCATTTTGAAATGAATATTAAAAATACAAAATACATCTCAAAAGGTATTTCAAATAAAATACAAAATGTATTTTACTAATAGGCATTTAAATGCCAAATACAAAATAGGTATTTTGCATTTGTATTTGTATTTTAAATGGAAGTATTTCAAATAAATCGCATCTCTGATAATATCGTAAATGAATCTACAAAAGACCTGGATTTAGACCATATGGCTATAGCATCAAACAGGAAATTAACTAATTTATTTAGCGAGGATAGCCGTTTGGAAATAAAGTCACGTAGTGTGCATGTTTCAATATTACAATATTGAAGAATCACTAAAAAAATACTGATGGCGACACTCTAAACAGAAAGTACTTCCGTGAAATCAGTGAATGCTAATCAAAATGCAAATTAGGTATATCAGCTTATAAATCGAATAGGCACTGACAGTTTAGACAACTAACGAATTCTCCGCCCACTCTTTCTATCATGCATTAGTCAGTTTATTACGCCTGCGTCCTTTTTTGATACAGACAAAGACATGTAGGTAAGCCGGACATGGCGAATCTATTGCGAAAGAGATTTGCACGATGTGAAAAGCATAAATAATGTAACTGATATGGACTGACGTTTGAAAGGCAACGTAAAATTGAATTAAGACCAACATACAACGTGATCTAGCGCATGTCTTATAGAATTTTATTCGTAGATAAAAATTCTACACATTTATATCATACGATGAGTGCTAGCGCCACCTAGTAGCGATGACGGTACAGTTTATTTCATCACCAATTCATATTCTTAAAACAGACTATCAGTAGCTGCTCAAACGCGAACTCAATAATACTGTTTAGTTTCCACGCGATTACACAGATGTCGTTGAAGGAGGATTTCCAATTTGTTTTGAAACTTGATACTGTCGTACCACTTGGCATCCCACATGTGGTTACATCATACACAAACTAATGACCTTGGCTGCTAAGAAATTTAAATAGTTCTAATGAACGGGATAACGAGTTGTTTAGAACAAACAATAAGTAAATCACAACATAGAAGTTACATGAATAGAATATTGATACACAATTTAATGACACCAAGCAGCCCTCAATATAGGTTGTTTAGATAATACTTCTATAATACAGACATTACTGGGACATCATTTAAAGTAACTTCTGATACCTAGCCGCATTAAAATAAGAAATAAAAAAACTAAAGGGGGTTCTTTGCTTGCCAAATGTGCAATTGTTACCTTTCCGTCTCCTTTTTCGCGGCCGCTTTTTGCGCTTTCGATGTTTTTCCTTTTTCGGTTCCAATTGTTCTAATTCAATTTTACCGTAAGCACTCCTAGCCATTTCAAGTATTTTTCCAATCAAACACAACACCAAGGCGATCATTTTACACAGTTACTAAACACTTTTCACTGTTATCTTTATCTATTCGTCTATAACATAATCTAAGAGGCACTTGTTTTTTCTTTCTTTTGTTTATCTTCAGTTCATGAACGAGTTGCTTATTACTTTGCCGTACCGCACTATTAATCCCAAAAACAATTTTAAATTTGTTTTTGATCACGGCGTTAGCTAAATAACACATCACCTTTGCTTCTTTTCAGCACTTCACTGATGTTGATTTCTTGAGAGCTCTCCAGGTTTATCGTAAATGTAGGAGTAGAAATGTTTTTATCTAGAGGTTATCGGTGTTTTACGATGAAAAGACAAACATATGAGTGGCTGGACGCATCTCGCGACACTCGGGGAGCCTTGGCGTGATTTCTATATAAGGCTAAAAATAAACTCCACACACGTTCTATCATTTTTAATCTGATGTTGCTGAGTGCACTCTATCGTTGCACCAATTATTACAAGAAGTTTATATCTTGATTTATTTTATGGAGATTTTTATCTTCAATGTTCATTCCTTGAAAAGAGGTCTGTGCCCAGCAGTCGGAAGTTTATAGGCCGGTTTTATTATTTTATTTATCTTCACTTATAATATGGAAAAAGATAGGTAAGATTATTCTTATCTTGTTCACTCAAAGGGTTATTGTTGTCACTACACCTCGCCACTCATCACTGAAAGTCACTGAGCTAAATGTTTTCTATTCAGGTGTGTTACGTGTATTCAATTACAAAAACAAAGAAAAGATTGCATCAGCAATTCAGCATTTATTTAAAACATGGTCTTAATGCAATAATAACATCTTATGTCCTGTGAATCTTCTTTACTATTGTCCAGTCAGTAGGTGTAAGGAAGTCCGCTAAAAATAGCAAATAAATAGGCAGGGTCCTAGTAATAGGTCAGAGAATAGCTGAGAATTGCTGCGTCATCATCATTTCATCGATAAAAAATGATTTTCAAAAGCACATGATTCAAAAAGTGGTCTCTCAAAAACTTTCAATGAAACGCATTAGTTACGCTTATTTTATGTCACCATATTTCTTACTGGTATTTAGACTAGGAGGCATTACGCAGTACTCGTTCAAAGTAAATAAGAAAAAAAAAATTATTTTAACTACCAAGTTAAGTTTCAGGTTCACTTTCTGACGTAAAATGTCTCTAGTTACGCGGTTTCAAAATGTCGTCGTATATATTCAACGAGGTAATAAAATATTTCCCAAGAATAACGTCAAAGTCATATCAGTCATACAAAGTGACAGGTCATTATTGTAACATTACTTGACAATCAAAAATTTTTTTGAATTGTCGTCGTATTAACAAGTTTTAACCTAGCAAACTCTTGTGAACTATTCATTGCTACTTGACTGTATCAGGCTTAGTAAGTACTCTCACAATATTGAAATGAATTAAAAACAACTAGTTATCATGTCATTGTAAGATATAAATAAAACAGAATTCGGCAACATTTGTTTTAGATTTTAACTAGGTAGAGTCGATGAAATTTAGAAGAAAATGCTACGCATCGGTAATTTTTGATATTATTTTATGGCCAGTAAGAAAATCAAGTTTGTATTACCTAGTACATTTTGCTGTATAAAAAACAAATCGAAACTGCTGGGAACCCTTGTCGGCTTTTTTTTCGATTTCTAAACACTTGTAATAGGTACATATCCAAGTACCTATAAAGATGTTTAGATTCGAAATACAGAGAGTAGCGTCTAGTTAAACGTCCTGTTGTTAAAATTAATGTTGCAAATTAATGTTGAGAGAGCAAATAATTTTGTTTAAATCACCGTTACTTAATTACTCTAAACATCGAACTTCTTTAGAAAACAGAGTTGTAGAGCTTATAGAAGGAATGCGGAATGTTTTTTTTACTAAGCATAATAATACATTAAAACAACAAAAAACATTATATACAATAAGCACCATGTATTTGACACACGCAAATATACTCTTTTGTATATTGTTAAAGTCTGTGGTCAAATTTAGATTCAATTAAAAGATTGATAAGTATTGTTTGTTATTGTTTATGTTGTAATTCTAATTAGTTGATTTATTAATTTGTGAAGCAAAAACTTTGAACCCCATTTTCAAACTTGAAATTAAAACGAATATGTTCGATTTACGACCACCATTGGTCCTATACTTTAAATTATTACCTACCTGTAAAGCAAATAATAGTCAATATAATTTATTTTATAACCTATTCAATATTTCCTTACTTCGTAGGCACTAATTACCTAGTAAATATTATTCGAGTCTTACTAACAAGGGCTTGGAAGCTTACCAGCTACTTACTAACATTTCGAAAAAAAACTCTAATTGGGCGGACTATAAAAAATATTAGGTTATTTTTTTCCGTATTTCCATTGGCCTGTATTCCCAGAGCGCTTAATTAAGTACGCCACTCTCGCATTTTGCCCCTAGGTAGATGAGAGACTCATTTCAACTAAAGGTTAAACAATAAAGTGTTTTTTTTATTCTAAATTTTCATCTTTAAAACAGATTTTTAGTCTGAAATTGATCGTAAAGCTATCATTCCTTCACAATGAAAGACGTTTTTTTGTATAAAGAGCAATTCTTTCGTGATCTATTATTGTGTGCCAGTTCTAGCACTGGTTGGCAACTAGTTTTAATTTAAGATACTACGTAAACTAATTACATTCATATGTTGCATAGCGTGTTACTTTAGCGTTCGTACCGAATATTATTGTTTAAGACCAAACGAATTTCAATTGTTTCTTTTTTTTTCAATTAAAAACTTCAGCCTGAAAAAGCAGATAATTTATAATTATTATGTACAAATCGAATTTTGCTGCAAAATTGTGATAGGTTTTTACAATGATAGGTTAAAATATGTTGATCTGTTGGGTTAGGTTTTAAGAAGTTTTAATTAACATATTATATGATGTATATCAATACATGGTGGTTAAGAAGGCCGTTTAAAAATACCATAAAACATAAGTACGTAAACCGCGTTTTTCTGTTCACGTATTCAGTACAGCATCACGGAAACGACATCGTGACATCCGTACTTTATTCCTACGCTTAAGTAATTTTAAGATAAATTAAATAACGAATAAATAACAAAAAAAAACCGTCTGTCGTGTACCGAAATGTAATGCAAGGATTGCGTGACTGTGAAGCAATTGCGGAACGAAAACTGCATTTAAAGCTGAAATTATTACACGATAATTTTTTGTAGCTATAGATAGTGTCTAAGTTCAGATGTACATAGTCCAAAATAAAATGTATGATCAAAAAGTGTTATTCTTCAAAGTTAGAATATTTATATTGATCGAAATAACTCGGAATAACGTTGTTATTACTTGTAATATATTTTACTTTTTTTCATCAGCTTCCTTTGCTCAGAATTTTTACAACTAAGTTTAAGAAAAATATAATGTTATTAAATTGATCACCTTTAATAAATAATGTGGTGCGAATATATGATATTATAAGACTTACCCAGCATCCTATTAACGTCTCCTTTTTCAGTCATAGTCGTCATCGACGTCTTTCATGGCTCCAAATCTGTAAGTAAAAAATAAATCTTACTTAAATTTATTTACGACTACAAAATGCTCCGAAATGGCAGCATTAACTATGACATATCTTTTTAAAAGTGCACTACGTTGAAGGCGTGGAAAATGATATATTAAGAGTTTGAATTCAGCACAATCTTTACCTTCGGTATCGAACTGCTTTCACCCCCTATAGCACAGCGTTTTAGCACAACAATTAACTACCACTAACACTAAACAAAACCATATAAACGCACTATTTAATTATATACTGCACTAGCCTTATATAAACTATGTTATAATAAGCACATCGTTCACTTAAAACTTATTATTTTAGGAAAACTGTAGGAAATGTTGTAAAGATTTTTCCGATTGCGATGGAGGCATGTCGACGAGGGTTGGAAGGCGAATCTCACGGAAATGCACGAACGTCTCCGATGGTGCCCGAATGCAAATATTACACAGAGATGAATCTGAGCTGTACTGACCCCCTTAAAAATAACTAGTTTAAAAGAAAATCGAAGGAAAACTAAATGTCACATTACCACTAATATATAATACTAACTCAGTATTAGTAATTTATGTATAAACACCCTAAAAAAGACTCGTTATGAAATTATTTAGCACTAGGGTAGCTCAGTTCGTGCCTGCATAGAACGGCAACTACCGCCCTGCAGAGAGGTCGACGGCGCCTCGCCATATTCCTTACGCATGCGCAAAAACCACCCCAAGGGGTAATCACTAAAACGATGTTACGTACACATTGTGTTGCCACTCAAAAAACATAATTTACCAAATAAATCTGAACTTAATGAAAATATACAAATTAAGAAAAACATTAAGTATGTTATTTTTTTAATAATACCTATAATTTTTTTTAAAGGCTGGTATTGCAAGCGCCTATGACGTATGCTCATGGCGCATTGACAGTAGGGACTCACAGGGCATCAGATCAATAAGATGACGTCACACCATTGAGAAACAGACTATAATATTTAAGTGCTGTTTAGTAGGCACTTCACTCGGAGAAACAGAAATAGGCTTGCAATAGCTAAAAATAAGTGTATAATGTGTTACTTCTTTACTACTAGTTCGCACTGAAATAATCTTCTTTTTTTAAGGAACTTTACATGTTCCCGTCTAACTAAAACACACACTTTTGTAGAGCTCTAATTAAAATGCCATCTTATAATGTGGTTAGCCATAAATGAACATTTGTTTTATTTGCCTTCATAAATTCTGGTTTTACGACAGCGTACGTAGTTCTTGCAAATTTATTTTTAAGTCTAGAATGAATTCTAATTACCTCTATTTGCGATTTGTGGAGGTTCCTAACAATACTCGCGATTCTCAGGCTTATAAGACGTATAATTGATGCACGTTAAAGCGTTGGACGTCGAAGGCTCCTCCAAGGCCGGCCGCACTCCACATAAGGATTACATTGGCATTCAATTAACTACAATCGACGTCAGTCTGGATTCCAAACAATAATTGACTCAGGAGGATTGAACTTGGCCAGACATATTTGATGACAAAAAATACAAGAAGAATACAATTATTTGAATAGTATTCATTCTCTTTTTAAATTAGATAAAGTACTAAGAAAATGTATGGTTTAAAATTGGAACGCCATTTTGAGGTACGACTGAACTATGCTTCATTTTTCGAATTACGATGTATGATGATCTAATTTAGTGATTCATTTGTTTTTGTGCTATTTGCGAGAAACTGTTTTGCTAATGCTGGTTTTTATAGGTAATCGATATTTTTAAAAGAAAATTTCTGACACATTTAAATTCGCAAAAGGGAAAAGCAAACTTAAAAAATACCAGCTTCTTTTTTTTTACTTTTTAAAGGTCATCTGCTTTTCTTGCTAATGTAATGGTGTCACAAGTTTAGATTGACGACGGTTAGACAGTCGTTTTACAATTCCGCCCAAATCATGTACCTACCAGATTCTAGTAAGTTGGTGTCAGTCAACCTGTCTTGAGATACATTACGTAGTATGTTTTTTGTGTAGCCAAATTGATAGCGTTAACGATATGATGTCTTGGACATCATATCGTTAACGCTATCAAATTGGCTAATTTCCCAAGTAGCTGATCAGGTAATAGTGAAAATTTAATTCGGTTTACCCTTATTTCTATACAGGCTTAATTTAAAAGGAATGCGTATATTCAACGTAATCAGGTGCATAAAACTGAACAACTTCCTTCAAGGAAAGGTCGAAATCTTAAAATGGAAAATGAACTTTTCATACAAAGTGACAGGTCACGTGACTTATGTTTGTATGAAAAAATGATTATCAATTTTAATATTTTGACCTATGTTTCTAGGGAAAAGTTGTTCAGTTTTATGCGCCTGATTACCTCGTTGAATATACGCTCTCCTTTTAAATTGTAAGTACTGCACTAATTAAGATGATTAAGTATATTTTAACAAAAGGTAAACAAATTATTAATAACATTTTGTTCAAATTACTAATGACGCAAACAGTTCATATCTACTACTACTATTAGATTTTATTAATTGATTGATTAGATTACGATTATTCGAGCAGACAATTTTCATATCTGACACCTTATGGTAGGTACCTGAATAAGTGGACTATTATGGCAATAAGAGAACTATTTAAATTTAAATAAATAAATCTAAAAAGTTCAAAATAATGATCGTATTGTGGGTACAAAATGTATAAATATAAATTGTATTCAATTGTTGAGATTAAACGTCTAAACAAATGAAAAAATCGAACATGCTTAATGTTAGATTTTTTAACTTCAAAAACATTAAGATGTGTAAAAAATAAATGACTTAAGTATTTTCAACAGTACAATAATTAGGTTTTAATTTTGAGTCTTTGTTTTCAAGTTTGAATAAGAATCGGATACAAAACTTGCCTTTTCATCGTGACATTACAATACGGGGTGAATGCACTTTAATGGTTTTATTTTCACAAATCAAAGTTTATTATCCACAATCTTGTACACCACATAATAATCCACTTTAGCACATTTATGTAAAGGCAAACTTAATAGTTACCGTGTGTAACAACGAACAATTCTAACCAACTGACTGATTAAGGACGTTTTGTAAGACTTTGAAATTATTTCACTTTCGAAGTAAAATGTTTCGTAATACCATCCAGTTAAAATTGTTTTTACTTTGCACACATACTTCCGCCTGAAACGTAGGTGATTCCAAACTTGTTTTACCGAAACAGATAGATAGCATTTAATTTAAACTAACAATTTATTTCATTTAGGTACTTCGTTATTGATTAAACGCATTCCTCTTTTATTTGGTGTTTTCTTTGTCATGTTGCTTTTAAATATGATCAAAACATTGGCACAAGTACCTACCTATACATTACATCTCAACGAACATTAAAAAAAATATAACAAATTTAGTGCACAATATAAAAAAAAAACAATATAATATCTATGTCTTCAATCCTACTCTTTTGTTACGACGTTACGTCTTTTATAAGTTACGTGTTTGTGTGCAAGTGTGTTAAGTCTTTCAGTATTTACACATTTAGTAGTTAGATATTACTATCGTTTTAATAAGCAATTGTGAAGATTAACACACAATGAATTGGGAACACTTGGATCCATGCCACTTCCAACGTAACACACAGAACACGATAGTTGTTATTGTGGTGTATCCACAAGTTTGCTTACGTTTTCTAGCACCTAGCGGAATTGACCTCCGCTCTATAATCAGTGATAATTGACCACGTAATGATCGCGTAACTCTATGAACGCGTGCCGACCACCGAGCGAGATTGTCAACTGTTTTATTTTAAAACTGGCTCCGCACACTTTGGCCGTGAAATTATTGCAAAGGTGTAGCTCAGTACAAGAGTGATGAGCAATAGACAGTGTCGTTCATTGACTGAGACATAAGTGCTGTCTCGTGTTTTATTAATTGCTAAAGTTGCTGAAACAATTAAGTATGAAATCCTTTTACACGGCCGCTTCCATTTGGGGCTGTTGGAAATTGCACTAATTCGCTTCATATTATGTACTCGTGTTTCGTCTACAGTAATCGTTATACTTCTAAAATAACAACCGTAAGGACGTAACCTTAAGCTGTAATAGACAAAGAACATAGTGTCAGCAACTAATTATGCATATTGATCTGTAAATGAAGCGTCATCTGTTCGTTTAATTAGTAAAATTGCGTATGTGGTCTCTATCACGTAGATCACGAATTTAATGACAGACGGAAAAGATACGAAAGATTATTTATACTGGCAAATCATTTAGGCGTGAGCAGATATGCAATGACTGTAAAAAGGCATGCACGTGGCCGGTGACATTTTTATTTTTTCGCAAGGCCTTGCGCTCTATGAAGTAATAATGGAATATTATAAAAGAAATAATCTTCGAGTATATAAATATAGATTGTTTAAATGTCTACAAAAATGCATCCCCTGAATTAATTTAGGCATAAAATATCCCATTAAAGATACAGATACTTACCTGTTTACTAATCAAACACTTACAGGAGTTAACCATTTTATTCAAAAAAAGAAATATATAAATCACCCTTTGATTTTTTTTTTTAGCTTCTGTAACTAATTTTACTATAGTTATCTTTTAAAGTATCTCTTTATTTATTATTGAACATAGGTGTTTGAAAACTTAACAAAATAGATAGAGGTGCACTGTACCTAAAGAAATAGCTTTAAGTACTAGTGTACTTGTATAAAAAAGAAAGTGTATCAGAAATTGAACATAGAAACAAAAGAAGAACATAATCTACAGGTAATGTTTCAATAGTTGTTAGTGAACGATACATAGTTAGCACATAGTTTGTTATCGTAACCCTATTGGTATCAGTGGGTGCGTCGAGCCAATTGCTGTAATCGAAACAATTTGGTCTGAAGCGATCCTCAGTCGCCAACCGGCGCGGGTCGGTAGCCTCATCCAGTTAAACACTCATTGTGCATACAATAATGCATCGCACCCAGTTCAGAAAGTTATCTTTCTATTTGACTAAGCACTTTGTTTCGAATTTGCAAACAGAGTGTTATCTTATCGGGTCATATTAGAAGTTGTACATCACCGGGCACACGCGTTCGTACACTAAAACTGTGATGTGAGCTCTCATGTGTTCGTGATATATTCTGTGATTTTTATTTTATTTAGGACTTTTTGGTGGACAATTAATAAGTGAAAATGAATGAAGGAACGGTTGATGTTCACGGTGAATTGGAAAGATTAAGGTTTTGTATTCATTTTAATTTATTAGCGCTTTGTTAACGTTATATTTAATCCATTAATTTATCAAGCGAAAAACAAACGAATTTTCTTTAAACTATTTATAATGTAATATTAAATTAAATTTAAATTATGCAAGCGTTGTATTTAATGTTTTGTATCAAGGGAACTTTGATCTCTGTGTAATAGAAAGCAAAGGTTCTTACAATAATTAATTATCAATCAATCTTTTTTTTTTGTTTTTGAGACTCGAGAATTGACGTGCAATATTTTTCTTTATATAGAAATCCTGAAACAAAAGAGGAAGAACAAAATAACAAAAGTACAAAGTCACCATGTACGGAAGAAGTTCCACCACAGAAATATCGGATCCTACTCGAACCAGCTCTAGTTGGCGCTATGATAGCCATCAATCTAGGTCAAACTTCACTACAAAACTTCTACCTTCAAACTGCATGTACAGTAGATCTAGGAATAGATTTGGAAGTTTGTGAAAAAGGACATATGGAGGTAAGTTGCATAAAGATAAACAGTTTTTATACTTTACGTCTTAATAACATCACAACAACTGTTGACCTTATTATTTTGCGTTTTAATACGAAGCAAGTATAATGGAAACGTTTGTCAATTTAAGATAGTAGGTACCTACATATCTGATGTCATAAGTGCCACATTTTTGGCGAAATAAATATGAAACAACATACAATAGTATATATTTGCACCCGACACACACTACCTACCTTACTGATCTCTTACTGAGTATGACTCTACCTTTTAGAATATATTTAGTCTGTATTATAATCGGAATTTCGTTTCAACTTTGTCACTTTCTTATTAAATTAAAGTCTTTGTGCAGGAGTACCGGCGTTTGTCAAAATATTCATATCTACCGAGTTTTGATATTACGTCCGTGAATATTATCAGTTCGGTTAGATTAACGAATACTATCACACATTTATCTTTTGTTAGAAAAATAAATAATCAGGCGGGAAATACAACTAATGTTAAGCCCATTCATGGCCGATTGGGCATTTGAATGTGAATTTAAAGGTTCGTAAAAGTTTAAAAAAAAGCCGAAAATTAAAAATACTCCCGAAAATCGGCTCAACCTTGACTCGAGTATGGCAAAATAAAAGTACAAAAATTTACTTTAACCTTATGTAACTGATTATTAAGCCTAAAAGATTGACTGTGTAAGCAATTTTGTAAGCAAACATGATTAAATTCAAGTTTAATTACATATTTTTATCGTTTACGTTAATTAAGCTTGTAATAAAGTATTCCTAATAATAAAAGAAAAAAATAATTAACCAGTGATGTGCAAAAAAATACCTTGCTAATAAACCGTCATGGCTCAGTAACCGTTACGATAGAGAAATCAATATAAAAAAAAACTCACAATCTACTGTCAAATAATATTTACCAACATAATTAGGCGATATGTTTACGATTTAATTTGTTCATTAACCCATTATTAAAATACAGTTTGACTCTACAATGCATTTCTAAAACAGAACGGACTGATTATGTAGTTGGGTTGAAAGCAAACTCTAAATTGTTGTTGACAGTTGCTGAAACTCCTGAATACGAAACTTTATCTTAATATTATGCATGATAATCATGATTCTGAGAGTTCAGAACCATCAGATTACTCCCAGCGAGCTTATATCGAGATAAAAGGAGATTAATGTCAGTCCAATGTCAATCGTCTGCACCTATTTACTCGATTTTATTTACTTCACCAACACTCATATATCTGTTTATGTAATTATACTACTTGTACTATCTAGACCTTTAAAATACACATGTCCGATACTGTTTTACATTAAATATAGGTATTCTATTTTATTTAACAAGTCTAGACAGGTAGATAAACTTTAGGCCGGCGAACAGTGGACAAGAAAGGTTAGATAATTATTGACGATAAGTCGTCGATTTAAACTAGAAGCAGATGGAAATATTGAAAAGTGTTTTCAATTTTTCCATCTGTGATGTGAGGGTCTATTGTACCATCATAGTTTTGAGCGCATGGCACAGGGCTGGAGCTGATCAGCGTTGAGTTGTAGTTACACTTCTAGGTACTTAACATTAAAGCTGAGTCCATTTATCACAACTAAAAATGTGTAAGCTAATTTAGTTTCTAATGTAACTAAGTGTATGAGCCAAAAACAACATAATTGAATTAAACTGTAGATGTATATTTCGTAAAAATAAGTGACCTTCCAATTTCTTCACCTATATCTTTACACGCTATTTTGGCATTACTGAACTCATCAATCAAAATTGTAATGCAACTATGGAAGTTTTGACGATTATTTATTAATCATGTTTAGGGTTGATTGATAGGAATACTTTCAATTACTTATAACACACCTGAAAAATCCATACTCATGTATGAAAAATATAACAACCAATAAAATTGCGCTTGCAAGATCATGTCTTGCAATCTTGTGCAGCGACCATAGAAGGATTTTGTTTCTCTTTAATAAATTATATCTTTTGCCTTTTCACTTTCCTAAATTAGATATATATTTCTAGAATCACTTTAAAGCACACTAAAAATATGCAGACCAACCATTTCAATATACAATGCTAAATAAATTATAAAATATCTATTTGAATATAGATAACCTAAAACATACAATACTTAAAATTATAATTTTAACCCATTTCAGGCGGAGAGTCAAATGGTGGTGTCAGGAGTGAACGTCAGTAGAAGTTTCATAGGATCTCTAATATCTACGGTAGTGTTACTGTTCGTGGGGCCATGGAGTGACTGCAGCGGTCGTCGCAAGCCTCTACTAATACTACCACTAGTTGGCATGAGTGTGATGACGACTGGAGTGTTACTCATGCTACTCTTCCCGGGAGCCTCGACTGTGCAAGTGCTGTATGTCGTGCAGCTGCCAATGTCACTGGGTGGCAACTTTGGATTGTTGCTAGCAGCTGCCTTTAGCCATATAGGTGATGTGAGTAATTTACGTTGTTATGTTTTAGAAATAAAAAGTTAGTGGGATTCAGTCTCAGTAATGTAGATGATTTTTGCTCAGCAGGCATACATAAATAACAGTAAATAAAAAACCCCTACAAGCTTTTTACAAAAGAGTTATAAAAGGCTTTAATATTCTTTCACACCGCTGAACAGATCTACATAAATTGTAGCTATGAACCATCTTGATCACTTCAGCTTTCACACCATGAACACAGCAAAATAGGTCAATTGGTATATGAGCGACGAAGCCTCAGACAAACTCATCACCATATAGGTACACGTTAAACTGTAACACCCAATTCATATTCTAATTTTGTAAACAATAAATAACAGTAATCGTCGTCATCGATATCTTCGTTTTAAATCCTATTCCTTAATTCCACTAAGACTTAGACTATGGATAAAAGGACTAAAGAGTTTAAGTTTCGCACGCACTAGTTTCTACATTCAGATGTATCTACCTTTTATGTATATTAAAATTTAATAACGTTCTCCATATTATCCTTATTAAAAATAAAACTGGGTCAAATGTTAGTCTTTAGGCATCGGTGGGATGGCCTCATTGTTTACCCCACATATAACCAACAGCTAAGCATAAATGAGGAGTACACACATAAATGTTATAACGACCTTGTCCCGACGAACTGCGGAGAACAACTAAATGTATACCAATAACAGCTTCATTAAGGGAGGTACCTCATGCCATTATCATCAGTGTCTACGTATCTATGTAGGTACCTATCTATATATTCTACTCTAATTAAACAATTATGAATTTTGATGTTGACGTAAGATTGTGAAACTCTACGCAATTTACTCTAATTCAGTTTGAGATAACTATTACCTACCACTTTCTTTGTATAGAAACAATTATTGTCTATGTGAAGCTAGTATTCAATAAATTATTTTGTGCTTAGATTCAAGGCTCTCTTTTTGTGCCACAGATTGGTTACAATGAAATTTTAGTCCCGATTCAACCAATACCACTCTCCAAAACAATGGGAATCGTCATCACTTTAAACACAAATAGTAAATTTGTATGTACACCATACCCACCATTTCCCTTCAAAGTTCCAGCCGACGCAGGCAGGACAATGAATCATGAATCCTTATAAATTCTAGTTTGGAAATGTTTGCAGGTGTGCTTTGCGACGGGCCGTGACGTCACTCGCACCATGGGCACCCACCGCGCCGCCATACAAATAGCCCACGTGGTAGGCGCTGTGGGAGGCCCCCTACTCTACCGATACCTCGGATTCTTCGGTGTGTTTCCACTTGTTTTATTTCTACAGGTATTTAAATCAATATATACGTTTACACTTAACAAAGTTTATTAAAAGAATAGCAAGAAAATGTGAAAGTAAAGCAGTATTTTGATGCCATGATACTCATCGATATTAGCAGGATTGCCCTTTCCATCCATTGTTTCAGTTATATTTTTCAAGGTAATATCTACCCACTTGTAATGTCTTTACCATCTCAATTTGAATGATAGTACTACCTACAATATTGGTACCTATAATAATACCTCAATTTGAATAACTCGTAATTTATGTGAAACAATCTAAACATAACAAAGCTGTATTGACAAACTTCTTTGCCCTGTTACATGCATTAAAAACGACAACATTTTAGTTTCGTAAAAACCATTTCAAAGTACCTAACATAGCATGCATTTTACTTACTAGAGCAGGGATATGTGCTTGATGCTAAAAGCTAAATTCCGATCGATACGAGCGAATACATTTTCTTTGCTTCTTCAAATGGCAGACTGGTTTCACACATAGAATGTTGAAACAGAAGTACCTACGACCAGACTGGGGTGTGAATGAAATGAAAACTAGTCAAGTAATTCAAATATTGCGCACATTTGTGAATAGAAAAGTTAGGGGTCATGATAAGGTTCTAATAATAAAATTTTCGTATAGAGAATTTGTACTTAGAATCTGCTATGCACTTGCTTATAACAGAGACTTTTAGTAAAAACTGTTTGCAAATGTCTCATTTTTATTTTCATATACCTCGGGCATCTTTTGTTCTAGCCTTTCATTACCTGCCCCCCTAGCCAAGAGACATTTCTACAAGCGATAACGATAATAGAAATCGCTTAAATGACATTAAATGTATAAAAGTGACAAATCTAAGTCACATGACTTATCGAAAACCAATGTCATTTCCATACATTTTATGTCATTTAAGCGATTTATATCATCGTTAACGCTTGTAGAAATGTCCCTTGGCTAGGGGGACTTAACTTAACGATGGTACTTAGCTATTAGACATAGACGTATGCTATGGAAAAGGAACCCAGGAAACCAGTAAAGAATCAATTAACATATTATACCAATTATATGGAATACTACGTCCTATAGCCACCATAATGCATAAGTTTCTAAAGACTCAATAGATTGTCTATGTTAAAATTATAAATCGAAAAATATGTTATTGTATTACTACTTATAGTCAATAAAAATGCATGTCATATTTCAGCTATCATCCCTGGTGTACGTTATAATCGCCGTGAAGGATGTTAATGTGAACATTGAGAACAAAGTATCGGTATGCAACTGGAAATTACCGTTCAACGCTGTGCACTGTCTTATAAAACCGAGGGAAGGCCGCAAAAGAATGATCATATTCCTTATGTTAGTCGTCACTTTGGGAGACAGGATGTTATTGTCTGGTTCGTAAAATACTCATTCAATATAACACTAAATTCATAAATCCTACACCAAACAGACACCTAGATGCACATAGCTCTACATATTTAGTACCACATATATTTACTAGATGACGTGGCAGTCGTCACTTGTAGTTCTTGGTTGTTATGTTAGTTAGTGTAGGTGTAAACTAGATGTCGCTACTTGCGTAGTAGAAATAAATAGCGAAGTACGGAATAGTGTGATATATTGTTTATAATACTTGATTATAAGATTATGGACAACAAAATATCGTAAATTCTCGTCATGGTTAAATGGCAGAACATTTTATTTTCAGTCGGTAGTCATGATGTTGTGAAAGTCAGGATAACTCAACATTTTTAAAATGTAGAGTTCCTTACAAACTGCCGTTTTTCTCTTGCATAGTAGTAGATATACAGGATTATTCTTTAGAGTGCGTATATTCTAAGAGGTAATCAGGTGTTGTCAACCCTTGATTATATTATCTATATATCTATCTATACATATAATAAAATCGTAAACGACCAGTGTCTGTACATTGAATATTTTAGAAAAAAAACTACATACACACGTTCTATTCATGCTACCGAAGCCGAAAATATAGTTTTTAAAATTTTTGTCTGTTTGTCTGTGCGTTTGTACGCGATGATCTCAGAAGCGACTGAATTGATTTAAATGCCGTTTTGATTGACGTATTGCTTCAACTTTCCCATAACATTTAGTAGTTGTTTCATCGAAATCGGTTCATAAACAAAAAAGTTATGTACATTTGAATCAATAGAAAGCGATATCGGCGGCACATAGTCCAATTTAGGATGACCTCTCATCAATATGGTCGTCCATATTGAATAGGGATCAAACCTTAAATTTACTCAATCTCAATTCATCTGTACATGTAATCTTTGACATACTAGATGAAAACCCGGCTCCGCTCGGTCATGATTGATACACATCTAGGTACACAATGTAGGTAAATATTTCTGTAGTCATCGGTTCTCAAGGAATATTAAAGGTAAGCAAGCCATAGATTCGTATAGCTTCGTTCATTGTGTTTAATATTGTATAGTAAATAAAAACTGTAATAGTTTTCACACAAATAATTTTTATTTAGAAAAGTTTTAAGTTTTTTTATGATTCACTCAATGTTTCCGGCAAGACGTTTCGTTTTACACAGTCAAATGAGTCACAGTTCTTTGTGATGGATACTTCTTTGGCGCGACGCACGCGACGTGTTGATTGGCGAGGCGTATATAAGAGCTTATAATATGCAACGGAACGTGAAAAAAGCGAAATAAATACCTATTCTTTAACTATTATTTCAAACGCGTTCCGAAACGATTCTGGTCCCAACTATCATGCAACTGTCATACGCCCTGTCAGCACTGTAATCACTTCAAGGAGGTTGTATGATAATAAACTCCTTGAATCACTTCGAAGCAGAATTATCTGTTACGGAACGCGGCCTTATTAATTACCCAAGATGGCGACTGCGGTTTTTTGTTTGTCAGTGCCATTAGAATTTAACGAAATTCTCCATAATCCGAATTTTGCGGATATATGTTGTCGACTCGAAATCAATATTTTTTTATGTTTTGTTATTCATATAAGGTTTCGATCGAGTCTACCGTAGCCCTGAACGAAATTATTAATATAGACTAGATGAAAACCCGGCTCCGCTCGGTTTAAATGTGACTCATGATACACAATGTAGGTAAATATTCTGTAGTCATCGGTTCTATAATATCGGTTCAATTGGCCAATCTCAGGTTTAAAGAAAGAACACATAACAAAGAGTTTATCATAAAAAAGTTTCAAAAACAATATTTTCGCGAAACGTCAATGACTGAAGCAAAGTATTAAGTTTAGTTATGATTCAATCAATGTTTCCGGCAAGACGTTTCTATAATAATAGTAATATGTAATTATGAAATAAAATTACCGCTGACTGACAGCATTGATTTTTGTTATGGTTAGTATTCTTTTTTCTATGGTTGTTATCGCAATTGGCCAATCTCAGGTTTAAAGAAAGAACACATAACAAAGAGTTTATCATAAAAAAGGAGTTTATCATAAAAAAAGTTTTAAAAAACAATATTTTCGCGAAACGTCAACGACTAAAGAAAAGTATTAAGTTTTGTTATGATTAACTCAATGTTGCCGGCATTTTCAGGCTACTTAGGCCCATAGATATATACCTTACAGACTACACATATTATTTTATAAGTACATTTTGTGTTATTAATATAAACGTTTCGTTTTACACAGTCAAATGAGTCACAGTTCTTTGTGATGGCTACTTCTTTGGCACGACGCACGCGATGTGTTAATTGGCGAGGCGTATATTATGCAACGGAACGTGAAAAAAGCGAAATAAATATCGCGTTCCGAAACGATTCTGGTCCCAACTATCATGCAACTGTCATACTGTCCTGTCCTGTCAGCACTGTAATCACTTCAAGGAGGTTGTATGATAATAAACTCCTTGAATCACTTCGAAGCAGAATTATCTGTTACGGAACGCGGCCTTATTAATTACCCAAGATGGCGACTGCGGTTTTTTTGTTTGTCAGTGCCATTAGAATTTAACGAAATTCTCCATAATCCGAATTTTGCGCATATATGTTGTCGACTCGAAATCAATATTTTTTTATGTTTTGTTATTCATATAAGGTTTCGATCGAGTCTACCGTAGCCCTGAACGAAATTATTAATATAGATAAACAACAAAGTAACCATGGCGAAAATAACGTTGCCATAGCGATCAGTTTATTGAAGTATGAATAACTATTTACGAAGCTTACAGTAAATACTAAACAGCTCGGTGGTTGTACGATAGGAAATGTGAAATATCTTGCTGCATGTTCAAATCCTGATGTTACTACATACTATTTTGTTTTATATTATTTCTAGCACCGACTTTCTTACAGAATTTTAAATGTATCGAGCTAACACTTTTTGTGGTTTTATAAAATTTTTTAGTTCGTAATTTTTTACACAGGTGGTTATTAAGTATAAGAAATATTATAAAAACAGTTCCAATTCTTTAAAACGCTCAAGATAGCTTGCTGCTCATGTAATGTTTGATGCCTGATCGAGACAAACAAAAATGTATAAAGTTTTTACAATCACAGTTTACTTTTAAACAGGTGAAGTTCATAGTCAGTTAGAAGATAAGTCCACCATCTCAATCCCGCAATTTCTGCGAGTTACTTGTGAGAAACCAAATTTTCAAATACTGTAACAGTCGACTTGAGACATCTAAAGCGCATTGAGTGATTCAGTCAGTCAAAAATATTTTTCACAAGCGTACCTATTGCGACTGATCAACGCGAACAACGTCGCGGGTACAGGTAGGTAAGGTTACTTTATTCATCTTTTTGTCTTTATTAAACAGAATGGACGGTATTTGAATCTCGCATCGACTACTGATAAATGCCTGTGTGTGACGAGATCTGATGGCAAACTGCTAAGCTGGCATAAATAAATATACAGGATATAGCGCCCGTTCCAGCTTTTGTTCTGGTCATTATTATTATTTATACACTATGGATGTATTTATCTAGACACTATTTACGGAAATTCACGAGATCTCTGATTTTCGTAAATTTAGCGTTGGTCAAAATGTGCACGTCAAAATGACATTCTACCATTTCCCAAGCTGTTGAAGTAAACTTCCTTTTTCACCGGTTACAGCTGTAGATACCAATTTTACCGAATAATTCAGTGCGTATATTTTGGTAAGAATGGTTATCAGGATTGTTATGACCAACAAAGATCATATAATTATGACCATCGGACAGTCGTGTTGATGTAAGCCTGTCCAAACTGCCTGACCATGAATTCCAATCTGAAACCTCGCTCACGGTAGTGGCAATTATGAACACTAGAATTACAAGGCAACTGTCATGGAAATTGCATAAAATACCGGCCTATTCCCATAAAGAGAAGGAATTTAATGAGCATTGATCTGGCTTGCTCATTGCGGGTTGGCGATTTCAGATTCAAATGTTTTGGAATCCAGTTTTCCTCACGATGTTTTTCTTCACCGATTGTCATGTATGTCTTGGAATGATGAAGAAAGTAAATATTACTTTGATAAAGTTACCACGTGCATGCGAATCCGACCATTGAACCGTTAGGCCACCACGACATGGAGACATGAAAATGACATATTTAGCTGGAAATGTTTATACGCATTTAGCGTTTTGGTGCCGCTTTCTACCTCCCAGCCGCCTGCAGTGATCCTCCCTTTTGCTCTATTCCAGTACCGTAATGCAAAATTATCAGCATGGGTAAACAGGACTGTCTGGTATAACACAAAAAGAAAAGACCCAGGAAATGAATGCCCTTCTCTTTTGGTCGTTTGTAGACACCATAGTAATATTTAGGACAGTGGACATCGAAAAACCTCCATTCTAATGAGCTATTTTTGCTCACAGCTATATTGACACTCTGCTTAATATCAAACTCAAAATAAATATCGTCGAAACAATCCTTTAAACGTTCAAAGGAAGCTGCTATTACACAGGTGTATTTTGTTAAGGCCATTTGAAGGGAACTCTAAATACCTAATGGAGATAGCAAACGCGATAAGTCGATAACATTTCTTTATTCTTTTAACATGTAAATTGAAATCTATTTCATTTTCAGCTGCATCCATAAGTTTTTAAAAATCTGTTTTGCGCACCCGGGAATCGAACATTCTAAAATGCGTTAAATTACACCCTGTACTGTAATAGGATCATCAACAGGGACAATTATGAAGATCGAATCTTTTCAACAAACACGGTTAATTATATGAAAGGGAAAACCGTGAAATCTTAACTTATAAACATGTCAATAGGCAGAAAAAGCACCTTTTTCTCAACGGTTGATCGAATTTGTCATGTGACAGTGAAAAATTTACATCTTACCAAAAATACCTAACTGTAAAGGAGTTACGAAGGGTGTGTATGTGTAACTATATAACTACAAAATTAGTAAATTCAGTTAAATTCACAAAAAAAAATCGCGAGCTAATACAAACATGTAACTACAAATATTTCTGACTCTAGGTCCCGCAATGTTATTTGTGTATCTTATTTGTCTACAGAAGAACATTTATCTAACGAACAAAAATCCATCTAACTACATCTTTCGTAAAAAGTCTCCATAATGTTTGAAAAACTTTTAAATTTCAGTCATTGAATAAATACAACTTTAAATATTTTATCTACTACCTACGTACAATAAGCAATTTTGTTCTGAGATTTTGAGAATCAATTTTGATGATATAATTATGGTGTATGGGACCACGACACGTGTTATGTTAACCCAATCGATACAAAAAATATTGAAATTGATCAATTATAAAATTCCCGAGGTATCGCGTAACAAACGAAAAGAAAATATCAGTCGACTTGAGCCATCTAAAGCGCACCCAGTGATTTCAGTCAAAATATTTTTACACACTTATACCTATTACGACTAATCAACGCGAACAACGTCGCGGGTACAGCTAGTTATAAATATAAATATTAAATCTTTAAACACACTGGTATGAATTTAGCAGGATTTTGCTGGTTAAACTACTAATGACTTAATCCGATACAAGGAATAACTTAGTACGTATTTGAATATTTATTGTAACTATGTTAAATATTGATGGTTTCTTACAGCGGAGGTGTTGATTGCTTACATGTACTACAGGTACAAGTTCCACTGGAATGACATCATGTTCGGCTCCTTCCTCGCATACCGGAATATTGTCAGTTTCATAGGTAAGTTGGGAAACAAATATATTTTTTTAGAATACTAAAATACAACGTTTTGTACCTAAAGACAGTTAAGTTCATATCTGTTGCTTGTACTGTACCAGTGACTATGAAAATCGTAAAAAAAAAATTGTAAACCTAATAGGTGCTTTAAAAAGCTTAACTTGTTACAACTGACATGACTCTAGATGCGGCTGGCGCTGACTCGCTTAAGTTTATTTTATTATCCACTGTACTTACATTTCTGAACTAATTTTCCCCCACATCATTCTAATTTTCATTATGACCTGTATTTTCTGGACTTATTTTTTCGGAACTCTTCATTGAGTCTTCCCTAACGAATTGATTTTTCAAATAATCTTAATTGCAGGAACACTACTAATTTTGTCGGTGCTTAAGCGCAGGCTACGATTGGCTGACGAGACTGTGGGTATGCTGAGCTGTGTGTCCTATATCCTAGCTACCACCGGCCTCATAACCTCCACCACCACGTGGTGCGTGTTCATGCGTAAGTATATCGGTATTTTGATAAACTACTAATTTGAGAAAAGTAAATCTAAAATAAACAAATACTAATGAGGGCAAATGCCCTTTTCCGTTGTTACTTATTAAAATATAAATAAGTTTGCATTTTAATAAGATAAAAGTATGTTTATTTAAAACATTGGTAAATGAATATAGTTTATTCAACTGTGTAATCTACACGAATATTATAAAAGGAAAGATTTGTATTTTTGTGTATATGTTTGTAATGAATAAACTCAAAAACTGCTGTGCCGATTTAAAAAAAATCTTTTACCATTAGAAGGCTACATTCACCCTGGGTAACATAGGCTATATTTCTTACTAAAAAATGTGCTACCGCGGGCGGAGTCGCGGGGAACAGCTAGTTTGGATATATAATGGTTTAAACAATTAAATATTATAATAATTAAGTTAATATGCTGTCATTATAGGCTAGACAGACCCTTCTATAACCATATGTAACATACATCAATATTGTGAAACTATATAGGTACTAAACTAGATAGAGGAAAATAATCACAGTTTTAATAGATAACACCAATAAATCATTGTAAGCCTTGCTTGTTGATTTACAATCGTGATTGTGTATATCATGACTAACCAATATAGAAAGGCGATATGCCTATTATGTAGGAAACGAAATTTAGGATTGTATCTTAGTATACCGCTGTACTAAACTTTGAGCATTTTAGAAACTTTTTGAAACATATTACACAGTAACATTCATGACCTTAAAAGAAAATGCTCATTTTACTGCTTGGGGTACGATTATAAGCTACATATGTAGTTATGCCAATACCATGGACTTTGGTATTGCTCGCTGAACAATGTTTGCGTTTTGTAGGCACCGTAGCAACGACGTCCGTTGCTACGCCGGCGTCGTAGACTTCGTAGATTATCAATTAAAAATACAGATACACATGACATTAAAAAATATGGTGTAAATGACCTTTTTATGATAACAATAGTATTAGTTTAGTTTGAATGTGTTATTTGTTTGTTTAAAATATTTGTGTATTAGAATAATGAGGAGTAGAAATCTTGGCCTCTTAGACTTCTGATTCTGATTTACGTTAGCCAATTTAATAAAACTGACTTAATTTATTTGTTCTAGTGCCATTGGTCGGGATAATCTCACAAGGTTCTCAGGTGGTACAAAGACCCATTCTAAATAAGCAGATATTACCAACTGAACAAGGTAAACGCTCGAAGACTTATTTATTTATTTATTAAGTTTTACCAACAGCTTCTGTGTACTCTAATGCTTATGTATATTAATAACTATGCCTAAGACTTACACAGTCGCCAGACTTTAAATGTTACTCTAAAATAACTAAATAAAAAAAACAAGCAAAACCGTACCATGGGTTTTTGACTAAAATTTAGAAATAGATTGTCCTTAAAAGTTTTTAAAATCGGTACTTGAGCTGAGAAAACACGTTTTTTTTTATAACATATTACATTATAGTTTACATTTGAAATAACTTCGCCAAACTGTGTAACAGTTTGTTGGCGAAAACTGTGCGATCATTTAACAGTATATAATTATTTAAGACAAGTTAAGAAGTAATGTATATTGCTAAGTTGACTTTGAGATACATAACAGTAACTGTTTAATCATCAATTTGATCATTAAATATCATAAACACAGTAACCAGCTATTAGTTCGCAAAACCTAATCACGATTGATTTGATTGTTCCATGACTTGCTTTATCTGGCTGGGCATTTTTAATATCCAAATACGATCAGTCATTTCGTTGATAGCCATCTGATTTTTCTTCAAGATTTTGAAAACGGTTTAACCCATTTTAAAAAACTGCAATGCACCATTTTGAATCTCCGATATTGAAGATCTCTTCAACATTGTTCTCTTACCATCAATTGGTCCACTAGCATATTTTTGTCACCTACAGCATAATAAAAATAGGGGTTGTCGGCTGTAGCCGTATTGGCTTCAGCGGCGAAAAACGGCCAAGTGCGATTCAGACTCGCGCACAAAGGCTTCCGTACCAAAAAGGAAAAAAATATGTGTGTTGAATAGGCCTTATTTTTTTTGTATTTGTTGTTATAGCAGCAACAGAAACACAATATTATCTGTGAACATTTTAACTATCTAACTAACACGGTTCATAAGATAGGATTTGGTGACAGACGGACGGACGGACGGACGGCCTTACTAAATCTAATTAATATCCCCGTTTTAGCCTTTGGTTACGGAACACTCAAAATAGTGAAAACATGTGATTTTACTATTTATTTTTATCCTGTGAACATGACTTGGGTTGTCAACAGAAATTAGCCTATAAACCTACTGTTTTGCAGGCAACAGTTGATGACAGCCGGTCATCTTTACTAAAAACATACTTATTCATTTTCTTCCTTTCAGGTAAAATCTACAGCGTAATGGGTTCTTTGGAGTCAGCCATGCAAATGATGTCTTCACCCTTATACTCGTTACTTTACAAGAAGACTGTATCAACTTTCTCCGATGCTTGGTTACTACCAGGAATCACTCTAGCTTTCTTACAACTAACTTCTTATTTCATAGCAAGAAAACTAGGAAAATCAACTGTTTTAAATAAAACTTCACCAGAGACTGATGCAGAAAAGAATATTGAATTTAAAACAATACACCACTCTAAAGAGTCAGGTTGATATTTTTTTACATCACGGATTGTAAATAGAACATATTAAATTTTAGTATTAATAAAATATGTTTTTTTTAATATCACTTGTATTTATTTTAAAAACTTTTTAACGGTTCCCATAACTTTATGCTTTGAATAACTTAAAGCGGCCGATTGGTAAGACAAGTTCAAGCCAAAGAAGACAACTACCACAGTGAAATCCCTACAGCAGACAGCAAATATAGTACCTACCGGCTTTCAAATGTCCCACTGCTGGGCACAGGCCTCTTCCCATATACAGGGTTATTTTAAATTTAAAAGGAGTGCGTATATCCAACGCGGTAATCAGGTACATAAAATTGAATCACTTTCCCCAAAGAACATGGGTCGAAATCTTACAATGGAAAATGAACTTTTCTCGCAAAGTGACAGGTCACGTCATGGTGACGTGACTTATGTTTATATGAAAGGTTGATTTTCAATTTTAAGATTATTTGAATGATGAAAAAATATGGCACTCCTTCCTAACACTGTCGATAATGCAGCTCTCCAAATATCGATAAGATTCAATGCTGACGCAGCATGATGCATCAAATTATCTATTTATCCTTAGAGAATCTTATATTACAACATTAGATAAGTGAAAATCACGCGACCACATGATTGATCGTTGTCAATCATAAATATTAGATTTTTGTGTTTCAATTTAAGGTACACTTTCAATTTACGGTAACAGACAACTGATAAACATACTTATATATTTGTAGTATAAGTATGTTTATAGTAGGAATCGAACCCACGACCGGGTGACCTCCGGCTTAGCAGTCAGGATCACTAACCAACAAGCTCGTCAAATTCATGCTGATTCATGTAACCGCTAATCTCAGTTTATTCAAATGGATACCCCATTTGAATAAACTGAGATTAGCGGTTACATCATTTTGAAAAACACATCGTGTGCAAAATTATCTCATCATCTTATCAATTAGGAATTTAGGTTGGCGCCGGATTTTTCAAATCAATATTGAATCCTTCTATTGAAATGCTACCTACACAAAATAAAAAAAAAATGATTATGTAGATGTTTAAACATACTTTCGTCACTAGCATATCAAATAAATGTCTATATCGTGATCGTGAAATCGATAGTATACATTATCTTATTGATAATCTCACTTCACCTACGTGTTCTAGGTGAGGATTGGATAATCTTTGATACGATTATATCGACAATATGTCTTAAAAACTTCTTTGGATTTTAGCACTCCACATTACAAGAAACAATTATCATAATGCAAAAATCTTAATTTGAAAAGAGATAATTTAAAAAATATTACTCGTTTCTCGGAACCTTTTCTTTATTATTTTGAAGTCGGCTTCCAGTATCTCCGGTTACAGATGCGTTCAATATGCAGAAGTAAGTAAATGTGTGTACCTAAGTTCAAACCAAGACTTAGCAAGCAACGTAAGAACTTTGTAGCAGGCCTTTCGCTGAATTTCTTTCGAGTTTCCTGGCAGTTGGCATTGACACTGACAACCATTGCAGATGTTTAGTCGCAGTGATACCTAATGTAAAAAATAATAACAACAGCATGCAAAACGCTTATCAAAAAAATTATTAGTAAAAAATAAATTTGCCTTTTCTTTTGAACCATTATTGGGGATGGGTGAAGAGCCAAAAACCTCAACCTACGCCAAAGGCTCGGTGTGGGAATATGTCGGACTTTCACCGACCATGAACACACCGGTCCAGTCTTTGCCTTGGCCGGAGCCACAGGATCGCTCGCGCATTCTCTGCTTGATATTTTTTCGCGCCAGAGCGCAATAAAATTGCCGGAAAAATTAACAGTTTAAAATTAATACTTCTTCTTAGCGTGTCAATCAATGCCAATATGATGATTATATTTTGTCAGACCAGTAGGTACTCGGCCTCGCAGACAGCATTGTCGATGTCGTTGTAAAGATCTTCGCTCGTGTGCAGGTGTTGGGACACGCTGGGCAGTTCATTAAGTGGGCCATGGTTTGAGGGAAAATGCCGAACTCACATGGCTCAGGTGTACTGTAACCCCACCAGCACATATTTTTTTTGCACCAGCCAACCTGGGTCCGGAGTTTATTAATAGACTTCCACGTTGGCCATGGTAAGCTATTCATTTATAAATAAATTAAATGCGAAAAAATCTAGTTATGTAAATATGTTGATAAACATACGTGAATAGTGACGTATCCCAAAAATGGAATAACTGAAAGACTACTTGAAAAGAATATTCTAGTAGACAATATTCCTAGAATCTTCTAGGCAATACTACAGTTTGAAGACCTTTTTAAAATACATTCTTCCATAATACATTGTTTACATGCTTGATATAGGTACCTAGTTATGTGGATAACACCACGCACTTCCATGCGACATAATTTTCCGACACTGTAAAGAAAAATTTCCATATAGCAGCTAATTCTGATTAAACCTAAATATACTAAAAACCTTTTTCACTACCCCATTACTTCACAAATTACTTAATGGTACAAGATCGACGCAGTTGCGGTGAAACTTTCATTTATAATGCGGTAGGGAGTGATAAATTAAAGATAAAGTATTTGTAGAATGTTATACCCTGGTAATAATTAAACCTCATTACCAAATTACCTTTATTTCATTTGTAAAATCAAAATCACACACTAACGCACTGTCATCTGATATATTTGAAACAAAGGAGCGCCTTTTAGAATCTATACGATAGTGTGCTTGTGTGCGAATTATCCGATAAAATTGCCTATAAATACTTCCCCCCGAAATATGTCGACAACAGATTTACTAAATCACTCAGTAATACTACAAGTGTTTTTAATTTATTAAAAAAATCATGTAAGTAAATTCTTATTAAAATTTAAAGTTCTAACTTTCGTGTATTACATAAGTGTTTAAGATTTTTTCCATATTAATTAAGAAACGGAATCTTTACTAGTGCGTGCAGCTTCAGTGTTCTAAATACCACGTTAAAACAATATTTTAGTTATTTATTCGTGTTTTCAGTTGTTGTAATTCTTGGATTTTAAAAGTTCAATTCTTTGCAGTATGCAGCGTCCAGGATTCAACCAAGGATTTCCCGGTGGAATGAACAACGGTATGCCGATGCAGCCAGGCGCGCCCGGCGGCCCTGCCAGGTTCAACAACCCCGGAGGTCCAGTGTACGCGCCAGGTTACGGCCAGCCGATGCCAGGTCCCCAGCACCCGCAAAACTTCCAGCCCAACGCTGGGTGCTTCATGCCCGCAGCTGCCATCCGCAAGATCAGCAACACGACGCCCCCGCAACGATTTGACCCCTCCTTCCAATAATCCGCCTGAATCTCCGCCCGATAATTACTTTTAAGATGTTATGCTAAGTTGTAGTTTAAGTTAATGATAAATATTTAAAAGGTATTCCTGTATTTTATTTCCAAAGTCTAGCTAATCTCTCTCTTACCTTACACAAGAAATTACAACTTACACTCTCGCATAGAATGTTTATATTTTATGAAAAATTAATTTAAAAAAAATGTAGTTTCAATCAGTCTCAACTCCTTCATAATTCATATTTCCTTTAATTTAACATTATTTCAGTAATATCTATAAAAACACAAACAATATAAATATGGTCAACATTTTGCACTCAATCTTTTAATTTAGTAGTAGGTACCCAGAACATAGTTAGATGTTTTTTAATATTTTAATCAAAACATCTTTAATTTATCTTAGATCGAACAGATAAGATAGAAATACGTCCGCTTTCAGATATCGTTAATTTATTAGGTATTATAAGTTGATAAATACTTAAGACCTACCAATAATAATACCTAAATAGATAGTACCAATAACTACTTATAATAATTTCCATTGAACGTGTTGAATCCAGAGATGTGCAAAACTATACATAATTATACCAAAAAGATGGGGTGTGTCACCTTATCGGGTATAACTTGATTACTTTGATTCGTTTAATTGTTTAGAAACTGCTTTGAATTTGATTAATTGCTTTTAAAATACCAAATGGGTCACTATGATTCCATAAGACGTAATTAACATATTTGTTGCGGTGTGGTGGATTCAATAGTGATTCAACTGTAAAAGAATAAGTTCTCCCCTCTGCGGATATGTGGTGGACCATCCAAGAACTAATGACATAATAAAATAATTTATTTTTATCACCAAATTTCAATAGCCGTCGTAAATTTATTTGCGCATAACAACAATTTTACAGCTTAGTGTTATATAATAATCATAATTCTTTGGTAATGATGCTATTATTTCTCTTCTTTTTTACCTGATAAGGCTATTTTGACATAATACACAGTCTTAGTAGGGTGTTTGAGTTGGTCTATTTTGACGTAATACCCAGTCTTAGTAGGGTGTTGTTTGAGTTCGTGGACTTTGGGTTGTTAAAATTTTATTAAAAATATCTTCAAAAGCGTCACAATCCATGAATGCTCAGTCAGTACTGAAGTGTTTGTTCAGGTTAACGCGATAATCTCAGAACTACTGGTCCGACAGAAAAAAATTTTCGATAACGGACGGTCGGACGGACGATATCGATGATGCGGGTGGAGCCGAGAGGCAAAAACTCTTAATTAATAACATCAAGTTTTTTTTCAACTGGCCACTTACGGCTCATCGCCTTCAAGTCAAGAAAGTCGTCCTATTGCACTTATCTTATATACAGATATAAATTCAGGCCGTCATACGATAATGTTGATAATGAGAAAAATATAGCGACGGGCCTGTAGGTCTAGTGGTTAGCGACCCTAACTGCTAAGCCAGAGGTCGTGGGTTCGATTCCCACTCAGGACAAATCTTTGTGTGGTGAGCACGATCATGTGTTGTGTCTGGGTGTAATTTTATCTAGAATATGTATGTATTTACTATTTAGTAATAATGTTAGTATGTTTATCAGTTGTCTGGTTGACATAGTACAGGCTCTGCTTAATTTGGGATGAGATGGCCGTGTGTGAGATTGTCCCAAGATATTATTATTACTTATATCGCTAATTAGAATACTACTTCCTTTTAGCACTGAACTCAGCTCAACTTGAATGTTAAAATAGTTTTAGATTTGATATTATGTAATAACGCTAGATAGGGACAAAGCCTGAAACGCAACACAATTTTAAGTTACCGTTAATTCTTACGATGTCTCTAGTAATGTAGTCAAAGAAGCAGCGGTAATCTAATGGCTAGGGCATCGGACTTGTGATCATGTGGTCGCGGGTTCGAATCCCACCTATTGCACTACCGACGTAGACCCACCATTCGTTACACAAGTATTTAGCTTTCCACGAGGGGTTAAGAAGAATACTAGTAATATGCGATCCACGTGGTTAAAAAAATAGTAAATACAGGATTATTTTAAAATGAGTGCGGATATCCTACGAGTTAATCACGTGAATGAAATTGAACAACTTTCCCAAAGGAACATAGGTCGAATCTTAAACTGGAAAATGAATTTTTAATACAAAGTGACAGGTCACGAGATGTTTTGTATGAAAAGTTGATTTTTATTTATAAGATTTCGACCTATGTTTCTTGGGAAAAGTTGTTTTCTGCACCTGATTACCTCGTAGGATATCCGCACTCCTTTTAAAATAATCCTGTATAAGCGAAACAGCGAAAAGACCTTATGAACTTATACACGAATAAAAACTTATAAGCTTTTAAAGTTAGTTGATGACGCATGTTCTATCTCTTTTACGCAAACCGACGACTTGTACGGGGCAGCCCCAGATTAGTATGAAAGTTTTGTATTATGACGTCACATTTTATGTATCACTCTCTGTCCAATATAAAAAAATGCTTGTAACTCGGTCAATATGCAAGTAATTAGTGTGTCTGGTTTAGAATTCGATATATCTTTTGTTATATTTGTTTCTCTTTTGTTATATTTGTTTCTCTTTTGTTATATTTGTTTCTCACTTACAGATTAAAACTAACTTATTTGTAATTTTTCATATTTAGAGCATCAAGATAAATTGTAGTTGTGTTTTTATTTTGATTTATTTTTACTTTTTATTATTACTTTTGTTTTATGTAGGTAGTTTCTTTTTTTAGCATACATGTTCTATAATCTATGCAAGTGCTGTGCACACCTATAAGTGACAAATTCACTCTAGATTTTAAGTTTATGTGTTACAGTATCCCAAAATTGTATTAGTGAATAAGTCGTTGGAGTAATTAAATAAATAAAAAAAAAATATAAAATTAATTAAAAAATGACAATTAGCCATTTTTGTAGGTCGCTGCATGTGTCTGATTGTTAGCGTTTGTTGTGTTTTATACGTAGCGTGGTCGTGGGTGCAGTGGATGTTATTTCTTCCATTTTCATACAAAGCGAAGATGGACACAATGACAGGTACGCCTTTTCTCCATGTGACGCAGTGGAGCAACGCCTTTCTTGTTATTTATTTCAAAACATGCCCCACTTATTTGTTTTTGTTTTTGGTTTGCTTATCAGAGACTTTTATCTAGAAATGGTCGATAACTATATCGTGTCTGTTTTTAAGGAAAGTGTTTTTTTTTCGAAAGTATTCTTTTAAAATGTATGTTAAGAAAACCCATCATATTATTATACAGAACTATTTTATACATGTATTATTAAGTTCTACAAGATAATAACCTTATATAGACTTGTACATATAGAGCTATACTATATAAAGCTTGCATATAGACTAATTTAGTTTTTTTTTCTTAATACATACTTGCTGCCGCCCGCGGTTCATTAGATTACTTATTTTTGACATGTAGCTTATTTTTGAATCCAGGGTGTCAGTTACCTCCATACCAAATTTTATCAAAATTGGTCGAGCCCAGCCCTTTGAGCGTTAAGCATGGCCCTTTTATAACATTAGAGTGATTATCTTTATTATTTTGAATCCATTCCTTCATCATCAAAATATCTGTGACCCAATTAAGTACTATTTACTTCTACTATCGTTTTAAGGAAACTGTGATTGCAAAAATTAAGCTTCTTTATTAAAATTAATTACTTGTTTTATCAGGTGTAATTAATACAATATGCTAATCGAATCAAGTAAAATCAACAACAACACTATCGATGTAAATGGTCTCATATTATAATGTCCTGTTGTGAAATAAAGGTATCCAATAACTTTGTCGCATGTATGATTTAATTGCGCGCTTGATTTTGAGAACCCCTAATGCCATAACGTCGAAATCTCTAATAAATAAGGCAACCCTTTTCTTCATATACAAAAAGTCGCTTCCGGTGTTTTACGGTTAGATCTTAAACTACGCATCGGATTTTAATGTAATTTTCAGGAATAGATTGATTGAAGAGGAAGGTCTGTCTGTATAATTGTAGATATTTATTGCTTTGCTTCCCGAGCGAACCTGTGGCCGGGTTCCGCTACGGAACCATTTAGGAACCGATACAGGTCCGACTTAAAACCCGGTATATAAGATTTTTTATTTAATTTTAATTTAGAGAATCCGCTTAACAAAATCATTAGCGCAATTAATCATCAGATGACATCTAATATATAAAATTCTCGTGTCGCGATGTTTGTTACCAAACTCCTCCGAAACGGCTAGATCGATTTGTATGAAATTTTGTGTGCATATTGGGTTCGTCTGAAAATTGGCCAAGACCTATTTTTCACACCCCTAAATGATAATGGTGGCCATCTGCAGATTTGTTTAATATGGCAGAACAACGATTGCCGAGTCAGCTAGTTGCATTATACTATGTATATACATTATACTGGAATATGAAAATCTACCAATTTTGTTCTTTCAGTCGTTCAATTCCTGCATTCTAGTTTAGCCATTCGTTCAATGCCAGCATTCTAGTTTAGCTAGATTGCTTAAGTATTTTGCATATTTTGCGATTGATACTTACGTCTATTTTTACTCAAACAAGTATTTATCAGTCCTTTTAACATTCAACTTATCGTAGAACCAATAAATAACAGTCTAAAAATAGCATGCCTTTACAGTTTACGAACTCAGAAGATTATTCTGTAGATTGTGGCTATAAATAATTCATTGATTATTATTTATCACCAGATTTAGTGAGCGAATTGTTGTCAAATGTTGGCCATATAAACTTATTGCTTTAAATAAAAATCACCCTCCAAATACGTGAAAATTTATCAATCCCTTCCGATATAAATGTTACAAAACTTATGGCTGTTTAAGTACGTTTAATTTTAGTTTGACTTTTACAAATTTGCATAAGGCACCATTTATAAACAAAGTCATTTTGTTTGTACTGAAACGCTATTGCCTTCGACCCACGCTGAGGGCACAGCGTGGGGATATTTCGGACTTGCACCGACTAAAACACCCTGGTCCCGTCCTTGCCTTTGCTGGAGCCGCGGGATCACTTACGCAAGCTCTGCGACACTCCAGCAGTTGTACTACATACATGCCATCGGAGTTGAGCTGTAAGCATAAGGGAACTTGCAAATTTAGCCAGAGATGGGACCGACGCGACGCGGCGGCGCGGCGGCGGCGTGATTTTGGTCGGTGATACTCTGACAAAACTCACGCCCGCCATACCCTTGGAAACTCATTGGAAATAGTGATATGCTATTTTCATTAACATTTTTATATGATCGATTCTAGCTGTGAATTTTGCAAAAACTGTTTTTGCCCAGAGGCAAGAAGAGATGGTTGTCTTTTTTTGTTTTTTTTCAATCAAAATCTAAAAACGTAAAAACCAGATATAAGATTTCTTTAGGGTACTACGATTAGTTAGATTTTTTCGCAAAAAGTCGTTGAAAATTTCCAGTGGTTTTATCATAGATTTTAATTTCTCAAACATGAAATTTCACATCACTCCCAGTTTTTTTTTTTAAAGACGAAATTATTAGGAAACACTCTCTTCTCGAACTGGGAACTCTGTTCTAGATAAAGACAGGAATGACATACTTAATAGTTGTTAATTTTCGCGATTTCTCTATTTAATCACTGACATGTATATATACCACTTCGATTAGAAAGAGCTGTTAATATCCCAGCATTATAAGATTTTAAATTTTGATAATAAATTACCAAACAATAAGATACTAATCCTAAACCATCTCAACCTGTATGTACGCACGTACTATGGATTCAAATTTATAACTTAATATTAAATTGTTATGAAGTAAATAAAATAACCGTGACTAACTAAGGCCGCTGTATAAATTCTTATAATGATCCGACTTATTACCGTCGCGATATTTTTCCTTAAAAAGATATTGGAAATGGTTTATCGTAGGCTTATAATAACAACTTAGATATGTGAAAACATGTGAATGATAGTAACGTACTTTATCCTCCTAAAATAAATGAGAAAATTACTATGAATCTTTTAAGGAAAATAAGAATTTGTGTATATTATAGATAATGCGGAAAACACCACATATATTAAATACTGAATCATACAGAAACCCTAGTATGTACTTTTGTTGTAGAATTGAACTTGCGCACATATTTTTAATCATTTCTAGTGTCTAGTCATTGCAATCCTTAATATTTAACTAATACTTACAAACACATTTTTAATTATTGTTTTTAAAGTGCTTAGCTTAGGTATCATTTAATAAAAAACATGTGTTGTTTTATTTCATGAAACTTAAGTTAAAAGGTAAATTACCGCATTAAAAAATATTTGACTTTGTTATCTGTAATAAAGAAATTATAAGAATGATTGTAAATCAAAGTTCTTAAAGATTACTATCGTTCAAGTAACTTTTGCGCTGCCATCAAAGATTTTTAATTCGATATATTCTAAAATCAATCTAATTACTAATCAATAGCATCACTTACTGTAATTCGTGGGTTAAGAACTAGAGTAGCGTAAGGGCAAAAACTCAAAAAATTTTTTTTTTCACCATTCGCTTTTTCAATCCCCATATTTGTATGTGCCGAAAAACTGGAACGATGTAGTGTGTAGATTGCTTAGTACAATAATAACGCATAAAAAGAAAAGAAGTTTGTTTATTGCCAAAAGGAAGTGTTTCTACTTACAATAATCTTGACATTATTTTGTCAATAAAGTTATGAGCACAACGATCGTAACTCGAACCGTTACTGCTTATGGGTCCTTGTTTCGTACGCTTCTGTAATTTTTCTCAGTGCCAAAAAAACGTAAGGGCGGGTTACGCTACTATGGCACCAAATAATTAAAGTATTGCAGTCCGTTATTATGTCAATAATAGTGTAAATGCTATATACGTTTTTTTGGCACGTAAATATTCCATACATGATTAAATTTATGTAACAGCCAAAATGACGTATGTCAACCAGTTTTAGAAAAATATTTTTTTTTTAAATGAAACCATTTTTTTATTGACCATAAATTTACAGTATTCTGTAGCCAATAAATAAAACTTTATTTTAAGTAAAAAAAATATATATAGATAGTATAGATTTTGCCATATATAAGACCTACAAGTTGACGGTAGGTAAATTTGAGTTGTTTTTCGGCTCTCCTGAGAAGTTGTAATTTTGCCCTTACGCTACTCTAGTTCTTAACCCACGAATTACATTTATATTTAGCATGTTATGTGCAAATGACGCAATTCCAATCTGATTAAAAAATACATTATAAGAGATTTGAGCTAAAAATAGAAGGCTTAAAATACCAAAGGAAGTAATTTGTCAGATGTGCACGTATTTTGTATACTTACTGATTTGTATTAATTTTACAATGCAACCTCGTTGTAGTAGGCAGTAGAAGAAAATATGTAGCAGGTGTAATAGGTTACAGGTTTTACAAATAACCCTGTATATTGAAGCATAATCTAATGCTTACAGAAGTTTTAAATGTGATTTTTTTTTTTACCGAACATTTTTCGTTAAAAGATACCTATTTTGTGAGGAAAAATAAAATTTAACGTTATTATTATTATTCATACAATAAAATTATAAGTTGCGTGCAAAATAGTTATAATGAATAACTCTATTGTGTATTTTAGGGTAAAAGTCAGCCATTTTCAATCTTTTCTGTTTTGAGCGGTTTGATATACAATAAGTACCTAGGTATATTGGATGGTTTCTACGGACTAGGAGTTTACCGGGAATTGCAGTTAATATCCAAAACCAATTGATGTTTACACCACATAAAGCAATTTTAGTGAAATATTCATTTTTGAAGTGAAACTTCTTTTGGCGCATGAGGGTAAAATTTTTACAGATGAAACGTCACGCCGGTATGCAACGGAAGTAGTAGAATACATTACAATGTCTTTGAACGGAAGTGTCAGAAAAGAGAGAGAGAGTGATCGAGACCATGAAGGTTTTCATCTATACCTTCATGATCGAGACCGATTGAGAGAGAGTAAGACAGGGCTTCTATTAGTTTTAATAAATATAATAATTTTATTATAATGGGTGCCAAGAAACCAAGATGGCGTCGACGACAATTTGCAAATTTTTCGTCATGGGTGTCATTTTCATGATTCCCGAGGTCGCTTAAACGATTATGGGGTCGAAATTAAAACCCAAGATGGCGCCGAGGAAATTTTGCAAATTTTTCGTCATCGGTGTCATTTTCATGGTTCCCAAGGTCGCTAAAAACGATTATGGGTTCGAAATTAAAACCCAAGATGGCGCCGACGACAATTTGTAAATTTTTCATCATGTGTGTCATTTTCATGGTACCCGAAGTCGCTAAAAACGATTATGGGGTCGAAATTAGAATCCAAGATGGCGCCGAGAAAAATATGCATTTTTTCATCATGGGTGTCATTTTCATGGTACCCGAGGTCGCTAAAAACGATTATGGGGTCGAAATTAGAATCCAAGATGGCGCCGAGAAAAATATGCATTTTTTTCATCATGGGTGTCATTTTCATGGTACCCGAGGTCGCTAAAAACGATTATGGGGTCGAAATTAGAATCCAAGATGGCGCCGAGAAAAATATGCATTTTTTTCATCATGGGTGTCATTTTCATGGTACCCGAGGTCGCTAAAAACGATTATGGGGTCGAAATTAGAATCCAAGATGGCGCCGAGAAAAATATGCATTTTTTTCATCATGGGTGTCATTTTCATGGTACCCGAGGTCGCTAAAAACGATTATGGGGTCGAAATTAGAATCCAAGATGGCACCGAGAAAAATATGCATTTTTTTGTGATAAGTCATTTTTAAGATTTGCGAGGTCACTAAAAATAAAAATGAGGTCAAGCTTTCGCGGAAATGTCTATCGCGCAAAAGTTCCTGATCCAAGATGGAGGACATTTCTCTATATGAAATTACATGTATTCGTCTCAATCTCAATCTAGAATTTTTGCATGTGAGACCATAGACGAAGCGCATTTGCATAATAGTTACTGTTTTACAAATTGTGTATCTCGCTATTGTTAATTATTGTAACAATACTTATTTTTATTTATTTTAGATAAACGTTATGTCAAACAATGTAAATATTGAAGAAATAAATTAAAAAAATTAAATTTATAATTTACATTAATTTTCAAACCTTTTTTTATTTTAATGACAATTAAATTCCTAACCTATCTTCCTTTTTCCCTTCCTCTTAATCTTGGAAATTTAAAGTTTTAGATTTGTATAAATATAAACAAGATTTATAAATTAGTTCGCCAAAGAAGTTTCACTTCTGACATGTGTACTTTGTACGCACGCATGTTTTTTTTTTTTTTATAAAACAACATAATTCCTCGCAAAAAATTGTTATAAACCTGTCAACTCTCATTTCTAGCATTGTAATTGTAAAGTCCAGTTAAGCAGTCAAAGCCTGCGCTCCGGCTATCCGCGGTAAACCTCATATATAAAAAAATGCTCTGATTGGCTGTTAGGCTTTTGGTGAACCAATCACATTCGTAATCAGTAGATGGACGTTACTATGACATAACCCCGAAGAGCCCATGAATACTTAAATGCAAATTAACTTTAACATTTTCTTAAATATCAATCGGTTGCCACTTTACACCTTAAAATTATAAAGACAGCTTGAGACGTTTAATTATTCGGCCAATAGTCTTGTAGAACCGGAGGCTATTTGGGATTAACCTAAAACCCAGCATACAAGTCGTTTAAGGACAACTTTTATGGTAATTCAATCCACAGATTATCATCTATACTTTTTTATTTAGCCGTTGCAGGGATTCCCTTCTATTCTTCCAATCTGTATGGTCTATTGCTTTTTCGTGCCAAGTTTTATTATGTAGTCTTCTATCCTGTATCATGTGTGTGTGTAGGTATACATATAAGCACATTTATAGTTACACTAGCTTTTGCCCGCGATTTCGTCTGCGTGGACTTCAGGATTGGGTCTAAAAGGAAATGAAAAATGGAATAAAAGAAAGCTTGCGCTATACTAGAGAAAAATACAAAATTTATAAGCTGTCTGCCCACGGCTTAGCTCGTAAACAATTTTCAATTTTCCCTCGGGAACTACTTAAGGAATCGGGATAAAAGGTAGCCTATATTCTTTTCCTTATAAAGGCCACATGCATGCCAAATTTCATCCAAATCCGTTCATCCGTTTTTGCGTGATTGAGTAACAAACATTCAAACATCCAAACATCCACACTTTCACATTTATAATATTAGTAGGATATCAATGCTGCCAAATCCATTCATAAAATAATATAACATATTTACCAATTACCACTTCTATGTTACAACTACTTACAAAGGATTTATTCCGTTCTAATACCAATAACTAATACCACTGGTATTTGTTTCAACAATATTTATTTTCTATTCCGAACGGATACCAATCTTTAAATAATTAAATTTAATGTGCGAACGAATACCAACAACTTGAATTTGGTACAGTCAGCTCAGTCAAACCTAATCAAATTATTGTTATAATAATATATAATTCTAAAACTTTCCAAATTCACGACATTCCAATATTTTTACAAACACAAAGATAGTTTATGCCACAAAACAGAGAAAAACAGGTTTATGTGAATCATCTTGCAATTTTTTTTACCAGCGCGAAATTTCTGAGATATTTTGTAATTTTAGATTGTAAGTAAATTGTTCTTGTTTTGTTTTTTTTGCAACAAAGATATTATGCACATGCACTAGGAGGAACTAAAATTATAATAATGTTGATTATTAGACATATTTTATTATTGAGCTAGACGTTTGTTAATATTTTTACAAACGTCTAAAAGTTAATATAATTTTTTGGATTAAGATACTCTTTTTTTTTAATTAAAAGTCTTACGATTTCATACAAAGCATTTTCACTGACTGTACCTTATATCCTTAAACTTGTTTTGGTATTAGTTTAAATAATGGTACCCGTTCGGAATAGAAAATAAATATGAATGAAACAAATACCAGTGGTATTAGTTGTTGGTATTAGAACGGAATAAATCTTACAAAGTAATTGTAATATAGAAGTGGCCGCAATTTAATATTAAAATTAATTCTTATGTTAGTGTCTAAATGCTCATATAGTTTTGTACGGGCTTATTACGGGTTTGTTATTAATACATTTTTATGAGTTTTCTAATAAAGACCATACCATACCATCTATACTTAATATTTCTTTAATTAGGTACTAATTTCTGCTTATTGTTGACAGTTGTAAACAAATACTACAAAAAGGAAAACCCACTTTGATATATTGCATAGGAACTAATGTCGCATTAAGCGGGCGTGTTCAATTGATATCAGATATGACAATTAAAAGTATACAGATTAGGATTCCAAGAAATGATTTACTCATTTTAATTAACAAACAACCTTGTTGTTGGTAGGTTAATTATCGAAAGAAAGATAATACTTAGTATTTAAATAAAGTATGAACAATCTCTGTGCAATACTTTTTTACTTAGTTTTTTCTTAGCCTAAAAGTACCTACCTGAAAATATACTGAATGAAAAGTGTATAAATCTTTACGAATGAATTTCAGAACATCCAAAAGCTTATACTTTAATAGTTACTTTAGATTTCGTTAATAATTTTTGCTTTTAAGTACCTACCTAATTAATAATTATATTGCAAAATGTTTCAGAATCTAGTATTGACCAAATCTTTCTTAAAACTAAATAATTGTATATCTATGTAATATCTTAGAAATAAACATATGTTCACGAACCTTTCTTCTCTATAAATTAGTACCAAAACATAAAACCAATTGTAAAAATATTGTTGTCGCTATAAATAGGTACTATAAAGTAGGTATATATAAACTTCATCAATCAGTTTGTGTAAATATGTAGGGAATATATAATCGAAATAATGTTTCAGTCAGTTACAATTTAAATAAAAATTAGTTGTGAAAACGTATATAATACGGAACCTTATTATCACCATCCAGAAGTTTTCAGCTGACCGAGTTTTCCAATGGCATCGATTTAATCACAAAAGAGGGTCACTGAATGATTCAATCAGATAATAACCATGTTGTGACATTGTTTTGATAAACATTTCGCTTCCATATAAATACACGACACAGTTGTCGAACACCAAACACATTTGAGCGATAGAGGTATTGTGTTGAGCCTAAGTGGCATTTAATTTTAATTAAAAACATATTTTAATATACTACCGTACAAGTGAGTATCTTATACATATTATTCTTATTCTTTCTTCTTATATTTTTTTGGCTTAAATTTTTTATTCATCCCGTAATTGTAGATGGTATTAAAGCCTTGGCATTAACATTTCCGTTATTTATTTTGTAAATTTAAACTATTATTTTTTATTGAACTTCTTTCTTTGATCTTTTCAGAACTACAATTTAATGTATGCTTACTTATTTATTGCCTATTAATGACTTGTTTTAAGAAAGTCTCATGGATTTACGTAATCGAAGTCATTTTTAAATCTGGAAGACAAACTAACTATTCTTATGTTTTCAGAATGCAGCGCAACCAAGCATTCTCGTCTGCCACCAACAACGGCTACCAGAGCTATTGCATTTCCCCGAGCCCCTGTGTCGGCCCTCCCAGAAATCACTATTACTCCAATGGAAACTTTGTACAACAGCCTACATTCCAACCGAACACATGTTTCATGCCTGCTTCAGTTATAAGGAAAATGAGCAATACGACACCACCGAAGGGATTCGGTCGTCAATTCTAAAGTCCTATGACTTCTCCCGATTCCTAATCTTCGGCATAGATCAGGTCAGGGAAAGCTATGGCTGTATATGAGAGGTCAACATTTTCGTACATTTACCGCCAGAATACTGGTTTTAACTTCCCTCACCAGATCGTGTAAAAAGGAGCTTAGTTTTTGTTTGGAATCTCGAGTAGTAATTCGCCTTGGTTACCGTTTACTGCTGGTTTAGGTTAAATAATCTCGTAATATTTATAAATAAGTTAAGTGTACCTGTTATAGCGTCGTTTATGTTGATAAATCTTTTAAAGATTTGTTTTGTAAAACGAATAGATAATTATGTGAAATAAAAAAAATGAAACATTACATTATTCTCTAATTTATTCTAACTTTACCATGAATTACCGTCTCCTTTCATCCTTATTTTTTTCTTCTATAAAATGGATTTTTGCAGTAAAAACTACATCAGCTCAATGGCATTAAACATTTAAAAATGGACTTACAAAGGATACTTTTTAGCCCAGTATAAAGTTCAGTCTTTATTAATTGGAAAAGATAGCGGAAGTATTTTTTTAAAATAACCTGGTTAATTTATCTACAATAAAAGATACCTAAATTAAGGACAAACAATGATAGGTAACTGTTTACTTGTATATATACAAAACCTTCAAATCGGATGATACCTCGATACTGGCAAACCTTGCGGCAACCTAGCTGTATCCTTGATGATTGGTCAATCTCTATACCACGATATGACTTATCTTGTTTCTATGTGACCGTCACTGAAGGCCTACGAAGAATGTATCTACCGGAAACATATGTGGTCATGGAGATAATCAAATTTTTATAATCTCAAATTCATTTACTTAGCTGTTACAACATAGGAACAAAAACACATATAAAATATCTTAAATGATCGTGCTCATCACACAAAAAATTGTCTTGGGTGGGAATCGAACCCGACCTCCGGCTTAGCAGTCAGGGTAACTAACCACTAGACCAACAGACCAGTCTATTTTTGGATATTAGTTCCGCAAAGAAGCCTCGTTATCGTAACATACGTCCAATCACCCTTTGAGGTGATGAAATGGTGTGTAAAGTAATAAAATTCGGGGCCAATTGCGAATTAGAACTGGAAATTATGATTTTATCTACCAATTTTTTATTTTTAGAAACTGTAAAACGTTTTTATGACAGTAAAAGATAGCTGGAACAGAATCATAAATACATAAGTATTATACAATATTATACTTTTATTATTTCTTAAAAAAATATGTTATCGCAACCTTAAATTTATAACCTACCTTACCTACAATCAAAGTATGATTGTTTATTCGTTACAAATAATCAGACTGTTAATAAATAAAAGTTATAAATACTGTCTCATTAAAGTATGTAACAATAGGATGACACTTCGAGGGATTAAAGAAAACCCTGAAAGTCAGATATACCAGTAACACGACAAGTAGGAAATCAAAGTTAAATGGCGTGTCACTATTCGGCAGTAAAACAAACGGTTAACAAGTAAGCTTCCTACGGCCTATTACTGAAACCTCGATTAGTTTTAAGTCGCCGTTAAGTCTAATACTGTCTCTGACCATTTTGAGGTCAGGAATCATTTGAGAACGTCTTTTAGTTCAGTTTCAGTTCAGTATTCGACGTCACCTTACTTTTTTTCGCTCCCTCAAACAATCTGGATACCTCTACTAGACTAGATATACTAATAGACTAGCTGATTTCCGCAGCTCCGCCCGTGGTTAATTTTTTTTTTTCATATAATATAGCTAATGACACCCGGGAATAGTGTAGCTTTCCACCAGTGAAATTTTGCAAATCAGTTCAGTAGGTTCGTAGCCTATTCAGTGCAAACCAACAAACAAACAATCAAATCTTTCCTCTTTATAATAATATTATTATAGATGTAGATTGTAGGTACTCATCATAACTTTCGGTAGCACCCGGTAACACCTTGTATATTATTACCTTACTAGCTTTTGCTCGCGACTTCGTCCGCGTGGAATCCATTGAGAAATAAACATTTTCAATTTACCACCTTTTTCTCCCCTTTTGGGGGAATTTCCAAAAATCCTCTCTTAGTGGTAGCCTACTCCTCCCAACAAACACACATGCCAAATTTCTGCTCTTTACGATTAGTAGTTTCGGCTGTGCGTTGTCTGTCAGTCAGTCAGTAACGGAAGAGTTTTATATATATAGACTAGCTTTTGCTCGCGACTTCGTCCGCGTGGAGTAATGACTTCCGTCAGAATTTGGGTATTTCACTTAGTTATCGCCTGTTCCATGGTCTATCGATTACATGTGTAAACAAACATTAAAAAAATCAAATTTTTATTATATTAGAAATATGTCTCCATGAAATCATGGTCTAAAAAATGCTATGTTCACTTATACATATGCTATGCTCACTTGCTTCACTGGTGGAACCTACATACAAAGATTTAAGTGAATCCATTGAGAAATAAACATTTTCAATTTACCACCCTTTTCTCCCCTTTGGGGGGGAATTTCCAAAAATCCTCTCTTAGTGGTAGCCTACTCCTCCCAACAAACACACATGCCAAATTTCAGCTCTTTACGATCAGTTGTTTCGGCTGCGCGTTGTCTGTCATTTACCACCCTTTTCTCCCCTTTGGGGGGGAATTTCCAAAAATCCTCTCTTAGTGGTAGCCTACTCCTCCCAACAAACACACATGCCAAATTTCAGCTCTTTACGATCAGTAGTTTCGGCTGTGCGTTGTCTGTCATTTACCACCCTTTTCTCCCCTTTGGGGGGGAATTTCCAATTATCCTCTCTTAGTGGTAGCCTACTCCTTCCAACAAACACACATGCCAAATTTCAGCTCTTTACGATCAGTAGTTTCGGCTGTGCGTTGTCTGTCATTTACCACCCTTTTCTCCCCTTTGGGGGGGAATTTCCAAAAATCCTCTCTTAGTGGTAGCCTACTCCTTCCAACAAACACACATGCCAAATTTCAACTCTTTACGATCAGTAGTTTCGGCTGTGCGTTGTCTGTCATTTACCACCCTTTTCTCCCCTTTGGGGGGGAATTTCCAAAAATCCTCTCTTAGTGGTAGCCTACTCCTCCCAACAAACACACATGCCAAATTTCAGCTCTTTACGACCAGTAGTTTCGGCTGTGCGTTGTCTGTCAGTCAGTCAGTCAGTCAGTCAGTCAGTAACGGAAGAGTTTTATATATATAGACTAGCTTTTGCTCGCGACTTCGTCCGCGTGGAATCCATTGAGAAATAAACATTTTCAATTTACTACCCTTTTCTCCCCTTTGGAGGGGAATTTCCAAAAATCCTCTCTTAGTGGTAGCCCCCTCCTCCCAACAAACACACATGCCAAATTTCAGCTCTTTACGATCAGTAGTTTCGGCTGTGCGTTGTCTGTCAGTCAGTCAGTCAGTCAGTAACGGAAGAGTTTTATATATATAGATTATGAGTACTGAGGTACGAAGACTACTATTAATGAAGACAGACACAATCAAATCAAATGAAGCCAGCATTTTTAGCGCCTTAACTTTTACTGAACGCAAAACTAACAAGCATTATTTGCTCTACATAATACATAGCATAAAGATAAGAGATAAAAAAGCCAGTAGAGTCAAACTCTTATATATATATATTTATGATGATTGTTACGTCACGAGCTTTATACATTACGTAAGGTAGGTTATATAACCTTAACATAATTATAATACCTTTCATTTAACGATTTGTGTCATCGTTCTTTGAAACATTGAATTAAATTGTAATTACCCCTTGTTGTTTTAAATAGCACTATATTATATTAACAACATATTATTGTATTGATATAAATGTTAACACTCCAAATATTCTAGTTTTACTACGTGAGAACAGCCCCGCTGGCAAAGATTTCTTATGAACTAAGCAGAGTATGTACATAATATAAATATATTAAAGATAAATTATCACATAGGTATAAACATTACCGTAAGGTTCCTTCTTTTTTTTTTTTCATCGAATCTCGCCTTGACACTTGACATGGGGTAGGATCCATAGATGTGATCCTAATCACTTAGTGATTAGGACTAATTACTTAGTATAATGAATTTTCGAGGTCAGATAGGCAGACGCTTCATGTATAATATAGTTTGGTAAGTTAGGTTTACTGACTTTTCCGCACTAATGACTGAAATTAAGTCTCATGCTGTATCTGTCACCTTAAGATGTGAAGTGTCGACGGATAGACATTTAAGAACATGTTAAAGTTAATTAGCGTTTCTTCGGGGGTAAGCTTCTTAATAGGGCCATTTTGCATGACTTTGGAGACATAAGGAGAATCTTAAAAAAATCCTTTACTTCAGCTATCCTGGGATATCCCAGAAAGTTAGAAGCCTTTTCAGATTGCTACAAGCTTATGATAAAGCTCAACGGGGAAAAATGCACCAGTCTCTAATCATTCTACTCGAGATGTGGCGCTCCTTCTGCCTACGTACAGCCTCTGTGTAGAGAGCTGTACATGAGACTCGTGGTATGTAAATAGGCATGGCATGGTAGGAATTTCAAGACTCGCTATCAAGCACCGTGCAAGCTCTGGTGTTTACAAATTCATCACCCGTACATACAGTGCCGACGCAGCACTTACCTACATTCAACAACATACGTCTAAAGTATTTAGCAAATCTAACCCTGCAAGTAAAAAGGAAAAAAATATTATTTTTACCAGCAAAACACTATCAAGGAAAGGTTTACCACCATTATGTATTTACTTGTACTTAAACCATATTTTCACATAATATACAGTGCATATATTTCGGCTATCTTTCTTTTCGAACTCCATTACAAGTCTAACCCCGAATACTCATACCTCAATCAGTTTGAAGCCGCCCTTAAGTCTCATGCTGTCTCTGTCACTATGTAGCGACAAAAATTAAAGAGACGTTTAAGAACTTCTTAAAGTTAATTTGCGTAGTACTCGGGGGAAACAAGCCTATTATGTGTACAGGCTAACTGGCCTAAAATGGAATTCGATACAAGTAATTGATGAAAAATAATCATGGACATCTTTGACATTATCTCTCAACGCTTTGCATATTGATGATGATGAATGATCTCTGGCAAAACCAGTGTACTTACTTGTACACTGGTTTTGCCAGAGATCATTTCATGCTGTTTTATGATCTTATCCCAGCCACGAACCACAAAAACGCCTAGTCACGTAAAATACAAATACATAATTTATTAATTTGTTACCCACCTTGTTTTTTCCCGCTATCTTAGCTTCTGCCCGCGACTTCAAAGATGGGTCCAAAAAAAATTTGAAAACTGTCCGCCCACGGCTTAGCTCGGAAACAATTTTCAATTTTCCCTCGGGAACCACTTAAGGAATCGAGATGAAAGGTAGCCTATGTTCTTTTCTATGCCAAAGGCTACATGCATGCCAAATTTCATCCAAATCCGTTCAGCCGTTTTTGCGTGATTGAGTAACAAAAATCCAAACATCCACACTTTCACATATATAATATTAGTAGGTTAGTGGGATCCCAGCAACAAACTACGAAAACGCCTAGTCACATAAAATGCAAACACATAATTTTGTTACCTACCTTGTTTTCTCCCGCTATCAGATAACTTTGACATGGAAATTCTGAAAACTACTAACATTGTTCCCATTTATTGGAAAACCCATTTGCGAGACTTTAATCAGACATTTGAATGATTGGATGACATTACACATTTTTTAAGGTTTCGAGCTTAAGGCCAGTGAGATGCAAGGTTTTTTTTTTATTTGAAATTAAATTAGGTCTGCAGGAAAGCCTCAAGCTCAATAAACTCAAATATATCTCAAGTGTCAATCTCAAGCTAAAGACTTAAGACATAACAGTTTAGATGAGTGAAAACACAAGTGCGTTCTCTGTTTCGTCATTCTCATCTCTCGTCTTCATAGCCCAATGGGACTATAAGCCGACAATACTGAAGAGTGATCAGGACCAACCGTTTTGAGAGATAAATTAAACACCGCTAAAAGTTCTGAATTCAAGCTTACACAAAAAAAACCATTACGTAACTAGCTAGTCATCATATTCATAACTACTTAAGCCAAATAATAACAATTACCTTGCAGAGCGGAATCTTTACGTTAATAAAATAAATGTGTTTGTACGGGCCCTCCGTACGCGAGTCAGACTCGTAAGACGAGTTTTATTCGAGGGGAAATCCATCGATACCGGAAGAGGTTTTTCCAATACAAAAACAGATAAAGAAATAAAAAAGAATCTAAGAATAAAGAAAGATAGGTAAATACATCTAGTATGCACAAATATTATTGAAATAATAAAACAATAAACATGGAAACTTCCCGAATAAGAAGAACAAAAAAAATATTCGATTTTCATTCCATCATTTGAGAGGGACATGCAACTATCTGGTTGCCAGTTCAAAACCCACCTATTGCACTATCGACGTCAACTCGACCAAATTACAAGTAGATTTTCTAAAAATTTAATGAAACAAAAAGAAAAAGAACGTGAAACAGTTTAGGAATATATGTTATTTTTCATGAGTCATGTTATCTATCGTGAAGCGCTCATGAGATACCACTTTGTCATGAATAAAAGATAAATAAGACGTAACTACTTTTATAAAATCTGAACAATATAATACAGCTAGTTTTTTTTGTTTGTATGCCCTAATCTATGAAACTAGCAGTCGTATATGAAACAACCGTTACTTTTCATAACCCAAATCTCTAGGAAGCTAGTTTAGGTTCAGTGGATTTAATATCACGTTTCTTGAGAGAAAAGCAAGTCAAGTGAAACCGCTGGGCATATCTAGTTATGTATTATAAAGCCTATTGTCACGTTAATTCTACAGTCTTTTCAAAATCTTTGTACTTTCATCCAAGGATGAAAGTACAAAGCTTACTTACTTTACAAAATATTATTCCTTATCATTCCCACAATAATTTCATGTTTTAAAACTTTTTCAATTTGTTTCACACAACGAAAAAAAAATAGTTTAATTAATTTGGTTAAAAAGAAACACTATTGTCTGGTTCAAAATTATTGCGATCCTGAAATTGAGTATAAATCGTTTAACAAATGTGGTTTATTTTAAAGGAGAAAGACAGATTTGATCACTTTAATTCGAACTAAGAACTCTTTCATTTTACTATATTTTAATGATTGAAATCTCTTCAGTTAATTCGTCGTTCGTTAATTCGTGAAACGTCAATTTAAATATGAAAATAGTTAAGTCTCTACTTTACTGATACAAATCTACCAAACAGTTACGTAAGTAGAAATAATTCAAAATCTTCTTCTCATGTCTTGGGTTAATTCGCAAGTCACAATTACATTTACAGTCATTAGTTTGATTTTTGTGCGTTTTTTCTTAAAATGGCCGTCCCATAATTATGGATATCGACGAAAATTCAGTTAAACAAAACTCTCGAAAAATTCAAATAACCATAACTCAACAATTTGCATAAAATTTAGTTTCTATAATTTCATTTTGAGTACTTATAATAATAAAATAATTAAAGACAAATCCAAATGTTTTAACAGTTAACTGGAGATAGTCGAAGATCAGGGAATTCCAAATACAAGCAATCCAGCGATAATTCCTTCAAGATAATTTTTTATCTCACCACGCCGTATTTATAAACTAAAACATTCGTCTTAGGTTTAGTTACCAAATAACATTACAACCCGTTCAGTGCTTTATTCCGAGAAGAAAAAAAATAACAGGTTAGCAAAATAACATTGAAATAGTGTTGTTTAATTACATTAGAAATTCACGCAACAAAAATAATAACAAATATTATTAAATAATACTTGTAATTGTTACGTGTTTGCTATAAGCCTTTGCGCTTTTATATTATTTTGATTGTATTTTTGTTATTTTATACCGGTACAGTCAAAACAATTATTTTTATTTTATCCAGACTTATGGCCCATATAGGCTCTATAAACTTATATATAACTACTAAAGAATCTTAGTTATAAAGCGTTCTCAATTACGTCAAGTGAACCTCTGTACCTATTACAATTACAACAAATTCAAAGTCTAACATTATTTTTTTTACTACTTTTTTTTCGTTTTATTTACAAGTGTAAATACGCCATATTTCGGCCCCCCCCCAATCGTCGGCCGTCTGCACATTTTTATCTTGCGTTCGTTCCAAGGGTAATGAAATGGTAATTTTACTACTCGAATTGCAACCTAAGTTCATATTCTATACGCACAAACTGTCACTATCCTATTACGTCAACCGGTCTTCGCACACTGAGCGTCAGTAGCGATCGCGCCGTTGAAGAGTCAAGTTCTTAGTTAAAGTAGCTTACTTGATGTGAATACCCACGCTTCGGGGATTGATATTACAACGGAAAGACGTTTCTTTATTTTTGTTTTAAGCTTTGTTATCACTCAAAAGTTATTTTTACTATATTTTGACATCGTTTTTTCAAAGATTTTCGTATTATTTTAAATGAAAAATAGGTGGCCGCCATTAGAATACCAGTTTCGGCTTAAAACCGAATTCTCGGCCGGGGCCGACTTAAAGTAAATGCAGGCTGTTTTACAAATTCCAATTCTACCAATTCCATTGGTTTAATAGGAGTATTTGCAAAGCTTAATAGGTAAATAAATATATTTTACGTTTAGTCGCTAAATAACGGCCGGGGTGATATTAGTTGAATGTCGAGAAATGAGGCACACACAACAGGGGCCGACATTAAATATATTAAATATCGTAATGTCGGCCAGCCTCGAATTTGACCGCTACTATACAGGCTCATTACTTTTGTATTTTTTCATTGATTGTGTGGGTAGTCATTTTTAATTTATTTATCAAACTGATTTTCTTGAAATTGAATATATGTTATGTACCTACCGAATACAAAAATTGATTAACATTATAAATAGGTTAAGTTTCGATGTAGAAGTTGACAGTATCGAAGACATATATATTATTCATGATAGCTAAAAATAGTTTGGGATACAATTGAAAAAAGTTTTTTGGAATTTGTTGGTTATCTATTAAACCCATGTTTAATAGATAGGTAGCGAAAAGGAAACTATCACTGTTACGATAGTCATCTCAGCTGCTGCAGCTGGCCTACTTATAGCCCCGTTTTTTTTATTGTAATTTTTATTGCATATTATTTTTTATTATATTTATTGTGATGTTTAACTTAGTTATAATTATAGTTACTTTTAAACAAATACAAATGTATACTCCTGCCAAAAAATGTGTGATATGATACTCCTGCCAAAATAAATCATGTTGATTATATTTTTCAGTCTTAATTTTAAACACCCTATATCCGGCCGACATTTAGGAAAAACACCGCCGACCATAGGCTGCGAACGGCCGACTTAAGGGTTTTTTCGCCTTCAACGCATCTAAACCTTAATACTTTTTTATTTTAGTAGAAAAGTCAACTTTATGCCTAAAAATATGAAATAGATTTATCAACCTGTCTAAAACCGCAACACAAGCTATCCTTTGTTGCAAACTGGTGCAGCCAGAGCGTTCCAAAGTTAGAAAATCCGTAAGGGGGCCGACATTTAGCGTATTTACCCTAGTTAAGAAAAAATGCAAAGTGTTCCACTCTAACCAAGTGGTTAGAGTGATACTTACATTATACAAAGCAAACATTAGACCACAATTTGAAAGAATATACAAAACAATGGGTTTTATCAAGACTATCAATTTTTGGCCAGCTGTTAAACAACAAACAATACAGAAGACACGACAACAGTCTAACAAAAAAAAAATATTCTTCATCGTATTAAGGATTTTTATTAGACCGTTTATGCACATTTTAACCGTCATTTTTTTATTATTGTTTCAGATAAAATGTCCGGCTCAGGAGACAAGAAAGAACAGAAACCTTTCCGTCCACCTCCTTACGAGAGGCCGTACGCGCCACCCGAACCGTCTAAAGACCGCCCCAGAGCTTAACAACTACAACATCAGACTACATTAGCTGCTAAGTTGGGAGGTGCTCACAAATTTATTTAGCATTCTTAGCATGTCGATCAATGGCTTTAAACGGACCACACAGCTACACTACAGTATTGTCTGTGGCGTTGGTAAAAGTCATCACATGTGCAAACGTGCCAGGGATTGGAGAATGCCAAACTTGTATCTATTTTGTTGAATAAGTCAACTTAGGTAACATTTCATGATCTTACCCAAATTATAAATTTGATTTATTGTACAATGAATGAAGTCTTGTGGAATATTAGGTTCGCCGGAAGAATGCCAAAACAGATGGAATTATCATTAAAAAGTAGTTGTTTCTAGTAGTTCCTTAAACTCGTGTAGATGTAGATGTTTAAAATACTCAACGCTATAAATTAAAAAGTTATTAATTTTGTATTGTTAACATTAGTTTATGATATACAATCATGATTATTTTAAAATGAGTGCGTATATTCAACAAGATAATCAGGTGCATAAAACTGAACAACTTGTCACGTGTTTGTATGAAAAGATGATTTTCAATTTTAAGATTTCAACCTTTGTTTTTTGGGAAAAGTTGTTCAGTTTAATGCACCTGATTATCTCGTTGAATATACTCACTCCTTTTAAATTAATCCTGTATATGATATATAATAGATTTATGTTTTGAATTGAATTGTGGAATCTCGAATAAATTATTATCATTATGACCTAAATGATTTTTAATTCTATCAATACCTAGTAATCTATATTTTAACTTTTGTTTGGTCAATTGAAGTAGGTACTTAATATAACTTTCTACAGCTTTCTATAAAATCTAAAAATTGAAAATACTTAATCTTTTCATACAAACATAAGTCACGTGACCTGTCACTTTGTATGAAAGTTCATTTTCCATTTTAAGATTTCGACCTATGTTTCTTGAGAACAGTTGTTCAATTTTATGCACCTGATTATATGCATCGTTGAATATACGCACTCCTTTTAAATTATTCTATATAAACTACCTCTTATTGCTGTCCTGTAGAAAGTCATTAAATTAATCATCAACGAAATGTAATTAAATTGCATTTTACAAATTTTATGTTATTCTTAGGAACACAAATTAATTAGTCGTAAATAACTGAATCAAAATGATACCGTAAGTGATCACATTTAGTAAAGTGCCCAGTAACATCGCGTAGCTAAGGTTGAACAAACTGCAAGCGGTGAACTGGAGACGGTTGTTGCTGACCAGCTCTTTGAAGGTCTCTAAAGTAGGTTTTCTGGATGCGGCTGGAAGACAGTAAAATAAGTACAGTTATATCCAACGGGTATGAACGGAAGAATAGTCGAACGAATAAATAGATTTAACGGATTGTGATTGCTTTTGTCGCGTGAAATCTTTAAACACGTACTATATTTGAAGCTTTTAATTTAGAATTAGACTAGCTGACACGGCAAACGTTGTTCTGCCATATTGAAAAAATGTGGACAGGGGGTGTAAAAATAGATGTTGGTCGATTCTCAGACCAACCCTATATTTGTGTGCATATTCATACAAATCGGTCCAGCCTTTCGGAGGAGTTTAGGAACAAACACCTATATTAGATAGAGACAAATTCAAATCAGTCAAATTATTTCTTAACAATTGGACTAGTCATGTTTAAATGGCATTTTAGTATATAACAGTTTTGTATGACTACATTTGAAAAATTATGAAAATGTCTTACCACATCTATGGTCTATTAAGATCTTGATTATTAGTGTTACAGTCTGATCCACTTCTTTATTCAATTGGTCATTAATATAACATCCAAAAAAACACCAAACTGATGGCAGAACACTTTTAGCAATCATAAACCATAAACTCGCGACCTGAAACATGATATTTTTATTAATGAAGGATTTTTTTATTTCGACGTAAGACACAGTTATTGTTTGATATTATTTGCAGAAAAACCTATTAAAGGAAAGCTGACTAATAATAGAGATAAAAATAATATAAGAGTATTTAACTGCTCAAATGCTATAAGATAGGCGGCGGTAGCCTAATGGCTAGGGTATCGGACTTGTGGTCATGTGGTGGCGGGTTCAAATCCCAGCAATTGCACTACCGACTAGAATCTACTCGTAACACAAGCATTTAGCTAACAACAAGGAGTTAACAAGAATACTAGTGAGCGCGTTCCACATTGCTAGTAAATATTATAAAAAATATGTTTAAAAAAAATATGTAATTAAAAAATCATACCTGATTGCATACTATGACTGTCACCCCAACCACTGCGCTCGTGAACATTGACCAAATCGATAAGAAAATCTGTAGCAATAAAGATATCAATGTAATCAAAGATCAACAAACACTTCCGAGGTTTCTAACTGATCGTAACCCAAGTAAACTTAATGACTAAGTATTGATCAACATTGATCTTCCGCAAATACAATTGGAAGAAATATATTTGCCGGAAAATGTTACTGGCATTTTTGGATATGAATAGCTAAAGTTACTTTTGATTCAAACTAAATCTATATATATAAAACTCTTCCGTTACTGACTGACTGACTGACTGACTGACTGACTGACTGACAGACAACGCACAGCCGAAACTACTGGTCGTAAAGAGCTGAAATTTGGCATGTGTGTTTGTTGGGAGGAGTAGGCTACCACTAAGAGAGGATTTTTGGAAATTCCCCCCCAAAGGGGAGAAAAGGGTGGTAAATGACAGACAACGCACAGCCGAAACTACTGATCGTAAAGAGTTGAAATTTGGCATGTGTGTTTGTTGGAAGGAGTAGGCTACCACTAAGAGAGGATTTTTGGAAATTCCCCCCCAAAGGGGAGAAAAGGGTGGTAAATGACAGACAACGCACAGCCGAAACTACTGATCGTAAAGAGCTGAAATTTGGCATGTGTGTTTGTTGGAAGGAGTAGGCTACCACTAAGAGAGGATAATTGGAAATTCCCCCCCAAAGGGGAGAAAAGGGTGGTAAATGACAGACAACGCACAGCCGAAACTACTGATCGTAAAGAGCTGAAATTTGGCATGTGTGTTTGTTGGGAGGAGTAGGCTACCACTAAGAGAGGATTTTTGGAAATTCCCCCCCAAAGGGGAGAAAAGGGTGGTAAATGACAGACAACGCGCAGCCGAAACAACTGATCGTAAAGAGCTGAAATTTGGCATGTGTGTTTGTTGGGAGGAGTAGGCTACCACTAAGAGAGGATTTTTGGAAATTCCCCCCCAAAGGGGAGAAAAGGGTGGTAAATTGAAAATGTTTATTTCTCAATGGATTCACTTAAATCTTTGTATGTAGGTTCCACCAGTGAAGCAAGTGAGCATAGCATATGTATAAGTGAACATAGCATTTTTTAGACCATGATTTCATGGAGACATATTTCTAATATAATAAAAATTTGATTTTTTTAATGTTTGTTTACACATGTAATCGATAGACCATGGAACAGGCGATAACTAAGTGAAATACCCAAATTCTGACGGAAGTCATTACTCCACGCGGACGAAGTCGCGAGCAAAAGCTAGTCTATATATATAAAACTCTTCCGTTACTGACTGACTGACAGACAACGCACAGCCGAAACTACTAATCGTAAAGAGCAGAAATTTGGCATGTGTGTTTGTTGGGAGGAGTAGGCTACCACTAAGAGAGGATTTTTGGAAATTCCCCCAAAAGGGGAGAAAAAGGTGGTAAATTGAAAATGTTTATTTCTCAATGGATTCCACGCGGACGAAGTCGCGAGCAAAAGCTAGTTAAACATAAATTACTACTTCGAGTTAGTCGTGTAAAAACGGTGGCCTCACCTGTAAACCATGGTACTTTTCCAAAAGATGAACACTTGTGCTCAAATTATCATAGATTATACAAAGTTGTTTCAAATCATATTGAACAAGATTGTCACTTTCCATAAATTCAATAGCAGGACTTAAAATGTATTTCAAAATGCGTCCTAAATTCATATTGGAATCAGAAATAGTTTTAATTTTATCGTTATGATTTAAAATATTAGATAGTTCACCATTGATTACTTTCATGATAGCTAATATCAAATATAAGTGCATAAATAAATGTAAGGTTGATAAAAACGTTGGTATCCTTATAATAAGAATGTACGGCGGATAGCTGAACACAAATTCCATAATTATTACGATTAAAAATGTTATGGTTAACAAAGAAAACCAAAAGTACATTTTGATGAAAAATAACTTTAAAATCTTGCCGTTTAAGTTTAAATTAAAAAACGTATTATCAAACACTTTGTGTAAGCTGATGCATATTTTCTCACTACTAATGTTGTTAATCAGTATAATTATAACATTTGCAATTAAATCGTTAACGTCTGGTACGATTTGCAAGTTATGTTTGATGTCAAAATTAACATGTTTATTCGACAAAATGAAATAGCCGATTATTAATAGACAAATTATTAAAAATGACCAAAACTTTAGCCACAAATTATTTTTTATAGACACACCCTCAACTGTAATGATTGGTTTTAAAAAACCAAAAATATTGCACACAATGTTAAAAGAACGAAAGTACGCGTAAGACATTTTTCTAATATTCAATTAAGTCCACTATAAGTGTAGACCTGTGCTTCGCAAGAACAGGGTTAAATAATAATAAATTAAAAGCAAGTCGGGTAATTCTTGCCATAAAATACAGCTATTATTAAAAGTAAATCAAACATGATTGTGTATTTTTCATTAATCTTAAGTGATTTGATTGATTTGCGACACAAGTTTTTACTTAACTAATAAAACTAGAGACATATAATTTGAATGTTTTTACACAGGGAATGTGTCATAAAAATTAAAAAAGAAATGCTGACACCATTCATGATTTAGTACCTAATAAAAATAATTCGTTTTAGGATACAAGAAAATTTCATGGGTTTTCTCGATTGCATGTCTAATTGTTAAATATTTGGCCTAAGAATGAAATAAAATTCTCTCATATCTCATAATAATAAAACTTAGTCGACGAAATGTATGAGCGCGCATAACGCCTGAAAGACTGCACCGATTAGATATATTATTTCTTTGATTTGTGTTAGATACGGTAAGGTTTGTATAAAACAAATATCCAAAAGTTTTTCAGAAGACGTTAGTAGGTCTCAGCCAGCCACCGAGTCAACTGTGTTTTTTTGTAAAACACCCGCAGGAGTAAATAAATAACATCATAAACAACAACATAAGTACACACATCAAAAGTGTCTAGGGATCAACATATATTTTTGCAATAACTTTTCTCCTGATTGATATTAATTAAAATTTTCTTTAAGGATTCATCGAATAAAGTGTTTTCGTTTGTCACAGTAACGATAAACCAAGTCACCTTTGCATTAATAAAGAAATTTGCCATTTTCCTAATAAAGGGATTTTTGACATTTGAACCATTAACACAAAAGTTCGAAAAAAAGACTGAAATAACAGTTTTCTTTAAAATTTTATTGGGTAACTTAAACAATTAATAATCCGTGTTTCTACCGCGAACACTAACAACTCAAGAACATCGGTTTGGCATACTCAAAATGAGTTCATCCAAATCACGCTGTGGAATGGCCGCCCATGTTCGTTGCAACAACAAAAAAAGGTCTTCTTGCGACTGGATACCCTCCATATTCGGCAGAGCTCTTCTCTGTAGCATATCCCATGCATGCTCAATCGGGTTCAAGTCTGGCGACTGAGCAGGCCAGGGCAGGACATTGATGTTAGCTGCGGCGAGAGTCTGTCTTACAACTCTTGCGGTGTGCGGTCGTGCATTATCATGCATTAACTGAAATAAGGGACCGATTTGCACTTGTAGAGGAACGATGACGTCTGATACAATCGTCTCAGCATAAATTTGAGCGTTGAGGTTGCTTCTGATCCAAATCAACTTAGTTCTTCCGCCGATCCAAATACCCGCCCATACCATGATGGTTCCACCACTATAAGGATGGACTTCCTGGCAGGATTTTAATCGCTGTTGGCGTCCAGGGGTTCTCCAGTGTCGTATACGTCTTGTATCCGGTCTCATACCAAAACGAGACTCATCAGAAAAGCACACGAAACGCCATTGTTCTTCTGCCCAATTTCTGTGTTCAAGAGCCCATTGATATCGAATCCTACGATTGTGCATTGCTATAGGTGGTACCCGTAGCGGTCTTCGGGAATGAAGGTTCACTTCATGCAAGCGGTTTCTGACTGTTTGGTCGCTAATTAAGTTCCCTGAAGAGTGATGAAGCCTCACGGCTAACATCATGGCGGTTATTGTTGGAGCTCTTCGAGTTAAGATTTGAATGTATCGGTCTTGTCTCCGTGTGGTGCAGCGATACCGTCCTCCATGGCGCTCAGCCACGGTACCAGTGCTTCGGTAACGTGTCCAAAGTCGACTGATAACACTCTGACTTGTATTCAGAGCTAAAGCCACAGTACGTTGCCGGGAACCAGCTTCTATCATTCCCACGGCTCTGAGCATTTCTTCCCTGCTTAAATGACGTCGCCGCTCCATAATAACGTTGGTTTTAATCAGCAGTAGGGAAACAGTAGCACTAATAATGTCTTCAATGCGTTGTATGTTTTTATAGGGAAAATATTGACAGCTGATTTTCATCTTTTACTCGAATTTGATTCACAGTTCCTGATTCGAATTATGAAATGCACCAAAAAGGATCCATATAAATTTATAAAATCATAAATTTATTACAAAGCCACATCTCAATCTCAAGAAATCCGCATAAAAATGCTTGATCCCTAGACACTTTTGATGTGTGTATTTTGTTCTACGTCTTTTGATAATGCGTTTGATTTTGATTTTATTCTAGTATGGAAAAAAACCTGGAAAAAAAAAAAGGTGTCAGTTATCTACTCCTCTACGAGGTTTCAGGTGTTATACAAATAACTCTGTAAGTGAACCTACGTGAAATTTTGTGAGGATGGGTGGATAAATGGAAGTACAAATATATTGTTTGGTACGCTTTTCTACGAATGTTCAGTTCCTAATATAAATAAGGTAATACAGTACGAGGGTGTCGAAATCTGCAGAGGTTAGCCGCGGATTCTCTCGTGTCGTATATTCTCAAAAAATATGGATTTTCTTTAAAAAAGGCTAAACATACTGCGCCTATCATTTATGGCGTACCTAGCCAAGTTATCTTAGCAAAAATTCTAGTCTGAAATTGTTGCTCTATTGTATAAATTTCATGACGAAATTATATTTATAAAAGATACACTAATCCGTAATATTGAACAAATTTTATATGAATTTGGTTTGCAGGTTACACAACCCACTCATGGTTGTGCTACATACCGATCGGAATATACGAAACTAATTACAAGAATTACGAAATTTTGCGCAAAAGCAAATAAAAATACCTTAAAGCACCATGATACCACAGTTGCAGTATACCTATATACTTTAACTATAGAACGACGAATATAATACTTATTATGTATAGCCCAAGAGCTATTATATTTTGTCAGACCAGTACTCAGCCACGCAGACAGCATTGTCGGTGGCGTTGTAAAGGTCTACGCGTGGGCAGATGGTGGAACACGCTGGGCAGTTCAATAAGTGGGCTATGGTTTAAGAGAAAACCACAAAAATTCTAAACTAGCGAAGGGGATGCTAAGATTAATATTTTCAAATACTTTCGGTTTACACAGGTAATAACATAAAGCAATCTAGGTAAGAGAAAAAAATATCAGTTTTATTTTTTAATCCTTGAGCCAAATTACAAAATGAGTCAACTGATACACTTATTGTTTACATTTACACATATATTCGCTTAATTACGCCAAGAATCCTTAATTCCTATAACGTCGAAGCATATTTATCTAATCGTGAAATGCGAATAAGTTCCAGTCGATATGATAAAGACATGAATCAGAAGATAGCTACAAATAAACGATAAACGAAATAAACCTCCAGTCAACATTCAAACACCTGTGAAATAAACAGTACAGTTTTTTTCGTTTATTTGTTCTTTTGTATCAAAACAACCATGTCTCACAGTAAGTACCTTATTATAGTTCTACATACTTATATGCACAATATTCCTAACTATTGTTTATACATGATAGCTTAAAGTACATTTTAAAGATAAATCAAAGTGATTTCTCTTAAAGAATACATCCTCCTAGATTTGCGAAGCGAAGGTTTCTTGAAGAAGTTGGCACCAATTTTATACTTTATTCCTAAAACGCTTAAGGTGCCATTCTAACTAGTCTAGTCGCAATACGTATGTCTTAATTTTAAAATTTGCTATTGAAAAGGCAAAAGTCAATATCATCTAAACTAATATAATAATGAAGAAAGGTTTGATTGTTTGTATGTTTGCATTAAATAGTCTCCGAATCTACTGAACCGATTTGAATCATTATTTTACTGTTGGGAAACTACACTATCCCTGGCTGACATAAGCTATACTATAATATGACGGTTTTACATAAAATAAAACCGATATTATGTGCCGAGAGGAAAACATACAGCATTATTATGAAGAAGCAGTGTATACTTATAGCCGGAAGTCTGCAGTCAATCCATAAGTAAGTGGTTCATCTTACCGGAAATAGATGGCGCTAGTGTCTCACCCAGCAAGTTGGCGGGAGCCGCTGCCATTTTAACTGTCATAGTCTTCACCAGGAAGTGCTTCCTGTAATGCTGTATGTTTTCCTCTCGGCACATAATATCGGTTTTATTTTATGTAAAACCGTCATATTAATGTGCTTCCGGAAAACATACAGCATTATTATGAAGATGTGTTTGTTATCTGCTGGTGAGCTAGGTATGTAATGTAAGACATTAAACACAACGCTATGATGATTATAAATTGCGCGAGTTTTTATTAGAAATAGAAATTAAGGTACAATTATTTATCGGTATTCAATTTGATTCGCATTCATAAGAAAAAACATGCATACCTTTCCATAAAAGAAATATTAATGTTGTAACTTTTCTAATTTCATCTAGTGCAAAGTTTGGATCAAGTATCTATTTATTATTTATATTCCTAATCATAATCAGATATCTAATTTAGGCTGGAGTAAAAGAATTAAAGAATGAGTGACGTTTGTCTTTAGGGATCTCTATTTCGCGACAATAGTGTTTAAAAAATGTATTGGAAGATTTCCAGTTACCCCTTAGAAGAATATCGTCTATTGACTGATTATCCAACCACCCTAACGATGCTACCGCGGATCTACAGCTTCCTGGAGGAGCTTGGATTCCACTATCTCTGAGCACTGTACGCACCCAGTTACCGATAACTGTGCGTGAAGCAGCTTTTGTTTTATTACCTAAAGTGATAAATAAATTGTTCAACTCATTAACTCTAGACCTCTTCACGCTAGTTTTTTCTATCAACAGTCTAACCAAGGTGACTGAACAAACGTTTTTATCATGATGGCTAAAAAACTTCCAAGCGGATTGACGATGGTATTGTGTGTCAGTTTTGGATCCAAAGGACGGTATTAAATAGATATTTTCTCCATCATCGAAAAAACTATCGTTTGTGATTTTGAGTAGAGTTAGGTCGTGGACTCTGCGCCCTGAAGCTAACAACATTACCGTGGCAGTTCTACGAGATAACTCGAACAATGTGTCTTTAGGTGGGTTTGTTGAAAGCCAGTCTAGCACGATCCTTGGGTCCCATGTGAACGGTGGTTTTACCACTTTTGGTTTAGCCATCCCTATCGCTTTGAGAGTATGTTTTATAATGAAATGCGAAAAGTTTTGATGTTCCACATGTGGGCCGCAAAACGTTAAAACTGCCGATTTATGGACAAGGATCGTGCTATATGACAGTTTTTCGTTAAAAAACAGATACATTAAAAATTTGGCAACGTCAGCAGGTAGAGGAAATTTCGGGTTCACTTGAAGATTGGAACACCATGTCAGCCATCTCCTGAGCTCTGGTAGGTAAGTTGCTAGAGTGGACCGCCGCCAGCTGTTTTTCAATAGATCTTTTTCCTGCGTAGACCACTCTTTTATCTGGGCACCCCACCCCCAATTTTCCAGACTTTCAGGGTCAATGTCTGCACCTGCGGTGGAGGTTGTAATGTTGTGGCATCTATCATGGTCTTCGTTAGGTCCTGAATTTCGTGCGGTTGATCCAGTGCTCTGGATTTCAGGTCTTGGAGCCAGAAGGCTCGAGGCCACTCTGGGGCTACTATCAAGAAAACTCCCGTTGCACTGTTCAAGTGCTTTAAAACTCTTGGCAGGAGACTGGGAGGAGGGAATACCCATGCTAGCTGGTAATTCCATTTTCTGCTGAAGGCATCTATGTAGCTGGCCGATAGATCTCTGCAATCTTTTGATACGTAGTTTTTTACTACAGCAGTTGCTGGAGTTGCAAATAAGTCTATTTCTGGTTGGCCCCACTTCCGAAAGATTTCCAACGTTGCTCGGGGTAGGATGTGCCATTCTGCGGGTTGTTTTCCCCTTGATAATCTGTCCGCTACTATATTGTATCTCCCTGGTAGATAATGTGCTGATAGGGTTATCATAAACTCGTCTGTTAATTGTAGTAGTTTGAAAGTCAGTGCTAGTAGTCCCAACGATCTGGTTCCTCCTTCTTTCCGTATGTAAGCAATCAGGGTTCGATTGTCGGATTGGATAAGCACATGAGAATTCCGTAATAGCATCGTGTTCTTTTTGATTGCTGCTATTACTGCATAGAGCTCTTTCTTGTTGCTGTGCCATCTTTTTTGATGACTTAGCCATGTGCCCGACATTAATTTCCCATCCAAGTGGGCACCCCAACCCCATTCCGAAGCGTCCGTCGCCAGGAAATGAGTTGCGGGTTTCTTGTGTATAGGCAAAGTGTGGCAAGTGGCTCCGCGCAACCACATCATTTCCTGATACACCACTTGCGGAATCGAATGTTTTTGGCGTGGTCGTCTTCTGTCGAAGCGTCGTAAAAACAGTTGTATTCTTCGGCAGTGAAGCCTGCCTCGAGGTATGACAAAATTCGCAAAATTCAGTTGACCCAGTAGCCTTTGCAACTCCCGCAAGTTGATGTATCTCATCTGTAACGCCCGGTCTAAGGTATTGTTGAGGCTGTGTCTTCCCTTTTCGGGTAATGACATTGTATTTAGAGCTGTTCGCCAGCATATGCCCAGATAGTCCAAGTCCTGTGTTGGTGTTAGGACTGACTTCTCGTAATTGATTTGCCAGCCTAAGTGTTCCAAGTGCCGCACGGCTTCCGAAGCCTGACGACATAACTTGGATTGGTCCTGGTTGACCATCAGGAAGTCGTCTCGGTAGACTAGCACTCGACAACCTTTTGCACGCAGGGTTTCCGCAACCCAGCATGTTACAGAAGAAAAAAGGTGAGGGGCTGAGGCCAAGCCGAACGGTAGGCAAGTCATTTCGTATAATTGGCCCTTGTAACTGATCCTTAAGAACGGCCGGTGAGATTTTGCTACCGGTAAATGAAAGTAGGCTTGGGAAATGTCTATTTTTACCATCCAGTCTCCCGGTTGTAGAAAGTCTGGGACTGAACTGTGAGATATCAGACGAAAATGTTTGGTTTTTACGAATTTGTTCAAATCTTGAAGATCGAAAATCGGGCGCATTGAACCGTCGCTTTTCTTCCGTAGAAAAAGCTTGGAAAGGAAACTGGGTGTTTTCCTTAATACTGGTTGTAAAACGTCCTGATTTAAGAGATCTTCTATTATCTGTGACATTGCAGTGGATGTCTTGGTTTCGTATTGGTTCATGATCCGAGATGTTGGCATTAGCAAAGGAGGTTTTCTGTATAGAGGTATTCGAAAGCCAGTTATTGCTGATATTATGAACTTGTTGGCGGTCAGTGCTTGCCAACGCTCCTTGAACATCTTCAGGCACCCTCCTCTGAAATGTGTTGGATAGTCATTTTTTCCCTTCTTTGTTTCGAAAGGACGCATTCTTGGTATTCTTGTAACCGTCACTTTTTCCTTTATATGTTTGTTTTGTTTGTTGTTTTTTGAAGGTGTCTCGAAAATTATTTGACGTTTGTGATTGGCTTCTAAACTTGGAGGTAGATGGTGTCGATTCTTTATATTTGTGTTTTGGTTGATCTTTGTTTTTTCCAGCTTGTGGTGGTGATAACCAAAAGTGAGGTCCGCCGAGGGATTGGATGAGTGATGTAAGTTTTGAATTGTCAAATAAAAATTCTTCGCTAGGTGGTATGTTATTGACTGCGATTTGAATACTTTTATTCGGAATCTCGTTTATTAATCGTTTGCGTCTAGTTTCTAAGCATTCGGCACGTTTGCCACAAATCATTTGTAAAGTTTGTTCCGACAATTTATAAGACGGGGAAGAGTTACCAAAAGTTTCCGAAAATTTATTAAAAAGGTTATTGGGTTTCAACTCGCTTGGGTTATTATGAGCCCAGTCAATTATAGCCTGTAAGCCGGATTGTAATAGATCCCTTTGTTGTAATAATGCATTTGTAGTTGCTGCCATAATTTCCTCCGTAGAAGCCAAGAAGTCTTTGCCCTTATTTAGTGCACACATTTCGTCGTTGATTTTCAACCTACAGAACCCTGGGGACGCAAGCATATCCGCCAATGCTTTTTTATAACGAATATGTTGCCACGTGGCAGAGTTAAAATGTTGTAGGTTTATTAGCTGTTGTAACAGTTTTCCGTCAGCTACTTTGAGCACCTTTTTCTCATCGTAATTTGTCTTATAGTGGCCTAAATCCAACGATTCTGATGCTTGAGTTGAAGGGTTATTCAGAAACTCACTGTGACTGTCTGATTGCTGAGCCGTATTATTAGCATTTACGTCTGCATTTGGAACAAAATGCTGGTGCATAATAAAATTTGTAAGAAAACTGACCTGGCTGTATAACGCGTCGATCCGCGGATCGGCCGTTACCTGTGCGTCCCGCTTTTGTTTCTTCCTAGGAGGCTCCTGATGCTCCGACTCGCTGTCTGAAGAACTGTTGGTGCACGAGGAGTCTTCGTTTTCATGTCCTAGGTTCCTCTCGGGCGTTGGTGAACGCGAGACGATCGTCCGATGGGCTCCGGTGGCCTCTTCGGCGTCGTCGTTATGCGCGGGATTCATTTTGAAATTATAGTTATTAAATATGCGTATTGATTGCTCGCGATTAAAATATACGTATTGAACTACGCACTAATATATTACGTAACACTTAGTTATTCCTAATTTCAAAATAGTAAACCGATTAATTTAATTATTAAAGATTTATAGTATTTTCGACTGCACGCGGCGAAAGTACACAACGCTATGACAGTTAAAATGGCAGCGGCTCCCGCCAACTTGCTGGGTGAGACACTAGCGCCATCTATTTCCGGTAAGATGAACCACTTACTTATGGATTGACTGCAGACTTCCGGCTATAAGTATACACTGCTTCTTCATAATAATGCTGTATGTTTTCCGGAAGCACATTAATAAAAAAATTGAGACCGCGGGCGGAGCTGCGGGAAACAGCTAGTCAAATAATAAGTACATTTATATTCGGTCAATACTTTCAATTGTTTCTTAATCTTAACTTTATCACCTAACAATATAGAGCGATACACAGGCGTACATAATCTTTTGTTCTTGTTATTGTACTTACGAATATGTATTGTGCAAGATATTTGTATACATATAAGTAATTATTGCAGTATGGATTTTGTATATAAGAGCTGACTGCCTTGCGTTTTCGAGCCTGTTAGAGTTACTAATTTATACTTGTGTGAATAAATCTGCCAATATAACGTGGCGGGTCTGAAAAGAGATAAAGATGGTTAAGCCGAAATGCAAGTACATGCGAATGGTGTGTGAGACCGAGACAGCAGTATGTTGTAGCTCTGTCGTGACGTGCCAAGTTACATCGGCCGCTTTGTACCAAGCCCAGTACGTACAGCCCAGCTAAAATGTCAAGTAAAACAAGCTCTAAGGCATTGGCCTCAGAGCTTGTTTTACTTAAAGTAAGCCACACATTAAACACCCAATATTTATAGAGCTTTTGATATGACGTCACTAAAATCATGAGTAATCTTGAACAAACTTGTTTAAAACTCTTTGCAGATCCCCCAAATGGACCTCCTCCACCATACTACGGGTATCCAGCGGCGGGCTCGAATCCTCCGCACCCCGGGGCTTACACATACGTGCCGGCGCCGATAATGATGCCGATGTACCACCCCCCACCGCCGCAACCTCCCCCGGAACCAGTACAGCAACCTACCTACGTGACCAACTACATCTACCAGCAACAGCCGGCGCCGCCACCACCACCACAGCCAATTTTAGTCGAAGGTAAAAATCTAAATTTTATTACTTTTTAACTGTTAGGGATAATGACTAAGTGTTTATGAACTTTCACAAGTTTTCTTCCATTTTTTATTCTTAATAGCCAACCTGCAATGAGCAAGCGTGGTAATCAGGTCTGGAATTTATTGGAGCTTTTCTTCGTAATGGAACCGTAGTCGTATTTTGCACACCAGAAATATCACTGCATACAATACTTATAGTATAAAAAAGTCTCTTCCCGCTGTCGGTCTATATTTATGCTTAGATCTTTTAGACGACGCAACAGATTCTGATGCGGTTATTTTAATAGATAGAGTGATTCAAGAGAAACGTTTATAAAATACACGTGTGAAGCCGTGGAGGGTCCGCTAGTCACTTCATATAAAATAATTCATTTACTTTGAGAAAGACATAGGTACTTAGATGCGAGGTGCTCCTTACAGTTACAGAAGTCCATCAACCGCAAACTAGTATACCTCGGACACCTGCTGAGATCGGATTGGCGACAGTTGAGAAGGGCTTGACTTGGCTCGGCAATAGTCTTCAGAGTTTGAATAATAGTAAGATCTTAATTATTTTGTAAAAAACATACCTTCTTAAACAAAACAACCAACTTCTGGTTTTCTGAATTCGAATGTCACGTTTTTGAATACGGATTCAAGACGGTATGAATGAAAAAAATCTCGTTCAAAATTATTTATCAACAAGACCGCATCTGAAATTTTTGATAACAGGTTTCAAGGAAATAAGTACTCGCCTTTTCAATTGACGTGTCATACAATACAATACAAATACAAAATGCTTTATTGGGATACTAAAAAATTTAAGATAACATTGATTTGTGATTTACGACTCCTTTTAAGCAATGCCTGTCAGGTATTAGGAGACACCGCTCTTTCATAACTTACAGGTAACTTTTATTTTTTACTTTAACATCTGTTTGATACTTTTCCTTGAACTAGTTCTACTAACGGAATTAGAATTCTTTTCTGCAGTAAAAAGTACGTTTCCTTCTTCTTCCTGCCCTTATCCCATTCATATGGGGACGGCGCAATGCGTATTTTCCTTCCATTCCTCTCTATTACTCATCATCGTTTAAAAGTACGTTTCCATTTTAGTAAAAGTCGAAAAATTAATATCAATAAAATAAAAGATTGTACTAGAACAGGGTAAAATATTGAAATCACAAAACTACTTTATGGAAACTATTCTCACAAAACAACTGTCTTTATCCATAGGTATTTGCTTTATTTTTTATGGGTTTATTATCTTAATAAACACTTTTATACTTACTGTTCAAATTATCGGAATTGCGACATCGAATGATATCCCTAATTTTACAATTTCAGAACTCATTGATTGGGTACCCGCTACGCCAACGGATGTTTCTTCACTGTCACACCGTGCCTACATCGCGGGAAAAGAGGGTTGGGACGGTAGTCCACTATGCGTGATCAGGGCCCACCACAGCGGAGAGTTCATACCTGGAAAGCTGGCCATCAAACATCGCTCTGCATATGTACCGCACGCAGGAAGAGAAGTTCCCGTCCATAACTTTGAGGTAAAAATAATGATTTTATTAAATTATTGGATATCGCGTTAATAATTTTATTAAAATTTACATTCATCAATTAAAGTTATTGACTCATCTTTTGTGGAAAATTCGATGACAAATTTTCAGATCTGAGTCATTTACCAGCCGACGAAAACGTCATACAAATTAAATATTCAATCAATTTTTAATAAGTACATCAACATAATGCTTTACTATTTACGCAGACGAATAAATAAATAGCGCACCATGGTCTCACATCTACTACACCTGACTGAAAAAAATACATGAAAACGTTCCAAAAGATAGATGAAATCAAATTTTTCTTAATTCAAAATAGGCTTTTTCGTGTGTACAAACTAGACAGCCCCTAAAACGCCCACCCTTTATCGCTTCCTAAGCTCTAGCTGTGGAGAAGAAACAGCGCAACAAACTTCACAGCAACACGCTGTCTCTCATTTTAAAAAAGTAAAAAATAATAAAAATTAAATGCACATTTTAGGTACAGTCAGCAACAAAGTTTATGAACCATAAAACCAATTGCGGGTTTCGAACGATACCATTTCCATTTATTTTGACGATGGCATCGCATTTTCCAGGTTTTGTGCGCTCCAATCCACGCGGTTCGTTGGCTGCCATCCAGTAACGGCCAAGTACCAGTAGGAGCCATTGCAGCGGGCAATACGCACCACGGTGAACCACTCTACGTTGCGAGGGTTAAACATATGCGGTCTATTACACCTGGGAAGGTAAATTCTTCTACATTTTCTATTGGTTAATGCATAGTAGTAAATAGTAGTAAGAAACATTAAATTTAATAAATATATAGTGTCAAACACGTTGAAAGCTAAAGGAAAGTAAAAAAATATGCATTATGGACTGCGATCCAATTGCTCATCAATCATTTTACATTTTCCTTATTCAGGGTCAACAAAACAACACTTTAAGTCAATAACAGTTCCTAGTAGATATATTAAACACAATACTTCTTACATTTTTTTGGTAATCGTTTGTTTAGAACGATTTTCAAAGCATTTATGAGAATTTTCAGCAAAGGGAATAACAAAAAATAAATGAGTCGTCATGTAGGTAAAAAGAAAAAGACCGAAGAGGAAAAAGACCGAATTGCATACTTATGTTTCTACTCTGTGCCTTACTTGTTCCTCCGCTAAAATAAATACAATAAATAGTGAGCAAAATACTTCTAAGTTACTACAATAGTTTTATAAGAGTTAAATATGTTTGAATTTCAGGTACACCCCAGTCACGGTTGCGCCTACATTTCATTCGGCGGATCAGAAATTTCATTCAAAAACTACGAAGTCCTGTGCAAAATCGTTGGCTAATATGGAAGAAACGACTCTATAATACCATTTATTTATATTCTTTACAAAACAAGTACTGTAATCATTGACTGAACTTTGTATTAAGATTGATTGTTATTTTTCGTATGTATCTACTTCAGTACTGAATATATATTTACATCAAGGTTTGTGTATTTTATTTTTCCGGTAACTAAGTTTTATTTACGAGCTATGGTTGACAATAAGCTGGATTCTATGAATTTTGAAAAACAAATATGCCGTATATAGACCATCCAATGAAATTTCCATTTATTGTGGCTTCTCTATGTTTTTATTAGTGAAGATCTTGAGGAGCATGTCCGTTTAGTCATTTACAAGTGTTTGTTAGTACTGGTACTTTGATTGAAACTGATTACTTTGTTGATATTGAGTAAGTACGCTTGTCCTTTAAATTTCCGCTTGGTCATATTTTAACAGCAATATCGTAAAGCAAATTACAGATTTACATTCAGATTTAAATTATGAAAACTGTGTTGTTAATCAAACAAGTTATGAGATGGATATAAAAAAGAGGGAGAGAAAGAGATGGATGGATTGTGTGAATGATGATATGAGAAAGAAAAGAGTACACTACAAAAAACTGCAATTTAAGTCAAATACATTTATTTCTTATAAATAAATCATTAAAATAGTAGTCAATAATAAAAATTAATAAATTATAACGATCAAATTATGCTACGAAGATGCTTGGGGATCATCTTTGCATTTCCATTCCGGGGCCGTGATCAACTACGTGGACGTCGTGCGATGGGGGTTGGAAGCCACCGTGATCGACGTGGTCCACCACATGTACAGTGTTGTCATCTTCACCACAGCATGAACTACAGCATAATCCCATGATTGGAGTCTGAAAACATGTATCATTTTATTTTTAGGATAGTTAAGACATGCACATTTTCGGAAACGCCGTACTAATTTCAGACTTGTGACGGTAAATGCTTCTTCTGTTTGTGTCAATGGTATTTTTCAGACATGATCAGCCCAAGACATGGCCCATTGCTCTTTATTACCTTCTTGTAACTGTACGGTAACTAAAGACTTGAGTCCGAAACTAGTTCCCGAATTACAGTAAAACTTTATATTATATGTATTCTTTTGAATACAATTTTGTAAAGGTTATCCTGTTACAAGTCAGCAAATACTTTTACTGTGAACAATATTGATACACTGATAACTTTATCACAAATCCTCTACGCCCTATTTGTCAATTTTGGAACTAATTATAGATAGGTGCTCAGAGTTTTGATATCACACTCATGATAACTGTAAGTTGTGTAACTACAGACTTCAGATATATGGACTTATTAAATATTATTTGGGTCAAGTACGTCATAATAACAATTTCTAAGAACTGTCTCTTCAGTAAGAACATTAAGTTGGAGAAGTACCATCGATGATAAAATATTGAAGGATAGCTTATTTACAATTCAATCCTGTGACAGGCATTATCTATTTCGTATTTCGTACCTAACCATGAAATCTTGAATATTTTCCAACTAATTATGAGTAGGTATTATTACGGCAATAATTAATGTTTTAGTAAAAAATCAAAGATAAAAACTGCTTAGGATAAAAGACAGTTAGGATAAAAGTTCTTTCGCTTTTTTGCTTTCGTTACTACAAGCTCATCCATCTCAAAATAAGATTAACCGAACGATATAAAACCTTGATATGAAAATCAAATAATTAAATCTCACTTACTTTTTGTATTTAAGTAATACTCGAACCACCACGAATGTCAAAATGTTGTTTATTTTACAGGGCGACTTATTATGTAGCCTACTTGCTAACATAAGTATGCGCTTGTCCAATCTGATAAGATAATTATCGATAATTCTCCCCCCTCAAAAACTCGTATCAGACAACTGTCATGAATCATCTAGGGTATACTTACACTATAGAAAATCGCAATACAATTTTAAAGGAAAATGGAGGAAATAATTAGGCATATCAGTATGAGAATACAAAAGCCAGAGATATTGTTATCGATTTTCAAAAGTACTGATTTGTTATCCAAGTATCTCTATTTCACGTACTTTCGGTATTATAAAAGTTTCACTAACAATCTTTGTCAATTCTTAATATGGATGTATTATTATCTACTAACGGACCCGCCAGTGCCTCGCACGTGTATTACATATAAATCTTCCTCTTGAATCACTTGATCTGAAAAAAAAAGTAGCATACCTACATAGGGACAGAATATAGTGACAGGTAGCGGAAACCGACTTTGTTAAACCAAGTTTGTTGGAAACTATGTTATTATATTCATTCAGAACGATGAGAATCCTGATGATTGAAGCGCGGTAGCCTAATGGCTTAAGCGTTAGACTTGCGATCATGAGGTTGCTGGTTTGAATCCCAGCCATTGCATTGCGGATGTAAACCCACTCGTAACGCAAGCATTTAGCTTGCACGATTGCCGGCTTGAGTATTTGAAAGTCGTAATTAATTACTTTCTTAACAAATTAAACTTTTTTTTCTTTTCTTTAAAATGATTACCTACTAGCAATGTGGGTCGCACATTACTAGTAGGTACCTAATCTCGTTAACCCCTCGTGCTAAGCTAAGATGCTTGTGTTACGAGTGGGTTCACGTCGCGCGTCGGTAGGGTAATGGGTGGGATTCGAACCCGCGACCATATGATCGCAAGTCCGACGCCCTAGCCATTAGGCTACCGCCGCTTCAAAACTTAACTAAATATGCTTATAAAGGCTATTATATTATATTAGCGCTCTACGCGAACGATTATATAACTATGGATCTGTCGATATTATTGATTATAAACAGATTACCATATAAGTTTTCAGAAATAACATGTGACTATGTAAATGATATTGAGGATACAATTTTTTTTCAAATAAAAGGCGTATTTTAAGAGAAAAATCCATATCTCCTCGTAGTTCATTTAAGTGGCTCTTTCGTAGTGTTATGGAGAAAGATCACAATTACTTGTAGATTAGGTTCATCTGCACAAAATGACAAAAGCGCCCGTTTCGGATCATTGAATTCTGGAATGTAGAGCGGTTCTGAACGCTCACCAAATGGTGGTTACCAGTATAAAAAGAAGCAAATGTAACACTTGTATTAGGGGCCATCAATGTTAAAATGTTACACCACTGGTGTTCAGTCGAATATATCACAAATAGGCTTAGCAAATCCTCTCACTGCAATGCGTGACGTCTATTGAGCGGAACGGCACTTCTATTCTCTGAGCAAGTCGCGTACAGTATTCCCAAGCCACTTACAAGTCTTTGGCAAAGGCATTGATGAGGACATTGTTTATTAGCTGGTGAAAGTATTTAAAAATACTTTTCTCTGATCATTCTGCGCCAAACAAAACGTTGTTTAACGGCAATACTATGTCTCAATAAATAGCTATAGAAGGTTTTCTCGCTTCAAAAATAATGTATTGTTGTGTAAGGCCAGAAAGATTTGAAACAAACGCTCGACCCACTAAATCTCAAGGTTCTCAAGACTAGGTACTCGCGTGATAGCTGCCCGAGTTTTTTTTTTAAGAATTATTTATTTACTTACTTTAAATCTTAACACTAGGTACTATTGTTGCCAGGGCCACTCTGAACGGTCAAGCAAGACTGGTTATAATTAGCTAATATAAATTATACATTTATATAAGCTCCATCTTATTTCATAAAAAAAATAAGAAGGACCACAATATTGTTGGTACATTAACCCACAAAACTGCTTACGCAGCTTAACTGTGAGATCGTTGAGTCTCTCTTAAAGTAAATTAAATATCGATAGGTACTTAACAATATAACCATTGAGTTATCTATGTACGTTACTTTATAAAAATTGTAGACAATAAGTACTGAAATAAATAAGTCATTTCAACATTTCTTTGACTGTATACTCAGACACATGTACATACATATGAACTGAAAAAGAAAACAAAAAAAATATTTCCTACTTCGTCGCTTCTTATAATTCTACAATAATAAACGTAATAACCATTAGAAACAAAATACATAAAACATCTAAACAGGCGTTGTACTTAATAGTCACGTTGTATGATCGTTTAAATTGGAAGTAATAAGAACCATTATTATTGATCGTAAAAACTGCAATGTAACTAAAATAATAATCTTATCTAGAAAAAACAATACGTACCATAAGTAGCATAAAGGAAATGTGTAAATATTATATTACCTATAGAACCTTTTCATCATTCCACATAATTTTATCCATAATTCCATTGTGATAGAGTTGGGTTTAACCATAGATTAATAATACGCACATACATACATTTATTTATTCACGGATCTTTCCTGCTATGGGGTTGAACAAATAAGTATGTAGGTAAAATTTCATAAAACCATAATACCATGTACCATGAACCTTATTTCCATGTTTGAAGCAAGACTGGCATAACCTGATCAATTTAATTTACTTTTAAATGAAACATCAATTAACTAACTTAACCGTTAAATTACATTAACTTTATTAGAGTTACAATTTATCACATAAACCAGATACCTATATTAAAATTAATATATAAGGTCGCTATTTTTTTAAAGAAAGTAGTAAATGTTAAACAAATACAATATTTTAAGTTTGATTGATTGCAACATACTCTATTTATTAGGTAGGTATATTAATTTCTAATGTCATTATAAATAATGTTCGGTACGTAACAAATCATATAATATTGACTTTTATTTTCTGATCTGCACGGATAGCCGAGTGGTATAGGTCACCACGCTGATTACCACTGCGCGACGTGCTGCGTGTTCGATCCCCGCATGAGACAAGCATTTGTGTGATCCACAAATGCTTGTTCCAAGTCTGGGTGTTCTTTGTGCATGTGATTTGAATGTTTGTGAAACCCCCGCGACACAAGGATTAAATTCCTTAGTGCGGGCGTCGTTTTTATAAGAAGAAGAAGAAGATCTAGATGTTCCTATTTAATTAATTCAAATTATTTTGAAAGTTTGTTTATTATACATTAGTATGAAAATAGCGCTGCTTTATTATTTAGATATAATCACATTCACATCAGGTTAGGTATACATAACTAATGGCCAAATACTGAAACATCAATCAGTTTGAAGCCCGTAAGTCTCATGCTGTCTCTGTCATTCTAAGGTGTAAAGTAGCGACAGAAAAACATCAAAGAACGTGTTAAAGTTAATTTGCGATTCAGTTTTCGGGGATTAGAGTAACGACTATTGTTATTTGTACCTACATTCATCTATAATACCGTTGATGTGGCATTTTACGTATAAAACAAGTTCTTTAAGAAACGCTTTGATAAATTCAAGGTCTGTAGAAAAACGGATTATAATTTGGGTCTTATATTTAAAGTCAACAAATAAAACGATGAGTCTGCGTATTTCTACTATTAAAAAAACCATAATAGATAATTAATTATTAAGAAAACAAAACAAATGTATAAAATATAAATATAATTAAATTAACGTTATCAATGCCAAACTAAGTTGGCGACATTATCATCAATTAACATAGATGCTTAAAATTAATAAAATAAAGTAACATTATTTGGTACTAAACTTGAATATTTTATACATCATTTAGGTCACATGTTTAGTAACAAGTGATGATTTTTTAATGAAAAAAAAAACCCTGTTGTTACATTAATTATTTGTGATACATCTTAATGAGTAACATTATGACTAATACTCACTAATTGAGGATTAATCATGGCGTGACTCATAACCTAACTATATCTATTATCAAATGTCAACCAATGGTTGAGCCATTCTCATGTGCACAACTTTACCGAAAGTAAGTAGTAATCATACCGTAAAAAAAATTATAAATGAGGTGACCCTACAAATGTTAAAACTATAGTATATTTGTTCAAATTATAACTTTAATTGAACTTGTGATGGAGCTCCCGTACAGAATAAATTCGATGTAGAGACGTGTTACACTCGATTTTAGGACTAGGAGGGCTTTCCCGTAAGTACACAAAATTATGAAAACTACTATTATGAATTTAGCGCAAGAATTTTAGTCTCTATATTTGTTTCTTTTAGGAATATGTATCGTTGTGTTTATGAATACGGAGGTGGACCTCCCGAACGGGCCATATTAGATGCGGGGGCTTGTACTATGACTTGATGCGTGACGTGGGTCACTACAGGCCGGGGTGGCCGCGGACTGCAGCACTCGCAGCAGCAGCCAGGGATGCAACAGCAGCAGCACGGACGACACGACATGTTGCAACCCATCCTGGAAATAACATAACGAATAGTTAGATTCATTTTCTATGATACCGTATGCTTAGAGATGACTTGCCAGCCTTTCAATGAGATTGCGCTACATGATTAAAGAGAAAAAAAAACCGGCCAAGTGCGAGTCAGACTCGCGCACCGAGGGTTCCGTACAAACCTGTAGGTATATAAGTAAAAGTTATGGTATTTTTATTGCTAAATGAAATCCATAACATAACAATGTGGAAAGCTGACGGTACCTTGTCAATACATATATGAAAACATTATGTATGTTCGGAAAAATCTTCATCTCTTTAAGAAGAGAAGTGATAGACATAATTTTAATACTAGAAATAGGCACAATTTGGATCAATCTCGGTTTAGATTGGCTAAGGTACGAAATTCTTTTATGGGGAATTGTGTAAAATTTTATAATAAAATACCACTGCGGATTCTACAACTGAACGAGACAAAATTTAAAACATGCATAAAACGCACACTATTTGTAGACAAGCATATTATAAATTAGAGGATTATATCCTTGATAAAAAAGCTTGGCTTAATGCTGGTCCTGCTCCACAGTCACAGCCACTTGGGTCCACTAATTAGTTTTCTTTTATTTTATATTTGGAAGAGATGCTCTCCCTTTTATTTTTATAAACATGGTTTTTTTTTTTTTTTTTTTTAATCGTATTTATTTTTTTTGGAGTAAATGTTTAATCTTTTTATTTTTAACTTTTGAAAAGTTATAGTATTGTATAACTTCGAAGCATTTTTTATTTATTTTGTAAATATGAGTACCACGTGTAATATAATATAACTGTTTTTGTTTTTTTTTTTTTTGACATGAACGAGCATGGCAATTGAGAGTTTGTCATGCTCACTCAAATGTCTCGCTGATGGTGGCACGTGTGTTGGGTCATTCGGTTCCCTTCAATATGGTTGAGCTGAGTATTTTTTGTTAATCGCATAACAACGTTTGCTGGGTCAGCAAGTCTAATATATAAAATTCTCGTGTTGCGGTGTTTGTTTCCAAACTCCTCCGAAACGGCTGAACCGATTTGCATGAAATTTTGTGTGCATATCGGGTAGGTCTGAGAATCGGCCAACATCTGTTTTTAGGGTTCCGTACCTCAAAAGGTAAAAACGGAACCCTTATAGGATCACTTTGTTGTCCGTCTGTCTGTCTGTCTGTCTGTCTGTCAAGACCTTTTTTCTCAGGAACGCGTGGAGGTATCAAGCTGAAATTCATATCAAATACTCAAGTCTATGGTCTCTTGGAGCTGTGAAAAAATCAAACTTCTAAGTCAACGCGATCAAAAGATACTCCCGTTTATGCCGCAAATTTTCGACACTCGCAAGGGAATCAAAACCTACAGGGTACTTCCCGTGAACTCAGAATCTTGAAATTTGGTATGAAGCAACGTCTTATAATAGCAGAGATATAGGAAAAATTGCGAAAAGTATACATTTTTAGTTATATCATATAATAAAAACGTTTTTAATAATTTTAAACTTACTACCCCTTTCCTCATGAACGCGTAGTGGTATTATATTGAAATTCATATCAAATACTCAAATCTATAATACCTTTAAGCTGTAACAAAATCAAACTTCTATGTCAACGCAATCAAAAGAAACAGGAATTAAAACCGCATATTTTGAAACTCGCCACTACTCGCAAGGGAATCAAAACCTACAGGGTACTTCCCGTGAACTCAGAATCTTGAAATTTGGTACGAAGCAACGTCTTATAACACAGATAAAGGAAAAATTGCGAAAAGCATAAATTTTTAGTTACATCATATAATAAAAATATTTTTAATAATTTTAAACTTATTACCCCTTTACTCATGAACGCGTAGTGGTATTATATTGAAATTCTTAACAAATACTCAAGTCTATAATATCTTTAAGCTGTAACAAAATCAAACTTCTACGTCAACGCAATCAAAAGATACAGCAATTAAAGCCGCATATTTTGAAACTCGCAACTACTCGCAAGGGAATCAAAACCTAAAGGATACTTCCAGACGACCTGGAATCTTGAAATTTGGCATGAAGCAACGTTATAAAGTACACATATAGGAAAAATTCCGAAAATCTTAAATTTTTAGTTACATCACATAGTATATTTTTTTTAATAATCATAAACTTACTAGCTGACCCAGCAAACGTTGTTCAGCGATTAAAAAAAAACAGATGTTGGCCGATTCTCAGACCTACCCGATATGCACACAAAATTTCATGCAAATCGGTTCAGCCGTTTCGGAGGAGTTTGGAAACAAACACCGCAACACGAGAATTTTATATATTAGACTTGCTGACCCAGCAAACGTTGTTATGCGATTAACAAAAAAAAATAAACATTGTTATGTTATGGATTTCATTTAGCAATAAAAATACCATAACTTTTACTTATATACCTACAGGTTTGTACGGAACCCTCGGTGCGCGAGTCTGACTCGCACTTGGCCGGTTTTTTTTTTTTAATCGCTGAACAACGTTTGCTGGGTCAGCTAGTAAGTTTATGATTATTAAAAAAATATACTATGTGATGTAACTAAAAATTTAAGATTTTCGGAATTTTTCCTATATGTGTACTTCATAACGTTGCTTCATGCCAAATTTCAAGATTCCCGTCTGGAAGTATCCTTTAGGTTTTGATTCCCTTGCGAGTAGTTGCGAGTTTCAAAATATGCGGCTTTAATTATTGCTGTATCTTTTGATTGCGTTGACGTAGAAGTTTGATTTTGTTACGGCTTAAAGATATTATAGACTTGAGTATTTGTTAAGAATTTCAATATAATACCACTACGCGTTCATGAGTAAAGGGGTAATAAGTTTAAAATTATTAAAAATATTTTTATTATATGATGTAACTAAAAATTTATGCTTTTCGCAATTTTTCCTTTATCTGTGTTATAAGACGTTGCTTCGTACCAAATTTCAAGATTCTGAGTTCACGGGAAGTACCCTGTAGGTTTTGATTCCCTTGCGAGTAGTGGCGAGTTTCAAAATATGCGGTTTTAATTCCTGTTTCTTTTGATTGCGTTGACATAGAAGTTTGATTTTGTTAAGTACAGCTTAAAGGTATTATAGATTTGAGTATTTGATATGAATTTCAATATAATACCACTACGCGTTCATGAGGAAAGGGGTAGTAAGTTTAAAATTATTAAAAATATTTTTATTATATGATATAACTAAAAATGTATACTTTTCGTAATTTTTCCTATATCTCTGCTATAAGACGTTGCTTCATACCAAATTTCAAGATTCTGAGTTCACGGGAAGTACCCTGTAGGTTTTGATTCCCTTGCGAGTGTCGAAAATTTGCGGCATAAACGGGAGTATCTTTTGATCGCGTTGACTTAGAAGTTTGATTTTTTCACAGCTCCAAGAGACCATAGACTTGAGTATTTGATATGAATTTCAGCTTGATATCTCCACGCGTTCCTGAGAAAAAAGGTCTTGACAGACAGACAGACAGACAGACAGACAGACGGACAACAAAGTGATCCTATAAGGGTTCCGTTTTTACCTTTTGAGGTACGGAACCCTAAAAATGTGACGAGAATGTGAGAGAAAAAAAAATACATATTCACAGGTGATGTAAGCAGTGAGCTAAATAAAAAAATAAATAATACCTAACTTAATCGGTGTAATAGTAAAATGGTTAAACTGTTTGTAAATCGGTATAAATAATCACTTTTTTATACAAGACCATTTGGCAAACAACAAAACCTAAAGTGAAAAACTAAATAAATTATGAAATAAGACAAAACAATCTGCTCTAAGTGTGGGCACAACTAATGGCTGAATTTACACCACCTAATAAAACGTGTGAATATTGTATATAAAGAGATATATTAATATTTACATAAATTATTGATAATTCTAATATATGTAGTTCTCAGTAGTATGATAATTAGTTATTGTTTATGCATAAACAATGTTGCATGTTGCATGTTTACGTACGTTACATACGTATTTAGGTATTAGGTACTCTTATGTACGACACATAGGAATTGTCAAGGAAAAAGAAAACTTATTACTATAAATCTCACTACTGCACAGAAAGAGAAAATTTACTGTTTTGTAGAGTCAAACATTTTTTGTTTTAATGTGGAGCTAAACTATTAACGAAAAGAGAATCACTTGGGCACAGGCATGAAAAAAAAACAATAAACTGTCTAGAATATAATAAATATCTATAGGAAGACAAAATTCCAAAAGGAATACAATTAATTTGAGAATTCGAACTTGAATTTAATAAATTTCGATTAAATTTATGTTCAATTTAATTGTTAAAATAATTAGAAATATGACTAATGTCTCTGTAATTATGGCTCCATATTTTATTATAAATTACCTTATTGGAAGCCACTCACTAATCACTAAAGGTATTAATGAGCATTCAGTTAGCAGTACCTATCTTTATATATAATATTAAATATATATTTATTAACAAGATAACGTCACGTGTCCACGTCACGGAAACGGTATAGGACTTATTACGGTTACATTTCTTGGTAATAAATATGACGAATTTTGTAATGCAGCTAATCACGTTTGAGGGGCGGAATATTTGAAATATCTAAAAATTAAGGAGTATTGAATGTCCATGCACATTTATCATACTCACACTGAACTAACTATATACGTAAAATATTCGATTTTTCTATAGACCAGTGAGTTCTACACAAGCTATTACAGGTCAATTATGAATTCGTATGAAAGCTAAACACAGAATGAGTAATAAAATAAACTCTTAAATGGATAATATGCTTACCTTCACGACTGTACAGTCTTGTCAGTACAGTCTTAAACAATGAGTGATTAATTCAAAACTACGACTATCAGTTAGAAGAGTTTATACCTAGTTGACAGTAATAATTATTATCGCAGTTGAGGTGAAAAAATATCTTTATATAATACAACATTTTATCATATTGATAAAGCCAGCTATCGCAATTATGGTAAAAAGGTATGTTTCTAGGTATGCTTAGTAAACCTATCTACTATTGTTAGTAATTTAAAAGTAACTTAAGCCAATGGGTTAGTTAGTGCTATAGATACTGAAGAAGGTCGTCCACTGTTCTTACCTTAACTAAAAAACTTTTCATCTGTACATAGGCTGAGGTTGTGGGTACGGGTATCCTTCGTTGGGTGGGGGGTAGCCGGGGTATGCGCCGGGGGGTGGGTAGGCCCCGGGTGGTGGCGGGTAGCCGTGCGGTGGAGGATAGTTCGGCGGCTGCTCTTGGATTATGACTGGCTGATGGTGCACCACTTGGCTAGGTTGTTGTTGCTGACCGCACGCGTTCGGACACAGGCACGGTACCAGGCAACAAGCACTCAACGCCAAGCAACAAGGGTTGCAGCAAAACTCAGCGTCCCCGCAGTCGAATGAAAGACATAAACCCATCCTGCAGCACTGCCCACTGACTGACTTCTACACTAAAATCGATAGCAACCAGTTATTTATTTTACACCTCTATAAATACAAGATAATAGATTTTAGGTGCGCAGATATAAAGCTTTAACTTTTATGTACCAGAATGGTATTTGTCAAATGACAAAATGGCGGAATGTTATCATTGTTCAAGCCTCTTATCATTAGTTGTTATCTAACGATAACGATAGTCCACCATTACTCAGTCCGTGAATAAGGAAAATAACTATTATGTACATGAACATCCTCAAAATTTAATAAGAAGTATAGATTGGTAAATTTTCTTGCAATTATCTTGTACTTACAATCATCAAACAGGTTGTAATTTTATTGATTAAATATTTTTATGTTTGAGATAAGAGTAAAATTAATTTATTACAAGATACGACACATACTTATTTGTGCTCGGACTATTACTCTACACTGGATATACCTACCTTTAAAATACAATTATTAACATAGAAATATGAGACACAAATACATAATGGGAGCAACATTTATCCATAACCAACGAGTATGACACGATTATGTACTTGTTAAAATATATTGTTAGAGGTATGCACGTCGTCTGTTACGTTTCCATGTTGTTTATAATCACACTTATGAAACCTATTAGATGCTCCTTGTAAGGCTGGTAGAGCTATTTGCCTTGGATTTTATTTCATAATATCATAGCTCCGGAAAGGTATGTTAATACAGGAACCATATATCAAAAGTTTGGATCGAATCTGAATTAAACTGATATAATATATTATATATGACATACTCGTTCCAAAAATAGTTGTTAATAAATTCAAAACTATCTCCATGTTTCCTGTGTTTTCGTGCCGTTAATGTCTATTCTACGTATTTAGCTAGTTTTGTTATAATACCATAGGAACCAGGAATTTTCCGGGATAACAGGATTTATTATCCTTTTCTAGATTCCTGGATAAAAGATTAGATGTGTGTCTACCTTGATACTAATATTTTGTCCGGATCCAGATTCTAGTCCCGGATTTAACCGTGCTAGCGTGATTAAGTAACAAGCGTCCATGCATCCGAAAATTCAGATTTATAATGTCAGTAGGTATAGATATAGATTATGATTGGCATTTTTACTGTATGTATTTCATTAAATATGCGTCAATTACTGCTTCATCGTTTTTTTATGAAGCTATACATAGATATGTAGATATATATGTATACTATGTAGATATATACATATAGTTACGAGGTCGCCAATGGCGTTTCCTTTGAGAATTTTACAAAAGTCGATTAGCCTAATTAATACGACTTTTAATTACAAAAGTATTTTATTACCACAAACTACAGACACAGACGAAATACTATATAATGTTAATCAAATATTTTAGGTCTGAGTGAAAAAATTAAAAGAAATGGAAAATCGATTTGATGAATCGATATAATTTGATTTGATTTTTATTTTTTGATTTCTAGGTACCTATGCATTGTCGACCGCATGTTAATGGTGTTAACATTTGTACTTATTGTTATCGACCTTATGTTAGAATGGATTAGACTCTTATTTCGTGAAGCCAATGACAAACTTTTAGGTTTACTAATACTATTTATCTAAAAATTTTCTTCGATTCAGGAAGAAAATAAACAAAACTGTTTGAAATAAAAATGTTATTTTTGTGCTAAGACACAATTTTAATAAAATTTTATAGATTCTAATAATATACAAAATATTATTAGATTTGATACATTGTTGTCATTTTTGTGTTAGGTACTCATTGTGTTAATAGTGTAGCTACGTGTAGCCTATAAATAATACTTCTAAACCCAAATATAAGTGATAAATTAACGTAAAACCATGTTAATTTTATGACCAAGAAATAATAATATTTTAGGACAACTCACACACAGCTCTCGGATTTCGAACTAGGCAGAGCCTGTACTATACCAGACAACTAATAAACATACTACTATATTACTAAATACATAGGTACTATAGATAAATTATACCCAGACTCAAATGATCATGCTCATCACACAAACATTTACCCTGGGTGGGAATCAATCCCGCGACCTCCGGTTTAGCAGTCAGCGTCTCTAACTACTTGACCAACAGGCTAGTCCTAAAAGCCAAATTTGCTTATGTAGGTAACTTAAAAAAGTCATGGAAACGTTCTTTTGTCCATTTCTTCTAACGTTAATGGTGTACAGTTCGGTTGTAAACTAAGTGTTAACATTTTTGATTATTGATAGAACAGTGAGTTATTAAAAAAATCTGCTAATATCGAAACCATTTCACATCCCAATTGTTGTTACTGTTGCTCGAATGTTGTATCACCCGTTTTAATTATACACAAAAACAATCGACAAACACTGAACAATGTCATTGATATTTATCACATGACTAACAAGTTACAGCTGACGAAGAAATGTTAATTAATCACTTCAAAGTTAGTGGACGACCAATACTATTAAATATTTTTGTTAGTTGTGCATGTTTAATCTATGCATATTAGTTAGAAAATACAATAAAAATATTTAAATAACTTACCTTTTATTTTTAATACAAAAACACTATCCCAACCTTCACGATATATAAACACTACGTGAAAAGTAACAAAAGAGAATGAGTCAGTGGTTCGTGGGTCGCGGTTTGTCGTACTGACTGACTAGGGAAACATTGCAATGACGTCGTTTGCGCACTAGTACACCTCTGATGTAAAACCATTGTGCATCTCTTTCTAGCTTAAGCGGAAACCCATACAATAAAAAAAGACGGAAAATCCAAATTACTATCAATGGTTAGTTTGAAAATGAGAGCAATGTCGACTCAACCTTGTATAATTGCACGTAGAAATTCAACCATTTACGTGTTGGAAAAACTTCAGTCAACAATGAATCTGTAGTGAATTAGTCAAAGAGGAAAACGGTATTATATTTTCATAGCTATGATAGCTATTAACTTGTCTTATTTGGAGTTTGAAGAACAAGCCTTCTACGTCACAAGGTTTTCAAGCCGAGATAAGACAAAATAAGTGCCACAAACTTATCGGAGTGGTGGCCAAATCTGGAACTATTTAATATTATTTTATGGATTTAATTTTTTGTAATTTTTTATAAAATAATCAGTTTTTTTTTTAAATCTTTATTTATTTAGGGACATTTATAATCGCTATGCGTATGTCAGTCCCATCGTATCCTAAATACATACGTACTGCTCATATCAGGGCCATGAACCTAAACAGACTCTTAGCATCATCGCTATTCGGTTTAGATAAAATGTAATGAAATGTGCCTACCTCAAGTCTGTTCAACCTCAAAATAATCAGGAATGAAAATTTAAAATACTCCTTGTGCACTTGGGCGAGGTAATTATTTTTTCATAAAAAACACGAAAATTCTATTGAGTTGAAATAATAAATTCAACAGCAGCAACGCCGTCACCAGGTCAGATCAGTTTGTGTTACTTTATACGGTTTTTATGTAAAATCATTGGAAACTGTGTAACACGGTGTCAAGAGTGCCTTCTAAAAAAATTCAGAGCTCTTTGATTGAACCTTGATAGTGAATAATTTTTTAGTGATTTCTATCATATCAGTAAACAGGTGCTCAAGTATCACTGTAAGTCTTGCGTAACTGGGTATTTAGGCCAGCATCAAACCTTATAAAATAATACACACTGATTATATTAAAATTTATACGTACAACTAGATACTATTGATAATCAAGAGCTCTCTGTGGCGACCATGAAATAAATTTCCATTATTTTTAACAGTCAGTGTTTGATTACCTAGGAAAAGATTGAAGTAGACGTTATTTCTACACAAAACCAGTTTATTTGCGGTGTGTTCACAGTCTTAAGTATCTGTGTAATGTGAGATAACTCCGGTTATTAACAAAAGGGAAGAGAGGAAAATAAGAGGTAAAGATAGAGTCTGCCTCTTCCCAATCTGTATTTCATTTACATATCTTAAAACACAAGATGCTCTTGCTTTTATTTTATAATAAAGAAGTTCTCGGTAGCAATTTCAATCAATCAACTCAGCCTACCCGGTCTACTGCTGGACTTAGGCCTTTCCCAAGTTGCTCAACAGCACCCAGTCCTCCGCTATCCTCAGTGGGACTACAGACTGGGAACTACCATGGGGGCCGTGTGTAATGGCGTAAAATATTTGTATACGTTCTTTAGAACGCTGCTGGCCATTTTCCTAGATTACTACAACCCTTACGACACCCACGGATAGAGATAGGAGTTTTATTTTAAGCCGAAACCCCACGACTAGCAAATGTGGCAATATGTATAAATTTTAGAAACTGCAATTTACACAATTTAGAATGGCATTTCAAAGTTCATCCATTATTTAATAATGATATAAATTAATTATAATTATTTTAATATTGTAAAATGTTGTTAAGGCCACGCTGCCGATTTAGGGTAACCTGTAATGGTAGTGGTGTTGTTGTAAAAATAAATAAAATAAAATAAATAAAAAATATAAAACTTGTCACACACGTTTTATATACAGATAAAAATATAGTATATAGAATAGAATTTAAAATGAAATTATACCATTCCCTGCTGCATCCCTGGTACCTAGTCTGACTTATGATATACTTACACAGTATTCTATAAACTGCTTACAACTATCGTGAAAGTTATTAGCTGCTAAAAGTACGTAAGTATAAGTTTAATTGCCTGCAGTTGGAATAGCATCGTTTTTAATATTGGCGCGATGCCATAAACGCTGCGCTACAGGTACAGTGGGGGCTGACAGATTACAAATAATTATTACGTCCCGAAAACAAAGTTATCCCAAGTTTATTTTATTTAATTTATTACAATTAACTTAAAAATTGCAAACCTACTCGTAAGTTGCAGCGGCCTCAAATTCGACTACTTACAAATGACTTACAATTACAACAATTATCAATTGTTTTTCACGAAAAATTTTGATGACATTAGCTAATGTGGTCATAACACCTTAATTCATTCGGGGAAGTCTTCATGAGTCTCGTCCACCTTATAGAAGACAGAGGGGTGTGCAGGACAATTGGCGGCTGAATCCATCGGAGTTTTTCCTTTCTACCGGGGAAATCTTCTTTCACAGAAGCTGCAATGGTAATTGGTGGTGGTAAGTTTTGTCTCCCTTTTGGATGGTAAGATTAACTTTAACCTTGAGACAGGACAAGACTTCTCCTTGTCAGCATTAATGAGCATTACATTCTGAATCAAGTTAAACTTCAACTTAGGTCTTAACTTCTCTTTTAAGAACTAATAAATAGTGTAATTGTCAATTGACAAATTGTAACGTAAAAGCTCCTATTAACGACCCCCTAAAATGTGTACTCTATTAACGATCTAATTTTTAAATCACTCATATTAGACATAATATAGGGTCCAGAAAAGTTATACCTAGAAAATTAGTTGCGTTTTTTTGTTGGACAGCAAAAAGAGTAAAGTTTGTGTGTTTAAAAAGCCAGTGAAATAAATAATTTGACCATCAGTGGGACGCGCCCGAAGCGGACGCACATTTCATAGTGTCGCGTCTCCAGCCACGTAAGTAAACCTAAATATTACTTAAGGAAAATAACACACTAAAAATGGATTTGTCTTCTTGCTATCACATTACAACTGTAACGTATATATTCGTTTTCTAAACTAACTCATAATATAATACTTTTTATTGGTTTTTGTGTTATAAAATCACGTTTTAATTAAAGGCGGTAATAGAATCCAAATTTCAAAACATGATTCTACTAGCGACCCATGGGTCGTTGTTAGATTTTGAGAACATTTAAGTATTTTAAAATAATATCTATTATATACTTCCTCATTCGATTTTATTTTTTTCTTGTTCAATTCTTAAAATTATTTTACTTCATTAGATCTATTAACGACAAAGCTATTTCTTGAAGTTTTTGTGTAAAACTCGATTCAACATGAGACAATATCCTTAGTATAAGAATGATATTATACTGTAAATAACCTTTATTATCTGAATTAAAGACTAACTGACATTAAAAGAAATAATATAGCAATGAGATCGAATTTAACAGTATTCCATAAAGCGTATATTAAAATTTTATCTGTTTATTATTAAGTTTATTAATCGCTAATAGAATATTGTAACCTTCATACTTGATTCTATTACCTATATTTTTGAACAAATTGGCTTATTTCTTGCATACGTGACGTTTTGAGAGATTTTGTCACAGGCCATATTATTTATGTAAAATAATATTTGCTATCCAGTTTCATTCATGGCTTCATGGCATTGGCTATATTTAATATGTTTTCAAATTTAATAAAAATCACGGAATGGGGACCATGTAACTTTTTAAAGCTTCTTTCGATGAATTAAATCCTATATCTCTTTAAAAATTGTGATCTTTTATAGAATCATGGAGCCGCAGAAGCACAAGCAGTACGCCTCTGCTCAACTAGAAGCTGCGTTTATAGATATAATTGAAGGGACTAGCATTATACAAAGCTTCAAAAACCTATGGCATACCGAGGACAACTCTGTGTGACAAGAGAAATAATAAATATATAAATGAACATTGTGGAAAACAAACTGTTAACGAAGGAGGACGAAGGTTTATAATATTATTATATCTAATTAGTATGTAGGTGATTAAAAAGTAAGCATTTAATTATTTGAAAACTGTTTTCTGAGGCTGAATATATTTTTTATTAATTAAAATAACAACAATTAAGTGCTCTAAGCGTTGCAATAAATAATTATGTTCATTTTGTAATAATGTTGATCTCATATCTATTGTTATTACATAATAAATACCTTAAAAACGATTTTTTATTTTATTTAATAGTATAGAAGCAGTGACAACTTCGTATGGGTCGGTAAAAGAAGTAGAAAAATCGGTAATAGAATCTTGCCGCATTCTATGGGTCGGTAATAGAATCGACTACTCTTTTGGATTAAATAATTATTTAGTAACTATTGTGATACGGAATATTGAATTTAAGTACTGAATTGCAAAGAATACATCGTAGAGATTAATTATAAACTTTATCATCTTTCCTAACATAACAGCTTATATCTATTTTATTAATGTGAATCTTTAGACAGCTAAAACTGGCGGTAATAGGAGCATTTACGTTATTCCATTTTTCTTTTTGTAAAAATTAAGTTAATAAACTAATTAAAGGTATAAAACAACAACAGTTTTACCGTATTTTATGGAAATTTTATTTGAATACTTGAGGTTGATACCAGTCACTTGGTTCCACCCGTCATCTTTGCGGAAGAGTTTGATACTCACGGTTAGTGACCACAAGGTTGCCAATGATTAGGAAATGTTTTTGTCAATGTATTATACTTATTGCTTTTTTTACCATAATCCCGAAGTCACTGACTGCAGTATACAATAACAACTTATTAAGCTAACCAAGAAAGTATTTATGAATTCTGTATACTTAAGGTCAACACGTAGTTACCTAATCAATATCGATGAGAAAATAGATAAGACATTCCCTGCAAACAAATCTGTAAGCCGTTTATGAGTAAGTATAAGATTTTTTACGAGATTTTTACGGCGCATAATCACTATAAACCAAAGTAACTGTAATCACAGTAATCTAGATATCTTATCAGACGACTGCGTCACACTCAATCAATGCCAAAAATTTAGACAGGAGCTCACTCTAGCGTGATAAGCGAGCGGTGTATACACAAAATGTGAATAATAAAACAAAGTAGTGATGTCTGAAGAAGACATAACTGTGATCGCAACAGCGGAAACATCGAGGACTTACGCTAAATCGGTAATAGTTGATGAAACGCAACAAAAGAAGAATAAATACAATAAACTAGCGTCCAAAAATGAAAGCAAACCAAAGAAGTCGTTATTACGACGACTGCCAAGTGTCCAAACAGCTTTGACTCTCTCATATGGCAGTTTTAGAAGGAGCTGTCGTAAATTGAATTGTTTTAAGAACAATGAAGAAGAAGAATTGCCGATGATGGAAATGCCTTCACGCCATAAGAGCATAGACATCGGTGTGGGTTTGAGGCGACGGATGTCTCTATTCTTATTTACAAAACGGACAGTCTGTGTACATCCATATCACCCTTTCACACCGCAACAAACATCAAGGAAAATCTACGTTTTCCATGAAGAGAAATGAGCACAATTTCTTTTTCTTTGGAAAAAGATCTATGATGTGAACGTGAATTGCGACATTTAAAAAAGAAGAAGGAAGAACGAAAATACTATTTATTGCCACACAATAAGGGGCGTGATGTACAAAACAATGTGATTATGTGATTTTTAGGGATTTGGTGTCCACAGACTTATCTACGAACTAGAGGTTAAATATTTATTTATTAATTCTTAAATATTAGTTGAAAAGGAACATAAAATAAAATAGTAGGCAAGCTCAACTTCGATTCCACAACATTCAGCTTTTCATTGTTTTCGTGTCTTCATAATTTACATTTAAGTCTAATCAGTCGTAATTACTCAAAGGTAAGAAAGATAGCAAAATGTTATATAACAATAGACTGACACAAAAAAGGAAAAATAAATTTGGCATCAGCATTTATTTCTTAAAATATGTTTAACTATGTTTAGTTTAATTTGGTAATAAGTTTAGGTATGCTTAAGAAGCAACAGTCGATTGAGATCAATAATAAGGAGTTATATTAAACATATAATAATAAATGTTTTTGTATAATTAAAGAATGTTATGTGTCATTTTCTTGTTTAATGTATAATTATTTTCTGGTATTTATATATCCTAGCGTAATTTAAATTGATACCTCATGGCTTCGAACCTCTGCAATCATTTGCATACGAATCCGGTCAATGAACCGCTAGGCCTCCACGACTTCCTTTTCTTCATTATTTTTTTGTGGGTAATCCCATATTATTCATTTAATACTTTAAAGGTAATAATTTCAAGGCGGCAACAGGTCACCTTTTTGCTAGTGATATACTTAACTTCAGACTTAAGATTAGTATTATAGTTTGACTATTGTATACTGATTATTTCAATCGAATGTATTATAAAATAAACATTTTAGCCAATCATTGATACAATGAATCGGCCCTCAGTTTACAGCGAATCAGGCAAGTTCACACAGGACAACACGATATAACAAAAGAATACTAATAAGCTTAATACAAAACAGGCTAAATTTGTAACATAATAAAAACCGGCCAACTGCGAGTCGGAGTCGTGCACCGAGGGAACAAACCTAAATTTAAAATAATTAAAAATATTTTTATTATAATTATGATGTATTAAACTACGGTTTTAGCATCTTTTCCCTTATGTGTACTATGTCTATAACAAGTTGCTTCGTACCAAATTTCTTGATTCTAAGTTCACGGGAAGTACCCTGTAGGTTTTGATTCCCTTGCGAGTGTCGAAAATTTGCGGCTGTATCTATTGATTGTGTTGGCTTAGAAGTTTCATTTTTTAACAGCTCCAAGGGACAGTAGACTTGAATACTTGATATAAATTTCAGCTTGATACCTCCACGGGTTCCTGTGAAAAAGGGTCTTGACAGACGGACGGACGGATGGACAACAAATTGATTCTATAAGGGTTCTGTTCTTTCTTCTGAAGTACGAAACCCTGAAAACTAAATTGGAACATCATTACGCGTGTACATATTTACTCAGTTGTCCGCCTCATCCATTTTACTAAAGAGTAAAATGGATGAGGCGGACAACTGAGTAAATATGTACATAGTGCGTAAATATGTGCGTAGTGTAGGTAGGTTCATAAAGCGACGAACGTCAGAGACACTACTAATGATGTTCCAACTTACCTTGTCGTATTCGTAGCCCATCGTAGTTAGTACAACCTAGAGGAAAAAAAAGCGAAATGACGCGTGCTATCATTTTAATTTTTGCTTTGTGTTTTTTAACTCAAATCTATGCCAAAATATTCTCGGAATGTGAATTAGTTGAAGAATTAAGGAGACAAGGGTTTCCTGAAGATCAGATAAACGGCTGTAAGTAACATCGTTTTACTTGAAAACAATCATTTTACCAAAGCACTTGAGATATTTTTTATATAAACTTACCTAAGATTGTAATTCTTGATAGGGACATGCCTGACTAAATATGAAAGTGGAAGAAACACTCAGGCGTTTAATACCGACAATGCGGACGGTTCCCAGGATTTAGGCTTGTTTCAAATAAACGATCGCCTTTGGTGCAGTAATGGTGACAGCCCTGGCAAAGGATGTAACGTGCGCTGCAAAGGTACAATTTTTTTTTCCTTGGATTCGAACGGGTTATAAAATGCGACAATATTTAATCCCGCACTTTTATGGCATCAATCGATTAAGTCAAATAAAAGGGTCTAATCTGTCTAACAAACATGGTTTACAATTAAACTGAAGAAAAACCTCGACATTTTTACTACATGACATAGCATTAAACAAAGTCGCTGCCCGCTGTATGTCCCTATGTATACATAGATCGTTAAACTACGCAACTGATTTCGATGCGATTTTTTTTTATAGATTTAATTTAATTTAACCATGTTTGTTACAAAGAGTAATTTCATCCTTATGATTGACCTTATCGATTGATGTAATAAAAGTCCCTAAAGGTTACTATTTTTATGGATTTCAGCCCCTTCGATTCACAGGTTGACTAAGCGTATTTTCAATAATCTACGCATACAGTTTTATTTCTTTTAAAGAAGGTTTCCTTAGAGCATAATTTTCTATAACCAGTATTGAGAGTAGGTACCTAACTACTTTCCCTCCTAGTGTTATTAAAATAAAATATCCAACCTGCTAAATAAGTAGATAACAACGAACAGAACTCTCGCAGAATGTAGGTAGATAGATTTTTATATTTTCATGCATTTGTATGACGATGACGTTGTAATTAAAGCTTTTTCAAAACCAGATAGGTTAACCTACCTAGATAATTTGAATCCTACATAGGTGCCTACCTACTAGGTTCGCCTTCGGTCCGAAGAAAGTATCGTTCTCTAGGTAGGTTATTCTTTTTCAGATCTACTTCTTGACGACATAACAGCAGCTTCGCAGTGCGCTAAAACGATTTTTGCAGAATATGAAAGTCTCCTTGGCAATGGCTTTGACGCATGGACAACTTGGAAAACGCACTGTCAAGGAATAAACTTACCCTTATGTTAATAGTCTTCCGGGCCTTCCCTGTTGAATGTGCTGATGCGCAGACCTTTTATGAATATTATAAATACTTACGGAAATCGTGTTTTTTTTTATATTTTCAATAATAGACGTTTTGATTGGAGTTTGGTAGGAACTTATATATAATCATCTATTTCATTATCTATGTGCAGTTCACTGAAATATTTCTCGCAAGTTTCAGAGAGAAGCCGCCGTAAATTAAATCCAGTCAGTAACACATTACAGTAGGAGAGAGAGAGGAGTAGGGACTTACTCGAGCGTCGTGGGGGCCTATTGAATTGTGAAATTTAAAAAAGTTTATAATTATGATGTATATATTAATAATGTATGCGTCCACGTGTTACTGATAACGGAGAAATATTAATCGCATGGTGGAGGTGTTGGTACGAATTGGTAGGAAATAGGACCAAAAATTAAAACTCCAGCACGTGGGTTTCAAACGTTGAAGGAAAACATCGTGAGAATACCTGGATTCCGAAAATTGGATTCTGAAATCGTCAACCCGCAATGAACAAGCGAGGTAATCAATGGTACCTAATCATATACATACAACATGTAACAAAACCCCTGTCCGATCCAATAAAGGCGTATTTGTGGTTCAGTTCATGAACTGTCTCGCATAGGCGGCTTTTTGACACAAAACTGTAGGTAATAAGTTAGTCAATGAACTTTCAAGAGCGGTCAGAGTTGCTGGTGCCTTGGATCAGTTTTTTTTTCCAGTCCATTTAATGGCTACGTATATGTGTTCGCAGTACGATACCGAATAATACTCTTAGGGATCGGGCATCGGTACCCATATTGTAGGAAAGCATTAATGATAACTAGGCCGCCGTCTTGTGTGTTCTGCCATGTTGGATTAAGAATGACGTCACAGGCTAAGCAAGCATTGTCATCAAACTAAACGTAGGTACATACCAACTTTTAGCACAATCGGTTGAAGATATCTGCTTCAAAACTGATTTTCAAGATTCTACCCGGACAAACATAGGCACGTAATTATACAATTGCAAGTTTAATTAAACTAGCTGTACCTAATAAAAAGGATAATAAAAAAACATACATTTCTTTGCTTTTTGATGACAACATTGGTCAGCTCAAACTGAATTGATAGTGGAAAAAAGAATTAAGAAAAGGGTAGAAAATTTTAAGTAAAATTTCGTTTTTCAAATAAATAAGCTGTTTATTTTTGGTAACATTATGCAATCATTAACAATTAGTTGACCAGATAAGCTGTACGCCACTTAAGCCGTACAGCAAGGTAAGGCTTAAGTGGTCAAGTTCTACTTATAGGCTACAGCTACTCATACTAGCGTGATAAATATTCAATACTTAATAAACATACTTATAATAATAGAGTAATACTTTATTAGTAAATCTTGTAACAATATATTATTATTACTTAAACTTATCTAAGAATACTTTTAAGTAAGTACTTGTGTCGGTATCACTTAAATTAACTACTTATACAAACATCAGGTAACTCAGCATACCAAATTATTCAGATCTTGTTCAAATATAAGACAGCACAAACACAGATTGTTAGAGAAACCAAAATTTTATGTACCTACTGTAATACATTTTGAAATACATCATATTTTGTTTGCCAACAAGCAAGCAATTTAACATTATAAAAAAAGAACATAAAATGTCTTTCTCACCAGTACCGCAAAATAAACTTTGAGCTACCCATAACAATAAATACAATATGGAACTTAAGGTCTCTTTCTCAACGTCAAAATAATAAAGTCCTGAATAAGCTACTTGCCCCGTAAGTAACCAACATAGTATTAGTTGGCGTTTCACAATCTTAAAATAATCTAGTAAATAAAAATTATAAGTCAGATCATCTGTCAAATAAGAAATTTATTTGCTGTTAAAAGTAATTCCTGATTAATAAGACCGTATACAGAAAGAAAGCTGGCAGCCTGCGCCGATCTAACAGCGCCTATCGTAACCGGCCGGTGCGGATCCTAAGGCCCAGTTTTTTTATCCCGAGTTATCTCAACCAATGGTTAAAAAGTTAAAATATACAACATGTAACAAAACCCCTGTCAGATTCAATAAAGGCGTATTCGTGGTAGTTCATGAACCGTCTCGCATTGGCGGCTTCTATGACACCAAACTGTACGTAGTAAGTACACGACGTGACCTTTGAGGAGCGGTCAGTAGTTCAGCTGTTGCCTTGGCTCAGTTTTTATTTGAATTTAAATATTTTGACTGGGGAAAAATTTAATTCTCCGATCCATTAAATGGCTACGTTTATGTGATCGCAGTACGATACCAAATAATACCCTCAGGGATCGGACATTTTTGTTACACGCTGTAGGTATACTAACTAATGGTTTCAAACTTCGTTAGAACACGTTTATTCATTCTTTATTCTAACAAATGGTTAATTTATTAACTCTCCAACTTATTTGATCAGCATATTTAACCATTGGTTGAGTTAACTCGGGATCAAAAAACTGGGCTGAAGTAGGTAAGCGGTGAGTTTACGACTTCTCAATTTGGTGGGTTTTACAGGAGAAGCAACGCTTCCAATAGGCGCTGTTAGATCGGCGCGTAGGCTGTCAAGTGTCAGTTTTCTTTCTGTATAAGGCCTTAACAAGGATTTCTACGATATTCGAATACATGATCCGTATTCGAAACGTCAAAATGCGATATAATATTATATGCAATATAATATTGAGTATTCAATTGAGATTCACAAAACCAGATTTTTTATATAGGTAATATATAAATATTAATAAAGCCAGGATGTCAAACCTGTTTTATTGACCAAGCTCTTGATTTTTTTTAGTGGAAGCTTCAACTGCATTAATTAATGTAGCTCTGTAATGAAAAAAGAAACATAATTACATTCATGCTAAAACAATAGCTTCAATAAAATTATTTTTAGCGATAAGATCGCCCATTGTGAATACTTAGAAGTAGTGATTTACCTATTTATCAATGGTACATAAGCAACCACAATTATGATTTTTATTCATTTTGTATAAGTAGGTAAATTTGTCGACAATATCACACGAAAGATTGTGTGCTCTTAACTATAATATATGTGAGGCTTACCTTAGTTTACCATTTTCAAGTTCAGCAATACCACATATAGTGGATCCACCAGGGGAACAAACTTCATCCTTCAGCAAACCAGGATGCTTTCCTGACTTCAACACCATTTGTCCACTTCCGACCACCATTTCGGCGGCGTGACGCATAGCTATTGCCCTCGGCACACCTTGCTTCACCGCCCCATCTGCCAAAGCTTCTATCACCAAATACATCTGGAATTTAATAAAATTATAAACGGTTTTAATCCATAGTTTTGAAACCAGGCATTTTCTGTATGTTGGTACAGTTAGTATACAAAATTAAGATACAAGTTGCAAGGTTTAGTCTTCGTCCTACGCCATATTTTGATTTGTAGTAGTAACTCAATCTATGGAGTTTAAATTGAGTTTTAGCTTTACAAAAGTTTAAATTGTGTTTTAGCTTTACAAAACTAATTATGTTGTTGCTATCTGTACAAGCTTTCATCTAGGAACCTGTCATGGCTGCCACTACAAGATGAAATAACTACTTTTTAAATTACATCTCTAGAGTTTTGTAATTGTGTTGAATGTACTTTGTTATGTAATGTTTTAAGTGACTCTTTTAACTGTACTTCAAGAAGTGAAAAAGAATGATGAATTAGCACTTAAAATGTATTTCATGGACAAACTGATTAAAAGAGGCTGCAATGTTTGAACAAAGATAGAAATAGGTTTTATAACTTTTTGTTGCACAAATCAAATAACTTACATAGGCTGGTCCACATGCTGTCAATGCTCCCAAGGAATCCATGTAACTTTCAGGTACTTTTTCTAGAACTGCGGAACCACTAAGAAGTTTCTCTAATTTTGAGCATGCATTGAAAGATACTTTAGAGTCTCCAGTGTATAGACAAATACCAGCTCCTACTGTCATAGGAGTATTAGGCATTATACGAATCACCCGGCTATCAATGTCAGGGAGATAGGCTTTTATAGTCTGAAATAGAACAACATGATATGCTATCTTATTTTACTAGAGGGGCTCATGTTCAAGTTAAACTTCATGGACTGACCATCTTAAAGCCTGTATTTTTACATATATTGAAACCTACATGTCTTGGAGAGTACTCTAAGCCGCTGTTTCCAATAAAAAAGTAAGATTTGATTTAGATTTCTATACACAACTCAAAAAAACTAGTTTGCAAATAGAATTATGAAAATATATTGGTGTTCATTCCATAATAACATCATAAAAATAAGTAAGTTGTATTTTAAGGCTAATTTTTATCAGTTTAGGCTGTAAATGACTTGCTCAATATAGTTGAAGATTTGCAAATACTTGAGTCTGAAAGTGCCATTTAAGTATATGTAGTTATGTAACAACTCCATAATAAGTACACTTGGTATTCAGTAAAAAGGCCATACACCTATTTTCAACATTGAATGAACACAAACTCTAAAATATTTGTGGTAGGTAGGTAAAATGACACACCTTTTGCAGTTTTTCAATTTTTACGCCAGCCAACATAGAAACGAACAATACTGATTTTTCTTTTGTTTGGTTTTTGGCTACATATAAAATACCTTTGAGTGCTTCATCTAACTTGTTTACTTTCACTCCCAAGAATATCATATCACAGTTATCAAATACATCTCCATTCTGTTTTGTAACATTAGCTCCCATTTCACTCCAATGTTTTAGATTATCAATGTTGGGGCCGGATACCCATATTTTTGTTGGAGAATGTGCATCTGCAATAAAAAATAATAATCAAATCAAAAAGTTTTTATTTCATATAAACCTCAAGAAGGCCCTCAAAACACGTAATATACTAATCTAATGATTCTAGGTGCATGCTTTCAAAGTGTCCTTCCCATGGAGAAGATTTTTTACTAACAGATAAGAAAATCATAAATTAAGTTCTAATAGAATACAATAAATTACTGTTATTGTAGTTTAAACATAAATAAATTAACATGTTTCTATTAAGTACGTAAGTTTAAAAGCAATTTTCTTTTTACAATAATTTATATTCAAAATATTTTGCAATAATTGTGTGCATGATTTATAGAATAAATTTTATATACTCATTATACAAATCGTAGGGGCAATTTGGGCACTGTACTTATTTACTATTTAATATATTTATTTACCACTTTTAATGATCCCTTTAACAATTGCTGTAGACATATTACCACCACCAATGAAACCTAAATTGAAGTTATTGAAATCCATCTTAAATTTCTTTTATGATTTTTTTCAGCTATTTGCAGCTCTGCAGCAGTGTGCTACACAGATCTGCTTTAATATGAAATATGTGTGTACAAAATATGAAATTTCTTTTATGAAAAAATGATAAAAAGTACGCTGAGAATGGCTTGTGATGAAATTATTTTGACATAAGACATATGTATGCTGTTGCTGTCAATAAATTGTCAAACCGTCAACATAAACATCAGATGGACTTGCCATACCTACCAAGAAAACGTGTATGACTACACTTAGCTGAGAGGTTATAATGGCGTTGAATACGGGATTTTCCTTGTTGCTATGCAAGTGTGTGTACAAGTTCACCCACTGCAAAATCTTGCAGAACCGTGTCAACACAAACGTAGTTTTTGTGTTGTGTTCTTGTGTCCTACAACTGGGAATTAATCGATTTTTACTAAACAAATTCATTTTCGTTGTTTTCTTTTTGTTTATATTTAGTTTTTAGTACGTGATGCAATACATAAATCATGGATGGATTCCATACTTGATAAATTGTCCAGTGATCCAGCAAATTCTTTATTTAAATAATTTCTGGCTTAAAAACTCTGAACTCACACTAAAAACTTCCAACTATTTAAATGAACAAAATAAAGACGTGCTAGCTGCGATTAAAAAAAAAAAACATTAATTTCACTTAGGACTTGCATCAATTTCAACAAGACGTCGATTCTTGTGGAAATTCACTTGCACTAGCATTTACAATAGAAAAAAATTACTTGCACCAATTATATTGCTAATGAACACACTTCTCAACTGTTCAAATAATCTTCATTAAAATACTGATTTCTAATATTTATACAAAGTTTAACAGGTAAACTCTTCGTAAACTCGCCAACCTTTATGGCCGCTCCGTACCTAGCCGCATTACGCTGCACAGAACACATAATCAGGTATAAGCGGGATGTTCACGGGGCGTGGAGGCAGGGCACGCCCGCGCGCAATATCTTCCACCCGCAAGCGTATGTATGAGTAGAGTGTATGAGATAATGTAGTAGTAATGAGTGTACCGCGCAAGTTCGTACCAACGGCTACATTCAGAGCGGCCATAAAGATTGGCAACTGTGAGTACTGTAACTCTTTAGTAAATTGCAAAAATGTAAAATGTAAACAACTGTTTGACAGCTATACATTACAACTATTTATTTGCGAGGTGGTATGTGCCTACAACTGTCATGAAGTCATGACTGATAGTTGAACAACCGTCAAAATGTCATTGTGACTTTTGACAAATTCAATTATTTCCGTAGAAAAATGTTTCATACTTTGTTTTATATTTCACCCCTATTTGTTTATGCATTAAACCTATAATTTATTATTATGTCCTTAATATCACGGCGCCTCTATATTATTTCTATCTCTATGCCTAAATAAATATCGCGGCGCCTCTTTAATATTTCTCATCTCAATGCTTTTTTCCTTGCGAAATTGCAAACGCACTGGCGGGCGGATCTCTAATTCGGTATTTTAAACAGAAAACTACGGTAGCAGATAGGTCCATAGATTTTTGCGTTCAGAATTCCATATGTATATGACTGCCCTTATTAGTCATATCATAAACCTCATCACACCAGTTAGTGAGTTTTGTATTCAAGTCTTAGTAAGTCTCTCGTTATGAGCGTAATCAACGTATCGATTACTTAATAAACTGTGTTTCTAGAATATACAATAATAAAATTATTATAATATTTTTACACAAAATAAATTGTGTTGTTACAGTGTGGCAAGAGCATTTTATTTGCGCTTATTTAATTTTATGTTGGCAACTTTGACAGTGTGTGGCTTCATTTTGTAGGGTGAGGTGTTAGTTGTGTATTTTGGATTATTTTGATATCGTTATCAATTTTACAATGCTGAAATAATGTTACAAGCTTGAAAGTGCTCAAATATGTGTCGTTGTAGTGATTCTTTCAATTATAGTTTGTATGAAGTGTAGTGTCCAACATGTTTCGATGTATACCTTTGTTCAAATGTAATCGCCAAGTGGAATGTGTAGACAAGCGGCACTGCTCCTTGCCAACAATACCCGAAGACATTTTGCGGTATTCCAGGAGTTTAGAGGAACTCTTTTTGGACGCTAACCATATACGAGACCTGCCGAAGGTGAGTGAAATTGTAACCTAAATAGAATTTAAAAAATCACTCGTGGGCGTTTACCTTATCACTAAATAGGTGTAAATAGTATCAGTGCGTCTTACTTAAGTTGTATCCGTTGGGTGGTATAGTATTTATATGGACATGATTTATAGTAAATGTTTACCAAAGTTTATTATTTAACAGAAAAAATATCTGATCTCATTAAATAAAAAAACAAATAATATCAAATAATAAGTGTTTTTCCCCGCATTTAGATATTACGTGTGTTATGGTTCCAGATAATACAGAAATAATAAATATCATCATTTCTCCTTAAATATAAACAACAATTGGGGATATTTAAATAAATACACAAAAGTATACTCAATCTCTTTATATATTCATGTCTATTTTATATTTATATACACAAAATACAATTGAAACATTTTAGATGAACAGCAACTTTTTATTGGATCCTCTTGTATTTCATTACATAAATGATTTTCTGTTTTATTACCACAGTTATCACAAGTCCTCATAATTATGGTGTGATGTTCACCAGCTGTATGCCAGTCAGAAATCTGATACCGTAACGCGAATGTTTTGCTATTATTTGGTCTTGTTTAATTAAAAAATACCCCTACACAAAAAAGTAAAATACATTTTTAAAACATCATAAATAGCAATTAATGTTTATTTTATAATCCCAAATTGAAAGAAAGTAAGTAAGCATAATTAAATCTTAGGCAGATGCCATTTCTTGGCCTGAAAAGGAATAAAATGTTGCAATACAACTAATTAAGCTTTAAACCATTGTATTTTGAAATTCCAAGATAGCAAGTACCTTATGGCTGGCTTAATTAATATTATAAGATGTTAATTAAGCCCAGATTGCTATTGCTACTTGCCACCAAAATTTTCCTATTAGAAATGACTGAAGTATTCAAGTAATTATTTTCTTTAAATTATGAAATATAGGTACTTGAATATTGAATATCACCTGGATTACCTTTTGATTTTACAAAAGTAGAACTGTTAGAGTAAAAAGTAGAGCTGTGTTTAATAAAAATAATAAAAAAAACCCAACAACTTTAAAAGTTATCATGTAGGTAGGTACCTACTTACTACTACTAAGTGCATTGCATGTAAAAAAAACATCAAAAATATTTCCATTTTCAAAAAAAAAAAAAAATATTAATATATTGGAAGCAATTTTATTGTTTATTTTATTAAGATATACTTACAAATTCATTAAAAAAAGCTATTAAAAAAAAGTTATTAACCTATTCGTCCCTGAGCGGTGATCGGTCGCCGCATTACAATAGAAAATCAATTGTGTCTCATTAGCGGTGATTAGAGAGATTAAAAAAGCAAAATGTGTATAATTTTGTTCTAAAATACTGTGATCTATATCGCTTGGCTATCCATGCAGTCAATAATTTTACTCCTATTTTTTTGTTGCACTCATCAAAATCAATTTAGTTACTTAAACTGCCCCAATATTTATATGACATAAAACACATTTGTTGATAAAGTTACCAAACGATTGGTCTCACTCAATGAATTGCAATTTTTTTATATCCCTCCTGTTGTTTCTTTACTTATTTCTAAAAATATTACCATTATTTAAAATAAGACGCACACTAAGACGGCCTTTAAGTCCCAGTGCTGGGCACAGGCCTCTTCTCATATTGCAATGGAAAAGGCATTGATTACCACGCTAGCTCAATGCAGGTTGAGCAGTTTCAGATTCCAAATTTTGAAATCCAGGTTTCCTTGCTATTTAAAGGCAAGGCATGACTGATTTCATTATATTTAAACTTTTGTTACCTTGTATACTTAAGTGTGCATATTCATGTTTTTACAAATAAAATTACCTTAATCTTTATCTGGCAATGTTTTCCTTCACCGTTTTTCAATGATTTCTTAGAATAAGAAATTTGAAAAATTCAAATTGTTACTTTTCTGTTGTGGGTTCGAACCTGCAACCCTGGGCACAAACAAACGTTCGGCCACATTAAAAGAAAAAAAATGTATTTAGTTTTCATATTTAATCATAATATCTTTTTGTTACAGAATTTCTTCAGACTTCATAGACTAAGAAGATTAGGCCTCAGTGATAATGAAATTCACAAACTTCCAGCAGATATACAGAATTTTGAAAATTTAGTTGAGCTAGATGTATCTCGAAATGGTAAGTCATAAATTATGTTAAAATAATATCAATTCTAGATGAAAAAATGAAATCAGTTTCCTGTAACGCGAGACTAATTATATTAACCTAGGCTTGTGAATTCATGCGCTCATAACTTAAAAATAATGATAACCAGACTGAAAAGTCTTAAAAAATAATCGTTTTCGGCAAAGTTATTACGCCAAGTAGATGAACTGTCGTTGACTACTAGTCCTGCTACTAGGCATATTAGTTGCCTTATTTATTTTTACATAGGTACTTGAAATTGCAACTAAAAATTACGTTAATATGTGGAATCCCAGGAGTGATAGACAAACATAGAAATACTTTTTCATCGACTTTTAAAAGGTAAGACACTTGTAGAAGTCAGTGTTCTGGTTTTGAAGGTGCCTTTACAAGAACTGCAACACATATGTTATGGTTCATACCCTGTTCTCGATAATTAAGTAAAATCCACCGTGAATTGTCAGAAATCGATAAGCTCGATATAATACTACTAAAATAAAATGTCTCACCCGATTACACTTTCATAAAAGAAAGGAAACACTTTGCACCAGATTATGTCACGTTTTCGATCATGAGACAAACAATTTACCTTTGTGAAAGTTGATTCGTTCAAGACTGCTTTTTATTTGGAACAATATGAAACATTTACAATTAACAAAAATACTGCACTTAATCTACACTCGCGAGCAAAAGTATGGAATCACTTACTTGTAATTTGCGTCGCGCAATCTGAGTACTAAATTATTCTGCTAATATTAATAAAAATGGTACCATTTTAAAGTTTATACTGTCACCTTTAAATTGATACCAAATTCATTAAAATCACACCAGTATTTAAGGAGCTATCCTGGATTATGTCAAGAAGTAAGGAAAAAGATATGTTTGATAGGTCACAACTTGCGCCCTATTGACCCCCTATAAAAGCACGTGTTATCGGATTTTCTTTATCAGTCTGCTTTCAAACGTTGACCGGTACACATCTCCGCTAATTTTGACCCTTGAATTTGGACGACAATGGATACTACACCTACAGAAGCCGCCCAAATCGTCGCCCTATTGCGAGAAGGGCTCAGCCAGAGGGCTGTCGCACGACAGCTCCACATAAGCCAGTCCTGTGTCTCAAAAGTTTATAAACGCTTTCGGGAGACTGGTGGCTTTATCTCGAGACCAAGATCTGGACGGCGCCGGTGCACATCGGAGAGGGATGATCGTTTTATCGTGTCAACCTCTCTTCGAAATCGACATTTGACTGGTGTCGACGTCCAACAGGAGCTCCGAAATGTTCGTGGAGTAGCTGCCAGCGAGTGGACAGTTCGTCGAAGACTTAAGCAAGCTGATTTAACTCCAAAAAGGCCAGCCACAGGCCCGAAACTGACGGCAAGCCACCGACAAGCACGTCTTCAATTTGCTCGCTCTCATCTTGATTGGGAGGTTGAGCAATGGAAGCGTGTCCTGTTCTCCGACGAGAGCAGAATGTGTTTGCATGGCAGCGACCGAAGAGGTCGGGTCTACAGGCGGCCTGGGGAACGATATGCACAGTGTTGTTTTGCTGAGACAGTGGCGTATGGCGGTGGTTCTTGTATGATGTGGGCCGGCATTTCCTTCGACGGTAAAACGGAGCTGGTTTTCGTGCCTGGCGGGGGAAGAGGAGGCGGTCTAACTTCAGACCGCTACATTACCGATATTCTGCAGGACCATGTCCTTTCTTACGCGGGATATATCGGTGATGACTTCCTCCTTATGCACGATAACGCTCGTTGTCACACTGCCCGTGCCACAACTGAATACCTCGAAGAAGTCGGTATCGCCACAATGGACTGGCCAGCGCTCAGCCCGGACTTAAATCCCATTGAGCACATGTGGGATGAATTGAAGAGGAGGGTCCGATCAAGAAATCCTGCTCCTTCAAGTGTAGATGAGCTGAAATCGGCTTTGATAGAGGAGTGGGAAGGTATCCCGCAAGAATCAATTCGGAAGCTGATTCGATCAATGAAGAACCGTCTTCGAGCAGTTATAAGGGCGAGGGGAGGGAACACAAAATATTGAAAATTAATTTTAAAGCCAATTAAAGTTTTTGTTACACAATTTTTGTTGTTTTCTTCATTCATTATTTTTTCATTATCCTTAGGTTTTCCTTAACTCCTTCACTTAATCCAGGATAGCTCCTTAAATACTGGTGTGATTTTAATGAATTTGGTATCAATTTAAAGGTAACAGTTTAATCTTTAAAATGGTACCATTTTTATTAATATTAGCAGAATAATTTAGTACTCAGATTGCGCGAAGCAAATTTCAAGTAAGTGATTCCATACTTTTGCTCGCGAGTGTATATATATAAAAATGAAACCCGTTTTCCGTTGTCACGACATCACGCGTGAACGGCTGGACCAATTTCGCTAATTCTTTTTTTGTCGTATTTGTTATTATCAGGAGAAGGTTCTTATGAAGGAAAAAATTAAAAAATGCTCCGCGAAACTTTAAAAATTAAAGAAAACTTAACGACCAAATTATTAACTGTAACCTTTAAAGAGTTTGACATAACTGTCAGTTTTTTGACATGACAACGTCTGTCAGGTCAGCTAGTTATTTAATAATTTAATGGGTAGACGTAGAATTTTCTATTCATTTGAAAGTATTACTCATAAGAAAAGAGGCTCCAAAAATATTGCACGCCAAAATAGCAGTAAATATTTCAGGTATGTCTCCATTTATCAGTATGCACGTTGCGTGCTGTCCATCAAGCGCATAACTTCACGTACGAAGCAGGTGCGAATTTAATTGTGATTAAAATATCATAACCAAAAGCTAGGTAGACTTCTGCATTCAAGGCTGAATTGGAAAAAAACTCAGTGCAAATATAAATTCCTATAATAAACAGATCAGTTGAATAATTAAATTTACCCGTAAATTCTAATAAGCTTAGTACAGTTGTCCCTAAATGTTTTCCTACGGCTGTAGAACGCGGGTCCAACGTAAATTACTTACAAAGTTACTAATCCCATTTTGACAAAACGAAACCTAAGTGATTCTAGTTAGTAAGATTGTCCATTATTAGTACGTAATTTGAGTCCCATTTCAGCCATAACCAGAACTATCACTGTTATTAGATGGTCATTCTCTTTATGACTGCAATAAAAGTCTTGTTTATTTAACATTAAGATCATTCGTGACGATTCTAAATAAATTCCTTCTAATTTAATGTGTTCCGCGAAAGTGAACAAGACTTCCCAAATTTGGTTTTACCGTTTATCTGGTCGACAGTTTGGTAATACTGAACTATTTTTTTTAAAACAGCACAGTAGGTTACCAGTGGTTGTAAGGTGGCAAGGTCTAGACCATGCATTCTAGCCACGTAGGAAATGATGCCCGTAAAACATATATATTATATTACTTTTAAATTAATCATAAATAGAAAGAAGATCGAGTCCTGCCGGAGGTTTAGAGTTTTCCTTTCTTTTTGTAATTATTTATTTTACAAGCAATTGTTCCGCATGAATGCGTTATAAATAAATAACAATAAATATTACTCCTATAATTATAATATCAGCTTGTTATTGTCCCACGGCTGGATAAAGGCCTCTTGTCATGTTAGAAACCTACTAAACTGCTGAAGCAAATCGCAAAGGTTTGTAGGCGTATTTTCCGTCCTTTTAAAAAGGAATAAATCTGTTTGAATCAACTCATATTATCGCATGACAGCCACGATTGGAGAATGTGGGACGAAAATAAATACTGTCAAAGTAATCACAGCAAATGAAAAAAAAATACGCTGGACTCCCGAAAAACGAGCAAATACTCAATAAGTACCAGAAAGGAGTAATAACTTGCGACTTTTTTAAATTAAACTTACAGTAAATAAATAGTGTGTGAAATAAACAGTGAAATTTACTCAACACTGAGTCTAAGTTGATAATAACGAACAATATGCGGATCATGCTCACATGAGGTTTCCAGTGACCTCGCCTTGCACAAATGCCGCACTCGGCTTTAAATCTCCGCTAAGCGTCTTTTCCTATTCTGTGTTCAATGGGAAAATATTTATTCTTGCGTATGAACTGTACCGTGTACGTACTATTGTATCGGGTGAGAATTCTACCTTATCCGTAACATGTTTGCTGCGAAGGTCGTTAGATAGCACGGATAGGTTAACTTTATGCCTCGACTTTCTGAAAATTGTCGTGTCTTCTAGTAATCGTTTCGTATCGTGTCTCACAAATAGAAGTATTTCTACATTTTATGGAGAAACTAGTTTTGCACATATAGGAACTTTGTACCTAGCTTCGATTTTTTTTGGGGTTAAAAATTCTGTTTAACCTTGTTATTTATACTTCTGTGGTTTAACTTGAAACAAATTGGGAGTAAGCTAGTAGTTAATAAATTCTAGGAAATTGCTGAAGAACTTTGTTGCTAGACTTATGTTACAGAGTGTGATTGAGGTACTTATGAGGTATTTGAGATCCTTGTATGTATCAACAAAAGAATCTAAAATATGGAAAGATACTGATACTATTGTTTATGATCTACGCAGATATAAAATATTGTGCGCGAGGCGCCCTAACCTAACAAATAACAATGTTATAAATAAATAAATTCTTTATTTGCTGAAAATATGGTACAATAAGGTGTTATAATTTAATTCTGTTAAACCAAGCGTTCTCGTTCCGAATAATTCATATGGTTATGCATAGCCCAGATATTACTACAAAAAATATGACACCATTTGTGTGACGAACGTGCGTATATCACAACCGTTAGGTAGACTTGGTAGTCTTCATTTACTAGTTACTTGGCCACATGTCCTTTCAAAGAAAAGTACACATCCTTCATATGATTATTCAAATTAATAATGTAAATGATAACACGCTTAACATTTTAAAACTGTATTTTGAAGTCTTGTGTTTAATATTCGTCGTATTCGAATAAAGTTGAGGCGATAGTTAAAGTTGTTCCATTATAAAATGTTTACGGTATGGATACCGTTTCAATGCTGACGGCTAGGTCTCTCAAACGGAGGCTGGCCCAAGAAAATAATGAGTTGCTTACTTAAATATTTGAAATATTAACCTGAAAGTTTATCACACGTAATATATTTCTTGCAGACTTTTTTACATTTCAAACAAATTCATATATCTACTTAGAGTTTTCTCTAGGTTTTCTTAATCATTTTGGTGTTCACAAACAGCTACAAGATATAAATTGAAGTAGGTAGTTACGGTAAAGATAACATACTAATGCCAGTGATCATGGTAAATATTGACATGACACCTGTTTGATATTTACCTGTTTGCGTTTGAGTTTCCTTATCGTTTTCCTAACTGTATTGTTGGTATTGGTTACTTAATTATTAGAATTTATTTGCTTAGTAAATGTTTGGCTAAGAACCAAAATGAGTACTTAACTGGAACACACTAACATCTGCGACACAGTTTTTAGTAGTGCAGGTGTTAGAGAATCCTACCCTGTAATAATTGTTCTCTTATGTCAATATTTTGTTTTATTATTAAATCAACTTTAATTTTTAAGACACAATGCTTGCAAGACTAACCTTTTCCGCTATACTTAACAATTTAAACCACACAGCTATTATTTTTACCGCTAATCTGACGTCATCAAGTATTGAGTCTTTGTTATTAAACAATTGCGTTCCCACATTAGACGAACACCAAGAATTTACTAACTACTTTAGTAACGAACTCGGTACTTTTTGTTATCATTTTATTTTGAGAAATTTTTGTGCAATGCATTCTGGTATTTCGAGCCCTATTCCTTTAACACTGATACAATGATAATATATCCAGGTAAATGAGAAAGGATACGTCTGTACTATTTAATTTTATTTTACACATAGGACTGATTCAGTGATATTTTATATTTGTTTTAAATTAACTAGTTACGTGCATTTAAATAAAATCACAGCATTATTTTGAAGAAAATAACAGAAGTATTCTCAACTTAAACAGTAAAATGTCAAAACTTCCAACCATTGCGGTTATGTAGTGTGATGTTAGCCCTTTGTGTACACTTCATTAGCTTATTTGAAGAGGGTTAATTAGCGCTTACTACGTACTTTGTTGTGCTAAATAGAGGCACCGCGGGGCATTCTTTGAAATACAATGTTCCATTATTTATTTGTGTAGCAGTTAAAGCTGACATGTGGTATATATTAATTAGTTATCATTTAATTCAGCAAATTTTAATGAGCAAATTGTCTAATAAATATTTATAATAATAACAACACATTATTGGACACAAACATAAGTAAGACATAAAAAAGAATTCCCTGACTCTTGCACTAGGATACTTACTATTAAATTGATCAAAGAAATTATTGATATTTACATTAGTAAGTTGAAAATAGCATATTTCCTATAAAAAAAAATTGATGAACATACATCTAGATGCAGTAAGTTCGCGGTGTACGATTTGTTGTTTCCAGCGACCCGTGTAGATGAACTAGATTTCCTGTTAAACTCGCTATTAAGCGGTTAGTGCTATGTTGTATACTAACATAACATCTGTATATTATTCACAGTTAACTGCTCTGTGCTAAATTTAAAACAATGCAACCAAGTATTGCCAGTTTATGTCGTAGGTAGTAAACCTTTTTCACATCGTCTGCACCTAGCTTTATGAATAATTCGTGTAAAACGAAACATACAATTAGAAATCTATTTGTTATTGCAAATGAGTACGTGTTTGTTGATGACATCGTGAGTCTGGGCACTTAATTAAAGCCAATCCCGGCAACTGTAATTAAATTACTTTAGTAATAATAACATTAATTTCAGACTTGGTAATTAAGTACCTTTGCGAGGAGCTTAATTTCGAGTTGAATAATAAGCCCGTTGTTTAACATTTTGACAGTGTATTAAATAACAGACTTGGTTTACATAATGTCGGCGCTGTGTAACAGAAAGGGTTTTTGTGGTTTACAGGAATAAAGGTACAGTCAAGCGTACCACTTCTTTGGAATTCTCATTACTTTTTGCGGGCATCTACTGGTAACTTAATTGAATGTGCTTAAAAACTTAAAAAATACAGTGCAGTTCATTGAGACTGCCAACAAACATATTGACGTGCGCCTGACTCTACCGATGATACTACTGTATACTCAATAATACACGTTCCTATTCTATACCCTTTGGAAACGGACGTGATCATCATAACATTGCCTGATTGATTATGAAAATTGGCAGTGTCAACTTACTTGTTGCCTACATAAGGAATATTTTTGCAACTGTTTTTCCTAACCTAAAGTGAACTTACAATTATAATATAGCTTCGTTGCAAAGCTTGCAGTTCCTTATTAAAGGTGATTTAAGTATAACAACAACATAAAAAACTATTATGTGGCACGGAATTGCTTTTTGGCTTAAAAAATTGTCATAGACGAATATTGTTTGACTTTATTGAAGTAAAATGTAAATCTTCTTGAATTATTTCAAGCGTAGTCTGTTTTACATAAAATATGCCTTCCTTAGTTCCCCGGCCCCTCGCCTGCACTATCTTTATTCAATCTTAGCATGCTTTAGTAGTCGCTAAAGACTAGTTAGGTACGTGATGTATAGTAGATGCTATGCTGTTTAGCAAAACAGGAAGAAAGTTTAATCTAGAATTGTTGTAGAACTATATCAACTACTAGAAATATCTTTAAAAACACCATCAAGCACCCTCATAGAATACAAGTCTGTACATTTTCACTTACAAAAACGTGAACATGTTTAAATCATAAAGTTTAGATATTACTATATCTACTATCTTACGATAATTATGAAATTCGTTATTACGTAGGAAGGTATATCATCTATCTGACCCATCCCTCTCTTATCTTGACGAGATCTCAGACTCTAGGGGTTGATAGCTTGTTATAAGCCGATTAGTGATTACCGCGTACTGAATAAAACATGAATCCAATCCTAAGAGGCAATCAGAAATTCGTTGAGCAAAGGACATAAAATCATCGTATTTTAATTATTAACGTATTGAATTAAGAAAAGTACCTAGGTATATGCCATACCAAGTGCGAATCGAGATTGTTTGCATTATTAAGTAATATTTTTATTCATAAAATATCGAGTTCATGTATCGCGTCACATTTATTTTGTTTTTTTTTAAAGGGTCGCGTTCTCAGTTCCGTATTGATAGTTCGTGGGATTGTTGAACTGACAGAGCGTGCCGCCGTACATGGTATTGTCCTCCGAACTCCCACGCGTTCGCACCTCCCGCACCTCTCAGTCGGCACTCAATGCCTGCTGTAATACACATTTATATGCCGCCAGTGTTTCAAAAAAGGTTATCCTGCAAAATGGATCAAATCTTATGCATTAATATGCATGATTGACCTGTATGTATTGAAAATTATATTCAAGACAGTAGTTTGAGAGTAAATCCGTAACATCTAAATAAAAATACCTAAGTAATTGAATTCGGATCGGACCTACATTTACATAACAAACATTGGATTTTTGTTCTAACCATTATATCACCAAAGTGAGGTCATTTTTAACCGGTTTGGTCACAACAAATTGAGTACCTTGTGTTACCAAACAGTTGAGAACCGGGTTGAGTATTTTATAGAATTTATTGTCGTTTTTCGACTTGGTTCAGAACTTCAGAGATTATAGAGGAGAACATAATTGTTAAGTAATAAAGTTTTAGATAGTGTTTCAATCGCAATTAACATTGCGATCTGAGAGGCTGAGACAAAGGTAATAATTGTAATAAACCTTGACATAATGAGTAACAATCCAGTCTTAGATGTTACTTAATTGCATTTTTTGTTTTGAAAAGTCCTTGCTAAATAACTATATAATGCGCCACATTAACATACATGATTGTATTATTAACTTAATTTAAACTTAATATTAAAAGTAAAGAATAAAACAAAAGAGATAACATGCGAACTGGGAGCAATGGCACGTTTAGTGTCGCAGGTGTGACTAATTCTTGCGTGTGAGCAAGTACTCCCAACGAGATGTTAATATTAAGATACGTGTAAAATAATTGAATTGTGCATGTTAAATCTAGTTTTATGAATATGTATGACGTTATATACGTAACGTATCAATTCCCACGTTCGAATTCGTTGTGTGACCTCTTGATGCTGCATACAGCGATAGCACCATATCACAGTGAAACTGACATTAACAGTAACAAATTTTTACATAGTGGCAACTAAAATTGCAGTTCAGAAGCTAGTATAATGTCAGAAAATAACATTAGAACCATAATACTTTTTTTTCTAAAGTTACGCAATTTTGCTACTGTTTTAATTAATTCATTTCATGATAGACTGCATTTCTTGATGTTATTGTTTTCAATAGAATTTTTCATAAGTAAGCCAACGCCAGGCTTATGAACATAATCGTCAAAGTTATTTATTAAAGCACGATCAAAACGGATTTCGGCCATTGTTATACTCACACTCCGGAAACAGAAGACGTAATTCATTTAAATTTGTTTAGTGGGGATGAGTGGTTAACGTCTAACCAGTCAAATGGTTCTCTTAGATTCTGCCTGCTAAAGCTAGTTTATATTAAATATTAATAATATTTGAATTAGAATGTGTGAGTTAGGTGGCCCGCGCTGCACGCATTGCGAACAATCAATCGTCTGTGTTTGTTTATGCAAACTGCTTGGAACGTAACGTTACGATTTTTATCTTCCTTTTTTCGTATTACAAAGCGAAAATGATGGTATATTTTGTATTCGTTTTGTATGTCAGTGTGTTTCTTTACGTTCACCATCTCTTACCTAACTACCGAGTAGATAATTATATCGTGGGATACCTGTTTGATGGTTAACACATACTTTTGAAATTCAATTACACTGTCGATGAACTAACATCTGGCTTTTTAATGTTAACACGCCCGTTAGTGACTAACTGACTGAAAACTCGAAGTACAAACCTTGAAAGAGAAAACGTAGACTGCAGACGATTCCGTAAACTGTAAAATATTAAATAAAAATAACCACAATAATATTTATCCTATAAGATATAAGATAAGATATTTGTATATATAAATGGTTACTATAGATAGTATCCATTTCCATATTAAGTCCAATTCATTCCAATATAGTCTAATTGAAGTGGTATTTTTGTAAAAATGTGGTCGTCGAACGTTAGTCTCAGCTTATTTGATTTTGCATAAGTAAGTCATACAAGTTTCAGTTATTTATTAGTAGGTACCAGTTTAAGAGAGTTTTAGAGGAAGTAGATTTTTTTTGAGTATGTACCGAGCCTATGGCAGAAATATGACTCAATTCATTTCTTGTTTACTGAATGCCTTTTGGATAAGCAGTTCGTAATAGTCGGCACTCATCTCTCATCGCGACAAGAATTTTATTGTTATGAATAAGATTTTAATATTCCCGCCACAAAAGCCACTACCAGTAATATATCAACCCTCCTTTTGATATAAGGAATATTTATAGCTATGTTCAGTTACTTATAAGTTTCAGTGGCTGACAGACTCGTTGGCGCGAGGCGCTATATTCCAAATGGGATTTTTACCCTCAGGTAATCAATTGTGTCCCGTTGTTTGAACCGACATTCATTATAGAGAGAGCGTTTGGCCGGTATAGGATAGTCATTCGTTGCTTTGTGCAACGAACAACTCAATAACGTTCTAATGGGATTGCACTGGTGGTAAGCCACGCGAGACCGCCACTCGACCGGCGACTATAACTTTTTCTGTTCCCTTATCGAACCTGTTTTGTTTATGTTCGACCTATAAAACTTAAACAATATGTTTGTGTTACTCTATTGTGTTACTCCTCCTTATTAATGAGCTTAGCTGACACCATTTGGTTAGCAATACGCGAATCAAATCAAACATCTGTTAACCGAAATATGCTAGATGAGAAATGAGCGCTCGAGACTCAATGGAAATCAGTGTTGTCTGGCGAACTCTAGTTACATCATCTCTTAAAAATAAATTGGTGGCTCGTTCAATTAATATTGGGCCTTATACGAATTCATCTTAAGGTTAACTGGATGATGACTTGGATTTCATTCACTAATCAGATGTTTAATCTGACTGTATTTTTATTGAGTAATCATATTAAATACAATTAAAATTTCTAAAAGTTAAGTTATTAACATTACTGTAATGAAAACAAGTTGCATCTTAACATTTTATTCATTGCTAACGATCCTTTTTTTTTTCTTTTAACGGCTTTATCCTACCTGTTGACGCACATTAAAAGCGCTTTGCGACAACACTAGCATGTTATCAACAAAACTATGCGCAAATAGAATTCATAATGAACCTGATTCATTCACCTGCTTATTTGACGTGACATGTTTAGTTTATCCTTGTTTTTTTTTCGGATGCTTTTATTGAATTTGTTTGATATTTAGAAGGAATGAGGATGATGAACACGTAATTAAATCATGTTTGTATCCATTTATTAATGTCGGGACGCAATCGTAGTTAATTTTCGTATGCTATTGAACATTTACAGAAGGTGTCTAATAGAGGCTTCCGCCGCAAGTTCGAGATCAATTTCCTTTTAGCCGCCTCGTCGTTCCGAGGTCTTCATTCCATTCGCTGTAGGGTTGTGTTTTGCAACGGATATTACTGGATCCGTCGGTGTGATACGTCAATATGTATTTTGTGGTCTAAAAGGAACTGTATAAATAAAATTAAACGTTCAAAACGGGTATTAACTTCAAGTTTCCTTGTTTATTGTGAAGTTCGGGTAAGAAAATGTTGTCTATTATAATCTGTCTAAAACAGTTAAAGAATTATATACGTTACCCTCTTTGAAGTAATAGAATTATAACTTGGTAAAAAGTAGTCACTTTTCTTATTTCCATCTGAACTTCTTTAAATTGTTATCGAGTTAAGAACTCAGCCTCGAAACTTTCCATTTGACCTAGTTAGCTAATATGTTGCCGTTTGAAAATATGCCAGCGTTGATTGTATTCTGTGCATAAGATTAAACTGAATTCAGAACAAATCATTAGTAATCGGGAATACTTGAAAAGTAAGCAGAACCAAAATACAATTTTATTAATAGTTTTAGGCATACAACGGAAGTGCCATTACGGTGAGCTTATACTGAACATCTTCCTGCACCCTTCAGATAAACAGAGCGGTACTTACAATCAACATAGACATACACCACTCTTAAAATATATCCACCCACACCGAAATACCAACAAGAACTTCAGCACTGCCTGCCATTTAAAAACTTTTAACGTAAACATGACTGTTAATGATTTATTACTGCTTTGAACACCTGTTAAGTATATAAATTGATACATTTTTGATATGCAGCGGAAGTTGATGCTGAAAGATGTTACGAATGAATGAGCTGTGAAATATGGATTCAACTAACAGACCCATACGAAATAAAAAAAAAGAAGTTGTACCTTTCGGAAAGCTTCCTTTTTTTAAGTTTTGAGAACTACCAACTAGACTTTTAAGTACCGTTCTTTTGTTCTCTGGATGAAAGTAATTGACCCACGTTATGGTTAAGGTTCACCCGTACTATACGGTTCGTAGCTTGACAAATAATTGATGACGGCACGCCCGCTGGAATGCCCGCCCGCAAACCGGAAACCGGGGCGCACTACCGTTAACATCGTGAAATTAGAAAACCAGTTTGGTACTGCCTTTGTAATGCCGTTTATTCTGCTAAGTAAACATCGATTGAGATTCATCTTATTGGTGCGTTTGATGATTTTCTTTTTTTTAGAAGCTTTTTTAACTGTCAATGTACGTTACATGTTTTTTATATAAGATCAATTCTTGAAAGCTGATTAAGAACCATTTCTGGACATTGCCGCTTGAAATATTACGTGGCCATAGGATCTCTGTAACAAATTCGAACGTCCCATTGTGTTTTGGCTTGTTTGATTTTAATGTATTTTTAAAGCTTGTTTTAATACATTTTTAATAAAAAGTTACTATAATAAAAACAAACTCTACTTTAAACTTTGTAATAAATGAATTAAGAGCAAATAAACGAGAACGGAATAATTTAATTTCAGGCTCTGATTGTAGTTTAATTTATTAAGTTAAAATACACGCAGTTTTTGTTAAATGTATATAATTAAAACTTGAAATTTTATGGAAACACCGAGATGTGTACCTACCTACATAGTAAAGAGTTACTTAGAATAATAAAATTAAGCTGTCTATAATATTGCAGTGCGTCGTATAACCCTAATTAATCAACGTTTTCATCATTGATTTTATGTAAAATCGCGACGAAAGAGCTCTCAGTAGAATGTATAGTTAGTTTTGCAAAATAATATTTTCTATTCACAAACGAGAACGTCTAATCATAATGGATATTAAAATTGATTTCTATTGGCTCCCATTCAGTACTTTAAGTGGCCCAAAACATTAATTCATGTAACAATTGGCTATTACGTAAGATATAATAGTAATAGTAGAGTGTAATAGTTCTGTTATAAACTCAGTATGCATATCAGTTGTGCACGCCACCTACATTAGTATCCGTCGGGCGATTAACTGCGGGACTGTTACATTTTACCTGCTCTACTGAACATGTTTTGTAGATACTTCGCTGTACATAGTTTGTATCATCTGTCTATCTGTAGCTGGTCTACATATATATCCGTGATTTAATAAACCAATATTATTATAATGGCTTATTCCACTCAACCCCACAGCCATTGTTCTCAAAACTCCACGGTCCATACATTCATTCGATTTAAACCCCAAAGCGTTTTTGGTATTATAAGTTAAGAAATATTTCTATACTTCAAGTACACTTAAACCCCAAAACAGGTTAATTAACTTTGTTCTCCATTTGTGTAATAATAATAGCTACCATTTTTTTACTCTACATCTAATTTTTGGGGTTTTGAATGGAAAAATTTAAAGGTTTTGTAATTTTTCCTACAAATTGTCTTGAAGTTGAAGTGGAATTATTTTTGGGGTTTTGTGGAATAAGCCTATTAAGTATCAATCCTTTATATTAATGCTCATATCCCTGTCCTAGGCCTGCTTTGTGCTTATTCTGCTTACATTCTTCATCATAGCATTCGATACTTTTTTTCTAATATCTGGTCATGGATATCCTATGAAATGCAATGGATTTCTGTTTCAACTGCTATTCTAATTTAGGTATATGCCCAACTCGCTCGTGCTGCTTCTGATACTGCTACTAAAAACCTAAAGATTTATGTGTTTGATTCAGTTAAATAGATTACATTTGACAACACAACCCCAGTACAGAGGGGACAAAAAAACATGATCAAAAAGAATTTACTTAATTTAACTTATACACAATAAGTAACAAGTCTCGTGTATTACATAAGATGCACGATTTAAATGACAATGTTTCATGTTTTGAACAATTATTTTATCCTGTTACTAAGTACACCTTTTAGGAGTTAAAATTAATTTGCTAACATACCTAATAACTAGTTTAACTCATTGACGCATTGTTCGTCTAACAACTTTATTTTTGTCTACATAAACATCAAAGTTTCAATTGATGCCAATAAAATGTAATCAGTTCCACCAATTTTTTATCAATGTGTACGTTCACGTGTTTATCCTATTTATTGATTGATATGAGTTTCATTTTTTATCATGCCAAGGAACTGCAATTATATCGTGGTGTGTAGAAAACCTATACAATCATTTACCAGAATTGTGAGAATTATATTTTTGTAAACTACTTAATTTTATTAATTGAATACCAAAGAGAGATCATACCATTATATTCATTCTCTATAATTATATATAAGATTATGTAACTCCAACTGGTATTATTTTCTCTTCTGTCTGACAGTTAAAGCCGAGGGCTTTAATTACTTTGGAAGCAACAAGCTTTCAAAGTTACTAGTTGGCGTGTTAAAATGACGTTAATATTAAATTGCTGGTAAAATCAAACAAGTATTAATTTACTCATTTAAAGTATTTTGGAATAAAACTGCATTATTTATCTTTAACAATGAGTATTATTTTGTAAAAAAATACTCGTTTGACCTTCCCTCGAAAGCTCTACTATGTTTTGTCTAGAGTCTAGCAACATAGAGCAATCGCAAATCATGTTGATGACCGATATGTTTACTTGCCTGTGCCAATTACTCTGTGTTGACTTTCGGCAGCCCTTAGCTTCACTATACATACAGTTGTACAATATACAGGCTGTAATAAGACCTTGTGTGACGTAAACTGTGCCATATGCCGAAACTGATCCGGTGCCAGTACCCGTATTTGGATGCGCAGTGTTGCAACTATCTACAAGATGCACTTTCTGTAGAGGTTATGCAAGCCAATGTTGAAGTTGTATTTTTTTTTACTAAGTATTTACCTGACTATTTACCTGATTTAAAGAATAAAATTGTTGTAGGTACTTACAAACTAAAGTCATATCAATGTAACCTTTAAAACAAATCTATGTATTCCATTGTACGGAGTTACAACAAAGTTAATAACTATTTCAAAGACGAAGTAAATCATTGTTTCGTTTGTTTACGTTTTCGGTTGTACGGTATTATTTTTGTTTCTTGTTTTCACGATATTTATAAAGCGAATAACCAAATCCACATTTGCATCATCTATACTGTTATCGTTGTTAGATATGATTCTCTTTTTTCGTTCTGCCGGAATATCCACATCGGATGTTTCACAGTGAACGAACCAAGTTTCAGTACCTATCCTTTTCTCAACAAAAGGCACTGTAATGGCATTTAAAAGTTCGGCTGCGGCGATACTACTAAAACAATATCAGTGAGTAACCCGTCGTATAACTATGTATTTTTTTCGTAGACATTCCCGACATCCCGGAGGACATCAAAAAGCTTCGGGCGCTGCAGATTGCGGACTTCAGCAGCAACCCGATCCCGCGACTGCCGGCGGGTTTCAGCCAGTTGCGGGCGCTCACCGTGCTCGGCCTCAATGACATGTCGCTCACAAGCCTGCCCAGCGACTTTGGCAGGTCAGATATTACAACCACCGTTTACTTTTCCCGTTTCCTAAGCTCGGATTATCCCTATTTTTCTTTCCGTTTCAATTATCTCCTAATAATAGACTTATTATATTTGTTTGTTACTTAATACATGAGGCTGTAGAGACTGAGAGTGAACAAAATAGACCGATAAAAACAGTATTAAAACAAAGACGTGGAACTCTTTTTCCGTTACCACGATTCCCGTTAAGCACCTTAGGAAAAGTACATTATTTACGAATGAAAAGGAAAATCCGTATTTAAATAAGCATATTGTTTCAGAATTTTTCAGTCACTTTTGATACAGTGGGCGATCGCGAATTTTCATAATGATCGCAATATTTTGCAAGTCGCTCTAAGCTATGTTGCGAAATAGGTTACGACTAACTTCATTACATTGCTTCGCCTCGACTTCGAACTAATTTCCTGTGGGAAATTGATTTTGTTGATCAGATGCCTTTGTGAAATAAAGCTTATCTATAAAGCTGTTGCGATTTATTCGTAATCAAAATTAGAAGAGGCAATTAGGTTACAATATAAATACTCAACTACATATATGTATTTATAACTTCCGTTTATTTATAGCTCCATATTAAACATGTTATTTAAGCCAATATAATACGGTCCGAGTGGAGTTTCAAGGGTAGCTGTTTAAATATTCATGAAGAGGGAATAAGCTTACATTATTCATCAGATTTTCGCAGTTCGTCCCAGTTCTTTCATTATTATTTGACGGAACGGAATAATTGTAATGTTTTTTTTTAATCTCTTGTCCGTCGTAAAGTGTAAATAAAAAATATAAAAGTTATAGAATCGTTCTCCGAGCTATAAATACAATCGATTAAAATATACAAAACCTATTATAATAATGGTTAGCTGTTTTTCTATGCTTTCTGCGTGTACATAAATAATAACAAAATTATACGTTCCCACCCCATATTAGAGAAAGTTGTCAACAAGGCCACTGCATGTGGGACCTGTGTCCCTACGTAAGCCTTTCAAAGGACCGGGCTTTTATGAAAATTTCCTGAAGGGTTCCTTGCATTGTAGGACCATCACGTTCCATTTACACTGGTTCTGACCTAATTGAATGAAACTTTACCAAAACTAACTCATGATAAGTTATTCGAGCCGTGGTCGTCGTGAAAGATGGAAGGGAGAAGTCATGAGACTAGTTGCATCAACAATTTGTATGACCAAGCTTTGTTCGAGCTCAAGGCGAAAGCGAAAGTTGAACTGGAAAGCTATGGCCGGCTCTGAATTACCTCCTATTGAAGTCCATACAAACATATAATACATTTGTTAAACTTGTTTCACGTTCTTTTTGTCAGGAGTACATTCTTTTTCCTATAAGTACCCTCTATTGTATAGCGCTTGTTCCATTGTACTGAGATTAGAGATTATGAAGAGAAAAGCTTTGCAGGCGAGTTTTTATTATATACCTACCTACCTATGTGTATGTTAAAATTCTTTGAAACGTTATTTGAGCAGAATATTTTAAATAATTTCAACAAAAAATTACGCAGAAATACGTACATTGTTTTAAAATTTGCAATATAAAATTCTGTAAATACTGATGCTTTAGTATTTTGGTTCTGTTCATTCGTTGCGTAATTAATTTAACAAGGGAAGCAAAACGACAGTTAAAATTTCATAAATTATACTTCTGTGATTTGAATAAGAATGATAACTTGTCATTACAGTTAGTAATTGAGGATGTATTCATTATAAAAAGTGTGTTTCCGTTTAGTTATTACTTACAGTCGTTTTAACAGTACCTTTTAAAAAAGTTACACATTTAAATGTTAGGATGACGACAGCAAAATATTCTTGATTATTTATTAAATGTGTTATATATTGTAACTCACAGAATTTACCACTGCAATCTGTATGTATTATTCATAAATTAGTTCAAAATTATAAATTAGATTTACGAAGGACACATATTTCCTTTTGATTACAGATCTAAATTTACTTATTACTACTATTCTTATAAAATCATTACCATTTAAAACTAATAGGGGTTTTAATGATAAAACAATGAGGTCCTTCTTTTATGGTATTAGTTTGTTGCACGGCGGTAAGGTGTCACGTTATTGAGGTATAAACTGCAGGATTAATATGACCGTCATTGTCCAATGACTGCATCGTACGTTCAATGTTGATGACTAACTCAATTACATGACAGCGAGTACCACATGTGTATGCAGTTAGTATGGTGTATCAATTATAACAACTTACTTGAATTGATTGATATTTAATAACATCGATTAGCACTTTAAGCCGCAAGCAGCTATTTACGTAATCTTAATTGAATGTTAAATATATTTACAAACCTCTCAGGTTTATCAGAATAAACGCCACGGGAAGGGAATTGCGTTATCGAGGATCCAATTTCGGACTTTCAACATGAAATCATCTTCTCGTTCGATTTATTGAATATTCCTAGATTGGTTATTCCAATTTTAATACAGATTTATTACTATGAATTTTTGTTTTAATGAAATAATGATTACCTAAATGATAAATAAAATACAACTGCTGTATTATGAAACTCCTTCCGCTGCGTTTTAATCATTCAATCTACGTGCATTATTTACTCTTTCATTTTTAATGGTTTGCAGTACCATAAGGCGTGACCGTAATATCTTATCATAAATAAATAGTAGTATCATTATGTTTTAATGTTACTTTTAGCGTTCATAAATTGTAACACATGTAAGTACTTCATCTTCGCATAAAAAATCCTTGATGTGTAGCGAATTATGATGAATACATCATACACACATCATCGTCGCTGTAATCTGAAACTTTATTTCACACCGATTTATATTTTAACGATTAAATTGATATCTTACGTCACACTGACACATTAATTGTCTTCGTCAAGGCAGGAGATGGTTTTAAGATGACTTGATTTTTGGTTACTTTTATTGATGTAATAAAACTTATTTTTGAATGTCATAAAACATTTTTGTTATTTTTGCGGCTTAACAACGCTGTATAATTAACAAATATACAACTTTATTAACGTGCTATTTCTGTATTTGGGTCACGAACATCGAACCGTACTCGCTGAAATGCGTACTAGGTATGATGTTTACTCGATATTCTAATTACTTGAGTACATAGGCGGACTTGAGTGACTCAGTAAACGATGGCTGTTGTACAAAACCAACGCTAAGTACTTTGACATCGCCTATGGAATGTGGCCTCAATGCTCTAAACAACCATGACGTGTACCCGTGTATTATCAGTAAAAAATAGAGATTTTTCATAACATTATAACACCAGACAATTGCTTAATCTCAGCCAAGAAACGACGTGAAAGATGTTGAACGATAAACAGATATTATATCTTCAACCGATTTGTTTCATCCAAATACGATAAAAGTAAATCCTTTACTTTTATGAGACTGTTTATTTCTCGGAATAATGTCGTACCGGCGACGACAACGCAACAGTTTTCTGGAAACCGACTACAAAACCAGCAAAAAATATTTTATATTCTGCTCGTGTACGTTTGAATGTAGAATATGAATCTTCCCGTTGTTTTCGGCCAATTTGATTTAAAACTAGCTTTTGCTCGCGGTTCCGCCCGCGTTCGCCACTGTTATTGCAGCAAGTAGACTAAGGGCGCTTGTAGACGTCCGTTTTTTTCACCGGAAAACGGACCGTCAATAAACGGCTATCCTTGTATACATATTTTTTTTTTTACCGGATGAATGTTACCTTGGACCTTTAAAAGAATGCAGGTAGACGGCACATAATTTACAGAAAACAGGCAATACGTCCGGCAGCGTCAACACGCACCAATACACTGGCGTGGATGACCGCTCTTTCTTACACCGGACCGGTGTCCGTCGCGCCGAGGGGAAGCGGTGGTGCATCCGGCGTAAATTGTTCGCCGGACCGATGTCCGGTGCATGTACACATACTCATTATAAATCATACACCACCGCGAATCCGGCAAAAAACACGGTCCGTTACCCGGTGAAAAAAACGGACGTCTACAAGCGCTCTAAAGCCTTCCTCGTTGGTCTATCTAACACTGAAATAATTTTTCAAATCGGACCAGTAGTTCCTGATGTTAGCGCGTTCAACCAATCAAACACACTCTTCGGCTTTATAACATTAGTGTAGATAATTATTATATAAACACAAAATTACTTATATTTTGTTTTGAGTAGTACTTTACGGTATTGATTGTCATTGTCAACACGCGCCCGATCCTTCTTTGTTTGGTTTACGGGTAACATTTTATTTATTTTATCCTTAGAGACAATTCCGTAAAAGCTGAACGCGCTAAAATAAACAAGCGCAGCTATCTGTGTGTAATTAAAAACCGGTTTCAATCTTTAATAACTTGGCCTTTTCAAAAGGGTTTCTTCCACATTCCTAACAGCATAATTTTCTGTCATTTGACGAGACTAACTATAAAATGTACTTACGTGTTAAATAGTTTAAAACCAGCTAGACTTACATTACGTGACTCGTCTGTTGCTCAGTTGCCGGTTTTCGTGCTTCATTTGACGTCCTAACTTTTTATATCTATAACGGAAACTTTAGCTACTAATATCCCTTTTCAGTTTACCACTAAGTACTTTTTTCTATTATTAAGTAAAACAATTATTAGAAGATTGATCATGTTGCATTGCAAAGCCACAGGCGGAATCCTTTTTTTATATTTTTTCAATTCCCTTTTTTTTTCTAACTCGAAAGGCTCAAGAAGCAAAGTATTGTTTTTTCTTTGAAGTAATATAAATAACACCAACAAGTCGTCTAAAGGAAAATTTATTCCCTATTCCATTGAAATGAATGCTAAATATTCAGGGTCTTCATTTGATTACTTTTTATTGTTATTGTGTTGTTCTATTTATAATATAAACGTTTTTGTTTTTTTGCTATAAACTAAGTTTTATACAATCATAACTCCTTGAAGTGGTTTTTCAAAGACGTTTACACGATTGGAGGTATAATTGACAAATTATACCTCCAATCGTGGTATAATTGACAAATTATACCTCTAATCTAAGTATGTGATAAAATGGTTTTATAAAATTTCAAACTAGTATTTCTCTAGATAAACTCTAAGTTAAACTTAAAATTTTGTTAATTCAGAACGAAGCTTTATACTCAATAAATAAACTAATAATATTATGATCACATATACTAAGTTCTGAATTATAATTGCATTGATTAAGTCGCAATCAATTTAAGTTGGTACAAGAACTGTCGTATTCAACTGATTTGGAGTGTGAATAACCAGGCAAGCATGATTCAGTTATGTCTTATTTGTTTTGTCTAAGATAAAAAGATTATATTAGTGTTAAATTAACCTTACAACGATGCAGTGGGAGCCGTTGTTGCTGTCTGTCGTTCTATTGTGTTTCCACGTCGCTGAACTGTCTCATCAAATTGTTATGTCACAATAATTGTAGGCTACTGAAGGTTAAATGCACTGATATTTTACGACACGTTACCGCCGACAGTCTATTCAGTTATAAAACTAAGTATTGTATTACGTCAGCAATAAATTCAAACACATTCTGTGTCACGAGATGATTCGAATTTTAAATGGTCGTTTTCACTAACCAGAATTTTAAATGGTCGTTTTCCCTAACCAATAACGGTTCAGAGCTGTTCCCAGAAAAGCTTCCACGGTTTTTGGATCAACGAACTATTTTCAATATTGTTCTACGAAAATCCCTTGTCTTCAGCTTTTTCTGACCTTTTTTGTATCAGGACATAATTCTGTGAAACTACTGAATTGAATATAACCAACACGTATTATTATTGAAAACATTCAATTTCCTCTTATATATTTAAGTATTCCTGTTAAGGTATCATTAATTTATAAGAATTTTATTGTCTGGTATTTGTTATTTTAAATGTCTTTTAAATTTATTTTTATTTGGTCTTTTCAGTTTGATCTCACTTCAGTCGCTGGAGCTCAGAGAAAATTTACTAAAGTCTCTGCCGGAATCGCTGAAAAATCTTACCAGATTGCAAAGGCTGGATCTTGGCGACAATGACATTGAGGAACTGGTCAGTTGTTTATTAATTTATGTTGAGCAATTGTGTTTTGTAAACACTTTGAATTAAATTAATTTATGTATGTAATTTCAGCCGGGGTTCATTGGTGAGCTGCCGGCGCTAGAAGAACTTTGGTTGGACCATAACAAACTGCAATATCTGCCTCCTGAAATCGGAAATTTAAAGGCTCTAATATGTCTAGATGTGAGTGAGAATAAATTAGAGAAAATTCCTGAAGAAATCGGAGGTCTGTGCTCCCTCACCGACTTGCACCTCTCCCAAAATATGTTGGAAACAGTACCTGATGGTATCGGAGATTTATCCAAGTTAGCTATACTGAAGTTGGACCAAAATAGATTACATACATTAAACGAAAATGTAGGAAGGTTAGTATATCGCACTGTTCAAGATATATTTCATTTTGTTAGTTTATCTTGAGCTATTTATAATTCTAATGAATCCGTATTTCTCTTCCAGGTGTACAAATCTTCAAGAGCTTATATTAACGGAGAATTTTTTAATGGAGCTGCCTAAGTCTATAGGGAATCTCAATGAGCTGACTGTACTGAATGTAGATAGGAATACCTTGGCTGAAATACCGTTAGATATCGGTAACATGACGTTACTCGGTGTATTGTGCTTAAGAGATAATAAACTAACTAGATTACCGAACGAACTGGGAAATTGTAAATCGCTACATGTTTTGGATGTTAGCGGCAATAGGTAAGTTACTTAAAATTATACCTTAATAGCTCTTGTTTACGGCTCCGCCCGCGTGGACGTCGGTTATCGCGACAAATTATAGCCTTCTTCCTCAATAAGTGGGCTATCTAACAGTGAAAGATTTTTTCAAATCGGACCAGTAGTTCCGGAGATGAGCACGTTCAAACAAACAAACAAATAAACTCTTCAGCTTTATAAGATTATTTTATAATATTGATTTATAAAGTTCCAAGTATTTTTCAGCTATGATATCACACCATTCACTTAGTTTTTCGATTTGTTCTTTTCCATATATAAAACAAAAATGTATGATATTTCAGGTTACAGTACTTACCTTACACACTAGTAAACTTGGAACTGAAGGCGGTGTGGCTATCGGAGAATCAGGCGCAACCGCTCCTGACCTTCCAAACCGATAGAGACGAGACTACAGGGGAAAATGTACTGACTTGCTTCTTGCTACCTCAGCTTAGTTATACACAACAGCCAGGTATGAAAGAACCGTTGCGTCATGGTATTGCTTTTGGTGTCCTGCTCGTAGTTCAACTTTTAAGACCGAGTGACTCGCGAAGGTACTTTAGGTACTCATTATTTCATATACGCGTACCGTTTCGGTAATATATGGATTTAATGAACTGAAACACCCAGACCAAAGTGTGCAAAAGCGGTAATTAAAAACTGTTTGTGTCTCGGTTCGAGAATTTGTTTATGCTTAGGCCCTGCATTAAGAAATATAGTTTAAACCATGCTTATTCCGGTGACAGACAGAGATGGATTATATAGACTGCATTAAAACTTCATATTACGACCTCTTTCTACAATGATTATAAAACACGTGCACTTGAATGCTGTAATAAAGAATATCTTCTCGAGTCACTCGTAAAGACAATCTATGCTTAGGTGGTTCATATAAACTTCATCTTTACTATAAACACATCGATTTAAGTGGATCATTTTATATGCTTCCAACGGTGTTCCCACAGAATAATATTGAATGTTATACAGATTTAAATGTTATACTGTTATTGTCAGTCAGTATTTGGAAATATGAAAGAAAATATCAGCAATAAAATTAAAACTAAGTATTATTCTGTCGTAACACCGCGAATCTTTTTATTAAGATCAGCCTAAAGTTTGGTTCAAAACTTACCGCACCTTAAATTTTGTTTATTCTTGTAGTCAATTAATTCTTAATTTTCGTCGAGTTGTTTTATGTTTTGTATGGTATTACATAACATAGTGTACAATGATAATAAAATTGCAATGACAAGCAGATTTCATATCTCTATTAATATGGCATAGAAAATATTACTGCCATTGTATGTTTGCTTTTATGTGAGCATTTTGGTATGTACGTTTATGTCGTCTTTGCCTAAGCTTCTTGTGCTTTTATTTAATTATGCAATGCGCAGGGACAGTTCACAAATCGTGTAAATGTACAATATAATGGATTAACATTCCTGAGATAATATTTTTTTATCTCATTGCAACGATAACGAAGGTTTGGTGTAGTCCTAGCCTTTGGATAACGTAATTACTACATCGATATGAAACCTTGTTTTGTTTGGTTTCGTATTCCAACAAAAGCTGTAACCATCAATTGGTTGCTAATGCCTTGTGACCGAACCGGTATGAATTTGATTACATACATACCTGAACCATGGCCCATACCATAACAATTAGGTTCCAAATAAAAATAATGTGCCATTGTAATGAAATCGTTGAAGAACCTCTTTGGCAGATATATAAATAACAAAATGGGTTTATAGTTCTATTCGTACAATAGTCGTAATAATGCAATAAAAAATTTAAAACGACCGTTTTCTTGCTTATAAGTTTTATGAACTGTCTCTGAGCTGTAATTGTTTTGTTTTTGCTGTGTAAATACTAAATGCACTTGTCACGTCACGAATAGAGCTGGAACACACGTCAGAGGTCGGCAGTGGACACTGGTTCAGGGAACACAGATTTAATTCACAATCGCAAGAGCTAGATAGAGTAAGAGGTAAGGTTCACATAAGTATCACCTAGAATACGATATAGGTATATACTGTGATATATCTGCTACTTATCGTCCATTTTTTAGTAAAATTAAACCCGATTTTTGCTCGCTATAACATCAAAACAAATTAAATATTTTCTTAATTCCTTGTATTTTTCTAAACGTGTTGAGTAAATACGTTATGTTTTTTAATTCACATAAGTAATGAAAAACCTCGCGCTAGTTTTACTATCAGATGGACGCGCGACTTTATCAAGGTTGAAATGAAGATACTCTATTATTATGACAATTTTGCACAGTAATTTTTATGACACAACACAATTCATGGCCACCATACTACAGCACTGCACTCAATAGAAACGTAGTTTTGTTTAGTATTTATTCATTGTTGTATTTTGTTTATCATTTTGTTACTTTACATATTCAAACATTATTGTCCTTTTTCTGTGTGTTATTTGTATGTGTTGTAAATGTCAGTTACATAATTTTGGCTTTCAATGTTTGTTTAGTCTGTTATGTATCGCTGCTGTGTTGTGATTGTCCTTGATCATTTGTTTCATGGCGTTTCGAAGAAGGAACATTAAAATTTATCATTTTATCATAATTTAACATAATCAAATAAATCAATATTGTTTCTTTTTATTTTGCGACATTCCACTAACTGATTTGGTTCTACAGAATCGAGCGTATCTCGAGACCGTGATTCTGACAACGAGGATTGGGAACAAAAAGAGAATTCACGCACACACTCAGTCAAGTTCACCGAAGACATGCCCGAAATTAAAGAGGTGAGCTATTGCTGTTGTAACTTTTTCAAGACTAAGAAATTGTATAAAAATAAGCGTAAAGGGTTTAACACTAGATACGCTTTGAAATTTCCACGTTGTAATGTACCTATATGCTTTCACAATGCTGGTATTACACTGCGGGATGGGTGGAGGAAAATAGGTTCTTGGTTTAGGACGACTGTACGCGATACTTGCTCGACGCACGGAGCTTATTTAGCACTGAGTACTGTACTTGTAGCATTAGAATAATCTCAATATACATATCCACCTGAATTAAGAGTATTAACGCTTAAGAGCCATTTCACGTTTTCGCGCGAATATCTAAGATTTTAGTCGCCTAATTTACCATCTTAGTTAATACTCTGGCATTGGTGAATACATGTAAAAAATAGACCAATCTTTCGTATTGACACTTCATGTAAAACATTTACAGAAACTTATTTCTTTACTTTGTAGTGATTAATCTCCCACAACTAGTTTACTGAAGAATCATCGCAGAGTCAACTTCAGACTCCTATATCTATCATTAACAGTTATAATTTTGACGAAAAAAAATACACAATGCATCAGACATATAGTTTTGTCGACACATAATGTACTAGAATATCGATTATTATAAACATTAATTAGTAAAAAAATAAAGTCTTGGGTCAATTTTTACGATTTATTCGCAATTATATCGCAATTTTTTGGGTTTACTAAGGCGTAAACATAAAAAAAAAAGTCAAAATAAACTATGTTCTTTAACAAATCGAATTCTAAAGTTTGATTAAAATCCCTTCATTTAATTAGACATAATATCGATATTAAAATCACTCTAAATTAGAATAAAGTACGATGCATAAGCCGGTACTGTTTAGTCCGGTGCGAGCGCCCATCGAGGAAGGACCTATGCCACTTTTTCCCGCGTCTCAATCTGCGCGTGCTCATGTCGTGAACGCATTATTATACTACGACTACAACATTTTGATTTTTTTCGGTTTTTTTTTTACAAGAGGAAAGAGTTTATTCTATTATAAAGTGTTATTTTAGTAGATTAAAGATTAATTATATATTATTGTTTAATATTGTTTAGCAATGGGGCGTAACTAAAAAGGAAAAATAAAAATTATGCAGCCATATTATTATAACTTATGTGATAGTCTATATTATTATTTGTTTTCCTGATAATTTTTATTACATACTTTACATAACATATACTTGTGTTTTTTTTATTATCTAGAAACCTTTATTAGACTGAATTTAATTTTGACAAGTCAGGATAGTTTACATATAACTAATTTAGACGTGAAACAGATAAATAAAATAACTTTTTTCATAAATCTCTAAATTCCGCATTATGATTACAACGGCTCAAGATTATTTAGTCCGTCTCGACACTCGCGTTACACTGCTTGTATTGTGTATGTGTGATAAGCTTTGCACACATACACAGTGCTGCCGTCTTTTACCTAAACTCGAGCGCTTTAATTTTGTGAAATGGCTCTTAATAGCATGTTTGTAATGTATATTACAAATATATTTATATTAGATATATTACAAAGTGAGTTGTGATAAAGGATCGTGATAAATATGTTTATTTTTTTAGATTCCTTTTATATCCTCAGTATTATTCGGTATGACATTTATATATACGCATATCATGTCTGTTTATGTAATAAACTGATAATTTCCATTACGTTTATCTTTTATTTTATTTGCATGTCTTATTTGTTTATACCTGTCTATTAATATCAGTTACGAAGAGAACAAATATTAACTAAAAATAATTTTCAGTTCTTAAACTTGGAAGTTTTAAAACATTTTTTTTTATATTTTTTCTTCAACTATTTATTGTTTAATTATCTTAATTCATCTAGTCTCGTTACCTTTATAATTTCACTGTTAATACCTACTCATGTTCTTTATCTCACTGTCCTCTATTTAATAGATATATTTAAGTATTTATTTATACATTTACTTTATTACTTAACGATAAAAAAAACCTCTGAAGAATAAGTAGATAACTACTTTGCCAGGATTTTACTTGTTTCAACCTAGTGGATTGGATGAGAAGTATAGGATTTATGTTAAACGTTATTAAAAATGTTGCTCCTTTTACGTGGACAAGTTATGAGAAGGTACTGTAGATATTATTAAAGTTTGGTATTTAGTTTAAAATGTAAGTAAGTTAGGTAAGTAAATTATAAACATACGCCGTAAATGACTTTTTTATTGAATTTGTTGAGATATATTTATTGTTTAGAAATACATAGGCATTAAAAACAGCATCTTCGAAAACCCGTAGATATTGGTGTAGATGTGTTCCTGGAACAAACATTTTAATTTTAAGGTTTCATCGATTCAGGAGGAAAATGAGGACTTGACGACACCTTCTGATTCGTTCTTCACGCAACAGTCGATGCTAGCGTTCAGGCGGCCGATAAACGTAGTTCGCAAGCTAGTCACTACACAGCGGAGGAGTTCCCTGCAACGACTCTCCTCCTCTATAACTAACCTCGCGGAGGTACGCGGCAAAGCGTCTCGGGGAGTGCATTCACAAACAAACAACACTAAACAATTTTCGCGACCGATCACAATATTTATAGCATTACTTGCTATAAATTATGGAGGTGTACGAGTTACTGAAATATTATACATTCAACTTCCAATCGACCGTCGATTCAAATGTAAATATTATCATAGTTTGCGTACATTTTTAAACAACATCTTTTATCCGTTCATATTTTAATTTAAAAAAAAGCATAAACATAAAGATTACCACCTTGTTGATAATTGCAGTTTGACCTGAAACATAGTAGGTACATATACTTTTGGTTAGTAATCTTGTGAATGCACTACCATCGAGTTGAGTATCGCTGTCCGCCACTAAGCCTCTTGCTCAGTATTTACTTATTTAGACAATAGAGTTTTTCTTTCGAAGTAGCCTAATGCATAGATGAATAGTGTTGGTGTTGTCCATTTCACCCATCGTCATCATCAATTTTTAGCGCATTAAAATTAGCTCATTAAAAAAACAATTGTTACGTAACACTAGTCACACCTGTCATCCCAGTACGGAACGACAGCCATTTTTATCAATTCCAAGACACTTCCCACTATGAAATAAAAATCACTGTTTAAAACTATACCACCTGCTTTGAAATAAGTATTTTTCTGACTAATTCCACACAGCGCACAATATTTGTACTGCACTTAAAGTAGATTAACTTCGTCCAACAGACGTCGTAGTGTTACGAAGGAGAGACTGCGTGTGATATCATATCCTGTGGATAATTTCGTGTCGTCTCACATATTGCGACATTATGCGGTTAATAGGTTAAATGACAATTATAGCATGTTTCGGATCTTAGGTCAGATATCTGAGTGTTAGCTGTAAGACCATTGTTTGCACAAAAATGTCCATAGTGTTATATTGTGAAATCATTTTTTTATCTTACAGTTTTCTAATACATCTTAAACGTTTCTAAATACTGCACTGAAGTTTTATATCCACAAATACAGTTTAGGTATATGATAAAAATACACATGCTTGCTTTGTAGTCATGACTTTACTTGTAAGTCACTCACATCAATCCATACTCGTAATTAAAATTATATCGAATTGATTTCAAATAAGATTTAACTTAATTTTTTTATCTGTTTCTCTATACGCTGTAACTATATTATTTCAGAACAATTTTAGCATTACGACCTGTAAAAGATACAAATCACTGCTTTTTATTGTCATTTTTACCGTCTGATATGCAAATTTTATTCATTAATAAGCATGCGCATGTGGATTTTAATATTAAAAAAATATCATTATTATGAAAGCTTATAATTGGTACTTAAATAACTTGAATTTCTACAGACTCCTTTTGTACGTCAAAATACACCCCACCCGAAGGACTTGAAAGCGAAAGCACAAAAGCTCCTTGCGGGACGATCACCGGAGGCTGCGAGTATCCTGGCCGCGAAGCAGGAAGCCCCGACTACAAACGGAATCACCATGCCACCGCCCGAGCAAACCCAAGTGCCAGTGGAAACTATTGAAGTAAGCTAATGAAAATCTTATTTACAACTTTTTGCTCATACATACAAATATCACACTAATATTATGAATGCGAAGGTAACTCTCTGTGTGTTACGCAATCACGCCTTAACTACTGAACCGATTTAAATGAAATTTTGTACAAAGACAGCCTAGAGCCTGAGAAAGGACAATGGCTACTTTTTGCCGCGATAACCGAAACCCACACGGCAGAGTCGCGGGCTGCAGCTAGTTGGTCCATATACCTATTAAACCGTGTAATCAATAGCCGCAATAAAATTATGTATTTTTCCATAAATTTTAAGCCATTTCTTCGACTTCATTGCGGATAGCTTGAAACTGGAATTTAACTGAACAACTTGTATATTTATATTATTTACACCGTCAATAACTTCGGGATGACAAGCAGAAATACAATTTGATGTATTGATTCTCTCATATTTATAAACTAGCATTTATTTACTGTTTTCCAATTAACTTTCACGTGATTTAAATTTTTATATCCTACTAGCTGTTCCCCGCGACTCCGCCCGCGGTATCAAATTTTTTAGTAAAACATAAAATATAGTCTTTGTTACTCAGAATGAATGTAGCTTTCTAATAGTGAAAGAATTTTTTAAAATCGGCACAGTAGTTTTTCAGTTTATTCATTATAATAGCTGTTCCCACGATTCCGCCCGTGGTACATAATTTTTTTTGTAAAATAATATAGCCTACGTTACTATTTATCCTTGTCTCCTTCCATCACAGATGGCAAACAATAAAAAAAGTATGCCTAACAACAACTACTGCCAGTGTCATGTAGTGAGACATACTCACACACCACGTACTGGCGCCGTTGTAGTACATGCTATATATCAGAGATGGCGCTGTATGTGAAAAATGATTTTCCCTTCCTGCTTTTTTTTCTTTAAATTTTTTCCTGAATTTTCTTTTTTATAAACCTAACGGAGTCCGAGACCTTTCCAACGAATGCAAAACCGTGGAAATCGGTTCGTGCGTTCTGGAGTTATAGCGTCAGGAAGGAAAACCCGACTTATTTTTATATATCCTACTAGCTGACCTGACAGACGTTGTCATGTCAAATAACTAACAGATATGTCAAAGGCTAAATTAGATAAAGGTTAAATTAGAAAAGTTAATATGGTCATTAACTTATATTAATTTTTTTTAAATTTTCGCGCAACTTTTTTATTTTTTTTCTCCATAAGAACCTTCTCCTGATAATAAACAACACGACAAAAAAAGAATGAACGAAATTTTCCAGCCGTTCACGCGTGATGCTATGACAACGGAAAACGGGTTTCATTTTTATATATATAGATAAGAAATTATATTCTTGTAAATTAAAATAATTTTGACAAGCTAGGTTGTATTACGTGTTGCACATTCAAGCATATATGTATAACGTATGAGTTAATATTGTTCTGAATTCTATTTTTAATACAATGAAAACTTTCTACATAAAAATACTTTTAATACCGTTGCAAAATTATTTTGTACTCTTATGAGTATGGCCGCCAAAAATTGTACAGTAACAGTCGTGAATTGGTAACACACGGTAACATACGTGAAAAATCTAACACACGTGAACGTTCTTAAGCCTAGTGCAGACTGTACCAAAAATGCTAATAATTTTTGGTCCTTTCTTTTAACTTTTTTCTTTAACTTTTTAGTGCATATAGCGTGCTATAGTTTCAAATCGTAATAAAACAAAATTATATTTAAGGAATTCTGTATTTTGGAATGTCATGTGTAATTATAAAAAATATACTTATTGTTTAGGTACTTATATGTCACTTAGGACTAGTTTGACAATCATCATTATGAAAAGTAGTTAAATTAATTTTCTTTCTTTCTCTATTCCGCGCAGCGTTCTTTATATTAGCTTCTTCAAATTTTTGCGGGTTTAGTTAGCCCTCAATCGTTCCTGTTCTATTCTGTTCCGTTTCTGTTTCTCCGCTGCAGTTAGAGCCATCTAAAAACATAAATTAATTAATTATAACTAGCAGCCAGGTGCAACTTTGTACACGTGATTTTCTTACCTCTACGCTTAAAATTCTACCCTACCCCCTACTCTATCTACCCAACCATACCCCTAAAGTTAAACAACCTGTTTTTTAATGTAATTCACTTGTTTTTAATATTTGATTTGCTATTCAAGTCGGAGATAAATAAAAAAAAAAAAAACAAAAACCATGAAACATAGTCCAGCGGGTCGCGAGATAAAAAAAAACTAAATCTGTTTTCATTTACAAACAATAAAGTAAGCATTCTAATTTACTCTTGAGCTTAATATTCTAGCACCAGCACAACTTGAAGCAATTACCACAAATTTAATGCAAATATAAAATACTAGCTGTGCAGCTTTTCTATTTTGGATTCTTAGATGTGTACTACTCTTAACAATCGTTCACGAATGTTACGTAACACATTAGTAACACACGGTATCATTCGTGAATCAAAATGGCTGTGGACAAAACCTAAAAAATACATTATTATGTCAATATTGACGTTGTAGGATGCATTATAACTAAATTTGTTAGAAAAATAGTCTATCTAGACACTCAATTTAAAATTATATAGTATAATTGCATACTTACCGTTCATAATCACACATAAAAATGTTAAAATCTCACGAGACAACAGAGCCGACTGACGTAAACACCACTTTTACAGAAAACAAAATGTCGATTTCTTTCCGTAGTCTGGCCAACCTGGAGCTGGTTATGCCATGATTTAAAATATTTTTACCGGCCGAAAATCGAGGTCTGTATTTGGTTGTTTTTAGTGGTAACAAGCGTGAAGTATCATTCGGGAAAAAAAGTGGGACACAATTTTAAATTAGTTTTATATTTATTTAAATTACGTTATTTAAAAAAAATAAAAAGGTAAACCTTGTACATTAATAACATAATCCAGAAATACCAATTTTAAAGAGTATTTTTAAAAGTTGTGTATATTTATGTGACTTCAAAGTAGGAGATGTGCTAACGGGACACACGATTTTTGTATGGATACAAAAATTAACTTGTTACAAAAATATAAAAAAGCAGCACTTTAAGTAAATTAAAACAAATTTAAATTATTTACATTCATCAAAGATAATGTAACAAATTAGAATCCATTTCAAACGACATAATAATAAAATAACATACATAATTTTTGAGTCTCGATATGAGTGGGACAGAATTTTTTTCCTAAATGTACAATTTTTGGCGGCCATACTCTTATAATAATATATAAATACTCGAAAATATGTTTAATGATTTGCTTTAAGTTATGCATTGTATACGACGGTGATGGAACTTAAGAATTAAGAACTTAAGAAACCAAGATGCATTTACATATTTGTTTTTTAATTAAAATTTAGATTTGCGACCTGCCTTATCTTTATAACACTCAAAATTTAGAAAACCTCTCGTTATCAAAAACGAAAAGTAAAAAAAGCAAATATTACATCAAATATGTTTTACAGGTAGTGCATACCGCGCAGCCGGCTCCCGAATCGACCAAGGATGAGGATAGCGACACTCAAACCGCTGCTGATCGAGAATCGTCCGAAGGCGAAAATGATGAAAATGACGATTCCGATGAACTCGAGGTAAGGCCGTTACATTAACTCATGTATTATTTTACATTACGAAAAAATTCTGTTAAAATGATACTACCATCTTGTAGACTGAGTCACTTTCTATGCTAAAACAAGAGCGTACATATAAAAGAACTGTTAACGAAAATCTAGACACTATTATTTTGTACTTGTTTGACCAAATACAAGAATAAAGATACAATATTTTTGATGTGCATATTCTAGAAAGTGACTTAGTTTTCGGTTTAGAAGGGGGCAAAAATTAAGACTATTCTGCTTGGAATTAACATATTGAGTAGACGTTAACTCACTTTGTATCTGCTTGTTATAAAATCTAATGAATAGAATTAACACCAGATGAAACTATGAAGCTTAGGAAAAAATAACCCCAGTGATATGGTAAATTAATTATTTCTTTTTCAAATATTGAAAATTGGGAACAAAAGACTATCGAATAAAATGTCTGACGCTTCTAGTTTGTTTATTATGAGAGTGGACTACAGCACAACTGGAAAGGGTTCATGTATCGTGTTGTATTTACTCTGAAAACAGGCACATTATATTTACGTAACCATAACATGTTTTATATTCCACATTTACATCGGTTTGGTTCCCTATATTAGTACAGTCACACCCCGAGAAGATTTACGCAGAAAGCCACGCCCAATTCACCACTTATACCGATAAGTCTATGATTCAAACGTCAGTGCGTAAGTGCGATACGCGTAACGATGTGGACGTTTAAATATAAATCACATTTGTGCGTCACCAACGTTGTTTTAACGACTACATCGACAGACCCACATCAAATCAGTTTACTAGATCGAGTTTTAGTACCTTCTAGTAATCGATTTATAATTCAGATACCAAGATAAATACTGTACATTCATAGACAGAATCTCTTTATGCGGGGAATTCTTAAAGCCGATGATACTATACAGTAGTATGGACCTACCTCTAAAAATCAAGGGAACACGAGGGTGCTTCTCTAAGTCTATTGGTAATTGTCTCTTAGTAATTGTTTTGGATTCTTAAAATATTTTGGGTTTTGTCAAATTATGTCACGTCGTTCGTCCTTTTTGTGGCTTAAAGACTAGTAGTCATGAATGACTAGAAGTTACTTCAAAGAATAGGGATTTGGAATATATTTATCCGTTAAAGCCCGTGACTTCAATATCAATAAAAAATATTAGACACGCCTTTTTTATTTTTTGAAAAAACAAAATATAATTAAAGTGAATTAAAGTTAAGGAGTGGGAGCTTGCTACAAAAACTATTTTATATCCGTTACAGCTGGGGTCGAGCCATATTAGAAATCAATGTATCTTCGTATGTTTGTGAATACGTAGGTACAAAAAGAAAAAAAAACGTGGCCAAAATTTTTCAATCATTTACCTGGCGGAAATTAAAAAAAAAACAGCATTCTTATTGTATGCGTCTGGTGGAAGTCAATGTTAGGAGAAGTGATAAGTTTCCGCTTACATCGGGGTATGACTGTATGGTATTATACACGGGTGTGTTGGTGGTGGTGCGGGTAGCGTCCGAGGCGGGTGGCGTGGCGGGCCACGGTCGAGGAGCGCGGCGGCACGGTCCAGGCGGGCCGGCTGCACCGCCGCGACACACCCCACCACCTCAAGAACAAACGCGTCAATCAGATCGACGCAAGGCGTGCGCGAGACCTTATTGCGCAGGTGCTGCTACCGTCTTCCTAACATTATTATATTCAAGTATTTATTGATTGTTAACCCTGTTTGTAATTTCGTGTCAATCCAATTTGATAAATTTTCAACAATGTATGAACAACTTCCTTGTTCATTAGCAATAAAAATGCCTTAAAAAATGGGACATAGAGGAATGGTTTTAATTATCCTAATTCCAGTGATAGTAATAATCTGTCATCAATATTTTTATTAAATGAACTCGTAGTAGTTTATTTAAATGATTATCAAATTGGATGGACTGAACTTTTGTAATCTTGCTTGATAAAATGGTGCTGGTCGGTCCATAAGGGTCACACTTGGTAATGCCAACCATCTGATGTTACGAGAGTTGGGTGCAAATATTTATACTATAAAATGCAGTTGGTATTGTATTGTAACTCGATATCAAAACAAAAAAACAGTTCCCAACTAAACATTTAAATATTCTTATAATGTTGCACGTTTTTTTAACTTAAAAAGAACCTTTTTACAATCAATTCCGTTTTGAAATCCAGTATTACATACTAATCTGAAAAGGATTCTGAATGTACATTTGACTAAAACCCTCTTGCATGTTTATTGTTTATGGTCATACACAATTGTGCGATTTATTTTGGTGAATTGAGATGTTAACCAATGGTCATGCAGTAGAATCTAAACAGCAATCTCTTGTGTGTGTGTACTCATGTTATGACTAGAAATTCTCATCATATCGTAGTATGTGTATTGATGTTTGATCATCTTCGACCTTCATTCTAATTAGATTCACGATGCTGTGTAATTTATTTATTCATGCATGATATTTACTGTTTAAGTATAAACTATATTCGTGAATGTTGTATTTCATTTTGACAGTTGACCTACACTTTTGTTTACATGTTTCGTATCAAAGTATGTAAAAGCTAAGACATATTTTTTGTGTATGCGCCCACTACGCGCTGTGTTATTGTTTTTACGAGATTGTTTGTGTGATTCAGCTTTTGTCATAGTATTCGGCTTATGCAAACAAATGCGGACACTTCCTCTGTGTGTTGTTTTATATTACCCAAATAAAAAGGCTACCGGGTGTGGAAGGGGTTTCCTAAAATGATTAGTCATAACTAGTTCGATTCATAAGTAATGACTAGTTCCTTTTGGGGGACACAAATTAATGTCTTTACACGAGAAAGTAAACAACCAATAATCTAGAGGAAGACCGACATACTTTAGTGCTTAAAATAATTAGTCTAAATAGACTTACAAAACTCTTTCATTGTTTTCGGAAATCCGGGATTTCAAAACGTGTCCGTATTAAGATTTAACTGTGAATTAATCTTTATTTAGTCACTTAAATATATCTCCTATCATAGTTCCGGCTAGATAGAATTCACGCCGGAACCATCGTGTACCGGTTCTATTGACAGATTTCATTGAATGATAAAATTAGTTGACGATTTTTAGACTATATTTGTTAGGATATCCTATTAAAAATAATCAGCTGCGTTGGATAATCTGAGGATCAACCCTAAATAATAAAACCAAGTCCATCATTGCTTATACTTGACGTACAAAAATAGACGGTAGATTTAGCTGTTTCAGATTATTCGCTGTCAGCTATCAATATTATGCTGATAAAATTTCGCTGACATGATAATATTCACAAGAACATCCTTTTCACTTAATTTCCCCTGAAAAGGTCGACTATTACCACAGTATATACTTTGTGTTCCATAAATGTATCTTACAAGTATCCGTAAGTTTATAGCCGAGTAAGTTTAAATGTAGAGACATGAAACAAATTGATTAAAACTAATAGGAATGATTTATTGCAAAAATGTTGGTATATTTATATGATAAATGTAGAGAGATGTACAGTTAGTTATAAATAGGAGAAAATGGCTAATGCCATAATTAAGGCCCTGTTCCCATTTTAAGAATTTCTTTCTTTATTTTTACTAAATAAAAGTTATTTTTCTCTACATTTATCATAATTAAGTTAGCATGTGATGATATTTTTTGTGGAGTGGATATGATCGTTCATCAATTAAATTCATTGCTATCGTGCAATCGTGCTGCGCATCACAATGGCATCTAAATTGCGGACTATACAATAACGCGAAAGGGTAAAAGCTGACGCACAGTCCGCGTCGAAATTTCTTGTTCACCAGAGAATAGCAGAAACAATAGCGTCGTGAGATCTCTTTAGCTTCGCACTCGTATTCTGTGATGTGAACATACTACCATAAAACGATCATTTGAGCGAGTATTCACACTTCATTCACATTGAACAAAATTAGTACGAAATTAACTTTAAAAATCTAACTAAAGAATCTCATCATAAGCGTGTAAAAAGTAAATCTCCTGCTAAATCGCTTCGTTTCTGTAACTACGACCCAACCGTGGGTAATTGTTGGAATACCGCGGCTGTTACGGGCTGATGCGCGCGGGCCCTCGACCACAACGCTCTCGGTAGACCCTCCGCGAGGCTCGCAGAAATGAGTGCCTTCCACTGCGCCGCTTGTAACAATGCTTCGTGTACCGCGATTAATCGATAAGTGAAGTGCCACTTTCTCAATACAAGTGTAGTGTTAAATAAATCAGCAGCAAACATCGGGCAATTTCTAAAGTGCGCCTTATCAGTACATATTAAAATGAGGTGCTTGAAAGCGGCAGGAGGATGGCTCGCCCGGGTGAGATGCCTATGCAAGATAGAAAGACATTTAGTGAAAGATTTCAATTTAGATTCGACTGCATTTTGTTTGGCTTGCTTTGCTTGTGTATTGTCGTGTCACGATCATACCATTTCACTGGCATGTAGTGTAATGTGACATTTAAGTCATTTCCTTACTAGCTGTTATCCTCGTGGCTTTATCTACTTGTTAGCCTGTTTTGTGTTTATGTTGTTCCCGTATCCCATTATTAGTGCAAAATATTTCGTGTTGAGATTGAATTTGTTTGCAGGCAATTAAGAAACGAGAACAAGCTGAAGAGCAGAAGACTGATGAAGAAGAAACCGCCGAAGATGCCCATGATGGTGAGTTATATTTTATAATTCATTATATTGTAAATGAAAGTGTAAGAAGCAGTTCATTATGTTCTATTACCGTTGATTTTGACTTAGGCGCTGCACGATCAACCTGTGAGATATTTGATAGTTGCGACATTATTTCACACGTTCGTGACCATAGCCTGTCGTCTAGCGATCACGAATGTGAACCGCGCGGTGCCCGTCTGTCACTCTCGCGTCACACACAAACGCATCGTCCCGCCATTATTTTTATGTGGGAATCACCTATGTCTATATAACTTTCCAACTCGAAAACGTGCGCTCGGTAATTGGCATTAAACTCGGTTCATAATGTTATCATTAGTTGTAACGTTAAGTTATCATACGCGTTTTCGATGTGTTTGTACCATCGGCCTTAGGATTAGTTTGTTTTTGTCTAGGGTCATGACTCACTTTGGACTCATCTTATTGTAAGTACAATGAATGAAGCAACATACCAGTAATACGCAATGTTGGCGTTGTATAAAATCTGTATCGCTACGTTATCAGCTTATCTTTTACACTCGGCGTGCCATTTCGTTCCGTTGAGCGAAGCCCCGCAGTGTTTCGCTTACTTGTGGCGAGTTTGTCGCTGAATCAACCTCCTTGTTCAGTGAAAATAAATAATAGAGTGCTCTAGTCGCGTGACATACTTCGAAGCAACGATACAATTTTCGTGATCGGTGCCCAAATAGTGAGATACCTGCATTAGGCATTGAATGACTCAGATCCACGTTTTGATCATGTTTGACACATAAAACTGTTTGTGTTGACGCAAACCCTCTTAATATACAAATGTTATAGCAAGTTTATACAAAGTATGATGTGCCAGTGTTACAGTGATAACGTATTGAAATATCGGTGTTTTTAATGGTTTGACGTGTTCTAGTTATTGATTCCATCTTGAACATATCTATGTATTATCTATTGTTCTGTCCGTGTAAATGATATTCTAGAAACCAGTGTTAATACGTACGAGCGATGTATGAAGGTCAAGCTCTGTTGTTGTTACATACATTTGCGTCACTTGAAAATATAAGTTTCCGTTCTTTTTCAAAAAATCTCTACTTTACGGTAACTCGTTCCGCTCTATTTCATTTTAAATTGTGGCTGTAGTGTATAGTACATGCACATTAACAAATGCATCCACTTTCCCTGGGTTACTTCAGTAGGTGAACTACTATGTACTGTACTAATTTATTACCCCTTTCCTTCATCCTCGCCAGTATTATGCTCTACTCCATTTTACTTATAATGGTATTAGGTCCAAGTAACAAACAAGCTTAAGAAGTAGAATCGAGGGCGAAGCCTTCTTTGGTTTATGGTCATCGTTAGCTAATAATGTATTAATTAGAACATGTTCTTAAAATTTATATCCTTATTTCGGTGGCCCTCTTTAAACAAGTACGGTCGCATACCGCGCTTCTACACACACAATTGATAATTATGTTCTGTTTATTCTACAAACAGCTCATGTTTCCTAACACTTATTTGGGTCGTTTAAGTACGTAATAGGATCATCGTACATAATATTTTGGGCTATGAATCCTTGTTTTCATTTATATTCACTAATACTTTTTCTGAATAGTTTATGTTAAACTTATAAGTATTGGCTGCCATTTAAAACAGACTGCTAATACGACATAGATAGAGTCGGAACTTAAATGTTCAGTGACACACGAGAAACATATGTGCAATGTAACCATCACAATGCCAGAGCTGTGACCACTAGCTCGTACCTTGACCTAGTCACCGTATTTTCCTTAACTCAAGGCATTTCTTTCGCCTTAGCTTCTACTGAGTGTACATCATACCTATGTGTTCACGTGTTTGGCATATCAAGTCGATTAAACACGTCTTTATTAGCAAACAATAACTTCACTAAGGTTACACAGAAGGTGTTATTTGCCTCTGGGGTCTATCGTGTACATTGATACGAGTTATTGAACTGACGGCATTATCTTATCAGCTATAATAATAAATTACTCGATCGAAACTCATCGTCAGTTGTCGCTGAATATACTCAAAGTGTAGTCGTATCATAGTTGTTTAATAATATCATTATTAGGTGGATAGTGAATGCTAAATGTAAAAACTAACAAGAAAATGCTTCACATTTGTTAGTGTCTCACAAGTGAAAATGTTAAAAATGTTTGCTTGGTAAATTTATTGTAACGGATTAACTTCGTCTGCACGGATATTGCATGTCAAGAAGTTGTTTATCAAGCAACGGCTTCGTTCGTTCATCTACCTAATTTAGCAATTTATGTTTATTCTTGCAATTATAGTTTCTTATTTGTTTAGAAAACATATCTTTTCAGAAATTTAATTTTGATATAATTGTATTATAAAAGTTTAATCTAATTCATTAAATAAGTGTAGCGTGCCTTATTATTTTAGAATGTAACCTGCTAGTAACACTGATTGATAGAGTAAATGTTTACTTATCGGTAAATGTATCTCTGGATTTTCTCTTTTCGGTTTTTTATTGTTCTCATTTGTCTATACGTCAAATTGCCTGCCACGATTTGACAGTGCCTTTGTCGAAAAGTCGTGTCGATGTTTCATCCAAACTATTTTAACCTCAATTAACTTGAACAACGATGGTCTTGTTCACGAGCTAGTGGTCATTTACTTATACATCGACGATCATTACTCATCGGTCATGATTGTACCTTGTAAGTGCAATTTACTTTCTTTAGCGTGATAAGTTACTTCGTTGTATAACATTGTGAACTATAATTAATTTGTTACTATTTCTGACAACGTTTCTAATACAACCATGATAAGCTACAAATCGTGATCTAAAAGTAGTGTTGTGATATATGTGAGTGTTGAATAAAGACAATGAAAGACAAGAAAAGACTTGAAGTCACGTTAAGTGTTCGTGGTGATGGTTCACTGAGTAGGAATAATCTCAGAAGCAGCAATAGAAGTAACCACAGCAATTCAAGTAACAATAGCAGCACATTGCCGGTAAGCGAGATATTCGCTACTGACCGTTACTATGCACCGCACAATAGATCCTTTGATATACTCGACAAGTACCGCAGGCAACCAAATCAATATGGATATCCAGCTCAGAGTTTGCAAGCGCTAAATCATTATGAACAAACTGCAAATAACGGTTATAGCAATAGGGCTAGAAACAACCCGTATATTGATTACACCGAGTCCACGAAGCCATATCGCTACCAGCCACAGCAGCTGCATAATGAGGGACAATATCAGCGTGTGTATAATGATCCATCAATTCGAATGCATGGGTCGCTACCAAGATCAGTCAGCCGCAATGAACAGTATAGGGACAGTCCGATGTATAGCGACCAGTCGACAGGTCGTCAGCATGCAACTTTACCACGGTCAGGAAACTATCAAGCCGAGCAAAGGGGTAATTTGAACTATGACAATCCTCAAGTTCGATCGTATGCAACATTGCCAAGGTCGCTTAGCCGACTTGATGAGCAAGGAGACACACCAATGTATAACGATCCATCAGTCCGTCCTTATGGAACTCTACCGAGATCAGTAAATAGTCAAGATCAACAGAGGGCTAGCCCTATTTATCCAAATAGTCCTCACACATTGCCAGCAAAATTTGGCCCAAGACGAGTACGAATAAGTGAACTTGAACCCATTGTACACGGATATGGTGCGTATAATCTAAATATATATTTTTATATTGCCATCCATGTTTCATTGGTAATAGATTGATAGTAATGTAGAGTTTTCGTTCAAGCATAACTTTAATCATAATCTTATTAGCATATTTTTTAAGTTATCTGCTACGAGTCAAGACTGTGCACGATTAAAAAAATATTCGGCACTAATTTACTAAATCAATAACTTAAATATTTTTAATTAAATAAGTTGTTTGTGGCAGTGGGTAGGGGTACTTCAGTATTCAAAATATTTCCTATAAAATATTATTGGTACGTAAAATACACTTAGTAAGTACAGTCAACTCTGAAGAGAAATCCAAGGTAGAAAGTCGTTTTGAATAGAAACTAATCTAGTCGTTAACCTGCAATATATCACGTTATATCAAAGAATAACTAGCATAAAATATTCTGCTTTCAGCTTAACCACCTTGGTCTTTTGAATACGCAGTATCGATATTCTAACAGCCCATTAAGCTCAGAGCTAACCTGTTTTTGTAAACAACTTCCCAACAATTAAATTCAGCGTGGTTATTTATATCTCGTTACAGATTTCTACCAATCGATTAAACTAAGTAGTGAAATCTTGTAGTGAATCTTGGAACCTACCCGAAAAGATATTTGATTAGGTTCGTGAGATTGCGAATTTCGGTTGGAATTTGATTGTTAGAATGTCATGTCAAACATTATCTTGTCATTTCTATATATAAACAAAGGTTTATTATGCGTGTGTGCGTAAGTAGGACGACATCTGGGCCAACCCTCCCGAGGGACGGACAACAATAGCTGCAGCAGGGCACTCTCCCCGCGTTTACTGGTGCGCTCTAATGAGCCAGACCGTTGTGTTGGCTGCCTCTTGTATCAGTATTCCATATGCTTCTACGAAACGTACATTAAAAATTTTGTGGTGTTAATTACTAAAAATCAATCAATATTTTTTGCAATATGGCAGTGACTAGGTCGGCAGTTCGGGGCATCATGTGTTCCATCATGGAGTTTACATTTAAAGCAAGTAAGCTGTCGAGTTGATTGATTTATAAACCATATTCGTATTCCTGGGTTAATATTATACGTTTATCATTTATTTAATTTGGATGAACGATTGTCATTTTTGCGCGTTCCATAATAAGGGTTGCAAAATAATATCTGCTTGTGTTTTGGTGTTATGAACCGGTAATGTGCGATGTGATAATTCTATTGTATAGACCTCTTAACTTCTTACATTAGGTATATTACCTTATAAGAAATTTTATTGATCTTGGCGATTATATGACCCGTTATTTTCGGTTCTTTTTTATATTTGCGTGTCACCATTTTAACTTTGGCACAAAAGGATCAATGGTTTTGTTAGGAGGTCAATGCTTATTTAGTGTTTATTATGTCTTACTACATTTTTTCTAGATTAGTTTAGAGATACCTTTCTAATTTTTCAACGAGATGAATAGAAGCCATAAAGAATAAGATTAGCTGTCGTATTATCTTGTCATTTCACACCTTGCAACTCACAATGCTTCATTTGTTAGTTGTAACTTTATGTAGGATAGCCTTATTTGAAAGTTTACGTTCAAATCTACTCGTTCTTTTTGCAGTTTATTTAGATACGGCCTTTATGTAATAGTTTCGTTACCGTATAAAAGATATTATTACAAATGGTTCATAAACCATAATCTATATCTCTTGTGTAATGTTTGGCGCTATCGGATAGAAAGTACAATGGATACATACAGCCTTAGAGTTGAGGTTGTTTGACCCTAACAAATAATAACGGATGAGCTTTCAATGCGAAGTGAGTACAGTAGAGGAGGCGGTGTGGTGCCAGGCAGGGCTGCGCGTGCCTGAGCCGAGTTCGTGCACCGATGCCTGATAGAAAAGGAGAAGAGCACGATTGACACTCGTGAACTCACAACTTTACTAAAAATAACATCGATATTCGATTTTACTCGCTATACTGTTAAATTTTAATATAAAACAAAATATTAGTTGTTCTTGAATTGTCGATGACGTCAATATCATAGACCTTCGATAAAAAGTATAGGAAATACCTAAAAAAGATTAACACCGGAAGTAAAGAAACCATAAAAATTATGAGTAAGTTTTAATGATATGATAAGTTGAGTTTACATGTAGGAATGTGATTGTGCAATAAAAAAAATTACACCTAATAAGCAAGGGATCTATCAGTCACGTCATACGAACGTAAATTACCGTGTTTTACTTTCGAAACCCAATAAATAAATGTCATAGATTGTAATTTGGTACATGTTATTATAATGTTATAATACAAAACACCTTTCTCTGTAATAGTAATTACTGTAGGTAGTGCACTCATGTTGTTCTTTTGCATTATCAATCTTCGTGCATCCGCGTCTTATTCAACGCTGTGAAAGTCCTTGTTATTGTGTATAGGTACTGGCCTCGTGAACTTACTAATTATTATTGCTGTTACAATGCCTATTATTGAGATACGTAACCCTTTTAGATTTCTCTCTCTATTAATCTCTTGCATCAAAAGACACATTACTCGCAATGGCACTTGACGCTGGAATTTTATCACAGAGTTTATTTAATCTTATCTTTTCTTTTGTATTTTAAGGACGTGTGTTTATATCGATATCCACATGAATATGTTTTTTATTACTAGTGCGTTTTCAAATGGCCGGGAATTTAAACCTGAATATGGATACCCGATGCGTATAGAATTGGCGATGTGCACAGGAAACCGTGCGTTGTGGTTAACATCCGTGCCGCGGGCACAGATCTCGAAAGTGAACCTGTGAAATGAGTTATTGAAGCGCATCAATAACATGATACCCTGTGAACATGAGCTCCTATTAATAATAAATTTACTTTTGTCTCATTGCTTTTGCGTGCGTGGAAATGGAATTTGAAATTGTTTTCTAGCTGTTCAAAAACAATCCTAATGAAATAGATATAAGTAATTTCAAATTCAGATTATAATAAAATACGATTTTAATTTTAATTAAGAAGTTTTAGCGGATTTAAATGGCTAAGGTGAGGCGTGCTGTGCAATATGCAACTTTCCACGGATTAACATATGTTTATCGCAAAATCCACCCACGGAGAAACAGTATCAAATTCTTACAGAGCTATGTCACCAAGACCGTTACTTGAAATGTAGACGCATAAAAGTTCATTCGGTGAGAAAAGTGTCCTTTCGAGAACGAGTTTGTTAGCGCTATATTAAGTAGGTCTGAACGTCCATTACATCTGACAGTGACGCGTGCCGTATCTAATTGGCATCCTTGCATACATTAATTCAGCCTGCAAGGTGTGCACTGCCTACAGTAAGTAGATCACCGGTTGGACTGCTTTTCGAAAGCTGAAGTCCTGTATAATAATCTGCAGTTAAACTGAAAGCCATATCCCGGTTGCCAAACGATTTCTAATTTTCTCCGATAGGCTGGTAGGTAATAATATTACATCGTTTCGAAGCGTAACTAGCATCTTAGTTTGTTGTAATTAATTTGAAATTGACTGCAACCATGGCATTGAGTGAACTAATTGAATAGTCAGGTTGGACGATTTTCCATACAAACGCAGACTATTAAATTTAACACTTATCAATAGTAAGAACTGTAAGGAAAACAAAATGTGAGCAATATTTTTTGCCGCATATCAACGATGGCGGTAATTGCATTCTTTACCTTGACTTTGCAAGCAAATTACGTATTAATTTTATTGTCCGATTACGTATGTTTTTTATTGAACATTTATCATTATAATTATTGTTTTCTGAGGTTTACGCGAATATTAGACATTGAATTATTTATCATTATGTAAAGACACGTAAAATAAAACGCAAAGCATACAACAACGGCAACACCGCTCATAATATACCTAATACCTATAGTTTTCTCAATAAGTATTAATTTATATGAAGTAGCGATGATAACAATAATAACCAGGTATATAATCAATCAAATCGATACATACCCGTTTTTTAAGAATCGAAAGTGTCAGTAACGAGATCGGATGTAGATGCGATCGATCAGTACAGATAATGGGTAGGTAACGCTAGGGTAAAAATAAAGGAATCGGTATGCGCCAGGTTGAGACTTTCTATTTTTAACGCGGGCGGAGAGGTCGCGGGCGCGGGCGCAGCGCCGGCGCCACAGCCTCCGCCACATCTCTTGGTGGTAGCGCGCGCATTCCGTCATCGCATGCGCCCCGGGCTGCGCGCACAACACGCGTCGTAAAACAGTTTGGTGTTCACGATTTGTTTGTTTTGATTTACCGTACCAAATGCATAACCAGTTTTCAAAAATAAACCATAACAATTGAACCACATTTAAGATTGACTTGTTAAATAACTTTACGTTAGTATAATTTATTTAATCTTCAAATTGGATAATGACCTAGTCGGAATGCATTAGGGCGAATAGCCGGCCGGTGCTTTGCGTTGATTGACGTACGATACTAGCCAGATAGTATCGTAACGTGAGCCGGTAAATCAACCTCCGCCTACGGACATAACCGCCCCTATTCAGGAAGTAAGGCAGGACTAGTTTGGTACGAGGAAATGGGTGTGATCAGGAGAAAAAAGCGTAAGTTACTTTCTCTTCGATTCATTTTTCGTGTCCTTATGTAACAGTTAACTGGTTTAATGCAGTTTATTTTAGGTTGGAAGTAATGCAAATCGGTTTTGACACATTAATTTTCACTTTTTGTGTTCGTGAAACATAAAACCCACTGTTGTGAAATTCACCAAATATTTCATTCAGTATTGTTGAATGCAATGTTTTGTCAAATAACAGTCAGCTGCGTAACTGTGTACCTAGTTGTAAGTTAATTTTGTTATGGTTATGGAAATGTTGGGGAACGGATATCGTGCTCTACAATATTCTGCGAGTCAAACGAGTCAAGGTTCATCATTGTTTTACCTAGAAAAATACATTCACATTCTATGAGAACTTTTAATAAAAGTTCACATTCAGTACTAATTAACATAAATTTATAATTATCAGTGTTTTTAATGTGGGAGACGCTACAAAACCTTTCAATTTCACTTTGAATAACTTGCGTATAGTTGTAATGAGTGTATCTAACTATCATTATCTATTAATTATAATTATCGAAGCAATTGTAAACTTATTGCACGTTTAAACTTACCTAACAACTTGCCGTATCGGTATTTATTGATCATCTAACCAGTATCGCATTAAAGTGACATTAGACACGGGATGATAAAAACAAAAGTAGAGTGGTCTATTCTACATGCCCTTAATGTTATTACGTTGTGCAAGTAACTGAGTACCTAGTTACGAATAGTTCAAATAAGTAATAAAAAACAACGCATATTAACAATTTCTTAACAATCGAATGGTCGTAATCAAATTTTACGACATGAATTCTTGTAAATTCTAATTTGTAACAGTACATTTCTAACGTTGTTTACAAAAATGTCGATATTTTTTCAACATGAATAGGTCAATCTCATCAATAACGGCAATGATCGTTAATGTATTATTGATGTTTACATCTGAATAATCTATGCAAAATCTATTTTCTCAATCTGTATGTAGGTAATATGCACTTGATCCTCGCCGCTACAGACCGCAACACAATGCGCATATTATTACAGCGCACTTGCACTCAATAACGTTTAAACGCTTACCGCCTCTGTTCAATAGGCCATACGTAACATATTTACCGTGGTTTGTAAATACTAGTGTGAAGGTGAAACAGTGGTAGTTATGTTATGCGGTCATCGTTCACGTATTCGGGTGGGTCTGATCATAAGTAGCACTTGTTTTTGTACTTACCTATTTCGAAACTGCGTAGTAAGAGCTACTATGGTTTATAAAGATTACTTCATTATTGAAGCGTCTCTTGTTATTTATGTTAGTGAATACGTCGCCCATCGTATACCGCGAACGGATGACCTTTAAAGAATTTGTCATCTTCTAAAATAGCTTAAAATTTAACTGTGTTTTGTATTACTCAGTCGTTGCTTGTAACCATTGGAACTACTTTTACTACGATTACTAGGTTTCCTTATAATTAAGTAAATAACTTTCGTACAGCTTTTGTACCATAATTATGTCCTTTTCGTGTAAATTGCTAGCCTCCGTTAAAATTATCTTTCATAACTGTGATCAGTGCTTGCAGTTCGTACTCGAAACGTACAAATTGTTGGAACCTTATAGGCTACTCAAGAAAACAGCTTTCATTACAAGATTACCCATCCTATTTTCATTTCCTAGTTCATATACCTAGTATATAAACGCCATTTGTACAAGGTATAAACATTTTATTTTGTGGCTTAGATCTGACCTTAGACCTCTTAACTCGTATAAAATGCATTTTTACTGTCTGCTGGCTCGCCTTTCTAGACATTACAGCTAAATTACATTAGGTGAGTTACCAACTATGTATGTAAAAAAAGAAATTGATGTTTGCGTTGATCCATTATCTAAATTAAGGTTAACTATATCGGTTCCTCAATTTTATTTTTATATACATCGCCAACTGTAGTTTCATACAGACTGAAACTAATATTGAATTATATTAAAGTCATTTTTATTTTATTTAGCAACAATGAACGTAAGATTAGAATACTGTTTGTAACAAAAAGTAATAATTATGAGAATTAAAAATGGGAATAAGTACAAACTACTTGATAATGGTGCATTACATTATTTATACAATCATCATGTACAAATGATGATTGTATGAAGTCATGTACGTTTAGTGGATTTACGGCGTAATGATCGCGGACGCCCGGTGGCAGGCTGCGAGTGTTTACACCCATTAGGCGAACATGGGCTTACTACCGCCATTAAATCAAATTGCAACTCTTAATTTAACATTAACAGACCGCTACAAGCTCGCAGCTCAGGATCTATTCCTGTCATCAAGCTGTAATTTCTTACACTGCTATTAACTCTAAACCCTCCACTCGGTGTTCGAGAACGCAAGCCAGCAAAAAGTGCATTTGCTGCAAACACTAGAGGAAAATTGCTTACTACTTTTACTCAAATTACTTTCATGAAGTACTTGTAGCAATTATTTATTAGTTACATGCTTTTTCGTTAAATTACTTACAGTATCATTCCTCAACATTGACTTTCACCTGTCTGTTACATTTAGATTGGAACTAAATTACCATCATTCCTAGAAAAGAGCATTTTCCAATAAGACTACTGTAAAATGAGAGTCACGAATCCCTCTGTAAACTATCACGACTCGTTCTGGGATACAATAGTTGTGTAGTTATACTATTAAGTTTATCCGGGGGTGAAAGTAAGGCAACTGATTGGCTATTGTAATGCACAAGACAGGACGCGGGCCCGACCATTCTGGATCATGATTTCACTGTGGTCCATTCATTCGTCTCGACATGTTGATTGTCGTGTGAACGCTACAGACTGACGCGCCGATCATTTATTCAATTCCATACAGTTTGCATTGAAGATCTGTGGAATTAGAAATCCGGTTGCGTAGAAACGTATCATCAATAATTGTCACTGTGCGCTGTTTGTTATTGATCTTCAGAATGAAAAGTTTCTCATCTAGCGGGATCAGATTTAACATTTTGTAACCGATAGTTCACATTCGTGTCGGTCGCGAGCTCAGGTCATACACACGTAATGTCTATTTCGTGACTGGTTATTTTTGTGTTCATGCTCGTAACTGCGCCGACCTTGTCAACATATGCACTACATTGCATCAACTCGTTGTTCCTATTCACTGAAGGGTCAATAATTTAGTGCAGTGACGGCACTTTTAAACGCCCACTAGCCTATTAACTCAAAGAAGACCTTGTTAGAACAATTTGTTTTCCGAGTATTTAGAGTGACGTCTCGTACTAATCTTGTCTAATTACTGTAACCTGACAATTAACGTAATTAGTCTATGCACAGCACGCTCTATTGTTCCCACAAATATCCATTTTCATATTTACGCTTGACCTTACACTTGTTGACAATAGATACGTATTACTATTACGTGATGGCGGAAATCAATAGTCCGAAACAATGAGTATTACAAGAATACAATTTCATATAAAGGGTCGATAGTAATCGATATTAAAAAGACGGTTGATATTGAGCTAAATTTTCCAAATAAATTGTTAATCGACTAGATATCTAAATAAAACATAAACGTGTTACAGATAAAGTAAATAAAGGAATTAACAAAATAACATTGATAGCATATTTTTGATGGATGACATAATGGTTTTGATTCTTGAAGTAGTTTTGTTTGCACGATTACGAGACCTTGTAATCGCAGAAACTAGGAGCGGCTCTATCAACACACCCATTATTTCATAAAATAAATAATCGATTTTATGTTTATCAGGTGAATCCGTGTCAGAAAGAGCGGAGAGTGAAGTGCGTGTGGTTAACGATCAACGATGCATCGAGGTCCGCATAGCGCGTACCGCTGGTGGTCTGGGCTTGAGCATAGCCGGCGGTCGCGGCTCCACACCCTACGTCGGCGACGATGACGGCATATTCATATCACGAGTCACACCAAATGGGCCCGCATACAATGCTGGACTTAGGGTAAGATTGCTATTGTTTTCTTTTAAGGCATTAATATAGCGTTTAGTATTAGATTGGAATACCGCATCTAATCGTTTCCGGAACTGTTACGTTAACCGATAAAGATTTCGTGGAATTATGCAATAAATCTCTATTATATCACAAAACAAAATAAAAGCGCGTGTTTCTTTTGATTGAACTGTGCAATTAAGTTTGATTTTCTGTAAAATTAAAATGTAAACATTGTTTCAGGTTGGCGACAAGGTGCTCTCAGTGAACGGCACGTCTGTGGTAGAGGTGGATCATTATTATGCAGTGGAAGTACTTAAAGCAAGCGGGCCAACGCTCACACTTGTCGTGACCAGAGATTCACCCAATTCAACCAGGTAAGTGCCGTTGTATACCTTATCTTGATGTTTCATCACTATTCTGAAACAGATTGCACGAACCTAATGTACTTAGAACAAATCATGCCGATCGTACAACGTAATGTGTTTGTTTATTCTCTTGTTTATTTATAAAAACAATTCTATTCAGAACTCACAGCCGAGCCCCGAGCGGTGCGAGCCATCATTCCGTATCAAGCACTACCGATACCGTTTCCACATTAGAAAATGGACAGGTAACAACTCATTTTGTATTCACATAACATTGTATGTATTATGTAAATCACCATGCGATTCATACGCAACACATATCGCAATGTTTTTATTGCAATTGTAGTATAAAGTATCGATAAACACGGAAATGCTTGTTCAGGTTACCACCGGTCGCGGTATTCCGAGTAAGCCGCTCATCATCAGCAACCAGTATGCTCAGGAGTTCGAGCCGGAATATAAGGAACAGCCGGTACTGCAGACGGTACCGACTGTGGTCACTCCAGTGGCGAGCTACAGCCCATCGCCAACGGGGCAAGTCACTACCGACACATACCAACGACTGCAGGCGTCGCCCCCACCGCCAGTTGCTGATCCATACATACCACCCGGTAAGTTGAAAAACCCAACGAAAACCAGCTGTCATGAATGCTCACTAGGTGTCGCTTTCAACATCCCAAGACGCGTCAAATGAGGAAAGATTTGTAATATCAGGTAAGTATTCTCCGTTTCATGTCAGCTTAGTTGTAGCAAGCGGCTCTCTATTTGTACTTGTATTTAATTGAAATATCCTACTCAATAATAAATAAATCATAATTATTATTATTATCAAAATTCACAATGACTTTATTAAATGTACAACGCCTACGGCCTATGTTAATCCTAAGCTGCAGTTTGAGAATTGTGTTACAGGAATATTGCTTTAACAAATTATGCGCTATAACTTAAATTACAATTTTATTACCTCTTCAAAAGAAACAACTTTCTGTCCATCAAGGCTTAATTACCCCTTAATCTGTCAGAGATAGCACGACACTTTCCTGTCACCCATAGTGCGAAACCAATCAACATTTAAATTACATGTTAAACGGACTAATCGTTTTAGCGAGCATGCAAATTTAATGACGTGATAAATTAAAGTAATTTATATAGGGTTTCTCTGCATTAGTGTGCAGTCATTGGTCCTAATTGTTCAAGCACATTATCTTGTATGTAATTACTTATCCGCCATCATAATATGACAATGGTACGATATTATGATAATGTTTATAGCTTTCTGATTTACATGATAATTTGTTGATACTCATGTATACTAATCAAGCTGAAGGTATTGTTGAGACTATCACTAGAACTTTTCTTTAATATACCATATCTAGAGAATACTATAGTGCAACCACGTTGCTGTTACTTTTTGTAATGCACGAAAATAATATTGCTCAGGTCATTGACGAATGTTTCAACAAATCCTAAAATTTGGTGTAATTTAGCGTCAGATATCTCCAACAACCGTTCTTGAATGTATATCTCTACTAATTTAAGTGACAGAAACAGCATGACTTAACGGCGATTTTAAACTAATCAACGTTTTAGTATTCGGCCATATGACTTCTAAAAATGTAATTAAGTTGAGTAAGCTTAAACGGAAGTCTTTCTATTCATGTTATACACCTCAGAAACCCTTAATATGATAGTCTCATTTATGTTTTTATTTCCCATTTATAGTGTATCAACAGAAGGTGCTAGTCCACACGACTCTGATCCGCGACGGAGCGGGTCTTGGGTTCAGTATAGCCGGTGGCAAGGGCTCCCCGCCGTACCGAGATGACAGCGACGCTATATACATCTCGCGTATCTCGCCGCAAGGTGCTGCTGCTAAGGACGGCAAGATGCTCGTCGGCGATAAAGTTGTCTCCGTAAGACCTGATTTTTTTATAATTTGTTTAAGAATTAGAAATGCGATGATCTCATTGGCTAGGGCCTGACTTGCGATGGTATATTTTCCGGTTCTCGTGACAATTATTAGCTTGGCAAAAGGGATGAAGGAAGAGACTCACGAAGCTTTAAGAAATAAGATTTGATGCAATTTACTATAATTGTGTCAGTTGAGATCCTTCAGTTAAGCGATCACCGTATGCACTTATTTATTGCACATATTCCACCATTGGCGAATTAAACGGCTATGTGGGAAGCCTAATTAGCTAGTAAATTAACACAGTGAAAGCCTTAATATAGATTTATTTTCTCAGATAAACGGCGTAGATATGGAGAACGCTCCTCACGAATCAGCCGTATCCCTTCTCACCGGACACGAAAGATTTGTAAGACTCGTTCTGCAACGGATCATCACAACGGAACAAGGTATATAAATAAATATAATCTATTTAGTGCGATTTCTTGTAAGCATGCCAAAGGCTTATATTGGCAGTTTTCTTTCGCCGTTAAGAGTGTTTGAGATAAGTAATATATTAATCTTATGTATTTTAAAAATGTAGTATAGAAAACAGCTTAGCTTTTAATCATCCTTTAAAATTATATTTTCCTTGTATAGGCGAGACCCTACCGCGGAAGTCGACATCAGAAGAAGTGAGAGAGCACAAGACGAGCCTGCAGAATGTGAACATAACTCCGACACCGAAACCCACCACGAATCACATAAGCACAGCTATCGGCAATCACACTAACACTTACACTGCACCGCGGGTGTCCCCGCACGCGGCTCCGTCGCCGACGCCGGCGCCGCAGCCGGCTCAGCCGCACCGGCACAGCTTCGCACCCACCGCCGTCCCACCGCAACCCGCACCGCGAAAACTGAGTCAAACGAACGGACAGGTGAGGCTTAGTGGTCGCTTTCTATCGACTTTTGATCAGGGGCGTAATTCTCTAAGTCCAAAAAAAACAGAACGTGGCATAACGCAAATTATAGTTCAAGAATCCAGGGTCTCCAAATCATTTTTGTGTTCTATGAGTCACGGTATACATTACGTTTATAGCCGTTTAACAGATTTTTACTTAAAAGTATAGTAAGTCGAAAGACAAAGCTTCTTTTAACACCACGTTATCCGTTTGGACTTAGTGAATGAGGCCCCAGCAAGTTTGTTCACGTTTACACGATTGGTACGTTTACAATGTTCGGCTGTCTGATTTGAGGTTGAATTGAACCAATCAGAGCGCCGAACGTATTAGGCACTCAGGACTATAGGGCTAACATAGACGTAAATTAGTTTAATCAACTTCTGAGTCTTTCACATAACGTATCACATGACTGTCACTATAAAATCTAAATAATAATGTAGAAGTAACTATAAACTCTGCTTGATTTTCCTACTAGCTACGCATTATAAACATTAAGTAAAAACCGTTCACTTCAGGCCAAACCAACAACTAACAGTACGAGCACGCCTCTAACACCCGGCGCCAATAACGTGCACGGATCTAGCGATGACGTCTTCGACGATATTCAGGTAAGAGTAACTTAGTTCATAAATAAAGTACTCAGATTCGCAGGTGATGGTATTTTTAACACGTTCACATCCGAGCTTTTACGTCATAGCTTTACCACTATTGTGTGCGAGGCCTTAACTGTTTCACTCCATTATGTAGACTAGTTGAAAGTTGGCGATCACATTTAGCCTGTAATAGTTACGAAAGGTATTATGTCCAATGCATTCCGAAATATAGAGCTCATATTTCGTGATGTTTGGATTTAATATCGATCATAATTATTCGTTCTGGGTTCAATGCTATCTCCATACTTTCGTTAAAATATGTATGCTTTACTATTCTGTTACTTTCAGTCTTTAGATAATATTGTATTTAAAACTACATGGGTATAGTAATATCATATTCAAGTCTGTTTCAAACTAAGTTTGAAAGTACATGCTAACGTATCATTGCATTTATTCTAAAATGGTTGTATGAATTATGTATAGTAGTAATTGTGCACCTTGTATGATGATATTCGATTGTATTCACTAGTTTGCGCATTATTTTAAAGCTTTAGCTTTACCTTGTATAAATGCACTATCGCCAATAAACATTGTCGACGCAACATTGTTTATAACTTTGCCATATTACACGATTATTAACTTTAGTTAACGTTTAAAATTTGAAATTTTATGTATGTAAAAATTTATTCATTATTTTACAAATCTTTTTTGCTTACGAAAATGTAACATGTAAATTGATTTTTTTTATATCCAATTGTACTGTAGGCTTGAAGCAAATATCTCTCAACATACTCTTTTTAATTTTTCAGATTGTTAAAGATGGAAATCTTCATATACCATTTTACCAGCTTTTGAACTTCTAGATTTTATTGTCGCCAAGTATAAGTAAAGTCACTATGCAGAATTTAGAAGCCTAGAGCATTTTGAGTGTTTATATACTTGTTTTCTATTTTAGATTTTGGGTTCGTTATATTTACAGAGGTTTAGTACAGACTGGTACAGAAATAAATATTTACTTACAAGAAATTCTTATTTCTAGGCATTCAAATAAGTAACTCGTGTCTGTGACGTTTTAAATTAAGTTTTGGACAAGCTTAGACCTTGGTAATCAATGCATGCTTGGTTATGCAAAATGGTAAATTCGGGCAGTAGAATTTTAAAAATGTGACAAGCTATGGCTGGGATAGACTGTACCAAACATTTTTTCATTTACTTGTAGGGAGTTGACTTGGTATTTTTATTTCTCCAAATTAATTTTAGTGTACAGACGTTAATGAAAACAATAAGTATGTAGAATGATGATAAACAATGATACGTTATCAGAATCGAAGAATAATATGGTAGTTTTCTAAATAATACAATTTTTATAATATTTAAGCTATTATAATCTTTGTATCACCGGTCATAAAAATTCAAATGACAACAACACAGAACACCCAAAATTGAAACAAACATTTGTGTCTCACACAAATGTTTGTCTCAATCGAGGACATGACTGATTCGATGTGAACGTGTTAAACGCGCAGCCGTCGCGGCCGATAACCAACGAGGAGTTCCAAGCGATGATCCCGGCGCACTTCCTGGGCGGAGCGCGCGCACACGAGAGCCCGGCGTGCCCGGAGCGCGGCGTGCGCGTGACGGTGCAGCGCGCGCCGGCCGCCGCGCTGCTGCCGCCGCCGCCCGCCGCGCTCGGCCGCGTCACCGAGACCATCACCAAGTCCACCTTCACCGAGACCACCGTCACGCGCATCACCGACAACCAACTCGTCGCGCCGCTCATCATCGAAGTAAGACGCGCCGCAACCAGCGCTCACGCAAACATTATTATAACTGAACTGTGGTTTTGCGACGATGCTTTCTATACAAATGCTGGAGACAACATTTTTATATTAAAGTATCGATATTTATTGGGGTGGAGGGTAATGTGCACGTTTTTTAGCATAAGCTAAATAAAGTTTCTAAAATAAAAAAAAATAAAAGAATAACAACATACCCTCATTTTAGCAACAGCAACATTAAACATGCAACAGGTTTAAATGATGTATAAAAGTAAGTATTTCTACAAAACCCTGTCGGTTTTGGGAAAATTATTCAATTTTGCATCTTGAAATTACAATTTAAAAGGGAATATGCATGTACGTGTTATTTTTGTAATACATAATTAATTTATGTTTAGAGGTCGTCTAAAGTTTGATTCATTCACAATACTGCAGTTGATTTAGTATTATCATCTTAGGTAACAATACCTACTTCTTCTTTAAGTGCCTTCTTTAACAATACCTACACACAGAAACAAATTCCATCAAAGTCGGGTAGTTGGTAAATTTTGTCTTGAAGGCGTTATAAACTTTTGGGGGGCGTCCATAAATTACGTGAGGTGTTTTTTTTATTTTCTGTCCCTCCCTCCCCCCCTGGTGAGATGTGGTGAGATTTTATTCAACCCCCATACCCCAATATCACGTGAGATTTTTCAAAATGTAGGTTTCTTACGTAAACGCGTAGGATGTTAATTGTAACAAAAAAAAAATTGCTTCGTGCTTTTATTTACGTAGTTAAGACTAGTAATCAATATTGCTGAGAGTTTAATTATAAGTGTAATAAAAATTGAACTTAAGCATGTACAATCTGGATTAAATGGACCAAAATAATATTTTTTTTTTTGTAGAAAAAAATTGCGTGATATTTGCCGAGACCCCCCCTCTCTCCAACGTAAGATTAGATGAGATTTGACTCGACCCTTTCCCCCCCTTAAACACCTCACGTAATTTATGGGCGCCCCCTTATGGATAGTTTTTCGATAGTTATTATATTTAACGAGAAATGCAAATAACTTAGCATTACATGTATCATCTTACCGGATCTGATACTGTCATCAAACTTAAAAAGAAAAAGAAGAATTAAGGCCAATTTCAATGTGTCACGACGGAAAGCCTCGCATCAAACTTATAGACTTTTAAGAATAGTGTTGTAAATCTAATTTATTTTATTTATTACAAACATATCGGAATATGAAGGCATTTCTAATGGCTTTTAAACTGATGGGTGTTTCATTCAATTGGTTTTGACATATTCAATTGTTTACCTTTTTGAAACCTCATTTATTGGAGTGATAAATAAGTAAAAACGGGTAGCACAGTAATAAATGCCTATACCCATCTATACTCATAAACATTCCTCTGGAATCACTTTATTGTTGAAAACTGCACTGAAATCCGTTGCGTAGTTTAGCAGACGTATAGACAGCGGAAGCGACTTTTTACTAATTAAAAATTAATTGGGTACTCCAGACTATAAACTTAAACGTTACCTATAGGTATACGTATTTGTGGGATTAAATAGAAAAACAGTAATGTAACGGAGATTGATATATATATGAGTTGACCTATAAAATGATCATAAACTCGGTAAAAATAAAAAAAAATGTTAATTAAATGTATACACGATACTAATTCATATAATACATGCATATTCTCGTCATAATTGTATGTTTAGGCAATCTAATAGTCCAGTTCATTAAGCTATGCATTCAAAATTGGGATTGATCGCTGCATGACCTTTCATTGCATACCACCTTTCAGTATACGTAGTTAGAACACAATAATAATTTGAACTCTTATATTAGAATTTAAATATAGGCTAAAATTATTGTTTTTAGAATGAAATCTGATTTATTTTTGTTTATAAACTCTTTTGAACAAATATAACTTCTCGGTTAGAGAGCTACTACCCGGCGAAGTTATTTTGTTAATATTGCTGATTGTAATTGATTATTACTTTAATTTAAGGCGTGTTTTGAATGTGTTTTTCTTTTGTTACAGGATGTAATGTTAGTCAAAGAAGGAGGATCTCTTGGTTTTAGCATTATCGGTGGGACTGACCATTCATGTGTGCCATTTGGTGGGAAAGAACCTGGGATATTTATATCGCATGTAAGTAGCAACATATCGAAAATTTGGGATTTGTGTATCTTTGAACACTTTTTTCTCACGTTCGATGTAGCATTTACAAAATAAAAATGGTGAGAAATTTCTATGTATCTAATTACTAGGTGGTGCCCGGGGGCGTTGCCGCACGTTCAGGGAAGCTAAAAATGGGCGATCGCCTACTGAAGGTCAACGGTACGGAGTTGACAGGCGCAACACATCGCGACGCTGTGCAACTGTTGCTGCAACCTGGCAATACACTAGCTCTCACCGTTCGACATGACCCACTGCCGAACGGATTCCAGGTTCGTGACGTCAACATTAAATAAACAATGCATTGTGACACGGGGTTGATCACTCCTGACCTTTAGCATGTATAATTTCTTGAATAATTTTAAAATGTTCCATGATAAACTAAATTCAGAGGTTATCTAAATAGTCTTTACTAGTATATGTAGAGGCAAGGTACATTAAATTGAAGTTCAACAATCTTTGAGTTAGAGCAATCCTGTGTCACATATTTAAAATAATAATACAGTCAATTAAAGTTGAATTGGTGATAAAATGCTTATGAGTCGACGAAATTCAGACCCCAACACTGGGTATGTTTTGCAATTGTATATCGTAATGAGTGTGTATACACATCGTAAGACGCGCAATGTTTTGCATGTTATGCAAGTAACCGAATTTGTGGATATCATGGTGAGAAGTTGAAAGCATAATGTGCATTCACGAGTAGAATGATTTGAGTAATGTCGCTTATAGTAGTCATTTGGCGGTATAAGACTAATAAAAAGTATGCATAACGCTTATGCATTGATGCACATGATTGTTTAACATTTATACTGACAAAAGCAATTAGTATCTCTTTGCTGCGAAGTCTGTCGCTTACTAACATTTTCTCCTCGTGTGATACTTGTGAGTTGAAGAGCATAGATATAAAATTTATTTTGTCGTTATAAAACGCAATACATTGTTTTGTTCCACACGTTCGCAACACGGCCACCGCGACACGTTCAGGGTCTCATACAAGTTGAGATTGTTGATGCAACTGTAAGTGTGAACGTCGTTCGGGGATCCCGAACTTATGTGTGTTACTTTACTAATATATATGTCAATCTCCAACCCCTCATCCAGTCAATCCGTGTGCCAAGCTATCGTCGTATTCAGAATGGTTATTTCGTAATACAGCTTTTCCTATACAGTAGTACCTAAACGCGACACACTATATAAATAAAGTAACCTTTTGCTTATAGCTCTTCTACTATAAAACCCAGTACACTGAAAATAATGCCCTTACAACTACCCTTTACAATTTTGTCTGTCATGTGCTAGGTTTTATTTTGATTGTATAGAATGTTGTCGTATGTTATAGTGAAAGCTTTTGTTGAACTTGAATGCATGAGGTATTGTTAGCTTTGCATGTTAAAAGTGTTCGTGAATGTAGTGGTATCAAGTTATCAGATAAAAACAGTACAGTATACATAAATAAGATTCAAAATCTATATTTTTGGTAATAATTTTTAAATATTTTATAGCTTTTACGAAATAATTTATTTTCAAGATATTGAATTGTATTTATTCTACAGGATCTAACAATAGTCAAACAAGAGGGCGAAAAACTGGGAATGCACATTAAGGGCGGTTTGAACGGTCAGCGTGGTAACCCTAACGATCCCAACGACGAGGGTGTTTTCATATCGAAGATAAATAGCGGTGGTGCCGCCAGGAGAGATGGCAGACTTAAGGTGGGTGCAAAAAGGTTTTTGTGCAATTAAATGAGAGTAAATTAAAAATAGGTGACATGTAGCATAATATTTATTAATAGGTATTATTAAATCTAAAAAAAAATAAAAAAAAATTTTAACTCGATATAAAAAGACGTAATTATAAATATAAAGATTTATGACACCAGCAAAAAAAGTTTATATGTAAATAGTTGAAATAATATTAATGTTGTATTTTTGCTTTAGGTTGGCATGCGTCTATTAGAAGTGAACGGTGTGTCGCTGCTAGGTGCGACACACAACGAAGCTGTGAACGCATTGCGATCAGCCACAAACGCACCACTGCACCTCGTCGTATGCTACGGATATACCAGACCAGAGAAAAACACTGTAAGACTTTTATATAATCACACATCAAATACCAAAATCAAAACAAATGAGACTTGTTTTACCTTTTAAACGCCAGTGCTTAAGCTTCTGAAAGTTCACGCCTCTAAACACTTTTTATTTTCTTGAGACACTTCAATCAGGCACGCTCCTAAGCGCATGTCAATAAACACCCACCAATTTGTCCAAGTACCTCTTGGCGAACGCTTGTTAGAAAGAGATAGACTATGCCAATGTTTGCACAGACTGGTAGCGAGAGCGGGACGGCGGAAACCGGCGGCTCTCTGTCTCACTCAACGTCAAGCCTGGATAGAGATGAACCGTTGCACCAGCATCAACAGGTTTGTATAATTTTTGCCGCTCACTTTTTTTATTTTTCATTTTGCATGAGATTTTTCAAAACGAAGTTTTTGACAAGCCGTCACTTTGTTATTGTGAATTTATATGTGTAAATAAGTGTATTTGCATTCCTTTAGGACTCTTTGTACCTTTTTCTGTGTTATAAAATTTTAAAGCAACCACTATACCTACTGATATAAAAAAGATTTTTTTTCTAAACATATACATAAACAGTTGTATTATTATAAAAAAAGATTCTGAACACGAATCTAAACCAATTATTTGACAAAAAAATATCATTATATTATTACTATTATTGGAGCATAATACTCATACGTATGCTTCTACTCTTTTTGAAACATCAAATATAGGGCAATGTGCTGATAGTATGTCAAACAATATTTAACTTAAAGTCACAATGTTCCTTACAATAATTAATTTTTATTGAGATTATCAACCCTAAACTGATGCTGTACTACATCCTTTTTATATTATTTTTCACTTCAGGAGCAACTATTCCAACAGGACCTTGTTGAGTTTGAACACGAGAAAGAAGTCGCAGAAATGAGGGGAAAATCTACACCCGAAAAGGTAACCACTCTTCCAAAGTTAACGATAAATCAACGAAATATCAAGATTTTATTAGTATAAAGTTCAATAACCTGAAGGCGCTGCTACACTGCGTCGCACGCGGTGCACGATGTGTACGCCACGTTGGCTGCATGCGTCCCCTTGTTAGCGTTAGTTGTGTTTTATGCGTAGCGTGATCGTGGTTTCAATGCATATTATAACTACCATTTTCATCCAAATCGAAGCTTGACACACGACTCACGTCTGTTGCCTCTCTGTGCGCCTCAGTGGAGCAGTGTCCTAAGTCCCGATAAAATACTTTTTAATATATAAAATTCTCGAATTCTCGTGTCGCGATATTTGTTACCAAATTTTCGAAACTCCGAAATTTTGTTTGCATGTCGGGAAGGTCTCATCGGCCAACATCTATTTTTACACCCAAGTGATAGTGGCCCTCTACAGATTTTTTAAACAAATATAATTTAATTTTTAGGTGTTAGATATCGTCCACGCTGTAGAGAGCATGGCTCTCGAGCCTGCACCACCTATATCGCCGGAACTACAACACAAGACTACTACTGTAGTTATGTCCAAACACACACTTCAACCTCAGGTTAGTGCCTAACCAACATATGCCTACTACAATAGATGTAACTTGCTTATTGAAAAAGCTAGTTCGTTCAATATTTGCTAGCATTTAAAGATTATCAGAAGCTGCTTGAAAAATAAATTAAAAGTATTGGCTAATGATATTATGCTCTAAGGTAGATGATTCATTCAGAATTTATTTATAAAAATAACAGTAAAGTAAAGAATTTTGTCAATTCAATAATGAAAAATAACCACTCACAGCTGGCCACAGAATAGGTTGATTTCACAATACTAACCAATTACAATTTACATGTAATATATTAAAACATTTGTGAATGCATTTCCTATTTCTGTGACCGACTGTACATATAATTCTGATACTTACATGCATGTAGTTTTAAAAGTATTCGATTTAACATTATTCTTTTACGTGTATTAGCTTTATATTCTGATATATTTAAAAAGTTTATATTACAGCATGTTAAATAAAACGTAGCTTTGTATTATATTATACTTATAATTAACTTCCTCGTTTTATAAAGGCCGAAACAACTTTGCTGTTTATCTTTGCACGAGACTTCTGTTATTGATGGCATGCACTGTATATTTTGTAGTATAATATTGCTTGCATGAAAATATACTTAAATATCTGTATTGAGTACTCTTAAGTATACTATACGTATGTTTAACTCCTCGTCTTCCAAAATAAATGTTGTTTAGTATATCCACATGAGCCTTTAATATGTAGTTGGTTTGTAATTAAATGGGAAGGTGGCACACAAAAACTTTAGTACACCTATCTCTTTACGGCGACCTTTCTATCTTAAGGCTGTACGTGTTATCTATGGGCTACTACAGCATCCGTAATTACTATTAAGGACTGTTTGCATGTATCCTCAACTTCTTTAGGTTCTTTCTGTTGGGACGTCTACATAATCATTGAAATGTACTTAATAGAATTTCTCAATGTACCCTAGTACTATTAGTGTATACTTTATAGCAAGACGATGTTGTTCAGTTCTTATTTTAATTTAACGTAGCTTAGTTCAATGTCGTCATGTGTTAGCTTGTATGGGTTCTGCCTAGAAGACAACCCTGGCTGGTGAAGTTTGAATAAAATGATTGATAAAGCGTATTACGTCCATTGCAGAATGCAAACCATGAAGAAAAGGAGGAAAACACATAGTACGCCAATGATAACTTCTGTCCAAATATTTATGTAAATAGTTAATGTTCAATAAAGTTATGGAGACGTTATTTGACATGTCTCGGTGAAGTTACTTTTCATGTGCGTGTTGAACATTCTGTGTTAGTCTGGTCAAAAATATATAAAATCCTTGCTAAATAACTAATCGAGAGTATATAAAATAGTTAAAAGTTCAAACTAATTGAAATCCTTGTTTATTTAGAAATATTTTAAAAACTAAAAATTTTGTGATTTTGGAAAACCAAAGTACAGAAAACTAATTTGGAAAAAGTGCACATAGAAATAATAGCAAATGCAGTTCGCAGGTATACAAAATAATATAGTTGATGCTATAATTAATTGTATAAAAACGTGTTCATGTTTTTATTGTTATCGATTGTACGTAACATGTTGAATATGCTTATCACTTGTTGGATTTATATATTACTGGCCAGACTACACTTCATAAATTTATAATTTTTAATGTCCGATTTAATAAGTGTTATATTATAATGAATTAAATTGATGTTTTAAATCCAAGTAGTTAAAAAATGCAACGCTATTAAGTTGCATTGATAATAGTTTAAATCCGTGTTTTAATATTATAATCAAACGTATTGATGTTTTCACTATATCCAAACGTAATATCTTCCGTTTATAATAATGTTATGGCTTCTTGCTGTCTAACTTTATGTGAACTTCATGTAAAACATGAAAATGTTTATAAAAAAAAATGTATGGTGAAATGGTAAATGTATATATTATAACAAAATGACTCATTGTACTTAGGAACTAATGAAAAGGGTAAAAATATGTAGGTAAGTTATAAATGAGTCAAACAATTTTTTTGTTTGAAATAATAACATTTGTAATATCTCAACTATAGTACTTATCTATCTACTATTATTACTCTACAGGAAAACCTCAAAATGTTTATAAAACCTTTTAAATGAATATAAATGTTGCCTTTGCTTATTTTCTATACCATTATACAATACACTTTACCAAGCGTTTCCAATAAAGTAGATTTCAGTTTTTGTAAAATTTAATATAACATTCCTTTGATATATCTGTGTACATGTCTACCCTGATCGCTCTGATATTATCTGATAAGACCAATTATTAATGTATTTATTCAGTATTTATCGGCCCCATGAATTCCTATACCTTAATATCATTATATTTGTAACATGACTGTAGTTATTCTATGTAATAGGTACTCTTCATTCCAAAAGACCAATTTTATATACCTATTTATCCATGTTTGTCTTAAACACATCTATTAATATACATAGATCATTATGTGTGGACTCGACAAACTGTCGTACTAAACTTTTGAAACGTTTATATTTCGCTTTCAACATTTTGGACGGTATTTTCTTGTTATTTTTATTGAAAATGTAGTATGTTTAGTTTATACTTGTTGAATATTTTCAATTATTTGAAATTTATATAAGATTTAACATAAGGATGTTTGGCCAAATTAATATTCTCAACTGCCAATTACTTTACATTTTATAATAAATTACTATTGTGCGAATTATTTTATTTTGTATCTTAATTTTAAATGTACAAAATTGTTCTAATAATTGACGTTATGTTTAGTGTTGCATTAAATACAATGATGTTTCAGATGAAGTTTTCTTTTGATTTTATGTTTGCACACTTTCAATGACATTTATTTTGGAAGATTTTTTGTTAGTCGCCAATGGACGCTTTTGGTTTTGCGCTAGATAATAATACTGTTCGTTAAATAATGATAATTTTCGTGCAAGTAGCTTTGGATATTATTGAATTTGTGATAAAGCGCCATGAAAATATTTGGCTCAATCTTGATGACGCTCGAGTATCTAGCACTTTGTTTTGGTCTTTTTTAGCCGTATTTAGCTAAAGTAATGAGTTGCGTAAGTACCGAGAGGTGCAGTATATTTTGTTGGTTTGGTTAGTCGTCTAGTTCGCAAGCGGCGCCCCCCTCGCCGCTCGCGGTGTTCACTGAGCAGAAAGTGAAGACGTCGCTCCCTCCCGTACCGACCCCTCCGCCCACGCCCGCCGCCGGCTCGTCCGCCGACCCGCCGCCGCTGCAGCGGCCCAGCCACCCGCCACCCGCGCCCCCTGCCAAACAAAAACCTCAAGTGCCCCGCAAACCGCACACGAAGCGAGTTAGTTTCACACAAGAGCCGATGGATGAACCTGAACAATATCCCTTGTCGACGAACGATACGAATACGATATTTCGACCCTCATTGCATGACATGCATGATGACGAACCTACGGAGCCGATGATCATTGACACTAACGATGCATGCGAAGGGGTTAGCTCTTTACTAATCCGAAACCAAACGTCTACCGAATTAGAAGTCTCGAGACCGATCCCTAAAGCGAGTCGAGTACTTCACGCCGACCTCATCATCCCTCCTCCGCCTTTGTTCGATACTTACGTAAGTGATAGTGAACTTATTGACGAGGAAGACATTGATCAAAGTTTGCCACCTATCATCGTTATACCTGAACGGATTGTGTTGCCTGAGCCTGCGGTGGCCGAAACATCCATGCAGTCCTCAAATTCCACAAATTCTCCAGAAACTGAAGTCCCTCCCCCTGTAAACTATAAAGCCTATTCCCATTTGGTCTCAGGGGCCGCTGTTCCTAAAACACATAGTCCAGCCATCATTTCAGAAGTTCCTCCTAATCATGTCTTTCGGACTGCTGAATTTCCATTTGTGACAAAAGATGAATATTACAATGAGCTTTCTGTCAGTCCTAGTGGCGAACCCGATCAGCCTGCATTGCTACATGCACAGTATAAAACTCTGCCATCTGTTTCTCATGTACCTCTTTCCCCGTGTAACTTACACCCAGATCAAACTTATATTGATGAAAGAATAATTTATGTTCCTGTGCATCGATCATTACGTGATTTAAGAACTGATAATATTACATCGGCTATGGTTCATTCTAACACATATCCGCCGATCAATCCTTACCCGTCTCTTACCACTGTAGCTGGAACTTACAATCCATACACGTGCACAGTCCCTGTATGCTCCTCCAATCAGACTGGATATTTTAATCACAAATCACAGACCGCTAGAGTCAGTACTTTAGGACAGGATATTAATGCAAACATCACATCATCTGAGCCCACTAATAATTATGATGCGCCTAAAAGTGTTCAATCAGAGAGAAGAGTACGTTTCGGTGAGGTGACGACAGTGGCCGAAACCGATATATTGTCGAACAATTCGGGTCCCTTGAGGGAAGGGAGCCCAACGCCCGCATCTGTCCTGAAACCGGCATGGAGCAGCAAAATCAAAGCCTTCGCCATCGGCGAGGTAAACATCAATGTACGGCATCTTATCCTCGCACACATACATACACACTCAGCTTCTTTTGATTGTGTTCGTCGACAACCCAACCTGATCTCTTGACTAAAACCACATATAGTCATACCTCAATTTCCCATTTTTGTTACTTACCCCCATCGAATTATGTTTTTAACTTGCAATTACTTATATTTTGCATGTTTATTTACTAACCGCAATAACTTTTTTATTTTATAGTTATGGTTTTTTATTACATTGACTGCATGGGTGTTAAGCCTGGATAAGGGATTTTCATAGCTTGTAAATATCATAAGCTTTTTGACTCATTATTTTTAACTTATCAGTACATAGTTGGTGAGGTTTTAATTAAATTAAATGTTCTCAGGCTTCCCCACCTCATTCTGGTAATTTTGTGAAAGCGTCTGTCAGCGATAAGAAAAAGTTTTTTGAAAATGCTATGGAAGAAAGTCATAAACCATCGCCCAAGCCAGGTAAACATTACAAATATTCTCATAGAAATGGTTCAGTTAAACTTTCATGTATTGACTGTTTCTAATAATACTCAATATAGTGCAAGATCTAAACATAAGTCAATCTATTGCTAAATTACCTAACTATGGCTTATTCGTGTATTAAAAATGCAACTTTATTTTTCCAGAAAAAGTTTTCACATTCCTTTCAGCGGATGAGGTGGAGAAATTGAAGCAAGAAGAGGAAAGAAAGATGGCGTCTCTGTCGCGGTCAGAGCTCGGCTCGTGGTCCCCCGGAGAGGACCGCCAGAGTGGATATAGCTCGCATTCCGACGACGAACCTTATGAGAATGGCCATAGGTAATGACAAAGTATATCCATTTTTCAACTCTAATTTATCAGTCTTATTATATCGATTTATATATACTAATAAGACTGATAAATAAAGTAAAATAATTTATGTATGTTGTCGACCAAATAGCATATACATATTATTATTATAGACGACCAAAATAGTTTTCAGAGCAATTATTCAACTGTAACATGAATCATCACGCCTTTTAATAAGGCCAGTGGGCTTTATTTCTGATTGTTCAGTTATTACGGTATGTGGGCGGGCACCTTAATAAAAAATAATTAAATTATATGTTACTTTTTTATATTATAGGCTTAGGAACTATGGGTAGATGGTGACCTATACCGCGTATAGCTTGTTTCAAAACAGTATGAACTGAAAATATATAAAAATGTATTTTTATCGGTCTCAATATACTATTCACGTTAACTAAATTGTATGTTAAATAATGATAAATATAATTCCAGTGTGTCCGGTGGTGTGAGTCCGTCAGCGAAGTCGCAACGTAGACGTGCGGGTCGGGACGGAGAGGTGGAGGACGCGGCAACCCGCGCGGCGAGGCGGGCCGCCTGGCGGGCGGCGAGACTACGCTCGCTTGAACAGGTTACATAATCATCCTACTAATATTATAAATGTGAAAGTGTGGATGTTTTGTTACTCAATCACGCAAAAATGGCTGAACTGATTTGGATGAAATTTGGCATGCATGTAGCCTTTGACATGGAAAAGAACAGGGGCTACCTTTTATCCCGATTCCTTAAGTAGTTCCCGAGGGAAAATTTAATATGATTTACGAGCTAAGCCGTGGGCAGACAGCTTTGAAATTTGGTATTTTTCTCTATTACAGCGCAAGCGATAACATGGGTGAAAATTTTATTCAATTTTTCATGACTTTCACATTTTTCATTTCTTTTTGGACCTAATTCTGAAGTCCACGCAGACGAAATTGCAGGCAGAAGCTAGTTATCTATGTTATCATAAAACTCTGGTAGGACTGAAAAAAGATTCTAAACTATTTTTTATAATCCTAAGTGATAAGGGTGGCCCAACCCATTTTTTCAATATGGCAAAACAACGTTTATTTACCATTAAAGCTTATGATTGTTTTGAAACCGCGTTTAAATAATTTCAACTTACACAGGAGGCACTCGAATCACAAAAAGTTATAAAAAGCATGGTGGGTCCAGCGAACGACATCCTGGAAGATCCACCGAGGGAAAAGTCTTCGTCCGAGGTAATTATTTTAAACTATAGTTTGTTGATGTGATTATTAAGTTAAATGTTGTCCAAATTAAACCACTAAAGCAACCGATTCTGCAAATGGGGATAAAAGAACATAACAAACAAATATTTACCATATAAATACGAAAACGTCATTTCGTCATTAAAGTTGAGCCGCGTGCTCTTTTTCCCCCATTTCAGATAAAGAATGTTTTGTCATAATCCAATAATATAACTTTTATTAATTTGTTTGTCATTACTTGTTAACATTTTGATTAACACTGATATTATATTTCGTATGTCTACGTTCAACGAACAATATTGGTAAAATCTCTTTCCTTTTGATAAGAAATTTAATAGCAATAAGAGGATTCTTGTTTCAATTACTACCAAATTAAATTGGTCTAGATATTTATGTAACTAACACATTGTGGTTATAAACACTTGTACTTATGTCTTATAATCAAATGGGTGGGGATCAATGTCGCTTGGCATATTGTTGTACGTTTACGATGGGCTGCGAATGTCAAACTTGGCTTTACAAATTATAGAAATGGCCCCTGCCACGTATCGCGTTACGTACAAAACCTGGCCAAATACTGGCCGTCAAGGAGAAAGAAAAATTGTTAGACGAGCGCATTACCCTCCGGACCGAGGAGTACGTGTGCCCGGCAACCGGCGAGACTAAAGTGCGAACCGTCGAGTACATTGAGAAAGTCATTGAGAAAGAGGTACGCGTATAACGCCGCGACTTGTACATTGTGCTACATAAGACGCTGTACACAGCAATGCCGTATCGTGTGTGGTTTTTATATCTTTTGTATATCTTACAAACTACGCTTAGCTTTAAACGTGCAACTATTATGACGGACTGTAGAGACGATGACGGAACTATTTACTGTGACAAACGAACTTATTCTACGTTGTGGATTTGTATCGAGACATTCTTGACTGACAAAGATTCATTCGTGTAAAAACACTTAATTATCGACGGGGCCTAAAAGAGCACATAACGAATTACACTGTTTTGCACACACCAACGTGAAACATCACAATTGCAGTAGATTTTCGTAGAAAAATTGAAATATATGTTATTCAAACGGTGATGCTTTAGTTAATCTTCAAATTATTCACAACATCGATTAACTTTTTTAACTTCCACAGCTATTACCACTTAAAGGGAACTTAATGCTAAAAAAAACATAGATTTGAAGCAGACATTGCCAATAATACTTTTCTTATACTGCTTTCTAAAACAATAACGTCCAGACAGAATACACATAATTTCAAAACAGGTTGTGCAAAAGAAGGTACTACCTACTAGCAAAAAAAATCTCATTGAAAAAGATACATATGTCGTTGGTGAAATTTGAAGAGTATCTAAAACATCATCAAGTAACTGATATTCCTATTTTTAACAGTTATGAAATGTAGATAATCACGTAGCATTTTACACTCACGTACATGTAGAACTAAAATTGACGTGGCAATAACAATGACTCAGGTTTTAGTGTAGCGTTATAAATCCCATGTTCTATACAATTTATTTGCCTCATTCGACAGTATCCCAATTCCTAAATGTGTCCTTTATTTTCTTTTTATTTCTGTGTATCTATGTAATGTTTTCACGAGTGATGCATGATATTTTTGGCATGGCATGCTAACTTAATTTTATGTGTAATTTGTCAGACGATACCTGGATTCTAGACACGGCAAGCTTCAACGAAAACAATGGTTTGTTGCGTTTATTACTCTTCAGAAACATATACTAAAGCTTACCTCATTGCTTTAGCAGCAAAGCAAAACTAACTTACTAACGCGTAAAGTATATTAGATCAATAACACTGTATTTAGTGCATGTCATTTTCCATAGGTAACCAACGACACCCATATCTACCTTGCCAGTTTTCAAAAATGTGACCTGTTTGTAGTGAACGCTTTTGTCTTGTATGTTGTGTTTAATGTCACACTTTTGAGAAAAAAAAAAATTAATTTTGATTACATTTATGCTCAGATTAATAAAAACCCATCTCTCATGAGACTATGTTCTGAATATACTACTGACAGAACTTCATATAAACATTCTAAATACCTACTTATTATTTTCAGAAGCCAGTTCATAGCATCATACATAAATACAAGATTTCATTTTTGTTCTTTGATAACATAACATTTTTCGCTGAAATTAAAGCCTAGATTTAGTTTTAATAGAATTTATGTATACAGGTGGAAACGACGCAAGAAAAGATTATATCTCTGGAATTAACGACTAGCCCGAGTAGTGAGACCGCGCCGACCGACCTCGAAGAGAATAGTATTAGCTTAGGTGAGGGGGAGGCGGACGGCGGCGATAGTTCGCTGCAGCCCGACATTGTGCAGGTCGTTAACCCCCTGCTGGACGGCGGAGCCGGCCGCGTCACCGCCATCCCTGTCGGCCCGGCGCACCGCCTCACCGCCTACACAGAAACACCTCAATAGACTCGCAGATCTCCATCCTCACGTCTCATCTCCGCTCCCTCAGGAACAACCCCATGACAACACATCGGCTACGACCACAGTTCTAATAGACACGACTCGACAACTGTCGAGAATCGAACTCGATTGTAGATTTCTTCAACGAAACGAACGTTAGTGAAACGAGTTTCCATCTTAATTTTGTATTGTAACTGTGATAATAAATTTAGATTCCACCGACTTGTTATGTTACTTAAAGGCGCTTGAAGAAATCCACTAGCGAGACGCGTTTTGTGGCATTTTATTTCGATCACAATTTTTATTTTTATTATTTTAATTTTGCGACGGAGATTTTAGGTTAATGATAGGTGTTAATATATATTTTTGGAAATATTAATAGTTATTATTCTTTTAATACTTTACGTATTTAATTTTAAATAATTTTCATTCCGTGCAAGTTTTTAATTTTTGACTGAATGTTGATGCTGTACCTGCTTAGGATTGTGTGGCTGACCAGAATTTGAATGTGGGCAGAATATAATGATGTACATACCATCTACAACACTTAATGGTACGAAACTGGCATCACATTGAACGGTATAACATAATACATATTAATATATCTATCTATACTTGCATTATACAATTACTAAGTTTATTTTCGAATTATCGTTGATTCATTCAGTATTTTGTGTTTGCTGGTGTATTAATTAATTTAATATAATATTAATTTAATAATTGTATGTGGTGCCTTGATTTCTTGAAATCAAATTTAATAATACAATAAATTGTATCATTCAAATTTCATGTTTTAATTTTATTTTGTAATTTGTTTTGAACTATTATTTACATAAGGTTTAAATGTAATTGTTTGTAATCCTACAGATGGTGATGAATTACGCATTTGATTCAGTATGACCATAGTGTGTATTATTGCTGTAAATGTTCTGATATATTTCTGATATAAACAAAGTATACAATTCCGATTGTATGAAATGTATTATTTGAGTTTGCTGATATTTAAAAAATATATGTATCACGAAGAATAAAAATTGAAGAGTTGAATGAAAGAATGTATGTCCTTTATACCTTTCTAGTGATATGTGCATTGTAAACTATTGAAAACATTGTATGTTTGTCCCAATTAAATGTTTTAATATATATTTTAATAAAATGTGTATGATGTTTTATTAAAACAGAATTTTATAATTAAAAGTTTTATTTATTAATAATATATTTGTGGAACACAATTTATATGTCTATAATCTAATAAGAACAACAAAAACATCTTAAAAATAACTAACGAATTAAACACTATGTTGACTGTTTTTACTTCTTCGGGGCGATAATGCCCTCCAGTTGTGCCTGAAAAGGGATGACATAACATTTAGGAAATACATTCTTTGAAAGCCATTGAAATGGGATTCTAATGCTCTTTTGAAACAAAAAGCTACACGAGAACTTGAAAGAGTTTAAAACTGATAAGTCTTAACAGTCAGGATATTTAAAATAATTTTGAATACTCGGTCATATGAATTACAACGAAAGACCAAAAATATCACTATTTTAAATCATATGAATGGATAATAAAAGACAATGATCAGTTTTACCTTTAATTGAGCGTTGGTCTTCTTCAAAGCGAGCAGCTCTTCTTGGTGGCGTTTCTCCTCCGCGGCTCGCAGTTCGGCAGCGCGTCGCTCCAACTGCTCAGTCTTTTGTTTTAGCTCCATACACTGCTTCTCAAGGGTAGAACGTTCCGTTTCCAATTTCGCTACTTGATCCATCAAGTCTGATTTACCTTGCTCTGACTGGAAACATAAACGAAACCGAAATGAAAAAAATATTTATTAATTTCAAAATAGGCTACTATGAGCACCTGATTTGTACACCTTTCACCGCTTCCTAAGTTCTTTAGTGGAGAAGCAAGGGCGCAACAAACTCCCAGCAGCACACATGTTAAGTATTTTAGGTACAACTAGACCTGCGGTGTACCCGCGGTTGATCAGATAACTTAATTTTTGGGCTTAATGCCCGGGATACACGAGGCTAGTTTTTCAAGCTAGGATAGCAAGCTAGTGTCAGTAAGCTAGCAAACTAGTACTTCTGGCTTCGTGTAGACAAAACTAGCTTCATTTATAAGCTAGTAAACTAGTAAGCTAGTTGACAAGCTAGGACAGTTTTAAATAGGATGGAGTTCTATTTTTTAGGCTAGTAGCGCCCCCCACCACTGATTTTACTATCCTGGCTTGTGTACTAGCTTCATGTGGCCGGCGAAGCTAGTTGTCAGTTGACTCGTACGCAGTAACCACGTGTTTTGTTTGTTTTTCTCCGCGACGTGTTTTTGAGATTTTAAGATGCCCAAACTAAGTACGGAGATTAATTTAAAGTTCGTACAACTATACCGTGAACATGAATGTTTGTGGAACGCCACCCTTCCAAGTTATAAAGTTTAGACACTTTTATTGTAAACGGGATTCAGCGCTACAAAAAAATGTGTGACGAGTTAAAGACAATGGGTATTGATATGACTACCAAAGATGTAAAAATTAAAATTAAAAATTTAAGAGCAACATATTCTCAAGAACTGACTTAAATTGATAAATCAACCGCATCTGGAGCAGGTTCTCAAGAAGAATATAAGTCGAAGCTGCATTGGTTCCAGAACGTGTGGTCACCTCGGTCACAGCAATAATACCTACTAGCTTAAAATAATATAGCCTCATGTAAACAGAACTAGCATATTCCAAGCCAGGTCAGCTAGCCAAGACAGTTTCAAAGAGAACTAGCTTGCTATCCTAGCTTGAAAAACTAGCCTCGTGTATCCCGGGCATAAGAGTGGAAGGTTACCTTAGGGTAGCAGCTATCTCTATAGGTACCAAATTTTATCAAAATTGATTCAGCCGTTTGAGCGTAAAGTGGTAACAAACATACACATTCACAAACCACAGAATTTCCTATTGAGTGTCGCGCGATCACGAAGAAATAGCATCGCAACATCACACGAGATGGCAATAGGATGGTGACTTATACACAAAACAGCAAAATGCGTCAGTTGTCTAACCTGTAATGCTTTCCTCATGCCAAACGCGATGGAGCTACAGTATAGCGTTTGATAGGCCTCCATCGTGATCCTTGCTTCATCACGCACTCTTAGTAATAAGAGGCCCCTTTCGCCGCAATTTATTGTCACCTGTTTGGTTATTTCAATAAAGAAGGTTTGAGATATCTTTATTTCTCATTACAATTTAAGAACATCATTGACTTACATATGAAAGTTAAGACAGTCTCATCAATTATGCAAGATTAATCTATAATTTCTGTCAGTTAGTGTAAAATAGGTAATTTTCGTCGCAGGTCGCAGGTTCGAGTCCTGCCTGAGGTTTTAAGTTTTTCCTTCTACTATTTGTATTTAATTACAGGTAATTTTAAATCATGTTTTACGATGAAAAATTGTTTTATTATACTTAGCTAAGTAGGTAGTTAGAGGATAAAAGAGGTCTCTCAGATTTGAAGCCATTGTCAGATTACAAACTTTTAAACTGGGAATTTATGTACACATTATACCTGTCGTATAAGCTCATCGAAGCATTGCGTGTAGAGTTGCCTGCGCACTGGACAAATGCCTGTTTCTCGGGCCTGTCGCTGTTGTAAACGCGTATCAAGCATTTCTTGTAGATTTATCACATCCAGTCGTGTGGCAGGAGTCGATGATATCTGAATAAAAACACCAATTTCTATCAAATCTATAAAATCTAGAACTTATTCAAGTCCTAATTTATGAAGCGAATAGTGAAGCCATGGTAATAACTAAAACATCAGGTTATCCTTCACCTTCTGAGTCCATATTTGGCCATCTTCTTCCCATTCCTTGGGCGGCAGAATAGCATTCAGAATCTCTTCCGTTTCCCGCTTGGCTTCGGTTGGCACACATGGTTGGACAGCCGCAGTAGCACGGGGCGAAACCTGTAATGAATACAGAAGAAAACAACGTGGCCGAGCCGATCGGTTTAACGCACTAATAATCCACTTCACAAAAAATCTGAATACTTACGACTTTCTCTTTCTTTTTAGTAACCAATACAGGATTGTCATAACGAACTAAGGTTTCTTCTGTGGACACGGGAGCCCTTTCACCCATTTCTAAAGCTATTGAATAATTATTATTTGTCAATGACAATCAACGATGGGCACGTCTTGTATTGTAAACAAAGTTTCGTCACCATAGCAACTGCCTGTTGAATAGAAATCTCTACAAAATAGGGTCGTGGCCGGTTTTAATTACACTGGTTACGATATCTGACTTATGCCTCTATTCTCAGCTATTATAAGGTACTCTGTGACACTGGGAGAGCGAGCTCAAGGCACAAGCAAAGACATTGTAATGTATTCTACTAACGTACAATGTCTTTGGGCACAAGACTATTGATATAAGATCTCGATGATACAGACAGATTGTCAAACAAAATTGACTCGGCATAACGCGGTGCACTGCTGGAAATAGGCCTCACTCAAGTTACGTCACAACACCCGGTCTCCCGCCTTTCGCAGTAGAACTATCAGGAACAGGGGGCCGTGTTATGGTGCGTAATCATGGGGTATTTGTGGCCGTAGGTACTCATCACGCTGGGCAAGCGGATTGGTGACTGCAGTTTTGTATTCGTTCTTGATGAGAATGCTGCGGCCCATTCTTCTAGTTTCCATATCTCATAGTAGAGAGTAGGGTTGTTTGTGCCACGGCTTAATCCCGCGGCTAATAAAATCTATCACTGATAATATAGTACAAGTTGCTTTCCGCTTGGAATTTCAGGATGCTAAGAATTCGTTACAGGAAAGGCATTTTTATAGGTACAGTCGGCTTCATAAGTGCATAATCACCTCAATCTTTGAATTCGCTGTCGCAATGCTCTGCACGAATATTTTTTAATTATTTGAACAATTACAGCTTACCAGTATGACAGGATTGCTAGGCGAAACTGATAAAAAAAATTATCTTGGGAAAACTCACTCGGCGCCATGTGATCCCAAACGAGGCCTGTAATAGGGTAACCAGACTTACATTTTTTTTAAATGTACATACATAATATAGATAAAATACACCCAGACAGAACAAATAATGATCATGCTTATTACACAAAGATTTGTCCTACTAACCACTACACCAACATGTCAGTGATATTAGTAGATGCCTGTAAAAAACATTAAGATAGCGAATAATGTAGCGAATAGTCTCTGTGTATTGTCTCCCAGTTATGCTTTGGATAAAAAAGATAGCGAATTATGTACTTATGATGTTTGACTGTAAAATAAGTGTAATACCAATAAAAAACATTTTAGTTACAACAATGAGAATACTTTATTTAGTACATTACATCTTAAATAATACATAAATTACTCATAGATAACAGTCTTGATGTGCACTGCACAGTTCAACAGAAATCAATCATTTTGATTTTTCACTTTCAATCTATGAACTTCAATTGTTTGAATGATCTTCAAACAATTTATTTTCTTATTCATTGAGAATCACTGCTTGAACTTGAACTGGAATCTGTAGACATAACTTCAACGTCTTCTTGGTTTGGCGCATCTTTGCCACGGCCATCGATGGCGACAGAGTTACCGCCTCCGACCGACATATGAAGCTCACCAGTTGGGTGCCAGGTAAACTGGTTAGTTGCCGATGCAGGTACTGGAATAATATTGAATTAAAACAACTAAGTAGTCAAACAGGGTAAGGAAAGAAGTAGTGATCACATATACAAGTAAGAACTGTTTTTAACAGGTTCTTTACCTTGACTGTGAATAGAGTGATGATAATAATATGAAAATATCAGCACATAATTTGGAAAGGGTGGCAAAAAGGTTGCAGTTGTGATGGTATACAAGGAGGTAATGTAATGTAAAGTTCAATATAAGGAAGTACATAATAAATTATATATTAAAATTAAAATGAGTAATAGACCTTATACCAGTATGGAAATACCCATAATTGTTTAATAGAAACTTTTAAGTGCAATAAGAAATGAATAAAATATATGACTCACCACCCCCTGTGGTCATTCTGTGTAGTTCATTTAAAGTAGATGGTGTGTGGCCATTGAGAGGCAGGTCACAGAGCCGGCCAAGCATTCCCAACCGCATCTCCAAGTCAGTGGGATATGGTCGGCGAGGATCTCCAGGCTGCCAAGAAAGAGGTGCGCTTACAGCATTTGATGCACTGATTCTGCGAAATAAAAAGTTTATTTAAGGTAAGTCAAATTCTCTTTTCGTCAAATATTTAACAAAATGGATCACTTACCTGTGTGCAAACTTGATAAGTTCTTCAGAAGATACTGGTCTTTTCCTTGACTTAACAATTGATGCAAGTTTCTGTCTAGCTTGATATAATGATGTCGCCAGGATTTGTTCAGCATCTTTTAGTTGTCTTTGTAAATGGTATATATCTTGGTCCTAAAGAGAGAGATAGCAACATTTATGTACTTTCAGTAAAGCAAACATTGAATAGACTGTTAATTATAATTTTACCTTGTTTTCAACTTCAGCTTTAAGATCATTCATTTTTTGTTGAATCTTGGCTTGTTCGTCAGCTAATTCTAAAGTTTTCTTTAATTCTGAATCTTTAGAAAGCAGCAAATCTGTAAGTTGTGCGTGATCTGCCGCTGAAAGCTTCTGTGGCTTTGGCGCAATCGATACTTCTATCATTTCTCTGTAATATTAAAATAACTTTTGTGTTATATACTCCTGTGATCACCTTATATCCTTGTTTGAAATAAACACATACTTTGATATGAGTTCAATATCATCTATTAGTGCAAGTAGTCGGTCTTTCGTACTCAAATGAGAAGCCATGGTACTTATTTTGGAAAGTTTTATTTATCAACGAAAAGAATTAAGTATATATAAAGTATTTGCTTTCTTTTAGAGCACTAATATTCCTGATAAGTTTATTATTTGTAAATAGTAAAGGCAGCTACATCAGCAAACAGAGTGCTTGTTTGAGAAAACCAGACAGAATGAATGACAATAAAAACTGACATTGACAATTGACATGACAGCACACAGCATGTGTTTTTAATCCATCAACGCTTGTATTGGACAACTAGTCTTTTAACATACTGATTGGTGTGAAATGATTTTACAAAAATATCATGACACCGCGGCACCGTTTTAGTTTCCAACACTGTAACAATTTTTTTCTATTACAGTCTCTGAAACTAAAAAAACTGGAGTATAATTGTTGTTTAGCGACCTCCGTGGTCGAGCGGCGTATATACACCGGTTTTCAAGGTGTCGCCAGCTCTGAGGTCCCGGGTTCGATCCCCGGACGGGTCAATGTAGATAAACACTTTTCTATAATTGTCTCGGGTCTGGGTGTTTGTGGTACCTTCGTTGTGTTGTGTCTGATTCCATAACACAAGTTTACACAAGTACTATAGCTACTTTAATTTGGATTCGGAGCAATGTATGTGATGTTGTCCACATTTATTTATTTATTTATTATTTATTGGTGGTTTGTTTTTTTTTAAAACGTTAATTAATGCCATGGTTAATGGTTAATGCTTTGAAATATTTAACGATAAAAGTATAATAACTTCTTCCTAGCTAGACGGAAGGACAATCATGTGAGACGAATAATAATGCCAAAAACTCGGACCATAACTAAGTATAGAATGAAAAACCAATTTATAGGTAAATAAAGTACAGTCTTGGTGCCCCCGTAACGGTACAACCAACATCCTTGTTGGTAATTACATAAAATAAATACCTAAGTCTTGAACTTTTTTAAACATGATGACACACATTTTATTTCTATTCCTTAAATTTACTTTACCTACTAGCTCTCGTGCTAGTGCCTCTAATACATTTTAAAGTAGTTAGGTAGATAGGCAACTAGTGAACCTACTCTCGTTTCTATCCATGATTTTAAATTGTCTGTTTTTCTTGCCTTCTCATAAGTGCATTTCCATTGTTTTCAGAAGCCCAGTGTTACGAAATTGTTTTCAATTCTAAATGATAGGTAGGTTTGAACTTACTTTGCTTTCCAAAACAAACGCATTCATACATTGCTTTCACAGCGAGTCATATTCATGCAACGAACGGAAAAATGTTATACCTACCTATCCACCTTGGTTATTGTTTCTATACTTACTGCAATTCACGCAAACCGGCTTATGTGCACGCGGTTAGCTCGTGATCAGCTGATGGCGAGGGGAATGTGGACTGCGGGGTCGCCTGAGGAGTACGCGGGGGGAAAGGTGCAACCACGCTGTGAGCATGCGCTCTCCACGTGCACATGCGCCTTTATTAGCGTGCATCATTATATTATTATATTTATTATGTAATTTTAAATTATTTATTTTACTAAGAGTGAAAAAATAAAAATGAAAAATATAAGCTGTCGGTATGATACCTATTTCCAAGATTAAAACAAAAAACTAAACAAGATAATTATTTCTATCTCATGAAAACACAATCATTTTAGAAATTTTACTTGTTGGTAGGTATAGTACCTACCTACCTAACAGAAATTTTGTTGAAAAAGTTTTAGAAAGTGTGTGATTATTTTTGCCGCCGTGAAAAAGGTACCAGTATTTATGGTAGTCAATCCTTTACAAAGATAGGTTCTTATCTTAAAGTTGTTTTTAATTACAAATTATCATTTGTTATCGAAGCTTACCGAATTTTATACTGAATCAATTAAAGTTCATAAAAAGTAACAGTACTTAAGTAGCAACTTAATAAAGTTATCAACAGACTTAAAATTTATACGAAAATGCTATATTTCAAAATTGGACACTAATAAAGACAAAAACACCACAGTCTAGTAAAATCAGTATGATCATAGCCAAGGAAAATTTGTTCTATCTTTAACATAACAGAAATCTAGATAAAATCTTACAATTTTATAGCATTCCAACGATAAACGATCTAACTAGTTAATTAAAGAACATTAATGGTTCAAAATTGTAACCATAATGAGTGACATCCATGGTAACCTACATGTTATTATCTATACTGTGGCGAAGGTTTCTTTTATGACATCAGCGCAGCACGGGGGGTGACGGACGAACGGGGGGACTAATATTTGTTGATTCGATCGGGCGCCTGTTGGCTTGCCTCAACTTCAGGTCCAGTGCGAGTTTGGCAGTAGAGGTGAAATTGGCTCCTCTGCCAATCTAATGGAAAATCGCTCTTTTGAGAAAGTGTCATCAGCAATCGTGTTAAACAAATCAAACATTCGCCACAAGCGCGACAATTGCCGAAAACAACAAATCCTTCTACTATTATTATGTTGTTTAAACGGATCATTGAAGGAAAGTCCATGTTGAACGCGGATGCCAAGAAATGTTCTAGAAGAAAGTCGGAATGCGATGGATGTAGTGAACATTTCACGTAAGTCGGGGTTATGAGTTTTATTCCAGCTTGGTGCTAGCAAAACTACAGACTAAAATACTAACAACTCACAAGCTCTAAACTAAACTATAGTAATGCGGTTTTGGGTCTTTATCAACTTCCCAAATAACACAAAATACTCTTAAAAGCACTTTTAGTAAGATAGCGCACTGTTAATTTTTGACTTCTCGAATAATTCATTCTCGGTCTTGGTTCATTCCCGACCAAACGACCTACTGACTGATGGAATCCAAATGGTCGTACCGTACTTATTTATTGTATTGTTTACATAATAACCGGCGGTCAAAAAAGGGTCACTGTTCAGAAGGGGCGTAACAGTGCGGTCATTAACCTTAAGAAGAGTAAAGAAGGTATTATGGTGTGAATTAAAAATACGTTTCCTTTTTGTAAACAATGCCTTACACTAATTGTAAAAGTAAATAAGTGCGACCTAAATACACAAACAACAATTAATGTTATTGACTGAGAATCGCCAATAAAACACTTGCAATAAATTAATTCTAAACATATTTTCGCAAGATTTTGTTGAGGCAGGTAAGTTTTATATACAATCAATTCGGCAACGCTGCCGCGCTGTAACGGTATAAAAAGGAAACGTGTTTTATTTATTCACCAAACAGAAATCTTTATTAAATATCCAAAATAGTTTCTTCGTATGTAATTAGGGCAGGGTTAAATCTTGAAGTCCTACATATTTTGGATAAATAAGGTGTTATAATTCACCAAGACAAATAATGACTATCATATTAACAGTCAGTCATCTCTAGAGCAATCTAGAAACTCTACGCTATCTATCACTAACATAATATTAATATCTATTTTCTGTTACATAATCTTATCGTATGTTATTGGTTATATCGATTTACTGTTCATCGAATATAAAGAGAGCTTTAATTAGCCAGCACTTGTACCTATATAGATAACAAGGACGTTTCGTTTCGCGTCGTCTGCTGCTGCCTCATCCGCTACCAACTTGTACCTTAAGGGAGACTTTAGTATAGTGCGATTAAACTTAACGTCGGCTTTGAAGTGCGCTTCACACTGCGCAGTACCACCACGCCCGGGATCTCTGCTGGTGCATAAATTTGTTACTGCGCATCGACTACGATCATATTCATAGCCGCCACTGTTTCGATTCAATTAATAAGATATATTTTTTTTGGATTTCATTTAACAACGATTGCGTCTTTTTTATATTCTGGAGGACTGTCCAGTGTCGTAGAGTTTCTGTGTGGAGGTAGCTATTTTTGGACTGGTAAATAACCAGCAAGTTAAAACATAAAACAAAGCTAAAAATTTATAGATGTGTAACCCCTATTAAAATGCGTCTTATCACAACCGAGTAAATAACATTTTCATTAACAAGTGTCCTAGGTACCTTCTTACATTTCTTTGGGAATGTTTACGTACTTACGTAGCTGAACATAATACATAATTAAGTTAGTTGATGGACCATAAACGCTTAAAGAAAGGTATAACTAACAGGACAAAAGAATAATTAATGGGATTAGCTAAAGTTAAGGTCACACTTATAAATAATACATTAGATTCTTTGCCAAGTCGTCATTATTTTATACAGGAGCTACTTGAGATTAAGTATAAAACCACATGATTGGAGACACTGTTCTTTTCTCATGTGTATCTTACCTTTAGCAGACCTAGAAAAGCTATTCCTTTTACACAAAGGAATAGCTGCTGAAAGGAAATGCTGAAAATGCAATTACACTTCAATCAAGTATCAAATTCTGATTGTTTTCGTAAGTGCTTTAAATTTTATTTACATGTAAGATTGATGGTACGACCTTCACGTCAATTCTGTAAAATGTCAATCAACAACTCGCATCTCACTTCGCTGTTCACTTCACGTTCACTCTCACTTCGCATAAGTTTCAAATTTCGAGTGCGAACTCAAACGTCATCTCATATTTAGGCCCGAGTTTTCTAACTACATCATAATCATTGATTACGTAACCGTTCTGTTAGCATTAAACCGATGTTCAATCCAACCGCGTTTTTTTTTAGAGTTCACCATTTATTTCTAACCAACGGTTTGCTAACCAAACTGTTTTGAATGAGTGAGTCCAAAATTACCAAATGCTGGAATGGTTAATCATTATTTTGTGAATGTTTAATGTCTTAATGGTCACGTCAATCAATTTTCATCGTCAAACTCTGTGATCAAATCATCTAACTCAATTCATAATTTTTTCGTGTCGTGTTTGTTATTAAATCTTTTATTGAATATATATCAGTGATATGGAAGATGAGCGTAAACGTACTTTGAATTTCACCAGTGGCGAGAAATCTGTACACTCGTAATAAAGTACAGAGATAGAATAGAAAATAAAAAATCGGACGCTAAAGCAAATGCCGAAAAAGCAAGAAGTTGGAAGGATCTGGCTGACGAGTTTATTGCTCTTAGTTAGTACTCACTGCAAACGTTCTCTTGAGAGCTTCAAATCAAATCAAATTTATTTACATATTTGTTATAGCTTAAACACTTGCTGGGAGAATAACAAAATAAAAACTTCATGTCAGGAAGCATAAACCAATGGCTAAACTGAGTTGGCTACATCGTTTAAGCTAATCATTCGATTACAGTACATAATCAATGGTTAGAGAATGGTGAACAGCAAAATATTGTTAAACAGCCGTTCATGGTTCAAACATTTGTTTAAAATTTAACCATCTGTTGGTGAACTTGGGTCTAAATCTCACGGTTAATTTAGTTCAACACGCTGACACGCTCGCAAGTGTAGCGCTAGTGTATCAACCGAGTTTATAGAATGCCAATCAAGAAATTCACGGCGGGTTCAGATTCGAATTTTAGAACGACGTCTTACAGAATCAACAGGCTTATCTTATCCTCCATCACATATTATCCTTATGAAAGTAAGTGCAGTCAATTCAGAAACTTATTTGTGCATTGTATTGACCATATTAAAAATTGAGCGGAGAAAGGCGAAGAATGATTATACATTCTCATTTTCCTGTTTGTCCGTTTCATTATTCGAAGGGGAAAATGTTCTGTGATCGTAATTCACAGACTTAAGTATATGATGTTTTCAGAAATATATTCCTATTCTTTGTAGTCATTAGATCAATGCCACAGAAATATAAAAACAGGATTATTGCGGTCTTTAACTGCATCCACCAGTGCGGAGCAGGCATAATAATGTACTTAGCAAAAAAGCTATTACACGAATACACGCAAGGTTTCTTATAATGCTTCTAAAAATAACCTGGCTTGACCGGTTTTCAAACGAGTCTAGATAAAAGACCAATGGCCTGGAGCCATCTTTAAATGGATCTACGGTCAGAGACACTAGAGTTAACATAATTATAGAGATGAACGTGCAGTTATTATTACATACACAAAACAAAAGGAATTATGTATGTATGTGTCATAATTACGCACAAACCTATTTCGGTGGGTAGTATAATAATCTGATAATAACTAAGAACTAGGTGAAGGTCTACAAAATCGTGATTAATTTTTTTATCGTAGTAGAAACAAATTTTATTTTCATCATCTGTGATATCTTCATTGATGAAAACAAAATATTCAACAATGATGACGAGTATCTTAAAAAACAAGCGAAATACTCCTATGAAAACATGTTAATTATGATTGAAAATTTCTAAGTAAGAAATATAATTAAGTTTTTTACACAAAATGCTTGTCTTCCTGAGAATAAAAAAATATTTGATTACACTAAAGGTTGTTGAAACAGGACACATTTATTCTAATACACAAGACAAAAGTAAAATACCCTCAATCGTAAAAAAAATGGACTTGTAACAGCACAAAATATTTGGTAATAATGTTTATGAGTGGGTAGATTTTGTTTTCCTTCTTCTCAACGTTTTTATTCTGTCACCTGCCAGTATTTTGTTACACCCTAGTTTGTTTACTCCTAGTTATTTGTCTCAAAACAGTGAAGCGGAGATATTATTTTCCTATATTGATTAACCAATGTTTACAAAACAATTTTACATCGATCCTGCGTACTAGTTTATTATGCGTCGAATTTAAATAAACAAACAATATTCAAATTTATATGCGGTTATTCAAAAGAAAACCATAATTTGTTTGTGTTTGTCAGTGATAGTCGGATCTAGAAATACTCGTGTACGATTAATTATAATTATTTACCGTAATTAAATACTAATTAGATCTATCTTTAAACCGGATCTATTTACAGTGAAGTAAGTCTGATAGTTCAGGGGGCTCGTCTACATACGTTCGCTTTGCTACAGATAGTGACGAAACAGACGTATCATATCAGCACATGCAGGGTCAGGCTCTCAAAGGTCTTAATGATACCCTTCTCGTAATGTATCTGGGTCTTCATAAAACTGTTTATCCACTCGTTTGTTGATCAGTTGGACTTCAAACGTCTCAGATATCAGAACGTAATATGTTAATATTTAAAATTTGTCATCGGTGTGTCTCTTGAATTGTAAATAGTTTTAATACTCAAGTGGTGACGCATTACCTAATAATTGGTTTCCTGTGTTGCAGTATATTGGAAGAAATGGCAAAGATGGTGTTGCTTGGTGTAGTGCTGTGGGCGGGAGTAACATTCGGCAGTCATGTGGCTCCGTATCCTCTTAATCTTATAATATCAACTGGTAAGTCGTCATCATCATTTTCATCATCATTGAACTTTTATAGTTTCTATCTGTTAAACAATGTTAACAGTTCCTCTCTTTTGTAGATATCAGTCATCCACCGCCTATGTATGACTTTCCATTTCCAAGTGCTGAAATGTTAAAGAGATTGCCTGCAGTCACCACCACCCATACCAATCGCTCTGTTCAGATAAGCAAATTTGAGGTATCGATGTTGGAAAGGCTAGAATTGAATTTGAAGTCTGCTGGAATTACTCCTAAAACTGGGTCTGCTGCTCGTGGACTTGCTATAGATGGTTACGTTTCCGACGACGCTATGCATTATGAAAAATCTTCGATGACGATCACAAAGGCATCTCAGAATCTTCTTTATACCCGATGCAGGCGGTAAGTTTCTAGAACCATAATTTCCAATCATCTCAGGCTTTTCATGGATTAGAATTTAACATCACATTTGTTTGTCCACATTTAGATATGGTTTGGCAAATGATGAGTGTGCGAGCTTCATTAGCACTTTAAATTTGCGTGAGAGTGAGTATGGTCCAGAGTGCGCAACTCTTGAACGTTTCACGTGTCACACTAACAAGATGTCATCGAAGTACCGCACTTTTGACGGATCCTGCAATAACCCTGTACGATCTTCCTGGGGACAAGCTCTTACCGGCTACAAACGTCTTCTACATCCAAGATATGCTGACGGCATCGAAGAGGTTGGTTTTGGATACGTACTTCCTGATACTTATTTTTATTTCAGTAAACAAATTTTTGTTTAAGATCACAATACGATGTATAATTATGTTTCTCTTGTTAACAGCCTCGCCGCGCACTAAGCCACAATGCATTGCCTTCTGCCCGTGTTGTCAGCACTACACTTACCAGCAACCGGGACTTGCCGAACAGCGAAAAAACAATCGCAGTGGCTGTATGGAGTCAATTTGTTTATCACGACTTGGTACACACTCCTGTTCGCAAGACAAGTAAGTATTCTTCTTCGTTTCGTAAGAAAACTTTAGTTACAACTTGGTCAGGTCTGAAATGGGTAGGGTATCTATATAAGTGATAAAACTTCATTTCCTAATTTGAGTAATGATATCGTAATTTTTTTTTAAATATCAGCTTGTGCCATAATTTATAAACTACATTTACAAATTTAATAAACACATGAAACAACTGTTATTAAAGCTTATTCTTACACTTGTACCATTTTATGATGTTTTTTGCAAGATGGCAAGTTTTCTGTTGTCGCCATAGTATGTCTTTCGGAGTGCATTTAAGTTTTCTTTCTCCAACAGTTCACACAAATCAAGCCATTCGATGCTGCGACGAAGGCTTCCCTCTCACTCCTCGCTACATCCATCCGAGCTGCATGCCAATCACCGTGCCCCATGATGATGTCTTCTATAAGAACAAGTACTTCACCTGCATGGAATACACTCGTTCCGTCACTACATACAGGGGCGACTGCACATTTGGAGCTTCGGAACAGGTAAGAACATACATACATACTTGGTTTGTGTGAATTATGTTATAAATCTCTTCAAGATACTTTTGTTAGTTCATTTCCAAACTCATGTACATATATAAATATATCAATTTAGTCAAACAAAGACAATATGGTTCAGTGGTAGGCTACCAGTATTAGGTATTTAGGTAGGTACTACGTTATCAATAAAGTTTCTTTTTTCAATATTGTTGATCACATTTCCAATGAATAATATTATGAATTTATAACTTATTATCATAGGTGACGAGCACTTATCGTCACTAATTTAAAACAACACATCTGGAATCACAACTGTCCATTTCTGTTGTTATTACTTAGAACATTGCATATATGGGTTGTATGGGTTTTACAGAAATTCTTGAACTCGTTAAAGTGCCGCGTAAGTTTTTATTGAGTCATGTTCGATCATTTGTTATACCATCTCGTGTTTAACGACATTGCTAGTACAAACTAGTATGCTTCGCATCATCGATCACGATTTAACTTCGTGTAAGACCATAAGTAGTTTGTTTAATTCGGTGTCTTTGTTATAATCATGTAGGTACTTATGTAGTCGTATTAAATTATTACGTTTGGTTTCAAAATCACGTTTTTCATTATACTCGCGGATCTGCACCAGCTTCGCACGGGTATCACAATTATAAATGCTTCTTTTTCTCTTCGTTTCGATGGACTCGATTCAAATACTATCCGACCAGTATTGCGCAACCTGTACAGCTCTATCATAATTCGCCTAGTTTAGGTCTTGGTAAGTACATTTTGTGCAAGCCGCGCAATGAAGGAGGTGTTGCATGCCCTGTACAGGTGCTCCACACTGGCAATGCGATTGGGTTGGGTGAAAAATACCCCGTTTGGCCAGATATTTTTTACAGCGACCAACCTGGGTCCGCAGTCGGAATAATAAATGCTTATAAATACGTAGAAACCTTCTTCTTGAATCCCTCTACATATTGCTGTAAATTGCATTTAAATCCGCTGCGCAGTTTAAAAGATCTGTGCGTACGGAGAGTGGGACCGACTTTGTTTTATATTATGTAAAGCAGACGTGTAACTCATTCGCCTTCATTTTGTTTTCATTTAGTAATATACCCAGAATATATAATTTTAGTAACCCAGAATATATATTGAGTCTCTCATGCATGTTGCAAATTCCGAAAAACATCACCGATATCATTTTTAGGGTACCGTATCTCAAAAGTAAAAACTGAACCATTACAGGATAACTTTGTTATCTGCCTGTCAAGATTTATCTCAGGAAGATGTTAGTTATGATAATCTAGTCTCTTGAAAATGTAAAAAATGCAAACTTCTGAGGGTACGTGAAACAAGATACGGTCGTCATATTTTTCTTTAAACATGAATAAATAATAACAAATTTCTCTGAATACGTGTGTTTATCTTCCACAAATAATTATTTATCTGAGTTCTAGCTTTAAGTCTGTTTACTTAATGATATTAAGCTTGGAAATAATATAATGGTTGTTTCTTTAGAATACGGTTAGTAAAAATCGAGCCTCTGAAAGGGGTTTTTGAAAAAAGACTTTAAATAAGAAAATCTATTAAATATTCAGATTCATATTCATATTACTGAAGCATTGATAAACGTACTTTACACGTGTTGTTTACAACCCAATGCTGCAATGCATTGGTTTTATTAGCCTAGTACGTGTAAAATAAAATCTTTTATTAGGTCGAAGGCGTTATTTATTGTGGGTTCAAACGTCAAATTATTTGCGTGCTAATAGATTCGCTTTATCGATTTGTAATTGAGAGTAGTTTGTTCAATTGTTTGTATACTCAGTATTAGCGTCGTATACGAGCCATACCTTTACAAGTAGACCAATAATAGTTCGTTCTAGGTGCATCTATTGGTATCAGACTTATATCACATGCGCAGTTGTGTAATTTTGTTACGTCCGGATCGTTCGAGGACAACCATGCAGTCGGTTGATAACGTCTGCTACAAACAATAACATGTTTTTGTTCTATCCATTGGAACTATATTTCATATTGATTTATAAACTTGCTAATTACCGATGACTGTTCGTTCACCTTGTAATGTGACCCTGTTTAATGCTTACGTTAAGTTTTCTTGATGATTACCTTAAAATAATCTAGTACGGATTAACTTGCATTTTAATTTCGAAATAATAATTTTATTCAATCAGAATTTAATAATTTAGCGTAGTTAGGGAAACAATAATTTAATATATATTTCATTATTTAATTACGTACTTGTTGATGGTTTCCTATTTGCTTAGTTTCTAATTTAGATTTTCTAAATAACTATACTTTATGCTAAATATTAAATACCTAGATGTTCATATTTTTTTGTTGCAACATCCTTGACTCATAAGTTTTTAATTGGTCTACACAATCAGCAAAGAAACAACGGAATTACGAAACGTTTGCACGGCTCTCATTTTTCTATTACTTAGCAAATATAATAACTAATATTATACTCATTTATTTTTATATTATAGGTTTAAAAAAATAAACATTATTAATTTTAAAAGTAGAGTTTACTTTTCAACAAGCGTATCAATGGAAGATTTATTCAAAATAACTACACCTCGGATGTGTTATCAGAGGTGGCAATTTCCATTGAAATATTGTGTCGCCGCTTATGCTTTCATATCGTAGAAGTGACTCAATAATAAATCAATAATATGTATAAAAAAACACAACAATTTACTTTGTTATCTACTTGTTATATAAATAAGTTAAAATCTTTCCAGTTTCTTGGACTTCTAAATTTACTACTTACCACATAATTTGTCTATTAGTAGATAAGTAAAGAATTTTTTGATTATAATTGTTGACACATTAAAATAGTTCGATAAAAAAATGTATTTGAACAAAAAAGCTTAAAACGAAAATAGTTGTGTGACACCTACCTACCTACCTTTGTTTTTTTCTTACCACAACAACTTGACTTTAATGACCGTGACAATTACTATACGTATTTATTCAACCTCAACCTTCAATCAATTCATACCTACATGTATTTTAAAACTTAATGCTATTTTAGGTTTGATCAATATGGTAACATGAACGTCCTCTTCCTGGAATACAAATCGAATTTACACACTGAAGTAAATTCGATTTAATTTTTTTATGCATAGTGATCGTAAACTACATGCAAATCCAATTAAATTTCTCTTAATAATTAGTTACCTAGTGTTTCTATTAGTTATTACCTACTTCAAAGCGTATGTAACAAAGTAATAGTAATAACAAAATTACGTAAAATTACGGGAAATAACATGAACTCATGCTACATCTACCTTCAAAGGCTTGGCTGCCCTGCCTTGGAGTCGACCGGGTTGTAGGTACCGGCCGTGGTCGCATGAACACTAGAGATTCGATCTTCTACTTCTTCCTGCCCTACCTAATCAATGCAATGCGTATTTTCCTTCCATTCATCTCTATTACTAGTCATCGCAGATACTGGAGTTCCGATAACGTAATTTTATTATTATCACTACTAATCACATCATCAACTTAAAAACTTTGTTAAAAAAAGTTAACAGACTTAGTTAGTGCTTTTGTTCGCGTGGTCAATTGTTATCGCGGCAAAAAGTAGCCGATATGCTTCCTCGATAAATGGGCTATGTTACACTGGCATATTTTTTTTCAAATCGGACCATTGGAGCCTGCCATTAGCGCGTCCAACCAAACAAACAAAACACAAACTTCAGCTTTATAATAATGGATTCAAAGCGATATTGTCGAGTTTCCACATCAATCATCATTCATCAATGTAGCAATAAACTATTGGCTATTGTTCACATTTAATCTTTATTCCCAGATGAACCAAGCTACTCACTTCCTTGACGGCTCGAACATTTACGGCTCAAATAGCAGGGATGCTGCTGCCCTTCGTGAGAAGACTGGTGGACTTCTGAAGACCTCCAACATTGAAGATGAAGAACATTTACCATTGGCCGCAAACCCTACTGAGAAGTGCCTTGTTCGTAGCTCGTCTGAGACATGTTTCAATGCTGGTAAGTTTATCTGATTGTAATCAAGGTTGACAACGAGAAATAATATACTAAAGAAATAAAATCTTTAAAGTTGACAATATAGAACTTTAGCATGGGGAAAGATTTAAATATATTTTTGGTTGTACCCGTTATGAAGCTGGCATTTTAGAATAGATGAAAAGAAGATAAATTAAGGTAGTATTTGATTTGTCAAGTGAACGACATAATACAGTGTTCAGAAACAGCTGAATTGTGTAGTTATGTTGGTATTTGATTAGAGATAAAGAAGCAATTTTCCTTTGCGAAATTACCGCTATTGTATTTTCAGTAATTTAATAACACATTTATGGAATTCTCTGGAAATGAGATTCCAGGTGATTGTTTAATCAAATTAAATTTATCGTTTATTACCTACTTCTAGACATTGTTTACCATTTTATACCCTTTGTAGGTAGATATGTATGTATACTTACAATCACATAATGAAATAATGGGTATTATGGTTATTCAATTAAGAGTTTATTAATAAAATTAATTAATGTAGGCAGATCCTTCTTAGATCAATACCGACTTTTTTAATATCACACGACGTGACAAGTATTCTAATTAATGCAAAGAGAATTTCGGTTTTTCTGGACAACAGTAACTCGTGACTGACTTGGAGTTACTAATCAATTACTTTAATATTACGCATGGGTAAAATACGTGCACATTTATGTGAGTGCTAATCATGGCTAATATATTTAACAAAACAAAGAGTTTAGGTATAAACATGTCTGTTAAAAGCATGTAGTATTATCATACTACTGATAAATATTGAGATAAGAAGATTATGTTATTAAAATATCAGTTTGTATAACGATAGTCATTATTATTCATTTACCTAGATAAGATAAAGATCTGGTCTAGGTCTTTACATGTGTTAATTGTCCTGCATCACGTATTGTCTCAGCGACTTAGGAAGATCTAATGATACTAGATATGAATAACAATGAAGTATGGATTTTTAAATAATTATATGTTTTCATATTAAATTAAATTATTACAGCCATAAGTAGAGTATTAAGCATTTTTAGATTTTTACATTATCAGCAGTTGATCAGAAAGTTCTTGCTCAGTGCAGCTTACTTAAATTTTATTTCAGCCGTAGATCAGACATGATCACACGAATAGTCGGTCCCAGTTCCTGTTACTCTTAGTTCGAATAGAATACCAGTCTTCGACCCAAAGTTACAACCAAAGCCATGGTTCCTTAAGTAATGATCTGATTTTCTTATGTATTTTGATCAGGTGACGCTCGGGCGAACACGCACCCATGGATAGCAAGCATGTATGCGGTATGGGTGAGGGAACACAACCGCGTGGCCCGAGCTCTGGCGAGTCTGAACCCTGCGTGGAACTCCGACCGTCTCTACCACGAAGCGCGAAGGATAGTAGTGGCTGAACTTCAGCATATTACTTACAAGAGCTGGTTGCCTACACTTACTGGTAAGGGGATAAGTAGATAAACCTTTTTTAGCTATAGCATTTATCTTCAAATTATTTACCGTAGAAATTAGAAAAGCTAAATACTTAAAAAAAATATTTGATGATGGCAAACAGGCCTGATGTCTTCGAAAACTTTTTAAAACACTTATTTTGTTTCCTCTTTCCTCAGGAAGGGCATTCGAAGAGCTGTACGAGAGCTACGACCTTGGTTACAATTCGGACGTTGACCCGACCATCACGAATCCTTTCGCGACCGCCGGCTTCCACTTCGTTAACAGCCTCTTAGATCAGGACATTGAGCTGGTTGATGAAAACAAAAATGTGACGTCACACCGCCTCTTCCTCAACTACTACAAGCCTGAGATCGTCGTAAAGAACGGAGGCCTTCGGAAAATATTAAGGGGCATGGTCAACCAGAAGAGTCAAATATTGGACTTAAATTACGATGATGACGTGAGTATTAAAAACATGGTTAAACTGGTTCTTAAATCATGTCAATGTTAATGCACACTTTTGTGACGTCACACGGTCTTTACAAAGGCAGTGATGTTAATTGATTGGCAGAAGTAATTAAAATGTAATTCAATGTCACAGAAAATGAGGATATCTACCTACTATGTCAGCAGTAACCTAGGTACATGATAATAGCTTTAAGAAAATCAAATCATATTTCAGCACATTTATGCTAATAAGACTCGTATCTGTTGTGCGTACTCACAAATAAAATAATATTTACTTTTCTTACCGCAGTCAGTCACCTTGAACATAACATGAAAACTTAATATTGACAATAGACTTAAAGAGACATCCTTAAACCTACCCACAAGTAGGAACAGTCAATAAAGTTTTTCGTCCACGGATACAAAACCATCAAACAAAAATATTACATGTTTAAGAATTCAGTTGTAACGACTTCCCCAGTGATTCGAGTAACAGGAATAACAAATCGTCAGAAGTTGAATTGTTATGAATTTTTATCGTGCGATTGTTTTACACGGTATAATAAGAACAAGCCTTGAACAATGGCGTTGTGAATGTCGCATTGATCGTGTTTACCTTATGTATACTTATACATACACTGCTATAGGTATGCAGACAGATACGATTGACGTTACATTTTTTCGTTTCTTGTGATGTTGTAGCATATGATATAAGGGTGCATTTGTATTTTTAGTATAAATATTTAAAAATTTCGTACGTACAGGGACTTTGAATACCTGAATACTTTTATCATTTTACTAAAAATTTTGAAAATAACTTCAACTTGTTAGCATTTGTTCGCATGTTAAAATATTCAAATAGATCATATAGAATTCTTTCGAAATAGAAAATATGTATTGTTGGTACCTATTAGAACAAAAAACTAATTTTCGATTATGATAAAAAAACAAAAATTTCATGTAGAAAGTGTAAATTACGCTTTATTTTCAATGCCCTATAGAAAATATAAGTGGCTATTTCGCAGTTAGCTGTATTGTTGACGTCGCACGAAATACCTTATGCATACAGAATAAATACATAAGTATTACACACAATACCTACTAGGTAAAATACACCCATAGTGTAGTCTAGCTCATGCTAGTATCAGGTTAATATATTCATAGTACTTACATAGGAACATAAGCCTATCTAATCTTGCATGGACATGTTAAAGGTTATCATGTTTATTATACTTATTCTATATTTAAATACATTTACGTCAATGGCAATGAGCATAGAAAACGCTCTTTGAAGGAGAAGAGATTAAATTTTATTTGCGAGCCTATTGCATTTTTGCTAGCCAGTTTCAATGGTTCCTATATCTTTATCTACATACCTGTAGATATTATTTATTAAGATTTGTGTATCTTTTTTCATGTTAGATTTAATTGAAAGAAAAGAACCATCCTTATTATAGCGTAATTATAATATGAATTCAACTTTTATTATCAAGTTGCCATAACAACAGCTCTACAATGAATTAATTTTTATTCATTAATTAATTCAAATTTGTACTTTTGTGTATACCTATGCTAAAGTGTTATTTCCTTTATCAGCTTCGTCACCAATGGCTTGGTGAACTGGATGTGCTGGCGGTGGATGTGCAGCGCGGCCGCGACCACGGCCTGCCTGGCTACACTCAATACAGAGCTCTTTGCGGTTTGCCAGCAGTCAACAACTTCCAACAGCTAGCTGATGTTATACCACAAGAGGTATGTTATGAGTCTAATATTAAGTAGGCGATATTGATCCTTTTTGCTAGTTGTTTTGTCGGTAATGTACATAGTTTTGGAATTGATGATAGATGGATTATATTTTGACCCATGATTTTCATTTGGAGCAAGTTAACAGCATTATCTTGCTTTAAATAAACAATAATTGCACTTATAATAAGTTGTACATTTTTATGTGTGATAATGAAGCTAATGAGGACATTAGTCTTATTATTTATTAAAAATCACAGAATTTTAATTATAAATACTAAGTGTAAATCGGCTAGTTGGCTTATAAGCAGCTTTGCTAATCAGAATTTGCTAATCAAAATGATTCAAATACTTATGTTACTTTATTGAGATCTATGCTACGTAAAGCTGTTGCTATGGAAATATGTTGAATAGAATTGAAATTTATTGTTTACTCCTTTCAGATTAAAAAATTATGATATTCATATATTTGGTGTTTTTTTTAACAGACAGTCGACAAGCTTTCTGAGGTGTACGAAGAACCTGGTGACATCGACCTGGTAATCGGTTTGATGGCAGAAACCCCCGTCAAGCAATCTCTTCTTGGACCCACTGCTATTTGTTTAATAAGTAAGCATCGTGCTATTCTGTCCTTACTTGTGTGCACTAAATGCTTGCCAGTGAATTAAAGAAGGATGAAAACAAACATTTCGTATTGAGCCTTAAAATAAATGTTAATAACAAATTTCGTTGTGCAGAGGAGCAGCTATGGCGCACAAAGACCGGTGACAGATACTTCTACAGCCACCAAGAAGAAACCGGTAAATTCACCAAAAAACAGCTCACGGAACTGAAGCGTGCTTCCCTCGCCAGAATACTGTGTGACAACGTTCCCTTCTCTAGAATACAGAAGGATGTATTCCAGCCTGCTTCTGACAGGTAAACAATTTTTTCAATAAAGTTCTATTTTGAATGGGACCTATAATAGAACCTTGAGGTACCCTTAATGAGAATAAAAATTATGATTCTTATTTGTAATTTTTAAATGTTGTATTGCAGAAACCCGATAGTACCGTGTGAGGAAATCAAAAGGGTGAATTTGGAAGCCTGGCAGGATGCAGCCCAACAACCTGACATTCTCACTCGTACCAACAAATGGATCAAGAATAAAGTCGGCAGCAACTCCACCAAGTAGTTACTCGTACTTATCATAGAAAATTATTTATAAGCTGCGGTGCAAGTTAAATAAAATATTTAGTTTTAAGTGTTATTGGTTTTGTCATCCGACGAATACTTAATTTAATACTCGAAGTTATTTAACATAATTCAACATTCAAGTATGAAATTGTAGGTATATCAATAAAAGTAGTTACGATTTTAGTAAATGAATTAAGACTGTTTTAACTTGCACGGTAGAAATTAGATTAAGCATAGTCGAGCGATTCAGTATTTTGTGTGAATGTGACAGTATGCTTATTTAGTTTTAGTTTGTAACCACGTTCCTCGATGCGAAAGCAAAAGAGTGTTTAGTCATACGACTCTTGTTGACCAATCGTGTGTCTTCTAAAACTTTGAGATTTATATCATTAAAGGAGACGGGTTTGGTCGTTTCTGTCTGTCGTGTGAACGTACCGTGTCGTACAGTGGCTGTGATAAGCGGACGCTAGTCCACTGCAAAGAGAAAAGTCTCGAATCTGGGACTTGATTTCGGAATCGTTATTCTTGTGATCCATATGTTAAAAGATCCGAGAATTGTTTGTTGTAGTGAAAACAGCATTTTAATAGTACGATATTTGAATTTAAAATTGCCTTAAATAATGTTAGGATTTAGACGAAGGTGATGTGATGCCAAGGATGTTATGATGGACCTTCAAAGGTTGTACGGAACATCAAAGCAATTAAACAAAGATTGTATCTTGGCTTATGGTTGTGGTAACGATATATGAATCTAATTTAAACGTCGGAACATCCATTTGGCTTGTCAACTTGATTGAGTCATGAACTTGTAAAGTTGTTAAAAGTTTCTTTAAGTAATCGTAATGCCTGATTCCATCCAAATAAGGTTTTTGTATTTGGCTTATGAGGCTAACCAGTTTTCACTGAGATTTATTATTGCCCAAGCAATTATCATTATTTCGATCGGCATCGGGCGTTAACAACCGAGTTGAGATCGATTGCACATTTATCAACTCAAATGTTTTTGCTCCCAGTATTTTCTTGCATCCTAATTAATTTCATGCTTTGTTTTCAATTCCTATTATCTCGTCTTGTTTTCGAGTTGTTTTCTCTTTTAAATTCTTATGTTAATAGTTTTAAGTTTTCTGGCACATATTGATCAAATAAAATATTGTTAATGGAATTAATGAAGGTACATTGTGTAACGATGAACGGAAAAGTATGTGCCATCAATGCCAAAGACTGGAATGCAACTGACAGCGGCTAGCGATTTAAAATCATATGTATGGTATACTTACATCAACATTAACTAAATTTGAAAATTTAATTTATCGATGCTAAAATGCCTTTTATTGTTATAGATTTTGTGATTCTCCTGTTTAATGGTAGACTCTCAAGGAGATCTGAGGTAGCTCTAAAACCCATGCATACTCTCGAAAAAGTTATGTTCTACAAAAATTTTAATTTAAGTTTTGACCACTTGATTGGCTCTAATGTACTTACATGTAAAAAAGTGTATAACCCAGTATATAGTTATTTGACTGTTCCATAGCTAAGTCTGTAATAGCACAAAGTATTGAGCATTTCTTTAAAATCGTTGATAATGTTAATGATAACATTATTGTATTTTTGTCACAAAACTGCCTTAATTTCATCTTTTACTTTTCAAATGAATGAACCGATAATTGTACATTACTTATCCTCAACATTTTTCCTTTCTCCTTGATTATTTTTTAATGTGAACAAACGAATGTGTTAAAAGCAAATGTATTGTATTTTCATATTGGAACTTATTATATAATCTATACGAGCTTTTATACGTCAATAAAATTATTTACTGCCTTATTGTGGGATTATTATTAACTATTTTAATTCCTTTCACGTTGCCCTATAATCTCATATTGATCATGTAGATTAAGATGATTGTGATTTGTGATGTTGCTGTTAAGACAAATATTATAAAGATCATCTTTTATTTCGACATCCTAAGCTACATACATGTTTGGTACTGAAGTTGGACCTACTTAATTAAAAGCCATTAGTCCGGTTTCATAAGTACATGCCTTAAATTTCACTACTATCGTATAAACATCTTAGGTCTAATTTGGACTGACTGTAATTCTTTGTACATTCTGTGACAGTTTTAAGACGAGTAATTTGTTGCATGCAAATGTAACTCTTATAAATTGATCAGTTCTTTCTTAATCGCTTTGGTTTAATGATTACTCGGCGGAATTCGTTCGTGATGAGTTTCGACGTTCTAATTCATTATTACTAATGTCTCCATTTGTCAAATGAATATCAAATTGCATTGGTGAAGGTACTTAAAACGAAAGGTGGTGGTACTCAAAATAGAAAAGGAAAACATAATTATGATTAGTTTATTTCAAGATATGATTTTTTTATTTATTACTCAGAAATATTTTATTGTATCTAGGTATGATTCCAAACTCTCAACAGAACATTGACTTACGCACTTGTTTCAATAAATCGGTTCTCTTGCGCAATTTTGTAAGTCATAAGAAATATTCGCTCTCAGATTTTACACACGAAATGTTCAAGGTAAACTTTTATGGTGAGCGGAAACAAAAGATTTTGTAACAATCACCATAGAATTTATAGGTACTTACGTTTATGTTATGGCATTACTTCCGTTTCTATCGATTTTGAAGTTTCATTGGAACGATTTAATTGATATATTATGGGTAAAGGTCTTTAAAGTAACGAATTCGAATGGCTTACTCACGGTTTTGTCGTCGAAAAGGTTGGGAAAAATGTTATTACCCTATAAATTTCTTAAGAGATATAATACTCGTTAAAAATTACTGTCATTAGGAGATGTTGATTCCAGTAGGTAGCCAAATAAATAAAAGTTTAAGGTTTTTTGTCGCTGGCTACTACTGACTAAAAATGATTCGTTCCCTGGCCTAACAGCCCGATTTACATACCTACGGTATTAATAACACCTAGATAAATAAACTTACATACAAACACATAGCTGATAGTGAAGCAAAAAAGATTGAGGTGTGCATAGAGCAATAAGTATCTGCTTTCGTCGTCGTCCACCCATTCACTACTTAAACCGCTATTAAACTTAAAATTAAGGAGATACTTGCGCTTGATTTTGACGAGTGATGGTACATTCAGCCTTACCAACTGTGTTGTGTCACAGTTTGAAGTGTTACCACTATCTTTGCGCGTACTCTGATTCTAGGCGTTTTAACTCTATGCATACTGCCGAGTATCCCTTGTAGATTAGGTATTAGGCTTGTTTGTTATACTGGCCCCGATTCTGTTAAACACGTACTAAACTAATTTTAGTCAATCGCTATCTTTTTCACTCGTGCATATTTAGAAAAGGACAGACGAAAATTAGAACTGTCAAATTAAGTACCGCCTAAATTCTCATACATTTGCCGACAAGAAAACGTGTGCTCTAAAAACACTGTGATGTTCAAGGCGAAGACTAGTTTGACGTTTCTAAGTTAGTTGTTATCTTTTGCCGTCCTTTTCTCATGCTTTATGTTAGTAAAAGAGAACAATGGTTTAATTTTAGTTTAGTTTGCGTAAAGAGGAATCAGCACCACTATAATTTGTAATACTTATTTTCAAGCTAAATACAAATGCCTTCCTTCATAAAGACGCTAATAATTATGGATACAGCTATCATTTTCCAAGAAGGTATAAATTTCATTCAACATTTAGGGTTTACTTAGAAATTATGAAGTGTTGTTATGACATTATATTGTTCAGGACACTAACAATGTGGAAGATTACAAATTCTGCGATCAAAGGTTCTGAGAATCTAATTTCTTATTGTAAGACTTTCTGGGAACACTTAATCTTTAAATTAAATCGAGGAAGCTTTTAATAGAATCCGGGTCACTTATTTTTGTTTCGCTTTTCGAGAATATTTACATGATATCTGTTGAGCTTTCTATGCCGAACTTTAAGGTTAACTTTAAGTTGTTTTTATAGTTCGTATGATTTAAGAATGTCTGCGCCATTCCATAGTTATTTGTATTATTTACTTCTTTTGTAGTTTCTATTCTACGTAGTTGTTATTCATTTTCATAAATTATACACAGTCAAACACAGACCTGTTTAAAATCAAATTTACTTGTAGGTACACGCAATAAACACAAACACACATACATCGCTTACATTACGCACCTTACCACGCGATACATTTTAATGGAATACTTTATTAGCTAGTAATACCACTAAAGAAATAATGTATACCTAATTATGATGGTGTCGAAGATGGCTTAGTGCAAATCTTTCATTACAAAAGAGGTCCCCGGCTTCTAAGAAATTAATGAATATAAAAAAAACGAATTTTAAATACAGCGCGCAACGTGTATTTTGGAAGTGGTTAGTCGACGCTTATAAATGCATCTTGATACAGATATATGTTTTAAGTAAGAAAGACAAAAATAAATAAACAAATGGTACGAAAGTTAAGATCAATGTAGACTAGGTATATAGGTAAGGAATACATTGCAAAGGCATCTTAGCTCCGTAGATTTCCTTCTTAGCCTATTATCGACCTGTAAATTATCACCACTGATCATGGCGTTCACTATAACGCTTTAGTTGGCGCTATTGTGTATTGGAATAATTACGGTCTGTTTTAAAAATCGGTCCACAATTGACGGAGATATCGGTGAATATACATAAAAAACATACATACAGACGAACGTAGAACCTCCTCTTCTCGGAAGTCGGTTAAAAAGAGAGTTCTGTCTCTACCCCCTTTACTGCCTAAATTTAATCCTGAAACGTAATAGTGCACCATCAACTTAGTCCTAGGTATAATGATTACCCTAATGATATGAGATCCACACCATTACATTAATTACTTAATATGAAGTGTGACATAATGTAACTGATATCATTGTTAATGTTACCACACTTCTCACCTAATTTGCGGCCTTGCTTCTGATAAATAAGGTATGTTTGGAAATAGCAGCCCAATTGTGTTACGATGTCTCTCATTAGCGATTTCACACGCAATCTTATGTTCTGCTTTTTTTTCTTTGGAAAGGTTATTTGTTGTGAGGCCTGTTATTTGTGGCTTCAGAGTATTCCAGTGTAGAGTGTATCTCGAATTCTCGATGCTGTAATATTGAATGAAAAAATATATATCTGACCATGACATGGACTTTCATGAAAGGGTATAATAAATTTTACATAATAAAAGAAGGTATTTTTTTTGTGCCTATCCTTTTTTTCAACGCTAGAAAATTACCATGAAATAGTTCTTATATAGATTACTATAGAGTATAAAATTGTTTATCATGAGAAAGGAAAACTATAGAGGTCTTCATTTTTTATTGTGGTATTACTGTAAATATTTTTTTTACATACACACAACACATACATAGGTGCTAACCGACGATGAGACGATAACATTATAGAGAAAGTCCTAATTTGTTCTTGCATTAATATAATAGATTGTCATTAAAATGATAGTGTACTTATAGTAACTGCCCTTCATAAAATGTATCATTGTTCTGTGCACAGGATTCACGCTAAGAGACTATATTGCTCTGTATGTCACCAAATTGATAACTGTGCACTTATTTTAATGTTCAAAACCGTGACACTTAGTTGCAGTGGCTGGTAACAAGCATCCGGAATTTCAGATGGACATCTTACACCATACCTATGGTTGAGGAAAAGTTTTGAACTGTAGATAGTAACCGTAGAAGTCTTTGACGCTAGATAATATGGCTTGTGGCCTCGTCCTCACTTGATTTTAAAGATTAACCTCCGATACTGAAACGTTTATTAACTTTAACAGGTTCTTAAATGTCTATCTGTCGCCACTTCACATCTTAAAGTGATAAAGACAGCAGGAGACTTTAGTAAGTAGTATTCGGCCATAAGGAGATCTGATTGAAGGTGTGATGCAGTCGCTTTAAGTAAATTTAAAACCGAGAAGAGAGAAAACAGACTCCAAAATAGTTTAAAAATTAGTAGCCAGATGTATTTTGAATAAATATATCAATTGACTTATATTTTTTTTTCTTTAAGTCAATTAAAGTATAGGTACGGATCTATTACCAGTGTCATAAAGAATTTCTATTACATATTTAATTGATCCATTTATGAGAACGTGTGAAATACTTACTTCCAGTCGACTATGTTACCAAATTTGTCGCACTACCAAGGTAATGTTTAGACAAGCGATGACATTGACCTGTGAATACACAGTACATGTGCCCGCATTACTAATATCATAATGTGAAGATTAGCTTAAGCAAAGTTCTGCATGGAACTGCTCATAATTACCTTTGTGGTATAAACAAGGACGCTCATGCCCAGCTGGCGGAGTAGATAAAGAGTGAATCAAAATTGGAATACGAAATAAGTCTGAGTATCTAAACGTAGGTAGGTATACATAGTGTGATATTGTGACAAGACTTATGATTAAAAAACAAAGAATTAGAACTCGTCAAGAATTAAGAATGTGTTAATTTAATGAATCATTTATACACGCAACAGTGTAGAAATAAGTTATTGCTTATTTCTACTAAAGCGGCGCTTTTAATTCGGATCTTTTTATAAATTTATCGAAAGTGTTCATATTTGAACATAAAAATATTGAACATTTTTTAATGTTCTATTTACGATGATAATTATACAAATGCATTGCTAAGAAACTAAAGTGCATAACTAAAAATGGCGCTATACATTCAATATTGAGGCTAAGAATAAAAAGACGCAAAATCCCAGAAAGTCTATTTAAAACATCCAAGTGTGGACTAAGGTTTCCAACTTACCAAATAAAAATGGAAGTTTAGTTCCTAAGGATAACAAGTAATCTTCTGAAAATATAAAAACGATAAAATACAATTTTCAAATCTAAGTACACATTGAAATTGTACTTTTTCCGTTTTGTTTAAAAGCTTTCTTTACCAACTCATTGCGGCCTATTACGGTCCACCACTGGACATAGATTTCTCTCAAAGTTACACTAAAACACAGGTGTTTTGGTGTAACCATTGGCCTTACGCATCCAGCCCGACCCAGTATCTTTTTCAGGTCATCGGTCCATCCGGCTGAAAGGCGTCCTACACTACGATTGCTGAATCACAGCCTCCACTCAAGGATTCGTCTGCACCAACGGCCATCAGTCCTTCGATAGACATGACCAAACCACCACTTCAGCTTAATAACTCTGCAAGCTATGTCGGTCACTCCGGTTTTTCACCGGATAATCACATTTCTGAACTTATCGTTCAAAGAAATTCCGAGTAAAACTCACTCCACAGCTGTTCGCTGAATGACTTTGAGCTTGTGGACTAGCCCTACAGCGTCCATGTCTCGGCACCTTAGGTCATGCCTTTTCAAGCTTTGAAAACTATCTCAAGTTTTTTTTAATTTCTCGTTCGAAGGATGTTACGTAAGAACATGAGATCCATACATCTTGTCTAAGCACCGTGGAAACCCATTTTTCTTCCCTGTCTTGCACTTTACTCGTTAGATAAGTGGTTCCTACATTTAACACGTATTTTAATTTTCTTTGACTCTTCTAGGATCAATATATTTTGAATTGGGGAAGTTTACTCAAATATTTACTTAAATTAATATTATACCTACAAATGATGTTTAGGTAATAAAGCTTAAGAAATTCAGTTATACAACTTCTATAGATAGAATAGAATGAAAGTGTTTTATAATATTAAGTTTTTTTTTAATAAATGTGGACAACATTCACATACATTGCTCCGAATCCAAAGTAAGTAGCTAAAGCACTTGTGTTATGGAATCAGAGAAAATAAAAGTACCACATAAAGAAAAATAGTCAATTTAAATAACAACCGCAACTCCTTATACATATACAAACAATTTTCGTGCAAGCAAAAGAAAATTCATTATTTTTGAATCGAAAAGTATCGTTTGACTTACCTACGTGAGTTTAGGGTCGAGTGTGACTTATAGCTTTCCGATTCCTTTCATATTGAACTAAGTGCGACGGTATCGAGAAATCCGTAAAACCATTTTCAGATCGCGTCAATCACGCATAGGCTTGAAATAAAGTAACTCGAATACATGTATTGTACAAAAGGTGAGTCGAAATAGCACTCTCTTTTATATTTTATTTTATATATCAAAATTTCTAAATGGATTCCATTAGACGATGTATTTCGTACGCTTTTGTAAAATGAAAACCATTTAAGTAGTAACTAGGTAAATTTTTTTTCAAACAAAGAGCATTTATTTATTTGAAGCGGCGCCGCGGCGGTAGCCTTATGGCTAGGGCGTCGGACTTGCGATCATGTGGTTGCGGGTTCGAATCCCATCCATTACACTACCGACGTGAACCCACTCGTAACACAAACATCTTAGCTTAGCACGAGGGGTTAACGAGATTACTAGTAATTTGCGACCCACATTGCTAGTAATCTTTAAAAAAAAATACCGCCAGTAACAGGTCGCAAAAATGTGTAAACCTAAATCAATATATCCATGTAACGTGGCTTTCTATTCAAAAATATTGACTGCGTATGCTATATTTCGGTCATGCTTATTTGGTTATATGATCTGGAAAATTCATATCTGTAACTAACACAACAATTGCCAACCGCAAAGAATTATTTTAAAACTATCACAAAAACTATAAATTCTTATGCAAATAGTATAAAAATGTTGACTGCATCTGGGTCAGATTTTAATACACGTCCTTCCGCTATCGTACAACGACTGCCTTGACCTCCACAACGATTGATTGCGGCTTAAATGCCCTCGACATCTCAATCCCACACTACATCGCCCTTCCGAGATCGTGAGGTAACTAAAATCCTCGTAAGTAATGTGCAGTTAAGTCAATCAAACTACCATGCGAGTAAAGTTGCTCCAAATAAACTAGCCGCAAGCTATTGGTCAGTGTAGTAACAACACTACAGTCTGTATTTTTGGAGCTAAATTCCAAATTAGAGTATGCCCGGAAAAGGTTTCAGATTAATCTTAGTGGCATTTGCTGATATGGCAGTCATAGGGCACAGGTCAAAGTTGATAGCTAGTCTAGTAAAGGTGCATACATATGTAAGTGTTCTCTTTCGCTATTGCTCCTTGCTAAAAATGCAAAATATTTGCTCAGAATTTGATAACGAGAACAAAATTTTTCCATTTGTTTTTCTGTTGTGGTTCAGTTTTTTTGTACTCAGACAAATAAATGTTATCTTATCATCGTAATGAGTTTGCCCCATTCGGGACTTTTGTTTCTTTTATTATTTTAATAATTTTGCATACTTGTCATGTATTAAAATATACATCTAAAATATTATTTTTTGTGTTTAGACATGTTGTTACTTAATTAATGCATAAAATTTATTGTATACTCTTTATTTTTTTGGAAGAGGACTGCTTCAGTTATGCGCCTACCACACGCACGAGCTTCACCACAGTTTTGCCTGCGCAGGCCGGTTTGTACACGGAACAAGTCTGAGCTCAGGCTATGATTGTTTTGTCATTGTTTAAATAATCGACTCTGTCACAATGGCTGTCACCTTTAATTTTACGAACATTAAAAGCACATGCACAAACAACACCCTGACTTAAAATCACACAAATGCGCTTGTCCCATGCAGACAAATGATTGTTTTACCGGTCTTAACCTATTTCTCTTATTAGGGATACTTACCTCAAAATTATATCGCATAAGATAAACTCGTAGATACAAGACCGCTATTTCCCGCCTGTCACAACTTAGATACAAATTATACACATGCCTGCGTACAAACTGAGGAAACATAACATCCTTTTACTCTAAATACTAAATTCTTGACGAATTAACGTAACGCAATGGAGTCATATTTTAAGCTATGAATATCAAGTTTGTGTCCGCCCTGTCATTTAAAGAAATGCTAATTCATTTGTGATGGTTCTTCCATAGAAAGGAAAGGTCAATTAAACAAATGAACATTTATTATGGCAATGCAATTAATCAAAATGAGTAAAGAAGAGGTATTGAAAATAATATACCTAAAACTAATTTAAACGGATTCTATCGCAGTTTATTTTGATTTTAATTCCCGATTTTAGGTCCGTTAAATAAGATAGAATCCGTTTAAAGTAGTTTTATTTCAATGTCTAATAATCGCGTTAACCTCAGAAAACAATATTATACCTAATTAAGAATAGTACAAATTTGCAATAAGTGACCTATGTACTTAGTTAAGACTCTGCTTTTAGGACTTGAATTTTTTTTTATTCAGAATGAACTGATTTAGAGTATGTAATTATAAAAAAGTCGTGGTGGCCTAGCAGTTCAATGACCGGATTCGCATGCACATGGTTGCAGGTTCGAACCCAGGCAAGTACTAATGTGACTTTTTCAAAGTTATATATACATACTTTCTTTATCATTCTAAGACATAATTGGCAAACGGTGAAGGAAAACATCGTGAGGAAACCTGGATGCCAAAATATTGGAATCTGAAATCGCCAACCCGCAATGAGCAAGCGTGGTGATCAATGCTCATCCCTTCTCTATGTGGGAAGAGGCCTGTGCCCAGCAGTGGTACGTTTATAGGTCGTTATTATTACATTATTATAATTATAAAAACCACAGTGAAAATTTTAGCAATTGTGAAAATAATGTAGTGTGTACATATGCTTGAAAAGCTACTGTAAAATCTGACGAAAATATAGCAAAGTAGTCTATATATTACTTTGAGGAAAATATCGAATACTTCTTTACAAAGATAAATACTTTTCATGAATATACATACTTATTCAACACAACTGACGGAGCTTTCTAGCTAGACTGATTGCAGACGATAACAGAAAGCGATGTATAATATAGGTACATATGTAATACTATGCATTAGTACAAGATTAAGACATTAGTGTTTAGTAGGTGTCGACTCCATTAAACATAACAGGACATGTAATTTCCTATTGGTAGTTAATGCAGCAATGTACTAAAGTGCACTTAAATCGTCGTTTGCAGATTGAGTGGTTAGGTTAGGTTAGGTTATCGCGGGCTTGCTTTCCGCAAATCGACGACTTTTCCTTGCGCCTGTTTTGCGTTGAGAGGGGGTGTCGGCACTACGCCAGCCACCCCAACTCCTCCACGAAGCCTAGCAGACCCTTCACGTTGCCGACGGCTTCGGAGAGAGACCTCGGAATCCCGAGGTGCAGTGCCCTGTAGTTTGCCACCTCCGTGCAGTCCAGGATGACGTGGGCGGCTGTTTCCTCCGCTGCCATGCATGCCCTGCACAGGGGGCTGTCCGTGACACCTAGAGTATATAAGTGTTTGTTTAATAGCGTGTGACCAGTTATCATCCCTGTCGCAAGTCGGAGCTGGGGCCTTTTTAGTTGCCTCAGCTTGCGTGACAATCTGGCGGAGATTGTCGGGAGTGCGTCTCTGGTCTGCCTGCAGGTTACTAGGTTGGCCCAGTAGTGCTGTTGCTGGTACCTAGTGTACTTACGGATTGTGCTGCGTATCCAATTGAACGGCAGGGGTATAATGGGTTCGGGTCCTTCCACTTCCAACTCCGAGCCTGCCCTAGCCAGTTCATCGGCCGCATCGTTACCCCGTGAATTGCTGTGCCCCTTGATCCACTGCAGGGTTATGCTGGTTTTGGTACATACCTCTGTCAGGATCTGGTGACACTCATATATGAGTCCTGAGGTTACTGAGTAGCTCTGCAGGGCTTGTAGGACTGATCTGCTGTCTGAGAGTATACGGATGGGGAAGTCCGTTACTTTCCTTGAGATGATTGCTTGTGCAGCCATTATGATGCCCATACACTCTGCCTGGAAGACTGTGTTGTGTGCTCCTAATGGTGTAGAGATTTTTATACTTAGGTCCTCTGAGAAAACTCCCGAGCCAGTGCCAGACCTTGTTTTGGAGCCGTCGGTGAAGATTCTCAACTCCTTTTGGTTAAGACCTTCTTTGGGTTCCTCGGACAGCTGTATTTTGTACTTTTTGTCAAAGACGAATTGCCTGGGTATCCTATCCGTCACCGCTTCAATGAGTGGTTCCCTACGGGTTACCTCCCCCATAATCTCGGTGTGTGGAACCCTTGCTGTTCTCCAGAGCTTAAGTTTTTTAAGGCGTACCGCCGCCGATGCCGCCTCCTGTTTTATAAAGAGATGCAGGGGCGGTACGTCCAGTAGGGCTTCCAAGGCTGCGGTGGGTGTTGTCCTCATGCAACCTGTGGCCGCCATACATGCTAACCTCTGGAGTCGTTGTAGTTTAGCTTCAACGGTCGATAGTTTGGTCCGTGGCCACCATACTACTGCACCATAGCTTACCATTGGTCTAATAACAGTCTGGTAGAGCCATAGAGTGACCTTGGGGGTCAGCCCCCAAGTCCTACCGATCATTCTACGGCACTGCCAGAAGGCGATTGTAGCTTTTTCGATTTTGTTGTTCAGGTGATTACTCCAGTTCAACTTGCTGTCCAGTATTATCCCCAAATACTTAACTTCAGCTGACAGTTGGAGCTCTGTACCAAACAGAGTAGGCAGTCGGTAGTTACCTAAATTGCGTTTGTTCGTGAACAGTACCAGTTCCGTCTTCCTAGGGTTCACGGTCAGTTCGTTGTTGTTGCACCAGCGTTCCACGATGGCTAGGGCTGAGCGGGTAACGTCACATACTGTACCTGTATGATTACCGTTTGTCAGTAACACTATGTCGTCAGCATACCCGATCGTGTAATAGTGTTTGTTGTTTAGTGTGGAAATGAGGTCATTTACCACTAAGTTCCATAATAGTGGCGACAGGACGCCTCCCTGGGGGCATCCTTTCGCCACTAGAGCATGTTGCATGTCACCTGTTTCGAGTCTGATGACTCTCTTGCTCAGCATGTTGTTTATCCATTGGATCATAACTGCATTCGCCCCGTGTCTTGTTAGTGCTGCAGTTATGCTGTTAAATTGTGTCTTGTCAAAGGCTCCCTCTATGTCTATGAAGGTGCCGAGACACATTGCTTTGTTTTGGAGAGCCTCTTCTATTTTACTTACCACTGCGTGTAGGGCTGACTCTGTCGATTTGCCTTGGCTAAATGCATGCTGATTGGGGTGGAGTGGTAATCCCACTAGTGTCTTTTCCCTTAGGTCCCTGTCGCATAACCTTTCAAGCGCCTTAAGCAGGAAGGAGGTGAGGCTTATGGGTCTGAAGGATTTAGGGTCGGAATAGTCGCTTTTCCCCGGTTTGGGAATGAAGATAACTTTGACTTCTCTCCATCGTTTCGGTACATACCTGTGTGCCAGACAGGCCGCCAATACGTTGGTTAGTAGTGGGATGAGTACTTCACCACCCCATTTTAACAGGGCAGGGAAGATCCCATCCAGGCCCGGTGACTTATAGGAGTCAAAGCTGTTAATGGCCCATTGTACTTTCTGTCGGCAGATTGAGTGGATTCACATCAACAGATATTTACTGGATTTCAAACTTTTAAACCTAATCTATTAAGGACGGGCGTGGTAAAAATATTTATTATTATTATAGTTAGCTTGTACTGTCCCACTGCTGGGCAAAAGCCTCCCTCCATTCCCTCCAGCGATCCCGGTCTCTAGCCTCTTCTTGCCAATTCCCCAGGAAGGCATCTAGTTCATCCCGACATCTCTTCCGTGGTCTGCCGCGCGCCGGTTTCGATGTTGTAGGGCGCTAATCCTGAGCTATTCGAGTTCGAGCCCATTGCTCATTTGTCATGCGCCAGACATGTCCAGCCCGGTCCCATTATGAGCAGCTTTTTGAGCTGTTTAAATGTTTAGTAAAAATTTAATATAATACTATCTGAACTAATCCATACTACAATATTATAAATCTGAAGAGTATTTTTGTTTGGTATGATAATAAATATTTCCGTGTTCGATAGAACATTTATTGAGGAAGGCTTTTTGGCCGCGATAACCGATAACCACGCGGGTGAAGTCGCGAGCAAAAGATACTATAATATATTATTATAAAACCGAAACATTTGTGTCTTTTGCTTGGTACGAATAAACTCAAAAAATACTGGATCGATTTAAAAAAATATTTCACCATTACAATGCTGTATCCATGAATAACATAAGCTATTTAATTATTACAGTAAATGTCTTAACTTATATAAGTTATAACTACGGACGAGCGAAGCCGCGGTCAATACCGTAAGTAAAAAAAAAGTTGCAAAGCTAGTTTTTTTTTAATATTTGTGTCAGACTACTATGTTGTGTCAGATCAATATGATGCACCGATCCAAAGGTATTTCTTGCAAAGGCTTATGAGGATTTTAGGTAGTAAATAATATAAAGTGTAACATAATTATCCGAACAACCCAACATAGTTTGGGCAAAGGCATAATATTATTTTAATAGATATTAAAAAAATGTAAGTAATAAGTAAGTAATTTGTTCAGTTTAGTAGTTAGTTAGATTTATTTTGTCCTAAGTAATTTTTTACTGATTGTTTTAAATTTGCATGCCGAACTAAGTACCTACCTAGGCGAAATATTTTTGAACTGGATTGATTAATAAGAGCTGTAACAACTATATTTCGAGCAAATAAAATTCTATTCTATTCTTTTAAGTGCAAATTACTAACACGTAGATATAAGAGTTACAAACAAATGCACTTCTGTAGCCTCAATAAAGAAATCTATTATTATTATACAGTAACTCGTAAAACTTTTACAGTAGGTAAATCTTACGTAAGCTTCAAGATGGTTTATGTAAAAGCAACGATTTTTAAATGTTTAATAAAAATAATACAGCGTTACTAATTGTAAAACAACTGGAATAGTAAACCGTTCTAGATGACAAAAGGCAATACATCAATCGTCAAGTGCTGGTATTACATAACTTTATACAAAGAGATTTCGAGTTATCGTTACTGCTGTGTTTAATAGTTATTTCCATACACGAGTAGATAACTAATAGGTATACTACGGTTTGATGTATTGAGATTTGATATAAAAACTAAAGTCCAAGACTGCCTTTACGGACAGGAAGTTTTGAGAATAATAGTTTATCGGTAAACATAATCTTTTATAGTAATTTTTTTTTAACTAAAAATGGTAAAAAGGCTTTGCAGAAACATTTACAACTCTTACTGTAAATAAATATAAATAATCTTGAGACATCTCACACACGACCATCTGATTCAAACTAGGCAGAGCCTGTACTATGGTACCAGACACCTGATAAACATATAAATATTATCATATATTTATAAATACATATCTACAATATTATAGATAAATTACACCCAGACTCAGAACAAATGATCGTGCTCATCACACAAAGATTTTTCCAGGCTGGGAAGCCACGACCTACGGCTTAGCAGTCAGGGTCACTAACCACTAGACCAAAAGGCGAAGACCAAAATCTAGAACTACTTATGGACTATTTATTGTAAAAGTGAGGTATACTAAATATAGGCCAGGATCATAATTTCCATCGGCGAAATTAAAGCTCTGTTTGACTTTCGACCATGTATTTCAGATTTTACAACAGTAAGTTCGTCTATTAATTAATATTTTTTTTCTATTACGGTAGTAGGATTTTCTACCTAATTTATTATTAAAAACAACTAAACGAATCCAGCATCAGCTGTTACCATTATTATAGTTTAGTTGTAGGTGTGTATAAAGTTAAGTTTGAAATATTTAATAATGATTTTATTAAACTAGTATTTTTTCCTAATAAACATCTGTTCAAACAATTCATCGTCATTCAAACATCGTTGGACTACCTCAAGTAGTTTAAATCCATTACAGCAACGAGGAGTGCTATTCCTTACGTTGTTTTCAAGACTGTCTGAAGTCTGGTCTGTTAGAAAATATACTTTGCTTCAGAGACTACTTACTGAGAGAGGTGATAAAACACACAAACACATCTTATCTGATATGTTTATATATAGCATTTGTAGGTAAAACCTTCGTGTAGTCAGCAACAAAAGCTGATGAATAAATCAGTTTTGTAGAGTTAAAAATAGACAAAATTTCATTCATGATTACATCATTAAATTGATTTACATACATTATCGGGCGAATACATAAGTAGTTCTATTCTTACTTTACCTTTTATTATGCACGCAGTGTTAGCTTATATCTGTTAATCCCAATTTAATGTTTAATTTAACCTAAATATACACAATTTAAAATAATGGTGCGACTAGGAAATATTCAACATATCTACCTTATCGTCACGCAACTTGACAACATCACATTTATAAAACCTTCCTTAATTTCTTTTGCTGCCTGTACCTACCTTGTTTCTTTAGCATTAGTTTGATAGACATTATGAATGTGTCTGTGCTGTCGATTTATGTATTTGTAGTTTCTTATTTGATGTAAAATTGCTTATGTTTAAGGACTTGTGTGCCTTAAAAATGTATTTAATGCCTAAGCACCTACGCATTTTTATTTTTCAGCCGAAGTTAATATGGAGCTTGTTGGCCTTAGATATTTATATTTTTTACGGCTTACATAGATTTAATAATTATTATATTACTTATTACTTTACTAAGCCTAAACGAACTTTCTTTCTTAAAATTTTCTAAAACATTTGGCGCGTCTAATTAACAGGTGCCTATTTAATTACATCATAGAAGAATAACTAAATATTAAAATTTATTATGCAATTTTTTACACAATAATTTATTTTGGTCGTAAGATTATATTTTTACATATACTTAAGTACAATTTGAAAGTTAGTTATAACATTTTATCATTTTAACTAAACTCCTTGAACAAGTATTTAATAAGAATAAAATCTTATTAAATACTTAAGAAGGTTATCTACGTATCTTCTTTATAACAAAAATCATCTGAGTAAAGATTTAAACATACATTATGTTTAAATGTTATAATGATGACTACGGTATACAGTTTTAATGATTACTACTAAAACAGGCGCGTAGCACTAAACAAAAATAAAATTGCCCAAACGCATGTGACAAAAACGTGATAAATATTTTAATATATTTTTTATAGACTTATTAATATTTTTTATTTTTTCATTATTTTTTTATAGCCTACTTTGTGTATGTTAAGAATAGGAAAAAAAGTATTGCCTAGATAATTTAAATCTTGAGAGTCTCACGTCTTTCAGAAATGCATATTTTGGTTTCAAAGCTTAATTACCAGCACCAACACTTATCTTATGTCATTCAAATAATAACCGACTCTTCATACTCCACATTAGTCAAGGGTCTATAACCAAACTATAAAACATTAAATTAGACTAGTATAACTATAATTAAACACATAATACTAATTATAATTAAAATAAAAATAAAACTATACTAAACCAAAACCTTATAATATAAATTAGACTAGTTGAATGGTTGAATTCGAGTATGATTTTATTTATCCCCGCTAGTTGGCTGTATAAATTTCCAAGTGCGCCCTTCCTCCGGCTTAGTTGATTGAGGCAGGTTCGCGGCAGCACTGTGCACTGCTGACTGAACGGCGCAAGCGCGGTACAGTTTAAGTTTTAACACGTTAAGTTGATACAGTGAAAATTGACTTTACAGGTGAGCTTTTCAAGTAATTTTTAAGGAGTTTTCTTTAAACGTTTATAAAAAATATTTTACAAGTAAATAAAAGTACCTACAGGTGTCTGTTGTTGTGTTAAAATAAAAGTTAACAATTATCTAGCGTATCATGTACTATTTAAATACAATCGTAACAATAATATACAGGATTATTTTTTTATGAAGTGCGTATATTCAACAAGGTATCTTAAAATTGAAAATAATTTTTTCATAGAAACAAAGTCTCGTGACCTGTCACTTTGTATGAATATTTTTTCAATTTTAAGATTTCGACCTATGTTCGTTTGGGAAAGTGTTGTTCAGTTGTCATACCTCGTAGAATATAACGCAGTCCATAAAAATTAATCCTGTATAGACAACAATAAGAAGCTCATTGTAGTAGCAGCATTTATTTATTCATGATAAAAATAACGTAAATAAAAAAATATCAATAATGTTAATTACTTTGATAACAAGGCGAATTCACACTATATAATTAACGCATAAATAGAGTTTGCTACAATAAATTCTTAAACAGTGTTATCGTAGCTATCTCAGCGTGGGAACAATAAGTGAATTGTTCACACGAAGTGTGTTGCTCTTTATTTGTTCAAAACAAAACGTTTTATTTTCTCAATTAATAAATTAGTTAGTTTTATGTATGTCCGTCAATTTATAAGACATCTGAAAAGTCATTAAAATTAAAATAGTGTTATGTTTCACAACAATAACAAATAAACAATTGAATATTGCAGTGTAATAAAACTGTTAATGTGTAGGTATGTTTATTTTGTACTTCACACTTCTGAATAAAACATTATACAATATTGAAATAAAACTTTTTAAACGATTTCTATCGCGGCTTGTTTAGATTTTAGTTCCCGACTTTTCAATGCCTTTGCAGGTGTCATGGTCACGGGTAGACTTAGCCAGTACACTACAGTAGTCTTTGGGTAGACTGAAACGACGGGATCAAAAATCAAGATAAACCGCGAGAGAATCCGTTTAAAAATTAGTTTTATTTCAATGTTTAACATTCGCGTAAACCTCATTTTTATACAGTTATTTACTTAGAGGACACAACAAATGAAAAACGTTATTACGATCATTGGCGAGAAAAAAAGAGGTTAATATTTTATAGCTACTTAAAACAAATGAAGGTTGGAAATAGTTTTTTTATTCACAACTGCCGCGGCTTCGCATGGGTAGTATTGTACTAAATGCCTATTATTAATTAATTAATGAATAATCTCCAGACCGAATTTCGGCCTCGGCGGCCAATCTCAAGTGAGATCAGCCATGTACGCAGGAGATATTATAGTGCACAAGTGTGTGCGCAAACACAGGTGCACTCTCTGTTCCTTCACTCTCATAGTCCGATGGGACGGTTGACGAATCAGTAAAAATCATTCGCCCGACCCGGGAATCGAACCCGAGACCTTGTGCACTGCAGTCGCGCTTGCGAGACTAACGAGGCAGTCAAAGCCTATTATTATACATATTAAGCCTATTATTATACATATATACTCTAGAATCACTCTATCTGTTGCCAAAAATTGCATTTAAATCCGTTACGTAGTTTATAAGATGTAAGCATACAGACTGAGTAAAGGGACTGAGTTTGTTTTAAAGTATGTAAAGAGATAAAAATAAGTGACAGTTGTCATTACTGAATTTCTGATTTTGATCATCTACTTTTGCTGTTGACTGTACTCTTTTGACTACATATAATTTTCCGTTTTGACGTAGTACCATATTTACTCGTTGTTTATAAAGTTGTTTCCAAGTACAATAATAGATATCTATTAATATCGACATAACAAAACAATGAAAATATATTGACAATGCATTCAGTTCATCATACTAAATGTGCAACTGCAATAACAATAAAACGAAATAGAATAAATACTATTACGTTGCGGAACGTAAATCATGTAACAATTAGACTGGCCGTTAAATATTCAGTCTACTAAGACAATGACTTTTAGGTACCTCTATTATTGTGAGTTACAATGGTTTATTATTTTTCAATCTCGCACGTTTTTCCTCGACACGGTTACGGTTTGAAAAGCAACTGGTTGTGAAAGACGTGAGATCTATCGCTATGGTTTCGGCCAGATTAAAGGCAAGGACCTATTGATCGGGTTAAGACAATTAATTATGTGTTTTTGTAGCTATGAAACAAAGTATATTCGCTGTATCTATACTAGTCTTATAAAGCTGAAGACTTTATATGTTTATTTGCTTGAACGCGCTCATCTCAGGAGCTTTTGGTCCGATTTGAAAAATTCTTTCACTAGTAGATAGCCCACTTATTAAGGAAGGCTATAATTTGCCCCGGTAATCGACGCCCACGCGGGCGGAGCCGCGAGCAAAAGCTAGTTAATAATAAATGAATTGCTTTATTTTCTATGCAACCTCACACTAAGTGCCAATTATAAAAAAAAATCGGAAGAAATATAAACATTACTCTGTTGACTTAACAAATTTACTATTTTATTTTTAAATTGACACTTCGATGCGCTTCGACTCTGCTCTGGTATGAATTGACCCTCATAAGTAATGTACCTAACTAACTGTTAAATTTATAAATTACCAACTTAGGAATAGTTGATGTGTTATTCAATTATTATTCTCTTTTATTAAATTTTTGTTATGTCTATCTCATACTGTAGCTATCCGTGGAAACCTGTAATTGGCTATATGTTCTATCCTTATTGAGTTTTCTTATTTCGTATATATATATATAATAAATAAATAATATTAGTATAAATAATTGTAAGTGAAAGCTGTATTAAAACGTTAATTATTGAACCAAAGAATACGCATGAATATTTAAACTGACGGTTATAGATTACATAAAACCAGTGCACAAGTAACGATACCAATTAAAAGTTGCGTTTACGTTTCGACTTTAATCCCAGAATGTAGTCGCTTAACATGAGATAAATCTACGCAACTTTTTAACTTGAATTTTAAAATGAGTTCGAGGTCACGTCAACATGCAAATTGAGACAGTTTTGAATGTTTTCAATTGAGCTTACTTTCTGTTAATTAAACCCATTATTTTCTACATAAGTAATAAGTAATAGCGATCACTCGGAATTGAAAAAAAGATGGACTGCGGTAATAACTTACAAATAGCAGGGAGGAAAAATTTCAGTAGGACTCAAAGACGCAACTGTTTACAATAAAAATAAATGTTGCGGAAAATAATAATAATAAGTAATGCAGATGGTGTCTAATAAATACAAAAAAAACCTTTATTTACATAAAGCAATATGTGATTAATTATTTTTGCATTAGCTATACTTTTCTACCTTCTATTTGACTTGTCTACCTCACCTCAAGCGAGTTTACAGAATTAGGCACTTAACTAAATGTCTAGACTTAAAACAAATATTTGCAGATAAATATATTATATCATTAGTTAAAAATAGGAATTCAACGAACCCTCTAATAATAGTAATAACGATGGGACTACAAGTCAATCTGATCTAGGTATAATTAATTTAAAAATAATTTTCTGTTTTTCTGTCGCTTTCATTTATAAACACATGCATTTATACACATACCTACATACATGTCTTATATCTCTATTTGTGTATCAAAATTATATTTGACTAAAATATTATTAACTGTGACTCTCATGGTGTACTATAAATATATTTTATTCTATTCTGTTCTTAAACACTGACGATATTAAATCAAAAAATATTCTTGCATGCATCTTCTATGACGTTTATTTAAAGCGCTGAAAAGTGTGCAAATAAAATTTCTAGACGCACAGCGCACAGTCAATTGTTTTTCTAAATTGGTTTACTGTCAACGTCGATTGTCGCCCGTTTAGGCTACCTATTGTGCGAGTAATACGTGGTCATTTTATTGGATTTTGCCGTAATAGGCTTTTCAAATTCGATAATGTTTTAATGCATTCACCTTTTTGCATTTAGATTATGTTGTTAGGTGTAACAAAAGGCAAATTACTTGACAGGTAAATCTAAAACTCGTCAAGGCAACTCCATCATTTTATATTTACATAGAATTAGAATAAACACAATGAACTACACGACGTTTATTTATGTACACAGCATAAAATAGAGCTCAAGTTTATAGAAATACTGTTAATGGTAATAGATAAGTTCCGTTTTAATAATAGGTACCTTATTTAATTTTAATAATAATATCTTGGGACAACTGTACTATGGCAACCAGACAATTGATAAACATACTTATATATTTATAGATACATACTTAGTATAGATAAATTACACCCAGACACAGAACAAATGATCGTGTTCATCACACAAAGATTTGTCCTGGGTGGGAAACGAACCCACGACCTCCGGCTTAGCAGTCAGGGTCACTAACCACTAGACCAACAGGCCCGTCAATTAGTAATGATAGGTGCATTTTATTACATTATATCGGCCTATAAAGGTCCCACTGCTGGCCCATGCTTTTTTTCATAATTATAGTGAATTGATGTATGAGCATTATTCACCACACGCCTGCTAATTTTGGGTTGGCCATTTTAGACTAAATTTTTTGACATTCACATTTCCTTAAGATTTTTTCCTCCAACAATTTATTGTCGATGTCTTAGATTATCAAGAAAAAATATTATAATCGTAGAAAAAAATCTTACACTTGCACTTGTAAAGGAGTTTTATCTTTCTTGTTAAGTAAATGATTTCTATGTGCCGACTTAATCCTAGGATGTATGGCTTATTAAATAAATGAGATTATAAAAAAAAAGGAAATGATTTATGGCCATTTAAAATCACGAAATAAAATAGAACGAGTTTAAACAGTTCGTTCAAATTGAAAATAGCACAAACATAACACAAACTAATAACCAACGACAGAGAAGTGAAAGTTATTGATGATTACAACCTATTTCCTGAAAATAAATAGTTCTGTAATAGTGTGTGTAAAAATATTAATCAATTAGTGTTATAAACTGTCAGCTGTTGAATTGAAGAGTGAAAGATTAGTATTATATTTACAGTTATTGATACATTTTATATTCTTTGGCCCATCGAATAAACAATTTACGGATATTATGGTATACATAGAAAAGAAATGACGTTTATTAACTTCCTTATTTTTGAACTGGATGTTTTGACGTTTTTTTAAACGTTTTTTTTCTTTTCGTGTCGATGGTTTTTTAATGACCAGCCCTAAATGTAACCAGCGCCTCTGCTCTTTGATTAGCCGCTCTTAGGTTTTCTGCTGTTTGTTATTTAACCTGATTCTAAGATAATATTTTGAAAATAACACCCGGTTAATTTGATTTGAAATTTAGGATTACATTTGCGTTGGATGGAATAAACGTCACATTTTTAGAATCACGCATAATATATTTGGATTTAAAAAAAGTGTGAAAGATGGAACTAAAAATAGCGGTATTTTCTAAATCAAATGCTAACGATATGCGCGCAACGAACCATAGAAGTGATGAGATAACAGACATAATTATTAAACCATTTAATTTTAACTGTTCTTTCATAACTAAAACCTCCATTGGATAAGTCGTCTAGTTAATTATCATAAATATAATAATTTAAGTGCGTATTAATTACCTAATAGGCTGAGTTCCAACGGATTTTGTTTCCCCTACAAAAATGGAAGAAATAATGGCAGAAGATGTTAAGTTTGATGTAAAACATCTATCGTTATCGTAAATATAAGTTTTTTACGATCAGTCACATCTTTCAGCAAATGTGTTGTGTCATTAAAGAAAGTGTCTAGCTGTGAAGTCTCACTAAAGATAGACATTTTAGCTTAGGATATAAAAAGTGGTAGGTTCTTAAAATAGCCTTGAAGCGGCTTTAACCGGTTTACGACCTGTTTTTTTTACTAGTTACATAATTCATGAATTACTGCTCTTCTATAAAGAAATGTTTTTTTTTATGTAAATTGTCAAAACTTTAGGTATTCATGAGCTAGGAACCTGTACTTAACCCTGCGGAAGACCGGTGAAGGCCGAAAGATGATAAAAACTGTCTACCAACCGTTATTTTTATGATTAATAAGACCGGTGCCGAAGTATGACTTTTTGGTCGAAAAGAAACTAATTTATAGAAGTCACTAGCTTCTGCCCGCGACTTCGTACGCGGATCCTGTTGCTTATGCCAGCGACAACAGGGTCGTCAAAATAAAAGATCTGAAACGTCTGATGTCAAATTCTAAGAGCCCGGGGGCGGGAAAACAACATGATGCGCGAGACAATTTGGGACCCTAAGGATCTTTCATTTTTGTAAGATAGCAGGAAATGCCCATCAGAACTTTTCCTCACGATCAGCGGTCAGTCGCGCATCATATTCTTCACTGGTTTCTAGAGACGTGGATGTAGATATGCGTAAATACGATGAGAATGCAGGCGTGCTTCGCGTTCCGAAGCTGACGCTCTTCGGTAGATTCTTGGAATCTTATGATCCTCAATCTTTTAGCTCCTTTGGAACATTGGGAAAGATTTGACCTCATTCATCATGGTTATAGTTTAATTGTGAAGACACCTGATCAATTAAAATCTAAGTGACTGCAAAGTAAATTAAACGCTCAAATAACATAAGCCCGAAAGCATATATATTCAATAAAAAAAAAAATAAAAAAAAATTTGGAGTTTTGGCCAGTAGAGTCGAATTATAAATGATATAGGTACCATCGTCATCGAAAATCAGTCCTAAAGGTTATGTTATTTTATAATTATACAGTGAAATTAGTGATAGCTTTGATTTCCAAGTCAGATGTTTCAAATCTTCGATTTTTATAAGTCAACAGGGAATGCCCATCAGACCGTACAACTATTGCTAAGACGTCATTCCTATATATGTGTTATGGTGTAACCGGGCTCGTGGAGTTCGATAACAGGTGTTCCAGATCTTCAATTTTTATACGTCAACAGAGAGTGCTCATCAGGCTGAACAACTCTTGCTAAGACGCCATTTCTATATGTGTTATACTGTAGCTGGGCTCTTGGAGTTCCACATCAGGTATCCCAGATCTTCAAATTTATTCTCTCAGCAGAAAATGCTCATCAAGTGGAACAATTTTTGCTATGGTACCATTTTTGTATCTCGTATAGTTTAGCTGGTCTGTTGCGGTTCTGCATGAGGTGTTAAAATTTCCAAGATAAATTATAGCTTATATGTTACCCAGACTTAATACCTATACAACAAAAAAAATCATTCAAATCCGTCCAGTAGTTCCGAAGATTAGCGTGTACAAACAAACAGACAAACAGACATAATTTTTTTTTTGGATTCGTTATCTATAATTGTTTGTAAACCCCTCTCAATTTTTTTTTATATATTTTCAATGTACCTATAGACACAGTTTTTTTACTGTTTTATTGTATAGATTAATTGATGCCAAAAAGTACACAGTGCTATTTTTTCGAATTTTAGCCCATTCGATTCCCGGTCCGCAAAGCGTATTTTTAAACATCAATTTAATGCAGCTTTATTTCTTTTCAAAAATAAATTGAGTCTAATTTGCTATGTATTTAGAGTACTTTCTCTCTTTCTTTCTGGTGGCAATAAAAAATCCATCCTGTTTATCATAATTATAACCTACGACCGACTCTGACCAAATAGACAAACAAAAAAAAACATAAAAGTCTGCGAGCCTGATATTTAAAAAATAAAACAGTTTTAATATCATTGCAAGGAGTTATGACAACCTTGTTTATTTAATTGTTAAATAACCTCTATGGAGGAGGCTGGAGAATAGTAAATCTAGAATACATTACAATGTCTTTGAGTAAATCGTACTAAAAATAACGAAATTTGGTCGTCATGGCAACTACCTACTTACCAATTTTACCGAGGTTACCAAGGTTACCGCATTGTTTATTCGTTTTTAATGTCAATAATCGCGATATTTTCCCTTCCTGCTTTTCTCTTTTAATTTATTGAATTTACTGAATTTTCTTTTCTTTAAACCTAACGGAGCCCGAGACATTTCCAACGAATGCAAAACCGTGGAAATCGGTTCTTGCGTTCTGGAGTTATAGCGTCAGGAAGGAAAACCCGACTTATTTTTATATAGTAGATAAAGAAGAAAGTATAAATTCCAAATGTTGGTGCAAAATTAGCAACAAACTACAAGGCTTACTTATACAAATATTATTTATAAATACAAGAGTAACGTTTTTACGGCTTAACCACAGAACTGTTTGAAAGCTAGTTACCAATACCTAAGTTTCTATATTTGCTTATGTTTTGTTTTATGATGTCAAATTCCGAACATTCAACATTGTATTACAAGCAATAACCTAAATTATTGCATTAAAATCTTACTTAACGTCTGTATTCAATTATCTTCACCGCTCCATATAAATCAGTCCTCCGCCGCGTCCGTCTGTCTGTCTGTTCGCGATTAACTCAACCACTGCACTGATTTTTATACTGTTTTCATCAATGTATAGAATATTTCTTGAGGAAGGTTCAGTACATAATTTGTCAAGTTTTTGTATACATTGGCTAAAAAATAATAATATTTGTTGGAAGTGTCGAAAAAAGTAAGCCGTCCTTGAGATATAACAAAATGATGGTGGAATTGTGTGTCTTATATTATAGGACTACAGAAAAGTCCACGATGACATATGACTATCTCTTAAGGATAACATACTATATCCATTTTAATACAATTAAGAAATTGCCAATTATAAAGCGGTAATTGGAAGGTTATTTACACAAATACGGTGATAATCCTTATCTTTCAAAATTTTATGATTACTTTTGGTTGCGATAACCAACATCCACGCGGGCGAGGCCGCGGGCATAGCCTAGTGATTTGATAAAGTACTTAAAAAAAATACGTTCCGACATTTTCCTGTACCTTCACCTCTTCTACTTATTACTTATACTTTTTGTTGCGTCGATGATCATTACCTTATTCAATGTAAGTGAAGTGTTGTCTATTTTGCCAATGTGTTTCAATTGTTAGTAATGATGTATAGCAATGTAATTTAAGGTTAAACAAATTAAAAGTTTACTTTTTTTAATGACGAAATCAATAAAGTCACTATTTCCAATAAATGTGACATCATGTCACTTTTGGAACTTCTAAAGTATTTTATGTACATAGTGGTAGATACATATTTATTTATAATAATGTAAAATAACTTACAGATTTGCATAAACAGATTTAGGTTATTCTTATCTATATTAGGTTATTTCTGAGAATTGAATAAATAAAAAATTCTATGCAGTAAGCCACTTCATTCAGTATTTTCTTTGTACGCGTTATTGAATCTTTGTTCAATAGCTGATGTAGGGGAATTTCATATTAATATTTCCATGATAATTATTCTGCGGTAATAGTAGATACATTCCGTTCCAATTAAATTGATAGCCGTTGTAATCCCTGGTTACCTGAATGAATAAACAAGGGTTGCATTTTTACTGTTTGTTTGTTGCTCTATTGTGTACAAGTTGTTCTGATATCAAAATAAATCAGGTAATTAATATATATTTTTTACGATTAATTTATTTTTGGACTTATAATTTTATCCTAGTTGGATATAGTTTGCGAATAATTTTCTTTTAAATGGATATTCTTAACTATAATACTTTTAAAGCAGTGCATTGATTGGATAGAGTGCTAGTCGGTCTGAATTTATATTTTTTTTTGTATTTGAAATATCATAATACCACTTTCCTAAACTGTACGTTTTCTGTTTTAAATTCCAATACAAGTACTTATTATTAATGTAGCAGAGACGAACGAAGTATTCATATAAAAATGTTGTTAATGTTTTGATTGTAGTTATATCCTTCCAATGGACAAATAGTATTGAAACAATTTCGAAGCGAAACATAGGAAACAATCCCAATTTTATTCGGCAAAAATTAATTTCAAGTGCCCCAGAATGTCCCGCAATAGTAACCCCAGAATGTCACACAATATTTTGAGATCTACAGAAACATCTTTAGATGGCTTATTTTATTTATTTCCTATGTCTTTTACGTGCCTGAGTTAATAATAGCTAGTGGTTACATGTCCTAATACATATAATATATGCGTGATGCAGAGGCATCTATCAATTTATATAAGACTAAACCACATCAATATAGTTAATTCTGTCAATTCATCAATTAAATAGTCATCGCACTGATAAGTTCAACGCTGTAACAAAAGCATCAATACTGGGAACATATTGGATTAAGAGTTAATGTTAAAATAGTTTTGCATGGGGAAATAATCGCCATTCACTACGTAGGGCTTGAAATTTACTTAAGCTATAACATAATGTAAATGTTTGAGGCTAGATCGAAGGATGCTCTTTGCTCTTTTACTTCATGAATTTGAAAGAAATTTAGCTCACGGGTTCCTTATTATCTGCATCGGAATGTTCGTAGGTCGTTAAGCGGCAATATTATCGTTGAATGCCATTTATTGTAAAAAAATAAAAATTTAGTTTTGTGTCTGTAATCCACGGTTACAGCATATCGGTAATCCAAGGCTAACAGCAGACGAACTTTCTTTATACTCGACGGGTCTCGCACATGCTTCAAGCTTTTTGATACATTAGTGCCGCTCCACAATGATCACGCAATCGTCTAGAGACGATACAAAACACAATAGCGAGTATTTTCTATTCGTGCAAGTGGATCTAGTTACAAAATTCAATTGCGTCTGTAATCGCAGGGTTTATTTGGGTATAACCGATCGGGTTCGAATTTAAAAGGGATCTTAACCCGATTTAGTTCGAAAGTTTTAGAGTAACTGCGACGTTTGACCGCGGTCGATAACCATTCCATGGCTATAATAATACCGAAAAGAACCCTCCATTTGGGTTTGTAACTGGTTTACTGGTTCAACCACAGAGATATTTTTGTTCCGTGTGTCCAACATTTCCGATTACAATATGACACGAATGGGTTAGTAGACAATAGTTTGTATATACCAAAGTCCTATATTGTTTGACACGTCCTTGTTACCGAAAGATGCCATGACCCCATAAAGAAAGACACTCTAAAATTGTTTTGGTAACTCTTTCATTACACCTAAATACTACATTTTAAAACGTTTTATTCTGACAGCTTCAATAAATTAATGGTATCCGATTTTTTTTTAATTAAAATGAATGAATTCAGACACATTTTTCGACATTGTGTCCGAGTCGTCAGTAACCCATTTTTACCATAGTAACCGACCGTGTGATCGTTATTTTCATGTCGGTATAATGTTGTTATGTGAGTTATAATGTTTATGTGATAAATAGTCATTTTCGTTTATGGCCGTAAGATATCGTTGGCAGTAACGACCGGGAGTCAGATGCCTATTATGATTTACAGTACCTATTCGTTTACCGAAATCCTTCAGGGTCTACAATCGTATTATATTGTTAAATTCCCAGACATTTCAGTTGTCATCATAAATGATAATAATTTTATTACATTGGAATTAGGTTAATCATAAAATAAACTGTATTATGACTTAATTAGAGACTGTTTCACTTTGGCCTTATTTTCAGGTAATGTTTGGTTTTTGTTAGGCTTAGTTCTAAGATACACTACAGTTACAACGTTCTGTAAAATTAAACCACGATTTAATTTTATTATAATTGCTGTTTATAATTAAAATCTAATGATTGATCTGTAGCAATACCAATGGCCCTCAAGCATAAAAAAATATGTCTAGTCTATTAACCAACGGTTTAAAAAGGTGCAAATGAACTAGAATGACAGACTGGAACCAAATGCAATCAATCATACGAAACGTGTCTATTTGTTCAGTGTCACAATCACGGTAGTTTTTGCATTAATTTATCTTGTATTTACTTTTCGCTTCATGAAATATGAAGACTAATGGCTAGCACATCAGCTTATTAAGCACTCAAGGTATACTCTTAGTGCATTTTGATCATGAATCATGTTCAAAGTTAAACATGGGCTTTCTCACGAGCAACACATTGAAACAATTAACATTGAGTAAGGTTACTGACCTCAAATTCGAGGGCAGAGCAATATCAATACCATCACGTATAGGTAAATCGACCGCTTCAATGTTGAATATTTTTTTTCTAATGTAATATTTTTAAGTCTGGTGCGATCATTTAATGTATGTTTCTAGTACTTTGACTGCCTCGTTGGTCTAGTGGTCGCAAGCGCGACTGCCGTGCACGAGGTCTCGGGTTCGATTTTTAGTCCCTGGATAATATAGCATTCTAAGAAGATGTTTTAAAGCAGTAAAAAAATTGCCTTTGTTCCTCAGGAATAATAATGGTTTCGAAAACCATTTAGGTGTAGCATAAAAAAAAATAACATACTTTTAGCTTAATAATTCATTTTTTATTTATGTTTTTTTCAGTATATTATATCTTATAATACCAATCAGCAATCACTTGCCAATGACTTTATTTCCACTAAAGCATTAAACTTATATTGTAAGTAATATTGTATATTAAGGTAGACTATTAAAATGTGGATACAATTTGTGAACATAATTAATGTTACATTATACTTACATAAAAAATCTTTCAATCTCAATTGTAACGTCGATTTCATGAAACATAAATGATTTTATAATAATAGGTAGGTACGATACAAACAATAAAAACACGTTGACATATAATTTTGTAATTCGCTTTCTTAAATTGAAAATACTTGTAACAGGCCAAGGCTTCTGTGGCACGCCGAAACATATTAAAATTGTTATCAACGAAAAAATACAAAAGCCTATTTTTAAATAAGAAATTGCTAATTTAATCTATATTTATATAGATATTAAATAGATAAACGAGTAGCAATTAGTTAAAAACAAAAGTAGGATGTTGAAATATTTGACACATTTAAATAATGTCATTTTATAAAGTAGGTGTAACTAAAGAAAGAATTCCAATAAAATAAAACTCGCTTAATTTGCACAGATTATGTATTAAAATTAATTGATCATGCGTCACATGTGCGTCACAAGTTAAGTTATAAAATTTCATAAATTTCGAAACTTTTAGGCAATTTAATGTTGCATTATAAACAAACCAGTTTAAAAAATGAGTATGACGTCAAAACTGTCATTCGATAGTATATTTTACTTGAAAGGAACTATATGTGAACAAGCTTTACTTTAAATGAGGTCAGTTAAGCAATGTTACTACTAACTGCAAGTAGCTTCAAACGTATCTATAGGCCACGGTCTCCGTCCAAACATAGAAGCATATTATATGCTTGACTTAAAGTTCATGTTATTGGTGTTTGATATTTTCGTACTGTTCGGCATAATTATTTCGTCGACACTCTAATTGCAGTTTAAAATGTACCTATCTAGTATGTTGTATAATTTTTGGAACAGGAAAATATTACGATAGAAATTAAGTACTTAAAGATGATATGAGTCGTCAACTCACGGCGGGTAATTGGTTTGTATCGTCTTTCTTATTATCTTCAGCAAATTCCTTTAATGGTTAAGAAATGAAGCAACACTACAAAACGAGCACCCTGAATTTGAATGGAATTGGTATATTAAAACTGTGATGATACAAATGTCTATCCTTTATGTACTGGCTGGGCTCTATATCGGCTGACAAAAGTCAAAATTAATAGGAAGGTATTATCGTTTCACAATGATGAATAAATGTATCCGCCAAGAAAATTTATTATTACCTTTTTCAGTACAATTATTGAGGTAATAAATTAGGCAAGTACTCATAATAAATTGCAATGATTTCTCCCACAATGATTGAATGATTTATATTACGACTTCTAATTATCCGTCGAACTTTTTAATCACGTGAACGTGAAGGGTCTAAAAACAAAACGTTGGTCAGATGGCCTTGTGATTCGGAAGCCTATAGATACTTAGCTGTATGTGAGGGCTTAGGTAAAGGTGCGTTTGAACGGACCGCGGCACGGCGAGCGGATTTGAGATTATTGTATGTACCTATGTAGACGAGCACGAGCCTCCGTGTTCGTCTGTAGGCGCTTGCATTAGCGGACAGCACTGGCTGGCCGTACTGGCGCCGTGCTAGGAAACGTTTAAACGCACCTTTAGTAGGTCAGTCACATGATTCCCTTTCTTTGACCTGACTTTACCTTGTATATTATTGTTCAGTCACGTGCAGTCTTGTCCTTGGATCAGACATTCTTATATCGCCTTTTAGGCCTACTCTTATTTAATATGCTTTGGGCGATACTTTGTTTTGATGTTTGGTAGAGTAATATAGGTAAAGGGTAACCGGGTTTTATTGACACGTCTTGTATGTTTAATAAAATAAGAATATGATTATAAGATAATAATATGTCATGCAGTAACTGTTGTGGTGTGTAATTAAGATTTTGATTTTCATATTTTTTCTGTCGTAAATTAAAAAAAATAAACATTTATGTGTCTTACAAATGACGTGTACGTAATTAGCTGAATAGTTTATTTTTACTCTGATATCTGGAACAAACAGCAAGTTTTGGAAAATTCCTGATCCTTTGATAGGGCTGTCAAATAAGGCCGTTTTAAAGTTATATGGAGGTATCGAACTTGACGTTTAATAAATGGCGGGGTCACCAATAGATTGTAATAAGATAATGCCAGCAATTTGAACAAACACTTTATCCGACTATCATTAACCATGGTAAAATATATTTATTGATCTTTGAACGAGATTGTACGGTGCACCGCAAATCAGGCAACTACGAACTCCAAGAATATACCGTGCTGCTCTCGCATAAAAGCGCTTTCAATGACAAAGTGCTGCTACAAATGTGTGGGGAACTGTACGAGACTGTAAATACTGCTACGATCAAGAAACAATTAGTTTTTTCTAACATCCACGTGTCGGTAGTGTTGTAATAGATTGTGGAAAGTCGAGTTTTGTAATGCATAACAATGATTAGTATTACGCAGGATAGTTAACGATTTCCGTTCTAACTATCTCTTCGTTCAAGTATTGAAGGAAATTGTATTTAACTTTGTTATAATCAATATTTTATTGTTATTTATTATCTTTTTAACTGACTTCCAAAAGGAGGTACTCAATTCGACTGAATGTTTTTTTTATGCATGTAATCTATTTTCGTTTGTTTTTATTTTTACTTATTTCTGTAGAATTTATGTACATTACTTTATGAAATCTTCGGGGCATATCATTAGTTTATTCCGCTACATGTATATTATTTTATGAAATCGTCGGGGCGTAGGTATCATTAGTTTATTCTGCGTATCCGCAAATTTTAGCTACATTTGTAGACACGCGCATTTGTAGAATTTAAGATTTCGCGGACAGCATTGCAAGATCCTGAGTGGCAGTCGCCGCTTTGACAAGTATTTCGTTGATATTTTAGAAAACTACAAATATAATATTTTGTTTTAAAGTTATAGGCATTGACTTACTTAGGTACTTTGTACATATACTTGTGAAGCTTATGTTTAAATAACATTGGCGGGAATTCCGAAACTACCTATTTAAGATATTTATTTGTGTTTGGTTGTTTGTGTGTGTTCAGGATAGCCGACATCAGTGGGTTGTATAATGAAACACTAGATCATTTATCATCATCTTTTTCTCTCAGACTCATAATTACATAAGACAGCTGCCAAGTTAACCCGCCCGTCGCCGATTGCTATTTCCAGGTCAGACCAAGTGCCATTTCTAATAAGTAATAGAAGTGATTATGCATTAATATTAGCCTGCCTTCTTGTTAAAAAGAATATATGTACCAAACCCTATAATTAAAGTAGGCTTTACATAACCTTCAAAGCAACAGTGGGCGTTATTTATTCATACTCTATTATTAAATTATCACAGTGTATTGGTATACAATTTTATTTTATACATATAATTAAGCAAATTATTAGAAAGATAGATTTCTTTTGACGTCATGGCCTTGACAATGTTAAATGTAATTGTATCAAGGTAATTATCGTATCAAATTGATTAAGGCCCAGTTTTTTATCCCGAGTTAACTTAACCAATGGTTAAATATGGTAACTAATGGTTTCAAACTTCAGTAGAACGCGTTTATTCATCAATTTTTATTCTAACAAATGTTTAAATAATCAACTCTCCAACTAATTTTATCACTTGATAGCCTTACAATTGATGACAACACGCGTTTTGAAACTCGCGTTTTCACTTAAAAGATTCCACATTATTGCGAAAAAAGGACATTGTTTCGCAATAATGAGGAATCTTTTAAGGGAACATTTTTTCCGACAGTACCTATTATTACCCCGAATACTGAAACGCTTGTTAACTTTAAGATGTTCTTTAATGTCTATCTGTCCCTATTTCACACCTTAAAGTGACAAAGACCGCATGAGGCTTCAATCTAATTGACGTTTCAGAATTCGGCCATTACTATTGTAAACATAAGACGGTCATGTTCTTTGAAATGTTTTCTATATTAATTCTACTTATAAATATGGGAAAAAAGATCATAGGTATTCAAAAAAATATTGGTTCAATTTCGTTTATTATTATAATTATCTATACTATATTGCTGCGTTGCAATGCCATAAAAACTAGAAAAAAAAAGTTTTATTTACATTAGTGTATTTTTTTGGGTCAGAAATCTTTATGAAAGACTCCTTGTTGGGGCCCTTACCAAAGTGTCATCCCAATATTTGAAAAATGAATTAGGAAAGCATAGATGAGAATCATTTTTTGTTAATTTTAAGAACTGATTTAAGAATATGTCGTCGAATTTTACCATTAGAAAGTTATGGAAGTAGTTTTACCATTAATCAGATAGGAAGCGATAGGTCGGTCTTATGATTTTCATGTCATCATTTACAAGACTTACGACTAGTTATGACCCATTTATTATGTACATAATAAAGTCTTCGTTGTGTAAGCCTGTCGTTGTAAATACCTGTTATCTAACCATAAAACAAATTGTGATTATCATTGTTTTTTATTATTTATTATCGAAAATAAAATTTTCCAATTATAAAGCACAACAAGTATAAAGTTTTGTTACCATAAAGTTTTAATTATGTATAGTCTGTCACTTAACAAATTTCACATTTGTTTTAAAAATAAATTTATCTTGTTATAGTTATTACACATATACCTCCCGAGAATAGATCAGTAATACCTCGTATCGATGATTACCAACTTCATAAAAACTTACTAACCTTAGATCTTACCGTATTAGACTCTGGACTATCTCTATACCAAATTTCATTTAAATCGGGACAGTAGTTTAGGCGTGATTGCGTAACACACAGACAGGGAACGTTACTTTCGCTTTTATGAATACGTAAGCATAAGTAAGGATTAAACTACATTAGACTGTAAAAAAAAAGTTCCGTTATGAGCTCTGAATACTACATTTCACCCCGAAAAAAAAAAACAAAAAAAAGGTGTAATAAATATGCAACAATTAATAAATAAAATTAATTACCACTGTAGTTATTTTTAACTCAAGCGTGTAATACCGTTGGGAAATATGATCGGCGATAAATCACGAGTCGTAATGTGTAAAGTGTATGTGTTTGTAGTCACCTAAAATTCACATAGTAATTATAGGAATGTGTCCATTCCAATCCTATAAAAATCATGATTGATTATATCTTTGTGTTTTAATACTATGAAAGCTTTTTAAATGGTGGGTCAGTAATTAAAGTTCGATATAAAATACAACTGATTAAAATATAGGTAATTTTAATATGCATTTTCTGTTACTGTTTATAGAAATTCATATAGTTGCCGAATTAATATGCACAGTTTGAATTTTGCTAAACGTATGTTGCTACTTAAATAAAATCTCTTATTTCCATATGTTTATACTAGCCGATTAATTAAGTCAGGATATTAATTAATAATCATACTACAACAGAGCAAAGACGTGCTTTCTTTGTATTATTTACTTTACTTATTTCAAACGAACATAAAAAGAATATGTATTTAGAATTCTTAGGTACCTATGTTTTTCACGGAGGTCTCTGATATTTTCAATAGCTACGCCCCGAGGTGTTGTGCGCGGTTTAAAACATACCAAACTAATTACTGATTAGAATAAGTTGCCTATTTATTAATCTAGGGTGTCAGCTACCTGCATCCAAATTGGTCTAGCCGTTTTTGCGTGAAGAAGTAACAAACATACACATACACACACTTCCGCCTTTATATTGCTAGTGTGATGGTTCCATTGGATTTATCCTTTTTTTGCAAGATTTGAGACCGACAACAAACCGTTATAGCCTTCAAAAATAAAGATTACCATAATGTTAATAGTAAGAATAGAATACTATTGCATGCTATCTTTTACTATTTAGAAACTTTTCCTTATCATTATCTATTTAATTAAGCATAAAAGGTACTATAGCTGTAACTAGCTGCTTATTTATGAAAGTCAATCTACTGATTTTGGCCTTACCTAAAATGTACAGTCAGCTATAAAAGTTAATGAACACCAGTTTTACAAAATACCTAGAACGCAATTTAAAGTTTATAAATTGGTATTGTGAACAGGTAACAAAATAGCTTTATCACGAAAGATTAACGCTATAATATCTGCATAGGCACCTCTGGAAGGGGTCTGTTGAGGACCGTGTCCTTTTGGAGCCGGACCGGGAATGGACCAGTGCTCCCGCGGCTCTGGCTAAGGCAAATCCGGGACCAGGGTGCTTTAACTCGGCGTGTGTCGAAGTTATAAGCTTTTCACTCTGACAAAAAAGGTCTTATAAACCAGATAGTGTTGTTCCACTTAAATTTGTATATTACCCTTTAATTTACATAACTCCACGTGTAATCCACGCGTCTAGAATGTATATAAAAATCGTTTAATACCATATTTTTGTATAAAATTAATTTTCCTAGAAACCTTTCGTAATTTAATAAACTGTGAGGCCCTGTGAGGTAATTTTAATTTATTCCACACCTGCTATGGCGCACTAAGCACAAGGGAAATTGGATGAAAAACATTTTCTAGTATCATACTTTTATATGCTGAGTATTCTGTAATCACTTATTAAAACTGTCCAGCTGTGCGATAGGGACGTTTGAGATGAACTATCGTTGAATTACAATGCATTTTTAGTTTGTTTGCTAATTAAATTTATTATCTTCTGGTCTGATGTCAGTAGGCAAAGTGTTTAGTAAGTAGGGGGGAACGCGTTTTAACAAGGTTCTATCGCCAAAGTAATTACTAACTTTGGGTACATCATATTTACCTGCTGTAATCGACCTGGTACTATTAAGCTCAATACCAAATTTTTGAGCTCTTAAGTAGTTTTAGGTAGTCAGTTGAGATTCAGTCAAATGTAGACTATTCGTCTGCATCTCACCTGACTACCCTGAGAAGACACTCACGAGTTCAGCGTTTTTGTTTCCATCCGGTAGATGGCGAGTAGGGAGCTTAAGGTATAAAAATTATGAATTGAGGCCTTCTTAACTAAAAACTGCTTCTTAACACGCTTTCAAATGAAATAAATTTCTACCCAATAACGGTGGTCAAACCGTCTACCTAGTAACTAAAACATCTCACTTGACAGTTCATGGGAACGATGGGAAGGTCAAGTATGTGGGCACTGTAATATGGAGAGCGAATTGTGGTAGATGATTTGTATGGACATAGTAAAGGATATCATGACGTTGACTGACGGAAAAGACTTTATATTCTCACGAATAATTACTAGGAAAGAGCTTCCCTATATAAATTCTCAAGTATTTTGTCATAAAATAATATAAAATATATAAAATTCTCGTGCCACGGTGTTTCTTATGAAACTCCTCCGAAACGGCTGGACCGATTTGTATGAAATTTTGTGTGCATATCGTGTAGGTCAGAGAATCGGCCATCATCTGTTTTTTAAACCCCTAAATGATAAGGGTGACAACTAGCAGACAATGTGGCGAGGATTTCGTGCACCGCGTGTGCACTAGAAGCTATCACATATTTTTTGTATTGGCGTTAAAATTGTTTTACCGGTGATGTGCTAAACGTGTTGGGTTAATAAAGGTAATTATTTTGTTTTGATCTGGAAACTAAATGGTAAATAAAAGCTAAGATTCCTATAACGTATCACATAAACTGTATTTAATTCGTTTAAATGTAATTTGCGATCTGGCTTAATGAAATGAGAAACACGTGATTGGATTCCTTAAAGCTTTCTCCTACACCACCGTCGTAATTTTATCCGGTTTTGTTTATTACCGATTCATTGCGCCTATTGCAAAAGGAAACACCACTACCACCATTGCCAACGCTTAATGTATTTTAGAGGATTTGTTTGTGCGATGAAATCGTAAGGTACAGGGGAGGTTTTGATACTTAAGTGTGATAATTACATCGAGTTGATGTTAAATCTGACGGAGATTAGGAGAGCGAAAGCGTTGAGGAATATAACAAAATATATTTGAGACTTAAGTAGTAACATTAAGTACACTTTTTATTACTATTGACCTTTTTAAAAGTAATAATATTAAATATTTGCAAGATTGCATAATTTGCGATAAAAACGAATTTAGGTTGAATCGACAATCTCCTGTTGTTTTCCATTTAAAAACTTTTTGAACGTTTCATAAAATAAAAATATAACTAAATACATTGGCCGCTCACTTATAATAAAAACGTTTCCTATCACTTACCGTATTATTACCGTATATACCAAAGATTTTTATTTAAAAACTACAAAAAAAAATCTGTTATAATACAATTCGGCAATGTATGCAATCTAAGTAGTTATCATTTTTGAGACCGGTAATATTCCATTGTGTTTCAGATTTTATAGCGCATAGTTTACTAGCATTCAACCTGTGGACAACCCACTGAAAACTGCACATTTCATTTACAAAAGGTTATGATCTAATATATAAAAATAATTCGGGTTTTCCTTCCTGACGCTATAACTCCAGAACGCACGAACCGATTTCCACGGTTTTGCATTCGTTGGAAAGCTCTCGGGCTCCGTGAGGTTTATAGTAAAGTTACATCTCAATTATATTAAAAAAAAAATTGAGACCGCGGGCGGAGCTGCGGGAAGCAGCTAGTTTTTAATAATAAATTACGCACAGTCAGCGAAAATTTAAACTATTGGATAAAAATTTCCTACATTTTCTTATTAGAACATTTTACCTCTAAACTATATTAAAACAAAGAAACAAAATAAATGGAGTTTTGCAAGTACTTGATAAACTTTTTCATTTTATTTTTTCTGTAGACTAGTCAAATTGAATGAACTAAATGCATCGTATTTCAAAGTCTCGTGACAGGTCCAAATTGGTTATGATATCAAGGGACTTTATCCCTTTCAACTCTTTAAACGTGTTTAGATTTTATATTAGCGATATAAGATATCGACAAATTGTTCAACTCCATTCTATTTTATCCATGCTTCTTTCATATAAAGATTTAAATTGAAAATTCCAGACGCTATAAAATGCTTTGCACTTTTCGGTAACTAAAAGTACTGAAGGTTTATCTACAATAACAATATACTTTTTTAAGCAGACAGTCTGCTTGCGACCATGGCCAGTGTAATCCGAAACGTCAAGCCTTAAAAGGTAAATGCATGAGTTCGCATAAATTTCCGTGACGTAATTTGTTTATAATCATGCAACGTGATAGTTTACAAGTTAGTACAAGTAGGTATATAATATGCTTAAGAACCATCAATAACATATCAACTTTAAAAAAAAACAAACCGCATCAGTATTTTCCTTTAAAAGCCCCGACCCCAGACAAACAGAGTTACAAAATATTAAAATACATTTTTTTTATGTATTTTTTTTTGTTTTTAACACTTTACTCTCCTGCGGCTCACTCTTCTTGCTTCAATAAAAAAAACTGAAATTTTGTCAGATAGAGTTCAAGGTCAATGACACGAAAATAAGAAAAAGATATTGTTTAGATTCCAAAACTATTTCAATAGGAGTATCTCAATTAAATTCCTACTTCCATTAATATTAATTACTTCTGTCAACTGTCAAATTAGTTAGTAATTGATCGACATGTTTGTTGACAGACAAAATGTTTGCATTATTGAATGCGGAGTTAAATAATTGGTATTAATAGCCGCCAACCGAACAGCGTGGCCTTAATGTGCATGAATGAGGTATAAATAGCGGTTTTGCTGACAGTGTTGATTATTTAATAACTACTATAATACCTACCTATCTCTATACTATATTACCTAATCAAAGGTAGTTAGTCTGGAAGATATCGCTATTAGCAATAAGACCGCCATTGTACCCTTTCGTTGCTATGTATACTTAATGCAGTAACTCTAATGGTGTACAATAAAGAATATTCTATTCTATTCTATTCTATTCTATGTATAGTAGCCTGGCGAAATTTCTTGGCTCGTCACAAAAATACTTAGAAATATTATAAATAATATGTTAGCTTAAGTTTTTCATTTTTGAATTAATATTTTGTCACTTTTTGTCTTATTTGTTTAATTATTATTTAATAAAATATATTATATAATATAGAAAATAATATACATTTATTAATTGGGCACAGCACACAGGAGTGTAGTTTTAGTTGCTATGGGTGAAATAACCTGAAATAAATGTTATTTTTTTAATTAGATATTTATTTTAGTTTATAATATTATTAGTGGACCCGTCACGGCTTCGCACGTGTTTGATACTTATAAATATTTCATTTGAATCACTCTATCTATTAAAAAATACCGGATTAAAATCCGTTGAGTAGTTTTGAAGATCTAAGCATACAGAAGGAGAGACAGCGGGAAACGACTTTGTTTATACTATGTTGTGATTTAGGTCCTCATATCATCGTTTTGGTACCTATAACTGTTATGTTGTAATTATAAATACATAAAAGTATATTCTAAAGGATTTCATTCATTAAAGTTTTTATTAATTTGTTAAAGATAGCCAATATAAATATAGATATTCAAAAATAACCACAATCGGATAAAAAGTATACAACCCGTTTTTGCGTTGGTGGTTAAAATACATGAAAGCTCGCAATAACTTCCTTGACTATAAATAACCGTAATGAACTATCTAAGAATGACTTGCGATATTAATACGCAGTTCCTCGACTAAATTGTGCAATACATATTATGTAGTTTCGTATGAGCGGCCTGGCAGTGTTTTTCTTGCAATTCCATCTTTATACAATTTTAAACAAAGATTTAAAGTTAGGAAATAGATAAACATAACTATAATGTTTGAATTTATCGGCGAATGGTACTGACATCTTTTTCTCTTCCAGATTGAAATAGTGAAAAGTTTAAAAACTACGAATATAACTAATGTGTTATTATAATTTTTATTTTTTTGTTACAGGTCCGAGATTATAATACCACAATACAGAAGGTAAGAATTTTTTCGTTTTATTTTTAATTTATGATTTTTAGATGCCTATAATATTATTACACATTCATATAACTTAGGACCGCTATTCAGAATTAGATCATATAGTGTATCGACAGCAAGATCATAAATAAACCTTTTTAAAGATATCAAATAAAAAAGTTCCCATGAAAAAAACACGTAATCCTGTACGTAAAGTCGTAAACCTACGTTTAATTCCCACTCGTGGTAAACTGGATTAAGTGAAAGTTACTTACGAGTTAAGCACCTGTTATAATTAAGAAGTTTTGCCTCTGCGGTTTGCGCGGGACACTAGTTCAACTTCCACCTACTAGCTAATTATGAGTTACATTTCAACTTTTTTATGTAACGAGATAGTTAAACACAAATTGAATGAATATGTTCCCATGGTTTTCCAAGAATAGAAGCCCTCATAACTCACTAAAGTATTTAAGTGTGTTCGGTACAGGAAAATACATTGAATTCTACTCCTTTATGAATCTGAGGGCTTATAGCTTAATAATTAAACACTACTTGATTTATAGTCTTCACGACCACAAGTAGCGTTATAGTATAATGGACTCCGGACCCAAGTCGGCCGGTGTTATGAAAATATGTGCCGGTGGGGCACAGCACACCTGAGCCATGTGGGTGCGGTATCTTCCCTCAAATTATGGCCCATAATTAACTGTCCAGGGTGTTCTACCATATGCATAAGCGATAAACTTTGCAAGGTCATGGAAAATGCTGAAAAATGGGAAAATTAATTGCCAATAATCGACACGCTAAGAACAAGAAGTAGACTCATGATGCGTGGAGAAAGTAGCGTAAGATCCTATTTTAGAATTGTTGACAATTTAAGTATTGTTTTAGACGAAGGTTAATGACGTGATGAAGACCATTATCAATCCTTTTTAATCTAATTAGTACGTTCCAGCCCTTAGCGTACCTAAGCTTAGAATACTAACATCAACTGTAAGATAATCTGTCTCTCTAAAGCTGATAAAAAAAGGAAAATAAAAAATAACACCTTTCCCTTTCTCTGTTTATGTACGCAACAGTAATAAGCCGATGTTAAAGCCTAAGTTTTTATAACTCTACAATACGAAAAAGGTATAATAAATTCACCGTTGAATCTCAACATTTTTATTATCTTATACACAAGAAGTTTTTAATCTCACCGCATCAAAAAGCTTTGTTTACCAACGAGATATCTTTGTTTAAATATTTTCATACCGTGTGTCCGTTGACCTTTTTTCTGAATGCATAATTTATTGTCTTGGAAAGGTAATATTAATGATTTACTAAACAAAAAGGGCATACTTTTTAAAAAAGCCAGGCGTCTTATTTTTTTTTTAGTCATTTGATTATCATTCGCCATTTTCAGTTAGGTGTTCCCATTAAATAAGCTAATTTAAAATTGTGCCTTAACAATGTTAGAGTTCTCATTAAAACCTATTGTATTATTATTTCAATATCTATTTACGTGTATTTAAACCGCTCTCTAGGCGTTTGGAAACATTCATGACGGTACTAAAAGATAAAAATCGTACTTACTTAATGTGATAAAAAATTTGTCGAACAAGTTTTTATTGCACTGAATCAATGCAGTTAGGTAACTGTGGTGAATGAACTGCAATAAACATAATACTCATTGATGAGATTCTTCCTTTACTTAAGACAGTTCCTTATTTTCAACCTCGGAAAACTTGAGAAGGAATATAAAAAGTTACCAATATCGCGAACATAAACGTTTTTGTGAGCGGATTTTTTTATCGCTATAAATATAAAATTTTGTAACAGCTGGAGTATAGACTAAGTTAAAGTAAAAATATTTATATTTTAACTTAACCTATAATCTAGCTTTATTTATAACGGGAACAGAAAAAGCATCTTTTTCACGTTCATAGATCACACTAAAAATAAATTAGTCAGAACGTGGAAAGTAACCTAATTATTGGAAATGTTCTTACTTAAACCGTTCAGTATAATTTCATTTACAATGGTAATAACTTACGTTGAATTTTCGTTCAAAAATATTCGAACTGGATTATATCTTTTTGATAAGGATACTTATCGGAAATAATATTTTATTCGCAGTTCGAAAATCTTAATCTTTTGTTGTGTGGTTCCTTGAAGAGAGCATTTGTTTGAAAAACGAAAACCTCTTAGTCATTATAATAAATTTAAACAATATAAAAAATATTTCAGTACTAACTACATAATTATTATTTCTTTACATTTCATGTTTAAACTCTATTGAACTGTTATATAAAAACAAAAGAAGTAATGGCATTGTTTGTCCTTACCTTTTATTCAAGACCACAACATTGGTAGCGCGACAGAGACTCTTTGCTCTACCTTTTATTTCAAACTTTTATTTGAATTCAATTAAAGTGTCTTTGTTATGAACACGGGAAACGCATATACATATTAAGCAAGGCTGATTGGCTGGTTGTAGTTCCATCACCGGTCTGTAGTTCGGAATGAAATTATTGTGGCTTTATGTATCCGTTGTCGAGAATACATCATAACCTATTTGCGCGGCGTAACTAATCTTGAACAGGAACTCTAAGTTCTAAATTAGTTTGGAATTCGAATTTCAAAGGAGAATACGAGGAATTGTGTGCTGTGATGTAATAAGTTTTTATGAAATTTCATTATTGTAAATATAATAAATACAACAACAATAATCAAACGCAAGAATATAATTAAGTGCAACAACAAAACGTAATAATGTAGCCGTTACACAAGGAGTTCGTACTTGGAATTATATATCAAAACGTAAATGATTCATACATTTTCAGTTGTTATTACCGATTTCCTAAATCAATTATCATCTAATAAAATGTTGACTACCAATATCAACATGAATAGTAGTTTATAAGTAAATTAATCAATCCATGTAACATTACCTAATGCCGGACGGTACGCAGCGTAGCGTATAGTTATGAATAATAGAAAGATGTTCACTGACTAGATAAACAGTAACATCGGAAGAGGAAGTTTGAGAGCGCACGATCGATTCCCACGTTTACCTACAAATTGCATGATTTTAATTGAATGCCGTAATATCAAATTGACGCGTTCGTTTTTAATTTCAACGTCATACAGCTGACTGGTTTACAGTCTATTATGAATCATTAAGGAAAATGAAGAAAATATTAGCTCGATTGCAGTATTGTTTGTAAAACCCGACGTTACAATAGTAAGCAAACGTAGTAAGTACTTGTCAATGCTTTGTGTTCCTACTTGATTAGATACTGCAAATAGAAATGGGTACAGCCTATAAAAAAGTTTAACTCGTAAAAGATGGGTGTGAAAACAGTAGGTACATCTGCTTTAAATTCATGTAACGAACAAAAGTATTGATACATTCTAACCACGGGGCAAAATGAACCAAGTAACCAATCAACTCTTTAATTTAATTTTGACTTAAAATTTTCTCTACATTTAAAAGAAGGAAAAGAAAGATTTAAATTAAGATTTTTATATATTTAACAAACTTACACGTCCTTGTGATTTTTGTAGTAAACATTTTGGCAATCGGTAAATAAAAAACCTGGAAATTAAAAAAAAAATCTACACAAAGTCAAGTTTATTTAACACTCATTTTATGACATAAGTTTCTAAAACATCGGGCCTTGGTTATAAATAAATCAATTCTTAGAATAGACAGTGAATTCAGGTACCAAAGTTGGTAAATAGCGGAAAAACAGGAACAAAACTAAAAATGTCTATTATATTCCATTGAATCACGTTGCCTCACCGGCCTCGTATTCTACATAACAATAGGGCAAAAACTCGAAGTCAGGTAAACCACTTAAATGACTACCGTCTAGTACCTACTATTAGCTATAGTTTGTTTCCCTGAAAAAGTTTGCTAATAACCACGCCTCACTAAGGTGTTGAGGAGCCACCGGTCTTAGAGTGTGGTCGAAATGATTATAAAAACTTATTTTAATTGTTTAAACTTAATAATACTTTATTAAAATGTGGCGTTGTGACCATGAGTTCGAAATGCCATTTCCACAACCACTTACTAAAAGTTGGGCATTTTATTTGAAAAGTGATCATATCCCTCGTTAAGTTTTCGATTTGAAACACCTTTTGAATGAACTATTCCCAATACACAAGTAAAGGTCAACTGAAATTACCTATTAAACTTATATCTCACAAATGTATCTTGTAAAAGGTTCGAGTTTTTTTTTCAGACAGATTATTTACCTACAAACATTAGTTCGGTATCAGATTTAATAAATTGTGGCTCTCGTGCCGTCTTTCATTGGATTAGCAATTAAGAGTTACCCATCCTAATAACTCCTGGCCTATTACGATAGGTACTTATGGGAAAAGTGTGGCGTATTCTAAGCGTTTTTCTCTCGATTCGCATTGTCTAAAAATCTTTTGTTATAAACAATACAGCCAATGGAATGCTCAGGAAGGTGCACATGAAATGACCCTCTAATTAATGAATGCACTCTTTTAAAATATAAATTATATGGAGATTTAATTGAACTAAATCTTTTGTTTTCCGTCATATTCCCATCAATTATGGGTGTATTTTATACATATATATACATATACATAAACACCTATTTATATTCATTAGTTAGTCTTTATGATCTGGATATTTTTAGTTGTATAGCTAACTTCAAAGATCGAATAAATTAAACACTATTACTTGTTTATTACAGTATTTTGAGTTTATATCCATTCAATGTACACATGTATTCAACGGTCGAAGATTTGTTACTTCGGGTTTGATTCAGAATAACTATTAACAATTAATTAAATTATTACAGGCATCCCTAAAAGTAAAGAAGAATACAATCAATTTGAAAGAAAATTAACTACATATTTTTTTATACGTTTCAATGTTGTAGGTATAGCAACGGTACCTGCTGAGCTGAAGTAAACAAGCACATCTAAAAAGTATTCGAATCAAAAAGGTAGGACGTGATTCTCAAACGAACTTTTCCAATACTTATTACGACTGTCATGCCTCCGTCAAGAAAAGGTACCATCCTTATCTTTTGTGCTCTATATCTCAAGTCTATATTAAATATCCTGTTAGGGCTAATTCATACTAAAGCAGACTCGAAGCGTATCGACGCGTAAGGATGAATTTGCGATATTAACTTTTTCATCGACTCTTCGATGAGTCTCAACTATGATTTTTTTGTTAAATAATCTTCTGCATTTTTTTTATTTTAATATTTATTTGACTCTATTTATTTTTTGTAACAGTGTTTTGTAGGTTTATAGCAATTTAATAAAGAACTATTGCACCATATCCCGAATTGAACAGATTTATCTTTTAATACTATCTATTCGAACGTCAATATCCTAAATTAGGCATATAATTTAATAAAACCAAAAAAAAATTAAAACTAGTAATTTTTTGTACATCATTATTATTAATTAAAAATCTCTCTAATTTCAACTGTGGTTACATGCCTCCTTAATTCACGTACTTCGAAGTCCCAAACACACTTTGGGTGCAAGTTTGGCCCAGTGAAATTGATGTCAGTAATCACGTTCTCGATGGTTGAAAATTGTAATAGAGCAAAGTTAGAAGGAAAATAAACCCGACCGTGACTGTGTTTACGGGTGACAAGCGTTGAAGGCTGAGTCGTAGGATACAAATGGTTCAAGGTCGGGAGAAGCCTTGACTCAATCCAGTGTCCCCTTGAGCTTGCTTTACTAAGTAGAGACAGATCGAAAGCAGCTCTACTTATTGAGGGCCTTTTAATGAGATGCAGTGACATTTTATAACATTGGTTTTTGTAGAGTTTTTGTATTCGATGCGTTTGTATTTATTTCGCTTGATATTATTCTATGACTATGAGTCCATCCATATTTAAATCGGAATGTGTTTAATGTTTATATTGCATAAATCTTCCTTCCTTTATAAAAATATTAGTATAAGATAATGAAAGTGTCACTAGGCAATTTCGGTCTAAAATATGTTTGTAATATTTTCAAGTTATTGCTGTAGTAAAATTTAGGTGGTAGGTAAATAATAGGAAATATTAGATTCAGCACGGCCTGAATTATTTACTTATTGAGTATGAAAAACACAACACCATTAATTTCGTCAAGATATAAACACACTGCTGCTACTGGATCCAACATCAATCAAGGAAAACCATATTCGTATGGATTTGAAATCATTTCCGAATGGTTACACAAATCTCATACACACCATTGCTCAGATATGTCAAAGTTTGTGTGTATTGTATATTGTTATTTATTTATTGTAAGTGTGCCATAAACAAAGAATATTCTACTCGGTCGATCTATCTTACTTAATCACAATCACCCCTCTCATTTAACGATCGGAAATTTCCTTAATTTAATTCATATTGCTGTTGTGTAGTCCGAAATATTTCATTATGTGAACTGGTAGTAAATGCCTTTCTGCACAGAAAACTAATAAAGCTTTGTCAGGCGAAGATGAAGGAGTAATGATCCCATTACTTCTATTTCATTGCATAAACTGTAAATAGTAATTTGTTTGTGACTTAACTACCTACTTAATCAGAAATATGCGTTGAGCTAGAAAATGAGGGTTTAAAATTAATACCACGTTTATCTTTTATTTTATTTATGATACATACGAATTTCTTCTTATTGTATCCGTGAATCCGTGAAAACACTTAAAATTGCATGTCTTCAATAAAGCAAGCGCACCTTAGTGCATGCCACTTCTAGTTGATCGTACTCCGTGTAACCATGCGTTTTGACTTTATTATCAAACCATTCATCTATCTATCGGGCATTAAAAAAATACATCCCTATTGTCAACCCTGTACTGCTACTGTATTGCTATTTTACACAACAGGCTGGTGTTGAATTAGGTACCTACTGGTTTCTATACTATATTTAACAGTAACATTACAAAATACGTTTACTCTTACGACTCGGGGCTATACTTTAGCAACGAGAGTAAACATACATCCAGCGTTTATTCTACGATAAAAGTGAGATTGCAATTTTGCTTATCTTATCCTTGAACCCCTTAGCATAGGTATAGAGACGGGGAAAATGTCTACTGTGTACCGAGGAGGGGTAGGAATATGATCTGCTCTATACAGGCATAGTCGCTTGTCGTCATACTACAGCCGTGCCTGAAGGAAATGACTGTCTTTTGCTACACTTGCGGCATTTGCTTGCCTGTCAGTTATTTTAGACTATTTGGAACAGACTTACTTAGGATTTTTCCTAGATCTTCTTAGTACTAAGTTTGTAGTCAAGCGCTTGTTTATAATATTGAAAGAATAAGAAAATAAACTTTGCATAATACAGTGTATAGTTTTACAATCAGTTCAGTTCATCTAATATTTAGCTAGAGTAATAGAGCATGCATAATTATACTATAAACTGGTTAATTAAATAATTATTAATGTTCGGTGTTAACAATTATGGTCTTTAGTGCTTTGTATGTAAGCTTTTGTATAAAAAGGTACCTACATCTAAATACACACATCAAAAGTGTCTAGGGATCAAGCATTTTTATGCGGATTTCTTGAGATTGAGATGTGGCTTTGTAATAAATTTATGATTTTATAAATTTATATGGATCCTTTTTGGTGCATTTCATAATTCGAATCAGGAACTGTGAATCAAATTCGAGTAAAAGATGAAAATCAGCTGTCAATATTTTCCCTATAAAAACATACAACGCATTGAAGACATTATTAGTGCTACTGTTTCCCTACTACTGATTAAAACCAACGTTATTATGGAGCGGCGACGTCATTTAAGCAGGGAAGAAATGCTCAGAGCCGTGGGAATGATAGAAGCTGGTTCCCGGCAACGTACTGTGGCTTTAGCTCTGAATACAAGTCAGAGTGTTATCAGTCGACTTTGGACACGTTACCGAAGCACTGGTACCGTGGCTGAGCGCCATGGAGGACGGTATCGCTGCACCACACGGAGACAAGACCGATACATTCAAATCTTAACTCGAAGAGCTCCAACAATAACCGCCATGATGTTAGCCGTGAGGCTTCATCACTCTTCAGGGAACTTAATTAGCGACCAAACAGTCAGAAACCGCTTGCATGAAGTGAACCTTCATTCCCGAAGACCGCTACGGGTACCACCTATAGCAATGCACAATCGTAGGATTCGATATCAATGGGCTCTTGAACACAGAAATTGGGCAGAAGAACAATGGCGTTTCGTGTGCTTTTCTGATGAGTCTCGTTTTGGTATGAGACCGGATACAAGACGTATACGACACTGGAGAACCCCTGGACGCCAACAGCGATTAAAATCCTGCCAGGAAGTCCATCCTTATAGTGGTGGAACCATCATGGTATGGGCGGGTATTTGGATCGGCGGAAGAACTGAGTTGATTTGGATCAGAAGCAACCTCAACGCTCAAATTTATGCTGAGACGATTGTATCAGACGTCATCGTTCCTCTACAAGTGCAAATCGGTCCCTTATTTCAGTTAATGCATGATAATGCACGACCGCACACCGCAAGAGTTGTAAGACAGACTCTCGCCGCAGCTAACATCAATGTCCTGCCCTGGCCTGCTCAGTCGCCAGACTTGAACCCGATTGAGCATGCATGGGATATGCTACAGAGAAGAGCTCTGCCGAATATGGAGGGTATCCAGTCGCAAGAAGACCTTTTTTTGTTGTTGCAACGAACATGGGCGGCCATTCCACAGCGTGATTTGGATGAACTCATTTTGAGTATGCCAAACCGATGTTCTTGTGTTGTTAGTGTTCGCGGTAGAAACACGGATTATTAATTGTTTAAGTTACCCAATAAAATTTTAAAGAAAACTGTTATTTCAGTCTTTTTTTCGAACTTTTGTGTTAGTGGTTCAAATGTCAAAAATCCCTTTATTAGGAAAATGGCAAATTTCTTTATTAATGCAAAGGTGACTTGGTTTATCGTTACTGTGACAAACGAAAACACTTTATTCGATGAATCCTTAAAGAAAATTTTAATTAATATCAATCAGGAGAAAAGTTATTGCAAAAATATATGTTGATCCCTAGACACTTTTGATGTGTGTAGATTAATTGTTTCATAAAAATAATTTGAATTATTTTCCTTGGAACTAATTTACAACGCTTTAGTCATTTGTTTTGTGCATACGTTAAGCTAAGGATAAATTATATTAAATCTTAACTTTGGGCTGGGTTAAATGTAATCAATAAATAAACCCAAATCGGCTCATTAATTATTACGGCAAGTAGATACAATTAAGGTAATTGAATTTCTAAAGGTTATCAAATATAATATCATAATCTATTTATTATTTATTTGTGTTGAGCGGCCATTCTGGTTCTATAAAGCCCCAGTATCACTGCGACCGGTATCGACCTGAATCTTACATGGATTTGAATATAACGCAAGATCTACTATTATCTACAATTTACAATTTCTTCCGTAATTTTAGTAATAATGATTCGCGTGATGAAGAATACTTAAACTACCATTCATTGCAATATACATCGTAACAGAAAACGTTGTAACTTATTATAGTGGGAAAATAATATGATACAAAAAGAGCATGCGCGAAAGATTATGCAAATTGTTCACTGACGCGTAATGAGGCTTTTATAATAAGTAATACTCATTACCTGTGTTATAAACGTCACTGAAATAAAAAAACTTTGTTAGGAAATCGAAACTTCTTTTTCACACACAATACATTCAACCTCAGAGTAATAACTTACTTTAGTTATTATTCTGAGCATTCAACCAGGCAATGTTTTAAATTTGGAATTTGTGTTCGAAATCTCTTTGTAGATTGTAAAATAAAAGTGGCATAATTAATAAAAAAAAACGTCAGTTATACTCTATGGTCATATCAACCAATGCTAAAATAAAACCTTCATGTTGGTTTAGTTTCTTTAATACTTCCGCAGACGTTGCTTTATCTTTTCCTGTGACTGTCGTAAAGGACGACGAACAGATAACGCTATGGGTAGCTTAGTGCGTAAAACAGATATATATTTTTATTACACGTTTGTTGATTACATATGTTGAAGCATTAAGTCATTGACCTCTACATTATCATTGTTAAATATAAAACCTTTTTTTTTGTTCCTTGTTTAGAGGAAGGTCCTTTTCAATGTGTAGGTAAAGGTTATTATTAAGTTTGTGGACAAAAGTATCTACTGAGATTTACCCTTATAGGTCAGATCTTAGGATTCTAGAGTAGATATGATTAAAAGTCGTTTTGTATACCTACTTATGTTGTATTAAAGAAAATTTTTGGAGTTTCAGGCAATTTCCTATTGAATATAATTTACTTTTTACCCTATGTAGATGGAGTGGCTCGTGGTTATGTATAAGCCGTACGGTTTCGATAATAAAGGATGGGTGACCATTTTTAAATATAATAATAACCCTGTTTAAAATACAAACAACAAGTATAATGAACCTACTGCATAATTTTAATAAAACTTAAAGGTACATTTTCTGATTACGCCGGTATCACATTATTACAAGCTACACTTGCAAAGTTAAAGATTTATGAATATTCGCAACACCAGCAATTATAAAAGTGATAATTAAATGCCAATGTTCCTAACAAACTATAAGATAATCCGCTTAATAAAGGCTTTTCTTTATAATGAGTTAAAGGAATTTAACTTTTCAGGTAACCGACTAATGACTTCTATTGCGTACCTAATGGGTGGTAACTAACTAAACTGTAAAGTGCTAAAAACTTTTTTAATTTTATAGTCACCGAGAGAAAAAACATTTTTAAGATTGGAAAAACTCGGCGTTGTTCATTTGTTTTTCCCTTATAATCTCTTTCATTTATTATTTGAAATGAAAGGAGTTATTTATTTATACACACATAATACGTTGTGGAGTGAACGTCTTAATACCCGAGACATTCTCTACCAGTTAACACCTTCCCTGTCCCGTCAGAAGACACCATAGTTAAACAATGGAAATGTTCATAAGTGACACACGGGACAGTGAAAGGGTTAACCAGAGGGCGATGCAGAGACGACAAGAAGTTATTGGTACAAACTGAGATTTAAACCATTTGATACGTATTATCGTAACGTTATTTTTCCCTTGTAGTTTATATACGTGATAACGAGTACATTATTAAAGTAACACGTGTGTGAAATCACATAATTATTTACTACGACACAACATTAGCAAATATCCGTCAAATTACTTGCTCAACTTACTTGGAAAATATCACGACATAAGGTTATTTCTTAATTAAGATATTTGAATCTAATTTAAAATCGTGTTGTGTTGTTGATTGACACTTTTTTATATAACAAATTAAATAGCCACCTAGCAAATTCGTAGCCGCGAACGACATAAAAAGGTACCGTAAAATTGGTTCATTCAATAGTTCAAGCCAATACTTTTTTGACCCAAGTGAACAAAGACCGAGGCAAATTGAACGGCTTCCCGTCTGCCCCGAAGGTTACACGTAGTGAGAAAATGATTGTAAACAATACTCCTTTGTACCTATAATGAGAATTATAAGGCTTAAGTAATAAAAGGTATGAGTATATTATTAACGACTAGCTTATACTCATAGCGCACGCTTGGGTGTTGATTATCGCTGCAAAAGTAGCATAAATAGCCTTTCTTCATAAATGGAATAGGTATCTACACTAAAATATTTTTTCCGATCGGGCCCGTAGTTCCTGAGATTAGCGCGTTCAACCAAACAAATTCTTCAGCTTTTTTTAAATATTGTTGTAGCTTGATATTGCATCATCAATATTTAAAAGCTGAAGAGTTTTATAACTCACTAGCTGCCCGGACAGACTTCGTTCTGTCAAAAGTAAATTAATTTAGGTAATTCCCGAGTTTCGGAACAGTTTTTTTTTTACTTGTTATTTATGTTTTTCACCTTTTAAACCTTCCCTAGACTTCCACAAACATTTCAAGATCAAAATCAGCCAAATCGGTCAAGCCGTTTTCATGCTATGCCGTGACTACGGAAAACGGGTTTCATTTTTATATATATAACTCATTAGTTTTACTGGCTTTTGTTTCAATAAGGTTTTTTGCGCACAATATGATAAAAATACGTTGCGTAAAAATATCGTAATCTGTGAACAACAGAAATACCTACACTAATACCGCGCACTGCGAAAATAAATCATTTGCGATTTAAAATATTAGATGGGAAATCTTACATTTCTCTTGTACCCTAGCACCGGTACCGAACTCCGCGCATTGCGAAAATATAAAAATCGCAACGAACTAATATCTTAGCGCAACCAAAACCTGATGAGGATAATTTTCAACAAAGGAAATTTATGGACATATTTTCAATAAACCTGTTGTAAACATCCAAAACAATCAACATTAAATCTCACCCATAAGTAAATGAAGAAACCTTTTTATCGTATCTACACTTAAAGTTAATTATCCGGTATTCATTCGTTAATTAGAAGCAGGTCAGTTGTTAAAGAGTTTTAGGTAGATTATGGCGTCACAAACCTTTGGTTGAACGTACTTAGGTTAAGTGAGCGGTGGCATTTGTTTGTCACGACAATGAGCATTGCTTTGTCTTACGGCCTACATAGTTATTTATGCCTTACTTATCGCAATTATAAATCTGTCTACTGCAGGTGTTACAGTAGAACAGACTTCCGGAAATTTAAATCGCGTTACCCCTGACCAACAGTAGCTGTTTTCATTAAATCTTAAGAAAAAATATGGTTTTGCAATACGTTATTATATTATAAAGAAAAGGAAATATTACAATATCTTTTATTGTATTATATAGTGGCAGTATATAATAGGGCAATTTTATTATATATTTTTGTCACAAACTATGTATCAATAAAATTATTTTAATATTTACTAAATGTTAAATTAATGGTATTTATTTATTTATTTAATACTTTATGCACAGTGTACATAGGTGGATTTTATATTTATATTACATAGATGTATTTCTTGTCATCATTTTTTTTTTTAATGCTATGATATTCCCATCGCATAGAGCCTTCATATTATTGATTAGAAAATGTTAGTAATGTTACCATTGTTTATTGTATTGTGTTTTTATATCGAAAAAAGATTCTCACATCTGACAGACAGAATTGATACTGCAAGATTTTTCTTATCACTTATCGAAAAAGCTAATTATAAGATCGACTGTGTGATCTCATAAAACGAAAAAACAGAAGACGATCATTCTGTTCTCTAAGTGGATATTTTATTTACACTCGAAGTGTCCATAAAAAGGTGTGGTAATCTGTTTCTTGTTACAAGTTAAAACTTCAATCTTTTTCGGATCCTTTAGACAGGTTTAGTATGTTTATATTGCCCGCAGTTTTATTTCGCCAACGTACTACGTTCGATATACGGCGACCTTTCTTAAAATATAGGTTCTTTTAACGTCATAGGCGTTCAATGAAGATTGGAACTGTCGCAGTCCTTTTTCACATTTTATTGAACGTATTTGGGATATGAATGAGGGTTTTATGTAAATGGAAACTTATATTGTTTTTTTTACTAAATATTGTAGTTTAATACTTTGGTAATAATACAGGCCTATAAATGTCCCACTGCTCTTTCTATATAGAGAAATAATGAGCATTGGATCATTGATCACCACGCTTGCTCATTGCGGGTTGGCGATTTCAGATTCCAATTTTGGAATCCAGGTTTTCTCACGATGTGTTCCTTCACCATTTGCCTATGGTGTCTTATAATAATTAAGAAAGTATATATAACTTTAAAAGAGTCACACTGGTGCTTGCTTGGGTACAAACCTAAAACCATGTGAATACAAATCCGGTAATTGAACCGCTAGGCCACCACCACACTTTGGTAATGGTTTACGAGTATTACATGGCGAGGGATAAGGTTAAACGGAAGGAATTGGGTTGGCCTTTGCCTTAAAATGCGACAGTTTTAATAAATTAATATAAAAACATGTTTACGTCTTACAAATGTTAACAAAAACATCCATGCCTGTTCTCTTTTCAAATAATTGAATATCGATAGAGAACAAGCCGGCACTGTGATAGTAATTGAATAAATTTCATGTAATTTATATCGATTTCTGTCATGTTACGTGATAACGAGTATCGATATAATTACACGATGATATAGGACTGCTACACATAATTTCCCCGTATAATACTATCAATTTGTAACGGTGTCCATCATTACGTAGAGTTATGTAAAATAATTGCTTCTTGACACGCGTAGGGCAAGTTGTACCACATTGCTCGCAAGTACCTAGACTTAATCACCTATTAGCGCCGAGTCTGATTATTGTGAAGATCTTGCGTAATGTTATTAGGTGAACATTTAAGTCACATATTCATCATTAAAACCACCATGATCAAATAAAAATGGACATTATATCTTCTCACAGATCATCAAAGAACTTTAGCCGATTTTGGAAATCCACGGTTACCATTGATCTTAACCTCGAAATGTCGATAACATTGTAAAATATCAACAGTTATATTAGTATGTTTCCTCATATGAAAGTCACAACGAAATTATTTTACGGCGCGGTGTATGTGCGGTAATTGATACTGGCAGTGCCGTATGTGACAAGATAAATGAAACCAAAGCGAGAATGCCAAGCGTCGCCATTCTAATGACTTCGCTAAAGGTTTTTGTGACAATTAATTATGCGAATACTTTTTGTCCTAACCCTCTTGATGTTCTTTGAGATTAAAATGTAAAAATCTATCTTCATTTAATGTTATCTTAATAGAAAATTATTATCAAGATCTAATTTGTCTTTTTATATAAAATTTTCGGTCAATTAGGGTCGGTTTTATTTACCTACATATTATATCCATTTTACGCATGGCAAATACTTTCAATGACTTCATTTGTTTTGTTTTCGTTCATTCTTATTTGGGTTTGTTTCAGTTTCTAGTCAAAATAATGTTATCTTTAGATTGTTTAAATAATTATGTTATTGTAAACACTGTCACCTTGATCTTAATAGATAATAGACTTTACGTATATCAAGATCAACACATGGTAAATAAGAGATTTTTCCGCAATTTTCGTGAGAATCATGGATAATTACTGCAGTTCTCATGCCATATAATATAACGATCTATTTACTGATAAGGGACACATTTTTGTAATAAAATTAGCTAAATTTAAACAACTGTCATAAAAGTTAATGTTTGAGTATTTTCGTAGCGCAAGGAATCTGTTTTGACCCAACATAGACTGTGGGAAATGTTACTATTACAAATACGGCTTATATGGGATATTAATTGTATAAGATTACTAGCTGTAGCCCGCGACTCCGCCCGCGTGAGTGTCGGTTATCGCGGCTAAAAGTAGCCTTAATCCTTTCTCCGGCTCTAGACTATCTCTGTACCAAATTTCATTTTAATTAGTTCAGTAGTTTACGCGTGATTGCGTAACACACAGACGGACAGAGTTACTTCGCATATATAATATTACATAGTAAGGATTAGTTTTGTTTTATTAGATTTTAGTAGAATTAGAAAGTAAGGGTACACACCCTACACAGCCTACACTGTAAACTACCTGTTGCCTGCGGCTCCACCCGCTGTCCCTAGTTTTTCTAGTAAAAAAAAATAATCTACAAAATATAAGTAAGTATTTATAAGTAAACACTACAGTCTAAAATATGTACTCAGGGATAATGTAGCACAATTATAGTGTGTTATAAAATTGGATCCAGTAAGTTTTCAGTTTATCCTATACCAAAAGAAATCCACCTTTTTTATTATATCGTATCGATTGATCTGAGGTGTAATTTTTGTTACATCACTGTTTGTTCTAGAACTTGTCTAGAAATTTCTATAAATTTGTACCTAGAGCGAAGAGATTCTAGACTATCATAATAACTTGAATGTGAATGACCTCCTCATAATAACCTTCATCTACTATATAAAAATAAGTCGGGTTTTCCTTCCTGACGATATAACTCCAGAACGCACGAACCGATTTCCACGGTTTTGCATTCGTTGGAAAGGTCTCGGGCTCCGTGAGGTTTATAGTAAAGAAAATTCAGGTAAATTTTGAAGAGAAAAGCAGGAAGGGAAAATCATTTTTCTCATACAGCGCCATCACTGATACATAGCATGTACTACAACGGCGCCAGTACGTGGTGTGTGAGTGTCCATAGCTTGCATCTCAATTATATAAAAAAAAATTTAGACCGCGGGCGGAGCTGCGGGAAACAGCTAGTTTATTTATAAGCAAGCTTCAAAACCATTCTCAATAGGATTCGAGAAACATCCTTATTCAAACAGGTGAGACGCTCAATCGAAACGCACGTAAGTTGAGTAATCACTTATTGAAATATTCCTCAAATATTTATTCCATGTAACCGTCAAATGCTCAAGTACTTTTGCACGTCGCTCGAGCGATCGTTTATCGTTAATCTCCGATCCCTTTTAGTTGTTCGTTTCAATGCATTTAATGGGTTTTCATGGGCGCCTGGTTATTGAAGGTTGCAGTTTATGTATCTACTATATTGTCTGGGGCAAGCTCTATTTTATGGCCGAATAAATTCTATTGGTGAAATAATAATCTGGAGCTAACACTACGTATGAATGTGGCAAGTTAATCTTTGTGCTGTTATTATATATCTTTTGGAAATTTAGGAAGGATATAAAGAATTAGATCGATACTTGTCTACAGTTAAGGCTGCTTTTTTATCTGTTATAAAACGTAAGTACCTAATAAAGGAAGGAACTTCAGGGAAAACAAAAACTAACAAGATGTCGGTAGATTACATTAATATGTTAGCAACAAAAGTATTCAGGCTTTCAAGTGAACTTGTATTAATAAATTATTTATTTAGTATTACCTTTTATACTACTGCCCCCTTAGACAAGGTAAATTTCAACAAGCGTTAACGATGAATGACATTTCTCTTCGATAAGTCACGTGACTTAGATTTATGTCCCTTTCGTACATGTGAGCGATTCGATCAGCGATAACGATTGTAGAAATGTACTTTGTCTCAACAGCAGCAGCTGGAGTAGGTACATAGTCTAAAAAAGTGTTATATTAAGGCAAAATGGAAGTCATAAACTAGCTTATTATTCTAGAGCGAAAGCAGTCAACTCTCTCATCGTATCGTAAAAGGTGATTAAAAGAGTAATGTTTGGGAACAGCTGCTTTCAGAAAAAATATTGCATCATAAAATCCGCTTGTTGAGCGACGTTTATTGTGATATTTATCTAACAACACAGAGTTTATAACAACGGTGGCAATCACTAGATTTATAGACGTGCTAATGTATAAAATTTCAGAAAATGTCAATAATATAATATTTGTATTTAGATACTTACATGGGCTTTATTCATGCCGTTATTTGTAGGGTTAAGAGAGGCGACCCAGGGTTCTTGAATTAAGTACAATCTACATTATGCCACGTTGTTTTATTTTGGAGTTAGAGAATAACCCTCCTGGCTAAAAAAAGAAACATTTTAAAACGTAACACAGTCTACCTTCTCTAAGACCAATTATTATTGTTAAAATAAATTAAGATTATTTTAAATTTTGTTAAATATATTTGCATTAACACTAGAAATAAAAAAGTTAATATGACGTAATATGACCTATCTACCTGCGGTTACCGTATTTTATTTATTATGTATAACAATTTAATTAGTAATTGCATTTCTAACGGATGTTATTGAATATATTTATTAATTAGATATTTTTGCTATAACACAAAGGTTTTCAATCAAAGTTTGTTATTGAATAGTGTAATAGCACCAAATGAATAATTGTAATATTAGAATGTCCATTATATTTTATTTCGTAACATAAATTAACTGCTCATTAAATTATTTCTATTTTTTTATTTACATCATAAGCCTGATGCATTATAGATAATTTCACACTTAAATGAAATTTCGTCACTTCAAACGGCAGTACAATACTGCCGACCAACAGATTTTGGCAAGTCTGAAAAGAGCTACAAGACAGTTTGCGTGAGATGCAAGTATACAAAAACGGTGGGTGAGAAAGAAACGACAGTATCGTAGTTTAGGCTCGAGATACATCGGCTGAAGTACTAGGTAGTAAGTTAGTGCCCTCTTTAGCAATACCTGACTTGTCAGCAGTTTGCAATACAAGTTTCACCGAGATTTCAATCGGCCCTGTTCCCGTTAGCTGGGAATTACATGCAAATTGTTGATGACATCGGTGGGTGCATTTACTTTGATAAAATTAAATATCTCGTTTGTTTTTTATAGATAGGACAGTTAATAAAAATCATTTGTACAAATTAAGATACTGTTACATTCTAAGTTATTATTATGTACTATGAGAGTTATATACTGACATATTCTATAAAAAAACTTTCGATTTAGCCCTCGATCATGAATAAAATAAAAAACCATGAGTACCTAGGTAATTTAACGTGATGTATTTATATATTATACAAACACGATTCTAAAGATTCTAAATATTTGTTCCAAACATAGCATAGCATAAAAATGATAGAAATTATAATTAAAAATAAAACGGTTCGATAAAGTACTATATCTAGAGTTGATATTATTATAAGAACCATAAAATCGAATTACTACAAAGTTGGTTTCAGGAGGAAATTATAAATTATAAAAAACAATACATAAATAAAAATATTATAGAACAGTACACAAATAATGTTATTCTTATTTATCTTTCTTACAGAGACAGTGGCCACATCTAATTTGCATAAGTTATTTATGAAAGTACCGTTTTGAAAAAGGAAAATGACTGTAAAAAAACCGGAAAAGTGTGAGTCGGATTCGCCCACCGGAGATTCCGTACAAACACTACCTATGTATTATATTTTTTATGATTTCTATTAGGTAATATATAAAAAAAATTGTAAATAGAAAATAATTTGAATGTATAGTTTTTAGTATTTTTCCTGTACTGGGAGTATAAGTTCACGCAAACAAAGTTCATAGTTCTATGCCAACGGGAAGTACCCTAAGTATTTATTTTAATTCCTTTGAGATTGTTAAAATATGCCGTGCGGTTTTTTGCGGAATTTCTTTTTACGGTAACCTAGAACTTTGATTTTTTTCACAGCACAAGTATCTGTAGACTTAAATAATTATATGGTTTTAATTTCAGCTCAATTCTCCACGCGTTTCCGAGATAAAGTGTCGTGACAAACAGGCGGACGGACAGAGTCGTCTTTTAAAATATAAACAAAATAACATTTCTTCGAGGTTTTTTAATTTGATAGTAAAACGGATTGATTGGTACTTACTGAGTAGTCAATGGTATTTTCGACATTTTGATACGTAGTTTCCGTAGTGTAGCGGTTATCACGTGTGCTTCACACGCACAAGGTCCCCGGTTCGATCCCGGGCGGAAACATATGCTTTTCTTTTATATTTGATTTTTAACACGCTTGTAAACATTTACCAGAATATTTTTGTTTATTTTAAAGTTTTAGTTGAGTATGGTTTAATTTTTAATTGTTAATAGTTGCTAGTTATAGTCTTACTAATTGTATCCACACAAGTGCAAGTCTCTCGCCCACCGAGGATTCCGTACAAAGTCCATATTCTTACCATTAAATTACAAATTTATAGTATGAAGACTTTTTTTTATTAATTGTGATTCCCTTGAGAGTGTCCAAGTACAGTTTTTTTGCGATATAAACGGCCGTATCTTTTTTTACCAATAACTTAGATGTTCACACCATCTAGGGACTGTAGATCGTAACATATGCTATTAATTTCAACTCGAGAACTCCACGCGTTCTCGAGATTTAGGCTCTTGATAGACAGACACCATAGTGATCTATGGGTTCCGTTTTATCATTTTGAGATATGGAACCCTAAAAAGACGGCTTCAAACCTCAAATTACCTTTTATGTGATACTTATTACAAAACTTTTTTGAGCCCATCAATCTTTCTTTTATTTCTAGAGGAATTCTCTGGAATGTAACAATGTGTTTGTCTTTTTCAAGACGTAGGCGTATTAGGTAATAGGAAATTGATTCTTGTGCCTTTCTTGTGATCTTGATGGAGTCTTCTCGTGATGGAGTTTCTTGCCGGATTCTTCTCCATAGGAATGACATTTTGAAACCGAGCAAATAGATTCATTTAACGTTTTGAAAGTATCTGAAAGGTCTACTCGAAATAAAAATAAAATAATTATCTTGATTTTGATTTTTTTGATTTTCCGCTCATTAATACTAAGAAACCCAATTTTGAATAATGAAAGCCGAATAGTTTTGATAACAAAGGTTAAACCGTGCTTGCCGGTGTATGTACGTGGATGGGTGACCATTTGTAAAACATACCGAGTTCTCTTCATGTCGTCTCCATGATTCCGACTGTCTTAAAGTGATCATTAACAGTCGTTAAGTCATTACAATTCTGACAACCAGTCTTACTATGGAATACTGTATTACCCAGCAATGGGTTGTTAAGGTCTGATAGGTAGTCGTTCCATATAAAATGCGGTTTTTAGTTATATCCGGTAAGACTGGTGGTCGATTAGAACATAGGTGGATATTGTTTAGGTAGGTACTTAGATGTAACTTATATAATTATCAGCCTTCCTTGATGCCTACTAATAGTTCTCATGTGATTTAATAAAATAATTAAATCTAAAGCTCTTTCTTGCAAACCAAATCTTTTTTTTTTGTGTAATTTGTGCTATCGGTTTCCACTTGCGAAGTTTTTCCATTACTTGTGAACTTGCTTAGTTCTGTTTAACAACATACCTGCCCTTTAAGTTTATAAGCGCCGTGTTAATTACATTGCGAACAATTATATCGTGTGAATGTTAACATATCTTGTTAAGTATGGTAGATCCGAGGGAAGTTCGAAACTTTTTGACAATTTGAATAATAATAATATCTTGGGTCAGCTCACACACGGTCATCTGATCCCAAACTTGGCAGAGCCTGTACTATGGCTTGGCAAACAGTTATATACTTATCTAGAGAAATATGAGATACTTGCTAATGAACAAAAAGGGTTCAGAAATGGTAAATCAATAAATTTAGCTATATATGAGTTTCTACACAATGTGATCCTTAACGTTGACAAGAATATACCTGTATGCACAATATTATGCGATATGACACAAGCTTTTGACTATGTGCGCCATGACATACTCATTAGCAAACTAGAAGCATACGGCATTAGAGGTAACGTGTCCAATCTCATTCAATCGTATCTAAGTAATAGAAGACAGATTACAGAAATAACAGCAATAAATAAACGTACAAGACAAGAAGTTGTGTATAAATCATCAGAACGCATACCAAATTATGGCGTACCACAAGGTAGTGTCTTAGGACCTTTACTTTTTATATTATATATTAACGACCTACCTAAATGTACAGACAATCCAGTAACATTATTTGCAGATGATAGTACAGTGACAATAGCTTGTAAAAATAGAGATAACTATGAAACTGATATAAATAATTCTATTACCTCAATAATAAAATGGATCGATAAAAATAATTTAAAGGTAAATCTTGACAAAACACATATAATGCATTTTACCCAAAGATCAGCTGTTCCAAATATTAATGTACACATTATTGCAATAAATCTCTAAATACGGTGGATACAGCAAAATTTCTTGGAATAACAATAGACGGTGAACTAAATTGGAAAGCGCATACTGTAGCCTTAAGCAAAAAATTAAGTAACTGTACATACGCCCTTTACAAATTAGCCCCACTTTTGAATATTGATGCTCTATTAACTGCTTATCATGGTCTCGTCTCGTCTTCTTTAAGATATGGGGTAATATTTTGGGGCAATTCAACTAATAGGGAACTTGTTTTTAAAGCCCAAAAAAGAAGTATTAGGACTATGTTTTCACTTCATGTTACTGACAGCTGCAGACCATATTTTAAAAAATATAAAATTTTAACTCTTCCGTCACTGTACATTTTAGAAACAATTATGTTTGTTAAATTAAATCCCAATCTGTTTCCCCGGCTATGTGATAAGGTAAAAAGAAATAGACGAGATAATAACACACTGTGCATTCATCATTCTCAAACTGCGCTACTACGGAAAAGTATATTTTGCATGGCTCCTAATATTTACAATAAACTACCAAAAAGTTGGAAAGAATATACTGCTGCTAAATTAAAAATCCATCTAAAGAGGTATTTAGTAGATAAATCTTACTACAATATTGAAGAGTTTTTAAATGATAAAATATAACTTCTAACCATATTTATAATCAAATAGTTTAAATGTTACCTACCTCATTGTATGTTTAGGATAATGTAAATTTTAAATATCCGTCCACTAAAATAATTGTATTTATTTGTTTTTGTTACCCATAAACTAGTTTATTAATTTATAAGTTAGCTTAAAGAAATTCCTATATTTGTACGCCGCAAAGGCAAAACATGAATGGACTTATTTTACTAAAATTGTAACACCTTGCATGCCTGTATGCTAACTCATGTTTTGAACAAATAAATTATCTTGTATCTTGTATCTTGTATGGCAATCCAACAAGTGATAAACATACTTACATATTTAAATACATACATATTATAGATAAATAACACCCAGACAAGAACAAATGATCGTGCTCATCACGCAAACATTTTTCCTAGGTGGAAATGGAACGATCTCCGGCTAAGCAGTCAGGGTCACTAACCACTAGACCAACAGGCTTATGGATGTAATGCAGAGTTTAACTACAAAGCGATTCTTCAATAGATCTTTCGACCTGTCAATTAATATGAGAAATTCATACTTGTCATAGATTTTGCTGAATAATACCCATTAAGTATTATTCAGCAAAATCTATGACAATTTTAACTATGGAAATTCTTTCGTAGGAGCAAATTTTATTTTAATTAAAAAAAACGCGCATATCGTAAAATCATAGATTGTCACTAAATCAAGGCTGGTTTTCGGGGCTAATAAAAGTATCATTTTAAATGGAACCATAAACTGGCTCTGCACTTAATTAATTCTAGATGTGGAAATAATAATATATTATTGAGACTATTGATCTAATTATTTTTAATGTAACCGAACTAAACAAGCGATTAAAAAACAAACTCCTGATTGGTTTAACAAGGCTATCGCTACGAACATCGGGGAATGTTTGTTATAATACCCGACACGTAACTTGGCAAGAGTCGTTACGAGTTCATCTCATATTTTAACGTTCTAATGTACATAAATGTTAAAAAAAAAGTTTTTTTTAAAGATTACTAGCAGTGATACAGTCAAGCTATAAAACTGTGCTTTTGTTGCACATCTATATATATAAAAATGAAACCCGTTTTTCGTTGTCATGGCATCACGCGTGAACGGCTGGACCAATTTCGTTCATTCTTTTTTTGTCGTGTTGTTTATTATTAGGAGAAGGTTTCTATGGAGAAAAAAAAATAAAAAAGTTGCGCGAAAATTTTATAAAAATTAGAGAAAATAATTAATGACCATATTAACTTTTCTAATTTAACCTTTATAGCCTTTGACATATCTGTTAGTTATTTGACATGACAACGTCTGTCAGGTCAGCTAGTAGAATATGAAAATACGCTCTCACTACTCCAAAACATTGCCAAGTTACTTGCCGGCAACTATACACTGCACTCTCTTAAAAGGATAATGACAAAACATGTCGGCTGAACTATGCGAGCGATTGAAACACTTACAGCCAGTAATTAAGACGTGGTACAAGTTATGTTCGGAATTCCAAGTCCGTTACTGCGGCATTTAGTGCCCATACCATTTTTGCAAGAACTTGTATGAAGGGTATGGGGTGTGGTAGCGAATAAGGCTGGATTCTTTGGTGTGTGCATAAATGTACATTATGCTTAGTAATTAATATGGCACCGCTTTAAATCGCTTTTTCGCTTTAGTAAGTCTTAATTGCCTGCGTTAGTTTTATAATATGCAACAAAAAGATGAGATAAAGACTGAGTTCTTCTAATTGCACAAATATGAAGTTGTGCACTAAAACCGAAGTTAAGTATTCCGCAGAAATGCACTGAAGTGTGCAAATCATATCGGCGAAAGTACTTACATATTACGGCATATATTAAGTAAGTTGGTATATTATACCTAATCATAAAAATATGTTGCGATGTTATTACTCCAAGTTACGACTTCTGCAACTCAAGTTCGAAAACAACAATAAGATATAAAAGTTCACATTAAACAAACAGTTGATTTGCTCTCGATTAAGAAACAAACGAAAGTTAAGTTATTCTTGCAAACTGAAGTTGTCGATATCATGGCTTTTGTATTGTTCTAAGGAAACAAGAACAGTAAGTTTGCGGAACCTATAAAATAATGTTTCCGCATGACATTTGGTTACTTTCGTAACAGAACCAAGATTAAAGACGCTTAACTTAAAGACCTACTTAAATATCTATCGGTCACTACTTTACCCCTTATAGTGATAGGGACTGCGTTAGACTTAACGGCCACTTAATTGATTGACTAAGCGACCTATACAAGAATTTTAAAATACTGTCTTATTATCTTAGCAGAAATAACTATAACTCTATACAAGATGGTAAATCAATGCAAAATTGATGCTACTTTTAATTCTGTTTACATTCAACACTGAAACTTTAATTTGTTATTCTAATCAATATTCATGAGTCTTCAAGCAAGAGACTTCGTCAATAATAAAGTGTACTTACAAAGATAACACGTGTATCAACCACTACAATAAAGCAATGTCTACTATTACGTGTGATGTCCGCTTTCTTTTCAAACTATAATGACAGAACTATTTTTTTTATTTGTTGTTCTAATTGATTGTTAGATCATCATATCGGCGTGTCAGCAGCGGTAGTCTAATGGCTAGGGCATCAGACTTGCTATCATGTGGTCGCGAGTTCGAATCACATCCATTGCACAACCGACGTGAACCCACCCATTACAAAAGCATTTAGTTTACCACGAGGGGTTAAAAAGAATACTAGTAATGTGCGACCCACATTGCTAGTAAACTTTGACAAAAAAAACCTTATCAAAGTGCGACGCTGTCAAGCTGAAAATATAATAAAACAAATTTATCAATCATGTAGGTACCTACATTTCTTAATATGCTATATTCTAAGGAACTTGCTCAGACAGCTGATTGACAATTATTATTTCAGCACGCATTGTTTACGCTCACGTTTCCGTTAACAATGGTTTCATTTCAAATTATTTTACATTGACATTCCAATAATATTTCCATTTTGTACAATATTGTATTTTATAGACTGGTAACTATTTGTTGGTACAAGTATTGTGCTGTGACAAAACTTCAAGGTCGCCCTACATAGTTTCATGCCCTACTGGCTTTGTACGACGCGTGAAGTAGAGTAGCGGGCGAAACGCGGCGTTTAAAATGCCAGCAGTTATATATATATATATATTATATTGTTGGACATTTCTTAGGTTAATAATGAGGGTAGGATGACGGGTGCTATATAAGCGGCTGAATACGGTGCCTCGGGGCATTCGGTCGCCATCCGTCGTACGAGATAGATGTCGGTTGTAATTATAACGTTTCGTTATTTTCGAGTTAGGGTAGATTTTGTCCCGGTATATTTTTGTCTAGTTGAGTATTTCTTTTATTTAGCTTTGTCCATTGTTTAAATAATTGTGATTTTAGTTTTTAGATAATAAATCTGTTTTTTAATTTAATCCGCTTCTGATTTCTAATAATATATATATGTATACTGGATTAATTCAAAAGGACTGCGTATATTCAACAAGGTCATTAGGTGCATAAAACTGAACAACTTAATGTTTGCCTCTTTGAATAAATGCACTCTTTTTAAATTATTCCTGTATATATACCTACATATTTTAAATAGCTTACTGGCAATACGGGTCGCACATTACTAGTATTCTTGTTAACCCCTCATGTTAAGTTAAATTGCTTGTGTTACGAGTCGTTCACGTCGGTAGTGCAATGGGTGGGATTCAATCAATGGAATCCGCAACCACATGATCGCAAGATCGACGACATCCTAGCCATTAGGCTACAGCCGCTTCTATAATCAGTTTTTTTTTTAAATACAATGTAAAATGAATCTACATATTCAATATCAAGCATGCTAAGCAAGTTGAGGTGGTAATAACAATACACAATACACTTATGTACAAAAATAAAAAAATTATGATAATGGGAACAGTCCCAATTACTTGTTTATTTATTTTAGGTTAGCCAACAATTGTTTACATAACATTAAATTGGGATTAACACATATACATTTGCACGTGTAACAATCACTTATAGGCTAACATCGTATGGCTTAGTTTGTGTATCCAATTATATATTTATTTAAGACGTAAGTAAATTGAGTTACAAAAGAAACCAGTTCGTTCGTAATATAATACTAAAATGTACAATAAAACAATAAAATAGGAACATAAATAATTTGATCAAATAAATTGTGGACGAATTATATGCAGTTTCATAATTACAACATGTAGGTTTAAATATAAATGAAATACGTAATACTTAATTAAAAATCTGTTCATTGGCTATCGAACAATAAGTAGGTAATAGTAAGTAAATCGTGACCTTTTATGCACTCTTAACTGCAAAAACGAATGTTGAAATAATATTGTTTTAACAGCTCGTGTGTTCAGCTACATTATTGTTGTGAAGGCGTTATACCGGCCAAGCTACCTACTTTGGTACCGACTTAATGTTCCGTGTATATCCCGATATAGTAAATGGAAAACGCAGTAGGCTAATTAGAATTTTAATTAAATTAATTCACGTTTCAGTATTGTTTAAGTTTATTATTATTATATTAAGCCAAAATTCTCCACTGCTGGGCCAAAGCCTCGCCACTTTTCTACCACTGGTGGAAGGGTGGTGAGTCACTTTAGGGCCGCGAGTGAACAGTTCGATAAAAACGAATTCAAGTCATACCGACATTTCCGCCTGGCCTAGTCCAGCTGACGTGTTATACTACCTATTGTACACAGAGTACAGTACTCTGTGTAGTATAGGGGATAATAATGATAACGATAACGTCTCAGTTTGAGGGTCTGTGTGTTAAGTTAAATAGTGCAACTGTACAATCATCTTGAAAATTAACTGTTAGTAACTCAAGCTTACTTGTTTGTTCGTACCTATTTAAAGGAAATAAATAGTTATTATTATTATTATTTCCACATTAACATAAATAAGTTTCACTTTAAAAATATGAATACAAAGACACGGAAATTACTCCTATCTAAAGTGTCCAAGTCATTTCCACTTTCTGGAGAATCTTAGCCACCTTTGACAAACGATGCGACAGGAAAAACTTTTATAAGTTTTTCTATTATACCAGAACTTTAATGACTACTTACCGTCACTTTGTGGGCAAACTTTGACATAAATATCATTTCATATAACTGTATACACTTTTCAACGTGTTTGCACGTCATAAAATGGGTGTCTAATCCTTACTACCCTTATTAATATTTTATTTTTATATTATTAATATTATAAATGCGAAAGTAACTCTGTCCGTGTGTTACGCAATCACGCCTAAACTACTGAACGGATTTAGATGGAATTCGGTATAAAGATCATGGGCTACTTTTTGACACAATACGATACTGATCTAGCTTTTTTATCGTGTTTTTACGTACAATAACGGATATTTGAAAAGACGTCAAACTATGAAGGTATTCTTGTAAAAAAAAAACAACATTATGGTAAACATCTGATTATTTCGATTCTTAATACCCCAGGTTTCATTAGTCCATCTATTTAACGCAAAATTGCAGTAAGCAAACGTAATCTATTCTATATATATGTTACCGGCCAAACCCGATTTCAGGACAAACTAGTTTTGCCTAGGCTAAACTAGTTCTTCCTATACGCGATAGGATTAACTAGTATAGCCTAGTCCAAACTAATTTGTCCTAAGCCCGATAGGATAAACCAGTTTAGCCTAGCTAGGCCAAACTAGTTGATCCTAATATAAATACGCCCACGACTTTGTGTTGAAAACTTTTTGCCCAACGTCCGGTAGGTTTAGGTTAGGTTTTAGGTGACCCTTACGTGCACGAGGGCGGCGAGCGGAGCGAGCGGAGTCGCGGCAGCGACCGCCCCGTGCTGGAAAACCTTTCAAGCGATTCACGACTTTATGTGTGTTAAATATAGCTTTATTATCAAATTGCCCAACTATCATGTAGCAACATAATAATGACCGTGCAATGTGATAAATAATGAAGTTAAGATAGTAAATAATCACTTATTTATATCAGGTTCAACTAGTTTAGCCTAGGCTAAACTGGTTTATCCTATCGGGCTTAGGACAAATTAGTTTGGACTAGGCTATACTAGTTAATCCTATCGCGTATAGGAAGAACTAGTTTAGCCTAGGCAAAACTAGTTTGTCCTGAAATCGGGTTTGGCCGGTAACATATTATATATAAAAATGAAACCCGTTTTCCGTTGTCATGGCATCACGCGTGAACGGCTGGACCAATTTCGTTAATTCTTTTTTTGTTGTGTTATTTATTATCAGGAGAAGGATCTTATGGAGAAAAAAAAATAAAAAAGTTGCGCGAAAAATTTAAAAAAATCAAAGAAAAGTTGATGATAATATTAACTTTCCTAATTTAACCTTTGACATATCTGTTAGTTATTTGACATGACAACGTCTGTCAGGTCAGCTAGTAAGTTATAATTTTCATGGACCACAGGCTTTAGAATTATATTGCAATAAATGTACTATAAAATAATATATTCTTTAATTACCTAGTAGCTGACCAGTGTAGGCAGCTTTTATTTATGTCACCGCTCGTGCAAACAACATTAATGGAATTAATAAATTTTATGGTTGAGCGCACTTGTAATTTAAACGTTATTCCTTTAAATAACTTTAAATTCATTAACAAACGTATATATAAAATTCAAATACTTTTAATTTGAGTAGATTTTCAGGTACTTTCAAAAAGTTAAATGACTCTAGTTGCGCGAAATATATTATACTGGATTATTTTTGATGGAGTGCGTTTATTCAATGAGGTTATCAGGTTCATAAAACTGAAGCGCTTTTGCCAAGGAACATAGGTCGAAATCTTAACATTGAAAATCAACTTTTCATACAATTAATTTATAAAGTCACAGTGACCTGTCACATTGTATGAAAATTTCATTTTAAAAATTTAAGATTTCGACCCACTCACACGCCAATACGCACTCCATAAAAAATAATCCTGTTTAAAAATAATGTGTCACTAAAAATTTGATATGATAATATATTTTGATATTGTTAAAAATTAACGTGGATTTTCAAATAAGACCAAGTTACTCGTTGAGAGTGTCATGTAAATAAAATAATGTTTAATATCGGTTTAGTAATTCTTGAGCCTACAAACAAATAAAAAAAAATCACTCCTTAAGGAAACAGGTGAAAAATTAAATAACTGTTAACGGTATAATATAGCCGACATTTTTTAACACAAATCACCGACGTTAATGTTTTGATAAATTATCAAAGTTTTAATTTGAAATTACTTGTGCTACAAGAGGATGTTATGAAAAATTGAAAGTGATGATTTTGTTAGTGTATTGAACAGTATTTAATTACAACGTACTTAATTATTAAAGGATGTTGCTAGCCAATCTCTTGTTAAATTTTTTCTGGCACAAGGAGAACGCATTAGCAAGCAAACTCGTAAAATTGTATAGATTTCGAACTGTGTGATTAAAAAATACTTTAACACTATTTTCAATTTGTAAGCTGTTGCTTATTACTGCTATCTTCAGACGAAAAAGTTTGAGAATACTTTCGGAAGATTTCAGAGTAGTTTCCTTCTTTAGATGGTCGGCGCCCGGAAAAGATTCGTTGCGATGAATAAAAAAGTTTAAACAAAACTCTTACTATAAAACGAATTGCTCATTCTTTGTGAGAGAGCTGGGCAACAATAATGTTATTTAGCCTTTAAATTTAATTTATTTTTTCCATCTTTTGAGTTCTTCAGACAAAAATGCATTTCTAGTTTCTTTATATTTACAGAGTATTATTTTACAAAAAAGTGACTCCATACATATGATATTGTACTCTAGTTTAGCTGAGTTCTAAAACTGTAATTCATTTCTAGAAATTTGAGGTTGTTCTGGAACTATTGTAGAATACTTTCTCTGTACTAAAATTCACTCGTACCTTTTGCAAACGGCTAACAAACTGAACAGTTTGTTGCTTGTGTTTTTGTTCTCACTCCTATATAAAAATGTCTGTTACCAAAGTTATGTTGAGGATAATACAGTACACCTGGTGTTTAGGTTACAAATTTCTTGTGAGCTCCGAGCTGTTTAGGTCTAAACGTGTTGTAGTCAACTAATTTAAACAATTTGCGTGATCGAAATAAATTGTGAATGTTTCCTTAGACGTGGACGCATTTGGATGTTTCTAGCACTATGACATTTATTTCTCGTAAGTTGAATAATATAACTGTAAATTTAATTCTAACGACGAAATAAAAGTGTAATGTTACATTTGTAAAAGACAACAAACCATATCATATTAAACAAATAACTGTCTGAAATGCTAACAAATCAGAACATTGAAAAACTCAAGTTTATATTTTGGTGAAATAAATACGAAAAAATCTTGGGTCTGTAAATCAACGTCGAGGTAAGCGGCTTAAAAGTTAGCATAAAACACGAAACTGAGGCCATTAGAAGCAGAAAAACGGGTGATTCCACGTACCTCTAAATTGTGTTTTTTACCATTTAGAAAAACATCGTTACAACTTTTGATATAAACTAAGTAGAACTTAGATACATTCCCACAAAGTTTTCTTGCATGTGTAAAGAACATCTCTTCTCATTAAATACAACCAAAATGCTCGTAAAAATGTACTTCTTCAAAGTATAAGATAGATAACTTTCGCATTGCGGACTGAAGAAAGCAATTTGGTAAAGGGTCTAATAAAGCAAGAACTACTGCCAAAACATTTGCGCATCTAGTGCACAAGTTTTAGTTCTAGAATTCAGTGGTCAAAATTCGGTTTATATTCATCTCATAATTTTTGTTTCTATTAGTCATGAATAAGCGGCACAAAAGTTGTATTAGGCTGTAAAGACAAATGCATTCAACATACGAACTATACAACTGGAACGTCTCTTTCAAGTGTCGTCGTCGAATCGTTCACAAGTTGATATAGACTCTTGCAAACGCATGAAGCAGCGGGAAGCCAATACTTGGATCTAAGCCAAGCTGAGAATAAAGTCAAGCGCAATCTGATGCACCTTTACTAATCCGATCTAACTTAACATTCGATTTATTATTTAACAATGAAGTATAAAAGCTGTCAATTTTTTATCTAATTTTCTAGTTCTACATTGATTCATCCTACTATCCTACTAATATTATAAATGTGAAAGTGTGGATGTTTGGATGTTTGTTACTTAATCACGGAAAAACGGCTGAACGGATTTGGATGAAATATGCCATGCATGTAGCCTTTGACATGGAAAAGAACTTAGGCTACGTTTAATCCGATTCCTTAAGTAGTTCCCGAGGGAAAATTGTTTACGAGCTAAGGCGTGGGCAGATAGCTTTGAAATTTGGTATTTTTCTCTATTACAGCGCAAGCAAATTACGGGTGAAAATTTTATTCCATTTTTCATGACTTTCACATTTTTCATTTCTTTTTGGACCCAAATCTGAAGTTCACGCAGACGAAGTCGCGGGCAGAAGCTAGTTATTACATAATTATCATCCGCAATTACGCACTAAACAAATGATACCTCAAACATTATGTTTAACAATTGTTACGTAAGATTTAGTAGTATGACCTTATCAAAAACCTCTAACTAAAGCATCACGTGGTTTGCCAAGACAAGGTACTAACTGTCCCTAGCCTGTGTTTTATTACTAGAAGTTAGATTTATAGGGATTCCGGGCATTCTAACTCAGTCGTGGACCGTGGGAAATAGAATGCCTAATATCTGAGCTAATTCTCCATGAGTATGTAGTACTTTTAAGAAGTATGTATATAATTTTACATGTTTATTGCAAGCTAGCAAATATTACGATGCATTTTGAAGAATAAACTACTTTGTATTCGCATACAAAAGAAGGTATGCAGTAAATATCTCGTATACCTTACTGGCAAGTTCATATAAATATTTGCCCTATATAAGAAGTACTAGCTTCGATCCGCGGTGTTACTCGCGGTTTATCAGAATCAGAAGAATTATTTCGGGATAAAAGGTGGCCCTTGTGTCAATCAGGGGTGTTAGCTATCTCCATACCACATACAACATACCATAGAATAGCGTGGAGAGGTAACAAACTTAAACACACACTCAGAAACTTTTTCCTTTTTAATATTGATGTGATGATAGTGATGATGATGATAGTGTGATTTTTCTTTTGAACACAAGTATCGAGAATAATATTCAGGAAATTGGATTGTCGACTCATTCACCTTCTACATCAATGGATGATGCAATTTCTAGACAGGATTAACATGATTTTTCAATGTAGGTAAATTCAAAGGTACGCAAATATTGAGATTATAAAATCAAAATATTTTTATTACAAGTAGGCCTTTCCAGGCACTTTCGAAACGTAAAAAGACTCAAGTTGCGCGGTTTCAAAATGTAATTCCTATGGAGAAGAACCAACAAAAAACTCCATAGGTTACTCTTTTAAAAATAATTATTCAGTGTTTGATAAAAACATACATAAATTAATTTAAAAATATGTGATAATAAAGTAAATAGCAAAAAGTTTGGATAAACATAATTGATTTCCCTGGTTGACACATTTAAAAAGGATCTGGTGCAAAACGCAACATGACAAAATAAAATAAAAGATTTCAACATGTAGGTATAAGAAAAAGTAGTTAATACGAGTTTTCACGCAGATACCAAGAAAACTCAAAATAAAAGTCAAGAATCTCAAACTTTTCTACAACTATCACAGTTCTTTAATAACGCTAGAATGGGAATTAATAAAGTTTTGAGATTTCAACATTTCTTTCACAAAGTAATATCGACTCAGTTTAGCGTGAAGTTGCTTATACACGATACAAAGTATATAGAATAAAAATCGTCTCATTTACTCCGTATTGGGTACTCTTCGCTTCCGGATTTATTTTCTGTTTAATATTTTATAGAACGAGTCAAGAATGTACATATAAAGATTATATATTTATTATGTTTTCCTACGATAACCTATTTTATGTAGCTGTTGGGTATATTTTGGTGTTGCCTCGACGAGGTAAGATCTCGTGGGAGCCACATAAAGTGACTGATGGGAATATGATTGATGACAGACACAATTTACTAGTTTTGATAACAAGTGACTGCAGCCATTGGTCTACTGAATGGATAAACTCCTCGTGAGGTAGTTCGTGTTTCTTCTTTATTATGATTATTTTACAAATAAGGAGGTATTCTCCATGTATGTAATGAAACAATCATAGAATATTTATTGCAGATTGCAGGAAACAGCAATGTTTGATGTTTATTAGGTTATATTCCTGTATTAAATTGCCCTCAAAATTGTAAATCGCTTCACGTGCCATTACTTTTTGAACAACTCATTATTTTGGTCTGACGTGTACCTTAGCAATATATCAACGTGAGTCGATATTTGACCTGGTTAATTTATAGTGCGTTACTTTCAATCAACGCCTATACCGGTTATCAATTATAAACGGTTATATACAATTATACAACACTTATCATCAAGTGTTTCAATCGACAACTGGATTATTGTAATACCAGTTGCCGTAGCCATAAAAGTGTATTAAAAAGTAATAATTTACGTCAATGGAATTTAGATTTAAGTGGAAGTTAAGTAATTAGTGCATAACGGGTATTGATTTAACTTCAGTTTCTTTTGTTTTTGTGGTGTTAATTACAGGTATTTTCACTGCTCTACTTTATGCGGTTGTTGACACTTTTTAAAATGTCTTTGGTTTGGCCGAACAGCCACTGAACATATCACGAAAACTATTGATACTATTCTTATAGCAAACATTCCAATAAGAGGACGTATTTTGAGCTTAGAACACTGCTTGTACAAATTATGACGCTTCGATACGAACACTTTCGACAGTGTTCGTGCTACGGGCTGACTACTAAAATTGTTAGGGTTTAAAAATTAACATTTTTGTCGCGTATTTTGTTAGAAACTTCTTTTGTCTTTTTTTTGTCTTCCTTCTAGAATTATATAGAAATGCTTATTTAGTTGTTATACAAGGCTTGTCTTTATATAGGTCACTACGGAATGAGAGCGTGACCATATTTTTTTGTCCTCCGGTGAGAATCATAAAACAAGCTTAGGTATGTGTAATTTTATTTGCGAATGAAAAGCAAGACTTTTTTCTCGGGAATCTTAAAATAATGAAGAGATATTTAATTTGCGACAGATAGCTTTAATGAGTTTAATCCACAATTTATTCTAAATAAAAAAAATAAGAACAAGCTTCACACGATTTATTTTATAAAAAGATTTTTTTTTATCATATTATTATATCCCACGGCTTGACAAAGTTGAAATCTTTTATCATTACAAAATTGTTGTTACTTTAAAAGCCTTCTTTACTGCAAGATATAACCATAATACATGTTCTCAAATATTTATGATCTACCAGCTCAAAGTAAATTTTAAATTGTTGAGTTACTTTTCTAAATAAAAAGGTCCCGTTGTTTCTGTGTCCCCTTTGAATTCCTTAAAAGCCTGTAATAGTAAACTTGTCGAAAGTGTCTTCAGGAGACCTTTGTTACAAAAAAAGGTACCAAATACAATTAAGGTTGTAGTTTAAAGATCATTTCACATGTTTATGCTGTTTTTCATGTAAATTATGTTTCATCACAATTTTTTTTACGTAGGGACTTAAGTATTCATATTAACATTCATACGTTACCCATTCATTGTTTTCTATTCAACATTGATAAGGTTAATCTACGCAGTAGGATGTAGGATGGTTGGATACCGCCAAGATGTTTAGTTTACTAGTTAATGGTGCTGATTCCTCTGCACGCAAACTAAACTAAATTTAAACAATTGCTGTCTTTTACTAACATAAAGCGTGAGAAAAGGACGGCAACAGATATCAACTAACTTAGAAATGTCAAACTAGTTTTCACCTTCAACATCACAGTGTTTTTAGAGCTCACGTTTTACATGTCGGCAAATTTGTATTAGAATTTTAGTCGGAACTAAATTTAACATTTCTAACTTTCGTCTGTCCTTTTCTAACTATGAACAAGTGAAAAAGGTACCAATGGACTAATTTGTTTAGTATGTGTTTAACAGAATCGGGGCCAGTAGTTTTGTTAGTTACTTTTTGTTTATGGGATTTACCGCAGTCAACCTGAGCGCAGGCTTAGATTTCTTCTTCCAAAGAAGCTCATATGTATCTAGACAGACAAAAACCTATGCAACCCTAAACCCTAAATATATTATTATAAAAAAATGTTTATACAGTGAATGCATAAGAAAATGTTATGCATATCAACATTATAATTATCTACTTCACGATTGCATTATTCTTTACAGCATAATGATCTCTATTTCAACACGAAGTAAGATCATAAAATCGTATAGCATAATTTTAAGTGTCGCAATTTTTCTCATTATTGTGTCAACAATGTATACGATTGTAACACATTACTAAACTGTAGCAAGTAATTGTGATATTAACTACAATGGCTTATTATGTATCAACCGTGAAATGTTTTATTAGCCGCGTGATAAACGGTATTCATTTATCACTTCACATCTAAAGGTATTCCTGAGAGAGTTAGAGTGACAGTATGTGTTGTCAAGACCCAGGCGGAGATGGACGGATGAAACGGACGCCTTAAACAAGGGAGTGTCCTTAATTGACCCTTGACAGAGGAAAATGGAAAGAAGAGGAGGCCTTGGCTCTGCAGTGGGACAGTTCGGACTAAAAATAAATAAATAATAAATAATGTAGATTCGTTAAGAGTAGTTACGAATGAATTTAGTGTCCGTGAGTAAAAAACAAGGTGACCACGAAATATTTTATTGCCGTGCGTGATCTTATACCACAACTTCTCCTATTACAAATTAAAGCGAAACAAACCTGTCGTTAACATTTTTTTAATCTTTTATACAAAATGGCTTGATATCACAAATTGCTGTAATAAATCATCGTCTGAAGTTAATAAGGTGTCGTTGTTAACATAAACATCACCAACAGATATAGAGCAATGAAATAGTTAGGAGTAAAATGAATGTAACATTAATCCCGGCTTATAGATTGTGAGAAAGGTGATATAGCTAGAAAGGGTGGTACTTGTGAAATGACGTCAGAAGTATGGAAGCAGACGACATACTGTGCAGACCCCAAATGAAATCAGGATGGCAACGATAAGGTTATTTTTGATTAAAGTAACGAACTTGAATATTAACAGTTATAACTGTTAACTTAGACTTCTTTTGGTTCTCCCCTTCACTATATCCATCCACGTTCAGGCTCAGAATCTTCCTCATTCGCATCATTTGTCCCGGACCATGACAGCCAGCCTTTTTCGTTTGCAGGATTACATGTGGAAACCGGCAAACCAAAAAGCCAGTTAAGTACCAAAATATTGTAGTTTTGTAGCTTTTGGGTAACTAATGCCACTTTCAAACTATCCATTTGCGTACCACCACACGTTCCTCTTAACATTCTCATCTCAGCTACATGCAGTTGTCAGTTGTTATGCTAAGAAACAATCAACCAATGCAGTCTATCGCGGTACATAGGCCTCTCCCAAGTGGCGCAGCAGCACCCGGTTCTCCACCTTCATCAATTGGATTACCAGGAGCTGGGGGCCGTGCGTTCTGGTGTGCAATCATCGGGTGTGTTTGCTCTAGTCACTACACTGGGCAAGCGGGTTGGTTACCGCAGTTTTGTATTCTTCTTCTTCTTCCTGCCTTATCCCATTCATATGGGGTCGGCGCAGTTTTGTATTCGTTCTTTAGAAAAAGGCTGCTGCCCATTCTCCTTTTTCTATATCCCTTAGTCGCCTAAGTCTTACGAAACCCACGGGTAGAGAAAAAGGGGTTTTACTCTTAGCCGCACCCCACGTCTCCAGTGTTGCGAATGCAGTGTGTTTTTTCTTAATAACAGTGTTTTCTAAGCAGAGTTACTATACGCATAGAATAGTCCCTAAGCTTTTGAATAAGTATATCACAAAGAGGATGAATTAATTACTAAATAATAATTGTAATAACTAGTTGTATTAATTTGTGTGATAAATAAAGACAATGAACTTTAGACTTTATTTGGAAGATACGCGTAGGCACGCTTTGGTTTTAATTAGCATCATCTAATCAAAGTCTTTGAATATAAACAGCTTCTTAATTAATGAATCAAGTACTCACTAAGCACTTAAGTGCTTTGTTCTTCTTATTGAATAATATATTACGTCATTAGGAATTTTTGATCTTACATATAATATAAGAAAGATGAAGCAGGCTGATGACATGATAAAATATTGAAGTACTTAATTTTATATAATTTCGGAATGATTTAGTAACGCACAACTCTTAAAATAAAATGCACAACAAAATTAAATATAAAATTAACTGGAAATTTGTTGTTCAATTAAAAACTGTCCATAGAGGTTTATAATAAAGTAATATTTTCAAACAACCGGCATCAAAATTTTCAGTTTCTAGGACTGAAATGCCTTCTTAGAATTTTGGTAGTAAGTTCTTTGAATGTCAAAAGAAGGTATAAAATTTCAAAGAAAAAGCGAAAGAATTTCTTATAATTATTTTAAATCTATACATTATTTCTATTTATTACTCCTGTCTTGTAATCTATGTATTACATTTCTTGTAACCATATAAACACTTATAGTGTTTGAACTCTGATTGGGATTGGCAATCTCCCGGGGCAACCCTGTTTTCCTCAAGAGGTTTAGATTAACTATCAATTTATTTCCTTATACATTGTTATGGTACGATGGTTTTTCTTAGAAATATTATTAAATATTATAAGGAAGTTTAAGGCTCTTAAATAAGTATACATTCTTATAGTACTCGTATTAAAAGATATTTTTTAGAAAACCTTTCTGTTCAAAGTCAGAAGTTATTGCGTACGTAGTAGAGTATCAATGACTATGTCGCCATTTTCAGTAAAAGTGCCTAGTAAATAAATAACTGCAATAACGCACACAGTACTATTTGAAGAAAGTAGTATTTGATAAAACTTGAACAGGAACATTGAACAGGATTGTCGGAAATTTATTTAAAACGATATTCAATTATTTTGAGGAACTGAAAGAACTAATAAAATTCATTGACAAAGTAACGAATACAAAAATGTGACGTTTGTTACAAAAAAAATCAGAAAACCTTCCATCCATCGTTCTGTATTTGAATTCTGTTTTTGGTACAACTATGTGCAGATGACAAAGGAAATGAAATAATTGAATTACATAGGTACCCGTTTCATATTTTATTCATAGGTTTTTCAGAAAAAATGTGTTAGACTTTGCTTTACCTATTTGTACAAAAATCTTAAAAATCTAGAGCAGACTCTTCCCATATCTATTTCACGTGACATGCCGAACGTCAACTTACGGCTTACTACGGCTAGGATAAAAAAAAACATAATTTATTATAAAAATGGGCTGACACGTGTACCGCTAGTAGAAATGTGAGCGAAAGCCTCTACAATATGGCTCCCCAACAGAATATGAAGGTCACGTTAAAGACCCAGCGGAGATGGCGTTATGAATTGGACCTTTTAATAAGAGGTGGCCTTAATTAGCCTGCATTAGAGAAAATGGAAGGAAGAAAGGGAGACCTTTGCCATGCAGTGGGATTTTCGGGCTCAAAATAATTAAATAATTAAACAGAGCAATTATCAAACGGAATTTTACTCTGAATATATCGATTGATATTAAAAGGTTCTCATGATATCCTTGTATCATGGTGGCTTAGCGGTTTTATGACCGGATTCGCATGCACATGGTTGTAGGTTTGAACCCAGGCACTATCAATGTGACTTTTTCAAAGTTATAGAGGCCTGTGCCTACTTGTGGACGTTTATAGGCCGGTATTATTTTATATTAAATGATATCTAATTTGAATTATGACATAACAAAAGCTTTTGTTATTCAATCATATTATTGTTACAATAATGCTACATATTCAACAATAATGATTTTATCCTCTTGATATTCCTGAGGGTACTTGGCATGTAAATGCTTCTTTGTGTTCGCCTCATTTAGTTGAATTGGATTCGGGACTCAAATGGATGGATTTAGTCTAATCCATAATGTTGTAAAACATAAAATGAGAATTTCTTCCGGAAATCAAACATGAACGTCTACCGTCTTTCGCGCGTCCCCAGGCATCCTCGTGACGCCATTACTCGTGCGATGACGCGTGCTTCCGATGAAAATGCGCAACCTTGTGTTTAAACAACTGTGTTCTACTGTCTATTGAGGGTGTCCTATTGAGTGAATGTCTTATTGAGGGTAGCGCGATCATGCTATATTCATTTCATTTTCAGCCATGATCGTCCCACTGCAGGGCAAAATCCTTCCTTTCTTTCTTCCAAACGATCATGCTATACGATCATGGATTTTTTTACCGCTCGAAATCGCATCGCATCATTGCAAAATAGTCTAAACGCACCAAAGCGTCGATCTAAGAAGTTAATATACCAAATTCATCCTTTTTTTTTTTTTTTTTTTTTAACTGGGAAAAAATGCATTACGCATACCCCCCTCATGGGGGAATGAGGGGGGTTATGTGGGACTCCCCGAGCTGACCCGGTATACCCACTAAAATAACCCAGCAGTATTCCCGCATCGTCTGAGTGGAAGGGGACTGGGAAACCGGCGCAGCCTTTACGTCCAGTCCGCCTCCGACGATCGCTCGCCCTCACGGCGAGCCCTTCATGCCCTCCCCGTGTGGGGGGGAATACCCGACGATGGTGGTGTAGAGTGCAATGCGGGCGATGGCGCCCCCGCACCTATCGCTCGCCTGTCACCACCTTGAGGTGGGAGAAGATGACGTCCTCTCCGGCCTCTTCTTCGTCTTCGGAGCGGCGCAGCGAGAGGATCGTCCTCCCGCGCACGCTCCGCCACCTCCTTTCGCGAAATGACGTCCTCGCAAAAGGAGGCGACCGCTGCCCAAGCTTCCTCACTCTCCAGCATGGAGTTGACCACACCGGGAAGGGAGAGGTCTTGCCCGATTTCCGCAGTCAGACTGCGGCGCGGCTCAGACCAAGTTGGACAGACCTCGAGGGTGTGTTGTGCTGTGTCCTCCGCCGCGCCACAGTCATGGCACGCCGGTGTCTCCTCCCTCCCGATCCTGTGCAGGTACGACCCAAAACAGCCGTGGCCTGACAACACTTGCACCAAACGGAATGAGAGGAAGCCGTGCGGCCGCTCGAGCCAGATTTGCAGGTTCGGACCCAGCGCGTCCAAAGTTCGGCGGCCAAAGGTGGCGGTGGCGAGGTCCTCCGTCCAATGGACGACGATTGCTTCCCTTGCCTCCCGCCGCACGGCCTCCCGCTCCACCGCGACAGGGGGCTCCCCGAGCGCTTTCCGACGCGCCGTCCACTCGTATACTCTGGCGAGCACCCACGCCTCCAACTCCCAGGGAGGTGTGCCGGCCAGAGCGCACGCCGCCGAAAAGCCTACCGAGCGGTAGGCCCTCGCTACCCGCAGTGACCAAATTCATCCTAACTCAACAACGTCGGTAATGCCTATATTCCATCCGAGATAAAAAAAGACGAGCGCATTCCACGGTGTCATCCCTTGCTTTATAGCAAAAAATGAGCACTATCGTCGTCGAGTTAGGGTCGAATTTGCTATTTATTTACTTTTAGATTGACACTTCGATGCCCTTCGTCTTTGCTGTAGCATAAAATCGACCCAAAAACTGCAATTATTAATGACCAATCAAACATGCTGTTGAGTGCTCGATGCCAAGTAATAATGGCCACCGCAGTTCTCGCGTTGGGGAATAACTATTATATTGTATTGTACATTTAGTAAGTGTTGAACTTGTAGATATTATCGCTGTGGATACTCGTGTAGTTTTATGATCTAAACGTTTATGGACTAGTTTTATCATTATTACTGTAGCTACTATTCAGTGTTGGTATGTTTAAGTTAAGAATTTGTTAATGGAATGCAAATATTATGTATTTATTCAAATTGTAGACTGTATAATTACTGTATTGGTTGTATATTAGTCGCTACTGTATAGGGGATTTGTTCGGCAACAATACTTATACAATTCTCTTTCTTTGCAGATACAATGGATACAGCCACGATATGCCTAACGCTGGCATTGTGTTGCGTTGTAGAGGGCATTCACCTCAACTACCAGACAAATCTACCGCAGCTGTTAGATGTAAATAATCCAAGTTTTCATATTTCTGGTCCCGGTGCTGCATTCGCCAAAATAGCAGCATTTGGCCCCATACCAGCCAGATTGCCAGTGAATGGATTTGGGTAAGAATTTTACTGCCTTGTAAAACATTCATTTACACAAACTTACTTCAACTCATTGTAGAAAATGTATTTTAAATAAGAATGTATCCGTAATATGACGAAATTCTTGTGAATTACATTAAATTCAACCACGTGCAAGTAAAATGTGACTTAGTTCTGGCACGTAACTATAAATGATTTAATTGTTTTGCTGTTCGAATACATAACATTAATGTTGCTATCATTTCATTTTCAATCATAGAATGGAGATTTACATTGCAGTGCACTTTAACAATTTTTTTCAGTTTTCCTAAAAGCATTAAAATATGACTTGAAGTTTTTAAATGTTCAAGAATCTGCAGTGATCGATTTTATACAGGATTAAAAGGAGTGCGTATAATCAACGGGGTAATTAGGTGCAGAAAACTGAACAACTTTCCAAGGAACATAGGTCGAAATATTAAAATTGATAATCATCTTTTCATACAAACATAATCCACGTGACCTGACACTTTGTATGAAAACTTCGTTTTTCATTTTAAGATTTGACGTATGTTTCTTGGGGAAAGTTGTTCAGTTTTATGCACCTGATTACCTCGTTGAATATACGCACTCCTTTTAAATTAATCCTGTATAGGCTCTACGCGAAGTCTCATATATTTATACAGTATGGATTCGATATAATTGGGTAATGAATGAATCCAGTATACGTTTTCGCCTTTGTTGTCGATGTTTAAAAGGTACAAAACCGGGCAGTTGTTGGTTAAAAGTAGAGTTTTGATTATGAAAAAATACAACAACAATTTGGTCCGTACTTTAATACATCGTAGAATATTGAAAAGCAATCTAGCAAGTAGTGCAAAAGACCAACAAAACTAAAATTAATATACTTACCACAAATTATTGAGCTGCATTTTTTTTTATTTGTGGTTATAAAATTAAAACCTATTTTTATTTTGGTTTGCGAAAAAGTTTTAAATTTATTGCCCACATCTATATTCCATACTGTATCAACAACAAAACTCAAAACATTACACGACATGAATGATATAAATCTACCAGCCTTGTAAATTCGTGTGCCTGCTTTCAACTGAATGTTCTAGCATAATTGTGAATAATTTCTGTACTGCAACGGACAACTCTGAATTTCATTGTCCGCACATTCGCACTATGACGCTAATTAAGCCTATGTTGCATGACCTGCTATAAAAGCACTGATTCTGTCTACAGCCCAGCGGCAGACCCCCTAAGTACCAGTGGAGCGACTATAAGGTTACTTTTTTTTGTGTGATTGACTAACAACTAATATTACTAACTGATTTGTTTATGACAATTTAACAATATTAACCCTTAACTACAGCTACTTGCTTTATTACTAAAATTAAATAAATCTTTATTAGTAAAAGAGCTAAAAGTTTAATTGACCATAAGGAAATTGCGTTCATAGATTAATACTGTATCCTGTAATATATGTATATCAGTTAAGGTAGTATGGATTTTTCTTACAAAAAGATACGACATCTAGAAACAGAATTTATTATGTACTGTAAATCTGAAATTACTTGGTATATTATAGATTAATTTAGTATGAGTTAAAGACTGTAATGCAGATAATAATTGTAGTTGAAGATATAACTTACTGTATATATTTAACATGATTTTAATTATATTTATATCGACATAATACCTTTCTAATGCTTTCCCGTACATAACTAGTCTAGGTGTACGTTAATTGAATGGAAGCTAAATATCATTTACCTTAAAATTTATTTGCAAGTCCATACCCATATAGTTATTATGAAATAGAGTCTTTAAATATGCTTCATGTCGAATTTCAAATTATTCAGATTAAGATTTTCAAATTATTACCTCGATAGTAGTTCCAATTATTATAACTACTTATCTATATTTTGTTACCCCTTTATCTGCTGTTTCGTTTATTTAATTCAAATTTCATGTGACTCGTAGGTACTGTAATGTAAATAATGATCAATATGCGGAAGCATCACATATTTTTGGGGGCTTTTGGCAATAGGTACTTTTTACCTTTACTATTTCGCCTCATAAATATTTAATGCGTTCCAACGCCCTTTCGGAATGAATAGATAGATACATACTTTATAAATAAAAGTCTTCTATTTGTCAAAGAACTGAACATTTGTATTTATTTTTTAAAGGCAAGGTAATTTTTTTTTTCGAAAATATATACACATTCAGTGTTTTTTTTGAGTGGTAAGCTAAGAAGATAGAAAAATCTATATTATTATTAATAATATAATGCGAAAGTAGGTATCTTAATAGGTAACGCTTTCGCTGCTGAACCAATTTTGATATAACTTGGTACTTATAATGTAAAACTGAATCCTAAAAAGAACGTAGATTACTTTTTGCTTCGATATTCGACACCTGAGCGGGCGACAACAACGTACAGTCAGCAACAAAGTTGATGAAAAAAAACTTTAAATTTAGTTTCACCAAAAATTAAATTTAAAGTTCATGAATCGACGTTGCGAATAGAAGATAACAGCCTAATGACGAACAGTTAACGCCAATTACCGTCAATTTTAGGCATTTAATTGGAATTGGGGATTTTGACATTTGCAAATAGGGTTGACTGTTTATAATATCTGGACTCTCATTTCCACGGCGCAACTGTTGACTCAATTATAACCCAGCAAATTAATGCAGGATGAGTGAAATGGAAGGAGCTAACAAGAGTTTTGAGCGACTGGAGAATACCTACCTGTACATTTTAAAGGGAAGCTCTATGTAACCGCCGTACGACCAGCTCTAACATACGGCGCCGAGTACTGGCCCCTCAAAAAACAACAAGAGGATAGACAATACGCCGCTGATGAGGGTGTTGCGCTAGCAGCGCGTGTAATGGTGCTAGATCGCCTCCAAAATACCCATATCCTTGGTAATTTCCGGGTTAAATTCATCCAAGAGGAGCTAGTGAAAGGCAGACTTAGGTAGTACCTACTGGACTTAGGTAGTATTGTAATGAGTCAACCACCCGAACTCATGACCCGAGTACTCGATCTGATTTTGTTTCTTGCGCCAAAACACATGGATAGCCAGCATAAACAAAGACATGGAAGAAACAAATGTCGCTCTCAGACGTTACATCGTGGCGACGAGAGACGAGGAGAGCCCGATCCCAAATGATGGGATAAGACGAATGAGACAGAAAGAGATCCGATTTATTAGATTTATTTTTCCAACTTTTGTTGCTGTCTGTTCTATACAGGATTAATGAATAATAACCTACGAACTACGTAGCCACGCTAGTGCTGTAACTGTTGCTTATGAATAATATAAAATAAGATCTGTTTAAAAATATAACACCATAACACCCTTAAGTATTTTTAATAACATTATTTTACGCCGTGCTCATTAGTCCGTCACGCAACAATATTACTTAAAAAAGGTCAAACTACACCTTACGTGACGACCCCATTATTAATTAAATCTTATATTGCCCTTTGATTCGTACGTCGTAATTATGACTTGACTGAACTTGACTACCTGGTTTCTTAAGGGCTGTACAATTTCACCTAATGGCTGATCAAAACACTTATTGCCAATCACAGCACAACACTTGACTTCAGTTTTGACAGATCACAGTGTAAAACAGACATAATTGTCTGGCTGTCTCTATGTATGCTTAGTTAGATCTTTAAAATGATTTTAATGCAGTTTTTTTTATAGATATTCAAGAGAAAGGTATATCCGCTTAGTCCGCTAATATTTAAGTATTATTTTTATTTTGACCACCTTCCAGATCATTGTGTGGAATTATCTCATGCATACAGGATTATTTTAAAAGAAGTGCGTATATTCAACGAGGTATTCAGGTGCATACAACAGAATAACCCAAAAAAATAGGTCGAAATCTTAAAATTGAAAATCTTCTTTTCACACAGACATAAGTCACGTGATCTGTCACTTTGTTATAATTTGTATGTTCATTTTCCATTATAAAATTTGGACCCATATCCTTGGGGAAAGTGGTTCAGTTTTATGCACCTGATTACCCCGTTGAATAAACGCACTCCTTTTAAAATAATCCTGTATATGTATCTGGGCCTACCTAAAACCAAACCACGCAATAAGGTAAAATGTTATCGGGATAATCTTTAGATCCATCCCTCCATTATAGATAGGAATCGTAAATATTTCTTTAGGTACTTGGTTTTCTTTACTTTTTGTTTATGCATGCTCAAATAACCATTTAGGCACCTTAACACGTAAGCATTGAAAATATGAAACACGTTTTGAGTTCAGAATCTTGACTAACACGCATGTGATCCTATTGATTTAGCTCTGTTGTGGTTGACACTAATCAATCCAAGATTTTAACACTGGTTTCCAGGATATCATTTGGGTTCGCAAATGTATATAATATTTCTTCTAATCACTTAACTAACAAATCCTTACATAGACTTACGCATATTAATTAGTTTTTCGATCTTCGTTTGTTCCTACAGGTATGTAGGTACCGTTCTTATTCAGTATTTCGGTTTTAAGTTTCTTGCCTTTCGCGTTAAAAAGAGACTCAGCATGAGAAGTTAAAATAAGGAGTCTAAAGCTGTCCTTGAAGGCATTATTATAATACAGGGACACGATTTATAAAATGTCAATACAACATTATTATTAATTATTAGTTAAGTTGTACTAAAACACTAACCACCCCCAATGCTTATTAAAAATTGTAAATTTTTGTAATTAGTTCCAATACCTATTATCAATTTTGCATTAATATTTTCTAACATATAAACTTTATTTGTAAATAAAAATTCAATAATTAGTAATGTATTTGTACTAACATTTTTGCATGTTTATCAAGCATGATAAATACTAAATTTAGTTATAATATGTGTTTGTAAACACATCTGATGAAATTAATTATTGTACACGTTGAATTAACCTTTCATTGTAATACAAAAATCTTTGCATGTAGAGGAAACGATATGGTATTTGGACACGTAGATAATTTTTTATTTTTATTTTATTTATTTATTATACACCTTACATCTTATTTATGTACATTACATTTTGTTTATGTAAACCTATTATCCGAAGATATTAACGTGATATTTTTAAATTAGCTTTGTAAATAGTTTCAGTAACCCGCCACCGCCATTAGGGTCTACAGTAGACCCCGCCACGCAGACTTGCGGTCTGGCGCCGCCATTCTGTACCAAGTCCAGATACAGGGCCATAGATGGCAACTGTAACAACCTGCAGAGACCGTCGTGGGGTATGCCCCAGACCCCTTACGGACGCTTGGCCCTATATAATTATGCTGATGGTAAGTTTCATAAAACTTTTTTCATTTGTTTTTCACTAAGTTGTAATGCTCATCACACAAATAATAATAGTTGGCTGGGAATCGAACGACCTCTGGGTTAGCAGATCCATTGGACCAAAGCTCGTCAAATAAAATGGCACATAGGCAAAAGATACGATATCATTTACCTACTTTTTTTAAGGCTGTATAGTTGCCGGCAAGTAACTTGACAATGTTTTGGAGTAGTGAGAGCGTATTTTCATATTCTATGTGCAACAAAAGCACAGTTTTATTGCTCGACTGTATTACTGGTAATCTTAATTATTATTTTTTTAAACAATGATGTACATTATAACTTTAAAATATGAGATAAACTCATAACGACTCTTGCCAAGTTACGTGCCGGGTACTCTAACTTTTAAAGGTTAGGTCTATTAGAACATTGTGTTAAAAAAATGTAACAAAAATTGTTTGGAACATGGTTGACTTAACAGAAAATGTCTCAGGCATTAAGTCCGCCATTTTTACTGTATGGGTATAAAGTAGAAATAAATATAATTTTGGTCGCATAATTTTATAAGCATCTTATGTTATTTACTACGTAAAATATTGTGGAGGAATTTGCTAAGATTTTTTTTAAAGAAGTCAGCCACAGCTTTCCTTTCGCGCTGGTTTTCCCTGTTTCACCGGACCGTAAATCGTATCTTATTCATGTCATATTGTGGTTTTAATTTTCAAGTAGGTTAATTTACCTAATTACCCGTTGCTCTTATTGTATTCGACCAAAGAGGGTGTAACAGTTTACTACAGCTAGTTGTGCACTTAAGAACTTAGATACATAAGTAGAAACTTTTACAACTCCTGCAAAAATGTTATTTTCGTCTTACTTAACTTAATTTATTTTGTTTCGTCTAGACTGAAATGTGACGAATCTGTCTTACATGTTAGCAATATTGTAACTACTTACTTTCAACAAGAAATTTGTCTCAATATGAATTGTTTTCGGCGAGTGACTTACAAAGACGTAAATCGAACACAGTCTTATTTGTGAGTAGAATATAGGTTTTAAAATACATTCATGCTATAGTAGATTGATATTATCATGCCTCTCCTAATCAATATACTTACTAAAAAGTTTTAGTTGTTAATGATGTAGGCAAAAATAATATTCCATAAAATCAATACGTCCATTATGAATTCAAAACTTACTCTGTCTGTCTGTCGGTATGACTGTTGCGCTTTTACGGCTAAGCCACTGATTCGATTGGGATAAAACCTTGTAAGGGGTAAGAAAGGACAGAAAATTTCTTGCCGGGATGATTGACATCCACGTAGGTGGAGCCTCGATATTATGACTCTAACACGTAAAGAACAAAGAATGCTCTACCCAATAACGGTATCGTCCAATAAGAAAATGGCTGATAACTTTCAAAACTGCTGAACAGATTATACTTCATAAATTACATCGATAACGTTAGATTTTAAACGAAAAATATGCATCATAATGGGTCCTTTCGGTTAGAACACGCAAACAGATAAACAGAGGGACAAAGACATACACAGCTAAAAGCTTTCTTATATAGGGGTTTTTAAAAGAACTGTCTTCTTAAGTAATGCCTACTAGGTTGCTATTCCAATAGGTATTATTTATGAGCTCTTACAAGTCACGCCGCCATTTGTTTGATTTTTAAAGTATTTTCTTTTTTAGAGTTCATTTACCGTTAACATGACCTGGTTCAATTTTGTTTGTTTTATTTTTGATTTATCTTTGTCTGCTTGTCGAAATCATAAAAGATGGGTCTTATATCTTTTATCATTAATAATAAATTCTAGCCTATAACTGTCCCGCTGCTGGACACAGGCCCTCTTTCTATGTAGAGAACGAACGAGTATTGATCGCCACGCTCGCTCATTATGGGTTGGCGATTTCAAATTCCAATTTTTGGTATCCAGGTTTCCTCACGATGTTTTCGTTCACCGTTTTTTAATGATGAAGGAAACCTTTGCCAGTGTTTAAATTAATAAGAATCCAGTATTGTCTTAGTTGCAAAACAGACCTGTAAGCATATGTATTGACGTTTAAGAACTGTTTGTAGAGAGTCTAAACTGTGTTCAGGAGATCTAAACCATTTTAAAGGCAGGTTGAATGTTACTTTTTATTCATTATAAAGCATCCCTTTGATTTAAACTAGCCATTAACAATGTTATTTTAATAGAACATTAACTTAAGTTAACTCTTTATAAGCATCTTTTACTACGTAGTACCTGCTATTCATTAATCAGGGATTTTTCTCAAAAAATATTTATTTCAGGTAAATTTGCTTATCCTTTGTGATAGCAGAATAAGCGAAATTCCCGTCTCGTTATACTGTCGTAAATGTAAATAAATTAACTGGGAGTAAATATTCTCTGGCTACGAACACTGTTTATATTGTTAGTAGCTTTTATTTCCTTTTTATTTCCCCATCCACAAATGAGAGCAATCAATCATTTTTCTGGTTCCGTCTCTGATAACATAGCTCCCTTTAATTTATCGGATGTGGTACTTAACTTTCTTAGCTACGCCACAAGAATAAAATTACGAACATTCCAGTGACTACAGTACCATAATATTGTTTTAACAAAGTAGATACTATTTATCTAAAAGCTTTTTCTATTCATTATTTCTCTATTATCTTTTCCATTTAGCTACCAATTTGTATACACAATAATATACGGTTGAATACCCATCGTAGGTAGCTCTTGGATACTAGCCTTTATTTCAATGTTATAAGGACGAAAATCGTGAATCTTTTACATCGTGTCGTCGTGCCATATACAAAACCTTGTAAACGTTTACAGGTTTCCTAAGCTTTGTGTAAAATTACTGATTCATAAAGAATAAACGTTATTTTTTTCTTTGAAGTAAGAAATACTTCGATAATTAATTTTATTATAAAGATCGGCTTTGAAACCAGATATGGGACTTTACATCGGTTTCATACAAATTGTTTTGTTTTATAGTTGAAATTTTATGAAAAATGATACACTTTTCATTTTAAATTTGGTGTTATAGGATTTAACTAGAAACTCGTTGCTGAAATATTTATACATAAGGCATGCGACCTGTCACTTTCTATGAAAGTTACATTTTCCATTTTAAGATTTCGACCTATGTTCCTTGGGAAAAGTTGTTCAGTTTTATGTACCTGAATACCTCTTTGAATATACGCACTTCTTTTAAATTAATCCTGTATTTGCTAGTTAATTATTGTAATTTCATTCAGACTGCTAGCTCCTGGATCTCTTTATACATCAAGACGTTCAAGGCCTAGCACGAGATTAAGAAAAATGGAAGGAGCTGAGCTCTTAAATTGATGATAATGCTGATTCAGACTGCAATATAATAATATTTTGGTCGAATATTCGGATTGTTGTCAAAAAAAAAATCAGTTAACTTTATATGCGCCACAGCAATTTCGCTACAAGCCCCCTCGTATTTATACATGAACGGGGTGAGTCAATTTTGTCCTAATGGCGTAGGATGTACCTATACCGTAACGGGATATGGGAATTTATGGAGGTAAAATGTTCCTATATGGTAGGCTTAGTAATGGACTATATGTACGCGAATAACAAAAATGTATTTGAATTTAGATTGCAGAATACCGATACGATCGCCTTATTGAAGTGTCGGTTAGTAGTAAGTGCTGTGGTAATCAGAATATTAGGTTTAGTTTATTAGAATTTGTTTAGGTATCTTGGTATTATACTGATTAAAGAATGAATACAATACTTCTCTCTTCTCTCATCTTATAATTACGGTTACCTCCGTAGTCGAGTGACTTAACACACCGGTTTTCAAAGTGTCGCCAGAAGTCCCGAGTTCGGTCCCCGGACGGGACCATGTAGAAAATCACTTTTCTACATTGCCTCGGTTCTGGGTGTTTGTGCTTCGTTGACTCTGATTTCATAAGACAAGTGCTTTATATGCATATATGTCCGAGAGATTTACATGAGTCCGAAATAAAGCTGTATCGAACGAATTACTTCAAAGATTTGGTAATTAGAAGAATTATGTTCGTGTATTTTATTGCAATGTGTAATTACTATTTACGTTACAGGTGTAAGTGCATTGACTCGAGCGCGCTCCGGTCGTCCACTACCCAACGCACGAGACATCAGTCTTCGTCTGTTCCCCGATAGACAACTCGTGGACCCGATATGGAATCTCAACACCCAACAGTGGGGACAGATCCTTGCCCACGACATGTCACTCACAGCAGGCGTAGTACAGTCCCGTAAGTTTCATTCCCTAATCCTTTTCGTTACAAAAAGTTTTATTTGCTACCGATTTGTACAGTCAGCAACAAAAGTCGATAAACACAATCAGATTTACAAACAATTAAACACAATATATTTCACAAATTTACTAATAAGGATATCAGTGCGTTACACTTCATGATATTGTTTCCTATCGCAATATCAATTTATGGAATTTAAATGTCATTTTAGGCGTTCTGTAAATCTGATTTTCTTGCTGACTGTATATAAAGGTGTACAAAACGGCTCCGTATAGATTTACGTTAGGATTATTGGATTTCGTGCAAACAATGTTTCTTTTCGTAAACTTCTCTGACATTCGATGACTTGTAAATCGAAATATAAACGATGTTAGAAAAATACGAAGTAATCTTATTAATACGATTTGTTTTGTTAAGAAATGTCATAATAAGTAGTATCCTTAATTAAATTTTACATAAAACTGTTCCCGTTATAGGAATTTGTAACTGGTGAAGAAATTATCATGATAGTATGAATATTGTAGTTAGAATCAAGCTCTACAACTACTACGTGACCACACTCTGAATCGAGTTAATTTGAATTTATCCTGAAGAATCCTGTCTGTAAATTTATTATTATAGATGTAGATTTTTTTCGATTGACATTGACAATTTTGTCGATAGACAGTAAAACAATAGTGACCAAGATAGTGACAGATGAGCTCTTCCAGATTTACAGAGGTACAAGGTTTGGTTTGGAGTACATAAACGTAACATAAAATTTTCTAAATGAATTTTCTAAAGGTATTTTTTGTTGTTTTACAGAAAATTCTACAAAGAGTAAGTTAAATGTTTGTGTGGTGTGTATTTTGCTGGTAAAAAATATGGTGTTTGCGTCATTCATTTCTGTATCTGTGTGTTTATCATTTCATAATAATTGACACATCGTGCTACTTTAAGTTATCAAATTGAATTCCATTTTAAATCATTAATGTTTTTCTGTTTAACAATAATATGTTAATTTATTTACAAAGTAAGTTATACGCCAAAAAAGTCTATAAGTTATAGATGACATCCTTGCATTAGGTGCCTCCCTATTGTCGTCTTTCACGCGATGATGCGATTGGATTTCATCGTGCGAGTAAACTGTGATGTATACTACTAAACTATCGCATTGCATGATCGCAGGATCAATAGGACATTCAGTAGAACTACATTTTCGTTGGACGCACGCATCATAGCACGTGTTATTGCAATAGGAATGCGGAAAAACCAAAATCAGTTCATATATCAAGTTTTTATTTATTGTAAACCTCAAGAAGGCGCTCCAGAAAAGTTATTTAACTTATCTAATGACTATAGGAGCGCGCTTTCAAGGTGTCATTCCCATGGACAAGAACAGGCAAGAAAGTCCTTATGTTACTCTTTTAGAAATCGAATTTATAATATGAAAAAAAAAAAAAATTAGTTACAGATATGCGTCAATAGCACAACGTAGCGCCTTAATCTTAGTACAAACAATAAACAAAACATTTATCTTATTGTTATTTTAATAGATATCCAATTCCTTGCCTAAGTATGAAGGACTTTTAAATATAAAACATTGACTGCACTACTTTTTGTTGACATCGATAGTTGCAACACAATACATCCTTATCTATTGTACTGAGCTGTGGATCAGCAATATCCGGAAAAGGAAAAGTTTATCCACATGAAATTATGGAACATTTTCTTGTTCGATGACGTTGAAAGATGTTTTGATATTATGTACTGTCTGTTTTGTATGATAGATTTATTGGTGTGTTAATAGCTTTGTTTGTAAATAGGTATAGGTATATACTTAACGTACATCTCAGTTGTGTTCAATGTGCTTACGTATTAATTACTTTCATTCAAGTGACGTGTTTTAGCCTTTGAATTCTGAGTAACCTGTTGTCTCCAAGCATTTTATAGCCGAAAGCTCAGCGTTAAAAGTGTCAAAGTGCTTAAAACTTTTGTGGTGCTTAAAACTAATATAACAAACGTTTTTCAAAATAAAATATGGATTTCTTTTTCGAACAGACAGGGACCCGGTCACGTGCTGCGACGACAACGGTCGTCTAACTGCTGACGTCACAACTAACCCAGTGTGCGCGCCATTGCTGATTCCCCCCAATGATCCTGTCCACTCACCCCAAGGAACTCAGTGCATGAACTTTGTGAGGACTGGCACTACAAGAGATAGAGGCTGTACCGCACCGAATGCTCCCGCTGAGCCAGTAAGTGTCAGAATTTATAATTAGTTATGAAAAAACATATTTTTTTCGGTAGTGATATTGTGATTTTTTGTGGACTATCCAACAAGGATATTATATATTAGCTACCTATGTTCTTTATGTTATTTACATTCTCAATTATTCATCTAAAACAAAAAATGTGGACTGGCGCATGGCGGTTAAAGATTTTTTTTTAAACGTTGGAAACAGATACGTCACTAGGGAAAATAGTAAGCAAATTCCCAATTCCGCAGCCGCTTGCTTTCGTAGATAAACAACTTCAGACACAAGAGTACCCACCGATAATATATCGTATGCGTACAATTTCTTTGCGATGCTTTTGATATATAATATTATTTTATATTTAAGATATAAGGCTAAACAAATAGGTAAAGGGCGAGGACTACATTCCAAAATCTCCACCAACTACATCTATGATTTAAAGTATTTTTCTGACGAAAGTCATACTTCATCTCTCCCATTATGAAAAGGAACTGCTTCTCAATTGCAAACTTTCCTTCACAAAAACCTCAAGTTAGACGTTGACCGATTGGGGAAATTGGTCCTGAGAGTTACAAAACTTGCCTACTTTAATTACAGAAATATTAACAAGAAAGAGTACGTAGTAACTAACTTCAGCCAGATGTTGTTTCTGTAGGTACATCTTCTAAAGATATGCAATGTACATAGAGACGTACCTTCAAATACGACAAAGTTTTATTCGTCTTTTACCGCAAATTTTGAACCTTAGTCGAGGCTAATTTATAAATTATTCAACACGCAAATTTCTGCCCGGTCTAGGTGCCAGTAATACTAAATGTACAACGAACCAAAACGTTTGACGAGAAATTCAAAATCAGCACCTTTGGATAATTTAAATGTTCCAAAAGAGGATGTGTATATTCTACCATACACCCAACATACTCGTGAATTGAATCTGCTTGCGGTGACTTTCGTCTGTTATTAGTTTAAATACTTTTAAATTTCATAGTAGTTCCTATTAAACTCAAACACTTGTTTAGTTGGCATGGTCCCTAAATTATCTTTATTTATTTTTATGTGAGTACATATTGTTAACGAAAATACAGCGTGCTGCTTGGGAGTTTGTTGCGCCCTTTTTTCTTCATTGTTTCACTTAGGAAGCGGTGATTGGTGGACGAATCGGGGTGCTGTTAATTATGTAATTGACGATAAATATTCGAACTTGTCTTGTTTTTTTCTTTCAAAATATTGCTTTGTATGATAAAATAGTTAACTTGAATCAGTATTTAAAAATATTTTTTTTTTGTTTTTTAATACCAGATTTCAACAGTGACAGCTTACATGGATCTCTCGTTAGTGTACGGCAGCAGTCTCGGCCAGTCTACTCCAATAAGAGCCGGAGCCGGAGGTCGTCTTCTAACAACCGTGAGAAGTGGCCGAGAGTGGCCACCACAGGATCCAAATATCACGATCACCTGCGAGTCAGCTCAATCTCCTAACGAACCTTGCTACTTAGCTGGTAAATACACTTATTTTTTTATTTTTTTTTATTTTATAATAAAGATTACTAGCAATGTGGTATTCTTATTAACCCCTCGTGCTAAGCAAAGATGCTTGTGTTACGAGTGGGTTCACGTCGGTAGTGTAATGGGTGGGATTCGAACCCGCAACCACATGATCGCAAGTCCGACGCCCTAGCCATTAGGCTACCGCCGCTTCTTTATATTATTTTGATTACTTTTCTCTCTAAGTCAATTACTGCACTTAACTCCAGTCGAAACTATAAGTTGAAACTTTAATGACTGCAGTGATTCATTTGTTTTTCATGTAAATTCAAATGAAGCTGCAAAAACTAAATTAGGAACATGGAAATGTTCAATGTTCACACTTCAATTTTAGTTTTGCAGTGATAAAACTTCTATTCACTTGAACATGGTTTAATTCTAGTCTGTAGCCTACAATATAACCTATCAATTATCCAATTCTTATTTAATATAAACCCAAGATCAGAATTGGTTAACTAATCTAAAGGTTTATTGTAATCCTCTTAGGTTATTGACCGAATTTGAAGCCCAAAACAGTTAAATAAGGCGAGTCCTTCATAACACATGCCATTTGAATACAGATGGGACTTCATCTTTGCTTATTAAGACCCTTGAGAGCTTATGACCCAAGTGTCCTAGTTCGATTAATGTTGGGCTTTTGAAAATATATATGTGGCAGTTAAATACAGTATTTGAGTTGAAAATTATAGAATATTTGATGTGAATTATATTTTATGTTCTTGAAGAATAAATTATGTAAACTAGGTATCAATTACTCGTCAACTGCTTGTGTTGCTTTTTTTAATTAGAAACAAAATCAATGAATATGACCTATTCTAATCTAGAGATAAATTTCATTTTATTCTTCTATTCACAGGGGACATTCGTGTCAATCAGAACCCACAACTGACAGTGCTCCAGGTGATATTACTCCGTGAACACAACCGTATTGCTGACACTCTGGGCCATTACAATCCCCACTGGAACGATGAGACCCTTTTCCAGGAAGCGAGACGCATTCACATCGCTGAGATTCAACACATCAATTATTATGAATACCTGCCAATTTTGCTTGGTAAGACTTCTGAATTTGTGTTCTTATGTTTCGTGAGCCTCCCTCTTTATTATTAGGTACAAACCATTAGTGTCCTACCTAGTCCTATTGCAATTCGAACTCTACATAAAATTTAAGTTTTCTAATGCATCTAGACATGGTTAGACCGTGTTATTTTGTCTTCTTTCCCTAACTACATTTCGACTTTATAGACATTAATATAAATATACTTTTTCTCTTCAAGGTTTTGAAAACATGGTGAAGAATAAGCTGATCTACCCTGGTGCCCACGGCTACATAAATGACTACAACCCTGGAGTGGACCCCTCAATACTTGACGAGCATGCAACGGCTGCTTTCAGACATTTCCACACCCTCATTCGTGGATATCTGAAGTAAGTTGGGACTAGATTCTTGACAATATACCTTTCAAAATAAGGAGGAGGCAAAAACAGAATTACATGCAGTTCATTGGATTTAAACAGAAATAACAAATGCTCCATGATCGAACAGATTTGACTAAAATATATACTATTCTACCATACTTACAGCATACGTTCAAGTCTAACATTCATAGTGGACATATAATATTAATATTGTATCATGGTTTTCCTAAATTGGATCAAATGTAATCATGGCATACATTTATCGAGTATTAATATTAATGAGACCGGAAATTGCATTAACCGACCTCTATTCAGGTACATTATGCGGTGTGCTTTTAATATACTCTACTCACCTCTACTACCGTACTCATTTTAATTATCCACTTGTGTATGTATAATACTAAATTATTGGACTCTTTTAGGTTTAGTTTCACAATAAAAGACTTTTACCCTTGACCTCCGAAACAAAATTTATTGCCTGCACGGATAGCCGAGTGGTAGGTCACCACGGTAATTACCACTGTGCGCGACGTGTTGCGGGTTCGATCCCCGCATGGGACAAGCATTTGTGTGATCCACAAATGCTTGTTCCAAGTCTGGGTGTTCTTTGTGCATGTGATTTGAATGTTTGTGAAACCCCCGTGACACAAGGATTTTAGAGCGGACCTTAGTGTGGGCGTCGTAAAAAAAATACTATTACAATGTTTTTTTTTTTCTATGAATCTGTTTTTTGCAGGTTAATGTCAGAAAACCGAAATTTACAAGCAACCGTCCGGATGAGTGATTGGTTTAACAGACCATTATTGCTGGAACTTGACAATGCCTTCGATGGCTTGGCAAGAGGGCTTACAGTACAGAAACAATCCTACAGTGACCAGTTCTGGGACTCGGAAGTAACCCAATTCCTCTTCAAGTAAGTTCCTTTTGAATTTAATAAAAACTTTTCGTTTGAAACTACTGCAAGTGCCGCGTTCTTTAAAATTAATTCCAGCATTCAATATTGCAAATACTTACATTAAAGTTGAAGTAGAAGAGACGATATTGGTATTAAAGCTTTGAGTAAAGTTTGTGGATATATAAATGTATGCAGATTTCATCCCACACTGGGCAAAAATTGGTTTTTGCTTTGACAGATCATTTTTGCTCGAAACGTCGTAGCTCGATTGGGACTCTACCTACCTCTAGAATTTTCATACAGAAAGTTGTTCTGGCCTTAGTAAATATGCATACAACTGCAATCAGGAAAAAAGGGTTAACGATAGCTGGTAAACGACAATAATTTACGTCGAAAACAGTCGCCAAAATTGTGCTTACGTTTTACTGTATGGAAGATACGAGGGGAATTTATTGCCTCATTAATATTAATACCAATCTGAGCTGATATTACGGGCTCAAATTGAAATGTCTATAAATCCGGTGGTATTCAAAGTCAGGATGATCTGCTAAGCCCGTATTAGAATTTGAATATCTAGTTTTGTAATCAATATTAGGTTACACCATATGGCTCAATGTTACGGGATGTGCGATTACTGCTGATGTTGATGTCTTCAAAATTTCGATATATACAGAGCAGTTGGCAGAAGAAAATTCAACGATTTAAAAAATAAATAGGCCCCAGTAAAAGCACTTATAAAGTACAAACTTTAAAACTTGGATTTAAGGATGAAATTCGTACACTGGTGAATAACTTCTGAATTTCAAAATATGAGGTACCTTGCTGCCACTGTGTTGTTACTGAATGATAAAGTTTCAAGTATTTATTAGTTTGTTCAGTCTCTGATCCGTCTTAGCCTTTATTTATCCTGAAACTAGTTCACCCACTTTATTTAAGCAACAAACTTTAATATTAAATCTTGAAATGTTGGACGGTATTCTATCTCGCTTGGTCAGAAATATCCGCTAGTGTCAGATGTTATTTTTCTGTACCTACAATAAGTTTTATTTTAATTTTATCTTATCAAGTATATTTTTTCAGTGTGGTATGGTTTTGGTGGCTGTTTTATGCTATTACATATTTAATTTAAAAAAATTAACTCGACTATTCTTTGTTCTCTTTTTTGTTTAACTATTATAATTTAGTATAAGTAGGTGTAGGTATATTAAATATAGTTAAGTTAATAAATATTTTTCATGGCAAATTGTACATACTTTCATTCATAAATAAATAATTTCGACAAAACAAAAAACTATTTAGCTCAATATTAATTTTTGGTAAATCTTTAATGCGAATTACAAATCATTTTCATTTTCCGTTCTCAAACGAACATAACGATTCCATGAAATGAAAAGGTTTTGAAAGATCGTTCCCTGTCAGTAAAACTGTTGTCAGTTAGCGTCAATTAATCCGAAATACGGAAAACCGGGATACCTATAATTATAATCAATTTCGCCAAATATTACAACATTATTTAACTCGATAAATGTTTGTTGCTTGCGTAGAATTTTATCAAAAATTATTAGGTACATTAAGTAACAATGACTCCGTTACTCGAAATGGTATTTACTCTTAAATTGTTAGTATACTAGTAAAATTAATTGATTTAATTAAAATTAAAATTGTTTCGGCCATCTTTTTTTTTCAGGCCAACGGAGATAAGATTTCATAATACTTTTTTCATGCATTCTTTTTAATCCTTTATTTCTTCATTCAATTATAAAACACATGCAAATATTAACAGGCGTAACAACACGTTTGGTGGTGATCTAAGAGCTACGGACATCCAAAGAGGCCGTGACCATGGCTTGGGCAGTTACATAGCGACGAGGGCAGCGTGCGGCCTGCCGGCACCCAAGAGCTTCCATGATATGCTTGACTTCATCTCTCAAGAGGTATGTAATAAATTAATTTATTCTGTAATCTGTATTTGATACGGTGGTAGCTTAACAGGTAGGCCGTTGGAATTGCGATCATGTGGTGGCCGGTTCGAAATCGAGCAGCCATTGTACTATTGATGTAAACCCACTCGTAACACAAGCATTTAGGTAGCACGTGGGGTTAACAAGAATGCTAATGTGCGACCCACATTGCTAGTATTTTTTTTTAAGTTATAAAAAATAAGATATTTAATAATTTAGGTTTTCCTTTCAACATAGGAATAAAGGAATAACATTATTTAGATGTACAAAAGTTTCGTAACTATTTAATTTTTGTTCAATTAATAATGTAGCTTGAACTAATCAGCAATGTAATGATTAATTTAATTGATATCGTTCTCATGAAAATTAATTGAATTTTGTTATTTAATTTGTGATCCACATGACTGAGCAACGCTTAACATTTGAATGAATATTATTATCAATTTGTTTCCAGATTTCTAACATTCCACACTTTGAATGTTCACATAACTGTTATGTACGGCTTGGTGAAATGATATTTTAATCGCAATTTTACCCGTGAAGTTTCAAAAGGTCACTACAGACATAATGGCAGATTAGGGCTCAAAACGTATTTCAATTTTCCACAATTTATTACTCGTCCCATTTCCAAGTATGGTTATTATTAGTGTCCAGCTATTAGTGTGTAATAACGTCGGCTTGTGCCCGGTAGCGATGACGTCACATAGATAACGTCACAAACTTGTCAACTACTATCTTCTAATATAAATCCAGTTTATAGTGGCTTACATTAAGGCCAGTTGATGGACTTTCCAGAAGCTGTTATAGTTTCTGTAGTAAGATAACATTTAACATCGACACTTTTTATTTCCGTTTTATGACAGGACAACTTTATTGGCAGAGTTAAACCCGTGTCAATAAACCTTGACTTTTCGCCATGTCAAGAGTTCGTCGACCCCAGCGGACAAATATTTTTTGACCTACTCATTTCCTATTTGTTTCATGTCTTATGATTATGCGGATATCGGATTTCCTTCAATCTAAATATGAAAGTAGGTACTCATTCCCTCGTAAATAAAATATCCCAGAAAAAAATATGTAGTGGCATCATTAGCGATAGTCTCATGTTATGAAATAAAGCTCAATATTTTGCACGCACGCTCTCGGGAGTATATTAATATGATTATTTACTTACGCAACAAAATAATCCTAATCACACTATCCTCAATGAGATTCGTGGTATTTTTCTCGAATATTCTTAGAAGATTAATAAAAAAAATTGCACCAGTTTTCTTCCGTGAGACAATAAGGTCGTAATAATGTTATGCGATCCCTAATCAGGTTGCCAAGAGCTGTAATTAAGGCAATCTTCGGTAACGACAGCTCATTGTAGCGTTTATTACGGCCGCATGTATTACTGAGAACGATTACGTAATTAGTTATTATATAATTTATAGGAGAGCCAATAAACTGCAATAAGACTCCTAAAAACAAATTAAACCTCAGATAAGATAACTACTTAATTTGTCTTGAGAATTCGGAAAATGTGTATTTTAGACTCCTTAATAATATTTTTATTTAATTAATAAACGAAAAAAATTGCGTGCTTAAAGATATCATCGCCTAATCCTTTAGATTTAAAATGATTTTGACAGAAATATACAAATAATTATTTTATTATTTTTAATATACCTATATATTTTTTATTAATTTAATTTAATATTAAAAGGAAAATTATTGTGTTACTAATTTTATAATTAAATACACTTCTTAATTTTGTTTTCTATTTTCGACACATATTCTTCTTTTCTCGTGTTAAATGTGTACGTGTTATTGACCAAGAAGGCGCTTTCTAAAAATCCTCTACCGTTTGATCGTTCTCCCTTGTTTATAAATTACATTAGTCGTTAAATAAACAGAATGGCGTTGTTAATGACTTTACGATCGAGTTCAAAGTTCCACGTCACTCATGACCCTTGAGAACCACATCAATACGATTCACGTGTATCAGATTAACCTCATGTGGAGGTTATTTATAGTTTTATGTTGATCTTATCGGCTGCAGAATAGACTGAGAAGTCTAGAGAGTATAAGATAACAGAACATTTTGTAAACATGCCAATATTTATTTCTTGTGACAATCATTGAAGACTCTCTGCCAAAAACGTACGCTTGAAAAAAAGAGTTATTCGATACATTATACCCGTTTACGTAGTGACGTTGATAATTCAATTAATTTAAAAAAATAACAATTCATTTTTAATCGAGGGCGACTACCGTTTGCTTTTTATTCGAATTAATTTACTATGAGGCCAGGATTAGTTGCAATGGTAATATAAATAATGGGGTGTTATTTAATTATATACTAACTGTGATCTGCGGTTTCACCCGCGTATATGAAGGTACGTACCTATTTCAATAAACAACTTTTTAAATCATTATTTTTTTATTCGGGACGGAAACAAATCCAACAAATTTGTTTTATACTTATAGATATACATACCGCTCAATGTTTCGAATGACCCAAATAAATAACAACTTCATAAAATCTCGACATAGTTATTGGAGGTCTGCATTTTTTAAGTATAAAAATGGCAGTAAGCAACACTCATTCTGCATTGCGGCTGCGCAGTAATAGTCATCTATATTAATAATTTCGTTCAGGGCTACGGTAGACTCGATCGAAACCTTATATGAATAACAAAACATGAAAAAATATTGATTTCGAGTCGACAACATATATCCGCAAAATTCGGATTATGGAGAATTTCGTTAAATTCTAATGGCACTGACAAACAAAAAATCCGCAGTCGCCATCTTGGGTAGTTAATATGGCTGCAACAGATAATTCTGCTTAGTGATTCAAGGAGTTTATTATCATACAACCTCCTTGAAGTGATTACAGTGCTGACAAGGCGTATGACATTTGCATAATACACTCGGTTCCAAAAATAACGGGTCAGTCACATAAACCCGAATATCTCCCGAACTACGTATGCCATCCTAATGAAACGAAGACTGTTCAATTGAGAATTTAATTATACAGATAAAAAATAAAATAAAACTTAGTTACACCCACAATATTAATCTTAAATTAAAAAAAAACTAAAGTAGTCATATTTTTCTTAAGATTACATTTTTTTTATGATTGTTTTTTTGCTGTTTTTCATCACTTTCTTCATTTAATACTTTGTATTGCCTCCACGAGCTCTTCTGACAGCTTCCAGGCGATTAGGCATGCTGTACACCAAATTTCGGAGCCGGTGCTGAGGAATACCTTCCCATTCCTCCACCAGTGCTTGTATGAGCTCGGGAAGCGTGATTGGTGGGGGGTTTCGACCTTTCACGCATCTCTGAAGCTCGTCCCAGGCGTGCTCGATGGGGTTTAAGTCCGGGCTGCGCGCTGGCCACTGCATGAGTTCGATACCGACCTCTTCAAGGTAGTCATGTACAATTCTGGCGGTATGGGGACGCGCATTATCATGCATTAATATGCCATGCCGGTCCATCCTGGCCATGAAAGGACCTACATGTTCATTGAGGATCTCTTCCACGTACCTCTCTGCATTTAGAGTTCCATTTTGAATGAGCACCAGCTCGGTGCGGGCCTCAGCAGAAATCCCAGCCCAAACTTGTACGGAGCCTCCACCGTACGCCACTTTTTCCTCCACACACGCTTGATGGAAGCGCTCCCCTGGTCTTCTGTACACCAACTGCCTACCATCATGCTTATAAAGCATGAATTTAGACTCGTCCGTGAACATTACCCTAGACCAATCGTCTAGTGTCCAGTTTAGGTGTTCGCGCACGTATCTCTGTCTTGCAATTCGATGTCCCCGTTCCAGTTTGGGGCCATTTGCGGGCCTCAATGGTTTCAAATTTGCTTCAGCAAGACGTCTTCTTACTGTTTGAGCGCTTAAATTGCCACCTCCAAAGCGAATAAAGTGAGTTTTTAGACCAACAGCAGTTTGAAAACGATTTCGGAGCATTGTAGCCACCAGTTGTCTGTCTTCCCTGGCCGTTGTGCATCTTGGTCTGCCATTTCCTGGTCTTCTAAGGTGTGATCCGGTCTCTTGGTACCGCTGGACTACCCGCTGAACAGTCGACAAAGATACACCAATGTTTCTGGCTGTTTCACGCTGGCTCCGCCCAAGTTCCAAAAAAGTTAGGATTCTGGTACATTCCTCTAGCGTGACTGCCATGCTTCACCTCACAGAATAATAATTATGCACGTGGAAGACGTTCACGATAATTTTTTTTGTGACAGAATAGAAATGGAAAGCATCCATAATGACATGAAACAAAAATTTTGTTTTTAAAAATAGTCATTTTTTTAAATTTTGTTTTTCTAATGAAGTTTTTTTCATCAACCAGTTTAAATAATATGCTATTAGAAGCGCAACTAAAAAGTCTTTATTCTGTTTTTTATTTCATTGAACTAGCTTTTACAGTTCTGGAGGTATTTCAATTTTTGTGACTGACCCGTAATTTTTGGAACCGAGTGTAGTTGGGACCAGAATCGTTTCGGAACGCGTTTGAAATAATAGTTCAAGAATATTTATTTCGCTTTTTTCACGTTCCGTTGCATACTAGCTCTTATATATATACGCCTCGCCAAAAAAGTATCCATCACAAAGAACTGTGACTCATTTGACTGTGTGCTACGAAACGTCTTGCCGGAAACATTGAGTGAATCTTAACAAAACTTAAAACTTTTCTTCAGTCGTTGTCGTTTCGCGAAAATATTAATATTATTTGTGTGTAAAAAATAAAAATTATTTGTGTGAAAACTATTGCAGTTTTTATTTACTATATTAATTACTAGCGACCCGCCCCGGCTTCGCACGGGTGGACATTTATTTTTTAAGCTAACTGAAAAAAAAGAATTAGCTTTGTATGTATGTTTTTATAGGTTTTTTATTCGTGTTACATTTCTTTGTTTCGTACCTGCTTAACTCTTTTATTTTTGACTAGCTGTTGCCCGCGGCTTCGCTCGCGCGTAAAGTTAAGAGTAGTAAGTAGGTAGTAAAGGATAGATGGATGTATTCTGTGATTTTCAAAGTAAGGCGCATAAATTATATTTTTCATAAAATATTATGGCGTCAAGATAATAATAAGATAATGTGGAAAACATCACATACATTGAGTTTGGATAAACTTTTAAAATTGTGGCAAATTTTTGGTCAGACAAAACTTGAGAATCATTTACACGAAAAGACGAAGAAGAGTCACACACATTGCTCCGAATTCAAAGTAAGTAGCAGGATTGTGTTATGGAATCAGAAGCAACGAAGGTACATACCATAAAAATAATACCTTGCAACCCCTATTTCACCATCTTAAGGCGTAGATATCTACAATCGCAAAAATATGTTTTCATTTATTTCTTACCAAAAACCCAAATACCAAATCTTATGTATCTCTGTTTGAAAATGATGAATATCGTAAAAAAACTTCAAACTCCTATTGCACCCCCTTAGAGGGTAGATTTCTAAAATCTCGGAAATACGTCTTATTTATTTCTAACTCATAATCCTATGAACTTTAATGAAAACTACACAATTCATATACCTACAAACTTCCAACCCCTATTTTACCCTCTTAGGGAGTAGATTTTCAAAATTGCTGAAATACGTCTTTATTTATTTCTATCGAGAAGCCCGTATACGAAATTTCCATATAAACTTTCATCCCCTATTTAACACCCTTAGGGGTTGAATTTCGAAAAATCCTTCCTTATTCCTTGTCTACATTAAATAGGAAACGTCTGTGCAAAAATTTCAGCTATCCAGGTTCAAGGGTTTGGGCTGGGCGTTGATGAGTCAGTCAGTCAGTCAGTCAGGCCTTGTCTTTTTATTTATACACAACATGTAACAAAAACCCTGTCCGATCCCTTAGACTCGGTATTATTCGGTATCGTACTGCGAACACATATACGTAGGTATTAAATGGATTGGAGATTATTTTTTTTCCTAATTGAAAATAATTAAATCAAAATAAAAACTGATCCAAGGCAACAGCAACACTGACCGCTCCTCAAAGTTCATGTACTTACTACCTGTAGCTTTGTGTCAAAGAAGCCGCCTATGCGAGACGGTTCATGAACTGTACCACGAATACGCCATTATTGGATCTGACAGGGGTTTTGTTACATGTTGTATACAGATATACCATTGTCATCGAAAACCAGTCCTAAACTGTTACCGCCTTCACCGCGTGAAGGTTATGCTATTTTATAATTATACAGTATAATTAGTGATAGCTTTGATTTCCAGGTCAGATGTTTAAAATCTTCGATTTTTATAAGTGAACAGGAAATGCCCATCAGACCGAACAACTTTTGCTAAGACGTCATTCCTATGTGTTATGGTGTAGCTGGGCTCTTGGAGTTCGACAACAGGTGTTCCAGATCTTCAATTTTTATACGTCAACAGAGAGTGCTCATCAGGCTGAACAACTCTTGCTAAGACGTCATTCCTATATGTGTTATGGTGTAGCCGGGCTCTTGGAGTTCCACAACAGGTGTTCCAGATCTTCAATTTTTATACGTCAACAGAGAGTGCTCATCAAGCTGAACAACTCTTGCTAAGACGTCATTCCTATATGTGTTATACTGTAGCTGGGCTCTTGGAGTTCCACATCAGGTGTTCCAGATCTTCAAATTTATTCTCTCAGCAGAAAATGCTCATCACGTGGAACAATTTTTGCTATGGTACCATTTTTGTATCTCTTATAGTTTAGCTGGTCTGTTGCGGTTCTGCATCAGGTATATTCTTTTCCGGGATAAAAACTACCCAGTGTGGTGCCCAGGATATTAAGGAACAATTATACCAAGTTTCATCGTAATCGAACCGGTAGTTTTTGCGTGATGCCTGAACAAACAGACAGACAGACAGACAGACAGACAGACAGACAAAAATTTTTTTAATCACATTTTTGTGTTCGGTCTCGGTCTAGTAACACCTCCCGCCATTTCTTTTTTTAATACTTTAAATGTACAGAATTTTCACTTCTACAGATTTATTATACCTAAGTATAGATTAAAATTTTAAATTTGTAATATCTTTTTAATGAATTGTCCGATTGGAATAAAATAAAAAGTAATTTATAGCTATTGAAACAATCTTGCTCAATAAATAGTTTATTTGGATAAGGATTAGTATTTGACGATAATATGATCAATAAACATGGGCTAATAATTTTAATTACTTTTATTCTATGGAAAAGTGGTTATAATGGCTAAAATATAAATGTTTGGTATATACTATCGCGGACTTTTTTGTAGGCATTATTGAATTCTACAACTTTTCTATAGAAGTCAACCATACATCTCTAACCATTTAGGCAGCGTTCGCAAGAATCGTTAACGTACGGCAGTTTTTTCGTCGACTTACTCCACAATTTTCACTACCACGAAAAATCCTATCTATTTTCCGGGATAAAATATAGCCTATACGGATTCGGAAGAATTCCTCCAAGTAATGGTAAAAGAAATTTTGAAATCGGTCCAGTACTTTTTGAGCCTATTCAATACAAACATACAAAAATACAAAAATACAAAAATACAAAGGTTTCCTCTTTATAATATTAGTATAGATTTTAATTTTTAATTTTAACGACTCTTTACCTTAATGCTTCACTATACACTATGTTCGCAGTAGTATTTGTAGATGGCATTAAAACATATTGGTTTTCAGGAGATCCTACTCGAGAAAGTGCAACATAATTGTCCATGAGAAAAGCACTCTTTTCTGAGATCGATGCCTACCATTGAAAGACTCATATCGGCCGGCGGCCATCATTCATTTTAACAATTACAATTTTAAATTCGTAATATCTTTTGAATGAATAAAATTGTCCGATTGGAATAAAATAAAAAGTAATTTATAGCTATTGAAACAATCTTGCTCAATAAATAGTTTATTTGGATAAGGATTAGTATTTGACGATAATATGTTCAATAAACATAGGCTAATCATTTTAATTACTTTTATTCTATGGAAAAGTGGTTATAATGGCTAAAATATAAATGTTTGGTTTATACTATCGCGGACTTTTTTGTAGGCATTATTGAGTTCTACAACTTTTCTATAGAAGTCAACCATACATCTCTAACCATTTAGGCAGCGTTCGCGAGAATCGTTAACGTACGGCAGTTTTTTCGTCGACTTACTCCACAATTTTCACTACCACGAAAAATCCTATCTATTTTCCGGGATAAAATATAGCCTATACGGATTCAGAAGAATCCCTCTAAGTAATGGTAAAAGAAATTTTGAAATCGGTCCAGTAGTTTTTGAGCCTATTCAATACAAACATACAAAAATACAAAAATACAAAGGTTTCCTCTTTATAATATTAGTATAGATTAAACACAATGAACGAAGCTATACGAATCTATGGCTTGCTTACTTTTAATATTCCTTGAGAACCGATGACTACAGAAATATTTACCTACATTGTGTATCATGAGTCACATTTCAACCGAGCGGAGCCGGGTTTTCATCTAGTTGTATTATAATTTAATTTGCATAATTATTCTTATAAGCTGCCCTTTAGCATTTCCGTAAGCGTAGAAAATTTCCTATAACACAAAACTCCTTAAATTATGTTGAACGCTGTTGTTTGCGCTTGATACTTTATTATAATGATTCTGTAACAAAATTGTGTTCTTCAGACGATAATTTCTGGTAAAAACTCCTTAACCAACATTTAATTTTTAGACGATAAAGAATACCTACCTGCTTAAGAGCAGGTAGGTATTCTTTATTTTAAAATCAATTAAAATAAAGGGGTAAGTTTCTTTATTTATTTAAGGCCTTCTTGATTTTTATGTTTGATTTACCAAAAAGCTTAAAATTCGAAAAGGTGTTTTCGTACTATATGAACCTACGCTGTAAAGTTGACTCTAGACGAAACAGGTATGTCATTGTTGCACGTCGCTGGCATGAGCATAGGTTTTATAGATATTTCGAAGTCAGTTCTTTACCGGTACACCGGTGACGAAAAAATACCGTTAGGGTATTTCTACCGGATAAAAACTAGCCTACGTTGAAATTATTTTAAGAGAAATTTTGGAAACCCTACCAAATATTAGTAATGGACACTTGATAGTTCTGTATATTTTCTACTAACCTGTATTGTGGATAATTAAGAATAGCAAAGAAATTAAAAATGTGCAATAACCTTTAGAAAACAGTCGATTGTCAAAGGTAAAAAAACCTCTTCAGAAGGTAGTCTTAACTTGTCTAGGAGAGGCTTTCTCTAAGAAATCTTTCTGAAATTGCTCCTTATTGTCACGCTATCATTTTCCATGCCATTAATCTCAGCTAACTCATTGTCTGCCCAACCCTGTCTATCTTGGGAGCATATTTTTAACCAGTTTGTGCCAAAATATATTAATAACTAGCTGTTGCCCGCGGCTTCGCTCGCGCGTAAAGTTAAGAGTAGTAAGTAGGTAGTAAAGGATAGATGGATGTATTCTGTGATTTTCAAAGTAAGGCGCATAAATTATATTTTTCATAAAATATTATGGCGTCAAGATAATAATAAGATAATGTGGAAAACATCACATACATTGAGTTTGGATAAACTTTTAAAATTGTGGCAAATTTTTGGTCAGACAAAACTTGAGAATCATTTACACGAAAAGACGAAGAAGAGTCACACACATTGCTCCGAATTCAAAGTAAGTAGCAGGATTGTGTTATGGAATCAGAAGCAACGAAGGTACATACCATAAAAATAATACCTTGCAACCCCTATTTCACCATCTTAAGGCGTAGATATCTACAATCGCAAAAATATGTTTTCATTTATTTCTTACCAAAAACCCAAATACCAAATCTTATGTATCTCTGTTTGAAAATGATGAATATCGTAAAAAAACTTCAAACTCCTATTGCACCCCCTTAGAGGGTAGATTTCTAAAATCTCGGAAATACGTCTTATTTATTTCTAACTCATAATCCTATGAACTTTAATGAAAACTACACAATTCATATACCTACAAACTTCCAACCCCTATTTTACCCTCTTAGGGAGTAGATTTTCAAAATTGCTGAAATACGTCTTTATTTATTTCTATCGAGAAGCCCGTATACGAAATTTCCATATAAACTTTCATCCCCTATTTAACACCCTTAGGGGTTGAATTTCGAAAAATCCTTCCTTATTCCTTGTCTACATTAAATAGGAAACGTCTGTGCAAAAATTTCAGCTATCCAGGTTCAAGGGTTTGGGCTGGGCGTTGATGAGTCAGTCAGTCAGTCAGTCAGGCCTTGTCTTTTTATTTATACACAACATGTAACAAAAACCCTGTCCGATCCCTTAGACTCGGTATTATTCGGTATCGTACTGCGAACACATATACGTAGGTATTAAATGGATTGGAGATTATTTTTTTTCCTAATTGAAAATAATTAAATCAAAATAAAAACTGATCCAAGGCAACAGCAACACTGACCGCTCCTCAAAGTTCATGTACTTACTACCTGTAGCTTTGTGTCAAAGAAGCCGCCTATGCGAGACGGTTCATGAACTGTACCACGAATACGCCATTATTGGATCTGACAGGGGTTTTGTTACATGTTGTATACAGATATACCATTGTCATCGAAAACCAGTCCTAAACTGTTACCGCCTTCACCGCGTGAAGGTTATGCTATTTTATAATTATACAGTATAATTAGTGATAGCTTTGATTTCCAGGTCAGATGTTTAAAATCTTCGATTTTTATAAGTGAACAGGAAATGCCCATCAGACCGAACAACTTTTGCTAAGACGTCATTCCTATGTGTTATGGTGTAGCTGGGCTCTTGGAGTTCGACAACAGGTGTTCCAGATCTTCAATTTTTATACGTCAACAGAGAGTGCTCATCAGGCTGAACAACTCTTGCTAAGACGTCATTCCTATATGTGTTATGGTGTAGCCGGGCTCTTGGAGTTCCACAACAGGTGTTCCAGATCTTCAATTTTTATACGTCAACAGAGAGTGCTCATCAAGCTGAACAACTCTTGCTAAGACGTCATTCCTATATGTGTTATACTGTAGCTGGGCTCTTGGAGTTCCACATCAGGTGTTCCAGATCTTCAAATTTATTCTCTCAGCAGAAAATGCTCATCACGTGGAACAATTTTTGCTATGGTACCATTTTTGTATCTCTTATAGTTTAGCTGGTCTGTTGCGGTTCTGCATCAGGTATATTCTTTTCCGGGATAAAAACTACCCAGTGTGGTGCCCAGGATATTAAGGAACAATTATACCAAGTTTCATCGTAATCGAACCGGTAGTTTTTGCGTGATGCCTGAACAAACAGACAGACAGACAGACAGACAGACAGACAGACAAAAATTTTTTTAATCACATTTTTGTGTTCGGTCTCGGTCTAGTAACACCTCCCGCCATTTCTTTTTTTAATACTTTAAATGTACAGAATTTTCACTTCTACAGATTTATTATACCTAAGTATAGATTAAAATTTTAAATTTGTAATATCTTTTTAATGAATTGTCCGATTGGAATAAAATAAAAAGTAATTTATAGCTATTGAAACAATCTTGCTCAATAAATAGTTTATTTGGATAAGGATTAGTATTTGACGATAATATGATCAATAAACATGGGCTAATAATTTTAATTACTTTTATTCTATGGAAAAGTGGTTATAATGGCTAAAATATAAATGTTTGGTATATACTATCGCGGACTTTTTTGTAGGCATTATTGAATTCTACAACTTTTCTATAGAAGTCAACCATACATCTCTAACCATTTAGGCAGCGTTCGCAAGAATCGTTAACGTACGGCAGTTTTTTCGTCGACTTACTCCACAATTTTCACTACCACGAAAAATCCTATCTATTTTCCGGGATAAAATATAGCCTATACGGATTCGGAAGAATTCCTCCAAGTAATGGTAAAAGAAATTTTGAAATCGGTCCAGTACTTTTTGAGCCTATTCAATACAAACATACAAAAATACAAAAATACAAAAATACAAAGGTTTCCTCTTTATAATATTAGTATAGATGAAAGAATATATGTATTATAATTATATACATGTTAATAAAAAAAAGAAAACAATTCATACAAAATGTTGAAAAAGTTTAAATAAAAAGTTACAATGTAAAAAAACAAATAAAAATCTAAACAAAAATATTCACGGAAAGGAAGCACAAGAAACCGTATCACTCGTAACCAAATTGCAAATAGGTTTAGTTTTATTCTTAGTATTTTACGTACAGTTTAGAGCTAGCAATAAACTTCATGACTTTCCCGCGTCGTTAAATTACTTCGCGCTCCTTATTCGTGCGACACGTAGTCACAGTTTATAAATTCCCTCATATTATTTATTATCAGAGAGGTAGGATCTCGGAAATAAGACCTTTCTATTTTAGGTACATACAGAATTTCCATGTCTTAGTGTCACCTCTTAGTTTCCACTTTAATAGTTGAACGTTTTGATCCAATTGGAATAGGTATTTATAACTGTAAGATTTGTTAGTTTTTTTTTGTATAGTGATAAATATCAAATAAAAAAAAACAGCAAAACAGTGCTGCTTTTTTTTTAAACAGCAAACTGTTTAAACTATAAGTTATAAAATAAAGAGGGCGTAATGTCTGTTCTTTAATAAAAAACTTCTGGACACTGCATCATTAATATCTTGAAAAAGTAATAAGGCATACTGTGGATAAAATTATCTCATGCCGTCAACAGCTTGAGTTGGACTGGCTAACTACATATCTACATAAAACCACTTACACACACAGCCGTGAAGTTTAACCCTGAAGCTTTGAAGGCATGTACTTACTTGTGAAGTTCGCTTGTTTTGGAGTCTCTCATTCCAAACCCACATGATTTCGGTACACTGCCATAAAAAAAAACTTTTAGAAAGTACACCCTTACAAGAGTGAATTTGTTTTTATTCCATTTTGAATCTGTATTTTCTTTTTTTATTTGTTTTTGTGTAGGAGGACTAATCGCCTTAAACAATTTGAATATTGATACCAGTTTGAAACTTAATGGCCGATCGTTTTGGAACAACAACCCGTGACTAACTTAGCATAAATAATAACAAACTAAGCTTTTTGTAAATATTATTTACAAATTCTAAATAAAGTTATTTGCAACTTATTACAGTCTGTTTGCGGAATAATTTTTACAGATTAGGTTTCTTTTATTATTACTTACGTAGACTTAAGGTCGATACTTATTTTTTATGTATTTATTAGGGATTGAAATAAAATTATTTATTTCTGCAAGTGGGATAATAAATCATCAGGTTTACATGCCATACATAATTATATTATGTTTTTGCTCGCTGGAGTCAATATTTCCTTACCGACAACTCCGAGATGATTAATTCCAAAATAAACCCAGGAGACATAGCCTTCTTTTAGGACATACAAAAGTAAAAAATAAATATTGAGTAATCAAAAGCAGGGTTTTTTCTAACAAATTACTTATATTCGAAAAAAGAATTGCTTTTTCATTATTATTCTGGTGATTCCTTAATTGCAGGGATAAATAAAATAAAATAAAAATATTAACAAATCTTAAATTACAATGGGGTATTAGGTACATCAATATGATATTTTTTAGTTTGCTTACTAGATAGTTTTTAATTAAATTATAGTGCACTTTCTATGTACCTAATACTTAAAGAAAAAAGTTAGAAGCCAGTCCAGTCTACTACCAAACGGTAAAGGCACACTTCAAATATTTTTGAAAGCCAAGTTATATTTAGCAGAAAATAAAAACAAATTCCACTAGATTTCAATTTTCATATCGTGATGACACTTTTTCTCGTTAGCAATATCGAATATTGCGAACATAAGCACCATCGTTCGACTGTTTCGTTTAGTTAACCAAACAATATAGACCATGTTTGACAATTGTTTCAAAGGTGAAATAATAAATTATTATTATTCAATCGCAGTCTTTGTTGTTTTAGCTTATTTTAAATAGACTCATTCATTTTTTCATTTATATGATTTTACAATTTACTCTGGAACATAAATACATAAAAAGTCCAAGAACTATGCTATTACCATTTCCCTTACAGAAAACGATTCTTTCACGGCTAGATTTTTCATTCAAAACTTCAGAGTAGATAAATTCTTCTAAAAAAAAGAGTCACCAAATTATAAATTATGATTTTATTCTTTATTGTATACCACAAATGATAACCACAAATTATACAAAAAATTAGAATACATTTGTGCATAAAAATCTGTTGACGCGGAAAACAGAGTAAAATCATTTTATATCAGTCAGCTTTTGTATCAGTTTTATTTTCTTTTTCAAGAACGTCGGTGTACTCCAAAGCTTATACGAATCACCGGACGACGTGGAGCTGGTGGTAGCTGGGTCCCTGGAGCGGCTGGTGCCAGGAGCACTGGCTGGTCCCACCTTCCTATGCATCCTCACTGAACAGTTCTATAGGACGAGAGTCGGCGACAGGTACTTCTACGAGAATGGAGCTGATGCGGATACCGCTTTTACGCCTAGTGAGTATCCTCTATTTATTATTTTGGTCTGAACCTTACGCAATAATATCTACGGATAATACGGGGATGTTTTTTTTTTTTGCTTTTGTCAATGTTATGTTATAAGTAACCTTTAAAAATCATAATACTAGAACGACGTCGGTCTCAAGTTACTTAAGAGAAAATTACGATTATTTATAACAAATTGACCCGCAATTATGATAGAATATATAACAAAGAAAAGCATTACATCACCATATTTATGTCATATTTTCTTCAAAGTTCACAATAAAGTAGAGATTACACCAATTATTCATCAGATATAGAGCACGAGAGGACATCAAAGCAGTATTTCCGTATATTATGTAAAAATTATCGTCTTATTTTATGACTTTCCTCAATAAATCTTTTTTATCTGTATGTTTAGTGCTGCAGTAGAGAATGCCACTGTACCAGGCAACTAGCTTTAACTGAAAAGCAAAAGTGGAAGATAAATTATTGTCTGTAGTGACGTCAGTATGCTTAAGTCTACTTTAGTGCTAGTGCTAATATTTTGAATTAGGACCACCTTGGTAGCGTTGCTTTTTGAGATCAGTGACTTTGCATACTTTAAACGTTATCTACATATATTTTTCTTTATAACACTGTCCATTATTAAGTGTTAAAATAATCGCGGTTATCGTTCATGTTTTCCATCTTAGTTTATTTGGTACTTACACATTACGGTATGTAACCAGTAAAAACTGTTTCGATATTTTAACAGTGATTCTCTAACACCGCTCTTGTTGAATTGATATTCTTTTTTACGTAGGTAACCTAATTATTGTTTCATTGTTGGCTATAGGTCTCCCCTGTTTTACTACAGATTTTTCTGTCTTGAGCTACTTGACACCAATCACAGGATGCGATCATGTCATGAAATGATGTTGTTATTAAAAAAAAAAACAATAAAATAAAAGATCCTCTATATACCTATTCTTAAACGCGACAAGACAGTGCCCACTCTCTATTTTACCTCCAATAAAATTATACATTTATTTATTTAAACTATCTATGTAAAACAGGTCAACTGGAAGCCATTCGCAAGGGGGCATCTATGGCCCGCCTACTCTGTGACAATGGTGATGAAATAGGAGCCATGCAGCCCAGAGCCTTCGAGCTGATATCGCCGCAGTAAGTATGCCCATTACTCACAGCGCCTTCAACGGCTGACGAGGCTTCGCGATAAGGGTTATGACTTTCCTACTATAAAATTACACTTTGGAAAATGACGAGGTATTGTGTTGTGTATTTAACTTTCTCGTTACGTATAATAAAAGCTTCAGTTCTCGATAGTAAAAAAAATACATACAGTCGAGCATACAACCTCTTACTTTTGGAAGTCGATTAAAAAGTAAAAAAACAATATCAAGTATAACAAAAGTAATGTAAAAAATATTCTTTTTAAAAAACTTTCCAATATGATCCTAAGTAGGTGAAAAAATATGCGTGTATCGAACCATAGGTACAATAATGATCATGAAATTAGTCTACAGGTATAATTTATCACTCCTGAATTAATAAATGATTGTTCGTGTTATTATACCCATCTTTCTTTTTACAGGAACAAATTGATACCATGTGAGCAACTGCCGTCCATAGACCTTACATTGTGGCAAGATGCCAGAGGCCATTTCTAAATTAATATTAAATTGGAAACAAAATGTTACCAAACAGTTATGTAAAATACCATTATTTGTTATCTAAAAAGTTTATTTTGCTATGTTTTTTACAAAACTAGAGTTACCAGACAAATACTGATTATTAATAATAATTTATTTTAAAATCAGTTTCCCTATAATTATGTTTGTTGTTAAATTTGTGAAGAAGAGTTTTTAGTTACTATTTATTTGTACAGATTATGGTTCTAAGTTGTAAATGTGTGTCCATGGCCATTATATATAAACTAGTATATAATTATTATATAATATGAGTATAATAAGTTTCGGTTATGTTGCATATTTTACTACTACATAAGCTGAGGTGAATGAGCGTAAGAAAGTTGAATGATTGTAAAAATAATAAAATTAATTTTTCGTAGTTTTTGTTTTATTTTAACATTTTTGTGTGGACTTGCTAGTAATCTTTAAAAAAAAAAGAAAGATAATATTTTGTCTTTTAAAATAATTAATCATTAATAATTCATTGAGAAATGGAAAAAAATATCAGATGATTGTTTCAAACTTTAAATGTAATTTAAATCATATTTTATTTTAGAAAAAGCAAGTAATATCTGCATTTTCATCCATTGTGTTCATCGCATCTCGTCATTTCACACTGACATTCGTAGTCGTTTCATGGACCTATATCAACAATGCATAAATGACGTAAGCGTATGTGTATAACAGTATCAAACGAAACTAAACAAAACAGAAAAACATTTCCCAGAATAGATGACATTACAAACGAGAATATGTATTCAAAGTTGTTTACTTGTGACCGATTCAAAATAGCTGGTCGTTATTAGCAGTCAATTCAGGTCAAACTATGTTTGAGAGCAAAGTTTGAGTCAGGTTGAGTGAGGTTATGTTAAGGTATCCAAAAGCAGTCTTGATGCAGGTTTATGTGGCATTTAGAACATCGTGATCTTATTCTGTATGCAATCGATATGTTATTTAAGGTAGACTGTACAATCAGCAAGTTAAACTAATCAGTTAAGGTGGACTTTACTTTGCTTTGACTTTTGAAACGTGAGTTTTGTTGCCGACTGTACAAAGACGCTTAAATAGTTCCAGGCATAGTTTGTAGGTACTACAGACTAGTACATGAACATTTAAACAATAAATCAAAATAATAATACTTACTATCTTAGTCGCACTGTTTTGTTTTGTAAAAATAATAAGCTACTTTCTAAGAAGACGGCCAGAATCTCAATTCCATGGATTAGTTTATCTTCTTTGAATAAAGTAATCATAAATTTCATAGAATCGATACACATTATATTAATCAAGCTTACACGAGATTCGCAAGGAATCAATTATGCTATAAATGATAAATAAACAAATAGCTACTATTAGAATTCTTGTTTTTCTGCAATCATCTTTTCCACGACTCGCAATATTTAAGTTTAAACCTTGTATCTATCCATCTACAAATAACCTCATATGAATAAAAATGTTTTATTATTATTAATTCACACCCATTTCAAATCATGGAACCTTAAATAGATACCACTTATTGGTCCTACACTTTATCTCTGACTTACAATTTCCACACTGACAGTTAAATGCATCATTGCATTCACACATACTCAAAGCATTCATATCTCTTCATCAAACGTTATATCATTACAAATAGTTCCTTCAAACTTTTCTGTCATTGGAATACTTTAGAAATTCCCAAGTATCTCAGGAGCGTTTGATGTTACACAATAGTCTACCACAGACATAGAAGCAAATAACATACGAGTTGTCACAAGCACGAACCCGTGTCACTCTTAATGAGGCTTGTAATGTATGTAACATTGTAAGTAGCACAAGAAATCCAATTCAGTGAGGAAATTGGATATTATCTTGCGAGTATTCTTCACCTGGTAAATATGTTTTTATCCTGCGACAAACGGGCGAGCAGTTTAACAAACAGCAGTGAGAAAATCTCGAACACCAGGAGTCTCTCCGAATAATTCTAAAATAGTTAATAATAATAATAATTCTAAAAAGCCCTCTAGAAATTCACCCAATATCATCAATCATTAAAGGTTATAAAAAGGTAATTAAAAAAAAAAAAAAGAAAGGTGAGTTATTGCATGAATTACTAAAGGTTAACAACATTACTCGGAAGTGCATAGAGAAGTAGAAACAAGATGAAAATATAATGCCGTTTTGGGATTTGGTATCGTTTCAACTGTTTTAAAATGATTGTAAGAGAACGGGACTTGGGACGGGTGCATAGAATTTTGAAAATCAGACATACACTCAACAGAAACATAGAATTCAGTGAACATACATTTAAAAAAATACGTACTCTCGAAAATTGAATCTTTTCCATTTAAAATAGATATAATTGCTTAAAGCCACGTAGGTTACCGTAGTAACTTTCACATATTTATTTGAAAAGCAAAGACACTAAATCAACGTCTCAAAGGTCTGAAGTCTACACATTCCATGTAACACTTAAGATACCTGGAAAAATGTGGAACAATGTCTAGACCTTTTGAGGAAAATTCCTCAGCTATTCAAGACGGGAGGCGAAAGTCACACGTAATATAGCCTAGGTAACGATAAAATGTTTTATGTTTGATACACGTTGTAAGTACTTATATTTTAGTACCGCCCTTTGTGTGTCAGGAAAAATAGTATTAGACTCTTATTAATTTAATTTATTAAAAATTTATTAATTAATTACCAACAAGCCTATTAGACAAAATCGTAATCTAAGTAAGTACCTATTTATAGATGTAAGCCAACCATTCTTCTTCATTATCTTGTTTCTCTCCTTCACCGAAGGTTGGTCGTTAAATTTTGGAACTCGTCGCGGTTCAGCGGCAAACGGAAGAGCTTCCATGTACTGGCGTTACCAGTCCATTCTCGTATGTTTTTCATAAGGCAACCCTGGTAATTTTCCAGAAAAAAATGTAGGTTATTATAATATTCAGATTACTAGTTGGTACTTATAAAACTCTTGCTTTATTTAAACTGTGGTGTCGTTTATATTGTGCCTTGTAGCTGGATAAAATATTAACAAACTGCCATTTCTTTTTGTTTTAGCTTTAACATACCTACCTATTTGTGACATAAAAATAATGAAGTTTACTTTTTTATCTTTTACTCTGTAACTACACACGTAAACATAATACAAAAAATGTTGATATACTTAATTAAAAGTACCCGAGTAGACCTAAATTTTTCCTTTTGTTTGTTTTAAAGTATTTTCATAACCAAACCAAACAAAGGCCTGATTAAAACAGCAAAATTCACGGAACAAAACGTTTTGGTCTGGAGGAGGAAAATATCAAGGTTCAATCGACTACTTTCATTATTATGCAGCGTCTCGACGCCACCTTATCTCTCAGCAATAGCGTCGCGACTCCACTCTTCTATGACGTCGCGATGCCTCGTAGCAATAGCGTCGCGAGCTATGGTGTTGCGACGCCGTTTCAACATGACGTCTCGACGCCGCTCTACTATGGCGCTATACCGGCCTATAAATGAGATTGTAAGAGATCTCTACCCGTATAAAGAAGGAACAAGCATTGGTCACCACGTTTGTTCATTGCAGGTGGGTGATTTCTAATGTTTGGAAACCAAGTTCAGGTTAAGAAAAAAGCCCAAGCTTGAAACCGCAACCCTGTGCATACGAATATGGTAGTTGAACTGCCAGGGCACGACATTACACTTGCAGTTATTGAAATCAATAAATTTTGTACACTGATCAGCGCGAAGAACGTCGCGGATTCAGCTAGTTTATAAATAAAGAATGTGCTCATTTGTTTCTTAGTCATGCTGATCATATTATTTACATGTCGGTTTGGCGCTAAGATCGTAGAAACCTAATAATTGTAACGCATACCATTAATCTTTTTATAACTTGATCCCTTTTGAAGTATGTACATATGTTGATGGGATCTTGGCCAATGTCAACGAATTTAATTCGATTTTGGGCGACCGTAATAAGAAGTATTTATGCACACTCACATTTTAGTAACCTTACAAACAGAATTTCCTTATTTCCGGCTTGTATAAATATACGACGGAAATATACGACGAACGAAAATAAATCGGCAAATAACGTCTTTGGTACCACACTTGAGAAGAACATATCGATAGGCTAACATTCACACATTCACATTTGCTCAATCAAGGTTTCTTCATTTTGTTACCCTTAACATTATACCAGTATACCCCTATATATACTATAATGTTCTAAAACATGGGAAGGTATGAGACAACCAAATCTGCGTAGAAAGGCGAACAAAGAAAACCAAATACACACGGCAAATTAAATAAGCTTCACTATTTAATAAACATGTGTGCGTAAAGTCGAACAACTTTAATAAAATATTACGCTTAATAATAGCAATAGACAATGCGTAATTTAGTCGTTCATTTGTTTAAAGACTGTATAACATTATATATACATAAAAACGATTTAAATACAAATGACACAGTTGATAAAATTCGATAATTTGTGATAAAACAACGTGTATTTAGACAGTAGTTAATAATTGATCAATCTCCTAAAAGGCTGTCTAGTTAAAATTATAAACGATAGACAACGAAATATAAGCCCAGTACTTATTTAATCGATAGACGACGGTTAAGAGGAGGACAGCCTTCGAAGAAATTATTTATAATTAATAGTTTCAAGAACGAGACAAATGATGAATGTAAGCAAAGTTTGTGAAGCTAAATAGCTTGTAACAACTTTATGTATTGTTTTGTTTGGGACTTTAGTTCGACGTAAACGATTTGTTTTTATGTAAGTAAATCGAACGTATCGTTAAAACTTTGAAAAGGAAGTGAAAATTCTGACTACTGAAAAACTGTTTATGGAAAATTGTGTGTTTACTTTCTTGTAGATACTAGACATAAAAAGGCACTGAAAATAATTTATCTTCTTTCACGAATAATTCTTGAATGCTGTTGTTGAGAATTTCGTCGTTAATTAGAACGTTGCTCAAATAAAGAACGCTAGACTCATAATTTCTCACAAAACAAAACAATCCTTATCTTATCTTTTTTTTCTTCACTTTATTTTTTTCTTTGACACGGCGATGTTAAAAAAAAATAAAGTCGTTGTCTTTTTTTTTCACACATCTCTAGCTCTCGATTGTTTTACTTATGGTGTGTATTTGCAAGTCGATTTATTTCATTAATTACCACTGCTAAAGATAAAAAATCTTGTAATTTCTAAAGTGTATGAAAAGTGCAACGACATCGGTACATCACCGTCTTTTGTTATCAAATTACAGAAGAGCTTTTATGCATACAAATAGAATAGTGTTTAAGAAATTAACATGAATGCTTTCTAAGTAAATGTCCCCAGCATCACACTAATAACAAAGATGAAATTACTTTGAAATGCAAATTTTAATATATTAAGATCGTCTCAAGAAACTCATATTTTACATCGAATGCATAAAGTGGTTTTAAGCTAAATATTATCCACGTAAATTATTATTTGTCGCTACAATTTACTCGAAATTTACTTAGGTACGTTGATAGAAATAATTAATTAAATTCATAAAAATAAGAATTCAGTATCTTACAATAAAAGTATTCATAGTTGTTAGAAATATAAGTTCAGGGTAAGAAGTTTTACGGGGAAAGTGGAACAGTCGTTTGAAACTCAAAAACTGTGGTGTATTTTACTAAATCAAAATAGGATTTCGCCATCAATAGCGAGAATCTAAAACATTATTTATAAAATGAAGTATGTGTCTCTTGCCCGAACTGACTCTAATTAAACAGGATATATTTTTATGGAGTGCGTATATTCAAAGAGGTAATCAGGTATTAAGTTAGAAATACAAACATAAGTCACGTGACCTGTCTCTTTGTATGAAAATTTCGTTTTCATGTTTAAGATTTCGAACCATGTTCCTTGGGGAAAGTGATTCAGTTTTATGCACCTGTATATTCAACGAGGTACGTTGAATATACAGGTACACTCCATCAAAAATAATCCTGTATTTGCTGTAAAGAAAGTTTTAGCACAAAAAGTTTGGTAGTCTTTTTATTGCCGAAACAACCAAGCTCTAAAAGCCAGCTAAACCATTATTGGTAAATTCCCAAAATCTCCTCACCTGTTGCACTGCTTTAACAAATTCATTTTGTACCTTTACTGTAGTCAGAGCAATTTTCTGAATGTAACCAACCGATATGTGTTTCGTTTAGATTTTCCTAGAATTAAGGTTAACACGTCATAAGAGTTAGTAAATTATCTTAATTATTTTACATAATATTGGCGTAATAGTGACGTAGTGTTGAAAATTGAAAGTTACTCGTATTTTCTGAACTAATTCTTAAACTAAGGGTCATTCTCTAAGTCCAAACAAAACAGAATGCGGCATTACGCAGATTACAGCTCAATATCCGGGCCGAGAAAGCCTTTTTTGTTTTCTAAGAGTCACCGGATAGTAGTAAATTAAAAGGATATTAACAATTTAGATTTTTTACTAAAAAGTTTGTAAGTCGAAATAGATAACGCCTTTTTTTAAGCTGGTGGAAATCCTCATTGACTTCCTCCGCCCTGGGGAAGGCGGAGGGGTATGCCAGACTTACCGGCTAAAACCGCCGGAGTGCTTCTCCTTTCCCTTATATACTGGGAACCATGCGGGAAAGCAACCGCGATCCCCAGCAAAAAATAGTAAACGCCTCTATTAACCCTACACGTAATAGCACGTAAACTGCGTGAACTTAGTGGGTAAGGCCCTGGAGCGTTTTTTTTTCCTTTTACACGATCGACACGTTTATGTCAATTGGCTACAGATTGGTTAAAAGTACTTGGAACGGGAAAATTGGAGCGCCAAACGTTATAAACTTATTGATAGCGTAAATGTAATGTAATATGTTCTACATATTATTATATACGCCAAGAATAATGTAACTTTTTAATTTAGAATGTAGGAACTTTTTTGGGTGAGAAACGTGTGTCGATATTTTAACGAGTTAATATCCTGGTATTTGTAATTATATTGAAATCCTTTTATCTGAAACAAAAACTTAATTTATTGAGTGAATTTTCTCATACAGTGCAAATTATTTGAGACCTCAGAATTGAGGTCCTTTGCACAATAATTGTCCCTATTATTAAAGCTAATCAGTATAATTAACAACCCTAAAGCATAATATAAAACCTACACCTGTTTTTAATATATATTCTCATTAGTAAAAGATTTTGACTAGATACAGCTTTTTATTCTCTTTTCACAAATAAGGTTTGGAAAAAAGGTTGCCCGATTATAATATCCATCTTAAAAAAATTCAACGGCTTTCGGTTATTACAGGAACGTGGAGCGTACCAATAAAATATTTTATGCAAATATCAGGAATTCTTTGAAATCAAACCCCAAGCCAATAAAAGCATTATCTGGTTAAGTATTGTCATTTATGAACCTCTATATCCAACCTCTTTTATTCTCTTGTGACCCAGTTTCTATCAAATTATTGGATATTTCTTTGAAAATATACCTAGTGAGTGTAATATTAAAATTATTAATAATATCTTAAATTCGTGCCCTTCATAATGTGGTTGAAAGGATTTTTATTAACAACTTACTTGCTATGTGATTTCATATTAGATTTTATTTGATATAACTTTTTATCAAATAAGTATTCCAACTAAAAGATATTTTTAGATAATAAATATTTGATCTGTTTACAAAATGCTATCTGTATACAATAAATATACAGTTGCGCGGGAATCAGATTAAAAAAAAATACATAAGTATTTTTCTCTAATTTTTATATCATAATTATAATCTATATAAAAATATGTTAAACATGAAATTAGGGAAACAAAAAGATTGAATATTATTTTATAGTGGTAATCTATTTTAAGTCACACACGAGATCTACTTATCATTGAAATTGTGTTTGATCAGTCAATTATTTAATATAATAATATGAAATATTACAATTAAATTTTAGTAACCATAACAATAAATTATCTATATCTATATTTGGATCCTATTCTGAATGTAATTACAATAATTGCTTCCAATTTGTTAGTTTTTGGTTTAATTATCATATGATATTTAGATTACCAAAGTTAAGCTTGCGGCCTAACAAGAGATTAATATGATGTTATTACACAGTTTAACATTTAGTTTACATCAACATCGTTTAATTAAATCGTCTGATAATTGGATAGTCCTAGTTACCCTGTGATTTACTAGCAAGATTCTAAAACATAGTTGCTTGTTAGAATTCAGACTATACTTAGGGCCTATTTCACGATCGTCAGATAACTTTATTCGAGGAACAAATATGAAATTTTGACAGTTATTTCATACAGAAACTGTCAAACGTCAATTTTATTCGTCGAATAAAAGTTATCTGACGAGGGTGAAATAGGCCCTAAGTATAGTCTGAATTCTAACAAGCAACTATGTTTTAGAATCTTGTTAGTAAATCACAGGGTAACTAGGACTACCCAATTGAAGCGGCGGTAGCCTAATGGCTGAAACTTCGGACTGGCGATCATGTGGATGCGGGTTCAAATCTCAACCATTGAACTACTAAAGTGAACCCACTCGTAACACAAATTAACAAGAATAATAATAATGTGCGAACCATTACGGCTAGATTTAAAAAAAACTACTGCTAGGTATAATCGTGAGGCGAAATCATAATTAATTGTAATATACAACATGTAACAAAACCCCTGTCAGATCCAATAAAGACGTATTCGTGGTAGTTCATGAACCGTCTCGCATAGGCGGCTTTGACACCAAACTCTAGGTAGTAAGTAGTGTGACCTTTGAGGAGCGGTCAGTTGTTCAGCTGTTGCCTCAGTTTTTATTTGTATTTAAATATTTTGACTGGGGAAAAATTTTATTCTCCAATCCATTAAATGGCTACGTATACGTGTTTGCAGTACGATACCGAATAATACTCTCAGGGATCGGACAGGGTTTTTGTTACACGGTGTATAACATGGTGCTATCTCAAAAGCAATTACAACTGAATTTATAGCATGTTTTTAAACCTAATTAATACCATCATTTACGAGTAAACCTACTACTGAAAACCAAATAGCCAATCTATTTTTTACTCTAATTTAAAAGGAACGGAAACGCAATTTAACAGATAATAAAAAGGTTTTAATATAAGAATAGAGCTTTTTGCTTTTGATTTGAATGGGATAAATACTGTACCAATTAGAATTACCTTTTCAAATAGTGTTTGTTGAGATTTGGTTGTCCTAGTCAATAGTAATTTAAATGTTCCATTATTTGCAAATTTGATTTAAAAATATCCTTTCCTGAACACTACTATTTTGGGAGATTAATACATACAGGATTATGTTCTCTTCTTATCTTACAATTGAAAATCAACTTTTCATGCAAACAAAAGTCACGTGACCTGTCAATTTGTACGAAAAGCTCATTTTCCATTTTAAGATTTCGACCTATGTTTGGAAAAAGTCGTTCAGTTTTATGCACCTGATTACCTCGTTTGATATACGCACTCCTTTTAAATGAATGCTGTATTTGGTAAGTACTTTTCACCCGAACTGGAGCAATGGTACAATAATAATAAATGTAGGTATACATCACATTATCAAATATTCAAGAAATCAGTCTTAAACCAAACAGACTAAAAATATCACAGCTTTTACAACATTGGTCTAAAAATCATTTTCTGAATAATTGATTGAGTTGCGTATCACAGAGTTTAATTCCAAACCGAGTTTTCTTATTCCACTTCCTTTTGGTCTTAATCTTGTCAATATTTAAGTTACAAGCCGAGTTATACCTTCTTTTGTTTGAGGTTTTGGTCCCTACTTTTGTTGTTAGCATTAAAATTATTCAATAAAATAACTTAAAATTGGTTTGAATTTATGTTTTTGATACAGCCAAAGTCCTAGATTTAGAAAAAGGCACAAAAAAATTTAGAACAAATCTGGGAATTTAAATTACGTGTTTGGGTCCATAACCTATGTGTTGAGGTATTGTATGACAAGTAGTTCTGGTTATCAAAACTATAAATGTCGTGGTGGCCTAGCGGTTCAATGACCGGATTCGCATGCAAAAGGTTGCAGGTTCTAACCCAGGCAAGTCCCAATGAGACATTTTCAAAGTTATATGTACTACTTTCTTAATCATTCTAAGACATCATTGACAAACGGTGAAGAAAAACATCGTGAGGAAAACTGGACTCCAAAAAATGGAATCGGAAATCGCCAACCCGCAATGAATAAGTATGGTGATCAATGCTCATTCCTTCTCTATAAGGGAAGAGGCCTATGCACAGCAGTGGGACCTTTATGTATAATAGGCAGGTAATAAATATAATGCTATAAATATTGAAATATGAAAGTCAAATATTTCATTCCTAACCGTAGGTACTTTGTTCAATAAAATTAAGTACAGTTCTGTATCTGTTAAAAGTTTACAGTGTCATAAAACGTATATACCTACATTATTCACAACATGTTATACCTTTATAATTTTCAACTTTTGGTAAAAAAATCAATACGGCTAACCACCTATATTCAATTATACAAAGTTAAAGTTACGAACAATATTTATCAAAACCTACGAAAACATTTTGCTTCTACACAAAATTCTGCAATGTTTTATGTTCCCTAATTTTATAACAAGGCTTTGTAGCTCTACAATATCGATTTATACTTCATTATACAAATAAGAAACTATAAGCAGATAGTATGATCAAAGATGTTCAAATAAATGTCGTTATTATTTCAATGAGAATAACATAATATAGTGTTACTACTGTTTCACGTAGCTCCGCCCGCGGTCTAATTTTTTTTGTATATATTTGAGATGCAAGCTATCCTATCTTTTAAGTTGGATCAAACTGCACACGATTTGCAAATTTGATTTAAATCGGTTAAGTAGTTTCGGAGTTCATCCCGGACAAACATCGTGACACTGGAATTATATATAATATAGATGTACAATTTTTTTCTAAAATGTGGTGATAAAACAAATACATTTTTATCAATTTTATGCCGCTTCTATAGGTATTTCATTGTTTTTTTTCCACCTACCTGCAGGGAGATGAAAGGAAGGAAGTTAGATTCGAGGCAATGATAATGAACATTCAGCCTGTTTAGTGGTACAAACTAATTTACTCCCTGACCTTTTACTGTCGGCTCATTGAGCAATCAAATTACGAAGACAAAGGTATTACGGAACAGAAGACAAAGCTCATTTCGCAATACTGGCTGGTGATTTTAACACCCTTAGCTTTAATATAATTACGTCACGGGAATTAACGCGAACTCATGCATTTACCTTTTAAGGCTTGACGTTTCGGCCGGGTTACACTGGCCGTGGTCGCAAGCAGACTGGAGATGCGGTGTCATAGCTCCGTGCACGAAGTAGATGATTTTTCATCTACCTTCAGTTCTTCAACTACCCTACACACTACACTGACCGTGTCCGTGTTCTGCACGTTAACCAACTTTGCAGAAAAGCGAGGTTTTGTTAATCGGATCACTGGAAACCAAGATGCTGATAGTTTATATCCGTCTTCCCGATTGAAATTTGGATGTTTCTTGATTTCAATCGCTTCACGCACTTCTCTCGAGTGAAAGTGGCGATCGGTGGAGAGGACTTGTGTGCGATGGAATTGAATCCAGTGATTCGTGCCTGGCTGTAGTAGATGATCTGCTATTGCCGATTTAGTGGTCTGACGGTTCTTAACAGCCGCGATATGTTCTTTGAGCCTTTCAGCGATGGACCGCTTCGTTTGCCCTATGTACGACTTACCGCAGCTGCAGTCAACTTTATAGACACCTGGCTGCTGTAGGGGTAGAACATCCTTTGGTGTGCGCACCATGTTTTGAACTTTTGTCCCAGGAATATAGATAGTCGGAATGGAAAGTTGTCTAAGCACTGCTCCGATCTTATCCGTAACTCCTCTGATGTAGGGTATGTAGGCACTTTGTCTGTTAACCCCCGGATGTCTAACCCTTTTCAACGGTCGCCTCTTTCTGTCTTTCACCCGGTATCCATTTTTATACAGTACCTCCTGAACATGGTCCAGCTCACGCTCCAAGTGTTCAGGGTCACAGAGATCATACGCTCTATTCCTCAATGATGTTATCATGGATTGCAGGTGACCAGGGTGATGATGGGACGTTCCATGCAGGTATCTATCAGTGTGTGTAGGTTTTCGATAAACACAGTGTGATAAGGATCCGTTTGAACTCACACTCACTTTAACATCAAGGAAGGCCAGAGATCTGTCCCTTTCCATCTCACATGTGAATTTCATTTTTGGATGGATGGAGTTCAGATGTTGTAAATATTGATCTACTTCCGGTTGGCTGCCTCTGATGATGCAGAAGATGTCATCCACATATCTCTTCCATAATTTGATGGTCCTTGGCCCCAAGTTTAACGCCTTCGCTTCAAAGTATTCCATCCAGAGATTAGCTAGTACCGGGGCTACTGGACTCCCCATTGCGACGCCATCAATCTGGAGGTAAAAAACTATCAGCATCTTGGTTTCCAGTGATCCGATTAACAAAACCTCGCTTTTCTGCAAAGTTGGTTAACGTGCAGAACACGGACACGGTCAGTGTAGTGTGTAGGGTAGTTGAAGAACTGAAGGTAGATGAAAAATCATCTACTTCGTGCACGGAGCTATGACACCGCATCTCCAGTCTGCTTGCGACCACGGCCAGTGTAACCCGGCCGAAACGTCAAGCCTTAAAAGGTAAATGCATGAGTTCGCGTTAATTCCCGTGACGTAATTATATTAAAATCATGCAACGCGATAGTTTTAAAGTTAATATTGCAAACCGCTACGGGTCGGAAAGTGCAAAACAAGTGCGTCATCTTGAATATTTACGTAAAAAACGAGCGAAACTTGAAACATCGTTGATATTTTTAACTAAGTGTCGCGATTGGGACTTATTACCTACGTGTGTTCGTATTAAACCGCGTAGTGATATCGCATTTTCACGTAAAATTCTAAACAACGCGAGTGTACGTCTCCTGAGACAATTAATTAGGAACAAGCACAGTGAACTCAATAGAATTCAGAGTGAGTTATATACGGTGCAATATAAGTGTAGTGTTTGTTTATCTCGTGAAGATTATGATGTGTGTGATCGTATAACGTTTTTACAAGCGAGCCGGACATTTGAGTTATGCAGTAACACCCATGAGCGAAAATTCTCAAATCTATACAACCGCCGTTATACTAAAAATAAAATCGTCACAGACCAGCTTAAAGATACCGTCATTAATCTATCAAACACGAGTTTAGATGAATCTACCGTCAACATTCTGGCTAAAGGTATGAACTTTGCGCTGACACCTAAACGAATACCGTACGAGAGCATAATTAGTAGTGTTGAGGAAACCTTAATTCGTAATAAAGTACCGCCCGGTGATGCCGATACCGTGAGACAGGATGTCGCGGTCATATTGCGAAAAGCGAAGCCCCCCTTGAGTAACATCACTAAGGAAGAGCGTCAAGCACTAAGTAACATTAGGAGTGACCCTAATATTTTAGTGCTTAAGGCCGATAAGGGAAACGCCACCGTAGTGATGAACACTAGTGATTACGACACTAAAATACGGGAGTTGTTATGCGACGATAAAGTCTATAAACCAATACCATACAACCCGACAGCCAGAGTCACACGTAAAACACGATCTCTGATACAAGAACACCAGGATCTTTTCACAGAAGACGAGTACGAAAATCTACATCGACCAAAATCACACCAACCACCAAAATTATATGGCCTGCCAAAAATACATAAGTCCAACGTGCCATTGCGGCCTATCGTAAGTCAAATCGCGTCCCCTACTTACGACCTGGCGAAACATCTTGCGTCTGTATTGCAGCCACTTGTGGGAAAATCACCGTCTTTTGTGAAAGACTCGCGACACTTTGTCCAGATAATAAAAACCTTAGTATTGGAACCTGAAGACACAATGGTGAGTTTTGACGTTGAGTCACTATTTACAAATGTTCCTATAAATGAATGTCTGGACGTAATCAAGGATAGGTTGAGTGATAGAGAGATGCCCCACAACTATATTGATCTACTCAAACACTGCTTAGAAGGCAATTACTTTCTCTTCCGGGGCCAAAATTACCTCCAGATTGATGGCGTCGCAATGGGGAGTCCAGTAGCCCCGGTACTAGCTAATCTCTGGATGGAATACTTTGAAGCGAAGGCGTTAAACTTGGGGCCAAGGACCATCAAATTATGGAAGAGATATGTGGATGACATCTTCTGCATCATCAGAGGCAGCCAACCGGAAGTAGATCAATATTTACAACATCTGAACTCCATCCATCCAAAAATGAAATTCACATGTGAGATGGAAAGGGACAGATCTCTGGCCTTCCTTGATGTTAAAGTGAGTGTGAGTTCAAACGGATCCTTATCACACTGTGTTTATCGAAAACCTACACACACTGATAGATACCTGCATGGAACGTCCCATCATCACCCTGGTCACCTGCAATCCATGATAACATCATTGAGGAATAGAGCGTATGATCTCTGTGACCCTGAACACTTGGAGCGTGAGCTGGACCATGTTCAGGAGGTACTGTATAAAAATGGATACCGGGTGAAAGACAGAAAGAGGCGACCGTTGAAAAGGGTTAGACATCCGGGGGTTAACAGACAAAGTGCCTACATACCCTACATCAGAGGAGTTACGGATAAGATCGGAGCAGTGCTTAGACAACTTTCCATTCCGACTATCTATATTCCTGGGACAAAAGTTCAAAACATGGTGCGCACACCAAAGGATGTTCTACCCCTACAGCAGCCAGGTGTCTATAAAGTTGACTGCAGCTGCGGTAAGTCGTACATAGGGCAAACGAAGCGGTCCATCGCTGAAAGGCTCAAAGAACATATCGCGGCTGTTAAGAACCGTCAGACCACTAAATCGGCAATAGCAGATCATCTACTACAGCCAGGCACGAATCACTGGATTCAATTCCATCGCACACAAGTCCTCTCCACCGATCGCCACTTTCACTCGAGAGAAGTGCGTGAAGCGATTGAAATCAAGAAACATCCAAATTTCAATCGGGAAGACGGATATAAACTATCAGCATCTTGGTTTCCAGTGATCCGATTAACAAAACCTCGCTTTTCTGCAAAGTTGGTTAACGTGCAGAACACGGACACGGTCAGTGTAGTGTGTAGGGTAGTTGAAGAACTGAAGGTAGATGAAAAATCATCTACTTCGTGCACGGAGCTATGACACCGCATCTCCAGTCTGCTTGCGACCACGGCCAGTGTAACCCGGCCGAAACGTCAAGCCTTAAAAGGTAAATGCATGAGTTCGCGTTAATTCCCGTGACGTAATTATATTAAAATCATGCAACGCGATAGTTTTAAAGTTAACCCTTAGCTTTAAATAAAAAAGGATGATGTCAGATAGATAAAACAAATACCAAGTTTTTAAATTTGGAATTAGACTCGTAAGAAAATGTTCATCAAATTCTATTATTATTATAATAATAACTTCCGTGAGACGAATCCATAATTATTTAAGGATTCAACGGTTTACTCACGCGCATTCTCGGGATCGCCCGAATAGTTTCAGACTCAATAGGAGTCCTTAATCATGAGCTGATGCGGCGGCGACGGTGTCGCGAGTCGAAATTCTATTATGTCAAAAAGTATGGATGTCATAATAAAATTGTACGATGTGAAAGCCGGTTTGACCGATACTAAAATTTAAGCCGTGCTCGCAGGGGTTGCTCTTTGGATGGGCCACCATTTGTAAATATACCGAGACCCTCCGTGCCTCGGAAAACACGTTAAGTCACTTTACGCAAATGTCATACATCTTTGACAGTCGTTAGGTCATTACAATAATATTAAGACAACCAGCCTTAATAAATTACTACGGGGTACTGTGTTACCCAGTAGACTGGGTTGTGTAGGTCAGACTGGCAACTAGCTAAATCTGATAAGACGACACCAAAATAGTTTGAGAAAAGCTAGTCATTATTGAATGATGTCAAGGCTGAGCAGTTCTTCAAATACAGCTCCTTGAACGAAACAAACATCCTTTAAACTTTCAAGCACAATATTGTGAGAGAACGATTACATAATTCGATGGAGGAATTACTCTCTACAGTGGAGAACTCTTCAAGTATCGGTGCGGTTATTCGAATAGTTTGTGGAAGGCCAGTCTTCAAATGATTAAAACTTGTACTTCCTATTTCTGAGTAAACTAACGCAGCTGTTGCGTTACATTTAAGTTTTCATACTTAAATCGGGGCACCGCTTAAACAAGGGACTGCGATAAATTTTCCTCAGTTTTAGTGTATGTATGTACTTCGGTTCACAGTATTGTGAAAAAATACAGGAGCGTTATTTACTTTAGAATGAGTTGAGATGTGAAGTGTTTTGTGTGTTGTGAAGCTATAGCTACCTTTTTCCAAAAAGTTTTTTCTTTAACTAAAGTTATGTGATGCAGTCTTGAAAAATCTTCTGCATTAAGAAACATATCGGTCGTAAATCACTGTCAATATATTTATGAATTGATAACATTCCAATACATAAAATATTTGAATATCAAAGTGCTCATTATTCGGAGCTCTGACAAAACGTTACTGTCACCAATTCATTACGCTTCTTTTTCATTTTAATGGAATTCTATTAAAAATGTTCCCGCAAGATTTATGAGGGTTATTGTATGCGTTGCCAGGAGAGGCTTGTGGCTAAGTATAAACCGCACGGTTTAACCGATAATAAAGGTTAAGTCGCATTCGTCGCGGTCGGTCTGTGAATGGGTGATCATTTGTAAACCTACCTAAACCTCCCTAGGCCTCGAAAAGCCGTTAAGACGAGGGTGACCCGACAGTGATCTTTGACAGTCGTTAACTTTCTAACAACCAGTCTTACTATGGGGATACTGTATTATCTGCCCAGTGAAATGGATTGTGGAGTCGGTCGTGGAGAGAGTGGAAGCCGCTAGCTTCGGTATAGGCTAGGCAGATGATGATGATCTTATGCATTGCCTTATTATTTACAAAGCGGTACTAAAGATCGATATTTAAAATAATGCCAACAAAATACACCACCCATAGGCAAGGAGACAGCCCACCACAAAAAAAAAGATAATAAATCCCTTGAGGTATAAAGTTTATATTATTTTTACTGACACGTTCCAAGCGAGTTTCTTGATCTTGAGTTCCCTTGGGTAATGTAGTACATAAGTAAGTAGGTATAGGAAGTTTACAGGGGTCATTGCAGTTTTCTAGTACACCTACAAGTTGCTATTTGATGTTTTTCGGAGCTTATGAGCATGAATTATTAAGTTCTCAATTTTGTTTTTCGGTATAGTAGTAGTAGGAACCTATAGCCTATGTCACCCGGGGATAGTGTAGCTTCCCAACCCAACAGTAAAAGAATTTTTCAAATCAGTTCATTTGATTCGAAGCCTATTCAATGCAAGCAAACAAACAATCAAATCAACCTCATTTGTAATATTATCTATACATCATTATCAAAGTATAATTATGTTTATAAGTTTTTCACTAGCGGACCCTTAAGTATATTAGCAGATAGCTAGGTACCTACTAATGTAGAACATTATTTTTGAATTTATTAACAAAATTAATTGCATTTAACACTTGACGCCTTTTATTATCGCCTCAGAAAATAGTGGCCTATTTTATTTTAAGATTTAAAACTGAATTAAGCGTTTGAAAGTGAAAATAAATTAAAAGTGCGCAATTGAAATTAATTGTTAAATAACTTACCTAAACGTTGCATGAATAATGTTAGAGTTATTTTGGTGTCCTAATTTTCCACGAATTGCCGAAACTGGTACTTATAACTAATTATTGTTAATTGTACTCGTTAAAACTAGGAAGTTGACAATTAAGTAACTAAGAAAGAAAATTAAATTTTCTTGTTATTTTAACTTGTATAATTGCTAAGGAAAGTTACGGGTTAATTATTTTGTAAATTGAGAGGTCTGGTTTACCAAATAACAAAATATATATTTTACACTAGACAGTTATTACGCCTTTGAAATCTTGATGTACATTTTCCGCTTAGCAATACTAAGTCGTGCTAGCTTATAAAACAAATCACATTCTTTTCCCCATAGCGTAGACTAGGTTATTATTCATTTAAAAAGTACTGCTAGTGTTGACTCCTACAATTTGAATATAAAAACATTTTAATTATGCTATTTATAAGAAAATCTGCTAAGCTCTTACATAGAGCTTCATTTTATACCTAATTGTTATAAATCATAATGGCAGTTTCCATTACGTGTGACAGTATCCAAGAAATGTATGGTAGTAATCGATCACTTGTCACAATATCTCAATTCACAAACCTTTAGAGAGTCTAAATGTGTCCCATTGGCATTATGAAATAGATTACATTTGTATATAAAGGAAAGTGGTATAAGAAAATGATCAAGCGTACCGGCAATTCCTTTGCGATTGTTATTAAAATGCTTTGTGAAGATTTTTTTTGGAGATTTCCTAACATGTGTATTGAAAAGGAATGTTGAAGGTTTTGCGGGTTTCTGAAATACCTCTTGTTTTCCTTACTCAGACTTTCCCTATTGTACTTTTTCTACTCGAAATTCTAGCTACTCAAAACGGCGGGACGGGGGGATAGGATAGATAGGTAGATAGGTGATACATACCCATCACCCATCTACCTATCCCCTATACCCTATACATATAATTACATTATAAATACTTTTCTTTCTTTTCTTTATGTGTCCCAAATGTATGAAAAAATTAGTGTTATAAATATGTATCGGTATTTTGTTCAGGCGTGTTTCGGTCAACCGTTGTATCGGCAAGCAGTGCTATTGGCAAACCTTCATTATTTGTAGTGTTTTCTGGCGAAAAACTTTAACTTTCTTTCTGTATATTATTATATAGACTTATTAATCATTTTCTCGTATGCCCCGTGAACTCGTATTATCTGTGAATGATGCGTTTTGTAGACAATTGTTTCTTTTAAGAGTGATTCGGGATACCGTATGGGACTCTTTTTGATTATATCCAACGAGCGTTCAAAATAAAATGCATGCTTACGTATGTATTCAGCCTCAACTGGTTAACAAACTCGTTCAGCAAACCAAAGAAAGCTCTTCTGGCATAAATAAATCTACTACCACACACCTAAGCGCATTAAACTCTGTTTTAATATCACAATCCATGAAGAAGGTCAAACTCTTCACAAAAAGTTTACACCTACAGCCTTGGATAAAAAAATAAAGTACTGTAATAAAAAAATATTTTGAAACATTCAGGGGAGGTCCATGTAGTGATAAACGATATGAGGTACCCTAAAAAAAGTAAAAGACCGTCCCAAATAGCTCTTCAAATGAATTATGTGTTTTATACGACTATAATATGTAGCCGTCGTGGTCACTGGGCGTAATATTTCCGTGTCCGTGTGGACATAATTTCGTATCACCTGGTTTATACTTTGTTGCATACCTAACTCATTTTATTTTTCAAATTTGTGCGGAATCCATTGTAAAAAGAAATGTTTGCATTTGTTTTTACTCAAATATGAATCCAACATGATATTGAACTGCAAATATATTTCTTTTTTATACAGTAAGTATGCTGAGATCTTCTGAAGAGAATAATATTTGGTTAAAATATAGGATGGACTTTATAGTCAAATATGTCAAACAACAGAAAACCATTTTTTCTGTACTACCACAAGTTTTAGTTTTAAAATGGTATTCATTTTTGTAATGTAAGAGTGACTTGCCCATCCATATAATTATGTACACTGTATTTTTGGTGTACAATTATTAGTATAGTAATTTAGCTATATTTATCATTTAGATCAATTAAAATTCTGATTCTTTTTCTGAGCTTCGTTACGAATGGGGGAAACACTTACAATAGGTATACAGGACAAATTAAAAAGGAGTGCGTATATTCAACAAGGCAATCTGGCGCATAAAACTGAACAACTTTCCCCAAGGAACATTGGTCGAAATCTTAAAATGGAAAATTTACTTTTCATAGAAAGTGACAGGTCACGTGACTTATGTTTGTATGAAAAGTTCATGTTCCATTTTAAGATTTCAACCTATGTTCCTTGGGGTAAGTTTTTCAGTTTTATGCTCCTGGTAACGTCGTTAAATATACGCACTCTAAATTAATTCTGCATAATTATAATAAGCATAAAAGTAATAAGCTCATTACTCTAAAAAAAAAAACACTATAATTGATATGCACATACTATTTATATAGTATATTATATAGTATAGTTATAGTATAAATAGAAGTGGTATAATTAGATACAACTACGCGGGTTTCACAGCGACTCATCATGTTTAAGTCATCAAACCCATAAACTTACCCCTTTGAACCCTAGAGGAAAGATTTATGTAGGAATATAAAGCAAGCATTGAAACTTTTCATAATTGAAACTTAATTAAGAAGTTATGTAAGTCACTCAGTTTCGGGGACAAAACCACGCAAAACAGGAAATAATAAGATTAAAAGTCGTGTCGACCCTATTGTCGCTAATAAAGAACCTTTGTAGAACAGTTTTTCATGCTCATATAAGTCGGTTTCACTCAACTCCAATGAATGAAATGCAAATAGGTATGTAGGTAATAAAAAAAGGGAAAAATCAAATAAACGCTAGGTAGGTAGTTTCATTTAAGCACATACAACAGCATAAACTGTAACACACGTACGCCGGAAATCGTGGGTTCGATTCCCACCCAGGACAAATCTTTGTGTAATGAGCACGATCATTATTTGTTCTGTGTCTGGGTGTAATTTATCTGTAATATGTATGTGTTTATAAATATACAAGTATGTTTATCAGTTGTCTGGTTGCCATAGTACAGGCTCTAACTAGGGATTCCAATTACTCCACTTATATATGGATAATTTTTAACTGTTCACCAAAAATCTAAATGTACACCTATGTATACATCTCTAAAATATTACTTTTAACAGATTAAAAAGTAAATATTCTCATAAAACAGAAATTATATTTTTCTTTCACAAAAAATACTGATTGTGCAACAATATTCCTAATTGTTACACATTATATCCTAAGGGGAATTATAAAACAAGCGATTAAAAAAAAGCTTTGCGACTGATGAAGACATACTGTATTAATAACTTGAGCGGTATGAATTTGAGTAAGCGAAAAATTAACTAAACTAACGACGAATATTAATAAAATCCAGAACGAGCTTACAAAAAGTGGATTGTGATTATTCCATTTCATATATTAAAATTTTATCCGAGCGACTACATTACTAAGTGAGCGACTGGAAATACAGATAGGGCAACGATCGTTGATGTATAGTCATCTCTGTCTTTCAAGCTTAGACTTAACCTAAACTTAATTAATTTCCAAACTCGGCGGCCTAAGCCCGTAGGGCTGGCCGCCGCATTACTCAACCTAGACTTTGTGTTGAAAACTTTTTGCCCAACGTCCGGTAGGTTTGGGTTAGGTTAATATGGTGACCCTTACGTGCACGAGGGCGGCGAGCGGAGCGAGCGGAGTCGCGGCAGCGACCGCCCCGTGCTGGAAAACCTTTCAAGCGATTCACTACTTTATGTGCGTTTTCTATTTTTAGAGACTTGACTATAAGACACGGATATCCGTGTCTCATAGGCACGGAAATCTTCCGTGGTGGGTGGCAATATAGCAGCACCGTATTTTTTTTTTAAATGTGAGCTCCTTATAATCTGAGAAATTGCAACTGTTATTAAATAGGTGCTTATTATAAAATATTCTGATGAACACATTTTGGTGCACAATTAGTATATTTGGCAGATGAAAGGCAAAATTAGTTGAAGAAAACTTGAATAAATTGAGGTACAGTTAAATACTATCCCTTATATATTAATATTTTATTCAAATTTCATTTGTACATTTGATAAGCAAAGTTTATTATTATTAATTACTTGTAAATCAAAACAGGATTTATCCTTTTACTTCACCACAAAAGTGTTCTCTTCATTGTTATTCTTAACAAAGAATGTCAATTAAATAAGATTGTTGAAATTAAAAGGATCAAAGCAAACTGTAATTCAAAAACTCTTTTTAATTGCGCATTCAGGTTTTATATCGCCCTCATCTCTGCCGAGCAAACGTTGAGTTACTAACCTCAAAACAAAGTTTGTGTTTTCTTTTTACATATATATTTTTGTTAGTTGGACCTTTGTGTTCCAAGTGGATACACAAGCTCTTATTGTGCTAGATATAAAGACCGGAATTGAATAAAAAATGTAGCATCGCTACGTTGTGTTGAATGTCTCTTTGTTCTAATGCTTTGTTTAGAAAATTTTATGTTTGTAACCACAACCACTTATGAGAGGGTACGAGTAATATCGTGAGTAAGGCCGAATAGTACTTGGTTATATTTTTAATAAAGTCTAAACGTCTACAAAGAATATGTGTCAAAGTGTCCTCTTATTCCTGTGTAATAGATGGAAACGTGTCGTTATTAAATAAATGTTTCTAGAAGATTAAGCACTATTTTATTTATGCTTTATCTATTTTCAAGTAAAAACTTAAGGTTTAAAATGTATTTACTAACTATCCTGTGACAAAAAAATGGCGACCCGGGTTAGTTGAACTATAATCTGTGGTATGCCACTTATGTTTTGTTTGAACTTAGATAATCACCCCCCTGACTAGTACCTACCATTAATCATATTACTGACGTAATTTAAAACGGTTTCAGAACAAATTCTGAAACCGTCAACAAATTGACTGGTTAAATAGTTTTCCATTAATTTAAGAGGCATTCTTATTATTTGAAGAATAATGGTACTTAAGCTCTGGAAGAGCTTTGTTCAATAATTCAAAGAAAAAGGTATTTTTGCGATTATTTTTGTGTTTTCCATTAACGACTTGTAGGTAAGTATAAGAAGAAGATCATTGAAATGCGTACTCCTTTATTAGGGTATTGGCTGTTTGGTTGTCCACACAAAGGGACAATAGCCAAGACAAATGATTCTGTCATCCACACTAATAGTTAATAATCATAGATCTCTGTTCAGGAAATCCACCGTGACTGAAATAAGGCTGCGGACTAGGAAAAGAAAAAATATATTTAATCCGTGAGTTTGATTATAAAAAAATATTAAATACTCATTTTTATTGCTTTCAAAATAGTAAAATTGGAGAGAGATGCGTTAAAAATCAGGAGTGAAGGTTTGTGACGTCATAAGTAAGCAAAAACACAACTGACCTGGTGAGCACTCCTTAACTTCTTTAATTCAATGTATCTAAGTAGAAATTCGTTATTTCAAAAAAGCAAAAAATACGTGTCTAATTATTTTTCAATGCCTTTAAATCGGACAAAAAAAATTTCAGCACCCCTTAATTCTGTCGAAATTTTTATTCATTAAGAAAATCCATATTTAATAAATATACTTACGTACAAAAGTAATTCCGTTGTTTGTGATTCTGTACCTTATTTACGTTTGATGTTTTAAATATGTATTACAGGTTCAGCAATGGATAATTAAAAAAGTTGAAGCTTTATTAGTTGAGTATGAAATATCTAGGTACTGTTCATAATGCTTATATGATATGAGCAATTATGAATATTATTATGTCTCATGGATATTCAATGATTAAGTAGTCTATAATACATTCTCATAATAATTTATTATTTAATCTCTAATAATAATAAATAATAATAATAACGGCCTATATACGTCCCACTGCTGGGCACAGGCCTCTTCCCATATAGAGAAGGGATGAGCATTGATCACCACGCTTGCTCACTGCGGGTTGGCGATTTCAGATTCCAATACTTTGAAATCCAGGTTTCCTCACGATGTTTTTCCTTCACCGTTTGTCAATGATGTCTTAGAATGATTAAGAAAACTACATATAACTTTGAAAAAGTCACATTGGTACTTGCCGGGTTCGAACCTGCAACCATGTGCATGCGAATCCGGTCATTGAACCGCTAGGCCACCACGACATTGAAAATTTCAACTGTCTAGCGATCTCGGTTCATGAGATACAGCCTGGTCACAGACGGACAGACGGACGGACAGCGGAAGGACCAGTTTCACCCTTTGGGCACGGAACCCTAAAAAAGATATAAACACGCTATTTATTGTTTGATCACCCTCACAGCGAGTTTTTAGATAAGTATAGTAGAACGTTTAAAACTAAGTAAATAAGTTGTAAAAAAAGCAATTTCCTAAAGTGTCTAGACGTTTTATTAGGTTGAAGATATTTAGTGTTGGAAATGGCCCGTTACTGCGAAACAAAAGCGAATTTCTAAGAGTTTTAGCAGTGCCTGTACTAAGAGCTCTTAAAAGCCGCAGTGGAAGCAAGACGCAGCTATGCAGCAAAGTGCATCAAAGTGCTTCGTCTCGCTTCCACAATGGCAACAGTCCTGCTACAGTTCAGAGTACGCGCGCAGAGCACTGAAACTACTTTCAGCTTTTCTTATTTGGAACTTAACGAACTAATAATATGTTTTTATACTTTAATTTGGAGTAGCTTTGTTAGGTTTTGAAGAGTAAATTGAAAATTAGTTACGGAACTTTGAAATTTAATTTACTGACAGAATAATTTATTGTAAGTTCTGATACGTAAAGGGTAGTCGTAGTAGCTATTTGACGTAAATAATTTTTGATGTTGTATTTGATTTTTAAATTATTTATTAATTTTAAAATTTTACAAATACGGTAAACGTATTTTTTAAGAATTTATACTTAGAAACAAATATCGGATTGTGTAAGTCATTCAAAATGTCTACCTGAAATAAAAAATCATAAATATTTTTACTTATGTGATTAACAAAGTCGGGTTTGTTACAACTCGTATTTATAACTTGGGAACGGATAGACCAATTTTCCTTGTCCTTAATTTGTAGAATTCGTCTCCTCCCCGAATAGCAGAATAAATAATATTTAATAGGTAACTATAAAAATTGCCTCACAATTATATGTTGATGGGAACGGGGACACCTTACGCGGGTGATATCGCGGGGCACCGCTATTATATATATATATTTATTTATTTATAATAAGCGAAACCAACAGCTGCACAAAATATAACTTAATTACATTACACACCTATATTACATATAGGTAACTTAATGCTGCTTGATATGTAGTAACTATTCTAAGGACCACCTTGTCACTGTCGTAGTACCTAAGTAGATACCCAAGTGATTGTAATATATTGAAGGTCTTCACGACACATTTTTATCTACGTCCATTTTAAAGCTCCCTCAGTATTGGTGACGAGGCGTAAATCCCTATTATATCACTTCGCTTCACATAATGCTTACCTTCCATTACGTCGTGCCGACGATTCTGTGATCGCACATTCCGACATGTCAGATTTCGGCGCACTTTTACGCTAGACATCATTCTGAGAGTAGTAGTACCATCCAAGTTTATGTGTGATTTAGGCCACGCTCACACGATAGTCATTTGTTTAAGTAGAATATAATATCATGTGCATAATTTTCCGTGAAATCATGTTAGAATATTATATATGAGAATATTTAATTCATATTAATTATTATATATCGGTTTATTAACATTTAGACATGTCTACAGTCTGATCTCCCTTAGCTTAACTCACAAATCAAACTGAGAAATTGTTTCCTTTATTTTCATGAGCGATATAATTAATAAAGAGAGTTTAATAGAGAGAACGTATCTAACTACTGGGCCAAAAAAAACTAAAATTATCACTGTATTTATCGATTGCCGTCAATCCTTTTCCTGTTTCGTTCTAACCACAAACGAAATTAAGGAAACTAAAACGATTATGCATCAACTGACAGACTGGGTTTATAAAGCGTGAAACGTGACATGTTTCATAATTAAGGGAACATCCTGTATAATTGTCGCGATCCAAATCCTAACCGTGCTTATAACGATTAGGACTTTAATCCCGATCGCTCCATTGTATATTTTCCTTATATTTTGTACCTAGCTCTTGCCGCGGAATCGCCCGCGTAGCTATCGGTTATCGTAGAAAAAAAAGTAGCATAGGTACCCATGTCCTTTATTAGTATCCAAGTTTAGCTACCTCATACCAAGTTACCTAAAAATCGGTTTTTCATAACAGTCAGACAGACGAATTTATTTTCGCATTTATAATATAGTCTAAAGTGTGAATGAATCAAGAAAGGAGATATCGAAATCGAAGCTCGAAAGTTAGAAAAATAAAGAAAGGTTTTCCTTTAACAAATATCTTGGCTTCATAAGCCACTTCTCTATGAATACAGCGGGCAATGTCAATATTAAGATTCTGTTGACTTGTAAATTTTAATAAATGTTAGAAGTAAACCTTTGAAGTCTGGTCTGAAAATAGCTAAGAGGTAAATAATGCGATACGCTAGGTTAAAAAAGTAGGTACCTACATAATATAGGTATAATTCAAAGTTTATTTTCTTATATTTCTGTAGAAAAAAAAAGTTTTAAATTTAAATTGTACTTTCCAGGCGTTTTATTCTACTATACAGAAAGATGCTTTAATTCAATTTAAACATTAAAGCATCTATCCTGCTTTCCAAAGAACTATACTGCCTACTTCATGAATCAGAGTAACTGTAATTCTGTTCCGTTCTAAATAATTAAATTTGTTGAATGAAAAAAAGAATTTCTAGTTATGTCATGTATATCAATGTTATTCAGATATAAATATTTTTTTTTTCTTCACATAGGTAAATATTTAGGTATTTGTATCACAAATATGATTTGATTTGTCAAGTATCCTGATCCTATAGTCCTAAAATACTAAATCAACATACTGGGTACTTTTACGTAATAATAAATGAATTTTCTTTCGCTTAGGTTGTGACTAGTGGCCATAAAAGTAATATATACCTATCTAAAAATATTTTCTTGGTTGTCTGGTCAAACTGACCACAGTTTCCAATTTTATGTCGCAACGCGTGCCAAGAAGCCCAATATTTGAATGCCGACGCAATAAAGGAAATGCTGAGAATTACTTGTATGGCAATTATTACGATAGTTGGAACATTATGTTTGCATGGTGGTAGAACAATTCCGGGAATATTAACTTCTCCATTAGGTATATAAGGAAGGGGCAGGAAATGCCGTCACATTTTCGCTGCGATACACCATAATATTGTGTTAACATAACGTGTTGTTAGCAAGTAATATTTTGTTTTAACGCAAGCGATATTAATAATTAGTTATTCTGTAGATTTAAAATTGTTTTTTGAACAAAAATGCAATATAAATCAGGGAAAATGTGGAATGAAGCAATTTTAAACGCCTACCAATATTTTTTCTTTAATATCATGCATGTTTTCAACAGTCCCTGAGCTAATAAATCTCAATATTATATCCTAATGTAGACAACCACTTGTACAAAGTTTACATCCCAAGACATTAAATTGCGTGTTTTGTTTACGTTAATTTCGAAGTTACGTTGACAACTGTTCTCGCAAACAAACTTGTTTGTTCTTCAGACATTATACATTGTATGTAGACAGAATTTAATTAAATGTTCATAGTTATAAGCTATCTTTCCTGTCAGCGTCAAGCAGAAAATGCGCGAATGATCCCGCGATCCGGCCAAGGCCGAGACAAGATTGAAAGACCGACATATCCCCACGCTCTATGCCCTCGGCGTGGGTAGAAAGCGTTTGTTTTTTACCGCGAAAAAGAAAGTATATTATTATCTATCTTTGATGTAGCTAAAAATAAAATACTACCGCGCTATCCGTCAGTAAAACGACGTTCTGATAAGTGAGAGTCACGAGAAAAAGATCACTAACTAATTTGATAGAAGGTACATTGTTCCCTGAATAATGAAAAGTGAATGACCGTAAAATTTAAGACGAAAGTCTAAAATTGTAAAAAGGATTTGCCAAAGAAACTATCTAGCGTGTACATTGTGTACTCTGCTTTTATTATCAGTTGTTACACATTTTTATAACGATTTTGAGGGTAAAAATTTATATGACCTGTCCATTACAGGATTACCTATGTTATCAAGATGTAATTAAATTGGCCTCTCTTATAATATAAATATAATATAAATGCTTCTTAAATAACCAAAAAGTATTTTGCTTGAGTAGTGGTAGTGTAAGAAGAGAGTATAATAAAGGATGATTGGTGACTTTGAAAATTAATTTGAATATAAAATATGTAATCATTACATAAAAATATATACTTATATAATTAAACTAATATACTATTTCGTTTATTATTTTCATATTTGGAATAACAAGCATTTAATGCAGGCAAAATTGAAACAAAGTACTTACTCGTTGTACAAACACACATTTTTCTGCATCACGTGTTTTTAAAGATCTAACCGAATCTCCTTGTATTCCGCTTGGAGATTTGCCAATAGTGTAAAAGATGAGATTCTTGAATATTCTCGCAAATCCTGGACATCATAAAAGTCGGTCAAGAAAAAATATAGCGAGTGCGTATAAAAGAAACTAACAACTTAAAAACTATTTTTGAGACGCTTAAGAGCAAGATATAACATTCCTAACGTTATAAGCCCTGTATCGTAGAGGTTTTACAAAAAATTCACTATACGCTTGGGCCGATTCTGTTGGTACACTGCCCACTGACAGGAAGAACCTTATAAAATATTCTAGTTACCACTCGAAAATGTTATACAAGACTTACTAGGCAGATAAGATACGATATTTCGTGTGGTCTATGGACTTGAACAATAACCTATTATTTGAATTCTATTATTAGGATCCAGCTATCAACATTCAAGTATTTTTATACGATGACAAGTCAATGATATAGTATTATCAGGAAATAACATGCCGAATATCGGCCGACTATGCATTACAGCCATAGAGGTTGTGCGGTCAATGGCATTAGAATTTACCATGATGGTCCTTCAACATGCAATATTCAAATTTAGTAAAGGTTATTTATCTAGGCATAAAAAATATAGAAAACAAAGTAGCGACCTATTTAGGAAGTATAAAAGTGAATAAAGTCACTCAAAAGGCACATAGCTCTTAGACCGAAATATAATTATTTTATTAATTAGCATTTAGTCCTACACTAAAATATAAAAACTATTTACAAACAACATGAACAAAACACTAGCTGTTCCCCACGATTCCGCCCACGCTACCTCGTTCTTTTTTTTAAATAAGTATAGCCTATGTTACTCAGGGTGAATGAAGCTTTCTAATGGTGAAAGAATTTTTGAGACTGGCTTAGTAGTTCATGAGTTTATTCATTACAAACATACACACAAAAATATATAAATCTTTCCTCTCTATAATATTAGAGTAGAATACATAAGGAAAAAGTCAAAAGTAATTCTTATGTGATGGCGACTTCATAACACAGGCTTAGAGCCTCATAGAACGTTTTGATTATGAGAAGTTGTCAGAAATAAAAACACGAATATATTACAGCAATCTTTGTTTAATCATTCTGAGATAAAAGGTTTGATCTTTAATAATATGGTATTAGTTATTACGTAACAAAAGCTATAAATTTTATTAATATTTCTTGTTTGTGTTCTGACCTACAACAATATGAGCTTATTTTGTCTTGAGGGTTGCAGCGCTGCTTTTGGGTTTGGTTTTAATCTATGTTTTAAAACAGTGGGTACTCAATTGGATTCAATAAATGTAAATAAAAGTGACAATAATTGTGTTTGCAAATGTAATCACTTTCAACAGTATTAAGTTTAATTACTACTACTCGATTAAATAATTCTGTTTTGAACCAGAATATTCATACGAAGCCTAATTCAAATTGAGTTATTATGCAGCAACGCTGCAACCCTTTAGTTTTGAATTTACTGTCCAAGCCTATCATGGAATTACGTAACACATGGACTACATGAGTATTCAATTAAAACTTCAAAGTTCTTGCTTGTATGACACAACACCTATTTTATGACAATTTAGCGGTTGTCCGCGACTTCCCTCGCTTGGGTTTCAAAAATATGAAATGTGATTCCTTGGGATCCAAGCTTATCCCATACCAAGTTTCATCAAAAATCTTAATTCTTAAAATTTGCATCAGCTTTAGCGGTTTTGGCTTTATACAACATGTAAAAAAACCCCTGTCCCCTGTGTGTACAGTTAATAAACCGTCTTGCATAGGCGGCTTCTTTGACACAAAACTGTATGTAGTAAGTACGTGAACTTTGAGGAGCGGTCAGTTTTGCTGTTGCCTTGGATCAGTTTTTATTTAATTATTTCCGCTGGGGAAAAATTATAATCTCCAATCCATTTAATGGCTACGTATATGTGTTCGCAGTACGATACCGAATAATACTCTCAGTGATCGGACAGGGTTTTTGTTACACGCTGTATACAATAATCATTTAAAGCAGTAGGCAGTAGAGTAGTTTGTTTTAATAACTATAATATGTGAATTATATTTCCAGATTTGTTTAAATATGTGTTTAATGAACCTAAATACACTAACCCCACGAATCTTATAAATTATGAAGTTTATTTCTAAAACAACTGCTTCTTGCATGATAGTTTAATTATATAATACGCTATTTATAGTGTTCATTGCTAAGACCATAAATTAGGTAATTAACAACGTTTACGATGCATATACTTAACAGTGATCGTTATAATAGTATGTAATAATCAATTTCACGGTATTCATTTAACAGTACAGAAATATGATATAGCCTTAATTGGTGTAAATATTATTTCTAGTTCGCTTTAGACTATGAAACTCTTACTGTGCATTACTTGTAAGTATTGTAATATAAAACTTTTTTTATAATAATAATTAATTAATACATTAATTAGTTGTTGTTTTTTTACAGTAGGTCTAGTAACCTTAACGATTAACCAGACAAATGCTAAGAATATAAAAATTCAAATTGATCCTGATGATATTTTAAAACTATTGAACGGCGTGATGGCATCCGAAACTGTTAAAAATTTCGCCACGCAGCTGGCTCAAAGAGGATTATCAAAAGGTATGGGCTATAATAATCCTTACCACCCAGAAGATGATCTAGTCAACACATTCAACGATGCTGTTAACAAAGAAAAACATAAGTACGAAACTAAACTGCGACAAAAAACACCAACAAAACCAGAGGTTGATCCTTTAGACATAGAAAACGAGCTGTTCGTCGATGGAAACGAGGTAGTTAGTGAAGATGTCTTAACGGAAAATGAGCAAGGAACAGCATTGCCCTTAAAGGAAGTACTTGAAAAGAGCACACCTGAAAAATCCTTAAAATTGATAGATATACAACCTCCAAAACCGGTTACCAAAGTAAAACATGTAAATAAAGTAAAACTCTTAAATGCTAATAACACAAAAAGTCCTGAAAAAACTTTTAAAATTGGTAAACCTGGTAAAGTTGTAAGACCTTTTGATAAGCCCATATTAAGTAAGACCACAGTCAATCCAGGAAAGAAGAATTTTGAAATAGAGTTGCCGCTCAAGCAAGTTCAGACCAGAAAAAATACTAGACAGGTTGTATACAAAGATGACAGAGCAAATTTTAAACCGGTACAAACAAGGTTTGTTCTAAAAAGTTCTAGCGACGGAGATAATGTTCCTAATTTAAAGGAAGATCAACATAAAAACTAAAAGCGATATAATTATTTTGTTTTAAAACTTATTAAAATTCTTGTTGAAAAAATAATAACAGCGATGTTCCCTTTAAGTTTACTAACCATACAAACTCTATCTGAAATAAAAAAATAATGTGATGTGGATTTTGTTAAATTTTTACATGCCATGATGAGTGGAAAACATGTTTTTAGCACTTAAATATTTTGTTTCTCTTGTCATCTTACATAAATGCACCTGTCTATCTTTCTGTTTGTATAATTATATACACAGTTAAGCCATGAACATTATTCTGATCTATTCTGCATAGTTTGTGGCTCAAATTGGCTATATCTGTTACTAAATTGGAAATAAAATTTATAAATATTATCTTGAACTCCTTTTATTAGACCCAGTCCTTTGAAAGCTAAGGCTATTGATTGGGTTATATATTATGTGGAGTGGTTAAGATATTTTGTCGATTTTTTTTTAATTCATGATTGATAACAGGCACTGGAGACATTTAACAGTCGCTACCTAATTGAGCGGTTGAATAGCTTGAACTGTTTGGAGTAAAATAAATTGAGAATGAATACCACCAATAGTTATCGTAACTATTGTCATTATCATTGAAAGTAATACCTATCTACGTGGATTTACAGTGAATTTGCATAACAAACAACGGAACAAAATGAACTCTTTTATTTGTTCTTTATTTGTGGGATGTCAATAAATTGAACTTTTACCATTAAACTTTCATGCGATATTTTTCTGGTTCTTGTTTTGTGTACCATCGGATAGGTAAACAGATTTAGATATTATCATTTGTTTCAATTTATTTGTTTGTATCATCTCGAATACGTGGTAACACTGCTTTATGAACATCGATTTTACTTGCTTCATATTTTTATTCAGCTTCACTCCGAAACTAAATAAATACACACTTAAATTACTTATTGCTTTTATTATAGAAACACCCATGTATTTTATAATCAAACATGTATGATAAATTAACATCAAAACCAAAACTCATAAGTATTTCAAATTAGGGAAATAATTCCGTCATCATATAAACAATTAGCACCCTGATTTGCTCATTAATATTTAGCATTATTTATATGACAACACACGGTGATTAGGCTAAGGTTCGATTTGACTAGTACTTAAACAATGTAACAATAACAATCCAAGTTATTGGAAAAAAAGACAAACAAAAATATGTAGAATTACAATTAGGTAAATTCAATTCTCAATAGGTAAATTAAATAGAAATTGACTCTCAAACATTCGAAAACCTTTGTTTTTTGAATTCAGTTACGTAAAAGTGCTTTTACAAACATCGTAACATTTCACAGCGGCTGGCAACGAGGTCTGAATATTGTTTCACTCCGGTGTGTATTAAATAAGGTTACATAAAATGATATTTCCACATTTGTTAATATTTAAATGCAAATGAAAATGTAGCTCAAATCCCAAGCGAGTAAACGGTACAAAATATGGCGAATGTTTTTGAATATCTGTTGCAGAATACTTGATACCTGTTTAATATCTGTAAATTAAATTAACTAGTTTCAATCACTATAAATTGCTTTTGTTTTAGTAGCATTCATTGGGTATCCGTTATCCCTTAATATTAGGTATCGATTTAGCTATAAAAGTTTTAATATTTTTTTTGTAATCTTTACATAACAAGAACGATGTCGTTCCCAGTGTCTGTAGTATCTTTAAAACTACGCATCGGATATTAATACAGCTTTCAGCAATTGATAGAGTGATTCTAAGGGATATTTTTTGTGCAGTTGTATGTTATAATTACTGTGATAAACTATGTCCTGTCTTAGCTATGAATATTTAATTTTAACTGCAATTGTAGTCGTGGACTGTAAAATGCCCTCAGTTTAAGCTAAGCTTGCAAATAATATATAATATAATAAATTAAAAAAAACGGATAAGTTATTAAAAAAAAATGGAATCGGTAGTTTTTCTCAAGTTAGAGCGCGACCATGGTGATTTTAATGACAGAGATTATAAGAATAGTGATTCCGATTTTTGTAAATTTAAGTTTAGTAAAGAAACATAGAAAGCCTTTATTCCAGAAAAACGTAACGAAAAATTCAAGTGCAACGCAAAAAATTTGATCTTGTGCAGTTTCTTTGTCGGCGACAATTGTCTACTTTATCCTAATTGTGTGCCTGTAGCGTACATTTTTATTAATTTATTCGTATTTTATTCTCCACAACAATCACGTAAGTTTTCATTTATTTCCGTTTTAAGTACTTTATTTTACAATAGTAACTTTACTTTGACATCAATATTTCAAATGATATTGTGTAAATATTATGTAGTGCTAGCATGTTATTGAACGTAGAATCAAAATTTCCGCGCCAATATTTAGGGTCAGTGGTCAACGTTATGAATATTTTATGGTTATTCGGTTCAAGGTTGAATATGTACCATTTTGATTTTATCTGGCAACTTATTTGTGATAAATATTGTAAGTTAATGCCTTTTTTCTAGAGTATAATCTTATTCCGTATTAATCCGTATCAATTATCATCGTAATGGTTCCAAACTTCCAAAAGAAATATACCCCAAGCAATTAGGCTACCGCCGCTTAAATGAACCTTGTCTAAGAGGGCTTATATTCTTCAACTATTGCACATAGCACTAATGATAAATTTCGTAACAGAAACTGAAGCCAGGATCATTCAAAGCTGACTTTCAATCTCTAACTTCAGGAAGTTAATCTACACTATTATAGTATCTATTAGGTACTTAAGATATCGCTGTATTATCCGGCCATCGCTAGACAGTCATTGAACTTACGATCAAACTTTGTATCAAATTAACATAAGTTTTGACTCTAATTTTCTCTTGTTTTGCTACTTACGCTTTTACAGACATAAGATGAAAATGACTTAAAATTTCGTAACCATTTCCACATTATAATTATCAGCTATACATATATAAACTATACATGTATAAGATAGCTGGTAGAAAAATATTGAGCTCTTCAATATGGTGTTAAATCGTGATTTAAATGATCTACACATATTGTTAAAATAATAAATAATATCAACGATGCATATGAATAAAAAAGTATTCAACAAATATATATTTTTATTTAAATTATAACTTCACAAAGAATGATATTGGCTAGAAATCAATTTATTTTAAATAATGTTTTAGGTTTTACGTGGAAACGAATAGAAATTCGTTTCATAAAATAAATGATTAAATCTATCTAGAATTGTAAGCTCAAAATCTCAAAATCAATTCATTGATAAAAAATTGGTTGCCTGTAAAGTCGGTATACGGGCGAAAGTTTTACGTGACAACGACTTTGAGTGGTAAAATAATTTTAATGTAAATATTCATTCGTATAGTAGGAAGAAGGATGAAATAATAGTAACAATTTAAAACATTAATTTATACAAAGAATCTCGCACTGAATTTCATATTAACAAAATTTTATTTTTACCTATACACATACATACGTATTTATATACAAACATTCGGCGGGCCTCTCTCTCGTTCGGTGACTCATCGTAACGTTACCGAGCGTTACACTTTTTCATAAGTGACTCCCAGCCGCAACCTAATTTAAGACGTTGTCACGTCAAAAATGATATACATGAAACTTGGAACTCCTTTGATGAATGAATAACAAACTATCTTCGTCTGAACGCAATATTGGTTCTAAACAAGTTTCAAGACTACAGTGCAAGCAATTTCCAAGGTAAGATCAATAACCTAAATAGAATCTAGATTGGATTTTCTCGAGCTAATCAGTACAGTTCTGCTGAAAATTCCACACATAAAGTTCACCAGACAGCTTCTTCTTTGAAGAGATATACCGCAGTATGTTCGACTGGGTGCTCGCTTTGACTTTGTTCACTTTACTGGACTCTTCTTTTAAAGGCTAATTTTACTGGGATGATGAGTAAGCTAAAGAAAATATGTCTTCCATATCTTGAAATAAAGTTAACGATATTCCAATTTTAAGTGTGACAGGGAATAATACCGTTACTTGTGAATAAAGTCTACCATTTTCAGAACAGCCTAAACGAATATCGTAAATATTGAAGTTTGAGCAAGCCATTTAACTGTAATGTGATTCCTATTGATTAGGCTTTTCATTCAAACATCGAAAATTGCTCAAAGTTTAAGAACCTTTGATCGTGTGGCTAATGACCTTGGGGCAATCGCAAGCATAATTTTATACATTGGAATTTATACAAATATGTGTGTATAAATAATGATATCCCTCACTATGTTTCTTTCACCGTTAAGATTATTAACGGTGAAAGAAACATAGTGAGGGAAATTGGATTACCAAAAAAATATACATACTCTGTATGTTTTTTTACAAACATAGAACTTCCTCCTTTTGGAATTCGGTTAAAAATATAATGTGACATCGCCAGCCCTCAAGTGAGCAAGGTAGTGATAAATGCTCGTTACTTCTCTATTGTGGAAAGGCCTTTATTAAGCTGTGGGACCATAGGTAAAGAAGACTAGAGACTAAGAAATTATTTTATAGATTTAATAAGTAATTTCATTATTAGGTTATTTGTGTACAGAAACTAATGTATTTAATTTACTGGATATTTCTGCAGTGAATAATAAATTGAATTTACCTAAATACGACGAACATAAAAAAATCGTAAACAATTTTTTTTACTTAGTAGATAAAAGCAACAACAACAAAGCAATCACTTTGAATGTATTTTTATTATGTTAAGTAGTTGAACATAAATTATAAATAATCGTTTACAGTTTTAAGTGTGCATTAAAATAATTGACAAACATTAGTACCAGGTGGTCTCAAAATGACGAAAAGGATAACAAAGAGTAAGATATATTAGGTATGTATCTCTTCATATAAGTCTTGAGATTGGAGAAGGTCCTTAGATATTAACGGCAGAAACTTTATCGAGGTCCCACAAGAGATTACGAACTCTAACGAATATAGAGCTGGTTTTGCTTTCAATACCTCCCTCCCTAGACGATAAAACACTGTTATTCCAATCTCATAGTCGTATTAGACCGTATTGTAGATATTTTCGATTCATAGGATGAAAATTTATTGCGTATTTTCAATTTTCTTGTTTGTATTGTCTGACCCTCTTCTGTTACATTATTTTGTTCCTTAAATATATAATTATAAGATTCAATACTGACCACTGAACCAGAAAACAATTTGGCGCTAAATGCCCCTGAAAGTCGTGATCTCATGTTTCTTAAACATTTTCCTTTTCGCACTTTCCGCTAATGGCATCCGGGTTCATTGCTCTCGTGACACTTGGATCTTGTACTGATTTGCTTGCCATTCCAGTACGTTATTTCTTGCAATTTCTTTTTGTCTGTAAAAGGTTTCTAGTCTCAATTTTACAGTCTGAAAATGAAACAAATAGCGATAACATATGCTTTTTATTTTACTACAAAGGTCGTAAAGTCACAGGGAGTTCAAAATTAACTTTTTATGTTATTATTAAAAACAAACTCATTAGTACAACACTACGTCTGCGCGACATTTAGGTGGTTATATGAACCTGAGACAATTAGTTCCAGAGAACACAAAACCGTGGAATGACTTGTCGTTTATAAATTGAATGAGCCAGGCTTGTGTTATCAAGGAGCACATTTGAACGCACGTCTTTTCTTTTGTGCCTCTGAAACGGAGTTAAAAGCAATCGCAAAGTTTTAATTACTTCTCATTATGTAGGCGTTTTGATTTTGAGATGTAAATAGGTTCAAGGAATTAAAAGCTTTGTAGAGTACTTAATGTACGTACGTCAATTAACTTGAAAATAGTGTTCTATTTATGGGGTCCCTAAATGTGTTTTTTAATTGAGTAATTTGGTCGTTGGTTTACCTTATGATACCGTTTCGGTGATCTGTCTAAATTATTTGTTTTTCTCTATGCTTACCTTATCATAATAAATTTGTTCCTATCACAAAGGACTTCAGTAAGTACAGTACGTTTTTGTTTACGCACATTATGTTGTTATCATGATAAACTATTTAGTTATGTGCGATATTTCTAACATACTTTTAGGTTCAGGATTGTTAAAATGAATTCTTTTCATTAATATTTTTGATCAAAAAGGTTTTATAACTATAATCTTTTTAATACAGAATTTTGTTACAAGCTATAGATAACTTGTAACAAAATTCAGTTTTAAAAAGTTGTAGCTTAGATACAATTAAAACTTTATTCATTACAAGTTGTTTCTTGCAGAAGATAATTATGAGGTCGATCTTATTACGTAATTAGGAGTAATTACATTTCTTAGTCCGTAATTGAGATTTTGCAGAATTTCGTTCTAAGTACCAATATTCAGCTTTACGATGCCTTCATGTCATCGTAGCCTTTTCCCATGCTATGTTGGGGTCGGCTGCCAGTCTTACCGGATTTAGCTGAATACCGTATTCTACAATGAGTGACTGCCTATCTGACCTCTACAACCCATTGTTGGGTAATACAGTATTCCATAGTAAGACTGGTTGTCAGAATTGTATTAATTAACGACTGTCAAAGATGATGATGATTGTATAACAGTCGGGACCAACGGCTTAACGTGGTTTCCGAGGCACATACCTTAGATTTAACCGAAGATTACTTGAAACTTGAAACACATAAACTGTTTACATTCTCGAGTAACAATAAATTAATTAAAATCTGTCCTTACGAAACTTGGCGCCAAACAATTTTAACTCGTCCGAGTCGAAAGCGTAGCTACCATAAATTTCTCCGTGGAAACTCCTATGAAACTGGCAGTAAGCCATAAACCAGTGCATTGAAAAGGGATCATGCCATACAGGGTGTAACAAAAATAGGGAGGTTGACTTAAATTAGAATTTTTTCAGTGACGTCACTCTGCGCAAAAATTGTACGATTTATTATTTCGATTAAGAAAGACATTCGTATCCAATATTTGTTAACTTAACTGATGGACTAAATAGAAAGTCGGTACCTATATACTTTTATTTTTATTCTACTGATTAGTATCAGAAACTATAAAACTATTATTAAAATTGCAAAAAAAACACTTCTCCAGGATAAGAATTTTACTTTATTTATTTATGAAATCAACTGATACTGACGATATGTTTTAGAATGTATTTCTTTTTGCCAATTTAATTATTGGACCTATAGTAAATGTTACACACAATCTCATTGATGAGTCGAAACAACTCCTAAAATATTATCAGACAATTTTATAACAGCCTGTATAACGTAAGTATCATTATATACACTAAGCCCTATTCATTCGGCTTAGAGAACTTAGGTTGAATACGAAATTTCTTCTGAACTTTCCTTGTCATTGAAGATTACAAGATTAATGTTAATCCACTTATCTCTAATGTGGCTATTTAATGAGAATATATTCTTTATTTTGTAGGAACGAATACTTACTCTCAATAGTTTTTATAATGATGCACTTCATATTCATTACCAAGGCGTTTATAAAATTATTTAGGTTCAATACCCTGTTATTTTTATAATAACCTTTTTCACTGATCGGCATCAGATAAGTAACATAGTTCATAGTAAATTCAAACTGAACCACTTTTCCCAATATAGGTCGAAATCTTATAATTGAAATTTTAAATATGGGAATTTAATTTGCAATTTTAAGATTTCGACCCATGTTTCTTGGGAAAGGTTGTTCAGTTTTATGCACCTGATTACCTCGTGGAAATTACGCACTCCATAAAAAATAATCCTGTATTTAAATAATTTATTCTCTTGATTAGTGCTAATTCGTTTAAAAATTAGTAAAAATTAATCTATTAAATTCCATTTTCCAACTCAGTAGTTTTCCGATGTTTTGACGCTTGGGAATGCTCAAGGGAATATTTCCACAAATATTTTGAAGGTACGTGGGTGAATTTGTAGGTAAGTCATTCTAATTACTTAGTCGATTTTTTTATGAACTATTGATTTTAACAGAATCTAAATAACTGTTTAAAGCATTATCAACCATACCAAAATAGATATTAGTAATGTTACTACCAGTACTAATGCCTTGGTGGCCTAGTGCTTCAATGACCGAATTCGTTCGACCGGATTCGAACCCAGGTATGTACCAAGGTGACTTGTTTAAATTGTTTATACTTTCCATAATATTCCAAAACAACATTGACGAATGATGAAGGAAAACATCTTAAAGAAACTTGGAGTCCGACGCGCACTTGTCCGGTGTTTTATGTTATTTTTAACCGACGTAAAGAAAAGGTTCTAAGTTCGACTTTATTTTATTTTTGTTTTGTAATTGTTTGTTTTTTGTTGTTTCTTTCATTATTTCTCAATAATATTATGATCTATGGATGATACTTAGAAGCCACGGCTATGCAGGTACATATGACGGCCGGAAATATAAAATCACTACTTGTGCTCTGAAGCCAATATATTATGGTACGGTATTTGGTTCAATGCTTAAAATAAGACGTCTGTAAAAAAGGTACCGCCTATAGTAGTAATGGCAAGACAACAATGGTGAAAAACCTACATGTTTTTCCATCGAAATAAAACAGATAATTTACTTATGGCCGCTTTTATTCAAAAAGTTATTCATTATCTAACATAATAAATATACATTTATTTTTGTTAAGTACTATTTTAAATCTAAATGTTATTATACTTATTAGTTAAGAGTATCGTTATAATTTTAAACGAAGTACCAATTTGAACCTCTCTGGTGATTCATTTATCTGACATACAAAATAATCTTAAATATTTTAAGCCTACAAAATAGTCTTTGGGGAAATTAAGGGCTAGCATTTTTATGTCACAATTTAAGCGTTATATTAGTTAAAATGTTTCGAAAATAAAGAAATTAAAACAATTAAAACGTTTTTGTTAGACTCATTTATTAATATATAATAATCATATTTTTATTTCCATAATTTATTATTTACGCACACATACAGACACTATATTTATTGACTAGTCAATCACGGTCACGGACAAGAAATAAGTGCTTAGAAGTTTCTTATTTTAGTTTCTAGGGAAGTCCCTAACTTTTTCGATCCATATGATAAGTCTAGACTAACGCAGGTCCATATTATATTGGATGATTTCACTTATACCTTGGCATAACTCCAAACCAAACGATGTAGAATTTCCTTATCCACATGGTAATCCAGTTAACAACAATATTTTGACAAACTTAGGCCCAATTCATTTACCTACAAGATGCTAAGAGATTTGGGGCATAACTTTCCAAATTGTGTAAAACTTTGTACGATAAAAAATATCAGTGTTTTCTTTTTGTTGATCTTTGGATAAAGAAAAGAAAATCGACTCGGATAGGGGTCGTCACTGTATCAACTCGAGCGTTTAGTATTATTTGTATGAAACTCCGTACTGCAACGCACACTAATCGGAATCGTCATATAATCGCCTCGCCTCGGGACAAGCTCACGAACCACGGCGCGGTGCGTCGACTTGCCATTCCCGCGCTTACGGTTCTTCGTACTCTAGCTTATAGCTCTCCGTATCCTAGCTAACGTGTTTTCGTTCAAGCACCTTTCCCGCTCTGCGTTGCAACGTAACCAGCAGTCGGCGAGCCGAAAGTGCGGCGACTCACTTTACATATTTTAATTGTAAAATTCTTTACGAAAATACTTTGAGATTAAAGTACATGGATTAGATTCTTCAAGATTGTTCTGATTCATTTATTTTTTTGTGGCAAATAATATATAAGGAATTATATTACCAGCAAAACTGAATGTATTAACATATTCGATGACCCGCTTTTAACTTTTATTCATTACCTATTGTTATGAAATCAACAAAAACCTTTTAATTTAATAAAGTAATCGGCAAAATTAATTCACTTAATTTTGTTAAGTGGTAATTAACTACTTATAATCACTTACCTTCCTATTGTATGAAATACGATAAATACTTACTGCTCCAAGAAATTAATCTGAGGATTTATCGACTTGATCAAGAAAGTAGATAGGTAGCATTCTGTTTTAATGTAGTTTACGGTTGTCCCCATCGTCCCCCTTAATTGCTCCAAACGCTGGCCTAACGAAAAGAGGAAAATTCCACCCGACCTTGCGTGTCCTTTTCCACATTATGTACCTTTTCTTTCAACTAACTTCCATTGTTTACGACTAGTATATTCTACATTGATTTTAGGTATATTGATTTGTAGTATACGTAATTGTAGTTATTTGATGTCACCATTAATTTACACGTATTAAGTTGTGAAGCAAGTTACCCCCGAATACTAAAACGTCAGGTAACTTTAATAGTGCTTTGTCTTCGCTACTTCACACTTTAAAGTGACAGAGACAGCATGAGACTTAACAGTGGCTTCAAACTGATTTAAGTTTCAGTATACGACCATTACTCTGCTTTCTGATAATATACAGGGTGTACTAAAAATCCTTTTGTTCCAAGTAGGAGCGTTTTCAAAATTGATATGACTGTAATGGTAAGTGTAAGTCATTTATAAACATCTCAGTGTAATATTTTTTTATTACTCTGTGTTTTTAGTTACACATGGTGGAAAAAAAAAATTTTTTTTTTTGTTTTAATAACGACGCCCGCAGTAAGGTATTTAATCCTTGTGTCGCGGGGGTTTCACAAACATTCAAATCACATGCACAATTAACACCCAGACTTGGAACAAGTATCTGTGGATCACACAAATACTTGTCCCATGCGGGGATCGAACCCGCAGCACGTCGCGCACAGTGGTAATTAGCGTGGTGACCTATACCACTCCGCTATCCGTGCAGTTGTTTTGTTTTAAATCCGTGCAATTGTTTTAAAATAGTAACAAAGGTGTTGATGGGTAAATTAAATAAAATGATGGCATTAAACAACAACGTTTTTATTGGAAAATTGAAGGACTTATTCTATATAGTATATTATATTTTGATATATTTAAATGAATAACTAGATTTTTAATAAAATAATGTATCTACATATGTATTGTCTTTAACTTTATGATTCTTTGGTGGTTATGAAAATAAATATGGTAAGAGCACATGATTTATTGACTTATAAATGTGTATAATGTCCTTTATTAAACACTGACTGAAAGATAATGTACAATATTTTACAATTAATCGACCTTAGCTGAAAAGAGGTTTCATGAATGACCCTGACCGTTTCTATCTTTTAAAAATATAATGTTTTTTTTTATTAACCACTTGTTACACAAGTTTACTTGGCCCAGTTTTTTGATCCCGAGTTAACTCAACCAATGGTTAAATATGCTAACTAATTATTTCAAAGCGCGTTTTTTTATCAATTTTGAATCTATTAAATGGTCAAATAAGTTAGACAGATAATTATTTAATCATTTGTTAGAATCAAAATTGATGAATAAATGCGTTCTACCGAAGTCTAAAACCATTAGTTAGCATATTTAACCTTTGGTTGAGTTAACTCGGGATCAAAAATGAGCCCTACCATGTTAGATATATGATTTACGAGTAATTTCTTCATTATTATTCTTCTATTCTTCATAATTTTTGCTTCATAACGCGATTAACAAAAATATTTTACGGTAAATCTTTAGTTTACCTATAAATTATTAATTGCGATGTACATAATGACATCATATTTTTTATAAAAACTAGCCTTTTGCAAAACTTCGTAATTATTATTTATTAACAACGAGATCAGTGTTTTAATCCTTATTTAAGGAAATCAATATATTTGTGTTTGTGCATTGAAACTCAATCGTTTTGTTGCCATTAACACCTATATCAGATAACAAAAATTATAAAATGTTTGAGTACGAGAAAATTTACGAACAATTCCAATTATAATTAATAATAATGTTTGTTGTACAGTCAACAGCAACAGAAATTCAATACTAATGAATAGACTTCGCGTCAGAACTGTGTGGCGTCGAAGTAATTCAAAAGTATGTGATTGTAAATTTTACCAAACATTTACTACTAGTACAGTTGTATTATATTCGTGATCAGTTTTGACTCGAAAACTTTTGCTGTTGACTGTACTGTATGAAAAAAAAATCCACAAAAGTTTTGTACGATTCTATGTCACGATTTAAAGAATTTTAAAATATTAATTATGAGGAAACAAGCAAGATATGTGAATTAATTTATATAATTATCAATATTTAAAACTAAGGACAATTTAAATTTCACTGATTCTTAAGTTTAAGTGCTCAACGTATTAATACTTCCATAAAACACTGTCAATCAATGTGTCCCTAATTTATATTTAGATATTTACTATATAACTTAATTCTCGTAGAAAACTATCCTATAATATTAAATTAATTTTATAATTTGTCGTCACACATGTGAAAATGTCTATCGTCGGGTTCACCTCTCGGGTTCATCCGCACTGCATTGCCATTCGTAATCAGTTCTGTAGCATTCGAATCTGTTAACAAAGAGAAAAACACATTTAAAATAATGCACAGCGTGTATTGCCACAGACATTTATATGGCATTTTTATTTTTATTTTTGTTTGGGTAAAAATAATGCCCTCGCCCAAGTGTCCAAGGAGTAATTGAAATCTTAATTTTCTATTATTTTTATTAAAACTGTACGAAATAAAATTAGTAAAATAATCTTAGTTCCATATTTTTAAGTGGCACTCCTAACTATTAAAAATATAAGTATAAAAGCCTGGTTAGGTTTTAAGGGTTTTATGTAGTTAATCATGAGGATAGTTCTTTGCCGAGTGGGACATAAAGCCCGGTATTATAAATGAAACGGTAATTGTTTTCATACTTATCGCTTTCGGCCTTCTCAAAGCCGTGTTTTAATTTAAATATATGAAGGTCCATTTATCTCATCTAATTTGAAATTAAATATTCTGAGTAAATATTTTTGGTCCATTTTATACTTAAGTCGAGATTAATGTCAATGTCTTGTGATTTATTTGGACTTATTTTTCACATTTCTGAATAAACCTCAAAATATTTCAACAAGATTATAATATAGTTATTAAAGGATAAAGAAAGTATATACTAAGATATTCTTACAAACTCTATGTCATGCGTATCTTGTGTAAACAGATAAAAAGAATCTTTATTTTTATGGCCCGCTATTCAAATGGTATCCATTATCGTTACCATAAACAAACGAAATTTATCATTATTTTTATAATTTTTCTTCTATTATTTTTATTTATCTCATACTTAAAATACTGAACATTTACTTACACGACTATACACGGCTCAAACATAATTAATGGCGTTAATGTCAATTAACTTCTGTCTTATATTTGTGCTAATTGTTTAAATGTTTAAAGGTACTTATTAAATTATTCTAGCATTACTAAATCTTAAACTGTAAGACTGGTACGTCGATCACGATGACGGTAAGAACTAAGAACATGATGCCTAGACGTGTCGCACACATAGCCCGTACCAAACCAATTCGTAAAAAGGCATAAATGGACTCTTCAAAGCTTTACGAGGGTACGCTCTTTGATATTTGAATTCCGATTAGCGATAGTAAAAGAAAAGGCTCTGAGTTTGACGGTCATTTGCAGACGCGATTAGGAGAAGGTTGAAAATTTCTATATTAGCAAGAAAAAAAAGTTGAAGAAAGAAATGATTGCCCTGAAATTATAGTATGATGTTCGATGATAGTGAATTATGCTGCGAGTGAACTAGCGTTGCTGATATGTAGGAGCGTCGTGTCAGTTGCTGGCGCACATGCAACCGACGTGCTAAGATACATGTTTTATTACGGCCGGGGGTGACTCTTAGGATTGGCTCCGGCGTACTGGCAATGTGTTAACAACACGAGCAAATCCAGCGTTGACTAGTTTGTTGTTGATAGGCAACCAGCACATTTGCTTCGAGTAAACCACGACGACCTCCGTGGTCGAGTGGCGTACACGCCGGTTTTCAAGGTGTCGTCAGCTCTGAGGTCCCGGGTTCGATCCCCGGACGGGTCAATGTAGAAAAACACTTTGCTACATTTCCTCGGGTCTGGGTGTTTGTGGTACCTTCGTTGTCTCTGGATTCCATAACACAAGTGCTTTAGCTACTTACTTTGGATTCGGAGAAATGTATGTGATGTTGTCCACATATATTTATTTATTTAAACCAGCCTTAAGATCATATATCCATCTTACCTAAATTTACACATTTTGCTTTCAATATGAGTGATTTGTGGTATGTTCCTCTTTATTATTATAATATGAACTGATCAACAATACGTAGAATTGCATCTTCCTAACGCCGATGCGACGTTTAAGAACATCGATTATTCACAAAAGGAAAAAAAATATCAACTACAGAATACAGCTTTAAAATATTTTCGTTTAATAATGACGCCTATCAGAAAATTCATCAAATTTAAATGGTGTTGGATAAAATATTGTATACAGTTAATCACAGCTTTATAAATGTGAAAGTCGAGAGTGAGGTTTTATTTCGATTGAATCCATTTATAAAAGCAACAGGCTTTAGAATATCGAGGTATTCATGTTCAATTCATCAACAATGTTATCAAAACCATACAATAATAATGATTTAAACCTTTTTTATGGATAAGAGCAATTTCCCCCTTCCCCCGCGGACTCTGTACAGTACAGAGTCCACTAGTAATTTCTGTTCAAATTTTACTGCAAATTTAATACAAAAATAAATTAAAATTAATACAAGTTCCACAAGTATTGTACCAGGAGCGCATAGCGCTGTGGATATTGTGCAACAAGCGAGTGAGAACACACGCGTTGGAAGAAGATGAACATATTCACGTGAGTCATTTTACGTACGCACCTCATTACGTCAAGCTCCAAGACACGCCCCCAGACTCCTGAGCCGCTCCTTTAAAGCGCCTGATAAGTTTTGTAGAGCAATACGCTCTGTAACATATTTTACTACCAACTTTAGAAGGCGGATTAACTTAATACAGGATGTCAGTCCAGCGTTCTCCTCCAACCTCAACACTCAAGCAAGATGTTCCCTCTTTACAATACCACTCTGATACAGCGCTCAATATCCCAAGCAGATCAGAATCTGAGGATAACTATTTTAATATAACAAAACGCCAAAAGAGAACGTTAGAAGAGCAACCAACTTCCACCCTTTCGGAAATTAAAAGTATGTTTTCGGTAAATCTTAATCAAACAAGATCAAAAGTTTGAATTAATTAATGCTTCTTTGGCCGCAATTTTGACACAAAACCAAGAGATCCAAGAATCATTCACTACAATTACTTCGCAACATCAAGATCTTCTTGCTAAAGTGGAAAATTTAGGCAAAGACAATCTCGAATACAAGAACCGCATTATTGAGTTGGAAAAACAACTTGATCTCTATGAAAAAAACTCGCGCTGTACTACTATTCAAATTCGCAATATCCCCAAGCAGGAGGCCGAAAATAAACAAACCCTTGCGAGTATTATACAAAATATTGGCGTTACAGTGGGACTCGAAACGCAAATCCTGAAGACTGAGATACGCGACATCTATAGAGCGAAATCCGAAGCTATAGTTGTGGACTTTACCACATCACTCATGAAGGAATCGGTTATTTCCAAAACTTTGGCGTACAATAAAATCAGACGTGAAAGAAATGAACCGCTATTGAATACTTTCCAAATCAAACTACCTGGCGAAATCCGACCGTTATATATCTCCGAGTATTTAACGTCCAAAACAAGAAAATTATTCTATATTGCCCGACAGTTAGTAAAGAATAAGAAACTCGCCGCATCGTGGACTTCATACGGAAAAATTTACGTTAAGAAAGAGGAGACTTCAAAGCCGGTTCGTGTTGGCTCAGAGAATGAGCTGAACGGACTTTTTATGTGACTAGATGATTATTGTCTATTTCTACTTAGTTGGTATAAGTCCTTTTCATTTATTCTTTCATTACCTTTTTATTTAAACTTGTTTATATCGAGTTATCCCAGAAGTAAACACTCATTGTCACCTCACACACTACAATCCCACACTTATATATTCACACACAAAGCTCAACAATCTCACAATATTCGACCATTAAATAACACACTCATACTCGTATCTAATTCATCAAGTCACACAAATATTGCTGCAGAATGTGTCCCAGTTCCTAAACTTTATTCAAAATACTTAAGAAAATGTCACAAAGCTGTTGTGACATTAACTTGTTGATGCCTTAATGCAAGACATCGAAACTTTGATTTCAGATCTGGACTCAATTTCTGTAGCAAAATCATTTATCTGTGACATAACCGAAGCAACTCGCTACGTATCTTCTCTAAGTACTCTCAACTTACTGACTCAAAATATCAGGAGCATATCTTGTAACTTACCGAACCTAACCACTCTCTTGGAAAGATCAGACTTGAAATGGGACATCCTCGTTCTTACGGAGTGTTGGCTTCCTGCTGCTAAATATATACCAACTCTTGATAGCTATAGCTACATCGCTACTACTCATAACCGAACGAAAATTGAAGGTGTTGTTATATATTATGACTCACAATTAGTTATCTCATCAGAGGAACCTGAACTCTGTGATGCCAATTGCATGCTATTAAAACTAGGTCCTGATACATGCATTATTGGTATTTATCGCTCTCCAAGTCAAACAAACACTACTAACTTCATAAACTCCCTAGATTTACTTCTACATAAATTAAATAAATTTAAAAATATAATTCTTTGTGGCGATATAAATATCGACATAGGCGCTGATAGCATAGACAATAGCAAAAACGAATATTTAAATGTTCTAGCTAGCCATGGTCTCCTCGCTGGCCATATTGCTCCCACTCGTCACGGTCGACATCGCAGCACATGTCTAGATCACATGATGCTTAAAACTAAACTTAAAGCTACTTGCCTTATCTTCGAGTCTTCAATTACAGACCACGAGTGTGTTGCTGCTTGCTTTACCCTGACAAAGTCACTGGAACATCGCAATGTAAAAACATTCTCAATTGATTATAGGAGCCTCGATATAGATATACAGCATATGAACTTTCAGTCGATCATGGGGTGTGATGATGCTAACACTGCTACTAATATACTTATTACTAACTTATCTTCTGCTATAAATAATAGATCCAAACTTATAACTGTTCCTAAAAGAAAACGAGTTAGTAAACCCTGGATCACCAGAGGATTATTACGCTGTATGAAAAACAGGGATAACCTTCATAAAAAACTAAAAAAAGAACCGGATAATGTTACAATAACAACCACATACAAACGTTATCGCAATTACTGTAATTATCTGATTAAAAAGGCTAAGAAAACATACGAGAAAGAGGAGATCAATAGAGCGGGTGGTAATAAAAAACAACTTTGGGAGGTTATCAAGAAAATTACCTATACAAATAAAGTACCAGACCATTCTGCCTGGCTTGTAAACCTCGATAATCCTGAAGCGAGTATTAATAGTGTCAATACCTATTTTGCTAATGTTGGTAGACGACTTGCGGAGCGGTTTGATGCGCCACAACCCTCATCGTTTAAACAGCAGCCCGACACTGTCCCCGCGAATTCCTTAGTGATGTTGCCCACAGACGAAATTGAAATACGCCAACTCATCTATCAACTAAAGGACAACTGTGCTGTGGGCATAGACAGAATTTCGGGTAAAATTATAAAGAAACATATAAACGTTCTTGCTTATCCAATTACCCACATCTGTAACTTGGCCCTGTCTACTGGCATTTTTCCGACGGCATTTAAAATTGCCGTAATTAAGCCAATTCATAAGAGTGGAGATCGGAACTGTGTCGACAATTATCGACCAATCTCGATATTACCGACTCTATCCAAGATCTTAGAGCGTGTAATTAACAACCGTCTAACCAACTTTTTGGAAAACAAAGGACTTATGTCTTCTCAACAATTTGGTTTTCGGCGTCGTAAGTCAACTAACGACGCTATTCATGAACTCCTACATGCAGTTGTTAATGACCTTGACCAAAAGAAAAAGTGCCTGACAGTATTTTTGGATTTGGCTAAGGCTTTCGACACAGTTTCTATCCCACTCTTACTGGAAAAGTTGGGCGAGGTGGGCATAAGGGGCTTACCCCTAAAATTGATCCAGGATTACTTAACTGATCGAAAACAGAGAGTTAAAATAGACCATAAGCTCAGCGATGAACTTCCAATAGAATATGGTGTACCGCAAGGTAGCATTCTTGGCCCGACCTTGTTCCTGGTATACATCAATAGCCTGTGTCAACTACAACTCCATAAAGGCAAAATAATCACTTTTGCTGACGACACTGCGCTGTTGTTCAGTGGAGATAACTGGGACGAGGTTTTTCTTAATGCCCAGAAGGGTTTCAACATTGTCAGCTCCTGGCTGAAAACCAATATGTTGACACTAAATGTAGCCAAAACTAAATATGTTGCCTTCGCTCTTAGGCAGAATTTACTTCCGCCGATGTCAGCGACTATCAAGGCTCATATTTGCAATGGTAATCAGTCCTATTGTACCTGTCCCACCTTAATGAGAACAGACACCATAAAATATCTGGGCGTAGTTATTGATCAGACTCTGACCTTCAAATCACACATAGACACCCTAGTGGCCCGGTTGCGTAAATTAATTTATATTTTTAAAATTTTAAGAGATACCACTAACCGAGCCACTATTAAAATGGTGTATTATGCCTTATGCCAATCATTGATTGAATATTGTTTAACGTCCTGGGGTGGTGCTTGCAAAAGTTATCTCATTGATGTGGAGAGAACTCAGCGTGCGATTTTAAAGGTAAGTGCTAAACTTCCTTATCGCTTTCCCACAGTTGATCTCTACAAAAGATGGGATGTTCTAACGGTCAGACAGTCCTTTATTCTACAGACTATTCTGAAACAACACGTATTGCTCCATTATGATCCTGACCTACTAAAAGGCAAGCGCCGAAAAGGCAACATATGCGAAAAAGTGACCTATCGTACAACTTGCTCCCACAGATTCTTCTGCTTCACTGGCCCGTTCCTTTACAATAAAATTAACCAAATTTTAAATATTTACCCACTACGCAGAAACAAATGTAAAAAGTTTGTGACTAACCATCTAAAAACTCTCGATTATGAATCAACCGAAACCCTTTTAATAACTTCTAATTAAGAATCCCTCGCCTAGTGATCAGGTCATACCACATCTATCTCTTTTTAGTTACACGTATTGCTTCTAACCGTTCCTTTAAATCACAATAATACAATACATGTCTATTCATACACTCTCATTCTTACTTCCCATTCGTATCCGCACCACATCATACACACACACTCACACTCACACTCACACTCACTCTTAAACACAAACGATTTTGCTCACACTTACAGGTATTTGTCAAACCTTCTGGTATTTCCTAAAATGTTTGTCTTTCTTTAATAGTAAGTTCTTATTATTCATTTGAATAAGTTTATCCTAACTCACGTGTTTAATCAATGTTTTTTTTCTTTTCATGGATTAACTGCGGGAGGGCCCTGGTGACCTGTAATACAGGTTGTGCTGTTGCACAAACCTACTTCAGGCACCAGTCTCTCACAAAGTTACCTATTGATCTGGCACAATTATTGTAACACGAATATCATTAAGGAAACTATTGTGATGAGAAAATAAATATATTTTATTATTTTATTATTATTATTATTAATTTAAAAGGGACAGAAAAATCTGCTTTTTTTTTAAGAATTTTCTTTTAAACAAACACGTTCCTATAAATTCCAATTGTTTACACATTTGCAACTATAACATTTTTTAATCATGTTTTTGCCTTACTTCACAAAATTTAAAATGTGAATACAACTTAAAACTTGTATATGGTTAAACTAAACTAACAAAATTAAACTGAATTAAAATAAACATGCTATTTATATTCGTCAAAACTTTGTGAGAAAATTTTGACTTACACAGATGTCACATGATGGTTAGCATATTAATTAAGCAGCCCTGACCCAGTTAAAACATGTTACCTCTTACAACGTACCCACTGAACTATTTAGTCTACTAACGTATATAAATCTCTAAAGTTTAGGAACACGAAAGGGAATGTGTTTATTAGGTTTTAAAGGAAATCTTTACAAACGTAACATGAACATAATAATTAATATTTAAAAACATTAAAAACAACGATCAACTAATTAAAACTTCAAAAATGGCGTCAACATATTCATCCGCATCGCTGTCGATCGGAAGTGTGCCAAAACGCTGTGCATCGCAACGTTGTTTGGCAATGCTTATTTTCTGTCTGAGGTAAAAGCCAGCCTTTGGGTCATGCGAAGTATCAACAACGCGCTTGGCCGGATCTTTGAAGACCTTGTGTGCACCCCAGCCATACGGTCCAAGTGTTTCAACCCCAAGTCAATTAAACCAAAATCTTGCCAACATTTAGCGAAACATTTGACTTTTTTCAGACAAAACATTTATCTTAATTTGCTCTAACAAAGAGAAAACCGTGTTAATGACCTTTTGATAATAGATAGTTCAAAATAAAATCTGGTTCGCTTAGATGATATGGCAATAAGCCAAGTTTACCAAAAGTAAAGTGGAGGATAATAATTTATACCATCGAAATTAGAATCGTGAAAGGTCTTTGTCGTTTTAGGCAAAGCCGATGTAAGCTAATGGACTGAGAAGATGAGTAAAAAGCTTGGCGAGTTGTACAGTTGTACACACGAAAACAGAACATGATTTAACTAAACTATCATTTTTGAATGGTTCCCTGTTTAGAACAACTAAAATATATAAAATAATATTTGAAAACTAAAGCAACAATAGATAAATCAATTATAATCTCATTAGTACCTAAGTACCTACTGTGGTCATCAATAAGTCATTATACAATTGAAACAAAACCAATAATAAAACCTTCTTGCACAAATCTCATTTCCTTTTCATATTGCAATTGACGATCTCTCCGGATCCCTCAAGCTGACGTCACGGACATCTGTTTATGGGGAATAAAGAGAAAACTATCCATACTTATTGGTTCGTGCGAACTACCAATATATTTGGCAAAGTGATCGTTAAGATAACAAGCATTTGACTGAACGAGATCAATTAGTAAGATGCCGCAATAAATGTCGCAAATATTCATAACTTTTCGTTTAACAATGGGTAATAAAAGACACTTGACATCTAATATGACGATTAGTCGTAATATATGGGTTTAATAGAAACTGTTTACTTTACTTGAATGTTCATATGGAATGTTTAATACACGTAATAGTTCAAAAAAACTACAATATTAAAATTTGTTGATCATGTTCGCGTGTTCAAAGTAATCTACATACTATTGGTTTACATTACAACCGTTTTGTACAGAAAACCAAACTACATAAATATATTTATATTAAGTTCGTTTTATTTCTTAATTTAAGTTGGTCATGATAATCGGAATTTTAAACGGATCATTTTGCACCTTACATAAATAATAAATAAATAATAAATTTTAAAGACCCAAAAAATAGTAACAAAAATTGTCTTAAAAGTATGGCTATGATTCTATTATAAACAAGAGAAGGAGCTTCTGCCGCCGAACTAGGCGTGAGCCTGTATCTCGGCTGGTATATAGCATAGGAACTGTTGTGCTTGTTTGAGTCTGTGCGAATCTTACATTCAATTTCTACATATGTGTTTGTTATTTTAAAGGTGATATGATGATGTAGTAAATGTAAAGTTTAGTGTATGTAATATAAATGTTTTTGACGTACCATGCTGCGGCGTAGAGCGCGAAGTGTTACTCCGTCTTTTTGAATGTCATGCTCTGCTAAAAGACGATATGTCTCGGTAGTTTCTCTGGCTTACTGTAAGAGACAAGTATAAATTAACACTGTATTTATGTCATATTTTGTTAAACTATTTCATTTTGTTACTGTTGAGAAGCATATTCTCGGATGTATAAATGCAAAATGTCTAAATTGAATCCGCAAGAAAAGTGCGGGACAGTATACTGTCCAGACCTGTCTGTACGCAGGAGATATTATAGTGCACAAGTGTGTGCGCAAACACAGGTGCACTCTCTGTTCCTTCACTCTCATAGTCCGATGGGAAGTTTGCATCTTTTTTTATGTTAGTTAAAACAAACCTTAAATCCCTTATTACAGCAAAAAAAAAAACATTAATTATTTTTTTTAAATTGGGCGCAATTTAATTAATTGAGTAACTTAATTGGAGTGATTTTAAATCGACGCCTACCCTGTTATCGGTTGGCAAAATCCTGCTGCATTTGCAGAATGAAATTTTTGTGACCGGATTTCGCGTGGAGTAGATTTAATTTTGTCCACTGTACTTACGAATTTTCAAACAAAAGCCTTACTTACATTGAATCCGTATAATCAAGCAAACAAAGCTGCATCTGTTTAGTTAAATTGAAAATGAAGAAACAGTCTTCTCCAAAATTGAGAACTTCAAAACAATAAAATGTAGTATTTTATTACAAATCGTAATTGTTTCATATATACTTGTAATATTTATATTACTAGTATACATAACAATTTTTTTTTTACACCTCACACACGGTCATCTGATCCCAAACTAGGCAAAGCTTGTACTATGGTGATCAGACAACTGACAAACATACTTATATATTTCTAAATACATACATAATATAGATAAATTACACCCAGACACAGAACAAAATTAAATGATTATGCTCATCACACAAAGATTTGTCCTGGGTGGAAATCGAACCCACGACCTCCGGCCTAGCAGTCAGGGTCACTAACCACTAGACCAGCGGGCCAGTCAAAGTATATTATAGAGTAGTTATATTATATAACTTACTACACTCGAGAGCAATGAATCCGGGTCACTTAAAGAATGTTAAAAATCTCGGAAACTAAAAATGATAGGTTAATCCAATAAATTGTATTTAATAGACAATGTAATACTCCTTAAATGAAAGTAAAAAAAATATGAGTCACCATACATTTTATTAACACAAAATTACTTAAAGAAAAAAACTGCTGATCTCTCCTTTAAACAAAAATAGGAAACATGAAATTTATGAACTTTATTACGATTTTCTTGAATTTTAATACTTCGTATTGCCTCCTCGTGCTTCCATTACTGCGTTTACGCGGTTTGGCATGCTGTACACCAAGTTCCTTATACGATTTTGGGGAATATTCTCCCATTCCTCTGTGAGAGCAATTTTGAGCTCACGAAGCGTGATTGGGGGAGGATTTCGTTGTTTTACGCATCTGCCTAGCTCGTCCCAAGCATGCTCGATCGGGTTGATATCCGGGCTGCGCGCTGGCCACTCCATACGAGTAATGTTCATCTCTTGAAGGTAGTCATTCACAATCCTACCTGTATGAGGTCGGGCATTGTCATGCATAAATATAGCATCCTCACCTAAATTGACCATAAATGGACCAACGTGATTATTGAGGATTTCTTCCACATATCTTTCGCTAGTTAAAGAGCCGTTTTCTATGATCACCAGCTCTGTGCGACTTTCAGAAGAAATTCCGGCCCACACAAGTACAGACCCACCACCGTAGGCTACTTTTTCTTCGATGCATGCTTGCTTGAATCTTTCCCCTGGTCTTCGATACACTCTGTGTCTTCCATCGTGCTTGTAGAGCATAAATTTTGATTCGTCGGAGAAAATAACTTTTGACCAATCTTCAATACTCCAATTTACGTGGCTCTGGGCATATCTTAGTCTTGAAATACGATGCCCAGGCTCCAGTTTAGGGCCGTTTGCAGGTCTAAGGGGTTTTAAGTTAGATTCAGCAAGCCGACGTCTTACTGTCCGTGCACTTGGGTTACTTCCTCCGAGGAGTCGAAACTGATTTGTGAGTTCAGTTCCTGTGAGAAAGCGATTTCACCAAGTATCGGTCTTCTCGTGCTGTGGTACACCTGGTTCTGCCCGTTCCTGGTCTGCGTAGGTTACAACCAGTTACTTCGTAACGTCGGAGAACTCTTTGTACTGTTGACAGCGACACACCGACAGTCCTGGCTGTATCGCGCTGACTCCGGCCGGTTTCCAGCATTGTAAGTATTCTGGTGCATTCTTCAGGCGTAAGCGACATAATTTCAGCTTGAATAATGAATATAGAGCACTATCAACATGGTTTATGTACCCACATAAATGACAGATTACAAACAAAAGCAAAACCAAATGCTGTAATTTCGTAGTTCCATCTTCGAAAGTGGCCCTTTTTCAAATTTGATTTTTTTATGATATAACTTTACAATAACTAAGAAGTTTTAATACCTTCATTTAAGGAGTATTACATTGTCTATTAAATACAATTTATTGCATTAACCTAGCATTTTTAGTTTCCGAGATTTTTAGGACTCTTTAAGTGACCCGGATTCATTGCTCTCGAGTGTATTTGAAACATAGTTACAGTTATAACAACATAGCCATAGTTTGTAAGATCAGCTGCTGATGAATGAATGTTTTGTATGCTTGGTTCTGTGATCGATCATTCCGTAACTACATACAGACGCAGTTGCCGGTAACAGAGTCCTAGCCTAGACTAATATGTTCCGAGCCGAAACGTTAAATTTGTTATTTTACATTCACGAGAACTACTGCTGGCAGTGTGCCAGATGATGTAATTAGATAACATTGTAATTATGATTAAAACAAACCAAAAAAAAAAGGCAGCGTTATTCTTAAAAGTAAAATTACCTACAAGTGGTTTTCATTTTAAAAGACGCGAAATTAAATTTTTGACATTCTAAATTTTTCCATTATATTCCATACTACCTAGTCTAGTTATTCGACATTACTGAAATGATATTACGTACTTTTGTTTCATTGTTTCAGTAATAAAAAAAGGTTTTACAAAGAGCAACCAAAAGTTAGTATAATTTGAAATTCTGTTATGAAGACAAGACATTAGGCGCCTTAATATTATTGGGTTACTTTTAAAGGAAATGGAAAAAAAAATAAGTAAACAAGATGTTCTAAACAAAAATAACTGGTATACTATCGTTACCGTTATACTTATCTCAGATGATATTTTGTAAGATGTTTCGCCTATCGCATACACGATATTCAAACATAAAAAGGAGACAAAATGTGTGGTTCATTTATTTTGACCTAGATACATAAGTGTTAAACGAGAGAAGTGAGAAACTTAATGAAGTTAGTAAATTACATCAAATCTTGATGTTGTAGAGACACTGGTTTTTACGGAGAGACCATCAAGAATGATGTTCAGCTATTTGTACTAGAATATAATTCTGAAGTAGGTGCTCGAAAATACTTTTTATAAATAACTAAGTACCTAAAAGTATTTGTATACAAGATTAATTTAATAGGAGTGCGTATATACTACGAGGTAATCAGTTATCAAGGAACGTAGGGCAACATCTTAAAATGGAAAATCAACTTTTCATTCAAACATAATATATGTCACGTGAACTGTCACTGTATGAAAAGTTGATTTTCAATATTAAGATTTCGACCTCTGATCCTCGAGAAAAGTTTTTCAGGTTTATGCATCTGATTATCTCGTAAAATTTACGCACTCCTTTTAAATTTATCCTTTACAATATGCAGTGTCACGTTCCATAAACGATTTGATATTATAATAGCAAAATGTTTTTTGTAAGGGCAGTCAATAACAAAACAATCAAGGGATCTTTAAACACGCTCTTTAAAGTTTGCGTAGATCAAGATAATATTGGGTAGGAAAAAATAATAGGTTTTTCAGTAACTTAGGAAAAAAACGTAAATTCTCAAACTTGGACATCTATATTTACTTACTGAAGTTTTTTATAAAGTTGCAAGGTAGTTAAGCAGTTTATAGATTTTTGAAAATACGGTTTGTTTGCCCGGGAATCAAAGGTCTAAAATGCAAAAAAAATTATAACTTGTATGATAAACTCGCAAAAATGAAAATTCCAAAATGTAAACCTATCGATTTATGCCTTATAGTACAATGTGTTAATGTTCGCATATTAGTTCATTCAATTCCCGGGTTTACAAAGCTTATTTTCAAACATGCATGAATGTATTTATTTCTTCTTACAATTATAATTGAATGTTTCTTCTGGTATAATAATTGACTATCTCCAGTATAGAGGCATCAAGAAATTCCAGCAATACTTTAACCCGACATTTGGTCGACTAAATCTCTCTACGGTTATTTTCGAAATGAAAGGGGACATATTTCAGAAATAACCTTTGATTAATAAGCAGTAATAAAAATACTACATATTTTTCTATTAAATGTATCTAACCCTGTTTTTAATATTAAGAAAAATAACTGTACCTACTGGGTATGTGAAGTGTCGCTCATAATTTTTTGTTTAAATGTAGATTTAAATCTGACCTCAAAATAATAGATGTTTTGTTTGAATCCGCTCTAGTTAAGTACCTGTCATTTAAATTGACTTTTAATTGACAAAGTTCGAAGGATTGCTCAAATCCCTCAAGTGATTAATCGTGTATGCTCTCAATTTATGCGAATCATTCGAGTGCTGTGGATTATAAATATTTTGATTTTGACATGTCATCCAGTATAGATATTAAACCCTTCCATCATTTCCAACCTAAGCTGTCTCATAAATTTTTTGCGTAAATAAAATCTTATTTTTTATGAAATTCTAAATAAACACGTGTAGAGAGGTTTCTGCGCAGTAACCTATTGGTATAGGCTGAGTCGATTTGATTCGATACAAACATGGTTTATTTTGAATGAAGATTTTTTCAGGAGAGATGATTCACAGAAAATCAATCACTGTTATGCATGCCGTATATTGAGCTCCACCCTTGCCATGTCAAAGAAAAATATCAACACAAAGCAGAAAACAAAAGAAAAACAAGATAGAAGAAAAAGTACGTGGTCACGCTCCTTTGTGATTTATGATTGTCGTACTATACGCCGTTGAAATATTAAACTTGATCCCACCCTTGCATTCAATATCACTTTACTGTATGGAAATAATTATATCTTTATCACAAGACATTAATTACGTCTTGTGTAGTGTTCTGTCCTTGACATAACAGGGAGGAAGCGTGGTGGAAATTAATTCCCCTCTGCATTTGCTTACCAAGTCTCGTCTGTTCAAACTTCGTACAAATCTATTTCTACACAGATATATTATACATATCATACTCACCAGAAAACGATTTGTTCATTTCTAATTTCTTAAGGTCCGTTGATGTTGCTGTTTTTGGTGTCCAACACCAACATAACACCATTCGGAAGTAGACCCGAAATCTGAAAGAAAAACTTTCATAATACACTTTTAGCCTGAAGAATATCGTGTCAAAATACATTCATATTAGGAAAAATGATCGGAATTCTAGAGGAGAATTCAACGAACAATAGTGCGAGCAATAAATCAACAAATTTAGGATCTTTGCCTAAAGATTTACCGTGTCAAGCATAAATCACAAGAGATCGGCGCAGTCGCTAAGCGCCTACAATAATTCTCACACCTAATAAATATTTGTAGGTACCAGTTGTAACTTCAAAACATTAATCACTGATAGGAATGAAAAATCTTAGTATTTAACTAAGTTAAACCTTATTCTTTCGTAGATAAACGTTTAAAGAGCTAAAGGACTTTACGGTTTGATGTCCACAACTTCCCCGCGCCATCAGAGAAAGTTTTAAAACTTAGTTATCTAGAGTAATGGCTCCCTTAGCGTGATCATCTATAACGAACTCAAACTCTGATCTAAATTAGATGGGTGGGATCTTTTTGGGATCAAATTAAAATTTATTCTAGAAATATGAATTCTCTTTTAATTCAATTAAGGTTTTAAAGTGTTGCAACTAATCAGAACACAACATTTTAGTTTTAATAGTAATAGACGATCGTCTATAGTTTCAAGAACGGTAGGTACCTGGTCTACGAATATATTTATTTAGAAGTGCTGCTAGACCTTAAAGCTTTAAATATAAAAATGAATCCCTATTTTCCTTGGTCAAGGCATAACGCGTGAACGACTGGACCGATTTCGCTAATTGTTTTTATGTCGTTTATTATCAGAAGAAGGTTCCCACGAAATAATAAAATACATAACTTGCAAGAAATATTAAAAAATCAGAGAAAACTTAACGACCATATTAACTTTTCTAATGTAACCTTTATAGCGTTTGACATAACTTGGTTGTTTGACATGACAATGTCTGTCAGGTCGGCTAGTTCTTGTTGTTTAGAAGTTAGGTGGAGTTGAATTATGTCTTGAATCTGTTATTCGTACATTGTCAGGTATTCAATTGGGAGTAGTCAGTTCACTTAGAATTCTGTTGTTTCTATGTAAGCTTTGTGTACACAAAGCTTAGCCTCTGTGACGACATGGAATTTGGTTAGAGCTAGACTTGCGTTTGTCTTTGTTGCATCTGATTTATCTCTTGCTTATTCTAAGAGCCTGGTATTTACTCTTGGTAAACGGACTTAAAAATGAAATGATTACCCTGACCCGATGCAATATAATTATAATTCGCATTATCGAGATCATTACGAAATTTCAGTTCATTAATGTGTTAACAATAAAACCGCGACCAAAAGTTAAAAAAAAAACTGTCTGTTGTATATTTTTTTTTTGTATTCAAATAAAGGAGTATATAATAGTGAACAAAATAAAAAGTTAAGTTACTAGGATGTGCGATAAGCATTGTCCTTGACGTTTATAGTTAAATTTTATACTATTTACTGAAAACAGAAAAAATATACACAACGTTGACAGCTAAGTTAATCGAATCAAAACGAAATCAATTTATTTAGAATTCAACAAACATTTCGCTTAATTGACTAGAAAAACCACAAAAACCAAGTTTGAAAGACTTTAGTAGTAATAAGTTTGTTGTTTTTGTAATTATCTCAGGCGTCTAACTTCGTTCGAGTTACGGCGGCTTAGTCGGATTATTGTTGAGACCTAACAACAGACCAGACAGGGCTTAACCAACTTCCACAAAATGTTCTTTATGGCATACAATAGTAATTCAGCTGGATTAACATAAACAAATAATAAAAGCTAAACAATGTAGCATTTAAATACAATATTAGAGGCGAGAATAACTCGCTCGATTTTTATTCCGATTTCGTGTATCCGCAGACGTGATATTTATTATGCCTAATCGCCGGATTCTGAGTAAATATTAGCGCATAAAATTGTTAACAAGCAATATCTTTATTTATTTTATTTTTATTTTACTTTATTTGGGAAACAAACAGATTTAACTTACAAACATAACTATGAGATTTAGTTACAACAGTATCCAGATACAGTTTCCACAGATTATTAAACAATTTTGAAAGCTCACAACAACTTTACTAAACTTAAGTATGAGATTTATACAGGATTCATAAATTATTTTAATTTAGATGCCTAACATTTCTACTTTATACATTTAAAAGTAAGCAAAAAAGAGAACTATGTAAAATACTAAATACTATTTAGATGCCAAATTATTATTTATATAGATTTTGAATTTAGGTAGAGAAAGGTGAAAAATATCCAGATCATGATTTACTTCAAGAGAAACCATATTGTTGTACGTACTACATGCTCGTTTGATAAAAATATTCTTACCATAATTGGTTCGTGAGAGACCAGTATGGAAGAGAGATCTTTTGCGTGCATTTATGCGTGGACATCCGAACCTTATTTTGCTGAGAAGATAAGGGGAGTCTAGTTGGCCTCTAATAATTTTATATAAAAATACTAGATCCCGTTCTGTGCGACGTTCCTGTAAACTGAGCAGCCTAGGTGTATACTCCGAGCTGAAGTTAAATCGCCAATTCATATGTTTAATGAATTTATTCTGCACTCTTTGCATTTGTTGAATATAAATTTCATACTGGGGATTCCAAGCAGCAGAGGCATATTCAAGCATTGACCTCACGAGGGTCTTATAAAGGAGTAACAGGGTAGATTGATGCTTAAAATCTTTACTAACTCTCAGTACGAATCCTAACATGCGAAATGCCTTATTGGTCATGGAAGTAATTTGTGAGTCTAGGATAAGTTTACTGTCAAGCAGTACTCCAAGATCCCGCACCTCAGACACTCTATCAATATGTTTATTATTAATTTTGTAATTATATATTATTGAATTCTTTTTTCTAGTAAATGTTATAATATTGCACTTTTTTACATTAAGGAACAAATAATTTCTTTCGCAGTAATCACATAGGCTATTGATATCGTTTTGTAGTTCTAGGCAGTCTTCAAGTTTAATTATAGTTTTATAAATTTTCTTTAATATCGCTATCAGAGTGTGAAGTAATCTATTAAATTACTCTTAGGCTTATTTATTTTATCCTAAAGCTAGTTTACATATAAATTCAATTATAATTATACAGTGGAGAAGCAACGAAAGCTACAATGGAAAATTTGGTGAAATCCCATAAATAGGTCGTTCAAGTTTGTTCTCCTAATTTCCAAGCCGACTAATCCTTTTGTTGTTCCTACCAACTGATCCTAGAATCCTCTCCGTGACTTGATAACCTTATGACCTTGACTGGGACCGACGGCAGGGATACCATTATCAACAGGAAGGAGTATGGACCTAAGGTTATCCCTTGGTGAACACCCACCTCCATAATTTACTTGTCGGTAAATTCAACCAACCACAAACGTGAGGTTTAGTTATTTAGTGATTTACGAGGAGTCTTCAATGTGAAAGTTGGTTAGTGCAAGGTTTTAAGTAACATAATTATTTTGTCTATTTGTACCTAATTTATTTTCTTCCGTTATTTGTTGCAAAGTATAGTGAAGTATACCTACTATCATTCAGTCGGATCAATGTCTTTTATAAATAAAGATAAGTAAACAGACCAACTGTTTTTGTAACGAAACTAAAAATTTGGGAAAATTCCAAAATACACATTAATTTAATTTTTCTTTTTTTTTAAATGCCGCCCGCACTAAGGAATTTAATCCTTGTGTCGCGAGGGTTTTCAGAAACATTCAAATCACATGCACAAAGAACACCCAGACTTGGAACAAGCATTTGTGGATCACACAAATACTTGTCCCATGCGGGGATCGAACCCGCAGCACGTCGCGCACAATGATAATTTAGCGTGGTGACCTATTAATACCACTCGGCTATCCGTGCAGTCAAATTTAGTAAATTTAATGTGGTAGGTAGGCATAGTTTTTTTATCTACATATTAAATCAATGATATACTACACCAGGTTAAGGTACGTTAATACGTGTGTAGGTGAGGTAAAAGCAAACAAACTTGTTCGGCGGTCAAATGGAGGCGCTCCCACATAAAAAGGAGATGGTAGGTACGCTAATGTTTTTGTAAACAAAGCATCTATTTTTACCTTCTACAAGGCCACAATAAATTCATCCCTTGAATGTTTTGTTTCGGTACGCTTCCATTGTTTTTCTTTCAACTCTAAAAACAGACAAAGTTGTCCTTTCATTACTGTATCTATATGACACGTGTATCTTCAAAGTGATTAAATTCTAAAATTAATAAGGCTTTATTAACAACGTGAGGTCCGCCTCAGTTTGGCATGGTTAGCATAGTAATAAATTTCGAACCTTTCAATCTACGAAAACTGCATTTAAACCCGTTGCGTTGTTTAAAATATCCATTTGAATTAGAAATCCATTAGAAAGTACGTTCATTGTAATTACTAATTATTATGATTTCTTTACTACTACCACATGGCACTTCATCGTAAGTTTTTGTTTTAATACGTTAATTAGGTACTTATTATGACCATATTACAGAACACCCAATTTATGCGTCCATAACACCCACTATTCTAAAACACGGTAGGCGAGGGTTTGTTCGTAGATTGGTTTTATTTCCAAGAAGTTTTGCATCATCAGGGTCCCAACGGCAACAGATGCATAGGTGCTTAAGCAACATGGTAATTATGGTAGTCATCATCTGCCTAGCCAAGCTTTTCCAAGCTACCTCGGGGTCGGCGGCCAGTCTTACCGTATTTAGCTGAATACCGCATTTTACACGGAGCGACTGCCTATCTGACCTTCAGAACCCATTGCTGGGTAATACAGCAGCAGATGACTTAACGATTGGCAAAGATCACAGTCGGGGCCAACGAATCAAAGTGCTTTCCGAGGCACGAAGGGGTCTCGGTATGTTTACAAATGGGCACCCACGCTCGGACCGACCGTGACGAGCGCGGCTTAACCTTTATTATCGGTCAAACCGTACCCTACGGCTTAAGTGTAGACGCTCGTGGCTACACTTAACCACGAGCCCTTACATGATAATTAAGGTATTTACTATTATGTATTGTATAAATGCCTTTAAATAAACCGAGAACCGTAAAATTTAGAAGGTATAAATCAATAAAAAGATCAACGAGTTTCTGTAATCTATTAACATCCTTAACGGACAAAGGTTAGATTAGACATACAATAAAATTTCTATAAAATACATAATCAAGGTAAGCCCAATCGAATATAGGATAATAATTCATGTGACCTTTAAAAATAATTATACTGTTTTTGTTGACAATTTGTGTTCACTTTACATCCCGTGCAAAAATGAAAGAATATGTATGTGAATACTGTGTTGTGCCATGAATTGTTGTGCACGTCTTTAATTGATGTAAACACTAAACCATATTCTTCTTTATATGTTACTTGTTGTGATCGTGTTTATGCGCCTTATAAATAAATATGTTTTGATTTTATACTTTAACGTAGTATTTTTAATTCGAAGCCTACGACAATTACTTACAAGCTTAACTCGATTGTTAGTGGATTGTGTCCACAAACACTAGTTGTGCGCTATTGAATAGCACATATATTATTACGAACAAACATTTTCAGTCCATCCAACATTCCTGAGTAATAAATCACGGAAGAGCTGCTAGAGTTTTGACACTTGCTGGAAAATCTTTGTGACTTTGTCTTCAACAATTCAACGTCACACATAGTCCGCTTTTAATAATTTGGCACTGAACGTGACAACAATGGGAGATAGACGGCATTCTTATGTCGCTCAGATCCTTGTCATAAGAACTATTATGCAGACATAAATATTTTACGACGCGAAAGGGCGGACGCGACATCCCTTTATAAACGTTTATCATATTATTACCCCGTCTAACCTTATAGTCGCCCAACCTCCTGTATTTTTTACTGTTATTGCGGTTTCAGTAGCAAGGCATTTATTATAATTCGATTGTAACATATTTCCTAGTTATTATTGTAATTAAACTGTTTTGCTACAATTTGAGGAGATTTTTATGTAAACAAATGGTTTCTGGGGAATAATGTTGAGATAATAACAGCGGGTTTAATATTCACTTAACGAGAAAGCTACTGTTCAATTAATAGATAACATATTTATAACAATTCGACAGCACGGATAGCCGAGTGATCACCACGCTAATTACCACTGTGCACGACGTGCTGCGGGTTCGATCTCCGTATGAGACGAGCATTTGTGTGATCCACGAATTCTTGTTCCAAGTCTGGGTGTTCTTTGTGCTTGTGATTTGAATGTTTGTGAAACCCTCGCAACGCAAGGATTAAAATTCACTAGTGCGTCGTATAAAAAGACAGAAAAACCTAATGTTTCGTGTCAAGTACCTAGATTATAAATTCCCGTGTAAAATATAGTCTTAATAAGGCAGGAAATACCTAAGTGTAGGTCTTATTTGACGCGATAAATCCACAAAGTTTGTTTCAATCGCGCCTAAGTCACTTCCACAGTGCCTTGAAACTTCAATATCTAGACGGCTGGTTTTCAATAATGCCTTAGCCGACTTTACAGAGCCATTCAGGCATACAGAACTAACGAGAGCGTACTCCAAACAATTCTTAAAACACAACGCTCGTGTAGTTATTGCATTGTTGAATATCTGGTAGACGATTTTATCTCAATAGGTTTTGCCGAGTGCAGGGAAAAATTATATTAAACAAGCTTTACAATGAATACGAGTAGGTACGTAAATTCTGTTGGTGAACCTTTTCAAAATAAATAATTCGTGTACGTCGTTCCAATGTTTGAAATATTTTCTTAGAATAATTTGCATCGGACGTCTTGCAAAAAACATATGATATTAATTACAGCGAGAAAATGGTCGCGTGTGGAATTTAGTTAAACGTTTGTTCAAACCGATGACGCACGAGGTGCGTCATACACTTTCATCGGCAGACAATCCCATTTAATTGTCAGTGACAGAAATGAAATACATTTAAGTGTTGCTGATCCTAAAAATAAAATGAAATGTGTCTTTCAGTAGCTGTCTATCTGCCTTTTTCCAAACTATGTGGGGGTCGGCGTGCAGCTTTACCCGATTTTGCTTGAATTCCGTTATTTTATTTTTACTGGAAAACACATAGCTATGTCCCACCATCTAGTATCCCATTAAGACTGGTCGTCAGAATTATAATAGCTTAACGCCTTGAAAAGATCACTGTATGGCAGTCGGGACACGGAGGCACGGAGGGGTCTCGGTAGGTACATATATTGTCTGTCGGTCAAGCAGTACCAATAATACTTAGCCGCAAGACCCTCGACAACTGAAAAGTATCTTTCGGTAGCAAATATATAAAATGCTCTACACTAAACTTCGTAGTGCTCGTTATAACCGACCCTTAAGAAAACGGATTTTCAGTGTATCCATTTTTGAAACGATGCCATTTGTAGCATTTCCGTAAGATATTAGTGCATTTTGCAAGCAGTTTTGGAAGTAGACACTTTTCAAATACAAAATGTAACGAGGTATGCAAGTAGTTTTGAAATGTTATTTAATTAAATAAACATAACGTAACAATAGGCTATGCTTTTAGCAAACAATTGCGCCCAAAGATTTTAGTATCTCGTTGTGATTTATGACTTGCCATAATACTCTTCTTTAACTTGGTATCTATCAATCATAATAAGCGTATAACAATATTATGGTCTTCACAGGGTTTATGTTTTTTAAGCATTGAGTCAAGCATTGAGTCAAGCATTGACATCATTATGGTGTTCCTGATACTAATATGAGTCTATGATTGGATCAATGATAAAAACATAGTATGTATCGAAACGATATTTGAAGTCATAAAATCGAAGACAACGAAGGCCCTACCACAAACACCCAAACCCGACACAATGTAGAAAATCCAGGATCTAAGAGCTGGCAACACCTTGCAAATCGGTGTGTTCACTATTCGATCACAGAGGTTTCAAAATTGTTAAACAATACTTAATAATTAATAAATAAAAAATGTATACTTACTTATTACTCATCCAATAATATATTAAAGGATTGAACATGGAGTTGGCCATAGCGAGCCAGTAGAAGAACAGGTATATGTGTTGGGCGAAGGGTGCTGAAGCTAGCGACTGGTAGTGGTACGAGAGCACGAAGTACGAGTGGTAAGGGAGCCAGCAGAGCGCGAACACCATCACCACCAGGACAAACATTCTGACTACCTGTGAACAAAGGATAAAACTCGTATATTATATAATATATAATTATATAGCTTTATTTTAATTCATTGTATTGGAAACATAGTAAATAACACGCGTTTTGCGAGATTCTAGAAGTTGCAAGTCGGTACATTTTACGTTCTACAAAAGTGTAAATAATATCAGGAACACAATTAAAAATTCAGCTTTAAAAATCATTCCGTAAAAATGTATCTCGTTACTTTAGTTTTGAGACGGTTTTCGAGCATTTTCTTTAAAACATTTAATATGACTGTGCACAAATCTCAGAATTCGTTAAAATTTTCTTTCTGAAGTTGCTAAAACATTTTTCTAGTAATTATTACAAGAACTGAAGACTAAAGAATTAAAACCAGTTCAGTCAAAAGCTTTGAAACTTCATGTTTCGGACTTTCATGCAATATTCAGTAAAGATTAAAGCCCGTTGTGGGTTGTCGAGATACATCGGATAAGTAAACATTATCTACAGACAATATAATCCACTGAGAGGTACGAGTAGGTACCTACTAGGTTCATTTTAGGACTTTTGACTTAAAAACAAAGGAATTGGCATGTTTTTTAGTATTATTATTATTTGTCCACATGATCGCAAGTCTGACGCCCTAGACATTAGGCTATCGCTGCTTTAAATAAATGGAAATTTATAATAAATAAATTATTTTACGTATCTACATATTTACCTCAGAAAAAAAAATCCTAAACAAATACATTTTGAAAATCTATGAGACCAAAAACAGAAGTTGTCCTATTCGAAATCTACATGTAATAATACTAGCTTCTAAAAGTTCCACTGCTGGGCACTATCTTCATCTCATATAGAGAAGGAACGAGTATTGATCACCATGCTGGAACATTGCGGATTTTCGATTCAGATTAAAAATTTTGAAATACCAAAATTAAAATCTATCCAAGTAACAACATACGTAAAATACCAACATTCCAATAAAAGCATTGGATATCCAGTTTATAAAGTGTCGAAAGGAAATGATAGGAATAACGTTTATTGTGCGTTTGACATTACATCGTAACATGAAATAAATTGTTTGTATGAAAATAGCAGCGTCAATCCCGAAATTGATATTAACATGAAAATTTTTGTCAAGCTGATTTGTGCTTTGAACTAATAACTTTTAAGTTAAGTTAGTAGAAATAATTAATTTAATTTTGGATCAAATTTAAATGTACGTCATTATTTATACAATAAAAAGATTAGAAACTCCTTTTTTTGTCGTAGCATATTTGCACAGCAAACTAAAAAGTAGAAAAAGAAAATTTTGCACCGAATAGTGAAATGCTAATTAAATTTAAGACGTTCTTAAATGTCTGTCGCTTTTTTACTCTAAAGTGACAGAGACAGAAAGAGACTTACCAGCTTCAAACTGATTCACGCTTCAGTTCTCGGCCATTAGAAGTGATATTTAAATAAAAAACAACAAGCCATTTATTGTTACCGAACAAAAATTAACGTTTGCAGCAGTACATTATTAACAACAGTCTTAAAAAAAGTGAATAAATTAAAAGAAAAAGCAACTTTATGTAAATTACCCGTTATTTTAAAGTACAATACAATAGTGATATATAATTATTTATATACAATGTACTGGATTAATTTAAAAGGAGTGCGTATATTCAATGAGGTAATCAGCTGCATAAAACTGAACACTTTCACCAAGGAACAAAGGTTGAAATCTTAAAAGAGAAAATGATTTTTTCATACGAAGTGACTGGTCACGTGACTTATGCTTGTATGAAAAGATGGTTTTCAATTTTAAGACTTCGACATATTACTATGTTCTCGGGAAAAGTTGTTCAGTTTTTTGCACCAGATGACCTCTTTGAATAAAAGCACTCCTTTTAAATAAATCCTGTATTTATTTTTGTCATAACGTTCTACAATTGCGGTCTTTTATGTTGTGAATAGCTAAACGAAATAGGCACGTCAACTGTTCATTCGTGTTATATAACCCATACTGAGTTGGTGGAGGAAATTATAAAACATTCTCAAAGGGACCCTTTTTCAAAAGACCAACATTGGTAAATCCAAAGTTTAAGTAAATAAATTATTTTCACACATTTAAATAGTCAGTTTATATTTTAAGTTAGTTAATAAATAAATGAAAACAGATTCACTTGAATTTGGTCTGAATGGATAGTTTATAATGAAAGAGTTTGGCAGCGGATATTAAATTTTAGAACGGATATTGGGTTCAAGGGATTTATTATTATTGTAATGGAAACTTTATATCTAAAACTTGATCATTGAGACCCAAAATTATGAATAATATTTGAATATCAAATAATTGCATAATTTAACGACATCTAGATATTACAATATAAACTTTAGTATTTTAAAGGGTTTTAACTGTTACATGAGCATATCAAAATATTACAGAAATATAACGCCATCGAAAAAATCCTCAACAATCGAACAAAAAATCGAAAACAGAGCGCAATCCTAAATTGAAAACCAACTCTCTTAAAAAAAATATCATTAAAAAAAGCATATTTATTTAATTATGGAACCAACATTTATCTGCGCTCTTCTATGAGCACTTCGATCTAAGACCCAGGAGTCTTGGGTCCTCAGGAGTATTGCCGATGTGAGAATGAGACATCGCTACGCGCAATGTAGTACGTCATCTCGCTTCCACAATGGCACCCATCCTGCTCTAAATGCTTTTAATACGGGTACTGAATCAACAAATATCTAGCCCGTACTATTAATATGCGAGTATCAAATAGATTGCCGACTCTCACAGGAAACTGTTTGAGAGCATCAATCATAACGCAGTTCAAAATTGATGACTTGTTTAGTCAAACTCGTGTAAGCAGCATTCGTAACAATCGTAGGAGAATAATAGTTTGTTGATTGTAATATCTAAGTATACTGTGGGTTACAATCTAATGATTACAAATGCTTGTTGGCTGCGATACTAACACATTTACTTGTAGAGTTAGCTAATAATTCGGATAGAAAAATGAAGGTAATATAACAAGATTTCAGTTGCTATTTATGCTAACTTTGTTATTAATGTAGGTTTTGTTATTTTTCTTCATAAATAAGGATAAAGAAAATCATCGGATTAGCCAATGAAATGACGACCTCCGTGGTCGAGTGGCGTACACACCGGTTTTCAAGGTGTCGCCAGCTCTGAGGTCCCGGTTTCGATCTCCGGACGGGTCAAGGTAGAAAAACACATTTTCAATTTTCTACATTGTCTCGGGTCTGGGTGTTTGTGGTACCTTCGTTGTCTCTTATTCCATAACACAAGTGCTTTAGCTACTGACTTTAGATTTAGAACAATGTATGTGATGTTGTCCACATTTATTTATTTAATTGAGTGCAAAACATAGATGGGTAAATACATATTATCAGATAATGTAGAGTAAATTGTAAATGTATAAAGAAATAAACAAAAGAGACTATCGTTATTAATTTAAGAGTTAACAATCAAGTAGATACTTACATTATATTAAATATTTACAAATTTAACTATAAACACACACTTTTGATGTGATTTTTCAGTTTTTTGTTTAATTATTATAGTGCAGTTAAAAAAAACAATAATTATGAATCTTAGCAAAAGCAGGCGACTAAAAATCCGAAATTTGCGAAATTTTAGATTTACAACCAAATCTTTACCTTTAGTGGTAACATTTTACCAACTTTATTAAATTATCTTGTTATTCCCATTTCACCACGAGACCAATCATGAAAGTAAACATCTTTCATCTCGACAAAATTATGAACACGTCTAGACTTAAATTACCTCATTCTCGTAATACAACACTGAAGAATGCTAAGCCAAAGTTGACTCTAAAAATAACTTGATGTTCTTACTTAATCCTTTTGGTAATATTCTCTGGTGAGTATTCTGAATAGAAGACAATATTTTCATATGACTTTTACCTGAACAACTCTTGTGATGATCTGATTTCAACTGATCTAGAAATTACATGTTATCTTATATCTTACTTACATCTAAATTAGTCAAGTACTTCTCTCAGTTGTGAAATGGAATGTAAAACGGGACAACACGTAACGTTAAAATTTATTAAGACGTATTATAAGGCTTAGTGTTACTGTGTTATTTATAGGTACTTAAGATTAACCCGTAGCTTTGCCTGCGTAAAAGGGATTTTGTAACAAAAAAACCTTTTTTGAGGATTCGTCGTTTGATTACCTACTCGCAACTAAATATCTGTTTGCCCGTGCATGTACCTATGTCTTGATAAAAATATTCTCCAAATATTATTTGAGATGACGGTATTGCATTGCATGTCACTGACTTGTCAGAAATGGAAATTTTGCTCCACCGACCAAGCAATTTTATGCTTGTATATTTTATATACCTATATAATAATATTATTTTTCTTTTTATTAATTTTTATCTAAATCCGATTGTACAAACAGACTTTATGATTTAATCTTTAAAAGCACCAAACCAAGTACTACGCACTAATGGAGAATCACAATGCGTATGGGCTTAAAATGGCAGGGTGGCTGATATAATGGATTATGTACGACCTCTATTATTATAAGTATATACCTAGCTAGTACATAAGCTAGCACATATCGAACATCAACAATGCCAATGGAATCGTACCTATTGTTGGCACCAGCATTAGGTGAGAACAATTATTGAAAGTGAAATTCTTAATTTTAAAATTATTGTTGTTTTTTTTGTTTTATGCTTAGAATTTATTTTTGGAGTTTTAATAGATACTCAAAACTTTTATTATGTGTCCTCAGAGATATTTACAAAATAGAAGCTGACGTAACATTTTCTTCCTTTATTTAATTTCTGCAAATAAAATGTAGGTATAACGAAAAAACAAGGGATCGAAAACTTTCAATGATGAAATTTATCACTGTAAGTAACTAAAACAGTTTCCTAGGTACCGGTATGAGACTTCACTTAGTTGTATTCCGGTTCTAATGAACGCTATGATAATATTAGGTACTCTTAAATGACTGGGTTACATGGAACTTTTAAATTAGGATATATTTCATAGAAATCCCCGTTAACCCGTAGAATTCAATTTATTTTAATTGTTGTCGGTGCTAATTCGTTTTGCCCTTATTGCCTCCATCCTTCACAATGGTACTTACCTACATTCATAATTTAAATCGTCAAATGGTTTTTGAGGGTAAGTCCGTAATTTTAATCAATGTTTTGTTACAAAAACTTAATTGCTTTACTAAAAATTACATCCAAAACTGTTTTTTTTTACAGTTTTCCAAATAATTTGTCATTTAAATTACAAAGTTAAAAAATATAATATTGTGGTAATTAACAATTTTTCGTAACTTGTAACAATTTAACTTGTAATAATAATCATTACAAAAATTATTTTAATAGATTATTCACCGATTTTGTTCTATAAAAAATATATGGCGCGGCAAAGAGGAAGTTATAAAAATGACACTAACAGGAAATACTAAAGATAAATTGACCCACAAATAATAAATTTTCAGTCCTTTCATGTTTCAATGGCAAACTTCAAGCTTCAGTACGTAGCTGTGACAGTATGAGTAATTTCTTTTGGGTCATGCACTCAATAAGATAATAATATATCAGTTTTATCTTTAACATTAAAATGTTCGTCTAAATTATTGTTAGATATTATTATGAGAACCACCTCGCTAAATATTCTTTTAATTTCTTACTATTTTCAAAATAATGGTAATTATAGGGTGTCCATATATTTTGAGAACCTTCGCATCAAACGTTCCGCAGCTTTATTTACTAGCTCAGGATTGGCGCCCTACAACAACGAAACTGGCCCGTGGCAGACAACGAAAAAAATGGTGGGACGAATTGGTGCCTTCCTGGGGAATTGGCAGGAGGACGCGAGGGACCGGGATCGCTTCAAGGAATGAAAAGAGACTTGTGCCCACTTGGACAGTACAAGCTAGTTCTGATAATAATCTGATTTCAAAAATTATGTGGCAAACAAATACCACTAAATCTCACGTTTATAAAGTTACCTACTATCAAAAAGGATCAGACGAGGTTGCTCTATTTGAGGGTTGTCCCGAACCCAAATTTAATAACTATCTAAATGTATAGGAATAAAGCTCACGTGTTTATTTAGTTTTGGGTTTGTTACGCAACTAATAATATCAAAAGGCGGAAGTCCTCAATTACGTGAATAAAAAAAAGGCATTTTACCTTCTCTGTTTTGTATGTTTACAAATGTATTATATTATTATATGAGGCTTCCATTCTATAGCTAGCATTCTATAATTTCTATCTCTTCGTCTGTATTAATAAAATTATAGGCAAGAAGTGAATAATTAATGTAATGGGCAATGTCATTTTAATGAAGGTACAATAGCATCAGTACTTCGTTTTTATAATAAATTGCCGTATGACATTACTAATCTATCTACTTAACAGGAAGTTTAAATCAAGTATTAAATCAATGCTTATAAAGAAAGCCTACTATAAAATTAGTGACTACATAGAGGATAAGCGTGCTTGGAATTAGCATCATCTGCACATGTGGCCTCCCTGGCGGTCTGCCATTCATCTTGTTATTCTTGTCTACATCAATTAGCTTCTCCACAGCCTCTATTCTGGAGGTCTTTTGACATGCCTTGAAATTCCTGTTAGGGACTTGATTAGGACTACATAATTAATGTATGTAAATTATTTTATTTTTTCGTGAATTGTATAGCAGTTATGTTTCTTTTTTTTTTTTGTAAATGTGTCGACAACGAAATATTAGTAAAATGCATGTATTTCCTCATTTTTTTTCCCCCTCTTTTGAGGTAGGTAATAAATTGCAATAATCTTATGCTTTTGCTATCTTACGTTGTTATCGCATATTTTAAAAGTAATGTATTTTAAATCTTGTATATTACCATTTTTTAAAGAGTAACCTATGGAGTTTCTTGCCGGATTCTTCTCCATAGGAATGACATTTTGGAACCGAGCAACTAGATTCATTTAACGTTTTGAAAGTACCTGAAAGGGTCTACTCGAAATAAAAATATTTTGATTTTGATTTTGACTAATATCATTGCATACCTACCACAGTGTTGATACATCACAATATTTTTATACGTAACTGAACCATATATTCATAAATACTAAAAACCAAAATACAATAAAGAATTTAAGCTATTTCGAAGCACTATTGTTTGAACCTACTTTCAATAGTTCCGTTAGAATTCCATTCGCAGGCAAAATAGCTTCGAACAACGTACACCGGAAAATCCCGGAAGTGAATGATAGTTTAGGAACACAATTGGTTTTTAGGGTCCTATCACAGCCATAACAGGGGTTGAATGTACTGTAAAATACACAGCTCACGTATGTGTGCGTGAGGGGAATAAAGGTCATAAAAAAAGATAAAATCAAATTGATTCGACTTTTTTAGACCAACTGGGATTTCAACACGCTCTAGGTACTTTGAGGTGCCCATTCACGAATTCTCAATAATTTATCGTTTCAGGATTTTATATTAGTATACTAGCAGTAGCCTGCGACTCCGCCCGCGTGGGTGTCAGTTATTGCGGCAAAAAGTAGCCTATATCCTTTAGGCCTTATACTATATCAGTGCCGTTTAAATCGGTTTAGTAGTTTGGGCCTGATTGCGTAACACACAAACAGACAGAGCTACTTTCGCATTTATAATTATTAATATTAAGTAAGAATGTTTACCTTTTACATTTATTTTAAAAGCTTTTTGGAGATAAATTGAAATTGACATCTTTCAACGATGACTTTTAAAATACGTGTTTTTTCGCGTTTGGGGTTAAATCTTGTGAATAATTTTGTTAACGACCGACGCCGACGTTTTTTCCCGAAAACAGTTTTATAATTTCCGTGTGTCATCGCTCTAATGAATGGCCAAAAATGCCATGAAAGGCTAACGACTGACACGCTCAGGCCAATATTTTTTTTTTTAATTAAAATTGATGATAAGAATAAAATAGATTAGGTATCTCATAAATAAAAATTTTATTTTGAGAGTATTCGAAAACGATGTGCTGTAACATTGTTGACAATGTGATATTATGTTAGATTAGGTTACCAACATAATATGTGAAAATAAAAAAAAAATTGTGAATGAAAAATAAGAAAACGCAATGTTTGAAAACAATATCTCGTCATCATGAAAAGTTCCTGTCTGTTTGTTTCTATATTCTTGGCAGTAGTTCAGTTTAATCAGTTGCATTTACATAAAACAAATGTATAAAATGTAGGGTAAAATGTCATTTTTTACCAAACTAAAATTATTGAAATAATACATACCTTTCTCTTAGCTCTGACGACTTGCATCTGATGATAAGTGCACTCGCCTATTGCTCTGCCTCTGAGCGCCGCACTCATCCGCGCGTACGCCCACACCATGACCGACATCGGGACTACATACGTCACAGCCAGGAACACCAAGTTGTAGCTAAATTAACAAAAAACAATCAGTATTACTAGCGTAGCTAACTAAGCAAGCTAGGTAAAGAAAAATATCGTGAGGAGATAGGTATTCCAAATTGGAATTACAAATTTACTACCATTTATTATATCTTTATTTAAATTTACCATTTTTTTTTTATTTATTACCATTTCGATCACGACTGTGTTTATATTATACTGTATTATATAATGGTATAATTTCATTAAATCAACCCTGTAATGTATGCAAAGATACTTTTTCGTACAGTAGGAGAATTACTTGCCATTTTATTGATAATAAAATAAATCGGTGGTGACTCTCTTACTGTACATAAAAATAAATTGCGCAGTGAAAAGGAATGAGCATTTATCACTTAAATAGTTTAAAACTAAAGGATAGAGATTTTATCTAGTCTAACGTAAGATAATATTTATTATCATTTAATCTTTCAAAAACGTTGGGGCTTGAGAACAATAGCGCTGTCACGGCCGGTACGATAGTGGTAAGACAAACCTTTGATATGACGTAACAGGTTAAAAAGCATTACCTAATATTCCGAAGACACATTACAAGTTAATTGCACGAGTCGACTGCGACGGCAATTTCCTCCAAGGGCCAATTTAGACGCCTTCATTGTTCCCTCATAATAATTATCTCTGAAGTTCTGGACTTTAAGGACCACTCTTAGTTTTCCTCCATGTTTATTTATTTTCATTTTTAAGAAGCAGAAAGAAGTTGTCGTGTTTTTTCTTGACTTCTTTTTATTTTATCAATTTATTTTCATGGTTTTCGATGTTTATGTTGGGCTCGGAATACTTGGTACTTTACTGATTTTTATCATCAAATATTGAGTGTAATGATATACTTAAATCAGACAGACAAACGGACAACAAAGCGATCCTATAAAGGTTCCGTTCCGAAAGCCTAAAATTGGTTTTCGCTTCCGCTTCGAGGTGTTTAAAAGGTGTCTGGTTTATTAAAAGACCCAATATTATGTCATCCGAATAATTATTCTTGTAAGTAAAAATGAAATGCAAACACGTTACGAAGACTTATATTTCATAGCTTCAAATAAACATTCCAATTCAGCAATGATCACAATATACAATTTAAGTTTAATGACCCCCAATCATAGCACCCAACCTTCGCAAGTATAAATGCAAAATTATTAGTATCAAAGTTCAAGATAAGTCTGGAACTTTGATACTAATCTAAAATTAATTAAAACTTATAGATAACCTGCCTAACTATCTTGACCTGAGAGAGAATATTGTTAGGCCAGTAGGTATTTTGTGTACGTCTTTCTAAAGAATTTTCTTTTGCTGTATAAATCATAATTATTAGCCGTGGGACGTCCACTGCTGAACATACTCCGTGGTCGAGTGGCGTATTCACCGGTTTTCAAGGTGTCGCCAGCTCTGAGGCCTCGATCCCCGGACGGGTCAATGCAGAAAATCTATTTTAGACATTGTCTCGGCACTGGGTGTTTGTGGTACCTTCGTTGTCTCTAATTCCATAACACAAGTGCTTTTGCACTTTGGATCGAGAGCAATGTATGTGATGCTGTCCACATTATTTATTTATCGATTGAATCTTTTCGTTACATTCAAAGGAATTTCACAATTTTTTTTGTTAAAAACCTAACGAATATTTTTTTCTGTACAAAGAAAGTTAGTGAAGGCTAACGCGTAAATTTTCAGTGTGTAAGAATGTGATAAAAGAAAATAATACATTGGTTCTCACTAGAATTTTCAAGTCAGTAAATATTGAGGCTACGTGTTTTCTAGCCTTTGGGTTGGAAAGGTTCATTTGTTTACGAAAACAGGTAAGTTTTACAAGAATAAAGCCAAAACTTGTATATTCAGAACATATGTAACCACATAAAACGTATAAAAAATTGCTTCAATATCGGTGTTAATTTGTAAAATTTAGTTTTTGTTTTGGGGTTTTGTTTAATTCTACAATGGAAATGCTTTTGAAACTTAGACTAAATATACCCAATATTTTTACCAACGGAATGAAGATAGTATAAATAATGTCAAATAAAGGTGAAGACACTTCGAGGTGTTTGAGGAAAGTACTTCGATAGCCTTAAGCTCACGGCCCTTACAAATGACACACATGAATCAGTCATCGTGTACCCTAAATCTATTTCCGAGTATCAACGACCCACATAGAATGGGATCCTTACCAGTAATCTGCTCTCGAAGAAGGGTAGCTGCTACCGTCAGGCCATTTTATAAAACAAATTTCTCTTTCACCATTTATATATCTGCAACAAAACAGAAGTTATTTATTACCTATGTCATATCTTTATTGTACACATCAGTTAATACAATTATAAGAAAATTTATGTACATAGGCGAGCTTAACTCAGAATTGAGTTCCCTTACAGTAAACTTTAGTTAATTGGTTCTCCGAAATGACACAAGTAATTATCTGATTGCCGTATTTCCAGGATTTGAGTTCAGTAGACAATAATACGAAGAATAATATTTATATAATAGATATCAGCTTAATTGGTCTTATGATCACGCTCGTCACGTGTGAAGACTTGACTGGATTATAAAATCACGTGGTTAGGAATGTTTGTTACAAAAGTTATATGAACAAATAGGGGTTGAATTTTCAGTTAATGAATTCCAAAAGCTAATCGAAAAGGACGCATGACCTTGAATGTATAAACATTGTCTGTAATAGTTCCAATAAATACAACTATTGAGCTCTTTATTTTTGGAGCAAATTATATAATATATTCACATGATGAATAGAAGCCTGATAGTTTCGTGCTATGGAATTCTGAATTTCAAAATGGCTGCTCTAAATTCAGAACTGTTGTAAAAATATGAATACTCAATCAAATAGTTCGAGACTCGAAATAAAATTGCAAGCAAACACCATTTGAATACTGAACAAGTCTTGACAACTTCTCAGTAATAAAATGTTGAGTTTCACAAACTGTATTCTGTTAAAAGCCAAGCTTTGTTAACAATCAAAACTTTTAAACGCATTTGGATGGCTTGTGCCGCATAAAATGTATTGTTTTACGATGAAATTTAAACTATTCTGGGATGTTTTATGCTGTGTTTCGTTTTGTTATTCGAGTAAAGGCTAATTAAAAGTATCACTTAATCTTTGTTTAGTATCTACAATTAGCTGTCATGCTGTGTGATATAGATCGTTCACTTATAATAATACTGAATTTCCCACTGCTGGGCACAGGCCGCTTCCCATAAAGAGAAGGAATAACCATTGATCACCACGCTTGCTCATTGGCGATGGTTGGTTGGCGATTTCCGATTCCAATATTTGAACGATGTTTTCCTTTACCGTTTGTTAATGTTATCTTAGATAATTAAGAAAGCACATGCCTGGGTTCGAACCTGCAAAACCTGCATATGGATCCGATCATTAAACTGCTAGGTTGCTGCATTAAACGACATGGTTTACTTACTAACATATACAAGATTAATTTAAAAGGAGTGCGTATATTCAAAGAGGTAATTAGGTGCATAAAATTGAACAACTTTTGCCGTGGAACATTGGTCGAAATCTTAAAAAAAAAAAATAACTTTTCATCACAAAGTGTCAGGTCACGTGACTTATGTTTGTATGAAAAACTGATTTAAAATTTTAAGATTACGAGCTGTGTTTCTTGGGGAAAGTTGTCCAGTTTTATGCACCTGATTACCTCGTTGAATATACGCACTCCTTTTAAATTAATGCTGTATTTTTGTAATCTCACCCAGGTTTGTAAAGAAACATAATAATACTTTGAAAGTAAATTAGTAAGATAATTTAGTAGCGTTATTATGAGCGTAGACCATCATTACGGAGCCATTAGGATTTTAATCGTCTTTTGTACTTTGTTTTGGTCTTACTTTATTTTAAAACTGCAATAATCTAGATAGCAGAAATAATGCGTGGGATTTAATATCTTAATCTTCAAGGAACCGTGGGTGTTGATAAACAGCTTTAGCACAATGAGGTAATAAGAGCCAAGCTCGGAAGTTCCATACTATTTTTTTTAAGTACGTGAACCACAAATTTGTACAAAGGAGGATTTTGAAATTCTGTGATGTCATGACATAGTATTAATTCCTGTGCAGGGCAAATTTTCCTTTAATTTTTTGTTTGTCTCTCTTGGTCACTATTAAAATACATTTGCTGGAGAGACCTGCAATTTTCTAGGGAACTTTTTGATAATTATAGTAATATTTAGATGGAGATATTATCGTCTCGAATAAAAGTCACACCCAAAACTGTCTAATTACCAATAATATATATAAAACAAAGACGGGTTTGTTACAACACTTATAACTCGAGATCAGCTGGATCAATTTTCATGGTTTTTGTTTCGTTGGATTTGTCTCTGCCCTGAATAGCAGAATACATTTTAAAAACAATAAAAACTTGACGAATACATATTTATGAAAATGAATCATTTTCCATTTAATTATGTTCGTACCTGTCAAATATTTGTTTTCCTCCTGTCATCCTGTCAAATACTGTGATTAACAATTATGCATGCGTTCAGAAATGTATTTTGTGTAATTATTTAAAAAGGGTGAATAAACTTTTGTCTGTATTTTTTTAATCAATTAAAAAGGTTGAAAGGTGTATTAAGCAGATTTGAATAAAAAGGGCAGTATCCAAAGTAGTAGTCTATGATCTAAACTATTGTTAATCAATGTCTATATCACGAAAGTTCAGCTACTGTTATATTTGTTTTGTGTGGTTTTGTGCGAGTACATATTCAGTATTAGTATTAGTAACAATGCCACGTCCTAGAAGATGTAATCTTTCCAGCGAAGCCGTGCTGCAGTAAATATGAGAGTTGCATAGTTGCATTGTTGAACGATCTATCTGCTGATGATTTCTCTAAGCAATTCAGTAATTTTTTGCTGACACGTGTTGAAGTACTTAATTTTTTTTTTACTTCTCTTTCTGTATGTATTATTTATCATAATAAAATACTTTTTGATATCTAAGTATCTGTATTTTTATTTTGTATCATTGTATTACGTTCATCAAAGCCTAAATTAGTTCAGCTCAAAGGTAACACGACATTCATTGACTGTTAGGCGGTACGAAGTTCGCCGGGTCAGCTAGTTACCAATAAATAGGTGACAGTTTTAAAATGAGCCTATTTTTTGCATTTTCAATCCTTTCCTCCATGGCATAAAGTTAGTTTTGCGAGGCGAGACTTTTTGAAATGACTGCATTTCTATGGTAATTTTTTATGACAAATTTGAGACACTAACTGAGCATCTAGGTTTTTCTATATCTATGATGTAAAGTCTACATAAATTGAATAAACATAAAAATCAAAACGCATAAGAAACTAAATTTTCTTGACAGGAATGACACAGAAAGGACAAAAAGTGTTTTATTTGCTAAAAAACTTTGAAATTTTACAACAACGCCATTGCAACAGCTTGTTACTTTGCACAACGAGTTAAATGGCACCAAGAGCCATTTATTTTGGAAGGAACTTTCAAACACTTTTTTGCGAGAAACTTCTGTTTTTGTACAACAAAATTTAAGAACTTTGTTGAACCATTTTTGGCATATGCAATGGAGTAAAAACATTAGTTACATTGAAATAGATGCCAGTAATAAAATATTATACAAAATTTGTTTTTGACTGACGAGAAGAAAATAAAGTATTCACAAAACATTGAATTAAATGTTCCTAAAACAAAAGTTAATTTCATAATCAATTCAAGTAATTTATATGTACTTTATCAACAATTTAAACTTTAACCAAGGTCTTTGAACATTGTCCAACAGCTTACTCCAATAATTTTATAACTTAGTACAACGGAAAGGGTAAAGAACATTAAAATTGTATCCTCTAAGGATGCTATTAATATATTTATTGTAACAATGTTTTGACTTTCATTGTTAATTTGAATTAATATTTTTTGTTGTAATGTTTGTATTGGTATTCAGAGCGGATTTGTGAGAACAAGTCTCATAAATCATCAAAAAACATTTTTAACGTTTTAATTGTTAAGTCCAGGGAAGCAGTCAAAGTCTCCGGTTCAGACTAACTGCGGTAGACCTGATAAAAAATATATATATTTCATAAACCGTTAAAGTAATTAAAAAAGGTAGTGTTGCACCTGTGGTTAGGAGTATTTTTATACATACATTTTAATAAAATACAAGAAAATATTCAAAGATTTTATTTTGCACAACTTGCCAATTAGTTTCTGCCTAGCCTTTCCCCGAGTTAGGTTCAGCTGCCATTCTTTCTAGATTCAGTCAGCTAAATACCGTATTTTAGATGGAGTGATTGCTTATAGGACCTCCGCATAACACAGTAGGTATTCCATAGTAAGACTGGTTGTCAGAATTTTAATGACTGTCAATTATCGAAGTATGACAGTCGGGACCAACGGTTTATCGTGCTGCAATTAAGGTTAATGTAACGTAATTATAACGTGGTACCTACATCATTATAAACCATCAATAGGACAAATTGATATATTTGTTATGACCCCCTGTTATGACAAACAGACCAATTAAAACTTTTGTAAAATCAATTGATCACCATCGTGATTGGTTGAAAAAATATCACATCGCTTAACATTATTATAGAAATCAAATAAAAAATACGATGTATTTTATTCGGTATTAATTAAATTCAGCAGTTAGTTGGTTACATTCCGTTATACCTCCAAAAATATTAATCTGAAATCACCAACCCGCAACTAGCAAGCTCAATGGTGATCAATGCTCATTCCTTCTCTATATGCGAAGAGTGCCAAACAGTGGGACATTTAGAGGCAGGTTTTATTATCAATTTCCGTCACATAAATCATTTTGTAATCCATACACTTGATTATCATTTTGTTCGCGTGTTGTCGTTGTAATTTCCTGTAACATATATCTGTCTGGTTTTTGCGAAAAACTGTTCTCAACACTCGAATCACGTTTTGATGTAGGTAATACGATTTGGTTCAGCTGATTTTCTGTCACATAAAAGGTAGGTATTTATAAAGTTGTTTAGGTACAATCTGGTCTAAATGTATGAATTTTCTCTCTCTCCCAATTTAATTAGTCTTGCATCCATCGAAACGTAGTTTGAAGTTCGGCATATTTGCTTGCTCTGGTTTATTTCTGCTCGAACATTTGAAGCAATGGCGTGCAAATCCCGATTTTATGTTTTGAAATCTCAATTTTATTTTTTAAATTGTAGTATTGTTTTAATTTTTTATTTGGCTTTATGAATAATCCCAAGATATTATTATATTGTACGCAGCTTATTCTCACACTTAACTACTGAATGCAACACAATATAAATTACAAGTGCGTGATTTTTCTTAATCTTAATCACTAAACATTATCCTATTACACCACGTAAAATGAGTTGACGATTAGATTACCAAAACTTTTTCACACGAGACTCGTAAAACACACGTGAGACCCTTAAAATTGGATTGACTACGAATTAACTTGCTTGCTACTATTAAGGCTTTATATACTGAGTCAACTGTGGAAATCGGATTAGTCTGTCGCCGGGTCCTATTCAATTGGCATCTCATCGAGTTGTCACTACAAGTACATCTAAATTCCACAGCGATCGTCATTTTTCTTTTTCGAAAATGGAACAAAGGTAATTTATATTGCCCCTTTGACTGGATACGTCATGATACATGATGGCTCTTACAATTGTCTTTTATTGCGGGCAAAAATACTTTTGTTCATTCTTGGCAGCCTATGTTTATTGTACGCATAACGAGAAGTTTTGGATGAGGAATGTGAGTTAGGAATGAGTTAATGTTACATTATTTGAATGTCACATCGGTCTATTATAATACAGATCTGTATTATGGTTACACTAGCTTTTGCTCGCGACTTCGTCCGCGTGGAGTAATGACTTCCGTCAGAATTTGGGTATTTCACTTAGTTATCGCCTGTTCCATGGTCTATCGATTACATGTGTAAACAAACATTAAAAAAATAAATTTTTTATTATATTAGAAATATGTCTCCATGAAATCATGGTCTAAAAAATGCTATGTTCACTTATACATATGCTATGCTCACTTGCTTCACTGGTGGAACCTACATACAAAGATTTAAGTGAATCCATTGAGAAATAAACATTTTCAATTTACCACCCTTTTCTCCCCTTTGGGGGGGAATTTCCAAAAATCCTCTCTTAGTGGTAGCCTACTCCTCCCAACAAACACACATGCCAAATTTCAGCTCTTTACGATCAGTAGTTTCGGCTGTGCGTTGTCTGTCATTTACCACCCTTTTCTCCCCTTTGGGGGGGAATTTCCAAAAATCCTCTCTTAGTGGTAGCCTACTCCTTCCAACAAACACACATGCCAAATTTCAGCTCTTTACGATCAGTAGTTTCGGCTGTGCGTTGTCTGTCAGTCAGTCAGTCAGTCAGTCAGTAACGGAAGAGTTTTATATATATAGATTATCTTACGTATAAACGCTGCATTATATTGAGATATGAAATATAAAAAACAAAAACATAATTTCTATTTAGTTTCTTTAGTTGTAACAACTTTATAAAAAGATTGAATTTATTAGAATCGCAACAGTTACAAACTTTGTTGTATAAATCCGTCTAATGCATCTGTAGCCAATTATGAAACATGATTCACTACAACTTATAGCGGCAAAATGGCAGTAGATTTATTTAGTGCTTCGCATCTGTTGCTTTTGTTGTTTGTAGAATCTATTTTTGCAGATTTAATAATTTAAGTAAATAATGTTGTGAATATATTTTCAGTCATAATTGTAGATTTAAATTATTCTCTGACTTGTTCTTAATTTAAATTCGAAGAATGATTTTGATCTAAGTATGCTTAATTTCTGATAATAATAAGCTTAAATAAACATGAGAACTTAATATTCTATGAATATTATTAGCTAGTCAAACATCGGTCTTAATTTACATAACAAAACAAAACAAAACAAACCATGGAATTAAATTATTAATACTAGTGTTACATTTCCTCTATTTATTTATTCTACATTTAATATCCATAAATAAATGATGGACTTTTCTCTAGCATAACAAATTACATTTAAGATGCTGTCAAAATAATGTGAGTACATTATCCGAAACACATTTTAAAGCTTTGCGTTTACAAAATAAGCCTTTAGCGTGAGGTTTATGGTCACGGTTAACGGACCACTGGGGACAACCCACAGGGGTATAAAATTATATTTAAGGCTCCTAGACTACTCACAAACTTAGGTTCAGAGTTCTAAAATATTCAGGGTTACTCAGTCTCACATAAATATGATTACGACGTAAATTCAAGACACGACTCTTTGCCTAGGGAATGATAGTCGTTGGCTTGTTGCGTAAAGTTTAAGGTCAGTACTGTTAACATCTTAGACCTAAAACATTGTGTAAAAGGTAGGAAGAAAGTTTTTATGTCCTAGAAGATGTCGGCAGGCTTTTGTTTTTGATAAAAATGGTTCTACTTTTGCCACTCTACCAAAACATTTTAAAATAACCAGAGATGTATGAAAAATAAATTCTTGGAATCATACGATTTAAAGAAAATATTTTATATTAAATCTAACTGTATATATTCAAGCGACCATACAAAGAACTCCAGATGAATAGGTATTTATAAATATTACCTCCCTACTCGTGAATAAAAACGTCTAGAAGCGCATTCACAATAGCTACTGGGATTAGGAAGATATTGATTACCAATTTAATCTCTATATTGTGTAAGAGAGCACAATGGATTTGATCAGATTTTATAAAATATTCGTTTTAAAAAGCTCGTCGTCTTTTATGGCAGCCTTACCTTTGTTGTGTTAATAAATATAATAATATCCGCCATATGTATAGTATAATGCCTTACTAGGAAGTAGTTTTAGCACTATTCACTAGTCCATATAAACATAGTATACTTGACAAACAAAATTAACATGAAAACAAGAAGTTGTCATAGCTCCTTGTTGTTTAAGATAATTAAATAATTAAACAAGAAAATTTTGTTTATCATTTCACACAAGAAAACTTTATTCCCCGGTGAATTTATTTAATACAACTCCGGCTAATTTTAGTAAAACACAAGTTAGACCTTGACCTTTTTATGGGTGGAAGCAAAAATAATGCCCTCAATGTTATAGTAATTAACAACAATCTACATAATAAAATAACATTGCAATCGAACCAAAATGTTAAGTAAACGGAAACTTCTGAACGTTGTTATTTATTTTCTTATTGATAAAAAAAATAACAAAATTTTTCCTTTATTTCGTTTTCTGATACACGTAGCATCCAGAGAGAGTTTTATGTTTTAAATTACCGAAATTGGAAACATAAGTTAGCATATTTAACCTCCTCCTCCAACGACAATCCTTCTCCTTAATGGTTCCAAAACGCGTGTTTTCATCAATTGTTAGTCTATTAAATTTTAATGGTCAAATACGTTGGAGAGATAATTATTTAACCATTTGTTAGAATACATTGATGAATGAACGCGTTCTACTGAAGTTTGAAAGCATTAGTTACCATTATTTTAACCATTGGTTGAGTTAACTCGGGATCAAAAAACTGGGCTTAAGTCGAGTATTGTTATCAATCACTATACAGTGTGCTACCAAAAGGGTTTATCTATCCAAAGGAGTATGGACTACATCTCTTATACATTGGGTTTACACAATTTCAGCTCAAAATAAGCCAATTATGCAATTATTAAATAAATTATTGTCATTTTAACCTCGTTTTAGCAACTGTGAGTTATTTGCACATGTGCATAAGTTTATTTTAAATTAAAATAAACTCGCAAGTGGCCTCAAACGTGTTATTCACCTTCAAAATATATCAATTTAATCAATTGTACAATTAACCCTTCACAAACCTACCAAATTTCTACGAAGATTGATGGATAGCATAGCTTATAAATATAGCTTTCTACGTAACCAGGTTGAATATTTACTTAATCAAAACAATTATGTCAATCACCCTTGGACTAGAATAACAAAGGTGAAAGGCCCGTATTCAGCAAATGTCGAGTTTATTTTCTTGTTATGGCTACTAGGGGTCCTCGAATAGATGATTTGCGGAGCCTTCTGAGAGCGAACCTAATGACTATGCAAAATCGAAAACAGAGGGTCTTTGCATAATAGTTTCGGTTTAGGTTGAAACTAAGATAGAATATTTAGTACCTAGCTATTAAATTATGCAACTATATGATATTTTCAATTGTAAACTGTACTTGTAATGTATCAAATTAAGTGTAATGGTAAGACTATATTTTTTTAATACTTGATACATTCGTTTGAATAGCAAGGGAACAACAGCTTAGGACATTACAAACTTTATCTAGAGGTAAATGTTCATTGAATAATAAAAAAGGTAATACTTAAGTAATATGAATTAGTAATATTATAGGTACTTACTGCTTCTTATAGGTATCGGAGTATAAAAGACTGGGCAGCGCAAGCAGTGCGCTGGCGCACCACACGGTGAAGAGCGCCGCGCGCGCTACCCGTCGACTCAGTCTATGTTGAAGCGGCTTTACTATAGCCACGTACCTGTGCAAAGAAAAAGCAATTTATTAATAAGACAATAATGACAAAAATGAAAACATATTTTCAAAATTTAAGAAATGAATGTCCCGACATTTTTTCACAATTCACATTGTAGTAGTCAGCAGGTAAATAACTTGAACCGTAGTTTGGTGGGGTATAACTATTCTACACTTCCGGTCACTTTTAATCAAGTAGTTCATAAGATTAAGTAATTGTGATTAAAAAGTAGTTAATACTTAAATTTTAAATACTTGTAAGTTCTTCAAGCTTATTAAAACTAGGGTTACAAGAATCGCCTCTATTCTAAAGCTACCAAGTTGTTTGTTTCAACGCGCTATTCTTTAAAACCACACGACCATTTTGAAAACTAAACACATTACTTTTTAGCCGAAATCGCATTTAATATCACATTACTTCCCTTAGAAGAAAAGCCAGGCGTGTGGAACCGCGGGGCACAGCTAGTCGTCAATATATCCGCCCCAATAAGAAATAAATAAACTATCAAAGAAAGGAATACTCATTTGCACTCAATCATTTTTATTGTGTAGTTCCGGCAGATGAATATATTGTCTATGACTATGACAGATAAAGATCAATGAGGAAGTTACGGACTACGGATAGTTGATAGAATAGGAAGAGTTTCGTCATAAGAAATGACGTAGAATGCGTTCTATATTGCCACAAAGATGTCTGACAATGGCGTCGCTGTTGTGGAATTTAGTGTTTCATCTCAAAAGCATTGCGTGGTTTATTAGGTACAAATAATGCGGCCCAAGTGTACAAAGAGTAAATTAATTATTATTGTTCGATTACTTTATATTTAAGGTATTAAAATGAAATTAATAAAGTAACATTTGTTCCAGACTTGGCTACGCGCCAAATAAGTTTGTGCCGCTATACGACTGTTTAAATAATACGAAAGTTGGAAATTAAATAACTTGACTGATTGACGAAATGATTTTTTATTTTAAATAAAAAGGAAGAAGGTATTTTTTTTAATAAGCAATAATAAATTATATTTTTACCATGGGTAGTGTATACTAAACTTTAATTTCAAAATTATTCTACTTTTGGTTACGAAAACATACTAAGACAAATAAACGATATATTATTATATCCTACTTTTTTATCCACTTTTAATACAATATTAATAATTCTAATTAAAATGATCCACTTCGTTGATTCTACGTGAACATAACTAAGATCTACTGGAACATGCCGCGTTGTTGTCATTTACACATCCAGTGTCATGTGACTGCAGTTAACTCTAGACTAGATTAAAATGAGTTTAAATTCGTAATTTGCTACTACTGTGAGGCAAAGTAGGTACTATAAAATTTCTTGTTATTGATCCTCAAATTCTGTTGGACAAAAATGTTGCCACCCGGATGGCAGTCGTTGGATTCCATTACTTCCTTATTGCCTTAATACCATTCAGCTCAGTAAAAGGGGGGATTCTTTAAAGAGGTCTGCCGTAGCTCGAACCTTGAGAAAGACATTCACTGTATCACCGGATAATGAAATGCAGTAATTGTTGTCCAGAACTACCAACACACACATTATTTTCAATGTATCGCTAACCAAGAATCCGGTGGGGTCACAAGTCTCGTATTAATTTGCAACAATCATTGGCCACTATCTTGTATTTCATTGGTGGAGAATGATAAATCCACTTAACACATAAAAAGCGACCCTAGCGGATTTTTAATAGCGGTACCCCCAATAAAGAAGATTACAGAACACAATAATTATAATTTTTATCGATAAGTTCACTTATTCTAATGTTAAATGAAAATCGGTATCGATGGTTACGTTGCACCACCACCACCGGAAAAACTATTTTAACACTATCGGGAAGAGACATGGCGGCGCGCACGTCTCTTGTTTTAACATTGAATTGTAATTGAATAATTATGGCGTCGCTAGTTTAGAAGTAAGGTGTTGCAAATGAGAAGGCGAATAACGATCTGTGTCATTTATTTCAAAACGTCGTTTATATAGGCAGTACAATATAATATGTCAAACATGTAGGGTAGGTTGTTTTAATAAAATAGAAATTAAGGTAGGACGTGCCGCGCTCCATCCGATCTAGGAGCGCGATGATATGAGAGGCGCACTTGTCACCAAAGCATTCTTTTCGCTTTAGTATGCGCGGGCGCGCGGCGGCGAACGGCCGTAGGTGCTCCTCCGATTGTATGTTTACGTAAGTATACATAGCTGCTACATCATTCCCCCGCTAGTGAAACGTACGCAGGGCTTCGATGTCCTTCCTGATCTTGTGACATATTCTGTGACTTGGGCTTCTGACTCGGTGTTGATCCGGAAAGCAGGCTTTAGTCTGTCAACAGTGACGTTGGTGCGTCTATTGCTTAGCTGTATAGTGTAATACTTGTTATTACGGCTTATCACTTCGTACGGGCCATCGTAGGTCGGCGTTAGAGGCTTGCTTGATGAGTCATTGCGTAGATAAACATGCGAACATTTATGTAGGTCATCGTGAATAAATGTCGCTCGGGTTTTATTTGATCTCCGCTGCACTTGAGCCTTCTTTAATGCGTTATTCAACTTGCTCATAAAGTTTGAAGTGGTATCGCGATGTTTTGCGGAATCATCATAGAATTCTCCGGGTAATCGCAGCGTCTGGCCATAAAGTAGTTCAGCAGTACTTGCACCAATATCTTCTTTTATTGAAGCGCGTAGTCCCAGCAACACTGTAGGTAGTTCATGTGACCATGTTGATGATTTGAGTCTCGCGGTGAGTGATGTTTTGAGTGAGCGGTGCCATCGCTCTATCACGCCGTTGCACTGCGGGTGGTAAGCAGTGGTGCGCGTACGGTGAATTCCCATGCGTTGCATTAATTTGGTAAATAGGTCAGACTCAAATTGCCTTCCTTGGTCGGTAGTTATGGTTACCGGGCAACCATATCGCGCAATCCAACAGTTGTAGAATGCGTTAGCAACCTTTTCTGCGGTTATATCTTCCAATGGGCAGGCTTCAGGCCATTTAGTAGCCCTATCTATCATGGTCAATAGATATCGATAGCCGTCGGAAATAGGTAATGGGCCAACGATGTCCATGTGTACGTGCTCTAATCTGTTTGCTTGCTGGAAGCTCGCAATAGGCGTCTTCGTGTGTTGTTGTACCTTTGCACGCTGGCACGGGTCGCACGCTCGCGTCCAATCATTGACGTCACTATTCATGGAGGGCCAAAAATAGCGGGTAGTGACTAACTTCCTTGTCGCCCTTATGCCTGGGTGGCTAAGGTCGTGAATCGCTTGCCATGCGGCTTTTCGAAAATCTGGTGGCAGATATGGGCGGGCAGTGTTCGATGACATCTCGCAGGTCACTTGAGCGGTTGAGTTGGGTATGGCAATCATTTTAAATAGGTATTTTCCTCTTTTCTTTAGCATTTTCAATTCGTCGTCTTGGTCTTGTTTTTTAGCTAGCTCGGAGTAATTTAGTGGTGTCGGGCATGTTATCGTCTCGACTCGCGATAGTGCATCTGCGACTTTGTTGTCCTCGCCGGTTATATGTTGAATATTAGACGTGAACTGTCCGATATATTCAAGGTATCTTGTGCGACGGGGCGTCTCAGACTTGCTGTCTGAAGTTAATGCGTTACACAGCGGTTTGTGGTCCGTGTATACGATTAAATCGCGTCCTTCAAACACACGGCGAAAGTGACGTATTGCCATGTATATTGATAACAACTCACGATCGTATGTACTATACTTTTGTTGTGCGTCACTGAATTTCTTTGAGAAAAATCCCAGTGGTCGCCACTTGCCGTTGATCCTCTGTTGTATAACAGCACCAGCACATGTGTTTGAAGCATCTGTCATCAATGCGAAAGGTTCGTTCAGTGATGGGTAGGACAATGATGCGCAGTTTTTGATGTCTTGTTTACATCTATGGAATGCTTCCTTTGCTTCTTCAGTCCACTGTATTATTGTTTTATCGTTTTTCTTGGCGTTATGAAAGTACTTGCTCAATTGTTTTTGATGTTCAGCCGCATGAGGTATACTCGAACGATAAAAGTTAAGCATTCCAACGAAACGACGAAGATCTTGTATTGTGTTTGGCAATGGATAGGACTGGATTGCTTGCACCTTTTCTTCGGTCGGTGTAATGCCTTCAGGGCTTATTGTGTATCCCAGGAAATCAAGTTTCGACTGGCCGAAGATACACTTAGCGACTTTTATTTTTAAACCACTGTCATCAAGTCTCCTGAACACTTCTTCCAGCTCTCTTCTGTGCTCTTCTTGGTTTTCAGAAGCTACGAGAATATCGTCGACGAATGGAAAAATGGGTAAGCCACGAAACACGTTATCAATGTGACGTTGAAATGTCTGGCCGGCATTTTTCAAACCAAAGCACATTCTGGTGAACTCGTACAGACCGAAAGGAGTTATCACGGCTGTTTTTTTCACGTCCTCTTCTCTATTTCTAATCTGATAGTAGGCCTTTTGTAAATCAATTTTTGAAAAAATATTCTTGCCTTGGAGGTTATGTGTGAAGTCATGAAGTCGTGGTATCGGGTATCGATCTGGCGTGGTTACCGCGTTGAGCCTACGGTAATCGCCACAAGTTCTGTAGGTGCCGTCTTTTTTCAAAACCATGTGCAATGGACTAGCCCATGGGCTATTCGACGGTCGACAAATTCCCTGGCTCATCATGAGTTGAAATTCTTGTTTTGCGGCATTATATTTATGTGGGGGTAGTGGTCTTGCTTTTGTAAATATCGGCGGGCCGGTAGTTTCAATGTAATGTTCAACTTCACTATTTCCAAGTATTTTAAAATTCGGTCTCGTGATGTCCGGGTACTTGGCCAACAGGTCGTGATAGGGAAGCTTGTCGTCGAGGGTTCGGATGCTTCCTTCAGATGCAGGTGACAAGAATCCTCGTGCCGATAAATTGGTTCTTTTATCCACCAATCGTCGTCCCTGGAGATCCACCATAAGAGCATGATGGTGCAAAAAATCTGCGCCTAATATCGGCCGACTGACTGTTGCAACCATAAATCGCCAACTGTAGGCACGCCGCATTCCAATGTTGAGAACTATGGTTTGCTCGCCGTACGTAGGTATTCTTGAGCCATTTGCTGCATACAAGTAGTTGGTTGGCGTCCGCTGTTTATCACGTGCAGTGGCAGGTAAAACGGACACATTTGCACCTGTGTCGACAAGGAATTTTTTCCCGGCAGATTTGTCATATATAAATAGGCGGTAGTTGGATATATCGTCGACCTCGGCCACCGCCACGGCTTGAGTCGTTTTTAGTTTTCCGACTTCTCACTTCCTTTAAAACTGCACGGACTTCTACATCTGTATGCTGCCTTCCCAAATTTTTTATGAAAATAGCACACAGCATTTTTTCTGTCTCGCGATTTTGAGCGGGAACGGCCTCTATATGATTGAGATCGGCGTTGAAATTTGCGTGATCGACTCGTTTTCAGCGATGCAACTTCCTTGGTCAAGGCTTCAATCATGCTGAGAAGTTTCTGATCTGCAGGTTCACAAGTCGCCGCAATTTCAGCTTTTGACGTGGGTGATTGGCACTGGCAGGAACACAGGGCATTTACCTCTTTTAGCTGCTCTTGCATCCTATCTGCCATGGCAGCCAACGAATCCAGCTTCGACTCTTCACTTACTGACAACACAGCGCGGGTAGACGCAGGTAAATGACCTAGCCACAACATCTTTAACGTCTCATCGGGCATCTTTTTTCCAGCCAGGTTTCTCATTCGGCGAAGCAGCTGCGATGGACGTTGATCGCCAAGCTCCATGTCGTTTAACAGTTTCTGTAGTTGAATACCCTCGCTATCTTCATATACCTCCAATAATCTTTTTTTCACAGCGTCGTATCGGCCGGAGTTGGGAGGTGACAATATTATATCACTAATTTGGTCGATGTCCTTGATCTCCAACTGAGCCACAACAAGCGCGAACTTCCCTTCATCGCCGAGCTTCTGGTTATAGATAATAACCTCAAATTGGGCGAACCACAGCTTAGGTCTGTCGCACCAGAACTTGGGTATGCGCGACTGGAGGCTGATTGCTTCGACGTCTTCAGAAACTGGAGTCCTGTCTTCCTTTGTTACGGGCGTGGCCATTTCGAACGCGGGGTCACCACTTTAGAAGTAAGGTGTTGCAAATGAGAAGGCGAATAACGATCTGTGTCATTTATTTCAAAACGTCGTTTATATAGGCAGTACAATATGATATGTCAAACATGTAGGGTAGGTTGTTTTAATAAAATAGAAATTAAGGTAGGACGTGCCGCGCTCCATCCGATCTAGGAGCGCGATGATATGAGAGGCGCACTTGTCGCCAAAGCATTCTTTTCGCTTTAGTATGCGCGGGCGCGCGGCGGCGAACGGCCGTAGGTGCTCCTCCGATTGTATGTTTACGTAAGTATACATAGCTGCTACACTAGCCTTAAATTGTATCATTAATGTATTGAGCAACTTCCTGTGTAATGCAGAAAAAAACAATAAGTAGTACTTAAGTTTAATCCTTACACTCCAATTATACCAAAAATATATAAATCATGTTATGTTCAGTAATTGATGATTAGATATCCACGGAGAGTATTCTAAAATATTTACAGGAAAATCACAAATAAACAGCTCAATTGTAAATCTCTTTTATCCCGGAACCAACTTTGGATCTCTGGGGATATCATTTATCGCTTTTAAAGTACCATCGTGTAAAAGCTGAATTACAGCCCAACTGAGCTTCAGAAATAACAACTGGGTGGACGTTTATTTTAAATAATGTTTACATAAAAGCTATTTTCAAGTCTGTATTTGAAACAGTAGATACATCTACGCAGTATTTAAGTATGTAAATATTTAAATAAACATTGAAAAGTACTATGGGTGTATTGAATGATTAAAAGAATCGAATGAAAATAACCTGTTGTACGGTAAGGTGCAGACTAAATACAAAAGATGCAAGCAATCACCCGATCAGCTGGCAGGCCATGGAGGATACGAACGTGAAGTCCTGCGCGTCCATCCTCGGAAAAGGGAGGGGTGAAAACTTCACACCTCTCTGGAAGGGGACCAAGGCCTGCCAGAGCTGACCAGGAAATGCACTAGCGATCCCGCGGCTCAGGCTAGGGCAAGGTCGAGACCGGGGTGTTTAGTCGGTTGAGGTGTTTAGTGGTGCGACATACGCCGTGCCTTTGGCGTGGGTCGAAATCATGAGCTCATCACCCCGGAAAAAAACAAAGGATAAAGATTTTTTGAAACGAAAATACTATTTCGCAATATCTACTTTACCTTTATGGCATTAGATATCATTGCGATGCTAGACTTTTTGAAAAACGGAATTTCTGTCGTAATTTTTTGAGGGCGGTTTTTTCTATATATCAATGCATGTAGGTATACTAATTTTCAATATTTGTGTCCACTATATGATAATATGAAAAACGTATCAATCAGTCATATTTCGTCCACATAAGTAACAGTATTGAAATATTTTGTAATACGATATTATGTTTTGAGAGAAAATTCTGTGGTCACCAAGTGTGGGTTGAGTTGTGGCGGGACAGGTGAACGACCTCAGTGGGTTATTTCAATTGAAACACGACGAGGATGTATGGAACATAACAGGATAAGGTATAGGTTACCTGATAAAAATCATTCTAATACAATCATTATTTTAGTAGTAGGTACACACTCCTAAAATAATGATTTATGTAAAAAACTACTTTTCTGCAATATAAAAAAATACATATCGAAATAATATTGTCTTGATTTGAAGAAAGATTTTTACCTAGTAACCTATGCCTTATTCTAATAACTTATAATATGTTTTTGATTTGAATACCAGATTTAATATGCAGTAGATGAAGCTATAGCAATAAACTTCAAACAAAAAGTGAAGAATTCGTTTTTAATTAAAAGTTAAAATTGGAATCGTTAAATAAAACAGAAAATTCAATGGCATATCTTCTAAAGAGAACTTCATGTCATCGTTAGTCGCAGCTGACGCAGGAAGGGATCAATCAAGCCTATCGGTTCGAGGTCAACGCTTCACAATTTGCTTAGGGATTCGCACAAATGATTGCAAGTGGGTCATGACCGATTAACGTTACTACTGACGGGAATTGTTTCGTGTAAAACAACGAAAACCTTGCAAATAGTCGTCAAATAAAATAAAACGACTGAGGGCTGAAGACCTTTCTTCGGAATATTTTTAAGGGTTCCTACAAAAGGTACTTTATTAATGGCTTTGTATTTGCATATTTACATAGTGCCTTTGGTTAATGTTTGAAAATGATAACATTAACCTGGAAAAAAATGTTTTAATAAAATTCAACTAAGCAAATGTAATTTTTTTAATACAATGTTTAATAGTGAAGTGGGAAGGTACTAACATAATTGACCTAATGGTAAACAAAATATTATTCAGTCGTAATTATGAATTGAATGATTAAAAGAATTGAATGAAAATAACCTGTTGTACGGTAAGGTGCAGACTAAATACAAAAGATGCAAGCAATCACCCGATCAGCTGGCAGGCCATGGAGGATACGAACGTGAAGTCCTGCGCGTCCATCCTCGGAAAAGGGAGGGGTGAAAACTGCACACCCCTCTGGAAGTTGGTCCCCTTCCAGAGGGGTGTAAAGTTTTCACGCCTGCCAGACTGCCGCTGACCAGGAAATGCACTAGCGATCCCGCGGCTCAGGCTAGGGCAAGGTCGAGACCGGGGTGTTTAGTCGGTTGAGGTGTTTAGTGGTGCGACATACGCCGTGCCTTTGGCGTGGGTCGAAGTCTCATGACTTCGACCCACGCCAAAGGCACGGCGGGGTGATGAACTCATGTTCATCACCCCGGAAAAAAAAACCAATTAAAAAAATTATTCAGTCGTAATTACATACTGTTACTAAACTTAATAATACTGTTACCTATTAATTTAAGAAGCGATGCACATCATTATCAGTATTCTGGTTAATCAGTGTACTTAACTTTTTAAATATAATCATTTATTAAACTGAGACCGACCGGCCTGCCGACTTTTAGGCTTAAAAAGCTCAGAGCGTGATGTCAATAAGACAAATAGGAAAATTTTCACGGTAAGCTTTATACTATATGAATATTCCTTTTAATGAAAACAAATATAGACGTACGTGAATAATATCACGAAACGTTTAATGGAAATAGAAACGGTATTTACTTTTCGGTAGCTTAAGTTATTATTCATCAACCCACAAAGGTTACGCACAGCTAACTATATAGATATCTCCTTATATGGCTATTGAAGTCTTTGCAATTGTGGAAACAAACGGAAGCTTGTCAATCTAAAACAAAAAAGGGAAGCGTTCGTTCTTTTAAAACCGTTTTCATCGAGTCAAATGCGCATCGATTCTCTCTAATCTGTTTCGTTTCCGACAGTTCAATTTGAAAATAGAATAAATTCATTGTTGTACTAAGCTGTCATAAAACAAAGAAAAACACTTAATTGAAAAAATATGTTCAGTGTAACCGTTCTTGCAAACAGGCAGTATAATGAAGGTAAATAAAAAAAACAAATTCACAAAAAATATACAGCTTCTAATTACATACACGGTTTTGTTTATGTATTAAGTAAGTATAATTATGTAGACATTGTACACACACAAAATAACACAATATAACAAATGTATTTGTACAACGGTAAGTAGGACTGGTTTGAATGATAAAAAGATATATTTTCTCCATGGAAATAAAATGACGAACTGCGCTGCACTGAAAATAAGTGGATACTTTTTAATTAAGCTGAACTAGCTTATTATGTTGGTAGCAATTATTATAATTATTATTTTGCAGTGTGTACTTAAATAAATGAGACCGAGACCTCTTCTATTTTTTAGTGCTAGTTTTGTAATTATTTTAAAACATTCCATTATTATAGTAAGAATATCGAATGGCTCAGATGACATTCGTTTTAATTGTAAGTACATTTTGAAATAACTTGTGCAAATGATGTTTATTAATAAAACATTCAATATAAATTAAGATCATTGAACTTCAAATATTTAATAATTTATTTCAGAGTTCAATGAAATTTCTAGAAGAATTAATATTGAACTTAGATTAGTTTACTAAGCGACGTAGATTTGTATAAATATTAACTGTTATTTATAACGATCAAATATGAAATCTTTTAAAATATTACTGTCGATATTTCAGTCTATTATTTTACAGTCGCAAATAAATTAAGCATTGATTTATAGTCGAAATGTACTTAACAGTGACCGTTTCATATATTTTCAACCTTATGCAGCATATTAAGATACGAGTATTTTTTCACATGTCTGTACGTATGACTGATCTGTGGTCTAGTGGTTAGTGACCCTGACTGCTAAGCCGAAGGTCGTGGGTTCAATTCCCATCCTGGAGAAATCTTTGTGTGATGAGCACGATCATTTGTTCTGTGTCTGGGTGTTATTTATGTATAATATGTATGTATTTAGAAACATATAAGTATGTTTATCAGTTGTCTGGTTGCCATAGTACAGGCTCTGCCTGGATCAGATGACCATGTGTGAGCTGTCCCAAAATATATTATTATTATATTATATTATTATTATTATATCAAACAAGCAAACTTTGCGTGATCAGATACAGGGCATGATTTTTCGAAAGACTAACAAAATTACCCATTTATTTTCTCTCAAGTACCTTTTACAATGTTTATCAAGTTTTCTTCAATTATTTCCTTTCGTAAACCTTTTGGTTCAGTTTAGGAGTACCTATCTTCCTCTATCTTGGTTTATTGGCGGTAAGGAACCTTTCTTTATTGCACCGCGAATGGCGAGGCACATAACAATGAACATTATCGTTGGGCAACGGACCATAAAACATAATTGCTTAGATTTTGAGGTCTGTTCTGATAACAGTATTCAACACTGTTTTCAAATGCAGTTTGTTTGGTTCACTTGTTTGTATTTTGAACTTTTGACGCATAATGAGTGGTGTAAGAAGTTTTACGCGTGCGTCTTTGTATAAGAGTACCCGTGTACCTACTTATCTATGGCATCGTGACTCTCAAATAGGTAAACTATTATGGTTTTTCTAAAGTTTGGTATCATTGGGAGTGTTTCAGCTATTATTCATCAAAACAGCTCTTTTCAGATTATTACAATACTATCTAATTTCTCATCTGTAGAAGAAACAAGCATTGGTTATGGAGATTATTAAATAGGTATTTCAAGATAAAATAGTATCGGAGATTGTCACAATTTTCAATTTTATGCCATCATCAATATTACGCTGCATAAATTGATATGATGTATCATTTTGATTATCATGAAAACATCCATTTATCTTATCTGAAAAGAAATTCAACCAAGAAAATTATTCATACCTATGTTGGAAGTGTCTTTGTTATCATCTCTATAAAAGTCGTACAACTTTTTATGGCGGAGTCAGAAGTTATATTTTGTTTGCGTTGCATATTTTATGGTATAAATGTTTTCAAGTAACATCGTATGTTTATCGAAAAGAGTTTTTGCCGTAAAAATACAATTGTGAGAAATAAACGTTTATTACTTGGATTGAACAGACATTTGAATTTGAATTTTAAGACATTTTGACAATAATTTGATTGCGATTAAACTATGGTACTATACTATTCACAGTTCAAACTATACGCTACTATTAAGCCTCCACTGTTCGTGTTTCCAGATTAGCTGGATGTATGGTATACCTCCCATAAACCATAACAGATTTATTTACAGAATTTTTAATTTTATTCCCGCTATATGAACAATAACAGCGATCCTGTTGGCATAATTTTCTTATATAATCAACATTACCTTATTTTCTTTGTTGTCAATACACCAGCATTCAATTTTATGTGTCATCATAAATGATTAAATAAATAAAAATTACCACCATTAAAATAAAATACTCTCAAGTTGAAATTCTCAATTCAAAAACCGTCTGTCAATCATCAACCCATTCAACAAGCGTCCGATCTATAAATTCTCGTTAATTCTTAGTGAAGCCTTTATCGTTTAGTAAGATGGAGGGCTTGTTATATAATAATATCAAATTCAAGTATTAATTATTATCTCGCTATATATGGACGATTAAGAATCCTTAACAATACAACTGCAAGGCGAAACTGCTTAATTTCCCTCATGTGTTTATACTTTGTTGATGGTACCTACTACTACTATCTAGAACTTAGTTGTCTTTAGAGACTTAGATGATTCATCATAACAACTTTATCATTCCCAAAGTTTAGTTTAATTCTGTCTACCAACATTTAGAGATGTATGAAAGACTTTCAAAGCTTCAAAAGTACATCAAAAACATTTTGATTCATGATGAGCTTCAAAATTTTATTTACATTTAAAATCTGTGTAAAATATAAATTCAACAAAGTACATAATGCATTCTTGAAGAGCTTTGTAAAGTTGCAAATACTTTAAGATGGAATAAACTTTTTTGTGTAGAAAGGCGAATGGTTTTGGCATTTTGTATAACTTAACATAGATGTTTTGTGGCGGTAAGACGTGACCAAAGTTATTTAGTTGTAAGCAAAGTATTTTGTGTTGCGTAATACATTTGTAATTAGAAGTTTTAGCTTTCTACGTTCGTACAAGGGGCGGCGCAGTTCTCAGATACCCGACACGCATTAAGTCTGCGCCTATGTAAGAAACTTTGAGTTTGGATTGCGTTATATTTGCTTGGATATACCTACTATATAATAGAAATTATCTATCGGTGACTTGCGTCGTGTTGGAGGGGCTCGTGGTAGTGTAAGCCGTACGGTTTGACAGACAACGTTTGCTCGTTTCGGGTTGGCTTCCAGATGGATTTCATATAAAGAAAAATAAAGACAATTGTGATAATTATGAAAATTGTGATGATGTAAATAGCGAAAAATTGAGAAAGTAAAGATTAACAGCTGTGTACTTAACATAGTTTTATTCAATCCACGTTTGCTTCTTTTGTTATGATGAGTTATTAATAAGATAATAAGGTGGGTGAACCATGGAAGGCCACGCTCCTTAGAAGGCCAACTGTTAAAAAAACGTAGTTATTGACATGTAAAGACATATTCCTTTTACATACACTAAGATCCATCAAACTTAAGACCACAGACGCGGCGGCGAGTCGCTCGCGCCGCTATTGCGACTGTGCGACCTCACGCTTTGTAGACTTCGGTCGTCGACGTTCCAATTGTTATCCGCGCGCGCAGCATAACGTAGGTTTTTAGCTAAATAACCTATTATTATCTCATATTTTTGTTGTTTTAATTGTTGTATAACGATATGTTTATGGTACTAAATGAAAAAAAAATAGTTTTACCTCGTTTTAAGTTAAAATATTGGTAGTGTTCCTAGGAAGGCCGGTTGTTCTTTATAAGGCCAATCAAAAATTTGACGGTTGGCCTTGCTAGGGTACACGGGCCTTACAAAGAACATCTACAAACCATGAACATATGAATACTTACTTTTTAGTTAAGTAAGTATAAATACTTACCGTTACAATTGAAACAATGTTTTATATTTATAATATTTTTATTTATAAACTTTTTAACTCAGATTGGATAGATATTTAATATCAAAAAGTCATAGATAATTGTTAGTTTGGCCTTCTCAGGAACATTGTGGCCTTACAAAGAACAGACCCATAAGAAGGCAATTTTAGGTGAAAAAAAATATTTTTAGTTTCATTATAAAACGCGTTGGCAAGTTATTTGCTATCAATATAATGCTCATTACTACTATTTTTAAATAATTTCCATTAATATATTCTTAGTTATACAATGGTGTTCAAGTACTATTCGTTAATTTTTTTATAGATGATAAAAATATATTGAGCATTTAATGTTTTGCTCAAATGAAAGAGCATATTATGTAGTTTTAGTAAAAGCGGATATATTAATTGTTACAACTCTATTTTTAAGTTGAACGACTGATGTATAATATTGGCCTTGTTTGGAGCCGTGTTCCTTGCAAGGCCATTTGTAAGAGCTTAAGAAAACTCAAGTTTAATAAATAGTGACTAAAGCTACGTTAAAAAAAAGTGATTTATATGGTACACAATAAAACAAAGTATTCCTTGATAATTTGTTTTCTTCATTTATCCAGTAAATAAACGAATTAAAAATGTTTAATCGTTAGAGTGGCCTTTCATGGTTCACCCACCTTAATAGATAGTATCAAAAACCTTAAATAAATAATGATAAACGATTCGTATGATTCTTTCATGTGCGTGTCAAAAGATTTTCTTATTGTGAAATATACAGTGAACAGCAATTTTAGCTGCAGAAAATCATTAAAAAATGTCCTTGAAAAGTTATCAAGGGATTTCTAATTACAAAGTAGTTACATACGTATATTTTTGTATAAAACGGTCCAGAGAACAGACTGCAAGATTATTGACAGTGTTTTGAACATTGACAATCGCACTTATATTACCTACAACTTGTGAACAAGATCCTTATACGACAAGCTTGTCGAGAAACTTCTACACGTGGATATGGAACGCGTTTTACAGTAAGTAATACATACCGGTTAACCACGTCTTAGATGGACTTTTTTATAAGCTATTGAGAGACGGAATATTCAAGAAACAGATTTTCTAGTACACGTAGTATGTCGTACATAATGCAACCTAGCATTTATATTGTAATCTATACATATAATAAAATCGTAAACGACCAGTGTCTGTACATTGAATATTTTGGAAAAAAAACTACATACACACGTTCTATTCATGTTCCCGAAGCCGAAAATATAGTTTTTAAAATTTTTGTCTGTTTGTCTGTTTGTCTGTGCGTTTGTACGCGATGATCTCAGAAGCGACTGAATTGATGTGAATACCGTTTTGACTGACGTTTTGCTCCAACCTTCCCATAACATTTAGTAGTTATTTCATCGAAATCGGTGCATAAACAAAAAAGTTATGTACATTTGAATCAATAGAAAGCGATATCGGCGATACAAAGTCCAATTTAGGAAGAGCTCTCATCAATATGGTCGTCCGTATTAAATAGGGATCAAACCTTAAATTAACACAATCTCAATTTATCTGTACACGTAATATTTGACATATAAACAACAAAGTAACCATGGCAAAAATAACGTTGCGATAGCGATCAGTTTATTGAAGTATGAATAACTATTTACGATGCTTACAGTAGTGTTAGACAGCTCGGTGGTTATACGATAGGAAATGTGAAATATCTTGGCGTATGTTCAAATCCTGATGTTACTGCATATTTTGATTTTTTATTTCTAGCACCGACTTTCTTACAGAAGTTTAAATGTATCGGGCTAACCCTTTTTGTGTTTTTGTATTATTTTTTAGTAGTAAGTATTTTTTTACACAGATGGTTATTACAACAATTCTTTAATACGCTCAAGATAGCTTGCTGCTCATGTAGTTTTTTATGCCTGATCGAGACAAACAAAAATGCATAAAGTTTTTACAATCACACTTTACTCTTAGACAGGTGAAGGTCAAAGTCAGTTAGAAGATAAGTCCACCATCTCAATTCCGCAATTTCTGCGACTTACATAAAAGAAACCAAATTGTCAAATACCTGTAACAGTCGACTTGAGCCATCTAAAGCGCATTCAGTGATTCAGTCAGTCAAAAATATTTTTCACATGTATACCTACGAACAAAGTCGCGGGTACAGCTAGGTCCTCAAGGTTACTTTATTCATCTTTTTGTCTATATTAAGCTGAACGGACGGTATTTGAATATCGCATCGACTACTGATTATAATGCCTGTGTGTGACGAGATCTGATGGCAAACTGCTAAGCTGGCATAAATAAATATACAGGATATAGCGCCTGTTCCAGCTTTTGATCTGGTCATTGTTATTATTTTATACACTATGTATGGATGTATTTATCTAGACACTATTTACGAAAATCCACGAGATCTCTGATTTTCGTAAATTCAGCTTTGGTCAAAATGTGCACGTCAAAATTACAATCTACCATTTCCCAAGCTATGTTGAAGTAAACTTCATTTTTCACCTGTTACAGTAATTGTAGATACCCTGAATAATTCAGTAGGTAGATATATTTTGGTAAGAATGGTAATCAGGATTATTATGACCAACAAAGATCATAATATAATTATGACCATCGGACAGTCGTGTGGATGTAAACCCGGCCAAACTGCCTGACCCTGAATCCCGATCTGAAACCTCGCTCACGGTAGTCGCGATTATGAACACTAGACTTACGAGGCAACCTGTCATGAAAATTGCTTAAAATACAGGCCTATAAACGTCCCACTGCTGGGCACAGGCCTCTTCCCATAAAGAGAAGGAATTTAATGAGCATTGATCTCGCTTGCTTATTGCGGGTTGGCGATTTCAATTGGTAATGGTTTAAAAAATGGTTGGAATCCAGGTTTCCTCACGATGTTTTCCTTGACCGATTGTCATGTAAGTCTTAGAATGATGAAGAAAGTACATATTACATTGAAAAAGTCACATTGGTACTTGCCTGGGTTCAAATCTGCAACCACGTGCATGTGAATCCGGTCATTGAACCGCTAGGCCACCGAAACATATTTAGCTAGAAATTGTTTATACGCATTTAGCGTTTTGTTGCCGCTTTCTATCTCCCGGCCGCCTACAGTGATCCTCCCTTTTGCTCTATTTCAGTACCGTAATGCAAAGTTATCGGCAAGGGTAAACAGGACTATCTGGTATAACACAAAAAGAAAAGAGCCAGGAAGTCCAAAAACGACGAAAAGAGAAGGGAATGCCCTTCTATAGACACCATAGTAATATTTTGGACAGTGGGCATCGATTTGGACAGTGGACATCGAAAAACCTCCATTCTTATGAGCTATTTTTGCTCACAGCTATATTGACCCTTGGCTAAATATCAAACTCAAAATAAATATCGTTGAAACAATCCTTTAAACGTTCAAAGGAAGCTGCTATTACACAGATGTATTTTGTTAAGGCCATTTGAAGGGAACTCTAAATACCTAATGGAGATACCAAACGCGATAAGGCGATAACATTTATTTATTCCTTTAACATATAAATTGAAATCTATTTCATTTTCAGCTGCATCCATAAGTTTTCCAAAAATCGCGAGCTAATACAAACATGTAACTACAAATATTTCTGACTCTAGGTCCCGCAATCTCATTTGTGTAGTCTACAGAAGAACATTTATCTAAAGAACAAAAATACATCAAACTACATCCTTCGTACAAAGCCTACATAAAGTTTCAAAAACTTTTAAATTTCAGTCATAGAATAAACATAAGTGTAAATATTTATCTTCTACCTATGTACGTACAATAAGCAACTTTGTTCTAAGATTTTGAAAATCAATGTTGATGATATAATTATGGTGTATGGGACCACGTCTTATGTTAACCCAAACGATACAAAATTTTTATTGAAATTGATCAATTATAAAATTTCCGAGGTATCGCGTAACAAACGAAAAGAAAATATCAGTCGACTTGAGCCATCTAAAGCGCATCCAGTGATTTCAGTCAAAATATTTTTACACACTTATACCTATTACGACTGATCAACGCGAACAACGTCGCGGGTACAGCTAGTATGTTATATAAAATCTTTAAATTCAACGATGTTCTTTCTTTTTAAAATATTTGTTGGTATTTAAGATTACTGTGCAGTTGGTAAATGGGTAGGTATATTTTTGGCAGCGATCTTTCCAAAACTTCTGAAAGCTTTTTGGGCGGCTTAAAAACAATGCAAATAGATTCAATTAACTAAACATAGACAACCATCACAGTGGGATGAAAAAAGAATAGTGATTTATTTTAAACTTGTAATGTAATCTTTTAAGGTGTGTTTCGAAGTTTCTTAATTTGTTGCGGTGTTAGGCATGGCGCGTATAGCGCAAGAAATTATACCAGACTTTGCACTTCGTGTAACTTTGTGAAAGTTCGGTGAATTGAGTTGAATGTCTCTGTATATTGATTTAAATGTAGACTTTTGATAATATTATTTAGATAAGTAAGTAAAATATTGAATAAAAATATCAAATAAATTTAAAATGAAGTCTTTTAAATTATTTGGTATTGAATAACTATTGTTGTAAATGGGTATGATGGGGTTGTCATATCTCTGATAAAAACCCCAAAATAAAAAAAGATTAAAAAAAAAACTGTTGAAGCATATTTACCTTTACAATTTAACCTCGAAATCTATAGCTTTTTGATACATACTTCAAAGACATTTAAATCATAAAAAAAATATAAAATCATAGAAATAGAATCAATTCATAAATATAATCTATACATATAATAAAATCGTAAACGACCAGTGTCTGTACATTGAATATTTTGGAAAAAAAACTACATACACACGTTCTATTCATGTTCCCGAAGCCGAAAATATAGTTTTTAAAATTTTTGTCTGTTTGTCTGTTTGTCTGTGCGTTTGTACGCGATGATCTCAGAAGCGACTGAATTGATGTGAATACCGTTTTGACTGACGTTTTGCTCCAACCTTCCCATAACATTTAGTAGTTATTTCATCGAAATCGGTGCATAAACAAAAAAGTTATGTACATTTGAATCAATAGAAAGCGATATCGGCGATACAAAGTCCAATTTAGGAAGAGCTCTCATCAATATGGTCGTCCGTATTAAATAGGGATCAAACCTTAAATTAACACAATCTCAATTTATCTGTACACGTAATATTTGACATATAAACAACAAAGTAACCATGGCAAAAATAACGTTGCGATAGCGATCAGTTTATTGAAGTATGAATAACTATTTACGATGCTTACAGTAGTGTTAGACAGCTCGGTGGTTATACGATAGGAAATGTGAAATATCTTGGCGTATGTTCAAATCCTGATGTTACTGCATATTTTGATTTTTTATTTCTAGCACCGACTTTCTTACAGAAGTTTAAATGTATCGGGCTAACCCTTTTTGTGTTTTTGTATTATTTTTTAGTAGTAAGTATTTTTTTACACAGATGGTTATTACAACAATTCTTTAATACGCTCAAGATAGCTTGCTGCTCATGTAGTTTTTTATGCCTGATCGAGACAAACAAAAATGCATAAAGTTTTTACAATCACACTTTACTCTTAGACAGGTGAAGGTCAAAGTCAGTTAGAAGATAAGTCCACCATCTCAATTCCGCAATTTCTGCGACTTACATAAAAGAAACCAAATTGTCAAATACCTGTAACAGTCGACTTGAGCCATCTAAAGCGCATTCAGTGATTCAGTCAGTCAAAAATATTTTTCACATGTATACCTACGAACAAAGTCGCGGGTACAGCTAGGTCCTCAAGGTTACTTTATTCATCTTTTTGTCTATATTAAGCTGAACGGACGGTATTTGAATATCGCATCGACTACTGATTATAATGCCTGTGTGTGACGAGATCTGATGGCAAACTGCTAAGCTGGCATAAATAAATATACAGGATATAGCGCCTGTTCCAGCTTTTGATCTGGTCATTGTTATTATTTTATACACTATGTATGGATGTATTTATCTAGACACTATTTACGAAAATCCACGAGATCTCTGATTTTCGTAAATTCAGCTTTGGTCAAAATGTGCACGTCAAAATTACAATCTACCATTTCCCAAGCTATGTTGAAGTAAACTTCATTTTTCACCTGTTACAGTAATTGTAGATACCCTGAATAATTCAGTAGGTAGATATATTTTGGTAAGAATGGTAATCAGGATTATTATGACCAACAAAGATCATAATATAATTATGACCATCGGACAGTCGTGTGGATGTAAACCCGGCCAAACTGCCTGACCCTGAATCCCGATCTGAAACCTCGCTCACGGTAGTCGCGATTATGAACACTAGACTTACGAGGCAACCTGTCATGAAAATTGCTTAAAATACAGGCCTATAAACGTCCCACTGCTGGGCACAGGCCTCTTCCCATAAAGAGAAGGAATTTAATGAGCATTGATCTCGCTTGCTTATTGCGGGTTGGCGATTTCAATTGGTAATGGTTTAAAAAATGGTTGGAATCCAGGTTTCCTCACGATGTTTTCCTTGACCGATTGTCATGTAAGTCTTAGAATGATGAAGAAAGTACATATTACATTGAAAAAGTCACATTGGTACTTGCCTGGGTTCAAATCTGCAACCACGTGCATGTGAATCCGGTCATTGAACCGCTAGGCCACCGAAACATATTTAGCTAGAAATTGTTTATACGCATTTAGCGTTTTGTTGCCGCTTTCTATCTCCCGGCCGCCTACAGTGATCCTCCCTTTTGCTCTATTTCAGTACCGTAATGCAAAGTTATCGGCAAGGGTAAACAGGACTATCTGGTATAACACAAAAAGAAAAGAGCCAGGAAGTCCAAAAACGACGAAAAGAGAAGGGAATGCCCTTCTATAGACACCATAGTAATATTTTGGACAGTGGGCATCGATTTGGACAGTGGACATCGAAAAACCTCCATTCTTATGAGCTATTTTTGCTCACAGCTATATTGACCCTTGGCTAAATATCAAACTCAAAATAAATATCGTTGAAACAATCCTTTAAACGTTCAAAGGAAGCTGCTATTACACAGATGTATTTTGTTAAGGCCATTTGAAGGGAACTCTAAATACCTAATGGAGATACCAAACGCGATAAGGCGATAACATTTATTTATTCCTTTAACATATAAATTGAAATCTATTTCATTTTCAGCTGCATCCATAAGTTTTCCAAAAATCGCGAGCTAATACAAACATGTAACTACAAATATTTCTGACTCTAGGTCCCGCAATCTCATTTGTGTAGTCTACAGAAGAACATTTATCTAAAGAACAAAAATACATCAAACTACATCCTTCGTACAAAGCCTACATAAAGTTTCAAAAACTTTTAAATTTCAGTCATAGAATAAACATAAGTGTAAATATTTATCTTCTACCTATGTACGTACAATAAGCAACTTTGTTCTAAGATTTTGAAAATCAATGTTGATGATATAATTATGGTGTATGGGACCACGTCTTATGTTAACCCAAACGATACAAAATTTTTATTGAAATTGATCAATTATAAAATTTCCGAGGTATCGCGTAACAAACGAAAAGAAAATATCAGTCGACTTGAGCCATCTAAAGCGCATCCAGTGATTTCAGTCAAAATATTTTTACACACTTATACCTATTACGACTGATCAACGCGAACAACGTCGCGGGTACAGCTAGTCTATACATATAATAAAATCGTAAACGACCAGTGTCTGTACATTGAATATTTTGGAAAAAAAACTACATACACACGTTCTATTCATGTTCCCGAAGCCGAAAATATAGTTTTTAAAATTTTTGTCTGTTTGTCTGTTTGTCTGTGCGTTTGTACGCGATGATCTCAGAAGCGACTGAATTGATGTGAATACCGTTTTGACTGACGTTTTGCTCCAACCTTCCCATAACATTTAGTAGTTATTTCATCGAAATCGGTGCATAAACAAAAAAGTTATGTACATTTGAATCAATAGAAAGCGATATCGGCGATACAAAGTCCAATTTAGGAAGAGCTCTCATCAATATGGTCGTCCGTATTAAATAGGGATCAAACCTTAAATTAACACAATCTCAATTTATCTGTACACGTAATATTTGACATATAAACAACAAAGTAACCATGGCAAAAATAACGTTGCGATAGCGATCAGTTTATTGAAGTATGAATAACTATTTACGATGCTTACAGTAGTGTTAGACAGCTCGGTGGTTATACGATAGGAAATGTGAAATATCTTGGCGTATGTTCAAATCCTGATGTTACTGCATATTTTGATTTTTTATTTCTAGCACCGACTTTCTTACAGAAGTTTAAATGTATCGGGCTAACCCTTTTTGTGTTTTTGTATTATTTTTTAGTAGTAAGTATTTTTTTACACAGATGGTTATTACAACAATTCTTTAATACGCTCAAGATAGCTTGCTGCTCATGTAGTTTTTTATGCCTGATCGAGACAAACAAAAATGCATAAAGTTTTTACAATCACACTTTACTCTTAGACAGGTGAAGGTCAAAGTCAGTTAGAAGATAAGTCCACCATCTCAATTCCGCAATTTCTGCGACTTACATAAAAGAAACCAAATTGTCAAATACCTGTAACAGTCGACTTGAGCCATCTAAAGCGCATTCAGTGATTCAGTCAGTCAAAAATATTTTTCACATGTATACCTACGAACAAAGTCGCGGGTACAGCTAGGTCCTCAAGGTTACTTTATTCATCTTTTTGTCTATATTAAGCTGAACGGACGGTATTTGAATATCGCATCGACTACTGATTATAATGCCTGTGTGTGACGAGATCTGATGGCAAACTGCTAAGCTGGCATAAATAAATATACAGGATATAGCGCCTGTTCCAGCTTTTGATCTGGTCATTGTTATTATTTTATACACTATGTATGGATGTATTTATCTAGACACTATTTACGAAAATCCACGAGATCTCTGATTTTCGTAAATTCAGCTTTGGTCAAAATGTGCACGTCAAAATTACAATCTACCATTTCCCAAGCTATGTTGAAGTAAACTTCATTTTTCACCTGTTACAGTAATTGTAGATACCCTGAATAATTCAGTAGGTAGATATATTTTGGTAAGAATGGTAATCAGGATTATTATGACCAACAAAGATCATAATATAATTATGACCATCGGACAGTCGTGTGGATGTAAACCCGGCCAAACTGCCTGACCCTGAATCCCGATCTGAAACCTCGCTCACGGTAGTCGCGATTATGAACACTAGACTTACGAGGCAACCTGTCATGAAAATTGCTTAAAATACAGGCCTATAAACGTCCCACTGCTGGGCACAGGCCTCTTCCCATAAAGAGAAGGAATTTAATGAGCATTGATCTCGCTTGCTTATTGCGGGTTGGCGATTTCAATTGGTAATGGTTTAAAAAATGGTTGGAATCCAGGTTTCCTCACGATGTTTTCCTTGACCGATTGTCATGTAAGTCTTAGAATGATGAAGAAAGTACATATTACATTGAAAAAGTCACATTGGTACTTGCCTGGGTTCAAATCTGCAACCACGTGCATGTGAATCCGGTCATTGAACCGCTAGGCCACCGAAACATATTTAGCTAGAAATTGTTTATACGCATTTAGCGTTTTGTTGCCGCTTTCTATCTCCCGGCCGCCTACAGTGATCCTCCCTTTTGCTCTATTTCAGTACCGTAATGCAAAGTTATCGGCAAGGGTAAACAGGACTATCTGGTATAACACAAAAAGAAAAGAGCCAGGAAGTCCAAAAACGACGAAAAGAGAAGGGAATGCCCTTCTATAGACACCATAGTAATATTTTGGACAGTGGGCATCGATTTGGACAGTGGACATCGAAAAACCTCCATTCTTATGAGCTATTTTTGCTCACAGCTATATTGACCCTTGGCTAAATATCAAACTCAAAATAAATATCGTTGAAACAATCCTTTAAACGTTCAAAGGAAGCTGCTATTACACAGATGTATTTTGTTAAGGCCATTTGAAGGGAACTCTAAATACCTAATGGAGATACCAAACGCGATAAGGCGATAACATTTATTTATTCCTTTAACATATAAATTGAAATCTATTTCATTTTCAGCTGCATCCATAAGTTTTCCAAAAATCGCGAGCTAATACAAACATGTAACTACAAATATTTCTGACTCTAGGTCCCGCAATCTCATTTGTGTAGTCTACAGAAGAACATTTATCTAAAGAACAAAAATACATCAAACTACATCCTTCGTACAAAGCCTACATAAAGTTTCAAAAACTTTTAAATTTCAGTCATAGAATAAACATAAGTGTAAATATTTATCTTCTACCTATGTACGTACAATAAGCAACTTTGTTCTAAGATTTTGAAAATCAATGTTGATGATATAATTATGGTGTATGGGACCACGTCTTATGTTAACCCAAACGATACAAAATTTTTATTGAAATTGATCAATTATAAAATTTCCGAGGTATCGCGTAACAAACGAAAAGAAAATATCAGTCGACTTGAGCCATCTAAAGCGCATCCAGTGATTTCAGTCAAAATATTTTTACACACTTATACCTATTACGACTGATCAACGCGAACAACGTCGCGGGTACAGCTAGTCAATCATAAAATTACACTTATTCTCATTACGTAAAAAATGTATTATTAAAAAATCTACATAATATTTATAAGAAAGACTATGTAGAATTTTAGTTTAGAACTAACTAATGAAACATATGAGTCGATTCTTTCAAGATCATCTGTGAATTCAACATAGTATCATCATCGCAATGCTTTATCGCAACCATAACTGCACAGATATGGACGAGGTATAAGTCAGTAAATAGAAATGTGGAACAAATAAAACAAGAAACAAGGCGCCGCCACACGTTGGCAACACCTGCTTCTAAATTCTTTCTCATGATATACACATTCTCGTAAGTTACGTATAAATTCTAACCTTAGAACTTCTAACTATAATAATATAGTTATAATATACATTGTCATACATTATTTATAAAATGCCAACTATACTTTCAAGATAAAACGGAGTTTACGGATTCGTCTTTTGTAAGATTTTGCAAAGCAAAAAAAAAAAGCCGTATTTAGTTTTTTATTAAATGCATTTACACTTCAATCACATTATTGTTATTAAGCAAAAGTTTACGAGTGTGTATGTCTGTTATCTCTTTACTCGGATATGGCTGTACCTACCAGTTATAAAAATTTGGTTTGGAGATAGCCGAGATAGTTTTTTTACCGAAAAATAGGTTGTCTGGTAAACCGCGAGGCTCAGCAATTAAAAAATAAATATCTTGGATTTCGATGACATGTTCCAAAAAACAGATCAATTTTATGATAATCTATATATATAAAACTCTTCCGTTACTGACTGACTGACTGACTGACTGACAGACAACGCACAGCCGAAACTACTGATCGGAAAGAGCTGAAATTTGGCATGTGTGTTTGTTGGGAGGAGTAGGCTACCACTAAGAGAGGATTTTTGGAAATTCCCCCCCAAAGGGGAGAAAAGGGTGGTAAATGACAGACAACGCACAGCCGAAACCACTCATCGTAAAGAGCTGAAATTTGGCATGTGTGTTTGTTGGGAGGAGTAGGCTACCACTAAGAGAGGATTTTTGGAAATTCCCCCCCAAAGGGGAGAAAAGGGTGGTAAATGACAGACAACGCACAGCCGAAACCACTCATCGTAAAGAGCTGAAATTTGGCATGTGTGTTTGTTGGGAGGAGTAGGCTACCACTAAGAGAGGATTTTTGGAAATCTATATATATAAAACTCTTCCGTTACTGACTGACTGACTGACTGACTGACAGACAACGCACAGCCGAAACTACTGATCGGAAAGAGCTGAAATTTGGCATGTGTGTTTGTTGGGAGGAGTAGGCTACCACTAAGAGAGGATTTTTGGAAATTCCCCCCCAAAGGGGAGAAAAGGGTGGTAAATGACAGACAACGCACAGCCGAAACCACTCATCGTAAAGAGCTGAAATTTGGCATGTGTGTTTGTTGGGAGGAGTAGGCTACCACTAAGAGAGGATTTTTGGAAATTCCCCCCCAAAGGGGAGAAAAGGGTGGTAAATTGAAAAAGTTTATTTCTCAATGGATTCACTTAAAACTTTGTATATAGGTTCCACCAGTGAAGCAAGTGAGCATAGCATATGTATAAGTGAACATAGCATTTTTAGACCATGATTTCATAGAGACAAATATTTCTAATATAATTGTAAAGGGAGACAATTTGATTTTTTCAATGTTTGTTTACACATATGTAATCGATAGACCATGGAACAGGCGATAACTAAGTGAAAAACCCAAATTCTGTCGGAAGTCATTACTACACGCGGACGAAGTCGCGAGCAAAAGCTAGTCTATATATATAAAACTCTTCCGTTACTGACTGACTGACTGACTGACTGACAGACAACGCACAGCCGAAACTACTGATCGGAAAGAGCTGAAATTTGGCATGTGTGTTTGTTGGGAGGAGTAGGCTACCACTAAGAGAGGATTTTTGGAAATTCCCCCCCAAAGGGGAGAAAAGGGTGGTAAATGACAGACAACGCACAGCCGAAACCACTCATCGTAAAGAGCTGAAATTTGGCATGTGTGTTTGTTGGGAGGAGTAGGCTACCACTAAGAGAGGATTTTTGGAAATTCCCCCCCAAAGGGGAGAAAAGGGTGGTAAATGACAGACAACGCACAGCCGAAACCACTCATCGTAAAGAGCTGAAATTTGGCATGTGTGTTTGTTGGGAGGAGTAGGCTACCACTAAGAGAGGATTTTTGGAAATCTATATATATAAAACTCTTCCGTTACTGACTGACTGACTGACTGACTGACAGACAACGCACAGCCGAAACTACTGATCGGAAAGAGCTGAAATTTGGCATGTGTGTTTGTTGGGAGGAGTAGGCTACCACTAAGAGAGGATTTTTGGAAATTCCCCCCCAAAGGGGAGAAAAGGGTGGTAAATGACAGACAACGCACAGCCGAAACCACTCATCGTAAAGAGCTGAAATTTGGCATGTGTGTTTGTTGGGAGGAGTAGGCTACCACTAAGAGAGGATTTTTGGAAATTCCCCCCCAAAGGGGAGAAAAGGGTGGTAAATTGAAAAAGTTTATTTCTCAATGGATTCACTTAAAACTTTGTATATAGGTTCCACCAGTGAAGCAAGTGAGCATAGCATATGTATAAGTGAACATAGCATTTTTAGACCATGATTTCATAGAGACAAATATTTCTAATATAATTGTAAAGGGAGACAATTTGATTTTTTCAATGTTTGTTTACACATATGTAATCGATAGACCATGGAACAGGCGATAACTAAGTGAAAAACCCAAATTCTGTCGGAAGTCATTACTACACGCGGACGAAGTCGCGAGCAAAAGCTAGTTATTTAATATGATAAAAGTTTTGAAGTACACCTATGGTAAAGACTTTTCTTTCATTTTAATATTAACTTGGAGATGGAAGGAAGGACTAGACGACTGGAAGGAATGATATTACAAATTGCAAAGAAAGAGAGGCCATTGCCCAGCAGTGGGATAGTTATGAATCAAATATCATAATATATAATAATAACTACCTTTAACTCCATTATTCTACCAGGAATGGTACACCATAACCACTCACTCCAGTGTACAAATAATGATGATTACAAAAAATCCTTTTCAGTCCCTTTTTTGAAACGGTCTATGGAAAGTTTCCAGACATTTTTGAGCTGATAATTAGAGAACTGTTATTCAGTTCTTGTACGTCATGTAAGTTTTAATTAATCGGACTTCGTAAAATATACCTACCTACTCTACGTACCTACTGTTGCTTGCCAAAATAAAATACTTTTTTAATTCAAGATTTATTTATTTATTTGAAAAGAACGGTACTACCAATTCCACTACTCAATATGAGCAATAAGAATAAAAAAAAAACACTTAAAACATTGATCCTACTAATATTATAAATGTCAAAGTGTGGATGTTTGGATGTTTAGATGTTTGGATGTTTGGATGTTTGGATGTTTGGATGTTTGTTGCTCAATCACGCAAAAACGGCTGAACGGATTTGGATGAAATTTGGCATGCATTTAACCTTTGACATGGAAAAGAACATAAGCTACCTTTTATCCCGATTCCTTCAGTAGTTCCCGAGGGAAAATTGAAAATTGTTTCCGAGCTAAGCCGTGGGCAAACAGCTTTGAAATTTGTTATTTTTCTCTATGACATCGCAAGCTATAACACGGGTGAAAAATTTTATTCAATTTTTTATTTAAACTTTCACATTTTTCATTTCTGTTTGGACCCAATTCTGAAGTCCACGCAGACGAAGTCGCGGGCAGAAGCTAGTATTTAAATAAATGTTAAATAATCTTGAACTGTTTATGAGGCTGGTTTCGCGACAGTTCTTTTATTTTATTTTTAAATACAAACTTAATAAAAGTGGCAGCTTTATAAAATTTTTACTTAATTATATGAAGATATTGATTAATATTAGCTTTAGTAAAATAAACCTAGCAAGGAAATTCACTAAGACAAAAACAATGCTCCTTCTCAAAGTATTGTCTTCGATGAAATTCATTTCCTCTTGAATCTTGGAGCTGCTTTATTGATATTAAATTTCATTTTCAGATTTAAAACCAAGTTCAAACTAAAGGTACTTTAAAGATTTAGCTATAAGTTTTCGTCGTTTTTATGTGATTTATACCATGCTTTTTATTTGTTTCCAAAAAAAATATTAATTTATATATTTATAATTTATTATGTATACATGGACTAATTTTTTTCTTCAATTGTCTAATCCCAATGTGGCATAAATCTTCATAACTGTTGAGTATTATTTTAAAAATAATCAAAACTAATACTCTTAAACAGTGTCTACGTATAGAATGTAAGAATCGGATACAAATACTAATACTTATCCTTACTAATAACTCTGTTTGTCTGTGAGTTACGCAATGCCTAAACTACTGAACTGATTTAAATAAAATTTGGTACAGAGATAGTCTAGAGCCTGACAAAGGACAAAGGCTTATTTTCGCCTCGGTAACCGACATCTACGCGGACAGAGTCGCAGGCTACAGCTAGTAATTAAATAATTTTAAGAACAACGATCTTTTATTACTTATTGATAGAGCTACTAAGGTATTTGCTTTGATTACAACTCAATATAATTGTATAAGAAATACATCATATTATTCCACTTCCGAACTAATAGCTTATGCCGTAAACAATGGTAGTATGAACAATGTTGTCTATTTGTGTCTATTGATCTGAAAATGTGATGCGGCGATGATCAAGATTAATTAAGCCAACAGTTGCGCTGTGTTCGTTTAACGACCCAAGGATAAGCTTCTCTAAGTAAATTACTAAGAAGCGTCAAGGAAACAAATTGGGTTCTCTAACAAATACGGTAATTGTTACGAATTACAATAAATCTGTAGCGCTGTAAAAATACAAGTAAATTAAAAGTTTTTTAATTATCATAATATTTTTTTTTTATCAAGACAAGATTCATTTAAAAGTAGTGCGTATATTCAACAAGGTAATCAGGTGTATAAAACTGAACAACTTTTCCCCAGAAACAAAAGTCGAAAATTTAAAATTGAAAATCATCTTTTCACACAAACATAAGTATGTACTACTACTACTTTGTATGAAAAATTAATTTTCCATTTTAAGATTTCGACGTATGTTTCGTGGGAAAAGTTGTTCACTTTTATGCACATGATTACCTTGTTGAATATACGCACTCCTTTTAAATTAATTCTGTACATAACTAACAGTAAAATTCTTACAAATCTACGTACCCAATGTACCAAATAAACATGGCATAAATTAGTATAATTATATCAATATAAGTGCGATATCTAGGTAAACATATTATGTAGGTAAATGGTAACTGACGCACCAAAAAAGAAAGCATCGATACAATATTATTTACCGGCCAATAGATAGAAAGACAATCATAATATTACAGCAAAAATGGGTTCAGAAATAGTGTAATTAATATTATTAATTTACTAAAAAGTCAAGTTACATTTGTACCTGTAACCTATTTAAACCTTCAAGAGAAAGCACCTCTATTAAAATAACAGACATCTCACGAATAGAGCTCCTGAGCTCCAACTTGGCTTCAAATAAGGTTTCAATGTCTTTAAGTAAATACGACCATTAATCAAATAGAAATATTTTAGAAACTTGGCAAACGCTCCTTATACAGGTTGTATAACGAAGAAAGGAGATAGTTATGATAGATAGAAAAGAAATAAAATATCCTGACGCAATTATCATTATTTTTTTGCTAGTATAGATAAATGAAACGAAAATTTTAATAATACATACATCACGCGCGCAAATTTGACACTAGTGTGGTCATTGACCTGAGCATCAGCTGATTTTGAATTTGCGATTCAAAGCATTTTTTTAATTACCTTTTTTTATTTGATTTAGCTTGCGCTTAATTGCGCGTTGTGCACAACCACCTGCACTTACCAACACCTAAACGAGGCTAATGATAGAGCTGTACAAGTTGCTCTGAACTGGTCGTATAGAATTTGAATCAAATCCATGAACACGAAAAGAAGAAGACTAACATGCAGTGATAGAATATCAAGGGAATTTAATAAAAATAAAAAACGTTTGCCTCTCGGGACGCTCGACAGAAGTGATAACTACGGGCCGTAGCCAGGCTCCTACTTCCTACTGCCTACTGCTGCCGTATGCGTGAGAGAAAGCGCAGCCAGATAGATTGGCGCCTTACCGCAGTACGTTCTGAAGCGGTTTACCCTTCTATAAAAAGTTATATCTTCAAACACTTTTTTTTGCGGGGCGATTTTTTTATATTTGTCGTTACAGGTGTCATGATTACTACCGCCTGCCTTCGTTTTCAGGAGCGTTTCCTTACATCCTGTATAATATTATGAAAGTAAATTGAAAACGAGAACATTACCAAACAATGTGTTTAGATTAATGTCACCAATCTTCATGGTGGTGACAGGTGTATAAATGTAATTATCTCACTAAAATTAGTGTAGCATAAATAATTTACATAGCAAGTTTAACTGACTCGTATTCGGGCCTAATTGGACTAATTACGTAAACAATCGCTGAATAGAATAGCTATTCGTGAATTAATTCAACATTTCAAATTGTACTTGAGATGATTTACAATCAGCAACATAAGTTGATGAATACAATCAGATTTACGAAACGCCTAAACGCAATACAATTTTGAAGATTGACTGATAAGGTTATCATAGTGTTAACTCTAAACATGTGATGGATTTTAAACAATTTTATTTTTATTTCTAACCCCTGAATACTGACTGGCTTATTAACTTCAACACTTTCTTAAATTACTATGTGTCATTACACCTTAAAGTGAAAGAGACAACATAAGACTTAAAGGTGGACTTTAAACTGATTGACGTTTCAGTATTCGGCCACAAGTGTTATGTATAATCTGATTGTGTTTTTCTACTTTTTTTGCTGACGGTAGGATTTAAAGTACTTACATAAAGCTAACAGCTAAGGGCAATTGAAATATATTAATTAAAAAAAACTGTTCATGTTTATCCAAATCAACGACATAAAAATGAGTGTATCTTATCACGTCTTTTCATTGAAAATATAATTATAATTCTAATAATTTAATTAATCATCAATCTATTTCACTTTAGTACAATCGATTACAAATAAAAAAGGATCTAATTCTACCGTTGAAGACGAAATTACTTTCGAAAATGCATAACAAATATCGAAACACTCTCAAACTTCTTATTTGTCCCTGATAACATAATACTAATTATATTTTAAAACTCTCTCAACTCTGACATTGGCAGAATCGTCGACACCCGGAGCCATATTAAACAAAACCACAAATAAAATGTTTTAAAACATTTTTAATTGTGGTATACTTTAGTCAATTTCTCTCAGTAGTAACTATAAATGAAGAAGGAAGAAAAAAAAATATATTATGCCATCCAATACTCCAGTGTACGCACCTACCAACATATACAAAACACGTGTAAGCATTGTAAGAATTCAAACTGCCTGTTACTTGAGTAAAGACGCATGTCAAGAAATAAGAAAAGTTTGTCGAGTGTGAAACAAGAAATCGTAATCGTACACTTGGAGAGAAAATATTATCAATGTATAGATATACTGTATTTTGCCGTTTTTTTTATGTATTATACAGGTGCATAAAACTGAACAACTTTCCCCAAGGAACATAAGTCGAAATCTTGAAATGGAAATTGAACTTTTCATACAAAGTGACAGGTCACGTGACTTATGTTTGTATGTAAATATGATTTTCAATTTTAAGATTTCAACCTATTTTACTTGGAAAAAGTTGTTCAGCTATATGCAACTGATTACCTCGTTGAATATACGCACTCCTTTTAAATTAATCCTGTATAGTGTATAATATATTTACATATTTTGTCATTTTTAGAATGTAGTTTTCCTACTTTTCTAACAACATTTCCAGCCAGTATAACACTACACTTAAATAAACCATATTTAATATGAAATAAATAATAGTCATAAAGTTATGGATCTGTCAGTATAGCGGACCGTTAATAATTCATTTGTTTTCTCGATGTATTTAAGAGTCACGTATACGTGATGACTTGAATTATGAGTGAGCTTTCAGCCACTTTGCTAAACTGAACTTTTCTATTTCCGGAAAAAGTTGTAACCAAAGTTAGGCGAAATAAGGAAGTTAAAAGAACATAAAAGTCAAAGAAAGTATCTTGTTGATGGAATACTGTATCTAGTTCAATAAATAAAATCAAGGATCGTCTTGTTTTACGACAAGGTGATTCTGAAGCCATGTATAAAACATTATCCTCCTGATAGGCAATGTCATGCGTTAGGATGTAGTTTGTAGGAAACAACGAATTCCGGATCAATAAATTGTAACCAATCAACGACTAAGAATAAGTTTTGTGTTCAAGACTGAATCTTTGTTGATTGATCGAGAAATGGTATCTGTCAACAGCCAAAACCGAAACTTTTTGTCATAACTTTCGGTAATATTAAAATTTGAATTTACCAGTTACCAGCTGCCATTCAATTTTTTCTTTAAATAATTTTCAACATTTTTTTTTTATTAATATCTTGGGAAAATCTCACACACGGTTATCTGGATCCCAAACTAGGCAGAGCCTGTATTATGGTAACCAGACAACTGATAAACATACTTATATAATTCTAAATACATACATATTATAGATAAATAACACCCAGACACAGAACAAATGATCGTGCTCATCACACAAGGATTTGTCCTGGGTGGGAATCGAACCCACGACCTCCGGCTTAGCAGTCAGGGTCACTAACCACTAGACCAACAGGCCCGTCACTAATTAAAACATGAACACATAATTTAAGTACCTACTTAAACTAGTTACTAATTAAATTGAAAATATCAGGGTTTACTTATTATACAGATCATAAATTATTCTTTAGACAAAGCCGATATCATGAATAATTTTGTGGGTAAGTAGTAAGGCTTAATTCAAAATTCAGATTCCAAGTAAAAGTACTCACAATAGAGACATTGATCCTAATCCATGCAGATTTCCAGGTAGGCAGGTCTACCTAAAAATCAGGCTGGAGCCAGATAACTCAGACTGACTCAAGTCTCTACGAATTAGTCAAGTTTCGGATCTGTCAGGACTAGTTTAGTGATTTCGATAGGTTCAGTAAACAAATATTGTCGTGGGATACGCAGTTTCAAATAATTCAAAAGTTTCAATTAATTTATTCTAAGATTCAATTGAGGTTATCTCGGAATTAAGTATGTCATACCTGTTTTTGATGTAAGCGATATTTATAAATTTTATTGTCGGCATAGAATTAGCACCCTCTCTACCTGTGAGTATCTCAAGAACTGAAAGTAAATTGCGGTCACCAACCTGCTTGCCCAGCTTGGTGACTGGGGTAAACATCTTATTGATATTATAATTTGAAGTCATTTAAAAAAAAATTGAGTTTTTTTATTGTTGTGCCTAAAACTGTAGTAATTTTCATACTCACCATGAAAATTACTCCATCGACTCAATAAAACATATTTCGCGTTATTTGAATAACATTACAACAAAAAAAAAAGGGTCAATTTGTAAGCTTAATTTAATTTAACGCAAAGTTGTTAAAAGAAGATTTATTTTATCTCCCAAATCCTATATAATCCGCCCGCCTTAACCAAATTACATACAAAAATCAGAGATTTATTTCGTTTCGTCTCGATGAGCAGAACATTGGCGACAGTTGAAATATAAGCAACCAATAGTCAATACAAATCATGTAGTAAAACCAAAGATTATTTACGTAAATATGTTATTGAGAAAACCTACATAGCATATAATATGTAAAGCTGACCTAATTCTTTGATAAATCTTTGAAGGGTTACGAAAATATGTACCAATCTTGATTTTACATTCAAAAGGATTGACGATAATTTGATTTCGACAAAATAGTGGATTACGTATTTTGAGGATATCCACCAGCCTATTCATATGTAAAAAGAATGAGCGTTTATCACCACGCTGGCTCGTTGCGGGTTAGCGATTTCAGATTCAAATTTTTAGAATTTACCGTTTGTCAATGGTGTCTTGGAATTATAAAAAAAATACATGTAACTTTGAAGAAATCACCTTGGTCTGGGTTTGAACCTGTATGTACCCTATGACCAGCGGCCGTACCATGACGTTTAAAGTAAGATTGTTCCATTCTTATTTCAGTGTGGGAAAGAGACAGACTTATGAAGGTTATCTAGCGCCATCTCTTTCCCAAACTGGAATAAGAATGAAACAATAATACTTTAAACGTCCATGACGTTTAAAGTATTTTGACGGCCGCTGAACCATGTAGTAGTATAGAATTCAGTAATTGAACCGCTAGGCCACCAATACAAATTTTCTGTACACATTTTAAAAATAAAATTAATACGTCTATCTACTATTAGTTGGTGTATTAATTACAACCTAAATCTTTATAGTTATCCCAATTTTTATTTTTTTATTTTAACAAAAGTTGATGAGACCTTAATGGCTTGGTCCAAAAGTATCGAACAATGAAATTCTGCTGAATAGTAAGCAAAAAATATTTTTAATATTCTTATGAACTACCTAGTTTATCATTAAGTTGTTGTTGGTGTTGCAAATACTGATACAAATGAAAACATAATTATAGATAGTAGCTTTTCTCTACGGTATCACTCGACTTGTTTTTCTTCCAAGACACTTGATGTTATTATAAAAATCCATTTTTTTTTATTCGTGGCTATCAAATACAAGAACATTTATTTTTTACTTCAAAAGGGAAGGTTCTCAATTCGACTGCACATTTTCTTTACGTTTGTTACGCGATATCTCCGGCATTGATAAATCGATTTTAAAAAATCTTTCTGAAATGGATAGGTGGTCCAATTCCAATTTCATCAAAATTAATTATGTAGGTTTAAAATTAAAATTATTAGAAATTGTTACCAAAAATGTATAAACTAAAATGCGTAGGATTTGCCTGCAATAGAATTTGGTTTCTACACGTTATTTACGAACCAAAAAATGTGAAGAGTTCTGAATCCAACGTTAATATACTTGTAGTAAGTTTTTCTTAATTTAATTATAATTAATTTTATTAGTACTTCATATCACTTACCTATCAACAGTGATTGCTACTAAAGTGAACACTCCAGCTGAGACAGTGAGGTTTGCTGTGAAGTTGCTTGCTGTACAGGTCACTGCTCCAAAGGGCCAGTCCGCAGTCACGAGAAATATGAAGTTTGGAGCCCCGTTCAGCGTCGCCATTAGCAAGTCTGCCACAGCCAGGTTCACGAGAAAACAATTCGTAACTGTTCTCATTCGCCGATGTGCTAGGAAAAACAAAAATAATTTTGTTATTACAAATGTATTACATACATAATTTATAGCCTACATATTGTATTATTTCGTTTGCAATAATATTAGCTTTCCATAGACTTAGTAAACACTTGCTCGTTCTAGATTAATCAGTCGATACATTTATATATATATATATTTAAGTGTATGTGTGTTTGTTTTAATAATTTTGATATACAATGGGTCTTGTTGATGAATGAAGCTAGAAATGATCATATTAATAAAGTATACTTCATTCTTTATACATTCTTTTTCCAATGTGAAAACAAACAATAACCTTCCCTAATTTTGTTTATCTTACAGTTCGTACTTTCCTTAACCGCTAGATCTGCATATAAATGACGTTCTATCCGCCAAGAATATTCACGCTCTATAAGGCTTACAGTAGATAAGCCATTTAAAAGGGTGCTTATTTCTTAAGTTTACTTGTGGAGTCGTTGCCTAACAAGAATTTCAATTTGGAAACCTTTCTCTTGAACTACTATGGAGTTTTGAAACCGTGCCGGCTCGAGTCAACAGAAAAAGCAACAAGGAAAAAAACAGGTCAAACAGTTTTATTTCGATGCACACTTCGAACAATGAAAATCGTCGGATGTAGTGAGTCGTAACAGTATATATTAGTTTCCTGGGACCGACACAGCAATATTGGCGCGAAAAGCTTTCACTTTGCTAGTATGACGTCACTAGAATCAAATCAATGTCTCAAATGGGTTGTATCTTCGTCGTTAAATCCATATATGTTTCAGTTCTAACTGACCACGTCCCTTTTCCTTGCAAAGTGAGCAAAGAGATAAAGCTAGATATACGTGGACAGAATGGTAATGTGTCAATAAGAAAAGACATGGCCGATGACGGGTGTATAGTAAAGCTGCCTTTGAAAGTTATTGTAATGAGATAGGTTTTATTTCTTGTATCCTTTTTCTGGGGTATTGCAATGGACGTCGGAGTATGAATGGAGAAAGTTTCTTAAGCTACCTATACAGTTAGTTTTTATGATATTATTAAGCCAAGTAAATTGGTTTTAGGTAGGTATCAGGTTGTCAGTTGTCGTCCTAACCTAACTACCTACAAACTTACGTACTTGGAAAATAATAAATGGATATTATACTTTGTTTTCACAAGACATCACGTTCTATTGTCGTTATTAAATGACGTGATATGTCTGAATATTGTTAAGCTTTTGAAATATGTCAATATGCCTCGCTAACGACTGGGCTATTTCACAATGGTGTAATTAAATAACTCACGTCGACACAACACATGAAGATATTCGCTATTAATCAATTGTAAATTCATTCATTTGTTTGATAACTTCAAAAGGAAGGGGTTCTCAATTCGACAGTATGTTTTTTTTTAATGTATGTTTGTTACGCGATATCTCCAGCAATTATTAATCAACGTTAAAAAATATTTTTGTATTCGATTGGGTATATCTCAGAGGTGGTCCCATAATAATTTCATAAAAATCAATTCAGTAGTTTTCAAATCAGAACAATTTGATTTTTTTACCAAAAAGGTTTTACAAATTACCTTATTTTGTACTTTCGGGCAACTGAAGTCGGTTGTTAATTATTGCATATCTGCTTTGTCATTGGCATAGTATAAAAAAACGCTAAACATGTAGATTCTTCTTTCAAATTACGAACAAAAAATGTATAACATAGGTAATATCATGTGGGATTGTAACACACATTTCCCCATACATTCATTTATTAACCTCAATGGTTTTCTCATGTGAAACACGTTTTAACCGCAAAAGGGCAAGGCAGGGGTTCACACTGATAGCTTTATGATGTTTCAGGAAAACAAAACCTTCATAGTTAGGGAAGTCACGTAACGTAAACGATGTTTCCTGTTTTAGTGTGGACGAGATTCGAGTTATTTGAACCAAAATACGAGTTTTACGAGGACGGAATCTATGTAGCTTACTGTCAAAGTAACGCTTTGGATTTATAGACTTGGACCTAGACTGAACAATAAACTATTCTTTTACTTTCCGTTGGTTCAATATCTATGTAAAATTTTGAGCTCAAAAGCCTTTGTTCAGTATTCTTCTGTTTGATATTTTTCAAAAAGCTGCTGTGTATTGTGTAGATTTCGAGATTGACGAAAAGGTTACAATATAAATGTTATTGGTGTAGAATGTGTAGGTTACTTGTGTGTGATCATTTTTATTCGAAGATTCTATAGAAAATGTATGGTTCATCACTTTAGTTTGAAAATTAATTAGAAATGCTAAGGTCTATGTAGTCTATTCAAAGTTAGCATAAGTATGCAGTACTATTCATCGTTCTCTTATAGCCATTGTAGGTTTAATACTGAAAAACACAAGTTCAATAATGTTCCGAGATGAATTCTACACTAATACTATAAAGAGGAAATATTAGTATTTTTGTGTATATGTGTGTAATGAATAAGCTCAAAAACTACAGTGCCGATTTAAAAAAAAACTACCGCAGGCGGAGTCGCGGGGAACAACTAGTAACTTATAAACAAAGTGAGATTTGAGATTCCAATTCATTTACTATACTATCCATTAAGGGATATTATTTTCGTGTATACAGTCTTTCACACGCCCACACAGGAATAACTGGAAATGTGGGAGTCTTATAAATAATCAGACTCAATACAATTGGATTGAAGTCGAGATCAAATCGAATCCTGTCAATAAAACCTTAAATGCAGTGTTAAATTATTCGGACGTTTAAGTTCTTCTCAACGGTCTTTTATATTCTTTGAGCGTCTCGGACGTAAATAAAGTTATATTTTGAATATCGATTGACATTTAGAATACGTAATGAGAGGGACGTAAACAATTCTGACGATTCTTTGGTTATGAGGAAACTTTTACATTACAATTAATTCACGACCTCATCTCATTGGCTTTTGAAATACTGCTTTAATAAACATCCTTACATGGAATATGGATAAAAAGCCATTTGTGGCATAAGAACATAGAAAAATTAATCCTAATTAATTTGTTACGAAGAAAATTGCACTATTGAAGAGATTCATTTAAGTATTCAATAAATTTAAAAAAAAAAATGTACTTTCTTATAAAATCATCTAATTAAGTAGGTATTTTATCATTATAATCAATTTTAAAGTAGGTATACTCGTTAGAGAAGCATTTTCGAACAACTTTTATTAGGCGGTAGCCAATGGTTAGGGCGTTGGACTTCCGATCATGTGCTAACTGGTTTGAAACCCACCCATTGCACTAATAACACAAGTATGTGCGACATAATATTTCCAAATTTTAAAATAAAGACAAAAAGTTTTTTTTTTCTTTATTTAAAAAGTATGTCATAATTATTATATTTATACGTTTATCTACACATTGCATAAAAACGTAGTGAAATAAGCCCTTTGATGTGACTCATCAAACATCTGCCACAGACTCATTAAGAGTTGACTCAAAAGAACAAAATAATTAAAAAAAGTATCAAGTTTCTTAACAGCATGAAGCTCGTACTCTCTTAATGGAGGTAATATCCTTTGTAGGTTAATATTGAGGTACACTTGATTAATAATGAAAATATAATGTTTCGCGGTGTATTGTTTTACTCCAGTTTTAGGTAACAGTGTGGGGAGGTAAATTAGTTTATGATTGCTGTTGATTTACAGAAATTGTAGGAACGTATAATATGATTATGTGCTTACTACAAATGAACCTCATATTACCTGATCTACTAATACACCTACCAACAATTCAACACTTTGGAGCTCTATTCTTTTGTTTAGTCTACTCTTAATAAAGAAATCATATTGTTAACTTTTATTTGTCATGTTTATATTATATATCGGAGCCACCACGGCCTCGCACGTGTTGCACAATAATTATGTCTACAAATGTATGCAAATATCTCTTAACTGAATTAAAATTCCTAGCGTAGTTTAAAAGATCCAAGCTTACAGAGCGCGGGATTGACTTTCTTTTATAATAATTATGTTTTTTTTTTTCTAAATGAACTCCGTACTAAGAAAGATCCTTGTGTTGCGGCTTTACAAATATTCAAATCACACGCGCTATGAACACCCAGAGTTGGACCAAACATATACAATAGCTTGTCCCATGCGGGTATTGAATCTTCAGCACGTCGCAGTATGGGGGTTATTCTCTAAGTCCAAACAAAGTATAACGTAGCCTAACGCAGATAGTTCAAGAACCCCTGGTCGCCAAATCTTTTTTGTCTTCTAAGACTCAACGGGTAGTGTTAGTAAATACGTTTTAAGCCATTTAACAGATTTTCTAAGTCGAAAGAGATAAAGCCTCTCTTAGCCCTTCACGTAAACTTCTTCGACTTTGAGAATAAGGCCTTGTGGTAACTTATATTCTCTCTACCACAAACCTTTTCAAGAACTCACCTAGAACGATCCATATGACCAGGGTGTTTCCCAGTACAGCCAGCAGCAACATGACAGCGAAGACCATGAACCACGCGAGTTGGCCCCACCATGGTGGGCTGAACGGCCTCTCGCCCAAACCCATGCAGTTGCCAAGAGTGATCCTGTGAAAGAAAACTTCATTACAGTGTGATACATTACTAAAAGAGACAGTACATCATAGTACTCGATGCCTATATTGGTATGGCATGGTCTTTATTAAAAACATTAAAATATATAAGTTATAAACAAATGTCCTACAAAACCGTATGAACGGTTTGACTGGTGTCACTGAATTTAATTTTAACAGTAAAATGTGGACACATGTACATCACAAGTAATTTGTAATTTCATACGACATAAATATTAATGTTAGCGGTCTAACGTTTGAGTATGAAAAAAAAACTAATGAATTATCAAAAGTCGTAGAGCAAATGTTACTGTTTATGACGGTTATCTTTTTTTTTTGTTACATGTACATAAACATTTTGCTAGTATTTATAAATACCTTTACATGAATTTATGTTTACCCACATACCTACACATTACAGGTATCCTGACCGCGGGCTTAGACTGCTTCACCGGACGTTTGGCGAAACCATAAGGGCCTCCAGCCAGAGACAGAAAAACGAACTACGGTAGCAATATTCACCATGGGCAACCCTGCGGAGTTCAGACCTCGAGTTAGCGCGTTGCTAACAATCTTAATAAGGCAAACAGCAAGATAGGGCTGGATCTAAAATGTCTTATTTGGGGCCCTATTTTTATTGCTAGTTGTGCCGGCTCGAGCCAGCTTGATCTCACAGCGTTTCAACTCATCGCTATAACTCTTGTGGTGGAGGTACAATGAAGGTTATTGTATTCTACAAAAGTTTTAATCTCTATTCATTCGAGCAAGAAATGGGGCAAGACCCGGTGTTGAGATTGGCATGTTGTCACGGATAATGGAAAATTCCACTACTTAATGATTTTCCTAAGTAACTTTTCTACCAGTCCCTTTTCCTTTATACTGCAATCTAAATTACTACACAGCAATCACTTTTCGGTGAATTATTTAAATAGGAGTTGGCAATTAATCATTCAAGAAACCTTTTGTTTTTTATTTAGTGTACCCAACTGTTTTATTGAACTGAATACATAAAATAAAAGAAATAGGCTAATCAAACTTTCTAACTTATAAAGAAAATTTTCAAACAAATAAACTGACTTAGTTAGGTTCAATAAATCGTGTACAATAATACATAATAAATATAGGTATATCATGAGGCTAACACAGAAGGGAGAGTAGAATATCCTTGAAAATAGCCAGCGGCGGGAAATAAGTGCGCCTTCCAAGCGGCCCAAGTTCGATACTTTAGCAACAGAAAGGTTGAAAACGAGGAGAGAAAACTTTTAATTATTTTGTTATTTTTTATTTGGGACCGTTATATTTTATGGTGTTTTTCAATCCAAGGAAAAATTCACAACAATATGAAAAGCTTTTTTGGTGGGTAAATTGATTTACATTTCAGTTAAAGTAAAAGGCATTGTGAAAACACAAAGAGATTTAGAAACCACAAAAATACAGGATTAATTTAAAAAGGAGTGCGCATATTCAACGAAGTAATCAGGTGCAACTGAACAACATTCCCCAAGGAACATATTATTAGGTCGAAATCATAAAATTAAAAATCATGTTGTCATAAAAACATAAGTCACGTGACCTGTCACTTTGTATGAAAAGTTCCTTTTCCACTTTAAGATTCCGACCTATGTTCTTTGGGGAAACGTGTTCAGTTTTATGCACCTGAATACCTCGTTGAATATACGCAATCCTTTTAAATTAATCCTGTATAAACAGCAGCGTGCTTAAAATGTGTTATAACATAAAATGGATTTAATACATAAAGTGCTGCCACGCATACTCGTAAACATTCTTGATTTACCACGAGCTACATTCATAACCTTACTTTATCTACTGACAGGACAGTTAAAAATGCATTGCGTAGCTATTAAGCTAAATACCACTAACATTTAGTAGCAATAATTCAATGGACACTTCTTTTATCTAAAAACACCATACCCGTCGTGATTGAAGTACGATTCCATATTATATAGCAAGTAATTTTATAGTTATTTATATCCTATGTCTTTAACGACGTTGTCTCATAAATCATCGACCCTTGCGCTTCAGGACGTCCTTAGTTATTTTTTGCGTTCATCGAACGTTTGGAAAAGGCTCGACTCCACCTTTTATCACGTCATTAAGTGTCATTTTTCATACACACTTTTTTATCAAACGCCTTAATGTACCTACAATTTAGATAATCGACCATTGCTTAGATAATCTTTTTCTGCCTCTTCTGCGTAGCCTTTTCCCAAGCTATGTTGGGGTCGGCTTCCAGTCTTACCGGATTTTGCTGAATACTGTATTTTACATGGAGCGACTGCCTATCTGACCACCACAACCTATCTGAACACTAACAACATTGCTAGGTAATACAGTATTCCATAGTAAGATTGGTTTTCAGAAATGTAATGACTTAACGACTACCTATCAAAGAACACTGTTATAGTCAGACCAACGCTCAACGTGCTTTCCGAGGCACGGAGGGGTCATCATCAGGGGATATGTTTACAAATAGTCACCCATCCACGGATCAACCGCGGCGAGCGCGGTTTAACCTTTATTATCGGTCAAACTGTACGGCTTACACTCAGCCTCGAGCCCCTCCTGCTTTGATAATACTGTTTTACTTATTAAAATTAAAATATCGAATTAGTTCAAAGTATTATGACACCCATAGTCGTAAAACGAAAGCTGTACAACATAAACTTTAATGTACCTACATTATTATGTTGGTACGATGAAGACTAAATAAATAAACGGACCTATCTTTTAGAGGTCAGGTTCAAAATACAAGAGAACTTATCTGCTTTGCGCAAATTTAACCCTTGAAGAATTTATAGTGCGATATTTGCCAAACAGGCGATATTGTTAGACAGGAATTTAATATTAAGTCTACTGTTTTGCGAGCTCTTTATACCTATAACATTTTATGTTAATAACTGTGTGTTTATGAGTGTAAATAGTGTATAATACGACTGGTAATACACACTTTTAACACCTTAGCGATTTACGTAATGAGGTTATTTTTCGCATTCTGTGGGAATTTGAATGCCGAACCCACTGTCTATGTAAACCTACATTCGTGGTTTGAATTTGAAACTCGCTTCGATTTGATATTCATTTGTTTTAGTAGGTATTACAAATGAAGATCGGGGTTCTCTAATTATGTCTAACTAATATAAATGGAAATAAGCTTGAAACGATTGTCTACCATCTGTTGCCAGAGTCTAAAATTATGAAAGCAATCAGACAGGATATAATATATTGAACCAGGCGTTTGAGACTGAGATTTGTGAACAATGACTAGCATTCAACACTAACTTGAATTAAATCTTAAGCAAATGGAAAATGAAATCAATGAATTAACTTTGAAATTATTTTAAGATCCAGGCTATAACCGAATCATAATAGCAATGGTAGGTATAATCTTTGAATAAACAAGCATTATTTAAGAAAATTTTCTAGCCCAGAAACCGGAGGATGTACTTTAGGCACCTACATTACGGAAATAAAATAAATAAACTCCCGATAAATAATTTCATCAAACCACGAAAGGTAGCGAGAAATGCGTCTTCCAAACAAAACAAATTAAACTTCTAAAATACTCGCTTTATAAAGAAAAATCTTGATCTTTCGTCCACGACGCCTTTAAAAACAATTTCAAAGTTTTGCTATCACAATTAAGTGAAATCTGTACAAAAATACTTGAAGATTCATAACTGAATTTAAAATCTTGAACAGGTGCGGTTTAGATGACTGATGTGGGTACTTGAATTAAGAATAAACAGATTATATCAGATAGCAATCAAATTAAACTGTAGACGGCGTAATCCCTAGAGATTTAAGATAATTCGGGAAACATTAATTCTACTCAAGGGCAATAAAAAGCTTACTTTCTTTTTACACTAAAAGGCAAAGTGATAAGTTAAAGAAGTACAAATAAATACTTACGAAAATATATTTTTTATTGATTAAAGGGATTGTTTTCTTTTAAACTTAATTATATTAAAAGGCTGCCTAACTAACTAAGGTGTGAAAATCCTGTTTAGCCTTCATTATGAGAATATCTATAAGTTTAATTCAGTCTTTACGACACACAATAGAGAACATGAAGTTATAACAATTAAATTAAGATAAATAATATGTAGTAAAAAAACATTTATTTATCGACGACAAGCTGACTGCACGGATAGCCGAGTGGTATAGGTCACCACGCTAATTACCACTGCGCGACGTGCTGCGGGTTCAATCCCCGCATGAGACAAGCATTTGTGTGATCCACAAATGCTTGTTTCAAGGCTGTGTCACAAGGAATAAATTCTTTAGTGCGGGCGTCGTTTTTTAAAACAATAAAACGTATAGTAGCAGTTCTCTTGAACGAGAGAAAAAAATACTTTCAAATTGAATAACTTACACTAGAAAAAGAATGCTTTTCTATTGATATACCCGTCTCTTCTACATCGTAAGCTTCTGACATAAGTCCTGTTATCACAAAATAAAGAAACTTGACTTGATAAATACCATTTATTTTAGGTAACAAGTAAGCAAGAAATCTATCCATACGGGACGATGTACTCATGTTGATTTATAGGCTTAATTTAATGCACATACAGGATTAATTTAAAAGGAGTGCGTATATGCTACGAGGTAATCAGGCGCATAAAACTGAACAACTTTTCTCAAGGAACATAGGCCGCGATCTTAAAATTGAAAATCAACTTTTCATACAAAAATAAACAACGTGACCTGTCACTTTGTATGAAAAGTTCATTTTCCATTTTAAGATTTCCTGATTACCTCGTTGAATATACGCACTCTTTTAAAATTAATCCTGTATAGTGGACCTAATGCTTCGTGCAGAGTACCATTCAATATACGTAAACCAAACTTCGCTAACTGCAGCGGTAGGTACCTATACGAACTTATTTTATGTGTTTGTACATAAATGTTAAACGCATAGAATACGTTAATAAAAACCACTCAATCAAATTATAATGTTGCTTTACTCATTTGTGTTGCACATTTCTAAAATGTTATCCATCGGTATTTGGACTAAGTTAAATTTATTGACGTGTGAACATAACAAGGTCGCAGCAACTCCATTTAAATAATAAAACAACTCCCACGTTTAGAATTCTGAGCTTTGCTAGCTCATGATTAAACTTTACAGAAATGCAAACAAGTAGTCTAAAAATGAAGCAGTTTTTTTACAATCAAATAAGTTGTTTACGTCACATTTTGTTTTTTACAAGTGCTCACTCAAAACTTCTCATCGTCATCATATCCGCCACCAGACGTCCATTGCTGAACATAGGCCACCCCCATTGATTTCCAGATTGGCCTGTTGGAAGCGACCTGTATCTAGCGGCTCTCTGCTACCTTTGACGGGCCTGTTGGTCTAGTGGTTAGTGACCCTGACTGCTAAGCCGGAGGTCGTGGTTTCGATTCCCACCCAGGACAAATGTTTGTGTGATGAGCACGATCATTTGTTCTGTGTCTGGGTGTAATTTATCTATAACTAGCTGTACCCGCGACGTTGTTCGCGTTGATCAGTCGTAATAGGTATAAGTGTGTAAAAATATTTTTACTGAAATCACTGGATGCGCTTTAGATGGCTCAAGTCGACTGATATTTTCTTTTCGTTTGTTACGCGATACCTCGGGAATTTTGTAATTGATCAATTTCAATATTTTTTTTGTATCAATTGGGTTAACATAACACGTGGTCTCATACACCATAATTATATCATCAAAATTATTCTCAAAATCTCAAAACAAAATTGCTTATTGTACGTAGGTAGAAGATAAATATTTACACTTATGTTTATTCTATGACTAAAATTTAAAAGTGTTTGAAACTTGGGTGTGTAACGGTTGATATAATAACAAAAAATCTAACGTTCACTTGACCTAATTTCAGTTAATATACTTTTGTTTAATATAACGATCAATTGAGATAATAAATTGTTGATATAATTTCAACTTACCTAATTTTTTATGATATAATGAACATTTCCTATAATGCACATTTCACTTAATCCTCGTTTAGTATATTATTCATTTACTATAATACTTATAATCTCTAAGTAATACTTAATATAATAATACATTTTATTAGGCTTATTGCTATTTCTATAAAACAGCATTTTTAACCTTTAATTAAAATGTAAACATTCTCCTAAAAAGTCAATATGGTCAGCTACAAAAGTTAGTGACAGAAACGAATCGTTGCAAAACCGACTCCACGCAGTCTTGTCTGTCCTGCCCCTAGAGTGTTATTTAATTTCGCGTAGGCGTGGAGGGGCGAGGCGGCCCGCGAGCTGAGGAGCAGGTGATGTTAACGGGCGCCGCCGTGACTGAGGCTGGCCGGCGAAGCCGGCCAGCAAGCCGAAGTCGCGGTGGTGACCGTTATCACCATCTGCGACGATTAGCTCGCGTGGTACCGCCGGAGCCCCGCAACGCCGGAGCCGTGACAGAAACCATGCCTGCTGCATGCTTGCATGCCTGCTCCAAGCTTGTTTGCATGCCTGCTGCATGCTTGCTTGCATGCTTGCTGCATGCTTGCTTGCTTGCTTGCTTGCATGCCTGCTGCATACTTGCTTGCATGCCTGCTGCATGCTTGCATGCCTGCTGCATTCTTGCTTGCATGCTTGCTGCATGCTTGCTTGCATGCCTGCTGCATGCTTGCTTGCATGCCTGCTGCATGCTTGCTTGCCTGCCTGCTACATGCTTGCTTCCAAGCTTGATGCATGCATGATGCATGCTTGCTGCACGTAAGTTAAGAGATGAGTATTTTAATTATTATGATAAATAAATGGCGATTTTCTGCGAAGTGAAATTAACGCTACCCGTTGTTCTAAAAGTTCTGCTATAAAAGGTAGACCCGTAATATTTAGTCACTATATTATGATTAAATATATATCGTATTACGTTTTTTTTCTTCGCTTTATATCCTACACACCTGCCAGCCAACTATTGTTACCAGAAGAAACTGGATGCAATCTGGACTTTAGGGCACTCCGACTCGGACAGGTTAGGTAAGAACTGTGACCATTAAACATGAAAATTAGGTCAAAAGAACATTAGGTTAAATGAACGTTATATAAAAAGAATATTATACTTATTGAAGATTATATAAAACAAATGTTATACTGTATGTTATTATATTAAAGGAAGATTATACGATATAAAACATTAGGTCATATGAATTTAGGTCTTTTGATATTATGGCAATTGAAAATTATATCATATGAACGTTATTCGAATTGAAATTAGAGCATTTGTCATTATACCAAACATTACACACCCTTGAAACTTTATGTAGGCTTTGTACTAATGTAGTTTGATGTATTTTTGTTCGTTAGATAAATGTTCTTCTGTAGACTACTATATACAAATAAGATTGCGGGACCTAGAGTCAGAAATATTTGTAGTTACATGTTTGTATTAGCTCGCGATTTTTTTTGTGAATTTAACTGAATTTACTAATTTTGTAGTTATATAGTTACACATACACACCGCTCGTAACTCCTTTACAGTTAGGTATTTTTGGTAAGATGTAAATTTTTCACTGTCACATGAGAGAGTAATTCGATCAACCGTTGAGAAAAAGGTGCTTTTTCTGCCTATTGACATGTTTATAAGTTAAGATTTCACGGTTTTCCCTTTCATATAATTAACCGTGTTTTTTGAAAAGGTTCGAACTTCATAATAAATTGTCCCTGTTGATGATCCTATAACAGTACAGGGTGTAATTTTTCGCATTTTAGAATGTTCGATTCCCGGGTGTGCAAAACAGATTATTAAAACTTATGGATAGAGCTGAAAATGAAATAGATTTGAATTTATATGTTAAAAGAATAAAGAAATGTTATGTCCTTATCGCGTTTGCTATCTCCATTAGGTATTAAAAGTTTCCTTCAAATGGCCTTAACAAAATACACCTGAGTAATAGCAGCTTCCTTTGAACGTTTAAAGGATTTTTTCGACGATATTTATTTTGAGTTTGATATTAAGCCGAGTGTCAATATAGCTGTGAGCAAAAATAGCTCATTAGAATGGATATTTTTTGATGTCCACTGTCCTAAATATTACTATGGTGTCCACAAACGACCAAAAGAGAAGGGCATTCATTTCCTGGCTCTTTTCTTTTTGTTTTATACCAGACAGTCCTGTTTACCCTTGCTGATAATTTTGCATTCTCTCTCTCTGAAGTCGTTCCCTCATGACTGAGGATCGTGGTCATTCATGAGTTGTCCACATTTTGTGCGAATTACTTACGGTACTGGAATAGAGCAAAAGGGAGGATCACTGCAGGCGGCCGGGAGGTAGAAAGCGGCACCAAAACGCTAAATGCGTATAAACAATTTCCAGCTAAATATGTAATTGTCATGTCTCCATGTCGTGGTGGCCCAGCGGTTCAATGACCGGATTCGCATGCACGTGGTTGCAGGTTTGAACCCAGGCAAGTACCAATGTGACTTTATCAAATTAATATGTACTTTCTTCATCATTCTAAGACATACCAAAAAATGAGAATCTGAAATCGCCAACCCGCAATGAGCAAGCCAGATCAATGCTCATTAAATTCCTTCTCTTTATGGGAAGAGGCCTGTGTCCGGCAGTGGGACGTTTATAGGCTGGTATTTTATGCAATTTTCATGACAGTTGCCTCGTAAGCCTAGTGTTCATAATTGCGACTACCGTGAGCGAGGTTTCAGATTAGAATCTAGGGTCAGGCAGTTTGGACGGGTTTACATCCACACGACTGTCCGATGGTCATAATTATATGATCTTTGTTGGTTATAACAATCCTGATAACCATTCCTACCGAAATATACCTACTGAATTATTCAGTAAAATTGGTATCTACAGCTGTAACCGGTGAAAAAGGAAGTTTACTTCAACAGCTTGGGAAATGGTAGAATGTAATTTTGACGTGCACATTTTGACCAAAGCTGAATTTACGTAAATCAGAGATCTTGTGAATTGCCGTAAATAATGTCTGGATAAATACATCCATAGTGTATAAATAATAATAATGACCAGAACAAAAGCTGGAACGGGCGCTATATCCTGTATATTTATTTATGCCAGCTTAGCAGTTTGCCATCAGATCTCGTCACACACAGGCATTTATCAGTAGTCGATGCGAGGTTCAAATACCGTCCAATCAGTTTAATAAAGACAAAAATATGATAAAGTAACCTTGATGACCTACCTGCACCCGCGACGTTGTTCGCGTTGATCAGTTGCAATAGGTACGCATGTGAAAAATATTTTTGACTGACTGAATCACTGAATGCGCTTTAGATGACTCTAGTTGACTTTTACAGGTATTTGAAAATTCGATTTCTCATAAGTAACTCGCAGAAATTGCGGGATTGAGATGGTAGACTTATCTTCTAACTGACTATGAACTTCACCTGTTTAAAAGTAAACTGTGATTGTAAAAACTTTATACATTTTTGTTTGTCTCGATCAGGCATTACATGAGCAGCAAGCTATCTTGAGCATTTTAAAGAATTGGAACTGTTTTTATAATATTTATTTCTTATAATGACCACCCGTGTAAAAAATTACAAACTAAAAAAATATATAAAACCACAAAAAGGGTTAGCTCGATACATTTAAAATTCTGTAAAAAAGTCGGTGCTAGAAATAATATAAAACAAAATATGTAGTAACATCAGGATTTGAACATGCAGCAAGATATTTCACATTTCCTATCGTACAACCACCAAGCTGATTAATACTACTGAAAGCTTCGTAAAGAGTTGTTCATACTTCAATAAACTGATCGCTATGGCAACGTTATTTTCGCCATGGTTACTTGGTTGTTTATATGTCAAAGATTACGTGTACCCATGAATTGAGATTGTGTAAATTTCAGGTTTGATCCCTATTCAATATGAACGACCATATTGATGAGAGCTCATCCTAAATTGGACTTTGTGTCGCCGATATCGCTTTCTATTGATTCAAATGTACATAACTTTTTTGTTTATGAACCGATTTCGATAAAACAACTACTAAATGTTATGGGAAAGTTGAAGCAATACGTCAGTCAAAACGGCATTTAAATCAATTCAGTCGCTTCTGAGATCATCGCGTACAAACGCACAGACAAACAGACAAAAATTAAAAAAAAAAGATTTTCGGCTTCCGTTACTTGAATAGAACGTGTGTATGTAGTTTTTTTTCTAAAATATTCAATGTACAGACACTGGTCGTTTACGATTTTATTATATGTATAGATGTATAGATGTATAGATGTATAGATATGTATGTATTTAGAAATATATAAGTATGTTTATCAGTTGTCTGGTTGCCATAGACAGGCTCTGCCTAGTTTGGGATCAGATGGCCGTGTGTGAGATTGTCCCAAGATATTATTATTATATTATTATTATTATTTATCAGGTCAAAACCTTTGTTTCTTCTTAAATCCATTGTAGCGACACTGCTGACGCGTTAGTTTTATATGAGTCGCACTAAGTCATGCGCGCGACGCAGCAGTCGTCTCCCCGCATCCAGTCTGTTAGGTCATATGTATAGTATTGTATCTGGTAACGGTAATTATATAAACCTAAAATATAATAACATTTTACATAGCAATAAAATGTTATTATATTCTGTGTCGCGCGCATGATTTAGTGCGACCCATATAAAACTAATGCGTCCGCAGTGTTGCTACATCCATTAAGAAAATATATTTACTTTACTAAGCAAATAATGTCCAGTTTTTAGATTTTGAAAAAATATTAGACACGTACGTTTTCTTCCATCTCGCAAACAAGAACTTCAATCAATCAATCACTCATATTGTATATTGTAGATCACAGGTACAAAATACGAAAATACAGTAAATGGAACATTCGCGTGACGTCTTTGCGGGCTTCCTACAGTTCACTAATGTTGTGACGTCACGAGGGATGAATTTTAAAATGTTATCTTGATCTTTATTTTCGTCCATTTTTATAAAAAAAAATCGTATCTAAACTTTTTCATTATGTAAATACGGGATATTCCATAAATTGTCACGAAGTAGCGTTTTTGGCATTCACGCAATTAGGTCACTGGGAAGTAAGTAATATACTGATGGTCACGCTTTTTAGTAAACATAACAACCCTCCCGAGGATACTAAATCAATATTTTATGAATGGTGTCGGTGTAAATAAAATGAAAATAATAATATTAAGGTTTATTATTCCACCAACTGGCCTCTTTACTAATTGGGTGCGTGTATCGTACAACATTATTATTGTGTTAAAAAATTTACCACACGTAAAAACAAGTTAAATTACGTTAGTTTAAAGACGTATAAATAATTTTATTGAAGGTATTAGGCAATATTGTGAAATTCAGTTCTATAAATAAAACGGTTCGGTTTTGTTTTCAAACAGGTGCAAACCTGTTGTTGAACCATTCAGTCAATAATATATAAGTTATGACGGACGAGAGCTTTATAAAAATTAAGTGGTTGTCATTTGTAACTTTTAATTTAATGTGGTAGAACTATTATAGAAAATAGTAATAATCTTAGCGTAAAATATATGTAAACGTTTGAAAAAGTATGATGAAATTTAATGTTTAATGTTTAACTGAGAAAGATTTTAAAACAGTCGAGGAAACTTCGAAGCAATATAAGACGACTTTCGTGGTCGAGTGGCGTGCACACCGGTTTTCAAGGTGTTGCTAGTTCTGAAGTCCCGGGTCCTATCCCCGGACGGGTTAATGTATAAAAATACACTTTTCTACATTTTCTCGGGTCTGGTTGAAGTCGTAGATTTGAATTATTTATTTGATTGAAATATACTCATTACAGACCATATACAAATGTATAGTACTTACTTGCGATAATCTCACACACGGCCACCTGATCCCAAATTAGGCAGAGCCTGTACTATGGCAGATAAATTACGGGTGTAATTTATCTATAATATGTATGCATATTATGTAGACATAGAACAAATGACCATGCTCATCACACATAGATTTATCCTAAGTGGGAATCGAACCCACGACCTCCGGCATAGCAGTCAAGGGTCACTAACCACTAGACCAATAGGCCCGTCCAACTTTCATTTAATGAAGTAACAGAAGACTATAGTTGGATTGAACACGTTTTACAATGTAGTTTTAAACATTAACCCCTAAACTTTGTCAAAGTAGTCATTGTGTTAACTAAGTATTTGTGACCAGTAACTGGCATTATATCTTAATTTTATAATTTAGTTCAACGCATAAACCATGTTGTTAGTCCTCTAACTAGAGTAAGCTATTAGAACAACGCCTGTCAAGTGTTTAAGCATTTATGATGTGTTCACCAACTATACAGCTTACAGTATTACAACATCATAACTAAATGGTGTTGTGCCGTCACTAGAATCTATGTTATTTTGCGACATATGTATAAATGTGTGTGTAGTGACTGCACTGATAGCCGAGTGGTATGTATTGGTCACCACCCTAATTACCACTGTGCGCGACGTGCTGCGGGCTCGATCCCCACATGAGACAAGCATTTGTGTGATCCACAAATGCTTGTTCCGAGTCTGGGTGTTCTTTGTGCATGTGATTTGAATGGTTGTGAAACTCCGCGACACAAGGATTAAATTTCTTAGTGCAGGCATCGTTTAGAAAACAAAATATCTCTTCATTCGTAGAATAGCTTATACAGTTATTGTTAGTTCTTCTTACCGTATTTTGTAATGCAATAGACACTACGGAAAGATTTGAAGTAAGCAACATTTTTTTTTAAAGTTAGAATCATTGTTGGGCGTGCATTATTCGTAGACAATTTGTTAACCCCTCATACTGAGCTAAATGCTTGTGTTACGAATAAGTTCATGTCAGTAGTGCAATAGTTGGATTTCAAACTGGCAACCAAATTCGCTAGTCTGACTTCAAAATTGCAAATATGGGTAAGTTTTTAAAAGTCTTACTAATGTCATTATTTTGTAGACATTTGTTTGTGTAAATAATGAAACTGTAATAAGGTAGTTCTAAAAAATAATGGAGTTTAAAATCCTTAGGATTTCCATTTCACCGGACTTCTAAAAAGTGAATAGCCATTTCATTTCCTGAAAATAAAACGATTTTGCGTCCTCGTTTTCCTTAATTACGCAAAGAAGATGGCGGATGTATTTCGTGAACACAAATACTACAAGTTAAACAAAACGATATAAAAGAGAATACTTTTAACATAATCAGGCATCTGCTCCCGAATATGTTTGATCAAGTTAAAAGCCTGCTTTAGGTCAGTTCATTTGATATAGGTAACTTTGGGTAATTTGTTCATCAATTACCTACGTTTAGAAATCATTTGAATATCAAATGGGTACAGGGCTAAAAGTATAAGATACCAGCCACACTAAAATTCAGGACAAACTGGTTGGACAAATGCAAATTAAATTATCCAAAGCCTGTGAAACTGTGGGTATGTTTGGCTCCGACTTTTTTTTGCAAGAAATAGAATATCTAGATATCTTTCAATTTATGTCTGCTATACATTTCACACATCTTGAGAGAAAATAAAGCAAAAAAAAAAATGTTAAAAAATCAACCCAAAACGTGTTCTAAAGCCAAGCCCTACCATAGTAAGGGGTCGGAAAATTATCCGCTCGAACCGAAGTCGCTGACGGAACATAGCTTCCGTCAACGTCTTATCTAAAATGTTTTGTTATATTTTCCTAAATTACTGTACAAAAATAACTCCTTTGTTTTATGGGTTCATCTCTTATCTCAAAGGCTCGATTCTTTTATGATGTAATAAGGAAGCGAATATGCTATCGCCTGATAGTGTCAGTTCACTTCTGGCTATAAACGTCTTCCGTCAAGTTGACAAGACACATGGGTTCGAAAGCATCACGCCATATAATTATGGCAGTATATAGGTACTTGAAATTTGGGAAAATTACCAAAAATTATGATTTTACTGCTAAATTCTTTCTAGTATTAATAAGTATAATATATCAGTTTATATGTATATATGTAGTAGGTATAGCTAAATTCTAAGTAATTTGTTTGCAATTTCTGATTCATTTTGTTAGAATCCAGGTTTCATCACGGTGTTTTCCTTCACCGATTTTCAATTATCTCTTAGAATGATTAAGAATAAGAATGAGTTTGAACCTGCAATCACGTGCATGCGAAATCGGTCATTGAACCGCTAGGCCATCACTATTTACGTAGTTACATAGTCCTGTGCTTATTGAGGGTCAAGCTATCGAAAATATGTAAATCTTTAAAACACTTCAACAGAATATTCAAACAGTACCTATGCTCTATAAAAATAACGTGTTCAATTTATCAGACCAAAAATACACTTGTCGTCTTTCTGGAATTGATACCATTTGACAAGCTGGACTCCATATTTCATGGATATTTTATTTTATTCTGTGCGTGACAATCCCGCGGAGCAACATGTTCGACATCATTGATGGTTATATTTGAGAAGGGTACCCTTTCACACTGGGTAAACAATAAATGTTCAAAATATATTTGTAACATAAAACATAAAATGCAAACATGCGGAAGTTATTATTTTGTCTGCAAATAAACCCCGTCTGGACAATATTTTTTATATTATAACGTACCTACAAATATGTAAAACTAAAAGAGCCCACAAACCAGAAAATATTATATTTATAGAATATAATTGGAAAATTTCAGCAAATATGCTACGGTAACCACAAAGGACGTCGTATCTTTCTAAACATTTGGAAAACATTCACAAATTAATGGTGTATCAACATGCTTCAATATGTCAGGGCTAAACTAACATCAGGGATGCCAACTGTTACTGTGAAGATGTTGTTTTTAATTAACAGTACTTATTTCACTTAAGTTAGTAAATTTGTACTTACTTTACTAGCTTCTCGCTACAACCAACTGGAGATTTACATACTTAATAGTCTTAGAACTGTTGCAGCACATTTTTAAATATTTCGCAGACGCAGAAATATTCAGTGTTTTACTTCAAATTTATTTTTCAATCATATTTATTGTTACAGTTGTGTGCGTGACTGACTATAAAAGATGTTAATTGTGGGATGACGTCAGATAGAGAAAACAATCATTTTTTTTTACCCGGTGGAAATCCTCATGAACTACCTCCGCCCTGGGGAAGACGGAGAGGCGTGCGGGACTCCTACCAGCTAAAACCACCGGAGTGCTTCTCCATTCCCTTTTGCCGGGGTCACACGGGAACGCATTTCGCAATACTACCGCGATAAAGAAAAAGACATACTGCGCCAACCCCACATGAAATTGAATGAATTTCATTTCATTTCATTATACCCAAATGAATGGAACGGCAGATGGATGATCATGATTGTGTGGGTGACTGAACTGCCACAGTGAGTTTGTGGCAGGACTTCAGTCACAGATTTAAATTACCGTCGACCATAATATTTTGTATCATGTATAGGTACACAAATAACTATTAACATTTCTCGAGTTATTGGATCGTAAATGCAAAATATGTTATTTTCTCCACGTATATATCAAAGGTTGTTGCTATCATCACGTAACAGGGTACTCAAGCGAAACAAGGTTTAGTCATAAACGTGGCTCAAACTGATTCCACTTCAACAAAATTATTCTCTACAGGCCTCTAGGTTACGAGAAAAGTTTAAAAACGCTGCCGTAATAGGAAATCGTGATAAATGTACGGAATACATACGACGAGAGTGACAGAATTTTTCTAGTGAACCATGCTTACAGAATGTTAATAAAAGTGCGACTACCCATCCGCAATCTTTAAACAAGAAATACTTAATGAAAAAAATCGCGTAACTAAACTTTGGAATTTAATAAGTAAAAGTAAGTCTGAGCATATGGAGTAGGGTGACTTTTAAATTGAAAAAAAAAATCGTTTTGTTGTTGTTTTTTGTATATACGCACTGTGTACGTCTTTTCATAATATAATTATCCAGTAGCCAGGTCTGCTGGCAGAATATTTCACAAAAAATACCGCAGTACCTTTGTACCTATCTGATTTGTTTATATTTGATATTGTTTATCTGTTGTGTGTACATAAATAAATAAATAAAAATAAATGTTATAGTACATATTCTAAAGACTTTTGAAAACTTTACATATTTTAATTATGTAGGTACCTACCTACGTATAGAAAACATCGTTAAAGATTTCTACCGGAAAATGTAAGCAAGCGAACACTCGCAAATGACATTGCAATGAGGTTCATCCGAACTACATACATCTAAATGTAAATAACACCGTATAACATTTTAACTAAAACTTTTCACTGAGGGTTAATCTATTTATTTACTTGTTGAACGCAAGGTAAGTCAGTAGGTACATTGAGTAATAAGTTGCTCTAGCTTATACTTTTACAGTTCAAGACAAAGTAAAACTTTTTTTTTTAATCTTTATTAATTTAGAGGCTTTTATTACAAAGTAATATGTTAGCCCCATCGTGGCCTATTCTAATATACTAACTTACTTACTATGATAGGAGGCAGAGGGAGACGTTTTTGTGCATATATCTTGAATAGGTCTAACGCCGCATTAGAAGTAGGGTTACTTAGGATATTAATGAAAAGTCCCACATCATACACGAAAGTAAAACTTATTTTCATGTATTTTGTAATTTTAACTCTACAAAAAACACTTTTTAATAAAAGAAAATATACCTACATAGTGTTTTTATTTTAGTGATATTATAAATTTTCAATAAAGAAATGATTTACTGAATTTCTTTTGAGACTCTCCAAATCAATAATATTTTACAGAATTTTAAAAAGCTTTTTTCATCATTTAAATTTTCACTCTGCTCCAGTTACAATGCAGATAACGAAAAAAATAAGCCACGGATTTGTGTGAGCGTATAATACGATACTGAAAACACAAGACTGAGCAAAGCATCACAAAGTAGAAAGGCTCAGGTGACATGGCAAGAGCCTAATATTTGCCTGAATAAAACAGTACATGACTTCCGCCAAAAATCCTTTTTACCTCTTCTACTGCAAACCTGCTGGCTTCGGATAAATATAGACGGGAATTAACGGGTGGAAAATCAAACAGAATAACATATTATTCTGTGATCGCAGCCACGTTTTGAAAACTCTCTCTTGAAAACTACGAAATGGATTTTGATGCGGTTTTTTTAATAGATAGAGTGATTTAAGAGAAAGGTTCATGTGTATAATACACAAGCCGTGGCGGGTCACAAGCACAGACACAGACCTCTTCCCTTAAAGCGAAGGAATGAGCATTGATCACCACGCTTGTTCATTTCGGGTTGGCGATTTCGAATTCCAATTTTGGGAACCAACCTGGATTCCTCACGATATTTTCCTTCACCGTTTGTCAATGGTGTCTTAGAATAATTAAGAAAGTACATAACTTTGGTTTTGACCGGCAACCATGTGCATCCGAATCCGGTCATTGAACCGCTAGGCCACTACGACATTATACCACATACCTACTTTTAATTAACTAACCTATTGTAGGTCAAAATTTTAACCGCTAGGCAACTACGACATTATGCTACATACCTACTTTGGATTAACTAACCTATTGTAGGCCAAAATTTTGATTACATTTATGAAAACACAACAAAGATTTGTTCAAACATCAAGAACAAACAAGCTTTAATCAAGCTAGCACACACCCAGTTACTAATTTCATGCTATTGCGTCTAGGCTTCCTCACTATATTTCACTTTACCACAAACCCTTGATTAAGAAAACAACACCGTATAATGTATATGTTAATTTACGTAACATATCGGTCCAGTAAAATTTCCAAGACATGTTTACTTGTTTCGTAGGTAATTACTCTATGCAATTCCCAATTTACCTATTTATATCAACACTAATATATAAAGAGGAAAGATTTGTAATTTCGTATATTTTTGCGTGTATGTTTGTAATGAATAAACTCAAAAACTCTGACTACTAAGCCGGAGGTCGTGGGTTCGATTCCCACAATCATTTGCTCTGTATATATATGTATGTATTTAGAAATATATAAGTATATTTATCAGTTGTCTGGTCGCCATAGTACTGGCCTTGCCTAGTTTGGGCAGGTGGCAGTATGTGAGCTGTCAAAAAAAATAATTCAATAAGTAAAATATATAGAGTTCTGTTTTTTTAACACAGTGGACAGTGATATAGATTCACGGATGTTTGGTGGCAGTGAGTTCCAAAGCCTTACTGCGTGAACGGTAAATGAATAAGAATAAAAGTCAGTGGAGTAGGATTGAAAGTGAAGTAGGGATCTATTATGGGATCTTCACGGAACGTGCGAGGGTCGATTATAAGCGAAGCGTTCACGCAGACAGAAAGGATATGAGGGATTCTTCAAGACATTTTAATTATTATAAAATCAAATGTTTTTATTTATAGTTAACCTAAAATAGGTGCTTAAGAAACGGTAACTTTAAAACTAAGTGTTTCTAGGTACGCGGTTCTAAAGTATCACTTCTATGAAGAAGAAACTCTAAACTACTATACCACTCTTTAAAAAAGTATATATATCTTACAATGCATAATAAAAAATAGCATAATAACATAGTAAATAGTAAGTAAGTAGTAATGCATTAATAGTGAGTAAGTAAGTAGTAATGCATTAGATGGTATAGATGTTAAATTCCTGTCTCACTTCACACTGTTATATTAAAACCCGATTAATATCGAGGCATCTTTTAATTAATCTGCCGAATTAATTACTGTTTTATACGGATAGCAGTCTGGTAAATAATTAAGGCAGGATAAACCGACCGACACAATCTATGTAGCGTATTGTATCAAATATAAATTATATTGAAATCAGGAAAGTATTACCAGCAATAAATGTGCAATAGGTTTTACGATTAATTGAAAAGTACCTCGATGACCGAGACTTTTGCTCGTCTTGTCGGACATTTTCTGAAAATTCCAAAACGAGGAATCCAAACAGTTGTTCTTTAATTTTCAAATTGATATTTATAAAATAGTATGTGTTGTGTGTAAGAAACAAATGGAGTAAATTCTGAGATGACAGATAGTAGAGATGAATGGAAGCAAAATATACATTGCGTCGACCCCAAATGATAGGGAACTGGGCAAAGAGATAATTAAAATTTTAATTGATAGAGATTAAATTATAATGTCATTGTTACTATCATTACCCGTAATGTTTATGAGTCCAGTATCTAAGTTTGTCGTCAAGTAAATTCGAGATTTGTAAGTGAACTTCGGGGTTTGATCTTAGTTGAGGCCACATTTCGCCAACAACCTCAAACATTCCAGACAATTTAATCGTAATTGAATGCTCCCAAGTGTCAGTGATCTATGTTTCAGCAGTATTAGAAACACAAACAGGAAGGAAGGAAATAACATGCTACTTTCTGTTTTCTAAGAGTTATAATAATTCTTATTTGATGCGATCTTTAGGGCTTTGTATCATATGACTTCGTGCAAAATATTTCTTACATTTTAAGATGTTATGTCAAAAGCATATTTTTAGCGAATCTAAGTACTCCATATTTTCTTGATTAACCTGACAAGCTTTATATAATAATATTACACTACATCCATCCTCCGGCCTCCTTTTGGCGGAGTCTGGTAAAACCCAACCTTCTTTAATTGTGTCTAAGTCTCAGTACAAATAGATATTATTTTTTTGGAATTAATTCGGATTCTTCCTTGATAATTTTGATACTTTCTGTTTTATAAGGTTATTTAAGTAAAACTTTAGCTAAGTACAGAAAACTTAACAAAGCCACACTTTTTCTTTTTCAGAGTCTTTGCTCAACATTGCCTAAGCGACTGTCTCCACTATCATATTCTGACCTCCACAATCCATTTTACTGGGTAACATAGTAAGACTGGTCGTCAGAATTGTAATGACTTAATTACTTTTAAACTTTTTTTTTACGGGATCTACGGCTTAACGTACTGTCTGAGCCAGTAGAGAACCCTCGTCTCGGTATGTCTGCAAATGGTCACCCGTCCACGGACCAACCGCGGCGAGCGCGGCTTAACCTTTATTATAGGTCAAACCGTATGGCATACACTAAGCCACGAACCCCTACGCGCCAAAATTTAAATTTTCAGTTACAATGGAAATATTTTTGATCTTGTTGGAAAATGTTCAGTTTAGTGATTTTGTACAAACTTTTTATGTTCTCATATGTTTGTAGTGGTAGTTTAGCTTCACTTGTTGAATTTCTTTTGGGAATAAAACTTACTGCTTTTCGCGCCTTATTTTACGACTAGTTTTTCTCTAAGGATTCATGAGCTGTGTAAGTTTTTTAAGGACTGATGAGACTGTTTGAGAATGCTTAACGCGATTAGAGTTATTGATAACTCAAATAAATCTCATAATAAAATTATGACGAGAATTAAATTGCATCATGTGAGTAGATATATTTTTCATATTAATTTGTCTGCCACAAACTGAACATTCTCCACAGGGTGAATCTTTTTGACCATCGGTCCCATTTTCAAAAAATTTAATTATCATTAAATATTTACTAGTACATACTCGTAGTATTAATCAAAGTCGCTCGCGATGTATGGACGTCTTTTAAAATACTCAATGGATTTTCATTTAGTTATCTGAAAAAGATAGAATGATCAAGAAAGAAATAGAGAGATCTAGACGATTTTTATGTATAGGCATTTACCACTGTGCAAAGAAAAATGATACCATCTATCTATACATTTGAAGCGGGAGCCTAATGGCTAGGGCGTCGTACTTGATCATGTGGTTGCGGGTTCGGATTCCACCCATTACACTACCGACGTGAACCCACTCGTAACACAAGCATCTTAGCTTAGCACGAGGGGTTAACGAGATTACTAGTAATGTGCGACCCACATTGCTAGTACTTAATACTAAAAAAAAACTGAATATATTATATATATCTGTTTGGTATTTACGGCATAGATAAACAAATGATATGAATGCTTCTCATTAATTACTATAATAATGATTGAAATTGGTAATCCAAATATGAAGATAGATCAATTCAATTAAACCGCGCGGTAGTTCCACCACTCACCAGAAACAATTGAAATATAGATCAAAACTTTTCCATTTATTTATGGTATAAAATGGAGCTGTAGGTACCTATACATTTATAGATATACAATTTTGTTAAACCGCTAACGTAAAGGGCGCCCTTTGCCTCAATTGAAGAAATTTTAAGGCATGTCCGGAATCCGGTTTACCTTGTTTAAATATGACTGAAACAAGTATTATTCAAAACAAGAGGTTGGTTGTTTGAATAACCTTTTACTTTGGATATCAAGTTAGACAGTTAACCTTTTTTAAAAATATAAACACAAACATTTTAATTATCTGAATAAAAGTAGCTTTTTTTATCAACAATTTCTATCCTTCTTCCTGTTCTACAAAATTTTCATTTAATTTTAGCAAGAATATCGGCTGAAAAAGGTTAGCTGTGATTTAAGTATAAGATTTGTCTGTTGATGACTGACTATTCCAATACGTTGTTACCTTTAAATGTACAAAATTATAACTAAGTAAGTACCCCTATCTAAATGATTACAATACGGACATGATTAATTATCAACTAGGTACATATTAATATTATTTTAACAGAAAATATTATTTTTATCGCTCTATAGGTATATTGTTCTCTCTTTTTCGAAAATTTTATTTTATTTTACTATTTTAGCATTTCATTCCTAATTAAATACGTTGCATATTTTTTTGCAATAGAAAACCCTGTTGGAGAAAAAATAAAAATATGAAGACATAATATTGCTCCACAAATCCGCCATTTTGTTTTCTTTTTATTTTGATATACCCACGTCACTCTCACAGTAAATACGTATCTAACGACACCTCTCAAGCTAAAATTCATCGAGCGATTTAGGCTACAGAGCGTGCCAAACAACATACATACTCTCCTTCTGGCGCAGTCGGCTGAAAGCGGAGTTTCTTTAAGTATAATTCTACTTACTTGAGGTTGATATCCTCTAAGATCCTATTAGGTAGCAAGTCCAAGATCTGGGTGACGTTGAGTTCGTCCCATGACTTCTGCCGACCCAGAATCTGCTGGGTGCAGTTGATGAACAATTGAATATCGATTTCGGAATCCATATTTCACTTACACTTCACAATTTTAGTCATTTCAATACACAAATTATTATTTCACACACAAGAACAAACTAATTATTAAATTAATTGTGAAGTTTAGATGTGCTTTAGAAATTTTATGGTCTTTAAGAGTTTGATTATATCTTTATACCACACAATATCTGTTTATCACAACTAGTTATAACACCACACTTGTTGACCCCTGAGGGGACAGGCTAAGTCGTATTGACGAGTATCAATTTTTAACAGCAATCTAGAAATAACATGGAAAATAAATATTCAAATTATTTTTTATAATATCGATGTTCGACTCGCGACACCGCTGCCGCCGCGTCAGCTCATGATTAAGAACTCCTATCAAGTCTGAAACTAGTCGGACGATCCCGAGAATGAGCGTGAGCAAGCCGTTGAATCTTTAAATAATTTAAATTATTATTGGATAATGAGACTGAAATTGCACCTATTTACCATAACATTGCACCTATGAATGATGTCTTACGTACCAATTCATCTTTCAGAAAAAGGATTCGTGAAGCTTAATGAAAAGAAAACCAAAGTTGTCTACCCTTAAAGTTTTTTATTGATAGCCAATAACTCTTTTTACCCAATCTAAATTTGATCTCTGAATCGGTTAGAGTTACCGGAGACGAAAGTGGTTTTAGATATCAATTTAATTAGGTCAACGGAAAAACATCCCTCAAATAAATCACACCTAATAAGTATGCTAGAATAATATCTATCACTCGACACCCGAAATTAATATCAATTATAGAAATTTCGCACTTATTAGGAACTGTTTAATTACACTTCTTTGTTATTTACTCTATTAAAAAGTTTTATGACCTTATCAACACTTATAACGACCACTTAGAGAGTCATTAAAATGGAAAAGACCTAATTGATCACTTATTTTTTAATGTAGAATAACTTTTACAAACGCTTGGTATGAACGCTCTAATAAACTTTATGTTGTAACTTCCAATATAGAGAATTATTAAAGAAAGGAAAAACTTCTAAATTCTTTGTATTATTGTTTTAATAGAAATCGTGGTAAGATTTGGATTCGCGTTCGGTCCCTTGAGTCGAAGCTGTAATACAAACCTATATTTTTTCTCGACGTGATCCTTTTTATCAGATCCGCGTAATTTCGAAGGACTTTATTTAAGACAAAGAAAATTTACGAGTTATTCAACGTGCATACCTGAACGAAGCAAAAATAGCAATGAATTTAATAACAGACATCTCGAAATACCTTCTTCAGAAGATATATAATACTTGTTGATTTTTTATTTAATTTAAAAAGTGTTTTTTTATCAAAGCATAACTATCTACAAAGTTTGATTGAATTGAAAAAGTTAAAAGTCAACCACTTCATATGAACGCAATATTGATAGGGGCGTAGTGATGTGTTGATTATTTCGATAGAACCTAAAAATAGGGTGCTATTAGCGATAAGACCGCCGCAGTACCCTTTAATGAGATTTGTTCATTTCTTTGTGTAATCAATTTGTCTAAAATGTTGGTGTACAATAAAGTATATTCTATTCTATTCTATTCTACACAAATTGACCAAAGTAGATAATTGATTACACCTCTACAATAATTTTGTGGTCTTAATTATTTACTTCATAATTGAAACTAGTTATAACTAATACCTAACAGTTTTCCTTTAGGTATCCGTTATTATATTATGCCAACACGAAAATTTTGCAGATCTTTATCCTTTATCTAAAATTCTATTTGACATATGTCAAAGCATCAATTAGGTCCTCGTATTAGACTTGTTTCCACTTGTTCGAGATAAAGTTCTCTATTGATCGAGACTACTATAAAGCATAATCCAAGGCCATTATTCAATAATACACTTGACTGGACATTACTGTCATAGATAAAGAGGTTAAAGAATTACTTGACTTTTACGTGCCATTAATTTCAATTACTGAAATCGCCACATTAAATAACGAAGATAAGGAAATAATAGGCTTTCTTAACTCATACAAACTGTCGTAACATTTTGTCGATAGAAAGTAATAAATAACTTTCGGCTTCTTCGTATTACGAAAAGAACAAAAGGATGTGCCTCGTTAGACCGTGCGGAAATTCGGAAGGTCAACTATAGATTGTGAAGAAAGAAATCGAAGTAATTTGTAAGGCGAATCCAAAATTCGGTAAATTGTCAAATACGTTGGCAAAACTTGTCATGAATTTTGAAACTGTTGGTATAAGAGATGGCAATGTCGAAAAAAAGTTCATTTTAGTATGGCTTGATAAAAACTCGATTTTTCACCCCCATAAGTGGAATGCGCACTAGTAAACGCAACCGGTCCAAGGTGATCAAGGTGGTCCAGACTTATCCTAACATAGGCTAAATTCTATGCCAAATAACATATTAAAAATCCAGCCATACTAAAATGCCTTCTCGAAAACGTTGCTAGCTCTCGTACCATGTTCATCGACACTAAAAAAATCTTTTAACTAATATTTTATTTACTCAGTACTTCGAGAGTGTCTTCAAAAGGGTATATTTTGCTCTAGAAGAGTTTAATGTGACTACAAAAAAGTATAGGGAAGATATTAGGTATTTTTTATTACAGAATACTAAGTAACGACCCACGGTTCGGTTTAATATTGAGTCCGGTACAGCAATTGGCTTGTCCCCTATTAAATAGGCTGTAAACCCGTTATCAGTAAAATCACTTTATAGATCTGTAAGTAAATAACTAGCAGTCTTTTGAATAACATTTTATTGGGTTTTAAAATTCAACAAAAAATGAGACAAACATTTTGTTAGACCATGGGTAACCAATGGGTATAAAAATGCAGTGTATTCCAAGTAAAATTTAATTTAGGTACGAGATATATTTAGCAAGACAGTATTTCGTGTCTCAAGAAGCCAATTTTTACTCAATATTTTATACAAAAAGCCAACCTTATCATAAGGTAATGCACTCAGAAGCGCCATCAAATTAAATCTATAGGCGTGAAAAGGTGGTAACCGGATTTCCGAGGGTAAAATGAGGATTGAGCTATGTATTTTAGATATACGCGTATCGTGAGAACATAGCGGAAGAATGGGACTGGCTGATTCGAACTTAATCCCTATTCTCATGAACCAAAATGACCATAGAGGTTTTAATTCCATGAAAGCATTACACAATCACGGAAGTATAACGGTGTGATAAAGATTTTATTCGCTTCTTAACACTTATGGGCAAAGGTCACGGAGGAATTTTATTAACGGAAATCAAGACCCTTCCTCGTGATATGACTAGCTTAGAGGAAATCTTGCCATAATGATTGTAATTTATTAGGATATAGTACGGATTCCCTGAAAGCGTGCAATAAAGTGCATATTTAAGGAGCTTTAGGAATTCGCTTATTTTGTCTCCTTAGAACATTATATATAAAAAAACAGTTAATAAAATAGTTTGATTGAAACGTAAAGTTCTAATCAAAATTGTAATGATTGATTCGTATCAACTTTCAAGCTAAATTAGGTATAACAAAGTTTATTGCACTGGTGGTTTATTTATAACTAGCTGTGCCCCGCGGTTTCACCCACGTAAGTTTTCCCCTTTTCCGTAAATTCAATTTTTACAGTAAATTGTCCATAGTTATTATTGTTTATTCTGCTATTCAGGATAGAGACGAATCCAATAAATCAAGGATCATGAAAATCGGTCCACCCGTTCTCGAGTTATAAGTGTTGTAACAAACCCGACTTTGTTTTATATACCTATACTTACAGATATTTACTATTTTTTTCGATTTGTCCAGAATATAATGGACTAGCTTTTGCTCTCGGCTCCTAGGTGTCGGTTATCACTGCAATTTAGTGGCCTATAGCCTACTCGATAAAAGGGGTTTCCTAAGATTGATAGTTTTTTTTAAACGGACCAGTAATTCCTGAGATTAGCGCAGTCCACAAAACAATTCAACATTCGAATTCTTCAGATAATTATATAATATTAAAATATAAATTATAATATTAGTATAGATTTAAAATTAAATTCATATCAAATTGCAATTCTGATTAAATTCTATTACTCCATTTCTACGTTATTCAATCGTTCCAACATTGGCAATAATGGCAGATTTAATATTTATATTAGGTATGTATTAAAGCTAAACTAGATAGGTACTTATTTCTAAAAGTACCTATATATTTTCTTTGGACGTTGTGAAATTTACGCCAACAAAACTACGCCAGCGCTAGATAAAAACCCTTGAAAATAGCTAATTATAAACCAAATGGATATTTTATATCATTATTTTCGGTTGCCATTGTATATACAAAATTAATCAGCTAAAAGAAAACCGTCTCTAATAAGGCTTTGATTACTTATTTGAATAGTCTCTTCACCATCCCTTGCACCGCAATTCGAGGCAGCGAATAAAACCTTATTGTATTTCCCGCGTTTTCCTTAACGTTACCGCCTTACCGTATTTGTTAAGACTTTGAAATGAAAAAACCAGCCACAAAGATTATTTTTTATGTCTTAAACACTGTGTCTAGATAAAACATTTTAAAAACAAATCGTAGTGGAACTGAAAAACTTTCTCAAAACTTTTTTCGAAAACTTATTAACCGCACATACTTTTAGAAGTAATTGTTTTAGTAATTAATTCAATTGAAATGTGTATTTATTTATTTTTGAATTTGTTTTTAGTCACAATACTTGTAACTTTAGAAGCATTATCACCCGCGTCTTTCGCGCGTGTTATCGGGACCGCGCTCGGAACTCGACTGAACTCACCCTTGAAACGATAGCGTATCTTCCACTAAACAAAATTAACTAAACTGCATCAGACAGGTGTAAATATCATTTTACATTCTTCTAAAAGTCACGTCCTAACGATTGAAATCTTTTCACGATATTGCGATCTCGTTTTTAATTTACGGCTTTCGATAAAAGTCCGATAGGTACCTTTTTCCAAAGAAAGGAAAGGTATTTCGTAAAAGAAATCTTTAAGGCTATAAATCTGTTGATACTGAGTTGTGCTACTCAAATAATTATTTACAGTCGAATAATTTTATACCGGTCGTCATTTTACTGTTCGCTTAACATAGTAATTAGTATTCGAATATAGTATAAGTATAGAGTTCTAGCACGCAATGCTTTTAACATGTTATGAATATATCGTGTGCGTAACTTAAGCGACCGGAATGTATAATATGTATTAAATAGTGGAGTATTTAATGAATAAGTAACTGATAAATATCGAAATAATATCAATAATTTATTTCAACATTCATCCTCCTTTCGTGCCACTGCTGGGTATTGGTCAACTTGTAATCTACCAGCACAACATAGTAAAGTTTTTATTTCATAATTTGTTATACAAGTATGTACCTAGTTTTTATTCGTATTGCATTGTCTGAAATGTTATAAATTAAAAAAAAATGTGAAAAAATGTACATCACTACTGCTAGATACCTATCAATTTTCTGGACACTACAGTATATATATAATAATGGTACCCATATAATCTTCGAGACGGTGGGTCGACAATGTCAAGTACCCGAATTGCGGATGTATCGAATATAGAAACAATTCCTCTAATTGAACAAACTAAGGGTTCTTGAACATTCATACTGTCGATATCTTTGAATCACATTTTATTTACGTACCTTTCATCTGAAATTTGCTTTCGGATTTATTTACCTTTAACAATACCCAGAAGTATTTATTATGCTTTAATAATACAAATATTTGTATTGTTATTCTACTTACGCATGTAAGTATCTTTGTGTTAGCGACGAAAGTCTATATATAAGTAAGTGTTAAGGTTTTAATATTGTTAGCAACGAAAGTTTATATATAAATAAGTGTTAAGGTTTTAGTATTGTTAGCGATGAAAGTTTATATATAAATAAGTGTTAAGGTTTTAGTATTGTTAGCGATGAAAGTTTATATATAAATAAGTGTTAAGGTTTTAGTATAATAATACTAGATTGTTTGAGAGATAGACTGTTTGTTGTTATGTGTTATTGTTATTTAAGGTATAATTAAGTTGTAAAGTAAAGTAAAGTAAAGTAAAGTAAAGTAAAGTAAAGTTGTTAAGGTATAATTAAGGTATAATTAATTTTGTAAGTTTAAGTTTAAGGGCATTTGTTGTAAGTTTAAGGCATTAACACGTGAACTCCTTATCGCTGCGACGTTTCGGACGCGACTGAGCGAGGGGGCGGGGCCGCCCCCAGTATTTATACTAATGAAGCGGGGGGGTAGGGCCCCTTATATACGGGGAATGTTTGTTCCCTCGCCGTTGCGTGACGGGGCGTCGCAGCGATATGGAGTAAACGGATTTAGTTAGATCAAAGTGTAAACTAATAGTTAAGATAAGACGCGCCAGCTCACGGCCTCGGTGAGCTGGGCTATAGTCAATAAATGTACCGCGGGGTGAGGAAATGGTCCGCTGGCCAGCCACTAAGCGACTGTATAAAAGAGGGGGATGTTCCTTTGCTCGCACAGTTCGTTCTCGACCATCACCAAAGTGACATCTCTCTCTAAGTGGCTACAGCGCGAACAAGATTCCTCGCCCGGCAAATTATTTGTGATAAAGGAAGAATAAATAATTACTCCAAAGAAAAAACTGTTTATATTGTGCAAAATCCTCTCCCGCCAGCGAACCCGTTTCCACGCAAGTGCAGCGCCGTGTATCTACACACACACACTTCACAGTTGGTCCTTCGAGCCGGATCGGGTTTAAAGGATACAAGAAGATGCCATTGACAAGATCGGGATCAGCGCAGTCTAAAACAGCGAGTGAAAGTACTACAGACTGGAGTATGAATACGCCGAGTGATACTACAAGCGCGGCGACTACGAACACGTCGATTTCAAGTCGTTCGACGCTTACCAAACGGTCGCCGCCGCCCAGCATACAAGGTCGCCAGCGCCCCGCTCGCCAGTCTACGGATGCTGTTGAAGAGGAATCATCACAGGGAGAAGCAGCGCGCACCTCTCCCTCGAACCGCGCCACCGAAGAGATCGAAGCTTCGTATGCCACGCGCCAAGAAGAAAGTCAACTAACGCCGCAGAACTTGGACAAGAGTGTTGTAATAAGAACCAACACTACCCATGGAAGTGTGACTGCGTCGAGAGAAGAAAGTGTGCAACCGTCTCAGCCTAAGAAGCCGGCCCGCGACACAGACACGCGCTCTGTTCGGTCGTCACATAAGAAGAAGGCCGAGGCGCAAGCAAGAATGACATTGGCATTAAGGGAATTAGAGTTGGCCGAAGCGCGATCGAGAGTGGCTCAAGCGGAGTTAGAACTCTTAGCCGCAGAGTCAGAAGATGAAGATGGCGTCGAAGAAGAGATATTTGAACGAACTCAAGAGGTCGAGAAGTGGTTTATTGAAGCCGGGGACAAGCCTAGTAAAGTGAAAAAGCCAATCATGATGGAAGAAAAGAAGAGCGACATCCAAGAATTAGCTTCAGTTATACTCAAACTATCTGAGAAGACACGCGACACAATTTCATCAAAGCACCTCGATCTCCCTAACTTCAACGGAGCCTGCGAAGAATGGTTGGCCTTTAAGAGATCATATGAAGACATGGCCGCCTCTTTCAGCAACGTGCAAAACCTAGCACGCCTAAGAAGAGCAGTACAAGGAAAAGCGAGAGAAGCCGTCCAAAGTCTGTTGTTCATCGCCAAGGATCCACGTGAAGTGATTAAAGGCTTAGAAGCAAGATTTGGAAGACCCGGTGCACTGGCGTTGTCGGAACTGGAAAGACTTAAGAACTTACCAAAGGTTGGTGAAAACCCGAGCGACATATGCATATTCGCAAGTAAAGTGAAGAACGCCGTTGAAACAATCAAAGCTTTGAATAAACCACAATACCTCAGTTCTCCAGAGACGTTGAAAATCATAATAGAGAAGATGCCGACGTCTATGAAGTTCCGTTGGTACGCCTACCATCGGGACAGAAGAGATCAAGAAGTCCAAGAATTATTACTCATAGAAGCATTCTTGGCAATAGAGGCCGACATGTGCGGAGACTTTGCTCCACCCGAAGTGCCTTCGGAGCATAAGAAGACAATAAGAAAACCAGTACATGTGGTCCAAGAAGCGCCGATAGAAAGATACAAGAAAATATGTCCTATTTGTGAAGGTGAACACTTTGCAATAGAGTGTAAGAAGTTTAAGGAAGCCAACCTTGATGAAAAATGGGACATGATAAAAAGGGCGAAGATATGCTTCAAGTGCTTACGATTCAAGCACTCAAGAATCAATTGCAAAGCTCCCGTCTGCAAGCAGTGCAAAAGGTGGCATCATACCATCCTACACTCAGACAAACCGCCAAGACCAGTAAGAAAGGAGGCGATAGAAGAAAGCGCATTAGAAGAAAAGGTCGCATCGATCCACAATGCAAGAGGGGAAGACAAGGCCTATCTAAAGATTATCCCAGTGGATCTCTACGGACCTAAGGGCCAAGTTCGCGTGTTAGCCCTGCTCGACGAAGGGTCGACGATCACCCTCTTGGACGCGTCAGTGGCTGAGAAGATTGGGGCCGAAGGCGACCAGGAGAAGCTAACAATCGAGACAGTCGGTGGGAAGGTTATAAGAAAAGATGGATCTCAGAAGATAGAGCTCAAAATAAAAGGGGCCTATAGAAGGGAAAAGAGGTATATCACAGCAAGAACCATCGACGATCTGAAGCTATCCGAACAAAGCGTGAGCAAGAACACCGTGAAGAATTGCCAACATTTAAAGGCAATTGAAGGGCAACTCCTCTACGTCACTGAGAGACCTAAACTACTGATAGGTCAAGACAACTGGGGACTTATAGTGACAAGAAGACTGAAGAAAGGCAGTTCATCGGAACCTGTAGCCTCTCTCACTAACTTAGGGTGGGTGCTACACGGTTGCGAGACGGGAACAAATGCCCTTGTGAACTTCGTTCATTACGAAAAACTTACAACTAAGGAAGAAAGTATAGAAGAAATAGTTCGAGAACATTTCGAGTTGGAGTCACTGGGCATCCTAAATCGCTCACCAACAAACGACAGTGACAGAAGAGCATTAGACACCCTTGAGAAGACTACGAAGAAACTGCCAAGCGGTCAATTCGAAACAGGACTCCTGTGGAGAAAGGAAGACGAGACCCTACCTAACAACTACAAGCAAGCAATGCGACGCTTGCTCAACATTGAAAAGAAGTTAGACCGGGAAAAAGAAGCCAAAGAGCACTACGAAAAGCAGATACAAAGTCTAATTGAAAAGGGATACGCAGAAAAGGCCCCTAAAACCGCAAGCAATGGAAGAACATTCTACTTACCTCACTTCGCCGTTGCGCATCCAGTTAAGAAGAAGCTGAGAATAGTGTTCGACGCGGCTGCCAAGTACGAAGGGAAGAGCCTCAACGATGCCTTGCTGTCGGGCCCAGACCTGCTCCAATCGCTATTCGGCGTACTCCTTCGCTTCAGAGAAGGACCCGTAGCTGTCATGGCCGACATCCAAGACATGTTCCTTCGCGTCAAGGTCCGAGAAGATGACCGTGACAGTCTCAGATTCCTGTGGCGCGGAAGTAAAAGAACAGGCAAACCCGAAGAATATAGAATGTCGTCCATCATCTTTGGGGCAGCGTCGTCACCAGCAACAGCAATATACGTGATGAATAAAAACGCAGAAGATTTTAAGAAGACTCACCCAGAAGCAGTGAAAGCAATAAACAAGAATCATTACATGGATGATTACCTTCAGAGCTTTAAGTCTGTAACCGAAGCTAAGAAGGTATCGAAAGAAGTAAGAGATATTCACGCAAGAGCAAACTTCCACTTGAAGGGTTGGGCGAGTAACAACTCTAGTGTACTGACAGAAGTAGAAGACACTAATAACGAAAACTCCATGCAATTGACGAAAGAAGAGAAGACTCTGGGCCTGCGATGGCTCGTGAAAGAAGATGTGTTAGCCTTCAACGTCGGGCTGCGCAACACGTCAAAAGACCTTCTCGAAGGTAGAAGACTCCCGACAAAGAGGGAAGTTACGAGCGCCGTGATGTCCACCTTTGATCCAATGGGCTTTGCGACGCCAGTCTTGATACAAGGCAAGAAACTAATTCAAAACATTTGGCGAACGAAAATAGACTGGGATGAAGCCATTAGCGGACAGCAAAGAGAAGCCTGGATGAAATACCTGGAAGACGTGTCAGCATTAATAAAGCTAAGAATCCCAAGATGTGTCTCCCCTCGTGGTAGACAGGGGCAACTGCATACGTTCACCGACGCAAGTGAAGAAGCATACGCAGCGGTGGTCTATTGGAGGACAGTAGAGCCAGGAGGGAAGATTCACATCGCCATGATCGCCGGCAAGGCGAGAGTAACGCCAACTAAACCAGTCTCAATCCCAAGGCTGGAACTGCAAGCAGCCCTGCTTGGCAGCAGGCTAGCAGCCACGATTGAAGAAGAAATGGAACTAGAAATATCAAAGAAGACTTACTGGACAGACTCTAGCACCGTACTACAGTGGATAAAGGCAGAACCGAGAAAATTCAAAACCTTTGTGGCAAATCGATTGGCTGAGATAGAAGAAAAATCCAAACCAGAAAACTGGAGATGGGTACCAACCAAGGAAAACCCAGCAGATGACGCCACGAGGGGAGTCCCAATCGAGTTTGATCACCACGCTAGATGGTTCAAAGGTCCAGCATTTCTTCGCGAACCGGAAGAGGAGTGGCCGTTTCGAGACTTCAAACCAGAGAGCGTCATGCCGGAAGAGAAAAACACGCAAAAGGTGATGGCAACTAAGGCCGCGGAAGAAGTTCTCCTCGACCTAGACAGATTCTCAAGCTGGGAGCGACTACTACGCACTGTGGCTAGAGTGGTGGCATTTACACGCCTGCTACAGAAGAAAACCCGCAAAGCAGCCACGACCGCCGTATGCCAGAAGGACGACGCCTGGAAGCCTCGAAACTTACGCCAGAAGGAAAAGACAAGTGTCCCAAACAGATACGTCGACAAAGGGGATAAGAAGCGGTTGTATCTACCCCTAGAAGAGGAACACTTGAAGAAGGCCGAAGAAATTCTAATGAAGATGAGTCAGAATGACAGCTTCGCATCGGAAATAAAGAATCTGAAGACAGGGAAATCTTTAGAAAACACCAGTCGTCTTAAGAAGATCGATGTCTACATAGGAGACGAAGGCATCGTCAAGCTAAGAAGTAGAACGATGAAGTTTCACGACGACTGCAGAAGAACAATGAACCCTATCATACTAGATGGGAAACAGAAGGTTACGCGCCTCATCATACAGCACCACCATAAGAAGTTTCTTCACGGAAACACAGCTACAGTGATGAATGAAATTCGTCAGACATACTGGATCCTAGGCTTGAGAGCAGCCATAAAAGCAGTCGCGCACAGCTGCCAATGGTGTAAGACCAAAAAAGGTATGCCAGAGATACCCCCGATGGGAGATCTACCAAGAGAGAGGCTGCAACACAACCAGTTCCCATTCTCCTACGCAGCTGTAGATTACTTCGGTCCGATGCACGTCACTGTTGGAAGAAGAGTCGAGAAGCGCTGGGGGGCATTGTTCACTTGCCTCACCACAAGAGCCGTACATCTGGAGCTGGCACCCTCTCTCGACACCAGCTCAATGATAATGGCGCTTCGTCGAATGGCGGCCAGAAGAGGAACGCCAAAAACCATATTCAGTGATAACGGAACCAACTTCGTCGGAGCCAAGAAAGAACTAGAAGAAGCCGCTCAAGAGAAGGGTATTAAGTGGAAGTTCATCCCTCCAGGAAGTCCGAACATGGGAGGCGCCTGGGAAAGACTAGTGAGGTCAGTAAAGACATCGTTAGCAGTGGTTCTCAATGAAAGAAAACCACCCGAAGAAGTGCTCCATACACTGATGACCGAAGTCGAACATATAGTCAACTCCAGGCCTCTCACTCCAGTGAGTATGGACCCAGAAGACGAAGAAAGTCTGACGCCAAACCACTTCTTGCTGGGGAGATCGTGCGGAGCAATGGCACCTGGAGAGTTTGGCGACGGAGAACTTATAGGGAAAGCTAACTGGAGAACCACCCAAAGGCTTGCCGACCACTTCTGGAGGAGGTGGGTCAAGGAATACTTACCACTCCTAATGCCGAGGAAAATTGAAGGGAGAGAAACCAATGACCCAAAGGAAGGAGACATCGTGCTAATAGTAGATGCTACGCTACCACGAAACTCATGGCCCCGCGGAGAAGTCATTAAGACATACCCAGGACCAGACGGAAGAACGAGAGTGCTGGACGTGCGGACATCGGGAGGGATACTTCGCCGCCCAACTCGACGGATCGTTGTGCTGGTTCCTGCGCCATCGTCGCTTCAAGGAGATGGAGTGCGACGCACCGTGGGGGAGAATGTTAGCGACGAAAGTCTATATATAAGTAAGTGTTAAGGTTTTAATATTGTTAGCAACGAAAGTTTATATATAAATAAGTGTTAAGGTTTTAGTATTGTTAGCGATGAAAGTTTATATATAAATAAGTGTTAAGGTTTTAGTATAATAATACTAGATTGTTTGAGAGATAGACTGTTTGTTGTTATGTGTTATTGTTATTTAAGGTATAATTAAGTTGTAAAGTAAAGTAAAGTAAAGTAAAGTAAAGTTGTTAAGGTATAATTAAGGTATAATTAATTTTGTAAGTTTAAGTTTAAGGGCATTTGTTGTAAGTTTAAGGCATTAACACGTGAACTCCTTATCGCTGCGACGTTTCGGACGCGACTGAGCGAGGGGGCGGGGCCGCCCCCAGTATTTATACTAATGAAGCGGGGGGGTAGGGCCCCTTATATACGGGGAATGTTTGTTCCCTCGCCGTTGCGTGACGGAGCGTCGCAGCGATATGGAGTAAACGGATTTAGTTAGATCAAAGTGTAAACTAATAGTTAAGATAAGACGCGCCAGCTCACGGCCTCGGTGAGCTGGGCTATAGTCAATAAATGTACCGCGGGGTGAGGAAATGGTCCGCTGGCCAGCCACTAAGCGACTGTATAAAAGAGGGGGATGTTCCTTTGCTCGCACAGTTCGTTCTCGACCATCACCAAAGTGACATCTCTCTCTAAGTGGCTACAGCGCGAACAAGATTCCTCGCCCGGCAAATTATTTGTGATAAAGGAAGAATAAATAATTACTCCAAAGAAAAAACTGTTTATATTGTGCAAAATCCTCTCCCGCCAGCGAACCCGTTTCCACGCAAGTGCAGCGCCGTGTATCTACACACACACACTTCACACTTTGTTTGAAAATAATAATTTATCTACTTTTCTCTTTATATAAATATGGGAAAAGACCTTGAGCGGTTCGTTAAAGTATACGGATTAATCGATATTGAAGGTTAATCCGCGCTCGCCGAGGTTAGTCCGTGGATGGGTCCGTGCATCGGACCGTTTGTCCCGTCTCTTGATAGTAGTTAAATAATTACAATTCTGACAAACAGTCTTACTACGGGATACTAGGATAGATATCTAGGATTTCCCGTATAGAAACAGCAATACGGTCCAACTAATGTTCCAAGTAAAAAAAATTTTTCTTTCTTCTTTTCTTTATTTCAAAAGGTTTGTGGAGGTCATGTAGACAGTTGCTCCATGTAAAATACGGTATTGAGCTTAATCCGGTGAGACTGATAACAGTGGGACTATTTTCTGTGGTCGCAATGTTTTTATTTTTTCTACAATAAGTTTCTTCTTCTTTTCGTGCCGATTGACTTGACTCAAATTCTATCCGACCAGTATTGAGCAACATGCTCTATTATTGGCCTTGTTTAGATCTTGATAAGTAAAAATATTTTTATGTAGGTATTAAGACTGTTATTTAAGAAACAATACAGAATTTTTTTTCTGCCTATCCTTTTCCCAAGCTATGTTGGGGTCGGCTTCCAGTCTTACCGGATTTAGCTGCATACCGTATTTAACATAGAACGACTGCCTATTTGACCTCCACAACCTATTGCTAGGTAATACAGTATTCCATAGTAACGGTACGAATACACCAAATCCGTCATCGGCCGAAGTATGCTCGGGCGTCAACGGCCGTACTCGGCCGATCAAATCAAACGTAAGTAAATGGAAGAGAGCGCATACACTGCTACTACCGGCGTCGTCCGATGACGCCCGAAAACGGACGATCAACTGACGAGTCCGAACGTGTTAGGATTTTTTGTCAGTTTTACTCTGAAGTTGCACAGTTCAAACTTCATAAGTTCTACCGACAACGGCCGTTATCGTCTGCAGTGTATTCAGTTGAACGTCCGAGTTACTCGTCCGAGTAGTTCTGTCCGCCATCGGCCGACAAATTCGGTTTTAGTGTATTCGTACCGTAACGGTACGAATACACTAAAACCGATTTTGTCGGCCTTTTTGCCTTTGAGCAAACTTCGGCCGATGACGGATTTGGTGTATTCGTACCGTAAGACTGGTTGTCAGAAACAATACAGTATGGTACATAAATGGCGAGAAGTCCATCCATCCGTCAACTTCGTTTGTAAAAACGTGCCTTAAAAATAACCAAACTATAAACAACTTGAAAAGCAAGGAAACATAAATTCAAATTACATCTAATGCAAAGTGATCCTACGTTAAGTATTGTTATCCCCATCGTCTCCTTCGGGTATTGTTAACAGAGTAGGGATAACCTCTATGGGATGGATAAAATTGTATAGTCTAAGAGCTGAATACCAAACAAATCTATAAAGTGAAGGAACAGATTCCATTTGTATTTGTTGCAATTAAATAAATTAATAAATGTGAATAACATCACATACATTGCTCCGAATCCATAGTAAGTAGCTAAAGCACTTTTGTTATGGAATCAGAGACAATGAAGGTACCACAAACACCCAGACACGAGACAATGTAGAAAATATACTGTTTTTCTACCGTGTCCCGTCCGGGGATCGAACCTCAGAGCTGGCGACACCTTGAAAACCGGTGTGTACGCCAATCGACCACGGAGGTCGTCGTCGAATTAAAATTGATTTCCAGATTGTGACATCACGGCTGAAGATATTTGCTAACATTCTGCTGCAAAGATCCTCGTCGTGAAACAAGCTTTCATTTATCTCGTTGAGAAATTATTAAAGACTTTTCTAGCTCTGTATGTAAGGTTTAATTTAGCCCTTGTTTCAAAACGGCTGATCAAATTATTCTTACATCAAACAAAACCTCTTTTTTTAGGATGTTAAACCACTCCATGATGTTATATTATTTTAAATATGAAGCCGGCTTTTGTTTTTTAAATTAAATTGCGCCTTATAAAACAAAGTTGGGTTTGTTACAACTTATGAGTCGAGAAAGGGTGGACTGATTTTCATGATTTTTGATTTGTTGGCTCCGTGTCCATCCCAAATAGCAGAATAAATTTAAGGTTTATAAATATAACGTCGTTGGAAAATTTACAAAAAAAGGTGTTTTCGGGAACCACTTACGCGGGTGAGACCGTGGCGCACAGCTAGTCACTAATAAAATCTTCTACGCTGTAATAACACCTTTCAATTAAAAAAGAGTAGGTATAGTGTTTTTAAACTTACTTGCTTTTAACAAGATCCATCCAATGACTAAGTCCCTATTGTAGCTTTTATATAAACGAAGGACATTCAAGAAAACTCCTTGAAACAACTCAAAATATTTTATTAATAAATCTAACTAATCAGTAACAAGAATATATAAGGGGAAAACAAAGGATGTTGTACCAATATTTAAGGGAATAATATATTTATGTTCATAGGTACTTACATATCTTATTATATCCCTATAATTCTACATGATGTTATTAAAATATGTAGGCACATTTAAGGGGTTTCGTCTGTCTGACACCCTCTGGCACACCCACCGAACTCTTCTGCCTACATATTCTTAGAAATCAGGTACCTATGTTAAAAGTAACTGTAGCTAGCTTGTTGGAATTCCCGTAAGTACGGATTAGTTACTGTTTCCATTACTACAATTATTTAGGTAGAAAAACGAATTCTATCTTTTTTTTATTCTTATTGTACCTTGTTATAACCTATCGACCCTCAATCGAATTGTCTTTTATCAGGGTCTGAAATGATTGAATACTTCGAGAGAGACTACTCAAATATAATCTTATAAAGCCAATTTAATGGTCGACCCACCAGCAAGCCAATAAATTTGGTATTCGTAATGACTTTCGATTTGATTTAACCAATTAGACCAGTGGGTTGTATAACTTGATTGAGAACCACGTTAAACTTTACCCATATTAAATTAAAACTGTAGGTTCCTATCAGAAGCAGAAGCAACCCAAATCTCGATCATCTACAGCACAGATTAGTACCAAAAGACCATGAAATTACTTCAACAATGCTTCGTGAATGAACAAATTTCCTTTGTACGTGCAATATTCAAATCTTTTTGTAGAGGGAATAAACTCATATTGCGAATCAGATTCAACTTCGTAACTGATTATATTATTCGTCTAATCATGTTACACAATAAATGGTTTATTCGAATAATGCAAATATTCAGGCCTAGCGGATAAAATTGTCAAAGGTTTGATTAGATTTTGGAGTCCTGAATCCTGCATTAAAAACACATTATTTACATAAAGTCTAACAAACTCGCCGCAATATTCTCTGCGTATGTGTGGGCACGCCTCACCCGGCTTTGTATAAAAAGACAAATATTTATTCAGAATGTAAGTCTTGTCGCGATTTTCTCGAGGGAAGCGGACAGGCCGAGTGTTACTAGAAAATCCAAATGAGTACTATTCAGGCTTCGGGAAGCAAGTAATTTATAATACTGGCCTACAAACGTCCCACAACTGGGCATAGGCCCCTTCCCATATAAAGAAGGAATGAGCATTGATCATTACGCCTGCTGACTGTGGGATGGCGATTTCAGATTCTAATTTTGTGGAATCCAGGTTTCCTTCACAGTTTGTCAATGATGTCTTTGAATGATTTAAAAAGTACATAATATAACTTTGAAAAAATCACATTGGTACCTACTTGCCTGGTTTCGAACCTGCTACCATGTGCATGCGAATCCGGTCATTGAACCACTAGGCCACCACGACGCAAGTTATTTAGAAAGTTTGAAATTTGGTCTCCAGTGTTGCGGTAATGTTTTATTTTAACCGCCAGAAGCTCTCCAAATTGAAAATATCTTAGCCCGCCTTACCGCAATTACTGTTATCCTCACATTTCTCCTCTAGCTTCGAAGCCCTTCAAGGGAGCTTTATTTCACTGCCGTAATCAACTCAGAACTTAAGGAAAAGCTAAGCCGAAGATGTTTTTCAAAACAGTTGGCTTCGGTCTAATTACGTTATATCATATCGGACGAGGTCGCTTGTCTTGCGATTTGTTTTGCTCGGGTCGGATTAAGTACGTTTATAATGAATAATAAATGAATAATTTTTATTGTGCACCACAAATATACGATACAACGATTTAGGATACTGAATAATCTTGACTTCGACGCATATGGGGAGTTTGGTTTCATTAATATACCCTTTTTTATTTTTTCATAGTGAGTTTTAAACGCATCCCACTCTTGACTAGCAATTAATTTTAAAACTAGATAATAGTACATACTTATTTTTATTGAAATCTTTCACAATTGCTTTTAGGTAATCGGTGTGATAAAACTGAGAGAGCTTACGTTAATGTTGAGCTAAGTCGGTTGGATGGACGTAAATATAACGTAACAACAGATGAAATGTAAATTTTAAACGAAGTAGGCCATGAGAGACTTGTGTTACAGTTTGGTTGGATCCTTCCTATGAGCTGAAAAAATTTGGTACAATTATCCATTCAGTTAAGTTTTTCAAAATAGTTTTGACGAAATTCTTTTTCTTTTTTTTCTGTCGATGGACTCGACTCAAATTCTATCCGACCAGTATTGAGCAAGCTGTACATCTCTATCATTTGCCTCATTAAGTCTTGGTTATTAAAGGTGGTTGTGCACGACGAACTAGTTACGCATATTTCATGAGTGCGGTTTTAATATAAATCAATTTTGGAACTAATGTGTGTGCTCGCGACAAGTCCTTGAAATCAACATTTAAAATAATAAACTCCGTTCACAAGGATTCGCACCAAAACGCCCCATTATGAAAGCTTTGAACATAATCCCTTAAACAGTAAAGCATTAAGTTACGCTTGTGAACCGACTTCACAATCGTGATGAAAATCTTTTAAAATTTTGATATTTATTTCTTACTTTTCCTAATCATCTGAATTATACCTATTAGTAAAATTTAAACGACTGTACAGAGCCAAATGGTCGGAACGTCTATACAACTGTGCGTGAAGTTTTGCGGGTTCGATTCTCGCATGGTGCACACATTTGTGCGGTCCAGCAATTTCTTGTTCTTATTCTGGGTATTCTTTGTTCATGTGATTTGATTATTTGTGAAACGCAGGCACTATTATTTCTTTCCATGGCTTTTTGATTAAATTCCTTAGCGCGGTATTCAAACCAAGAACAAATTAAAAAACCTGTGCTGACGAATTGGCACCAATTATTATTGTTCTTATTTTTTTTACAAGACTGGTTAGTTTCGACTGTCAAGTTTTTTGTCAATACAAAAAACTTGACAGTCGAAATGATTATACATAATATATTAGATTATAAGTAATTAAACTATTGAAACAATTAATTAATTTATATTATAATAAATTAATTATCTGAAGAAAATTAAAACGGACGGAAGGAGTAAACGATTTTCTTCCATATTTTCTTCACAAAATCAAGGTTGAAAATGTTGTGTGACATGCTGCCACATCTTTTCCTAATGATTCACGATATTCAGGATTTCCTACAATGTGTACAATCATACAGTCATATGTATGTATATATATTTTGTTAGCTCGTTCCCTCGTCCTTGTTCAATAATGTTCGTTTTATCTGCCTATAACGAGCTCATATCTGTGTTGCGTTCTAATGTAAGCTTAGGTATCAAATCTCTTACAATATTATAAAAGATGAAGTGGATCAAGTTAGGTTTTTCAGTTGCTTATTAAGTTATAATGATGACTCAGATTTATTTGATTTTCAAAATAGTCTTGTTAAGGGAACTGTTGCTGCTAAAATACTAGCCTATTAATGTCTCACTGCTGAGCATAGGGCTTTTCTCATATAAATAAGGAACAAGCAATCATCACCACGACACGTGTGTGCATAAATAAATGGTTTTACTTTCTTTCTTCTTCTTTTCACGCTTGCTCAGTATGTGGGTTTGCGAATCAGATTCCAAGTTTTGGAATCCAGTTTTGAATCCACGATGTTTTTCCTTAAAATTGTCAATGGTGTCTTAGAATTTTAAGGAATTACTATAATTACGTACCTTCTTGATTGAACTTTGAAAAGTCACACCGTTGGTTGCCTGTAATGGGTTTAAACCTACAACCTTGTGCACACAAAGCCGCTGCTATGAAAAATACAAAAAACGTATCATAACCATGAATATTTCACCCAAATAAGTTTCAGGATTATTATCATTTTGCATGTAAGGAATATTATTGTAACATAAATATCGGACCTAGTACAACTACCCTGTGGTACTCCAATTGGATTTCTCCAGTAATTTATGAAGCTTCTATTTTCTGTTCAAAAATAACAATCTAAAGTGAAATCGAAAAGTAACTGACGCAATACCTGTCACATATCCACTATCCATTTGGAAAGCAAATTATTTACTATTTGTGAATAGAATCCCAGCCTAAACCTTCGGGGAATCGGGTCATGCATTAAATAGATGTAGGTTTACTAACATGCATAGTATCGAACTTAACCTTGGTATGGCTTAATCAATGAACTTCGACTAAAATAACCTTCTTTGTGTAACCTTATCAATCTCTGCCGGATCTATTTTTCAACGGGTATGAAATTAAATCAGTTGTCATTTGACCTCGTTTTCGATTGACACCCGACATTATTGGATAGTGGGGAATGTCTTTTTGGTATATTAAAGCGTTATTGCATAAAAATGTGAAAATATCGTGGTGTAGCTGTTATTAAAACTATTGGAATACATATGTTTGAAAAACCAAATAGCTAACAACTTACTCCCAAAGTAATAACCGGCCCATATATGATAACGTCTATTCTGTTTATATCTAATTATGGCGAATATGAATACTGAAAAATATAAAGTTCTAGTAGAAAATTCTAGAATGGAATAGAATAGAAATAAAGTTATTTACCACAACAGAAATAAATATTAATACACTAGCTGCCCGGACAGACTTCGTTCTGTCAAAAGTATTTTTTTTTGGGTTATTATTTATGTTTTACACCTTTTAAACCTTCCCTGGACTTCCACAAACATTTCAAGATCAAAATCAGCTAAATCGGTTCAGCCGTTCTCGAGTTTTAGCGAGACTCACGAACAGCAATTGATTTTGATGTATATAGATAGATAGAAACAAAAAGCAAATAATTATAATATCTTACATTAATTCTGTCCGCCATGCAATACCAAAAAGCTACTGGTAGATTACTAATTTTAGTCGAAAGATCTAATGACTTCCTTGGATAATGACGTAAAAAACAGTTGACAGACCAGAGGTTAGGTACATGTTGGTGAGACCCTGGCAGTCAATTTATGTTTCCGATTCACTAGTGTACGCCGAATCACTCGTTATACTTTAGGCGTGTCTGGCCTAAATTTCACTACTTGTAAAAATAAATAAATAAATGTGATTGGTATTCCTTACCAAAGACGAAGGAAAGAATATGTATCACGCAATTTATAAGGCCGCTCGTGGTAACAATATTGAACTACATTTTGTCCTCAGTTCCAATTTGTCCCATAAGTCCCGCTTTGTTGCGTCCAATCACAATTACTTGGGTGATTCTCGCCCTACAGTGACTTCATTTGTCTGTAGTTATATGACAAATCTTTGTGAAATCTAACATGTTCTTTATTAATCTATGAGGAGTAACATATAAATCTATGCTAATATTATAAAGCTGAAGAGTTTTTTTGTTTGGTTGAACACGCTTATCTTAAGAACTACTGGTCCGATTTGAAAAAATATTTCACTGTTAGATAGCCCACTTATAAGAATAGAGGCCATAATTTGCCGTTGCATCGATAACCATGCCCATGCATCGATAACCATGCCCACGCGGGAAGAGCTACGAGCAAAAGCTAGTAAAAATAGAAAGAAAGTTTAATGGGATCAATATTTACCTACAATTACTAAAACGCAACTTTATTTTCGTCGATTGATATTTCAGTAGTCGGCCATTGGTTTGTGAGAGTTAATGTGTGAGAGAGCAAACTAATAAGTGTACTAATAACACTTCCAAATACAAAAACTATTACAATACCTACTTGAAAGTTGAATATTTTTTTTTATTTTTTCCATCTGCTTTCATATCGCGTAGTTTTGAGTTGTATTCATTTTCCTGCTCTTTGTCCATTTGTATTTAATTAATTAGTTTGAATAGGTACTTAAGCGAACAATGCTTATTGTTCGTCATAACAGGTTTCGTCCAAAGTAGTATATTATTGGCCATTCTGCCCCACTTATTCGCTCAGGCTCTTGCCTTTTGCGCGTTGTGGAGCAGAATGCCCAATATAATTTCTGGTAATTAGTTCTTTTAAGTTTACTTACCTACTGTTAACTTATAATTTGAATGCGAGACTAGCAGTTGTCTCCATGCCGCCGTTGCGTTGAAGACGCTTAATACTATCAACTTCTACAAATACAGCAAAAAGCGGTGTTAAGTTACTAGGTACTATCAATTGGTGATACCCTTCCCCCCCAACCCCGGAATGAAAAGCGTTTGCCTTCAACCCACGATAAGGGCATGGCGTGGGGATACGACGGACTTCCACTGACTAAAAACACCCCAGTCTCCGTCTTTGCCTTAATCGAAGTCGTGGGATCTCTCGCGTATTCTTTCCTCGACTTTGGTGAGACTGTGGCAGGCAATTTATGTTTCTGATTCACTAGTGTCGCCGAATCGCTCTTTATACTTTAGACGTGTCTGATCCTCCACTTCATCTAGAAATAGAATTTTGATATTTAAACTCATGCATCAAATCTTGAAATATAAGCTACATGGTTTCTTCACTGGAAAGCTGCCAGCAACGACCAGAAAAAAAGAAAAAGCAACCGCAATTTACTTGAGACAAAAAAAAAGGCATGCCTGAATTTTCTGCAGTGAATTTTTGCTGTAGCGTAACGTAACTTTGACAACAGCTTGTAAATATTGCTTCCTATCTGAACACCGGAGCGTAAAGTAGAAATTCTGTTGACTTTGCGCGGTAAGTAAAGAATACAGAGGGATCTGTCCTGTGAACCATGTTCTGAGCAAACGCAAGGTACTTCATGTCTAGTACTTAAAATAGTTTCACTGCTTGAAGAAGTATCTTTAACTAGTTATTTTCTTGTTCAATAGGTTTTTAAATAAATATAGAACAATTTTTTAATATTATTATGTAGTTTTTTTAGATATTCCGCAGTTTTAAAAATAGCATTTATTTATTTAATACTTCATGCACTGTTCGGTACTTATGCGGACATAATTTAAAGGCATTTACTTATACATATTTTAGCAATAGAAAGTAGTTTTAATAGTCATCACTCTTAAGTTTAGTAATGTACCGATGTACTGCAGCAGGATGTTGTTGATTTGTAGTTAAAGGCGTGAAACTTTTGTTTTTTCTTTTTTTTTGTAAAAGTTTAATAGCAATGTAAGGCGTACATTACTAGCATCCTTGTTAAGCCTTTGTGCTAAGCTAAATACTTCTGTTACAAGTCGGTTCACGTCAATAGTGGGATTTAAAGATTCAAACCAGCAACCACAGTTCGCAAGTCCGACTTCCTAACCAAAACTGACGCTTAAACAAGGTGTTTCCGTAAGGGTATGGGGTATTGGGTGAAGAGGACATCTGGTACATAGATCGTTTCAATTTCAAGCTGATGTTTTTAAAACGACTCTATGACAGACGAACATTTTACCCCTTTCGGATACATATACCATTTCGATAACACCCTGTAGATAATGTCAAATTAATAACATATCCAAACAAATTTACACGTAAATTGAGACTGAGATAGTTTAAGCAGCAAACTAATAAAATATAAAAAATGAATAAAATATTTACGAACCTTCATTCAACCTAGAAACCAACAACTTAAAAGAAGAATTATTTATCTGCATAAAAAAGTCATCAAGCTCCATTCATTTATTTGTCAAGTTGAAAGTACCATACATATAACTCCTTACCTTTCATATTACTTATGATTCACATGTGCAATTAAAAAAGCATCAGAAACTCATCACAAGCCTTCATGTTTGTTATTAACACACCTCTAAATTACATTCATAACATGGTACAACTGTAATACCTACATAGTTCTTTCACACGAAAAATAGCTTTAGTAATTTATATTATTTATTCAATAATAAAATTTTTGTGTACTATTTTAAAACTTAATAATTAAAGAACTCCCAAAATACCTAATGTCAACTTATTTTAATCTATTGTTTCGAGTATCAGTTTCTTTTATAATAATGTTCTATTTAGCTTATAATTTATTAAAAGATTTACTCGAGATCTTCATATGAGGCTCCACCATATAAAAATACAATTGTATTTTTAATAAGTTTAATATGTTTATTCAAAGTTGAATGGAAATTCTTCTTACATCAACGAGTATTTCAGCGTATCTTCCGATTTAAGCGTTGGTTATGCGTGACCGCGTGGCCTGACTACTAAAGCTACACAGCCTGTTTACTCAATAAACTGAAACAGCTCATCTATAAACCATCTCCCCGAAAAATGCTCTAGCGATTATAAGCCTAGGTAGGCATTGTAAAATAAAATGAAAACCTGACCTGAATAGGTAGTTCTTTATATGAACTATAAAAGAATATCATATCGCCTTGCAAAACTTGCTTTATTATTTTTTGTAAGAAAAATATTGATAAGTATGCGTCATCACTTGAGTGATATTGGTCATTTTGTAATTTTCCCAGAATTCATGTTATGGTTTACCTATTTAGGTACATGTACAATAGATAGTTGTGAAGCTATTGGCAATAAATTATAATTCAAGAGTGATTTTCATTTCATAAGTATATATTACAGCCATTTATGGACCCAAAAAAACAAAAATGTTAGAAGATTGCTTAACCCCTAACTCATATATTAATATAATTATTATTATTTAAAATTAAGTATACTCTATTTAGCAGGTGTAAGTACCTATTCAATTTGCGTCTAATATAATTAATTTGGTAAAGGGTTTATTGATAAATTAATTCATTACACAGGTATTTATGACGCGTAAAATTTGGGCAAACATTACAAAAACATTTGAAATATCGAACAGAGTTGTTATTTATCGTAGAAAATACAGAGAGCCTCCAAACCACAGCAGTTGGTAGGCCTGTTTGTCAGTGGCGACACTGCCTAACCAAATGCCCCAAACAGTCGGTTGGGGACGTATCTCTGATTTATATTTATTGGCCAGCTGAACTAGAGCCCCAAGAGTGGAAACCCGAGAAAACCGCCTCAAATATTAATTAACTGAATGCTAATTGACGTTTATTTATCCTAATACCGTGTTGGTCTGATGTTATTGGTGGTTAACTAATTTAGCAAGCAATAACAGTCGTAGGAATATATTGTAATGTAGCAAATGGTTTCGCTATGTATGGTAATCGACAAGATATCGAAGTTTTATTTTTTTGTCAATCTGTGTGTGTCTAAGGACCTATTTCACCATTGTCAGTTAACTTTTAATCGACGAATAATATTGACGTTTGACAAACTGTCAAACGTCACTGTATGAAACAAATGTCAACATTTCAAAATAATTCCTCGAATAAAGTTAGATGACGATTGTGAAATAGGCCCTTAATGTTTCATGAAACTTTTCATAGTGCCGAGGTAAAAATGAAAAAGATGAATTATACGTAATATCCTCACAAAATTTGGTATTAAAAAAAATAAACCTCCACATCATTTAATTAAATTAAAAAAACACCACAAAAGTAAATTTGTTGAACTTTTAAGTGCTTTGATGTCTGGTTGCAAGTAACTGTATAACTACTTCTTAGTCAAACTTGTTAGTCTTCCTTGTAATCTTACTAAATGAGATTGGTAAGCACGTTTCTCGTCTACGAAAGTCTTACCATATTTTAGATATAAATAACTACTGAATTTTGAATCTAATAATATAGCAACAAAATAGCTGCTAAGTATAATAATAAATATTTATTCTCAGCTTTATATTTTATATCTTTCCATTACTAAATCGCAGAATACAAAATTAAATAACATTTTGCTGCGGCTTTCGGCGGTAGCCTAATGGGGCGTTACAAGACTTGAGATCATGTGGTTGGCGGTTTCGAAACCCACCCATGGCATAACCAATTTAAACTCTCTCGTAAAACAAGCACATAACTTAGCAACACAAGTGATATGCGACCCAGATTGCTAGTACCTACCTATTCTTTATCTGAAAGTGAAAAAAAATCTCTGCGAAAGCGAGATTCAATTGGAATTATTAGATGAGGCTTATAAATAAAACAGTTCTTTACTATAAAAACAACTAAAAAATATTTTATCAATCATTTTCTTGACCACTTCAACTGGTACTGACACAATAACGGGAACAGTAATATTCGTACCGCAACTCCAATGAGAGACAATTGAAAAAAAATCTAATGTTTAACATCAGTAAAAAGGTGTTGTGTATTTACAGATAGCTGTAGTTATCTACGTAAGCGATCGTCTTCTATTTTTTAATACAAACCCGCTATCAGCCTATCTGAAGATTGGAAGAGAAGTGCGCAGTAAATTTTATTATAGACTCATACATCTTATGACCTTCTTGATAAAATACACACTTTATTTCCTACAACCTTTCACTAGGAAAATTCGAAAACGGAAGCTAACACGTTTATCTCGGTCGTAAATTCAACGTTACGTTTTTAGGATGACTAAATAATTGCACAATATAATATGAAAGAAGGTTTCAAAGCTGGAAATTTATCCGGAAATCATTCGCAAAGTTTGAGTGCTTTTACTAATGAAAAAAAAGCGTAAACATAAACCTGAAAAAAGCAGTTCCTCTAAAATTATTTACTCGCAGACATTTGATACACGTCACTAAGTATTACCAAGTGTTCATCATTCAAAACGGAGTCCCCTCGCAATTTCAAGCCTCATTATTGGGTAAGTGATACGACGGAAAAGATTCTTTGAAACCGACGATCCATAAAATGAGAGAAGTGTGCCTAAGATAAATAATAACAGAAGAATAATTATTATTTCCGATAAATTGTCACTGTTTTTATTCTTCTTTATTTATTTTATTAGGTTATTGCCATTCCTATTCCAAAAACTCGCTAGCAATCATCGATTAATCTAAATAAAAAATCTACAAAAATCTAAACTAAATATTGTACTTTATATGCTAAGCGTATGCTGTCTTTAAACTTTACACAAAAACTTATACTGCTGTATAGCGGGATAATGACTAGCTTCAAATGTTAAACTTGCACTTGCAAGTTGTGTGTTACATTTTGTTTTTCATCATCTACTCGTTCATCATCTAGCATAGTCTATAACGTAAAAGTTTGTGGTCTTAACCTAACCAGGGGTTGTAATTGTATGCGATCTAACGAAAACTTCAAAGCTAGAGGCTTCAATTCAATCACTAGGAAAGTCATTCAGTATTCAAGGCTTAGCTCATTCGAATTCACAAGCAATAGACGTAATTAAACTTTGACGTAGAGAATGCTGACGGAAATGTATCTGAAATTGGATCGATAATGAATAGTTTTGTTTTGGAATATATTGTCACCACTCAGTATTGTATTGAAACATTGATGAAATTGACTATAGGTCTGAAATAAAGAATAATATATTCTATACTTGTACGGCATCGTCATTAGGATCTATAACACGGATCAAATGTCTCAAAAAAGCATGGTAAATTCAATGAAATTAGAATTTAAACTTGTATAGTGCATGGAAAAAGCACTTATTAACGTGTTGATCGAACTTCTCATGTTAATAAATAAAAGGAGAAGCACCCGCTTTCCGCCCGCTCCTGGAAACATTGACCCTCGGGTACACTACATAATTATATAGAGAAAGTTCCCGGGGATGCATGTTGCTGGGAAAGACAAATCACGGGCAAGAGAGTTATCGATAGAGGATGCTTCTGGGAGAGTACGTTCCTCAAGGACCATATTCCCCGAGGAGAGTTCACGGGTTATCGAAAGAGTATTTTCCCGAAGGAGAAAGTTTCTAGGGGAAGCATGTTCCCGAGAGAAAGAGTTCCCAGAAAATTCCCAAGGGATCATGTTTCCGGAGGAGAAGTTTTCCGAGGGAGTATGTTCCCAAGGGAGAGAATTCTTACGGTGCATGTTTCTATTAACAATTTTATTGCTTCTATTTTAAATATAAACTTCCCTTCTTAAAGTACATATTTAGATTATGTTGTTTCTGAATTTCAATAAAATAAAACATTAGGAAAATAATCTATATTGCCCTTTAGCCGTCTAGGTTTTACATGTTTTTAAAATCGTAGCACCAATCACGTAGCGCTTGTAGCACTCTGTAGCATCCACTTACGTAGCAAAGGGAGCGATCACGATGTAAACAAGCAATATTCTGATCGCACGTGATAAGAGTATCCTGTATTTATAGTGCGATACTATCAGTCCATACATTATTCATATCAGTATAAACACGCGAAGTCAAATAGAAATCAAATAATTGCGACAGCAAAACAACGTGTATGTGATCAATATTTGTTAGTTTACATAGTTTAGATAAGAAGATAGTGCATGATGATGAGTCCAAATTTTTAAGTTTGAGTCCTGCCCAAATATTTATTATGTACTATTTGTTTTTAAGTATGCGTTTATACTTAAACCAAATTCATAAACGTCAATCTGACACTTCCTACTTTACATCTTATAGTGACGAAAATAGCATGAGACTTAAGTTTCCGAGTTGTGTTAAGTATTCGGCCACAAGACAGTTTATTTGAGAACCACTTTCCTTAAAATTACAACCGGTATGTAAACCCAACACAGGGGTATAAATTTCGTTAACTCCCTGATTCGCATACCTAAACGCAATTTAAGTGTTACCTTGTCTTTGTTTACCATCAATAAACCCAAAATGTGTTTTGTTCATTATACCAAGTCGTCACAAAAGCCACATGAAACAAGAATGTCAGTTAAGTGGATATAATATATACTTCCATAACGATTTGCTTGTATAACTAAGTAGTTTTTGCCCACGGCTCTGCCCGTGTGGATGTTGGTTTCACTATCGCAGTAATGTAACTTATGTAACCTACGTGCTTTCTTGAATCCAAGCTTACGATCTACTACAACTAGTTTACGCTATACCAAGTCTCATCAAATTTGGTTCAGCGGTTTAGCCGTGACATACAACGAGACAGAATTTTCATATTTTGAATATAAGAATGGATATTTCTTGGTTATCTTTCTTTATGTTTTTTTTCAAGCTTCTGTTAGTTGATTTAGCTAGTCCTGCATTGAGATTCATCATCTGCCTAGACTTTTCCAAGATGTCGGCTTTCAGTCTTACCGGATTAATCTGAATACCGTATTTTACATGGAGAGACTACCTATGCGTAACACGGAGTACACCGGTAACACAGTATCCCATATTAAGACTGGTTGTCAGAAACAAGCTTTTCAAAATGATGCTATCGCAGGAGTTGGCTTGCGAACAAGTATTGTTATATTGATGGACTTCGATTAGGGATTTGCTTGTACCTACAAAATATTTTCTGATACATTATTAACTTCAATAATTCTAATGCTAAAACTGTCACCTGACGTCAGCGTATTATAATGTCCAGGTAGATGTAAACAAAAATCTTTTAGAAGCGAGATTTAAATCTCGTTTCTTCTCCGTATCAGAAAACTTACGTTTTCCGCGGAGCAATTAAGGGCGATATAATTACAACGAATAGAAGCAAAGTTTTAAAACAAAATTGCAAAACTTAAAAAGGGTTAAACTCACTCAGCAGAAACATGTCGGAGTGAAAGCTTCCTTTCACACGTACCGGCTGCCGACTTTAAAGTAACTTGCACATGACAAGTATTTTTTCTAAGTAATAATTTGATCTTTTTTTCTACAGATGTTCAACAGAAGCAGCCTGGGCGATAACCAATCTGCTCCTGACCATACTGATTCCTGGGGCCATATTTTATGATGTGTGTCTCGCCCGACTAAAAGGCTGTGTCGGTTGTGTTAGAATATGAACTTTTTATTATTTCAGATAAGACTTCTATAACGCTGTTTTACTCTACTACACCACTCTCCAAAAGGTGTACAGTAGGGTCGTGTAAGTAACTATATATAGTCAAACGCCTTAAGTGCGTAATCTTTGAATTGGCAGAACCATTGCTTTTCCCGGGCATTTACTAAAATAAATTTCTCGGCTATATTAATTCTAATGTCTTTAGGTAATTATAGGTATACCTACGTGTGAGCGAAGCCACTTGTGATAGCTAGTGTAAAATAAATATCAGAAGTTTGGGTTTATCGTCATACTAATAAACTGTAATTAATAATAATACTTATTTAATAAGTTCATTCACATAAACTAAACACATCACAGAAAAAATGAAACGGCACTTGTACTAATGAAAATAACATTGTATCACAGGTGCCTTAAATTGTAATATAATTGTCAAATGCACAAAAATATCGAGCGAACAAACAATTAATGAAGGTGCCAGCTAGCCGTATTTTCAAATCAGCTTAAATATATTTGAAGAGTATCTTCCTAAAAAGTAAGATGAAAGCAAAAGACACTAAAACTAAATTTCCGTAATCATCTTGGTACATTAAATGCAAATTAGCGAACGTAAAAAATAATTCAATGTAATTTGTTATTCACATTTTCGGTTCAAGAATCCCGAGATTAAATTTTTGAAAAATTATGATAAATTATGTCTTAAAATAGATTTCTTTAAGTAATCTCTCTAATGGTTAGTCCAATAAATCTAATGCTTAGTTGTCTTTTAAAATGTTTCATCGTCATTGAATTAAATAGCCAACTTCTGAGGTACGTAAACAAAATAGAAATTATAAACTTAACATCAAATTTCGATGTTACAAAATAACATTATTTTTATATTTAAGTGTATTAAAGAAAATCAGCAATCATTTATAGTACCTATGTATACACTTTTCTTTTCACTATATTACCAAAACATTGTTTTTTGGGTACCCATTGGTAATATAGTGAAAAGTATAGGTATACTATAATTAATGATTGCTGATTTTCTAAAATACACATATAAAACTAATGTTATTTTCTAAAATTGTTTTTTGGGTACCAATGTATAAGTAAAGTCCATAGGTTGAAAGCTATTTGATTCCAGTTGATTTCCTCGATACCTACCTTTAGGGTGTACGATAATCCTTTAACTCTTACCAGCCCCGAGTTAACATAAATCAATTAACTCTTGCTTAATCAGGCAGAAAGTTTAATTAATATTGAATTAATTGTTGAACAGCTCCAAGCTTTTAATATCGAAAAAGTTAATTGAATTAAAATAAGTGTCATTTATTTTTATACACAATTAAAACTCTCGCTTAAAAAAGATAATTACTTTTAGTAAAATATTAATGAGTTTTACTAAGAAGAACAATAAGGTATAGGGTATTTAGTCTGAACGGCCCAAACCGAATGGCCCGCGGGCCATTCGACCGTAAACAAAAATCGCCTACGTTCCAAAGGACCAGTGATAAAAACTGGTAAACAAATTCAGTGTCATAACTAGATCAAGTACATTCGGGTGCAAAAGTTAAAAAGTTGAAATAAAAGTTTTTTTTTCTTAGATTTGTATTATCTTCCTTAGAAAAACAATCAACAATAATATAAAATGTTTACAAAAGATAAATTTGATAATAAATTAATTTTAAATAAAAATCAGTATTATTAAAAAAAAACAAATCAACTAAATATAAAAAAATACAATTAAACAATAAGATTTAGTAAAAATCAGTCTTATTTTAAGAAACATATTATCAACAAAATATAAAAAAATACAATTAAAAAATAAGATTTAGTAAAATTCAGTCTTATTTTAAAGAAACAAATCAACAAAATATAAAATTTAGAATTAAACAATAAGATTTAGTAAAAATCTGTCTTATTTTAAAGAACCAATCAACAAAATATAAAAAAAGAAAGGACATACATTATTAAAATTTTAATTTTTCCAAACAATGCCCCACGCTTATCTGCCCAGTCAATAATTCATGTACTGCAGTTTGTATTTTACAGTTTCTTATTATATTTCAGGTAAGGTCACCAAATACTTGAAAGCACCTAAGCTTATCCTCTAGCCATGTGCTAACAAAATAATCATTGAATGTCGTAAAATCTTGACTGCTTAGACTTTCTGCCATAATATAAAGCCAACCATCTTCAGCGAAATGTGATTAGGTGATTTCAAATAATTAAATATTTAAAGAGTTAAAATTCATAAACTTAGCGACTATTACAATGTATGCGACTGTACCTTTAAATAAATTTTGAAATCATTTTATCACCGGTCCTTTGGAACGTAGGCGATTTTTGTTTACGGTCGAATGGCCCGCGTGCCATTCGGTTTGGGCCGTTCAGACTAAATACCCAAGGTATAGAAGCACAAAAGTTTATGTACAAAATCAGTTTTACTCTCAAAACACAAGTGAAAGGTTTTAAATTAGTGTTAAGTCGACTAGGCTACTAAGTAGTAAAAGCCTTTTAACGAAGTGATAATGCTATGATATCCTAGCAAAAGTTAATTTGTGGAATTTTATTCCAAGTCGTTGTTTTTTAAATCTTATTGTGTGTTCTCCACTTTTGATGCTGACTGTACCTCCTAACTGACATAATGGTAGTGCGTAGTAAGCGAAACGGCTGAAATAAATTGAAGAAGTAGAGTTCAAGTTTGATTAGGGGAGACTGGGTACGGTTGAAACAATTTAGCTTTTATCTTTTATAATTTTGTTGTTTATAAACCAAGAAACGATTATGATACGTGAAATTCAAATTTGATGTTTTAGCTACGATATGGCTGAATCATTATAGTTCTCGGGTCACTATTTTTAGAAATATACGATATTTAAAAAATATTTATATTTGTTTCAACCGTACCCATGCCAGGGGCGGTTGAAACAGCGATTGGTGTCAGCAGAAACACACAAATAATACAATAAAAACTAAAGAAACATATTTTATTTATCATTAATACTACTTATAAGAATAATTATGGGACCACATGATAAAATTAATGAGTCTTCAAGATTTTACTACTTCTAAAACATAACATAGTAAAAATTTTAAGAAATCGCTTCCGTAATGATTCTCCAGCTTTACCGCCTCATATGCACTACTGTAGCTCGACATACCAATTTCCCCTCTGAAAGTCTTCCTCACCCGAACTCTCTGCATCTACAAAGAAATATATATTAATATATTTTCTGTTTCAACCGTACCCACAAAAATTGTTTCAACCGTCCCCAACACCACTTTTGGTAAAATATACTTTATAATTACGACAGTATTAAGAACACATTAAAAATGGTCATTATACCTTATTCTACAAGAGTCATAGTAATCAAAAACGCACACTCACTACATTCACTTAAAAACAACAGATAATATAAGCTTTAATGTCAGAAGAAAAATACTTACTTTTGAGTAGTAAAAAACAATATGGTGTCCTGCACAAAACGACAACGCGCGAGAAGCGGCGCGGGACTGAATTCGTATTCGGACCTGTCGTCCGCTTCGTTTTCCCCTTGCACACCTCACTCTCCGCGTAACCGTTTACGAGATACTTGCTCTGTTTCAACCGTCCTTTGTTTCAACCGTACCCAGTCTACCCTATAAGTTGTTTTTATTTTATTAGTAAAAGTTTTTTTTTCAGTCTGTATACAATACCTTTGACATTGTACTGTACCTACAGAGTGGAAAAAAAATCTTTCGAGACATAATAAGTACCTACATAAATGTGCGTTCGTTTATTAGGGAACAAAGCAACATAGCATCAAGTCTCATAATATAGGTTCCTGCCTTACATTTCGTGGAAATATCCAAAGCCTTTTTACTAGGAATTTCTTCCGAAATACGGGAAGAATACTTTGTCTCAGCTACATATATGGATATCACTTTGGAATTTTGTTACGAACTGAAAGGATTTGGGATCTGATTTCGCAATTTTATTCCTCTTTCGACTGACTGCACTTTGGTTTATTTTGACATTGAGACTGAATGGATCATAGTGCTTCCGTTTTGTTGAAGTACAAATAAGTAAGTATATCACATAGAAAAGTTAATGTTAAAACGTCGGTAACACGGTCGCGAAATCATTTTCGTCGGACGCACGCATCATCGCACTCGACGAGATATTATTATGGCAATAGTTGAAATGGAAGGCAGGAAAACCTCTTGCCATCGATCATGAGATGATGCGATAGGATTTCATAGTTTGATGAATAAGTCTATGATCGCGTCGTATGAATGCCCAACCAACAATTTCAGAACATTCATCAGAACAGTAGGTAGGTATGTATGCACTCTGTTCCTTCACTCTCATATTTTTATGGGACGGTAGACCGACACGATCAGAGAGAGACCAAGCGCAGAACCAACGGCTTTACAATCATCCTCCTCATAAGTAAACATCGCCTAACTTCCTGTCTCTGGGCTGTAGGTACTGAGTATTTTTGACAGATAATGCCCAGTAGGTAACTAATTTTGGTCCGAAACCAGTTTCGAAACTGAAATCTCGTGCACGGCAGCCGCGCTTGTGACCATTATGCCAACGAGGCAGTCAAAGTCAAGAAATATACCTAATGTATGTATCTAATAAACGTAAGGTAGAAGGTATATTAGTAATGAGTAAATAATTAGTACCTAGGTAATCTGTTTTTTTTCAACTTTCCTGTCCATCCAAAGGTTTTCTGGAAGATATTGATATAAGCGACAAGACCACCATAGTGTTGTGTATTATTTTAATGTATGTAACTTTCATGTTCTTTAAATAGCATAATATTATTATTAGCTATTCTAATAAAATTACAGTAGGATAGTTGTTACATTTTCACAGTTCAATAGTTACCTACCAAACAGAATACCAAATTACATTCCCACTGATAAGGCAATGAACTGTTTCCCACAAAACATGATTCCTCAACACAGTTGCGGGCAAAGTTCCCATAAACTGTATTGCTTGCGGTTGTCAGTATATCTCTGTATAGCAGATAGGTATTATACAAAGCCAACATTGTACGTACGGTACGTACAGGTACGGTACGGTACGTACAGGTAAGCATTATTCACCAGAACTGAATAGTACCACTAACTAAATGAACTATCCCCAATGCATCGCTGTAAAGCCACAGGTAATTTTGATCACTTAGTTCGTAGGTACCTATCTACTTAGCTTGTCTAATATTAAGAACCAATTTAGTAGATGCTTACCAAATTTGCGAGCTTTTAGATCATTTAACATTGTGGGTAAGGTAGGTAAATCTGACGATTTTAAACATACTTACTTGAATATAGTTTAAGGTTTTAATTAGTTATTAATTGTTTTTTTTTCATTGCAATATTTTTTTCTTTCAAGTATATAGATACCTATTTAATAGGTATCTATTTTGTTTGAATTAACGTTGTTAATATTCTTTTATTACAAATAAATATGTATCGTTATATAATAAAATAGTTATACGTTTTAAATAAATACGCAGGTTTGCGGGTTCAAATCTGGAATCGGCAAGTCCTACTCGTCACACTGGTTAGTCTAACACAAAGTTACATACCTATATAAAGTACCTACCTATTCTATTTAGGTATTCAACGAATATTGTCCTTATATATTGTAGTATAAAATGTGGATAACGTAGTGAGTTACACACTTATACATATTGCTGCATGTTTATTCTAAGTTCATACGCAGTGTGTAATTGTTTGTTTTCACCAATAAATAAAATTAAAAAAAAAAACAATTTTCCGCATTAGGTTCGCCGTACAAAGGCCACAAAGCGCTTGTTATATTTATTGCTTACTGTTTCGAGATACCTAGGCGAGCGCCATACATTTTCTGGGGGAATCTTTACGCCATAAGTCAGTACCTATGTGCGTAGCCCCGTTACAGCGACCCTTCTACCTTAATGTCCCACTCATTTACAAAGGCCAAACCTTGAGCTCCCTTTGATTAAATAAAGACATAAACAACATTAAGGCCCGAGTCACACTGAAATGGCAGCGGCCGGTAGCGGCCGCCAGCGGCCGCCAGCGTCGCCGCTGGCAGCCGCTGGCGGCCTCGCTCGACCTACAGGCCCCGCGCGCCTGGTCTTTTAATTAAATATGTACTTAGTTAAAGTTTAAAATTATTTCACACTGAAAGTGCTCGCCGCGTCGCTGCCATTCCGGTGTGACTCGGCCCTAAGAGCGCACTATAATACAGTCTGCAAAAGCAATATTTAGCCCTTCATAATTATGGTGATAAATGGATCCGATGGCCCAGTTTAGGTATAAAAAGAGGGACGCAATAATAATTGATTTTGTGAGAAGTCCTTAATAAAAACTGATATCTAAGTAGATCCATCATATCCTGTTTTCTTTAGCTTTGATATTGTTACCCTACTTATAAAGTTCGAAAAGTTGGGATATTGTAGGTGAGTAGTTCCATTAGTACATTTTTTTTTGTTCGAAACAGATCAGTGGGGCCATCTGTTCGAATTTCATAGGAAGACTATTGTCACTCGTGAAGTGAAAACTGGGGATTAGTGTTTACTTTTTCATCAAAAACAGAGAGGGCGCGCCGGGCGTGCACAATATCTATTATTTACTTTAAAACTTCTTTCTCCTTATATTTGCAATCATCAAAAACAGAGAGGGCGTGCACAATATCTATTATTTACTTTAAAACTTCTTTCTCCTTATATTTGCAATATAGTAGCTGCTACGTGTAGTTATATTGTGATCGATTTTACAATGAAGGTATATACATAATTATGTGAAATGTGATATAAACAATTCGTTCTTTCCTTAAGAAAATATCTTAAACGGATTTTTGCCGCGGGAGCTTCTTTTCTTGCTGTTGAAATAACATTGGAAGGAATTTAAATAAAATAGGATTTGTGTTTTTCATTTTTATTATAAATACAAAGTGAAATAAATTAAATCTAATCTTAAACTAGTCCTTAGAGGACACGATTTGCATGAACATTAATTACACCATTAAATAAAATGAAATCGCGTTTTGCCATTAAATGTGTATGTTACTACAAATGAAAATCCAAACTGTTATAATAATCATTATATAATACTTAAATTCTATATTGCTAATATTCACAACCGGAACCAAAATGGAAATATAATGAGAATTCTGACATCACAATTTTATATTGACAAGCATACAATTACTTACACAAATGATTTGTCCAATTTTTTTAATCACAAATTATTTTTAATTCATTAACTACAAGTGATACCCTACTGGCATGAGTGGTATAAAATTTTAAGAGCTAAACTAGTGTGAATAAAAGTCGGCAGCACGAAAGCCATAATAAAACACGTTTATAATTTATACCTTTCTAAAAAACGTTTCCTTGTTCAAAGTAAGGACAAAAGTTGACGTTGAATTAAAACAGTTTGTAGAACATACATCTTTATAATATAACTTTATATCAAAACGGATTCCAATTTCTACGACTTCTTGAAGCGAATGAAATCGAAGAGTGTACGAAACTTTGCAAAATTATAAGTTTCGTTATAAAAATTCGAATATATAAGCAACCCCAATATAATTTCGATATTTAAACATATTGAGATCTAACCAGAGGCTAACTTCTATTTCTAGGAACTAAATAATAATTAAGTAAAAAAGAGAAAATACTCACATATAATATTCCGTCGCATAAGAATCTAAGCAATTGTTTTTAGTTTTTTTTTTTCATTTTAATCACAGTTAACATAAGTTGTGTTAATAAATTTATTATTAATAAATTTTATTTTATTGTTGATTCTACTAGCCTAGTGTTGTACTTTCCGCCCTTACTGAAGCTGCTTAGATGTAATATTAATATTATAATGCCCGTAAAGGGAAGAGGCACCGCGTGCAAATTAACTTAGTATTCGTAAACAAATATCAAAAGGTATCATTATCGAAATGGGATTGGTAGGTAGTGGTGTAGTTAAAAATGTATACAACAAACAAATTTAATAATAGTTAACATCACAAAATTAAAGATAAACTAAGCCCGCCTGGGATGCCTTACAAAATTTATGATACCATAAATAAAAAAGGCGAAATGAAGAGGATACTCCAAGAATGATATTCATTATGTAATTTTCATTCTACTCAATCATTAAAATATGAAGCTAGCTAGCTATAATTACATTTAAAATTGATTTACAAGTAGTTATTATTACCACAAATAAAGTTTTAGTAATCATTATAATATATAAACTATTTTACAGCATTAAAAAGACTTAGTTTCTTGGCGAAAGAAAATTATTTTGTCGAAAAACCTTTTACATTTTTGCAAAAAAGGAAACAAAATTTAGAAAAAATAGAACCTATATTTCATCACCAGCGCATAAGTAAAGATTAAATAAAAAATACAATAAAAACAAGATGTAGATACTACAACTACACCACAAAATATCTTTCAAAGTTATAAAAAATGCGCGAATTTAAAAAAACAAGGGAACGACAGAATAGCATACTACCCTCGTTACACAAAATGCGGTTTATGGCTCCGCGCAAACGGGCCGACGACTACGGCCACTGGTGGCCAGCGACAGCCACTTAACATACTTTTTCATATATTGTATAGACACGCCGTACACGTGTGCTGGTGGCGGCCTCTCGCTACAGCAATGTCGCAACGCGGCACCTAGTGGTCGCTATGAGCCACACAAGACGCCGATAGACGCCACTGTCACGCTGTTCCACGCCCCGCGCAATTAAACCGACCGCCTACGCGCCTGCGCAGCTGTGAGCGGGTGATAAAATGTCGGCTTTCGAACAACGGTGGCTCGCTTCTCTGTTACAAAAGTGGCGGAAGCTCGCGACAGCCACCGGTGGCTGTGGTTGAAGTCCCGTTTGCGCGGAGCTTTTTAATTTTGTAATGTAAATTTATTACAGAAATGTTTAAACGTAGAGTGCCTATCACATCCGCTAGATGGCGGTTACTTTGTTACCTATGTTTTAAGCAGTAATTCAGTATATGATTTTGCTGGGTGGTGCAGCGGTGTTAGTGTTCATAGCTTGTTCTAATGTATCAAGGCGACGGTAGGAATGGCCCCTGCTGTTACGGCGGCGACCGCTTTGGCGACCCTCTAGTATGAGGCCGAAGAACTGTAATGAAATAAATAATATGGCTTTTAATTCTCTCCTCTTTCCTATTAAATATTTAAGCGAGGTCTATTATTGAGAAGGAATTAAATAAAATATAAGTTGTTCCTATTGTTGTATAGGCATTACACCATTTTTTTTATTACTTTCTGGGTATGTTAAAATAAGGTTACTTTTATACACATCAAAGCGAAGCGGAGAAATACCATTTCAAATTTTTCAGGCCGTTACAGAATATTATCCAAAATTATACCGTACAATCATGGCTATATTGAAAATATATAATCATTTTAATAGTTGTACAGATGCTTGAAAGCAACTGTGTCAATTGTGGTGATACGATTTATGACTTATTTGCATGATTTTATGCTTGCGATTATGACTTTTTAAAATGTTTTACATATTTGTGCATATTTCCCGTACACGTGTAGATGATAAAAAAACGTGTATTTTGAAAAGTTTCGCGTAAAGATAAGTCCGACCTTCACTGGCTAATTAAGTCTTCTAATTTGTATTAATGAATCGACATACTAATGTAAAGTTAAATTTTCAAAATACTATTATCACTCTGAACACCTCTATAAGCAAGTACGCCATGGGTGTACAGCGCAGCAAGTAGCTCTCATAAGATTGGTTCTTAGTGTGCAAGCAGATACATCTTCCTTCGACTAATGTTAAAAAACAGCCAGAGCTTTAAGGGTAATTCAGTCTAGCGACTTCGACTCAGTGGCGTACAGTCAACAGCAACAGTAGATGATGAATTGAGTCTGTAACTCTGTGTTTGGAGTCGAAACTGATCACGAATTTGACTGCACGGATAGCCGAGTGGTAAAAGTCACCACACCAATTACCATTGTGCGCGATGTGCTGCGGGTTCGATCCCCGCATGAGACAAGCATTTGTGTGATCTACAGATACTTGTTTCAAGTCTGAGTGTTCTTTGTTCATGTGATTAGAATGTTTGTGAAACCCCCGCGACACGGATTAAATTCCTTAGTGCGGGCGGTTTAAAAAAAAAAATACCAATATATGGTAACTGAACTGGTAGTAGTCTAGTATTAATGTTTGGTATATTTTACAATCACATACTTTGAATCACTTATGAACTGCGTTCATAAGTATTGAATTTCTGTTGTCATCTACTTACTTTGCTGTTGACTGTACTATACCTGAATAATAAAAGTTAGTAACACTCACCACTTTGCTGACTTTGCTCTTGTTATGGTACAGGACATACAGCAAAACCATCAAGACGACTGACGTCATGAAGAACGGGAAGAAGTGGTCGGTATCTTCTGAGAACCCATCGGGGATGGTGTTGGGGAAATATTCTGGAAAACAACAAACAACATGTTTACATTAACAATTACAAACAATCAGTGTCAAAGTGAAGAGTCAAATAGGGGTTTCTGGTGGCGACTGGTAGGATAGTCTTTTATGACCTTTGAACCTTAAAACTTCCTAATTACGATGTTTATAAAGTGACTATCTTATTCTGATAAGAGATCGGAATAAGACAGACATCTAAAAAATCTATCTTAATATATAAGTATAAATCTCGTGTCACAATGTTTGTCCTCAATGGACTCCTAAACCACTTAACCGATTATAATAAAATTCGCACACCATGTGCAGTTCGATCCAACTTGAGAGATAGGATAGTTTAAATCTCAATAATATAAAAAAAAATTGAGACCGCGGGCGGAGCTGCGGGAAACAGCTAGTTATTATATATAATTCCAGTGTTACGATGTTTGTCCGGGATGAAATCCGAAACTACTTAACCGATTTAAATCAAATTTGCACACCGTGTGCAGCTTGATCCAATTTAAAATATAGGATAGCTTGCACCTCAATTATATAAAAAAAAATTAGACCGCGCGGGCGGAGCTGCGGGAAACAGCTAGTATAATATAAGGGACGGGTCTTTATATTTCTTTTATTGTTATGCTAGATCAACAAGAACGATTAAAAAAACATGAAATAAGCGCGATGAAAAGGGTCAATAAACTTTAACAAGTTGACTTGCTCAGAAAATTATTTCATTTATATTCACCGATTGAACCTTAATTAACCATATAATCATACACCTTATAATTAGGTAAATCAAACGCAATACTGGGGTTGTTAGTGTCCCACTGCTCAAGGCTACCTTCTTTTTTCCCCTCCAAAAGATTTCAAGGCATAAAATTAAACTTGGAAAACGATTCTAAGACAAATGAGTTACCTACACGTAGCTATTACGTAGGCTCTATTATATTCCGAGCATAAAGTACCGTTACGACTGTTTTATCACAACACATCAGCCGCGTGGATACACTATCGGAGTGTTTTGTTTGTGACTTGGCTATGAAGTAAATCCTTTCTAATAACATTATACGCGCATGAATAAAACAATATTCGTATTTTCTTAATTTATTCAAGTACTTTCCATTAAGAAAAAGTAAGAAAATAAAAGACTCATTCCTTATTAAGACGACGATAATAGAGCCTTTCAAAACTAGTAATACCATACATACATATATTATTTTAATGTATGAAATTTTTATTTTAATAGCTATTGATATCATATCTTGTCATTATGATATTTCCCTAAGCAAGTGCAAAATAAGTTCAACAGTAAAGATACTTTCAAACCAAACTACAAAACTACATACTTTAAAATTAATATGAATTAATTCACAGTCTATAAAGACCAGTAAATGCGTAGCTAAGTAGAACACTATTTATGTAGCTCCCACCTGAATAAACAGTGACTGGCCGAGAAACGAGTGGATGAAAATAAATAGCGAACGAGGATCGAGACAAACATAATTATTTATTATAAGGAAGTTATAAATATAGATCTGACAAATCCTGGCTACATCGCATTATTAAAATTATCTACCCTAAATTCAGAAAAAGGTAAATTTTGCAAGTTTGTTAGTTTATCAAGACTAATCTTAAGAATAACTGACTCTAAAGTAGAGAGAGAGATCAGAGAGACATAAGAAAATCTTTCAAGTTAATTGCGTTTTAGTATTATTTTACTCAGTCAGTAAAAAGATGACCTTTCACAATCATACATCACAGATTATAATAACTGCTGTTGAAGGTCAACTTTACGTTTTACAAGTTAAAATTGATGACTCAAGCCAAGGTAGCATTGCATAATATAAATAACGATATAACAATTTGAATATACATCGCTAAAAAGGTGTAGGTCAGTTTGACTTGTAAATTAAGTTTGTATTTAGTGTTGTTGTTGGATTTGATTATATTTAAGGCCGTGATTTTTATTTTTAACTAATTTTGTTGCAAAATTCTCAAAATAATAATGACTAGAAGGCCCTCAGTGGCCTGGTAATAGTAAAGAATTTCAAAACAGTATGTTATTGTTCCCTAATGTTTTATTTATGTCGACAATAGTAACAGTTGACAATAATAATAGGTATTCAAGCATGCCAAAGGAAACAGATTAGCTAATCAAAACAATTCATCATCACGCATTTGAATATCTTGCAGAAGCAAACAAACTTGAAGAGATATGAAACTACTCACCTACAAAATTATATAATAATATATTTGATACCATGCAGGTTTTATAAGCCTTTTTAAACGAATAGTATTTTTTTTGTAGAATACTTTATGGAGAAGGCCACACAGAAACAAATATGAGGATAAGAAATTTGATAGAAGAGGATAGTTATAAGAAAGACTATTGCTCATCAGTGTAGCAGTTGTAGTTGATTGAATCATCTACCTTGCCTTTTCCCAAGCTGTGTTGGGGTCAGTTTTGTAGTGGATGGATTTGAGCAAAAACTACCAAAAAAATAAAACTAGCTTTTCAGTCTTAGTTATGGCAGCCAGTAGTCCAGGAGTTACAACTAACTGCATACCATGGTTCATCAAAAAAATCTGCTGTGAAAGCAACACAAACGTACGGCCGAAATTTTTATTAATATTCTTGCTGTTTCTGTTGTTTTAAGGGGTATAGTTGTGACAGATTATTAAGAAGTTTTGTTATTAATTTGTCTTTTGGTATTCTCTTTCCATAATGCATTTCGAATCATAGACATAGAACTAGCAGTGTTCTGAATTGTGTGTGTAATTTTATTTATTTTAAATAAATTTGATATGTGATTCTTTTTTACTATTTTGCTATTAAACATTTGTATCTCTTTATAACAAAACATAGCTTATATTGATCTATATTTAAGAAATAAATTTGATTAGGTTTGAGAATTGTAACTTCAGAACACCTCAAACTATTATCAACCAATCATGTGACAGCATGTGATATTGCTCCACCAATCATAATATGGCCTACCTAAGTAGTTTGAGTAAATGGTCTAGTTGGTATTCCCAATCAGAAACCAGCCATGAGTTAGGTACTTTAGTATTTATGATATGAATATTATGGACATGTTACCTTTCTGAGGAACATCCTCTTCAGAAACAGGTACAATCAGCTTGGTCTTACTGAAAACATTTTGGTTAGCCTCTTGTTCTGCCTTGATCTCCAATCCTGGATCCTCTCCATCATCATCACCTACATTGTCATTTCCCTCAGAATCTGAAAGTATATAGGAATATATCAGATATTGTTTTGGTTTATTAGATGTGTAACATGAATTATACAATCTGTGTTACCCAAAATAATGAGTAAATACACTTCCCTAGATTGAATACTAATACATTAAATACATTTCAAATAACATAATCAAAACTTTTTTTATTCAAAAGAAATATACTTAATACCTATTTATTTAAAAAATCATGCTGATTAAAGATTACTTACTTAATTTAATTTTATATACCAACAATTAGCATTCATTATAAATGCCAAATTATTCATATTCTAACTAAAAGATAATTGGAGTGGAAAGATGGATTATTTACTGATATGATACAAGATAATAGTATTATGCTATATACTATTTGTCCAATCACTACCAAGAACACTTCCTGTGGGGAATTTACTAAACACATTGAGAATTATGAATAGGTACTACTAATTTTGCATATTTTCATGTAAGTAATGTAATGCAAAAGTTCCTTTAAATAACATAATTGGAATATAATTACATATATGACTATAAAATATATTTTTTTTTAAAAGTAAGTTGTCACAGAACATTAAATTACCATTAAGTAATGTTTGGATGATGGAAATCGTTATGAAGTACTAATTAGTGGCAACAGGTCGCTGCACGGGGCGAGAAACATTTTAAAACAAAATAGAAAAGTTAAGATGAATAATAAAAATATAATATAGTTTTATGTATCAATACTAGCAGACCTGCCATGGCTTCACACTTGTATATGCATGTATGTACATACAAACCTGCCTCTTGAATCACTCTTCCTACTAAACAAAACCGCATAAAAACCTGTTGCGAAGTTTTAAAGATCTAAGCATACATAAGGACAGACAGCAGGAAACAAGTTATATTATGTAGGAATACAAAATGTTATCTTACCTGCGTAGTCATCAGCATCTACCATTCCTTTTGGTTTCGGGTTGTCTAATACTGCCTCTTTCTGTTCAGCGTTTAGAGGCAAGTCTTTACCAGCCTCAGGTACAACCTCATCTTTCACCACCCCAGGCTTTTGTCCAGTACTCGTAGTTGACTTAGTGGCATTGTCATTTGTTACTGCATTCTCCGGCAAAGGTATGGAGGGATCCTCTTCTCTTTCCACATTCACATCAGCTTCTTCATTTTTGCTTACATCTTCCGGAACACTTGGCGTTTGTTGAGGTGTTGAAGGCACCGCTGCATCTGATCTTACATTTTCAACATTGACTGGTCCTTCCTCTTTTCCTGCCGTTGTTCTAGCCACAGCTGGCTCCGTTTGTTGAATCTGTCCCTTCAGTCTATGAGTGTTAATGTCATGTGAGTTGATTGGATCACTGTTTTTGGACACTGGAATATCAACTTTAGCAACAACATCAGCCTCTGGGATCCCAGGTGGAGCAACTGCATTGTTGTTGGCATGATTAGCCATTGTGGATACCTGAGTCTTCAACATATCTATACCCCACATATAATACTTGCAATAATAATTTGCTTCATTTAGTGCGTCTTCTACACCACAAATATCGCCACAAGTTGCAGGCAATTTGAAGAAAGTTTCTGCAGTATCTTTGTAATTCACGAATTCTGTAATATTCGTGAAAACCCAGTCCTTTGCTAGAGTGCACACATTATTGACATCCTGTTTTTCATTTATTTTAACTAGATAATCGTCATTCAGAGACAGTTTATTCATGGCCACAGCCGAACACAACTGCTTATTTATGTCATAGAATATCAAACACTGGAATTGCTTTTTACTATATGGTGGAACAAATATGGCACAATCCTGTGTCTTGCTCTTTAGTTGACTGGACAAAAATGCATTTTCGCATTGGCCCGCTAATGCAATCAGTGATTTGGATAATAATTGATTTGAAGGAGTTGGTTGTATCGGAACTCCTAAACTTTGATAGTACGTATTAATTAACAGAAAAGCTAGTAAGTACTGAAACATGTTTATTGTTGACTTATTACGTTTTCCAACTTAGATATAACAGGAAAATCGAATTATAATCACACAACACGCTATCGTCAAATTCTCAGATTTTATGGCAATGAACTGTCAGGTCAGGTGTCAGGTATCTGTCTCTGTCATTATGTTATGTCATACATAATTCTAAAAGTCAGACCTTCTTGTCAAAAGTCACTACTAGTGCAAAACTAAAAATGTTAATAATCGATTCCTGAAATTAAATCTTATAATAATAAAAAATGAAATAAATACCTACCTTTGTTTCAAATAAAAACTTATATCATCCTTCAGTAATTTAAAATGATTATTTTAACTTAATCAAAATGTTGACTTCTGACTCGATTCTCATATTGTATGTGGCAACACTTTTACGACGAATTGTTTGTGTGACTCCTAAACAGATGGCGTTGGGTAACTTTAAAACTGTTTTATTAGTTTTTAATTTCGACCTAATCTTGAGTTCTTGACTTGGAAGCCTGGAGAGGATTCGGGATTTCGGGCTGACGACTACCTACGTAACCTTTTATTGATCATGAATAAAATATTATATTTATTTATAGTTTTCAGTAAATAGTAATATTACTATACTTATCTTTATCTACTTATAGTTAAATATGAGGAAGTAAGTAGGTACCTACTATACCTACCTACTTACTTACTTCTTATATACCTAATTCTTTGCAGAACATTTTTAACTTGCAACTGGAATTATGTCCCAGCTGGGCACAGGCCTCATTGCATGTAGAGAAAGTGCAATCAATGCTCGTTAGCATTGATGCCCATGCTAGGTCAATATTGTTGGTAGAGATACTTGCCTACTTACATTAAAAAATTAATATGCACAAACGTTAACGACTACACTGGCCATGTTATCTCCACGTGTTGTTAAGAGTGAGATTATCGTCAACATCGCCAAGTAAGAGGCAGTAGGAGGCTGATGCATGCACCAAAGCTATCACACATTATGTAATCCCTATATTCCCTATAAGTGAACAGACTGTATTTTATGAATGCTCATGAACACATCTTTAAACAACGCCTATATTTTTTAAGACACTGATTTAAAGAGGCAGTTGTAAATAGCGGTTTTGGTAAGTAAAAACTAGTTCAGTAGTTAAAACTAAGCAGTGATGTAAACAAAAATATAATTCTAAATTCTATTCATTATATAATTCTTAATCCTATAAATTTTATCCTACTAATAATACTACTAATATAATACTACTAATATTAATATTATAAATGTGAAAGTTTGTGAGAATGGATGTGTGGATGTGTGGATGTTTGTTACTCTTTCACGCAAAAACGACTGGACCGATTTGGTTGAAATTTGGTATGCATGTAGCCTTTGACATGGAAAAAAACATAGGTTACCTTTTATCCCGATTCCTTAAGAAGTTCCCGAGGGAAAATTGATAATTGTTTACAAAATTCATTTGCCCGCTGTCAAAATGTAAACAACCAAGTAACCATGGCAAAAACTACGTTACTATAACGACCAGATCTGATTGAAGTATGAGTCACTTTTTAGGAAAATTAGCTGTAGTGAAAACAACTCGGTAGTTGAACGATTGGAAATGAATGTTCTTGCTGCAAGTTCAAATCCAGGTGTGACGGCGCCCTTTTTTTCTTTTATAATCCTGTTTCTTTTACAAGTTCAAATATTTTGATACTCCAAGTTCGAATCTCAGTCGAGCTAACTAGTCCATTGAAAAGTTACATTTGGGGTTGCGTTTTTTAGAGGACGCAATTTTATTTTTTTGATGTGTAGGGGGGGTCAGTGTAAAGCTAAAACCAAGTTTGTGGGGTCGCCACCCTTGTCCCCCGGCCGCCATCTTGAAAATAGGGGTCCAAGTGCTTTTCGCGATATATCTCTTAAACTATTCATCGGATAAAAGAAATTTGTTAACATGTTTTGTTGCAAATAAAATTCTCTACAACTTTGGTTTGTAACTTTTTGTCGTAGAACTATAAATAAAAAAGTTATAAGTGAAAATGTTCAAAAATTCGAGATTTTTTTTATATTTTTCGATGTAACTTTTTTTTTATCATTTTACGAAATAATTATATCAGACCATTTTTGTAGATCGTTTTATAAGGAACAACTTTTATAAACAATTTTTTTTTATTAAATCAATAGCTAAGGTTTTACAGCGCTCCGAAGTGAGTACCTACTATTTTTCAGTACTCTTAACTATACACATATTATACGTCTGTACTAACAATGTGTCATCAGTTATTGTTTATTTTGTTATTATAATTTTTTAAATTATTTTTTAGCAATATTATTAATAGTTAATTATTGACTCTTTTCCCCACCACTCACGAGGTAGAGTCTGGAGGCGCGTGTTTTTTATGTGATATCCAGCCAATAGGCATAATCCACGGTGAATTTCTACGTTTCAATTATTCCGTCCTCAGTATTTTCGATGGACAAGGCTGCGGCTCAGCATCTGATCGGCTTTCTGTATTAAATATTAGTGGGAGAACTGGAGAAGGAAGGGGTGTTAATGTCGGCGGTTCATCATCAAACTCATTTTCATTAATTAATTCTGAAAGCTCCATTACTGCAAGTCTCTCCAGAACAATAGAAGCACACTGCAGAACATTTCAACCCTGCTTTTTGACATCCACATATTGCTCAACAGTTTCCTTTGCATTTGCAAAAGATCAGTTTTAGAAGCTCAGGGGGTGCCGGAGGTTTAGAGCTCTGCACTGGCATCAATAATTTTCCACATTTTTTTCAGCCCCAGTCTTCAGGATCATTATTGTTACCAAGCCACGACTGGACCTGATGGTAGACTCGGAAAGTATGGAAGCAAGCTGTGTATTGTGTTGGAGGAAGTGAAGATAAATTAAAAGTACTTTTTGTCACTGCCTTGGAGGTCTTGCTTTTGTGAAGAGAATTATCATCTTTATTACAGTATTCTCGGTAACCGCCATCAGATTTATAATTATTTCCAAAATCAATAATTGTAAAATTCTGTAATGGAGTGGAAAACAGTCAATAATTAACTATTAATAATATAATAACAAAATAAACAATAACTGATGACACATTATTATTACAGACGTATAATATGTGTATAGTTAAGAGTACTGAAAAATAGTAGGTACACACTTCGGAGCGCTGTAAAACCTTAGCTATTGACTTAATTAAAAAATGTCGTTTATAAAAGTTGTTCCTTACAAAACGATCTACAAAAATGGTCTGATATAATTATTTCGTAAAATGATAAAAAAAAAGTTACATCGAAAAATATAAAAAAAAACTCGAATTTCTGAACATTTCCACTTATAACTTTTTTATTTATAGTTCTACGACAAAAAGTTACAAACCAAAGTTGTAGAGAATTTTATTTGCAACAAAACATGTTAACAAATTTCTTTTATCCGATGAATAGTTGAAGAGATATATCGCGAAAAGCACTTGGACCCCTATTTTCAAGATGGCGGCCGGGGGACAAGGGTGGCGACCCCACAAACTTGGTTTTAGCTTTACACTGACCCCCCCTACACATCAAAAAAATAAAATTGCGTCCTTTAAAAAACGCAAGGTTAGGCCTAAAAAATGTAACATTTCAATGGACTAAACCCTTTTTGTGTCTTTTAGTTAAAAATCATATTTTTAAAACTTTTCGCTGTTGTCTTTTCAATCAAATATCATTTTTGTCCCTAAAAAAAAATGAGGTTCAACGTAGTTTACCTATTGGTCGTTATTGATATTATTATTCTCACGTTTTCTTCTGTTAATCTGTAATATTTCTTGGATAAAAATAATAAAATTAAATTAAATTTACCTTTTTTCTACCCATATCTTTCTTTTGCTGTTTGTGACAAGTGTCCGATGGCAAGCTGAAAAACTATGGGACCAATAAATATACGGTTTACAGCGCCGGCGCCAACTTTTGCTTAGGGCAATTGTTTTTACTTTCTTTACGAAATTATTAGAGACGATTTACTAAAATTCACAGCTTCTTCTGTCAATTAATGGACCAGATTTCTGTTTTTATTCAGCTTTAGCATTAAATGGTACCTTCAAAATTAAATGTATACCAAGCTCCGTCGATGTCGTATGTTCGTATTTCTGTCTGACCTACACAATCCATTTTACTGGGTAATTCGGTATATTTTGGAAGCACGGGTAAAGCAATAGCAATGACCAAAGATCATTTTTGACGGTCGGAACCAACAGTTTTACATACTATCGGAGGCGTTGGACATTGAAATAATAAGTATTAGTTTTAGCCTGCCTGTCTCAAACCAATACTTAAGATTTGACCCGACACTGGATTCCAACCTCAACGATACTCTTGCTGGTCACACTCAGTCTCAACCACCAAATCAACAAGCAGATGTTCCGCACGGATGAGACGCATAATTATTACCTCTAACATTTTGGAAATTATTGTAGAAGTTTTTCTTTTGTATTTTTTGCGTCGCAAGTGGCGCAAGTAAATGCATTTTCTTTCTTTCAGTCTGAGAACAATTAGGGAATTTTATACAGTGCACTTGATTGGACACCGGAAAACCTGCATGCTGTCACTCGGCTGATAATCAATCTAAAACAATATCGAAGCCTATCCTCAGAGTTAAGAGGCAGATTTATGCTGGGTGTGTTACAACACACCTAAGCCATATGAGTTTGCATTTTGACAAGACAGTCAGTTGACCCCCGTCCCGGTTGCATGATTCACTACTTCGCTGCTTTCCATCCCCCATCGCTTGCAGATCATGCGTCTTCGTCGTCTTTCATGGATCATGATCCTTTTCGTTAACCGATATGTCATTTTTGGTTACATTTTCCAGTTGTTTTGATTTAACAACAAAACTACTAAATTGATTGATTGAAATGTATACATATGAAACCACCTCGAAGACTTACCTACTCTATAAAAACTATTGAATTAGTTCACAAATATTTTCGGAGATAGACGGAGGGGTAGAGGGCGAATTTAAGAATAACAGTCGACTCCAGTAGCCGTGCGCCACGCCGCTACGAAGTCGCAATACCGCTCAACTATAGCGTCACGACGCTTCAGCTATAGCGTAGCGACGCGGCTCTTCTATGGTGCTATGACGCCTTTTAGCTATAGCGTAGTGATGCCACTCAATTGTAGCGTTGCGACGCCTCGCAATTGTAGCGATTTGAACGCCTCCCAGCTATGGTATTGTAACGCCGCTCTAATATGGCTACACGACGCCTCCCATCTATGGCGTCGCGACGCCTATCAACTATGGCGTTGCGATGCCATACAACTAAAGCGTCGTGACCACTCAGCTATAAAATAGAGTAACGACGCCCGTTAGCTTTGGTGTCGCGATTCCGTTGTAATGTGGCGTCGCGGTGCCTTTCTAGAATGGCGTTGCGACGCTACTCTGTTATGGTGTCGAGACACTTCTCAGCTATACCCGCCTATAACAGATCTTAATTTTTTGGATTTCCTTCACCGTTTGTCAATAGTGTCTTACAATATTTTAGAAAGTACACGTAACTTTGAAAAGGTCACATTGGTACTTGCCCGGGTTTGAACCCCTGTTCATACGAATCCGGTCATTAAACCGCTAGGGCACCACGGCCACTTTAGTTATTTCACTTTCAGTTATTGACGGCAATAAATACACTTTTCAACGCGAACAACGTCGCGGGTACAGCTAGTTCTTAATAATTCTAAAAATATAATTTCTTAGGCAAAGTTGTTCAGTTTTATGCACCTGATTACCTCGTTGACTACATTCCTTATAAATTAATCCTTTTTACCTATATACCTATGTATTAACGTGTATCTACTAAACGCGATCTACCTTCTTCATTCCTTGACCTTTGACCCGTCGATTTTTAGTTGTGCGAGAATCAATCAAAACCACATTTTAAATCTGCACAAAAATCTAGCGTTCAGAAAATTATTTCTCAGATTGAGATATTTAATTTTTCATTCGATTGGCTTAAAAGGTTAGAGAACTCAGCGAGCAATCCATCAGTGAACGAGAAATTGAAAATGGAAGACATTTTTTCCTTTTATGATTTGCGGTTAAAAACGAGACGGTACGATACTTTTACCTTGACCATTTCTCGTATAGGTACAGTAACTTAGGTTTTAGAACATTATTTAAGCTACTATATATATGTATATCTAGATAAATTATTATAAAGACATAGCTAGTTAAATATTGGACGATTTTATTTGACGACCTCCGTGGTCAAGTTGCGTAACCTACACCGGTTTTCAAGGTGTCGCCAGCTCTGAGGTCCCAGGTTCGATCCTCGGACGGGTCAATGTAGAAAAACACTTTTCTACATTGTCTCGGGTCTGGGTGTTTGTGGTACCTTCGTTGTCTCTGATTCCATAACACAAGTCTTAGTGCTTTAGGTACTTACTTTGGATTCGGATCAATGTATGTGATGTTATCCACATAAATTTATAAGAAAAAATATATTATTAAACCATTAGTTAGCATATTTAACAATTGGTTGAGTTAACTCGGGATCAAAAAACTGGGCCTAAGAGAGAAAAATTCGCTGCAATTATTACATATTTCTGATTACATTTTTATGGTAGTAGGAAAACAAACATTTACTTAGATAACTCAAAAAGGCAACTGCTGGGCCTAATAAAATAATAAGTGGGATCCTAAAATAATAAGGTTTCGTGCCTAGTTATATAAATGATTATCAATTTCATTTTCATTTCTTTCAGGAGCTTATAAAATTAAAATAATAGAAGTTATAAACATTTCATTGTTGAGATACCGCGGACTTCTTTGCACAATAACATAAACAGTAAAATTTAAAAGTCCATTGCGAAGTTTTAAATATAATTACATACATTTTTAATTGTTCCCTCTCCCCAGGTAACAATAGATTTGCATTATGCAAAGAACTTCTTTCGTTAATGCGGTAGATAAAATCTGCCGCGATGAGAACCGTGGCTACGTGATATTTTTGACAATATTGTAAAATTCCATTATTGTTCCTGAATGTTTGACGATTTTAATAATCTTTTATTTTTCGGTTGCCACAAATAACAAATTGAATGACACATGCACATCACATTTGATGTACGACTTTGACTTGTGGAATGTAAAAGAAGTGAAAAATTAAAAAAAAATCGATATTAGAAATATTACGAGTAAAACTGGCAAATTTATACAAAATATTCGGTATCTGAACAATTCGATATAGAGTCCAATTAGCTCAGGTAAGTCACAATACAGCTGTAGTCACTGGTGCGACAGGAGCATACACTCGTACGTACATTCTACAAAACATTGCCGACCTGGGATTTTGTCCGTTTGGTGCGTTCACTGTCATGAATTTTATATACGATACGTTGACGCCTAGACTCTACAAAAATATTTTTTATAAAGTCACGTTTGTGCGAATGTTTTCACGGAGCCGAATATTATATTATGTTCGCAAAAGGGCGGTAACGTCAACAAATATTAAATTAAAGTGTTTTCCAATATTAATACTCTACAGGATACACGAATTTTGTTCCGGATAGATAAGTTAAAGCTTTTTTGTTCTTTTTTTCGTGGTAAAAAACTCGTGACGTCACCAAGCCAAGGGCACGGCGTGGGGATATGTCGGCCCTCAACCGACTAAAAGCACCCCGTTCCCGATCTTGCCTTGCTTAGTGATCACTAGTGCATTTCCTACGCATCCCTGGCAGTAGACAACTTAACCTGCCTTAAAGTCTGTGATGATGAGTGTAAGTTGATCGTTAATATTTTTGTGTCTTATTTATTACCTATCCTTCCGTTTCTGATTGCTTATTGCAGAAAAGCTAAGGGTAAAACCAAATAACTAAAAAAAAAATATTTTCCAATAAAGTACAAGGCTTTAGAGAAGAAATGTCTATTGAATGAGATTTCAATGGAGAGAACTCATTTTGTGCATTTATTTCTTTCACGTTAAATCTTTATTTAAGAGAAACATTAAAAGTCTACAAAAAGTTTGTTTGACAGTTTTCACGGAATATTTAATTTGTGCCTCGAGCCGCTCGGGTTCCGAATTTTTGATTAAATCTCGAATGTCCTAAAGTCCTGAAAATGTGGTTGTAAAAATAATTAGAAAATCAAATGTAACAGTTTTCTGCGCTGTACGTATTATAAATACCTAAACTCTGTAGTACCTACCTAACGTTTGGAGTAGTGTTACAAAATCATTTTAAATTCATAAACCAGTGGCTAACGCCTATCCATTACCCAAGCGTTACGATTATGGCAATATTCACTTACAATCGTTTATTAGTTATAGTTGCCGACCTAATAAAAGACTAGTCAAGCAGTAGTAATGTCGTGCTGGCCTAGCGGTTCAAACACCGGATTCGTTTGCACGAGGTTGCACGTTCGAACCCAAGCAAGCACCAATGTGACTTTTTCAAAGTTATACGTACGTTCTTAATTATTTGAAGACACGAAAACATCGTGAGAAAACCTGGAATCCTAAAATTGGGATCTGAAATCGCCAACCCGCAATGAGCAAGCGTGGTGATCAATGCTCATTCCTTCTCTATATGGGAAGAGGCCTGTGCCCAGCAGTGGGACATTTACGGGCCGGTATTATATACGCAGAAGTAGTAAGGCGTTTTTTAAAGAGTTTCATGATACGAAAGCTACAATTGGCAATTGTGAGAAGTGTAATGTATTTGTTATGTACAAAACATTTACAAATAAACTAAGAATCAAATTTAAGTTGTCATACAATTTTGTCCTCATCACAATTAATTTTATTGACTTTCTAGTTTCTTATCTTTGTTTATTCGCCAGTCCTTTGTTATGGCCATATTTTGTAGACTATTTATGAAAACTTCTCACGTCTGTATATAAGTCATAAATAATGTACAATGTTTTACGGAATAGAAGTTAGAATTTCCAACTTTATAGTAACTATTTACAATACTTATTTTTGCTGTAAAACAAGTTTAGCTACATAAGAATCGAAATTATTTACTTAAGGCCGAATACTCAAACGTCAATCAGTTAGTACTTACTGATTGAAAGTAGCGACAGATAGATATTTAAGATCATCTTATATTTAATTTGCGCTTCAGAATTCGGGGGATAATCTTTTTTTTTTTTTTTCAGAAAAGTGTTCGATACATTCTGGAGAAGGTTTTAGTGTCTGTATAACACTAATGGGTATCCCGTGACGTTGATTTTTGCCCGCGATTATCTAGCGTTTGGCTTTACCGATTTTGACGGGATTTTCAGAAAAATGTATATAACAATAATGGATATCTCGAGTGGCTATAGGTAGGGTTTTTGAAGGCGGTATGTTTTTTGATAAAAAGTTTAGGATCGAAACAAAGTGAAAGCTAAGGATTGCATTGATATAAGTGCAAACCTTTCAATGTTTGCCTTTAAAATAGTGACTCTTAATTATGCTTAAAGAATTATAAAATACTACCTAATTTAAACAAAAAAACTTGTACATACTTAATATGTCTAACATTAGGGACACAAGAAAATCCTTAGCATTTCGGTTTTCTTCCTTCTATTGACTTATATCTAGGCCTTTGTTAAGGATATATAGTACTACAAGCCCACATTAAAAACACCTCATACCTATGATATTTTAAAGAGTATACCGAAATGCTCAATTCACCTAAAATAATACAACTTAATTCTATTTAAAATTGCTTATAATTTAAACAAAATTATCAAACAAGTGATACGGGGAATAATAGAAGTACCTTCGTAAGCGCTCGCAGTTTAAGAGGCAACATGGCCCTTTGTCACGTTTAGTCCGTTGAGTACAGACTGAGCACTCGTTAGCGATGTGTTATTGCTCACTTAATTCTTACAACGGAGTACTTAACGAGTACTGTAATTTGCGACGAGCATTACGTATAAACGCCCGCGAGCATGTGTGAAAAAACAAACTGGTAAAGTACCCAAGTTAAAGTGTTTATGTACAATTCACTCGGTTGTTTCGTTGAAGAAAATCCTTTGATGTGGTAAAGAGTAACAAATTACTAAAACAGGTATATTTTATGATCTCAAGGCTGTTCAATAAACACTGGCTCCAATAACAACCGTGAGTATTTAAAACAATATTATAAGCGAAATTGATGTCATTAGTTAAAGGCAGGACTAAGTATAAACTGAAATCTATACATGACACATATGATAAAAGCTAACAATAAAAATATCAACTAAAAGCAAAGACAAGTTTTCAAACAGCTAAATTATGTTTCAAGTTTGCCCCACTTATGCCATTTTATGGAGACCCGTGTCTCCGACGGCCATATTTTTTCAATATTATTGCTCCCGACTTTAAGATTAGCATAAATAAGCGAAAATATGAAAAGCTTTTAAAGAAACATTAAGACGTAAATGTGATAATCGCTATTCCGTTTCCTGTAATGTAAAGCAATCTTATTTTCTGAAATATAATTTAATTTAGGGAAAATGCTTTGTTCTCGAAATTGCAGCTTTCGTTCTTCACAAACCTACGTAAAATTCTTACGTGGTACGGACTCGTAAGTTATTTATATTTAGATCATAAAACATGTTAAAAATTGTATATCAACCGTAACAAATCTTACGGCACCAATTTTCAAATAACCTTTTAAAAAAAGATAATTCTTTATGTAATGTTCGGTTACTTCAATTTTCTTTTATTTTCGCCAAAAAGTAATGATAAAAGCAAAATATATACTTAAGGAAAAACGACCCATTAACACACATCTGCGATCATCCTCAAATTCTCTCAATGACTGTTGAAAGGCAATTCGTGAAGTGGTATTTTAGTTTTTATTACGTTCTACTTCTTGAAAAAGTACACAAATGTGCTGTTACAATTTACAAAACTAAAGTAGTTTTTGATACGTACCTACTCACTCTTTTATCGTATCGTTTAATTAGATTCCTTTAAAAATAAAGACATCCAAATTTGAATATTAAAAAAGATACGGTTGTAGAGGTATTGTAGTGATGTTCGTTGTCATCGCGATGGCGCCTCCTCGAGACCCGCGTCTTTGTTATCATTGCGTGAATTACGCAGGTAATGGGCCGCATTTACAGCGTACGTGCCTCGACATTCATTAAAACGGCTAATTAAACCAGCCGTCGAGATTCCTACGACGAAGTCGCCTTTTGAGACGGTAGAACTCTACATATTTCTTTAGGGAAAATTTTTAGTGGGACTCCGTTGGCATTCATTGTTTCTCGTGGAAAAGTTTTTTAAAAGACTTTAGCTGAGTTATCAGAAGTCTAAATTGTTCAGACTGGATTTATAATGAAGAATCTACTTAAATACGTATGTAGTACTGACTGCAGGTTTTGCGGATGCTTTGCCTAAATTTATTAGCTATTATGCAAAGTTTAGTAGCGTAATTACAGTGGGAATGTTGATTAGTTTTGCAGGCTGTTTATTGTATAATCACGAAATAGTTTCATTTACCTCACTTTGAATATTTGCTTAGTCTGGTTTTCTGCAAGTAACGGCTTTCAATTATACAATAATCCTGAATAAATTGTTAATGTTAACATAATAAATAAAATAAATAATTATATTATGATTTACTAAATTATTATAACACATTTGTAAATAATCTAATAAATTTGTATAGTTTTATTCATATTAAAAGTTTTAAGTTTTAATATTGTATTATTATTTTTTTATTAAAATAACCTTGAAGTCAGCGGCTTACATCTTATACTAATAATTATTTACATTTTGATCGATATAGGTACATAAAATTCCTATCGTTAAAATACTATATTTTTGAAGTATTTTATTCTTCACAATAATATAACGTTAAACGTACTTATCTTCTCTCATTTGCGTTTGAACCTTTAACAAAAGCTCTCCACAAACATTATTTGTTTAATTCCATTGAAGCATTCACGAAGACGTGTCTAGTAACGTTTTCGGTTTTATCTAAGCTAACGTATGGTGCCTAGTAATTAACAAAGCTAGGGACTCCCAAAGGGATCGGATGTCCTACATCGAAAACCAACCATTGCCTTTCATTTCCCCAAATTAACAGTAGTCGAAATCAGAGCCGTAGTGACATGTGTTGGCTTGAATCTGGTTTTGCGGGTAATACTTACCCGTGTTTTGGTTTGACAGGATTTATTGTACAGAACGTGTAGGTATATACAATATTCATGGCAAAAGCTAGCGCCAGATGTATTACTATTTTAGTAGTACTGTTTTAGTATTGAATGCGGTGTCTTTATGCATGTCAAATTTTGATCAAATGCTACTCGCTGGACTGATTACTTAAATATCCTGAAAAAAGGTTTTTTTTTCGGGGTGAAACAACCCACACTGAGGACACAGTGTGGGGATATGTCGGACTTGCACCGACTAAAAACACACCGGTCCCGTCCTTCCTGTTGCTGGAGCCGCGGGATCATTTCCGCAAGTTCTGCGCAATTCCAGCATGACCCTAAAATACCTACTTTAAATAAAAAAAAAATATCATATTTTAAGCTTTTACTTTAAACTAGATCTGTTCCAATTTTCACATTATGTTCTAATCTCCGATATTGTGTTGTCTCTGATCATGAGAAGCAGTTATTTAGTTTCTTACTAAGCTTTGGGTTAAAAGCTGTAGTTTTGTATAGGTATTTAATTAAACGACTTTTATGGTATAAATTTACTCAACCTTCATTTAGATATATTAAAAAAAATCTGTTGGTTTTTGCCACTTGCAAGCATTTGCCTTGAAGCGGGCAAAAACTGTAAATTACTCTCCTTTAGGAAAGAAAAGCATTAATCAGAACACTTCCTTACTGCTGGTTTGAGATTTCAAGTGTCTTGGGTCAAGATTTTCTCATCATGAGTAGTGTGGTTAGTATTATTTATTAGTTATTCTTGACATTCATTTCTGTCTTACTTTATCGCAAAAGCCAAGATACAAATGGTAGGCTAAAATAACACATACAGGAACAAAAACCGAATACTTTCAAACGATGGGTGTGGGCTAAAAGCCGTGTTCACGACTGTACACATCAAACTGTTTCTATCTCGAATGTTTACCTTGGTTTACCAGTTTCCCTAATCGGGTATTTGAATACGATCTGATAAGTAGCCAAAATGACATCCATTTATCAGATAGATTTATGAAATGGTGTGCAAGTTCGTAATAATTTCGCCAAATATATAGTCTATAATTTGGAATGTTTAGTTTAGTAAATTGGACTTTGATTACTAGAGTGTACAATATAATTTACTTTGACTCGATTTTGTTTACTGTATCACAAATAAAAGCCTAGAGGTATAAACCACGAAACGTTTTTATTCCTCTCCATACCGGTTTTAGGTAGCTACTCAAAGGGAGCTCTCAGCCACACTATCCTCTTAGAAACACGATACGCTTTCATTTAAGCCACGAGTATATCCGACCGGGTGAATCAAAACCACATTGTGGAACAATTCATGGTGGATATAGATCGAAAATATTGAAAACTATTCAGGATTATTTTTTATGGAGTGCGTATATTCAACGAGGTAATCAGGTAATCACGTGACTTATATTTATATGAAAAGTTGATTTTCAATTTTAAGATTTAGAGCTATGTTTCATGGGAAAAGTTGTTCAGTTTTATACACGTGATTACCTCGTTGAATATACGCACTCCATAAAAAATTATCCTGTATATCCTGAATAGTCCTGATAGAGTGGAGACACGTCTGGCAAATGGCTATAATAATGAAATACCTAGGTTATGTTTGTGAATTAATAAATTTCAACTTAGTTGTAACTTTCCTCTTGTAAGATATAAAAGGAATAAATGTGGACAACATCACATACATTGTTTTAAATCCAAAGTAAGTAGCTAAAGCACTTGTGGTATGGAATCAGAGACAACGAATGTACCACAAACACCCAGACCCGAGACAATGTAGAAAAGTAGTTTTTATTCCACATTGACCCAAACGAGGATCGAACCCGGGACCTCAGCTGGCGACACCTTGAAAACCGGTGTGTATGCCACTCGACCACGGAGGTCGTCTAATAAAAGGAATATTATGAGGTAAATTTCAATAGTATCTGGCTTGTAAAGTTGACCTTTGTTGTTATAGAGCATATGCATTTTAAATAATGAATGTAAAAAAACAAACGCATTAGTACTGCTCTCGATATATTTTTTATTTCGCCTTAATACGAGCCTCAATCTCCTTCTAAAACGAACTCCTTAATATTACAAGAGGACTCTACCTAAAGCTGTTATGTATTTACAAACAAATATCACCTCTGATAAGAATCGTTTGATCTGAGGAAATTTCCGATGTTACTAAGGACGATGACGTAGGTACTTCACGATCTCCACAAATTGAAGAACAGATAGGCCTCTGGGGGACACCGAGTATTGCCAGAAATGTTAACGGTTACTACAGACTTTTGGGATATATTACCAGTTTATTTTTTAATATGAAGAGGTGTAGGAGGAATGGAATATTTTTATCTTTGAGATAATAATAAGGCATCATTATCTTGTGATTGTGACGTTTATAGGTACATCTCTTTGAGACAAGTTGTCGAAAAACAGTAGAAACAGAAAAGTTTATAATTATTTCGAACAATACAGAATTAAAACTTATACTATTATTCAATAAAGCGGCGGTAGCCTAATGGCCTGGGCGTTAGACTTGCGATCATTTGGTTGCGGGTTTGAATCTCACCGATTACACTATCGATGGGAACGCACTCGTAACACAAGCATCTTAGATTAGCACGAGAGGTTAACGAGATTACTACTTAGTAATGTGTGACCCACACTGCTAGTAATCTTTTTAAAAAAGAAAAGAAAAAATATAAGTGTTTAACCTTTATAAGTTGCTCGTTATGGTTCGGAAAATCATAAATTGCAAAGAACAAAATATAAAACAATATTTAAAAATAGCTACAACTGTTGTAGCAAAAAATAACGAAATAAATATAAAACCACACGTAGACTTATACTGTGACACATGATTCCGTTGTTTGTTTTCAGAACAGTCAAAAATAACACTTCATTCAAAGCAAATAAACGCGACCGGAGATAAAACATCCGAGCCCGTGGCAAGCCTGTTTTCAACTTCAGTAACTTGGTAATTTTGTAGTTGGCCTTTCTATTATACAACTTTTGAATAACTGAGACCTATAAAATGTAAATGCACCAGCTGTCCGATGGTAAATTTAGTTTACACCGAATCGTAGATTTAAAACACTTTTTAATTTTTCTGTTTTCCTTTCCTCCATTTTTATTTTAAGCTCCTTAATAATGCATTGCAAAATTTCAGTATTCATAAATATCTAAATATTAGTATTTGAGACACATTCACATTTTTCTAGTACCAACATGAGCTTTAATGAGTTTGTGTATAATTGTATCTATAATAATAATACCGGCCAATAAACGTCCCACTGCTGGGCACAGGCCTCTGCCCATATAGGGAAGGAGTGAGCATTGATCACCACGATTGCTCATTGCGGGTGGACGATTTTAGATTCCATTTCTTGGAATCCAGGTTTCCTCACGACGTTTTCCTTGACCGTTTGTCAATGATGTATTGGAATATTTTTAAGAAAGTACAAAGTAAAGTGTGACATTTTCAAAGTCATATGACTTGAAAAAGTCACATTGTACTTGCCTGAGTTCGAACCTGCTACCTACTGTTGGCTTTCAGCCGTTTTGATGTACCAGATTCCTTCATGAGAAGATGGCAGAGGTTATTCGAAAGCGGTAAACCCTTATTAGGTAAATATGTACAAGAAAAAAGTAGTCAATATAAAAGTATTGCTTCGGACATTCTCAGATTAGTAGGTACCTACTCTATCTTAAGAATCACATCTCAAAAAATTACGCCCTCAAATAAAAAGCGCTAAGGTGGAACTAGGGTAAGTAGGTGCTCCAGACATGTGCTATAAAAATTTCCATAAGATTAAGTTTGCAGAATCTTCGTAGATTCATAACGGACTAACAAAGTAGATTTTTTTACGACATTTTTTTATCATAATAATTTAATTAAAAATTGTTGAATATGAAAATACGTAATTAGACGTACTTAGTTGTAAGTCGTAGAGTATATTATTGGTAGGGGAGGATTATTAAAGGAGTTTAGTAGTCCTTCTGTAAACTGCGTGATTTAAATCTCTGCTAGTACTACGAGCTGCAGGATTACTAAGGAAAGATTTGTTGTTGGTCATTGGGGTGATATAACTGCATCCCAAGATGCGCATCCTGTTATTTATTTGGTGGGTAGCTTTTACTTTGAAACCATATTCATGTTTAGTATTGTGCATTGCTTAGGTATATATTAATAACCGTGCCCTGCAATTACGCCCACGTAAGTCGTCCCCGTTCTCGTAAATATGTAGGTATTTTTTTTGTTATTTTTCTACTTTTTTGAATATTTATTCTGCTATCCGAGACGCAGACGAATCCAACAGATCAAGGATCATGGAAATCAGTCCATCTGTTCTTGAGTTATACCTAAGTATTGTAACAAATCCGACGTTGTTTTATTTTTGACAGATTTAACGCAAACAATCTTACCTATAGGACGAAAAACTTTCAATCTAAATCCACTTATTGATATTTTAGAACTTTAAATATACCAAATACTGACTTGCTGATTACGTAACTATTGCTACGTTTCGTAGGTCTGAAGCCATTTTTTGATATTAGGTGATACCAGTATTGCAGTGACGTGTCTAGGTGTCATGCATTTACTTAATAGAAATATCAACCAAGGTAGAAAACAAAACAACAAACAAATTAGCTTTGCCAATGATTTAACAAGAAAACTTTTGAATTTTAAAATATGTTCTTTTGTTTGTAGTTTTCAATTTAGAACCCGAAAGTTTGGGAGTAAAGATCAAAGAAATTAAATTTTACAGTTCGTAAAACGTTAATGAAGTTCCAACAAATTAGTGTTGAAAATTATATGCGACCAGTGGATCGTGTTATTTAATGCGGTGACATCGGTGCGCACTCAGTTAGATCGTCCATATTATGTAATCTCCTCTTTATTTATGTAGGCTTGTTGAACAAGCTGCGGTTGGAGTGGACGCGTTATACCTAATTAAATGCAATTTTGTGTGGCTGACAGAAATCGTATGTGATTAATTTAGCTGTGTTTACTATAAATATTCAACGAACCCGAAAGCCGGCTTTAATAAATGTCTCGAGCGCGGCATGTTTGCTTAAGTAAATATTAATTTCATACATTTAATATTAAAACACTATCAGTAAAACTTTCATTTCGCATCATGTCGTACTATCGACTAAGTCTTACGTTATTGAAATTCTGAGTGGGTGTGAGGATTTAGCGGAAAGATTAAAGTGTGACATTCATTAGCAGCAATCAGTCAAGCGAACTAAGCAGGGTGGCGTTCCGACAGCTGACTGCTACTTATCTAAATAAGATCGGCGTCGTGCGTGATGGATTTTAAGACCCTTGTCCCACTTGCCTGCCAGCGTTCAGTAATTTAAAATAAGCTTTCGCTTTCACAATTTTCATAGGGCTTTAAACATTTTAACGTGATTTAAATACGGATACGCTTTACGCTTGCATCGTTCGACGTGTTGAACACTGAACAATACCATCCAGTTGTCTGGCTGTGTAGCCTGGTTTAAAATCCCAATTTTAATATGACAGTCGTTGCACTTGCAGTGATTCCACAAAAAAGGTTGCTGTGCAATTTACATAGTACTCAAACCTTTTACGTAGGTCAAATAAACACGGCTTTTACAGTCGGCTATTGCCCGAATACGTTTTAAATTTATTAGTATAATTTAATTCTGCATATGTAAGCCGCTTTAGAGCATTCCGTAAAATCTCGTATGTAGAGTACAAAGTAGCTATAGTACAAGGAAAATTCAGATTAAACGTGACTGCCAGAGTCCCGGGCGCCGAGTCTTACGGGTAATTCGCAATAACATAGCGCTAATGACCCAGCATTCACAAGGGAGAATTCTCAGCTAACTGCGACATTAAGACCTTCTTATTTGGCTATTTCACTTCGTTATGGGGCCTTTGTGGGAAAAATATTAAGTTTACAGTTCTGAAAGAAGATTATAGATATGTCCAGCACGTGCGAGCAATTTGATTGAAAATCAATCTTTTAATATTTTTTACGTATCTAATGCATTTGCAAAAAATATCATGACAAGCATACTTCATAATAAAATGATGCGTAATATTAATATTTAACTTGGATCGTGTGAAATTATTTGTTGCCTTAGGTTTAATAAAGTAAGGTCTACAAATGTTAGAAGCAAATATGTTTCTGTTTTATAGTAACAATTTTCTACTAGCATCTGTAACTCTATCAGTTAACACAAGCACTCTACCCAAGCTTCGTGTCATTCAATTCTCCGAGAAAAATAGCGAATGGTATCAAACTGCATTCAATGTAGAGAAGACTTTTAAATCAATACTATTCAGTAGGTAGGTATATCTTAATAAATAAAGCGTTCATTTTGATTAATCGATGTTGAGTTCAGAGAAGTAATTAGATGTAAATGATAAATACTTAACTGTAAAGCTACTGTAACTTGGGGACGTGAGTAATGAACTTCATACCATAGATTAGACGGTTTAATCAATACCAATAATGTATTCAACGCGACTGTTTCAATGCTCACCTATGACGCCTTCTCGTTACTTGTGGAAATAGAATAAAAGCTACCCATTACGAGATGAACAGAAAATTCAATTCGGTGAATGTGGTTGAGAACATTTTGATTACATAGCGACTCGCAAACACTCTATCTGTGCTTTCGTACAGGTAAATAATTGGATATACATTCAGAGATCCGATTGCGTCATCTCGTTCCACACCGATACGCCCTGTGAAGGCTTAGCTTGTAGATATTATGATACACCTACAAAGTCTGGCATCTCGGCTATAAGTTGATTGGCAATTTTATGTCTTTTGTATACTTATTGATGAGTATATAAAATAAACAATGGTTGAATAAAAAATATTTTATATCGTTTCAAACAAAAACTTACAAATCATTTGAGTATTATGAGTTAAGTAGTTATTACATCTACTTTTTAGTACAAACCAGAATAACACTCAATAATAAACTTATAGGTTTTGTTATAAAGCAGTTTTTTACATAACTAAAATTAAATATGATCGTAACCTTTGTAACATTACATTAGCAAGTTGGTGTCAGATGCAATAATCCAAAATGCCACGTATCAACCATTATGTTAATTATGAACTAACTTTTGACTGCGACGGTACGTACGTGGAATTTAGATTTTCTTCACCGCTCGATAGTCAAGATTACCTTTACTAAGTGTCGTGGTGGCCTAGGGGTTGAATGACCGGATTCGCATGCACATGTTTCCAGGTTCGAACCCAGGCAAGTACTTACCTACCAATGTGACTTTTTCAAAGTTAAATGTACTTTCTTACTCTTACTTACTCTACATATTTGAGGTCGGGTTATTCGTTAAAAAGCATGGGAGGTTATTCGAGAAAGTTAGCGAAACGAAAAAGTATATTTCCAGAGACCAGAGTAAGTTAATTCTTCCTATGATGTCGACTACCTTGTTTAAAAGGAACTGTTATTGTATGGCTATACAAATATTCAACAAGCTACCTAAAAATGTAAGAGAACTACCACTATGTAAATTTAAGAGTGTACTGAAGAAATGGCTTTTAGAGAAATGTTTCTATTCTATTTCTGATTATATGGCTCATAAGGAAAAAACTATTTAATTTAATTTCTTAAACAGTCTTATTGTAGTATTATTAGTCTTTAAGAATTTGAATTGTTATTTGTTTATTAATTTTAATTTAATTATAATGCTTGTATATGGACATTTAATTAAGTAAGCTGTTAAATACCTATTCTATTTATATTTGCATGCTGATGCTACGGCGAAACATGCAGAACATTATCAATGTAACACCTATGTACCAAACCGTGTTTCACGCAAATAAAACATTCTTATTCTTCTTATTCTTTCTTAATGATTTTAAGACATCATTGACAAACGGTGAAGGAAAACATCGTGAGGAAACCTGGATTCCAAATTCCAATCCTGGAATCAGAAATCGTCAACTCGCAATGACCAAGCGTGGTGATCAATGCTCATTCCTTCTCTATATGGAAAGAGACCTGTGCCTAGTAGTGGGACGTTTATAGGCCGGTATTATTAATTATTAATAAACCTTTACAAAATAAACGGATGACTAATTCACAGTTTTTTTATCTTTGGAACCACTAGATTATTCCAAGATTTTAATTCAGTAACATTTATTTATTTGCAATTATGAGGGAAAATTAAATTTAAACAAAATAGTTTGTAACAACGTTACAGTAAATTGCTTCTAAAAAAAAAAGTATGTAGTAAAAATCGCCATCCATTTAATAATTAAAAAAATACAGCATGTTTTTATCAATGGCTGTACATTTTTTACTGTTTGTAGTATACCGAAAGCGGTATCAACAAAAATGGTTACAGAATGTCAGCCATTTTTGGTTTTCATTGCACATATTCGATGCTTGCATTGGACGTGCGTTGCAATTCCAGATTGTACGTATAGAGTTACGTAGGCACTAGAGATGATTAAATTGTCAATTCATGTACTACTAGAGTTAAAACAAATATGCAGCAGCGTAGGTAATATCTTTAGTCCTTGTAAAAATATCTTTCACAATTGGGGAAAACGGTACAAGGCGAGCGCAGTGAACGCTCCACCATGCCCCGTTTAATAACGAGTTATAGGTTGGACGCTTGAAGCATTTTGTAGTAGTTGGTTGGCTGTACTAAGCAAATGAACTGGCTTATTGGTTTAGAGTCGCTAGTCAACTTGCTGAGTGGATTTCATCATCAGTTGGGGTTAATGTTGTCACTGTTAACGAGCAAACTGCATCGTTGATCAAGGCTAGAACTTAAAATACTATCTACTAAATGAATTTTGTAATAATATCTAGATAATCTGCATATTAATATAATCTGGAGAGGCCAACAAAATCGAAATCTTAAAATGGAGAATGAACTTTTCATACAAAGTGAAAGGTCACATGACTTATATTTGAATGAAAAGATGATTTTCAATTTTATGATTTAAACCTATTTATCTTAGGACAAGTTGTTCAGTTTTATGCATCTGATTACCTCGTTGAATATGCACACACCTTTTTTTTTTTTTTTTTTTTTTTTAAAAGATTACTAGCAATGTGGGTCGCACATTACTAGTAATCTCGTTAACCCCTCGTGCTAAGCTAAGATGCTTGTGTTACGAGTGGGTTCACGTCGGTAGTGTAATGGTTGGGATTCGAACCCGCAACCACATGATTGCAAGTCTGACGCCCGAGCCATTAGGCTACCGCCGCTTAAATTAATCCTGTATAAAATAGATGTTGACCGATTCTCAGGCTAAGCTGATATGCACACGAAATTTCATATAAATCGGTCCAGTCGTTTCGGACGAGTTTGGTGATAAACATTGCGACACGAGAATGTTATACATTAGATAATTAACGGTGACCATAAACGCTAGGTTTATAACCTCGGCAACTGTCTCCACAAACTTTCATGCAATCAGAATGCAATTCAAAAGAGCGTCGTGAAACTTAAATAAAAATTCAAAACAACTAAATTAGTAGAAATTTCATAAATAAATTGTTTTCTAGTTCTGTCGTGGGGAAAAATAATAGTAATACTAATCATATAAGAAAACAATATCACGTTCGCTCAGAACTTCCTTTTTAAGCATATTTTTTAAACCCTTTCTTTAATTACAAAACAAAGTGCAAAAGTAAAAAAAGAGATGAAATTTAGAATTAGATCTTAAAAAATTTAGTTCAAAAGAATGTTGCTAATCAAAGTACAAAACGTGACCTTTAAACAAGGTACAAAAGGGGTTAGAAAGTGAAATAACTCCAACTAGTGAAGAAAGATAATGGGAAGTTGAAGGTTGCACGGCACCTCGCAGTAGACATGGATTCAATTACTGTGGAGGTGTGCGAAGTATGTAACACGCTACGCTACATGATGTCGTGCTGAAGCGCCTGCGGCTTCCTGCACCCGCAGCACTTAGGACTGGCTGGCGGCATTCACAGGCTAAAGCGATTTGTCCATCAATCAGCGTTTTCCTCTCAAGAAGAGAGAGAAAGAGAGAGAGAGAGAGAGAGAGGGAGATAAATAGCTTTACCACTACCGTGTTCCTTCGACTGAAAATCTTTAATTTTTGAAGAGAGGTCTTTAATTTTTAATTTCAGGTAGGTACACGTTAAATAATGTTTCTTAGCATGCTTGTATGTAGAATCGTAAAATGCATGATTGATTAATTAATAATACATTATTATGCAATAATAATAAGTAAGTGTACCTGCAATATTTATAATCTTCTTCTCATTAATAATTGTTGAAGTAATAAAATTATTACGTATTTTAGCTACTGGCAGATAGACCTTTAAGTATTTTGTTCTATCTTTTCTTATCTTTCAGACAGATTAAGTCAACATAAGTTCATTAGCATAGTCGTAATTAATATCCCTACATCTAGGATATAAAAATATAACACTTTGAGCATAAAAATATCAATTGAGATCAATTTCTTTAGAAGAACGGATTAAACCAAACATGCTTCAAAAGCTATTATTATTTATACACGTTCAAAGTTTGGTAAAAATATGAATGGGTTGCCTACGAAATCCTAATACAGTTATTATTAAAGTGTTGAACTTAATTATAAACACTCCAGAAAGGTCAACGGATTTAAATGAACTTTATTCACCTTGTCAGATCCCACCGGCAAATCCAAAATTAATGTTAAATTTGTATTAACTTATTTGAAATACACATTTACGTTGTTAATTTGAAAATTGTAGATAATCAAAACGAGTTAATGTTTCGCGTGAATTAAAAAGAATGAAAAATTACGTTTTCAAACTTTTTGTGACCTCGATATTAGTAAAAAAATATTTTATTAATTTAGAGCACATAAAAAAATCTAGGAAATTCCGCAGATTTCTATTTTTTTTTCGCTTTCTCATGTCTCTTTTTCTTTAGTTTCAGTTTAATATGTTACTTCATTAGTTAATTTGTGTCTCGATGCATTGAACAGTCTGACTTTCTTAATGCTGATCACGATCGCCTTTGATTTGAAATTCAAAAGGTATTTAATAATTGAAAGGTGGCCACGTGTTACAAATAAATGAACCGCACAGAAATCAATTAATAATAGATTTTTGTAACGTTTTTAATTGAGAAATATCGTCATAAGGAATTTTTACAGCATTCAGTACTTTGATTTGATACTTGCTGAAATGTGTTTTTCTATAAGTTGTAGTATATTTTATATTACAGGCCTTTAAGAGCCTAGCACCTAGAAAGTATTCTTATTAATAGCATCAATCAAGCGAACTTCATTAGGTGATTTCGCGACTTTCCGCTAATCTCTTATCTCTTGACCAGTGTAAGTAGAACCGCCTCCAAATTACCTGACTGACGTTCCACTACTCCCATTCTAATATCAGTTAGTGTTCTTGCCACCAGCATTAGTATCACGTTTTATATAATATACCGCGTAACATAATTAATTTGGTAGAAGGTGCCTCTTGATTATTTCGTATAAGACTTCGTCGCCATATTGTAAGATACGAAAGGTCGTTCTTATTATTAGTAGGCTTCTACGAATAAAAGATGTTTGAAGTTTTTATTTCTTTTGTATGATCTTTGAGTATGAGTAGGTATTTGGATTTTTTTTTATTTCGCTCATTTCAAGATAAAATGTATTTAACAGATTGACATAATATTATATCAGGTATACTCTTCACATGTTATGGATAGTTTTAATCCTTCGGTAACACCGTGTAAAGGTATGTAAAGTATCTTCTGTAGTTTTAAAATTACATAATACTCTGAACTAAATACCTACCATTTTATAACAGGAATTTAATAAAAAATCGAGCTATCATTTTCTGCTCCGTATTGAAATAAGTTCAATCATGAACTTAAATGGCTTCATTAGAAAGTATTTGCGAAGTTCTTAAAATATATTCCCATATTTCCAAATAGAAGATTGGAATTTTTATGTTCCCTTCGTAATTAATCGTTAAGCGAAATCAAATTAGGCACATACTTTATGAAATAAATTGATTTTATATGGTTTCTGACTAACGAGATATAATTCACCAATTTCTGGTAGTAGGTAATTCAAATTGTATTGCAGTGTATCGACAAATATTAACGATCCTGGCCCACCGTTGGCGAGCAGTAGATAATAAAATATGTATTTCCAATTCGCTGTGGAAACAGCAGTACCTATTCAGAGCTTGATTATATTACAATTAATTAATAAATTAAATTTTCATTTTAAGTTACTTACATTATTAAATAGTATCATATTCAATTTGTAGTAGGTATGATCGGAAAGATAAACATTAAAATACCGTGAAAAATTATCGTTTCAACTAACGAAATAAAATAAATAACAGTTTAATGTTTGTGAAATATTAATATAAAGACGCAAAAAATTTCTTGTAACTACAATGGTTACAAATAAATAAATCATTGTTATTCAAAGCTTCAAGTTTTAACAGGTACGCGGTAAAAACTTTGATCTCAAATCGCAAAAGAACGTATGAGTTTTCTAGCGGCTGGGGCAGGTGGCGGTATTGTCGTATCGAACATGAAATATTGCCACCATGAGAATACATCGAATGGCAAACGTTTTACCATAATTCAATTGCCTCGCGAATCTACATAGTAGTACACATTCACACGACTGTTTGTTTACGTTCTCACAGAGCGTATCATAACGAATTCACCCATATTTTTTATTAAAAAGGCCGCCTTATCCGAGATTTTCTTTTGTTCGACACGAGTGGAAATTCCAGGAATTATTTTCTTTCAGGGATAACTGTCCTATACAAATTTCTTGCACGAAAATCAATTATATCGAAGAAATATGGACCTATCTTCACGAGTTCTATGTGCCAACAACAATGCTTAATATTTAAATACTACGAATATTTTATACGCCGCCTTAAAAAATGTATCATTATATCGCAATGGACGCTGTAGGACTATAAGGTTCGTTATTTATTTTAACCTTCAACATGTTCGTTGTGAATATCATGTTACACTTCTACACGTGGGAGACTTTGATATCCTATAATTCATAAAACATCAAAGCCCTTCAAAATATTTTTACAACGTTCTCGCGATATATCAATATTTATTTACATTTTAGTATAAGAATATTTATTTACAATGTAGATTTTGAATACTGCACGGGTGTTTTATGTATTTTGTATAGATAATAATGTGGATACGTTTTTATAGTTCTCCCCTTTTATATCCATATTATTGTGTATAGTAAATATTATGTGAATTTTAGTAGTGTTGGATCGTCCTTGCTAAACTATACTAGTTAAAAATATTCGATCGGAATAATTTATTTTGGCTTCTAAACTTAACGCTGTCTACAAACAATTTTATTTAATTACCCATTTTAGAACGAAAATCTTAGTTCTTTTTAATGAACCACTTACTGAGTATAGAACGCTGGATTGACCGTGACCTTTCGAATAAGTTTTTGTGTCTCAGTAGGTACTTTCCTAATGATAGATGAGATAGTACACTATATAATTAAAATGTATGTGGTATAGGAACTCAAAAGTCTTATAATCATTTTTTTACATTTACAAAACATGTAAGCAGCTTTCTTATATGTCTTAAGAATGTTTACCGCGTACATTAGCACGAATCGAATTTTCTGACTTCTCAGCCGTGTGGTAGACGTATTCAATTAACTGGAAGTGGGAGAGAGTAACCGAATTACATGACGCCTCGCCTCCAAACGTCGAGTTCAATACAAGGCTTAAGACTGACGGATGACTCCGACAATTCCTACCACCTCATAGATTAATTACTTGAAACTAAACTCGGGTATGCACTTGATTTCCTAGTTTAGCTCTTAAGCAATTACTCTATTCTGTTCACCAAGTTGCAAGGTATGGATTCGGGTTTGAAATATCTTCGTTTGAGTTGCCAACTAAGTCTTAAGCCGTGTTTACAACACAGACGTACAATTATCCGAGAGTTTATTGCGTTTATGTAATCTAAAATTGCGGGCGCTGGAGCGGCTGCATTTACCGCTGCATACTCAACTGAATCTTATCTGGAGAATTAACGCATTCGGAATGTGAATATTAGCTTTCCAAGGATAATGTCATTCTTCTCTATCGACAAGAGACTTATAACTATCCATTTTAGTTGTGGTTTTCAGATTTTAAACCCTAAAGATGACTGATGAGCCACTGCAATATTTCGAACGTGAATTTTGAGTACATTTTCTCCAGTGAACCAGTTTGGCTAGTCTATATTATAATATAAAGTTGAAGAGTTTGTTTGGTTGAAAGCGCTAATCTCAAGAACTACTGATCCGATTCGAAAATTCTTTCACTATTAGATACCCTACTTATTAAGGAAGGCTATATATAGACTATAATTTGCCACGATTACCGACGCACTTACGGACAGGGCCGCGAGCAAAAGCTAGCTATGTAATAATACAAAAATAAAAACAAGAATATATTATATTTAAACAAAGGTACATTAGGTTACCTTTGTTTGAATACAATATAATATAAATTAGGTACTTATATAAAATATAAACAAGTAAATACAGAAGGCAATAAGTGATCAACTACGTAGCTATGCAGATGATCATCTATTCCCCCATTCGCCAACGCGGACTCTGACCTCTAAACGCATAAGTACCTACTTCAGAAACAAAACAAAAAATATTTCGAGTGACTGTAGATATGAACCTCACTCGTTGTTCTATTTATGCAACCCAAAACTAGCACAAACTGCTTTAGCTTACTTTGAGGTATTAACAATTTGCCAGTAAATGTAATATTTATTTTAATCTTGTTTATGTTTTTCCACATTACTGACACTCATCACCTGCCTAGCCTTTTCCCAAGCTATGTTAGGGTTGGCTTCCAATCTTACCGAATTTAGCGGAATACCGTATTACATGGAGCGACTACCCATCTGACTTCCACAATCCATTTTACTGGGTAATACAGTATCCCATAATTAAGGTTGTTGTCCGAAATGTAACGATCACACATCCACGGAACAATCGCTTCAAGCGCGGCTTAACCTTCATTATCACCCCTGCTTATCACCCCCACCCTCCCGGTGATCACATAACTGACACATTTTTGATAATTTATTTTGCTTTAACCTACATTAGTAAACTTATTAAAAGAATATGTATATACGTAGAGGTACTTATAGTGTATTAACTAAGTATAATAAAGGTAGGTACACAAACCTTATTCTTAGAGACCGTTATTACACGTATATTCTAGTAATTATTGGCTCCTAAACATAGGCATAGAAAATAGAAAGACTAATGATATAATTATCGACTCTATTTCTGGTATCATATGTTGAAACCTCGTGAAGCCAAGCTATAATAAGTCAGGTCAGAAACACAGGATCCTAGTAGGTGAGTACACGCACAGCTATCTTTAGGACTCATTGTTTTAGTATATCCAGAACATGTTCAATCGCACAATGCATTGTATAATGGGAATTAAGTGTATCATTCGTGCTATCGAGGCTGTTACATCGATAGTTGTGTGGCCCACAAACCGCCGATGTAAACGCCCTGCCGAAAGCTTTCAACTAGTTAGGCGCTTTGTGTTTTGTAACAATTGCGAAGATAAAGGCGGCTCTAGTTTTAGTTTCTACGTCCATTGTTCGCTAATGCAACGTCAAACCTTACCACCTTCCTTGAAGCTTAAGTTCATTAAACGTTCTGAAGCCAGGGAGGTTCCCTTTTCATTTCATTTGTACGCGTGATATTCATTTGTTTAGCTTTTCCCTGCTGATATAAATTGATGTGGCATTTTCTTTTGTTTTATAAAGTATTGTTACACACAATTGTTGTTATAAGTACAAAAGCATGTTCGTTGCGTAATAAGAAATAGCAAATCATCGTTTTCTTCACAAATAAAAGTTTTTCCTTGTATGTATTTATTAAATTGTGTGACTCTATTCTATAATATGGAGTTCGATTTGGTAAAGAAATTGATTATTTTCCAATTATAATTTGTGCAAAATTTTATGTTTGTTTAGCTATAGTTTCTTTCGAAGTAACATGATTTAATAATACTTTAATAATACCCCAACTAAGTTACCACTTTTTTCATATTTATTCGTAAATCATATTCATATTATGTGAGTAGGTATATAAGCTAGTGTACATTCCAATTCAAAGTTCTGAAAGCTCACAAGTCCGAGCAAAACCTCATTGCTAAGTTATATCTAATTTAGCGCGTTACGTAAGGAGGCCGTGATTTAATCTAAGTAATGAATGAAATATTCGTTGCCGCACTCGAATGCTTCTAATTGTTTTCTGTGTTGGCCGACTATTAACAAGGACCTATTCTGGTGTGGGCGGTACGGTTCGAGGCGAGTTACCCTCCTGCCGCCACCACGACGAGACCGACCGACGGCAATTTCCGTTGCAACGCCGCCTGTTAACGCCACCTGGTGCCTACTTAAAATAACGAACAAAGTTACATACAAAAAAGAAATATTCTTATACAAAATTATTTCATAAACGAAGTATTTCTAGCTCGAAGCGCCAGGTGTAACTGGGACGCAACAGAACGCTGGCTTTAAAGGAATTATGCTGAGCCGTCTGCGGTGGAGAATTATAGCTGCTTTAGTCAAGTCTGGATTATCAGAAAAAATCTTCTATATGCCTGATTACTAGACTACGCCATTAGTATTACTTCTGAAGTGGAAATGCAACGAATTATGAAATGAGAATGTTTCATGTAAGCGATACATCTCACATTATGTAGTAACATATAGTCAAGCTGTATGTGCTAACATAAATAAGGAATACCCGTCAGCGTCGGTTTAACATTCACGCCGAGACAAATCTGTGCAACAGCTGGCGTGTATTAACTAGAATACAGTACCTTAGTCGACCCACAAACTAACTAGACAAAGTAAACATACATTCTCACAAATGGATCGGCTCATTGCAATGTAAGTACTTGCAACCAATAATAATATAATTTATGAAATTAGCAATCGTACACCGTAAAACAAATGAATATCATCAGATGTCGAGCAACGTAAAATTTTGTATAAAAAATTACTTAACGCGAAAACCATTGATTTTATCAAGAGTATAAAAGTTCTAAAATTCTATGAATTCCGGAACAACACGAGTTACAATAAAAACTTACAAATTACCGTGAGCAAAAGAAATGAAATTACTTATAGCACACGAAACCATGTCCGCGTACGTTATAGGACTCTATTTTGGTACAAAACTTGGAATGTATGTTTAACATTATTGAGATTTCAGGGTACAGTGGAGACACGTATCTCAAAAAGTAATAAATCATGTAGCTGTGACAAGAAAAAGCCTAAGAATGAGGTACGATGTCTCGGCTTTTGGACGCGAAGCAAAATGTAAACAACGGAAACGAAATTATACCAAACTGTGTTCGCAAATGTTTGGACGGGGAACATGGTGGTTTAATATTTTACATTAAGTTGAAAATTGTTACTTATAAAATGGCAAATCAGTTAAGGAAAGCTGTTGCAAAAACTAAATACTTACAAAACTTTTGTTATTTCCCTTTACAATTTGAATTCACATATTGAATATGAACTTATGTTGGACTGATGAGGTAGAATATGCGTTAATTTTCAATTCAATCAAAATTTTACAATTTCGATGAAAAAAAAAGTCTGCAAATTACTCTTTATATGCTAACGTAATTTGAATACTTATTTAAAAAGTTTGTTGCTTGAACATCTTATATTTTTAAAGTTACACCATTTAGGTAGCTCCCGCTTTTTGGTAATATAAAACAATGAGCAGAATGAATAACATAGTTCAGTGGTCTTCGGAAGTTTTTAAGATGTTATGGCTTTGGTTCACCGCCCGTTTGTGTAGCTGACAACGTTACCTTAAGACAAGCCCCGGCTTTCACATTAAGATGTTATCAGTGTACCTACAGGTGGAAGCTGCCCATTCATTTGATTAATCCCTTAATCGCTCTGTGACGCTCTCGGGTGGGATGACGTAGCATATTCTGGGGAAGAGGCGCGTTACACGTCACTTCTGGCTTATAGTTGCAATCTTTGTGTTGGAACCATTATGTATATTACTCAAACTGTCACTCTTATCTGTAACGAAAGGACCTATTGCGTTACCCATGTTTAAAACGGATTTAAATGAACAATCTCTTAAATAAAGGAATTTAATGCATTTAAATCTAGTGTTCTAAAACAAAACAATGTTCTATAGAAGCAACTTAAAATTCTGTTTATTCAAGTAAAAGCTTCTAACTTGCGCATCAGCAAACCGTGAAACATTACATTGTATGGTGTGTAGATACATTCGTGTCTCGAGTTGTCGCAGTGTCGACAGTTTCCACAACACTGCCGGTAGTTAGCACCACCTGCGTTGTACTAGATACATGGCTCACTTTATGCCATCATAACAATAACATCGCACCGCTTACCGCCCCTCGCCTGCCTCCTAATATAACGCTCAACACATCGCTAATAGGATTACCCATTATTTAAACACGTCGTCATTCCTTTAACAATTCTAATTATAATTTCGACTTAAACACCTAACGGTTTACACAATGTGACATTGTAACGTGTAACATAGCGATGGCCTGGTTTTTTCCAATACATTAAATCGATATAAAATGGCAAAAGTACGTCAGGAGAGAAATTTATTCAATAATACAGAAGACAGGATTAACTGGGCTTGGTAACGCTTCGCTTGAGCCGAACTCATCTACGCTGTTATAGCTTTTTTTGAGCCTCGGAATTTCATATACCAACAGACTTACCACGTCGATTGGCTTCTAAATCTATTTAATATCAGATTTGTGTTTGTTTTATTGATGAAGATATTAATTTTAACCTGGATAGGAAACTCTTAATCAAAGTCACGAAACAATCGGAAGGTAGTTCTATACGTAGATATATATGAGTGTTTGATAGTAAACGACAAATGAGTAAGTTAAAGCGACGACGAAGAGTTTGTTGCAGCCGAGGTAAACCCAGTTGCGAGGCTTGTTTGTTCTTTAAATTACGTAGGGCTCTACGTCGGTAGACCGTTGTATGTACTGTTGTTCCTGTTAGATTGCTTCCCGTCCAAGTTTCAATCCTGTTTAGGATTCGACGTTGCGGACGGCATACGATTTGTTTTGACGTTGACGATTCCAAATGTTCTATCTAAACACGTACAGCAATATTTGTAGTAACTTAAGTTATTAGAAAGATGGTCGGCTCTCGTTCTGAAATTAAATATCTTGGGACAACCCATACACGGCCATCTGATCCTAAACTAGGCACCTGTACTATGGTAATCAGACAACTGATAAACAAACTTATATTTTAACTTCCCAGACACAGAACAAAATTAAAAGATCGTGCTCATCACACAAAGATTTGTCCTGGGTGGGAATTGAACCCACGACCTCCAGCTTAGCAGTCAGGATCACTAACCACTAGACCAACAGGCCAGTCAAATCATCGAAGTAGGTTTTATACATGAAGGTCCGTCCAATTCGTTAGAACGTTCATTGAGCACGATCTCTTAAATAAACAATGTGCAAGCATAGGACACATTCACGAAGGTACAGTTGGCAACAAAAGTTGATGGACACAATTAGTTTTACAGAGCGCCCAGAACACAATTTAAAGTCCATAAGTTAATGTTATAAAAGGTTGCGCAATGATACCCTTATTATTCAATATATGAAAATTTACTGCGTTTAAGTGTTTTGTAAATCTAATCGTGTCCGTCGACTTATGATGCTGACTGTACCCCTCATACCTATGTATGATGTATGTACATACAAAGTAAAGAAATAAAGTGCCCGGTTGATGGCGTCGAAAGTATAAAATGCAGATAGCCGCTCCACTGAACGATAGCTGTTGCACTGAACAGAATTTTATTGGTCACTTTATTCTGCAGAAGAGAAAAGTAATGTCGCCTTTGTTTACTCGTACCTCTTTATAATCATAATTATAAGGTTGAATAGTTATATTTCTGTATGATTCGAAAAAACTAAATTCGTTAATTACTTTAAGTTTAGTGATGAACGCCAAAACGGTTTCTTATGTATTGTTTCAAAATATAATTATTATGAAGACTAGAAATCTAAATAAAATTCCAAGGTAAAAATTTATTACGCCAAGATAATGAAATTATTCTTCGTGATTAAATATGCAATTGAAGACTAAGTAGTTTCATGAGTAGACTAGCCTCTTAAGTACATAAATGTGTTTATATAAATAGTAGGTAAATGGAAGCTCAATGATGCTCACAAAATCAGAATCACCCGATTACCGAGAATAATAACAGTTTACTTCGGAATCGGCCAGCTACTTCACGTTACTTAATAATTAATTTACCTTTAAAACCACTACAGACGTAACAGAAATAAAAGAAAATCACTACAGTATAAAGATTCGGTAACAGATTTGGTTTTTAAAACAGGCACTTTTTGTTACAATTGTAGAGCACTTGCATTGAAACAAAGAACACTGACCCGTTCAAGTTTGAAAACTATTTCCATAATAACACGTTGCCGACACCGCAAGCGAGGGTTAGCTGCATGCAATTATATTTCAATATTAATTCACCCCACATTAACAAGAAAGTAGGCAATGATTAAAGTAAAGAGTTCGAATATATTGCTTTCAACTTTGTTTTTGATGAGAGTGTGGCTATCGTTTACATAAATGTATGCATATTCTGAAGAGGCCATAAATAATGGCAGGTGCAGACGGAATCCTCTGTACTTGCCTTTTCTCACGTTACCACAATATACACGGCGTTGTAGAGTTTCACAGATTTTCTCTAAGTATTCTTGTCTCTAATAAAATGTGTTACCATGAGTCTTAGTAACTTTATAACTAGTTTAATACGTAAAAAAGATTTTACGTATTATTAAAATCGGTCATATCTTTCCTGTAATTGAACGGTTAAGTTATTGTTTCAATAGACAAGTAAAATTTCTCATTTTAATGACCTAGTGTTTATATTAAGCCACCGTGAGTATTAATCCGTCAATTCCAGTATTGCCCACGATGTATCCTCAAGAATCGATCCACTGTCAGTGCACGTCAAAAGTGTAACGAGTGGGGTTCAACTTCCAAGCGCTCATTAACAATACGATACTTACCTTTCACTTAAGCTGTAATTGATTTTCCCTCAATCTCTAAAACCTTAGTACCCACCATTTCGATGTACTTCGATATTTACCTTCGGGTTTTTAATTAGCCAGAAATGATAACATGACTGGGCAAACATTGCCTTGAATATACTAAGATACCAAGCCCTAATGCCGACATCAAAAGTAATTAAATGAATCGTTTAGACTCATTAATACCTTCATAGCTATTGTATTTATAGGCGACAGGGGTTACCGAGCTGTGCGTACCATAGAAATGAAAGCAAAATAATTTTTGTTTCTTCATACAAGGAATACTTACCCGCAGTTGTTTTGTTAAGGGCGGCGTGCGAGCCTCGCATCTCTATTTGGCTAATGGATATATCAACGAGATTGGTTTCTAACACAAACGAGCCGGTCGTCTAGTTAAAAATACTGTGTGTATTTCCACGGCCGCTAAATTCAAAGCGGTATCCAAAGTTAAATATTTGTAACGTGTTTGGAAACGAGATCCGTATCGGTTTTCACGTACCTGAAACTAAATAAAAGCAAGCAGGTAGGCTCGACAACCGATAAATTATTGTAGGGAAAAAAAGCTGGACAAAGGTTTTGAGTAACAAATCATGTAGACCAGATTATGTTTTACATACTACGTTTTTACGACATAATCTTGTGTCAGGTTTTATTAATATTACATGGCCATAAATTTTCGGAACATATTATTCAGGATAAATGTTTTAGGCTGCTCTTCAATTAAAATATTATTGACCGATCAAATATCAATTACACATTATAAATTCTGTTTTATATTTTATGCTTTGTAGGGCGTTATTAATCCCGGTTTATCCCAGTGACCGTTATTCGATTATACTTCAAACGAGTCTTTGTTGTAAGATTTATTTGTTTATTTTATATGTAGAAGGATCCAAACTCGGATTCCTTTCTCAGCTTCCTTTTTATCTTACAGTACATGTATTTAAATTAATATGAAGTAATGTATTTAATGTTCGTAATGTATCAAAGTGTCTTTAGCAATTTTCATTTCCAAAAGCAGGTTGTAATTAATTTTATATATTTTAATGAAACCATTTCAATTGAATACTTATTTCATAGAAGGATTTTACAAATAAATATACTTAGTATATTATATATTATGTACATATTAGAAATGACACAGAAAATGTTGAAGCATCGAATACCCATCTGTGGCAATAATTTATCTTTGGGTTTTAAAAGCTATTTGGTTGATTTATACCATGTTCTGCATGGTATAAATAGTCGTCGAGTAGTAGTCTCTCAAGTTTTTGTTTTTATTGGCAGCCTAGCAAAAATTTAGTCTGTGCTACTTAAGGATAATGTAACATTGTAACTGGGAAAGATGTTTGAAATCGGTCCAGCAGTTTTTGAGTTTCGTTACAAACATACAAAAATACAAATCTTTCCTCTTCATAATATGAAGATTCTCGAATCATATCGATCAGTAATGTATGTGTTTTTCTGTAATATCTTGCTGATTGGTAGCTTTGTGTGTTGAGTCGTTGAGCCCCCTATAATAGGGTTGAGCTCTACGGCTCGATGACTGATTCATGTGTGCCGTCTGTCGGGATAGGTCAACCCAAATCTGCTGTGGTTTTCTAAACATACCACTCAAATGCTTACCTTAAATTTGCATGATAAAGAATTTTTAACTAGTTTAATTTTTTAGATAAACATATTTATTTAAAAACTAAAATATGGTCAAAGCATATAATAAGTCCTAGTTTGAATACCATAATTTTAAAACAACATTATCGTATTGCTTTTTTATGTGTTTCCAATTTCAAAATGCAGTCTCAACATTTTCCACTCAAATTACCATAATTGAAAACGCTTCGAAACTATAAAAAATAAAGCAGCGCTCTACTAAAAGATTAATATACCCCGCTTGCAAAGAGCATTAAGATCATACTAGAAATTATTCCAAGAAACAACACATAGAGTTCTGTTGCACAAACTAATTAATGTCGCAGAACAAATAAAGACTTTCATATCCGCACAAACGATACTGAACAAACAGTCGGCAACAACATATGTCATTTATTAACCAAGTAAATATAGTAGCCATGGGTAACTGGCCTTTTAAGTAGGTACTTGTATTTAGTTGTGACGTCATGCGTGTAGTAAATTATAGGTACGTAATTAGTTCATGTGGAACTGAAATTTTCGGTCATTATTTACTTAGGTTCGTATTTCACCCACGTTCAATCTTTTGAATGCTTTCTTGTTCTAAAATTTGAAATAACACATTAAAATGAAATTGTCGATATTAACAAGAATTTAATGTAACAAGAGACTGATAAATCCTATAGTAGATAATATTGTGTGCTGTAAAATGCGTTTTATATATTTCAGGACATATAACATCGGACGGTCGATTTCGAAAACGTTTATTAGTACGAGGCTAAACTGCGATAGGGATGTGAATGGATGAACGTGACGAATTCAGCTGAAAACGCACGTAGACAATTAACCCAGGGCTGACGTTTGCAGTGATACATGAAGCGGGCCCCAAAGGACGATGGAAATAAAGCGGACCCAAATAAACACTGAGTTCATACATTTTCTTACCTTTTTCCCCTCGCTTAACAAAATTGGACTGAGATAATGTACGTATTTGTATCAGAAGTTGTCTCCGTAAGTCGTGTCGTTGATCAGGGGTGGGGCCTTAATAATATCAACCGGGAACGGGCCTTGATTGTCTTGCGCTCTGAGAAGGGTTACGTTTGACTTTCTCATACTTATTAAAGACGGAAGTGGCTTGGCTTGCTAAAGCTCTCGAACCTTTGATTTCTACTAAAGCTGCATTTGTATACACACACACATGATGAATACAATCAAATGCAAAAAAAATACAATTTAAGTAGGTAATAACAATTTTAGCATTAACATTTCGTGATAAAGATATTTGGTTATCTATTCGAAACATTAAATTTTAAATCGTGTTTTAGGAGTTTTGTATAGTTGATTAATATGTAAAAAACTAATGGGGTAGTACATAGTATACAAAATGTCTGAAGGTTTCAACCACCTCACTATCTCGTGTGACCGTTTGCTATTACCAAATAATTGTCCTACTTTTAGGCTAACGGCTTATCTCGTGCAAGAAAGGAATAAACATTAATCACTCCGTTCTCTTACCAGCCCACATAGCTTATTGACTGTTAAAAGTTCTAATATTTAGTGATTTGTGATTTACTTTAGTAAGTGTTCAATAAGCCATTTATATAAGCTATAAATAATAAATTTGGTCAACTTTTCGTAATAAAATGTCACGTCCATATTAATTTAAATGCATGGGTTTCATACGTTTCGGGAACAAAAGTAACTCTTATTCTGAAAATCCAGTGTCCGTCATTCTATTCATGTGTCACATTCGAATTTCTCGCGAACTACAATAAAATCAGTTTGGAATTTAAAAATGTTGTATGTGCTTTTCTAGAATTATATTTTTTGATGCCAAATTAATCTGAGATCTTAGAAGTGTTAAAGTTGTTGATAAATATAATACAATATTAAGAGCAATATTTAAAACTTACTCTAATAAATTATGATTTACGACCACGTTCTTACTAAGTATTTTTAATCATCTTGATAAAATTGCACAAACAACATTATGGCAGAAGTTGTTTTGAAATTGCTTTTTACTGCTCAAACGTTAGCGTTAGCGTTTATTAAAGAGCCCTTAGTCTGTAAATAATATCAAAGACATTTAACATTGGAATCAGGAATTGAAGCTGTCTTAAAAGCAGTCAATGCAGCAGTGAAGTGTAAAGTTTTGGTAAGCTACATTAATTTTAAACGTTACACTCAACAACGTGTAACAGCTATTTAATTATGAAATATGCGGTACTTAAACTCATTAAAGTAATAAGTTTTGCAGAGAAAAAGTGTTTCAAGAAAGAGCACGTGTCGCAGCCAAAAATTTAAAAGAATTTGGGAATTTCCGTAACATAAATCTTCGTAGCGTCTAATTACATGGATCCAGCTCTCTCCGCTCTTTTCTGGGCAAACTTATGGCGGCCATGCGTCATGATGTTTTTATGAAAAAATAGCGTCGCATCCTAAAACCTCTATTAGAATAATATAACAGGCAACTCGGAAAACCTTTTACGAATCAGATTAAAAAGGGATCTTTTATTAAAAAAACTTGTGTTATGAAGAGGAATGTTTCCACTCACGGTGTGTGCAGCCTAAATCCTTTTACATTCACCGGAGCTGTAGTTATTGCAATCGTTATGGTTGAAAGAATACAGTCCGTCACATACAGTTTATATTAGCTTTGGTGCGCGGGGGTTGTGCAGTGAAGCGGCTTACTTGAGCACAGACTGTGTGTTCAACTCTAGGGCACTCATACTTGGAGAAAAATAAACTGAGCAAATAATAGCCGCCAACTCCAACGTGGAAAAATTATTTCGAGTGCGAAGTTCCGCATAGAATTTCACTTAACAAAAATTAATAGATGCAGTGCTGTGTACCTCTGCTCTTTGAACTGATAAAACAAAGCATTTTATTCAGTATTTCGAAACGTAGCGAAAATGTTTCAATTCTATAAGTGCTAGACATTAAAGCTAATACAACCATATACTGAAATAATTTCAAGTAAAACACCTGCCTAATATTAATTCGAATATTAATATTGACTTTGTTTAAACTAAGTTGCAGATATAACATTCTAAGAACGTAGGTACCTTTAATGTGAGTTTGATTATAATTCACCTTTAAATAACTCCGGCCTTTAAACGTCTCACTGCAGTACATATACCTCTTCTCTAATAGAGACAGAACAATCGTTGATCACCACGCTTGCTTCTCACAGTTATCAAGCAAATTAATGTGAATAAAAATTATGATATAGCAACAATGGTTCAGGCTCACAACACAGTGAAATAAACATGTACCTACATAACATACCTACACACTTGTGGTTGTAGGTAATCGACTACGATAGTGAAACCAAACCCTCGACACTAGGGAGCTTCTAGTTCACTAGAGAACACTCGAGAAACAAGCATTACTCCTCTAAATAAAAATAAAATGGATTTAGTTCAACTTTTTCATTCTGCCATTTCGCTTCCGTACCATTCTGTACCTTTTTACAACAATTATCGGAAAGATGAGTGTAATTTTTGTTATAATAATTATGTATTATTTATGATGAAGATAAAAGTAATATGAACAAGAGATAGATCTAAAATAAAATTTGATTATTTTTAGTCAAATAGTCAAAAGCCTCAAATGGCCAGTTAGCGAAACAGCAGAAGACTATTATGAAACTAATCAAAGAGCAATCGAATTGGCTATATTTTAGGGTGATCAGATCTAAAAAAATAACCATCAGAACGAAAAGAAAAAGACTTTAATCTTTATACTTCATTTCCTTTGTTATATAAAACAAACATCTGCCCAGCAGTGGGATCGACAAGTTGTTACACTGCTATAAATTTAGTATTTTTTTAGAATTTTTTCTATTAGGAACGTTAGTTAAATTTTTTTTTATGTCACCTAGGTAATTGGGTATGGGTTTGTGTGGTTGGAGAATGTTTGCGATCCAACAAGTTTGTATTAGTAGCACACGGTACAGTCTTAGTTTCTTCATCACATCAACTAGTTTTCTTGATCGGTAAGTTCAGTGTTAGAGTTATTAAGTACACAACAACTTGAGTGTCTAAAGTATACCCTTTAATTTCGTACTTTTTACTATACCTATCCAGTAAGCGCTCGAGTACAAGAAGCCGCCCCGTTTATTCACGGAACCGGCTCCGCGTTGCAACCGCGCCGTCACCGCAACTCCGGCCAATGTATTAACTCCACTGCAGCCCACGGAGTCGGTCGCCGCCGCGTCGCCATCGCGTCGCCACCGCGCCGCCATGCGCCACCGCGCCATCACCGCGCCTCTGACCCATGTATTAAGATACTACTCTACTGCTGTCCACAGAGTCGGTCGCCACCGCGCCATCACCGCGCCTCTGACAAATTGTGTCTAGCTTTTGACAGTGACAACATCTACTGCTAGCCACAGTCACGCAACGCTTTTAACAAATAAACGCTAACAACACAGACCATCGTCGCATAAATATTAACACTAATATTATGTTTACACTAAGATACTATCTATTCACCACAGTTTTCCAACACACAGATACCGAACAACAGTTTCGTAGTGAAAACAGTCTAAGTTTATGTCCGTTATAATTTCACATCACTCATCTTCAGTACCGACCTTTTCCTTTAATTTTCAGGAACTTGTGTGGGGGTTCTCAGTAACCTGTTACTACAAATTGCTTGCACATTTAATACCGCATGAATGTTATAGATGAAAACATTTTAACTACACTCCAGGACTCAGTGCTGGCTGTTGCTCACAATTTCAAGGAATGCTAATTACAACGTCATTAAAACAGTATTTAATGGAGCTGAGCAACACGACTTACTATTAAAGATTGTTTTATAATATTTATTCTTCAAGAAAACCCGAATTATTGTGTAAATATTAAAATAAATATTACACAATTTTTTTTAGGAAAGTCGCAAGGAGTTTGGACTTGTAAATCACACCTTGTAAAAATCACCAAAACAAGTCACATTATAAAAACGCATTCACGTCAGAAGAGAAAAGTTCCAAGTTTCCTCAGACAGATTTTGACAATATTTTGAGCGCGGGTGCCAATAGTAGTTCGCAAGTGGCGAAGTCGTGTCTTGTAAAGTCACGTGACTCTTTTGTTTCTTTACCGAATGTAAAGTTGTACAGTTTCCAATCTGTCTGCAATATGAACATGCAATACGATGGAACGAATAGAATCAAAAAATCAACGAGTGTTACGTAGGTATTGCGTAAACAAAGATGCGAGCATTCGTACACAATTCCAACTATGTAAACATCAAAGTTTACTTTCATTCAATTCTCTTTGAGTTCTGTAAAGTTTGAAACTGCAGCTATTTTATGTTTTCATAAAGATTAAATATAAATAAACCTGGATAAAAATATCGTTTCTATTTTAAAAAACAGATATTATTAAGTAGAATTTTTTTCAATGAAATCATTCGGTCATATTGAGTGAAGGCTTCTCCGATGGCATTTTTGCACACTTGCGGCTATACTTCTCTAGTTTATTTATATTTATAAAATTCTTATTTTAAGACTGATTACTTTGCTATAAAAAATCACATCCAAAGGAAAGACGAAATGCGTAAATGTAAATAAAAATCTGGAGTATTAGATGATAACTTAGATATTGAATTATTGAATACATACGTAATAAAATTTATTACATTATCTTTCACCACTCTAAACAAAAAGTCAATAAAATTATTATTCAATATTTCAATTACCGATAAGCTGTAAGTCCATAGCCGCAGGCATCTTCCAATATAATTATATAAAAACGTTCATCGTTATGTAAAAATTTCATCGTATTGAAGTGTCCTATTAATTCCTTAGTGAATAGAATTCGTTAGGAACAAATGCTAGGTAACATTGCGAGTGGCCTATGCGAGCTGGAGGCCACTTGACCTCCCGCATACCGCATGCACTCCGTGATTGGGTCTGTTAGCGGTATAAGTTCACGGGAGCTTTACAACGTATACGCTCTTTTGTCACAAGAATGTATAAATATTTTTCGCAAACTTTGGAAATAGAAAAGCGGTTTTCAAGTCCCCTTTACTGCCGTACAAGAATTGCGGTTTTGCTGTACGAAGCAAAACAAATGCACCGAACACATTTTTGCTAGTTGTATTGTAGTACCGTATTGTAGGGAATTTTGACAGCGGATTTGGGAATCTAAAAGTTTGTAGTTGAAGTTAGAATTTCTAGCTTAACGGTTTAAAGAAATGGGATCCTTCGTTAGCTGAGTTCATGCCAAACTGGTATGTATTTTTCCTAGTTATAATAAAAATATTATAGGGAAATATTATAAAGTTATTTAATAACAGTATATTTCAAGAAGCTGGGTTTATTTGCTCACTGTGTTTATACAGCTATTAACGTATCAATCGGATTCTATTTGATATCTTTATATCAGTGATCCAATAAAGAGTTTATATTATACTTTTCCTTACAATGTTTAACTACAAAGCCCAAAAGCGGTCAAACATCCCATATAAAGAGAATAAATTTATCTCTTGGGAAAACGATTGAATAAGAAACCCGAAAGCAGTCGAAGCGTCAGTTACAATAACTATTGTCACATTCAATCAAACCATTCAAACAATGTGTGCCCTCGACAAAATAAAACGCGAGGAAGTCGGTACGTAAAATTCTCGGGATCCATACAGTAAAAACAGTGGGATCTCATCCAATTTTGCATTCAATCTACGACCACGAGAATTGCTTCCTCCGAGATGACCCGCCACTTCCACTCGCCGTAAAGCGATGACCTAATCCGGTTTATTTGATTTGGGTTCCTGACTTCAGCCTTCTTTACCAATCCGTAAGAATAATGTCAAATATGGAAACACACTGCTACTTTATATTTATGTACCTACATGATTAAATTAAACCCGTAATTTCCAAAATATGCGACGCCTATAGACTGAATTTCTAAAAAGCGGCCATCGAGCGAACAGACGAAGTTTTTCAATTGCTTCATATTCTTTGTCCATTTTATTCTGTGATCATTTACCTTGATTTTGCGTTTCTGCGACAAAGTTGAATTAAATACGTGACTTTAGAATTTCTGACAAAATATCAAATTGAAATTTGCAATTCAGAGTTTGCTCAAATCTGATTCACCATGCTGCTAAAACGTCGTGTGTCTGACACAAGTTGCTTTGATTCAAATAATTTTACGTCTCGCTGAATAAACTGTGAAAATTTGCTACAAAGAACAATGAAAACTTAAATTTGAGAATCTTAATTAGTACCTACGTTTAAATGCTATGGACGAGGCACCGAAAACTTTTAAACTACAGAGACATGTCCAGACTAGGATGATACTTTTATAACAACGAGTAGGAACGACAACCATTAATTCGCAAGTGAAATAAAGAAGTTATCAAGAGTCGCGAGGGTAGGAGTAAACAAGGCCTGCTGTGGGTCATGTGATTAATTTCAGCGAACACTTTCCGGCCACAAATGGCTTGTCAGAAAGTTTATTGCAGTAAAAAGCTTGAGTTTGTACGGGGAGAATGACGCGAGGCTTTACACTAATGGCCCTTGAAGTTTTACCCATTAAAACCAAGTTTTTACCCAACATTTGGGTATCTATGAAATTTTATATGATATTTTATTATAATAGACAGTGGACATCAAAATTTCTCCTGTGGTACTAGTTACACTGCACACTCGTAATATATGAATATATGTGCGATATATTATGAAGTAGAACTGAACGGATCGCCAGAAGACTGTAGATTTAACCCAAAATTTTCACAGTACCTATGTTTCTGTTTCGCAATATAGGTCACACGATGTTATCTTTTCAATTCGCTCAAATCAAATATTTAATTTCCACTGATATCTTTGTGAATTATCTAGTTTTTAAATTCATCTGAATTCAAAATGAACTTAATGAGGAAGCGTTTTCAGGTCACTTTATAGAAGGGACTAATTTGCATATTATCGGGGTGTGGACAGAAGGTCGCGTGACAGTGAGGTCGAATTACCATAAGAATGGGCCAACGAGGTGAACGTTTTGTTAAGGCTCCAACCAATGTCCCATTGTAACACAAGTTTTCTTAACAATTAACTGAAGAAAAAGTCCGCGTCTAATTGGGACCATTCTCTTAACAAGAAATTGGAGGAAATCCACAGAGGCAAATGTTTACGAAGTTTAGCTGACTTACCTTAACCCGATTGAAGTTTTATCTTCACATCTTAAGAAAAAAAAACTTGGGCAACTTTAAATTATCTTGTTATAAAATTAATTTTGAATGGTTAAGTTTAAAAAACTTAAGTTACTAGCTACGCATCAATTTCGGATACAACAAAAAAGCACCACAGCCAAAAACAAACCAATTACCGTAATAAATGTTCCTTGTTTGTTTATTCATTTATTTCTATTAGGTGTGTAGCTATCAGTATTGTCCTTCATTGTCGCGGTGTCACCAGACAGCCAGGTTTATTGTCGCATGCCTCGAGGCAGTTTCCTACCACCAGAAATTTAGGGTCCATAAAATTGATGAACAGTTTCTTAATAGCGTCGACTGACTTCTTACGCTTTTTAATTCCCAATTCTATAAAATATCTATACAGATATAGAAACAGCGAATGAGGTCACACTGGCGTTATTTGGATTCAGAAAATCAATTTAGTCAAAAACCATTTTTGCTTGGGTCGTCTAAGTGTCGTACGAACAATATTTGCTGCCGAGACGCTATATTCGGAGCTACGAGTGGTGCTGTCGGCATTATTGGAATTTGCGGAACCACCTACCAAAAGGCGGAAGAAACGAATGGATAGCATTATTATTAATTTTGGTGTTGATGAACTTACCCTTTCTTCTTCATTGATTTTATACCACCAACTGGGGTAACATTGATCATAAGATACGTATGATATAATACACCAGTTTATCAGCGAGGCGTACTGATAGCTATGCGTCCTTGTCATTGCGTGACGGTTTTGCGTCGCGTTATCAACGCTCTTAGATCATTCACTGGGCAAATTTACTGAAGTCGAATTTGTAACGTAAGTGTTTTATCATGGTGGTACTTGAATTTGCAAGCAAGAATAGTACGGTAATAGCATTAATTCTGGATAATATGGAAAGTTCTCCTTTAAGTCGCCGCCGTACAACACCCAAGGGGAAAGATAGTGTAGCCTATTTTAGATGGGGATCATTCGGTAAATTTAGACGTTAGTGAAGTGAGACACTAATGTGTGGGTTCCGATTCAAGGTATTTGGTTGTAATGTAACAATTAGATCCCAAATATTGAGCTTGTAAAATAAATAGACCTGAAACTTTAACTGCAACTCTTAAATGAAAAATTTACATCTACATACACCTGTCTAATTTTCAATGTCAACGATTTTTATTACTGTACATCGTGAATGGCTCCATTGAAATTTATTATGATATAATGGCCGAGTGTTGCCTCTATCTTAAATATTGCTTTATGATTTTTTGCTTGCTAGTGTGGTTTATTTTTGTATTTTTATAATAACTTGACCAAATTCTCAACTAATAAGGTATAAAAAGAAAATAACAATGCCCTTGCTAATTGACTTTGGAACAGAATACTTACTTATCCCTATGCAATTTATTGTGTCTGCAATCTATTGAATTCCAACCTGAACGTTGGTATTGCCAGCGAGAGACCCTCGGTTTCCCATTTCAATATAGCAGCCGTTTGAGCTTCCTCGGTTATTTGGGTTTTAAGCCCAGCATAGTGTTTATAACTCGATTAGTTAGTTCATAACCCAGTCTGCTACGCTACATCGCATGCCAGCAAAACTTAGGGTTAGACCTTTTGAACTCTGGAAAATTGTGGTGCATTCCATAAATTTATTTTTGAAGTTAGTTGTGAACAAGTGAGAATGATGGCTTTTAGGAATTTTGTTTACTAACTTGAAGTTCTAGTTTTAGAAAAAATATTTTCATGTATTCTGCGCTATGCTGTCTATATCTTTAGAGTCACTTCAATCAGGACGGTATTACCCTATGCGTCAAATTGCAATTTACGTGACGCATGTTTTTATACAAACCAAGACACGAGGAATTCACAATAATATCTTCTAAACAATACTGCCTATTCTTTTACAAAAATACCTGTTAGAGTATTTTTACGAAATAAAAACATAATTCATGGAAGTAAATACTTCAAGAATATACATATCAGTCAATACATTTTAAACATGGCCGCCCTTCGACAAACTTTTGTACACTTTTGGTTTGGTTACAATTGAACAATAATTATGGCTGAAAATACATTATGGATACGATTATTAAGCCATTAATTCATCAATCATCGTTTCGAATAGATTAAATTATAAATGGTACAAAGTAAAAGTCGCAATTATTCATTATTGTTTTGTTTAATGGAAGTGAGACTGAAGCGTGGAATGATTTAACGAACTACTCAACTACGAAGCAGTCACGCAATCGCTTTACATTATGAAGGTACATCATTGTCTCTTATCTGCGATCGTCGTGAGCGAGTTCAATATTAGCTTTCAAATATCGAAGGAGATCCACTGTAAAATCAAAGGCGTGCAGGGTGCGAACAAGGAAAACATTTTACTCGCACAACGTCGACATCTTTGTGTTCTCACACAAACTTTTCGAAGAAGATATCTGTGTACAAAAATTATGCAATACAAATCCGGTCCTATTCTCTTACGTTCACAACACTTTTCTTTAGAAAAAGGTAAAAACCTTTTATACTTTTCCCTACATTGAATTTTGAAATGGACATTTGAAATGAAAATATTCGAAATCTTGGAATAAAATTTGTCTCTACGATGTAACGTAGGAGTAGAAACCTCATTTATTTTTCTGCTTTGATAGTTTAATCATAGTGGAAAGCTGGAATTACCTTGATAGAGCGGAGTGTCGTGATAAATTTAATTGAACTATTTTAATGAATAAAATTGTAACTGAATCTGTAAAATAACTTCTCGACTTTGTAAATATTAAATTATTACACTTTTTATTTATATTTTGTGGACTAATAAAATAATAAGATGAAATGTTTTTATTCGTAGTTTTTTTTTATATAGAAACAATATCACTAACAAAAATCAATGTTTACTACTAACTAAAAAGCAATTCTATGCATTTTGAAATAAATAAATGTGTGTACTTATTTGTCAAAGAAAACACTCCTCTTTTAAGCTGCGTAATATATACAATCGCAGTCACAGTAACTAATTATATTCAAAGGAAAATCGCGCCAAAACACATAGACCCGCTCACTTCTATCGGGGGTAAAAAGTGCTCAAGGATTCAATGGCGCGAAATAGCGGCGCGGTTGGCGCAGTAAGCGTTATTAAAATTTGCCTACAGTAGCACAACGAGTGCCAACCGACGAATGAGAAAGAAAGACGAAATTAGCCAATTTTATGAGGTTGCAGACTCGTCAACTTGTGCCTTTGAACATTTTCGAACTTCATTTTTATTAAGCCGACTGACTTCACTGATCGGACTTAGAAAACGTCCTGTACAAGTACTAAAATATTTAATTACCTACCCTTCTGACGTGTAATTATTTGTACAGAAAATATTTATGAACATTACAACACGCTGTATATTATCTCTTTTAATGAGAAACTTAATGTTCAATTTGTATGCATATTTTCCGTACTACACGCGTGCCTAATATTAGAATATTATTGTATCCAGTTTATTCGGTAGTGCACGTTAGCATTCCTTATCCTCATGGGGCAAAGAAAGGGTTAATGTTTTCTGGTGGACCGCGTTGTTAACCCGCATGACCGTCATTCCGCCCAAGGCTGCGGCCGAAGGAAAATAAAAAGGTTATCGAAATAATTTTTGATGTCCGCCAATTGTCATTTACTACTGCGGGTCTGCACTGAAAATGATAGGGTGGCTCAGAACACTCAGTGAGTGGCGAGCTTCAATTATATTTCGTTTAGAGTTGTGTAACAAAGCCGACGAACCAACTGGTTTTACGACCCACTATAATATTGTATCGTTATATATTTTTTAGACCAAAATATATACAAAATAAAGTTCTGCCTAAGTATTCTCAGGCCTGTAATGATATTTTTAATTATACCTAGTAACATTTTAACCCTTTACATAGGTATATTAGACATGTTTGTATCTTTATACGGTCCTAGTAAACCTACACACACATTTACTTGTCCTCTTGTATTATTCGTTGTTTTATTTAATTAAACCAACGTCCAACGAAATAAACATTTTATTTTGTTTTTCTTAGTTACCTGAAAGCATAATTTTATTTTTCCATTACCGCTGTCTTCTTAATTGCTATTATTAAAAGATATTGAGTAAAAATAATTAAGGTTTTATTTCAAGCATGAAATTAGTAACTAATGGAAAACTAATTTGATTCCAGTAAATGTTTGTAATGGTTTCATTTATTTTGTAAGTGTAGGTAATTGTTCCATAAACAATTAATTTATGCATATACCTACCTACATTTGAAACTGGAGTTTTGGACACCGAATAAAAAAAAAATATTTAAATTAACTAAAATTCCACCGTATTTTAGAAAATGTTAACCCTTAAAATGACGAAGCTTTCGAGTGACTGAATATCTTTTAAAACATTTAACGTCTTCAGTTGGATCTTCTATTTTCCAAATTAGCATAAAAAATATTAAATTTAGAAATTATACTTTTAACCTAAAATTACATCACAGTAACATTTATTTTATTCAGAGAAATCTGAGATTCGGTACCTGCAAACAATTCGTCAATCGTTACATCTGTTCATAACGAAAAACATGAAGGTCTAATACAAGAGCTGAAGTTGAAGACAGGAATTGGAAATAGACGCAATATGAGAGTAGTAATGTACATGTTTCGGTGAATAGGTGGAGGTACACAATCGGTAGCGAGTTAGCAACCCTCATGGAACAATCTCGACGTGTACGGCTATATCGCGGGTTGGCCGTCCCAGTGATTTGTACACTGCTTCCTATTTATTCATGCAGTTTCTAGAGACGATTACCTACTCCCGCGGCTCATGAATAAATTTGAATAATTTCCCGCTGAGGTGTAAATGATGCAAGTTTTTGCATTTAAAACTGTTATTAATCACTTTACTTTTTCTGTTGACAAATTGCGCCCGTCGTTGTGGTCGTATTAACATATTTAAAAATTATCCAGATATGTTGTTTCGTAACATATGACTGGTTGATATATGTAAGTTACCACGATAGCCATTATAAACGTCACAATACAATGTATAACTTACATGTAAGTACTGTGCTGTGGCAACACGGCATTCGTAAAATGCAAATTTAAAACTGCATGCAACTATTCGAAATGCTCTTTATAGTTCAGTATAATTGGATACGCCTGACCTTGCACAATTTAATACCGGCAAGTTATGCACTAACGTACAGTTCGTCAACTTTATGAGAAGTTGAGTATGTTAAACACTCATTTTTAACTTTATAATTTTACGGAAAATTTTATTCGCATTTATTTTATACATCCATCATTTAACTTTGTTTAAGTAGAACGCAGACTGACGACAAGCGTTGAATAGTGAACGCTTATGTCACCGAACAGAACATAGGCCACTTCTTGTCCCAACAAGATAAGTAGTTCCCCAGGGATACAGAACATTTTATTTCTTTTGGTACCAATCACATTTCAGCAGTTTCGGCAAACGTGAAATCTATGCGAATGAAGGGAAGCTAGTTCCAAGTTTATTGATAAATCTGCGGTCGTGGATTTTAGTCTCGATTTGAGATTACTGGCGGTACGAACATACATACAATACGCAGTACATGCATAAAGTGTCTTTTAACAAAAAATACACAGTTTACATTCGTTATAATTCATAAATTATTTTAATAAAAAAAATAAAAAGATTTTTTTTGACACATTTATGTAGCCATTCATCCTATTAAGGTATAAATTATGAACTTTATTTGAACTCGGTGAGTCTTTTAGCAATTTTCTCCTTCGTTTTTCTTTGTATGTCACTAAGGATAAAACTATTATGTTCGACAAATCTGGTATTACAGTCTCAAATTGGGAATGAATCCGATACATGGTAGGTTCACCCTTTATCGCATTGGCTTAATGCCGTCGCTTCAATGTTGGTGTACGATACACCTTCGATTCTTCTTTTTTATCGATTCACAAATTGTGTCGCAGTTGAAAAGAGGATGTAAAGTAATAGGTGCCAATTGTGCCAAAGGTTAAAATAATGATGTAAAAATAAAAAAGTCTTCCAAAAATGATTTTTGTACAATCTTTGTTTGCATAATATTATTTGTAGTAAGAATGTTTACTTATGATATTTTATATATCAATGTATAAGTGTGTGTGTGTGTTATATTTCTAAGTATTTACTCCACAACTGCTTCTGTGAAAGTGGATTTATATTTATTAATAATTTATATTTTTTTAGCTTAAAGTGCAAATGAAAATATGCAATTAAATATATACAAATAAAATAAACGAAATATTATTTTATCAATTAACATGTTTAGCAGGAAAACAATTATCATTTCAGTGCAATAGTTGAGTGGGGAGCGTGCTGCAAGATTGATCGTATGCCTTGTGTCCACTTCACCCCTGGGCTGCTAATCACCGAAACGTCAACTTGAAATAATTGTTACAAGGAACGATTACTAGGTAATCAATCGTAGGTAAATTTGTTGTACGAGTGTTTACCCTTAATTGCCTGCCTAAAGTTCTGGGACTTCAGACCTATAAGACTAAAGTCAATATTTTTTTTCAGAATAATACTAGTATCTAGTAATATGGTATCTATATTATGGTTTCTGGGGTTATTGAGGTTCATTGAAATCAAATTAATTTCAAGAGGTGCGCCATTCTATCCCGGTTTTATTTAGATTTTAGGTCCCATGGTCACGGGTAGACTGAGGTATTATTTGTCTTGACAGTAGATCTATTTTCGTCGATGTATGTACAGTGGCAAACATTCTGTTTAAAAAGTCTTTCTAAATATGTAAATCATTAGAAAAATCAACATAATTATTTATCTATATCAATAAACCAATGAAAATTTCGTAGATAAGATTTTTTTAAGAAAACTCCACAAAATATCTTTACATTTTTATTATTGAATTCGTAAATCTTACTTGTATAAAATGCAATGCACTATAACGCTCAGTAATAACTGTAATTAACTAACAAAATTTTCAGTTCCAACCCAGTTAAAACGTCGACTATTTTGCTTCATTGTAATCCCTATCTATGTAGATTGCAAATCAATAATTTATACACAATTGTTCCGCTGTTGTAGTTTAAAAGCAATCATAATACGATTTAAACGTGTTTTCGTATGCGTAAACCGTACATCGATGTGGATACTCGATATTTCGTTGATAGCGGTGGTTGACAATGAGAGATGAATTTATGGTGGCAGGTAATTCTTGTTCGATGTCATCCCTTCACGAGTCAGATTTTACTCGAATACGTTAATTGTTCGTTTAATTGATTTTCATTCGATAAACGGTCTTCAGTTGTTTTGTACCTACTATGGAACCTTTTGTTTTTAGTTGGTTGTGACTTCGATGCGTTTTGCTAGTTTTCGACAATTAGAATTACTTACTAAGCCTTCAGCCATCGCTTATCAGGTTTTGTGTTATGAATAATTTAAAAAAATATTTTTTTAAACACTGAAATTTAAATAAACAGTACTCAATCATCACAGTTTACGTTTTTTATGTAGGTACTCATAATTTCTGTTGATAAAACTTGTATATAGATTTTCCGCCAGCTCATTAATAATAAATTAAACATATTGCAGCAGTTCATTGGTGCGTAAAGCAACAACATGCATACAATGATACACGCGACACTCGACCGGACAGGACATGTCACGAGCCCGATTTATGGACACCACTAAGTTGCACGTCATGTGCTACTGCACTATCAAAAAGTGATTTCAAACTGTTCAACATCAATTATTATTATTCCCACAGTTACGACCACACGACACGCACGTACGACGTTCCCGTCTTTTTAATGAAAGTTCAGGCACTATGTCCCACAGGATTAGTTCATTTGGACATGGAGTAAATTTACTCAGTCCAATCTAATATGGGTACACGCACGAGATAGCTACGATCTTATTTAATCTATAGCTTTAATTTCGACCTGGGACCTACGATAATATCAAATAGTACAAGAAAAATATCTAATAAAGCTAGATGAAGGTTTTGATGATTTTCCTCTTACAAATGAATTGGGCAATGCTGCCAGCCTTTTGGGGACGTTTCCCGTCATTGTCAAAGATGACGATGAATTTTTTGATGCTTGGTTAACCTTTATTTTGTAATCCATTTTACTTAATAATAGTTAACAAGTGTTCTTTTATACAAATAGTTTTATTTATCTTATAAGTTTTTAGTTTAGTTTTAATTTTTAATAGTTTTAATAGCTATTAATTGTAAATAGTTTCCTTTAAATATTATGTTATTATATTAATAAATTGAAATATCCTATAAACGTTAGAATTAACAAAATATTGGGCAGTGAATTTTCGTTTTTATTAATGGTAGATATTGTAAATTATTGACTTGAGCATTACTATGAGTGCTAGTAGCAGGTCTGTTGTCGTCGTAGGAACGAGATGCAGCTATTGCGGTGTTGTGCGCTGTCTCACTTCCACGAACGACTCGAACGTTCATAGGCAGTGCTCAGGAAAGTGATAGTATATCTGTGTGTTGTTAGGAACATCTGCTTCAAAGCTCTTCATGAACTATATTGTTATTGCCAAGACATTTACTAGAAAGCAGCCTTATTATAATTATATTACACTAAATTAGGTTTCATATGATACTTGCTATTTAGACGAAATTAATTATAAATGTTTTATGTTACTACAGATTTGGTCTAGTTAAGCGTTTAGCTAACAACCTATTTTTGTTTATATTTTTGAAGTTTTATGTGTAGGTAACTCTTTATTAATGCATTATTTGTTTCAACATAATATTATTATATATAATATATACGTATATTAACACGTTCACGTGAACATCTCCATATCGCAAGTTAAGGCGATATTGCACATAAATTTTTCATACAAATTGGAGCAGCGTCTAATGACGTTGTGTCAATACTTTGATGATATTAGTATTAGTTTATGTTATTCTGTCGTCCTAAGACGTCAACGTTCAATCATCAATCATAACAAATGCACATTGCACACATTCCCAAATACATGTATTATATTAGTAGGATTAAAATGTAAAATAAATTATATACCGTAATAAGATTAAATATAGATAAGTCAAAATATTCTCGATTTTGCGTAAATATTTTCAAAAGCACAGAATCAGCGCACGCGCTTCCCCCGCGCTGCGCACAGGTCGACTGAAGTGAACACACTGCTTAGGCGAAACGACGTGTAATAACGTTGTGCGGAAATAAAGTAGCTACTTATGACCGGAGCATACTGTCTTCAAAAATTGCCAAAAATATGGACGCAATGTAGCACTAGAAATTTGAGAGACGGATATGTCGTGGCACAGCAACCCAACTATTCAATGTTTAAATGATCGAAATCCGTTCTATGACGTTGTGCATAATAAATCGAGATATCGCCGGACATGATAATACGTTGTGCCGCATTATGTCTGCCAATAAGTGACGTACCTATACGTTGTTCGCATGAACGTGTTAAGTATATATTATAATATATTTATATGTATATTCAATGGTTTCTAAAAGTTAATTTCGACGAAAAACAGTAGTAGCAAAGAAAGTCCGAATCCCCGCTACGAGATAAACCAAACATTTTTGCTATCGGCATAGTGGATCACAAAGCAAGTAATTTTTGACAGAGTATGAACAAAATGGGATATCGTGTGCCTCTGGGGCCGGCTGACCCGAGATATTGAACCGGTCAGGCAAAACGAATAGCAGGGCCGGACCGGGACCAAGTACTATCCGACTAAATCTACCTTCCGCTGAATTGAACATTCCCAATGCTTAATACCCCAACGTTTATCGAGTTACACGCAAATTTAATCGGTAATTGTGTTTATATTGAATTAACTGATGTTTATTGTATTGATATTGGTTCTAATTTGATTGTAATATGAAGTTTGCAACCAGGGTTGAATGAGTTGAAATAAAAGGAGAAATTAGAAAAAATTGCCACTTAATTACCCTGAAAGGATTGGCGACAAATAATTGATGTATTGCAAAGACTGCAACAATTGTAAAAACACCCGTTGTAGACTTCGTTTATTTAATAAATTGGTAAAAATGTATACATTATAAAATCATATTAACTAGATTCTACTAAAACTTCTGTGTTACAAATATATATGACAATACTTTAGTTGACGAATTAAAATAAGTCCCTTATGTTAAAGTTCACGAAAAACAATAGGTATAATTTTATATACGTGGTCCACAATGAAACCTAGGTAAATACGAGAATTTAATACTAACAAAGTAACTAAGAAACAAATTATTCGATTCAATTATCTTCCCCGAGATAAAATAATTACTCGGTATAATGTCTTGGGCTACAGTGAGATACTGAAAGCAACCATTAAAGCTACTTACGAGATTATTACCGAGCAGAATTAGGTACTTGCTAATGTCACTAGGGCGCGTCGGATAGAACATGTTAAAGACTTGTAAGGCTCCGTGATAATTGTGAGTTAAGGAAAACGATGCAAGTTTAAACGTTACATTTAACTTTCTTTAGTTCTTAAAAAAAGGTTTTATCTTACTTGATATTGATCGAGGAATGCTCATTACGTAATTGTTCTCAAATAGTTACTAGGGCAGTCAAGATCTCATAATTGTAATTTCAAGTCTTCGTAAATTAATAATTATGTTCAATGTTCTTGGTAAAATCAATTTTGATTTAAGCATTGCGCGTATCTTCGCAGACAGGGTGGGATTAAGTTACTTCGTCTAATTACTTTGTTTACTATATAAATTCAGATAGAATACCGAACTAATAATTTGTTATGACTTCCACATCTATATGTAAAAAAAACAATTCCCTCACAAACTTAATTTTTTATCATCAATTAATATTTTGTACGATTTCTAGGCCAGCTATTTAAAATACTAAGATATTTTTGTATTGACGTCAATAAAACCATTAAAATTTTAGCCAATTACTTATATCTCGAGGCAACTAAATCCAAATTCTCATTGTAGATAGTGCATATGATAAATGTAAATATAATTATGCAGCTGAAACCTGGGAACATCAGGAATACATCAGTTGGCAGGACGGAGTTTCCATCACGTAGAATAATTAAACGCAAACAAACTGCCGTGTCCACGAGCGATTGAGATAGTTAAGTTTATTTTCGATATCTGCTGTGACCTAAAATCGAATGTATTTATTAAATTCTACTTTCCTTGGCTTATTTATTCGAATGTCTGAAGTATTTCGCAGTTGATTGAAATAACCTAAATAAAAATATAAATTTAATTTCTAAAAATAACAACCTATTTATGAGGAAATTTGTTTTGACTACTTTGAAAAGGTACCAGGCTAATTTATAGGAGTTAAAAAAGCCGCAAAATTTGTAGTAAATCAGATGTCTCGAATTTTTAATTCAAGTGATTTGATTATGATTCTTAAAAGTGTATATTTTAGGATGTTATTAGTTATTTTTGACTGGCCTGTTGGTCTAGTGGTTAGTGATCCTGACTGCTAAGCCGGAGGTCGTGAGTTCGATTCCCACCCAGGACAAATGTTTGTGTGATGAGCACGATCATTTGTTCTGTGTCTGGGTGTTATTTATCTATAATATGTATGTATTTAGAAATATGTAAGTATGTTTATCAGTTGTCTGGTTGCCATAGTACAGGCTTTGCCTAGTTTAGGATCAGATGGCCGCCAAGATATTATTATTATAAATACTAGCTGTTTCCCGCAGCTCCGCCCGCGGTCTAAATATTATTTTATGTAATTGAGAATTTTCTTTACTATAAACCTCACGGAGCCCGAGACCTTTCCAACGAGTGCAAAACCGTGGAAATCGGTTCGTGCGATCTGGAGTTATAGCGTCAGGAAGGAAAACCCGACTTATTTTTATATAGTAGAAGATTATATTTTACATTAACTTCCTTATTTTTTTGGAACACAAGGAACCGTATCTGAGATTACTTAGTAGGTATGTTACAAAAATTGTTTATTTCTTGGCATGATGGCGCTTAATTAAATGAGTATTTGGCTCTCAAGCTGCTATAGCGACACTTCCGATATAGCTAACAGCACATTGTCGCCACTTGCCGCCGACCACACCACTTATTAGATTTCACACCACCTGACCTACGTTAACTCCACATGAGTCTTGGCTTACATGCATGCGACGAGGATACAGGCATTGCAACATAATTTATCGATAAGATAAATCTATAAATTTGTGTAGAAGTGATATCATGAGTATGTGCTCCGTTGCTCTAATTTATAAACAAATAAATAAATGTAGACAACATCACATGCATTGCTCCGAATCCAAAGTAAGTAGCTAAAGCACTTGTGTTATTGAATCAGAGACAACGAAGGTACCACAAACACCCAGACCCGAGACAATATAGAAAAGTGTTTTTTTTCTACATTGAGCCGTCCGGGGATCGAACCCGGGGACCCCAGAGCGAGCGACACCTTGAAAACCGGTGTGTACGCCACTCGACCACGGAGGTCGTCAAAAATTTTATAGTAACTTTTTGTAATCATTAAAGTAAAACGACTTTTCATACGGATTTTATCGCGGTTTAATTTGATTTTAGTTTCCGACGTAATAATCTAATATTCATTCGTTCATGTTTATTTCGTTTCATAATTGCAATTTAATAGGAGCAGTGAGTAAGGAATGCTGTTAAAATGTAAATAAACCCGTAAATAGACCGCACCTTCCATTGCAGGTACTTCATTATATTACAATCTTAGTGTCAGAACGTTTTTCCGCTTCTCAATTATTTATGTGTACGCAGTTATTACGACGTAAAAAGCACAACCTTCCCCAGATCATTAGGACCAGGGAAAAACAGAAAATGAGAGAAACCTTTTGGGTGTAGCGTTACGCCATACAACACTTAACTTGTGATTGAGGTACAGGTTTCCATGGCCTTCTCTGACTCCTATATAACTTTTTTGTAATGATTGTTGATAAGAACCTTTTCCCTCCGAGTCCAAATTACTTTTGCCACACGTCATGTTCATTCAACGAACCGCGATATTAAAATGGCTAAACGCTCATTTAGAAACAGGTTCCCCGCGAGAATATTCAGAATCTAACCGAGTTTAAAAGCTACGCTATGAATTTTAAACTGAAAACTACATTGGATATGAGCAGAAAGGCGAGCGTTGTGTAAACAGTACGCTGTTTCCGCGAGTAATATCTGAAAAAAGTGCCTCTGAAAGGATGCTGCACCGACAGTGGAAATAAAATATTCGTACACACGAGTCTGGTTGAAAGTTTCAGAAGAGTTTCATAAGGAATCTAAAACAGGAATGTATCTAATCATTGGCATGAGTGGAGTGGCGCAGCTGTATTCCTTATACAACGTAATGTATAGCTGAAGGGACGAGCTGCTGATAAGAAAACCGCCGCAGGCCCGTAGGACCTCGCAGACAAAGGACTTAGTTTGTTTTCGGGAAAACACAAAAGAGAACCCTAAGTAAGCACAAACAAACATGTAACGGTACAAATTACGTTGAGCAATTCCAATTTATCTTTGCAACTGAATCCATTACCTTAATTTCTCTTTCATTGATACAGTATAAATAGAACAGATTTTTACAAAATAAAAAATAAATGATCCTGCATACGGTATCAAATGGCAAAAGGAGATACTTGAGTTTGTTTTGATTTCCTATACTTGTATTTCGTAATTTTAGAATTAAGTCATAAGTTTACTGGTCCGATTGCCATAGTGTTTAGTAATACCGCCTGTTTGATCACAACTTCGGTCAGTTGGAGTTTAAAATACCGACTACTGAGAGCTTCGAAGTCGGCTCGCCGCTGCATCCTGAAACTATAGTTTAGTTATAACTAAACAAGCCAGCTGACGGTCTGTGTCTTGGCTGAACAATCGTCTTACTACTAAAACACTGAAAACCGGAACTAGAGCAAAACAGGACTGCTCTAAATATCTGATGATAATTGTCCTCTTTTACCGAAAAGAGGAAATTCTGCATGATTTGTTTATACATAATCGATGCCAGATGAATTTGTAAACGAAATTTAACCGTGCCAACTTATGAACGAAATGAAATATTATATATGTCGACAAAAGAACAATTTAATTCGGAAATGAAAATTTATTTTTGATAAGAAACATAACAGGTTTATTCCGTTATTTTACAATTATGCACATAGTAAAAAAAGTCTCTATTACGTGTTGTAACGTTCTGTTTGTGTTTTGGATTTGTAATCAAATATTTTATCATAATATTTGATTATTATAGGGCTATTCGGGAAATGTGCAGAGGCAGCCGTTTGGCGGCTAACACAGAAACAATGTTACCGCCACTAATTAATCTGATGCGGAGAATGGCTAGTTCTATTACTAATATTTCCGTAATATTATATATTTGATGTAGAATTCCACTGAATTTATCAATTCTCAGTAAAATGCATTACGAAAATTACATTTATATGGCAAATAACCAAAAACTTCACTATTGAATATTTATTATGTGAACATATACCTACCCAGTATGAATGTTTTTAATCAAGACGATTAAAAATTATTCAGTATTAGAGTGTATTTATTTAATGTAGTTTTATACCTTTAGTTAAAATTATCGAATTTCTTACTACATTTTTAGTAACGATTTAACTAGACGTCACTAATTCGTACCATAATTAATAACCTCAGGTTATTTCGAGGAATAGTATATCATAACAGAGTGTATGGTCTGAGCTTAGACACCTTTTACCTACTAAGACTCTTCCAAATATATTTTTTTAATTATTGTTACAAAATTAAAATATACTAGCTTTTCCACGCAATTCCGCCCGCGGTACCTAATTTTTAGTAAAAAATATAGCCTATGTTACTCAGGGTGTACTCAGGGTAAATGTGTCTTTCTAATAGTGAAAGAAACACTGTAGTTTTTGAGTTTATTCATTACAAACATACACACACAAAAATACAAATGATTTATATTTATAATGTTAGTGTAGATATATAGTTATAATACAGGATACAATATACATTAGTATCTGTAATTGCCATCCCGCAATGAGCAAGCGTGGTGGACAATGCTCGTTTCTTCTCTATATAGAAGGAGGCCTGTGCCCAGTGGGACGTTTATAGGCCGGTAATATAAACTAAGTTAAATCACTCAAATTAAGTCTGTATAAAAAAATAATCATGTGAAAAAACTATTTATCAAAACAGATAAATCTCTTTCTTATGAAATAAGCAGTGTCTAAGTAATTTTTTGTCTGATATATTGTTTTACTATCATATGGCACATATATTAAAAATAATTAATTATTACACCTGTGTGGCTCCTATTACGTTACACCATCATATTTTTTGCTAATACACACTATACGACGAACGAGTCCTTGATAAAATTATTAATTAGGGATGCATGTCCATTTTAAATGTCTAAATTCATACACACCCAAAAAAAAAGATTTATTTAGTTTTATTTAGTAACATAAATATCACGAGTAACATAATTACTGTTTGTGTTAATTTTTTTCATTCGTAATTTTTATATAAAATTGTTTTAATTAAATAGTCAGAGAAGGAGATAATTCGTTTATCAGTTTATATTCTGGATAATGAATACGATGTTTTCGTATTTTGACATTATATAATGAAAGTTTAATATTCAATAGCATATATATTACTTCATGGGCCTTATTCAATAAGTCCAAGCAGTTACATGTGGGTTAAGAGAGGCTTTATCACTTTCGACTTATTATACGTATATACCAACACTACCCGGTCACTCTCAGAACACAAAAAACATTTGGCGACACGGGATTCATGAACTATAATCTGTCTTATGCCACGTTATGTTTCGTTTGGATGTAAAGAATAACCCCCCAGATACATGTAGGCATAAGAAGAGCTCTCTTTATACATAATCTCTACAAAATATGAATAGAACATTTAACGCTTTAGCAATTTGCAGTAATTTATAAAAGGTATTAGTAACGAGTCATTTATTTGAAACAAAATTTCTCGTTTCAATTTTACTTAGTTTTTTAAGGTAATGAGAATAAAATTCATTTATATCCACCATCAATGTTACAAAAATAAACCAGGAATCGCAATTAAAAAGCGTAATAAATAAACCTTATTTATGCTCTTACGGCCATAAAAAGCCTTTTTGAGAGGTATATATTTGTAGAGCGCCCACTCTTAATTTCCGGTGACTCTTAATGTAATGATAGAAAGAAAGCGTTCAAAAAAGAATTAAGGTAAAACAAAAGTAACTTTTACGCAGCCTTTTTAAGAGTAAATATTTTACAAAGAAAATTACATTTATATTACGTAAGTATAAAGTTATTATTAACTGCATTTGAATATCAAAATAGGTTATTGTTGGCCCTTGAACTAATAAAGAGTCCAGTACTGGCTTATATAATACATTATCAGAAGAAGGCGAATATGAATTACTAACAGACAGTTCGAAAATTTTACAGAATGAAAAATTAAATTCAGTTTTACCAGAAGATTGATAAGTGAAGTGGAAAGGAAGGAATTATTATTAAGTTTGATTCAGCTCGTGTGGAATGCGTTCGGCAGCGCATGTGCATCGGAGCGGCGAACTTCGAGCCAAGTACCGCGTAGCGGGCTTACAGTCGCGACTCGACTCGCTACGCGGACGCACGTAGCACGCCTACGCCGCTGCGGGCTACGAACTTCTACATCGTCGAACTTGGCGTAGTATGCCGCGCAAACAGTGAAGTTTTTTTCGCTAACATACGATGTGTTTTGAATGATGTTGTTGGGAAAACTGTTGTTCTATATACAATTCGGACTTGTCTTCCATGTTGTGATTTGTTTTAAGGATACCGTGGGTAAGTTACAAAAACATTAAAAAACGTGACAATTGTTGTAAATTGACAATACATCTTAATGAGGTATATCTTTTCGTTGATTTTTAATCATTTAAAAAAAAGAAAGAGAATATAATAATTTTTAGTGTATTAGTAAATGAAATCGGCGTCTAGATAAATAAATGAGCAACGTTACGCAAAGTTTTATTGTGTAACAAATAAACAGATAAATAAATACAAATAATTTAAAAACACGTATTTTAAATACCTTAACGCAATACAATGAAAAAGTACTGTAATAAAACGCACACAATCGAAAATAGTCATTTTCTTTAACGAGGCTTTAGTTCTCCTTTTTAGTTTCCTATAAATATTATACTAAAATTTAACTGAGTTAGAAAGATTAATATACTATTTATTTTTATTATATTAATTCGTTATTTACATTACTTCCAACTTAGTACAAAAAATACAAAACCGTTTATTTAAAACAAACAGCTCTGGCGGAAGCCAGCGCTTATAGGTACGGAGTATTTCAGCATTATTGCTGATCGATGATACCATTTATTGGTGCAACCTATTTATATATTTAATAATTAATTTACACACATAACAGTAAAATAACATTTCAACCAAAAAAATAGGTAACATATAGCTTGAATTGTATTCTATCCTCGTTGTGCCGGTAAAAATATTTATTATTATTATTAATTTAAAAATAATGTCTAAACTAACAAAGCTCGTCTTAAAGCTTTTTATTGACAACAGTAATTACATGAGCTCATACATAATTATATTAAGTTGCTACTGATAATATTTTAAAAATAATAATCTCGTGACCCCTGGATCACAGCGTTAATTACATGTTAAGCCAACTCACTGCACTATAAAAACGTATTGTACAAAATGGAATCGAGAATAATAAATTTATTAACCTTTCATTGAAATCACCAATCGTAGCTAAGTGTAATCCGAACAGTTTGACCAATAATTAAGGTGAAGCCACGCTCGCCGCAGTTACCCTTTAGATGGGTGACCATTTGTAAACATACCGAGACCCGAACATATGTAACTCCGTGCTTCGGAAAACATGTTAAGCTGTTGGTCCCGACTGTCACACAGTAATCTTTCACAGTCGTTACAATTCTGCCAGTCAGTCTTACTATGGGATACTGTATTACCCAGCAATGGATTGTGGAGGTCAGATAGGCAGTTGGTCCATGTATAATACGGTATTCAGCTAAATCCGGTAAGACTGGCAGCTGATCCTAGAATAGCATGGGAAAAGGCTAGGCAGATGAAATCACATCCATAACTATTGTTCACATTAATATCATAAAGGCAAGTTTGTGAATTTGTTACCATTCAGTCTGTTCACAGTCAAACAGCTAGACCTGTTTTGATAAAATGTGATATGGAGCTAATTGACACCCTGGATTAGATAGTTATATTATTAAGCTGAAGAGTTTGTTTTTTAGTTGAACGCGCTAATCTTAGGAATTACTAGACAGATTTGAACAATCCTCATAAAGTCAGGTAGTCATGTTATCGATGAAGGCTACTTTTGTTGCGATATCCGACTTACACGCGGCCGAAGCCGCGCGCAAAAGCTAGTTCTCCCTACAGCTGAAATCTTCTTTCAGTAAATTATGTATATTAATTATGTTCAATCCACTTTGTCTTTCAAAGAGTTTCCCAAGATAATAATTAATGTCCTTTCTAAAACTCCAAGTTATCTCCATACCGAATTACATTTAAATCTGTTCAGTTGTTTAGCGTGATATCAAAACAAATGAATTTACTGTCAGAATATGTTCCGGGTTTAGTTATAATTTAGTTAGTACCAAAGTATTCATTTTTTTTCAACTGGTTCTATATTCTTTGTCATACCTTTTCAACTTTGTTTAGGCCCCGAGACAAAGGCCAATGTTTGCTTATGTTACAATATTGGTTAATAGGTAACTAGTTTGTTACTTACTGTAAAGATTCTTGAAACTTCTATTTTAATACATAAGTATAGTGCTTTATCGAAAACCATTATATAAAGTAGGTTAAACTAAGAAAAAAATGGATTCTAAATTTAAAAATGTTACTTTAATTAGAAATTCCAAATTGAAAAATTCGAGTCTGACAGAAGTTGAGTCCATTAAATAAATTAAAAGTAAAACTAACTTTTTAATTATTTTACGTTGCTAACAGAAATCTGTCCTCACATATCAAACCTTTTTACTGCTTTCGTCCACTCAGTCCACTTAACTTGGCCAGTGATGCACACTTCTAAGTGCCAGTCATATAGTCCATTTTCGACATGGCGGTTTAGATTTTATGCAAATCGCCAACGGCCTGACCAACGCTAGGTTTACGAAAACAAGGCTTTCACCGTATTATGTTAGCAGTGAATTTCCAATTTCTATACGTTTTCATTATAGGCAACCAGATTCTAAACCTTGTTCGCTACGATACGATTAAATTCCGGGCATTTTCCTGAAATCTGTTTAAATATACTTACCTTGGGTAGGTACGATGGTCAACACATTTGTATTTAAATAATGAAATAATAGTTTTTATTGCGAAAAGGAAATATAAGAATAAGTTAAGAATATTATACTTTTAATTTTACAAATTATAGCCTTTCTCAATAAGTGGGCTATCTAACAGTGAAATCGGGCCAGTAGTTCCTGAGATTAGCGCGTTCAACCAAACAAACAAACTTTTCAGCTTTATTATATCAGTATAGATGTCCGAATATAAGAACTTTTAAAACATGGTGTTATCCAATTGGCGAAGCTTGTATTTTATAGCACAATGATTGATTTAGGTAGGTACTTACTTTTATTATTTTTGAAGTACTCAACCATTTTATCTTGCCATATTTTTCTGAACTCACGAAGAAAACTATATATTAAATAGTTGTAATTTTTCTAGTTTTTGCCAAAAAAGGCAGCACCAAAAAATCTGTCAATTTCAATTTTCTATATTGAATTGACATGACTGAGTTTTATTATATTTACAGCTGATGTCAAAATAGTCTTAGTAATCATTTTTATTTTACCAATAAATAAAATTTTTTTTTTTACTAAACACATAATAGTGAGTACTACAATCAAGAATATTAAATACAAACTCACACACAAATGTAAAAATAAATAGAATTGTAACAATTGACTTTTCTTTTACATTTTAATTAAAAAATGCACAAAATGTTTCATTCCTCAAAGTGGCAATCACAACTCTAATGAGAAATCTTAAAGTTACTAAATTAGCGAGCCAAGCATAATTCGAAATGATTGTCTGTTCTAATTGAAACTGTTTCAATCAACGATGTAATGTGTAAAAGGAATTATTTATTATTAAATTACACTTATTATTTTAATGTCCCGACTAGCATAAGGTTTTATTCTCATGGTTGTTACATCATTCCCTTATACAAAGGTCTTAAATCGACGTCCGATAAATATTAGTGATAAAGAATACTCAGCTCATTTGTATCTTCTATGTCCATAGTATTAATAAAAATAACCCAACGACTTCCACTAAGTTCCAAAAAGGTTGTATACCAATAATACGTGTCTTACCTTTCCCAACAATATTATAAAGTAAACGATTTTCCTTAGTGGAAACTTGCTCAACGGCGACCAGCTGTTACCGCGCTTTATTTAATTTAATCAATTTTTTGTATCAAAAAGGTGCGAGGATGAAACCCTCTTGTCCTTTTTTCGAGGTGAAGAATTCATTAAGTGGGTACTAAGATATTAAAGTATACGGATCGGATAAATTACAACGACTTGTGATTTTGTTTTATAATACCGGCCTGTAAATTTCCCACTGTCCCAGGCACAGGCCTCTTCCCATATAGAGGAATGAGCATTGATCACCACGCTTGCTCATTGCGGGTTGGCGATTTTAGATTCCAAGTTTTGGAATCCAGGTTACCTCACTATGTTTTCCTTCACCGCTTGTCAATGGTGTTTAACAACTATTCAGAAAGTACATATAACTTTGAAAAAGTCACATTGGTACTAGCCTGGGTTCGAGCCTGCAATCATGTGCCTACGAATCTGGTCATTGAACCGCCACCACAAGACGTTTACTTGGGATACAATTACGAAACCTATCAGTGCGGACTTTGGAAAACTGAATCATTACAATGAACACACGACTATTGTTAAAATCATTTTCGCAAGTTAATTGAGACAAAAACCATCCACGTGCTAAAATTCATGAAAACCTACGAAGATTTTTCGTAAAAAAAAAATGCATAATCATAAACAAACTTTAAATTATATCGATGTTTTTTGGTAGGTATAGCAGTTTAGTAGGTCTATAAACGGAATTTAATACCAAAGCTGGACCTTAATATATATTTTTTTTGTCTATAAAGGCAGCTATTATTATATTACTTATTATTAAATTATTTTTTACATAAATATGAAAAAATAATTAACATCAAGGTCTCATAAGTATGTGTAGTATTTTATTTTTTAATTTAAAACTGTAATCTTTAGTTTAAGGAAAGATATGGCGTACCAAAAATTAAGCTAAAGGAATCTAGAACTTCCACCTTTTTGGTAGATTTAATACTAAAGACCATAATTTAATATAATACCACTCAAAAAGAATACCAGTGGTATTTGAATGGAATAAATCTTTTATCCGTTAATAATAAGAATACCATTATCGCTTTTGTTATGATGACTGGGAAAGCTGAGATAGGCAAAGTCGAATAGCCTTGTCTTCGGGATCAAGGATTAGGACAGACAGTCCAACCCCTCGTTAGCAATACTCCTTGTTTAATTTATATTAATTAATATTTCCTACGTAATAATTCCCGTTTGATTTAACTATTACCTGGGTTTGTAATAGGTATTCATGTGTTTACAATGTATAAAAAAATGGAGCCTTTATAAGTAGGTAGGTACTGCAAGTAGGTGGGTAAGGAAATGATTATATGACTTGGGGCCTTTAGGAAGCGGAGGGGAGTGTGGGGCGTTATAAAGCTGTCCATCTTTAAAGTCTAGGAATGGGATGGGAAAGGGCTAGGCAAACTAGCCTTTTCCCAAACTATGTTGGGGACGGCTTCTAGTCTTACCGGATTTAGCTAAATACAAGTCACATGGAGCGACTGCCTATCTGATCTCCACAACCCATTTTACTGCCTAGTCTAATAATCTGGTAGTCAGAGTTGTCATGACTTGTCGACTGACAAAGAATACCTTATGACAGTCGGGACCAAAGTCTTGACGCGCTTTGAGGCAAAGAGGGGTCTCAGTAAGTGAACGAATGTTGACCAACCGCGGCGAGAGCGGATTAACTTTTATAATCGGTCGAACCGTACGACTTACACTTAGCCCCAAGCCCCCTACCCCCGAACACTTGAGCTCTTTGTATTGGTAAATATTTATGATGTATATTTTTTTGTTTTTGTATTAGTATCGGCTACAGGATGGCAACAACGTAACAAAGAATTAAGTGTTGTCTCACTAAGTTATTTTTTTCTTTAGTAGGTAGGTACTCCTTTGTTATATTTTGTCTTTGTTATGTTTAGCGTGGAAGAGTAAAAAACATTCTGAAATTCGTCGACTACGGCTAAATAATAAAAAATATATTTGTTTTAATTAAATCTAATTACATTCCAAAAATGATTATTATAGTCCTAAGTATGACAAAATTACTAGTAGCCATACTGTAGCATTCATTGATAGATCACTTATCTATCAATTAACTTGTTAGGTATAATAATGGATTGAATAATATCATCATGAAGTACTAATACTAATATACATCTGTTTTTTAATTGTTTGTATAATATTAAGGTACATTAATTAAGGAAAATCATAAACCTTATCTGTAACATAGTAAGCACGAGTGCTAATTACGCACACAATCACATTCAAGTCCTTAATTTTTTGTAACGTTCGTTCATGTATACAAAATTAAACACGGAAGAAAATAATTAACAAAAGTATATCCGAAAAATTACTAAACGTAAGTAACAAAGAAAATAATCAGAAAATGGTTTTGTTATGCGAATAACAAACAGGGTAGTTGAGCATAAACATAATATCTGGGAGGACAGTACGCTGAGATGTTGCAACAGCCAGCCTCCGGGCAAAGCCGGCTTAGCCGCGTGAAGGGCAGGGCTGCCCAACCCACAGCATACGAGAATAAAGGTTAAATGTCCCTAGGGCACAAGCGACTGTCGTGTGAACATAATCAGGGGTCGCACACATTTATTATTCAGTTAATTTTCCTAGTTTCTACCTTTTTATTATAAGCCCACGATAGGGTTGAATTTACGCCTAAAGTTTCCTCGTGGGTAATTGATAGACATATGTACGTGAATTATTAAACAGACGATTAAGTGTAGGAATTCCCAGTGCGGTAACAATGTTACGTGAGGTTTCTAAAAAAGGAATGTTTTCATCCAAGTGCGGTCAGTTGGGCAGTCAATTTATTATAGCTGTGTTAACGTCAAAAAGTTTTGATGTTTCGTTATTATTGACCGTCCACAAATATCCTAGAAGCATTTGACATTAAAATAACTATATTATGAAGATAGATTCTAACTTAGGCAACTTTTAAAATGACTCATGTCATGTACATATTATTATAATAAAAGTGTGATGTTAACTTTTTATATTTATATTATATGTAACCAAAGTGGTTGGCTTACGTGGGAGAGTAATATCTGTGGTAATATTACACCTCTGTTTAACATCCTAAAATTAGATCACCCACGCATCTTAATTCAACTCCACGCAGACTTATACATCAATCAATCAATTATTTTATAAAGAAACAAATCAGAAAATGTTGTATATAAATCATTCCAATTATTGAGAGGCTTACCGCAAATATCAAAATTACCACAATTAAAAACTAACTCGAATATACGTTGTGTATGTATAATGTTGTTTTTGTTATGTTAGCTGTTTAATAACTATACTTATAGATGTTTTTTTGTGTTTGTGGTGTTCACCTTTAAGGGATTGTTGCATTGTTACCATGCTACACATGTTTCCTAACTTTAGATTTAAGTGTAAACAATCGTTGGTGAACCTGTTTATTAAAAAAAAAATTCATGACGTCAGAAAACGCAAGTAGGTTTTTCAGACATGGGGCTCTGAATCTATAAAACAAAAGGTAAGATTCAATTTAACCTTATAAATAACTGTGTGATACGTTTAATTGATATTACTATAATTAGGTTAAAGATAACGCCGAGATTAACATAATAATGGAACAATGAAAGCCCTTAGAGAAATCATATTATCATCGCAGAGTTAATTCATACAGACTTTATTAGATCCAGTTGATAATTTTTACAGACACAATACCTAGTCAAATATTATTATAACATCATGATAGCAGATATCAGATAAATATTATATTTACATGATATATGTAAATATAATATTTATCTGTAGGTATTGTGCAATGGGAAAATAAGTAAATACCACTGCCAAATATGTACACAATTTTATCAATGTGGAACTAAATCTGGCCTTTCCGACCGCCTGTTGCACTTTCAGGACTAAACCAAAAGACCGATATTGATAAAATTTGGATTGAATTGGGTATTTGACTACTATGGAAGAACAGATTTCTGACAAATGTTTCTAAAAATAGTCGTAAATTGAAGCAAAATTGCGAAAAAATAACCAAATTATATACACAATTATATAAGTTATAAGCTTTTAAATCTAGTTGATGTCGCATGCTCTATCTCTTTTTCGCAAAACGACTTGTACGGGGCAGCCCCAGACTAGTATGGAGAAATACATATTGACGTCACAAAACATTGTCGCTATCTCTGTCAAATTAGCAATATTGGAATGCTTGTAACTAGCTCAATATAAAATTAATTAGTGTGTCGTTTTTAAAATTCGTTGTAGTTTGAAGTATATTTTTGAATTATGAAATAAAAAAAAATGTCAAATACCCAATTAAGCTTAAATCCAAAGTCAAAAAGTTACGTTTTCTGACATTCTAGCGAGCGAAATCTTGAATTCAATATGGATATTCATCAATGGAATAAATATGGGTTTCTCATACATAAAATTGAAACAATCGATATTAATCGCACACTTGCTTGCTTTATTTACATCATAAATATTTAGAAATAATATTCTTTACTTATTCTTTTTCAATACTTAAACATATTCACAAACTTTAAGCAAACAAATAAACATACAAGTAATTTTATACGATCAGGAAAATGATATCAGAAACCTCTAACATTATAAATCCATAATCCGTAATGTTTTGGATGTTGCTAAGGGAAACTTGATGTAACTTCGACACTAAACATAACCATATTACTTCAGTATTGAAATTTTTACTCTGTAAACCAAATATTTATAACATTTTGATAGTTATACCCATCGCATAAGGTTTGTTTTCCTTTATTTAAAGTAACCTTAACTACACATCATTATATTAATACTCTGTATTTACATACGGTATCGTTTAGTTTAAATATGTATAGCTTGGATTTTGTTTATATTATATTCATAAAAGTAATGACGTACGTTTATTGACATCGTTTTCATCTTGTCATCGGTTCAATATCATTCAACTGATTATATTAAAAACACTAACTATATATTTTGCTTCCATGTTCGCTACTTTCTTTGCTTATGGAATTACTTTTACTAAAGAGGTTGAACTTCACCTAGTTGGCTTAGTAAATATTTAGTATTTGTTGCATATATGTAACAGTATGTGACGCTAAATTGGTGCGACATTTTTTTATCGTAATCGATTGTATCGTTGCTATTGGCGTAGTAGACAGACTCTATTTTTGCACAAAATATATCCATTTAGAAGAATACACAATATATTCATACTTTATACTTATACGAATATTGTGTTATCGATTATTATTTTAATATTTTAGATTTCCTAGCAAAGGCCTATATAAACTAAAATACGTAACAATATATCTAATGTTTTTTTTAACATAAGTAGGTATACCGAATCGATAGCAATTTTTTTGTTTCAATAAATAAATAAAGATACGGGTAAATAAACTATATCAATTAATTCCACTTACCTAAATTCTTTTCAGATAAAACATTATAAGTAAGAGGTCCTTAACATTGTACATTCGAAGCTCACTGAATTTCCATTACTATCGCAGTTAATGTTTATTCCTGCAACATTATCCTGCAAACGTACGCAAATTACTTTGAATTGTTGTTAGCTTTGATATAATTATTTAATTCTAACTGTGAATGGACTCGCTGATTTTATATTTCCATACGTTATCGACAGCTGTATTCATCACAAGCGTTTTGGTTTGATTTGATTTTTGAATATAAAAGTTAAATGAGTTATTTAACACCTGTTTTATGTTTAGGTAGTTTTTACAGCTAACACAGTATTCCAAAAGGTAATTAAACAATAAATACATGTGGACAACATCACATTCATTGTTCCGAATCCAAAGTAAGTAACTAAAGCACTTGTGTTATGGAGACAACGAAGGTACCACAAACACCCGGACCCAAAACAATGTAGAAAAGTGATTTTCTATACCTTTGACCCGACTTTGACCCGTCCGGGGATCGAACCCGGGACGTCGGAGCTTTCGACGCCTTGAAAACCGGTGTGTACGTCACTCGACCATAGCGGTAAAAAAGTACATTTTCTCGACAACTGTTATTTTAACAAAACAAATAAATAAATGTGTTATTAAAGATCACTTGATGAAAAGATTCTCTACTATATATTGTTCTCCGTTTATAATAAAGCGTTTGGTGCAACTTTAGACAACGAATGGACACCTCTTCGCTCACTCGAGTACTCGACGGTTAAACAAAAGAACATCGGACTTACTATCAAGACCAAAACGTCAAACTTAGTACAAGTCATGTACACGTTCTAGCAACCTATACTTACTGTGTAGTACCCATTCCAAGAATAGAACCTCCCTCGGGTGTTATAAGACCAGACTAAAGGATTATATCAATGAACGGGAAGCATTTACCTTTAGCTATTGTTACAAGGAGGAAATAGATTTACCTAGCAATTGTGGTGAAGTCTGTCAGAAACTCGTCATTTCATTAAATTGGCTGTCAGGATTTTACGGAAGTAGAAGCAAACTTTATAAAAGGAAGCTATTGGGAATGAAACTGAATGATTTCTTTGATTCTAAATTAGTAATTTAAAAATAAATAAATAAAAGTTCCTAATGTTAATGATGTCTTTACAATTAAGTATTTATTTTTAATTTTATTGAACTTTGTCTATAAGTCTTATAAAGTGATTGTATTTATAAATAAAATTATTCACATTGTAATATTTCTACACCGGATACGGTAGTATATGTGAACTATGTATATTTTTAAGATATGTAATTATATACTAAGAACTAAATATTATAAAACAAATGTTATTAATACTGTGCTCCAAAATTATTAAAAGTTTAAGCAAAAATATGGTATAAATATTTAGGACTGAAATTAAAATCTAAAGCAGAATTTAAAGCATTTAGCCACATTGCCAATCGGATTATCTAATTAAGGATCTGACCGCAAGCTTTTATTAAACGCAATCTTTAAACTAGAACTAAAGCCCTTAACGATTGACTGAGAAAAAGCTAAGCAAAGAAACCGTCGAAGAAAAGCCTTTATCGAACCTCAGCGATATTAAATTACAATTTCTACTAATTGAATTCCTTTCCACGCAGTAATGAGATGTATTTTGATCTTTATTTATTTGAAACCTTTAATTTTCAAAGACTCGATATTCTGTAGCTGAGTGAATTCAATTGTCGCATAAGGTCGTTAAATATGCAAGATATTTGTTCCGAGTCTCACTGCTTGTGCATTTGCATGAGAGATTTATGTTAGCAAACGCATCCACGACACGAGACAATCTATGTGAGACAATGTTAAAGAGATTTTTCTTTGTTCTGTCTAGAAGGGTTATTCAGCATTTTGATACTACTATTTAAAACGAAACGCACCCGAATTTAATCCGTATCACGGGGAATTCCTCAGACATTTGAACCACTTGTACTCAAATTAACATGTAATAATAATAACGGCCTATAAATTTACCACTGCTGGGCACAGGCCTCTTCTCATATAAAGAAGGAACGAGCATTGATCAACCACTGCGGGTTGGCGATTTTAGATTCCATATTTGGAATCCAGGTTTCCTCACGATATTTTCCTTCATCGACTGTCAATGAAGCCTCAGAATAATTAAGAAACTACTACATATAACTTTTATAAAGTCACATTTCCTGTAGTGGGTTCGTACAGCCTGCAATATTACGATCCAATACACGATTCGACAATTATCCTAATATAAAAAAAAATGGATACTTAGTACTTAAGTAAAATAAAAAGCGATCCACTCATGTAAAAAACATATTATATTATAATTATTAGTGTAAATTAACATGTATAATAATAATATCGTAGCAGTGTGAGTTGGTTTTTGATACGAGTATATACCACCGGCTATCCGCATAACCATGCAATTGTTTATTAAGACAATTTTGTTGAGAAGTTATGTACTAAATAAATAAGCAAGTACTCAAAATAACATAAGAGTCTTCGAAGCAATGTGGAGCAGTGCATACCGCTTTATTTAGGTAATGGATTTGGGCTTTCAGTTCATTACTCAGCGTGCAAAATGTAACTACTCTATGCTGCAACTTCAAGCTGGTATTCCGTGTATTTCTCCGACGAGACGGCAATTTTGAGGCGTCAACTGCCTTCACTAGCCTTTACTTCATTTAAACGTTCATTAGATGTAAGAAGTAATAGGATTATGATGATAATTAATTCACAAAGAGCGTCTGACGTCGTTTGTCGGCTGTTGCGCCCCTTCTTGAAGTGATTCTGAGAATCTAGTAGGCAAGGAATAGTTAACCGGAGAAAACAAGGTCTTAATTTTTCATGAATATTTTAAATATGCACTTAAATGGCTATTATTTACCGATTATATTGTTTGAGTTCTTTTTTGAAGGGTTACCAAACACTTGGCGAATATTTTTAAATTTTCACCTTTAACCCGTAAATCATTACGTCGTAAAGCCCATTAATGATTAATTCATAAGTGATAAACTAATTAGGGGTTTAACAGTGATTCTGTTACAATTTGTTCCTCAATAAATCTTTGTTCCCGCTTAGCTTGTCCTGTCTCGCTAGGTTTTCGCCTCCCCGTTTCCCCGTTTCCCCGTTTCTCTTGTTCTTGTGTCATCTCCGATAAATCCTTTAAGAAAGCGTTTAAATCGTTCGCCATTTGCTCAGTTGCGGTGTTCGAGAGACTTGAAAGACATTTACCGTGGTTACTTCGACCCGCAACTCGTTTGGCAAGCTTTAATTGTGAGCTTCGTTTCATTCTGTACAAAAGTATTGACGATATTTCGATTTACCATTATTTACGTTACAGAATTACGCCTATTATAATTTATATTAATTATGTCCGATTGTATTATCTGAGGTTTCTGAATTTGATTTTATTAATAATTAATTAAGTGGGTTAACAATCCTATCAATACAATGTCTTATTAATTAGTGAAATAATTGGTAGGAAAGAGGCGCCCTCCCATCCGGTCACGTCGTCCAAACTTCCGGCCAGCCATTAAATTAAGAGCAACTAAACTTCATTTATCTCGGCTTGTTACTTCCACGGACGATAAGGTTCAGAAACACGGCTGGAAACTTCCACAAACTTACAGCTAACTTCGGCGAAAAGTTATCGAATCACGCCGATCGTTCGAAAATTTGTTACTTACTCAATATTTTAAATAATCTTCTTTGCAACACTTCTTATCTTAAAAGTTTTCACTCCCTTAAACTTGGTTTGATTATGTAGTGATAGTAATTTACCTGCTAAAGCAAAAGTTTCTTCATTTTGTTAATTAATTCTCTTAAGAATGTTTCTAGTTATGTAGTTCACTGTTGACTTGTGTTAACTTCAGCTGCCCCATACTTGTTTGTACGTGGATTCCTAGACAAACTACAGAAATTCCTTTATTTATTTTTTTACATTTCCAAATTGAAATCATACAAAAATGCATGAAAAATGTTATAAGTATGTCAGTACAGTACAGTGCAAAATAAAAAGTTTTAGTTCCGGCAAAATAAACATTCTGAGCTAGTAGCACAGCAGGTATGGCATAATAACCGGCTTTAATTTGTAGAACATATCGATTCACGTAGGATATTTAAGGTGGAATAAACTTCTTACACTGAGGCAGCGATCGCGTGACGAGCCACGTTTGGAGGGAGCGGGGAAGCACGGCAACCGCCAGGCGGCGCGCGGCAGCGATACGCAAATATTTATACCGTCCCCCACGGCACAAGTCATTGCCTGAAAGCGTTGTCTTGTACCAACCTCGTTGTAAAGAGAAAATATCGCCTGTCAATGCTATTCACAACAAAGTCACGGCACAAATAATTCGCGTTGCATAACGCCTATTCAAGGTAAGGATCGCCCCAAATTAAGATTAAGTGAGCCTACGGTGCCATGATTTATTGACACCATAAATTTTATGCTCGCACTTTTAAAGGACGTGTCCTCATTTTATTATGCAGCGTTTTATGATATACAAGATAAATATTGACGTAAAAATAAAGTGGATTTCAAGATTTTCGATAATATGCGCCTAGACAAAATGCAACATAACATTTTATTGCTTAAATTCATGTCTAGACCAAATGAGGTCATTTTACTTAGATATTTTATTGTACGCAAATGGAAAACCCTTGTAAAATTATCGTGTACATTTGATATGCGAATATTTATTAATATTTTGTAAACCGTCCGAAATAAATATTATTATATTTCACATAACACAACAAATAACCGTAAAAGAAAACAGAAAATACTAGCGTGCGTGATCACAACAGGCATTAAGGGTAAATAAAGTAGCTTTTAATTTACAGACGAATCAACAATTGTATGGTACTTGAATATCGAATAATCGTTAAGAGAACGCTAAAATATCATATTTATAGGCGCCGCCAAACAAAACGACATAGCAGAATATAAATAGCTAATGAATAATTTTCTCTTTTGTCTCCCGTACAAAGAAATCTGCATAAAAGGTTTTCCTGGTAAGCACTATCACAGCAAGTCTGACAAATAGACGTAAAGTAGTTTAAATATCAGCGAGTCTTAGGCGACTGGGAGATGTTGACAAAGCGGATCTTTTGTACAGTTAGCAACCGAAATAGAGTTATCAAATTTCGTAATTAGGTTGTTAACACGGACTCTAAAAGTTTCTTTACAGACTTTAGTTTGAAACATGTAGGTGTTCGTATAAAAGCCGCTTCAAACTGTGAAGTAGTATCTAACGAGCGTCCAACATATTCAATTTTCAAACTTAGAAACCAAGCGTTGAAGCGCTATAAAGCATAGCTCACCATTTTGAGTAATACCTACATGGTACCTACTTACAACGTTTCTGTGAACTTCGACTTTTACTACCAACCAAAAACAACTGAACTTTATTTGTTTACAAGTTATTGATATTATAATGTTAATGAGAATAGAACTTGGGATCTGTCAATGACATTACAAACAATAAAATATCTTCTAGGAAATATTAAGTACAATTTAATTAAGACGAAAATAGCGTCTAATTGTGTATCAAATACGAATAGTTAATTATTTCATTAGATCTATTTTCATTTGTAGACTTTACATTGGTACCTATTATTAAGTAAAATGGATTCGAACTTATGCATAATGAATGCAAACCGAGCGAAATGGCAAGCGGACGAAAAGCTGCAATTGTGAAACCAATCGCGGTGTGATAAACTTTATTTTCAGTGTTCCGATTGTATATTGCATATTCTACACTTTGTTTTCGTTACATTTTAAAATAGTCTTAGTCGGTACAGCTCCGTTGAAGTTTGTTATAAATTATACACATTTTATTTTTAAATTAACAGTAGTCTCAAACATACCGAATGAATATGAGCACGTTGACCAAAGATAATTAGATTAAAGGAGAAAATGTCTGTGACAATACTTAATTATTTTACATTAGCTTATTATTTTATATGATCCATCAGATTACATTAATAAAATCTTATTTTATAACCAACCCGGACAATTAAAAGCCCTAAAATAGAGTTATGTTTCATATACGAGTACGACAATAAAATATCAATCGCAAAACCTATAAAACAAACCGTGCATAAAACGCATTAATTACTTATAACAGAAAGTCATATTTAATTTCGACATCGATATATAATTATATTCCGATTACAAAACAAATACATAAAAAAGTAACTAAAAATATATTCCACAAAAGCAGCTTTATTTAAATTCGAACCATCACGGATGTCATTAATTATAATAATCACGTATTTCACCAGTTTAATTAGCGCAATTCATCAACAGCAAATGGATAATTATCTCACTGAATTTGAATTGTGACCAAAAGACTAATCCAAACAATTTATTATGATCTATTCATAATTATATATAGTTGTTGTAATAATTGTTTAATGTCTATTTAATAGCTTCGCAGGATGGGAGGATGATATCAGGCAGGTTGCAGACTTAACATAGAGTAGAGTCGCCAGAGAGAAAGTAGAATGGAATAGGTTGAAGGAGGCCTTTGCCAACTGGCAAAAAGACTCGGAAAAAGTAACAAAGCACCAAATATGCGAATAATTTTGATAATTTAAAAACATGAATTATAAAAGTGTAGTATAAGATACATAATAATTATATTGTATTTAAAGTCCGAATAAAATGCTTATCATTAATTATTATTGTTTAATAGTACACTAGAAGCAATTATTTCACTTCCGGAATTAGAATTAACTATTCACTATTTTAGATAATTAATATAAACCACGAAACCAATTTATATATCCTAACGGGTACGGGTAATACGGGTTCGGTGCGAAATTTACGGTTCAAATATATTTCTGGATTATATTCTGTAGAATACAATTAACTAATGGAAAACTTGTAAAAAAAACATGATATTTTTTTTTATTTAGAACAAAGAAGTGCCTTTGAATTAAAAGATGAGAGGTAAGCTTTGGTTGGGGTATGGAAATGTATTGACGATATAGATGACTGATGAAAGACGTAAGAAATTTATGAGTATGACTGTAAATGGGTTAATTCAGAGGTAAAACAAAAAGACATGGATGGATTGTACTTATGAGATTTAATTTCTTACGTCTTATTTCCAGTACTCGATTTAATTCCAGTACTAGAGAAATTTATTGTTAAATGCAAAAAATGGGTGCAGGTGCAGGGAGATGATGACAACTTTGTGTTTTTTTAATATAAATTTTGACATACAAAACGAGATTATTCAAAATAATATACCTATACATCGTGTCACAAAATAAATACCCAGTGAAAATATAATTAATAATCAAAGCCAAACAATTTGTCAACCCTAGTAAGCTGTCATGTCAGAGAACCAGATTACGTACCTATTTTACCTAATAAACGTCTTCTTTCATAGGTTTTCTATTATTCATTCATAAATGAATTTTCGGCTTTATGTACAGTTCTGTATCATATAGACCAAATATATATACCAAACCTGTATAGTTATTGATATATTAATAAGAAGCGTGTACGTAAAGGCATTTTTATCATATTTTTATCAAATACGCCTGAAGCAATGAGTTCTTAAAATTTCATCGAAAATCGGTCGTGTATTGAGGAAAATGTCAGGCACACAAACAAACACGAACGTCTTACGCAAAGACATAAAGGCCATACAAAGGCAGTCTTTGTCCCGTTGTTTGTAAAACTAGAGCAAAAATAACACGCATTAAACAAAACCCGTTAACGTGCTCTTTCGGGTTTGTCTTGCAGCGAGCATACTTACAATAAATCTTATTTGACTTAAAATATCCACGCTTTACATCTCAAGCGTGGAATCTGAAAAATAGAAACTGATGCAGTACGTGATGAAACGCGGTGTTCAACTAACCTGCAATGTACCGTGAACACGTTCGCACGTTTGATGCGATAGTTTTACAAGTATATACTAATGTACCAGGAAGACATAAAAGAATGAAGACTTCTCTGCAGATGAACAATTGAGCAAGAACATTTATTAAGTTATTGATCTTTGGGAAAGTTGAGCGTGGAAAACAAATGACGATTAAGATGTATTTCTGTGTATTTCGACCAAGTGTATAAGTCAGGTTTGGAATTTTATACAACGTTATTATGTTCACATTTAATTACTATTGTATTTTTAAATTGTTGGGGTATAGATCAATCATAGAAATGTCAAGAAAATATTAAGATGTGGCAATTGATGCTATGTAGTTTACGACTAATGGGACAACAAACAACAACTGGAACAAACAATAGTGTGACCAAAAATTACTTTACTTTCTGTAAAGAAAGATACCCAAATAAAACAGTAGTAAAGGCTATGTCTCCAGTTTAAAGTACTCTGGGTCGAGTAGCAGACATAGAGGCATTAATTTAACTTTTCAGTAGGTTGTCTTGTCCATAAAAAGACAACATGTGCCAAATAAAATTTTCAGTTTTCTTTCTGGTACTAAAGGAGGATGCACAAAATTGTAGGGGCACTGTCCCCACCTACCAACAGACTTGGGATTTGTTTTAATATTCTTATGACGACCCATGAAAAAACTGATAATATTTTTTTCAACTAAAACAATGGGGTTCATTAAAAAAAAAAATCAGAAAAATATTTATATATATACATAAGCAACTAACTCCGGATCTCTTTGAACCAAAGTATTTTGCAAAATGTCGCCTCTATCGCAAACAGATCTTGGACACATAACACATCGGCGTCCAATCTCCATATTGGTAAATCACAGTCCAGTAAACGTGCCAGGGTCAATTAAAAGCAATCAGATGGTCCAGAAAACAAGCATTGGTCAAAAAATAATCGTAACAAACACAAAGATAGGTGAACAACGTAAACATAGCGCAATGAACTAGTCAAGACTGAGGTGCGCGAGCGCAGGGACGGCGATAACGGCTTCTTACCTGAAATTCTGCGTATGCGCCAAAACTTCTGTTGTTTTACAATGTTTTTTAGTAGGCACTGTTTATTATATTCTTTTAGTTATTTTTTTTCTCACTAAACTATCAAAGAATACACTTATTTTATATATTAAGTGGCAGAAAATGTAACTGTTACTTATTTTAGATTGTGTTTCTGCAGATAATACTTCCATTATTGTAAAAATAATTTTCTTTTTAGAGTAAATTGAAAAAAATAAATTGATAAATAAAATGATTTCAAATTCAATTAGCATGAATACCCCATACCTACGGCAAATGTCGTCATAGTAAAAAATAATCTGGCTGCCAAGACGTGTAAACTGAGATACATTTGAAATCTGTTGGTGGGTGGGGACGATTTCGTGCATCCTCCTTTAAAATGAGAACAAATAAAAAGAACTGGGTAAATAAAAAATAGGTATAAAGTAAAAAAATAAACATTAATAAATAAAAAAATGTAAACGGCTTTCAAATAGAATACCTACGTAACTGTTCATTTGAAAAAATACAAAACATTTTTATCATAGAGGTATAATTCTGCTTTTTATAGTTACAGGGATATTTGCAGATTCTATTATTGTGAATTCTGTTATTTGAAATGTGTTATAGGTAACACTTTTACAGTTGCCAGTTTGTATGCAGGTAACAAGGAATTCGATCTCTTTGGACGTGACTTTGGTTATGCATCCCGGATTCAAAATTTCACAAAGTAAAAAAGCCAAGAAGAAATTATGGAAATTTTAGTTCCATCCATGGGTTGGTTATTGTATATTTTATTAAACGGTGCAAATTTTTAATGATATTGTGTCTATCATAACAAATGCTGTGATACAACAAAATACCAAGTAAATGTCACCAAAACAATTAAAAAACAGTTTGTATACATTTAGATTGCTTATTAATATTGTACCTAAACCGTCCCGTTATTTGACATAGGTATATCGGTGGTGGGCACTCACGTATATAGGAGTTTCCCTTATTCGGAGACAGATATTTCTTTGAATTTCGATTTACAGAAAATGTTTCATATAATATTTGGTCAATGAATTTTTTCATTTCGAATATTGTCTTCAGAAACATTTTTCATGGAACCACAATTCCATGAATTTTTGAGCTCATATTTTTATTTGATAAATTAAACAAACTAGAATAATATTTTAACAAATGTAGTTTGTTCCGTGTATTTTCTCAGTGACGACTTGCTACCAGAAAATAAAATAAAGGCTAGGTTAGAACTGTGTCCATGTGTGTGATACAGCAGTCAGACACAAATTTACACAATTTTTTTTATATTCAAAAACGGTAATTTAAAAACGATATTACTCTAGATCACATACAAATAATACCGCAGCATGTATTTTTATACTAATATCATAGGTATAGAACCAAATTTGTATTTTTACATGTTCGTAACAAATAAAACTCAACAACGATTGGACCGATTTCTTTCACCATTAGGTAGTATGCTGCATTATCCCCGAGTAACCTAAACAATAATTATTTTATAAATTTACTTGCCCCCGGCTATACACGAAGCCATGGGCACAGGGACAAAAAATATAATGAATATTTTTACTATTATCATAATTATTAAAAACCGGTCAAGTGCGCATGGGACTCGCCCACCGAAGGTTCCGTACAAAGTCCATGTTTTATCTTTTACTTAAAAATGTATAGTTTTAGAGATTTTCCCAAATTTGTAGTATATAACCAGATTACTTGCCAAATTTCAAAGTTCTTTATCAACGCTAAATACCTTATTAATGTTGATTCCCTTGAGTGTCGAAATATTGTACGTTTTTTGCGATATAAACGACCGTATCTTTTTTAACTTTAACGGAGTTGTTTCTTTTTCTTACAGTATCTAGGGACTGTAGATCTTATCGTATGGTATTAATTTTAGGTCGATACGTTCACGGCTCTTTACAGACAGACGGACAGACATTAAAGTGATCTAATAAGGGTTCCTTTGTTTCCTTTTGAGTTACGGAACCCTAAGCGTTTTTCTTGGCAAAAAAAGTACATTTACTAAACAATACGGATAAAAAGATAAAGAATATTTAATTTGTTTTACTATGATTTCTACAAAAAATGTGTAACAAAAATCATTGAGGGAAAATTACATAATCAAGTATTACGTGATGTATATTATTCTATGTATGATAATATGAAAAACAAATATGAAACGAAATTCTATAAAACAACGTACATATATAAATATTAATATAACGTACATATAATAGATAATAAGTATTTAAAATAAGACTAATCTTTGCATTATCCAAATGCCCTAAGAAATTACTGCTAGTGGGCAGTGTTCTATTGACAAATGTATTACTTGACGATTATTCCGTCCCATTGGAACCGGACCCTTGCGTCACGGACTCTCATTACGAATTCCGCGTAGGTCGTAGATATTTTCTGTGCGTGTTCTCCGACTATGTACTGCTTACTTTAATTTGTGCTCCTCAATAAATGTAGCCAACATTCCCGAAAAATATACTATTAAAAAACATGTTATTCAACGTCGCGCCGTATATTTTCTTCGGTATTATCATCTAAAGGTCATACATCTGTATGAATATGAGTCTACCTCTCACATTTAAAACGAAGCAATTAAAATGCTAAACTTTAAAAAGTTATTCAGGATTTCAGTTTTAAATAAGACTTTATAAAGCCTAAATAAAAATTGTAAACAAAACACATAATATTGTTATTTATAAATGTTAAAAAACCTCCACTTTACCAGGCATCACCAAAATTTATTTTCCTTATTTTCGTCTGTTACTATGTACAATACATATTGACTCAGAATAAAGGTTAACACGTCATCCGTATTTAATATACACGCTTTTTGTTCGCGATCTGATTTATAGAAGCCAAAAATAACATTGTCACGAATAATCGCTTTGCCATCTCTAACAAGGCCCGTCAAATCGCGTATTGACTAAGGGCGAATAGAGCCAATTGCCGTCCGATAAAAAAACAATAGGGATTGCTTGCCTTTCTGTCATGCGGAATACAATAGCATTCTTCCCGAGCGATAAAACAGTCGCCCGCAGACATCGACAAACGTGAATGACAGTTTACGATGTAAAAATACATACTATATTACAGAATTTAACGTCCGCAACATCGTATGTGCAAGTACCGACATAAAGCATTTAAAACTTTCTTTTAGAGTCTCTGAGGAGGGGTAATATTCTGACATAAATTCTCCCCCGGGGTTCACCCCACTCCTTGAACCCATAAAACGATAAAGATCATCTTTTGTAGCTTCTGAAGGGAACAGTTACGTACCTCCTTGTGTCTTAAACAATTCGTTCATTCCTAAGAAATACATTGAGACAAATCCACTCATTAATATGCGGAGTTTAAACTTTGTTTCGAGTTTGTTATCTGAAAATTGTCTAAAATGTACAGAGATATTTGAAAGGGCCCCATCTCATAAGTTATAAACAGATACCTTTTCTGATATCAGGTCACGGCATAGAATTTGATAAAATATCTGTGACGAATACCTGACAATAATTCGAATTCTTTGAATGATGGGTTTGTCAAACTGAGAAATTTATGAAAATCAAGCGACCCGACACGGCTACGCTCGGATTTTATCAAAATTATTATTATAATATCTCTTATAATATCCTCTACATCAATAGCGTTTCACAGGGGTGGCAGCCAGTGCACGCTAAAGCGTTTTATTTGAAGAAAAAAAAATACTATAATAAAGAAAACAAAAAAGATGCTCGTGAATTTAATAAGATATACATACTTCAAGAAATTTCTCTTCTAATTTAATTACATTTGGCGTATTGAAAAATGATAAAATAATTTCTTCGGATCCCGGATCGGTCTCCATTAATGATAAAGAACTCAATAAAGTCGTTTTTATAATAAGTATATGTATAAGATAGTATACCTACTGGTATAGTAGACTAGTATTAGGTAGTAAAAGAGCTATATAACATATAATTATGTTTTATAGTTAAAAACCTTCATCGTATTTGCTTAATTTTGCAATTTTGCTAGCTTAATAAATGGGTAAAGTGAAATGTTAATATGTTAGCCTTTATTACACCTTTAGTATATCGAATGCCCAGAATAGATACGAAGAAAAACGTTCATTATCGGCTCTGGCGCGCAAATAAAACAAGATAGCACCCCAGGGCCCGTTCACTTGGATATTGCGACCCGCAAGCAAATTTGCTCTAGGCACAATAAATGCTTAGGACTACGTGTGAGAACACACTGCCGGGGCAACAATAACATTTATACAAACACATATATACTGATACATTAGAGACAAGATAAAGCTCAGTGATATATGGACGACTATAAACATGTCGCCTTCATAACAACGATTGCTTCGTAAAATTGATAACTTTATCAACTCGATATTCAGACTCCAAAGTACAGGCTGCTGAGATTGAACATTTCTCATTATGTTAATATATTCAAATTAAAGCAGATATCTAATTGATCGTTATTTCAATCTTAACGTAATTGAATTTAATTACATGCTCAATAAAGAGACGATATAAGATCTCCACGAAATAATTACGATAACTTTTGAGTGCCTTAATTAATAGAATTCAAATTAATGCGATCAAACTGCGATTCTGATTGGAATTTTGTGTTCGAAATGTAAATTTAAATATATGGAACGTATGAAGAATGGTCTATTTAAAAAAAAATCGAACACGACGCTGAACGCGCTGCTATTGCTACTTTTCACACAAATACTGGCATTTAATAAATTTATTGTAAATATTTATTCTGCTCATAATTAGCTAACAATCGAGTTGTTTGCTTTTTATGATCTTTATTTTATTGCTAACACCAGCCCGATAGCGTCGTTCCGTTGCTGTTTATTTAATCATAAACTCCCAATAATTTACTATGCATTTATTTTATACGGCTGGTCTTTATGTGGATTTAATATTTTATTTATATTACGAAACCGATCTAAAAGAGAAATAAAATTTTCTGTAGACGAATTATTTGAATGACTTTTATACTTACATAAGATTATTTATGTTTGAGATGAAGTTATGCCATATTATCTCCGTAGCTTATTTAATCTTTATTTATTTTTAAATTCTTGTTTATTTAGTTTTAAACAGTCTCATCGAACGTTATCATCAGATTTGCCATGGTTTATTTATAGTTTCAGAACCAAATGGTAACAGACATTTCGCAATGTTTTGTGTTAAATATGTTCGATTAAAAAAAGGCAGATGATTATTTCCCAACTCGATTACCACAAATTATAGTAATCGACACAAGTCGATTACTGAATTGTCAAGCTGAGCTCTGTATTTAAAAGTTATTCGATTCATTAAGGTTGTCCGGGATCGCAGTTGCGTCCAAACTTGAATCTCATTGAAGTTCTCATTTACGTAAATTGTTTTATGCTGAGATTGAAGCTGAGATAAATAATGATATGCCAAAGTACTTTCTTAACCCCTCTTCAGCCTATTACCGGAATTAGATAATTTTAATAAAACGATAAATTGCATACCTATAAAACAAACTTGTATCATATTATTGTTTTATAAATCTGATTGTGTTTGTCGGTACACGCGTACCGAACATCTTCGGCGGGAAGAGGATGGTTCGATGAAGCTGCCCTCTCTACGCGGTTCATGCACTCAGCGCAGCTATTCCACGCGCGACGCACGTTGTCTTTAATTTGATAAACTAGCCAAGTATACTCAATTATTTCATACAGCCCACTTTTGTTTAATTATACAGTGTCCCGCTAAACGCCAGTGTTCAACAATTTATCAATTCTAGAAGAATTTTTAACATGCCTTGACATTCCTTTTAGTTCTACGTGCATTTAAATCAGTTTTTTTAGTAAATATGTTGGTGCAGGTACACAAGACAACACGTTACACGAAATATGTTTAGTAGAATGCATGAATTGTTTATATATTTTGCAATAATCAAAAGCTTTTGCTATCTTACGTTTGTTGTCGCATATTATAGAAAATGAAATTTTGTACCTCGTTACTCATAGTCATTTAACATTTTGAGAGTACTAGAAATAAAAATATTTGGATTTTGATTATATTGCAGACTGTACATTAATATGTAGGGATTTTGTAAACAATCGGGAATACAAATAATGACTTAGTACTAGTCCCTCGGTTGACCCACAAATCTTCTCGGTCATAACGATGGCCCGCTCCCTTCTTGATGTTGTTGCTAAGTGCTTACCTTGCCTATGATCGTCCCTCAGGAGAATACGTTACGTATTAATTATTTCATAACTTAACAATAACTGTTTTGTTATTAATTAATGTAAGTATAATGAAGGCATGTACACTCTAACACATCCTGATGTCATTACTTCTTATTATTTCTTACAAATATTCAGTAGGTGTAGATATTTTTTTTGTTGTACTCCTTTTGTATATCCTTATACAGTGCCATTTCAATTTATGATGAACAACGAACAACTGATGATGCATTATCTTACAATTAATACTTAAATAAAAACAATTGAGTAGTTAATAAAAGCTGTTTGAATGACATATAGTATTTTCGGTATTTTCACATGCCCAAGTGATTTTAATATTTTGGTTTTCGAGTTTATTCGAGTAAAATAATAATGTTTTACAGAATTAGATTATTTTGAAAATTAATATAGACCTAGTTAAATAATATAACTTTAACAATTACTGAAAATATTTATATAACCAGCCAACAAGCAACAGTACTTACATGTTACCACAATAGCTAAACACCGACTAGTATAATATATTATAATGCTGGTTAAGCAATAACAAGCTTAACTTGTCAAAATTAATTAATATTATTATTGTTTTAGAAGTTCCACGCTTTGAAGATAGCCTAAACAACTTGACTGTGTCGTTGGGAAGAGAAGCTGTTTTCACTTGTGTTGTCAATGACCTCGGCTCTTACAGGGTGAGTGCTTATAAATTTATGATTAAACAATATACAAGAAGTTTGATTAATTTCCTATTTCACAAAAGTTTGACGATCGCGCTACGTCATCACATTAAAATAATTAGAATCTTTTCTCTTTGATACGAGTAATGTTTGAAGATAACAGGTAATTATATCGGCCCCTGGATACGTAGGATCGTTTCTAATCCTTCTGAAAAGAATATGTGATAAAAGATGGTTCTAAATCAACAAGAGACTCCGTTAAATTTCCTTTTTTAAGATTGAGAGACAGCAAAATACTTAACGGTCTCTTACTGAAGTTCGAGTCTTACACTATTTATGATTCAGTTAGCAAGAAGAAGAATATTTTATTTCATATAAAAGATTTAGTACGACCGTATGCACCGGTGCTTTCCAGATAGCTATATGTATGTAACGTAATATTTTCGACAGTGGATACAATCGCCTCCTTAATTAAAAAGCCAGGTCGTTGCCGATAAAGCAATCTCCTTATTTGTCTTGTACATGCTTGGTCGAAGACTGTTTTCAAACTTTCTGGTACAAATTCTCTCCCTTATCTCATTTAAAAGCTTTATTTTTCTTAACTCAAATGTCCCTGTCTCTATTAATTCGATTTTGAAGGTGGCGTGGCTACGTGTGGACACGCAGACTATCTTGACGATCGCGACGCACGTGATCACGAAGAACCATCGCATCGCAGTGAACCACAGTGACCGAAGGGTCTGGTTCCTGCACATACACGACGTCAGACAGTCGGACCGCGGCTGGTACATGTGCCAGCTCAACACCGACCCTATGAAGAGCCAAACAGCCTATCTAGATGTAGTTGGTAAGTCAGATATACCTACAACCTTATTTTTAATCCTACTTAATTAAATGTGAAAGTATGGATGTTTGTATGTTTGTTACTTAATCACGCAAAAACGGGTGAATGAATTTGGATAAAATTTGGCATGCATGTAGCCTTTGACATGGAAAAGATCTTAGGCTACCTTTTATCCCGATACCTTAAGTAGTTCCCGAGAGAAAATTGAAAATTGTTTCCGGGCTAAGCCGTAGGCAGACAGTTTGAAATTTGGTATTTTTCTCTATTACAGCGCAAACACGGGTGGAAATTTTATTCCATTTTTCATTATTTTCACATTTTTCTGTTCTCTTTGGACCCAATTTTGTAGTCCACGCAGACGAAGTCGCGGGAAAAAGCTAGTATTTAATAAAACTAGTACACGTGTCAAATATTTTCATGTAAAGAAAACCATACCTTATTTCAGAACTGGGGCCTTACACTAAGTCCAAACAAAACAACGTGGCATAACGCAGCTTATAGCTCAACTACCCCGGGTCGCCGAGTTTTTTTGTACTCTCACCGGGTAGTGTTAGTACCTATATACGTTTTTTTAGGTCATTGAATAGATTTTTTACTTAAAATAGGAAGTTGAAAGGGATAACGGCTCTCTTAAACCTACACGTAACAGCACGTTAACTTGAACTTAGTGAATAAGGCCATGAAAACGTGTTTTGCTATCTCACCTTGTGGTTTGAGAAATAATATGTTTCAAACACATTTTGACGAATGCTAACAAGGTATAAAATCTGATTCTGAAAAAAGTGTTTTCATGTTTCGTATTAACTTAAAATAAGGTTGTAGAAAATAAGCTTAGTACCTAACCACAATAACAGGAATGACAAAACAGGTGTAAAAAAAATTATGTTGATCGTGGGCAACTGTAACAATAAATAATTAATAAAACTTTATTAGCAGAACACAGTCCATACAAATTGTGAATGTTAAAATACAAATGAATTACAATAAAATTAGAAATATAAAATAGAAAAACATATATAAATTATTGAATATACTGAAATTACGATTTGTGAGTCGTACTAAGAATCAATTTACAAGTTCGATGTCCATAGATCCGATTGCAGTGGCTGTGCATAAGAGCATTTTATGCAGTATAGTTACTTACACAGGGATCAATTTAAAAGAACATTGACAGATTGATTGATTGAAGTAGTAGCAAAACATCTCGCTGAGGTTTTTCGTAAGAGCCCAGACAGTTTAATAGGCTAGTATTATTGTTTTAAGCAGCTTAAAACAAGGCCCATTTAACAAAGGAAATTTTATGTTAAGTAAGTTTAATGTTTAGGTACCTGGGAGCAGGCAAGCGTATAGTACAACTAATTTGTGTACCAAACCGTATACCTGTAATAGTCATAATTAATTCATAACGACTAAGGTGAATTTGAAATTAAGTTTAAACACAACGTTCTCAGTTATTTAGAAATGATCCATCTCTCAGTTTTTCTTGGAACTCGGTTGAAAATCGGTTTTAACTCAAATATTTATCATTGAGATATTTGAATTATTAAAAACCATACTTTAATTGGAATATACCATTTCAAGCTATCTTTAAAATATGAACTAACTTAATTATCTATAGTAAGTAAATATGTGTAAAACTAATATTACGAATTCAATATTTATAAATGAAACAATTTACTCATACGTAGGATTGCTCGCTTTAAAAACTTAATTCGACCTTATTGGAAATAAATGAAACCACTCAAGCATTCCAATATATTACAACAGAAACAATTCGTAATGCTAGTTTCGTTTCAAAATATAAAATTCGCTAGATATGAAAAACCGCTACGGATTTGCGCAGTGCCCCCGGACATTTTGGACTACCCGACGAGTAGCGATCAGGTGGCGAGAGAGGGGGCTAACGTGACGCTGAGGTGTGCGGCCCACGGCGTCCCGACCCCAACCGTCGTGTGGCGGAAAGAAGCGGGCGACTTGTTGCCTACCACAAACTTTAGTGACACACATAGTAAGTATATTACGTAAAGATTTTCCATTCATTGGAACGACACTTTTTCGTACAGATTCTGTCGCATTATACAAATGTTTTTTTTACTAAACGATTTAAAAACAAGTAGGAAAGTGTGATAGTAAGTACCCACAAATATAGCTATTTGCCGAAAGCCGAGTATAAGTTTTACATCTATAGTAAGAATGAATAAATGAACAGGAAAATTATATTTTATTACCTGGCCATATTAGAGTCCATACTTGTCAATACACAGGTAAAGAATCCCACATAATGTTCTATTGATCGCTTATTTACTAATTTGAGAGATGCTGCTCGAAAGAAAGTTACCCTTCAAAATGGAAATCATGAAAGAAGTAAAAGTGTAGGGACTAAAACATTATTTAACTAAATTTATCAGAAGGAAGTATACAACGCAATGAGCAAGCGTGGTGATCAATGCTCATTCCTTCCATGCCCAGAAGTGGGTCATTTATAGGCTGGTATCATTATATAGAAGTACACAAAAAGCTCGATGGAAATAATCCGTTCAAGTGCGCGAACGCTACATCGCGGCCTCTTAGAATTCTTTGATGTCATCTTCAGGGACGAATCTAAACCTCTCGATACATCTCTAACCTCTTTTGTTATTTAGACTCGTCTGTGAACGGCGCAGTACTCCAGCTAGTGAAGGTGTCGAGATTACACATGGGTGCATATTTATGTATCGCCAGTAATGGAGTCCCGCCTTCAGTCAGCAAACGCGTCATGCTAGTCGTGCATTGTAAGTATTGTTTTTGATTTATTTAATTTTTTGCCTTCTGATCTGTTTTTTGCCTTCAATTTACAAATTCAATTTAAGGACAATTTTTTTCTTTTTTGCTAAGAAATAGGGCTCTTTTTTTAGACTTGCCTGTTGGTCTTGTGGTTAGTGACCCTGACTTCTAAGCCGGAGGTCGTGGGTTCGGTTCCCATCCAGGACAAATCTTTTTATGATGAGCACGAAGATTTTTTTCTGTGTCTGGGTGTTATTTGTCTGCAGTATATGTATGTATTTAGAAATATATAAGTCTGTTTATCAGTTAACTATCTGTATATACTATGGGATCAGATGGCCGGGTGTGAGCTGTCCCAAGACAAAGAAAAAAAAAAGAAAGAGGCCTGCATTTTTCAATATCAATTAAAATTTATTTCTGGCTATCCGAATTAACCGCGTTCTGACTATAATTCAACAGACATCTACGATACTTCTTGTACCATAGATGGTAAAAGAAGTATCGAAATTTCTCTAGAAACAAATTAAAGCAAAGAAATACACTACTTACCCTTTTGCGGAATAAAAATAATTCCTTTGATTTATACACAGTAGAAATGTTTGAAGCATTACATTTTGTTGTTATTTAATTTCACGTGTTAACAATAAGGAGGGTTTTAAGTAGGTACCTTATAAGGAAAAAAACAGAACCCTTATAAAATACCTCTCACGTGAAAATGATTTTGTAAAAGGTATTTTCCGAAAACAATCTGAATTTTAAACTTATGCTTAAATGCAATATTTAAGCTACGACCCATAGGATCTATAAGTTTTGAATAGACTAGAATTAGAACTCTGCAAAAATATATGAGATCAGAGTGGATTGGAATCCAATTTCATTGCACAAAAATGGCTTGCACTTGACCGGCTTTTAAATATCGAATGTCACAAATAGTCTGTGACCGCCATGACACGATCGCTTTTGCGTCTCTCCGCCGGCTTTTGTTTTCGCGGCTATAAGCCAACTTCAATTGCTTTATAAAATGCTTTGCCAGGACTTTGAGATTCGAAAACTTGATAGCCAAGCCACCAAAATCTACAACATTTTAGAGTATATAGCAGACTTTAAAGAGATTAAATGAAGATAAATCTTTAAGCTAAATAAACACATGCGGTTGCCTCGCAACTAGCGGAAACGTATGTTGCCAGATTTCGAGCTGAATTCGGAACCGCAACTACGCTAATTTAAACTAAATTACGTCAACTGACTTACTCAAGATCCTTGAAGTTCGTTTGTTACATACGATTATGAGAAAAGCAGCATCTAAACAAATAGTTACTTTGTTGCAGTTCCGCCGATAATGACCATACAAAACCAATTAGTAGGAGCTAAGGAAGGCGATACGGTACATTTGGACTGCCATTCAGAAGCTTTCCCTAGATCGATTAATTATTGGACGATAAATGATCAAATAATATCACAATGTAAGTATCATTATAAGCTCAGCATGACGCCAACTAATTAATAACAATCCGACTTGGTACCTATAAAATTATATGTTTACTTTGTAGCGGACAAGAGGTTCGAGATCACCGCAGTAGAAAGAGGCTACGAGGTGGATATGAGGCTGAAGATTAAGAAAGTTGGAAGAAACACTTTTGGTACATACAGTTGCATATCAAAGAATTCCCTTGGAGACACGGACGGGACAATAAAATTGTATTGTAAGTACCAAAATGCGAACCGAAACTTTTGTTTTCGTTGATAAGAAATACTTAGGAAGCGTTTAGCGGGGAAGTTAATGGTCATGTCGCGTAATCTGATATTTTGGAAAGTGGCGAATGAAAGCTCGCCTCGAGGGATAAGCGTTGCTAAGCGAGTGTTTTGTTTCAGCACTGTCCGGCAAGTTTGAAGAGATGCAGTACAACGAGGTTGGCGACTCAGAGGAGAGTCCTGACGTCAGTGAACTTGAAGCGCTCAAACGAAGCGCTGGTGACCGGCCATACTCCTGGCTCGGGTTCTTTGTAGTAATTTACGTTTTATTATAAAGCTACTTTGTATATAAAATATATTGTTACAATAATATTTTATTCGATGTTTTATTAAGCATTTAAACACTTAACAGATTACCAATAACCCAGAAAAGGGCACAGGGAGGTAAAGATTACAATACGAATTTATAAGAACTATTAAATAACACAATTTACAATACATGTGCATGTTTTAAAATATTACTATGACATATTCAAGGTTTTTACAAATTAAATTCACAGCTACGTAAAATATTCTCCAAAAAATATAAAATGCCATGTTCAAAGAATTGTAAAACATGTTTCGGGATTGTTTAAACGTGGCCGTCACTGGCGTCATATATCATGCACGGGGTGTCCTGGTAGTTCTATATTTCATGTATGTCGTCGGTCCGAGCCCGGGGAGGGAGCGACACCTGCGCTCGGGGCGTAGACGTCCGTCGGCGGCGGCGACGGGGCGTAGGTGTACCAAACGAACCACTACAAGCGACGGCATCCTCACTACTACAAGGTTTCAGAACACTTCGCGACAAGAATGTAAATGTGTTACTCGAGACGTCCGAAGGTATCACATGACGACTGTTATCTGACGTACGAACCATTTTGTCGTGCTACAAAATTGTACCCTCATACTCCACGAATAATAGGTATCATTAGAATTCATTTCGCATACACCCGATACTTATCGCTGTTGTGTGGTTTGCCTCGTCTACCTATTTTGTTTATGTAACTACGAGGATTCATGTACCGATGTTACATTATGATCAATATCAAAATATTAAACAGTTATTTATTAACATCTAACCCTTCTAGTCTGGAATTTATTTTGGTTCAGTCAATGGGCAAGTTGGCTCGAGTTTCGAGTCCAACATAAAATAAGTTGCTACTAACATATTCCAAGCTTAGCGAATTTCTGGGTAAGGGATTTTAATGATAGCGCTCGTAACCGTAATTTTTTATTTCGTCTTCCCTTTTTGGATGATCATTAACCTTATAAGGGCCATTCTACCAAAGCACTACGAATATGAATAGATAACGATCAAAGAAATGGTTTTCTGCGTACGTCATACTAAATGGCAATAATGGGACAATATGAAGGCGATACCAAACACGATATAGATTATATTAAAGAAAATTCCATATCTAATATACGTCTTATACAAATCCAACTAATTGAATGTTATATTTAATGGTAAGTTCCTACAAAAATGTGTCAAATAAATAAAATTACGTCAACTTTGCTATTTCTTAAGTGCTGGTTATAAAAAGTGAAACATCGAATGCACGCGACGTTTTCCACGTTTAAAACAAAATAATAACACATTACATGCATTCATTTATACAGGTTTTTAAATAAGATTTCATTTATATTCATTTTGAAACATTTTTAAATTTTAATTTCATTTTATAATTCGGAGCATTTTTAAAGGTTAAAATTTAAGAAAAAAATTCAGCATTGTAAATACAGCATATTTGTTTACACTGTAACTGCAAAGCTTCTGGTCACTCGTAAATATTTGATTTTCGAAATGTTTCTTTATTACTTTAAATATGATTTTTGTTTTTGTCTAATAACAGTGTTTTTCCGAACTACTACGAAACATACTCTTAATAATATCATAGCTCTTTTGTTTTAGTTGTGTTCTATGTGACCCATTTAATTTTAAAGTTAGAATTTCATAGCTTTTCCTTTTATTTATTTAATTTACTATATTGATCCGTATAATGGTCCCTATAGATTGCCATTTAAGTACAGGATGCTAATTTTTAGATTTCAGCCCTTTCGATTCCCGGGTCGGCCAAGCGTATGTTCAAAAATCTTTGAATGCAATTTTATTTCCTTGAATGTTCTTGACTGTTCCAGGTGGCATTAATAATTCCATCCTGTATATTCAATATGTTAACCGTGGCTGTATCTAGTAACTAAGTAATTAAGAAAATATGTATTATTTCACAACAAATTGGCATTTGAGAATCTCTGTATCGAATATGTTTTGATCACAACATTTTTTGTAAATATTATATTTTTCTACAGACACAAAAATCTTGGTAATCAAAATAAGAAACATAGATAAAAACACTTAAACGTGTTGAAAGTAAGGTAAAGTAAATGTATGAACTACCAACTAAATAAAAAGCAAAATAAACTGCGAAAAAAAACTATATTAAGAACCTTCTTTTAATATAATTTTATTTTATACTTTGCCTTTTTTCTCATTGTCCCTAAAATTTTTAATTACTATAGAACCAGGAAACTTTACAGCAGCTAGAATAAATTAACATTAATATTACTTAGTAATAACATTGTGGGGCGAGATTAGCCGAGCCACGTGCAGCGCCACTCGCGCCAACGACTCCCTAACAATCCTATTCCACATAATAGGACTATTCGAACATAAAGAAAACTTTTTATCAGAATGAATTTACAAATAAAGGCTTTTCATCACGTCTTCGGCTACTCCAAATCGGAAAGGAATCCAGGTAGCAGAGCTGACGATTGTCACAATCCGAAGGGTCCGGATGCATTCAGGAGGGCACAAATGGAGCTATTCACTTTGAATCAGATACAGGATTACGTCGTTCGTGATCTGAAATCCATACTAGATACCGCCAGAGTTAAATAAAGCTATAAAAGTTTAATATACCAACCTTTGATTACCTTTTCGTTTGCCATTGAAATTGGGATACGGTCCAATTTGCGAACACACCTAACTGTATACGTTTCTCATACATATTACATGGATATAGGAACATAATATCACGGATGTGATCTTCAATATACTTATATGGAATAATTACCTACACGGTGTTCGTAAGTATGTCTGCGGAGGATATGATTAACTTTACACAGCAATCCAAATATCTTAACTGAATGACTACCTCTTTGATCTTCTTTACTGAAAGTAACAACTAAGGACCTACGTAAGTAACTCTATCTAGCTAACGATTACTACAAGGTAAATAATAAAATCGAATCTAGGATATGTACACAAAGCTATTTCGAGTCTGGGCTCAGATCTCAATGTAACTAGACGTAAGTACTATTTGTCGAAAATCGACTTCGCCACCAACACTAATACAGCAGTAAAAATACTGGAGTTCAAACAAAAAGCTTCTGAGTAGTGAAGTTAAAAATATCGACAACGTCTATAATAAAGCAAACTTTTCATTAATTTAAACATAATTTAGCCCGTTATCTAGTGTGATATATAACCATAATCACTTTAGAAACACATTCAACGTCCAATTTTGATTAAATAAATTATCGGAACAGCCGTACAAAAATAATAAAACCTCTACCATAGCTGTTAAGATTACATCATAGAGCAACACGATATTTTTGTAACTCGTTAACAACACGATTTCAATTTCATACAACCACAAGCAGTGTGAAATAAAGGCAACACGTTGGTTAATTTCACTAAATCGTTACAATTTTTGGGCGAAATAAACCCCTGAACACTTAACGGAATTATATTGAACACGCACTCGTGGGGACGGCGACTGTAGGTGGCTGGAAATGCAAATGTTCAATTTTATTTATACTATCAAATTGAAAGGCAGATAAACCACGTTATAGGTTTAAAGAACTTTATAGTTCACTTATGAGCGTAGTGATTATACATACAATTACTTATAATATCTATTATATTATAAATAATTCCAGTGTCACGATGTTTGTCCGGGATGAACTCCAAAATTACTTAACCGATTTAAATTGTAAATTTGTTGCACGCAAAAAATTGAGACCGCGGGCGGAGCTGCGGGAAACAGCTAGTATATAATAATAATATCTTGGTACATCTTACACACGGCCATCTGATCCCAAACTAGGCAGAGCCTGTACTATGGTAACCAGACAACTGATAAACATACTTATAATTATACATTACCCAGACACAGAACCAATGATCATACTCATTATACAAAGATTTTTCCTGGGTGGGAATCGATCCTACGACCTCCGATGTAGTAGTCAGGGTCACTAACCACTAGACCGACAGGTCAGTCAATAAAATAAAAAGTCGATGACTATTAAATTGGAATGCCGTCTGTTTCTTCGTTACGTTATAGTATAATGGCTGAATACTGAAATGTCAATCAGTTTGAAGCCGCCGTTAAGTCTCATGCTGTCTCTGTCACTTTAATATGTGAAGAGACTCTGTCTCACTCTCTATATGGTATAGATCATATGATATTAGATAATATAAATAAATAAATAATAATAAATGTGGACATTTGGACAACATCACATACATTGCTCCGAATCCAAAGTAAGTAGCTACAGCACTTGTGTTATGGAATCCAGAGACGAAGGTACCACAAACACCCAGACCCGAGGCAATGTAGAAAAGTGTTTTTCTATATGACCCGTCCGGGGATCGAACCCGGGACCTCAGAGCTGACGACACCTTGAAAACCGGTATGTACGCCACTCGACCACCTCCGTGGTCATCGTCATCTCATAACACCTATTTCATATTAAAAATGATAACACAAATTTGCTATCAATCTAAAAAGGTGTAAACAACCTAAATTATGTAGCAATAAGAACAAAGACTTTCTTCATTAACTCAACAACAAAACTCCTTATTTTTAATTAATGACTCCTTATAAGTAAACAGGATGACTTGTAATACTTGGAGTAAACAATTAATAAGCCAAGCCTACTTTCCAATAATAACAATGGGAGGAGAAAATAAAGCAACCGTGAGTAACACGCAAAAGAAAAACAGTAGAAGGACGAGAAGAAAATCTTGGCTTCATAAATAAATTGTGCAATGAACTTCCGCTTAGTTCCCAGCAAACTGTGCACTTTTGTTAAAAAATATCATCTTCCATTTTTTCCTGGTAATTTAATGAGTGCAAGCAAACTATTGACCGTAAAAGTCTTTTATTAGTTTGTTGTAGGTTATAAAAGAACCAGCTATTGTATGGTGAACATCATTTATTATTAGCGTACTTTCATTTTAATTAAATGATTTATTTTTGTTGAATATCAATAAATAAAAATGTAGATAGAATCGTGCAAAAGGGTAGTAACGATATTTTTTATTTTTCTTCGGGCACTTAACGATGCATATTCAGTGTTAGTTATTTGCAAATTGACGTACCTAAATATAGTCGCTAAATAGTATTAACCCCGAATCCTGAAACGTCAGTTAGTCCATTGAAAAGTTACATTTGGGGTTGCGTTTTTTAGAGGACGCAATTTTATTTTTTTGATGTGTAGGGGGGGTCAGTGTAAAGCTAAAACCAAGTTTGTGGGGTCGCCACCCTTGTCCCACGGCCGCCATCTTGAATAAGGGGTCTAAATGGTTTTTGCACTTTACCTCTTAAACTATTTATCGGATAAAAGAAATTTGTTAACATTTTTTGTTGCAAATAAAATTCTCTACAACTTTGGTTCAGTAACTTTTGTCGTAGAACTATAAATAAAAAAGTTATAAGCGAAAATGTTCAGAAATTCGAGATTTTTTTTATATTTTTCGATATAACTTTTTTTTTATCATTTTACGAAATAATTATATCAGACCATTTTTGTAGATCGGTTTTTAAGGAACAACTTTTATATACAACATTTTTTTATTAAGTCGATAGCTAAGGTTTTACAGCGCTCCGAAGTTAGTACCTACTATTTTTCAGTACTCTTAACTATACACATATTATACGTCTGTACTAATAATGTGTCATCAGTTATTGTGACGGGCCTGTTGGTCTAGTGGTTAGTGACCCTGACTGCTAAGCCGGAGGTCGTGGGTTCGATTCCCACCCAGGACAAATCTTTTTGTGATGAGCACGATCATTTGTTCTGTGTCTGGGTGTTATTTATCTATAATATGTATGTATTTAGAAATATATAAGTATGTTTATCAGTTGTCTGGTTACCATGGTACAGGCTCTGCCTAGTTTGGGATCAGATAGCCGTGTGTGAGCTTGTCCCAAGATATTATTATTTATTATTATTATTATTGTTTATTTTGTTATTATAATTTTTTTTTATTAATTTTTAGCAATATTATTGACTCTTTTCCCCACCACTCACGAGGTAGAGTCTGGAGGCGCGTGTTTTTTATGTGGTATCGCCAATAGGCATAATCCACGGTGATTTTCTAAATTTCAATTATTCCGTCCTCAGTATTTTCGATGGACAAGGCTGCGGCTCAGTATCTGATCGGCTTTCTGTATTAAATATTTGTGGGAGAACTGGAGAAGGAAGGGGTGTGATGTGTAATGTCGGCGGTTCATCATCAAACTCATTTTCATTAATTAATTCTGAAAGCCCCATTACAGCAAGTCTCTCCAGAACAATACAAGCACACTGCAGAACATTTCAATCCTGCTTTTTGACATCCACACATTGCTCAACAGTTTCCTTTGCATTTGCAAAAGATCAGTTTTAGAAGCTCAGGGGGTGCTGGAGGTTTAGAGCTCTGCACAGGCATCAATAATTTTCCACATTTTTTTCAGCCCCAGTCTTCAGGATGATTATTGTTACCAAGCCACGACTGGACCTGATGGTAGACTCGGAAAGTATGAAAGCGAGCTGTGTCTTGTGTTGGAGGAAGTGAAGATAAATTAAAAGTACTTTTTGTCACTGCCTTGGAAGTCTTGCTTTTGTCAAGAGAATTATCATCTTTATTACAGTATTCAGGTAACGGCCATCAGATTTCAAATTATTTTCAAAATCAATAATTGTAAAATTCTGTAATGGAGTGGAAAACAGTCAATAATTAACTATTAATAATATAATAACAAAATAAACAATAACTGATGACACATTATTAGTAAGACGTATAATATGTGTATAGTTAAGAGTAGGTACTGAAAAATAGTAGTACTATATAGGTACTCACTTGGGAGCGTTGTAAAACCTTAGCTATTAACTTAATAAAAAAATGTTGTTGATAAAAGTTGTTCCTTAAAAAACGATCTACAAAAATGGTCTGATATAATTATTTCGTAAAATGATAAAAAAAAGTTATATCGAAAAATATAAAAAAATCTCGAATTTCTGAACATTTTCGCTTATAACTTTTTTATTTATAGTTCTACGACAAAAAGTTACTGAACCAAAGTTGTAGAGAATTTTATTTGCAACAAAAAATGCTAACAAATTTCTTTTATCCGATGAATAGTTTAAGAGATATATCGCAAAAACCATTTGGACCCCTATTTTCAAGATGGCGGCCGTGGGACAAGGGTGGCGACCCCACAAACTTGGTTTTAGCTTTACACTGACCCCCTCTACACATTAAAAAAATAAAATTGCGTCCTCTAAGAAACGCAAGGTTAGGCCTAAAAAATGTAACATTTCAATGGACTAAGTCAACTTTAACACATTCTTAAATGTCTATCGGTCGCTACTTCACGCCTTAAAGTGAGAGAGACAACATGAGTCCACAAGGACATGAGGACATTTCAGTATTCGGCAGTAACTTATTCAAAAAGAATGAAACAAGTCGAAACTTCTTTATGAATGAAAATGTTATCTTGACTGAAACAATGACGTAATCAAGGTAAATTTAATCGTAAGTATTCACTATCACGACTAAAACTTGTTTGAATAGGTATGCGTACAACGTAATCTAATATAACCGAGCAGATTCTTAAATTTTGCATAAGCACCAGTTTGCATAAGTAGTCTGCCCTCCCCTTGTGGGGATAATAATAGCTTGAAACGTTCTAATTTATATCCTGAAAAAAGTTTCTAGATTAGCGTGGAATATATATTCAGCGGCAATTAGTTTGAATGTCCAATTTTAAAGTACACTTAACTAATTGACGTTCAGAGGTTTAAAAAATGGATTTTATGTAAATCATATTATATAATTAAATATACATAGCCACCTATATTATCTTCACATAGTACAGAACTATCGGTTTGCTTAGATTTTATTTTTTAGTTATTTGTAATTGAAGAGAAAGGTATATAAGGATGTATTGTACGCAAATCCGGGGTGAGTCTGCTAGTATTTATATAAAAAATAAAACAAATTCGTTTTTATATAAAATAAATAAACTAAGGATCATTTTTGTACGTCATATTATTCAATATCACGCTATGAGAGAATCAAAGGTAAACAAAAATACCTAATTTCAAATGACAAGAATACTAGCAATTCATCGCATTACAAAAATACTTTACATTTGAGCATCCCACATATTAAAGAACCCTGTAAATAGTGAAGGTGACGACCAAATATTTTCTAAACATTGGGTCGTTGAGCTACACGATGTCGGTCGCCTCCACATGCGGTCTGACAGGTCGGGTCAACGGGACAAATCTCCTGTCTCTCTCATCAAAAGGCCAGTACACTTGCAGCAATACATCGTTCTCACGTATTTTATACGTCAGCGCTTTGATCAGACCACTCACCCTTGGTCATTTTGTATTTCGAATCGAGAACAATCAATTATTATTTTTTTGAAACAAAAGAATACACGTACCAAAGAACTTGGTTATAAGTCTTATATTTTTTACAGCAGCAAAAAAGGATTCTGAATTCATTGAAGAAAGAAAAGAAATTTATGTTTATGTCTATATTAAAATTTATAAGTAAAAAACCAATTATAAATACTACTTAATTGTAAGTTTCCTGTTAGAACAGGATATATCTGTAATGAAGGAAGAAGGTTAGGTAGGAAGAAATTAAAAGGTTGCAAGAGAATCCTTAGAAAACGCAGACTTGGAAAATACAAGTTTTAATAAACTCACATCCCGTCTGTTTCATAACAGAGCTTCACATGTAATATGATGATCGTTTTATTGCCTCCCACGGAGGATATTGTGAGAAGTCAGCGAATAAGTCGTTAATACTTATTTAGTTAATAAACTCAATTTCCAATTAGAGAAAATCGCTTTTTCACGACTTTTCCACTGATCAGCCTTTATGAAAGCTCCGTAAAAACGATCGTAGAAATGTCCGATTCCACTGTACTAAGTACTCGCACAATCTTTATTGGAAATAAATTAAAGCCAGCGGAAAAGAATTCAGACCCTTTGTTTGTTTGAATGAGAGAATAGATATTAAAAAATGGAAAGCTGTGAATTCCCTTAGAATTTTTCATGACGTCGGGAACTATTGTGAGTATAAAACACATACGTTTTATTAGGTTATATTTGAGACAATGCCCTTTTTTATCCACCTTATATTGTTGTGCTTTCACGTAGAAAAAGTTTTGCCATTCTACCTCTATTTTTGCTTTTTAGTCGCCGAGCAAGGCAGCGAGCGGCGTTTACATTCAAAAGACTTATACTTTTATGTTTTTAGATAATGTATGCGATATGGTGGTTAACCTAAGTCACAAGATTAACTATTACAAATATTTTTCTATTGTGACATACACTGAAAAATATTTTACACATTTAAAAATAAGTAATTATTAAAAGTAAATAGAAAAGTTTAGAGGATAATAAATATTATAATAGACTAGATGACCCGTACAACTTGGTATCACCTACATAATATATTTTTGTGTAAAAATGTGGTCAAACTACAGAAAATTCCAACAACACAGACCAAAAAGATCGGACCTCATAAAACAATAAATATTTGACAAACAAATGACACTTTATTCTTTCGAAATAGACAAAAGAGAGCGGACAATCCGTGTCGAACAGTTTGTATTAGAATAATTAAATTTACTTTTTTTATGTATTTTCCTTGACTAAATTATATTTATCACCGTTCAAACCGCGTTCCCTGAACTCTGGCAAATATTTTATGATCAAAATAGCCAAATATTAACCTATTTGGCTAATTTTGATCACGAAATATTAATAGGCCGTTCTTGATTTTTAGCGGGACAAACGAACAGCAATTCATTTTTCATACATAGATAGAATATAAATTAAGTAACAACGAATGCATTTTGTTTTTCAAATGATGATATAATATATACAAAATAGATAGTATATACAAACATTAATGCTGTAACTGCTTTACTTGGAGTCCAAAAAACTTACCGTACCATATATTTGCAAGTTCGGCTGAACTACCTAATTCTCACGCAAAAATCCCACATCAATTCGTACCGAAATAGATCATATCAGTTCAGCACTTTGGTTTATTACACGAATAAGCTGCGTAGTAAACAAAACTATAGGAAACTTTCTTATACATCTATAGGAATACTGAAGAAACAACAATAAACAAGTAATTAAAACTTATTTACCTATAAGGCTGGTTCGCGTGCAGCAGACGAAGTAAATGAGGCTCAAGTTTAACTAACATAAATATGTGTCCGTATCTAGTAGGAATAGACGCTTTAAGGCTTAATCTTTATGAATACTGTTTTACGAGGAACAGTCAGCTGATGTAGGACAACAGCTATCAGATCCTTTGAGCCCTAAAGTTCTTTGAAAAACTTTTACAGTAAAACAGGGTTTGGAATTCAGCCAATTTTCAAATTCAATTTTGATTCGAACATAAAAAATAAAATAAGGTAATATAATATATATACATATTATTTTGATTTAGGCGTTGTTTTGAAGATAATTATTTAAACAAAATGTCGAAAATTTATTTGTGGATTATCAATATTAAACCGATTACTGTATAATTAATAAATGATAACTAATATTCGTTACAAATAACTTCGTGGTTTCCAAAAAGACCTTTGTACTTACTTTAATAATACTTTACTATATCCATTTTATCAAATAACAAGTTTACTGGGAAACTCACCTAACATCAATATAGATATTTTTGAAATACAGGTTAAACCGGTACAGTTATTAAAAGTTCCTTCCAGAAAAATGGGAAATTCGCGGAAAAACAATATTCCTCGGATAAAAAAGCACAACAAGAACATGAATTTAAAATATCTGAATACATTTATAACTATTATTTCCAATATTTCTCAATTTATAAAAAAGTAATAGTTTTTAATCAAATTAAAATAACGCCCAAAGTAATTAGCTTAGTATGCTACTATTCACATAAACACTACCAACGAAATATTTTCCACATACCTAAAATAAATGACATTTTATTTGGCTCGATGTTGACAAAAAATGTGTGAAAAAAGTTTTATGTACAATGTGTTCGCAGTACGTTCGTTATTTGAATGCCAGCTCCTAATTGTTATCATGTTACACTGACAGTTAGGTATTTTATTATTATCGTGCGTGGGAGGACATCTACAATACAATTATTTTACGTACGTAAAAGGTTAAATCATATTAATAGTTTCATTTGTTGTTCATAGGAGGTATTACAAATTTTTAATTTAATTTATTTAACTTCTTTTCACTGGCCTGTTCCTAATCGTTTGGGGTCTAATTGGAAAAACTATGGGAAAATTCATAAATTAAATGGCAATGTCTTTTTGTACATCTATAAAAGAGAAACAATTATATGTTCGACTGTATGTTTTGTTCTTATTTTATAAGGTTTAATTGTTTATACAAGCGCTGACTTTCTAAATAGTAGCTATTATTCTTGTATTATATTATTGAAAACTATTTGTGTCTATGTTCTAGGAACAAAATAATCATGATTTGTTTAAACCTATCTCCAAACGAACGTATTTTTGTGCATTTTTATTCGCATACTAAGCTGCACAGAAACATCAGTTCATTTATTTTTTGTGCTAGCTTTGTTATTATTAATATCACCCTCTTTCTGATTATGACTCTGCAAATATTGGCCACGTATGTTGCGTCATTTGCGCTTGTATTATTTTGAGGTAAAATAATGTGTAGCTAATCTTGTTTCGCTTTGTTCAACACTTGTGATGAAGACGCATTTTATATACACGATTTGTACTTGTCACATGCGAATAAAGGTGTTATATGACATTTAAAAGAAATCTACTTTTTGTATTTAGGGTGCTGTTTTGGCCTTTGTTGTATTAATTTTTTATTTATTTCATGTTTTAACTTAATATATATTGATTATTATTTTGTTACACAGCTTTATTGATGAATAGTGACTGGCCTGTTGGTCTAGTCGCTAGTACCGCTAAGTTGGAGGTCTTGGTTCGATTCTCACCCAGGACAAATCCTTATGTGATGAGCACGATAATTTGTTCTGTGTCTGGGTGTAATTTATCTATAATATGTATGTATTTAGCAATATATGAGTAAGTTTATCAGTTGCCTGGTCGCCATAGTACCTACTGGCTCTGCCTAGTTTGGGATCAGATGGCCATGTGTGTGAGCTGTCCCAAGATATTATTAAATTATTATTATTATTTTAATTTACTGATCTTATTACGAATTCATTCCAGTTATTCCTTCAATTCGCTTATTACTTTTAAGTAAAAATACATTAAGACAGCGTAGCACATATGAGCCAAATATCTAGCGGCTAAGATCGCACTAGACTGCAAATTAGGCTGCTTAAGATTACTGTTGCTATATTCCCCGTTACGTCATTCTTAAGGGTTATTATAGATTTATACACAGGTTAATATATCTATACTAATGTTATACTTAAAGCTTGAGAGTTTGTTCGGTTGGTTGAACTCGATATTCACAGGACCCACTGATCCGATTTGAATAAATATTTTAGTGTTAAATAACCCATTTGTCAAAGAAGGCTATAGACTACTTCTTGCCGCGAAAACTGACGCCCACGCCACGGTAATACTATCTATACAGTATTGTAACTTCATACAAACGGACGAAACGCGAGCTATACCTACGCGCCTCGATCTCGGATTGCGCTCGCGACGCCGACAGTCACGGCTGTACCGCAGTGTCGAACGGATGGTGTGTTGTTTTTTTAACAATAACCGCGCGATTTTTTCTCAAAAAATCAGTTAATATGACGAATAGGAAATATTGTGCTGTTTTTGGTTGTATGAATTCGTCAATAACGCATCCAGACATAAGTTTTTTTAAATTACCTGGAAACTGAAAGGTAAGACTATAAAATAATTTTACTTACTACTACTTAGAGTAGGTAGGTAAATACATAATGTGTGTCTTTTTAATGGATAAGTATTTCCTTTTATCTCACGAAAAAAAGGTGTTTGGATTAATAAATAAAGCGAATAGAGTAACGGAAAGTTATTGAGACGAGTGAAATAGGTAGTTATTATATGCTGTTCTGAATGAATCATGATACGGTAGGTACCTTTTTATTAAATCTACCAATCAAAAAACAACACGCATTTTTATTGAACACTTCCTATTCAATATACAAAGTATTTCATTTTTTTATATAAAAAGGATATTTACAATCATAAAACTAAATAGAAGAAACAGAAAGTAGGCAAATGTAATTAAATTGCTGGAGACGGGCAACCCTAACGCATGTTTACGTAGCGCGCGGCTGTAGGCATTTATTTCTATTTTGCGGCCGAGTTACAATACTGTATAGATATTATTACCGTGCCCACGCAGTTGATGCCGCGAGTGAAAGCTCGTGTGCATGCAGGATTAATTTAGGTGCATAAAACTGAACGACTTTTCCCAAGAAACATAGGTCGAAATCTTATATTTGAAAATCAACTTTTCATACAAACATAAGTCACGAGACCTGTCACTTTGTATGAAAATTTCATTTTCCATTTTAAGATTTCGACCTACATTTTTTAGAGAAAGTGGTTCAGGTATAGCCACCTCATTGAAATTAATAGATTCGAATCATATTTTTCACGCAGTACATTAAAGTCTGGTCGTATTATAATAACATTTGAAATATCGCCCTTTAGTTTTTGAAACCCGCATTTTATTTAACCGTATATAATTAGGTACTGGTTTTTGTGGCTTGGCTCGCAAAAGTGTCGGTTATTGCGGCGAAAGTCTATGTTTTTTCTTGAAATCGAAGCCTTAACTAAGTTTTCTAGAATTGGGTCTAGGGTTTATCAGTGATAACATAGTAGTGTATAGTGTAACAGACATTTACTTTCCCATTGACAATATGGTTTAAGGTTTAAAACGTTTATTTTCTCAAAAGATTTACAAATCACTTACGGAGAAAATACTTATAATTAAAAACATGTTGCCGATAAGCGTAGTGAGTGAATATTATATTAGTTCGCTTAAACCATGCTTATACTTAACTGCTGATTTTATAGGTAAATGATTAAATATTTCGTCTGGTTATTAATAATTATCTTATTACGTAATGGTAGTTGCCAAAATCTTCGTACCAAAGTATCATATATAAATATTATAATTAGTATTAATGGTTATCCTGAATATAATTTTTAGGTTCCTTCTCTTTATAAGAAGAGGCTAGGCACAGCTAGCAGCAGAACATTTATTTTAGGCCAGTATTAATACGATGGTAAAAAATAATTACCAGAAACAATTGAATAAGTTTACAAGATTTATTTGCTTATACTTCAACGCTACTTAACTCCGTCTTCTTTCTTGCAAACATAAAACTCTTTCAAATATTATGCACTACTCTGATTTATGTGAGACAGCAAGCTTATCTTTCCACGCTATCACAACAACAGTACTGTACAAAAAACGAAATTCAAATGGTGACTTTATGGTAGACCCTTTAAACTGTCTAGCCAAAAGTGAAACCTTATCTTGTGGGCCATAAATAAATAAACCTGGCGTTTTTACATTGCATTGATCGTATCACACTTTTTAAACATTTTTCAAGTCTTTATGATGATATCAAACTTACATGGTGTGTCATGCAAAATTGCAAGTCGAATGTGTCCGGTGATGGTTTTAGCGAAATGGTTTTGGGGAGTGTGATGACGTTTATATGGGTTCTAAAATAGAGATAGATGAAATACATGTTGCCGCAGCAATATGTAGTTAAAAAAATAAATAATATATTTGTAGTAACATGTACCGCATCACTTTTATGAGCTTGTTTAATTAAAGGACCGTAAGCATTTTACTACCAGCCTTATAATAAAAAGTTTACAGACTGGACATCTCAACATAAAATCTAATGCAAAGCAAGGCCCCATATACATAATTTAGGCAAGCAACATTATAAAACTTAGACAAAAAAATCGAATCGTTTATTGAATCGAATAGATATTTGTACTATGTGCCAGTTACAGCTTAGTCGGTAAGCCACAAAGAAGTGACTCCCACTTAGTCGCTCTTCACATGTTTTTGAACTACCAGCCGCACCGCCAAATGTTCGCGTGTTCAACGATGCGCCAATCACAAGCCAGTTCAGGCCAAGCGGTTTCCTCTCGCCGGACGACACTGAAGTGCCTTAATCGGTAGCCACGTTTATAAAGTCAAACCAAATAACTACCCTGTTTCTATGGCGATAACGTGTAAATTTCCCAATTCCAAGTGAGATTTATATCAACAAAATATTGTCCAATAGACTACTATACACAAATGCAACCTTAAATATTCGGCTAAGCTGATTTCCTTAGCTTTAATTACATCATACCGGCATCGTTATTGAAAAAAAAGATTTGATCGGAAACGATCCCCTAAAGAGGATTTACGCAATTAAAACGAAGAAAGGGAAGCCCGATAAAGGAAAAATATTTATTCTTGCCTTTTGAATAAACTTCGAGGAATAATAATCTTCTATATTATGCGTTATTGTAAATATTTGAAGTTCATATCAAATACAGCTCATCATTTTGATATATGTCTCCATTTAGGTGTTTATGTCGAATTGTTGGCAGTAACAAAGTTAACCTCTTTATATTATGGCTTTTGCTCGCAGCTCCGCCCGCGTGGGCGACGGTTACCGGGGCAAATAGCCAATAGCCTTCCTTAATAAGTGGGCTATCTACCAGTGAAAGAATTGTTCAAATCTGACCAGTAGTTCCTGAGATTAGCGCGTTCAAACAAACAAACAAACTCTTCAGCTTTATAATATTAGTATAGATACGTAAAATTATTAAACCAAGTCTACATTAACAATTAAGGATACTTATTAACTATTTTCAGAAGATGTTATAATGAAACCAGTTGCCTTAAATATAATTGATTAACTAATCAATGATATTGTAAACATAAAATATTTCTCATAGTATCGAATTAACCAAAAAACAAGAGAGGTGTATAGGTTAAATATAAACCAAGCCACTTTCTTCATCCTCAATCAGCCAGGGGTAAACTGGACGACGCACTATGTGGAGATTGAGTCGGTTTTGGGTCATAAATCCATAACTTCTATGTTTGTACAGATTTGCTGCTGATTTTTTTTTTGTGTGTTCTTAAATAAATGTACTTTTAAATAATATACTATTAATGGATATAAACATGTCTTTATTGTCTAAAAAAAAAAAGTAAACTTGAAATGTTGAAAAATGTTCAGAAATGTCCGACTATATTTAAGTAATTTGACCTTAAATGATAAAATTAACACAAATTAAACTCTTAAAATTACTTCTGCTATTATTAAGTAATTTTAACTAAAAAAAAAAAACACTGTATTATTCAACTAGCTCTAAAGCTTCATCTATAAGTTCCATAGACTTTTTATTAGATGGTTTTCTTAAACTTGTTATTTACCTAAGGGTCCGAAGTATACAAAAGTGTATGTAGAACATCTTCATTTGTAGCTATTCTAGAACATTTTCTAGCATGATGAAGTCTAAATCGTTTATAGTCTTTGTTCCTTGATTCCTGGGCATCTTCGGAAAGTTGTCTTAGGGGTAACACTGAATAATGCCGAATGACGCTTTCCCCGTGAATTAGGACTTTATGGACAGATGATGGCATATAATACCACATATATTTATTTGTGCATTCTTTGTGCTGTATCCAAAGCATACTGACCGAATTTTGTAGCATTCATAACTTTTCCACTTGGCATTACTTGAAGTAAAACATAAAATCGTTTTATCAATTCCTCGTCCACACCAGTAATTTCTGCACTGCACTGATAATTTTGAAAACATCTTTCGAAGGGCGTCCTCGCTTTCCTGTCGATGTCGAAGGTTCAGATTCACAAGAAGCATCTTCCAGATTCTCAGTAAATATGACGTCCAACCACGCGCTTTCTTGTTTAAAAATATTTGCTTATTTTTGCCAGATTTCGTGTAACGTTGACGAACGTTTGTAATAAGATTTTTTTGTACACTTGCTACAATCTTAGCGATATTTTCCTGGGAAAAGTTCGTAAAATTATCCCGTATATAACTTGTCAAAGCAACAACATAATTCCCGTCACTTTCAATAAAACAAGACATCGTCTGGTACAGTTGAATTCACTCATTGTTGCGAGAAGGTAGATGGTTAGGTTAGTACACTTTAAGTAACGACAATGACGAACGAAAAGCAGTATATAATTATTGAGTATTCAGAATTCCTATTTTATATAAAAATATTGATTTGAAACGTGTGCAAAATTGTGTTAGAAAGAACTTATTATCATTATGTGGTTATGCGATTTACAATAAATATAATATATAATTGATTATGTATGTGAACTAAAAATGGTGGGAAACATGCGATACATCATCTTAACGTAAACCGCAATTAATAAAATATCACAAATAAGACCTATAATAAGCATGAAGTCAAATAGCATCACCTACGTATTTGTGGGATTTTTTTACTGTTTTATGCTATAATAGATTAACATATGTAGTGCAACGAAATTGCAACTTCTTTTTTCTCCTTTCATTATAATAGTAAATTTCCCATCAAATAACATAATTTACAGACCTTCGGCAAATTTCGGCAACTGTCAAAACTCTAATTGAAAGTATCATGTACGCAAAAATGAAATGTCGCGAGATAAATATTTTTAGTAAATATATTTACAAATATATAGTATTTTTATTCATACCAGTCAAAAGTACATAGTATAAGCTTTCTATAAAGGTATAATACTTGTATAGTTTACATTGCTAGCTGCCTAGAAAATAATCTTGAAAATAATACAAATTCAGATTGTTTTGTGATAGTTTAGGAATGATCGTGTTTAGATGATCTTTTTTATAAACCAGTACCGACCACATGCATAATATATGTATAATATAGTAGATTAACTTCTTAGCTACAGTTTGAGGTATAATACGAGTACCTACGCCGATTTTTACAAAATGTATTTATGGCCAGCCTCTCTTAGGCACCTCCACATAGTGCGACGGCAGCACGTGATACGCATCCTGATACAAAGGGATATTGGAGCATTGAAATATGAGCAGCCGATCCTCACCCAGGGGCTTCAACGAGAATTGACTATACTTGCAAGTACGTAACCTAATTATTCCGTCTGAAATAGAGACGGCTAGTAAACAGGAAGTTGCTGAAAGTTACGTTAATGTACACACATAAACTTCATTCCAGTGTTCGAAACAGTTTAAGAAAATCTACGTATAATTTCGTCGGTAGGTACAAGTCAACTTAAGTCCTCTATACTTATATTATAAAGAAGAAAGATTAGTATTTTTATATTATTTGTAACGAATAAACTAAAAAATACTCGTCCAATTAAAAAAAAAATCTTTTACCATTAGAATGTTACATAATGCCTGTGTAACATCTAGGCTATATTTTATACCAGAAAAAGAAATATCCGCGGTCGGAGCCGAGGGCAACAGCAAGTTATCTATACTTACTAATATAATAAAACTGAATAGTTTGTTTGTTTGTTTGGTTGAACGCGCTAATCTCAGGATCTACTGGGCCAATTTGAAAAAAAAATTCAATGTTAGATTTAATTGAAAAAGCTATTGGTTACTTTTAGTTGCAAATAACGACGTCCACGCGAGCAAAAGCTAGTTTAATATAATAAGAGTTTTGCAATAACACATGTCTAGAAACTTTTTTATTGTAAAATGTTATAAGACGCTTTCGTTTTTAATCAGTTACAGTTTCCACGATTAATTAGCCTTAGGAGGTGTTTATAAATATTCTTTAAAGTTACATCACAAACTTGAAGAATTTACATTTTATCATGAATTTACGGAAAACAAACCTGATAAATTATTTTAAATGAAGCAAACATTTAGAAACGTTGGTTTTCTTTTTACCTTAGAAAACCAATTAATTAATTTAAAACGATCTGTCCAATTAATTGTTTAGAACCAAAAATAGATTAGGGAAAGGACGAAAACAACTAAGTTGTTAGGTACCTACTAGTTCCTAGAATATACTTTCAAATTTAAAGGACACTGTTTAACAGACTGATCAAAAAGTTGATGATTTGTTTACATTGTTTATTAATTATTCATACATACGCGTCCAAATATAAAAGTAAATTAATGTTTGTTTATCAAAGTTTAATTCACACGGAGTTTCGTGTGAATTACGAAGCTCGATCAAATTTGATCATCGTCCAATTAATTTGTTACGTCATATAGTAGATAGACAATTATGTACAAAGCTCCACACACACCTATGGACTCTACCTATAGACTTGCTCACGCATTGATTAATATGAGCGCTTGATTTGTAACACCAGTGTAAGTTCCGAGCGTGAAACGAGCACTCTCCTCTTATGCAGAAAAATCTTTCACACGTTTTTATTGGTAACTCCCAATTAAAAAAGGAATGTGGAGTGCATTGGTGTGATGCAGCGCGGCATCCACAAGGACCCTAGCCAGCAATAAAGTAGGCATCAAGCGAGCTACGTGCCTTACGATAAGACGAGTTGTACGTGCTAACTCCTTATTTGTGCATGAAGCTCAGCCACCGAGCAAACTGGGACGTTTAAAAAAGGAAAGAAAATTTACATTATCACATTCCTCCGGAGAGTTATTTAACTGTTCTCAGAGCTTAAATATTTCATTGTAGAAACGGTACTGTTCCTTGAAAGTTCATCTGAAAAAACATTTTATAATAAGGATATCTACCGAGATACTGCAATATAATTTAAAGAGGATTGCATCAGACCGAGGCTCTTTGCAATTCCTTAGGAGGAACTTTTTAAGAAATGTACAACGATTCTATGTATTTCCAAGTACGCTTACAACATTCGTAAGAATACTACAAAATTTATTTTTTCGCTCTTATTAGCATAATTGAAACTGTTACATGTATACGTATTGGATATTTCATATAATTATTAAAATCAAAAACAACGATCCTCAATTATTTTTATTAAAATGTTCATAAAAATGTTTGTCATATAATGTCCTGCGGCATTAAATTATGTTTCCCGCGCCGTATATATCCTCGCCCAGTCGTGCGTTACTTGGACAGCTACCAAGGACGGCAAACGCTCGCTGTTGTCGCTCGGCACGTAGGTTATAAAAATGAGATGGATCTTTAAAGTGAAAAGTAAAGCGAGTTCGGCTTTTATGGTAGTTACCCTGAGTTATCCAATCAGTCGGTGCCGGGGAAGCAATAAACTGGACATCACGTCCGAACGTGTCCTCCCAGTGACAAACTACTAACGCCTCGCGCCAACTAGCGCACTGAACGCTTGCCTGCACTCACTGATGGACGAATTTAGATTTATTACTCACCCCCCGTGTTTACTTTCCTCACATCGTCTGAAGAGATTCATTAGTTTGGGGCCACTTTCCCATCTATCCGCAGAGATGGGTGACCACTACACGATTTAACAAACTGTTGCTAGTACCAAACTGATGTTATTTGTTATAATGATTTGCAATCTAAGCTTTAAACATAACTTCTACAATATTATCAATACGCTGACTCCATCATTGATACAGAACTCATAACAAACTATACAAAACATTTCATTGGAAAAGTTGGAAATTAGATACGTCGTTTAGATGTCATTTATTCAACATGCGCGCACGCACATACGTGCTCAGGTTCATTATATTGCGTACCGCATAGTATAGAAAATTGATATGGAACATAGTACTGTAGCAGTGCATATAATACCTAACTCATACAACACATGAGTGAACGCGAATATCTAAGGTATGAATAAGACACAGAGACAAAGCTCCTCTCTGACAGCCTCTTCATTTAATATGCCAAGATATTACTCGACTGTAATGTCAACACTCTGAATGCATGTATTTGACAATGTATGCTATTGAGAACGACTTCAATAGTAGTAACAATCCGTCGATGACGTCACTAATTTCAGATTATCCGGTATATTTATTGATGCGATCAATCATATTCGGAATATAATCACCTGTATTATTAGATATTTCATATAATTATTCCACACAGTCCAGTGCGATGCGCGGTCGAGAACGGTCGCGTTTGCGCTGCACAGCACGAATATTAAATTCGCGAATTGCGCGGCTATAGCCGCTGCCCGGTTGTTCTGCTATGAGTTCCCAAACGCTCATAGTCAACGAAGTGTTGGCATTTATCAAGCATGCCATTGATTATATGGATGAAGTCAGCATATTGCAGATATGCAAATCGTCCTATAAGGAAGATGAGATTAGCAGTGCCAAGCTGCTATTATTCACCACGCTCGGCAAAGTTAGCCAGATGCCGTCTCGTCGAAGGGATGGTACAGAGAAGAGTCTCCAGGACATTGTAACCCTTATGAAGGAGACCGACCCGGACGACGTACCAGAATTCGTGGCGAAGGATCTGCACAAGCTGCCTCCCGTCACATTCGACCACGTAGATGTCACCAGGCTACTGAAGGACATTACACTCCTGAAGCAAAGTCAGGTCGAGATGCAGCATCAGCTGGAGGTGTCCAACAACACCATCAGTGACCTACGGGCAGAAGTAGTGTTGTTGCGCAATGCAATTTCTGCAAGTAGGTCACCTAGCAACACCTTCGTGAACACGCGTCGCGGGGCACAAAACGCCTCCATCTGCAGTTTCGAATCGGCGGGCTCGAATGCGTCACCAGCTGTCGAAAATGCATGCGTTGCAACGTGTGCCGCGGCCGTCCCTGCCTCGACACCGGTAGAGACGACGACGTGTGTAGGTTCAGTGACCCCCAAACGAGCCTACGCAGCAATTGCAGCCGCTAATAAGCCTGTTGAGCCACAAAACTCGCAGGTAAAACTAGCGGAAAAAGCAAAAGGGGGTAAACGAAGTCATTCAAAATCTAGTCAGGTTTTGAAAAGGCCGGGTCCAGAGAGGGACACGTGTAACAAAGATGGTTTCATCAAGGTAGAAAAGAAGAAGAAGAAGAAGCCTCTTTGTCGGAACCAGTGCGGTACTGCGCTGACTGGACCCAACATGCTGCTGCGTCCAGCAGTACCGACGACGATGTTATACGTGTCTAGACTGCACCACTCCACGAAGGCTGAGGAGATCGTGGAGTATCTGAAAATCAAGACCAAATGGACTCTGAGGGTTGAGATGTTGGAGCCGCGCCACAGCACTAACTTCAGGTCGTTCGTGGTCCGTGTTCCGACGCAAGATCTTGACAAGTTCCTCAAAGATGAGCTGTGGCCGAAGGGTGTTGTGTACCGCCGGTTTCGCGGCCGGCTACGCGACACCAGTCAGCGAAACACGACGCCGATGATTCGTGTACAGTAGTTTTAGTTTGTTATGTTGTATGTATTTATAGTATTTTTAAGTTTTAATAGTATAGTATTGTATCTATTGCCATATTATTTTTATATATATTATTTTATAATTATTTTTATATTATAGTTTGTATTGTATTTTCTATGGGCCGAAGTTGCCTGAATTAAATAAATAAATAAAAAAATAAAAAAAAATTAGTCAACAATAGCAATCTATACTGAAAACAATTACGGGAAACTGACCATGCAGGGAAAGGAACCATCTCAAATAACTGAAAATCTCCTGATGAACTAGTCGGAATAATAAAAAAAATCGCTTACTAACTCATAAATGATGTCAACGTTTTAATAAGTTATCCTTTTTGGTTCATTATACCCCTTTTTCCAGTCCCATTCATTTGAAGTTGGCGCAATATGTATTTTCCTTTTCAACCCTACTACTCGTAATGGCAGCACTCACCCCTTTCTTTCTCGTATCACCTTTCACACAAAAATGCTTCAATAAATTATGGATAGAATTTCGTACTACCGGTAAATGTTATATTTTAAGTTTCCTCAAATAGACAGGATTAGAAATGTCAGAACGGAAAATCAAAACAACAATCAAATATAGGTACTTGTAACAACAAACCGTTTGATAAATAATTATCTACTCAACTTACAAATTGACTCTAAAGGGTTAAATTGATGAAATTAATATTTATTTAGAATTTATTCCAATTCAACCAAATATAAAACGGTCGAATTAAAATCGTTAGTTCTATTAATGATTTCGTTCAAATTACCAAATAAGTTAATATATTTAAATATTCCTACTGATATCCGGAGGTTTAGTAATAATTTAAATAATTTATGTAATGTAATGATAACTGTGAAACCTGTTCTTTGCTTTTATAAATAAATTATCCATACATTGGTTCTTTTAACCTTATGAAATGTTGAATTTAGTTTTATTTAATTAATGTAGTTTAGTATTAAAAAAAACCTTATGGAAATAGAATTTATAAAATGAATAGAGATATGATGGAAAGTGAAGACTGATTCAGACTTTTTTCTTCATTTAGCTACCTTGCTAAAATATGAATATAGATTGAGAGATAACAGTTCGCTTATCTTTCAAAGAATGGATATTACCACGTGACCGCAAGTCAGTGAAAGCTATACATGACAAAAACAACATAACTTTGAAAACAAAAGCGCGAGAAACGTCAAAGTAGATATACCTACCGTCTACAGTACACAGCTTTAAAGATCAACGAATACAATAACTATAAGCGAAATGAGGAGAGAATAAAGTCGGTCAGTTTGTTTAATAAAACAATAATAAATTGTCGGACCTTTTCCTTAAACAAGCGGGTTTAGGATTTTATTTCTTGACAGATATAAAAATATATTGTAGCGAGTCGTAGCATTTATTGGGGACGCTCAACCCTTTTGAGTCCGTTTCTTTAACACGATCCGACTAAATCGCTGATTCAAAAAAATAATGAGTACTGTATATTGTTACTTCGAGAAAATCGAGATTTTTTCCGCACGTCGAGACCTAGAGGGATATATTATAACTCACTTATTAGTTCCAGTCGGGTTCACAGTTTTTCTGCTTGCGTAGGTTAAAAATCTTATTAAGGGTTATAACTATGTACCGATTGTATGTTAGGCTCGTTAACTTCACATGAATTTTATATTTCTAGCCAACAAAGAGCGTGAACTACGAAAAAAAATACCTGTTTAAATATAAAACATAAAATGGGTTAAAGATTTCAAATAATCATGTGATAGTTATGTTTTAATAGTTATTCGAATAAATCAAATACATTCTAATTTATTTTTACATGAATGAGTTCACGTAAAAATATTGTCAGAATTTTATTGCCATAGAAGTTCGATCGAATTTACTCCAATTTGTACAGTTTGAAGCTAGCTTCGGCTTTTAAAGCAAATAGTGTTCTACCGAGCAGAGAACATACCTGTATTGCTACAAAAAAAAACGAATTGTTTGGTAGTGCGGCTATACCAGCTTAAAGTGACAATTTTGTTGCGACATAGCGATGGTATTTTACTGGTCAGAAAAGTTTTGATATACATAATATCTAAATATATAAAACACATACCTGGTGAACTGAATTTCATGATCTCCGACATGTATCCGTCGCAAATATCAGAAAAATCTATAAATACATTGCAAAAATAAGACAAAATTACTTACGCAGGTGGACCCGCGAGGTACAGCTAGCTTAGTCTAAAAAAGTGAACTTTATTCAGTTATACCTACAACTAACCATATTACCGTACCTATATACCCATTCTACAACTACTCGTATCTTGCGCTAATTAGTTTTCCACAATGTAGTTGCTCAAGTTAAAATGTTAATTCGAAATCATTTTTTCTTCATTTGAAGGCAAAGTTATTCCAATTTTTTTCATCTAAATTTTTGTGGTTATAAGTCGTGGTGAAATTTTCAAAATTATGAGTACTTTCTTAATCATTCTTAGACATCATTGACAAACGGTGAAGGAAAACATAGTGAGGAAATCTGGATTCCGAAAATTGGAATCTGAAATCGCTAACCCGCAATGAGCAAGCGTGGTGATCAATGCTCATTCCTTCTCTATATGGGAAGAGGCCTGTGCCCAGTAGTGGGATGATTATAGGTAGGTATTATTTAGATTTAATACCACAAATTAATTCATAAATTGACGCCTGTGAGTACAATTTCAATTCCCAAGCATTTCTTTAAACGAACCCCTAGTTGGAACAAACATGGTTTCCAAGGACTATCTCGACTTCAAACTCAGTATTGCAATGGAACAGTTCATTTCAACGATACTCCAATTATTGTGCTTTTAATAGTTTTATTTGAATAGGTCTATTCAATTAGCAAAACGCTTTTAATGGGTAACTATGCAAAAAGCGCCACGAGCCGGGGACACTTAAAATACGTACGTTTTTTAATTTAGATTTTTACGAGGAATAAAGATTTTTATGTTCTTTATTTTATTCCGCATATGTCATGTTTGAGTGCCAAGCTTCAGTTGCGATGCTGGGGGTCTTGACTAATGAAGAAAACTAATTCTTCGATAATATTATAACGACTATATTTTAAATAGGTTATTTTATTATTAATAGCCAATGTGCGTGCGCGTTAGGTTAGGTTAGTCGCGGCTAGCGAGTCGGTCGGTGCGCAAGTAGTGTTGGCGGCCGGGGAATCTGGTGGGGCCCGGCCGTGGCGCTTTAGAAGTCGGGCCATGACGGCCCAATGTTACATCAGTAATAGTCATGTACATAGAACTTTTCAATGTACGTTTTAGGTAATTCCCTATATAATTTTAGGCAACATGGATTATCTTAGCCATGTATAGTATAACTATAATAATTGGTAGTTTACTGTTATTTGTCGATGTATTGGGACTGTTACCTGTAATAACACTGTTTGTTGGATAAATAAATAAATGTTTTTTTAACACCACCTGTTGCGGATGGGTGGAAGGATAGACCTGTCGACTCACCCTGGGACTATGTCCCACCTGTATTGATGTGCGATGTTCGTGGGTGGGTTACCCCGCTGGCTCGTCGCAGACCCCACGCACCCCTGAATGCGTATGTTGACCACACTATACACCACGGCCAGTCACGGCCACTTAAGAAACAAGAAAGTGTGGGACGTATTGTAGAAATGAAACACAATAAATCTTCTAAAACACAGTCTTGCTCGGAGGGCTTCGGTATCCGTTGCCCTTTCTGTGGCTCACTGGGTGACTAACTACTACTGAACTAACTAAAACTGAACTAACTACAACTGACTTCGATCAACCAAACGGTACCCCTGACTAGAACTCAATCTTTACCGCGCCGAGGCCCGCGCTATTTTAAACTTATTTCGATTACATTTTCACTATACCGAAACCCTTTTAGCTTCCTTTTTATTCATTTATAAACATAGAAATTTCCTTAAATTAACATATGTTTATCTTTGTGCTGTAAACTCACATATAATAAAACAATAAAACACAATTAAACATTACAACAGTAATTAATCTACCTTTCTACGAGAAATACTTGCTACATCTAGAAGTTCTTCCTCCTTTTGCTTATAGCTTCTAAACGGCTTAACCAATTTCAATAATATAAACGGATTAAGCGTTTCTGAGCTAAGTCATAGAAGATTATCACATTAGAAACAACGTAGATAACGGAATTAAAATTTACCTTTTCAAATTACGTAATTATAGATTACCTAATATTCAATATTCCAACTTCGTTCATATTTATTTCTAAATTGTTGTAATTTGTGCTAATATGTTAAATATACCCTAGTCTGAATGTTCTGCAATATACTCTAAACTAAAAACATTCAAAACATGAGTCTACAAAATATTCCGGGTTTTGTTAGCAGATTAGCCCTACCAACACTTTAACCACATGAATTCACCTACACCAAAACTGCTTGGTGTGGTTCCTTTCTCGTGTTTCCAACCTTACACATAGTACTTAACTATCAAATAATAGAAACACGCTTAGTATTAACTAATTCTGACATAAGGTCATAAAAAGTTATTTGTATACACATACAAAAACTTAACTAAACATTATTCATTGGGCTTGCTGCCGACATCTACAATATTCTGACGTCTGTCGCCAACATTCCCCCCTCGTGCTTCGCACCAACCTCCTGGCTCGGCGACACTCCCGGCACCAGCAGCATCAGTCTTGAACTTGGTCTTCACAGCACCCCTTCTCTTGTCTCGACGTCGACAATCCTGGTTCTTCCATCTGGTTCCGGATACACTTGCTGTATTCTGCCTCATGGCCAGGTGTACCTGGGCAGGCTGTGGTCGACTGAAGGCACTATGACCTCGAAGCGCAGGTCTGTAGAGCGGCTTCTTCTCCGGATCTTTCTCGGTAGAAGTGTGGGTAAATATTCGCGCAGTCGGCGTTGCCATAAGTGGTCGGCAAGCCGCTGCGTCGCCTTTCATGTGTCTCTGCCCACAAGCACGCCGTCTTCTAAGCTTCCAATTCTGGTTGCGCCTTGCATCAGTGACTGACATAGACCCAATGTAGTCTACGCCAGTGCACGTGAGGGGTGGGTTTCCATGCCTCTCGGCTGGTAAATTGCCTGTTCGTAATTTTTGAGGCTTGGCCCTTTTCGTCTTGCACCATTTACACTGATGCTGTACTACTTTCACTGCCGATCTTAGCCCCAACATCCAGAAGTGCTGTCTGACCTCTTTCATCATCGTCGTGTAATCTCCGTGGTTGGAGCGACGATGGTACTCCTCTAGGATGAGTCGTGCACATCTATCCTTACTGTCGAGCACGATAGGTCGCTTGGAGTCCCTTGTGACTCCTTGTATCGCGTCGATTCTTCCTTTCAAACGTAGGAGACCATTTTCCATCAACACGTCGAGCTTCTTTAACTTGCTGCTGCCATCAAGTTGCTTCCCTTGCTGTAGACACCTGATGTCTTCTTTGAAGCTTCTTGATTGGCTCCCTTTCAATAGCAGAGTTACAGCTCGTTCGCGTAAGTCTGCGTCCAACGGTAAGTATCGTCTATCTGTGACGATGTTTGTTGCCTTCCCGCAACTTGCCTTTTGTTATCCATTACTCGTTTCCAAGTAGGATCCTTTCTGGTGACGTTGACTTTCCTTTGATGTCTACAGAGTTGTATGAACTGTAGCACCCTTGCTGTGGTTCGCCAAAGTCTCGTCCATGTTGAAAACCTCTCAGGTTTCAATGCTACATGTATGTCGCTTGCCGCTGCGACGACGTTTACTACCTTTTCTTCACCGGTGGTCTCCTTCTTGAAGCTTCTTGCTGCTGGCCAGTAATCCTCTTCTTTCTTCAGAAAGTCTGGTCCTGTGTACCACCGGTGATGGCTTTCGAAGCCTTCCGGTTCTTCGCATGTCGCGTCGTTCGCAGGATTCTGCGCTGACGGCACCCATCTCCATTCCTGAGGTTTCGTAAGATCTTCAATTTCGGCTAGGCGATGAGCCACGAACGTCTTGAATGTTCTCGGATCTGTCTTTATCCAGGAGAGCACGATACTGGAGTCCGTCCAATAAGTCTTTCTTACCGACTTCAGCTCCATCTCTTCTTCGACCGAATGTGCCAGTCGACTTCCTAGGAGGGCAGCCTGTAGCTCGACCCTCTGGATCGACACTGGCTTTAAGGGAGTCACTCGTAACTTTGCCGCTACCAACTTGACGCGGTAAGTTCCATCTTGACTTCGAGTTCTCCAATAAACTGTAGCTGCATACGCCGTCTTGCTAACATGCATGAACGTGTGCAGCTCCCCCTCGGTGCTATGTGGCACCGGACATCTCGGGATTTTAAGGTTTTGAAGCAGTTTCATTTTCTCCAAGTAGATCCTCCATGCATCGTACTCTTTATCCAATATTTTCTCGTTCCAGCGTAATCCCAACGTTATGTCTTCCTTCATCGAGCTGGCATTTTGGCAAGTGTTTAAAAACTGCACTTGTCTTACACCGCCCGCGTCGAGACCGTGGAGCACCCATCCAAGCGCTGTTTTTGAAGCGACTGGCTCTCCTGGGTTTCCCTTTCTTACTTCTCGAGACACGATCAGCTCCCAGTTGTCTTGTCCTATGAGTAGCTGCGGTGACTCACCTTTGTAATATAGAGAGTTGGCGATCGTCTTCAAATGCGAGCAACTCTCAATCCTTTTCTTGTCCAGAAATTGTGGTGCAAGCTTCAATTCGTCTATGGTCCGGACTCTTTTCATAACCTTCTTGCTGCCCTGATGAACTCCTTTCACAGTCAGGTCCAACAACTGAGAATCCTTATTCCTTATCTGCTTGCCGTCCAATGTCATGATGTCTAGCTCCTCACTGTCTCCCTCAGCACCAACTTCTTTTGCGATCTGCTCGTCTAGAAGTGACACGGTCGACCCTTCATCCATGAGAGCTAGTATCTTTTTGGACCCTTTCTTTCCGAAGACTTCCACAGGAACTATCGTGAGGTACGCCTTTGCGTTACATACTGCATGCACTGATGCTATAACACTTGTCTTCTCTTGTGTTATTTCCTTTCTTTCTTTTGGAGTGCTTTCTTGCGACTCCACGTGTAGCAGATGATGATGCCACCTATGGCACTCTTTGCACGGTGGCTTCCTGCAAGCTTCCTTTCTGTGCGTTCCTTGCAGACACTTGAAGCATACGCGACTGTTCCTTACTGTGGCCCACCGATCCTCCACTGACGCCTTCCGAAACTTCTGACACTCGACTAGAAAATGCCCATTGTCACACATGGGACATCTCTTCTCTGATTGTCTTGTGTCTCTTTCACTGAAGTCTTTCTCACTCACTGAATGCGTCGCTTGTCGATGAGTCCTCTTGTTGACGCTCTTATCGTCTATAGTTGCGAAGGCTCCACATTTGTCTGCTTCCAAGTTCAGGTATCTAGATACTAAGCATAAATCAGAAAACTCACCGTCTTCCGATGCCGCCGTGAAGTCGTACCACCTAAACTTTAGCACTGTTGGTAACTTTTCTATTATCTGCTTCACCATCTCCGGTGAATGCAGGTACTGCGGTTTCTTCAGACCCCTTATGGCTGCCACGCTGTTGTTGATTTGGCTCGCGAACACACATATCTCACTTGGACTTTCCGAGATTCTGGCTAACGCCTTGATCTTGTCCAGTTCGGCTATCACCAGCGCGTCAGGTCTTCCGAACCTCCTTCTAAGGGCTTGCATAACTTCCGTCGGAGATGCCTCGGAGTACAGCAAACTCTTAATAGCATCTCTTGCATTGCCCTTTAATGCTCTTCGTAGTCGAGCCATATTCTGCACCTCACTAAACATTGGTGCAGTATCATCATAGACCACCTTGAACGCCACCCATTCACTGCTGCTTCCATCGAAGTATGGTAACTCGTGGATATACTTCGGCTGAGCTGATGATCCTTCCCGTGTGGCAAAGGCTTCCTTCAGTACTGCAGCCAACGCTTGCATCTCAATTGTGGCTCCTTTCGTTGAAGAGTTCTCTTCCGGCTTCACCCTTTGAGGCTCCTCTCTTGGTTCTGGTTGGTCTTGATTCCTTTCTTGCAGAACTGATGTCTCAATCCAGTTCTGCACATGTGCTGTCCTTTCTTCCAGGTCTTCATCCACGGAGTCCTCTTCTTCACATTGAGCCATGTCCAATCTGACTCGTGCCAGCTTGATAGCAGCTTGTGTCACCTTGGCATCAGCTTTTGTCACCTTGGCATCAGCTTGTGTCACCTTGGCATCGACTTCAGCCTGTTTCATCTCCAGACGCGCGAACTCTTCCCTTGCTACTAGCTCGCGTCTTCTGGCTGAGGAACTCGTGGTCTTCGTGGACCTGGCATGATGACTGACCCCCATCGGTTTTGAGTTGGCGGCTAAGCCCGTCACAACCTCGACCGGGGCCTGATCTGGGGTCTTCTTTGTCATCTTTTGCGCGGCTACACCTTTCTTTCCGGTTCTCCCGGAAGCCGCTGTGGTCGGAGTTGTAACCGTCGGTTCTGTTGTTGTGGTTCCCTCTGTGGTCATTGTTCCTGAAGAAACGTTCGTGTCCGTTGTTGTTGCTGTGCCTGATGACGCTGATGCAGACGTGACCCCTTCTTGCTCTGACGGTTCTGCCGCCGCGTCCTTATCTGAAGGACGGGACGGAGGGCGTAAGGGAGCATCCTTCTGCGACCTTGTCACTGGCATCTTGCACAATTCTCTATCTTCTTACGAACTTCAAACTTCTGAACGTTTTCAGTTCTTCACAGGGATCCGGCTCGAAGGACCAAATGTTGCGGATGGGTGGAAGGATAGACCTGTCGACTCACCCTGGGACTATGTCCCACCTGTATTGATGTGCGATGTTCGTGGGTGGGTTACCCCGCTGGCTCGTCGCACACCCCACGCACCCCTGAATGCGTATGTTGACCACACTATACACCACGGCCAGTCACGGCCACTTAAGAAACAAGAAAGTGTGGGACGTATTGTAGAAATGAAACACAATAAATCTTCTAAAACACAGTCTTGCTCGGAGGGTTTCGGTATCCGTTGCCCTTTCTGTGGCTCACTGGGTGACTAACTACTACTGAACTAACTAAAACTGAACTAACTACAACTGACTTCGATCAACCAAACGGTACCCCTGACTAGAACTCAATCTTTACCGCGCCGAGGCCCGCGCTATTTTAAACTTATTTCGATTACATTTTCACTATACCGAAACCCTTTTAGCTTCCTTTTTATTCATTTATAAACATAGAAATTTCCTTAAATTAACATATGTTTATCTTTGTGCTGTAAACTCACATATAATAAAACAATAAAACACAATTAAACATTACAACAGTAATTAATCTACCTTTCTACGAGAAATACTTGCTACATCTAGAAGTTCTTCCTCCTTTTGCTTATAGCTTCTAAACGGCTTAACCAATTTCAATAATATAAACGGATTAAGCGTTTCTGAGCTAAGTCATAGAAGATTATCACATTAGAAACAACGTAGATAACGGAATTAAAATTTACCTTTTCAAATTACGTAATTATAGATTACCTAATATTCAATATTCCAACTTCGTTCATATTTATTTCTAAATTGTTGTAATTTGTGCTAATATGTTAAATATACCCTAGTCTGAATGTTCTGCAATATACTCTAAACTAAAAACATTCAAAACATGAGTCTACAAAATATTCCGGGTTTTGTTAGCAGATTAGCCCTACCAACACTTTAACCACATGAATTCACCTACACCAAAACTGCTTGGTGTGGTTCCTTTCTCGTGTTTCCAACCTTACACATAGTACTTAACTATCAAATAATAGAAACACGCTTAGTATTAACTAATTCTGACATAAGGTCATAAAAAGTTATTTGTATACACATACAAAAACTTAACTAAACATTATTCATTGGGCTTGCTGCCGACATCTACAATATTCTGACGTCTGTCGCCAACACCACCTGTATCGCATAAAACATCAAACAAAATCAAACACGATTGGATTGCGTATTACAGAGATCCTGAGGCCAATATCTGGCTCCACTTAAATAAAGATAGAAGGTAAAAATATAGCAGTATAGCTCGAAGGACCGATAACTGATGGGGAAGAAAGGTTCTCGAGTGGCGACCACGGACCTGAAGTCGTAGAGTTGGTAAGCCTCCCATTAGGTGGACCGATAACATCCTCAGGATCGGGGTTGATTCGTTCGTTGAATCGTTCTATGGGGAGGCTTTTGATCAACAGTGGAAATCTTCCCGCTGATGATGATAATAGCAGTTCATTATTTCCTGCACATTAACAAAATAAAACATGTTTGAAACGTTTGATACTAATATAACGTATAGTAATCTGGTATCAATCGAAAACATTACATTCAAAAACGTAGTACAATCAAAAACTAAATAAACATATAATTAAACAGTCTAGGAGAATTATTCCCTCAGTACCGAACTATTTCCAGAAGTAGGCAACATAATTCTATGTTCTAAGTGTAGGGCAGTTAATAATCGGCATTAGTAAAGTGGCTTGGTAAGGGGCGCCTCCCCCTGAGGTATCTACAGTGGCCGACCGAGCGATACCATCAGCTACTACAGCAATTGCAACGTAATTCCTCAATTTAATACAGTTTGTGAGAGAGAAGTATCAATGTAAAGCAGTATTAATTATTGTGGTTGTAAACGTAGTCCACTTTTAAAGACATTTGAGTGCCAAATAAAACAAAAAAGAAACGCTATCATTTATTTCCAAAAGGGTTACGCTCTGTCAACAGAACACGTTAATGACTACATTTAAGAGTCAAAAAATAAAATAATTACCTACTTAAATATTCTACTCATTTGTTTTTACAACCACAACAAGCAATACCATTGTTTAACTTATAAATAACACCGTAAACGTCACGTTAAAATGAAGCCCTCTTAAAAATACACAAGAAGTTACACCCCAGGCAGCAATATTTCATATTGATAAGACGATAAGCTAACAATATGCAGGCCTTTTTATAGCCAATATATAGAGGCTAAACATATGCATAACTTCAAATTAACCGAATATACCTATCAGCTAAAATAAGACATGTAACGTTGAAGTAATGGCAACACTAGTCCGGAAACGGAAAAACGAAACGGACTGGTATTTACGAGCAGCACATCCGCCCACTGGGCTTCATTACCACACGCGCTGGACAAAAAATATATTTGTTGTGAATGCATCCATTGAACTCTACTTAGCCACTACATTGTGAATGAGTACACGGTATTGCGCACCGCTTTATTTAAATTAAACTGTACGACCAAATTGTTATTGTGTTTTAAAATGCACAGGGTTATCTTATCGAATGGTTAAACGCAACGAAATACATAATTAGTCTTTGCAATGTAGAATTATGACGTGTTATAATAAATATGGACAGTGATTGTTCTTTTCAGAATGTTGAAGTGGCCCATTGTGGTGAGAGTCAGTCCAGTGGCGCTCGCTGGCTAATTAGCTGGCCACAAGATAAATGTCAGCAATCACGAACCGCCGCCAACCCTCCCGCTACACGCTACCCTTGCTGCCACCCCGCGATCAACAGATTACTTACAAACTAGCATCTCGCCTTACAGACCTCGATTCCTCCTTATTAGACTGTTTTTGTACCGCATCTGCCCCACCCGCAGCTTTGTTTCTGATTTATATTAATAGATGACAATCAATCATCCACTATCTTGGCTCTACACTGATAGCTCGATAATAAGCTTGAATTGCCCCCATAATAGTGTCTTCGTTGCAAAATGTCATTTGTTGAACTTTTAAAGGGCTGTTGGTAATAATAGGGGTTGGTATTGTTGAACCATGTCGTTGTAAATCAGCGGTTCACTTTATATTGAAGGTAAATCACTTTGTTGAAAGTTCAGGCGGTTGATGCGAGTCATGTCGCTTTAATGTGTGTCGTGTACACTGAATACTTTTAAGCTCATAAATTTTGTTTAATAATTTATTTTTTGGTTCAAAAGGATTTTAAGTGAATATTGCTATGACACACTGATAGTTTCGAGTAATTTTTTCCAGTATATAATATAATATACTTAACTTAATTCTTTTCAATTATCAACAATAAGAATTTTCTATGAAAGTTCATGCTACATGCTTTGCTTTTTAATTGATCTTTGAAGATTTTAATGATTACAATTTGTTCAGTACCTACTAACATAATATTTAAAGGAAACAACTGAATTTAATTAAAAAATAAATTTATTAAAAACTTAACTTAATTATATTTTACAACTTCAATTTAATTTTCCAGTATTTGTTTGCGCATCTTCTCTATTATTTGTATTCCCCATATAATTTCTATAAACATTCTTGACTCTAGCCGAATTTCTGCAGCGTCATTCTCTTTAGTAATCCGGCTAGATTTTTGGCTAAATATTTAATATTCATAAAGAAGTTGTGAATACGGAGCATGTGCAAGTTCTAAATATCTTAATTACCTGGCGCCGCGAGTGTGCAAAGTTTTCGCGTTCGCTCGTACAGCTTTGAATATAGTTCACTTACATGAAGACCTCACAACATTATACTTATGATTTCTTCGTAATTGAACGTTAGAACTTCTGTTTATTCGTCCAACCGTGAATTAGTTTATAGTACGGTATATAAAAATGAAGTTTTCATATTTATCTTTATAGGTATGTTTTAACCTTGTCGATAGTATACCGATATTAAATCAAATTACTATACCAGCTGTTTCCCGCAGCTCCGCCCGCGGGCAGAATTTTTTTTTTCTGTTAATATTGCGTAGTAACCCCGGGGATAGTGTAGCTTCCCAACAGTAAAATAATTTTTCGAATGGGTTTAATAGATTCGAAGCCTATTCAATGCAAACAAACAAACGATCAAATCCTAAGACGTCCTTAAGTGATTTTTTTTTCTTTATAGGTTATACAAAAAATCTTTATTAAAATCTATCCTTTGTTTGTGAAAAAATCTATAACTAATTTCCTCAATAAATCAACAAGTCCATTTTTCTTGGAACAACATAACAATTATATTTTATTGTATTTTTATCTATTCGAAATAAATAAAAGATTCACACTCAATTTTCAGCGGTTTCCTTTACTCTATGAAAAAGCTAATAAAGTTCTCGAAGTTTCCAGATAAACGTTTTATTGTTAGCCGAAGCCGTTTGTTTGTGGAATGCACTGCCAGTGTCAGCTAGACGAGTACAATCGTTAAATGTCTAGTAGATACCAGAAAAGAAACATTTTTATTTGTCTATAAATCTATTTCTTATAAATAGAAAAAGTACGTTTATGTTTATCTATTAAAGGCTGGTTTTTCATCGTCAGATAACCGTGGAATATCTTTTAAACGTTAACAATCGTTCAATTCAAACACTGTTTCACGTCAATTTTAGTCCTCGAGTAAAAGTTATCTGACGTTAGAAAAATCAGGTCTGAGAGGAAGAAATCACACTTTATGTCAAAGATACGAGTTTGTGAGTACAAATTATTATTAATCATAATAAAGACACAGATATAAGTTTATTATTAAAGTATTATTTAGGAGAGGCTCGTGGCTACGTGTAATCCGCACGGTTTGTCCGATAATAAAGATTAAGCCGCGCTCACCGCGGTTGGTCCGTGGATGGGTGAATATTTGTTAACATATTGAGACCGCTCCGTGCCTCAGAAAAAACGTTGGTCCCGACTGTCATGCGGTGATCTGTCGTTACAGTTCTAACAACCAGTTTTACTATGGGACATTGTATTATTTAGAAATATGGGTTGTTGAAGTCAGATAGGCAGACGCTTCATTCAGAATACAATATTCGGCTAAAACTAGTAAGTCTAGAAGCCGACCCCAAGATAGCTGGGGAAAAACCTAGACAGATAATTAATGTATTATTTAGATACTTACTTGTCTTCAACTCATTACAGCACCTTATTTTTAGAACTTGAACCTAATTCGATACCAACTGTTAATCCCTATACAACGATACCTCTCCCTATTCCCAGATGACCAAGAGATAATTGTGTAAAAAATGCTCACCATTATTTATACCAGTTTAGCGCAAACATTTTGTTTCAAAATGTAAGATTTCAATTTTAAATTTTCAGCCCTTATCATTGTGTTTTATTTTTTATTGATTATTGCTATTTTGCATATTTAAGGGCAAGTTCATGTACCCATAAACCGATGTTCACGATACTAAAACACGTAAAATATACGATTTTCATTAACATTTGTCACGAACGAAATGTGTCGATAATGCGTCATTGGCCATGTGTGCCTGCGTTATCAAATTTACCAACAAGTTGTATTATTTTATTGCATTTTAATATTAAGAAAATAAAACATGAATTAAATTATTACTGTATTGATTTATCTACTTAAAATTGTATTTTAATTTTACAATTAAGAGAGAACAAGAAAGAGAATTTTTGGCATTGTCTTTCTTGTTCCTTCTCTATACGGGAAGGCCTGTGCCCAGCAGTGGGACGTTTATAGGCCGGTATTATTATACATATCGGCGCAAATACTTAGTAGTCTAATTAATCATTAATGTTTTAACATTTAGTGAAATAAAATAAGAAATTACTTTGTAAACTAAACAACACGTGCGTCGCCACGTGCATTGAGTCACGTGTTGTCTACTATAAATAGAGGCGACGGAACGAGTTATGATTCATTCTTATTCGAGCTGTCGTAGCGATCGGACCTCCTCAGTAAGTCGAAGAATAAATTGAAGAAAGCATTTACTGTGTTTATTTTAATTATCCAAGATGAGCAGCAACCCTGACTAGGATATTGGTGATGTCAGCAAAGCTGACGTCACGTTTTTTAAAAACAACCACGAGGACCCTCACCTCGTCATCAGAAGTGGGATCGGAACAAGCTCTGATCCCAACCACTTCCTCTGCAGCTTCGGTTCAACCTGTCACGTCTGGAACAGCGCAGGGCAGTACCAGGTTGATAAGCCCTGCCTCATTGAACGTTTCACACTCGTTAGTTGGTGCGAACAACTTCGACGCCATGCAGTCTACCGCGACGGGAATACCCGCAGGCATGACGCATACATCAAACCGCAATGCCAACTGCTCCGAAAATACCAGCTTACGCAGGGATGCCAATCACGTCAATGGCATCCACCTCGTGTAATCAAGGGAGCCTATATGATGGAGATGATGCAGAGAATGTCCGAATGGTTGTTTTCTCCTCCAGAACCGCGGATCAGGATCGAAGACATCTATCTACCATCGTTCGATCCGGACAGTCATGTTGGAGTCCGGGAATGGTGCCAGCATATTGATAAAACAGCTGCTAACTACAAACTTAACGACCTGGACCTACGCACTACGGTGTGTGGATTACTGAAGGGGCGTGCTGAGATGTGGATCGATGATTGGTTGGTGGCTATATCCTCATGGGAAGAGTTTCGCGAAAAGTTGATCACTACATTTGAGCCCGAGAATAGATACTCCCGTGATATACTACAGTTAGGATAGAAATACTATTCTTCATGATTCCTGATCATGAGATTTCAGCTGACGTATTAATTGGTATGAATTTGATCCATGGTACCAACTTAAGCATGGTGAAAACAACAGATGGAACCAGACTGATGCATCAGCAAATGGTTCATCATATAACGACAAAAAGCATCACATTTGACAAATTAGACTGCGACCTGACGATTGCTGAAGAACTAAACCAGTTACGCACGTTACTGGTCAAATATGAGCACCTATTTATTCGAGGATATCCAAAAACGCGCGTTAATACTGGAGAGCTCGAAATAAGACTGAAAAATGCAGACAAAAAGGTGGTCGGCAGAGGACGCTCCCGATCCGGTGCCATCCACATCACAAGCTGGCCAGCCAGTTCAAATAGCTCACGACGACGAAAACTTATCATCGGATTAAAACCAGGCGAGTTAAAAATAATTATTTTCATGATATTTACAACCCTAGTATCTATAATAACAATCTACGAGAATAAAAGGTCTGGAGAGTGATACCTCTGAGCTAAACCATGTGTTACCCTTGAGCTAACTGCGGTTCCTTGATGCATCCACAAGTGAACCCTGAGATACCGTAGAGACGCCTTGTGGAACCATGGGTAGACAAGTATACACCACAGATTCTAACAAGGCAGGGCACGAGGGACGTCCTTACAACACCCTAGTATCTATAATAACAATCTACGAGAATAAAAGGTCTGGAGAGTGATACCTCTGAGCTAAACCATGTGTTACCCTTGAGCTAACTACGGGTCCTTGATGCATCCACAAGAGAACCCTGAGATACCGTAGGGACGCCTTGTGGAGCCATGGGTAGACAAGTATACACCACAGATTCTAACGTAACAAGGCAGGGCACGGGGGACGTCTTTGTGTACTGTCCTTACAACAATAATCATAATCATAATAATAATAAGCAACATGTTGCTTACGGATACCTAGTTCAAAGGAAATCATTTTCTTAACTTCAGGCATCAAACCTCACAAACCAGGCAGACGCAGAGCACGCGCCGCCTGTCAGGATGGCCGGGTCGGCGGAAATTGAACAATCTCCACCATCTGAGATGGCCGGAGAACCTTTGCCAAGTACATCACGCGCTGAACCAGGTCAACAACAAGCACAAGATCAAAACGAGGAAGATCGACCAAGATGCAGACTGATAAACATATATTGAAAACAGCTGAGAAAAAAAAAAAAAAAAAAAAAAAAAAAAACAAAAAAAAAAGACGAAGATGAGGCTGGTGCAGAGCGCGCACCGCCTGTCAGAATGGCCGTATCGGCGCAAATACTTAGTAGTCTAATTAATCATTAATGTTTTAACATTTAGTGAAATAAAATAAGAAATTACTTTGTAAACTAAACAACACGTGCGTCGCCACGTGCATTGAGTCACGTGTTGTCTACTATAAATAGAGGCGACGGAACGAGTTATGATTCATTCTTATTCGAGCTGTCGTAGCGATCGGACCTCCTCAGTAAGTCGAAGAATAAATTGAAGAAAGCATTTACTGTGTTTATTTTAATTATCCAAGATGAGCAGCAACCCTGACTAGGATATTGGTGATGTCAGCAAAGCTGACGTCACGTTTTTTAAAAACAACCACGAGGACCCTCACCTCGTCATACATTATTATAAGAAAAAGAATTGAAGAAAAAGATAATTCAATCTAATGCATAAATAAAATTGTCTTTTCTTAAGTTCTTACTTTCAAGAATAACTATTTGAAAGAATTAAGTAGTAGGTATATAATTAGGCAGCAGGTGAATCTTTACACCTAGGTAAAGATTTCCGAATAACATTCCTGGTACCCTGTGATACTTTTTGTTTTACATATAAGTGACGTAACACTTGACTATACATTACTACTTCAAATAGGTATTGTTAGATTACGTATGTAATAACCAAACTATTTTATTTAATCAGCTTTCTTTGTATAAAAGAACTAATTTAAACCCCCTATTGACTCAGCTGATGTTTTGTTAACTCGATTACAAAAATATCGATTTACGAAGGTCATTGGTTATTGTGCGTAATTAGTATAAGTTGTCAAACCAAAACAGTTATTGATAAATACTGGCCCCGATTCTGTTAAACACATACTCGACTAATTTAATTCCATCGGTATCTTTTTCACTTGTATATATTTAGAAAAAAACAGACAAAATTTAGAACTGTCATATTTAGTTCCGACTAAAATTCTCATACAAATTTGGCGACAAGTAAAAATGTGTGCTCTAAAAACACTGTGATGTTCAAGGCGAAAACTAATTTGACATTTCTAAGTTAGTTGTTGTCTGTTGCCGTCCTTTTCTCACGCTTTAAGTTAGTAAAAGACAGCAATGGTTTACATTTAGTTTAGTTTGACTGACACTGACTGTCTATTTACTGTGAGCATGTGTTAAAAAAAGAACAAAACCCAAAACAAAATGATCAACGTTCGTAATTTTTTTTTCGCGGGCAATAAGACTTAGTGGTGTGGAGATGTTAGTTTTATTCATTAGAGACATTCCTACAAAGAGGTCAACTCGGCCATAATATATAGTAGCTGTACAATTATAGATTGGAATACGAATTCGATTGTCAAACTCCAAAACTAATTTTATCTAAACATTGTGGCTAACAAGTGGTAGTTCTATAACTTTGCTTTTAAGCCAAACCAAAAGCTAAACGCTGTAAATAAAACAATCAACTTTTAAAGTGTAGAGGTCATCTTTTGCCACATTATACAAAAAATATTTAAAGGTCTTTCAACACATTAATTTCGTTAGAATAAAGAAGTTTTACACCGAATAAAGTTAGGCGATTCTCGAGTTTTGTTTGTAACAAATAAAATATATTATTTCACTCTGTTTACTCCTCTGATCTATTTTTTATTTAAATTGCTTTTGAGTAAGTACCGAAGTTTGGTGGCTTTTATATGTTTCACAGATGCTTACTTATCTACTCGAAATATAACTTTCTTATATTATCTAAAAGGCATTAAATGTTTTTATTGTTTTATTTTCTTATGTCGTTTTGTGCCATTTAAAAATTACCAGAGTTTTTCCATTTAACATTTAACAGAGCGAAGATTCAATAGCAAAAAGTGGTATACGAACCACCGGTGTCCGTTTCCAATTGTTAAGAGAAGTTACATTAAAATTTTATGAATTAAAAGTAGTGGAATTTCCACAGCTATATTGCACCGCATATTAGCAATAGCACAGGAGTAAAAACTTTGCTGGTTCGTACTTGTGCAACTATTTCTCGTAGCTGGCTTGAAAACTTTCAAGCTTCATTAATACTACACTCTTAAACTAACTGTACATTTAAGTGCCTTTTACAAAATTACAATTTAACGTTTTTAATATTCATTATGAAGCGGCGGTAACCTAATGGCTAGGGCGTCGGATTTGCGATCATGTGGTTGCGGGTTCGAATCCCACCCATTACACTACCGACGTGAACCCACTTGTAACACAAGCATCTTAGCTTAGCACGAGGGGTTAACGAGATTACTAGTAATGTGCGACCCACATTGCTAGTAATCTTTAAAAACGAAATAAAAAATATGGCGTCTAATAATCTCGAAGTCGGTACTGTCGCGAAGAGCCATGACTCGAATCTAAGACTGTCTACACTTTATTAGCGTTGCTTCGTTGACTACCTATATCTTACAGTATTAACATTTTCAATAATCAGTCTCATAAACATTAGATTACATTCAGCTTTGTAATAAATGCAGGAACACAATAAAGTTCTTTACTTAATTAAGTACTAAGTGCCGGTATTATATTTGGCACATAATATTCATAAAATCACTTGGCAGAAAATAAATTTAGGCATGTATTTTAATTAATTCTTACGTAAATAGCTCACTTGAAAGATGAACAGATTTATATATTTTATAGAAATTGAGTGGTTTTTAGGAAAGATTTCAAACTTGTAATAATGTGCTCTCCTTCGTCTTTATTTGCTTATACAACTTAAACATTATAATAAATAATTAATCATTCAGCATCGATAAATCAGTGCAGTAGCAACAACAACTTTGTTGAATATAGAGTTCAAAGGTTATCGCTAAACTCTATCTTATTAATTGACATTTCATGCTATAACCGAACCAATATACAATTATACATACTGATACGATATGAATATATTTCATTCATATAAAGACAGGCAAGTCTTTCAGTGGAATATACGCTACAGATATATTTCCCCGAAAAACATCCTCTCTGACTCCGAAGTCGTCGGGGTATCCAAATTTTGTGCTGATTTATCTATGAGAGAACAGTGTTCTTTGTTCACAGTAACATCGATATACGCGACGCCTGCGCCTGATATTTATTACCGCTCCGTATCGCGCCAATTTTATCCCACTCTGATGTATAGAGATTTTACGATCGACTCGAGAAACAGATGCACATTTTATATCGATATACCCTAATTTTTATCGTTAAAATCCCGAGCATCACTCGGCATCTGACATTGACTCTCGTGATATCGCCGCTCGCTTCCACAATGGCTTTATTAATCTTTTAGTGCTTGAACAAATCACGCGAGCACTAGAAATAATAACTCCTTTCATACGAGATTGAAAGCGACTGCACAAATGGTTCCGAGATAAATCGCTTCGACTCTGTAGGCTTCAGTATTTTTATACCATATCAAATAGTTACTGCGCTACACGTATCGGTAATAATACATGTGCGTACGATTTTTGCTTTCCTTCGAGATAAACGCCAGAGATATGAAAACCTCTATTAATATATTTCTATATTTTGTATTGTTGGGAATAAGAGGAAAATCTCCGTTCAAACGATTTCATTCAATTTTCTAATGTTATAGAGGCGCTGAATAAAAAATCGAACGTTCGGTGATTAATCAGTGGTTTTGTGATAAATCGACGCGTCAAAAAAGCTTTTACTTACTTTGCCCAATGTGGGTATTGTAATAGTCGATAAAGGTAGTATAGCTGAAACGTTTTAGTAGTAAATAAACAAGAATTTTTTGAACGGGGTATACCAAAAATATCCATTAAGTATTTAGGTACAATACAAGGTACCTAGAGTTATTTGAATTAGCAATTTAACGTTTCTTCGTCTTCTTGACGTTTATAAGAAATAGAAACTATTTGTTTAACTTCACTAAAAAAATGGTGTCTAGGAAAGATAAGTCGTTAACAATAAAGAATTTTTAGAATAACTTTCCCTTATAGTTATGATGTTTGAGCAAACCTGCAAGATTCGTGAAATTAAAAGTTTGGTTAACATTGTACAAAAATTTTCAGTTCAGCAAAATTGCTTACATTCACAGAGTAAAATGTAGCTCTAAAACGTCGGAAAAACAAGTAAACTTTGTAAAAGATTGAGTGTCAATCAAAGCAAACAGAACTGAGTTAGTGATAAGTTACTTCAGCTGTACGCTACGCTGCAAGCCTTCTGTAAAATAAACTATCACAGGTACACATGAAAATTTTACTCAATTTCCCCACAAAAGCAACTTTAATATCTGTAGTCGTAGATCAACAGAATTGACCCGAATATCGGGCAAGAAGGAGCAGGATTAAATTTTAAGTACAATAATAAATTTATGGAAGGTTTGTGGAAGCGGTGGCGTCGTCGCAGCTTACCCCGGTGCATAATGGCAAAGATAATGATGTCAAGAGGCGGAAGAAGCAATTACGACCTCGAGCCGTTTGCAATCACGTCGTGATATTTCTGAGGAAACAACAACGCTTCCAGAAAATTCCGAGATTATATTTCTTGAGATATTATTGCGGTAAGTACCTTCCGTCTTCAAGAAAGAAAATCTGTTATCTTATACTGTTTTGTAAGCGCCCGATAAAATGCCCGGGCGAAGTAAGATAGGCACAATACTGCTCTATTATTAGCTATTCAATAGTTTTCTGTAGGTACACAATCCTAGACTCCAATCGTGTTGGTAACACAGGATCTATTATAGCCCAGTCATATTAGGGCTTTCACCTCGGAATGAAAGATAATAAGCTGCAAATTGGTATGAACCTTTGTTTTGTCATTCTAAATGTTGTCTCAAAAGTCACAATCGTTATCGTGTCCGCGTCTCAAGATATTCAAGGTCAAAGGTCACAAAAATCGGTTTTTCGCGAATATCTGGCTTCCTATCGGTTAAATGAGATTTGCATTTATTATAAAAGTTGTAGGCTATAAAATTCCCTACAACTTTTGTTTAAACTTTTTTTTCATACGACCAACCGTTTTGAAGGTAGAGCGCGAAGTCATATACGGCCTAATGCAAGGTTAAGCGTGAGTTATGGTTATCAGTACGTTATAAAGTCCATTATTTACTTGGAAATTATAATTATTAAACAATGCCTATTATTTATGTACTAACTATTAATTATTTATATTTAATTAAAGTAAGTAACTTGATTATTTATATATAATTATTCATATTTAACTATTTAAGTATAGAAATTTACGCGTTTTAAAGAAAAGATATATAATGTCGTGTTAACTTAAAATAAAACTAAAATATATAATCCAGAATTAATAATATTTTATACTTAAATAGTTAAATATGAATAATTATATATAAATAATCAAGTTACTTACTTTAATTAAATATAAATAATTAATAGTTAGTACATGAATAATAGGCATTGTTTAATAATTATAATTTCCAAGTAAATAATTTACCTTATAACGTACTGATAACCATAACTCACGCTTAACCTTGCATTAGGCCGTATATGACTTCGCGCTCTACCTTCAAAACGGTTGGTCGTATGAAAAAAAAGTTTAAACAAAAGTTGTAGGGAATTTTATAGCCTACAACTTTTATAATAAATGCAAATCTCATTTAACCGATAGGAAGCCAGATATTCGCGAAAAACCGATTTTTGTGACCTTTGACCTTGAATATCTTGAGACGCGGACACGATAACGATTGTGACTTTTGAGACAACATTTAGAATGACAAAACAAAGGTTCATACCAATTTGCAGCTTATTATCTTTCATTCCGAGGTTGACCCCTTTTTTTACCTAATATGACTGGGCTATTATGCTTTGTATTGATCGCTTTAATATTTAGATACGGTTTAATATTCAGCATTCAAATAAGATTGCGGTATTGGCTGAATAGACTTATTTGTAGATGAAAATTAAAGGACTATTGTGTACTAGATAAACTTATTGAAAAATAGAACTCTAATAACAACGTATACCATCGTCTCAATTAATAATATAATAAATATATTAATCGTTAGATCGTTAGACTGAGGTGGTATTTGTCTTGAAATGGGATGTTGCTCGTTCTACCTGCAATTTTTTTTTATTCAAAATAAACTGCGATAGAATCCGTTTAAAAGTAGTTTTATTTCAATGTCTAACATTCGCGTAAACCTCAGAAAACAATAAAGTAGGGTGTTTTTTAATTACCCGATGTTACCCTTTGTCTGATTGAAATTAGGCGAAGCCTTTAAATTTTTCGATAAAGCGAAACATTTAATATGAAAATGTATTACAGACTCGCGAGCAATATATTATTATGCGAATATTGAATATCCGAACAAGCAAAATAGGTCACAGTGAAATTTCCAGAAACTCTATTTCATAACTGAAAAATTTCGAGACACAAGAAAAACAAAACACAACGCAAGTATTAATTTACGTCTGAGTAATAGTATGTCAAGATTGTCAAGTAATCCGCTTAAAGTAGATAATGTATTCTCGTAAAATAAAGTCGAGTTAAGTCTCAAAGTAATTTGTATTATTTCGCTTCATGTTTTGCTTAATTATTCGCTACATCTAGACAGGCAGGTGCGACGAATCTGTATTTATTTGCATTAAAAATAAATTTGCCGAGCGACTTGCGTAATTCAGGATTATCATCCGACAGCTGTGTCAGACAAATTCGAATTTGTGGATTAAGTCTTAATTTTGCTATCAACATGATTAATAACTTGAAGCTGTATGTGTGGGCAATGAACAGTCCTGGAACGATACATGATTTAATGTATCGTTCAGTTTTGGTACTTACTTGTACAACATATATGTAGCATGATACATTGTACCAACTCATATCAGATGTAAGCCACTCGCGTTCATTGATGTTACTTTTAATGTTTGTGTTTAATATCACACACCTGTTTCTGATTTAAGCCTGAGCGTTATATAGCTTTATTAGTGAAGCCTCTGAAGACATTACAAAATATGTATGTGAAGCTATAAATATACGCGAATAATTTTAGTAACCTCTCATCTGTTAAAAGGGATAACAGCTGATTGAACTAAGCATTCATTTTGATAAGAAAAACTAGAATAGAGTAAAGCAAGCAAATGGATTTCAATACTAAAATATTGTCATCGCATAAAACGCTGCACTTAACAATACCCTTCACAACATCAAAAAGAGACAAGAAAAACTTTGAACTCAACACAAATACTTCTCTAGCAGCATTTGTTTAATTATCTTGGTAATAAAAGAGGCTCGTTTAAAAAGGTATGCCTAGATTATATACCTATGTTTGTCGTTTACGTGGTAACTTGGTCTTCTTAAATGCTTGGCACTACGTATCGCAGTTTTCAGGGCATTAGCGACACACGGCCGGGGTTCATTATGAACGTTGGTACGTGGTGTAAAAGTAAAACCGTCGCCATTTTTCTTGAGCATTTCTTTTTGTACAGAAAGTAGGTATATAATAAAGTTACAAAATTAAGCTTGTATTACAAATGACGTTGGAATCTCGGAAGAGCATTCTTGTGCAATTTTTTGTTCATTTTCTGAAATGTAAAATCGTTGATTGACAGGCAAAGTTATAATTGAGAAGGAGTGCAAGATAATAAATATAGTGACATAATTAACGCAATAATTTTACGCGTTATTTATTGCTTGCTTTTATTGGATATTCTTTTATTAAGATGCGAGAAATTTACGGAAATGGAATTTATGGAGAAAAGTGGACAAGTCAGAGTTTTAGAAGCAAATAAACCGTCCTTTAAAATATTTTTGATATTAATATTATTAATTATAATTTAAGAATTGAAAACAATTTTGTCAAATCATCAAATTTTGACCATTGCTGAACCTCCGTTAGTTAATTGACAGTAGGAACTTAGACATGAACAAATTTCATGCAAAATGCCAGCCAGTTTGACTCCGCAGTAAAATATACCTTCTAAATTCTGAGTAAAATGGAACAATACATTACATTTACCTCATAATGTAAGCTTAAATTCTATCAACACGAACATAGAAAACTCTTTGTACGTTTGACATTGATAGGAACTCTGTCGGTAAACAACGGCAATGTTATAACATAGTACCCACAATTATAATGAAGCTCACATAAACATATGAAATAATAGACAAATATCTACGTAGATATGGCTCCGGCTATTGCTCGGCCAAAACAAAGGACTGCCACCGACAAACAAAAAGGTGATTTAGGGGCGTGTGAAATGAAGGTACCCTTACGAACCTCTAAATTATTATGATAATAAAATACCTACCATTTTTGCCTTTGAAACCAAACAACTCTACAATAAATTACTTCAGTCTCTTATTCTTTATTTTCTTATCTTATCCCGTTGAAGTTTGTACGAGCAAATAGGATTAACAGATCGAAACGCCTTTAAACTAAGCAAACGAAGTAATCGATGCCTCTGAAAGTATTTGTCGATAAACCTTTGCAGGCTGTTCACGTACGTTCCACCTTCCACATCATTTACCTGCGAGCCTACACCTGCTGACAGATAAACAAACGATTCGATAACTGATTTTATTTTGTTTGAGGAAATATTATTTATGTGCCAATAAAATACATTCGCCGTCGTTTATTGTTCCTTGTATAGATTTTTCATTAAGGAACATTAATCAAAACAACAATGGGAGAATGTTTGTGTTATTTTAGTAGTTCCGGATATAAATAGCGTGCGTAATTACTTAATTATAATGCCATTTCCTTCTCCGTGGATATCTTGTTACACTTTCACAGCTAATTGTCTTAAAAGGGTTCTAGGAAAATTGTTTCGTGCTTTCCTGGATACGTTAGGTTAGAGTCCGTGAGAATGTAACAAGGTGCACGCTTCCATGTTCCACAGGGTCGCACGTGTAATGTCCCATTACGTTTTACTTTTATTTCTATATTATCCCGATTTAACTGCTGTTATCAACATTTATGGCACCAGCAGGCGTCCACAACAGTAAATACTTGCGTATCCTTCACAAATTTAACGCGTCAGTCAAAAGACAATATCTATAATATTTTTACTCACCATATATTAGGATGCGTACCTTATTGATGTGCTAGCTATAAACTTTACGTGCCTAAGTAAAAAATAATATTTTCAAGTATTACACTAGGTTATTTTAGCAGCCTGCTCAGATAATTTGGCGTCAGATTTAGTTCAGATAAAAGCGATAAACTGAATTCATAATGGAGCCGGCTCCTCACAATGCAAGAATTTGTAGCGCGCTCTTATTTGCTCTTATTTATCTCCACGAATTAGAAGCATAGACAATATCACGGCAACAATTGCGGTCTTTATTCAGATAAAAGCCACAATTGCTGCTAAAGAAGACCTTGGAAATTGGTTCGGCTCTTTCGCTTTTATTTTTCGCTTACCTTTGTATACAATTTCGTCGACCCATCGCTTTGAATTAATTTCACGCCAGGGCGGTCGTTTGTATTTCTTTTGTTTCCAAGGTGGGGACGCTTTTGGTCCCAGTTAAAGATATATTTGGCCCGTTAGCACATTGCGACAACTTTGAAGCCGGCTATTTATTTACTTGTCTCAATAGATGCCGCCGCGGCTCGTATTTCAGATTTAATCAAGTCTGACAGCATGATTAACGTCACCTTTCCCATTCGTTGAGCTATCAATGAAAATGCCGAGTCCCCGATTTCTGCTTTAGTTAACTGTTTTTAACGAAAGCTTGTTTTGTTGCCAGAAGACGTAACGTATTTGTTGATTAATGTTGAAATTTCGTAGAGTTAGTTGCTCGCTTCGTTAGTTGCAAACTATGTTAAACACAGTAATAATAAGAAGCATCTGGTTTAATTGCGTACTTGTGTGAATAATTACGTGGTTCGTTCATCTCGATCGCGGCTGACTTATGGGGTAAAGTTGTTCAGGCATTGCGGGTTGCCCCTGACACCTGGCAGTAATTAGGTTCAAATTTATTGCTTTTCCTTGTACCTTCCGTCGTCACACAATATAAATCATTTTCGTTAGTTCTCTGACAGTGGAGTGGCAATGTATATATCGGATTTTCGTCATTATTAAGATTAAAAAAATCATGACCGTTGACTCCTTGAGAGTCATCGGTCATGTTATTTTTACTCATGTTTATTTATTTGAGTGAAATAATTAATTTAGGTCTAATCAGAAACACAATTAAAACGATCTAATTGAATATTAAATAATTGAGCATATAATCAAATCTCTAACTAAGTAATAATAATAATTCACCATTAATCAAATCAAATTAACCAAATAAATAATTCTACAACCAGTACAATGGGAAGACCTCACCGCTCGGGAGCTCAACGTAAAGTGTGCCCGCTCTGTCACGTTCAGTCTTAAATAGACGAGTACATGCGTCACTAAGCCCCACCATCGTGACTCAGAGGCGATAGGGTTAATACGTAATTGCTCTCATCTATTTTTACAAAGTTTTCTAAGTAGCTTATTAATTTAAATAACTATGTAATAATTCATTTTAAAATAAGAAATGATTTTACAAAGATCTAAAATAAATAAACAAATAGTATTGAGTAAAATGCAATCTTACTTACTTCTTTCCTGCGTCAAAATGTCATCCATTAACAATTCCTAAACAATATTGTGGGTAGTTGGTGTTAGTTACTTAAGTCTAAAACATCGCAACATAATTTTAACCTTTAAATAATTATTAATTGTTATCCAAGTTGATATAAAGAATGTGGAGTGATTTAAGTAGTTTTGCATAACAGCACAACAATCAAGACTTACAAGCTAATTTGTTTACGTCTAAATGTAAGTTTTACGCCTTGGTATATCTGCGGCGACACGGCCATACTGATGTGCGGTGCGTGCTCTGCGCCGTGTATCTGTAATGAAACCATTTTATCTCAGTATAGCTAGGTACTTCCACAGTAAACCTTGATATTGTTATTCAAAATTGCGTAGGATATCGGCTTATCATTCCAGTATTACAAATACCAATACATACGAAATGTATTCGATAATTATAAAACGTGGATTTTCAATTTTTAGTTATGGGTCGCCTAAACGAAGCATAACATGTTAATTGGCTTTGGGGCATCACTCGAACACACATAACATCTTTGTTTTGTCATAGGACGTTTGCACCCGCCTACAACAAATATTTTCCCAACAGTAGGGTCGTTCTTTTAGTGGTTGTATGACTCCTCCACGTCGTCATCAACATCATGTTTAGTGATTTTTGCCCAACAGTAGGGTTGTTCTTTTAGTGGTTGTATGACTCCTCCACGGCGTCATCAACATAATTTTTAGTAGTATTTGCCCAACAGTAGGGTTGTTCTTTTAGTGTTTGTGGTTCGGATCTGCACGCCAAAAGCATCTTTTGAAATATAACTATTTGAACACCATCATGTGAACAATAGTTTCATAACTTGAATAGAAATAGAGCATCATCAACACCACTGTTAGATAGTTTAAGTAAATAGTATTAAAGGGGTTCACCGGATTAAAACGGCTTGACCACGCAGCCGGAGACAACTAGTTATCTTGAGCAGAATCGTCAGCATCTGCCGGGCGATTCGATGGTCCAGTGTAGAGACCCGACGGTCCGGCTACCTGTTCGTTTAGTTGGGCTTCTTCCTGCACAGATTCAGGTTCGTTAGATGGCGACACGGTTATCAATCTTTCACTACTGCATCCTGGCTGCGGTGCTTTACGTAGTTGGTCATGGGCTACTTTCCGAGGGCGTCCGTGATGGCCGATAACTTTCTTTACAAGGTAGCGGTCATTATCGAGTACTTTATGGATTTCATAAGGCATGCTGAACTTGGGATCAAGTGAAGTTTGGTTCCTTGGGTTATTCTTGATCAGAACAAAATCCCCTCTCTGAAACCTCTGTATCCTTGCTCTTCCTCTATCAAATCTTTCTTTATCTTTACAAGCTGCTTCGACCATCCTGTGTTGAATATGCCTCTGAATTGTTTCAAAATCAATTATCTGTTTGTCAAAATCTACCAAGTTCAGTAGTTCCGGCGGTACGCAGTTCTGGCGTCGGGTCAGTAGTGTGATTGGAGCGATACCAGTTGTTTTGTGTGCCGTACAATTAAATGCTAACTGTAAACTTTCTAGAGCAGTACACCACTCTGCTACCTCATAGTTTTTGATCATTATTAGACCATTTTTTAATGTGGCCATCATACGTTCCACCTGACCGTTAGCTCGACTGGTGCCGGGTGCAATTGAATGAATTTCTATGCCATACTTATCGCAATAGTTTTTGTATTCGCCAAGGAATTCACGTCCACCATCTACCACTACCTGCTTCGGTGCTCCGAATAGGTGTATTACTTGTTTCAGGGCTCCAAGAGCGCTATGTTGGCTTTTATCGTTAGTGTAACGAAACAATACGTATTTGGTGTACGCGTCGATGGTGACCACGACATATTCCTGGTCTTGTGGTGTCCCGAGCTTCCCAGTAATGTCCATGTGGATCACCTCGAACGGTACTGTTGGCTTTGGTATAGAATGCAACTGTACCTGCGTTGCCCCTGAAGATTGCTTAGATGTCCTGCATACTACGCAATTGTCGATGAATTCCCGGACAATGGTGCTCATCTTATCAAAGTAATAAGTTTCTCTTATCTTACCGAGAGTTTTCTCCCAACCTGTGTGCTTAAGAGCGGTATGAAAGGTGTTTATCAGGCTCCATTGAAAAGACTTTGGTACCACAATGAGCTTCTGTGCTCCTAACATCTGATCTGTCCTTTCATACTTGAGAGCGTTATTTTCGATAACATATCCGGGCACTACTTCACCGTGGTGCAAGGCATCTATGATTGGTCTAAGCTGAGGGTCGCGATGCTGCTCTACGACAAGCCATTCCAAATTCCTTGTCATCACGTTGACTGTAAAGGAGTTGGGATTTCGGCTGAAGAAGTCAGCATGCTGCATTCGCTCGCCTTTCCTGTACTCTATATCGAACTCAAAATTCTGTAGGTAAGCCCACCATCTATGAATCCTTGGTAAGAGATCCTTTTTATGCTCTGAAGCTTTTAGAGCATTACAATCCGTAATGACTTTGAACTTACGCCCGTAGAGGTAGTGTCGGAAATGCTTGATAGCACGCACTACGGCTAGTGTCTCCAGCTCGTAGGAATGGTATCTGCTTTCGATATCCGTAGCTCGCATACTGAAGTAGGCCACGACGTGTTGACGACCGTTGATTATTTGCACGAGAACCGCTCCGAATCCAAGACTGCTAGCGTCGGTGTGAAGTTCAATTGGTTCACCTTCCCTAAATATCGTTAGTACAGGACTAGAAGTTAAATGGTGGATGACCTTTTGACGCACCTCTTCATGATCATTTGTCCAGGACCACTTAACACTTTGCTTAGTCAAGTTATACAAGGGAACCATTATACGCGCAAAATCTGGAATAAATCTCCGGAAATAACCTGCGAGACCATTAAATTGCCGAACTTGCTTAACGGAGGTTGGAATGGGAGCTTTCAGAAGGGCCTCAACCTTTTTGGGACTTGGGTGCACCTTACCATCTTCTATTACATTACCAAGGTACTCTATGGATCGCTTAAAGAATGAACATTTTTCAACATTAATTGAGAATCCTGAATCTTGTAAAGCAATAAAAATTCTTTCAAGATATGAGAGACCAGAGGGAAAATCATAGCTTTTACTAATGACGTCATCAATGTAAACTTGTGCAATACTATCTATACCATTGTCAGCACTACCAGGGTTAAGAAGTGGTCCTAAAGCACGATTAATGCATCTTTGGTACACCGAAGGTGCGTTACAAAGACCAAATGGCATTGTTAAATATTCGTATAACCCGTCGGGCGTAATGAATGCAGTCTTTTCTATAGATTCAGGGGAAATCGGGATTTGGTGGAAACCAGATGCCATATCGAGTGTATGAAAGTATTTACCACCCGCTAATTGGTCTATTTGGTCTCCTATAAGGGGTAGTGGATAGTGGTCCCGAATGGTATTTGAGTTTAACTCTCGGTAATCCACGCACATTCTATCGTCACCGTTCTTCTTCTTTACTAGAATAATTGGACTAGAGTAAGGGGATCTGCTTTCCTTAACTATGTTGTTCTCGATCAATTCTGAAACGATAGACTTTACTTTTTGGCGCTCGATGGGGGTTAACCGGTATGGCTTGCGTTCTACGTATTTATCCGGGTTTTTCAAGCGAATTTCAAGTTGTCCAGTATTAACACGGGTTTTTGCAAAGCCATTTGTGAAGAGATGTGCATATCGGTTAAGTAGTGACAGTAATTTACCAATTTCAGTTTGGTCGGATAAGTCATGGTTTAAGTTATTGAAAATGGAACTATTAGAACGAACATGCATGATTTGGGGCTGAGATACTAATGTTGCAGTATTGTGGGTTACAATTACGCTTAATCCGGTATTGTCCAGTAAGTCTGATCCAATTAATACATCAGTTGTCATTTCAAAGTCGGGAAGTATATGGAAAAGTATTTCTACATTAATATCATTGATACTACAAACGGTTTTTAGCGTACTTGTAGATATGACGGGTACTGGACCTAATCCACGTAAATAATTTACTACCTGCTGCCTACGTCCTGGAGTCTTTTTAGCGATAGTCTCTCGCATCACTGAACACTCCGCACCGCTGTCAAAAACTGTATCAATTTCTATGTGCCCAACACACATACGCATGGTATTTAATTTACCTTTGTTCCCGTGGGTTATGGAGTTTATGTTGGAGGCAACTTGTTTTTCGCGACGAAAGCAAGTGTCGAAAGTATGACCAGGTTTAGCACAAAATGAGCAATACTTACTTGTGTTGATTGCGCTGGTTGGGGCTGTATTGCTAGATGGAGTAGTTGGTTTTATCTGATGGCTAGATTCATTCCTGTTTCGGCAGTTTTGCCAAACATGACCTAATCTTTTACAAAAACTACATTGTTTTTGATCTTGAGAGAATTTAGTTCGTTTCTGAGGGGGCGCATCCGAATGTAGAGGAGGCATGTTAGGGCGTTTAGTTCTGATGGAAGATGCTACCGAAATCAGTTCAGGTACAGTCTTTGCTCTAGCATTCATTAATTCTATTCTCAGACGTTCGTCACTTACCATTCCAATGACAGCCTCCACAGCATCACCATTGTCTAATTTATCTTTGGTTACTCGCCTCCACAGCAACCAACCTTTGGACAAGAATTCTGCAATATCCTTATGAGGACTATAAATATGTTCCCTAAATCTGAGGATATCGCGAGAATACCTGTTTTCTGGTTCAAAAGTAGTTATTATGGTTTCACGGAGTTCTTCCCAAGTGGAGGTAGTGACTAGCCAGTTATCAGCCCACACTCGAGCACGTCCTTTTAGTAAGCTACTTACTTTCATCCGGATGTCGTAATCAGTAAGTTGATAGGTACTTACAGCCGTAGAAATGTGATTGCACCATTCACGGACACCAACGCTGCCATCTGGGTCAAAGGAAGGTAAAAATATGTCGGTAATCTTTACCTTCTCACTTGGCTTTTGTAAAAGACGATCGCTCATGCTCTGCATCATAGTCATCATCTGTAAAAAGAACTGAGGAGGTATAGCGTTACTAGTCGATGGCAATGCTATGAGGCCCGTTGGTGAAGTCGAACTGCTTTGTTGAGGCGTAGTTGCTGTAGGAATCTCTGCGCCAGAAGGTCCTGGGATGAAGTCAGTATCTGTAACATTATGACCGGCAGAAAGGGATCGTTGGAGCGATCCCACTTCTGATATCGGATTTTCGTCATTATTAAGATTAAAAAAATCATGACCGTTGACTCCTTGAGAGTCATCGGTCATGTTATTTTTACTCATGTTTATTTATTTGAGTGAAATAATTAATTTAGGTCTAATCAGAAACACAATTAAAACGATCTAATTGAATATTAAATAATTAAATAATTGAGCATATAATCAAATCTCTAACTAAGTAATAATAATAATTCACCATTAATCAAATCAAATTAACCAAATAAATAATTCTACAACCAGTACAATGGGAAGACCTCACCGCTCGGGAGCTCAACGTAAAGTGTGCCCGCTCTGTCGCGTTCAGTCTTAAATAGACGAGTACATGCGTCACTAAGCCCCACCATCGTGACTCAGAGGCGATAGGGTTAATACGTAATTGCACTCATCTATTTTTACAAAGTTTTCTAAGTAGCTTATTAATTTAAATAACTATGTAATAATTCATTTTAAAATAAGAAATGATTTTACAAAGATCTAAAATAAATAAACAAATAGTATTGAGTAAAATGCAATCTTACTTACTTCTTTCCTGCGTCAAAATGTCATCCATTAACAATTCCTAAACAATATTGTGGGTAGTTGGTGTTAGTTACTTAAGTCTAAAACATCGCAACATAATTTTAACCTTTAAATAATTATTAATTGTTATCCAAGTTGATATAAAGAATGTGGAGTGATTTAAGTAGTTTTGCATAACAGCACAACAATCAAGACTTACAAGCTAATTTGTTTACGTCTAAATGTAAGTTTTACGCCTTGGTATATCTGCGGCGACATATATTTTATGAAAATTTAATTTCTCTCGACTGGAAATATACGTTTCCGAGTATATTTGTACGCGATTTGTGTAATTTATTTTAGTTTAACTCTATTGCTGTCTAGAATTTATTCAAATTGTTACAAAAAGGTCGAATGTCCGTCAAAAATTTTGTAACTAAAATGTAACAGAAAAGTAACTCCATTACGGTAATGGAAAACAGTGGGCTCTCACGTTGCTAGATTTTTTTGCTTTAGACCGATGCCGCAGTGCAGTTACAGGAATACATGTATCAAAGCTCTCTTTCATTTGGATACGCGCAACTCGCAGCTGCTGCATCCCAGGAAATATCGGCTTTTATTAACATTACACCGTACCACAAATTATGAATTGAAACCGACTGCATGCTAGCTTTCACAGTAATCACGCTAAAATAATATTTTCGAGATGGCTACTCTGTTACCCTAGCTCTCCAATAGACACGAAAGGAAATTTATTTTTTCACTTTACTTATTTGGGTTACTTTTAATTAGAACGTAAAGGTAGAAAAGGTGTGCGATTTAGTAATTTATTTTAGATAGAACACCCACCTAATGCATTTTTCCGTGTTTCCCCCGCAATAAAAACCTTTCTTTTATTGCGTGTTTACAAACATATGCAGTGTTCCGGTACGACCGCCTGAAAATTAAGTTTCGCCCTGGAAATGGGCCGCCGTTGTGGGTATATAGGTATATAAACTACCTGTGTGTTTCACTTCACTCTTTAATATGAACATATTAAGTGAAAAATTTAATTTAAAGCCAGCGCTTGGCGCGTTTCGATTTTTATTTTAAGAGTCCATCTCTCTGCGTAAAATAAAATTGGCATCGCGAAAAATGAGTCAAAATGAATCGTACATATCAATTATTACAATAATTCTGTCTTTGATATTAAAATTTGAAATTGGTTATATTGTTTATTTTATACATAATTGAAATTTCTAAATATGTAATTAAATGTATACCAACAGTTGCTTAATGCGTGATAAATATAAATTCTTGCCTATGTAAGGCGTCAAGGGCACGCACTTAATAATTAACTTTCCAAGTTTAATTACCTCGTAGGTTCGTATACCGTTATTTATATAAACACTAAATTGATGTCTGAACGGTGTGTCTATTTTAAGATTGTTATTGGAATTCTGAAATACCACATTACCTAATTAAATACTTAATAAGTTTTCGTTCTTAGATCAATAAGTAGTACCTATGAGTGAATAGAAAACATTTTTTTCATCTTAAACTTATGTATAATAATTTTCTACAGGTAATTAACCATTTTGATGAAGTAAACAGCCAAAGCCGTAACAGCCGCCATAATTTGAATATCAAATCATTATATTACTAAATTAAAAAAAAAATTAAGGAGCTGTTTACAAAGAGCTTATATACAACTGGCGCTCGGTAATATCAAGGCGGATTTCACGGGAACGAATCGCGAACGCGATCAGTTCTGATATAATTTTAACGTAAAATAAAACTTATAAAACTCGATAACAGTTATCGAGTTTTATAAGTTTTATTTTAACGTCCAAGCTGAAATTCAGACCTCTTTTTCCTAATATGCGTTAAGTTAATGTTGGTAAAATAAAATTATATCAGAACTGATCGCGTTCGCGATTCGTTCCCGTGAAATTACTGAGAATTTCTTTTACTAGGACTGCAGTTTAAATGTAATTAGTGAAATTGCCCCTAATCATCAGAGTTAATCCTTCTGCTAAGCGAGAGATTCTGAGACATTGATCAAAGCTTCTTCACTATTAAGCCGTTTACGTCTATATACAATGGCTGGAAACCGCGAGGCCAAGCTTTGTTGGGTTAAGTATTACAAAATTGCCTGAAAAATGGTACAGGAGATGAAATTTGTGAGTTTATGTGTTTGATCAGACTAACTCTGGAACTACTTTTATACTGATAAATCACAATATTGATCAGTACTGTAGTAGTATACTCTTCAAGGGGTGAAGACGCAGGCAAACTTTAGTTTACTATATTAATTCAAACAGGTATGTTTTTATTTATCATCAAATTTAAAACTGCTGGGTAATATGCCTATTTATATTATACTAGCTGTTCCACGCGACTCCGCCCGCGATACCAAATTTTTTAGTAAAAAATATAGCTCAAGTTACTCAGGGTGAATGTAGCTTTCTAATGGTGAAAGAATTTTCGAAATCGGCACAGTAGTTTTTGAGTTCATTCATTACAAACATACACACAAAAATACAAATCTTTCCTCTTTTTAATATTAGTGTTGATTATATTCCATTCTTTATTCTGCTGAGAACGGGAAAACTGTTGTCAAAACTTTGTGTTTCACGTTTATTGGTTAAAAGATTATTTGACTGTTTTTTTTTGTTTGTGTGTTCGTCGTGACCGCTAGGGGATCGTGCGGTAGAAGGAGGGTTTGCACATTCGTCACCCGTATTAGGTAGATATATTTTTAAATTGTGTATCCCTGTTTTTCATTACTTCAGCAGAAATATTGACAGCGAAGATAAATTTGTATTAGCTTCATATCTGTTTAATAAGTATAGTCTTGTTAAACAGAAATGAAGCAAACACAACTTAATTTCTTATCTCATAAATTAAAAAAAAAATTTTAGACCAACAGAAAATGAACTACACGCAATCACACTTCTATTATAAAAGAAATTGTTTGTGTGTGCGTGTGTGTGTGTATGTTTGTTATATCATCACAATGAAACGGCTGGGCCAATTATAATAAAATGAGGTATGTAGGTAGCTGACACTCTATATTAACACATACTTTTATACCAAAATAAATAAAGATACCTGGTAACTACGGGCAACACCGCAGGGCGCAGCTAGTTACTAATAAAACAAAGCAGTATAGGATATATCTATACTAAGACATAAAATAGATAGAAATTTATAAAATACCCTAATTAGTCCAATCGGTGATTGTATAATAATTGGTTTTATACGTGAAATCGGGTGCTAATAGGCCAATTGTCTCTGAACCCGCACGCTACAGATTTACTGGTGAATTTTACGCGGCCATTTGCATAGTTGTAAATAACGTTGTCGGCCCTCTGCCGCTTATTTAGACGTTATAAACTGATTACTCACTCGATAACGCCACGCCACATGTAACTGGAACTCCATAACTCTGGGTATAAACGACTGATAATTTATAATTATCCCAACTATAATTATAGCAGTCGAAATAGGGTAACGGTTAAATAAATCATACGAAATATAAACAACGTGTTTGATTACCTTACTACATGTGTTTTTGTTTACTACTAAGGGCCTATTTCACCATCGTCAGATAACTTTATTCGTTTTTTTGTTGTTAAGTTTCATACAGAAACTGTCAAACGTCAATTTTTTTTGTCAAATAAAAGTTATATGACGATGGTGAATCAGGCCCTAAGTAGGTTATTATGTATACTAAAGATTTGCAGACAGTTATATGTATTTTGGTAACATAAAAATTTGAACACACAAATCAATTAAAATTAAAATTGACTCTATTTTATTAAATATTGATGCTCATACGACCAAAAAGTTTGAAAATTGCGCTTGTAAAGTCTGTATTACTATGCTGAAAGGCGGTGTACAATTTGACTTTAAATAAAATATTATAATGCGGTAGAAACATCGTAATGATCAGTCAAACACGCATCTCTTCAATATTTTATTAAGTTGGCTGCAATGTATGAACCCGGCGGGCTAGCAAATATTTCATATTGTAGCAAACACTATGCTTATACCTATATAAAACACATATTTCAATACGTTCACCTGAACAATACTGAACATATTGAAATATTGTATTCCACGTTCGTTTTAGACAAATAGCAACAGTAAAAATGCACTATTGTACATAAAAGTAGGAGAATATTTTATTGAATCACAGCTTTTTTTTTTGTAAAATGGTAAAATGATTACGTTGTGTTTTCATTATGGAAGCATTTTTATTTGTTTTCTCTTCACTTGTTTATTTTGCCTTTCGACCTATAAAGTGGGGAGAATCGAGTGAATGTGCAATTTTCCATGATTGGGAATTTAAATTTGTTATGGCATGCTGATGAATTGGGTTCACAATGATTGTGTACAGACTGAAGACCGCTTTGTGTGGTGGTTTGTATCTAGAATATGGCTTTGTGATCGCCTAAAGGTGTGACTACAGACATATTGATTTAAGTCTAACCAAGTCATGTATACATCTTTGTTCATGTATGTTGATCTTCACTTTTATTTATTTTTTGCTTAATAAAAGAGGATGTTATTACTTACCGTTGGAGCGAGTTTTTGATCTCATTATTATATAATAGTACATTTTTACTTCTTGTTATTAAACAAGGTAAAGAATTTTTATTTGTTTAATTAAACAAATAAAAATTCTTACACACACTCACAAACATTCGCACTTATAATATTTGTGTGATAATTTATTCCTAAGGGAAAGATAACGAGAATTCTTTAAATATAAACTTAATATTTTTGAATGATTTACGAAAGAGGTACATCAGTCCGTAGGAAATGCTTTTATTTTGTCAGGTGGATTTACTCTTTAAAAGGTTAGTACATTACATTACGCGACTACACAGTATAACACTCCGTTTTGAGATTTTTTCTTGGAAAACGTATTTTTGTATAAATTTCTCAACAAGGGTAACTTCTTTCTGTAGGTCAACAGGTATATATAAAATATTACAAGTATACAATATACTATTCTCTCAAGGTAGGTAATTTTTTGCAACAAATAAAATGGCAAAGAGTTACTTATTACATATTTATTTAAAATTAAATTTACAGGGCAAGTTTTATTATATACCATAACTAGCTTTTGCTCGCGACTTCGTCCGCGTGGAGTAATGACTTCCGTCAGAATTTGGGTTTTTCACTTAGTTATCGCCTGTTCCATGGTCTATCGATTACATGTGTAAACAAACATTAAAAAAATCAAATTTTTATTATATTAGAAATATGTCTCCATGAAATCATGGTCTAAAAAATGCTATGTTCACTTATACATATGCTATGCTCACTTGCTTCACTGGTGGAACCTACATACAAAGATTTAAGTGAATCCATTGAGAAATAAACATTTTCAATTTACCACCCTTTTCTCCCCTTTGGGGGGGAATTTCCAAAAATCCTCTCTTAGTGGTAGCCTACTCCTCCCAACAAACACACATGCCAAATTTCAGCTCTTTACGATCAGTAGTTTCGGCTGTGCGTTGTCTGTCATTTACCACCCTTTTCTCCCCTTTGAAGGGGGGGAATTCCCAATTATCCTCTCTTAGTGGTAGCCTACTCCTTCCAACAAACACACATGCCAAATTTCAGCTCTTTACGATCAGTAGTTTCGGCTGTGCGTTGTCTGTCATTTACCACCCTTTTCTCCCCTTTGGGGGGGAATTTCCAAAAATCCTCTCTTAGTGGTAGCCTACTCCTTCCAACAAACACACATGCCAAATTTCAGCTCTTTACGATCAGTAGTTTCGGCTGTGCGTTGTCTGTCATTTACCACCCTTTTCTCCCCTTTGGGGGGGAATTTCCAAAAATCCTCTCTTAGTGGTAGCCTACTCCTCCCAACAAACACACATGCCAAATTTCAGCTCTTTACGATCAGTAGTTTCGGCTGTGCGTTGTCTGTCATTTACCACCCTTTTCTCCCCTTTGGGGGGGAATTCCCAATTATCCTCTCTTAGTGGTAGCCTACTCCTTCCAACAAACACACATGCCAAATTTCAGCTCTTTACGATCAGTAGTTTCGGCTGTGCGTTGTCTGTCATTTACCACCCTTTTCTCCCCTTTGGGGGGGAATTTCCAAAAATCCTCTCTTAGTGGTAGCCTACTCCTTCCAACAAACACACATGCCAAATTTCAGCTCTTTACGATCAGTAGTTTCGGCTGTGCGTTGTCTGTCATTTACCACCCTTTTCTCCCCTTTGGGGGGGAATTTCCAAAAATCCTCTCTTAGTGGTAGCCTACTCCTTCCAACAAACACACATGCCAAATTTCAGCTCTTTACGATCAGTAGTTTCGGCTGTGCGTTGTCTGTCATTTACCACCCTTTTCTCCCCTTTGGGGGGGAATTTCCAAAAATCCTCTCTTAGTGGTAGCCTACTCCTTCCAACAAACACACATGCCAAATTTCAGCTCTTTACGATCAGTAGTTTCGGCTGTGCGTTGTCTGTCATTTACCACCCTTTTCTCCCCTTTGGGGGGGAATTTCCAAAAATCCTCTCTTAGTGGTAGCCTACTCCTTCCAACAAACACACATGCCAAATTTCAGCTCTTTACGATCAGTAGTTTCGGCTGTGCGTTGTCTGTCATTTACCACCCTTTTCTCCCCTTTGGGGGGGAATTTCCAAAAATCCTCTCTTAGTGGTAGCCTACTCCTCCCAACAAACACACATGCCAAATTTCAGCTCTTTACGATCAGTAGTTTCGGCTGTGCGTTGTCTGTCATTTACCACCCTTTTCTCCCCTTTGGGGGGGAATTCCCAATTATCCTCTCTTAGTGGTAGCCTACTCCTTCCAACAAACACACATGCCAAATTTCAGCTCTTTACGATCAGTAGTTTCGGCTGTGCGTTGTCTGTCATTTACCACCCTTTTCTCCCCTTTGGGGGGGAATTTCCAAAAATCCTCTCTTAGTGGTAGCCTACTCCTTCCAACAAACACACATGCCAAATTTCAGCTCTTTACGATCAGTAGTTTCGGCTGTGCGTTGTCTGTCATTTACCACCCTTTTCTCCCCTTTGGGGGGGAATTCCCAAAAATCCTCTCTTAGTGGTAGCCTACTCCTCCCAACAAACACACATGCCAAATTTCAGCTCTTTATGATCAGTAGTTTCGGCTGTGCGTTGTCTGTCAGTCAGTCAGTCAGTCAGTCAGTCAGTCAGTAACGGAAGAGTTTTATATATAGATAGATAATAGATAGATAGATATCCGAAAAAAATATACACCTCTGTTCGGCTGACAGTAATATTGAAGATAAGTTTCTTACGTCTTTTATTTCCCCAGATATTCCTGATCGAAAATCACACCCACAGTTTGAAAAACGACCAAATGACAAATATTGGAAAGCCTGTTGAAATTGCTAATGTTATTTCAAGATGGACCGGCAAATGTAATCGAAATTAGGAACTAGCTTGTGTCCGTGGTAAACTTTGACAGCTCAGCAGGCGGTTACCATGGCAACAAGATCTCATCAATAAATCACACTGAAACCCCTTAAACTGAGAGACTGCATTTTATCTGTCACTTGTCACAGTCGAGTTGCTCGACAAATTGATGATAACGGGTTCACTAGCGTCGTTAGCTGATATTTGGAAATGTTCGTACGTTAAATAAAATACATTCACAAAAAATTACATTCAAAAATACATGTAAGAAATTGTCACGGTTATTTGGTTACTGACTTAAAGCAATATGATACCACGTAATGTCTCATTAATACGAATACTCTTATCATTCATAACATGCAGTTTACTCCTTATTTTATACACCATTTAATTAGTAATTCAGTGTTCAGATATTACCATCTAAGAAAATAAAGAAACCTTTTTTAATGCATTCCTTAAACTTTAAATCTCACATATCTTAAATCTATTTTAATTACAAAATTTTGACAAAACACTAATCAATTTAAAAAGAATAGATAATCTGATGACTGGACAGTTCATCAATTCTTTTTGAACTGATGACAGGAACTGTGTCATGTCCTATTACGATGGGGCATCACATTCTCATTGGGTATATCACTTTCCAAAATCCTCCTCTTGCCCAGGTTCAGTCCACAGGGATCCACTTAGGTCTAGAATCATTTGAGAGATTTGCAAATGACCACCGCGGTTTGTGACAGCTTTTGCTTTTTTATTTGGAGAAATAAAGTGTAGAGGTGTTTAATTCTTCTTCTGCACTATCAGGAGTTTATGCGGGACCTTAGAGGTTGGTAATCATACAGGGGATGACTAATATCTGTCATCCACTTCTAGATACAACAAGCTATTTAGCAGCAAGCCTCTGGAGGAGCTATTTCCCCGAGGAGACAAGGTATCAGAAGAGGTTTAGGCACCCTGCTATGACACGATGGGTGCTCTATCGACAGATCGATGCCACACTGGGTAGGCAATATCTCCTGTTGTAGAATAAAAGCAAGAATCAGTTTCTCCGTTATGTTGTGGAAGTGATTAGACTGAGTAAAATAATTCTTGAATGTATCATTAGTTTGGTTTTTAAGCAGTGGGCTATGTTTGTTTAGGATCTAACAAGTGTGATACGTAGATAAAGGAGCTAGAAGCAGTTTTATAATGCGACTTCTTGGCAGCCCTTAAGTAGTCTTAGAACTAAATTGTTTTGGTTGTTCAGCTTATATTAAAAGTTGCATCCATTGAACTGATCCTAATAATTGCACAATAATTCCAATAACCTGGAAATTTTAAAATTCATCACGTGACCTATCAATATTCTCATGGCCATCTATCAACATTTTTGCAGTCTGATCTGATTTATGAGGGTCTTCGAAATACGTCTCTATCTCCTGCAGAGTTTTATTTCTTGTTTCTGGTAAATATTTATACAAAAGAAATACAATAACAGAAGCAGATGAGCCGAAGAATAAAAAGGTTCCTTGTAAAGTGAACGCCTTGAACATGAGGGGTGATACTTTGAGAATAGACGCCATTATTAGTTCCGAATACAGTGTAAGTAGGAGCAAAGCTGGACTTTTATACCTCAAAAACACTAGTTCGCCGAATAGACAACCAGGTAATATGATAAGGCCAGAGCTTATTGTTACTGAAAAGGATGTCAAGAGGAAGATCGACACAATATGATTTTCTACGAAAAGTCCCAAATTTATAAAGCACAAATACAAAGATATTACAAAAAGAAATAATATTCCAGTAAGTGAAGACCACAACAATAACGTTCTTCGATTTAAATACCTGCACAGAATACAGCCAACTTGCATACCAATTATTGTTACAGCATCCATGACTAGCATGCCCAAATATGCAGTGAACTCACTATCTGATATTTGCTTTATCAGATCTACAGCATACATCCCGCACGCAAATTTGCCAGAAAAATGGTACAGGGACATAACAGTTATGCACAACAGAAGAGGCTTGTAAAACGCTCTTGTCGTAATTGTTTCCACGATACTCTTTAACTTATGACTCGATGAACTTTCTTTACGTTCAGCACACATTCGAATATATTCCTTTTGTGAATTAATGAGATTCACGAGTTCGTTCTCAGAGTTTATGTCGTATCCCTTTAACCAGTGATGTGCCGCGGCACACTCGTCAAATCGTCCTTTCATAGCTAACCAGGACGGAGATTCAGGCCAAAAAACCCCTGAAAGTGAGTAAATGGAGCACAGAAACGCGATAATGCTGATGCTTTTCCAGTGGAGAAAGGTGCCTGTTACATTTGCTACCCAAACTCCCCAATAGAAAATGACCGATTTGATGGTTAGCGCCACACCTCGATATTGTGGGGAAGTGTACTCGGTAACGATAATGACTAACAGTGTAATGTTACTTGCGAGAAGCATTCCCTGCATTATCTCGCTTATTAATAGTTGTACCGTATTGGTGCTGCAGTAAAATACTATAAAACCGACTATAGTGTTAATGCATACAATTAAATACGGTATTTTTCTTCCCACAAATTGTGAAACGACTGGTATAATGAAGATCCACGGTATCGCGCTGTAACCGTGCACCGAGGCTGGAAAAGAAAAAAATTATAGTATGTAATTATATTATTTCACCCCATTTCATTATCCTAATACAAGCTGAACTATCACAACAAAATTTCATATATTATCTTGTGTTGCCCATTAGAACAGGCTAATTACATAGTACGTCATTTGATCACATTAACCTATAAAATATAATTCAACGGTGCTTAGGTGCTTTCATTATGATTCTTACCTAACCAAGAGGCCATATCATCAGTGAGGACATCGGTAGAATTACTTTCCTTTCTAATTTGAGGAATAAAGACAGTAGGCGCCCCGAAACTTAATCCGAGCACGAAATATATCGAGTAAACGCCGCTGCACACAAAAAACTGCAAGACAAACACAAATATGTACTCAAGTCCCATACCCTGCCGCCTCTTTCCGTCTGTCTGACCGCGTTAAACTCAAAAAATACCAGACAAATTTTCATATGATTTTCACCAATAGATAGAATCATTCAAGGCGTTGTTTTTGAGCTTAGTCCAAATATATGTTATGTAAATTGGTTGAAATGTATAGAAGTCACTTTAAATTGACTGTGAATAACAAAATATAGGTACTGATTTTTCAGTAATTCAAGTAACTTTTAGTAAATTAAGGTTTTCTTTTTTGTTACATTTCTAATATCAGTCGTTTTCGCTTAAAAAACTTATGACAAAATCAGCATAGGTACGTATACATATTGGTTTGAAATTAAAAGTATAGCTATGAAATATTGACTACCAACTCATTTTAGCTTAACTAATATCAAGAATAATATAATCAACGAAATGTTACTTTCAAAATACATTATTTTAGTGCCAAAATCATTCTATCTTATCAATGCTATGCGTTACAAAAATTGGATAATTCATCATACGGAAGTCTGTAAATTAATAATGTATTGTATTAATGAAATACTTAGTTGTAAGTTTTGGAAATAAATAAATTATAATATAACAATGTAACATAAATTACTAAATATAGATTATTCTTAATTCATCTTTTAACTAGTTACTAAATACGCTACCTGTCTCATTAGAGGCTTCCACGATGACGCATTGTTCTGCACTTCAGATTCATCAACTTTGACTCCATTATATTTATACGACGCCATAAGTCCCATGTAATGAACACTGTGAATTTCACTTCATGACTGACTCCTTTACGAAATAAAACAAGTTAAGTACTAACTCACTTTAGGTATAATTAGGTATAATTTTATCGGCTAGGTACATATTGCAGAAAAATACAGTCCTGTCCATATTTGCATATTTATCTTATGTAAATTCTTTAGGATTCCCCAAAAAATATATTTAATTATTTACTAATTCCTGTTTTTTTTATCACAATAATTAATCCAATCGCTTCTTAAAATTTGAAAGCTAATATTACAGCGTACAAGTGTTTTTGTCGTAATTCAAGCGAACGAAGCCGCTTTGTTGAAAAATTTGTAGTTTTATTTCTGCAATTTTGAGAAAGCCAAACTTTTGACGCTATTTTACGCAAGATCAAACAATACTATAAACAATATGTAAACAAGATATTTATGAAATGATTTTATTTTTAAAGATTACTAGCAATGTGGGTCTCACATTACTAGTAAACTTATTAACCCCTCGTGCTAAGCTAATTGATAGAGATGCTGCTTGTGTTACGAGTGGGTTCACGTCGGTAGTGTAATGGGTGGGATTTAAACCTGCAACCACATGATCGCAAGTCCGACGCCCTAGCCATTAGGCTACTGCCGCTTCAGCTTTCATATAAAGTAAGTTTTATTTCAATGTCTAACATTCGCCTAAATTTTCAGAAAATTGTTTTTGTAATCGGCTCATTCTTATAATTCCCATACATTTTAAATCTATATAACAACAACAACAAAAACAAACATCTCTCTAGCTGGTACTCAATTGTACTCAATAGTAACTTTATTTGCTCTCCACAGTGTTAGGTAATTAAAACATAACGTGTAACAATATTATAGTGAATATCTGATCAAATAGTAATACATTTGATATGTGAAATAGAAACTCAACACAAAATTATGTTGATGATGATGAATTCTTCGTTGAAACATCCGTATCATAAGTACATATAAACGTAATATAAATATGTTACGTAATGTTGCTGTAGTGAACAGAATACGAAAGGAAACTTGAGAAGCTTTGCTTTCCGCCCGTTATGTAGTGCTTATGTCCTCCTCACATTTATCCTGCAAGTTTACAATCTTTCAACACTCAACCTCACAGCTGTATGTAACGAGACATCTAACCATACAAGCGTACAATATAATTATATTTCTGACTAATACACTTACTTACTAAGCCTATATTAAAAGTCGAATCTAATAAATTATTAAAGTAACTTCATATTTGCACGATCATTCCGATAACCCACAAGTTTTAAGATTCATCACGTTGCCTACTATCAATATTCTCATGGCCATCTATCAACATTTTTGAAGCCGGATCTGATTTATGAGGGTCTTCGAAATACGTCTCTATCTCCTGCAGAGTTTTATTTCTTGTTTCTGGTAAATATTTATACAAAAGAAATACAATAACAGAAGCAGATGAGCCGAAGAATAAAAAGGTTCCTTGTAAAGTGAACGCTTTGAACATGAGCGGTGATACTTTGAGAATAGATGCCATTATTAGTTCCGTATACAGTGTAAGTAGAAGTAAAGCTGAACTTTTATACCTCAAAAATACTAGTTCACCGAATAGACAACCAGGTAATATAATGAGGCCAGAGCTTATTGTTACTGAAAAAGATGTCAAGAGGAAGATCGACACAACGTGATTTTCTACGAAAAGCCCCAAGTTTATAACGCACAAATACAAAGATATTACAAAAAGAAATAATATTCCGGTAAGTGAAGACCACAACAATAACGTTCTTCGATTTAAATACCTGCACAGAATACAGCCAACTTGCATACCAATTATTGTTACAGCATCCATGACTAGCATGCCCAAATATGCAGTGAACTCACTATCTGATATTTGCTTTATCAGATCTACAGCATACATCCCGCACGCAAACTTGCCAGAAAAATGGTACAGGGACACAAAGGCTATGCACAACAAAAGAGGCTTGTAAAACGCTCTCGTCGTAATTGTTTCCACGATACTCTTCAACTTATGACTCGATGAACTTTCCTTACGTTCAGCACACATTCGAATATATTCCTTTTGTGAATTAATGAGATTCACGAGTTCGTCCACAGAGTTTTTGTCGTATCCCTTCAACCAGTGATGTGCTGCGGCACACTCGTCAAATCGTCCTTTCATAGCTAACCAGGACGGAGATTCAGGCCAGAAAACTCCTGAAAGAGAGTAAATGGAGCACAGAAACGCAATAATGCCGATGTTCTCCCAATGGAGAAACGTGCCAGTTACATTTGCCACCCAAACCCCCCAAAAGAAAACGGCTGACTGAATGGTTAGCAACGCACCTCGATATTGTGGGGAAGTGTACTCGGTAACGATAATGACTAACAGTGTAATGTTACTTGCGAGAAGCATTCCCTGCATTATCTCGCTTATTAATAGTTGAACCGTATTAGTGCTGCAATAAAATACTATAAAACCGACTATAGTGTTAATGCATACAATTAAATACGGTATTTTTCTTCCCACAAATTGTGAAACGACTGGTATAATGAAGATCCACGGTATCGCGCTGTAACCGTGCACCGAGGCTGGAAAAGAAAATAATTCTATTATTTCACCCCATTTCATTATCCTAATACAAGCTGAACTATCACAACAAAATTTCATATATCTTGTGTTGCCCATTAGTACATACGTAATTTGATCACATTAACCTGTATAATATAATTCAAAGGTGCTTTCATTATGATACTTACCTAACCAAGAGGCCATAGCATCTGTGAGGACATCGGTAGAATTACTTTCCTTTCTAATTTGAGGAATAAAAACAGTAGGCGCCCCGAAACTTAATCCGAGCACGAAATATATCGAGTAGACGCCGCTGCACACAAAGAACTGCAATACAAACATAAATCTATGTACTCAAGTCCCACGCCCCGCCGCCTCTTTCCGTCTGTCTGACCGCGTTAAAGTCAAAAACTACCAGACAAATTTTCATATGATTTTCACCAATAGATAGAATCATTCAAGGGGTTGTTTTTGAGTCCAAAAATATTTTGTGTGAATTGGTTGAAATACACCAAGAATTGTTATAGAAGTCAATATAAAATGATACTGTCAATACAACAATATAAATACTGATTATTCAGTACTTCAAGTAACTTTTAGTAAATTGTGTTTTTTTTTTGTTTAATTTCAAATATCAATCGTTTTCGCATAGAAAACCTATTACAAAATCAGCATACCTACATGTCGGTTTGTAACCAAAATTAAAGCTATGTAATATTGGCTACCTACTAATTCTAGCTTATCTACGATCAAGAATAACATAATTAACGAAATTTTACTTCCAAAATATTATAACTTATTTATTTTAGTGTCAAAATCATTCTACCTTTTCACTGCTATGCGTTACAAAATTGGGTAGTTTTTCATACGGAAGTTTGTAAATTATTAATGTATTGTATACTTAGATGAAATACATAGTTGTAAGTTTTGGAAATAAATAAATTATATAACAATGTAACATAAATTACTAAATATAGATTATTCTGAATTCATCTTTTAACTAGTTACTAAATACGCTACCTGTCTCATTAGAGGCTTCCACGATGACGCATTGTTCTGCACTTCAGATTCATCAACTTTGACTCCATTATATTTATACGACGCCATAAGTCCCATGTAATGAACACTGGGAATTTCACTTAATGACTCCTTTACGAAATAAAACAAGTTACTAACTCACTTTAGGTATAATTTTATCGGCTACATATTGTAGAAAAATACAGTCCTGTCCATATTTGCATATTTATCTTATGCAAATTCTTAAGAATTCCCCAAAAAATATATTTAATTATTTACTAATTCCTGTTTTTATTTTATCACAATTAATCCAATCGCTTCTTAACACTTGAAAGCTAATATTACAGCGTACAATTGTTTTTGTCGTAATTCAAGCGAACGAAGCCGCTGGCATCGTCTAGTCAATATTATATTATTTGTTATTTTACACTGAAAGAAGGTGTTATGAATGGTAATGAAATACTTTCATTAGTAATTGAATCCTACTGTCTTTATTTTACAGCACATTTTAGGTACATAGCAAGTATGTGAATTGACACCTTGGTCGTTATTTAATATGTCATGAAGTCGTAAGTTTAGGTCTTGTCCGTTGTGCTGTTTATAAAAATACGCGATTAGATTGAGAATATTGAAATAAAATAATAGCGAATAAACTATGACGGAAATATGGTAAAAAACGCGGGGAAACGTTTTAGTCTATTTATCTGCCCCCCCCCCTTCTGAAATTACGAAAATAGGTGATTATGTAGGGTTTTCATTTTGTTGAAACATTTCTAGATTTTTTTCTGCCATTTTGAGAAAGCCAAACCTTTGACTCTATTTTACGCAAGATCAAACAATACTATAAAATGTACTATTGAACTAAATATTTATCAAATGAAAAAATATTAAGAACGAGAAAATGAATTTACATGACACCTGTTTACCCTGTAGGACCCAAATAGATAGAATTTGTATATAAAGTAAGTTTTAAATTATTTCAATGTCTAACATTCGCGTAAACTTCAGAAATTAGTTTTCATGATCGGCTCATTATTATAATTCCCAAAAATTTTAAATCAAAATCAAACATCTCTCAAGCTGGTACTCAATTGTACTCAATAGTAACTTTATTTGCTCTTAGAAATTTAATGTGTGTAACAATAGTGAATATCAGATTAAATAGTAATACATTTGATATGTGAAATACAAACTCAACACGAAATTATGTTGATGATGATGAATTCTTCGTTGAAACATCCGTATCATAAGTACATATCATAAACGTAATATAAATGTGTTACGTAATGTTGCTGTAGTGAACAGAATACGAAAGGAAACTTGAGAAGCTTTGCCTTCCGCCCGTTATGTAGTGCTTATATCCTCCTCACATTTATCCTGCAAGTTTACAATCTTTCAACACTCAACCTCACAGCTGTGTGTAACGAGACATCTAACCATACAAGCGTACAATATACTTATATTTCTGACTATATACACTTACTTACTAAGCCTATATTAAAAGTCGAATCTAATAAATTATTAAAGTAACTTCATATTTGCACGATCATTCCGATAACCCACAAGTTTTAAGATTCATCACGTTGCCTACTATCAATATTCTCATGGCCATCTATCAACATTTTTGAAGCCTGATCTGATTTATGAGGGTCTTCGAAATACGTCTCTATCTCCTGCAGAGTTTTATTTTTTGTTTCTGGTAAATATTTATACAAAAGGAATACAATAACAGACGCAGATAAGCCGTAGAATAAAAAGGTTCCTTGTAACGTGAACGCTTTGAACATGAGCGGTGATACTTTGAGAATGGATGCCATTAGTAGTTCCGAATACATTGTAAGTAGAAGTAATGCTGAACTTTTATACCTCAAAAATACTACACTCGCGAGCAAAAGTATGGAATCACTTACTTGAAATTTGCGTCGCGCAATCTGAGTACTAAATTATTCTGCTAATATTAATAAAAATGGTACCATTTTAAAGTTTATACTGTCACCTTTAAATTGATACCAAATTCATTAAAATCACACCAGTATTTAAGGAGCTATCCTGGATTATGTCAAGAAGTAAGGAAAAAGATATGTTTGATAGGTCACAACTTGCGCCCTATTGACCCCCTATAAAAGCACGTGTTATCGGATTTTCTTTATCAGTCTGCTTTCAAACGTTGACCGGTACACATCTCCGCTAATTTTGACCCTTGAATTTGGACGACAATGGATACTACACCTACAGAAGCCGCCCAAATCGTCGCCCTATTGCGAGAAGGGCTCAGCCAGAGGGCTGTCGCACGACAGCTCCACATAAGCCAGTCCTGTGTCTCAAAAGTTTATAAACGCTTTCGGGAGACTGGTGGCTTTATCTCGAGACCAAGATCTGGACGGCGCCGGTGCACATCGGAGAGGGATGATCGTTTTATCGTGTCAACCTCTCTTCGAAATCGACATTTGACTGGTGTCGACGTCCAACAGGAGCTCCGAAATGTTCGTGGAGTAGCTGCCAGCGAGTGGACAGTTCGTCGAAGACTTAAGCAAGCTGATTTAACTCCAAAAAGGCCAGCCACAGGCCCGAAACTGACGGCAAGCCACCGACAAGCACGTCTTCAATTTGCTCGCTCTCATCTTGATTGGGAGGTTGAGCAATGGAAGCGTGTCCTGTTCTCCGACGAGAGCAGAATGTGTTTGCATGGCAGCGACCGAAGAGGTCGGGTCTACAGGCGGCCTGGGGAACGATATGCACAGTGTTGTTTTGCTGAGACAGTGGCGTATGGCGGTGGTTCTTGTATGATGTGGGCCGGCATTTCCTTCGACGGTAAAACGGAGCTGGTTTTCGTGCCTGGCGGGGGAAGAGGAGGCGGTCTAACTTCAGACCGCTACATTACCGATATTCTGCAGGACCATGTCCTTTCTTACGCGGGATATATCGGTGATGACTTCCTCCTTATGCACGATAACGCTCGTTGTCACACTGCCCGTGCCACAACTGAATACCTCGAAGAAGTCGGTATCGCCACAATGGACTGGCCAGCGCTCAGCCCGGACTTAAATCCCATTGAGCACATGTGGGATGAATTGAAGAGGAGGGTCCGATCAAGAAATCCTGCTCCTTCAAGTGTAGATGAGCTGAAATCGGCTTTGATAGAGGAGTGGGAAGGTATCCCGCAAGAATCAATTCGGAAGCTGATTCGATCAATGAAGAACCGTCTTCGAGCAGTTATAAGGGCGAGGGGAGGGAACACAAAATATTGAAAATTAATTTTAAAGCCAATTAAAGTTTTTGTTACACAATTTTTGTTGTTTTCTTCATTCATTATTTTTTCATTATCCTTAGGTTTTCCTTAACTCCTTCACTTAATCCAGGATAGCTCCTTAAATACTGGTGTGATTTTAATGAATTTGGTATCAATTTAAAGGTAACAGTTTAATCTTTAAAATGGTACCATTTTTATTAATATTAGCAGAATAATTTAGTACTCAGATTGCGCGAAGCAAATTTCAAGTAAGTGATTCCATACTTTTGCTCGCGAGTGTAGTTCACCGAATAGACAACCAGGTAATATGATGAGGCCAGAGCTTATTGTTACTGAAAAAGATGTCAAGAGGAAGATCGACACAACATGATTTTCTACTAAAAGCCCCAAATTTATAACGCACAAATACAAAGATATTACAAAAAGAAATAATATTCCGGTAAGTGAAGACCACAACAATAACGTTCTTCGATTTAAATACCTGCACAGAATACAGCCAACTTGCATACCAATTATTGTTACAGCATCCATGACTAGCATGCCCAAATATGCAGTGAACTCACTATCTGATATTTGCTTTATCAGATCTACAGCATACATCCCGCACGCAAACTTGCCAGAAAAATGGTACAGGGACATAACAGCTATGCACAACAGAAGAGGCTTGTAAAACGCTCTTGTCGTAATTGTTTCCACGATACTCTTCAACTTATGACTCGATGAACTTTCTTTACGTTCAGCACACACTCGAATATATTCCTTTTGTGAATTAATGAGATTCACGAGTTCGTTCTCAGAGTTTATGTCGTATCCCTTTAACCAGTGATGTGCCGAGGCACACTCGTCAAATCGTCCTTTCATAGCTAACCAGGAGGGAGATTCAGGCCAGAAAACTCCTGAAAGAGAGTAAATGGAGCACAGAAACGCAATAATGCCGATGTTCTTCCAATGGAGAAACGTGCCAGTTACATTTGCCACCCAAACCCCCCAAAAGAAAACGGCTGACTGAATGGTTAGCAACACACCTCGATATTGTGGCGAAGTGTACTCGGTAACGATAACGACCAATAGTGTAATGTTACTTGCGAGAAGCATTCCCTGCATTATCTCGCTTATTAATAGTTGTACCGTATTAGTGCTGCAGTAAAATACTATAAAACCGACTATAGTGTTAATGCATACAATTAAATACGGTATTTTTCTTCCCACAAATTGTGAAACGACTGGTATAATGAGGACCCATGGTATCGCGCTGTAGCCGTGCACCGACGCTGGAAAGGAAATAACTTTATTTTAGTACTAAACTCAGTTGTTTATTTCATAATACGAAATTTTTATAAGTCACCTTGGCCTACAAGACCACTTGCGCTAATGTTTACAGATGCATGTGATTCTCACCTACACAAACACCCATAATTTCAAACTTATGACGAAGATTGTAGAAAACAAATGCAATGAAACAGCCTCGTTCCCAACATTTCGTTAATTGTCCCTCCCTCCGAGGCAATGTGGCAAATTACTGGGACCTGTTGGGATCTGCTGTTTCAATTCAACCCATTTCATTATGCAATTAAAATCTAATATCACAAACATTTTTACAACTAGTCAAAGTTACTTATTCAAACAGCCTATATTTATTATATCGTGTATATAAGTGAATATAATAATAGATATCCATATTATTATATCCATATTAACCTATAAAATATCGTTCAAAGATGTTTTCATTATGATACTTACCTAACCAAGAGGCCATATCATCTGTGAGGATATCGGTAGAATTACTTTCCTTTCTAATTTGAGGAATAAAGACAGTAGGCGCCCCGAAACTTAATCCGAGCACGAAATATATCGAGTAGACGCCGCTGCACACAAACAACTGCAAGACAAACACAAATAGATGTATAATTAGGACACGGGATGTGGTTTGTAAGTGTTAGTTCCAAAATTCCGGTATAGTGTTTCTAAGAGACATAAACGTATTATGTCAACAGTGAGTTTGTCTTCGTGTGTCAGCGCGTTCTATGTGTTTTCCTTAATCAATTATTTAGAATTACCTAAGATATATTAAAACTTAGTGGAATAAATTAAATCCACCACCAATTGAACAGGACATAGAAATGCAACGTTGTGTAGAAATTTAGGTACTTCTTTTACTAATCAGTAGGTATACCGCTTTCATTCTATTTATTATTTTTGAAGTATATTAGGTACCTACAATATTATGCAAAGTGATTTTGTTATCGTTGCACAAATTAACAATATGACCTCTTTATCAGTTAAAGAACAGATTGGTGTTAAAATTAAAAAAATAACATAAAAAAACGATAACCAAACTATCTGTATGGAATAAAAAATTGATAGGAGTACCTAGTAGTAACTTAATAAGCATCAAGGATCAAATACAATACGCTATTTTATCCCTAATATTAATTTATTATTACGGTTAGTGTCATAAGATATTATATATCGACGGAAGGTAAGCCTGGTGAACTGCAGTACAGGTTTACCTCTAGTAGACACCAGTCTCTATAATAATGTAAAATGTCACTCTATACTATATTGCGCATAAGAGAAAATAAATAATTTATATTCTATGCGTATTAACAATGTATGTAACATAATAAGGAAATATAGAAAACTTTTAATTCATCTTTAACTACGTTGTAATTACGCTACCTGTCTCATTAGAGGCTTCCACGTTGACGCATTGTTCTGAACTTCAGATTCATCAATTTTGACTCCATTATATTTATACGTCTCCATATTCCCATAAAGTCACAAAATAAACAATTGAACACTGTGAATTCACGTACTAACTACCGACTACTTCACGATAACGATTAAAACTAAAACAAGTTACCGTTAAGTATAATTTTATCGGCCTACAATATATATAGTAGAAAAATAAATTTGTATCAGTATTTCCATATTAATATTTGAAAGTTTCTAAAGTGACGGAGGAGCTCGTGGCTAAGTGCAAGCCGTACAGTTTGACCATTAATAAAGGTTAAGCCGCACTCGCCGCGGTTTGTCCGTGGATGGGTGACTATTTGTAAACATATCGAGAACCCTCAGTGCCTCGGAAAGCACGTTAAGCCGTTGGTCCCGACTATCATACAGCGTCCTGTCTTACTACGAAATACTGTGTTACAGTCAGATAGGCAGTCGCTCCATGTAAAATATGGTATTCAGCTAAATCCGATAAGACTGGAAGCCGACCAAAACATAGCTTGGGATAAGGCTAGACAGAAAAGAAAATAAGAAAGTTTCTAAAGAATCCCTGACTAAGACATATTTAATTGGTTACATGCCGCAAAATACTGAAACGTCATTTAACTTAAACACGTTTTTAAATGTCTATCTGTCATTACTTGACATGTTAATTTGACAGAGATAGTATGAGACTAAAAAGTGGTTTCAAATTAAGTGAGGTTTCAGTATTCGGCCATCAATAACTGCTTGATCACCGATTTGACGACCTCCGTGATCGAGTGGCGTACACGCTGGTTTTCAAGGTGTCGTCAGCTCTGAGGTCCCGGGTTCGATCCCCGGACGGGTCAATGTAGAAAAACACTTTTCTACATTGCCTCGGGTCTAGATGTTTGTGGTACCTTCGCTGTCTCAGGATTCCATAACACAAGTGCTTTAGCTACTTAATTTGGATTCGGAGCAATGTATGTGATGTTGTCCACATTTATTTATTTTTTTGATCACCAAATGTTTAAAAACAAACACATTTACGCAGTAATTTGAATATAGGAAATATTCAAATTACTGCGTAAATGTGTTTGTGATAAAATTCAGGAGGACGAAGTCGCGGGTAACATCTAGTAAATACTAAAAAACAACTATAATTGTATTGGCATTAAATGCTTGATATTGCTGTGCCCTAACAGGGTCCATGATTGTCCTATAGCTATAAGCCATTGTAACACCTGTTAAAACATTGTGGAAAGCAAATAAAATATATGAATACTAGATGAAAACCCGGCTCCGCTCGGTTGAAATGTGACTCATGAGTCATGAAATACAATGTAGGTAAATATTTCTGTAGTCATCGGTTCTCAAGGAATATTAAAGGTAAGCAAGCCATAGATTCGTATAGCTTCGTTCATTGTGTTTAATAAATTAGTAAATAAAAACTGCAATAGTTTTCACACAAATAATTTTTATTTTTTTGCATACAAATAATATAAATATTTTCGTGAAACGACAACAACTGAAGAAAAGTTTTAACTTTTGTTAAGATTCACTCAATGTTTCCGGCAAGACGTTTCGTTTTACACAGTCAAATGAGTCGCAGTTCTTTGTGATGGATACTTCTTTGGCGCGACGCACGCGACGTGTTGATTGGCGAGGCATATATAAGAGCTAGTATGCAACGGAAAATAGAAAGAAAAAAGCGAAATAAATATTCTTGAACTATTATTTCAAACGCGTTCCGAAACGATTCTGGTCCCAACTATCATGCAACTGTCATACGCCCTGTCAGCACTGTAATCACTTCAAGGAGGTTGTATGATAATAAACTCCTTGAATCACTTCGAAGCAGAATTATCTGATACGGAACGCGGCCTTATTAATTACCCAAGATGGCGACTGCGGTTTTTTTGTTTGTCAGTGCCATTAGAATTTAACGAAATTCTCCATAATCCGAATTTTGCGGATATATGTTGTCGACTCGAAATCAATATTTTTTTATGTTTTGTTATTCATATAAGGTTTCGATCGAGTCTACCGTAACCCTGAACGAAATTATTAATATAGAAGAAGATGAATATTGTTATTTGGCGAAGAAAAGAGGTGTTGTGTGTGGTCACGACTTAACTTCAATAATAAATAAACTCTACTACCTTTATAATAAAGCACATTTCAGGTGTATAGTAAGTATGTCGTTTTAACGTCACAGCGCTTTATCTGTTACCGTATCGCGTGAATTGACACCTTGATCGTTATCTAATAAGTCATGAAGTCATAAGGTTAGGTCTTGTCCGTTGCACTGTCTATATAAACACACGATCAGTTTGTGAATGATTATTCAACTAGAGATACTACGAGCGCAAAAAGGTTTATTTTGCGAAAATAATTATTTGCTTTCAACTCAAAGTGTTCTATGTAATCTGAAAGCCAATCTTTAATTTGACTCAATAGTCTTATTAAGGATCCGAATTTGACTCAAGTCTTATTAAAGATTCGGGATCAAGGATTTTCTGATACATATTAAAAACTTGTAAATGAAGTAATAAATTAAAAAATAAAATTAATAATAATCTGATACAATATAGTCCTGTTTATGAGATGACCAACATCCGCATTAAGCACGGATACAAGGGATAAGGAATATAGGGGCATTACCGATACCACATGTTTAATCAAACAGCGGTAGGAGACATAGATATGACATCATTATTGTTGCATCAATGAGCATGTCACATATTACTTTAATATTTCTTGGATCTGTCTTCCGGTAAGAAAGGTTTAGAATACTTTGATGATGTAACTGCAACTGCCTCGCTGTTGCGGTTTAGCTCACAGCATGAGATTCTCTCCCCAACTCATCGTTAAAACCGCCAACCCGCAATGAGCAAGCGTGGAGATCAATGCTCGTTCCTTACCTATATGGGAAGACGCCTGTGACCGGTAGGACATTTATAGGCCGGTATTATAAAAAACTAGCTGTTGCCCGCGGCTCCGCTCGCGCGTCAAATAAAGAGTAGTATTAAAGGATAGATGGATGTATTATGTGATTATCAAAGTAAGGAGTTAAAATAATAATTATTGTAAAGTAAGTAGCAAAGCACTTGTATTATGGAATCGGAGACAACGAAGGTACCATAAACACCCAGATTCTAGACAATATAGAAAAGTGATTTTCTACTTGGACCCCGTCCGGGGATCGAACCCGGGACCTTAGTGCTGGCGACACCTTAAAAAACCGGAGTGAACGCCACTCGACCACGGGGTCCGTCGTTACAGATATGTCTTAAATGGTCATTATCTTATCTACTTATCCTTTCATCTGTCTATCTTTGAGAATACCGAACTTCACATATCAACAAATTCAGCCCCTATTTCACCCCCATAGGGGGTAGATTTTCCTAAGAAAAGTAACGTATAGCCTTCCTCAATAAGTGGGCTATTTAACAAAGAAATAATTTTTCAAATCGGCCCTGTAGTTCCTGAGATTAGCGCATTCAAACAAACAAACAAACTCTTCAGCTTTGTTATATTAGTAAGATAATGTGTCTATTTTTGAAAATGACACATTTCATATAAAAACTTCCAACCCTCTTAAGGATATATAGATTATCAAAATTGCTGAAATACCTATGTGTTAATTTGTATCGAACCAGAAGCACGCATAAGAGCGCTTGTAGACGTCCGTTTTTTTCACCGGGTAACGGACCGTGTTTTTTGCCGGATTCGCGGTGGTGTATGATTTATAATGAGTATGTGTACATGCACCGGACATCGGTCCGGCGAACAATTTACGCCGGATGCACCACCGCTTCCCCTCGGCGCGACGGACACCGGTCCGGTGTAAGAAAGAGCGGTCATCCACGCCAGTGTATTGGTGCGTGTTGACGCTGCCGGACGTATTGCCTGTTTTCTGTAAATTATGTGCCGCCTACCTGCGTTCTTTTAAAGGTCCAAGGTAACATTCATCCGGTAAAAAAAATATATGTATACAAGGATAGCCGTTTATTGACGGTCCGTTTTCCGGTGAAAAAAACGGACGTCTACAAGCGCCCTAAGAAAAGGCATGTCCCTATCTTTAAAATTTAAGTTTTTAACATAATACCTTGCAGCCCCTATTTTACTCGGGAGAGGTTTCCGAAATCGCTAAAATACGTGTTCATTTAGGTATTGTAACAACTTTTTTTCGTGGGGATACTCACACACCACGTACTGGCGCCGTTGTAGTACATGCTATGTATCAGAGATGGCGCTGTATGTGAAAAATGATTTTAATAAAAAAAAAAAAATCCCGCTTTTCTCTTGAAATTTTTTTTTCTATAAACCTCACGGAGCCCGAGACCTTTCCAACGAATGCAAAACCGTGGAAATCGGTTCGTGCCTTCTGGAGTTATAGCGTCAGGAAGGAAAACCCGACTTATTTTTATATAGTAGATAAATAAATATAATAAATATTTATATGTTTATATATAATTATGTTGATCATATTTGGCGTTCCATTGCTGGTATTGTTTTTAATTGATTTATTTTTAAATATATATTCACTTCATTTAGCTGTACTAACATGATGAAGCGTAAAGTAAATAAAAAATGTAAAAGAAAAATACGGGTTGCACTCCAGGAGTGAAAACAAAAATAGCATTAATAGATGCACTTTGTTTAATTCCCATATTTCATACACATTTTTAGGATTTCCTGAGTTTAATTGTTAGGTCTGCGATTAGCTCACAGGCTATTTATATGCACCTAGACGATAATTGTAGCCCTCTCCAGAATATTCCAAGTCTATTTCTAAAACCATACAACAACTTTTTTTAATTTATATACTTTCCGCTTGTAACGTGACGATAGTTGTAAGATGACAATTTGACTAATTACCAACACTCACGCTGCTAGACTGACCTGAAAAACATTGTAAAATTAGACAAAGATATATCGCACTCTAAAGTAGAACAAGATATTATAATTATATCTTTTTTGTGTGTGTTCTGGGTAATTTTATCCATGATTGTAACAAAAAACATGTGCTTTTAAATCCCTGAAGTATAAACTAAATTTTTATTCTATTCTTAGCTTTGTCCCTCGGTTTCACTACAGTAACTTGACCCCGTTTAAGTAGACTTCAACTCTTTTGTTTTGACATTTTTCAATGTTTTTAATAATTATTTTCCTATTCGGGACGGAAACTATTCCAAAACTCCCAAACGCATCGTTTAAGCATGCAATACACATAGGTAAGTGAGTAAGACGTTAAATAAAATGTTTTATTATCTTGAAACAAGCCTCGAATAATCAAGGACCATGCATATCGGGCCGCCAGTTCTTGAGTAATAACAGACATTGTTTCATATGTGTGATAACTGGCATTTTTTTAAATATCACTAAAAAGGCAAACAATTAATCCATCTCTGTCACTTGAAATGCTGACCTATATATTGTTCATGAACTCGAAGTTGAGATATTATTATTCAAGATATTTGTAATTTAGGTATAACTTAATAGAATCATCCTTTTGAATTGAACTCAAGACTCTATAAGCGTTTCTAAGCAATTGAGACTAGCACTACAAAATTAAATGAGAGATGATAGGAATGAGAGTACTTACTTTAGCTATATTTATCTCTCGTTTCGATGTTTTAGTTGCTCTTTAATATAAGTATAACATAAAAATTAAAATTAAAAACTACAACCCGATTACAAATTTTAATGACTGCACGGATAACCGAGTGGTACCTATAGGTCACCACGCTAATAACCACTGTTCGCGACGTGCAGGTTCGATCCCCGCATGGGACTAGCATTTGTGTGATCCACGAATGCTTGTTTCAAGTGTTGGTGTTCTTTGTGCATGTGATTTGAATGTTTGTGAAACACCCCGTGACACAAGCGAATGCGGGCGTCGTTTAAGAAATAAATATATATCTATGTAAAAGGCGTCTCAAAAGGACGAAGCAAGTCCAATAGAAGTCAGGAATGCAAAGGTTCAAAAATGGTCAAGCCAGAGCGGTAGTCGCACCCACTGTATACCTACTGTGTTTATGTGGGTGCCAGAAACTCCTCAATTAGACATGGCGTGTTTCTTACAGTATAGAGTGGGTGTGACCACGGTTATATCTTGACCATTTTTATCCGACTACGGCGAAGTCAAAAGGAAAGGTTTAGGCGCTACGGTGGAACATACATACATAGACTGCCAAAAACATAAACCTTCCTTTTGGCTTCGCCGTAATCTGGTAAAAATAGGTATCTTTAGAAATAATACCAACTTTTGTAGGTGGACACAGGAGAGTGAATTACCTTACTTTACATTCAGTTTGCGATTTACGCTGCAATCTGTTATTTAATACATTTCGAGTCTCAGAAATATAACTAACTAAAGAAACTGAATGTCTGTAACACAAGACAACAATAACTTCTTGATATCAGAAACTGTTCAAAGAAAACTGTTTGCCTCAACAGCTACGGACATAACAAAGCGTCCGCCTGTGTTGTTAAACAACGTTATTGACGTTAAAAAGTTTCTTTATAAATACCATATTTTGTTTTCTGAATAACACTGATTGATCATTTTTTTTTTTTTTTCTTCTTAATAAAAACGACGCCCGCACTAAGGAATAATTGAATCCTTGTGTCGCAGAGGTATTCACGAACATTCAAACCACATGCACAAAGAACACCCAGACTTGGAACAAGTATCTGTGGATCACACAAATGCTTGTCCCATGCGCAGCACGTCGCGCACAGTGGTAATTAGCGTGATGACCTATACCACTCGGCTATCCGTGCAGTCAAGTTAGTTTTCTACTATTTGTGTCGTCAATTATTGTCTGTGTCTGTATCGGTATAGACAAACTGTGTAATAAGGTTTTGTGGGGCATTGTTTTTGACACAATTTTATTGTAAAATAGTTAATAAATATATACCTACATTGAAAAAAATAATAAATTAATTATCAGGTCTAACCTAGGTTTTAATTTATTTTTCATTGGATTTAATAGTAGGTAAATATCGTCTTCTATAATAGAGATATGTACTAGGTATGAAAAACAAAAATCTTTTCAATCCAATGAGTAAGGGAAATAATAATAGTTCCGAAAAACAAATTAATCTCCAGCGATCTGTGGCCGACTATTATTCTAATTAACTAGCGTTGTAATGAATTACCGACAAAAAAACCCAAAACATACCGAAAAGAAAAATTATATTTAACAAACAAATAAGAGCACGTTAAAATTACATATATCCTAAAATAAAATTGAACTTCGAACTACAAAACTAAACTTCTGAATAAAATACTGAACCTCCGACAATATTTACTAAGTTACCGACAACAGAGCTTTAGTCAAAATATTCACATTTTTACGACTTGCATGAACTATTTTAATTTCTATTGTTGGTTATAAAATATATTTTTTACCTCTCAGTATTTATGAAAATACCTAAACTGTTCGGCCCGCGCGATCGATTCGATCGATTTCCATGCTCTCAATTTCCTGAATTATTACTAAACTACTCTTGTAAGTAGAATTTTTTATAATTGGAATCTCGGAAACGGTTGAAACGATTTTTATGAAATTTGGTACACCCACAGGGGTTTTCGGGTCGATATATTATTGTCCTACTTGCCCATTGCAGATAGGTTTAAGTGTCAAATTCGACTCAGTAGGTTAGGTTAGGTTAGAACTGCGACCCCCAGAAGCGACTCGCTATGTTTTTACTTTTCCATTACAGATAGGTTAGGGGGTTTACAATCATTCATCTTAACTTCAACTATTTGGATTTATACCATAAAAAGGTATTATTACAAGTACATTTTAATATTTTTTATTAGTTTCTGTATAACCACTCTGAATAGTATTTTCATTATAACGTTGTAGTTAAATTAGCACCACAGTCTATGAAATGTGAAAGGTAATTTATGAATTAATAGTCGGCAAGTAAAGATAAAAATGCCAAAACATAATTTTCAGTAGAACGTAATTTAAGCTGGTAGAAAAGTATTATAGCAATAAACAGTTATGTTTATTTTTCGAAGATTTTAGTATCTGATTCGGTCGTTTCGTCATTTTTATTCGGATGAAAGTAGTCGGAAAGTAAGTATTTTAGGCAGTAAGAATTCTTATTTTTTTGTCGGAGCTTTTATTACTACCCAATGAGTAAGACGGTAAAAAAATGTATCATTGTAGCATGCTTTCCTTTAAAAAAAAAAAAAAATACAAAGATTACGTTTAAAGTTAAGGAGTGGGACTTGTCCCAACGTAAGCGAATTTGTATAATAGAGTGACGTCACTCGAATCATCCATTCACTGTATGTTCGTAAGTTCTTGTTTACGAGACGAAAAAAACAAGTGACCAATATTTTTTCATTATCTATTAATCAAAAATATGTTTTTTAGTTTACATCCCTATTATGATTCTGTCTTGTCTTGCCATTGGAATAAATAAAATAACCATTTTATTTACTATAGACGAAAAACACAAATATTACAAATCATTAATTTGAAGACGAAGCATTCATTGCGAACTGCATCTCGCAAAAATATTTAATAAATAAATCTTATATTGTATAAACATTATTGATGATAATGTGTGAAAGACAATAGTAAATACCAATACATTAGTATTAATAAACAACTGAATGTAGTATATAAATATAATAAAACTGCTGTGTGCTTGAGAACCGTATAACGAGAGTCTTGACCTTAAGTGCCAATAGTTGTGCCCTTTATTGTACACCAATTAATAGGAGATATATTGCCAGAATGAGTTTCTAAGAATACCTCTTGTTACCTCATATTAAAGCTTCCCTGAAAATAAGGTTTGTAAGTGCGTTCCAAAAAAAAAATGTTTTTGTTTTAGAAGCGGCGGTAGCTTATGGCTTGGCCGTCAATCTTGCGATGCATGTGGTTACTGGTTTGAATTCCACCCATTGCATTACCGACTTTAACCCACTCGTAACACAAGCATATAGCTTAAGTACGAGGCTAAGTGAGCTTAATAAAAGGTTACGGTAATGTGCGATGCACATTGCTGCAGCTTAATCAAATTAATAGTTAAGTCTTTAAATTTTTTATACACCAGGCATTAAATCTGAAATCGAAATGATAAGTATGCTGTTTTATTCTCGTCAGTATATTTGGAGAAAGGTCGTTGGCCTCCACAATAGGAAAATATAACTTAATAATATGCCTTTTTACGCGTAATCTATGGGAAATATCAGGTGCTGCATACTCTATAATTCCCGACATTAACCTAACGCCGGTAAGCCCATACATTGTAAATCAATAGAACTTGTACCGTAACAAATACATTTTAAAATTGTGCAGTGTTAAAACCTTCATACGGAATCGGTTCAGATTAAAATACTGATAGAATTACACGCCAGGTGCAATTTTGATAAGAAAGTCACGCCAGACCACAAGACCGTGACTTCAAACACGCCTTTTCTCGGCTAATCTTTATGCTTGAAAATTAATCGTCTTCCATTCGTCGACAGAAAAGACGATTGTATTAAAAGTAATCCTTTTTTTAGTTTCGTCTTTTGTTTTACTTCAGCTGCGAAATTCAGGTCAGTTTTCTTATATATGTTGGGTATTAGCTGACCAGGCAAACTTTGTTCTGCCCTATTTAAAAAAATCCGGGAAGGGAGAGATTATCACTTAGGGGTGTGAAAAATAGATGTTGTCCAATTCTCAGACCTACCCGATATGCACACAAAATTTTATAATCGGTCCAGCCGTATCCGAGGCTTTTGGGAACAAACGAAGATGTATCCAGGCTGTACTATTCCACTGCGAGACCAAAGCCAAGGCGGATAAACAGATTTATTTGCATTGACTGTTTCTGAAGGGATGAGCATTGATCACCACGCTAGCTCATTGCGGGTTGGCGGTTTCAGATTCCAATATTTTGGAATCCAGGTTTCCTCACGATGTTTTCCTTCACCGTTTGTCAATGATGTCTTAGAATGATTAAGAAAGTACAAATAACTTTGAAAAAGTAATATTGGTACTTGCCTTGGTTCGAACCTGCAACCATGTGCATGCGAATCCGGTCATTAAACCGCCACCTCGACATAAAAAAAAATATTTTTCAAAATTATTATTGTGTAACATCACTCCTGCACAGGCTTGGTTGAAGAGTATGCCTCATTACTAGTGTTCTTCAATTGTAGTCTTTGAAGCGCTAATAGATAGGATCAGAACGTGATTCGTTCTAAAACTAAAAAACACCGAGGTCATTTAAAAAGGTGCCAGACTGTAATGAAAATGGCCTGAACACGTCTGTTTACTATCGAAGTTGTGTGCCCGGCTGGGCAGCCCCAGCAGAGGGCGAGACGATCTGGAATATTTCCTAAAAAACACTGGTCACTAGCGGCTCTTGAGAAGAATGGGGAGGCTATATATACCAAAAAGAAATAATAGGCTATTAATAAATTGTATAAGTAACCCAAGTATTAACATTTTTCGAGTGAATATTCGAACTTTTTCACCGACTTCTATAAGAAAGAGGTACTCAATTCGATTGTATCTTTTTTTTAATCAAATAATTTAATTGAAAAGTTTGATCTCCTTTCACATACAACTTCTTAGTGCTAAATGTGCATTGTGTGTATATGTTCATTAACCCCCAACTTGGCATATTATATACCGTCACCAATGTACAAAACAAAAGCTAAGGTGTTCGTAAAACTTTCCTTCTATAAATTGCTTTTGTTTGAGTTTTAAAAACTGAAGTTCTAGTATTCTTTAAAAGATGTTTTAAACTATAAATTAGTCTCTAGAGTTCAGTGAAGAAAAGATAAATGCAATATCGACTGCATGCATTCCCGAGAGGGTTAATAAAACAATTAGTTAGCATCTGTAGGTAACTTTACTTACCGTTAAATTGTTTATTATGAAGTTATTTACTTACTATTTAAACATACCTAGGTACTTTTTTGTTTTGTGTTTTCCCGTGAACTAAGAAAAATGCAGTGCTTAAACATTTTGATTAAATAAAACCTACAGTATCTACTTACCCACACATATTTTGAAATGGGAACGCAAGTTGCACGCTAGCTGATGCCCACAACTTCGCCCGCGTGGATGTTGGTTAATCAATGTAATACAAAAACTTAACAAATTATATGATACCAGCGAGTAAGATCTAAAATAATGAATATCATTTAAGCACAAAAATGACACCGAACCTCCAAAATTCATATTATTATTTTTTCAATAAAAAGTATCCTATGTTACTTCTAATAACCTTCTAGGATATGTGTACAAAGATTCATGATGATCGGTTCAGCAGTTTTCGCGTGAAAGCGTAACAAACCAACTTACACTCACATTTGTAATATCTATTGGTAGGGATAATACAATAATGGTTTGGTGAATAATAATGGATTCCAAATAAATAAATAAACAACTAAAAAATATTTTAAAAGTTTAAAATAAAATGTAAAGGCACAATATATTTTGTTTACCATCGGTTAATCCCGTTAATTTGTACATTGCTCACTTGTTTGCAATCTAACTTTGTGTAATAATAGCTTTCTTTTTAGGGTTCCGTATCTCAAAAGGAGAAAAACGAAACCCTTATATGATCACTTTGCTGTCCGTCCGTCTGTCAAGACCCTTTATCTCGTGAACATGTTGAGGTATCGAATTGAAATTCATACCATACGTTATAATTATACCATTTTTAATACTATACTTGCTTGATACTGAGAAAAAATCAAAAATCAAAAAAGATCGGCCGTTTCTATGTATCGCAAAAAACGTACATTTCGGGTACTTTTCCCAATACGGAAAAGACTAGAAACTATACACTGATAATTAAACTGTAAAAAAATATATGGACTTTGTATGGGACCCTCGGTGGGCGGTTACTACTACTTCTCATTCTTTGTGTGGAAAAAATGTTTTTAATTTTTTCTACAAATTGTCTTGGGGTTGAAGTGGCCAGATTTTTGGGGTTTAGTGGAATAAGCCCAATCAACCTTTACAGGAAGGAAATAGGGCAATGCGGAAAATATTTAAAAATGGGTGTTGTGATCATTTATCTATCTACATTGTATTTTATTTTAAAGTTTAGTAAAGACTAGCTGTTGCCCGCGGCTTCGCTCGCGCGTAAAGAGTAGTATTAAAGGTATGTAAGATGTATTCTGTGATTTTCAAAGTAAGGAGAATGTATAAAATTTTTCATCTAATATTATGGCGTTAAAATAATAATAAAAGTAAAGTAAGTAGCAAAAGCATTTGTGTTATGGAATCGGAGACAAAAAAGGTACCATAAACACCCAGACTCCAGACTATGTATAAAAGTGATTTTCTACATGGACCCGTCCGGGGATCGAACCTGGAACCTTAGAGCTGGCGACACCTTAAAAACCGAATGAACGCCACTCGACCACGGGAGTCGTCATTATAGATATGTCTTAGATGGTCATTATCTTATCTATTTATCTTTTCATCTGTCTATCTTTGAGAATACTGAACTTCACATACCAACTATTTCAGCCCTTATTTCACCCCCTTAGAGGGTAGATTTCTAAAATCTCGGAAATACATCTTATTTATTTCTAACTAATAACCCTTGTATGAAATTGAATGTGTCTATCTTTGAAAACGACACAATTCATATGCCTACAAACTTCCAACCCCTTTTTCACCCTCTTAGGGGGATGATTTTTAAAATCACTGAAATACATCTTTATTTATTTCTATTCAGAAACCCGTATACGATATTTCATGTGTCTATCATTGATAATACCGAACTTCCCATACAAACTTTCAACCCCTATTTCACCCCCTTAGGGGATAGATTTCCAAAAGAAAAGTAGCCTATAGCCTTCCTCAATAAGTGAACTATTTAACAGTGAAAGAATTTTTCAAATCGGACCCGTACTTCCTGAGTTTAGCGCGTTCAAACAAACAAACTCTTCAGCTTTATAATATATAATTTAATAATTTAAATAAAGTATAGATAAATAATTATAGTGCCGTGTGCAGCGCCCCTTATTGAACTCCACTGCGGGTGACGTAACCTACGACAAACTTATTATTTGCGGTTGGTACAGTATTCGGGTCTAGGGATCGAACCGCAAAATTAAGTTTGTTTTTTTTTTTGTTTATACTTTTCCGGGATAAAAACTACCCAGTGTGGTGCCCAGGATATTAAAGAACCATTATACCAAGTTTCATCGAAATCGAACCGGTAGTTTTTGCGTGATGCCTGAACAAACAGACAGACAGACAGACAGACAAAAATTTTTTTAATCACATGTTTGGGTTCGGTGTCGGTCTAGTAACACACCCCGCCATTAATTTTTTTGATATTTTCAATGTACAGAATTTTCACTTCTACAGATTTATTATAAGTATAGATAAAACTTCATTATATTAAACTCAACATTTAAACAAAGTTGTTTTAATGTAATCATGTAGACTGATACAATAAACACATTACCACTCCTTTGCGTCGCGCAGTTGGGTAATAAACAAGTCAAATTGTATTATTTGTGAAAATTATTTTTGTTAGTGAACAATATTCCTTAGAAGAACTAAGAAATATGGATCATCTAAAGTAATACCTATTATTAAGCTGAAGAGTTTCTTTGTATGGTTGAACACACTAATCTCAGGAACTACTAGTCTGAATTGGATACTTCAGAGTTAGATAACCCGTTTATCAAGGAAGGCTTTCTTTAAATTTCCCTGTTTTTCTATGATTCTAAATGGCCCATTAAAACGAATAAAATCAAAACATTAAAATACTGAAAGTTTTCTTTCAGCAAACGAGATTTGTATTGGTAAATTATAAGGACTCTTGGTGCCAACTGTTAAATTTGATTCGCAAAAAGCAATACTTGGGTACATAAAACAAAAAAAACATTAAAATATTTTATTTTATCTAAATTACGTGAATTATTTACACAGTAAATGCAATTAAATAAAAATAACGAACAGATAAAAAACTTCTAACATTTCCCAGCATCATTATCCTGTTTCTCATTAATAAACGCTTCGGTCGCATCTTCTACTGTTTCACGTGACTCTTTGAAATAATTCTCAATTTGCTGTAAAGTTTTATCTTTGGTTTCCGGTAAGTACTTGTACAGTAAAAATGCAAAAATAGACGCTGATATACCGTAGAACAAAAATGCACCGTGCAATGAAAGAGCTTTAAACAAATGAGGCGCTAGTTTCAGCACAGTCGCCATCAACAATTCAGAAAACAGTGTAAGTATAAGCAAAGAACAGCTCTTGTACCTCAAAAATATTATTTCACCGAATATAGTAGACGGCATTATCATAGGGCCACAGGTAATCGCCACAGAAAATGATGTTAGCAAGACAATAGAAATTATCTTACTCTCAGTTATTACTTGCAAATTAATCAGATAAAGATACAGCGATATAACAAACAAAAATATAATTCCTAGTACAGATGACGATAGCAATAATGTCCGTCTATTTAATATCTTCGATAGTACACAACCAATTTGCATACCAAGGATGGTTACAGCGTCTAAAATAAGCATGCCAATGTATGCAGCAGACTCGCTAGAAGTTATTTGTTTTATTAAATCTACGGCGTACATGGAACAAACTAATTTCCCTGAAAAATGATATAATGACATGACGGCCATGGATAGTAGAAGTGGTTGATAAAATCCTTTGGCTGTGGCAGTTTCTTTAACGATTCTTAGTTTATACCAAGAAGTTGATGTTTCTCGCTCAGCGCATTGCCTCAGATACTCTTTTTGAGATTTTATAAGATTTTCAAGTTCTGTTTCCGATTCTTTATCAAATCCTTTTAACCAATGATGTGCGACGGCGCACTCGTCGAAGCGACCATTAATCGCTAGCCATGATGGAGACTCAGGCATTATAACAGCTGTCATAGCATACAGGCAAAATACGAAGGCAATTATCGCAATGTTCCTCCAATGGCTAAAGGTTCCAGTGACATTTGCAATCCATACGCCCCAGAAGAAAATTGACGATTCAATCATCATGAATACGCCTCTGTAGCGAGGTGAAGAGTACTCTGTGATTATCACAATCAGGACGGTCATGTTACTGGCAAGAGTTACTCCTTGAAGAATTTCGCTGATTAGTAGGTGCGTGGCATTAGTACTACAGTAGAAGACGATGAAGCTCACAATTGTCAATACGGTCACAATAAGAAACGGTATTTTTCTTCCGACGTACTGTGTTAGAATTGGTAGAATGATCACCCATGGCATCGAGCTGTACCCGAGAACGGACGCTGCAAGGAAAATGAGGTTAACGTTAATTTTATTTCTGTCAGTCCAATCATATCAACGGGAAAATAATAAATTCTGCAATGTAACTCAAGGGAAATTTTAAAAGTAAAGTAAAATGTTATTACACAACCACGATGCCATATCCTCTGTTAAGGGATCCGTTGCATTTGCTTCTTTCCTTAGTTGTGGGATGAAGACGGTTGGTGCACCGAAACATAATCCCAGGACAAAATAAATCGACGTACATACGGTGCATACGTAAAACTGAAAGTAACAAGAATAAAAGTTCTGTAAACTTAAGTCGCTAGCTGGGAATGGTGAGACTTGTATGGGTCATTTAAAATAGAAAACTATGTGAAACAATAATAAAGTACTATTTAAATATATAAAGGTATGTATATAATGTAGGTACTTCGCAGTGCTTAACAAATAAATAAGGGACATCTTTTACTTTGACTTGAAACCAGGAATAACAGGAAAGCGTGTGTATTTAAGTCTAAATACGCATTGTGACGAATTCAAATGTTTTTATTATGACAACCATTGCATCAATACAAAAATTATGTTAACATTATTATTTAAGGGGCGGTAGCCTAATGGCTAGGGCGTCGGACTTGCGATCATGTGGTTGCAGGTTCAAATCCCACACATTACACTACCGACGTGAACCCACTCGTAACACAAGCATCTTAGCTTAGCACGAGGGTTTAATAAGTTTACTATAATGTAAGACCCACATTGCTAGTAATAATAAAAAAAAAAATTGCCTACTATACAATATGTTATGAGATTATTTCAACCGCAAATGCGCTCGCATGTTTGTAAAAAATATACAGAGTGCAAAAAAAATAGCAACGTATGAGAAAAGCAGGCAACGTTATACGCGGCGTTTCGTAGTTTAGCTCACATAGACAAATGGTGTCATGTTATGAATAACATTCATCATTATACTACGTAAGTAACATCTTGATAGATAAATTATTGAATTCTTTATAGTTTCATTCACATATTAATTTTACATAATCCTGGAAATCTCACTAACCTGTCTGAAAAAATATTTCCGGGACAATCTTTCGTGGGTTGGACATTCGCCGTTCTCATCAGTTTTTGCACAGCATTTAGTTATCTTCCCCATTTTGACTATGTTGCGAATTTTCTTTTAAACTGCCGATTAAGAACTAGAATTAAATTTAAACACATTATTTTTCAACAAAACACTTTAAAAAATTAAGATATAGGAAAGGAGTAAATAAAACCGCAAATAATTTAAACAACACAAATAACTGAAATTATCTATTTTTTTAAGAACTACACTTGAAAAACATACCTACCTAAGGGTTGAGCTTAAATTGGACAACATACATCCACATTTAAAGTATTAATTAAATCTTATTGATTAGGGTTTTTGTAAAGCGACCAAAACACGCTAGCCAAGAATACGCGACGCGGCAACGACTGGGCTTCATATCCCAAATTATACATGTTTAACTATTTCTGAACTTTTGACAGTTTAAAAAATACCTCCTGCCTGAAAATATTAAACAATGCGAATCACTTTTAACGAATACTATTTCAGTAATGGAAGCTAGAATAATTATATCTATGAAAAGTGTTACAGTCTCGACTTTTTTTGACTAAATGTGAACTCTGAACTAATAAAATATAACTAGTAAAATATAATTTATAGTCATAAAGTAGACTTACATTATTTCCAATTGTAATGCAAAATACACGTTTTAAAGTGCCCAATTTTCAATGCGAACAACATATTATGTAAATCACCAAAGGTTTTACTATCACCATTTTCCTCACAGATTTTTTGGTTAATTCTAGCACTATTTCAGTAGTAGCCCCACTTTATATTTCATGTTTATTAAATAAAAGACCGGTCGCAGTAGACACTACGATCGAAGTCGTTATGAGAGCATCACTGAATCGGATTGCACTGACTAATTAGGGTTCAAAGACATTACGCAACCATTTCTACTGACGAGCACAGACTTACGCACATTGGTACGAACAGATGCTAATAGCTTATCAGTGTTTTGTAACTTTGATTTGCTTTATATACAATGTAACAGAAAAATAATAATATGTTTCATAAGAAACACGATGTTTACTTGAGATTAATTTAATTCGAATGTTAAAGGTTACTTACTTTTTTATTTTTTAGTCACGAGTACCTATTGTCAAATTGAAGTGTTTTAAAACTCTTTTTTTCAGTAAAACAGGTTTGCACCTTTATTATGTTTGCTTTAATTGAGCATGTTTACAATCAATATGTTCACTAAACGAGGTAATAAATTAACTTTAATTAATCAGGTAAATTACGCCTTTTCAAATGCGCCTGTAGGTAAGAATTTTTAAACAAAATTCGTTTTACTTAAAATTAAATATAGTAAGTATAAGAAAGTAGCAATAAGACGCAGGAAAATAAAGGTGCTATCGTTATTTGATACCTTGTTTTTGAAAAGTGCAATGAGTATCAAAGAAATACTTTTCAGATCAACAGAATTATAAGCGTAATTCTTTTATTCCACTTTACATTAAATATAATTTGAATGTGTTACAGTATCGCGTAAATGGAATCGTACCCTTATAAGCGTGTACTTGAGTCGGACTTGTCAAACGATTGTTATGAAATTATTCGTCTGATCACACACACAATAACGCATTCGAGTCTAATACGGCATTTGAAAATACACTTCAAATTACTGATTATCAAAAGAAGTAATTAAATTAAACAATTGTATTAAAGTAAACGTTACTTGACGACTTTTATCTTTCATTTCTAATTAACTCATTTTATCAAATTATACATAATTATACAAATAACGTTAATCGTTATTATTGTACGATAATTAAATTTTAGGTAAATATGGATAGTACTAATGATTATACTCCTTAGAATTTCTCCTAATTATCACAAGTGAGGGTACTTGTAATAATCGCTATCAGCTATCAAAAACAACCAACTATGTTGACTTAATTCGACAACTTTTAAGTCAGTTATTTATATTATGTCACTGTACCTTTATACTAAAGAATTATTGCACTGGGAACTATAACCGACAACCTGGAAGTATAACCGGCTATTTTTTCTAAAATAAAATTCAATGTCCGGTTTTTAGATATTGAAAAATATTGGATGTATGTTTTCTTTCGTCTCCTAAACAAAAAAAAATACGATGATACAGTGGATGTAAAATTCGCGTGACGTCACTCTGCCCTAAATTTTTTGCTAACGCTGTGAAGTTACAATCCCCCAACCGCTCAACCGCTGAACTTTAATTTTCTTGTTTAGATAAAGGAAAAAAAGATGCGTGTAAAATGATATATTAATAATATTAATTATATAATGATATCAAACCTTTACACTTACCTCGAATATGATTATAAGTCATAGTATAAATCATTATATTATAGACTTTATTCAGGCACTTAATTAGACCAGTCTCCGAGTAAAACGAATCAGTATTTATAAATAACAGAAGAGTAAATCAGATGAGTGATTAAAGCAATTGAAGATAAGTACTTCTATGGAATTTTTTCATTAAACCCATTACAGTATCAACGAGATTTATTTAAACAAATCATAGCTTGTTTTCTTCCAGACTATTTAATGGAAGATGCCTATTTATAAATGCGGACTTTGAATGTTTTGTCCGAGTTATCGTTTGATGCCATGCCAAATTTAGTTTTATCTTTTTATGTCTGTTATATTTTCGACATTTCGACTGCACGGATGGTATAGGTCACCACGCTAATAACCACTGTCCGCGACGTGCTGCGGGTTCGATCCCCGCATGAGACAAGCATTTTTGTGTTCCACAAATACTTTTTCCGGGTATGGGTGTTCTTTGTACATGTGATTTGAATGTTTGTAGAGCCCCCGCGACACAAGGATTAAATTCCTTAGTGCGGGAGTGGCTTTTTTAAATAAACAAAAAAAATCTTCTGGGCTCACACACTTGTGCACCTGAACTGTCATTTGAAACTCATATAAATACTTTTTATACTAGTTCTAACAATACTTACTTTTAGGACTACATTTTGTTACCTGCTTATGTTAATAGATAATTTATTTCAGTAGAATCAACAATAATGCTTACGAATCTTACAAGAATTTGTTATTACTTCATATTATCTAAAGTGCAATATTTTTTTACAAAAATTCAAATATGCTTTACGAGATTTCTGACTAGTATATGTGAAATATTAGCTTCGCGACTTGTGCATTAAAAGTTTCGTGTACCCTCATTTTCCCTCGCTGCCATACAGCGACGTTTTCAAATTTGTAGGTACCTCTTAAAAGCAACGAAACCCCTTTTGCAAAAACATTGCTAGTCATATATTATATTTTTTAAATAAATTTGTGCAGGCATATACTTACCGGCCTATAAATGTTCAAGTCCCTTCTCATATACAGAAGGGATATATGATCACTGGTAATTGCAAGTTGGCGATTGCAGATAACCATTATTTTAGTCCAGGTTTCCTCACGATGTTCCTCATCCTTTTCCGTTTGTCAAAGGCGTCTTAGAATAATTAAGAAACTAGGTACCAACAGTCAACCTTCAATTTTAATTGTATTTGCTGTCTCAATGTTTTAAGCTGTTACTACTATTAACTTCTCCTAGTTATTCTGTCATACTGATAAACTGTAATTGTTTGCGATCAAATGCGCATAGTCTTACGACTGACAACATACAAATTAAGGTGCATTCAATTAATAATAATATAATATTATAATATTTCTGGACACCTCACACACGATCATCTGATCCCAAAGTAGGCCGAGCCTGTGCTAAGGTGACCAGAACACAGATAAACATACTTATATATTTTCTAAATACATTTATAATACAAATTTATTATACCCAGACACAGAACAAATGATCATGCTCATCACACAAAGATGTGTCCTGGGCGGGAATTCACCCCACGACCTCCGTTTTCGCAGTCAGAGTCACTTACGACTAGACAAACAGGCTAGTCAATTATGACGTTTGACTGTACATTTAACTATAATACTATATACATAATCTATATATATAAAAATGAAACCCGTTTTCCGTTGTCATGGCATCACGCGTGAACGGCTGGACCAATTTCGTTCATTCTTTTTTTGTCGTGTTGTTTATTATCAGGAGAAGGTTCTTATGGAGAAAAAAAAATAAAAAAGTTGCGCGAAAATTTTAAAAAAATTAAAGAAAAGTTAATAACCATCTCTAACTTTTCTAATTTAACCTTTATAGCCTTTGACATATCTGTTAGTTATTCGACATGACAACGTCTGTCAGGTCAGCTAGTAATATATAGAAATAGTCACATAGGTACCTAAATTCATGCTGTTTGTTGTGTTTTTCCACTTACAGATGATTTCACGCCCTCTCAGATGACAACGTGCCGTTTGCGCGGCATTTCTAAACAATTATTTTTAGAAACTGATTTTGATTATAAGCGAATAAGTATCCATGAAGACTAATTTAGACTTTAGATAGAAGACGAATTTAGATACTTTATGAAAATTGGTCCAATCCCCTATACATACTAGTGTGACAGCCAAATTAGCCAAATATCTAAAATAAAAATATTATTAATACATCACGCTTCCGATTTTGCCGCTCGCACGGTCATTGACCCGAGCAACGGCTGGATTTTATTTTACGTTTTATTGCTTCTATGATTTTTTATTGATGTTCTTTTTGTTATTTAATTCTCGTTTCATTTAGGTAAAATAATCTCTAGACCGAATCGGCGACAAGTGAGATCAGCCATGTACGCAGGAGATATTATAGTGCAGAAGTGTGTGCGCAAACACAGTTTCAATCTCATAGTCCAATGGGACGGTTGACCGTCACGACCAGAGAGGGATCAGGTGCAGGACCAACGGCTTTATGTGCTTTCCGAGGCACGGCGGCGGTGTAAACACCGCCACCAGCGGTACTGAGAAAATTTCTTTTAATTTATTTAGGTACTTACAAGATGAAGCGTGAAGTCAATAAAAACGAAAACCTTTTTTTTTTCAGATCGATTTGTATTTTTGCCCGTCGTCTTAGGTATAAGACTAATAATTGTACTACCTCCTGTCTGGTTTTGGAGCGTTCCCCTGATATTCTTTATAAGTTTTATTTCGTCTTTGTTTTAAACACCATTTGCCTGTTGGTCTAGTGGTTAGTGACCCTGACTGCTAAGCCGGAGATCGTGGGTTCGAATCCCACCCAGGACAAATCTTTGTGTGATGAGCACGATCATTTGTTCTGTGTCTGGGTGTAATTTATCTATAATATGTATTTATTTAGAAATATATAAGTAAGTTTATCAGTTGTCTGGTCACCATAGTTAAGGCTATGCCTAGTTTGGGATCAGATGACCGTGTGTGAGATGTCCCAGGATATTATTATTATTTCTTTAAGAATCTAATTAACTTAGGAACCACCCAAACTGGTTTTTAATTATAAGGTATTGACATCGAATGACCATGCCATTTTCTCACATTTTATCATTTCAATTATTGAACACTAATATGTATTAATTTTCATAGTATTTTATTTAAAAAAATAGTATAATTTTCCACTTGTAAACAAAACATTTAGGTAGGTACTGATTTGAGTCCAAATTGCGCCAAAGTGGGAATCGATGTTTGTCTGTTCTCAAACTAATGTCCAATTCTATTTTCAGATTATACTCTAGCACTCTAGCTCTTCTTACATATACCTACTACTTAGGTAACACTAGAAATTACAGTAGAAATATTATCTTATGTCAATGACTAACATCTCCCTAATAAGTTATTTGAGTGTAAAACCTAATGCAGACTTAACATTTCTTCATAATAATATTATGGTTATTTAAATATGGGAACTATAATATTTTCTATCATCAAAATTTATATTTGTCATCAAGTTGTATCACCTAATAAATAGATCTATCGCCACGAAATATTTTCGTTCTCAGATAAACAAAAATTGTTCCCAGGTATGAATTATCAGTAAAATAAGAGATCGATAACCAATAAAATTATATTGCATTACATGAATATAAACTTCGTTCTTATAACAACAGTTTTGTTACTTAAATAATAGCTCTGTGCTCAGAATGGTAGATCTGTCACCAAATAAATCGATTATCGATCCCTGACTGCGACTCCTTTTTATTTGATATTTACAGTAGTAACATTTTATTTCGTAATAGTAGGCAAGTAAAGATATAGGTTAGGTTAGGTTAGAACTGCGACCCCCCACGCACGAGCCGAGCGAGCGAAGCGAGCGTGCCGCGGCAGCGGCCGGCGAGTGCCAGAAGCGACTTGCTATGTTTGCTTGTTACATAATATGATTTATTGGTGATCTCTTTAAATTAGTTTGCTTAAATACTTATTAGGACACACCTATTATAATACATACAAAAACATTTATTTGGTACTAGACCTTATATCTCAGGATTTTAGGTGATTTATTGTGGAACTGATTTTGCATTGTTTGGTGACTACATTTTGGTGACAGATCTACTATTTTGAGGACAAACCCTATTATTTAAGAAACACAAAACTAATTAAATTGGTGATAGCTTAAATGATACCCTTTAAATATTAATAAATTTATAATTTATATAAAAATAACAAAAAAAACTTAAAACTTTAATTTTGAGTAGTAATTTTTAACCCAAGTTATATTTATTGTGTTACATTACATGAAATCTCTTAACAAACAGCTTTCTTCGGTAGCTTTCCTTTGTAGACTTATTTTGAAAGTTTTATTAGGTACCTACTTAGTGAAAACAAACTATATACGAAATCACCTGACTTCAAAAGTACAACAATTTAAAACTAGCGTTTGCCCGCAGTTGCGCCCACGTAAGTGTCGGTTATCGTAGCAAGAAGTAACTTTCTCCAAGCTTACCCCATACGAAATTTTATCAAAATCTGTTCAGGTGTTTAGCCGTGCACGCGTAACAGACATACAATCAGTGAGACGGACAGAGTTACTTTTGCATTTATAACATTAGTATGATAAATATGTATTAAAACAACCGGTAGCTCCTTTATTATAGAATTACTTACACTGAATCTCCGATTCATTCCAAACCCTTTCAATGAATTATATGACGCTGCAATCCTGAAAACATCCAGTCATGGCCACCCAAACAATTGCCATTAGAGAAAATACACATGATCCTACCAAAATTCCGGTGCGAGACACACACTTTTAATACATGTTTCTACAAGATTATAATACTTTGCACTATTAAGATCATGAGTTTATGTTTTCGCAAACCACAAGGGAATAGTTTCAGTCACATTAAATAAAAACAAAAGTACATGACAATAAACCACAGGTCTTTTCATCGCATTAATCGATAACAAATCCAAGATTATTTAAAGATTCGACTCTTTAAGTCGAACCAGTTTGACCGAAGCCGCCGCGTCAGCTCGTGATTAAGGACTCCTATTGAGTCTGAAACTAGTCGGGCGATCCCGAGAATGCGCGTGAGTAAGCAGTTGAATCTTTAAATAATTATGAATTCGTCTCACGGAAATTATTTTAAAAATCTAAGATTATAAGAGGAACATACAGTTCATTTGACGACCTCTCTGGTCGAGTGGCGTACACACCGGTTTTTAAGGTGTCGCCAGCTTTGAGGTCTTGGCCAGTGAAAACTTGAAACCACTGAGGTCATTGACTTGCCATAAACCGCCATTTTCACGAGGAAATTCTTAACGTAAACAAGCTATTTCCAATGAGCTTGTTTACTCATCTTTGTTTACTTACTCTAGATAAGGAGGTCTTATCTAGAGTATTAATAGATGGTACGACTGTTCTCGCTTTAAAATCAGACTTCTAACTTTTAACTCCAAAGAAGTGACTAAATAAAAATACTATGAAATCTCATCATTCAATTTAATTATCTCATGTAACAATCGATAAGTTAGCATCGATGGACGTATAAGTACTTCCCTAATCATAGAATAATGAATGATATGGCGTAACGAGAGGAAGGATGAAATTGCAGATCAAGAACATTAAATTAAAGGCAATATCGGCAAATTATATTATTATTCAATTTGATCCGGTTTATTATTTAGTTTCCTATCACTTGAACCTCTACAGATTATTTCAAATGATGTAACCGGATTTACCAGTACAATATACATTAATATAAGTATAATATTACAGAGGCAGACCAAGGAAGCGTTGGCGAGAAGATCTAGACAATTTCCTCGCCGATTGGCCACAGCACGCTTCCGACAGGGAAGGATGGAAGAGTATGGGGGAGGCCTTTGCCCAGCAGTGGGACAGCACGGGCTAACAAAAAAAAAAAAATATTATAAAGAGGTACGATTTGATTGTATGTTTGTTTGTTCTTTCACCGTTGGGAAGCTAAACTATTCCCGGGTGACATAAGGCTTTATGAATTATATTTTATATCAATATCTACAAAAAGTATGCTGATGATTGAAAAGTGAGATCTGATATGATTTAAATTAAAGCTAAACACACATACATGGCTCGATACCACGTAACTTTGCAACGACAGTATTAAAACACTATAGAGTTTATTGCACTTTTCGTAAGGACGGCAGCATTAGTTAGGATTTGTAAACATTAGTTGAGTTAACTGGGGATCAGAAAACTGGGCCTCAGTGGTTAAACCATGTAACAAAATACAATAACATTGTCTATTTTATTAGTCTGAGGTATCTACTTATTGATATTTCTTCGTCTTATTTATTTAATTGTAGTACAGACTTAAAGATCCATTTATTCCTGAACTATCATTTTTTTTTTCAAGTAAATCTTGTGAAACATCCTCTGACTTTGTTTCTTTAAAATAGTTTTCGATTTCTTGCAATGTCTTGTCCTTACTCTCTGGCAAATAATAATACAAAAGAAATGCAAAAATAGACGCTGAAAGTCCGTAAAACAAGAAACCGCCATGCGTTCCCAATGTTTTAAAAAGATACGGTGATATTTTAAGAACAGTCGCCGATAATATTTCTGTGAATAAAGCTAGAGCCGGTAATGATGTGCTTCGATACCTTAAAAGAGTAAGTTCTCCATAAACTGAACACGCTAGAATCATTGGTCCACAACTTATAGTCATCGAAAACATAGTTATTAATGCTAAGGATATTATACTATTTTGTGCAATGACTGACAAATTGACGAGGTACAAATAAAGAGATATTATAAAGAGAAACATAATTCTTCTTAATTCTAATGTTTTAGGTACTTAGATAATACACACCCTATTTGCATACTGAAAATAGTGACAGCTTCCATAATAAGCATACCCATATAAGCAGTAGACTCACTTTTTGTTATTTTCTCAATTAATACAATGGAATACATGCTGCAAACATACTTTCCAGAGAAGACGTACAGCAATATTACAGTCATTGAAAGTAACAGAGGCTTGTAAAAAGCCCTTGTCGATATCGTCTCTAACACGTTTCTCAGTCTAGAAGAAGAAATTTCTTTTCGTTTAGAGCTCGTGAGGTATTCCTTTTGTGAGTTTATTAAACCTTCGAGTTCCTTTTCAGATGCTTCATCGTTTCCTTTTAACCAGCGATGAGCAGCCGCACATTCCTCGTAACGTCCCTTCATCGCTAGCCAAGAAGGTGATTCGGGCCAGAAGAAAGCAGACGTAATCAGGGAATACGCTGAACATACAAATGCAATGAGAGCGATATTCTTCCAGTGGCTGAAGGTACCAGTTGCGTTAGCAATCCATGATCCACAAAAAAATAGTGTTGACTTGACAGTCATGAATACACCTCTATAGCGTGGTGTAGCGTATTCAGTCACGAATACGATCAAAAGTGTCATATTACTACCGACCAGCATGCCTTGCATCATTTCACTGATTAAAAGAACAGTTGTCGTAGTACTACAATAAAAAACGATGAAGCCAGTTAGTGTCATGACACATAATAAAACGAATGGCACTTTTCTTCCGAACTTTTGTGAGAGCAACGGTACTATAGGTATCCATGGTAATGCGCTGTATCCGTGAATTGATGCTGTAACAATAAGAACAGCATTATTCATTATCCTAATGCTATCGATCACGTTAAGTACGTGTGACTGTACCAGCTGTACTCAAAAAAGGACCCGCTTGTAACAATAAGTTTTTACTTTTCATTAAAAATAGTCAATGGATTGATTCGAGGGGTCGATGGACAAGGATTTATGAAACGGCTTGCTGACTTGAGGAGGCTAATGAAGAGGGACAGCAAAGGTTGATATAAAAATAAAGCATCATTAAAAGTCAGGTTTTTTTTTATGATACATACTTAGCCATGACGCCATATCGTCGCTGACGGCATCTGTGGAGTTTGCTTCTCTTCTTATTTGAGGTATAAATACTGTGGGTGCTCCACAGGACAATCCAAGCACGAAGTATATACTCCAGACTCCTCCAACCACGAACAGCTGAAAACGGGGAAGTAAGTACATTTGACTGCAGTCTCGATTAATTGTGAGTGCCGGAACAATACCTATAAATTTATTTACGTTTTTTTCAGGTCTTGGATCTCTATTTGAGAACTTCAGAGAGCTATGGCTGCTTGACCAATTACCATTTTTGCGGAAATAAAGAATTTAGTGTGCAGACACTGTTGTGCTGACCGTGTTGCAGCGGTCGTGGTCGGAAGCAGTTCCAACCACGACCGCAGCAACACGGTCATAACGTTAAGCCTTGTAAGGTAAATAATTAATAATTTAAAGTTTTTTTTATAAATCATGGAATATAGTTACAACGATTTTCTATAGAAGTAAGTTTAGGTGAAGCTAGTAACTTCACACCCTTTCGTCGTTACAGGGCGGATGAGGATAGTTAAACTTTTTTTTGCCCATGTGGGAAAAAGGGTAAAAAAAAAGTTTTACTGTCTATTATAGTATCTTACTCATTTTTATAAAAAGAAAAGATATTATTTTATCCACCACTAATTTTAAAGTAGCGTTAGCCGTCGACTGAAAACTCTGGCTTTAATCACTAGATACAAAAACCGCACAAGTACGAGTCGAACTCGCCCACCGAGGGTTTCGTACAAGGTATTTTTTTAATGATTTATTTACAAAAGTATTATGGTTTTTATTTCAATTCGATACCTCCACGTGTTAATGAAATAAAGAGATTTAAATGATTTTAGAATGATTTTTGGTCACCGACGCATTGTTAGCCTACACGTTCCTCGGTCTCCATTCCGTGGTGGGTTTATATACCGCCAACCTAAAATAACTATATTTGGGTCACAGCAGACACATCAATTCGGAAACGCATCGTAACCGTATCAACTCGAGCCGTTTCGTATTCTTTGTTTTGTATAGAACTAGGTACCTATATCGCCTAGAAACCGAGAACGTGCACGGATAGTGCAGCACTTCAAACTGTCATGTCAACACAGTTGGTACGTCCGATCGTGCCGTCAGTCGTCAAGGTCAAGCGCTAGTGCAAATATCTCCTAAATCTTTATTTTAACGGCAGTTTATGTAGTCAATTTGTGTCACAATGCAATATATATGTAAACGCCGACGAAAGTAGACAGGTACATAATGCTCGATGCACACATGAATCTTTTTTGCTTCACTATAAGCTATGCACTTGTGTGAAGAACATCTACCTAGGTGTTATTAATCTATGACTATTTGTTTGAAACTTCCTACTGAAAAGCACTCTGATCGGAACCGTAACGTAAACGATTCGCTTTCTGACAAGCTCACGTTACGGCTCGTCGGTCGTCCCCGCGCTTACGCCGCGGCTCATTGTCCTCCCTGTGTCGCCCCTCCCGCAGCCAACCTGCCACACGGCACATGTCCTGTCAAGCGGCCGGCAAGCCGTAAGCGCGGCGTCATCGCGCAGCTATAGCCGAATTCACGTGTCGGAGCTGCTGGTTAGCTTTGATTACGTGCTTACGTTAGATTGAATGAAGCCTGTTTCACGGCGAGAAGAAACTCGAAAGGCGATACAGCGACGATCCCTTTCCGAAATGATAAATGTGCTGTGACCTTTTTCCAATTATGGGGTCAAGCGTCTTAACATTAAAGTTGCTGGACCCTTACTTACCTACTTATGTACACACGGCAAACTAGATAATTTTAGTAGCCACACTAAAATCACATCTACATGTCTGTGTAAACAACGGGAGTATTGATTAAATGCATGTATTATCGCAATATTTCGTTTCCACTACGTTTTAAGAAGGCAAATTGACAATGTAATGCCCTATCCAGAATCTCGCGAGAGGCCTCCTAGAGGCTCTCAGCACGAGTCTTGGTAAGTGGAGGCTGGCGGAGTCCTAGCCATCCACACTTTCACTTAATTCATTTACCGGCTAAGTCTACTGTAATTACTAATTAGCGGCGACTGGTCGCCGCGCGGGGCGAGAACATTCATCATCTAATAATATCAGGTTATAGGTATGTAAAATCGCGTTATGATATAGCTCGGCCATTTTATATTTTTGTAAATTCTGGATTAGGAAAAAGCGCCAACGCAGACATCTTCCGGGATTGAATTTGTATTCGCATTTCTACTCATCTTTGTTTTTGGATTCCCTGCGAACCTTTAGAAGTTTGTAACAATTTTCATGATTAGTTCATGATGAAACATTTATTTTAGGTTTTTTTTTATAGTCACGTAATCAAAATTGAAAATAGAGTGAAATCAAACATAATTTTAACCTTTGCTTTTGACAGTATCCAATAGAATAAGATAATAATAATAATACCGGCCTATAAACGTCCCACTGCTGGGCACAGGCCTCTTCCCCTATAGAGAAGGGATGAACATTGATCACCACGCTTGCTCATTGCGGGTTGGCGATTTCAGATTCCAATATTTTGGAATCCAGGTTTCCTCACGATGTTTTCCTTCACCGTTTGTCAATGATGTCTTACGATAATGAAGAAAGTACAATATATAACTTTGAAAAAGTCACATTGGTAATTGCCTGGATTCGAACCTGCAACCATGTGCATGCGAATCCGGTCATTGAACCGCTAGGCCACCACGACCGAATAAGATAAAATAGAACTAAAAGTTTAAGCAATAGCTCACTTTGGAAAGTTTTCGGTTTTTAGAAATTACAAATATCCCAGTTTATTTTACTCTTAAACTTTTAACTGACTCTCATTTGTACCTACTGAAAAAACTTACACTCAGCCGGGCATCCAAATCTTTTTCACTCCTTTTCTCGGACCACGCATGCGCAAACATCATTTTAACATTTCTGTGTTAGCTACACGGTTATATTAGTCTCACACATTAGTATCACAATTGGATGTTGCGTCTAGTCGCGGCGATCAACACATTGTCACTCGATACTTAATCAATATGAGTGTTCAGTACCTGTCTTAGAAACGGCCTCCAGGAAGCTTTTGCATCATCATATTCCACAACTTCCTCTGTATTAACGCCACAGTACACTGTCTTAGTCATGATACAAATATTTTCTTACTCGCATAACCATATTATATTGAAAAGGTACCAAAATGATTTAAATATATGTATATAAATAGGCAAAAATACATTCGTGTTATCGTGCAACTTGTTCGAAACTACAGTAGCTTCTTCCTTCATATTTATGATTTAACTTATATAAATAAATAATTCAAGAATCTGGTTTTTCTTGCGTCGTTGGAATATTTTAATCAACCCGTGTTTAGAGTCACGAAAGATATTTAAATTACTATTAATGTTAGAGGATAAATAGTGGATTGTAGTTAATATAGAAGCAGTGGTAGCTGTAGCCATGCAGCTACCGCCTTGCGATCATGGTTCAAAGATGTTCATATTCATGGATCATAGGCGCGGTTTATATCTCAAACATTGCAACACCGACGAAACCTATTCGAAACACAAGCATTTAGCTTACCATGGGGGTTAACAAGAATACGAGTAATGTGCGATCCACCTTGCTGGTAAGCTTTTTACGTAGGTATATATTATAACTAGCTGACCCGATAATTGTTGCTTTGTCATATTCTGGAGAGTGTTAACCTTATCATAATAAAAATCATCAATGAACTAGTCTAAGACCTTCAAAACAATCAAATAAAAATCGGTTAAGCAGTTTCGGAGGAGATCGCTAACGAACACTGTGACACAAGATTTTTATAAATGTAGATAATAAAGTAGATCCTGTAACAAATTATTTCAATATTAATTCAATTGTTTAAAATATATTAATGAAGCCAAAATGTTCTATTCGCACCTAAGTAAATAAAGATGCACTTCACATTTATTGATACGCATCTTATAATATAAGCGGAACATTCAGTCATCGCCGAGTGTATTATGTTATTTGTTTTCTTATGTGTGTAAGAAGGTAGTAGAAGTTTATTTATCTATAAATATAGTTTCACGAAAGCTGACTCATTAAGTGTTAGAAATTTTGATTGTTTTTGTGAATATTTTAAATTCTCATGTCTTACTATTGTATTCGGTAACTATAAAATAGGGCTTCTGATTTTCATATAGGTATCGTTTCGCAGGAGGGCTCCGTTAGGAATAATATACCGGGAGCCATGGGATCTGTTTGGAGCTAAATATTATTTATTATATATATTCCAAACGGATCCCATGAATGGGATCGGAATGTGGGATATGTTCGGAAATAAAGATACGAGAACTTGTCTTTGAAACGTATCTTTTTGAAATAACTTAACTACTTAGTTAATAAGCGTATTAAACAATGTACTAAACAGATTAATAAATCCCTCTCCAATTTTAACATGGTTCAACACCATGGAACTGTAAAATCAAAGAAGTACTACGTACGGTACTTATTTTTATTTCTTCGCTTTATTTTCTTGTTTTGTTTAAATCGAGTACAAACATAAAGATCTATTTATTCCTGAGCTACCACTGTTTTTACAAGTAAATCTTGTGAAACATCCTTCGACTTAATTTCTTTAAAATAGTTTTCGATTTCTTGCATTGTTTTGTCCTTACTCTCTGGCAAATAATAATACAAAAGAAAGGCAAAAATAGATGCTGAAAGTCCGTAAAACAAGAAAGCGCCATGCGTTCCCAATGTTTTAAAAAGATACGGTGATATTTTTAGAACAGTTGCCATTAATAATTCAGAGAATATAGCAAGCGTTGGTAACGACGTGCTTCGATACCGTAAAGGTGTCAATTCTCCATAAACTGAACATGCTAGAATCATCGGTCCACAACTTATAGTCATCGAAAACATGGTAAGTAATGCTAAGGATATTATACTGTTTTGCGCAATCACAGACAACTTAATGAGATATAAATAAAGTGAAATTATAAAAAGGAACATAATTCCTACGAAAGACGATGTTAGAAGTAAAGTTCTTCGTTTTAGGTACTTAGATAATACACACCCTATTTGCATACTGAAAATAGTGACAGCTTCCATAATAAGCATACCCATGTAAGCAGTAGACTCACTGTTTGTTATTTTCTGAATTAATACAATGGAATACATGCTACAAACATACTTTCCAGAGAAGTTGTACAGCAACATGACAGTCATTGAAAGTAACAGAGGCTTGTAAAAAGCCCTTGTCGATATCGTCTCTAACACGTTTTTCAGTCTAGAAGAAGAAATTTCTTTTCGTTTAGAGCGCGTGAGGTATTCCTTTTGTGAGTTTATTAAACCTTCGAGTTCCTTTTCAGATGCTTCATCGTTTCCTTTTAACCAGCGGTGAACAGCCGCACATTCCTCGTAACGTCCGTTCATCGCTAGCCAAGAAGGTGATTCAGGCCAAAGGAAAGCAGAAGAAATCAGTGAAAACGTTGAAAAAACAAATGCAATGAGAGCGATGTTCTTCCAGTGGCTGAAGGTACCAGTTGCGTTAGCAATCCATGATCCACAAAAATATAGTGTCGACTTGACAGTCATGAATACACCCCTATAGCGTGGTGTAGCGTATTCAGTCACAAATACGATCAAAAGTGTCATATTACTACCGACCAGCATGCCTTGCATCATTTCGCTGATTAAAAGAACAGTTGTCGTAGTACTACAATAAAAAACGATGAAGCCAGCTAGTGTCATGACACATAATAAAACGAATGGCACTTTTCTTCCAAACTTTTGTGAGAGCATTGGAATTATAGGTATCCATGGCAAGGCGCTGTATCCGTGAACTGATGCTGTAACAATAAGAACAACATTATACATTAACCTAATGTCACGTTAAGAACGCAGCATTGTGGCTGTACCACATATTAGTTAATAGTGGGTATTTGCATAATTCCTTTTTACTTCAAATTCATAAAACTGCTTATAGTTTATAGCATAGTTGCAACAGTTCGAGGTGGTTCGGAACGTGAATTTATGGAACAACTTGGGGAGGCCTTTGAACAGCAGATGGTTTATAATTAAATGATATTTTTATTTATTAATAATAGGTCAACATACTTAGCCATGACGCCATATCGTCGCTGACGGCATCCGTGGAGTTTGCTTCTCTTCTTATTTGAGGTATAAATACTGTGGGTGCTCCACAGGATAATCCAAGCACGAAGTATATACTCCATACTCCTCCAACCACGAACAGCTGAAAAAGGGAAGAAGGAAATTATTGCATTTGACTGCAGGCTAGATTTATTAGTGCCGGATCATACCCGATAAATTAGTGATAATAATATCTTAACCCTTTCACTATTCCGTGAGTCACATATGAACATTTCCATTGTTTAAATATTGTGTCTTCTGACGGGACAGGGAAGGTGTTAACTTATAAAGTCCAGGGTCATGAAAAAACATTATGAGTAACTATAGCAAAACAAGTTTGTCGGGTCAGCTCGTAATTTATTTTATTTCAGTAACTCAGGAAATATACCTACTTCAAAGTCATAAACATAATGTGCAACAAAAAAGGTTAACAGGTAGCGAAATGTCATTTAGAGTCATGGAACGGAAACTTATTATACTATAAGTAGACTTCGAATAGTGATCTATTTGAAGTCTATATATATGTTACCGGCCAAACCCGATTTCAGGACAAACTAGTTTTGCCTAGGCTAAACTAGTTCTTCCTATACGCGATAGGATTAACTAGTATAGCCTAGTCCAAACTAATTTGTCCTAAGCCCGATAGGATAAACCAGTTTCACCTAGCTAGGCCAAACTAGTTGATCCTAATATAAATACGCCCACGACTTTGTGTTGAAAACTTTTTGCCCAACGTCCGGTAGGTTTAGGTTAGGTTAATATGGTGACCCTTACGTGCACGAGGGCGGCGAGCGGAGCGAGCGGAGTCGCGGCAGCGACCGCCCCGTGCTGGAAAACCTTTCAAGCGATTCACGACTTTATGTGTGTTAAATATAGCTTTATTATCAAATTGCCCAACTATCATGTAGCAACACAGATATACTGTTTAGACTAGGCCGTACTAGTTTCTCCTAGAGTGTGCGTATTTATATCAGGTTCAACTAGTTTAGCCTAGGCTAAACTGGTTTATCCTATCGGGCTTAGGACAAATTAGTTTGGACTAGGCTATACTAGTTAATCCTATCGCGTATAGGAAGAACTAGTTTAGCCTAGGCAAAACTAGTTTGTCCTGAAATCGGGTTTGGCCGGTAACATATATATATAGAAAAATAAGTATAGTCTGTCGGTAACTTAAGAAATCAGTTTATTTTTTATCTTGTTTTCTGAGGTTTACGCGAATATTAGACATTGAAATAAAACTACTTTGAAACGGATTCTATCGCCTTTGCAAGTGTCATGATCATGGTCGGCCCGTGACCATGACACTTGCAATGGCGTCGAAACGTTGGGAACTAAAATTTAAATAAACCGTGATAGAATCCGTTTACAAGTAGTTTTATTTCAGTTATTTTATTTTATTTAAAGTAATTTTTAAAGTCGGTGATTTATTTTTGTTAAAAAGTTTGTTTTTTTTAACTTTTAGTTCAATTAATTGAAGTAAGTTGAACTAATTCATATAACTTGAGTAATTATGTAGTAGCACCATGTGAAGACCGATGCAATTTAATTTTGAGTTTTGACCCTTAAGGAGTTTAATCTTCCTTCATCAGCTCACCTGAATAACCCCAAAGAATACAACTCTCTATTCGTCCCCATAATGTTTTGTTAAAGAATTATCTTCCAACTCCTGACCGTTAAGGAGTTATTCCTTCCATCACCAGTTCATCAACATGACGACACCCAGTCGCAAATACTTGGATAGCTTTTGAAAAGACTTGAAACCTATCAAACGTACCTTTAAAAATTGAAGTTTGCCCTCGATTTCCCTGGGATCCTATCATCAGATCCTGATTTGGTGACAATGGGACCAGCTCAGGAGACTACTCTATCAAAAATTCGCTTAACTGGTCCACAGTTAATATTTTATTAAAGAATTATTCTACAATTCCTAACCGTTAAGGAGTTGTACCTTCCATCATCAGCTGATCATCATGAAGTGGTGACTCCCAAATCCAAATACGTGAATAGCTTAAGGATAAATATGTACACGCAATGCGTGCCTATAAAATTTGAGGGTATACCTGGGATCCCATCATCAGATCCAGACATGGTGACAATGGGAATACCTCGGGAGTTTAACCTTTCAAAAAAAAACAGAATTTTGAAAATCGGTCCACAACTGACGGATATTTAGCCAACCCAATATACGTCTAGGCAATAGGCGCTACGACTTAAGAAAAAACTTTGGATAGTTTATAGCTTTTTAGAAAAATTCAAAAGCTCAGTTTATTTTACTTTAAACTTTTAAATAACACTCATTTGTACATGATATTGAACTTGATTTAACGCAAAGATCCACTCAGCCGGGCTACCAAATCCTTTTCACTTGTTTACTCGGACTACGCATGCGCAAACATCATTGTAACATTTCCGTGTAGCTAATTAATACCACAATTGGATGTTGCGTCTAGTCGCGGCGATGAACACATTGTCACTCGATACTTAAGCAATATGAGTGTTCAGTACCTGTCTTAGAAACGGCCTCCAGGAAACTTTAACTTCATCACATGCAACTTCCTCTGTATTAACACCACAGTACACTGTCTTAGCCATATTAAAAATGATTTATTTATTCACTTATCCATCTAATAGATAATAATTATCGATGGTTATCTAATAGATTATTTCTTATTAATTATTAATTACATTTAAATAGGTATCGAAACGACTGTTATTATTTATCGTGTGTCTTGTTTGAAGCTCCAACAGCTACTTCTAACAAATGTATAATTTTGATGTCAATATACGAACATCTAGGTAGTTATGTTATGTATTTTTTTTCGTCAATGGAATATTTTAATTATTCCATTCGTGTTTAGAGCGGTGACAGATTGTTACTAGTCTTAGATAACAAAAACTGGAATGCTGATAGAATGCAACATGGCATGCATAGGTATAAGTGACTTCTGATAACAAGAACTAACAATTTTTATAGAAATTAATGAAGCCAAATGTTTATTTAGTTAACTAAGTTAAAAAAATTAAGAACAAATGTATAAAATTGCGGGTTATCCAGTAAGAGTTTTTTTTTGGAATTTTTGGAATAAAACCTGTTTGAAATGCATATAAATAAAAATTTGATAAGCATATAACATTGTGCTTGCGATCTGCAAAATTTTATTTACGGGTTTTCTCTTGCTTCTTTTCGGTTTTTTTTTAATATTTTTGAGCCTATAGATATATATATATATAATAAATATTATTATTTAGAATTGCTAATAGGTATCATCGTGACTTTGCTACTTCATCATTTTTAATTGGTTTAACCGTCTGATACCTACTATCAGAGTAGTAGTAGATAACAGGTTTGTTACGAGGCCTTTGTCATGGTCATGGGCAGACCATGACACCTACAAAGACATAAAAACGTCGCGAACTAAAATCAAAATAAACCGCGATAGAAACCGTTTAAAAGTAGTTTTATTTCAATGTCTAATATTCGCGTAAACCTCAGAAAACAGTCTAACAGTAAAACAGGTACCTATATTAAATATGTATTTGATAAATTAAGTATGGATAAATCTTAGGGATAAATGAATTAATAACCTAATCTTTCCTAAGCTTTTATCGTCCCGCTGTAGGGAAAAAGCCTCCTCTCTTTTCCAGTCTTTACTGTCATTTTTTTTCGATCTATCCCACATAATACTAGACGATATCGCGGTAGACCGAGAATAAGATGAATAAATAAATAAAAATGTTTAAAATAGACAAGACTGTAATCGGAATATATTGGCTCCTCGGCTAATATTAAAAATTGGATCATTATTTGAGACAAACTTTTAAATAAAAACTTAAGCACACAGTTCTTGTTCGGCATTATTCAAATTAGCACTAAAAGACGTTAATCTTGTTAGGGTTATATCAATGTTAATTAGTGTTAATATATGCGTTCGTAACAGCATAATATGTAAACAGATATCAGATACTTTTTTTGTTGGTAAGGGACCATTTTTTGCTGTAAGTTGTTTACGTATGTGTAACAATAATACGTCGTATGGTCGAATACTAATACGTCAATAGTACGAAGCAGCCGTTAGCTCTAAAGATAGACTTTTAAGAACTTCTTAAAGTTTAAACTTAAGGGTTAAAAGATAGACAGATAAACAGATTAAACTTGAGGGTTAATCTACTTTTGTTTCTTTAGAAATACATAAAAAGTATTTATTGCCCCACAGCAGAGACGCACAAAGTAAAATATAAAAAAAAATACAAAAATAAAAAGTAAACTTATGAACTAAAAATATAACAACAAAATATATATTATTATAATACAGTTGGTTGATATCCATGCAAAACTAGATGCAATAATAATTTTTAATTACGACTATAATTAAATTTAGTGCATTTATAAAAAAAAGTAACTTCTGTAAATAAATCAATGGCAAGCTCTTAAAAAAATATTACAGAATGGCTGTTGCGGATGTGGAAGCGAGATGCAGCTTCGGGTAGTGTAGTGCGCTGTCTCGCTTCTACAATGGCAACGAACCTGCTTTATTAGCGCATAGTAGACGCATAGATAGAGATCAATCAAGATGTCTGAACCCACATTTTATAAATATGAATCCAGTTCATTATCTACTTAAGAGCTATCACATATTAAGGTCGTGGCTGGTTTTTTTAGTAATTTATTGCATTCACACTTAATTATCACAAAAACTTTTATCTTTTTATGTTACTTAAATGTTAATATCACATAAGTATAATATACTTTATTGTACATCAACATTTTACAAAGATTAATAAAAAAAAATCCTAGGGTACATACAACGGTCATAATTATCGCTTATAGCGATGACTACCAAAAAACCGGTGTGTTCACGTTTCTAGTGTAATGGGTGGAATTCGAACCGCGACCAACGGATCGCAAGTCCGACGCCGCTTAAATATAATAATAATACATACTAGCTGTTACCCGCAGCTCCGCCCGCGGTCTAATTTTTTTTAATATAATTGAGATGCAATCTATCCTATCTCTCAAGTTGGATCGAACTGCACATGGTGTGCGAATTTTATTATAATCGGTTAAGTGGTTTAGGAGTCCATTGAGGACAAACATTGTGACACGAGATTTATATATATTAAGATAGTAGATATTATAATATGGTTTTAAACAACATGGTTTATTGAACAACAAATTAAATTATGTGCTAAAAATAATACTTTATTGCTTTCTATCGTTTGAAAATTTGAAACTACGTAGAACATAGTCTGTACCTACAATAGTGACAATTGGTTTTTTTTTTCGTTTCAAAATAATATATAATATTATGTACAGTTTTCAAATATTATATAGATTTGTTTATTTTGTTAAATTATTTGTTTACGTTTCATTTTTTTGGTGGCATGCATTCGAAATTCGAACTCACATTCAAATTACTAACGAAACAAAAAGCTTTTTGTTAAATTGAGAATCCTGAAACACATTTACACACTCAACCTATGAGTGTGTAAAAATTGTGTTTTACAATATCAGTCACAACATGGATCGGTAGTTCACAGCACTACACAGGATTAATTTAAAATGAGTGCGTATATTCAACGAGGTAATCAGATGCATAAAACTGAACAACTTTCCTCAAGGAACATAGGTTGAAATCTTAAAAATGGAAAATGAACTTTTCATACAAACTGACAGGTCACGTGACTTATTAATAATTATGTTTGTATGAAAAGTCATTTTTTACATGCCTAATCCGAAAATTGATTTTGCTTCCTATCTATATTAATATTATAAATGCGAATGCAACTTTATCCGTTACGCTTTTACACCAAACTGCTGACCCGATTGTGATGTATTTATTAAGTAAGCTTGAACATCGAGAAAGTATTATAGGCTACTTTTTAGGAAGGTGCAGCCGGGGGCAAAATCTAGTTAGCTATATATGTATGCTGATAATGTCTTACAAAATTCAACCTTATTTTTGTAGGGTTCGGTACCCAAAGGGTAAAACGGGATTCTATTACTAAGACTCCGTTATCCGTCCGTCCGTCCGACAGATAGTTAGATATAAAGTTGAAATTTTCACTGATGATGTATTTTTGTTGCCGCTGTAGGCTGTAACCACAAATAACTAAAAAAAAGAATATAATAAATGCTTATCGCGGCTCCTATACAACAAACGTGTTTTTTGTCATTTTTATAGATAATCGTACGGAACTCTTCGTGCGCGAGTCCGACTCGCACTTTTTTTATAATCAAGATTCCTCAATATCATGATCAAAGTTACCACGGATTAACGTGATACGAAATTATCTACATACAATATTATCGCTGACGTCATTGTCGTCTTTGATGCAAGTTGTCATTGTTGCATGTTATGACGAAACTATGGTTTTTTATATTTTGATTAAATAGATTCCAATTAGACCATAGGTTGGCAAATAGCCCGATGTTACTAAAATCAAGTTTATTACGTGTAATCATGTTGTCAGTCATCTAATGCGACCATATTCGTCAAATCCATAGAAACAGTGAAGCTTGTAGTTTTCCATTCATGTGTGTGCGTCGGTCGCAGTCATATTTACATATTTTTGCCTAAACCTGAAACGTGCCGTATTTTTTTTTTGTTGAAAAGGATTTTGATGCAATTCGAAAAAATAGTACGAACGACTCTCTTCCGGGCAAAACATTTATATTTTTCAGAATAAAGTTCATATTCGTCAACAAAATCATTGATATTATTTTACGATAATTATAAAGGTCACAGTAGGTACCTAAATTTTTACTTATTTTTTATTGTTATGTTATTTTCACATAACATTAGAATTTAACAAACTTTGGATGAGTTAAATAGCTGCATTCCTTCAATTTGTATTTTGTGGACAATTATAGTCATTCACTAATTATGTTGGTTATAATATAAGACATTGATCTTTCCTATATCATACGATGATAATCTTCTTTATTTATTTCTTCACTGACTTCCAGAAGGGTGAAAATTAACGAAAAGCAACTTTTAAATATTCCCTTCAATTTAATTGACGTTTCAGTAGGTTCAATACTTGGATTCGATACTATGAATCAGAAACATGGAAAAAAAATACTAAAACAAAATTGTTAGTTTCGTTAAATTCTGCTAATTCAAATAAAACTTGTTTAAAAAAATATTTCTGTCAACGCAATCGTTAACGCGGCCATCTCATCTTCACACGTAATTCAATACAAATATTTATTTTACAATATTTACATTGACAAGAACAATAAATTGCTGTCTGATCCCTTGAAACGCCAACAAGACTTGAATTTAACAGTTAACAAATTACGAACCAAAAAATATAAACAGCTAATTGTGAACTCTCTAATTGAAGGGATTTCCCGCTCCTAATCCACCTCTTCTATTATTCGTAAAACAACTGTTGTTCACCTTGTTTACTTGGACGAAAGCATCTTTTCATCCACAGTAAGCCATGGATTTATTTTTCAAACAAAAAATTCGCCGGTGGAATGGACTGGAGTATATTAATTTAGGGCGCTGCGTGACAGTGTTTTGTTTTGAGGTGACAAGTTTGCGGTTTTGGTTTAGCTTATGCATTTTGTAGCAGTACCTTGTAGTATTATATTTTAAGTGTTATATAAAGAGGCAGGAAGTCTGTGTTCTCGGTCAGTGACATTTGTAGCTTAGTTGGTAAAAGCTTTAATTACTAAATTCGCTCCGCATGCATAATGAATAAATAACATGAAATTCATGTTTATAAGAACTGGAGACGCGAGGTCTTCACATATTCAAGTGGCTAGGCTGAGTACTGTTATCGACATGCTAAAGCCAGGTAGGTAAGGATTAATGAAGATCAAAAGTGCCCCCTCGTCGGGATTGAAGCTACAACATTCTGCACAAATCCCGTGAATACAAAATGCGAGTTTGTCCAAGGTATCCTTGTTGCCGAAGTATTAATTACACCCATTTAACACACATCTACCCACCCACAGAGAGATTACAGCATTATAGTAAAACCGAATACAAATTAAATTACCACCTCAATATCAGATTGAAGAAAAACATACTGAAAATCGCTTAATTACGTATTGTATCAATTTGATCACAATATCATGTCGAATTTAAAACCGATTAATTACCTCTCCAATATATCACACCTTATGGGCAGTTATTAATAAACATTCAGTTGCATTTTACTCCCATATTTTGTGAATATCACAATGTACGAAGAATGATTATTTGTTTGTGTCACATTTAATGTTAGATAGGTTTATAATTGACAGCAGAGGCAGTATTTGTTTTCATTAAAACTACAACACTAATCGTTTACAACCCTATAGTTGCGCAGTTCAGAATGGCAAATAGGTGGTACATGGTAACAACGGCACGTGGTATGTAAAATGATAGGTACACTATTTTAACACTATTGTAACAACTAATTCAGTTGAAGTATCACTGCGTCTATTCTGCAAAATTACATACCTACTTTAAAATTAATGATTTAAGAACTTTCAGCTGACTCTGTTTTCAGTGGCAGTGGTTTCAAATGAGCTTGGAATGGCACTTACCTTTAACATCATGTCTCGTAGAAATCTTCTTAAGCATTTTATTTCTTAAATAAACTTGGTATCTACAAATTGGTCTAAAGTTCTAAAGTTACCTCTCACTACTGGGAGCTACTAAAAAAAATATTTTAGGCTATTCTGGAAAATTCCTCCTTAAAAATTCATTTTGTCTATTTTTAATTAACATCCAACATAATAAATTATTCAATTAACTGAGAGAACACCACAGTGTTGTCCTTAAAAAGTAAGAAATAAAAAAAACTACAACTGCATATTGCTATGATAACAAAAAATGTATTATGTCTTAAAACACGCGAGGTTCAAGAGCTAGAGAAACAGTACAATCGTCTTTAGCCACGACAACTTTTAGCTGCAATAAAGAAAACAGTCTTGCACGTAATTAATTTCTGAATGCATTTTAAAAAAAATGTCTTAAAAAATATTGGTCGGCTTTCAGTCTTTTACTGGATTCATCTAAATACGTAATTTTACATGGAGCGACTGCCTATCTAACATCCACAACCTATTTTACTGGGTAATACAATACCTATAGCAAGACTGGTTGTGAGAATTTTAAAGATCGAAGTAATACAGTCGGGACCAACTGCTTAACGTGCTTTCCGAGCCTTTGAGGGGTCCCAGTATGTTTACTAATGGTCACCCATCCACGAAGTACCTAACTCACCGCGGTGAACGCGGCTTGACTTTTAATATCCGTCAAACTATACGGCTTACTCTTGACTTACCTCCTCAGAAATAACGCATAAATCATAAACAAAATCAGTTTCATCAAAAACTTTGAAATAAAGTCATGTAATAATTATATTGTGGTTTATATTCATAAAGTTGATTGTCCCCGATTCCCTGGCAAACGACTTAAATCACTTATGGGCTTAAAATCTCCAGAACTTAGACTACAATCAAGGAATTATTAAGTAACAAACTCTGTCTGCAAAAACATCTTTCACTCGCGTGCCCAAGATAAAGTTTCTGAATTAATTTGCCAAATAACGTCGAAACACGAGATTTAAACTTGCCATTCAACTTTGATTGTTAAATGTTAATTGTTATCAAACGGAATATCTTATGAGACTTTCTTATGAGTTGATATATTGATCACTACGTAATACAGTATACATGTGAACATTGTTTTCTCACGTACTTTCTTTGAGCTTCTGAAGCTCCGTTTATTTTCAAGAAATAGACGAGTATGTAAAAACAAAAACATTCTTTAATGCGAATAGCACTCACAAAGTAATAATTTGTAGAAAATGAGCAAATATCTAACATTTTCTTTGTCCTTTGGACCCTCAGTTTGAGAGTCGTAACAGCGTCCCTTAACTAAGACATTGATAAGCTTGATAACGTGAAATTCAATTTTAAAAACGGAATCCTGAGGTCGCATTACTTACTGCAGGAAATGGAATGTCGTCGATTTATTTTAACCACCTCGACTTGTTCCAAGCCATTAGCTTTTTCAATCCAAAGATGAGTGTAAAGTGGTAATGATAATGCGAGGATTATTTGTAGATGTTCGTCTGTTTTAACTGAATAATCACATAATTTACAGAAAATTACTGAGCTTCTCGCAAAGCTGCATGCATTTCGTAGGTACCTTCAATTATGTTCGTTGCAAACCAAACATTATTTATTTACATCTGATTTTAGCATCAAACAGAATTAAAGATTGAATTACCGTTTCAATAACAAATAAGTAGACTTTCATTTATCATTTATATTTAGATTCATTATTTGAACCCGTAATCACTACTATACCGATGAAAACAAAAGAATAACATTGGTAAAAAATTATGATGTTCTTTGTAATAAATATACCTATATAAGCGTTATTTTGAAAAACGAACGAATAAATAAAGGGATGAATAAAAATGGGCTGTATAAATTACGTCAAATAAAACATATAAGTCTCATACCCAATAAACATACCTGCCAATACATTTAAAAAGGGCCAGACTCAGACGAATAGTTTCAACGTATTGAGAAGGGATGTGAAAACAGTTTAAGTAAAAAGGATAAGTGTGTTTTCGTAGCGTGTAGAGAAATTCGACACCCACTCGGCTATTTACGGGCGATGGTGCGATAAGCATTTTCGCTTTCAATACCATCAAAGAGACTGGCCGCCTATTCAGGCTCCACCCGACAAAATGTAACACATAAAGGGTATACGAAGATTGCAACGCTGTTTCTGACTTCGCTCGCAAAACACACTTAAAATCCATGTTTATCACGCACATCATTCAATTTGGTGTACGGTTAGTTACGTCCAACTTTTTCACTTATAGGTCGCGAAACGAAACATTATCCGAGCGCTGTCGACTGCTGATGAAGCCCATCAAATCATTTGTCGGCATAGCGACGCGAAACTTCAGCTATTATTCCGGTCGGTTTACTAAAACAAAAGTGCTCTTAATTCTTGATCTGGGATTTCATGTGATCATTACTTTCCACGGTTCGTTTGGCTGGCCTCGCGGCTGGATGGAGGACTCGTTCCTTGTGACAAATTAAATTTTATCAAGCTACAACAATGGTTCTTCGGCATTATGAAGTGTAATCCCTTAAGCGAGGAGACGTCTAAATATCTGAAAAACAAATTAGGCGATCGCGTTTTCACTGGCTATTTAAATTTGTACAGAAATTTTGTAGTCCTCTTGTTAAATTACTTGTACTAGATAAATGTCTTTAAAAATTGTAATTCAACTGTTTACAAACGACAAATATAATTTGCCGAAATTATTCACTTCTGTTTCTTTTTTTCAAAGTGTTTCACTGAGTATAGCGCAAACTGCTGCTGACGGCTGTGTTCAAGCGTCTGTGTCGTGTGTCGACGTGTGCATTTCATCTTGACCATTTTCCCCTTTTCAGTGTGAATTGCGGAGAACGTAAAACATGTTACTGAATGTACACTCATATATTCCAACACGTTTTCGTATCACTTTAGTACCTGTGGAATAAGTTAGCTAAGGATATCTCAAATAGGATTTTTTTCCTATAACGCTTAGATTTTAATTTTGCAGTTCCAAAATTAAGATGAAATTTAACGAATACATTATTTACCTTATTAATTAACTTTTGCAACCTTAAATCTTTGATTAACATAATATTTTTATCAAAACTGTCTCATTTCTTTTTGAGTACGTCTTTGATGTTTTTATTATTTAATTAAAAACCTTAAAAGGCACTCAAAAAGTCATCTACAACACAGCCATTGTTAAATTTTAGAGCAACATAAACGGCAACCATTGAACGCTGTAATAGTTCGGCGAAGAAAAATTGCCTTACCGACACCAAGCTTAACCAGACACCTCAACTTATCATCATCATAATTTAATATAAACTAGTTATTTAAATTGTTATGTACAAAAATGGCTGTAGTTCCGTGAACGTCGAAAGCGGCGGAAGCTTTTTCGCTCGTAAATCCAACGAACGCGGCAGTTCCGCTCCCACGCCCGCTCCCCGATTAAATTCTCCAACATTAGCGCATTCATGGCAACAGATAATATATTCAATCGCCTCAGCTGAATCTCTGTTCAATTCAATGATTTATTCGCTTGACACTTTATTTAGGGTTTATTAAGTCGTATCCTTTAGGTGATTAACTAAAACAGTTTTATCGCAACACGCACTAAGCAGTTCCCGCATCGCGGTCAGCTGTTCAGTTGCCAGCAAATGTATGATCATTTTTCGAGTCGAGACGAAAGTCGAGACATGAAAAGACGAGATGAGAATAGGGGGACCGCACTCTTCCTATAAAGGAGGATGCACGAAATCGTCCCCACCCACCAACAGATTTTAAATGTATCTCAGTTTACACGTCTTGGCAGCCAGATTATTTTTTACTATGACGAAATTTGCCGTAGGTATGGGGTATTAATTCTAATTGAATTTGAAATCATTTTATTTTTTAATTTATCTTTTTCAATTTACTCTAAAAAGAAAATTATTTTTACAATTAATGGAAGTATTATCTGCAGAAACACAATCTAAAATAAGTAACATTACATTTTCTGCCACTTAATATACAAAATAAGTGTATTCTTTGATAGTTTAGTGAGAAAAACAATAACTAAAAGAATATAATAAACAGTGCCTAATAAAAAACATTGTAAAACAACAGAAGTTTTGGCGCATACGCAGAATTTCAGGTAAGAAGCCGTTATCGCCGTCCCTGCGCTCGCGCACCTCAGTCTTGACTAGTTCATCTCGCTGTGTTTAAGTTGTTCACCTGTCTTTGTGTTTGCTACGATTATATTTTGACCCCTGCATGTTTATTGGACCATCTGATTGCTTTTCGTTAGACCCTGGCACGTTTACTGGACTGTGATTTACCAACATGGAGATTGGACGCCGATGTGTTACGTGTCCAAGATCTGTTTTGCAACAGAGGCGACACATTTTGCAAAATACTTTGGTTCAAAGTGGTCCGGAGTTAGTTGCTTATATAAATATTTCTCTGTTTTTTTTTCATGATCCCCATTGTTTTAGTTGAAAAAAATATTATTAGTCTTTTCATTGGTCGTCATAAGAATATTAAAACAAATCCCAAGTCTGTTGGTAGGTGGGGACAGTGCCCCTACAATTTTGTGCATCCCCCTTTGAGATTGATCTCATATAGTGGCAAATAAAATCAACGATATGTTTATATATTTATATCATTTCATATTTAATTTACATCGTCTAAATTGATCAGTAATAGTCCGTTTCATTCTCTTACCGGTGATGATGTTCGAAGGCAAACAAAGTAACGCTGCACTAAATAGAACGTGAATGTTTGCGCGCACGAGCCACAGACGGCCACAAATCAGAGGTAAATCAGATTCGGGCATCAATTGGAAATACATTTGTGATAGCAATCAAAATGCTGCACGTGACCCTACTCTGTCTAAACTGCTCTTAACAAAACGTTGCAGTTCTTTTCGTAAATAAACTTTTTGTTTGAAAAAGCAGTTTCATCAAAATTAGGTGCAATATAAGTAGCCAGTGTTAAAAAAAGTATATCTTAAACAAAGACATTGTAATGTATTCTAATCTTAAATACTTAAAATAAAATTGAAATTTTAATAAAGAGGTCATAACGGAATTAAAATTAATACATAAAAGTTGGATGCCTTCCAAAAACCGTTAAACAAAAAGTGACTATAAACATGAGGTTAACACCGCAGCCTGCATATGAACAACACGTTACATAAATTCATGCGCTTTGCTAAATTCTTCTGATAAGGAACTTATAATTACATTAGCAAGAAGTCGCATGTGTTGGATTGTTACATCCTCATACCTCGACGTTTGTGAACAACTTTCCGATTCCTAAACTTAGAAAATAAGATTGGGCCCCGCGTCTACTGGTAATGGCTTTGTTGTGTACCGGCTCTAGTTTGACGGGTAACTCGAATTCGCTACTAGGATATTCCCGTGATACTTCCCAAAGTACTACACGTGTCCTACTTCCTACTGCTAACAACAATTTTAACTCTAATAAAAAGAACAGCTGTAAGGAACACTCATTTATCGAAATACAAATGAAGTCTGTTCATAATTTTCCTCTCCTATTATCATGACGCGAACAAAGAAAGTTTTCCGCAATAACCAATAATCGTTCCCTAATATCTTTCGCGTAAATGTTTTCCAAGTTCGATCATTATTTCCAACTCGGCTCACCGCTGGACAAAAATTATTTAATAATTTATTGCCGCAGTGATTACGCTATAAAAAATTGAGTGTCTTATTCATCACAGTTTGAGAACATTTAAGTAAGCATGTTCAAGTCACATTTGGCAAAACTTCCTCTATACAAAGTACACTATGATTTACGAGAAAAGTTAGGACGATGTGACTGAAAAGTCTTTAGAAGTACGTAATACCTATTGCACCGGTATCTGTCTCCTACGTCGGCAAATTTGGACATAAATAAGTAGATGCTCGTCGTAAATGAAACAGATTTGACAGTTTGCCGAGATTCTAACCCAACTTCGACGTCCTCATTTCTGTCTATAACACAATCTAGACGGGTGCATGTAACTGGATTGACAACTGACGTCTTGGCAACTGATATTATGATACCTTACTCTTTTATATTTATGGCTTTCAACTTATCTCAATGTCATTACTGATATTGACAATAAAACAAAAATGAAGAATGGTATTAATTTGGGACTTGTAAAACGATAAACACATAATGCGACACATAAAATGGATTCGGAAAAATAACCGATCGGCTTTGAAATCGAATATTTCGGGTCTGTTATTTTTTATGCCCAAAATTCTAATAGGGAATGCGAATGAAATCGTTAAACGAATCCTGAATTTTTAGGGTTTTAAAGGACAAACGTGTAATGTTTTGTACAATAAAGGATACATCATCGTGAACAACAAAATCGTTCTGCGGTGATATTTCAAGTGAAACGACAGGTGACACGAGTTATATTTGTAACTTGGTTTGTGTAGTGTGTAGGTACGTAGGTGTGGGTAGGCAGAGCTCGGTGGGTACAAGTACGCAGCCGCACCTGACCACAAATCAGCAGTAAATCAGATTTCGAACGTCCACGTCCGTGATTGCAGAAACGAATTTGTGTTGTGTTGTGTTATGCCGACAACCACTAACAATGTAACCGCTTACGTCATTCGAACTACACTGTTAAAATGTTTGTTGTTGCTAAATTCAAGTCACTTGTAAGTTTACTTTTAACAACACGAATCAACCATTTGTCAACACGAACACAGAAAATTCCTTTAAAAATCAAACCTCAATAATCCCTTTTCGAAACGTAGGAACGTTGGTAAAAAGCTTGGCTAAGTAATTAATTCATTCACTCCTAATTCCGCATTGGAAACTGTACAAAAGAAGCACATCAAAGAGAGGTGTACTGTACAGGCACACAACAACTTGTAGCGGGTTTGCATCGTACAATTTACTTAGGGATTGTTTGCGTTTCATTAACACTGGTCAACAGGAGACCTTATTTATCTCCTTGTACTTTAAAGACTTTTGTATTAAACATGATCTTTTTACGTTTAATACCTACATTAAGAATTGGTTGGAATTAAAGTCAGCAAACTTTCCGCTCTTAGAAATAACCCGAATAAATATGTAGGTCATTTGAAAACAGCTCATTTCATGTTGGTACGCGGCGATTTAATTAAATGACTTTAAAATAAGGAGATTTAGAACCACACCGACCGACACAACGTGTTATAAATTAATAATTGTAATGGAACTTGCGCCAATGTACATAAATCCTTATTACATAGAGATAAACTAACTGGAGCTACCTAATTGCTAGTTACGTAAGATAATTCGTGGAAAGTTAGCTAATTAAGGGGAGCTAATATTTTCTAAATGAGCAACGATCTGTCTCTCAAGTGCCGTTAACGTCACACAGGCACTACCATACGGAGACAGGCATATTCTGACGTAGCTAATCTGTTCAAGGCGATATTTCAAAGCTAGTTAGTACCGTTCTTGACACAGACCCGAAATTCAACGGCACTATGTTATATAAGATCATATATTGTGCCTGGATACCTGGTACTATTTATGAAATTGTAAGACAGTATCTTGATGAAAAATTAGTTCAGATTTCAGCCAAATTTTTTCATATTATTAGATGTCTGTCTACAAAACAGCTGAATTAATTGGTGGTCTAGAGCTTTCAATTTTATTGGACTGCATTTTTTCTGATTGTTCTAAGCAATATAATAAAGGATTCCTTTTTCAATACTATCCTGGTAATAATTCTTTAAGCAGATGAATTTAAATTAAGTGTACTCTGTGTACTATGAGGATGTATGTGTGAGTTGATCCGTTTACAAACTTTAACGAAAACTATGTCCTGGATATTGACTATAAATTTTTGTTATGATAAATTCAAGAGCGAAATAAAATTATCTCGAATTTCAGTAATATAAATAACCGTAAAAGGTACAAACGTGTGAGTTTTTTTTCGTGTATTGTTTTTTAATAGGTATCTACCGTATTCCTACTGTCGTAATGAGTCTTATTATTCGTTCGTTAAACTATAACAAAATCAATTTGTATTAAACAGCTTTCAAGCTGCTGATACAGACATTCTCTAATTACAAACGTTTTCTAAGGAAAGAAATGAATTTCGCACACATACAAACAAGTCCTAATGCCTAGTCAGATTTCGCTGCGACAAACTCCTCTCACATTGCAGTAGTTAGCGGGAACCGTGTACGCGAGTGGAATACAGAAAGATGTTGATTGTACTTACATCTGCAATTTCTTGTTCACACCATCGTTATCAAAGCGATAGCCTCTGGAATCAAACGAATAAATTGTACGCCAATTATATTTGTATAACAATTTTATTATGGACCTGAAGCAGTCGTGTCAAATGCTCATGAATAAATGCCCTTTGGAATCGACCACTATTCGCAGTCCATGTAATAAAATTGAATAAAATAATATATTTTGATTTAGAATCGTTTTAGAAATATCCCTGATTCCCTTCATCACAAAATTATTGAAGAGTTTATTAGTTTTGTGTTACCAAAACCTAAAAGAATTCCATGTAAGCTAATACTTTAATCTATGAAGTGTAATCGTAGATCCAAAACAAGCACGATACGAGTTATTACAGCATGTTTACCCTATTCTGTTAGCTGTGACGAAAGAGGGAAACAAACCCCAAGTATGAAAAGAAATGTATGAGCTCATAACAAAGAAATACAAGAGATGTAGACGCTCGCAACAGATAATAAGAGTAAGAGACATGTTACAATGTAACGTAATGAACTAAACAAATTAAGTAAACCTTTGTGGCGCACTTAATTTAAAAGGGCCGCGATATTAAGACTCCCCGACAACGAATGCAATAAGCAAGAAATCTCAACAAAATGATGATTGAAAATGAAAGCAAGGGCGAGTCTTTGTGCCCGGGCCGGGGCGCGACTACCGGGAGAGGACTAACGTAATTGCACCGCTTCACTCCGTTCAATAGAAGTGTACTTACCAGCTTAAGTTTTTGCCCGCAGTTTTTAGTCGGTCTCTAGCTAAGCGGCCGAGCAAGGCAATAAGTCTATTCAAAAGCTCTATTTAAAGTTTACTCACGACTAATTGTCTCACACAAATGCTAATCTCGAAAATTAACTGCACTTATGCTGGTGTAACGAGGTTAGCTCCACGGTGGAGCGCTAAATTAAACCGACTTTGTATACAATCGACCTGAATGTAAGCTAGAGCCACAGGTTTTGTCTGAACCAAGCTTTATTCTGATTGGATTCTCAGATGTTTGACTACAACTATCGTAATATAGTGTCTCTATATCAAACTTAGGAAATTACCTTTCAAACGGTAGAATAAAAATGTAATTGGATTTCCTTGTGAGAAAATTTTCAGGATTGCAGCCTGATAGTGTGCTGTAGAACTGTGAACGCTCGGTGATTCTTTTTTCTCTTTTAAACTGGATCAAGAATGGCGGCACGCGTTCCTTGTGTGGCAGGCATGTGAGAATATTGTCAGCAAGGGATTGACTGCGCTTCTGTATAGATCAAACAGGGAACTACTTTCTCAACTTTTTTAAGAATGCGCTTGAGTGATGTGTATATTTTGCATATGCCTATTTATTTCCGAAGGGCTTCATGGCCAATCGCAGTCGCAGTTGTAAAGAATCCTATTTAGGAGACAGTTTACGCAAAAAATTACCAGAGCAGACCAGACAGACGTCGAAAATTTACGTGTATACTAATTAAAAAAATCGTGTCATGTCTACTTACATGATACACATCTATTTTTGTAATCCTAGTTACCTTCGTCCGCAGTCTTAATAAGGTCTTTAAAATACTCAACAATATTGCGAGAACTTTTAAATTAAAAAATATAAATGGGAATATTTGAGATCCGAGGAATGTATTACTTTGTCAGGAAAACCGTATGACAATTTCATTCATGTTTCTCAGAACGGTGAATAAAGGTAAAATTCTTTATAATGTTATCCACTCACAGAAAGTTTATTAAAATGAGTCTATTAAAGATTAAGTTATCTATAATTAGATATTATAATATGTAGATATAAATAAAAATATTAATAAAAATTATACTTATACTTATTTCGTAGAAAGAACGTTTCTCAAGGCGAGAACATACCCAAATTCTTTGTTAAATATGATCCTAATTATTGAACTTCAGAGAATGTGCAAATCTCTTTTTATGACTACATCATAGAAATTGATTTACTTGTAATAGTTTTCATAATTTGAAGATTTTTAAATATTTTCAATAAAGTTTTACGTGTTAGGCATTTCATGCATATGTGCGTAATAACTTTCGTGAGACGAATTCATAATTATTTAAAGATTCAACGGTTTACTCACGATTTTCGACACGCGACACTCCGGACTCTTATTGAGTCTGAAACTAGTCGGGCGATCCCGAGAATGCGCGTGAGTAAAAGCCGTTGAATCTTTAAATATTTTTTATATGACAACAGTCCGAGTTTTGACCAATACCTAACTGATACATAGGGAATATTTCATCCAATCAAGGCGCCGTTGTCATAAAATTAGATAATCAAATGTATTCGACGCCGTTGTCGTACTATTTAATATCTGAACTACAACATGTTGTCGCTTGATAGACCGATTTGCGCTATGCCTTTGCTTCGGATTCGATTTCCGGTCGATATAAACGCTTGTTGTCTACAGATATTACTCGAAACACAATGGGTAGTTCATATTGATGTGATATTTCAAAGCATACATAATAATATGGTAAATAAAGAAATATACATAATTATTTTTTTCTGATAATTTGATACACTGTAGTATTTTATAATAAATTTTAGAGTCTAAAATAAGCGATTCATTGAGTTAGAGAGTTACCCACGTATTTTCCTGTTTAAACATAATATTCAAGTCGTTGTATACCTACACATAAAACAACGCTATGGCTTAGTAACCTAAGTAAAACTTGTAGTCATACGTGGGTAGAGTTACTACGTAGTGAGCACCACAAAAATATCTACATAATTCTAAATCGGCCTTACTTACCTAAGTGGTTAAGTACTACAAGTATAAGGGCTCTCACACACAACTGCGTAGCGTCGCGACGCGAATTCACAGCGCAGAAAACTGCCACGCGATTTGAAGCGATGCGAATAGGTGAGACAAGGCTTCCTTAGTCTTCCTTAGACGGTTCAGCCGGGCTAGCATGCGCGCCACGATAAAATTGTCGTGTTATTTTATCGACCAAATATCGTTTTGTCACGTTAGAACCGAAGAGAAAACGTTAGAACGAAGATGTTTTGACGAGTAGATTCGATAAAATGCCACGAATTCCCTTGGCGAATCAATGCGCAAGTTTTTGGGATGCGTCGTCGCACCGCAGTTTTGTGTGTTGCGTCTTAAAATCAACTAGAAAATACTTCATATTAATTTCGTAGTCAATAAAACTACCAAGAAAATAGTCTGCAAGGGTATGAAAACATTACCACAGATGTAGCCGCGGGGAATAATTGTTACGTTTATTTTGAGCAACATCTCTAAACAGTCCAATGGCTACAATGTTGCGTCTGACAGTTGTTTACGGTAAAATTACAGGCAAAGTACCTATCAATGAGTTTGAAGAGAAAGCATAAAGTTTTGACCGTAGGGAAAACCCTCGGAATAATGTCCTGACAGGTTCCCAAGAGAAACACACATTCGATAAACTTTATTAGGTAGTCACTTATATTTTCGTATGAAAAGGGGATAAAGAGCTCACCATAACTTATAGAATGATACTTCGGGTGAATTTGTGACAATTGAGCAATTTAAATATACATGTATGAGTAGCGGTAGGAACATGTTTTGTTTAAAAGGTATTGTTTATGTATATTATTCTTAATGAACTGTAGATTTCTCTGGAGAATCATTTTATTGTTATTTTTTTACCATAGTACTTATGTCATACGTTCATACATCGGTGGAGAAAATTAAAAAGAAAAAGGTAGGTACATGCAAAATGTAATTCTTAGAATGTTTTAGTTTCAAGCTGAAAAACAAATACTTTAGTTGACCAATTTATTAACACAATTTAATTGACAATTTACTTACTCCCTCTTAAAAATGTGCATATTGTCTTTCTGTCTATTCTAAGGTTGGCAGGTAGACATCGCTATTAGCGAGAACTGTCATTGAACCCTATAATTTGTTTTTTGTATTTCAGCAGTAATGTTGGTGTCATAAAGTATATCCTATCTATTTCTAGATGTCAGGTTTACGAAACTCACTCATTTAATACTATGCCTATTCCGTAGGTTAGCACAACTTATATTATTTTAAAGGGGTTATCTAAGACTGCGTCAGACCGGCCGTCGCTTTCTTACTTAATTAGGGTATTCTCGGCTCTGGCCAATTTAACGTCATAATACCTTTAACAATTCAATAGTATGCACCCTGCTGGGCCGGAAGCCGACGGATTTTACTCAGAGCATAATGTAATTTTCTCGTATGAAACTTCACACAAACTGGCGTGGATTTCATACCTCATAATTAAACTTTAGTATAGAGAGGATGTAAGTACGTTGGATTAATAACAGTCACAAGATTATGTTGAATCAAAATAATACCTTATTCATGCCGTTTAACCTACACCTACCTATATATTGCTCAATACCACAGCTACAATAAATTTTTTGCTCAAAACGTAATAGCAGATAGTGCCTACGAAGCTAATTGTAAATTAATCATCAATAAACCGAAAGGGTTTTTGATTTTTAAACGCGCTACTCTCTAGTACTCCTAATCCGATTTTAATCGAACTTGTAATGGCCTTGTAATACCTCGTGTTCTGGTTCATATTATAGGCTTTTATTTATAAGAAGAATTTGGGATCAGCTCCAAACATTCTTCATTTTTTCCTGACCCCTGGATGCCACCTGGATGGCACAGTTGTTGGCTACCATTACGTCCTGGATAGTGCAGTATGGGCAGGACAGAAGATGCGCCAGATCTTGCGATGGGCCACATTTACATTGAGTTTGTGAAGGATTGATCATGCCCTACTTGCTCAGATTTACTTTACAGCGACCCACTTTTCAAACATTAAAAACCCACGAAATATAGCACGAGAACAAAGTCGCGGGGATAGTTAGTACGTTACTACTACCTACGTACAGTACGTACATACTTATTTATCTAAATACACAAAAACATAATTTAGGCAGATAAATGATATCATCATACATGTAATTTTATCACTAAAAGAAAAACATCGTGAAAAAGCAATCATATAAGTTCATTGACTCCTATTAATGTAAACCCTTTGATACTTTGAAACCCACCCACGTAACGAGAGACGGTTGTCTTTTCTTTGATAGACACCCAAACAAACAATAATAGAAATATTCTTGAATAAATCTTTTGATTTTCAGCGCTCTCCTTTAAGATCTTGTTTCGATTGATAAATGTCAACAAAACAAAGGTATGAATAATTCGAAGTTTATCATAGAAACCAACGAAATCAAACTCCTTTATGTACAAGTCCTAATAAAGGAAGCTGTTTATCATCACAACGATAGTCACTTTTTATCAAAAGATTGACGACACAAACTCAAGATTCTTTGAATCTGAACTTTAAATTAATAAACAGGGCTATTGCAGAACAATAGGGACAGCTGTTGTCATTGTCGCAAAAGTATTTGCTTTTGTTCCTAAGGTGACTATTCAAGCACGGAAAGATAAAAATTACGAACTCCGAGGTGCTTCGAGGCGTTTTTATCAAAGGAGAAAACAAAGGGTTGTTTAATGACGGTATTAGTGGAAAGTTCACGATAAATTCGGGGTCGTTAGGGGTTCTTTGTCACTGTTGTATTGTGTCGTGAGTCAAGTACCTACTCGCGACCATTTCATTGGAAAACCTAATTCAATGTTAATTTTAAAATTTTGTTCGCTCCGGTTGCCTAGGCAGAAATATTCTTCAAGCGTTTCTTTTTCTGGTCTGCCTTAATCATTATTCACTTGTCTTTTTCTTCTAAATTGTAAGTCTGTTTAAGTGAGTCGTTACTTCTACAAATTGCGCAATAAATTTTGTTAATTATTTATGATTATTATTGTCTATTTTCAACAGTATTTTAGACAAGATAATGTGTAGCTAGACGTTTAATAGTTTTACGGAATAGATACCTACACTTTTAACAATTATAGAAAACTCTCAACAGTACCTACCTAGTTCAAACAATTCACATGGTACTTATTAGGAAATCAATATCTATGCCAAAAAATAATTGTCTTATAGCAGGTAAAGTTGTAGAACCGTTTTATTCGCTCATTGATACTGATACACAATCAAACGGATTCAAGTTCACGCAGTTATTCCAAACTTTTGCAACAATCGCCCAAAACTTCTCGTCGAAATCAGAAAATCAGAATTTCGTTGGAGTTCTAGAACGTACCTAATAGATAAAATAAGGCCAAAGCCTAAACATGAGTGGGAAGGCTAAATACCACAATCCATTAGTAGAGACTGTTATTACTTTGCGCCTTTGCGGCCCGACCCCGGTCCGCCAACACTGACGTTTGCACCGCCATCGCGCCAGCTAAAGGCCCTTCGTGAACTACATTCATGAAGCCAGCCTTTTTTGTTTCGAATTTCTAAATGGAATTAAAATCAAAATTGAATGGGTAGATTTATATTTAATTTAGCACAGTCGAGCGTTTTCTTTTGATACGAAAAAGGTTACCATATTGAATGAAACTGGATTATTATTTTTTATTACTTACACTTTTGTTAATTATCAAAGCACATACGCGCATATATAATTTATTTCTGAGTATAACAATTTACCTTTATTTAAACGCTGTGAATTTACGAAACAGGTAAATTCAAAACGTAAATATCACCCGTGTAACAATTACGGGGAATTGGGCCACTTTAGGTTAAACCAAAGAGTTCAAAATACTTATTAAGGTTGTAAGTACCTATTACGGTTCCCAGCGAACATCCCAAGTATATTAAGTACAACAACAAATAGGTACCTTTGTTGTTTTACTTAATTCGCGCTTACTATGTTGTACGAGTTTCACCAAAGTTAATCTATACTATTATAAAGCTTGAACCAAATTGTGGTATATTTTGCACGTATCCTATTACGCTTGAAACAGTATTTCTACCAAATTTGAAAATTTTCCGCTGCAAATTCAATGGTTCATTCAAATAATAAACCAAATAATTTGTACAATAATTAATTTAATTTTAATGTATATTTTTTTATTTTTGTAGATTGTGACAGTTTCAGTTGGGCATAGACAACAGTCTAGTCCACCGTCCACGGTATTTCTCAAGGGTTCTCAGCGTAAAACGAGACGCGGTTTATTTTTTGGCACTTGGCTCATTTTCGCTTGGGAAATGCCTTGCAAAAATTAACTTGCCACAACCGTTACTGCGAAGGCTACTATTAGCTGTACTTACTGCGTCCTAGCTGTATCCTCGGCTCTTTAATTTCAAACCTTACTTTGGATAGAACTGTTACTCAAGTTGATTACTGCGGCAGTCGTCGATTTCGGGGTTTGCATCAAAAGTCTCTTTTTGGGTACCGATACTTATAGTGTTGCAAGTACATGAGCATCGTTTATTGAAAACGTAAATATAACTAAAAACCAGAAGACAGAGCCAGTGCAAACATGACCCGTAACAAAATTAATACTCCCACCTAAACAAATGATTTTAATGAATAGCAAGTAAGTCCGATAATTGTTTTCCGAGTCAATACTATAAGATTAATTAGAAAGTTTCCTATTCTAATTTCGTCAATCTTTTTGTAACTTTCCACATTAGATTTCGGTGAACGTCTTGTCCCATTTTATATTCAACTCATTTCACAATCATAGCATAAATTTAAAGTTTTGTCGTTTCTATAGAGACCTAAAATTTTATTATCTTTTGAGCGCTATCTGTCTATTGAGAAACTGGCCTTTGGGTCGCAAACTTTACTAGTTTGCGGACGGCTCTTTGACGTTCACACTACACAAGATTAATCAGTACGATATCGAGAACCTATGCTTTTTTCGTGTCTTTAATAATCGAATGTTGTTGCTAAACCTGTATGGCCTGTTAGTAAGTCAGAGGTTGTGGGTTCGATTCCCACCCAGGATAAATTTTTGTGTGATGAGCACGATCTTTGGTTCTGTGTCTGGATGTTATTTATCTATAATATGTATGTATTTAGAAATATATAAGTATGTTTATCAGTTGTCTGGTTGCCATAGTACAGGCATGCCTAGTTTGGGATCAGGTGGCCGTGTGTGAGCTTGTCCTAAGATATCATAAGATATCATTATCTTTATCGAACTTGTCTGGCTTATTTAGCTTTTAAGAATCACCTGATTCTGGATATAAACCTAAAACCTAAGTCTATAGGTACATTTTTGTTTTTTTATTATTTTCTCATTTATACCTAGTAGTCATTGCATTTATACCTAGGTAAGGGCCCTGAATACAATCCTTATTCTATCCATATTTAAAATACCTTTGAATAAATAGAAAATTCCATTTTAAGTACGAGCACTCGTACTGTATGAAAAACGCAGGGCAGTAGAGGCAGCATTAGTCAAGAGCAAGTGAATGAACGTATGCTGCTAGTAGCTGACAGCCGGCAGTGGGAAGGCTTGCTTTCCATTGTTCGATTCCCATTCTCATGGGATGGTTCACGTACCCTCTGGCCAGAGTGTGCGGAATGCAATAAAAATCAATTTATTTCCCCAACGGCCCCTCGTTCCGCTGCGAACACGTCAGTTGCCTTTGTGGCACCATTTTGATTGCACCTATGGAACGACGATCATTTACCTATACTATCTAACACAATAACCGAAAAAATACATCAGTTATTTAAAAATAAATTAATCAAAGAACAATTAAAAACAATACCTACCCAATTTGTATAGCCGAAGACGGATAGTAAATAACGGTCTCCATAGCAAGTTAATTCTTGGCCACTTTATTTTGCAATCCTTTATGTTGCCATCGGAGTTCATACAACGAAAGTGGTTGTTTCAGCAATTATAAACCTAAAACGTTTATCATAAAGTCGATTTCCATTTGGAAAGCGTTTGGTTTACGAAAACTCCCGATGGTACTAAGTGCTGCCGACCTGTAGTTTTAGAGAACAAAAACAAAACAACATCACACTATAAAAATATCAATTTACATAGGACATATTTGTGTTTGAGATTTATTGTGACTGTATAATAAACGAGTATAACTACACTCACATACCAAGGTATGACTAACCTATTCTATAAAAGCGTATAATAAAAAACAAAACAACTACCATATTCATGTTAACAACCTTGGTTTTGTTTCCTAATACATAGTTATTGTGGGGCTTCGGCATAGAATAGAACCTCCCGTCTCTTCCCGTGGGTGTCGTACGAGGCGGCTAAGGGATATAGAAACAAAGTGAATGGGTAGCAGTGTTCTCCTAAGGAACTGAAAGTAGACTGCGGTCACCAGCCCGCTTGCCCAGCGGACAGACTAGGGCACACACCTTAATGATGGTGCACCACAACACACAGCCTCCAAATTGAGGATCGGGTATTGCGGCGCAACAGGGAAAGGCCTATGTCCAGCTGTGGACCGCGATAGGCTTAGTTCATTGATAGTACTTATTATTATCATCAGTACATTGTTACTAAGTTTAGTTACAACCCTGTTCTGTTCCGTGTTAGTTACAACGATGTTCAACTAAGTTAAAGCTATTTCTTTCCATATTAGGTAAAACGTTAACTTAGTCGCAGTTTATAGTTACTAACGTATTAAACGACGGTCCATACCAATGTTTTTTTTTTTTCAATATTTCATGACAATGCGTACGTGACACACGTCCAACGTGACAAGAGCGTCATTCGATTCATTCGAGCGCCATCTTTGATATAACTGCCCCCGCCACCCTCACGGACCATGGAAGTGTTACATGAACGAATTTGCCAAACTAAATTTATATTTATAACAATAATAAATAAGTAGAAATAGAATAAACTGCTACAACACCTTTTTACAGTATGTGTCTTTCTATAAATAATGTCTTTGATATTCATTTTCTTGTACAATTTAATCCCCCTTTATGATTTACTTGAGTATGGAGGTGAATATTAAACCCTTGATGAAGGTCATGCGAGAAAGCGCCGGGCGAAGCCAACACAAAATGCAAATGACTTCCTGAATTATGTCAAATAAACTATCTAGTTTCAAACTACACAATCCCATCAAAATAGCTACTGCGTGTTACTCATTTATTTGAAATGTACTAATTAAAACAATCATGTTTGAGCTATGATATTAAATTATTCTTCCCATATAGAGAAGGAACGAGTATTGATCACCACGCTCACTGGCTTGCGGTTTGATGATAACAGATTCCAATCTAATGTGGAATCCAGGTTTCCTCCATAACCGATTTTCTACAATTCAACAATGTCTTAGAATAATTAAAAATTCCACATGCAAAGTCACATTGGCCTTGGTTCGAACCTGCAACCATCCGCTCATTGAACCGCTAGGCCACCACGACATAACTTACTTATCACTGAAATATACCCAATAACAATCAACGTCTTGGATGGATATGGATACGTTGTAAAATGAGGCAAGCAAACAATTGTGACATCCAATTAACTATGCAACCACATCGCTTGAGATTGTTACACCTGTAATGTTTGCTAGGTTAATATTATTGACTAGACGACATCCCGGATACATTTGAATACACAAATAGGTGTTGATAGCACAAAGGCACAAACAATGTAGGTAGGTACTATCGATATACGCTTTCAAAAATATTTATGGGAACGTGAAAATCAATCACATTAATTATTCAGAATATTTAGGAAGCTATTATATATTTTTGACCGGCCTGTTGGTCTAGTGGTTAGTGACCCTGACTGCTAAGCCAGAGGTCGTGGGTTCGATTCCCACCCAGGACAAATGTTTGTGTGATGAGCACGATCATTTGTTCTGTGTCTGGGTGTTATTTATCTATAATATGTATGTATTTAGAAATATATAAGTATGTTTATCAGTTGTCTGGTCACCATAGTACAGGCTCTGCCTAGTTTGGGATCAGATGGCCGTGTGTGAGCTTGTCCCAAGATATTATTATTTAATACCTACTATGTATATAAATAACAGAAATTTCAGTGTATGTTTCCAAAAATGAGTAATGGCTAGATACGAGAGCGAAATTTAAGAGTGGTTAGTGCGAGTTTGACATAAGCTTACACTATCGTCAATTTTATGAAATTTGTCTCTCTGATGGGTTAAGAGCTCGGAAGAAACCAATCGGAGTGATTACTCCGATTTTTAAAGAAAATAGTGACTTCTATAGAAAAGTAGAGTCAGCAACAAAAGCCGAACACCTAGAACCACATTTTGGAGTCCATAAATTGATGTTGCGACTAAGAAACATAATAGCCACGAATGATTAAAGCTATGAAATCCTATAAAAAAAATATTTTTTTTTACCTTTAGGGGGTTTTGTAAATCTGATTGTGTCAACTCCATGTTAATAACTATACCTATACTACCAGTGAAACTTAAGTTGTAAAAAAACATTCATAAACACCTTACTACGTCCTACACCGTACATTTTCTCAACGGCCAGTATTAATATCAACCTTTTATCATTGTTTTTGTAATATCTAGAACATTAGCAACCTCTGTACATAATAAGAGCAGCGTGTAAAGTGTTAGCGATATTTCCGAAGCGCCTTGCAACTCGGTCGACTGGCCAACGATTATGACCTACATTGCGGTAAATAATAACATACAGTTTTTATCAGAATTAATAACAGGCTGATTTCAGCGTTAACGTTGTTTGCAAGCAGCTTTTTATTATGATAGTTCTTTTGTTTTGTTTTTGTGTTTGAATTTAGAATACTCTTTATTCCAACACAAAGAATTATTGAGAAAAAAAATCACAATAGCAGCCATTGCAATAATTTAAATATATAATATATTTAAATAGGTATACATATTATTATTATAATATGATTAAATAAATATAGTGTGGCAACGAGTTGCCGCGGCTAACATGCCTCGGATAAACCCAAGATGGTTTTTGTAGGTATGTATAATGTGTTCGCAAATATATAATCCGATGTATTGTAAGATAAACAACAAAAAACAAAAAAAAGTCAAGGATCAAGGAGCAGTAGCATCCGTCTCACAGTTTCCATAAACTTGCCAACTTTACTTGCCCCAATACACAGGCAGAAATTACTTGCTCCACTAACTGGCGTTGTTCTCGGTTACAACTTAAACCAACACATAAGGTTAAACAAATTCACTTTGCGGCCGTTTTGAGTATGTCGAAATTTTTGTTGCTAATTTTTTAAATACACACGACATAATTGTCATATTGTGGTTGAACTTGAGAATTCCTTCCATTGTTATACATATGTATAAATATTTCCACTATTTAGTAAATAATAACAATTATAATTTTCAATGTAAGTGTGAAGGCGCGAAAATCAACTCTATAATATAGTCTCAAAATTATCTTGATATCTCTTTATATCACAGTTAAGAATAATAGAGAATACCAACTACTGGCAAATACTGCTCTTACACAAGAATTAAATCATCTTTTAAATACTTTAAATAGTTAAAAAAGCATACTTCGATTTTCCATAAGGTAAATAAATGAGTAGATCTAATGGAAAAAAATATCCAAAGAAACATTTAATGCAGCTAAAAAAACATGACAGTACATTTTGTAGAATCAAAATCTAATATGTGTCAATTTGGCGCGCGTCCGTTTAAACTTTGTATTTCGTGTTTATCGATATGAACAAGATGTAATTAAATAAACAGCTCATTCGAGATACCAGTTCCATAAAAACCTTGAGAATTCTACAGCTCTACAGCGGAATGACAAAGACAAATCTCTTATTATTTCCTGTTTGTCCGTACATCCCTGTGTCCGGTTCTCTTGTTAATAATCTTTCAATTTTAGTCTACAATATTAAACCATAATAAATGTAATGTAAAAATACGATGGTAAATGTATAAGGTATGTATTATTATGCCGCTTAGAATATACAGACACCGTCCACGATTCACAACCGTGAATATTTGAAATTGTTAAAGCAACAACATTATTTTACACCCACGGATGAAATAATAAATGAATTTCGAATATCGCTTCTACTTAAAATTTATCTTAAACTCGAAAAGATATTTTGTTTTTTTTTCGTAGGCTGTTTTAGATCCCAGTGCTGGGCAAAGGCCTCGACTTTCTTCTATTCCAATCCAGTCAGTCTTTTGGTCTGAACTGGTCACATGCACCCCGCATATCTGACACGTTCATCACACCACCCTCGCTGCCGTAGACCTTGAGAGCAATGAATATTAAAAAATATTTATCTTGTTATTAGATAGTTACAAGATGGTATTGTTATATTTTTAACGACCCCTCATCCTAGGAAATCGAACATTAAAAAGATCTAGTACCAAAGTCAGGTCAAATAAACTCTCATTACTTCTCATTATAATATTTTTAGTTTGGACGTATAAAATACTTGAAAAATCTGGTATTTGATTAAACGAGGACCGAGTGAAAGGTCACAGAAAATTGTTAATGAGAAATTAAATGTCGGGAAACTTTTGATTAGTACGCAGTTCTTAAAAGAAAATGGAAATTAAAAAATACTAGTATGAAAGTTTTTCTCGTGAGATGAATAAATTGTTCCTTGCATTTTGTATTGAATGAACAATATGAGTTTACTTCTATAAAGTTAAAGTTCTTATTTCCAATTGTTTGTGGAAACTCATTGAATACGTGTAAGTAAAGGACTTTTTTTCTTACTTTCTTTCAGGTAGTAAACAATAAGTAGTTAAAACTGTTACAAATAACACAGCTAGATAGGTAACTGCATGCTAAGTACGTTATACAACAATATCATATTATTAAGGCAAACTTTGATATTTAAGGCACCATGACAGCTGTGAGAAAGTGAGGAAATTAGATTAAATATAAAGTTGTAGGTGTATCTTCTATCAACGAGGTAAATATAACATTATAATTTTGTTTTATGTTTATTTTGTACACTTATATTTTTAGCCACCGGAAAACGCCATTGCGTCACAGTTGTCTTCGCTGAAAAAGCGTTGCTTGTTGCTTGTGTGACACCAAAGCCACTATACTGACTACTGAGCGACGTCCATTCTTCAATTAGTGGGCATACTCGGTAAATATCATAAATTAAAATTATTGATAGTTAAAATTATCTCTGACCTATACCGGTGGCGCGGCGGCGGCGTCGCAACGTCGCCTAACAAGAATATTTTTTCTTTTTTTTTTTAAGATAAACTTATTTATGCGCGATGAATAAATTATGAGAGTGAAATTGTAAAATGCGCGCGCATTACTGTAAAACAATATTATAATACCTACCTATTTCTATTTTAATACTTAATATTTTATTGTAAATAATTATTTGCATGCAATTAAAAACTATTTTTTAATGATGCCATAATATGGATGCCATGCTTTTTAATAATAAGTTCATTTGTTTTGTTCTTTTTTCTGTTTCAAAATAAATACTTTTTTGACGTGATAACTTCTAGTTAATCGATGAACGCTGGCTGCATGCACAAAATGCGTTACGTTTTACCTGAGCCGTGTGTGCAAACGAGAGCGCGGAACAAGCAAAAGAGAGGCACGATCAGCCTAAGCGTTCGACTGGAGGACAGACAGTGCAATTTTTCATCAATGATTTCTTATGCCATTATCGTCCCTTCGTCGTCCTTAAGCCTACTGTTTTTTCCAACAACCAAGTTTTTCTTTCTTTATCTACTTTCTTAAAAATGTTTTATTTTTTTTATTATAAATGGCAGATATATTTAGACATCCAAATAATTTTACAAAACCCCTTTTTAGAGATAGATATGGATTCAGTACCTAAATTATTATTTTACGGAAAGATTATTTGTTTATTGCGGAGAAAACGAACCGAAGAAAATTCTTAGGGGAACTCTCTAATTACAATTGGCTTATTGTTTGTTTAACAGTTCGGCGTAGCATAGTAAAATAGGTATGTGTTGCAAACAGAAATATTAAATAACTAAATAAAAATAAAAAAAACTTAAAAAATGTTTAGGTATGGTAAGTACTAATAGAAAAAGTGCAATAAAGAACGATCATAGACCTCTACAGTGAAGTTTGTGGTTTATTTGCACCGGATTAACACTCAAAGCAGTACTTGTCTTTTTCTAACAGAAATGTTAAAATAGCATATTGTGATATTTTTCAATATAATATTTTTTTAAAGCTTTAATATAAGTTACGTTCATAAATGTTCAATGTGATTAGATCCACGCATATATTCGTCAAGCTTAATTAAAGTAAACCTAGTGCGTACTAAAAATACGCATGTTCCAAATGATTACTCAATTTACTTCATGACAGTAAAACCTTAGTAGGTTCTTTAAGTAGATGGACGTGGGTTTAATGAAAAGCTATTTATTCATTCATAACTCTCAAAGTCATAACTTGTTTAAACGAGAAACAAAAAGCCGTTTGCAGTAGGTAAATGAAAACAATGGTAGCTAGTGGTTACCGTTGCAAATCAAATTACAACTTTTACATTACGCTTCTGGTTCCTAGATTCATTCAACACATAAACTTGTGAGGCCTTTTGCACTTAAAACTTCCTCCGGGGAAAACTGTGCGGTCACATTATATCGTTGAACGAATTGTTATTGTTTCTGAAGGGAACTTTAACCGCTGCGGATTAAATTCAGCCGAAGTGGCTCGTCGGCTTTCATTGTCATAAACTGTGCCAACATGTCATCTCAATGTGTCCTATATTTTTTCGTTAGACTATTTCAATTTGCGTGTTTTATTCAGACGAAATAAATTCCGAATGTGTTGTGAAAGTATTAAGCTTTATTGTTATTTTTATTGGTTGTATTATATTAACAGGGATACCTACCTAACTCGTCTTAGTAAACCGAAGGAAGCTCCGCCTGCCGCAATCTTGTTAACTTAGGTACTCTACTGGTGTCAACACATCGGTGTTTGCACAAACTACCCTTGTTTCAAAGATCCATACCTCCGTCCTATGCTGTCACAATGTAAGACTAGATACTGATCACATCCACTAAACCAAACGGAATTTATTTCAAAAGGATAACTTCCGTAAATCCTTCTTTAAAAGAACATGTTGCGGATAATGTGTGGATCATCTCGCTAACTCCAATGCCAACAACACTTTTAACAAGACCGAATAGAATAATGCTATTAATGCTCTATCTAAAGACATCAACAATGCATTAAAATTCATATAAAAGCTCTAGAAATAATGGAAAATATTTGCCATTAACAAAATGAAATGAAGGGTATAAATGTATCTCCAGTGTAAATATTAAAATTCAATCACACTCATTTATTATCTCGTGTGCGGCAAGGCTCGAGTAGTTTCCGACAAAAGTTCTTTGTCCCACGGAAATCCATTTTCCTGCAGTTTCCGCGTCCTCTCTTTTTGTTTATTAACAGAAAAAAATAACAACGTCATTATATCTTAATTTTGATGTAACTTTATAGTGATTTCAAGTTTAGCACGGCAATTACTGTAACTTACCTGAATAGATTAATTATTTTTTTTATATTATTTTGTCTTTTTAAGGGACACTATAAAATAAATAATTCTAACCCTCCATATAAAATGTAAATTTTAGAGTAATGCTCCAAGCCAATTTTGAAGATAAACTCGTAGAAAACATATCCCACACGTTACTATATTTCTTTTCACATGAGGGAATTCAAAACAACCATTAATGTTACTCAGGGTAATCATGAATATTCCATTGGAAAACCCTTTTAGGAGATAACCTTCTACGAACCGCTTTTAAAAAATATTTCTAAATAATTAATGAGAGGATTTTTATAATGGGTAGTTTACGATCACACCGCTTTTATTAAAAGTTTCAACGAGGGCATTGCTTACTTTATAATTTGTTTGATAATGAAGATGGGCACAGTGAAATATCCCGCTGTGATATCGCTTTACAAAACAAAAAGAAAGTCAAAAGTGGGAAATAAAACGTGAGCCTTTATAGAAGTTGTAGAAACGGAAAGTTTTCCAATTGATAATAATTTCCATTGTGATGCAACACAAAGGGGAACAGGAAAGTATGAAGTTCTGAAATAAATTCTTAATTTAAGAGCTGACTGAACGCTATCTGAAAGGAAAGTCGGGATTAGAAGAACAAAGACTACGGCTCAGCTCACAGTAGAGCTTAATTTTTTGTTGACTTCTGTTTTGCTCTTTGCTGTTTGCATAAATTGGACTCGAAAACTTCGTTAAAGCTGTTTGAAGCGATAAAACTTGCAACAAATAAGAATTTATGTTCCGCCAACGGATACCTATATCATCAGATCAGATCGTTAGGACCGCGAAATTCCGGAATTTCCACAAAACCATTACAAATACGCAAAGCGGGCTAATTTCGACAATGTAAATCGTAAACCTTAATAGACCAAACCAACCATAAATCATAACCGAACACTTTGACTTTAATTGGATATGAATAAATCACAAGACATTTTATTATTATTATTACGTATTTTATTTTAATATAGTCCAATAAACACTTTAGTCTATGTATTTTACAACGATATAATGAAACAGTTACCTTATCGCAAACAACGTTCAATTGCAGGTAGTTCAACATACGAGGAAAAATTTGCATGCGAGTTCTCCAGTGGCGATATCTACCTACATATGCGAGTACGGACGAAGAAAAACCAACACAAGTGGACAAATTGGTTGGACGTCCGCAATTTATTCCACTTATCATAAAAAAGCTATTGTATGTACAAAAAGGTAAGGGGTGTAGTTTTTGAGTGTTTGGGAGTGCATGGTGCGGAAGTGTGCTGGCTCGTAAATCCTGGTTGTTCCGTACCGCCGCGCCGCTACCCGATTACATTCTTATTCCGACGTACAAAGACTTGTAGGTCTACCTTAGTACCAACCTACAAGGAATATATGCAATTATTGCCCGTAATAGGTGTAATTACGTCAAAGGTACAGGGTGTATCCGTACACCGTTTGAATAGAACCGACATGATTTGTAAATGTATACCGTAGATCTAACGCTATCAATCTATCACATACTGTAGTTATACAATAGTGTTCCAACTAAAAAGTAATTAAATTAATGTCGTCTGTGACTACTCGCAATATATTATTATAACTCAATTAGGTGTTCATTAGAAGTCACTGAGTGTAAATAACTTCAGATAAAACAAGAATAACTACTGGCTGACTGCGTAGATTGAATATTAATAGTTTTAATTGAATATTTAACAAAGCTTTATTAGTTTTAAGAGAGCACCATCTTTGTTTACTAGAATGCGATATAACTCATAACTGAATAATGCCGAATATTGGAATGATCTACAAATTGCAATTCGCCGCAATAAAGAAAGCCAAATAAAAGAAAATTGAAAAAAAAGGTTAACTTATATTTTTACGCTTGCTACTTTTTGGCTTTAGAATAAACGGAAGGTAAACCGACGAAGTGCATTACATTTACTTACATTCAAACCAATATTTTTTATTACAAACGATCAGTTAAACAGCATATTTAAATACCTAAGATATTAAATAAAATACAAATTTAAAATTAATTGCAATCGCGAAACTAAATCTGTAATATTTACTTATTGAAATGTAACCGCTTACATTCCCAAAATCAAGATTATACAAGGAAATAAATTATGTACTTGAATCAGTATAGCATTGAACCAGTCATATTTGCACCTAATTTGTAAACAGGGGTAAGGTCAGCGGAGCGTTCGGTCATCTTAATAATTTATTGCCATGCAAATTACACATCCGTCCTGAAACACAACCATGCCACGTTTGGTCTACATAACATATCTGTAGCTACCACAGTGTATGATATCATTTGTACCCATTTAGCATTACAACTAATTTATTCTTATTTCAGAGCAAAGGTATGTCTTAACAGAAGGATCGCTGATTGGTCACACTTTTATCAAAGTACTAAATTGTAGTAAAGTGAATGAATTTAATAGTTTGAAAACAGGAAATATTTCACGTAGGAAACGTTTCCCGTGGAAGTCGCAAAAAGCTGATAAAAGATGCATCTTCAAGTTCTAGGTGAAATGAAATTACATGTGGCTCTCCAGTTGTCAGACGAAGTAGGTAGGTACCTATTGAAACTTTTAGAGATGAGAAGACTCGAAGTGTCTTTCTACGATTATCATTAATTTACGAAATTGGTTAAATGTCTCCATCAGGTTACTACTCTTTCGTTTTTTAAACCTATATAATTTGCCCTATGTTTACCATTAATAGGCTCAATCGCCATACTACATTCAGTAAGCTGGTTGTGTGAACATGATATCTACACATATTTATATAATTTCAAGGATCCAGCGGGTATCTATAGTTACGTTTTCAACTTTTAATGTACTGAAAATATAATTAAATCGCAAAATTATTCAAAACACAGACTAAAAGATGTAAGCTACAATTTTACGGCATAACATCAAATGACCCAATGGCGGTACCGCTTATCCTTATAATGTTCCCGCTTAAAACTTTTCGCGGCAAGGGAGTTAAATAAAACGATAAAGGAATGAGAGTGATACACGTTTGAATGTCGTGTCTACTAAAACATATATGAAGGTCCTTATAACCGAAATTAAGTACACAGAAAGGAGGCTCGTTTACACGAATTAAAATAATCCTCTCGACAAATCACCGCTACACTCATAGTAGGCAGAAATACAGAAATGGATGTCTGTTAAAAGGGTTGTATTCTGGTTTCTGTAATTAACATACCGCTGACGAAAACCCTTTTCTTTTAAATTCGCTGGAGGTGGGTGGGATTAAATTTGAGAAACGTTTTAATAAAGATTTTCAAAGGCTGCTTAAAACAGTTGTATAGGATCTTTTGAAATAGTATTTTAAACAAATTTCACTAAAAGATTATGATGAATTAAAATTGATCATCTTAAGGTCGGGAAATGTATCAGATCTATTTATATCGGTAACTATAATGTAATCTATTTGTAAATTTTATTTGATAACAAGGTAATGGTACGCAACTTTGGATATTAACTACGTTAAACACAATTTAGTCCGCTTTATTAATTCTGAATTCAGAACTCAGGTATAACATTTCAATAAAAGCATTAATATCTCATTACTTCGTTATATTCCATTAAATCCGTTTCCAAATTCATTAATAAAACAAATAACATGTTTGAAATATAAGAACAAAATAAATACTGTGTACACAAGGCTACATATCAAGCTATACATTTCCAGTTTATGCTGACCTTGCAGTGTACGGAAATCCTATACAATGCGAGATCAGCTTATACTGGAAATGTATAGCTTGATGTGTAGCCGTGTGTACATATTCCCCCGCTAACGGTTCAGTAAAAAGCGACAAGTGTGAAATCGCCTTTCAAAGTTTCAACCATGATCGCATTTCCATATAATCACTATTGGACTATCACAACCCACGATTCTCACAGGCAGCTGGTACGTTTTCTCATTTCCTAGTACCTATCCGCTTTCGCGTAGATTAGCTGGATAACCATAGCCAACTATCTACAGAAAGTTTCAACCATGATCGCATTTCCATATAATCACTATTGGACTATCACAACCCACGATTCTCACAGGCAGCTGGTACGTTTTCTCATTTCCTAGTACCTATCCGCTTTCGCGTAGATTAGCTGGATAACCATAGCCAACTATCTACTGTATGAGTTAGGTACCTAAATGACTGTAGGACACAAAAAAAATTTTTAAACGATTTTATCAAAGAATTCATAAAAAAGGTTTCTTATAAGGAGGCTCTAAAGAACAAACTAAGGAAACCCCAGTTCTGAAAATTACATATCTATCTAACGTTTTATGATACAATAAAGATCTTCAAATGAGGTGTACGCCTGGTAATTTGGCTTAGAATCAGGATTGATAGAAAGTAACTTCGTGTTATAAGCGTCTAACAATTTATGAAAGTCGGTAGACGAACGTAAAACCACCAGTTAAAAAGAAAGGCTAACACAAAAGTAAGTAACACACAGTAAGAACTATCGGATCGGAATAAACAAATCAAAAACTGAAATTGCAACATAACAGTTATCAGAGCTTTTTTTTGTGTGCAAGTTCGACATATCCCCGCTGAGGGCACAGCGTGGGGATACGTCGAACTTGCACTGACTAAAACACCCCTATCCCATCCTTGCCCTTGCTGGATTATCAGAGCACCTGCAAATAAAGCTAAAACGTAATTCAGAAGAGTATTAATCACGACTGTTCCTAATTATTCACAGGTACAAGTTACTCCCATTAAAGGTACTAATTAATGATAGTTGAAACGAAACTTATACCTATGCATTGTTATATCCTAACATGTGAGTATGTAGGTATCGCCCATCAATTACATTTGCCTATAGTATTATTAATTACCGGCGTGAGACTAATGAACGTACCTATAATACGGTAATTTAAGCCATTTGTATGGCCAACGAAGTACGCTTTGTATTAAACAAATCATAGAGTAACCAGATTTCCTTTAATGATTTTGCTTATTCTATTTAATTGGTGACTTGGCGCTGATGCTCAAATAGGTAATAACGTATTTTTGTCAGTCTTATCCGAAATTTCTTCTTGTTAAATCTCTCTCTTCTTTTTGTTAAATCTATCCTTTTTAGAACACCGAAGGTTGTTTACCTAGTAAGTAACTAACATAATTATTTTATAACATTCCAAAAATAAGTCGCATTAGGCCTAAGTTCATTATTTTTCGCCCTCCTACGGACCTTTTGAAACCCAGACATACATTTCAGAGCAGATATATTTACGAGTAAATTACCTTGTCGTTTGTGCAAAAGTCAATTAATATAAAACTCAATTAAACTCTATAAACTACGGACAAGAGCTTTTCGTATATTCCGGACTGGCGATAAAACAATTTAAAGAGATATACGATATATTTATGATACGAAAATTGGATATCAAACACATGCAAAACACCAATTTGATAAAAGCAAAATGAATATGGGCTTAAAAAATATCGAAACATTTAGCGAGTAAGCAGAACTATAACAGTTAAGTAAAACTAAACAGATTCTTGAACATACTATTTGCGTTAGCACTTATTCAAAGTCGTTCCCGACTCAACCCTTACAATAAAAGTAACGAATTCGATAGGTATCTCGTAGGCCGATGTGCAGAAAACGGATACCGGAGTGCTACCATGGACAAAGTAAACTCTCCCACTCTGTTTGCTTTTAATTAACCAATGGTCAACAAACGGCTTTGGCCCATACACTTTTCATGAAACAATTTTGCTGCACTTTATAACGGCTGTTTGCTTAATGTAACACGTGTAAATTAGTAACGGTAGGTACAATTACCCGTCTGAATGTATCGATTAACTCTCGTTTGCTCATAATCGATTTAACAGCAGGTATTTTGACAGACATTAATAATTGCGTCTTCAATCAATTCAATTCACTGATACCGAATGATAAATCGATTTTATTACATTGCGAAAAGGCCTATTGGAAGCGTTTTAATGTAATTACGCGAAACAGGTAATCGAGTAGCTACATATTCTTCAACTCATCAAGCCTAATAAGATTAGTACTACGTTTAATGATCGCGTATCTCTGTTGGTGCTCACACAAGTCTTTTAGCCATTGAAAAGCGAAGGTTTTTATTAAATAGCAAAGTTCGTGCCTTTTTTGGCAGTCCCTGCCGTTTTAAATACCAAATTATACCCCTGAATATTGAAAAGCTTATCAACTTTAACACGTTCTTGAATGTTTATCTGTCGCTTCATTTCACCTTAAAGTGACAGAGACAGCATGAGACTTGACGGTGGCCTCAAACTAATTGACGTTTCAGTATTCGGCAATTAGCCATACCTATATATTTAAGAGTGGTGAGTATCTTCCTACTCACCTACTCGTGTATAGGTAGTGTGGGGAACAGATAACTAAGTGTACCCATACCTTACAGCAAAATAAAGTGATGGGTGTAAAAAGTGCGTGTGTAATAATAGTTCCTAGCCCATCACGCGAACCGTTCAAACTTTTACGACTTGCGCAGGTTTTTCGTCTACTTCCTCGTACCTACATACTTTATAGCTTTCCTTTCATTCCAAAAAATATGAACATAGAAGTAGTATAATGGATGTACTACCGTCGAAGGGCATAGGCCCGCATAAATAGAAAAAGGTTCTTATAATAGAAAGGTACTCCGTCAAAGTTTAACGTAATTTTTTATTTTGCAATCGTAGATCTTACTGCTAAATATTTTTACACTAAAATTAATGTTAAACTTGTAGTTTAATAAGAAATTATTTTACTATGATACGTTAGTAAAATATTTGTTGCAGCATTTATTTTCTTTTACTAGGTATCAACGCTCTAGGCTCTGCTTGTCTATGATTTATGCGATACACCGTACACGTTAATTTACAGAACCGTTAACGTATTTTAAAACTATTGTTATTAAGACGCAAAAAAAAAACAATTATTTACAAGTATTTTAAAACTTCTTGTTTTTCATTTGTTTCTTTTATTATTTTGTGCCTACCATTAAAGAAACTGTCTTTGCATTTAGTCTTTTAACCAGTAACAGGACCTACCTACTGAAATAATAAAACGAATTATTAAAATTTAAATAATTAATGGAATTCCTCGAAAATATCTACAAGTATAATAATTCAAACAACAAACAGCTCATTGGGAAATTATTATTATACCTACTTACTTTTGTATTTGACTGTACACTAACGATTGCGAGAGTTTTAAACAAACCTTCAATTTATAATTTGATAATGTTACCGTACGCAAAAAAAGTTTGGATAGGCAACTAGGTAGTTAGCACATCTATACCTTACACTATCAAAAAGTTCATCTGCGTAGGTAGGTATTATTATGCAATGCAAATTTCAATTTACCTAACAAAATGACTTATACAAATGCATTTAATAATTCGCATCAATAGTTAATTTACTAGATATTGAGTTTAATGCCCAGTGGACGCTGTCAAGTGGTCGCCGCCCCGCCCACCGTCGCCGCATTACGAAGATTCAACTTTCAACTGAAAAAGTTAAATGGCGCGGAATAAAGCATCGGTAATAGAAAATGGACGACATTCCTCATTTCCTTGTTCTATATTCTGATTAAAGAACTGTGTTATGATATTCAAGAATAATATATGTTCGTCCATTGCTGCATTTGGTATTGGAAATTAAAAAGTTATGAATAGATTACAATACATGTCTTTTTAGCTTTTCCGACGCACTATTTCTAGAACCTATTTCTAGAACATATTTGTACTGCCTTAACCTAAGTAAGTTTATAAATTATTTAAGGAACACGCCATTGTTTACATAGAATTATATTTTGAAGTTATCAGATATTATTCCGCGTAGCGAAGCGTAGCACAGTGTAGGTAGAACCTACACTGTGCTACGTACGTACCTCTACTACTTACTAAATAACTGTTACCTGTATATGTACCTACAAAAAATATTTCTCAAGCGGACTAACACACGTCTATAATTATTAAACCCACGTATAGATTGCTTGTAATCATACATTACTTAAAACATATGTACTTTCAGAAGCTCGACTCGCTCCAAACGCCCTCCGGAAATTAACATTTTCTAAAGCGCTTGCAAATGAAGGCGCATACATATCGAAATGACTTTTCAAAGCCATTGTTACATCTATACATACCACATTACCTCTGCCTTGCCCTCAATACGTACCTACTAGGAAAAAATATACACGTTAATGAAACGTTTCACTTCCACGCTATTTGCTTAACACTCGATGCCGGCTCAATAAAGGAATCGCTAAGATGCGAAGGAATTTGATAGATATTCATAATGCAAAGGAAAGGAAGCACAATCAGATTTTCATTGGAGATTCACGGCGGCGGCCGCGGGCAGCGGGGGCGGGGGGGGCAGAAGAAATGAATACTTATTGCGAAAATGAAGCGGGCCATTAATGAACGCCGGCTCCGGTGAACCGATCGGCCGCGATTTAATTCCCTTCGAAAAATATTCAATAAACGCCGCAAAGACCCCGACGCGGGATCATCCGCAAACAGGCGGAATCCAATGGAGTAGAAAAATTGCATAGACAGCGCGAAATTTATATTCTATCAAAACGCGAATAATCCTCATAAATCTTTTCATGTCATTGAATGGTTGCTACTAACAGCTCCAAATTGCTTCGGAGAAAAGGGACGTTATTAGTGGAATGCTATGTAGGTATTAATACGTAATGTATGTTTCTACCAAGTCTTAAATAAGGTATATACGAGGCTGCAAAAATAACAAGATTTTTTTCCATCGACTTTTATAAAACCACTTTTTCAATGTTCACAATAAGAAAGAATCATCTATTACGTTCCATTGTTGAGAGTGCTCCCGCACTATACGTTACGCGTTTTTTTTTTCTTTTTGTGTATGTACGGACAGCTTTAGTTCGCTTTTTCATATTTTAATATTTAATAACATCCTCATATTTTCCGTTCCAAAAGCCATGTATTTAATTAATAAATTGTGTTTTACTTCAGAAAATAACAAGAAAATTGTCTTAAATATTTTATTACATATCCTTCAGCGCTTTAACAACACAGATATTATACAATAATTGGTTTTGTAACTTAGTCCACGTTTGCGTCGCGGTGTCCTCAACCGAGACTAAGACGTTCCGAAGTTCCTCATTATGAGATATAACTTTTGTATGCATCTTTAGGAACAAGCTCATGTAAGACTGAGCTAGTTCGAAATCTCTGTTACTTTTTAACATAACGTCTAACATACGAAGGAATTGTTTCATTACGTCTATACTGCCACCGGCATCGGGCGCCATGCTCGTCACCTCGGCTTCGATAGCGGCTGGCGAAAGCGTCTTTAATTTCTCTATACACTTTTCGTAATTCTCATCCGTCTCACAATTAATTAATTTCTTTCCAAATACTGTTAGCGTTGATAAGGAGTCGGGCATCAACAACTTCGTTTGTTTATTTCCGTCTTTGTCCTTCTCTAAGTCGAACTCTAGTCCGAGACTGGGTATGGTTGGTAGGAAAAATGGCGCAGATTTTGGCACAGTGAGCGGTGTTTTAGGCTTGTTACGTTTTTTAACAATATCTAAATGTAACAAGTTTAGCCATCTGGAAGTCGGTTGGTCCGATAACGTAATCAGTTCTTCACTAATTTGGATCGGAGATCTGTATTCAGGTTCCTCTCCTAAATCTATAAGTCCTATGTCATCTATTTCTGGCTTTTCTGGTGCTGTGTTTGGTAATTCTGAAACGTGACATATAAGTAAATAATGGAGAACACAAAAATAAATGCCGAAATAATAAAATTAACGATACAAAATACGTAACGTTAGCAAAAAAGTTGAAACACTTACTCAATTTAGGAATATTGATTTCTCTTTTATCTATAGGTTTAAGGAATATTCTTTCGTACAACAATTTATTAGCCCATAGGAACACGCCTACTTCTCCAACGTGGGTCGTTGCTAAGAAGTCCCCAGTCGGGGACATACTGAGTGATGTACATGGCTGCTCTACCTACAAAAAACATACTACATATTTAAAAAAGGTTCGCGTCAAAATTATTGATTTAGGAACGCAAATGCTTATCAAAAGGTGTAACTTACCGAAAATATGTCTACTAATTGTGCACTCGGTATATCCCAAGTACAAATAGTTCGATCCATTGATGAACTTATCAACCATCTAAAATCAAACGCAATTTTTTAATACTTACACATATATTTTACTACGCCTATAAAAAAAATATCTTCCGAATACCGCTAAATTGGACAGGGTACATAATAAAAAAAAATATGTGTGTGTACCAGAGTACACAGGTAAGAAGTGAAACTTCTTTATTTTCTAATCGTTTTTTGTTTTATTTTTAAATTATTATTTAATTTATATTTTTTATTGTTTTTAGAATTAATAATGTTCACTAGATTAACAGTCATATTTATTAATACTTGCTAATTTTAACAGATTTATATACATTCACTGATACTTACAATCAAAAAGTGAGGTTAACCTCAAATAAATATCAAAATCATGCTCATATGTGTTGAATTTATAAAACGAAATATATAATCACTCTCACTTTTCTTGTTAATTCACTTAAATTTGAACAAGTCTTTTTATTTTATCACTTTCAAATTAATATATTGTTATTCTTTTTTCAAACCAAACTTCGAAACTAATATATTGTTGTTATTATTATCATAATAATATATTACATTATATTCTTTACGTCACTATACTAAACTTCGATAAAAAAAGCAACATGGCGCGTAACCGAAAAACGTGACGATTTTCATCACGTGACTTTCTCCCATACGTCGATAAAGAAGTTTCACTTCAAAACAGTCATCAAAATACAGTTCGTTTACATGAACCCTTAACCTTAGAACCTAATTTGTGAAAGTATGCAAGTAGAAATAGGATACCCAAGAATATAAAAAGATACAAAAAAGCATATTTTCCATAAAATTTTAAAGTTTAAGAACGAACGATAAGAAAGATACATAAATTAATATATTAACTCACCGGCTTTGAGTATCGAATTCAATATCGGTTATCCTCCCCTCGTGACCATCGAACATCCTTACAATATTCATAGTGTCAATATCAATGAGCGTAATAGTAAAGTCTTCGTTTGCCAACGCCAGTAGACCACTGTCTCGGTGGCATTTAGTACTGGACACTGATTCTTGTAACCTCATTACACTGTACGGTGTTGTCGCTGAAATTTTGTAGTTGTTTAGATTTTTGAAGGCGATTTGGAAGGATTTTTATAAGTTTATGGCAGTTTTTTAGGTTTCGTAGTATAGTGCCGTGACTATTACTGCTTAAAGGATGGCTTAAGCCAATCCTAATACGTCTAAAGCTTAAGCGTTAGACGTATTATTAAAAGGACGCTAAAGTTAATTGTTTCCTCAATAGTCGCTATATAAGTCTCTTTTCCACCTCATATTCGCTATCAATATATTCAAAACACTTGATCGATTTTGATCAAATTCGGTCTAGTAACTCTAAACTATTTAACTTTTGTACATTATTAATTACCTGTTTAACAAAGGGGTAAGTATATTCGACCTGCATCACTTAATCCATGAAGTTAATGTTGTTCGAGAACTTCTTTAAATATTGAATTAATATTACGTGACGTATACTTTCCAAGATATGTACAGGCAGCATACATAAACGAATTGAATTCAGAAAACTTGTTGAAAGGAACGAATCCCGAACAACTTCGATTATAATTAAGAACATGCCGATTTAATATATTTTTCCCTTTTTCTACGTTTAGAGCGAAGCAAAATTAGAAATTACGTCTATTATGCTCTTCTGATATAAAGTATATAAAACAAGGTCGGGTTTGTTACTTGCAACCCATAACTGAACTGATTTTCAAGATCCTTGATTTTTGTTAAATTTGTCTACATCCCGAATAACAGAATATATTAAAACAATGGAAAATGTAAAAAAAAAAGTTTACGGGAACGGGGACAAATTACGCGGGTGAAACTGCGGGACACAGCTAGTGTGTAATATTCCTTAATTAAAATCAATAAGATTTTAAAAAATATAGGTGAATGTTTTTTTCATACATTTAGTTGATATTGATTCTATTAACCTTTTAAGAACAACTATATTAATTAAATTACCTGATTTAAAGTGCCAGAACTTAAGTTTATCATCAGCTCCAACTGATATCATTCTCTGGTTGCACAAATCGGTTTCCACACCTCTAACAGCACCTTTATGTGCTAGTTTATCCTCTTTGCCATAATGTCCGCGATGGAGACCAGATTGCATATTAAATTTGTGTACTTGCCCATTGCTATATCCTGTACAGAAAAAAAAATAGTTATGTACTATATTTTTTAATACGTATAATAATTATGTAATTTATCCCTGAATACTGCAACGCAAATTAACTTATAGAAGCCTTATATGTCTGTACTTCTCATCATAAGTGACAGAGACAATATTCGGCCATTAAATACGAAATTTTTCTTTCGTCTTGTAAACAAACATTTACGAAAACAGTGAATTGAAGAGTTTTTCAAATCGGACCAGTAGTTCTTGAGGTTAGCGAGTTTAAATAAACAAACTCTTCAGCTTTATAATATTAGTATAGATAAATAGGAGACCTATAGGGACAGACTTATTTTTTCTATTGTAATGATCAATCAATCTGGAATGTTTAATTCACTTACCAATAACAACAAAGTTACCACAATGTGTAACTGTCAAACAAGTAGCAACAATTCCTTTGTTCATATCCAGAGGTTTCAACTTATGGTCACCCATGCGCATTTTATTGTAGGACCATGTAGTAGCGACGAAGAACCCATCGTGTAGCGACGCAATACTGTCCCACTGCTTGTCTCTCTGCATGCATGAGCTCAACTTTGTGATAGGTGGTAGAACCAAATTATCAAATTGAAGTCGCTCTGAAAAAAACAAATATTTTTAATACATTTGAGTGGCACAAGCTATGCTATTTCAAATCGAGGTATCTTTACCTACGTATGTTTTTTCTTAATAAAACCTTGATATATTACTTTCAACAGGATCAAGAACGATATAGCTTAATTTTCAAAGTATATTTTGTCATGGGACTTACTTTTCTTTTTAGATATCTTCCTATTATGAGATGCTTTTCCAAGGCTCTTGTTGAAGGTTTCTGACACAGTGTTCATAATGTGTAGAGTACTGTCACTGCCGGCTGCAAGGATGTTGCTGCCACTGGGCTCACAATGACAAACCATAGTTGGTGGCTTAGAATGACCTTCTCTGCCAGAATAAAAAAGAAATGATTAAGTTCCAATTATGGATTCATTAATTTATATTAATTTTTTTGTTTATAAATCTACCTTTTCCTCAAAAGCCTGGCCCCACCATCAGGCATATCAAATATCCATAGCTTCAAAGAATTATCTTCAGAATTTGTTACCATCAATGGCTCAGACATCAAACACTTCAAACCTGATATTTTCGAGTAATGTGCCTTCTGCACTTGAGACAAAACCCTTCTTTCTTCTAAATCCCACATCACTATGTGGCCTTCTGAACTGCCAGTAACCATCACTGGTACTCCATCAAGCCTAAATGACAGAGCACTTACCATTCCCCAGTCATGAACAAAGTCCATGACAATCTTATTGAATTTTAAATTATGTAAAACTATTCTGCCGCTTCCAAGAGCTATTGCGACCACATCTACAGCTGGCGCTGGCTCTGTGACAGTAACAGCAGAACCCCATCCTTTAAAAGTATACACCAACTTTGAAGTCCGAACATTCCATAGTTGCAACTGTCCCTGCTCACTTCCAAGCAGTATTTTATTTAAATATGTTGGTGGATGACAAATAGTAGTGACTTTAAAACTCTTGTCATCAAATCCGAGCTCCAGAAACTCCGATTCATCCTTTATATCAAATATTTTTAGCACATTATCTTCATCAATGGATATATGATGAATACCAAATGGAAACATCAAATGTACTGAAGCATTGTGGCCTTTATAAACATGCTTAAGCTCGCAACCACGTCTCCAGGCGTAGATGTTGTTCTCACTGGCTGTATAGACATGGAAATTGTCTCCACTCATACAAGTGATTGGACCGGGATGTTCGCCGCTGACACTTAGTAAACGGAATTTATCACATCCATATGTATGGAACCACTTCCCTACACTCGTACATAGCAGTGTTTCTCCTCTTCTCTTAATGAATCTAGCAACAAAGGGCACATGTGTGCTGACATAACCTAAAACCCTCGAGCCGGTAAATATCCGGCTGTTTGAACCTTCAGGCATTGTAATTAACTATTCTAAAACACTTGTTTGATTGACAATAAGTTTAAAGCAGACTTTACACTATTTTAATCACACTTTTCACAAAACAACACGCATGCGTTTGTTATTGACCACCTGTCATGTAAACTTCATATATCATGACATTGACACTTGTTTGATTGTTTGAGGTTTGACGGGTTTGACAGTCAAGCCCATAGATTTCTAAAAGCTTTAAATTATTTTTGCTTACTGATTCTAGAGAACATGAAGGTATAGATGAAAATGGAGACCGCACTCCGAATACCTACTTGAAGCTCAAATGATGGTATCGCTATCTCGCTCACTGTGGTCCCACCCTCTCTTTCTAAGTAGGGTAACCTTCATTTTATTATCCCCAGGACATCACGTTTAGTAGTTGCTTCCATTTAGTGGTTAATATAAATATATCTACCTGCTTATTTCTAAGACCCATATTTGAAAATAAATATCTTTATCTTTTATCCTGCTTTAGTTCCAAATTCAGAAAATGGTGCTTCTAATTCATGACCCCAAATATGACCTAAAATGTAAACACATGTGATCCCTATACTTGAGTAGATATTAGAGATTTTTTTTTTAGATTTGTTAACTACTGTTTCTCTTAAACTATTCACTTTTGGGAAAACAAAGTTGTAGAACAAAAGTTATTCATTATAATGTGTACTTTAACACCCTTTCGCATTAGTACCCCCTTTCTGACTAACCTTGTATACATATATCATTCGGGACTATAATAGGAACGGTATATTATTAAAAACTTCAAAAAAGAAACAAAAACACTTTCCAAATTATTTATTTATTTATGAACTTAACCGCTGACCAAGGTAAAAACCAGCCTTTGGGTCACATGAGGTGTCAACAAGACGCTTCGATAAATCTTTGAAAAGAATGTGAGCACTTGGACCCCACGGTCCCAATGTTTCAACCCCAAACTTCTCGAAAGTATAACTTCCAACTAGGTTGTTGTACTTCCGCCGCTTGAGGTTCTCAGCAGTTTGCACCATAGACTGTTCATGTTGCTATATATAACTTGCTATCTGAAAATTATAATATAATTTACAAAATATTGCATTTTGTCTATTTGGAAATATAAATTAAATATGTAACAATAGAAATTCGTCCCTCTTATGGGTATAAAATGACTAATAAACATGCATAATTAGTTAAGGTCCTACAGAAAGTTCCAAATATTTCCGCAATATGGTTACACTACTTCAAAATGATTTCTTATGAACGTAAAAGATAAAATTGCAAAAAATCCATGAAATTCGATGTAAAACTATTGGATCTTTTCATGGTTATTAGTATAGTCATTTACCAGTATGTTGAAAACATTGATTAAGCCTTTTATGAAGTAATTAATTGAAAATACAAAGAAATATCTTTACAATCATTCAATGTCAGAAATCACGTTTTAAACACTTACGCGTCAAATCGTATATCACCTCCTGGACACCACGTACTACCGCAACCCCGCACTACACAAGTTTGCACCATTTCTTTAATTATAACAATAATTACAGGCAAAAATTTCAAACGAAGCTCTGAATCGAAAGTAAACAACCGCCCTAATGACAGGAATTGACAGGATTTACTTGACATATGTATTTAAAAAGAGAGATCAGACCAAAGAGAGTGAGATAGAGAAACGTAGGTATTTGACTCAAACCGTTGTTCCGACAGTGGCCTCCATTTTCATCTATACCTTCATGTTCTAGACCAAGTACATTACAATGTCTTTGTTCTAGTCATTTATCATAAAAAAACGAAATGTGAATAAATTATATTATTTAATTAAAGAATTAATGAAAATTTAAAAGAAAAAATAATTATAATATTTTGATCCAAGCGTCTCGGTGCGTCGAAGCTATCAATGTTAGTATCTATTTTATTATAGCAACTAGCTGTTTCCCGCAGCTCCGCCCGCGGTCTAAATTTTTTTTATGTAATTGAGAATTCTCTTTACTATAAACCTCACGGAGTCCGAGACCTTTCCAACGAATGCAAAACCGTGTAAAACGGTTCGTGCGTTCTGGAGTTATAGCGTCAGGAAGGAAAACCCGACTTATTTTTATATAGTAGAATATCTATTGAACGAGTAAACTTAGCCTAGGATCCCTAACCTCATTATCAACCTCGTTACCTCATCAATTGTAGCCTATTCATTAAGACTACTTTCAATGAGCCCGAACACGGTACCGGTGCTGTAAGATGGTGAGGAGTTAGATTCTCTGCAGCTCTCAGGTGTTGCTGCGGCATCAAGTCAAGATTACCATGTTCTTGCAATATCAATTAAGTATAATATACTCAGTTTCCAAGATTAGACCAGTAGAAACTATCCTATTCAAAAAATAGAAAATTGCTAATGATCTTCAAAAGGGTGTGTATCTGTATATCTTTGTGTTTGTCTGTGGCATTGTATCTCCCAAATGGCTGAACCGATTTTTATCTTGTTTTTTTTTGTTTGAAAGGTAATTTTATCGAGTGTTCTTAGCTATGCAGATACACACCCTAAACTTATTACACTCCTTCCACTTATTACACTTATTCCACAAATTTTCGTCATGACTCAAATAAAACCCATAATTATTCTGACCTATAATTTATTTAAAATATAAGGAATATCATTATTTATAGAAGTCCCTGTCGCTTCAAATCCTCGTACGTTTTACGATTAACGACATTCCCCTGCGAGTCTTCAAACTCCTCATCATTTTCAGCTACAAATCTCTCGTTCTCTTTTTGATGTTTGATTTTCTCCCACACTAGAAAAAAAAAGGTTTTCGTAAAGGTTACATAAGCGGTACATAATATAAAGTATCTAATCATATTTTTACAGAATACTTACAGGCAAGTGCATCTTCAATCTGCGTGACGTTAGCAAAATGGGCCGTGTTCGGTATTCCTAGACACCGCATACCGTGAGCGTGTCGCCATTCAGCAAAGTGTCGCTGGAACGCTTTGGGGCCCTTGTATGTATAGTTACCGCAAATCTCGCAGGTGTAGCTGATGTTCAGACCATGGAGCTTGTATAACCAGTATGGGATAGGCTGTAAAAAATAGGGTACATAGTTTATTATAATAACTTCCGTGAGACGAATTCATAATTATTTAAGGATTCAACGGTTTACTCACGCGCATTCTCGGGAACGCCCGACTAGTTTCAGACTCAATAGGAGTCCTTAATCATGAGCTGACGCGGCGGCGGCGGTGTCGCGGGTCGAACTGGTCGGGCGTTCCCGAGAATGCGCGTGAGTAAACCGTTGAATCCTTAAATAATTAGGGTACATAGTTGACATAAACTATCGTAAGTCACGGTACTTATGCTTATTATATCAGGCTCATATTATAAGCTATTATGTACCTTCCCATCCCACCCAAGAGGTAAGTTCTTTGGGTTGTAGGGCACTTCATCATCATCAGAGTCTACATCAGGCGCAGCAGAAGCGTCACTTTCATCACCGCTGTCATCGCGACGCTCACCAGCAGCCCGGGCCGCGCGACGGGTGACATTCTCGATAGTCGCGCTGCGCGTGTTACTAACGATGTTCGCAAATCTATTGACAAAAATACATACTATAATAAGAAAATGTATTTGGTTAATTAATTTATCATTTTAAATGTTTTATTTCTTACCTATAAACTTGAGCTTCAATGGCCGCAATATCTTTGTGCCTTTGTTGGGTTGATGCCTTTGCCTTATTTCCACCTTTCTTAGCAACCAGCGATTTGTCTAAAGATGTTTGACCCTTAGTACTAAATAATCTAGAAAAGTAGTTATAAAATAAATTAATCACACAGAAACAACTTTTAGGAGCAAATAAAATATATTTTATTTTAGTGCAATACCTTTGTGCCCTTTCTTCTAATGTACCTCCACATTTTAATCCAAGAGCCATTAAGGCTGACTTTAACCTGTCCAATCCAAGTGACGCAAGTTCCTCCCACGACGAAAAAGCTGATAGATCTAAATGGGCCCCCACGTTTGTTAAAGCACCACCAGTCTCTTTCTACAAGCACAAAACAAAATTGTATGTCAAAATATGTTTTTCAATCACACTAATATTATGAAGACGAAAGTTTGCGAGTGTGTTCGTATGTTTGTTACGACTTCATGCTCAAAAAGCTGTTTTTTTTTAATAAAACAAATGGATGGAGGCAGCTGACACCCTAGATAACACAAACTACTTTTTAACACAAGATAAACTGCTGGGTAACTGCTGGACGCAACTAGTATTTTATTATGTGCAAAATCTATACATACAGGCCACCCAGGGAAGTTTCCAGATTCCCATTGCTTGATAAACTCCTGATGGGCAGCGGCCATTTCCTGTGCTTGATCTTGCAAAGGTTTCACTCTGTTCACAAAATCTTTCAAGTAGGTCAATAGAACTCTGATGTAGTTCCTGTATTCACTGTTCTTGCGTTCACGAGGAATGTCAAAGAGATGGTCAAATATACTTAGGTATGTGATGTAGTCCACTTTCTAAAAAATAAAATTTTATTGAATTTCTTAAGTAGTGATATTGTCTATGGTTGTGACATGAAATAACAAAAGCCAAGGTAAAAAATGCTCAGCCGACGTAGGCTAGTATAGTACAGTACAGTTCCTGATATATTATTATTATAACATATCATTATTCTAAAACCTATCTCATATAAAGAAATAAGTATAAAATTTTAATAAAAACTAAGACTTGTGGCTTACTTCTATTCCCTTCAAATTGATGTATTTTTCATAGCATTCATGCAGGTCCAAATATTTGCCATAACCTTCTTCATCAGTGAACTCAACAGGGGCTAAAAGAAACAAAAACAGGCATTTCATTAGTGATCATAAGATTAAAAGATTTAATAATAATAATAATAAACCATTTATTTTCAGGCTACTTAGGCCCATAGATATATACCTTACAGACTAACATATATATTTTATAAGTACATTTTGTGTTAGTAATATAAACGTAAACCTATGTTAGTAAACACTTCCTTAACACTATGTTGCAGTGCGTTCAGGTGGTATTTGTCCGCGGAAGCGACGGAACACCACGCCAGCCGGCCAAAAGTCCTCTACCAACACGAGATGCAGGTAGCACGTAGGAACTCGGACCACAAACGCATTGAAATTAACGTTACGGCGCGACTCCAGTAGCTGCACTCGCGGCCTGTATTTGGTCTTCTGACGCACGTACTCAACGATGTCCTCCGCCTTAGTGGTGTAGTGTAGGCGCGAGATGTACACCGGAGTATTCGGTTGCGCGGCACGGACCTTCACACTAGGCTCCGCAGGAGCTGTGCCGCAGCGATTCTTCACGGTCCGTTGACGACGTTTCCTCTTCTGCACGGTCACGAAACCATCATCGTCGGTAAGCTTCGGTGCCTTCTCAGGCACAGGCTTCTTGGCAGGAGCAGCAGGTGAGCTTGCTACTACGCTCGCGAAATCCCGACGATGCGAATTCGCTTGGGAAGCAGGCACGTGCAACGGGTCAGTGACTCGAGCGGCGGGTGCGGCGGCGGGGCCGCGGGGCACACGAGGTGTGCGCTCTGCGGACTCGGCATTTGTCGGCGGCGGCGACGTCAACACGGCGGACGCGAAACTTGACCCCGATATATCAAGGCATGCACCGCGTCGCATGTTGACGTTAGATGCACTCGGTGGTGACCCAGTTACCGACACGATTTTGCGCAACTGCATAACTTCATTACGCAAATCGGCGACGGTGTTTTGGGATGCATCTAACTTTTTCAGCACATCCGCTAAACTTGCCTTCAGAATGACGATGTCCTTCAGCAGGCTTGTGACGTCAACATGATCAAACGTGACGGGCGGGAGCTTGTTTAGATCCTTCGCCACGAATGTCGGCACGTCATCCGGGTCAGTCTCCTTCAGCAGCGTGATGATATCCTGTATGCTCTTCTTTGTCCCGTCACGCCGGCGGGACACCATCTGATCGCTCTTGTTGAGCACTCGGTACAGGAGCAGCTTGGCAGCGGCAACATCGTCCTCGCTGAAGCTTGTAGCGCAGATCTGGATCGCAGACACCTCGTCCATTACGTCCAGCTTCTGCTGCAGAAACGCCAGCAGTTCATTCGCCACAAGTTGTTGACTCATGGCGATATTAATTACGAGCGACGGCTTGCGCCGCGCACAACGCGAATTAAAATAATTGCAATAGTCAGCAACACGTCTGCATCGGAACGCAGCTAATGCGAGACTGAGAAGATTTAAAGTTTGTCTTTTACATTGAAAATAGTAGAAACTTACTTGTAAAATCTTCAGCTGGATTTTCTCTTATCTTTGCTAGTTCTTCAAACTCTACAGACATTGGTACACAAATCTACAACAAAGACATAATGTAGAACAGTTATATGACGACAATAGGTTCCATAAAAGAGTGAATAAAAGTAAAAACAAAATGAGAATACATGAATATTGAGCAACATTTTGTAACATCATAATTACCTCATTTGGATGTTTTCTATGGAATTCCTTGATTTGCTTAAGCCTTGCATAGAACTCATTGAATTCGCTTGGTCCAGACAATGCAGCAATTTCCTCTTTACGAAGCCCATCTTTATCTTCATAAAGTTCCTTCAATCTGATTGTTGACTCAACATATCTCTAAAAAAAATATTAAATTATTTTTTACTATGTAGTTAACTTATTGTAAAACATGTTACTTCCTTGAAGTTCCTTGCTTCTTAACAATAAGTTCATTTAATCTGGAGAACACACACAACACGTGAGTGATTACATACAAAAACAAAGGAGAATCACTCACATCATGTAGATTCTTCAAGCGATGGTCAGCATTGATGGTTTCTCTATGCTGTAATGAATGAATAATTATTATTGTGCTTAAAATATATGTATTACTGTTTAACCAAACTAGTGCGCAACAAATATAATATTACATTGATGTTGATTATTCGCTCATACATTTTTAAAAAGCACTTACACCAGTCTTTTTATGAAGAATCTCTTTAACCATAGCATCCATAGTTCTCTCTCTTTCCTCATGATAGCTTCTTTGCTGTTCTAATATGGTTTCCATGTTGATTTATTATCTATCAAAAATTACCAAATTAGATGCACTCAATGTCTCAATTATTTAGATCTCCTCAAGAAAGATTTGTGATAATTTCAGAATGTAACCAAACAAACAACCTCATTTGACATAGCATCAAAATCAAATTGTTCGCGTTTCCAAAGCTGTCAGTTGACATTCTGTTTCCGAGGTTTCTGTATTGTGGTCATAGATTATAATTATCAAAGCGATTAAAATTGAAATGCAAGAAAAAAGGAATTAGAAAAACGCAGTAGTTTGTAAAATGACTTTAATACGCATCAACGATAACGTGAAGCTCTTGCCGCATATTTTGGGTGAGTAAGTGATATCGGACTACCTATTACGTATTAGTGTTTACGCTTCAACAGATTTTAACTAATCGACTAAAGATAGTAGTGTATTTTGTGTGTATCTGTGACAAAGCTATATTTACTCTTTGTTTATGGTTGATTTTGGTTGGGTAACGTCAGCGCTGTCATTCCTACTGCCTACACGTTCTCTATTTATCTATTGCAATTTCGCAAGTGACCGGTGTTTAGAAAATAAACTGTAATTTAAAATTAATCATGATCTATTCTACATGGATCAGTCAGTTTCACTCGGTTTTTTTTATAATTTGTTCATTTATTACGTACGCTCAGTCTGATGTGCCGAGACCCCGCGGAGTCTCTTTATCTAAAGCACCGCTATATTCACCGACAAAAGATTTCACCTGTTTCGACGGTACAATCACGATACCGTTCAGCTATGTAAACGATGATTATTGCGACTGCTTTGACGGCAGTGACGAACCAGGAACTTCAGCATGTTTAAATGGCTTTTTCCATTGCACAAACGCCGGTCATCGACCGCAAAACATACCAAGTTCGAGAGTCAATGATGGTGTATGCGATTGTTGTGACGGCACCGACGAATACGCTTCAGAACAAACGTGCTCCAACACTTGCGAAGAACTAGGAAGAGAAGCAAGAGCTGAAATTCAAAGATTAGCTGAGCTGTATAAGGCGGGTAGTCACTTGAGATTGGAATTAATTGAGAAAGGCAATTCCAAGCGAAATGATATGGCTGAGCAACTGCAACAGCTAGAAAAAGATAAATCTGAAGCTATACAATTTAAGAATGAGAAAGAAACCCTTAAAAATGAATTGGAAGCTAAGGAGAATGAGGCCCTCAAAGTATACAGAGAAGCTGAGGAACAAGAAAAACAGAAGAAAGCAGAGGAAGAAAGACAAAACACAATCAAAGAATCACAAGAATATTTCACAAGATTGGATTCTAACACTGATGAGATTCTGACAATCGAAGAAATAACTGTAGCAAATGTCTTTGATAAGAACAAGGATGGTCAAGTTGATGAGGAAGAAGTGAAATACTTCTTTGGGGAGAGAGAAAGTGTCGACAAGGATACTTTTGTCTCAGACACATGGCCACTATTGAAACCTCTGTTAATGATGGAGCAAGGTATGTTTAAACCAGCTGAAGAGCAGGAGGAAGTTGAACCTGAACAAGATGTTGATGAAGCTGCAGACCTTGAGACTGAATATGCAGGACAAGATGATGAGGCTACTGATGGATTGGATGGAGCTCAAGATGAAGCAGAAGAACAAGAAGTGGAATCAGAACAAACTAATGTCTACGATGAAGAAACCCAGAAGCTAGTTGAAGAAGCCACTGAGGCTCGCCGCCATCACACTGAAGCTGAACGGACTGTTAGGGAAATTGAAGCTAACATTAGGAAAATCCAACAAAACCTAGAGAAAGATTATGGCTTGCAACAAGAATATGCCACACTAGATGGTGAATGTTACGAATATGAAGACAAAGAGTATGTGTACAGATTATGTCTTTTCCAGAGAGTAACACAGAAATCCAAGAATGGTGGTGCAGAGGTTGGACTTGGAAACTGGGGAGACTGGGCTGGTGGAGATCAAAATAAATACTCAATTATGAAGTACACAAATGGTGTTGCCTGCTGGAACGGGCCAAGCAGAATAACAACTGTACACATCAGTTGTGGATTGGAGACAAAACTCTTATCTGTCACAGAACCCTTCCGCTGTGAATATAAGATGGAGTTCAGTACACCTGCAGCATGTGATGACTCCAGCCCATCACAACAGCATTCATCTCATGATGAACTTTAATATAATATTCCAGTGTTCAAATTTTCACACCTAGTGATGTGTTTAACACTTAAGATACAAATGTAAATCAGTCATAGTTCATTATCATGTTTGTCTAAAGGCAAGTCTCAAATCACACTAAATAAATGTGAATATTCACAAATATACTGAAAATCAACTGGAATTTATTGTAGAAGTAGAAGAGTATCAAGTAGTAAATTTATTTTGGTTTAAGTGCAAGTGTTGATAATTTAAAAGTTATTTTGGTATTTACAAGGATCTATTCACCAGTGTTTTGATGTAAAGACTGAAATATTTAACAGCATACTACATTATTTCTCTCACATTCCTTAAATGCACGGCTGTTTTAGTTTGAGTAGAAACATTATGTTTAATAAAGTGAACAAAACATTGTGAGTGATCAATAAAATTATTGTTTTAATATTATTACTAGTTTCTTTGACTTTTATACCTACCTAGTATTTTAAAAAGTTACCTATATTTTTTTTGCCTTATTTATTGCAATCTCAATGAAGTTGAAAATAAAATAATGATCGACATTCGACGTGGACTTAAATTAGCGATTGAATGCTGGCAAAAGCTAAATGAAATAAGAATTTAAATTTCAGAGAGAAAGAGATTCGTAAAAAGGTGATATTTTCATGACCTCAATTGGACCGATTTATGCAAAAATGATCCAACCCACAATCTCGACAATTTCGAGTTTTTGTGACTTATGTACTCTAAATAAGGTATATTTTAACATATCAAAGACTCGGAACTCTATGTTAATAATTGACGAAAATCCGTATGGTCCAAACCACAACTGTCATAGCGAACATCATTTTTTCATAATGCATAAATGTTTCAAGCTATTAGAATCATTTTTGCATTTTCTTGGTTGCCCTGATATAGGTTTTTTGTTTTTTGCTATAATGATTCAAACTACTTGGAACAATAATGCTTTTTATACAATATGGAAAATATTATAAAAATCATTCTGCTTAAATGTTCCAATAACCTTGAATCATTTTAACTCAATTCCAAATAACATTCGACTACAGAAGTATACTGATTCAGACCACATGACTATTCTATTTAATTAAAGAAAAACGAAAAATTCAATTCTTAAAAAACGATTCACGGTTAAATATAAAATTATCATTAATATCTCGGCTAAAAACCGACCAATATAGTTTTCTAGATTTATTCCGTTCTAATACCAATAACTAATACCACTGGTATGTATTTGTTTCAACAATATTTATTTTCTATTCCGAACGGATACCAATCTTTAAATAATTAAATTTAATGTGCGAACGAATACCAACAACTTGAATTTGGTACAGTCAGCTCAGTCAAACCTAATCAAATTATTGTTATAATAATATATAATTCTAAAACTTTCCAAATTCACGACATTCCAATATTTTTACAAACACAAAGATAGTTTATGCCACAAAACAGAGAAAAACAGGTTTATGTGAATCATCTTGCAATTTTTTTTAGCTGCGCGAAATTTCTGAGATATTTTGTAATTTTAGATTGTAAGTAAATTGTTCTTGTTTTGTTTTTTTTGCAACAAAGATATTATGCACATGCACTAGGAGGAACTAAAATTATAATAATGTTGATTATTAGACATATTTTATTATTGAGCTAGACGTTTGTTAATATTTTTACAAACGTCTAAAAGTTAATATAATTTTTTGGATTAAGATACTCTTTTTTTTTAATTAAAAGTCTTACAATTTCATACAAAGCAGTTTCACTGACTGTACTTTATTACTGTAGGTATTAGTTTAAATAATGGTACCCGTTCGGAATAGAAAATAAATATGAATGAAACAAATACCAGTGGTATTAGTTGTTGGTATTAGAACGGAATAAATCGTTTTCTACAAAAGGCAGTTATGGGTATACAACTGCGGTATACACTCGGCTTCCAACGGTGTTGGGAATTGTTTTGTTTGGGCTGAAGGCGAGGCAGGCAGAGGGGCCCAAGAAGTGGGTTCATGTTTGATGAAATATATTAAGTGCGTGCTACCTCCTACAGTAAAAAAATTGATTTTGTGGAGTGACTGTTGCGGAGGGCAAAACAGGAATATCAAAATCGTTTTGATTTTAAAGGCTTTATTAAATAGACACCCCACTCTCGAGACAATCAGCTTCCGTTACCTAGAATCAGGACACACTTTCCTACCAAATGACAACGACTTCGCTAAAATTGAGACTCGACTCAAGCAATATGAAAGGATATACTCCGTGGATGATTATATTGCCATTATGAAACAATGCAAAAACAAAAATCCTTTACAGGTCCATAAAATGGAAAGTTGTGATTTTGTTGGATCTCAAATTCTAGAAAAGAAAATAGTTAATAGAAAAATATTTAATGATAAGAGCAAAGTAAACTGGCTCAAAACAAAAGAAATTTTAATCACAAAAAAGACTCAACATTCTTTGTTCATGAGAACTTCCTTTAATGAGGACTACAAAGAACTGAATATTAAAAAGAAATTAAAAGGTGTTGATTTGGGTGTCATAGAAGAAGATTTGCAAGAATTATGGCCTTCAGGAAAACTGATTAACAAAAAGAAGTTAAACGATTTGAAATCGTTATTCCATCTCATACCAAATGATTGCATTGGTTATTATAAAAAACTGAAGGGAGACGATGCAATAATAGACGATATAGATGGTTATTGTGATGAACCCGACTTTGATTTGGATGAGGAGTAGGGTAACATTTGTGTTTTTTTAAATAAAATAAAAATAATAAACATTTTTAAGCTTTTATTTTTGTCATAGTTTGGAACATTTTTGCATTTTTCTTTCCGCAGCCTACACAGCTAATTCCATACAAAATGTATTATGTAATAATGATCCACGCGCAAGTTTTCTTGAATATCTACGAAACTATTAAAATTTATTTACTAAATACATGCATGTAAATTAGTTTAGAACACTTAGAATAACATAAAATTAAAAACATAACATTTAGAACTACAAAGCCAGAGAAATACCGAAATAAACTTTAAACTCTATTATCTCGAAATGAGGTTAGTGTGGACTGAATCATTTTTGCTTAAATCGGTCCAATTTATAAAATTACTATTCCTATCTACACACTCCAATATTTTACCCAATTCTTATACAAAAATACAAATGGATGATTTTCTATATTAGTGCGTCGCGTTTGTAGTTATGGCCTTGACTTGACTCAGTCAATATTTGTTTACCTAGATAACGATTTATTTTTATCTCTGCTCATAAAATTTGTTTTGGCTATTATTTTCTTTATTTGTTGTTTAATTAAATTCTACCCATGTGTTATTGCACTAAATTTTCGAACAAATTCGTAGGTAGCACGGCTAAGCCCATGTCAATGACCAATTATTATTGGCCATGCATGTCTAAGGCCCGAGTCACACCGAAATGGCAGCGGCCGCGGGCGACGCGGCGACGCCGGCGTCGTCGCCGCTGGCGGCCTCGCGCAACCGCCAGACCCCGCGCGCCTTGTTTCGTATAGGAGCGCGCAGCCGCCCGCGGTGCTGCGAGCCACGCGGCACCGCGGGGCCGCGTGGCCGCTGGCAGTCGCGGGCGGAAACACCAACAAGACGCGCGGCCGCTCGCGTCGCCGCGGGCGGCCTTGCGTCCTTTTCAAGCGATACTGGTATTTTTGAGTATGTAATTAAAGTTTAAAATTATTTCACACTGAAAGTGCTCGCCGCGTCGTTGCTACCGGCCGCTGCCATACCGGTGTGACTCGGCCCTAAATGCTAAATGTCAAATAAATGTCAGCTGCTTGTCAGATTTATCAAACATAAATAGAGGCACATGTTGTCTTTCTAATTTCTATTAAATTAGGAAATGGGAAAACATCTTGTTTTCTTCCTCAATTCCTCATAAAGTAGAGGAATACTAATTGTAAGGAACGTGTCTTTTATGTGTGTCATGTACGTGGCTATTCAATGTCCAAGTAAATTGTAGCAAATAATATGGATTTAGATGAAATTGTTTCTAAATCTTGTTTTTCAATGTTGGAAGGCAAGATTGACAGTAAGATCTTAAATGAATTAAAAGTAATGGGTTTTGAAAAACCCACACGTATACAGGCGGAGGTATTACCGCACTTGCTTCAAGGAAAAGATTTGATTGGCGCCGCCAAAACAGGAAGTGGAAAAACTTTGGCATTTCTCATACCTGTCGTTGATAACTTATTGAAACTCGGTACTTCTGGAAAACTGGGTAAGTACACTCTTACTGATGAACTTGATGGTACTTATAGCTTTTTATAAGCATCATAATAACTTTGTATGCCCAGTACTTGGCAAAACATGTAGAACTTTTTATCTTACATTACTGTTTTTACTTACACATGTTTTACAAATAAACTAAATATATTTATAAACTACTAATTCTATACTAAAAGTTAAGCAGTTTTTATTATACTTACTTCGTAATATATTGAAATGCGAACACAAAATGAAACATTATTTTTTAGGTACAAGGTGTATTATTTTGTCACCAACAAGGGAACTAGCTTTACAAACTTCTGATGTTTTAAAGAAACTCTTAGTCAACATTCATTTATCACATTGTCTTATTGTGGGAGGAGAAAAGAGGGCAAAAGATATTTTGAAATTAAAAAAAGGTAAGTAGTTATATTTTATTTTCCGACAGGGAAGGATGGAAGAGTATGGGGGAGGCCTTTGCCCAGCAGTGGGACAGCACGGGCTAACAAAAAAAAAAAAGTAGTTATATTTTGTGGTTTTATCCGCTGTTCTACTTGTGTTCTAGAAATTTTAGTGTTATAAAATAGAGCCTTATACATAAAAGATTTTTGTAATATGACGATTTCCTGAAAGATTAGCAATTTTGAACAAACAAACTTCATTACAGTAGTATTTATTTTATTATACTATAATATTTTACCTTTGCCTTCTAAAGTAAGTCTTGTTATTTCATAATTACATTTTTGTCTGTGCTGTTTATCATAGTAACTTAAATCAATAAATAAAAATAGTAAAATTGAAAAGATCCTTTCGGAAGTCAGTTAAAAAACAAAATCATCTTATCAGGTTTGTTAATCCAAGGTCATTAAATATCTTAAAACTTAACTGCTTTTTTTTCCACAGGTGCAAATATAATTGTCAGTACTCCTGGGCGTTTATTAGATCACTTACAAAGTACTGAAAACTTCAATTGTACCAAACTACAATGTTTGGTTTTGGATGAGGCGGATAAACTCCTGGAAGCTGGCTTTCAAAAGCACATTACTGGCATCATAAAATTACTACCAAGTGAGTCATAATATCCTAGTATTGATGTGCATCATAATTAAACAAAGTATTTATTCAATGAATGTTGTAATAGGTACATCAGATTATTACAGGATTTTATTTTAAATGAACTTAATAGTTCTAGTGAATGTGTTGGTTAAAGCCAGGCTTTGTCACAGTCTTATGTACCACATAATATGATGTTCTAACTGAACCATTTATTTTCATTACTCACTACAGGGTTTTAAATCATTGTAAAGGAAAACTTGGAGTTTTTGAATCACCTTGTACTTAAGAAGTTATTGATAAATTTATAAATGGACATGGACCTATAAAAAGCCTTTCTTATACATCCATGTAAATGGATAATACTTATTTGCAGCCATTTCCAGCATGTTAATATTCCTAGACTGGAATTGAATTACCTAGATCATTCCTGGATCATGGACCTATAAACGTCCATGTCCTAGATTTAACCATAGGCAAAATAGGCGTGCCTACAACCCTAATAACGTCATAAATGGCGAAATTTCCACACTTTCTTTCTTTTTGCCCTTATTTCAATCCCATGATAATTACATAATAATTAATTGCTAACCTGTAAATTGCATACGAAATTTCATGCTTTGATTTTTGATACACACCCTCAAACCATTTTTTAACCCATCCGATTATCTGTTGACGATACCAAGTGTGACCACACTTGGTACTTGGACCACAACTTGTTTTTGAGGGCTGGATATGTGCCTGAAAACAAGTTGATTTCGAAAAACAAACTGGTAGGTATTTAAATTCTTTATAGAAGGAACTAGATACCAAAATTTGTGATACTTTTTCAGGAAAAAGGCAAACAGTGTTATTTAGTGCAACAATGGGTGAAAATGTAAAGAATCTTGCTCGATTGGCAATGAGAAGTGATCCGGTTTTAATATCTGTAACTGATAACAAAATGTCCACTGTCCCTGGACTTCAACAAGGGTAATTATAATATTATCATTTTGTAAATAAAAGTAATTTATATTAATTGTCTGGAAATTTCAAAAGGCAACTTTTCACATAATTTAACATAGGTAATTTCCTACAGCAAAGTCCAGCTGAGTCAATAAATAACATGTTTCTTGAGTATTAATGATTAAAGTTGTTTGCTACAAAAAACAAGTAATCACTAGTTTCTAGAATATGATAGTTTGTTCTTTGGCTTCTACAGACAAAAAAATATGTAGATGTTATTCTAGAAGATTCTGAAATAGAAGCTCCAGTCTTATAAGGCTCGGATAAAAACACGCAGCAAGCTACAGATTACTAAGCAACCGTATTTTACTAGTGGCAGACTAGCTTTTGCCCGCAGGGCCTTCTTTATGGCTATCTGTTATCGCGGCAAAAGTAGCCTGATTATTAGCCATATTATACTCTTAGGAACAAAGCTTACCCCTACCAAGTTCCATCAAAATCGGTCTAGCGGTTTAGCCGTGTCAGCGTAACGGAAGAAAGAGATACTACGTATTTATTTAATTTATTTAGGTATGGATGAACGTGAAACGTGGTGATCAATGCTCGCTCCTTCTCTATATGAGTAGAGGCCTGTGCCCAGCAGTGGGACATTAAAATTTATTGGTCGGTATTATTATACGGATGAATGGATTTAAATTCATTCATTTTTTGCAGGTATTACATTTGTCCAGTGGAAAAACGGATGTCATGGTTATACAAAATGCTGAAAAAAAGTAAGAAACTCAAAGTCATGGTGTTTTTCTCATCTTGTAAATCTGTTGACTTTCATTACGAGTTTTTTAAAGTACACTGCAAAGCTTCCATTTTAAGTATACATGTAAGTTTATAGTCTTTGAATGGCTAATTATAAATAACTTAATCTCCAATCGTTATTACAAAGTTAGAAAATTTACCCTGAATGTAAACATCAGATCAAATATAATATTTATCGATCGCTGTTATCTCTTTATCACGGCCGCAGTGTTCTAATTCTCACGTCTTTTCGAAGTGCGAGTTTGTTTCACGTTAACGCGATCGACATGTGACGCGTTTGGCTTTCTAATTGGTTAAGTTTAACGTCATAATCACAGAACACTAATACTCTAAGGAGGTCTTAATACGGTAAGTTTACGTAACAATCACGTAAACCTAAAAAAAAACGCACAAATACCAAAAGGGCAGGGTATGATTTATTAGAATACGTTGTGCTGACCTTAAGACATTGAAGACAGAACAAAAAGATTTTCCAAGATGATCACAAGTAGGTACTATTCGGCCGAGGAATCTTGGCGATTTGAAAAGAGCTACAAGACAGTTTGCGTGAGATAATAATATCTTGGGACAAGCTCACACACGGCCATCTGATCCCAAACTAGGTAGAGCCTGTACCTACTATGGCAACCAGATAACTGATAAACATACTTATATATTTCTAAATACATATTTATTATAGACAAATAACACCCAGACACAGAACAAATGATCGTCCTCATCACACTAAGATTTATCCTGCGTGGGAATCGAACCCACAACCTCTGGCTTAGCAGTCAGGGTCACTAACCACTAGACCAACAGGCCAGTCAAACTACACAGTCATGAACGGTGGGTGAGAAAGAGACAACGATATCTACTTATGTAGTATTGCTTTTTAGGCTTGCCAAGACACATCGGCCGAAGAGTACCTAAAAAACTTGTGAAAAGTCTTATCTAGTCTGAAGCATTGTTATTTCAGATGTGCATAAAACTTGTTACCAACCAATACTTGTCATTGTTTCACTAAGAAAAATAAAAAACCACGATTGTAATCAATTGTAAAGTCAAACTTACCGATATAAACAGGATTATAATAATGTAGTTACTTAGGTAATTGAAATAAATTGATTATAGGTGTCAAAAGATTAACCAATATCTTGAAATGTAAATAAAACAAAGTTGGCGAATGGCCTTATGATAAGTTATGAGCTGATAAGTCTGTCCTGACTTTCACTACAAATGATGCCTTGCCTATGTTTAATCAAGGTATTTCAATATTGAAGGGTCAGCAAAGTCAAGCAAGGCGAAAGGAGGCGTACCATAGTTTTAATGAAGCTCATAGTGGAGCGCTATTTTGTACCGATGTCGCAGCTCGAGGGTTAGATATCCCCTCAGTCGATTGGATTGTCCAATACGACCCACCTTCGGATCCAAAGGTACCTTATAACATATAATCTTGTTTTATAATAATTGTTCTAAATTATAGCACCAATTAGGTACTCAAAATGCAACGGAGAGTTTTGAAATTTCGACCTCTAGATTACCAGTGCGTCCCATTTTTAGCTCAAAATGAGATTAAAAACTACATTTTTATCTTATTTACTTACAAATTTTGTGATTGACATATTCACTATTTCATCATTTATCTTATCTTTCAGGAGTACATTCATAGAGTTGGTCGCACAGCTAGGGGACTAAATAATAAAGGTAATGCGGTTATATTACTGAGGCCTGAAGAGGAAGACTTCAATAAGTTTTTGGAGAAGGAAAAGGTTTATTTAGATAAATACACTTTTGGTGTGCCTCCTGACGAGGTTCAAGAAATGGTAAGCACCTGACGTGGTGAAGTCATTACATATTACAGTAGGTACTCAATTTGTTTTCTGGCAGTCGCAATGCTCTGGGCGGACTTTTCGTAGATGCCCGCGAATTCAATAGTTGAGGAGCTTATGCACTTTGACGCTTGACTATAATTATAATACATACCCATATTTTATTATTATTGTTATAGATGTCGAATTTAATGTTATATTAAACATTTCCAGCTTGAAGAATTAATATCAAATAACGGTGTAATGAAGACATTAGCAAGAAAAGCGTATCTCTCATTTCTCCGGTGCTATAAGACGCATCCATTGAAAAAGATATTTGACATAAAATCGTTAGATCTCAAATTAGCAGCCAGAGCTTTTGGATTCGAAGAACAGCCACACGTGGATTTTTGTATCCTTTTCAAATAAACAAGTTTCCAAGGACTTGCGTAGCAAAAGTTAACACATAGTATTAAATTTTATTATTTGGTATTGGTATCGTAGGTCCAATTTGGCTTGTTGGTCTAGTGGTTAGTGACCCTGCCTGCTAGACTGGAGGTCGTGGGTTCGATTTCCACCAAGGACAAATCTTTGTGTGATGAGCACGATCATTTGTTGTATGTGGGTGTTATTTAGCTATAATATGTACCTATATATTTAGTGTTATATAAAGATGTTTATCAGTTGTCTGGTTATCATAGTTAGTCTCTGCCTAGTTTTGGATGAGATGGCCGAAATATTATTATTTGGTAGCTTCTAGACTTCCAAGTTTCAAGATAAATATTTGGAATAAACTACATTATCGTAAGTGCAGGTTCAATTCAAAATGGTAAATAATCGAACCCCGATAACAATATTGCAATTGTTTTTATTAATCACTAGCGGTATCCCGCGGTACCACCCGCGTAATTAATTTGTCCTAGTTTCCATTTACATCAATTTTTTTTGTCAATGTTCATTGTTTTTATTAATTATTCTACTATTCGAGATGGAGACGAATCAAAATTTCAAGGATCTTGAGTAGACAGCACCAGTTCTCGTAGTCATAAGTGTTGTAACAAACTCGACTGTGCGTCGTACAGTCCACTGCACTTTCTGGTTATATTTTCTTGGTATTTAATACGCAACCTAAGGACCTTAAAATCCGAAATAACATCATTGTATTGGTATTACCTTAACTATAACTCAGTACCAAAAAACAAACTGCAAGTACTTGAAAAATGAAAACAGATCATCCAGAAGAAAATACCTATTGTTTATCAACGAAATGCAATTGAACTGCAAGATTATATCATGTCGAGATATAAACTTCGACGTGTCGGGTTCATGCATATAGAGCACTGAAGTGCGTGATAACAAGTATTCTTGACGAAATGGAATCTTGGTTATATAACTTATTAAAAATAAAACTATGTATAAAAATAAGAGCAATTTATTTTATCTTAAACTAGCTGTTATTTCGTTTGTTGTTGCCTTTTTGCCTGTACATTTTAGTTTTTTCCGCCTTTTGTTTGAAGTTGTTGGGTGCGTTTAATGTTTTGAAGTACCCGTATCCGCCACCTCCTTTCCTCTTCTGCGGGGGTCCTTTGCTGGCTACTTTCAGTTCGACGGCTGGTGGGACCGTGAAACCGAACGACTTTGACACTTTAGCCATATCAATAGTGTCGATGTCGAATATTGTCTTGAGATGGTGCGAGTCGTAAGCCCTCAAGTAACTCTTGAACGCCTCTTTAGCAGATTGGTTCAGGAAGTAGTTTCTTGATATTAACTTTTCGAGCTAAGTAAAAGAAGAAATAGTTTTAGTTTTCATGATTCACGCATCTTTCAATGTTTTATGTGATGATCTCATAGGTGGTATATAATGTAAAGACTACAGCGTGATTAAAAGTTCTTATTGAAATACTCTTAAATCAAACGACTTAAATCATTTTTAAAACTGAGTTAAATTATCATAGCTTGTCGTCATAGTGCTTGAAAATAAGGAAGGTCACCTTTTCTATATAAATAAAAAGTACTAACCTGTAACTGTATATCTGCTATCTTATTCCAAGAGAATTCGAATTCATTGAGCGTCACTTTGGACTGTTTCAAGAATCTGAGGAAGCCGAGCTCTTCAGGACGTAGGAACAGTAACGCGTGGCCACTTGTTCCAAGACCTCGCGCAGTTCTGCCGACACGATGGATGTATTCCTAAAAAGGGGAAATAATGTCATTTTGATGGAACTGCTATGTGAAGGATATCATTATTTTGGTTGTATTCGTTTAGGTATGTTTTTAAAAGAAAAAAAAAAAAGAAAAGAACCGATTGTGAAATAAAATTAGTAATGCTTGTATATCTGCAAAAAATATAGTACTATAGTTTACCTTGGGATCATCCGGTGGGTCATACTGTACGATCCAGTCCACAGCCGGTATATCGAGACCTCTGGCCGCTACATCAGTACACAACAGTATACCAGTCTCGGCGTTGCAGAATTGGAAGAAGGTTGTCGTACGTTTCGTTTGTTGTTGCTTACCCTGGTAAATAGTATAATTTGGACTGAATATTACGATATACATATTACACATATAAAAAATAATAATAATATAATAAAAACGTAAGGTGAAAGTTTGTGTGTGTTTGTATGTTTGTTACCTCCTCCCGCTCAAATGGCTGGACCAATTTTGATATTATTTGGCCAAAATACCAGTTTGGTAGTTTTGTTGTGTCGTTTGGTGCTTGCAGGTGTAGCTTTGTTACCTTTACACGCTCAAACGAGCGAGGTAACAATCATACACACACACTCACAAACTTTCGCATTTTTAACATTAGTGTGATATCACGTGAAACAAGCAGGTAGGTAATGCAAGATTTTGTCCGTAATTATAAATATACTAACTTTTGCTCGCGGCTCCGCCCGCGTGGGCGTCGGTTATCGTGACAAATTATAGCCTATAGCCTTCCTCAATAAGTGGCCTAACTTACAGTGAAAGAATTTTTCAAATCGGACCAGTAGTTCCTGAGATTATCGCGTTCAAACAAACTAACTCTTCAGCTTTATAATATTAGTATAGATAACTTTCTATATCATTAAGATTTTTCGGACGCTTTTTCCGAAGGTTTTTCCCATTTTGTGTTTCAAGTATAGATAAGTACTACAACTATGAAATTACTTTTTGACAGTCGCCCTTCTATGCGGTGATAAAATATCATTCTTTCAAGTCATGTGTACCTACAGACATGACTGATCGTAGTTGGTGAGATGAGATATTCATTTAAAGTAACAAAGTAACGTGTTAGGTAAGGAAAGCATTACAGAGTGCCTAGCGGGAGTTTGAGTTATGATTACGCGTTCAATCGATCAAGATCGTTTATCGCGTTTGAGACGTATAAATCGACTACTGCAACTTAAACCACTTGGTGTGTCAAGAGTTCAAGACACATATTTCGTGGCACGGTAGGTATGGTATTACGTTTCTCAGTCAATCTGAATAAGATGATAAACATATTGACTGCACGGATAGCCGAGTGGTATAGGTCACCACGCTAATTACCACTGTGCGCGACGTGCTGCGGGTTCGATCCCTGCATTTGACAAGCATTTGCGAATCACACAAATGCTTGTTCCAATTCTGGGTGTTCTTTGTGCATGTGATTTGAATGTTTGTGAAACCCCCGCAACACAAGGAATAAAATTCCTTAGTCGGGCGTCGTTTTAAAATATATATATATACTTACATGGATAGACATGACAGGCAAATCAATGTAGTTGAACAGCTCATGGTGATATTTGACAGACATACACGTTGAGAAGAAAACCATGACTTTTTTCTTTCTATTCTTCTTAAGGAATGTGAATAACACCATCATTCGCTTCTCAGAGGGGCATACAATGTATCTGTAAAGAAAAACATGGAACTATTGTCAGAAAATAACAGCTACCTTCGTATTTCTTGAAGAAGAGAAGATAATCGCTAAAAATGAGTGAATTATGTAGTTTTTAATTATGATATACCTATTGTAAACAGGATACATTGTTAGGTGTATTTTGTTACAAGACACTACAATAGGTAATTAAATAGGTATATTAATTATTATTTAAAAATATTGTTGACTTGTGGCCGTGAATGTAATTCCCCTGATACAATAACATCTAGATACGCAAATGGTAACATATGCTGAATATAAATAACACATTGATAAAAGGCCATCAATTACATAGCTAATAATTACTTTGTTGACCATTTGTGACAAGGGATTAGCCATACACTTTGTGACGTCATATCAATTTGCACACAAATAGGAAAGCGGTCAACACGCTAATTCTATTGCGCGGCTTGCGTGCTGGTTCAATCCCAGTGTGGCCACATAGCGGCACTGTTTAATACTTTCACTGATTTGCCTGTAGGTCTAGTGGTTAGTGACCGTGACTGCTAAGCCGATGGTCGTGGGTTCGATGCCCACCCAGGACAAATTTTTGTGTGATGAGCATGATCATTTATTCTGTATGTATTAAGAAATATATAAGTATGTTTATCAGTTGTCTGTTCGCCATAGCTGTACTATGAATACTTGATGAGACAACTAATGACAGAAATAATGAAAAATGCCCCACCTAATTATTATTAAGGTAATCTCACTCTCACTTATGAAAATATTTCACCTTTTTTCGGGTTCTTAGAGGTAAAAAGGTCATATCTACATATTTATTTTATGTATGAGATCCACAAATTGGTTATTTGTCTTGAGTGTTCTGAAGAGTGTGTGATTGGTATTCAATTATATCATAGGATCGGGATGATATTAGAAAACTTCTTAAAAGAAAGTTGTGTAAAAAAAATTACAATAGTCCCAAGTAATACATACCCTTGTTCAAGAGAGTCAACAGTAGCCTGTTCTCTATGATCATCAACTCCTACATACACTGGTTCATGTTTTACAGCCAGGGCTGTCAACGCCTCAGTTTTCTTAGTCTGCGTGGCACTGAACAGCATTGTTTGACGACGTTCTAGACACAAAATGTTTACATATTTATTGTTTACATAATAGAGAGCAAAGTCGCTCGCGATGCCTGTATACTTAGATCTTTTAAACTACGGAACGAATTTTACTGCAGTTTTTAGCAATAGACACGAGTGGTTCATTTAATTTATTACTGTGCTACACGTTCGTCGGGGCGGGTCGACTAGTGTTATATAATTTGTATATTATTATGTACAAAAATTTTACAATACAATTTTTGTAACATTTTTGAAGCAGGTAATATTTAAGGGCAAACTCAAGTACTTTTCTGATCGAAAGGACATGTATTTCAGTTTTCTTGAGGGGTATACGTAAGCCACAGATTTAAACAGAACGTCAAATTTGATACATAAGAATTATCCTAGTGATTTTAATGCAAATTCAAGTAATTAATCCTCTTCTAATATGCAAAATATTAGAAAAAGATTATTTGTTAACAACAAAAATATGCAATAACTTACTGGGTAGCAATTTAATAATCTGCTTCACTTCTTCTTCAAAACCAATCTCTAAAATTCTGTCGGCCTCATCAATGACGAGGCATTGCAAATTCTTGTACAAAAAGTCTGGTGTGTTTTGCAAATGATCCAATAGACGACCTGGTGTTGCTACTAGGATGTTAATACCTGCAAAAAAAATAAAAAGAATAATGTGAAAAATGTTATTTCAATAAATCATCATCATCATCATAATAGAAAAGTCTAGGCACATGCCTAGACTTTTCTCAAACTATGTCTGGGTCCACTTCCAGTCTAACTAGATTTAGCTGGATATGTAAATAGTAAAGTAAAAACTTAAAAGTAATATAAAATAATGATAGTTAAGTGCCTTCATAGAAGGATACAAAAATATAATACTTTAAAAGTCTAGACTAAAATCAATGTCTAGACACACTTCATGATTATTTGTATAGATATATTACCTTTAGAAAGCTTTTGTGCCTCTGTACTTCTATTAGCGCCTCCCATAACCAATCCATAAGTATGGTGATGATACTTCATTAACTCCATCAATACTCCAAATGTCTGCATAGCCAACTCTCTTGTAGGAGACAAAATAATCACTCCAGTGCCTATGTACAAATAAAAAAAGTATATAACAACGGTAAAAAAACAAAAGTAAACAGATTTATTGCTTAAAGGTATTCAGATATCCATTCTGTGTTCATAAAACAACTTTTGTCTCAAACTCCTGCTGTTAATTATTGGCACCAATAATAAGTGTGCCTCAACAGTTTTCACTGGAGACTCAACCTCCTATTGGTGCCAATTGTTAACTAGCTAAAGAGGTTTGGCAGTTGTTTTCACATTCGCCTTTTTGTCATCATTATAGAATAATATAGTTATTTCTGCTATATTGCAAGTTTATTTTGTAATATGCAGTAAAACTTGCCTTGCTACTAAGCCATTTCTGGTACAGTCAACAGCAAAATTAGATGATGAATTGAGTTTATATCTTCTGGAGTCAAAACTGATCCCGAATATATGGCAACTGTACTAGTAGTAAATGTTTGGTATAAGTTATAATGTCATTCTTCTGTATCACTTCAACGCCACACAGTTCTGACGCAAACTCCGTTCATTATTAATGAATTTCTGATTTTGATCATCTACTTTTGCTGTTGACTGTACTACAAAATTTTTAATGAAATCATCATCATAAGCTACTACTGATGTTAAGCAGGAACAAGGCCTCCATTCCCTTTTTCAGTTTTTTGCTTACAAGATTTATAATTATTTATTTTTACAAATAAATAAATAAATTATAATAAAAACTTACCATTTCTAGGCTTAAATTTCAGTTTATAAATAAGGTCAATAGCTGGTATTAAGAAGGCTAGAGTTTTTCCTGACCCTGTCCTAGCCGCACCTACAAGATCTCTCCCCTCAATCAGATGTGGTATAGCCTTAGACTGAATCTCTGTCATTGTCGTGAAACCCATGTCTTTTATTCCCATTAAAGTTGCTTCACACACTTTTCCCTCAAGTGCAGTGAATTTTTGATCTGATAATATGCCAAGACATAAGCTGGAGCCGGGTACTGCAAATAAAAATTTGAGTGATCAATTATTATAATTAAAAAAACATATTTGTTCTAATTTTTAAGCATTGAGCATTTAAGCATCGAGAACAAGGTCCAAGCTGCTGTTGGTTAGGGCCTTAGAAAAAGGAATCACTCCGCTAAGCATAATTATTATCATGGTGTAATATAGAAAAATTGTTTCTATCTTCTAGTTTCAGATTTGGCATATATGGAATACAGTGTATTAGAAGCAATACATACATTGACTTTCAGCATTGTCATTATTTTCTACTTCATTTTCTGTATTATCATCCTCATCAGAACCACTGTTTTCATCTGATGATGACTCTTCTTTCACAGTTTCTGGTTCGGCTTTAACTTCTTGCTTTATCTTCTTTTGTTTTTCTAAAAGGAAAGTGATGGAAAAGTAAATAAAGATAATAGGTCAAAAATGATTAATAGCTAAAACCAAATAGACTGAACAATAAATTTTTAGCAGCTATGTAGGTCAAAAGGCAACTTTAAAGTTAGTTAAACCTCTGAGGTATAGCACTTACTCGCCGGAACTGCTTTCTCGTTATGTTCACGTGGTCTTTTCTTTACTTCTTTCTCAGTTTTGCTTTCAACGTCTGTAATAATAAAGTTGGAATACTAAGTGCTATTACTACGTATAATTTTTGTCTGGTCAATAAATTGGTTGGCACGCGCATATAATCACAATTATAATGTTTAAAGGTTACGTTTTCTCACAAAATTAAGATTTGCGAGGAAAATAACATTCGGTCTTAGAGGTTATGTTACCTGGTGTATCTTCAGAAACATCATTAGTTTTCTTATTAATAAGCTTTATCTTCTTCTTTTCACGTTTTTTAATCTTTCTCATTAGTATCTTGTCTGGGGTAGGCATATTGACCACGTTTGTGTTATATTTTACATTGATAAACACATGTTCTCCACAATGTGTTAGACATAAATGAGCTATAGACAAGAGGAGAGACGTCAATAAAAAAGTGCACAGATGGACATAAAATCCATGTCCATTTATTCCATAGAGATAGAATGTATCACATTAGTTTATAGAGAGAGCGCGCATCGCGCATCCAAGTGAGAAGATGAGTACATGAGTACTGATTACTCTAAGCACCTAGGCAGTAGGCACAGTTTTACAAACACTAGTTCCCGCCGAGAGCGCTTGTACTCTTGTAGTCATGCTTGGAAGTTAGTTGGAACTCGGAAGTTGCACGGTTACGATCTGATCGATGATGATACGATATTATCATTAAATATTTACCCATCAAAATGGTCAAATGGTTCAAACATTTCATAAAAGAAATGGATTAATATGAACAAATTTGGAAATCGGATATATAATCTTCTTAGTTTAGTGCAATTCTTCTGGTTATCAAAAGAAAATGCTGCCACTTTGTATTAAATTATGATTTTTTCTTTTACAATGCATCTTTTACAATGTACTTAGACTGTTTCAATTTTACGATTTAGAATTTGAAAATAATAATTAAGATTGTGTAAACGTTTGAGCACGTTATTAGAGTCTGTCAAGCGAGTCGAGTCCACAACCCTTTTACTGATTTCTTATAATGGCAATACTATGATCTGTCAAACAGATTGTCACAAATTCTGTTGTAATTCGTAATAATCCGGTTTTTGTTGAGTTTTTTAACGTTATAATGCCGAAACCTATTAAAAGTAGTGTCAGGAGCTTGTTGTTTACAATGATTAATAAATATAATCATGTACAAAGTGAATCTGACGACGTGATATCGCAAAAACGACGATTTTTGGATGAAATCGTTTCAACATCAGGTAGGTTGGCAACAACGTGTTGATACTTTTAGCACAATTATTATTGTCTTACTTTTTTATTTTACTGTGATGTGATCACGATTTCCGTTTTGGTTTAGATTCAGACGTCGTGTTCATGACCTTGAAAGTTACTGGGGCATCTTTAGGTGAAAACTACTAAGATTGTTGTCATTTTTTTTCAGCCACCTTGAATGATGAATTAATAAAAAGCAAAATTCATAATTTAGTTAATCAAGTCATAGCCATAGAAGACAATAAAAAAATGAAATCTGAAACAGACTATCTGACAAAAATTGCTGCTATGACAGGTTAGTACACATTTATTGGTTTACCCTGCATTTTCTACATATTATTGTTATCATAAAATTTGTGCGTTTGATACTGAACTGACATATTGAATTTTCAGATTTAAGTGTGAAAACACTGCGGAGAATTAAAAAAGAAGGTGCTATTAACCAAGGTGAGTGGAACACACCAGGGAAAAAGCGTCCACGACAGCCAACTGTAGCCAACCTGGATAGTTTTGATTTATCAGCCATACGCAATAAAATTAATGAATTTTACTGTGTGAAAAGGCAAGTTCCAACTCTACGAAGTTTGCTTGCAGATTTAAGAGAGTCTATTGGATTTACTGGATGTCATGAAACATTGAGACAATTATTACTCAAAAATGGATTTGAATTCAAAAAAAATAAAAATGAGAGATCTCTTCTTCTTGAAAAGTATGAACTAGCTGCATGGCGACATAGGTATCTCAGAGCTATTGATGAAAAGCGGAAACAAGGAAAATTAATAGTTTACCTCGATGAAACCTATGTCCACCAAAATTATAAAGTTAAAAAATCATGGCAAGGGCCATCAACAAGCGGTGTAATTGATAAAATATCATCAGGCAAAAGACATATTGTTGTTCATGCTGGATCCGAAAAAGGTTTTGTCCCCAATGCTTTATTAGTATTCAGTACTAAATCAAAAATGGCAGATTATCATGATGATATGAATAGAAATAATTTTATGAAATGGTTACGTGAAAAATTAATACCTAATTTAAGTCAGCCCAGTGTCATTGTTATGGACAATGCTAGCTACCATGTAACACAAATAAATAAGCCACCATCTATGAATGATTTAAAGGCTGACATTCAGAAATGGCTAACTGAAAATGGAATCCATTATGAAGAATTTTTCACAAAGGCTGAGCTTATGTGCCTTGTGAATGAAAATAAAACAACTCCAATATATGAAGCTGAAGAATGTTTGAAACAACATGGCCATGAAGTTTTGAAACTTCCACCATATCATTGTGACCTGAACGCTATTGAACTCATATGGAGTTTGGCTAAAAGAAAGATAGCCAGCAAAAATTTAGGGATTCCAGGTAATGAAATGGAGAACCTTATAAAAGAATGTTTTAATAGTGTCACAGCCAATGATTGGAAAAAATGCACAGATCACACTATTAGTGTCGAAAACAAATATAAAGTAAGAGACAGGATATCCGAAACTGAGTTGGAACCTTTCATCATTTCTGTGCGTAATGATGATACTGACAGTGATTTCTCATATGAAGGCATTGAATTTCTTGATTCTGATTTTAGTTCTGATTGTGACAAATAAATACTTACATTGACATGCTTTTTTTATTTATTTCAAATATGTTTTTTTTTATCAAAAATTCAAGTATCAATAAGTTTTCAGCGTGCTATATCAGTGTTGACACCTAAAAGATTTTTGAATTTGCCGCCTTTTTCATGGGACTAGACTCGCTTGACAGACTCTATTTGAATAATTATCATGAATGCTAAGGCACTAAAGGCACTTGCCCCTACGTGCCACTTCATAAAGGGGGTATTGACGATGGAGAAAACACTCCAAGTATTTAGCTGACCCTCTTTTTCTTATTGCATACATAAGATCGAGCCAGTTATATATTATGTCTACTATGATGAGTAATAACGATGACTGTATTAAATGTCCCAAAGTCTACGAGTAACGAACCATATGATTTTCTGCCTTAAACCATATGGTTCGACTTTCTATTCGCTGTATTTTTGTACTTCTAATTTCCTAATTTGGCATTAAAGTTCCCCATACCGATACCTACTTGTATCGGAGTTTTTCGTAAGAACACATTAATTTATAGTCATGCTCCCTTAAAATTAATATTTTTTAAGATATTTTCTGGTTAAAAGATCTCTGGAACCAATTACAATAGCGCCAGCCTTAGAAAATAACCACTCTAAATGTACAGATGTATCACTAGAACTTAGAAGTAAACATTCGCTCCTGTCCATGTACCTAGTGATGGAAATACCAATTCCAATAGCGCAGATAGTATAACTCTAATCTTATGCGCACGAGTTGTTTGTTTTTCGACCCCCAACAATGAGTGAGCGAATGAGTACTTTCTTCATGATACTACTCAGCACTCAGTTTTATAATATAGATGCCGAAAGGAAGGAAAATCGAGTAGGTACCTACTTTTTTACAGGTACCCGTTTTATGCGTAGCATCTTTATGTAGCTAAAGCTCGTATTGCTGCATCCTCAGATTAAGAACTCAATCATCTAATTTCTTTGTGTAATTAATTTGTCTATTATCTATAATTAATCATTACTTTATTTATAGCGAATTAAAGTCTATCTACGTTTTATCTAAGGTTTCATCTATACCTTCATGGTTGCATCCTTAGGTGACAGAACTGTTAGGTTCTGTCATGGTTCAATTTGACATTGACAAATCAGAGAGAAGGTAAACACAACACCATAACACATGCTTGCTGAGTTTAAGTTTATTGAATATTGGTGAATATCATTTTGGAGTCTGCTTTTTTAGCATATCTTGATGTATTTCTAAATTGTAACTACAATTTCTTGTTTGATTAAGGTACACTATATTATTTACATACAATTATTTTAATTAAACAACAATTTATTATGGAAGAAGAAAAGGTGAATCCCAGAAAGAAATTCAAATTTCTAAAGGACCAAATATCCTCTGCCACTTTAAAAGCTATAAAAGGAATGGGGTTTAAAATAATGACTGATATTCAGGCTGAGGTTTTGCCTGAAGCCTTAGATGGCATTGATGTTGTGGCAACTGCTAAAACTGGATCTGGGAAAACTTTGGCTTTCCTGATCCCTGCAGTCGAAACTGTTGTCAAGTGTAAAGAGAAGCAAATTCAAGGTATGATATTTTCTTTTAACAAATATGTACTTATGTAGTCTGGAAACGAGTTTTAATTCATAAATTCCTAGAGACATTCAATACGCTAAAATGCAATGTGTTTTAGTCCTGGTTTAAGGCAACACAGAAACTTTTAAGGTAGTTTATGGAATGAAAAAAAAATGGAACAAATAAATTAATAAACTTGGAGGAAGCCTCTGCCCAGCTGTGGGACAGCATAAGCTAATAAAAAAAAACAGCCTATAAATGGTCCACTTCTGGACACAGGCCTCTTCTCACTGTATGAAATCAAAGAATAATGAAATCGCAGAAGGCCAGCTTTGATCACCATGCTTAATAACATTATTATTTATTGCAGGAACATGTTGTATAATAATATCACCCACAAGAGAGTTAGCTATACAAACACACAGTGTACTACAAGAACTTGTAGCATACCATGATAATATATCATCCTCCTTGGTTATTGGAGGAGAAAGTAGGAAAAGGCAAAGTGCTGAACTTTCTTCAGGTTAGTATAATACTTGTTTATCTTTATGTGGTGTAATTGTGTCCTAAAGAATATCCTGCATTTACTAAATTATAATTATATATTTAACAATTCATGTACATGCAAGCAAAGTAGGACAAACATTAGATACCAAACAAACAAATGGAATTTCTGCTTGCAGACCTTAACTGAAAACAATGGTGGTGGTAATGATGGTCAACAGTTTGATAATAAAAAAAAACATTGAAAACAATGTATGTAAAATAAATAAAAGATAACTTAATAGATACATGGAACTAAATACTAGATTACCAACAAAATAAATAAATAACTTAATCATTAAATTATTCAAAAAAAAATCTCTAGACTGCATCCCTGATTTCTCAATGATTTTTTAATTATGACTGGAATTAAGGCTCAACTTATTTTAATAATAAAATTACTTTGAAATTTTAGGAGTACACATAGTAATAGCTACCCCTGGACGATTATTTGACCATATGAGAACAAAAGAGTTTGATTACAGAAATGTCTGCTGCCTAGTATTAGACGAAGCTGATAAAATATTTCAGTATGGGTTTGAAGAAGATTTAAAACAAATTGTCAACCGATTACCAAGTAAGTAATTAATATTGACATGGGAAAATAACATGTTTATTTTATTATTCTTGCATGTAACAATAAATATTTTTAGAAACTAATATAACCAGGAGAGTTCTTTGTTTGTTCAAAATTCATTTCATCATGATGCATGAGAACCGAATTCATGTGGAATAGTATATACTATTGTTTTAGAAACTAAATTAGGGTTCCTTTCATTTTGATTTTGGTTCCACACAAAGCCCGACCCAAAGTAACATGTATTTCTTTAATTTTCAATATTTTTATTTGTTTTTTTTTTCAGAGGAAAGGCAAACCATGTTATTTAGTGCCACACAGTCTGAAAGAACTGAGGCTTTAATAAAATCAGCCATGAAAGAAAAAGTTCATAATATAAATACAGATGAAGACAATCTTATGGCAACTGTGGAAGGGTTAAAACAAGGGTATGTAATAATAATGCTTTATTCAATTTAATTTACTAAATTACAGAAAAACTTCATGTAGCCAGCAACTTCCTTTGCCTAATATACATTTAGCATTTCATGGCTAAACTGCTGGACCGATTTTGATGAAACTTGTAAGCTAGGATGCCAAGGAACGACAAAAGCAATTTTTTTACTTCTATACCAACCGCCACTCTGTAGGAGCTAGAGCTGGCTACAGCTACTTTAAATTAATATTGTTGAATTACAGTTATGCTGTTTGTGAAACGGAATACAGACTTTGGTGGCTTCACAAGTTGTTAAAAAAAACGCGTACTTTTAAACTAATGGTGTTTTTCTCAAGTTGTAAGTCTGTTGAGTTCCACCATGAGTTTTTCAGTAAATATTGTCAGGCTTCTGTGCTATGTATTCATGTGAGTACAAAAAAATATTTTAAATTTAATTGGGTACTTTTTCACATTCACTGGTGTAAGTATTTGCTTTTTTTTTTTTCTGTGGTCCGCACATTACTTGTAATCTCGATTACCCCTCTTGCTAAGCTAAGATGCTTGTGTTACGAGTGGGTTCACGTCGGTAGTGTAATGGGTGGGATTCGAACCCGCAACCACATGATCGCAAGTCCGACGCCCTAGCCATTAGGCTACCGCCGCGATTTGTTTGAGTGGAGTTTGTATGTTTCCTTAATTTATAAAAAATCGTCTCTAAAATACTAATATAATATCTTGGGACAACCCACTGTGGGCTTCTGATCCTAAACTAGGCAGAGCCTGTACTATGGTAACCAGTCAACTGATAAACATACTTATATGTATTTCTAAATACATACATATTAAAGAAAAATTTTAATAACCCAGACAGAACAAATGATCATGTCATGCTCATCACACAAAGATTTGTCATAGGTGGGAATCGAACCCACGACCTCCGGTTTAGCAGTCAGGATCACTAACCACTAGAAGCCAGTCGACATATTTATGAGGTGGACTAATCATTATCTAGGTAATTTCTTCCAAAGCAGTTACTTAAAACTACTATATTTCAACTTGTTTTTCGATGTTGCAGGGTAAAATGAGTCAAGCAGATAGAACGAATGTCATAACAAACTTTTACAATTCCGAAAAAGTGGCACTGTTTTGTACAGATTTAGCTGCGAGAGGGTTAGATATACCGGCTGTTGATTGGATCGTACAATTTGACCCACCTGCAGATGCAAATGTAAGTACGATTGTCTATAATGTCGTAGATATAGGTTGAGTTGGATCAGCTGATATGTTCATAGTAGGGATGTTATGGATATATAATTTCGGATCCAGATATGGATATGGATATTGGTAAAAAATAATATTGGTTTCGGTTGCGGTTATGGATATTAAATTATTTCGGATTATCCGATAGTTTCGGTTACGGATATAATTTTTTTAAGGAACTGTAAAATGAAACACAAATTAGGGATATAATTTCGGATCCGGATATGGATATGGATATTGGTAAAAATAAAATCGGTTTCGGTTACGGTTATGGATATTAAATTATTTCAGATATTCGATAGTTTCGGTTACGGATATGGATATCCATAACAACACTGGTTCATAGCAAACTGTAGAACTAATGTAATCTCAATAGTATAAATATTAACTTTCACTAGTCGATAAAACTTTCCTAAGCGCACTGTCCTCGACTATACCTGCGTCATGTGACAAGATTTTACTGATTTTAACGACGACATTAACTCTTGTGATTTGGAAATAAGTTAATATTTATGTGAAAGAAACCCGCATGGATGCCGGCAGAAAGCATTTAACTTTACTTCTATAGGTACTTACCAAACTTTATCAATATCGGTTGTGTGGTTACAGACAGACCTTGGTGACATACCTTGTTATTTTTACATTTATAATATTAAAATTTTAATTAATGTTCTTTTTTGTCTATTTCAGGAATACATTCATAGGGTGGGTAGAACGGCGAGGGGTATGGGTGCAGAAGGTAATGCAGTGTTATTGTTGCGACCTGAAGAAAAAGATTTCGTTCCGTATCTAAAAGAATCCAAAATATACTTGGACAAGTATGGATCTTGGGACAAATTTTCTAATTTACAACCTAAGGTAAGAATATCACATTATATATTATCTTACTAATAAATTATTCTTCTTTTAAACACCTATAGTTTTATTTAAATACAATCAATGTTCAGTCACCAACAAAATTTTATGAACACAATTAAATTTACAAAACATTTTAATGCAATTAAATAACATAAACTGACTAGTAACAATTTTATAGTTTTAACTCTTTGTGATAAGGCTGTAAAATAAGTTTTAGGTGTTTATAACTGATTTTATTTATGAGCTTTTGTTGCTGACAGTACCTACTTTGGATTTGCCTCTATAACAGTGTAGGTAGAGTTTGGCCCTTGCTTGGGTACGACAAATGCTGTGATGGATTGATAAAATAGCTTGATTTCTATTAAGTATTATGTTAATTAGAAATTAAATACGAATAGAAAGAAGGAGATATTTGAAAACTCGGGCCCTCTGTAGCTTAGTTGGGAAAAGCGACTGGTGCGTTGTATCAGTAGCCGCAGGTTCGAGTTCTACGGAGTTTCAAATTTTTCTTTCTTTTTATATGTATTTAATTTACAAGTTATTGTGACGCATGTATGCGGTTTAAATTGATAACAATAATTATTTGCAGTTAGATGCAGCAATGTCCGACCCCGAATTCCATCAATTAGCCGTAGAAGCTTTTGAAGGTTACATGAGGGCGTTTGAAGTAAAGAAATTGAAGCAAATATTCAATGTGATAACAATGGATGTTGATAGCGTGGCGAGATCGTTTGGACTCAAGGAAAGACCCGACGTTGATGTTCGTAAGTATAAAAAGTGCCCGATGATAGATAAATAAATATCAAGCAATTCAAACTAGAAATTATAAATAATTGGCCTACTCAGAGGGACGAAATATGGGACCATAGGCTTTTGGACGTTATTTTGACTTAGCAATCAGCGAACTCAAAACATCATTGAGTAGTACATACATGCACCAACATGTTCTTACTACGTCAACATTTGGTCAAGTTCTGGCAAGGTGGAACCTTATTTCTTTATACTTGGGCTGTTTGATGATTGCGCACCATAAAACACGGCCCCGGCAGTCCCACTGCAGAAGGTACAAATATAGGTAGATAGGTAGCGATAGGCTGTTGGTTGCTTTTTCGACTCTAGAAGTTTGTGTTATTTATTGTCCACGATTTATTATAGAACGATTAAGTTTAATTATAGCGTAACTCGATTGTTTCAGGAATTGGATTTAGTAAGAAACATAGACCGAGAAAAAGAGCGGCTGCTATGCTTGCAGAATCTACAGGAAATGTAAAACATTTCAAGCCGTAATAAAAATTTTAATCGATGATATTTTAAATGTTAAATAAAACAACTGGAAAGTAAATAAACTTTTTTCTTTTTATATTAATCCTTTCAAGGGCAGAAATATGTTTTTACATGATCAAAATAATCAAAGAAATAATCTATCTTTTGACTAGACAAGTCTAAAGGAATATTTATTTTATTTACGTATAAAAATCGTTCTGAGTTTATACATTCAATTGTTTGCGAGAGTTCGACCAAATTAGTTTTTAAATTAAACATAGGAACTTTTATAAACCTTTCTATTGAGGTTCTTAATACAAAAAAGATAATTTCTAGCTTAACTTCATCGATCAACATGAACAAAAGTACCTATCAACAAGGTATAAATTGACTTGGCGAAGCTAGAAATAACTTTAACGCTTATGTTAGAGGTCCGCTTATATTAATAATACTATATACAAGAAACTCAGCTTCTATTTTGGTGAAACATTCATTTCGTAGATATTATTTCTTGTTAACTTCTCATAACAATCTTCATGGTTGTGTTGATGGTTCACAGCGTAGATCATAGTGTCTATTGTCTCAACTGTAGCTGGACATCGGTTCAAAGAAAAATACTGAACACACCTCCACGAGGTTTTTCCGTGAGTTGTAGAATGTTTTGTGTAAACAAAGTTCATATGCACTAATTGTTTATGACCCTTTCTACTGTAAATATATCTGTAGCGAACAGGTAGCTGCTGGGGTTCATTTGATCCATTCACAACAAGTGATAGAGCACCTGTAATAAATAAAAACCTTTTAGTTCACCATACCCCAAAAAAAAGGTTAAACGAAATCGTATTTAAGAAAAAGTCTTTGAAAAGTTGATAAATTAAATTCCAATTATTTGTTCATATATCATTTAATCAAATATGGATATAAAAATACATTCGCTTATAATAATTATCATTCAAAACACACTTATTGATTGACATCACACATTTAAAAGTAGCACTCGATTTCAATTAATAGAAAAATACGCATTATAATTGTTTTAAAAAAGAGGCCTAAATTATAATAAAAATACGAATGTAAAAAAGAGGAATGTAAATCTCAATTTGGTTCTTAAACAATATAAAACTGCTGTTAGAGATCATTTTGATATCAAAGTTGTTTCATTTCAAAATACTAGTCCAAAAACTATTCTAATTATTATAAGTATATCAGAAATAAATGTCGAATACCTTAAAATAGTACAATAAATAGACTAGAATATGAGCAATAAAGTCTTTATAAAATTTTATGGCGAAACACAATGGCACTAATCGAAATTGTGAATATATTCTCTAATTGGTTGCAAGTTTATAAAAAAGTTATAGATTTAATATTTTTTATTTAACAATTAATTGGCACTTGAGAGCATAGTCCCACTATCACAGTTAATTATTTATTGTGCTTTATGACCTTTATTACTCCAACATGTAACTGGTATTTATTCATAACTTATGCTACAATATAGTTATGTAACTTTTCAAGGTGTTTTACTGTCACATACATCCAGTTTATAGATTTGGTCCCAAATCTCATTTGAATCTATGATTCGTGGTGTATACTAAGAATATAAATAACAGGCCTCAATACTAGCCTTCCAGTAGTCTTATGAATAATATGTAATTTTACTTTTCTTAAAAATATATGTAATGTATATTGCCTCTATAGAGGGCTGAGGGGAAGCATACTGTGTATTTAATTGTTAATTTGCATAATAATCTCCTTGCAGCTGAGATACTTTGAGTATATCATTAAAATGGATTCCAAAGCAAGGTGATTTACAAAATGGTAGTTCACATGCACTGCACATAAACCTGGTGTCTCGTCTCCTGCCTATCTTCCAGCAGAGTCGGCAAGATCGTTGTGGATATTTCTTTTTGCCGTCTTCCTTTTGTGGGATTGTAACGAGACGGTGTTCCAAAGTTGGTCTTGGATACTCCTCACTTGTGTTAGTTCTCAGTGCATTGTTAGTCACCTTACCATTCACTAAGTTTTTAAGATCGATGAATAACGAACTCAAGCTGGTATCTGAAATCACGATGGGCATTTTCATTGCACAGTTTGCACAAAAGGACACACAAGTTGTTTATAAGATTGTAAATTGTTGAAAATGCCATCGTGTTTTCAAAATAAAAAAGCTTAATGCAAAAGAAAATTAGGAAAATTACTTGATGAAAAATAATAAAATGATTGCATTTTCAACACAATCTCTAATCTTATTGATCAGGATGAAATAATAAGGAAGCATTAGTAAGCAAGGTGATGATTACTGTAATATGGATATTGTTGGTGCAAAAAGGCAGGGTTGAATTAGAGATTGTTATAAACATTTCTTATTACTGAAATACTTACTGTCTTGTGGTGATGGGTACTCCATAGGTATAGACAGGTCTTTCTTCCCATCCCTTGTTGATTCATAGTTTTTTGGAGTGTTACAAACAGCAGGGTCTGTTATTATAATGTCACTGTCATCACATTCTGTTTTTAATTCTATTCCATTGTCAGAAGGGGATTGTTCCTTATTTTTGTCATTCAAATCTGGGCTGTTCTTCTGTAAATGGGTGTTATATGCTGAAGTTATATCTACAGGGTTGTCATCATACAAACTTTTTAAATTTTCGTAGTTATTGACTTGGTATATCTGGCTGTTTTTGAAAGTTGCTTTTTCTTTTGTTTTTGGTCTTTTTTCAGGGTTGAGTATATCTGAGAAATATGTTTTTTGAAGGAACTCATCTGATTTTCTTTTAAGGTTGCTGAGTCTGTGCAGTTTTTCTATGAGTTGCCTTTGTTTGATAAGCTCTAGTTCATTGCTTTGTGTGGTTTCATCAATCATGCCAGTGTCATATGTATCAGAAACACATGATTCGGCATCTGGTGTATTGTTCTGAGTTTCTGTTCTGTGCTTGGGTAAATCTTGTTCTTTTTCACTGTCATCTTCTTCATCAGTCTAGAGAGAGAGAGAGAGAGAAAAAATTTTTATGCCTTTATTATTACTATTATACACTTGCAGTGTATCTTACATTGTTCTAATAAGAACATATCAACTTACCTCTTTGTTCGTCAATCCCTTGATTTGCAATACTTCGGCAGTTCCTATAAAACTAGTGAGATCTTCACGTTTAACACTAACTTCTCCATGATACATAAATTGTAACAAATCTTTCATTGCTTTGTGAGTCACATCCCTGAGAACAACTGCAAAAAAGATTCATCTATTATACAACGTAAAAAATAAACACTTAATGTTTAATAGCGCAATAATTACCAATTGGATGTTGACATGGATTCGTTTGAAACATTTTTTTGAAATAAGGTGAACATATTGATAATATTACTTTGTGTGCTTGCAACAAATGACCTTCGACAGCAATAGTTACGTCGACAAATTCGCCATTTCCTAATAAACCGGCGAATCCTTTCGTCAAGTTCCCGTGAAAATTATTCCAGGACAATGAGAATTGTTGGTCCATTTCTAACCACTGTTAAGTTGCATCTAAAAACAAAATATTATTAGTTTTTACATTTGGAGCTTTCCACTTATGAATTCTACGTATATAAAGTGGTACTGACAATTTACAGCTTTATTTAAATAAAATAAATTTGATAAATATTTTGTGTGAGAAACGTGACAGATGTGAACGGCGCGTCGCGTACGCCTAGTGTTGTACTCAAAAATTTACTATTTGACTATCGTGTCGTGACTTTAGTCGATGCTAGTTTAAGTATGTAATAGTAAGAGATGAAATAAATTTTCGAAATAAGTGAAACAAATAAGCGTTTATTAATTTATCAATCAATACCTATTTTTATTTTTTAAAACGATGTGATTATCTTCTGTGACTTTTCACCATTACGTACGTTTTGTGTGCGTGTCCATGCGTGTCGATAAATGCCATTTTTTTTTCTGGAACGATGTTCAGTGTTCTGCAAGCAGCATTGTCTGAAAGCTCATTAAATAAGCCATACCTAATTTGAGAAGTCAACCGCTCGAAGAATTAACCCATGAAAGGCAACACGACATTCAACCTAATATCCAACTTTGCGTGACGTGTCTTGTATTTTATGTAACCTTCTATAAAAAACGAAATTAGAGCTAGAAAAATCTATTTTCGCAGACCTTCGCTCTAATTCTAAAATTCCAGAAACTTTAAGCAGAAAAGAAAATACTTTCGTCGTATTTTTGTAGGTTTTAGCTTAGTTTTCTCACCGGATTCGTCCACACTGGCTATAGCAAAAACTGAATCATATAAATAGCAATAACCAGAACAAAACAGAAATTCTGTTCTGTGGTATCAACGGAATAAAAAAATTGTCTAAAACTTAATTAAAGTAGGTAGTTATGATATTTTAAGCAGACTTTCTCTCTCTCTATCTTTTGATTACTTTAGCTTAGTGAGAATGTAAGCAGATTAGTTTAAATATTTTTTTTTGGATTATGTTATTTCTGTATTTTGTACCCATAAAATGTATTTATTCATTAGTAGGTAACTATCTGTTTGTTTCCCGAATAAAATAAAATAAAATAAGATGTTTGAATTCGTTACATAACTACCGTTTTATGAACACACCAACCATTCTTTCGCTGCTGCGTATACATAAACATTTCAGTCCGTTGGTAGACGGCTTCCAGTTATTTAGTTCGCCTTCCATTAGTACAGAGCTTTGCTAAAACTTTCCATCAGCGGTCGAGGACTAGTCCAGCTAAATTAAGTTTCAAGCAACTTTTAGGAGTTTGTCGACGCAGTGGAATCCCAACGAAGATGTTAGTTACACTCACCAAGTTTTGTTTGTTATCTATCTACGTGCTATTTCTATAAATCGTTAGATTAGTTAACGATATGACACAGTTCCTGAAATTTAGTTGTTGCCATTGTACCCTTTCGTTGCTATGTGGGTAGGTACCTATACCTACTCTAAATGGTGTAAGGTAAAATGTCATTTCTGATTTATTTATGTCGCCAATTACATTTGTCTCTTTTTTGCTTGCGATAATCGAATCATGCCATCCTGCCTTGCCTACAATATAGAACATTCTATTCTATAAATGTGCCTAACTATTTACTAGAAATACGATAACACTTCATCAACACACATCACACAATCAACTTTCTAAAAGTTTTATGAAATAATCGTATTTTCATACTAAACTTTACAAACTTATTTTGTTATAAACTACTTAATGATCTACTTACATATTTTTGTACCGACGTAGATAATCTGTCTCCTAAATGTACCTAGGTACTTATAGCTATATTGAGACTGAAATACCTAGGTACTTACTTAGTTAATGCTAAACATAAACAGGCCATTTGAGCTTTTCTATTTGAAATGGATTCACAGATTCGCTATTATGTTTGTGTGTACTGATTCTTATCAATGCCATTAAACCAGAGCAAAAGCCACACGTCTCGTGCACTATTGATTATATGTCATTCACAGTCGTGGGAGAGCACACCAGAGCTTTTACATCTAAAGAGCCTGTCTGTGAAGCATGGACCCCCTCTAATTGTAGTTTTGTTTCTATCTGTCATTAAAATATTTTTGTTTCGCGAACCGCTGAAAAGATTTATGCCTGTAGGAGAACTCATTACAAGTTATTTGTTTCAGTAGTTAGGATAATTAATTCCAAGCATTTCTGAGCCTAATTTCGTTTCTTTTTATCTTAGAGTTTTCGTTTGATCCAACTTGTGTTGTAGGTTTCCATATTATTTTATTTCTGTTTTCCGAAGTACTTAGTCAAGGCCAGTGTTCACCCTCGCAAAATTGATTGTAGGACATGTCCACCGAGCGGCTTAAGCGTCGATTAATTAAGTTCTGTAAGAGCACAGTCACCCTATTTTCTAAGATAGCCCTACCGTGACAGCGCACTTTTAATTTTCTGGTGTCACGAGTTACTGCGATAAAGCCATCCCCCTTCTTCTCCACTTCCCTACTCATGAAAAGTATGCGATGAATGGGCTTCTTATTAAAAGTGTAGAAAACTTTCGTCAAGACAAAGTTCTCTCTATTGTGTTGTTAACACCATAATAATGAAATTGCTGTGCAGATTCTTCTGCCTTTTTGTAGCCGTGAATATTGTACTTTAAGATATTTTAATTATAGGTATATTTTAAAAAACTTACTGCGGCATGATGTTATAAAAATAATTGTTTCTGTGTGTAGATACCTCTTACGTAATTAAAACGTTTGTTGACTATTTTCAGGACGGTCTCGGGTAGTTCGGCGACGCGGTCACAGGCTGCCATTGACAGGTAATCGATGCGGTTTGCTAGTTTATTTGGCTATCGGTTCCGCTCCCAGCATGTGTATCTACTCGATATAATCGATACAGACCCCTGGCTTAATACGGTTATGAATCGGAGCGTATTCGATTATAGCGATTCCGATATGACTGTGCATTTAATAACGTATGGGAGACAGGAATACCTGTTTATCAGTTATGTCTGTAAGTTTGTGCTTATTCCTTACACGTATTCATCCTAATCTTTGTCTTGGTTGGTATCCACTTTAACCTTATATCTATGGTTGTATCTGATTGGAATTAATATAATCCTGGTTGGTAGATTGGTAGAAGGTATCTAGGAACATTACCTAACAGTAGTCGAAAAATTCAAATTTTCAAATTGAAATAAATGGTGTATAAGTTGCAAAGTAATCGACACATAGGTATGTGATAGTGTCCCCAATTTCCACATAGAATCTAAGAGACATTTACTAAACATATTTACGCAGATCCTTCTTCAGGCTCAACAAAAAACGTCGTATCTACAATAGTTTCTTGTATAGATATCTAGAGAAGCATCGAGACGGCAGCTGCGTTGGACATCTGTGAGTTCGGTTCGGCTTCGGCACGCGCTAGATGGGACAACTTTTAGCCGACCTATTTACTGCACAACACCGGATCGGACTTGTACCGCGGTGTTACCTGTAACTTTGAGTGCTGTATATTCAATGGATTTAGGTGATATAGTTACACAATCTTACGTATCTACTGTAAGATTTTTGTTACTTGTGAAATGTGTGAGACATTTCTTTAGCCTTTTTTCACACAGGTTATTGGTAGATTTATCAATGAGTGATAAATCGCAAGTAGACTTTTAGGTTTTGTCATAAATACAGTAGCCTATCCTTGTAGTAGTATTATAGTAATCGGTGTTCGTTTTAGGTAGCACTGATGCTAGTCGACTTACCTTATTTCGTACCTATAGCAAAACAACAGTAAATTATACTTCAAAGAAATTAGTATGATTATTCGAATCATGCCCGTGGTTGTTACATACAACCACGGGCATGATTCGAATAAATTGATGTCAGACGATATCATTAAGTTTATCATGATCCTTCAATTGATTGGGGATTTTTCGTCCGTGGCTGAGTTACTTCGCGAAGTATCCGCACAACTCGGAAGTGCGAGAACGTGCTCTCGGAAGGTCTTGGAAGTTGGAAGCGTGATTGGCCCCATTGTTAAACCTCAATAGTCCGTCTTGAGACCGCTAACTGAACCGTTTCATGCTTCATCCGTTGTGAAAATTCTGACTTATCCATGACTTTGGTCGGTAGAGAATCTATTTTATATTTAACTTAAGTCTGATGCTACCAATGATAAAAAAAAACATACGGAACGAAAATGGTCCACTATCATTCACTTTCAATAATTGGATTCATTAAAAGATTCGTATATCATTTTATATAATCTTCTATTCTTATTGTAGGTATTTGTAGGTACCAATAATGCTTGATATAATAATAATATTATCTTCGAATGGAAAAATAAATTTAAATGTGCCAATACTCGTAATTACACTCACAATAACACAAGAAAGAGAGTTCAATCAGGCGCCCGCCTTCGGTTGACCGTTTACCAATATCTCAGCTGAATGGATCTCAATTAAGGCTCGCCGACTAACCTAGAATAAATCTCTCGTCCTTAAAATTCAATCCCTTAGAATAACGCAGATGACAATCGAAATATAGATTACATCCTATCACGAGATGAATTATTATATTTTTCACTCTTGGAGCACTTTCGAGTCACGTTTGTGAGTATGGATTGCTTCTACTACGTGCTACCGCCTCAATCATTAGCCACCTACTTATCGAGAGTACTGCACATGCATGGTTATCAAGCCTTTGTTCGAAGACATTTTTGTTCGTGGTTTTTGTTTGTGTTCCAAAATATGAAAGAGCTGGTGCTTTATAGGTGCATTTATTTTCGATATGCATGCCATCAGTGTGTAGTGGCTTTTTGTCTTCACATCGGACGTTTTGAGCGGAATTTGGGAAAGATCCAAAGAGACAATGGCCCAGCTTTTACTAAAATGACGACGAGAACGTCAGTGGCCAGTGTTGAGTGGCCATGCAGAGCAATATGCAGATATAGCGGGATAGATATCTAATGAAAATTAAAGCTCCATACTAAGATCCATACTTTGTTTTGTGTAACTAAAAAAACTAATAAGACCACAGAATAACAACCACGATGAATGAATTATTGTGCTACGATCCGGCGTAGCTGCGTAGGCCCATTACTTTATTCTATGGATTGTATAAACGTAGCAATATTAATCGTATATAGGATTCATTTTTGTTTACTGTCTTTTTTATTATTCTCATCCAACACTATTTAAATACAAATAGCTCTTGTAAAATGCTATAATAACCAGGCTCGGAAAGGCTCAACTGTCGCTGAGCTTCTTACGGCACTGAAATGCCGACTACAGCTTCGTTCGAGTTTGTAAATACAACCGTCTGGTAGTTTTATTTAATATTATTTTCAAACTTGAAACACATTACCTACTTTTTGTTTTACAACATTTATTACATGTTCTTCTAACACACTTTAAATTTGGTTTAAAATTTTCAAAAATTTTATCTTACCCTTGACATGAAAGTAGCCAACTTTTGAGAATTTCATTTACAAGTCACAAAGCATGTCCCGTGTTCAAAGAACAAAATCTGTTGCATAAGATGCCGCTCGTCAAAACGCCAACACTTACAATACAATGCAGGTGCTTATCCCTCGTTGGGTGGACTCCACAGTACGATAATACCTCTTCAGTGAGAGGATTATGCCGTGAAACGATTCTACTTATCGTCGCCTGCCGTCTCTGGCGCTGCACTGCCAAGTAAACAGCGCCAGATAGTTTGCTCATTTGCTGCCGGCTTATATCGCGCATTAAAATTATTTGATACTTTTTAATTATATAGTTCACTTGCACTTACCTCCAGATTTTAAAACGTTAAGGACTTGCCTATAAATAGCCAATAAACCAATAAATCTTTGCCGGTGTATTTTGAATAAAGCTTAGAGAAATAAAGATACAATAAAAGTATGAAAATGCACCGTCAGGGTGTTTGAGGAGGAAGCCGGGCGGGGGGAGCCGCTAATGCCTCTCGGAGTGCGGATTACTTCATGAAATGGTCGCGCTTAGCGCCACTCCGGCGTGAAAGCTGCCTGGCGATCTGTTTGCGCCACCCACTCGACAATACAACCAAGTGTCAGTCAAAAGATATCGCTTCACGAATTATACCTTATCCCTACTATCAAATCCTTTAGGCATGATGTAGAATTGGAAGTAACCTTTTGATCTATAAAACGGAGTGTATCCGTAGATAATACAGGGTACATTTATACGGTAAACTTACTTTTATTGACGTCATCGATATCTACAAACTGGGGCAAATCCAGAAGTTCCCTTGGGACCAACAACCTTTTATGCAAATTGTAGTGGCTGCCCAAAAGAACTTAGATATGTTTATTGTATTGTTTTTTAAATAAATGCTAGGTACCGTTGGTGTTTTCTGGAAACATTTTCTTACTCTTTCGCACGGCGATTGTTTAACTTTGGTTTATACTTGGAACGAAGTTGAATAAGAACTTTTTATTTTCCTTCCCTCTATTGGCTTCCTTCAGATAAACTTTGTCTAGAATGAAATGGAAACCAACATTGATTTAAAACAGATGAAACTTGTCACCGTGTTACTTTGTGACTCTTATTGGCAAGTTGAAGTCTGGGAAATAAATTACCTACTTTTTTATTTAACGATTTTTATGCATGACTAGATGAAATGAAAATAGATTAAGTATTTAAGACAAAATGACTATTTATGACCTCTTTGCGGTTCAAGGTAATTAATTACATTTTTAAATCGGAAGGTACAGTATATTGAAGTTGATAACAAACATGTCACCAAGAAAAGCATAAATCAAATACATTCTACATCTCCACTCCCACTTACCTCCTAAATCATAGACACGTTATTACCATATGAAACATAAATTCTCTGATAAAAATATTCACCGAAGTTCCGTATGCACGGTTAGACACCCAAGCCATCTTTACTGCATTAAAGGATCAATAAATCCAAAACAAAACCCTGGGTACGTAGCGGCTCAACAGGAAATGTCCCTGTACCTATATTTCACGCGGGTTTTTGTTTATTTTTTCTTTATTGCGTAAAAAAACAAATGGCCATTCCCATGACTTTACCCAGACAAAGTTTTTGCTTTGTTTCTATAGAAAATGTAGTTTTGCTTATGGAAAGATTATTTCTTCATCTAGTCGTTAGATACAGGCGGGGTGACTGCAAAGCCAGGATTTGTTTTGCGCTACTGCAATTACCTTTTGTTTCTGTTGGATTTTCACAACAGTTTCTGAAATAGGAAATGTTAAGATCATAATTTTATTTTTCCTTCGACGTTAAGCTTAGTTTGTGAAACTTTAAGAATAAATAAATGGTTTTAAGTCAAATGCATTTCAAGTTTATCAAAAAATTATGTACCTAAACTTGATATTCTTTACCTCAGATGAATGCTGTAAGGTGACGTAAAGTTAATAAATAAAAAAGCTTTTTGATTAGGTCGAGGGGGTTCCAGGTTGGTGAATATAATTCACACCGATTTAACTGAAACATCCACCAGGTGGTAATTAATAAATTCCGTCATCACTTACATGATGGACACGTAAGTACTTACCGAATTACGGAAAAAGTGGAAGAAAGTAAATGAATAATTTTGAAGTAGCTTCAAACTTTTAATGTTTTAGAAGCAAACTAGCTGTTTCCCGCAGCTCCGCCCGCGGTCTAAATGTTTTTTTTTATGTAATTGAGAATTTTCTTTACTATAAACCTCACGGAGTCCGAGACCTTTCCAACGAATGCAAAACCGTGGAAATCGGTTCGAGTGTTCTGGAGTTATAGCGTCAGGAAGGAAAACCCGACTTATTATTTTTACATAGTAGATATGCGAAAAGATCTAATTATAAATTAAATGTAGGTATATTATGAAACTGAAAGCAGCTTATTACTAGTTATTACGGAGATTATGGCAACATAGAGTACTTCCCAACTCTAAAAAAAGTAATGTACCCTAACATACCTATTTACAGCACAAAATAGCTTTTTCGATCGTTGTTTACTAGAACTTGCGTTGTTATAGAAGGTAAACATTAATCGATGTTTATTATTCATAAAACTCGCATTGCATCTCGCTAGTAGCAGCGATCGAGTAGAAAAGTTGCTGCCGTTTAGTTTGTTCTCAGCGCCGACCGAATGGAAAATTGCATTGTTTATATAAAGGCTCTATAATATAGTATATAGGTTGCTCCAAGTAGGTTTCAATCAGAAGTCTACTCAACACAAATCTATATTTTTGTTCACCTTATTGATTTTTAACTTAGCAAAATTTGAGACTACATCAGACTTTTTATTTTTTTTCTTATTTTCCACATATTAATGTACTATTAGTAGGCAGGTGATAGTATCGCATAAAATAAATAATTGTATGATTAATTGGTTTGCTTATTTTAAATGGATATAAGTAATTATTTACTTGATTGCACTTCTGTTAATGACCATCCACAATTTAAGAAAAAAAAAAATTATATCTCTTAATATGTACCAACATGAATTAGTGGATAAGTCGTTGGAGTGACTTGATAATAATTAAATATATACTTAACTAGAATAATCTAGGGTAGAATTATAAGTAGATATTAAAAATACATATTCAAATTAGGTAACAACAGAACAAAGAAAAGTGTACCTACATAGTAAAAAAGTGTAACCTTGATGTGTCTCTGTTTCCATATCCACCGGTTACAGCAAATATTTTTTTGGATTGACTGACTTCCTATTGGCTTTCCGGTTAAGGTAAAGTTATTTTTACTACAGTATGGTATATAAAGTTCGTATTGTAGCAAATGGAAAACGTTATCACAGCGACGGTAACGTTTCCCGTGATCTCCTGTAAGCCCAGATTAGGTCGGATTGAGTCGAACCGTGCCACCGAACCGCTTATATTGAAGACGTATGTAAAGTGTCTGAACACTCGCTTACCACCTATTAAGTTGTCACATTAATTAATAAAAAAAATATTAGTCTGATAAAAAAACTGAGCGGAATGAATTGCTCGACAGACTGTAATAAGCTTAATTCAATATGACGAAAACAAAAGCTTGCTTTTTTGTACTACACGAACCTTCAGAGTTATTCACACGTACTGAGCTACACTTATATCAAAGTAGAATAGAGATACCTACAACTAACATGATGTACACTACTGTTCGAATAAATAAGTACGCTGAATAATTCTTGCTCTACAATATCCAGTGGTGTGCAATTTGAACGGAATAATCTCCACATTTAGAATTAGAGGTTCGCTTTAAGTCGTCGTAAATATAGCGCAACATAGTTATTTTGAAAAGGCTTGCACGCCGTGCCCGCGGCGGTTCGCTTGGCGGAATATAATAATAGTCGTCGGGGCACCGCGGAATATCATCTCGGTACATTGTGAGAGGCAGGATGCTCATTAGATGAACGCCCCGGGCCGCCTCCCGCCGCGTGCCTCGCTTAGTGCCTACCTTCGGCTACACTCTCTGCCCGGCCTACAACAGCAATCCACATTCTAATTAGTTTCACTTTTTACCCCGCCCTCCGAACATTTAAATGCTTGCCAAAAAGCTACAAATTGGTTTCTCTGTGGCCTACTTTTTCTGTCTACTGCACCAATAATGTAAATTTCGGGATCCTTCCAACGACTTTCTGATAAGAACGAAACGAGCAACTGAAACGCTAAGTGTACATTTTGAAGTTACATCTTCCGATAAACTTTTAGTTAGGACCTATTAGGATGTACGCTTCACAGATCTAATAGGCTTTAAGCTCTTTATGTTATCGCTTAAGTTGAGTACGGTGTTAACATTATAATTATAACGACTGCTGTAACTCTAGAGTGGAATAATGTCTGACTGAGTTTGCCAAGCCGATGTAATATTTTAATCTTATCATCCGAGTCAAGTTTCATGTCTCGCGAGGAAAGTTTGATCCGCGGTTCAAGTTTCGAGACGAATGACGGGCTTACAACTGTGACTGCGGGGCTCCTCAGCTCTCGATACCTACACCTAATGGATTCGATACCATTAATAGTCCTCCTTTCTCAAATAATCGCCCAATATGTAGGCATTCGTCAACAATTCGCTGTCAATTGACGCGTATTATTAAGTAATTCTTAACAATAAATTGTTCAGCAAGAACATCAGATATACCACTCAAGCAAGATTTATTTTCATGTTTTGTGTGTACAGCAAATTGTTTATCTACTTGAAGAGTGCCGTTGTTTTCAGAAACAATCTCTTTTGCTCAAGCTCGGGAGTGACTAAGCATTTTCAAAGTTAAGAAGCCTTGTTTGGCCGCTTCCGATATTTGTTAAGCCCGTGTCGGTTTTACAAGATGCCAGCTTGAGATAATTAATGTGTAGCCTCCTAAAACCCTTCTTAGTAATTTAACAACTTCTAATTGAATAAAACTTAGCAACCTTTGTCAGTTATGTATGATATAATAAGTATAAATTTAAGACGTTAATGTTTTTATTTAAGCTGTATATTTTATCGTAGAATGTATTATTTATAGGATATACAATATTACTTTTAGGTAACTAGGTATTCTGTTAGTAAATATATATTATGTACTTACTAACTTAGATATTGACTCAAAAGAATTTTATTTATTCATTTCCACCGTTGATTTTAATCAGCATATAAGTTAGATATTTAATTATATTTGATAACACTTAGTTGTACACTAAGAATCAAGAAGTTGATTCAATAAAAGTAAAGTGTACATTTGTACAATCGCGTTTCTATTGGAAGCAGCTCTAAACAAAAAATAAGTACAGTACAAGGTACTAATAACAAACAAAATAAATTAGAAAACAATTAATAATCCTAATATAAAAGAGGTTGTTAAGTTTACAATTGTATAAAATAAATAGTAAAATGTGATTGTTTGTTCTACTTGTATACGACATAGAGAAAAAGCGGGGAGTGTAAATAACTCGAGAAGCGAGCCGCCGGTCAGGCACTGCGGCACCGTTACTCACGATTTTAATTTCAAATAAGTTACAAAGAACTCATTGAAACAAATTCTTTCTATGTTTTAAATATTTTCATTATTCGCTTTTATTGGGGCTACACTGATTAAAATATATGTTCGCTAGAGGATTTTTATAATATGACACAATTTATTTTTATATAACAAGTGACGTCATAGCATTGCGACAAAAGGTTAAGTCTTTTGTTAACCAATTTCTGTATAATTAGATTTTGTCGGAGCAAATCTATACCGTCTAATTATTTACTGAACTATACTCTTGTAATTTTAAGCGTAAGAATAGGTTCATAAGTCTCTATGGTCATCATGATAAGTCTTTTAAAACGCTGCTATATCGTTATGACTATAAAGTCATATATTGTATACCCACGAAAATAGAAATAAATATCTGCAGATTACTAAAATATTTAATATTTTTTCTCCTACTGTTTATAAACTCCGATATTCGTCTCTACATATATTATGCTGTGTATAATTTCGAAGAGATTGACATTGTTAAGAGGTTTATGTAACGGATGTGCTAGCTCGCTTACCCCATCAAGATGACATAATAAATGATGGAGGGCGGCACAATTAATTGCTTCTAAGGAATGCTCTCAGCTGCAGCGGTGCACTCATAACATACATAATAATTAGATAAGATGGATCGTTTACTTTCACTACCAAATTAAATTCGTTTCAAAATAAGAGCGAATACTCACTTAGACCTCAAGACATAAAGTTAATCGATAGGTTGGTTTGAATAAAACCTTCATATTACAAAATGTTTTTCTTAAAGCAGAAAAAGTCATGGCCAGAAATGAAAATGCGTTTTAGTGGTTTTATTAAACAAAAAACAACTGAATCATTAAGATTTCATACCATTTTATCCTTGTTTGAAGCTAACAACATAAACGTTCCTTGGTAAGGTTACTCGCCTTTCATTTAAGTGGAAATTTCTACAATCACATTGATTTTACTTAAGTAGATATTCGGCGCGCCCTTTACCATTATCAGAACATTGTAATGAGCGTTCAATATTGCTCCGTCGCACTACTAGGGACTCCGTAATCTTAAAACGCCACTTTACTTAGAGTCATTCGAGGTAACGAGACCGTAACTTCGTCTTGTCTGGATACGGAATAATCCCGAAGCTCACGAAACTCCGCAGATCCAGATACAGAATAGAAATACGATTAGTGGGGTTTGTTTAGTTTGATTGGAGCCGGCTAAGCCTGCATTACTGGGAGATAGCACGATTTCTTCGCGTCCGTGGTTGATAACTCCAATTCTGTCTAACAACGGGATCAGTGACAGTTAATCTGTAAGCCGCCGGTTCACACGATACACATCTAAGTCAGATGTTGTCTATCTTGCTTAGGACGGGTGGGAGTGGGTTAATGACTCGGAAATCATTCGGGTTAAGTTCCTTCGGGTACGGATTGGAAGATAAGGGCCGACAGATTTGTTGGTGTCGCGTCTCTATCACGATTCCAGTTTTCAACAAAAGAATGGAAAACAATTGAATTGAATTGATTCAAATTGGATTCATTGAAACCAGCTTTATTAAACGTATATAATGTAATAAGCCGCCTAGCAAGCGACAGTAACTTAGTTATTGGGTAGCATTCGATTGTTTGATTAGACACATTGTGGATGGAACATACAATCGATTTTGGTCAATACTGATGTATAGAAGCTTCTATTGCTTACCATTTGCGAGAATCTGCGGTTTATTAATATGACATTTCTAACAGTATGTTTAATTTATCCTGAATGATCCACGTTATTAAATGCGCTTTAAATATCACAATGACCTGAATACATTGTTTCTTTAAACATCCATAGATTAAATACACAAACGCTGTGTAACTAAGTGAGAGGCTACATTTCCGGTTCATTTATCTGGTGTCTCATCATAGTTCCGCTGCAGCCGGATGCAGGCGGTCAACGGTTAATTGATTATCCGGTAGTTAACCGGGCGAAGCCGTTCTTGCAAGCCCGCGCCGCCTTTTAGATACCTAATACTGTTATGTTTGTAAAGCTCCAATGCAAATTATTTAGCCGGTTATGTTGAGAGTAAATTGGTTTGATTGACTGACAATTTGCTGGGGGAACAGCGAGGGGAAATTTCAAATTGGCCGTTTAAATTTGAGGACGTGTTTTTGAACGCCAGTGATAAATAATGTTTTGGAAAAATACGGGAATACTTTATTGAGTTCATATATTTGATTTTTGTTTGTCTTTAGTGTAAAACGAAGTCGGTTTGTACGCGTCGATATTTTAAACTACGCAATAGATTCTAATGCAGTTTTGAGCGATAGATAGAATGATTCAAGATAAATGTTTATTAAAAATATGTATAATACGACTATGTAAAAGTATAGAAAAGCCGATAAATTCAGATTTCATTACTTACCATAGAAACATTGCACTGGTGCGGGTTACAAATCCTAGAAAATAGATAAGTACCTTATCTGATCATCATTTAGCCCCAAAAATTAAGACACATTTAAATTTTTGTTTTTAAAATTTTTTTAATGACGTGTTATAGCTTCATGATCAATATTTCAACGGTAATTTTAGTTTGACCTTAAAGATTTGTTCTAGGTGTACAAAACATAAAAATGTATTTTCCTCCCGATAGACTTTTGTTTTGTTGTTTTTTTTTTTGTAACATTCTTTACGATTCTAGAGGTTGTGTTACAAGTAATTAGTATGACAATCAGACTTACAAAGTTAGCTGGAACTCTAGTCAAACGCACACAACCACATAAACACACAGAGCATAGGAGCTATACGACATTGACAGATGTTGTAGTTTACTTATACGAGCGTTTGCTTAACTAAGTCAATTCGACTTAATAAGGGAGGATAGTCAGTTGTTTAAACAAATGTACTTACACTGAAAACGTTCTGGTTTTCGGTTGTCATTAAAAAAAATATTGGGTTAATTACAATTTTATCTATAGGGAAAGGCCGTATTATTATTTAATGCTGCACCAACGTTTTCTACGATTTGTTAGAGGCCTTCTTATTTGGTAATAAGTAGATATATATGTACAACATATATAACTCATAGACCACACATTTCCACCTATCACGAGCCATTAGCATTTTAGCAAGACTCTTATTGGTGGAAGACAGATCGATCACTTTTGAAACTAGCAATCCTAGCTGATTTGCTTATTCACAAGAAAACCCTCATTGATAAACAATACAATCTTACCTAGAGCATTATATTTAATTCTAATATTCATTAAAATTACAATCACACTAATCTTATACAAGCGAAAGTATTTGAGTGGTATCGCTCAAACGCGATGTTCTAGATGCATACTGTGAGGGCTGGTTCGAGGTGGCGCGGGATAAGGTAAAATGGAAAGACTTGGGGAGGCCTTTGGCCAGAAGCGGGATAGCACAGGCTAGTGAAAAAAAAACGCACGAACGGCTGGACCAATTTTAATAAAACCCTGGATCAGGTAAATCGCAAGTAACTCCGAGGGGCGCGGGAGGTTTTAGATAAAGGTGTTTTAGTTATGCTACATGCAGTATGGACAAGTTTTAGCGTAATACTCTTCGGCCTATCTTGGCGAGCCTAAAATGCGATGCAAGATATTTCCGTCTCTTTCTCAACCACCGTTGATGTGTACTTGCAGAGACAAAAAGTCTTGTTGCTCTTTTTAGACTCGCCAAGATTTGTCAGCCGTATTGCACCACGTGCTTTACAAAGTTAACCAACCGATACCAGACAGCCAGAAGACTGTAAGTTTGATATCCTGTGTAACGTGATTATGACGGTATCTCCCAATAATTGGGTTGCGGGCCAGACGGCAAGCGCTCCTGCTAAAATACTGATATCTTACTCTGTTTACACTGAAAACCGATCGTAACTACGTTGGAAAAGAGGTAAAGTTGGTTATGCTCCTGGTAATTTTTAACACTGATGTTTTGATCTTGTTGTGGTTACACTCTGCTCGAGTTATGAAATTTTGTACTAAAAATGACGTTTTTAGGGTTCCGTACCTCAAAAGGTAAAAACGGAACCCTTATAGGATCACTTTGTTGTCCGTCTGTCTGTCTGTCTGTCTGTCTGTCTGTCAAGACCTTTTTTCTCAGGAACGCGTGGAGGTATCAAGCTGAAATTCATATCAAATACTCAAGTCTATGGTCTCTTGGAGCTGTGAAAAAATCAAACTTCTAAGTCAACGCGATCAAAAGATACTCCCGTTTATGCCGCAAATTTTCGACACTCGCAAGGGAATCAAAACCTACAGGGTACTTCCCGTGAACTCAGAATCTTGAAATTTGGTATGAAGCAACGTCTTATAGCAGAGATATAGGAAAAATTGCGAAAAGTATACATTTTTAGTTATATAATATAATAAAAATATTTTTAATAATTTTAAACTTACTACCCCTTTCCTCATGAACGCGTAGTGGTATTATATTGAAATTCATATCAAATACTCAAATCTATAATACCTTTAAGCTGTAACAAAATCAAACTATGTCAACGCAATCAAAAGAAACAGGAATTAAAACCGCATATTTTGAAACTCGCCACTACTCGCAAGGGAATCAAAACCTACAGGGTACTTCCCGTGAACTCAGAATCTTGAAATTTGGTACGAAGCAATGTCTTATAACACAGATAAAGGAAAAATTGCGAAAAGCATAAACAGGTTTGTACGGAACCCTCGGTGCGCGAGTCTGACTCGCACTTGGCCGGTTTTTTTTTGTAAACCAGTTACATATCGCAGAGTTTAAATCCCTATTTACTTAGAGGTAAAAGTAAACCTCTACTTTTACCTCTAAGTAAATAGGGATTGCTTGGTTTATCAGCTTCTTTATTTGCCTAAGTTTAAAAATGGTAGCACTAAATTGATAGAAAGACGAAGTTGAACTATTGTTAAAATACCACAAAACTGGAACTCGACCATGTACCAAAAAGTTTTGAATCTGATCCCTTAATTATGACCTCCTTGGTAGCGGTGTCGGGAGACCAAAAGAAAAAGATACAGTCACACACAGACAAGTAAAATAATTTATACGTTATTATACCTAGTCAAGTTATAATTTTTTTATATTGTTCACAATCTATTAGCCCAGCTTTCTTGCTCTAAACGGAACATCTTATTGAAATATTATGTACAAGCAACATAATAGCTATCACAGAACGCCGTCTCAGCTAATTACACAAGTTTACGGCGTCCCAAATAATTTCAAAAACGATAACTGCCATACAACGGGGAGGCTTATATTAAGGTGTTGTCAAATATCTTGACAGAAGCTCTCGACCGAGGCGCGTCTGATAATTGACGCCCGGGAAATTACATGTCGGGCCGCAGACAGTTGCTGATGACGTCACACCACTTGATTATAAACGATTTATTTCACAAATGACGCCCCGCGATACTGTCGACACTCGCGAGTGTGCGTAATGTGGTTAGTTAATAAAAGTCGGAGGTGTGAAGTATACGGCTGGGTTTGGCGGCAACGGCACTTGTTTTAATTGGCTAAAAATACATTGGCAGAGAAATACATACTTACTTGCTGAGAATAATAATGAACACATTATTATAGCAAACAAAAATGACTACCCTTTATAAAACCTTCGTGGAAGAAGACCAAAAAAATCCCCTTTTTTGTTCTTTTTTTATATAAATGGTAAGTGCATCTTCGTGTTGATATAGTAAAACCCCGTACAATTGTAATTCGCTGGCTCATCGCTATTTCAACGTTACGTTTGGCGTTGTGACTTCCCCTGGCTTTGTAGCTGGGGTCGAGGGTTAGACCCGGAGGGAACAATTGTTTGTTTGGCATCCATATTGTTAGGTGTAGGTACATTATATGCTATTTGAGTGCGAATTTACTCACGAAATATAAGAAAGGGAAATATTCATGGCTCCATGTTTTTATAAGTACGCCTCTGAAATGGCTTCGCGGTAGGGTTTTAATGTTATCATTTCACGTACGAGCATCAACATAGGCCATTGTACACGTAACGAACCACACCACACCATATTCGAACGCACTTTAATTTTCTCGTTTATATAAAAACGATAAAAACAAATGACAACAATCGGTGGGCTAGTGCCTACTTATCATAAAACAGTCGGGCCGCATGGCACACCCGGTTAAGTGGCCGGGTAATTAATGTTCCGCCAAACGACTGGCCCCGGAATTTCCGGATGCACCCGGCCCGGGTATGGTAAAATTCCCGACTATCATGCTATTGCAATAACACTGAATGTTCTCGTCGGCGCGCCAGTGTTCGTTATACCGAACTGTGTCAAGACTTAAGTTGTTTTACATAATTATTGCGGTGTTACCAGTTGTATGGTTTCCTAATAATGTTGCCGGTAAATAAAACCACTGGGACACCATTTTCATGTTGTGTTACTTAGTTCTTGTGCTATGAAGCTGCGTGGCACTGATTTAATAAATAGCGCATTGTAAATCTTTAATTGACACTGGTCAAATAGGAAAATTGCTAGTAGTAACTTACTTGTAACGTTTATTATTTTGTGTGAGTGAATTATGTTGACAAATGTTTGAAAAAGATTTCATGATCCCTCATTACGCTAAACGACGAAAGTCAGTTTTGTTATTTCGCAAATATCAAACTTTTATGCTACCATACAGGATACATTTAAAAGGAATAAGCAAATTTTAAATTTTCAAAATAGAAAATCAATTTTTTTTTTACGCAAACATAAGTCACGTGACCTGTCACTTTGTATGAAAATTTGATTTTATCTTTTCAGATTTCGAACCGTGTTCCTTGCGAAAAGTTTTTCAGCTTTATGCACCTGATTACCTCGTAAAATATACGCACTCCTTTCCAGTTTATCCTGTAGATTCTTAATTGTTATGAATTGTAGATTTTATGACCTCTTAATTACAGTCAAAGCTCCTAAACGTCGTAAAGTGTGAGGGCTGCAATAATTGTTTGTATGTATCGCTTATTCTTAGTATTCTTATCTGCCTATGTCATAGATAGTTAGGCACGAGTCCAATCATATTTGCATCAACAATCAAAGTGTGTAAAGTGGAATATCTCATTTCGTCGTTTGTAAATCTCCCTATAGCACTACATAGCGTCCGAGTACCTTCACAAGCTATTGTTCAATTTGAGTAAAAGTTCATCTCTGAAAAAACTCAATTTCAAGCTTCCCGAAAACAGTGACGGTACGTAGTTACATACCAACTACAAACGCTGCATGTAGGGGGCGCAGTGTCGGACACGGAAACGGAACAGCGAAATTCAATAGCGCGCGTGAGTAATAAAACGTGGCCTGTTGACAACGGTCCGTTGCACCATAGTTGAGACTTCATTTCAGTTGGTAAATTTGTCGAGCGTCCGTCCGAAATTGTGAGCTTATTGCGTCCACGGCTTGTTTGTACGGACGGGTCGGTCAAAGCTTTGTAAGCTACAAGGTGCGCCCACAATCAAATAAATGTCGCAAAATAATGACGTTTCTCTGCCGCTCTGTAACCCGCAGTTGTTGATGCAACAGATGCAATTTTACTCGCAGTTAATGAATTATGTAATTTGTAGTCCTTTTATGCTTGCTCGTATGTAATGCGCCATATTAGAGTCTGCAAGAAATTTAATTACCAAATAAACTGAAGCACTACAAAGTAGCTTTCATGTTAAAGTATAATTAACGTTTTCGCCTCTTAGTGTGGGTGCCTAGTTTAGGTGATCGTCTTGATGTTCTCTGTTATAAGTTTTCAAAATTTAATTATTTATCTTGAATGTGAACATTATAATTATTTAATCAAATGCGTATTATCCTGTGTAGTCACAGTTGTTTGAGTGGGCAACAAACCTTATCGTGTATTGCCTTTCGATATAGAAAACCAAAGACTCTCTCAAAAAATAACTTTCTCCTCAAAGTGTCATTAGACAAGGGGAGCATTACTAATATTTATCCACATTACAGGCCCCGATCGGCTCTAGTCCGCAGTCGCGGCACTTGGCACAAGTTAAATGTAGTGTAAACAGAGGTAGTTATCGCTACAGCGCGCCACTAAATCTTGCACTACCGCCGGCTACGCCCGCGACCGTTTGTCATGTCACCTACCGTCGCTCATGCCTATACTGTGTATGTCGTGCGTGATTACTATGACGATTTATCAATTTGCTATTGAATTTGTCATTGTGGCTTTTCGATTGTAGAGTCGTTAGGAATGTATAATAATATAAAAACATAAAATGTTGAAGTTTTATAGTCATGTTTGGACTTCTGTTTGGTACGCGAGGGCAATTTCCGCACGAATCATGTTTGTATTTGATACATATATGGGTACTATGTGGGAAGTGATTTGAATTATTTGGGAGAGTAGACAAAAAATAAAAAAGATTTCGATTTTATTATTTTTAATTTGCTTAGATGAAAAATAGCGTAATAGAAACTACATAAGACTCATCTCATAAAGAGAAGGAAGATAAACTATGCACAATCTTATTTCCAGAGTTTTTTATACAGGTAGGTACTACTAACGTCAAAGACACTAATTGTAAATTCAAGATAAGTGAGTAATTGAGTATTCAGGTTTTCAGAGAATTACGGAACATTTATTTTGTCCGACAATCGTGCCTGGCATTTGTATTTTCACTGCAGCCCAACACGCAGCGTCATGTGCAATAAATATGATGATTTAATTGTATCAATTAAGGAGGAACAGATGCTGGTTGTACAATTGGACCTCATCAGTAATTTCGAAAATAAATCGGAAATCGAAAATTTATGAGCTAGCCTTTAGCCATCTATTTAAATAAATCCTATAGGGCATGGTCAGATATGCCAGGACTGACTTATTCCAAAGCTTTTGTAAGTCTGTGACCAGAGTAAGCCCAGTAAAAATATTCTTCTCCGCATCGCGGCTCGAATGTGCCCGGGTCGAGTTCATACATTTTTTCTGAAAAAAAATAATAATTTAAACAGTGGACCATACAACCTTTTTGGAAAACATTAAAAAAGATAAACTGTGTATTTCATTATCGTATTTCAATTCACGATTGAAAACTGTCCTTAAAATTTTAGAATAAAAAAAAAACACATTATGTACCTCATTAGTTTGTAGGACTTAATTAATAAGTTCTTTAATCGATTAATACTTAAGTTATTTGTTGTGACGTGATTGCGTACGAAACATCAAAAGTTAAACACTTATAATGTTGTCGAGACAAGATTAGATTTAGTTGTTTACTTTACGAAGTTCATCAATTTTAATTATTATCTATGACTATATTAATTTTAATATAATTACGTCACGGGAATTAACGCGAACTCATGCATTTACCTTTTAAGGCTTGACGTTTCGGCCGGGTTACACTGGCCGTGGTCGCAAGCAGACTGCTTTTACCCCGCCGTGTCAATCTGTCTGAACGCGATGAACTCGAAAACTAACGAACATATTTTCATATGGGTTTTGAATGTGTTTTATAAGCGGTGGTAGCCTAGTGGCTACAGCGTCGTTCATCATTTGATGTACGACGATTGATAATCCGTTGTTTTTTCACACTCAAGCGCGCTAAATTTCTATTTTATATACAGAGTGATTTCTAAAACATCCGAACCTCGCAGGAGTAGATAAATATCATCATCTCGGGAAGCAACAACCTGCTTAAGATCAAATCTATAGTTTGTAATGAATTTTTAAGCATTATGAACCAAGATTTTGCAGTGAGTGGTGCTGCATATCTCTTTCGTTATTCTTCGTAGTAAGATGCGTCTTACACCCCCGTGCCGTTGGTCCTGCGCCTGATCCCTCTCCGGTCGTGTCGGTCAACCGTTCCATCGGACTATGAGAGTGAAGCATTCAAAAACAGCTATGAAATAAGTGGTGACTAACATAAAGAGAAACTCTACTTTCGCTACTCATAGAAAGCATAAACCAAACATTAGCTTTAAAATACACATTCCAAACAAAACAATAACAGAAAAACAAACTTTTTAAGAACATCTACTAACAGTCTGCTTGCGACCACGGCCAGTGTAACCCAGCCGAAACGTCAAGCCTTAAAAGGTAAATGCATGAGTTCGCGTTAATTCCCGTGACGTAATTATATTAAAATCATGCAACGCGATAGTTTTAAAGTTACTATATTAATTTGTTTATAGAATTCCATTTTCATATCATACTCAGGTACTTATTACTCCGAAGGATTATTATTTGTATTGTAGGTGTGTTTCAAAATAGGTTCATGCGTTCCACAGATTTTTGATATAATTTTTGATTTTTTAGCTGACGTGTTTCGTTTTTGGAGTTGTTGCAATGCGTTTGTATAAAAGTTTGCTTCAAACAAAGGGAAGCAGATCCTAAATCAAATTTTGCCGCGATATTGAATTGCTTTTTAAATTGTTGTAAGCTATGGATCTCGTTTGGCTCAGATATTTTTACAACCAAGTTAGTGTTGGAAAATACAACCAATACTATTTACAGTTAGACTGATTGATTGATATTATTTATTTTGTATAACAAAGTAGGCCTGTATTTTTTTAAATTTTGACTGCGGTCTGCGTTCAAATTTTCGGTGCAGTGTTAAGTAGTTTGTTTGAACAGCAATAACTTTGAGAAATTATCCCCTAGTTATTTCTTTTTATCTCTTTTAAGTGTGGAGTAAAACCGCTAATACATTACTCGACTTGGCCATCAAACCACACGTCTGAAAGGAGCATTGTACCTACAACCCTTTCTATAACTTCACCAATAAGGCGGTTTGAAGCTACAAACAATGTTACTTATACTTTTTAATTTAAGCTAATGAGTTTTCCAATTTGTAGCCTCGCAATTTATGCTTTTAGTTGCCAGTTTTTATTCTTTTTTATGTGGGCACAGCCGAAAGTTAATATATTTTTCGTTGCCCAGTGACAGTCAAAATCGATTGATGACTTTTTAAACAAATATACGCTTTGTAATAGTTTTAAAATTAACAGCATATTTGGCAAATATCTGGTTTTTTTATTACTGGATGTACTTATGATGTTAGATGTTAAGATGGAGTTTACGATTTTTTATTTAAATAACATTTCATCGAAATCAGCCAAGTGGTTTAGGTTAATAATTTTGGCAGGAGTGCAAAAACGATGACTTATAGATTATTGATATTCGAATTAGAAAATTATTGTTTGAACTCTTATTAATTGCGTATACCTAACAGAGTTCATGACTCTATGTTGATCGCATAAGTTACCACTTTGTAAAAACAAATTGGTGAAAAACAAGTCTTACTTAATCTTTATCTCTTATACCTATGTTACACTAAAAACTTTTATAATTGCGAATGTTGGGAGTCGAAACTCAAAAGTAATTGTATTATGTAAACGCAGCTCGCATACACAACAACCACATACGTAGATAAACGAACGTCAGTGCTATCAAAACGAGCTTTGAAACCTCGTTCAATCGTAACGATTTTCCAGAGTTGACTCACAGCTATCATTGTATGAATAGTATCCTTCTTTTAGCTACACTTTCACACACTAACCTATTTCCCTTAATGGCTTCGCTTGTACTACATTAAAAGATATAGAGTCATTTATTCGGCAGTCAGATAGGTCAGTTATCCGTGTCCTCATTTGTTTTTTTATGATTAAAATAGGTAAGAAGAGCAATGTGTGCTATGTCACATTTAAATTTCGTGCTAAACGGTCGAAGTTTTATTCTATCGGGATAAAAAACCGTTCTTCGACAGAAACAGAACGAAAGCTATAATTAAACTCATCCAGTGATTGAAGCTCATTCAGACAAAATTTCTCTTGAACTTTATATTTAAAACAATCACATCTTGGATAGTATATAATTATAACAGAAACTTATTCACAGCGTTCTTACCGTAACAATATTATAATAATAATTATTATTATTTATTTACGGACAACAATGACCCAGTGTGTTAGTAACAATATTATAACTTAATTCTAGTGTTAGTAACATATAACATCTAGTTAACATACAATAAACAGAACAGAAAAAATAAATAGTGACCAGGACAACCCCAATGCAAATTATGGATTATATGTTTACATAAGTTAGCTTACAGTAAATAATTTCTGTATAGACTTTAGAACATCAATGGGGTAATATTTCCGATACTAAGACGTGCAGTGAGCGGTGTGAGCTTCGGAAAAGGCAAGAGATTGGTACATAATATTGCAATCTCCGCTGGCAAACACTCGCTATGTGCGTTAGGAAGCAATACTTATTCGCGTCGAGCGCCTGTGGTAAAATTTCCCGACATACAGCAATACGCTCTTTCGTATTTAACCACGGGTGGTTAAATCTTCTTGTTGTGTGTACGTACTTGCTGTCTGTATTGCACGAGGTAACACTTGATTGCTGCTGTTTCTATTTACCATACAGTTTTGTGATTGGTTATCTGTATGCACGGAATGAGTTTTTGTTGGATTAGGTTCGTTTTCGATATCGTTTTCATATTTAGACATTATTAAGCTGCATGAATTTTAAGAATAATTTTATAACCTACATATAATTTGAGTCACTACTTGCGTCAAAAATTTCGGTAAAAAGCGTTTTTTTTTGTCTATCAAAAGGTCAAATAAGTCGGAGGGATTTAGAGAGGTTAATTATTTAATCATTTGTTGGAATAAAAAATGTGAATTAACATATACTACCGACGTTTAAAATTAATTATAAGGATATTAAACCATTCGTTAAGTTAACTAGGGATAAAAAACTGGGCCTTTATCAATAAGCTTGTCTTTGTTCAATAATTGGATAGTTATATGTATTCATTTAAATCAGATTTTGTTAGAAAGGAGGTCTTCTTCAGCTAAAGAAAGTATTTTATTCCGTGGTATCCCCCCTTGACATTAAATACTAAGGAAAAAACTAAACAGAGCAGCACTTACTTAAGTACTCGGCAAGATTAAGAGCTAGTGCACATTAGCTGTGGAAACAAACGTTTTTATAACACTCTCAACGTTCTTTTAGTATGAACACAAATTGCTAGAAACAATCCTCATAACTGAGCGAGTAGAGTCGGAATCAAAGAAATCTGACCGCAATCAAATTGCAAACGTTCTCGAGAGCTTATGTGAGCCTGAATTAATAAAACTTTATCGAGTTAGTACGCTCTACAGAATGTTACTTTCATACACGATATGTTCACTTTTCCATTTATTTCCTTGCATTTCATTCAAAGCAAGCTTATTCGGAGATAAATTTTCATTTTGCTAATGATACATTAAGTTCTCTTTTCGTATATTACACCACGTTAATGCTGAGCTCAAAGGTTGATTAGACGAGGTTAAAACAACATACCCCAGGATATAGTTAGGTTAGGATCGTTTATTCCTGACATACATTTTATCTTAACCATATTCTGTTTAAAACGTCTCTTAGTGATTACGAAATGGAAAATACAGAAATTAAGGCAAAGTTTCGGCGGGTGCCTCTTTTATGACGTGTTCTTATCTCCCGGGAACGGCGCGTGTGGCGCGAGTGTGGAGTTACAATGTTAAGTTTGCGACTGTAAACTTTCATTCTCTGTTTCAACAAACGCTATTACCATTACATAAGGAGTACATTCCTTTATTCGTATTTTCTTAGTTGCATTAGTAACGTGGCTGCTGTTGTACAAGTGGTACCTATTGTGGCAGTGCCGCTTTGTTTGCGAGTGTCGCCGATATATCTCGAAAGTTTTGCGGTGCAGCAACGCATCTCCACAGGCCGTGCTATATCAGCTCATATCATGAACATTTGTATGCTACGTAAAATACAACCAAAAAGTTGACTAACATCATATTTAGACTACATAAATATTCCTAAAGTTAAGTATAACATGTAATTAATAAAATTCAAGTCAAATAATACAGATTGCAAATCAATCGGGTAGGGAACAAACAATTTACAAGATCAAAACGATCCGGTCCGTATCTGGAATACACTCACAGCTCAGCTTTTAATGTGTACATGTGCAGAGTTCGATGGAAGGGATTGCAATGTTTGTTTCAATTTCCTGAGGTGTGAGAACAGCCGCCTTCCATTTCATAGATCCTCCATGTTTTGGTAGACTAGAACATTCATTCATCAATGTGTACTGGAAACAGCAAAGCTTCCACAGTTTAATCTCAACCAAAAAGCGTTTGTCTTTAAACAACTTTCGAAAGCGAAGTATTATTTTTAAATAGAATATACGGAAACTAATTCCGGGGAGCTCAAAGCTATATGCAATTAAGGTGTTCATTTTTGGGTTTTATTAAAATTATCCGAGGATTAAAGGCACTGTTCCGATCAGTATTACGCGCAAATAAGGAAAAGAGTAGAGGATACGAATTCAGTGAGTAATTGGATCGAAAGCTGTTGTAATGTAGCTCATGTTACATTTTTTATTGAGGAGTTTTTTTTTTGAGATTGGGTTTCCAATTTATCATAGATTCAACAAGAAATCAACTATTTACAACGAAGATCTTAATGAAGGGTTACTCAAACTGCTTTTGTGTTATCTTCATTATCAATTTTTTTTTTTAAATAAAGGGTCCATCATTAATTTAACTCCTGAACTAACATACTTTGTAATTGGTGATTAGTGGTAATAAAAACTCATGTTTTTTTGAAGCGGGTAATATATTACATACAGGGTGTTTTTTATATTACCTACAGCAAATTTGATTACACTCGACCTAATACTAGAGCTCCTATACGTAGTTTTATATTTTTACTGCAATAATAGAAAAGTACGTAAAATACAAAACTCTCAGGAAAAGCGGAACCTTTTCAGTTCCATCCCACAAAATAAACTCTGAATTAATCAAAACATTCTGATCAACGAATTCCTAATAAACGGTTTAACAGTGAATTTCGCCAGACAATCAAGCGTTAACGGGCTGTTCATTGGGTGACAATGAAAGTGTTTCATTGAGCTGTCCATTTGCGAGGGTAGGCACGTCGCGTCGCGTAACGCAGTCGGCGCGGAAGGCGCGTTAATGGTCCCTTCGCAGCCACCTGTCAGATGACTGTCTACCGTGCGCCTGCTGCGAATCTACGTACTACGGACAACTGTGTACTTACGACTTTACACTTTGGTGCTGGAATGACGTTTTTGAGTGTGACGTAATCGACACTAAGTAAGGTAAGTTTGTAAGTAAGATTATGGCGTTTTAAACAAGTTACAGGCAGTGTTACTTATTTGTCCGGATAAATATTGTTTAAAATGCTTAAGTTTAACAGTTCGCTTGTCGTTTTCAGATTATTTTAGACAATCGTATATCTAAAATAATCTGAAAACGACAAGCTAACGATAACTGAAAAGACGTCGTACTAAATATATATTATATATTATTACCATATTAATGAATTCTAAGATGATAAATTTTAACCCACTTGGAAACACATTGTATTTGTAAGATCTTTGAGCAAGTAAAGTATTAAGTATTGAGGGTACTTATAGAAGACTATCTATATAAATGCAAAATGTGACTCTGTGAATTGTGTTGAGAAAATAAATAATTTCTATTCTTTTCTTTTTTTTTAAGTAAGATTAATAAGTTGATTATTAAATAGATTTGTTGTGTCGTAACAACACCTCTGAAGTTGAAACAAAATAAAATTTAATAACATCAGAAAACCTGCATTGAACGAGCCAACTCTGGTCTAACAAACAAAAAACCATTTCCATCCAACTTTTCAGCTAGATTTCCAATGAAGCGCGCCGTCCACAGTTCAATAGAATTCAGAATTCTATTCCGATGCACTGTTAATGAATTCTCATAATGAAAATTGTATGTAACTAGTTTTTTATTTGTTCTAAATTAAACATAATTGTTGACTGAATTCGAGACTTGTTGTTGAACTTAGAAAACGGATGCTTATTTCACAAAACTTCGCTTACTGTCCCGTCCACGAGACATGTAGCAAGTTTTCAACATGTTACTGAGATCGCATTTCGTATTCATCAAACATCCATTCTAGTCTCAATATACGTGCCGAAACTTAGTATCGCCCAGGGGTTCATCTTAGTTCCCGCAATGGAGTAGAACTTGTGAACTCGGGCTGGGGAACTTACAGACCGCTGTTTACAGCTCTGAGCAAGGTCAACTTGGATACAATCACACTAAAACTCTTCAATGGTACTTGATTACATTTGTTTTGATTATTGTCCAACTGTACCTACGTGTTTGAAAAGTAATAAAGAAACATTAGCCAATTTATCATAAATTAAAATGATGTAGGAGCTATGAACATAAGATCAAAATAGATGTAGAGTTAATTTGGCTGGCATGCTTGGCTTTTAAAAATGGTTAGTTGGTCCGAAGGTAAGTGACCCTGACTGCTGCTAAGCCGGAGGTCGTGGGTTCGATTCCCACCCAAGACAAATCATTGTGTGATGAACACGATCAGTTGTTCTGTGTCTGGATGTTATTTATCTATAATATGTATGTATTTAGAATTATATAAGTATGTTTATCAGTCGTCTGGTTGTCTTAGTACAGGCTCTGCCTAGTTTGGGATTAGATAGCCATGTGTGAGCTTGTCCCAAGATATTATATTATTAATTATTAATCACAGAAACGCGGAAGCTCAGACAATACGAAAGAAAAAGAAAACAAATAAATATATCCACTTCGATGTCAAGTAAAATTCGCAGATTTTATCAGTAAACATATGGAACACGCAATGAACTGTGAAGCAATTTCGCGCAATATCTAGAGTTTTTTATGAGACCGCAGGTGTATTTTATAGAACGTTCCTGTTCATTTAATACTGCCTAACACCTCTCATATTGTGTGTTCAAATAAGGGCTCAGAACATAATAACAAAAGCGAACCATATATAAAGTTAAGGTACAAATACTTCTGAATATGTCCCGCCAAGTTTGAAGATTTTTATTATTATGTTTTGTTAACGTCGTAAGTAAATAGTACCTAACTCTTTAAATTAAATCTTTAATGACTTTAATTCTACAAAAAGTTTTAGTTTTATTTAATATCGCGTTTCAAAGGACTTCAGTTGAAATGTAACTATTATTAAATTGGTGACTTTTGAAGTTCTTGAAAATACATTCGAAATTGTTTGGCTACATTCAAACAAAGTTGTGCACAAAGACAGACAATTTATTGAATTAAAATAAAGCTTCTTGAATTTTTAACTATGTTAAAGTGTTGATTACGAACTTGTGTTCAACATGGTCACAAAAATATTTTAGTTGTTTATTTGAAGTTGTTTTTGTAATAACTTGTACATTATGTTTTATCTTCTGTGAAGTGTATTTGGTGACCATTATACATCGAGTCAGCCTAAAAATTTTCTCGAACAAGTAATTCGGCCCCGAGCCATTCGTGGCATTTTCGCTGGTTGGAATAAAACATTTCGATTTCGATTTAAAGTGAGTGGAAGGAACTGAAAGAGCCCATAACTTTGAATTTCAAAACGGCTTTTGTAATGCTATTATAGTGGTTACATATGGATTGCAGTTTTAGAAATAACTTTTCAAAATAATTTTACCTTAGACATTTAAATAAAGGACGTAAGACAATCAAATAATGATTGCTACATAACTATATAAACTTTATCCTGCAGTATCTTTATGAAAATAAAAATCTAAACGAGATATGGAGTCTAAATACTAAGATAGATAACTAGGTTATAATAAATGTAGATAAATTAAAAATCATTGTATATTTTTTCCACAAACAAATTATTTCATACTCTCAAATAATAATGATTAGGTCGTATTTTGAATAAAACTAGATCAATGATCATTTCAGCATCAATGCTCTACCCTTTTCAATATACCAAACCTATGTGTAATATACACGGATAAAATATATTTCTAGCTTGTAAATACTTTTCAACGATAGTAAATAATCTGTCACATCCAGCTATAGATTGCAGGTCCATGTGATTCCGGGTAGCGTCGCTCGGTCACGTTCCAGAGTGCGGACCGATGTACCGCGCAACCGCCTCTCACAGATAAAAGACCCGCCATTCTCCATTTAAATAATATATCGCAACTCTTTTGATTCGACGCTCTATATTGTTTGAATGTAGCCACGATATATGACCGAACATCCAATAGATGTATTTCGAGAATATAAGAATAAAATAATTGAGAAGTTAACAATAGTTTTATATATATAATAGTAACTAATCTCATCACTATTATTACGGTTCGCATTTTGAATATAGAAAAGCAAATTAAACAGAGTATTTTACAGTAATGGTCTCTAAAAGTAATTCGCAAATATCTATTTATATACAAAATAAAATAAGACGATTAAATTTGAAATTCAATAATACTCATACGTATTATATCTGACAATAAAACGAAGCCAAAGATGTGAAAGGGCATCATAAATAAAAGGCTTGAGTATAAAAGTGTTCTTTATGAAGTGTCGCCACTGCGGAGGCCGCACGCCACCCGGCCGGCTGTCGTTCATACCTATTTGAAAGTCCTGTAATATTGGACTGGGCCGTGCTCCCCTTCATGCATTATGCTTATCGATAAATCATTTCGTCATCTTAAACAATTTAATTATAAGTTCAAAAATTTTAAACTACTTTATTTTAGTTTTTTTTTTCGATTAGTTTTTGTGTATGACTCGAGATTCTTCTGATGTTATCTACTATTTTCAAATCATTCTATGGTATTGTGTGAGTTTCTAGACACTCGTTTCTTTTTATATTTTTTCACGTTACATCGGAAAGTAAAATGATATATCATTGTAATTGTTACCATTATTCAGCTAGGCAACACAATAAAGATTGTTGGATATAAATATTTTATTGGATAACCCGCTTAGTATAAATATAGAGCCAGAGTGTCGTAAATATTTTCTGTATACATTTTAGTACATGATACATCTTAATCCTACGAAAAGAACCGGAAAAAAGTTTTAGTATTTTTTGGTGAAAGGTATGTTAATCTACTCGCAGTTTATTGTGTAGCGATAACAATACAATTGTATGAAACAAAATAAACGTTTAAAAACCTACTTAAAAATAAATTAAATGTAATTTTCTCGCTCATAGAAAAATAAGTATTTAATATTCACAAAATTTTTTTTGAAGTACGAAAAACTAAATTCTTGAAATCCGAATCTGAAAAATAATTTATTTTCTTTTTTTGAATGCAACGCTTTTGAAATGCTAACCATTTTTTCGTGTATTATTTTCTGACACAGACAGATGTAGCGACAGCCTATATATTTCAACCAGTTAAGCCGTTTAGGTCCGAGTAAAACCTTTTTTAGTTCTACCTTAATCATATTTTGTTTTAGCAGTATTTATGTAGCGGCTTACTTTAACTAGTCAACGAAAATAGGCCAAAACTATTTTCCGAGCATGTCGCAAAAGGCTAGTTAGAAATCACTTTCAGAATATTAAATCAACATGTTCATATATAAGAGGATTACTATGTTTTATATTTGGTTATTGGATTGAGTATGAACTAGGCTATAAATTGGACTATTAAAAAGTGTTTTTATTTTACTTCTTGTACAAATAAAATTTAAACAAAAAACTAAAACATTGCGATAAAAATATCTTCCACATCGCTGTCAACGTGTCAAGTGTGCCCATGGCTGGCAGCATTGCCACGTGCTTAAACACTGACCAAGGTAAAAACCAGTTCTCGGGTCACACGAGATGTCAACGAGACGGATAAGATTATAATTTCTATAATACATCGTTTATAGCCCTAATACAAAAGGCGTTATATACAAATAACAAATGGACGGGCATTTATACGTCAACGTTTCAGTAAAATATCGATATAAATTTTGTCGAGAAGATTCATCACTAGAACGGAACGGTCCCGACCGACAGAGGGTCGCAGTCGGCGAGGGAGAGTCTAATAAAATATGTAGATTTGATGACTTGTCACATTTTTTGTTACAAATCTGAGATTCAAAGTTTTTTAGTCACTTTACCAGACCCTTCGGTTCTTTTCATTAAGACTTTAATAATGTGGAATTGAGGTACTTAATCTTTCTCATCTAGGGTGTGTCGTTGAACTCCGTTTTTCTTCTGCCTTTTAATTATCTTACAGGCATTTCTAATCGTCATTTGAAACGAAGTGTAATGGAGTTTAATGATGCTTGGGGCTGGTTTTTGATTCTAGACTTTAATTTGTGAAATTTAATTATTTTATTTTGTAGATAAAAGGAGGCACTACTTATCAGTCTGTATTATTGCGTTAAATTAGTTCCTTCGACAATTTCAGGATCTAGATAAAGTAAGGCTTTTGTCTGGAAAAAAATTTAGTTATTACTTACGAACACAGCAATATTGAAGTTAAGTGTTTTCATCACAAGTTTCAGTGAAGTTATTTAATATTTGTACACTGTTTCTAACTAAATAATTCTGAGAAGAAAGAAATTGAACGTTGTTTTATTTAGAAGAGCTACTTTATGATTTTTAATTAAATCATAAATATAGAATTAGTAGGTACGTAAAAATGTTTCTATACCGTTTAATGACGGCCTCGTCTTAATAATGCTCTAATGCAAAAATCGTTCAGATGAAGGAAAAAAAGCTAAATATTCAGTTGCGCACTTGGTACAGTCTAAACTGTTTTGTTACTCCTATTTTTAACGGATGAAAACCTTCAATAATTATTCTTAATTAATTATTATTTTCAATAAATATTTTTTTTCACATTGTCCAATATGTATATTTTTTTAACTCTTTTGCCTATTACATTCCGTTTCATTTCTTGTCGGCTCAATGAAAAAAATTGCTGTAGCAAACTCGGGTTGTGGACATGAGTACGACCTTTGTCTTTCGTACAGTAACGCATTAACGTACTATGTTAGTATCTGGGCTAGATCATATCTTGATATTAATAATAGTGGACCTAAGGTCACGATATCTACGCATTCTCCTTTGGTATATTACGGTCTTACAATATGTTGACTTATGAGAATTCAGAGCTCATACTTGTGTGGAAATTTTCTCGCTCATGTGCGTTGTCCGACACAAAAGTGTATTGTATTGTTCATAAATCAACGTTTGTAGAAATAAAAATGTTTTTATTAATAATTAATAATAGTCCTGTATATAATTATAAAGATATGCATATATAATTACAAAGACGACTTAAAGTGGAAACTTAACTTACAAGTGAGACTTTTTCCTGTACTGAATTTTTCACGCAAACTTTTGCTAACAGAAAACGATTGTTAACATGCGAACAAATTATTGTTTCAAAACTAGTAAGTTTATGAAATTGACATTGAAATTCAGTGTATCACAAAGATTTCCACTGGAACATTTTTCTACTTTAGCGCACATAGAAGAGAGTTGTTATACAATCTAGAATAAACTCTTTTCATTGTGAACTATTTGTCAGTCTGATGGATCGGTCAATTTAGCAATCAGCGAGTGTTAAAATAACTACATTGTTAGCAGAGAATTCACACTTTGAATTGGCAAACGAGTGGCTATATTGGACATAAGTGTTCCATTGTGTACTAGTTGGTCTGCGAATCTTATTGCAATCAACAATTTGTTTACGATTTGTGGGATATATTGAAATATCTTATTACTTCTATTGCTAGTCAAAGTCATATAACATATACGTAATGTAACGTACAATGAATTACCAATAGAACGCGACAGCTAAAATAATACTGCCATCGGTATTTTTAAAGGTCAAATACCAAGAAAAAGATATTAATAAAATGAAAATTGGTATTCTATTTAAAGTTGAAAAACTCAAGTCATGGTGAGATACGAATTCCATTAGCTACGACCCGACATATCGTTTTCACTCCATTCAGCCACATCACACTTTATCGTCGTTTGGACTTGGCTTTTTTCCAGAAACTCTTTAATTTGGTCTAAATGTCCGCTTTTAGCTCTCCTATTCATACTGAGTATAATTTTCACTACCCTCCACTACCATCAATAAACTGTATAAGTAGCAATACATACAATAGGGAAGTGAAATTACAAGGGTGATGTGTGGACACGTAGGTTTAGCTATGCGAAGGGTGTCCACAGTCGTCATAAATCGTTTGGTGCCGGAGCCGTGCCGTTGCACGAGTCATCGACGATTAGCACTCCCAACCCCTGTACGGACCTTAAGAGGGAACTTATGAAATATGAGAGAATACAGTTTAGCGTCGTATTGTCGTGATCTATTGGGGATTGGGGCAAAACTTTTGTATATTACATGTGAGAAAGTACATAAAAGTAATATTGGTTACTTGTGGAGTTAGAGACTCGATATTAATACTGTGAGTAGGCACTTTTATGAGGAGAATGTTGCGGAGTTTAAGAGGGTCAATATTACGAAAACAGAAACACATTTGTATATTTCACACATTTTTGGGCTCTTCATTTTTCAAAAAGACGAAAGCTATACTAACACTTGCTACACTCCATAATATAGACAAAAGTTACATTGAAATAAATAGGTTACAACAAAACACATTACGCACTCTAAATACGCACATATTAAACTTAATCCCCATACAAATTAAGCTATCAATTTATGGCCTGGTGCCATTAGCTACCTACATATTTACGTCGCTCTGTAGATGGTAACGAATCAATAGTCCAATCGTTGGCAAGCTCGTACCACTCTATCAGCGATTAGTTTTGGTCTAGTGGACATTCGGCCGTTCCTTGCCGTTTGTACGGGGAGCTTGTCCATGGTAAATTACTACTTACGTCGGTAAAGCTTTTACCGTGAAACATGTTCGACGTTAATTTCTCTGACGATGTCGGATTCATTATTTCTCTGTGTGTTACATTGATACTTGAAATTATTATGTTTGAGAGTATTTTGTAGCATTCAAAATTAATGTAACCTTTTTTTTTAGCATATTTTATATTATTGACTAGATTGAATCTTGAAAGTTTTGGACATTTTATGCTTTAAAACAAAATATTGTTTTGTTAAGAAAGTTTAAGTAAGATTTATAAAAATAACATCTATTTTACTATAATCACAGAGTTACCTACTTTAAGGACCACTAACTTTAATTTGGACATTGAGTGAATTACTTTGGCATAATAAAACCTTTCTGACAATATACCATTCGTAAACCAATGTTTGAAGTAAAGCCGGGCGTAAAGCGAAAAAAGTGACAGTAGTAAAATGTCAACTAGAATCCATCCTTAGCTCACCAACAAAGAATCGGCCGAGGTCCATTATGATAATGAAAGTGACTCCCGTTTGTCTTAAAGTCGTAGCTCAATTTGCAAGCCGAGAGATAAACGCTGTTAAACTGTCGAAGTTCGTGACAAAGCCTGAATAATGCAGATTACACCGAGAAAAATACGGCCACAGTCAAATCTGCATATTTTATTGGTCCCTTTCGATGTCCGCTCTCACATTCAAGTAAAAAATTATATCGAAACGTAAGTCTCCTATCTCTCAAACGACTTTCGACATGGTGAATGTTCCTTAATAGCTTTAGTTTGAACCCAAACCGGTGTCTTTGTTGAGTCAAAGTCGTTTACCGCTACCTCATCGAAGTGTTGCTCGTACAATCAGGCTGAAGTGAATTAATTTCTCGACAAGGTTTAGTGTTTAACTATTCGAGATTCGATTGGTAAAGTCAGAGTACAAATTACCACAAGTAGAGGTAGAATGGTTTGTTAGAAACGACCGCTTCGTAGCTGAGTCTGGGAGTTGCGACGCACGATGCCGCTCTAAAAATTTGACGGCCTACGTTTAGCAGTCTCTAGCTTACGAAACAAATTTACGTTTACGAGTTCCGTCCGTATTTCCTAAAGACATTGAGGTTTTGAAGAAAACGTTTGATGTAGACAAGGCAACATAAACTGGTCCTTCAGCGCTAAAACTTGAATTCTGGATCTGGGATTATAAGCTTAATTTAATTACTTACTTGTAGTATCTATGTGGGTTGAATGTGTACCATATAGAGCGCAGAGGATTTACTAAATGTGTTTCGGCCCAATAGTTATTTAGATGTATACATTTGATTTTACACACCTGTGCTTACGGGTGACCCTTTTAATGTCTTTAGTTCGGTTCATTCGTTGTAAGAGCGAAAATAGAAAACAGATATTTATGTAAGCAAAATAATTTGGTGTCAGTTAGGTAGAAACTGGTTTGTTTTGTACAAATATTCTCCAACAACTTCAAAAAGTATTTTTTATTTTTATTTTTCTTAGTACCTACGGGTAAGCACAGCGGTACCTTATTGATAATGTTTGGCGAATATTATATTGAACACGAGAATTGCCTTTCAAGCTAAATCATGATACGAATGTGAGAATATGACGAATGAAAAATGAAAGCGATCTGAGAAAGATTTCGTGGAAAGCTTTGATGTCACAAATTATTTTGCTGCTTATCGTATTTGATAGGAAAAAGGTCCTCAATTTAATCTTATTTTTTAGAACGAAGTTTATCTTTTGTGTACCTACTCCTAACAGTATTCTGTATGAGGCTTACATTATGTTTAAGCTTATATATAAATACGGTAGTAATTTATCTTATACTGAGTTTTTCACATTAATAATATTATATAGTACTAGCGTTCATGTTATATCCTTTCTTGGAGTCCAAATTAATCGCATATATTATAATTATCGAAATCAGTCGGGTGTGTAACTAAATTGGGCTTAATCAATTTAATTATTATAATCTATAGATGCATAACTGAGAAGAATGATAAAACTGATTGAAGAAATAAAATAAATCTAATAGCAGATACGGTTAATAATGGCTAAGAGGTAGATAAAGGTCTCCTTCCAGACCCACTCACATACAATTCGGGCTCACTTAGATTTTTTACAAGAAAATCTACAATTGCAAAAACAGATTTACATTTTACATTACATAATTTTTTTAATAAAGTTGCTTGTTTTTATATGCTTCGAATAAGCAAAACTATACTCGAATAGGCCACTAATAAACGCTTAGACATTGCACATAAAGCCGCAAACAGTTTTTTTGTAATTTGTTAAATAAAACAAAAAAGAATTAGAACGATACAGAAATATTTGTGATTGTAATTATTAAAACGCTTGTACACAAGCACACATACAAACCTTTACGTCCAGTGTGTATGACAGTTGACAGATGACATTTTCAAGTCTTCTTAACAATAGTAAAATATCAGAAATTTTACAGGTAAATATACCTAAACGAGATCAATTTTAAGTGATCTATCTTATCTGAGCTAATCTCTGTTTTCGCACTAAACTGAGTTCAATGCTTCAGTTTTCATTTTGCTAAAATAAACTGAACGAATGTTAGGTTAAAACATTCCACAAATCGACTGCGAAATTTACATTTTAACTTCGATCAGGAGGAACTAAGTTCCTGTAAAACAGTTATATTGTATTGGGATTATTCGCCTTATTCAATTAATTTTTTTTTTAAGTACTTGAAAAATAATTTTAATTGAATAAGTACAGTCATACATACATTAGTCGAAACACTATGACGGTAACAGCGACTTTATGCCAAGAAAATAAGGTTTAATTTTGTTAATCGTTGTTACTACTGACGTGTACCGTATGGGACGTAACATTAGCCAAGCGTAGTTGTGGGATTACATGTCCAAATAACGAGCTATGGGAAACCAAAAGTTAATTTGATATTTGCGCGTATTGTTCCCGACCGAAAATGTTTGCGTGGGTTATTTACTATGGTCAAGAGTGCCGATATGTCAATTTGTTTATATAGGAAAAATAATAATGGAGTTATATGAGGATTTTGTAAGTTTATTTATTCCTAATGTGGAGTGGGAGAGATATAATAATATTATTTCAAAAGGATTCACTTGTTTATTTAAAATTTATAACAATAGTTTTCAAGAGACATTTTGCTGTAACAGTCACTAACATTAACAATTTAGAGAATGTATGTTCAAGCGTAGAGTGGTCCGAACATACGCTACGGTGGATCTTTAATAATAATCTTAATAACATACCATTTTCCTAACATCCTTACTATTATTATATTTAAATAATATAAATGCGAAAGTAACTGTCTGTCTGTGTGTTACGCAATCACGACTAAACTACTGAACCGTTTTAAATAAAATTTAACACAGAGATAGTCTAGAGACTGAAAAAGGGCATGGCTCCTTGTTTCCGCGATGACCGACACCCACGCGGGCGGAATCGCGGGCTACAACTAGTAATAAATAAACTTAATTAATAATGACGCAAAATTCTCTTAGTTGCTGAGTATAATTTACTTATAACGATGTTACTTTAAATCAAAACTTTAGCCAAGAAGAGATCTACACAGCAACAACGCAGATCGTCAATTTCCTCATTTAATATATTTTATAAAAATATTTATTTATTATTATAAAGAGGATGTGTAAAGAATTCTTTTGAATCGTTTTATTCCGTATCATACTTTTTGCGTAGGTACACATTTCTCTTTATCTCAAAAATCTTTTCTCAAAGGACGAGACTGGAATGCTCAAGGGTATTCATTCATCTGATTATATTTTTACAGAGAAGCGGGAACTTATAATTAAGGCGAATTAAGAAAATTATTTAAGTAATATACCATTTGGATGTTAATATTTTCGTAAAACCAACTTGAACATAACTTTGTGAGTCGGGAATCTGTCGTTTCATTTGTCAATTTATTCTATTATTCAGGATTAAGCACTTTGAAAGAAACAGAGCCGTTTTGCATTTATCTTCAAAAATATCGTTGGTAGCACGCCTGGTCTTCGGCTTAACTGGTGCTATTAGCCCAGCCATAAATATCTGGGTAACGTATTTAAGGGATTTAGATTTAGCTTGTACGACCCTGATGGAGGTTCAGCGGGTAGCAGTTAGCCGAGCCGGTTTTATGTTTTTTAAGTAGTCCGAGCTTAATTCGCATTACAAGATTAAAATTACCTCAGAAAGGTGGTTTAAAGTTTCGTTATTTTGCACAAAATCATTGGTTAGTAAAATTTCAAAATATAAAAATAAAGTTAAATGCATTTATTCAATTCGAGAAGTCGTATGGTTTAATTTGCTTTGAGACAACATATCTCGGTCGCGAGCCAAACGTCTTAGCCAGTAGCGCGGAGTAGCGTCTCGAACACAATGCATCTGTCGCTTCCCGTAAAAGTTGTCCTAATCTAAACGTAGATCATCGCGATTGTCGGAAGATTCAGCGGCGATTAAGCGTATTCATAGCGTTTAGGTTTTGACGTTGCGCGGCCGTCAGAAGCAACAGGGCCGCGATTGGAGCGCGGGCGAGCGCATGCGCGGTGTAGGACTGAGGGGTACTGGACCGGGGGGGAGGGGGTTTGCCGTCGCAGCCTCCACGTTCGCTCTTAATGAATCGCCGGTACCCGCGGCTCGCGCTGCGCTCGCTCCATCCGAGTGCTCCCTTTAAAAAGTTGTTAAGGAGCTTTTCTCGCCGTCTCCCTCGCGCCCTCTCGTGTTGCAACAAAATAATAACCGCGGGTGGTGGCTTCCGACGCTGCAACTGTCATAAGGTACTGCAATACTACTTAAATATACTTTTGTTTCAAACTAGTTTTATTAGTTTAAGTCAATCAAAGAGCACTTCAAACTTTGCATATCTTAAAATGTTTTTGGAAGTTTTTGTCTTTTAAAATTGTTTTGTTTTTATTTTATTTTTTTATGTTTGTATTTACCCCATATTTAAACACTCGTGTGTTAATTTTTTTTTATTTAAAATTATGTTAGATAATGAAATATTTTCATAAGTGAACAGTTATTGTAAATAAGAACGTTTGCTATGATAATTAATGAACCGGCATGTAAATAACAGAAGGGTCGAAAGAGGTCGGTCTCGTGACAATATTAAACCGGTTTGTTGATTATTTCGTATTAATTTCGACGACATTGTATAATATACAAGATATTATTTACGTAATAACAATTTCAAAACTTTGTATGCGACTTTTTATCAGCTCTAACTATTCCACTGCTGTAGAAAAGCATCTGTAATGTGCTCTTCTTACAATAAATACAATGTATCGTGTGTTTAATGAATTTAAATTAGAATTAGACGTACCATATATAATGTAAATAAATCTGCAGTGGATATTAACAATTTCCTGACAAAGTATGCTATTAAACATTGAATACTTATTCAGAAGTAACAAAACGGTGTATTATCAGAGCTATTCGCCACTTTAGCAGCGTATTATGAAAAACGGTTCTTACAAATTTGTATGGTGCCGCTGCCATTGTTCGTAGTTATAATGGATCTGTCAATGTTTCATTCGAGATGAATGAACTGTCGATGAATAACAAAAATGATGCTTCGCCGCTTTTGGTGACATTCAATCATAAAAGTTACCACTAGCTGACACGTCTTGCTACATTCTCTGTATAAAGAACTGGAGCGAAGAAAAGCCAAAAGGCTGTACTGTACTTATGTACGTCCACGTGTAAGCTAATTCATGTTAGTAACTATGGTCGTATAATAATATTAATCAATGCTGTAAGCATAATATACCCGCTTCAAAAAATTAATCTAAATTATCAATAAATTTGAATAAAAATTATAATTAATAATTGTACACTATCAAAAGCAATTGTTATTGTAATATCTTACGATGTAATACAGTTCTACGAAAAAAATATATGTTATCTATAGAAAAAAGAAGTAGTACAGTAACAGGCTAGTATCATTAATTTAATGTCACTTAAATATTGTATTTAGTGTTCCACGGCTTTTTCAGGCGGAGTTTTAGTTTTTTCTTTTATATTTCAACGAGGTGCTCTTGTATTGGCTCTACGAAACCTTATTACATTACAAAATTAATTTAATAATTTGAACAATAAAAAAAGATATTGAAGGTAAACTGAGTGTCAAGGAACATCTTAATTGACCTCAAGAATCAATGCAGTTTGCACTAGATTTATTCATTTAGGATTCAACCCATTGCAATTACATCACCAATAGCCGGGACATTTAGTAAATACTAAGAGATTATCAGATGACCGGTCTTTATTACCGAGATTTTGGTAAATGAAACTTTATACGTAGGGAAACACTAGGTTCATTTGTTTTGATTTGAAAATTTGAATGTACTAACATTTTATACATTTTCCTCTGGTAGTGTATTTTTGTGTCGGATGCATGCATTCTTCTTCTTTTCGTGTTATTTTAATCCTCCCTTAAACTCCAGGTGAACAAAAAGTTGCCACACGGATGACACGGTTCTTGACTCTCATCACGTCCTGGAGAGTGCAAATGGAATCACTCTGTACCCAAAATATTTTGAGAGCTTTTTAAGAACACTGTTTTGATTGAGTTTTGATTTTTCATTTATTAATTCATTTTTAGTTTGCTTTTGATAACAATCTGCAAATAGGCTGATAATATCAGATTATGCGGATACCAGGAGCTCTTTCTTATAGGTTATCTGCGTTTTGCTGAGCAACAGAACGTGAGGCCGGGAAGCGAACCTTAACTGCATGTTTGGGATATCAATAACATAATAGACCCATCAGTCGCTTCATGATCTTAGAAGGGAAAGATTTAGGAACTTCAGTTCGATAAACAGGGGTTTTCAATTTAGTTTTCAGGGCTTTAACAGTTTAACTTGTATTATCTATATACATATAATAAAACAGTAAAAAAACTGTGTCTGTACATTGAATATATTAAAAAAAAAATAATTGAGGGGGTTTACAAACAGTTATGGAGCACGAATCCAAAAAAAAAAATCTTACGTTTGTCTGTATGTCTGTTTGTCTGTTTGTTTGTACACGCTAATCTTCGGAACTACTGGACGTATTTGAATGATTTTTTTTTTGTTGTATAGGTATTAAGTCTGGGCAACATATAGGCTATAATTTATCTTGGAAATTTGAACACCTGATGCAGAACCGCAACAGACCAGCTAAACTATAAGAGATACAAAAATGGTACCATAGCAAAAATTGTTTCACGTGATGAGCATTTTCTGCTGAGAGAATAAATTTGAAGATCTGGAACACCTGTTGTGGAACTCCAAGAGCCCGGCTACACCATAACACATATAGGAATGACGTCTTAGCAAGATTTGTTCAGCCTGATGAGCACTCTCTGTTGACGTATAAAAATTGAAGATCTGGAACACCTGTTGTGGAACCCCAAGAGCCCGGCTACACCATAACACATTTAGGAATGACGTCTTAGCAAGAGTTGTTCAGCCTGATGAGCACTCTCTGTTGACGTATAAAAATTGAAGATCTGGAACACCTGTTGTCGAACTCCACGAGCCCGGCTACACCATAGCACATATAGGAATGACGTCTTAGCAAGAGTTGTTCAGCCTGATGAGCACTCTCTGTTGACGTATAAAAATTGAATATCTGGAACACCTGTTGTGGAACTCCAAGAGCCCGGCTACACCATAACACATATAGGAATGACGTCTTAGCAAGAGTTGTTCAGCCTGATGAGCACTCTCTGTTGACGTATAAAAAATGAAGATCTGGAACACCTGTTGTCGAACTCCACGAGCCCGGCTACACCATAACACATATAGGAATGACGTCTTAGCAAAAGTGGTTCGGTCTGATGGGCATTCCCTGTTGACTTATAAAAATCGAAGATTTGAAACATCTGACTTGGAAATCAAAGCTATCATTAATTTCACTGTATAATTATAAAATAACATAACCTTTAGGACTGATTTTCGATGACGATGGTATATCATTTATAATTCGACTCAACTGGCCAAAACTCCCAATTTTTTTTATTTTTTTTTATCGAATATAATTATATGCCTTCGGGCTTATGTTATTTGAGCGTTTAATTTACTTTGCAGTCACTTAGATTTTAATTGATCAGGTATCTTCACAATAAAACTATAACCATGATGAAAGAGGTCAAATCTTTCCCAATGTTCCAAAGGAGCTAAAAGATTAAGGATCATAAGATCCCAAGAATCTAACGAAGAGCGTCGAGAGAGACTTGATGCTGTTCGAGAAGATCAGGCTGCAACTCGCTCCGTGGAAATCTCTTCGGATCGCGAAGCACGCCTGCATTCTCATCGCATTTACGCATCTACATCCAGGTCTCTAGAGACCAGTGAAGAATATGATGCGCGACTGACAGCTGATCGTGAGCAAAAGTTCTGATGGGCATTTCCTGCTATCTTACAAAAATGAAAGATCTGGAGGGTCTCGAATCGTCTCGCGCATCACGTTGTTTTCCCGTCCCCGGGCTCTTAGAATTTGACATCAGACGTTTCAGATCTTTTATTTTGACGACTCTGTTGTCGCTGGCATAAGCAACAGGATCCGCGTACGAAGTCGCGGGCAGAAGCTAGTCCCAAATAAATTTAAATTTATACTTCAATAATTTGTGAATACTCCAATAACTATTTGGTAAATAAATATGACTGCCTCGTTGGTCTAGCGGTCGTAAGCTCGACTGCCGTGCACGAGGTCTCGGGTTTGATTCCCGGGTCAGGCGAAAAATATTTACGAGTTTAGAAATTCTCAGTAACGCTCAGAGTCAGGAAGTGTGGCGGTGTTTACACCTCCGTGCATCGGGAAGTACGTAAAGCCGTTGGTCTTGCACCTGATCTCTCTCCGGTCGTGTCCGTCAACCGTCCCATTGGACTATGAGAGTGAAGGAACAGAGAGTGCACCTGTGTTTGCGCACGCACCTGTGCACTATAATCTCCTGCGTACATGACTGATCTCACTTGAGATTGGCCACCGAGGTCAAAATTCGGTCTGGAGATTATTATTATTAAATAAATATATCCCACACATTTATGCAAGTTGTTTCTCTGAAATTATAAATAGCTATTATGTATTATGAAAAAATTAAATTAGAATTACTCATCGAAATATTCATTCATTTATTTTTAAGACAAGTATGGGTGATAAAAAATTACTAAAAATCGTTCGAATCTTAAAATTTTGCTGCTAATTAATAATACCTACATTAAAAATAAATCAACGTGGAATTGTATTCTTCATTAAAATCTTTTGACGTTTTAAAATACAAAAAAAAAGAAAATCTGCTTTCAAATAAATACACTAATACAGTCTATACACACGTCTCGGTGTCCCCCAATCCTTCATTCCGCGTTTTCCCTGAATATTTAAGTACAGAAACATTCCTATCTAAAGGAATCCATGAATCTTTTAAGGCAACACGCGCCATCCAATATGGGCGCTTTCGAGCATGTGGTACCCATAATATGTAACGCTCCCTATATTTTCCTTATCAATTCCTTTCGGCAGTTATCGTGAGTTCGTTATTGCGGTATCATTACGATTTTTATTGCGATTCCTCTCTCTCCTTACTTGCGTTATGTGTCCGTAAGTAATGAAGATAGAGAATTATCTGGTACATTTTATTTACATATATTGTAACTGTTCTAAGAAGAATCACTTTGCGACGTGCAATAAATTCTGAATCGATCGATCGATCTGAGTAGGTATCGCACTTATTAATTATGCGTTTCTTCTACAAACTTACTGATTACGTAATCATCAAATTCAATTACTTAAATAGAAGTAGTATTATTTCACTCTAGTATAAAACCTTTAATGAACCCGCTGTTCATTTTAAATTACAGGTTGAACTACTTCAGTTAATAGGATTCTACAAACACTTTAAGATTCTAGTTTCCGTTGGGATTGTATTTCCTTTTCTCGCTTTTGTGGAAATGGCAAACCGAACGAGGAGGTCAAGGTGCCTTTAAGTTTAGATGGTGTGCTATATAATATAGAATTAATAGGCAGCGATATTTTAGCCGGTCTCTCGTGGAAAAGAAGTACATTAAAGTTCAAATGTCCCGGTTGTCCCTTGCGTCCGACATTTGATTGACTGCATCGCGTAAAAAATGAATACATTATCTTCTTATTAATTCTGTTTGAATGAACAGATTATGATTTAATAAATAAACTCTACGGTCTATATAAATACGCAAGATTATGGGTATTGGTATAGATATACAAATTATAATACAAATATACATCACTTGTGTTATGGAATCAGAGACAACGAAGGTACCACAAATACTAAGACCTGAGACCAGGTAGAAAAAAAATTCTACATCTACCTGTCCGGGATCGAACCCGGGAACTCAGACCTGGCGACACCTTGAAAATATGTGTACGCCACTCGACCACAGAGGTCGTCAAATATTCACATATTCCCTATCAATCTTCTGCCTAGCCTTTTCCCAAGCTATGTTGGGGTCGGCTTGCAATCTTACCGGATTTAGCTGAATACCGTATTTTACATATTCCCTATCAATGATGCCAACTAACACGTAGTAAATGTAGTTTGCGATCACATAATGACGTCCCGACGAAATTGGTCTATTTTATTGACTTGTGACACCAATGTTATCATTCTTATAGACTTGCCACATCTGGATATTAGCCTTCCATGAAAGGAATTTAGTACCGCCATTAGGTTATACGTAATCGTTTCCAACGTTCATACAATTTTAAACTATATACATGTTTTTAATAGGTATATCTATTTAATATGGGGTGGTGGGGATTGGTGTCTTTATTTGATCTGTCTGGGCAGTTTATGTGACACAAATAGTTGTTAAAATAAATGACAAAATTTGTTATAACGACCATTGGTTTTGATGGTCATTTTCCTTTACTGACATCTTTATTTTTACCATCTGATTTGGGTACAAAACCAACATTGTTTCTACTTTTGTCTACTTCTACTAGAACACTTATCACAAGATTTAATCACCAAAAAATGTGGATGCTTCGTCACTTCGCGAAAATCAACGTGGAGGAGCAGTCTCACTACCATCCAGTTCTAGGATGATCTGCAGGTTCCTTTGGCAAAAAGTTGTTTTTTGTTTTTAATTTGTTGCTTTCTTGTGTAGTTTTTTCTTTTTCGTGTACGCATGGGAGTGCCAACACCATACTGAACGTGCTCAGCCACAACCTAGACAACCCACTTCTGGGGCACAAATCTTTCGTTTTTAACACATTATTTATATCGATATACATTGCCTGTCTTCTTACCATGTGTACTATCAATATAGGAGAATCAGGGGCAATCTAATGTAACCGACGAAGCTGCCATGATCGGCAATACCGCTTCTGGCCGACGGCAATCGATCATAGCTTAGCCAGTGTGACTACTACATTTTCATTATACTTTCTATAGCGTGAAGTGTGGAGGAAATGCGAAATTTTATAAACTATTTTCTGGAAAGTCAATATTTTGTATGAGGTAATTTGAGGCAAAGAAAAAAAAAATAACCCTCTAATTTTAACAGATTATTTCTGTGCCTACATACTTCAAGGTTTCGCAGCGTGAAGTAAATATCGGTCAATAGAAAATACAAGTATTAAAAAAAGAGACATTAATTTACCAATCACGATTCATTATTGATTGATAACCAAACGATTTTTTCAATCACTAACCAAAATACTTTTTCATTAAAAGCACAAAGTTAGTGCCTGCGTACTTCATTCGAAAACCGAAGTATATACCGTTTAATATCCGAAATATGAGGCGAGAGTTCTGTCACCCCACTAGTTCACCGATGACGTTATTAGGTGCCATGTAATAGGCGGGAAACTTATCGCCATTATCGGGCACAGTTCCAATCCCGTTATAACTGAGCAGCTTTGTTATAGAAAAATTCAATTTCCACTTATTTTCTGATTTATGAATGAGGCTTTGTGAGGCTTCTTGTTATAACGATACACGGCATGTTATATTAAATAAGAGTTGCAATATTGTTCACGTATATAAAAGTCGTCGGTTTCAATTTTCCACTGGATATTATGCTACCTACACTGTACAATTTTAATCATACCAACTATAATTCTGTAAGTTACCTACTATAGTCTGTAAGGTATATATATCTATGGGCGTAAGTAGCCTGAAAATAAATCGTTTTATTATTATTATTATAATTGTATTGAGATAAAATATTGGTGAATAATTTTATCTGGTTTTCATAGATTTCTCTATCATATCAATTTATCAAATACCTTAGGTAAATACCAGTAGATATGAACGAATAGATTTGTATCTAACTTATACAGAACTTAGCCGTTGAACGTATGAACTACATGTTATAGTTTATTTTAATTGTGAGAACATGTCAGTGTTGTAGCTGAGTTTTTAAATCTTTCCATTATTTTTATTCGGGCCAAAAACGAACTTGAGTGATCCTCCAAGGAATGAAACACAACAGCGAATAATAGAGACAAATGGAACGAGGAAATTAAGGATGGAACGGTTTTTGACAGGCAGAGTAACACTCAAAGAAAAAAGTTATCTAAAATGTTTGTAAACAAGAAAATGTTACCATAAAAATATGTTAAGAGTATAATGTTTCACTACAGATCAATGACCTCGACCCGTGCCGATAAAAAAAATTAAAATCTTCATCATTCCCGATACCGGTACGTTAATAAATTCATTAATCGTATGATTGATGCAAAAATATCGTACGAAAATAACCCATACTTTTGAATAACGCGAGAGACTCGCTTTAATTATTTTCCGGTACGAAGTAACAATCCTATTATAGACAGATAACTACGCGGTAGGTTGTTGCTACGATACAAATAAAATTTATGCATCTGCAGTAATTGGAATTGCACTACAGAAATAACTTGGGCGCGCATCGTTTGCGATACGGTCAGCGATGGTTTTTAACGTACAGATAACTCTCAATACCGCAAAAATTTAATGGAAGCGTAATTATTAATTTTAACATCAGTTCCAGTAATAAACCTTTCGTGTTATATCGTTGTTCATTTATTATGCTCTGTATTTAGCTTGATGCGATCGTCATTATTGACGTGTATTCATGTAACTCATGAAATTATTAATTACTGAATACAATAATGTGAAATTAACAATGAATGAGCATACTGTGTTCAGAAGAGGAAATTTGCCTACAGTGGAACACATACAATTTTTTTTAACACTTTTTATTTAAAGCTTCCAGTTGATATTTATTCAGCTTTGAATGTACGTTAGTATTGATTATATTGACTCCTCAAAAATATATTTGCATTGGTACTGGGTATAGGCTTGAGAGCACTGCCGTTGATGCCAATTTATGTGCGAGTTTTTTTCTTTCTATAAAACGATATCCACTCGACGAGTTTTTCGCATCGTGATTCGTGGATAAAGTTGGTACGAATCTCCCTCGCAAAATCTCGACTTTAAAAATACATTTGTTTTTAGAGCATATACGAGGTACATTACCAGTGAATTCATCTAAAAGATACTTGGAGTTTTAGATTGGAAAATATTTATACTGACTTAGGTTTGTACAAATGATTGAAAATAATATATAATAATTATCGCAATTTTGAAAATAATGAAAATAAAAAAAAAAAACACGAAAACCCAACTTTATTTATTATTAACATTGGCAATAAAGTCCTTTTTACATTCATGATTAAAATAGTCAGCGAGAGATATATAACGTTCAAACCACTGGCAATATGAAAAAATAAATAAACAAACACAATCTGGAAAATTGGCTTTGTGTCATTAAACAAAATGCGTGTAAACAAAAATCAATATTCGTTTACTTTAGTACTAGTAATGTCGGTTAACAAACAGAATCGGAGCTTCAAATTGAATGCAATAAAAACACGAAGAGGCGTGTTCGTGTGTATTTTTACCAATTCTCCTCACTACTGTTTAGTTAGTAAAATTACATTCTACTAAAATGTTTGTTAAATCGAGTGTTTCTTAAACCCATTATACAAAAATTTTCAATGTAGTTGAACTGACCCATGGGTCTTAAATCCGTTAAATCCGTCTTAAATCGCTCTATCATGGGTGAAAAACATATGAAAATCAGTTCGGTAATTTTACAGGGCATAGACAGACAGACGTGGCGGGGGACTTTACTAAATAATATGTAGGTATAGATAGATATGTTAGCACTAACGTAATCCTCTTATACTGGGTCAGCGTCATATTGATTTGAATAAATTTAAAACAACATGGCAGAAAAAGTGAGAATTAGCACCTCCCTATTTCATAATGTCTATAAGTAAATAAGAAATAGTTAATATTTATTATAGAATAGCCAAGTAGATATTTACAATCTTAATAAAAACTAAAATAATTAATCATATATTATACACACGAAGAAAAAAAATAGACAAACATAACTAATTAAAATCTAAAAACTAAAAAATGGCGTCAAAGTATTCATCCGCATCGCTGTCAAAGTAAATATATAAGTAAATACATTTGTAGAACATAAACATTGGTACAAGTACATACGAGTATAAATAGGTAAGCACTACGCAATATAAAAAATATCCACACCTCATGACTCAAATTCAGGATTTGAGTTTCAAATATCAGTTTCTTCTTTTATGAACTTTGAAAATAACGTAATTTCGTAGATTTTTTTATAAAAACCAATAATTGCCTCCCCAACTCTGATTTGCGATAGAGGAAAGTCCAATTTGAGGTGTCCTCAGTCTGTTCGCAATAAAATTTGAAAAAGTTCGACCTATGGCAATTTCAAATTATCAAACACTTTGAACTTGATTGACAGCCGAGTGTAGTTTTGAAAGAATTCGAACTACGAACTAATTCTAATTTCAAAAGATTTTAAATTAGAAATCAATAGAAGTAAACTTTATCAGCCAGCAGCTGGTATAAAATGTTATTTTTTTATATATTAATTTATGAGTCATTATAAAAATTATAATAAATAATTTATTTAAAATGCTAATTTTAAGTGTTAATATAAACGCTTAAAAACCTTATGTACCTAGTAGTGTAATTATGTTAAATATAATCCGATGTATTCTGTAACTGATCAACCAAACATACTCACAGTCAGTTATGTTGTACGGGTGCCGTTTTCAAAACCTGTCAATGCTCAATAATATTTTTTGTCGAAGCCTTTTATCTACGGTTCGCACAAGCGCAAAGTCTTGTCCTTTCAGGTACATGTAGGTATCATACAGAAGGCGTTTACTGTGCCAATAATGTGTTTTGCTGACCGATGTCACTTTAACACTTTCGCCTCAACCTAGCGGCTTTCTGGGCTCGCGAGTTTTCCAAGCCTAAGGCAGCATCCCCAACCCTTCCATTTCGGTTCATGTAACCGGTCGAGAGTTAGCGGGGCATAGTTATAATAGCGAGCGGTTGCGGCAAAGCGCACAGATGCAAACATTGGTATCGCCAAGCGCGGTAGGGCGTCGGAAGCATTTTGATAAAACGTTGCACAATTTCCGTTTGCTGCGGGATCGCCTCACCACCGTTGATTACGAAAATATGCTTTAATAAACTAGGATGCCACTTTTGCTGACTGTTCATGATAAATGTTCTTTTTGCTTGTAATTTGTATGTTTGTAAAACCGCCTCGACACAAGGATGAAATTCCTTAGTGCGGGCGTCGTTTCTTTCAAAAGAAAAAAAAAAGCAATGCGGCTTTTCATCGAAGAAAGAAGAAATTTTCCGAAGTCAACAGGTTTCTAAGTTTAAGTATCACGAGACACCGGTATCACTTCATGCAAAATTAGATACGAGTTTCAGAAATATTAGAAATATATTTGATCAGATAGGTTTCATCATATTAAATTCTAAATGTCATACGAACATGATATTTTAATGAGATTTCCAACAACAACGTTCTTTTCAAGAGTCAACGAACTACCAAGCGTCTACTAATAAGTAAATCTTCCGTGAATGATACCAAGTATGAATGGTATTTTCTAATAAAAACTTCAATAAAATGTACAATACGACGGGTATTAGCGCCGCGAAATTCCGTACCGCGTAAATAATAACATAAAGATTTTCCAATACATGTCCCCAATAAGGACCTTCGCCGCTAGCGAAGCCACCCTCCTACACGTATTAGCTAACGGTCCCACAATAATATACTTTGTGTAACAGTGCGAAGTTGCCGCCGAAGATTATCATAATTTACCAAAGCCGAATACTTTCATTTGTTCTCCTCGTGATTCTGAACTTGTGAGTTTAAACAGCAGTTTCGCCCGATATTTTAAACATTGTTAACATTTTTACTTTGGGAAGAAATAAAGGAATTTCGAACTTTCTTAATAAATATCAAGCCCTTATTTATTTTTATATTAACGATAATAAATGCACAGAAATTCTTTTTACAAAGGAATAACGTAACGAAGAAGATACGAGATTTGCAGAAATAGAAGATGTTTAAAGTAAATTCGTTTGCGAAAGATATGAAAGGAAACAATAAAATAAGGTCTCGACAAACGAGGGAACAATAATTTAGTCGGTCGTGTCGGAGAACAAATATAGTGTCAACAGATAATAAAGGCAGAGCTGGCCAATACCCGACGCGAACCCAATAACAGAGCCTCGGATCGTATAAGAACCTATATACGACGGACCTGAATAAGGAAAGGATGTCGTCTTCGCAGTTATTGCTGGAGACTCGGGCCCGACCAGATTTGAGCCGATTGTGTTAATACGAAATATCAAAAGCCAAAATATGGGTAAACAAGCTCGTTTATTGAAAATAATACTGTTATATTCGAACGTAGAACGTTACCAAAAGTAAATAAAACCGCCATGGGAATCCATATTGGCCAATCAACCGTAAAATCGGCACTCCTAACATCTGTGTTCAAAGACTCAGGAATTTGTCTTAGTTCCCGACTAGCTAACGGTTCGGTACATACTTGAATCCCTTACCGAGATTCTACAAATTCCACGGTAACCCCACTAAAATTAACTCATTAGTTGCCAAGTTTAGTTAAATATATATTTCCAGCATAAATTAATGTATTAAATATACGTAACGTGCTCCAGATATAGGAGTATATAAAGTGGAGTTGGAATTTGTACGGCATTTTAACAAAGAAATTACGTGCGTTAAATCGCTTTGAGTCTTCATACATTATTGGCTCCATATTTACCAAATAACCATATTTGATGTGGAATAAAGTTGAGCCCGCACAGAGAATAAAAATAACTTGAAAAGGAAATTTGGTAAGTCTCATTGACGCTGTCTCCGGGAAATCACTACTCGTCGGGATGTTGTGCCGAGCACAAACAAATAATAATAGTGGAATTCTTAAGAAATTTCCTGAAGTTGGAAGAAAACAAAACGATTTAATGGAAATTGTGAGTTGCTACCGGCCTGTGGGCCTTAGGTAAATTCTTTGTTGGTTTCTTTGATTGCATTCATTACTTTGGATGTAAAACGTTTATCTGACTTTGAGTGAGATACTGACTTAGTATGATTAAGTTGTTTTGAAAGATTTATATATTTTTTTTTACATTTCTAAGTATGAATATGGACTTAGGTGTAATAAAGCGTAGTAAGATATTTCAAAAGTTTTATAAAGCCATTAAGCATAAAACCTAATTTGAACTCAGGTAATTTAAAAGCGAAAAGAAAGTTAAGCACCTTAATTTGATATAAAAAAGCGATTATTTCCGTATTGGTCGACTTTTCCTCAATTGTAAAGGTTCTGTATACGTGACATATTTGCTGCCAATTATCTCCAATTGTTATCAAATGAAGGTCTTTTTTACGTATCTTTGGTACTCGCAACTTCTATTTTCAGTTATATTTTGTTTTTTTTTTCTGTTAGGAGTTTATTTTAGTAGTGATATAGAAATATCAGGTTAAAAATAATTATAAAACCTTTAGAAATAGACCTTTTGGTACATTTTATATTTGATCCTAAAATTGGGTGCCTACGAAATGTTATAATATTGACCAACAATTGATTTTCGATGACTGTAAGAGAAGCCGACTGCAATTGCACAAAAGTACAAGGTACTCCATTTTGTTTAGATATTCTTGGTAACATTCAATTCTTTACTCTGAGGTATACCCTATCCTTTACAAAAATATTTTTTATAATTTTCGGAGAGATTTGATATACAATTGCCGGAGTATTCGCGTACTAAAAATAAAAAAAACATACAGTCAAATTAAAACTTAATTTTTAAGTAGTTTAAAAATAAATATAACCCTCCTGCGGCAGACGGGTATAACCTAACCTGTGTGGAATCCATAAGATATTCAGTTCAGTATAGAATGTTAGGATTGATCGCCTTGTTATTTCTTACATGTTGTCGATATCGGTCATGTGTCCTAACGGTAAATTCCGATGATTTCGAAGTTAAAGAATTGTATCTCCAGCCCTTAAGACATTCTTTAACCTAGTCGTTTTCGAAATGGTTTATGAATGGTGCTTGTACCATCTGCAGTCTAATTTTTCTGGTTCATCAAACCGTGTTTTAAATCTGTCCAAGGATATCCCATAAATTCTGAACTTTGTTCAACCCTCTAGACCTTAGTCGATCAACAATGTTTAACAAAATTTACGTTTAAAAATTCAGCCCATCTCAAATGAAAATATAATAAATATGTTTTATAAAATATGCCGAGATTGAGAGGGTGGTATGTCTAAATATTCAAGGATTCCTTAATCAAGTTTAACCGAAATATTGAACTGACAGATAAATGAAACGAGGGTTCTCTTAAAGACAACGGGTTCGATCTGTAATCGATACAGGGTTCGAATACTCAACCCTTTAGTTCAATAAGACCCTGGCTTTGTAGGAGGCTATTAACAGACGATGGCATCGGTACAATTATCATTTCCACGACATTTATCACGATAATACCACGCGATATTTAATTAAAAATTATCAAAACAAATATTTCCAATTAAATAAAAGCTTATTGTTACGAATATCCAGACAAAACCTTCATTAATGAGTATTCTACTTGTAAGGATTCTAGAGGTCATGTTTTGATCATTACTAGAACAACAATATTATATTGTAATTAGATTATTCCAAGACTTTGAAGTTGTTGATTATTTCTTCACAATTTTAGAAGCCAAAGAAGATTAATAGGACTTATTCTTCTCATTTCATTGTATAATAATTATAATTTACGTAGCAATGTAGTACAACCAATGTAGACGTTACTGTTTTGTAGGCATATTGTTTCGTTGGTGCTGATTTCTTTGTACGCAAACTAAACCTTTTATATTGTTTTCTGAGGTTTACGCGAATATTAGACATTGAAATGAAACTACTTTATAAAATACGCAAAGGCGTCAAAACGTCGGGAACTAAAATCAAAATAAACCGCGATAGAATCCGTTTAAAAGAAAACCTTTTATTTCACCAAATTTATACCTTTGTTTTATTTTACCAACTTATAGCGTGAGAAAAGAAGGCAACAGATAACAACAAACTTAGAAATGTTAAGATACTTTTCGCCTTCAACATCACTGTGTTTTATGCATGCGTTTTTGTTTGTCAAAATTTGTATGATAATTTTAGTCGTCACTAAATTTGACAGCTCTAAATTTCGTCTTTCCTTTTCTAATTATGTACAAATGAAAAAGATACCGATGGACTAAAATTAGTTTAGTGCGTGTTTAACGGAATTGAGGCCATTGTATTCTTATTTCTAAGTTTTACATTATTATTTTATATTAAGATTACATTATTTTCTCGACTGATTGTTGAGCAGCTAGCAACATTTTACGCCGAATAGATCACATGGCCCGGATCAAGGGGCGGTTCAATATTTGGGATGCACTTCGCTCAGTGACGGGTCAAACATTTCAATAAATGGAATTTTGGTAAAGTCCTTACCGACTCGGATTTGTATGCAACCATAAATATATTTGTTGGCTGTAATTGCGTTTGTATGGTTTTGATTTGCGGTTTTAATATTATTTTCTGGTTTTTGGTATAAATGTTGATTCTGAATTAATCCATCATTCGTTCGTGCTCGTATTCATCCGCTGGGAAAATGTAATTTGAGTTTCAAAGACAACAATATATTGTGTATACCTACTGTATTCATAAATTTATTTATAGGAAATAATAGAAATGAAATCTGTAAGTAGTAAACATGCGAGTTTTTTAATTTATTCATTTTACGTTATATTTAAATAAGAGTAAGTTTCCATGGCGCTCCTTGCATTTTACTGGAAAAATAACTTATCCAATTTTCGTTATTTCTTATTCGAAGTGGAGAGATCATGAAAATTAGTTTCAACCAAAGAAATTTAATTTATGTAAAGACGCGAGGAAAAGTCATTGTTTCATGACTACTAAAAGATAATACCTACTTTTGCATTTTAAATGCAGAAAGTTTAAATTTTATGTAAATCGTCAACATAATGTCTTTAGAAGCATTTTCTAATACGATAAATATTTTAATTTATTCAAGTATTTCCAAATTCTGTTACTTAAATAAAATTTAAATAAAGGCACGTGTTAGTACCCCTTTGTAAAGAGCTAATTTAATAAGTTTTATTTATTAATTCTCTTATCACTTATGTGAGGAGTGGAACAGTCATATTAACAAAAATATATTATATCTTGACTAGCTTTTGCCCGTGACTTCGTCTGTTTGGACTTCAGAATTGGGTCTAAAGATACGCTCGTTAACAATTTTTAATCTTCCCATGGGAATTATTTGAGAGATCTGTACATAGAAAGTACATGTCCTTTTCCATAGCATAGGTGACATGCATACCACATTTCGAAGCTCTCTGCCCGCGGCTGAGCTCGTAAACAATTTTGCCTCGGGAACTACTTAAGGAATCAGGATAAAAGGTAGTCTATGTTATTTTCCATGTCAAAGGCGACATGCATGCCAACTTTCATCTAAATCCGTTCAGCCGTTTTTTCGTCATTGAGTAACAAACATCCAAACATTTATAATTGGATTTTATATTTTTAGTATAAATCGAGTTTGAATATTTATAAGCCACTTGCCAAATATTTCTGTATGCTTAAGATAGGCACAAAGTTTTTAATTTTCTTATACAGATTACACCAAAATAGTTTAATATTTCAAACATTCAAAAAGTTTGTGGTAATCCAGGGACGAAATTTACAAAACTAGGCATGATTATGAAGAAACTTCAAACATTCTTAATATTTACTTAGGTACTTCAAATAAGTTTAAGTTGCAATCACTTATTTGAAAGTCAATAGTAAAAAGTTTCTGTACTTGCGGACAACAAGGGCCTGACTTTCGGGTGTCACTGCCAGATCAATACTTCTTTTGAAAAGTTACAAAAGGCTTCAGTACTAAGTTAAACCTGAATTAAAGAGAATCGCCGGTAACGAGCGAAGTTTTTGTCCACAATGAATGTAATTAATCGAAAATTTAATTTATAACTTTATCTTCTTTAAGGATAGTGCCTGTCTCGGGTGGCACAATTTCGAAAGATTTGCACTTAGAAAAGTTTTGGCAAATTGAGTTGATGGACACTTGACAGCAATTTAGTTTGATTCTGCAATTAAATTATTTTCTTATTAGAGTCGAAGTCGAATTTTAGACAACACTAGCTGCCCCGTAAAACGTTGTTTTGTCATATTAACAAAAAACTGGTGAGTTGCTACCCTTATCACCTGAGAATATATAAAAAAGCCTACAACCTCAGACCTAGCAAATATACACAAAAAAATATATATAAATATCAGTGAAGCCGTAAATATTGAAATGACAGAAAAGAAAAATAAATCGTACTTCAAAATCATGATTCTGGTCGCTATGGCAACCACCTTCTTACCAATTTTGCCATGATTACCGCATTAATATATCTCGATAATGTCCGATAGTATTATAAATGTATATTTCTTCCTTTTTTATTCTCATGTTATCAAACAGATTAACAGACTTTTAAATTTATTATAAATACAGATTTTTTAAACAAAGATATACCTAATATCACGAACCTTGTAATTTACGGAATTCAAAAAATATAATATAATTTTATCTTAAAATACTCATATTAAATCCCATTTCCTTTTAATTTGCTTTCGTCTAACAGTTTAATACCGAATAAAATACAGGAATGAAATAATAAATATACAGCTGAGTATGGAGAATTCATTAAATATAGAGGAACTTTTGATATTCCCGTGTAAATGGAATCCGTAAATAAATGTTTGGTTTTATTAATGAATGGCAGAATATCAAGCCTGATTTATAATAGTAAAAAAATATTTAATCAAGGTTGGAAATAAAACGGAACCTGCAGTAGTTACGTACAATAATTACAAATAAAATAAAATACAAGAAATATTAAAATCAATCTTCAAGTGAGTAACATATTTACTTAATACTATAATAATATCCTTGTTATATTTATTAGATTTATTTTTGTTTAGTTGTCCAAAAAATATTGTTTTTTTTTTAAAATATCAACCACACAGTATCAAGTACTACATTAATAAGGTATGTAATAAATTTAAACTCAAACAAAACAAAACAACCCTATCAGTACAATGCAGCTAATAAATGAACAAAGCTTTCAAACAAACACACTTGCGAACACGACAGTAAACAAGTACCTCGAGTCTTACATATCGAACTCAAACATCGGTTACAAAGTCAACCAACAATTCGGATACTGTGATTTATTTAATCCAAGTTATTCACTTCGTTTATTAAGCAGACTCGAGATTAATACTGAGAGCTTAACGTAAGACGTGAACTCAACCCCCCTCTTGCCTCCCCCCTCGAGACCTCTGGAGGCCCCGCGTGACGCCGACAGATAAGCTAATTACTTATTGTGATTTACCAACCGGTTCTTGGCAAATTTTTCATCAAATTTTCAGAGAGCAATTCTGAATAATAAGTAGACGTCGTCCACCACAATGGCAGCAATTAACCGGACAATTTAACTTTTTAATTGCGAATTAAGAAACTGGGGAGTGTAAAGGTTGAACACGGCCCGTGAAATTAATTGTCAAGAAAGGTTTTCACTGCCCGATGGGCACACTTTAACGTGATATGTGCACGTATTGCGCAGCGAATGAAAAGTTCAATGAAATTTTACGTTTTAAAAATCATGAAAAAAGGAAGTTATTGTTTTGTAATATTTTTGTGAAACTAGGTAAATAAAGGAAAAGCAGTTTTACTGCCTATGTATTTTTTGCGGATGGATGTTTTATAAACAATTAAGTTTAAATATTAAATTGAAAATTCATACTAAAGTTGCTTAACACCGCAGTTTTAAAACTCGGGCTAAGTAGTTTTTTTAGGGAATATAAAAGAACTCGATTCTTTGTTTTCACCCATAATCCTAGTTTTTCTCAGTGTTCGTACCGAGCCGAGGAGAAGTTTTTGAAACTTGTATTCATAAAGAAACTTTAAAGTTTGAATAAACTTAAAAAAAAGAAAGCCTTATTTCGTTGTGTAGTCAAAGCGCAAGCGGCAGCCTAATTGTATACGTGTACGTTATCAACACAACTTGTATCTGCTCGAAGAACAATATATTAATATGAAAGCGATTTTAGCTTTGCGTTAATCGGAATTCGGGAATGAGCATAGACAATGTAAACATGACAATAGAAGCAGGAGTAAGGGGCTGGTTGGAACTCGTATCGGTAGCGTGGCACTCGTGAGATAACACAACGCGGCGTCTTTGTGGACGGATGTAAAATTATTAAGCAACGGAATGCCGTAAATGGGGTTTGCCTCTGTAATATCAAGGGTTAGAGGCGACTCGCTCCTAATATGGGGTTTCATACGATTAAGTTTATCGAATTCCGGGCGTAGGTATGGACCTAATTATGTTTCATAATATCGCCGGCCAGCTACATTGTGGCCTCGATATTGTGATTTTTTCCTTATCCGCCAAAAATTATAATGTATTTTAACGGCCTCAGCGAGATGATTTTCCCTTGCCCACTTTTAGCTCAGACAAATTTTTTCGTGCATATTTCAAGCGGGATTAAATTGTTTCAAACTTTGTCGGACAGTCTGTCGAATGCGAGAAGGCTGGAATCGATTGACAGTCGGATGATTCTGGCGTTATGAAACCTCACAGATATTGAACGTCGATAGTTTTTGTGAATTTTAAAGTGAATGTGGAATTGGCAACCCGCATAAAGCAACCGGAAAGTAAACACCATTCAATTTTATTACGGAATCTCCTTTGAAATCCCTCGGTAGCAATCCCGTAAATCTCTATTTGTCGCAACTAAAACAGGTCACGGCGGAAGGCTATTACGTTCCCTAAATGCTGCCGAACTCCCTGTAGAGCGCTCTAATCCACTCCGAACGGGCTGGTGTCAAACGCAGGCCAGGGTTGTTTGTATTGTTTATTGTCGCGCCGCTCGTTCGTACGGCAAAGACGCCGGCGGCGTCGCCGGCACCGGAGAGCATGTTTCAATTGATGGAGCCGAACAGTCCCTGGAGTAAACTATTATATTCCTGCCCACGAACGATACTTATCCTCACTTAATGTCTCCTTTACCTTACTTCGGAATCTCAAAGAGCTTTGCAGTATTTCAAACATGTACCAAATGGAACGTACTCAAAAAGGACTGACATATTGTGTGATGCTCATGTTTATTGTAAATAGTCCTTTTACAAAATTGAATATCGCTACCATTAACTTCTAAATAGGCTGTTGTGAAACTTTTTACTATTCCATTCATAATACTGCATACTTAAAGCCTTAGTGTGTAAGTAACTAGGTAAAGGAAAAGAAAAATCGGAAAGGTTTTCCAATTTCATCTTATTAGACAAATGTGAAGCTTATATCAGGCGGTATATCTGTAAAGAAACGCTTCGTCAGTCGAATGGTTTTTATGCGACAGTTCGGCGTTCGGGTGTGGATGAATAAAAAGCACCGAAGAGCCAGCAGAATGGAACAAAACACTTGAAACAATATCGCGACAGAGCGGCAATCATTCCTGTTTTATCTCAGTTTGCGCACGCTGTGCCGCGGAAACTGCGCTAATAAAAAACTACCATGTGTTTCACGTATGTACCTGCTCCGTATGTACGTGTAGTGTGCAGCGTGCACCTACACGTACGGCTTGCTGCAATGCACCTGCGTTGTTCCTTGCAGATATAAAGTAAAAAATATTACGTTTTCGTTTCAGTGAAGAGTATTTGAGATTTCGGCCAATACGGTTCGTATTGAGGTAGCTTTGCAAATATGTAAGCTAAGGATATTTTAAATCCGCGAAATTGGAGTGGGGTATTGAAAGTTTTACTTCACAGTTCGTTTCCGTTTATTATTATGTAGGTATTATTTATGGTTAAGCACGAAAACATTTTTGAGTAGAATTTTGAAACTTATATCGATTGATCGTTAAAAAATCAATGTTTGGCTGACACATTTTTTTTATTTTGAAGACTTAATAAGAATGCATTTATATTTTAAATGCTTCCATACACGATATGAGAAAAGAAATCAATGTAAATTTCTTATCCTCACCCAGCAACTCAGGAAACTGAATTCAAATAAAGCGAATTAAATTATAACAAAAGATTAGACGAAGCACGTTCAACGATTACAATACTTTCCACTCACTGTAAAAATTACATTTACCGAAAAACCTATGAGAGTATGAAAAAATAAATCAAGCTTTATTTAATGTCTTTTGACCGTAAAGTCGTGGTCTGGCTGTGGGCGAACTGCGACCAAGGTAACGTTAAGGGGACTTGTGTTCGAGTTAGTTTACTTCGCAACTTTTTCACGGTCAAGTTGGCTATATAACTCATATGTTTCACGACCGCAGTTTAACCCCACTACGAGTATGTCGAAATCGCTAAGTAGGTGTTAATAAAAAAGCGGAGACACATGTTTTGCAGAAAACGATGGATTATAGTTATTTTTTCACATTTATAATATCTATAATATCTTGAGACAACTCCCATACGGCCATCTGATCCCAAACTAGGCAGAGCCTGTACTATGGCAACCAGACAACTGATTAACATACTTATATACTATATTTATAAATGTATACATATTATGGATAAATTACATCCGGACATAGAACAAAATGATCTTGCTCATCACACAAAGATTTGTCCGGGGTGGGATTCGAACCTACGACGTCCGGCTTAGCAGTTAGGGTCACTAGCCACTAGACCAACAGGCTAGTCGATTTTGATGTACTTCATACCAAAAACTTTATGTTACGTATTAAATTAATGACGTTTAAAATCTCGTTATGTGGAAAGGCAAAAATATGATACTCATTTGATTTCTCTTTTTGTTACAGATTTACCGAGCGTGGCCGAAATGAAATCACAATAACATTGTAATATTACGAGACAATAAATATCTTTTAAATATAATAATAATAATAATAATAATAACTCTTTATTGTACACCGAAACAATATACTTAACGTACGTTTTATATGATGCTCTTAATACATTATATATGAAATTTGAGACAATATAAACTTTGGAAGGAGGGTTGTTATGACAATAACGAGATGTGAAGTACAACAAAAGAGCTTATTGATATCAAATGACTTTTGACGTCATGTCGGCGGAATCATCAAGACGTTCAAGATCCGTTTCCATGGAAACCGGTGGGCTACCATTGGTATCGACGTTTGCACTCCTCACTATAGTCGCAGGTATGTCAAAATACTTATATTACAATGTATTCATAGCGTTAGATTTTATATAGTGTGGTCAGCGTTTAAATAAATGAATGTAGTCTGAAACATATAAATACAGGGACGTTATCTTAATGGGCCGATAGAACTGACGATAAATTGTCTTTCTTGTGTCTCAGCTTCGGGTCTATTCACGAACCCAAGACAATGTTCGAACTCCTACGTCAGAACGTTCTACGTAGTCTTTATGTCTCTGACTTTAATTAGTAATAAACATTGTTTAACTCCAAGGCGGGCTGTAAGTGCTCATTTTGAATAAAATTACCTTAACGTAGACATGCGCAATATTATAGACAACGTCAAAAGAGCCATCTTTGGCGCGAACTAACGTAGCTCTTTTCGGTGATACGTTCAATCCTTTAGTTGTGAGAGAAAGATTGAGCAGAATAAAAATAAAGACAGTATTTAAAAAAAACATATTCAGTTCACACGGTACACCAAATACTTAAACTTCTTTGACATGCATTCACATTCTTGCTGCTTTACTAGGTACATTTTGTTTCATAGCCTTAATATTGCCTTGTAGTAATTTACAAGGAAGCTTTGTCAGCACGAAAACATCTCACTCATTAGTTATAATTACAACTTCGTCTAAAGCTTTTTGCATACAGTTGCAAATACCAGAGGTAAGTTAGACGCAAACTATTGGATGTTAGCGAGTAACTGTACTAGTGGGAGCCTGATGAAAAGCTTAATATCCTGTCAGCCATCCCTTGCCTCTTACTGGCTTTTAGAAACATTAATTTGCTCTTCCTACTAGTACTAATGCGAATGCTAAAACTGAAAACTGTTTCTATAAGCACTGTCCACTCGAATATTTGGTTGCCGAAATATCCGGGATTCTACAAAATATAATTTTCAATTTTAGAATATTAATCATTCGAAAGATTTATAGGAAACTATTTTCTTTGAAAAATTAAATTACTGAATCCCAACTATAATTATTTACTGTTTTGAAATGTTATATTAGAATTGTAAAAGCTAAGTTGAATGTTAAAAGGTGTTGCCATTGTAGCGAGACAAAGTTTTTCACTAGTCTTCGTACAGAATTAAAAAAGTTCAAAATTTTACATTGGTGCCGATTCTGTTTACAAAACTAAACTAATTTAGTCTCTTTCGTAAGAAAAACATTAGAAAAGCATGGAGTAAAATAAGAGAGACATAATATAGTTGAATTTTATCGCCGTATAAAATAGTTTCCACTAGAAAACAAATGAATTAGATTCATAAAAATGGGAAGTTGAAAATAGCTTTTAAACATTTCGTTTGAAAGTATGTCGGCGTGTAAGTAACACACGTCAAGTTACAATTCAACATGCACATTTCGCTTTTGTTTCTTTCTGTACGTGTTTGTTCCGTACGTGAGTTAAAACTAAACCGCACTTCGAGTGATGTAGCAAATTGTTGCACTTTAACGACTGTCTACAGTGGCGAGCTGCAGCTTCCAAGCAATACCGGCCCAGATTCCCGCACGTACGGCGCCAGACGTAAGGAACCCGTACTCGGCTCAGCCCTGCCGGATTCCAAGTTTAATTGAAAACGCTCTATATAACCTTTTCTTTTAATTGTTTAAGGCCTTCACTTCTTCCCTGCTGTGCTCCATGAAATGTTTAATTATAGTTCGTAATGAAAACTTCTCGCATTAAATAAATAACTACTTATATAAATAATGATGTTTGTGTGCAATGCAAACGATATGCGTAAAACCGACATTGGATTACAGCTAATCATTGGATTAATTGTATGGAAATTAGTGATCGTACGCGCGGTGAATTTAACGCAATTCTATCAGAATGTAATTATAGACGTCGATGAGCGTGAAATACTGAATAATTGGAACACGTAATCGAATACTGAGGGCTCGACCGATGAAATTCGGTATAATTGATATAATTATTTCATATTGACGGAAAAGTTATTAATATAAGTAAATTCATATTTTAAAGAACGTGTATAGACTGTAAATTGTAATTGATAGTCATGGATGTTATTTTTTTACGCATAAATGATTTATTACTAGATAAACACAACTTTATCCATTTCTTGGGCAGTGGATATCAAGATAAAGGGGTCGTCGGTCGGCAAAGTTCGCGTCGCTAGCGGCTACTCGCCTTGAGTTATTCATTTTCATTTGACTCAGATAAAAGCCTTACTTATTGCTATTAAATGCCTTTGAGTAATTTATTTTGTGACATCTTAGCATACAAACCAAATGTGGGCTTGTCCATCAAAATTTTTGACTGTGGTATTTTTTTGTTTCAATATTTTTTGTTAACTCCAATGTTGCCTTATGTTATGACTTGAAATACTCGATTTTCAAAAACATTATGTTTTCAATTAAACTTAATCATCGTCTGTCTAGCCTTTTCTCAAGCCGTATTGGGGTTCGGCTTCCAGTCTTACGGGATTTATCCGAATACTGTATTGTACATGGAGCGACTGCCTATCTGACCTCCGCCACCCATTGCTAGGTAACACAGAATTCCATAGTAGTACCGGTTGGTTGTCAGACCAACACTTAAAGATTGCCAAAGCTCATCATATTTATAACAGTCGTCCCGACACAGTTGGGTGTGGGACAAGCATTCCGAGGCACGGAGGGGTCTCGATGTTAACAAGTGGTCATCCATCCACGCACCAACCGCAGCGAGCGCGGCCTAACCTTTATTATCGATCAAACTTTACGGCTTATACTTAGCCACGAGCCCCTCTGTTAATTATACTTGATAAGAGAATGATATGTTGCCAGAGACGAATGACAAACGTTCGGTATCGGTGTGTTATTAATTTTCATTTGACACATTCGCTCCGCATTCCAACAAGGCTGGCTCGATGCGGCGACGCGACAAAAGCTTCGCATCTATAAACACACCCTCGTTTTGTTCCATTATCGGCTCACTGTGGAATCATTCGGTATAGTGTAGCACTTGTATCTGTAAGAAGTAGGTTACATATTTTTCATATTCAAAGAACGTTTTCTAAAGCTACGACTATACATTTGATAGTTAACATGCATTTCATTGGCACAAAAATCCAATACTTTTTAAGTAGGTATTAGGATGAAAAAATGGAGGGAGGCTTTTGCCCAGCAGTGGGACAGTACAAGCTATCTATAATAATAATAATAATTAGGATGAAGAATTTACACATAACTCGAACTAGAGCAATGTCAAAAGAATTTCAATCATGCCTCATATTTAAAATTAAATTGTCGACCATGTTAAAACATGCCTTCAATTTAATAAGCTGTGAAATGTTTTATTTATACCCATCGGAATCTGTAGTAAAACAAAATATGTGGTTGATGAAAAAATAAATATTTTCAGCCAATATTTCCAACAGAGTTTATCAAAAGTTTCATGCAATAATGACGAAATAAGATCGTGGCGGACGACCGACACTAAAATGTCCACAAAGTTACGGCGTGCCTGACCCCTTAGTTATGTGGGGAAACTGTGGGTCGGTATTTGAATAAATTGAAAGCTGTAGTATTTGTAGTGATAACTAGCACAGGTTCCCAAATCTTACAGATTTTTCATGAAGTAAACAATTATCTAGCAATGTAAAGTATGTTTAATAATATCAATTTTATTAAAATAATAGTAATTTTACTGTTAATTTAATAAAATTAAAAAGGTTGGTTATTACTGAAAATCTGAGCATTGGATTAAAAAAAATGAAATCATTACCTATTATTATATTTATTGAATCCTACGCCTCTGTCATTAAAGCTTATTAAAAACATCGAATCTAATCAGGTAAAGAATAAGGTTGTCTTGCAAAAAATATTTCAAGTATAAAGTTATCAGAAAAACTACATTTTTCGTAAAAATAATAATATAAAACCCAAATATGAGGCAAGGCCGCCAATGATGGAAGATATTTCAGAAAATCTTTTTTACAGAAGGTATTAGAGGTCCTAATCCAGAAAATATACTCTACCACGGTAAAAAAATAATCCGTTTAGCCGTTCTAACGTGATTAGGTAGGTAACACGCAATTTTAAAGCTTATTGTATGCCCAAATTTTAGGTAAAAGTAGGTATTATAAAAATCTATTGTAAAATATCCGGAACGGAATTATTTTTTATTAATATGAAGCGCAAATGAATGAAGTATTCGATTCACATAAAATAGTCGTACTGCCAGTTCGAAATGGCATTTCAATGGAGAAAAATGACCAAGAAATATGGCTACTCTTTTAAATATCTCTATATTTTACAATACTCGCGCGTGATATATGTATGCTCGAATATGATACGAGTATATGTTTAAGAATTCTATAGGTAATGCTTTCTGAAGTTTATGCGAATGTTAGACATTGAAATAAAGTTACAATGGATTCTATCGCGGTTTTTTTTTTCATTTTATTTCCTGATGTTGCAAGGCCTTTGCAGACGATCTCTGTGGTCGAGTGCGTTTACACCGGTTTTCAAGGTGTCGCTAGCTCTGAGGTCCTAGGTTCGATCCCCGGACGGTTGAAGGTAGAAAAACACTCTTCTTCATTGTCTTGGGTCTGGGTGCTTGTGGTACCTTCGTTGTCTCTGATTCCATAATACAAGTGCTTTAGCTATTAACTTTGGATTCAGAGCAATGAGTGTGACATTTAAAAAAAACGTCTCATGGTCACGGATAGATTAAGGTTGTATTCGTCTTGAAACAAGATGTTGTTAAAGTAGAACGAGCATAAACTGCGATAGAATCCGTTTTAAAAGTAGTTTTATTTCATTTTTGTAGGTTGTAAATAAGGCGAATCAAGGCAATATTAACCCTCCCATTTCGAGCATAAGGCGAGCGTCAGCATTCTTGAGCTCAGCCATATTGGAGAAAACTTAGCGAACTGGAAAGGTGCTCGTATTTTGGCTAACAGACTGATAAGATTTTGTATATTATTTTAAAATATGTTTATTTTTATGAACATTTATTTATTAAAATACATATTCGTGGCAGTATGATTCAAAGATGGTGAGCCCATAAAATTGGAGTTACTGTTTAGATTAAACGGGTATACTAATGCTGTTTAGTTTATTAGTTACGTCATAATATCACCTCATAATTTTCCCAGATATATTAATAAACTTCATTGCAAGGATAAAGTTTTACACTAGAATTCACAACGGGCGAAGGCGGCGAGATAGAAAATCTTAAGTACTGAGCGAGTGAACGCGTAAACAGAGAAGTTAGGAGCGTATTACTGGAGCAACGGGTGAATCAGATCCATACCCATTTAATTTACAAGGGTCATATTACCACCATTGATCCGGAAATCCATTACCCGGCCGTGCGATGAAATAATTTTAATTTTCTCTCCGTTTTATCTTTTCAATACACTGCACTTTGGGGAAATGTTTTGTGCTTCACAATATTGTGTTACATCATATTTAGTTCTGATGTTTTTTTTGCGGAATATATTCTTACATATTGTGACCTCTTAATAATTATAGCATATGTATATGTGTATAGTTTATAACCTATTTTATTTATTATATTATCGTTCGTTAAAGAACCAACCCTTAAATGGTATTCCCTTCTTTCGCAAAAAGGATTTTCCCAGAATTTCGTTTCGCAGAAAATGTTTCGATAATTTGTTCATATATTTAAATTTCGAATACTTTTGTTTCGACGGTTATTGAACTCCATGAAAAAACAACACAGAAAGACCTATCAATGAATTTTGATATCCATATTTTTAATTCACAAAATAAATGAAATTGTAGGATTATTTTTTAACAGATGTTGTTTGTGCGGTGTAGTTTTTCAATATATTTTCTCAGAAACGACTTGCTAACGGAAAAGTAAACGTTAAGTAAGGTAAGGTTTGAACTGAGATGCTGTCAGGTAGGGTAGATTCGAACTGTGACCATGCAACGCAGGAGCCGAGCGAGCGTGCCGTGGAACCTGTAGGCGAGTGCCAAAGACACCAAAAGAACTAAATATTTTATTTTTAGTGAACTTAAAATAGGCACTTTGGAAACTTAATCTAAAACTCAATGGTTCTAGGTCGCACAAGGCACAAACAAATAAACAAGTTTGCCTTTGAGGATTATAATACGTAACATTATTATTACAATTAAAATAAATACTAAACGTTTATTTTGGTGCTAATAATTATTGTATTATACTAAACTATACGAGGGTATACAATATTTGATTTGAGTTTTCTATGATAAGATATTCGAATAAAAAAAATGTATCTATGTGTAACAAAATTCATAGAGTCGAAATTATGTACAGCGAATTGTGTCCAGCGCATTGATTCTAAGAAATTATAAATGCGAAAAATTTACTTCAAACTATTTCGATAAAACAATGTACAACCAATTTTAAATAATACATAATCTACCTACCTATATTTATACTAGATCAACAGTTTTTAACTTATAGCATCTTAAAAATGCATGCAACTTTCACCGCATGTGACGTCACATTTTCAACGGCTTGATTTATATTTGTCATACATACAGGAATGTTCAGTACGAACGTTCCTGTTTTCGAATACCGAACAACGAGTAATGCGAATGTGGGCTGTACCGATAACTCGAACAATTAGTGACAAGCACATAAATGTTTGAATATACAGTTAGTTTATATTGAATGCCAAAACTATGGGAGTTCTATGTATTGTACGGTGTTATTGTTTGAAATTCTCTTGCCGAACTTTCAGTGACTCACTAGAGGTGTCTTAAGGGTTATGACAAGATAGCGTACTGTTGCGAGTTTGTGTAACATTATTCATTTAATTCTCTTCTTCAAGACGCCTAAAGTGACAGAAATTTAAAGCTTTATCAGTACATCAGTTTTCTTTTATCTATCTTTAAAAATTCAGTTAGTTTGACGACCTCCGTGGGCGAGTGGCGTACGCCCCGGTTTTCAAGGTATCGCCAGCTCTGAGGTCCCGGGTTCGACCCCCGGACGGGTCAATGTAGAAAAACACTATTCTACATTGTCTCGGGTCTGGGTGTTTGTGGTACCTTCGTTGTCTCTGATTCCATAACACAAGTGCTTTAGCTACTTACTTTGGATTAGGAGCAATGTATTTGATGTTGTCCACATTTATTTATTTAGTTAATTTAGTCCTAATTAGCTCACTAGGCCTATTAAATGATCGTGAGTCTGAAGGCGTTCAATCATTGACAAGCATTGTGGTTGGCACGACATTACTCCATACCATTGCAATTATACCTCAATCTGATGTAGTCCATACCAAGCACACATGATTATGCGTGTTTGATAAAATATTCCTTTATATATATTATATAGAAGTGTTTCTCAGTAAGATACTTTATTAGGTTGAGTTCGTTGAGTGTTTCTTGTATTGTTTATTTAAATTACAGTGTGAGACCTAGGTACGTACTTATAGTATTCGATATTGTTAAAATAAATGACTGTCTCATGGTGAAAAGGGAGGTGTAATATCTGTAGTAAATAAAAGATTTTCAAAAAATTGCAACAGACATTTTTTGGCTCTTGATTATTTATTTTTTGTTAATATAAATGTATTCTTTAAGGATATATTTTATTACACACATACAGACATGGTAAAGTAAGGCAATACATAAAAAAAAAACTAATACCCATTTGATAATAAACACAACGCCTAAAAACAAATTAAAAAAGTAGCTTCAAAACTATTGTTCAGCGAATACAAAAGATAGCACATTCTGTGCATGTTTATGTTAATTCTTTGAGCTTAAGCTTTGAACTGCTAACCTTACTTTGCAGTTTATAAAGCCGTGGTATTTTCTAACCACAGTAGTAGATTACTAGAAGATATACGTTATACTTACTCACAACATGATGTACTATTACGTACATTATTTTAAATGTATGTATTTCAGTTTAAATCATTTGTTTTTTTTCGAATTATTTCTCTTTATGTTCGGGCAAACAAAACATTGGCTTAATTGAATTTATAAACCAAATTTACCGACAAATTTATCAGCAAATAAACATTAATCAAATTTGATTGAAATGACTTCCTCAATTATTTCGTTAAATCAATATTTATTGGTAGTTAACAAATATAATAAATTGTAATGCTGGACAAATAAGTTTATTGATATTTATAATTGTGGCCATTTGCCAATTAAATTTAAATTAGAGTAATAAATACAACTAAAATATTTTTTGAAAGATACTTTACAACAGTAGAATGCACGTTTATTGCTATAAATCGACGAAAACAGAAAACGCAAATGTAGTAAAGGAAAACTGTAATACGAATTGAGATCATTTTGCTTTTACATAAATGCCACCAACTCTGATTTCACAAATTAACTGCATTAAACCATTTGATTGGACTTTTCACAGATATCCGTGTCATTACAAATGAATGGGAAAAATAATGGGGGCGCCTCCATTTTTTTAATTGAATCATTTTGTGGTTCTGGCTTTGGATGGCCAAAAAGTGAAAAATTTATTCAATCTCATCCCCGCATTAGCTGAATTGAACGAAAATATTCGGCGTTCCGAAATCCCGCACGAAGCCATTAATCGTTTTGATGTCACAGTATGGGACATTTAGTGTGACCCTTTTTATGCGCCAACCTTTCCCGATTTACGTCCCTAATCGCCGAATACCGAACGCCGAAAACTGAAACTCAGGCGAACAATGTTGGTCGCGTTAAAATGCCGAGGTACTGAGCGGTGCCGGTTCATTGTGACGGATTATACAAATGATGTTTTGAAACATGACCTAACTGCATTTGTTTCGTAAATCGACCCTCGCCGCTTTTACACACATTGGCTGGATCTTACAAATTCTGTCGCGTTTTTTTTTAATTTAAGTTGCGTTTATTTGTTTGCTATTCATTATTATTTGCTGAAATGAAAAGGTATTCACAAAAAACTCATTTACTTTAAGCAAATTGAAGTAACTTTTCCCAATATTGGTAAAGTCTGATATTATTCAACACTCTGGTTCGATAACTCGATATATGATGTGAAATAAATGGAGGGTATTACTTTCCGGTAAACAAAGTAGTTCGCTGCTATTTTTGGTTACGGATGCAGAGATTTATTTAATGAAAGTAGATCAATTACTATGGAATTCAGTAGCATCAGCAATTTCCCCACTTTTGTTTGTGCAAGCCTGACCCAATTTAAACCAATTTGAAAGGCCAATTCGACCTGTATTTCTTCTGATTGTATTTGGCTATCGTTGAATATAAAGCTGATCCAACTGTTCGCTGTATTGTTTATCAAGAGCTCCTCCAAAGTGTCAGTTAATTTATTCTAGTAATTGTGAGCTGGGTGGATAGGGTGCTATTGTTTGAAAAGTAAATGGCTAGTTAAAGGGGTGGCCGAAGTTTTTATACACGTGGTGCTCCTTTCTTCGTAGTTTTTGTGCTGATGACAAGTTCAAGATAAACTTTTATCTGTCCTCTTGAATGCTTATAGAAATAGAGGAAACTTTTAAGATTAAGAACCTAATATTAAAAGTGTTTTAATGCCGTAAAACAAGGAAAAAAGAGGTTATCGTTTTTTTTTTTAATTTATGTTCTTTGGGCGGGATTAGGATTCAACAAAATTTATGTAGTTGCGGAAAATTGGTGTAGGTATAACTTACTAACATTTTATGTTTTCTTTTGATACCAGGTCAGCTGCAAGGATCTAGCTACAGCGAGCAAGAGCCAGAATTCCTGTCCCCGTTGGAGAACTTGACGGTGGCTCAAGGCAGAGATGTGCGCTTCACGTGTACGGTTAATCATCTGGGACCATATCGGGTAATTGTCCGATATAAATTACCATAATCTACATATTTGTAGGTGTACCTACTTACGGTGCTTTACGATACATCCAGGTTCAAAATTTTCTACATATTTTTGTAATACTTTTGCATCTAGTTATTGAGTTATGCAATTAAATGTTAATGCATGTATGACTTAGAAATAAATGATGAACTATTCAAAAAGTTAATGCATTAAGCCAATTTCCGATGTTGAAATTTATCAGATGACGAAAAAAAACAAATCGGTGTAATAATCAAAAGAACACAATATGAATTCCAGAATAACGCTGAAAAAGAGGATTAAAATAAGTAATTGATTCGCATACTTGGAAATGGACATTTACATCTAATAAAATCAAATCGGCTATGAAAAATCCATTACGGACAATAAAAGATTAATGTTTAACACAAAACTTTTCAAGTTTGGGTCTGTTACAAGAGAGTTTAATAGGTCGTAGTCACACCAAACCGTTTCAAATAAGCGAATACAGATTATATTCAATGTTCTGGATTTAATTCTGAAATAAATTGCAGATAATCAAATTATTAGTCTATTGTACATAAGCCGTATACGGAGGGATATAATATCAGTCAGTGATTGTTTTGCTGCTGGGGAAAAGTGGCTCTTATTGACCGAATAGAAGATAGAAGGAACGTTTGTTGCATTGATACCACGCCAGCTCACTTACTGGTTGGATAATTTTTTTTATTCGTTTCATCAGATTAATTCTTTTGGATTCCAGGGTTTATCATGATGTTTCCCATCTCGTTTGTAAAAATTAAGTAATTACAGTATTATTTAAAGATTCAACGGCTTACTCACGCGTATGCTCGGGATCGCCTGACTAGCTTCAGACTCAATAGGAGTCCTTAATCATGAGCTGACGCGGCGGTAGCAGTTCCACGCGCAACATCGCTCGCCTTCTATTGAGTCTGAAACTAGTCGGGAGATCCCGATAATGCGCGTGAGTAAGCAGTTGAATCTTTAAATAATTATGACTTTGTTTTTTTAGGAAATAATTCGGCGTTAGGTTACTATAGTAGGTTGGAACCGACGATCTTGTTGCAATCCGAACATTAATCCGCTAGGTCATCACGACACTCACTAGGACATTTTGCTTATTAGAACCAGTGACTTCAGTCATTTGTTTCATATGAGTTTAACTCACGACATTAATAATATTAATAATGTCAATAAATTTTCATAATACCGTGTGAATACTCATTGCTGTTTATCAGAGGACAAAGTTTAATAACTCGTGCTGTGAACTGAAAACTGAATACATGTTAATACATATTACTAACTTGTAGTTGAAGTAGTTTGTTCCATTCCATATCTACTTACATCTATATTCTGTGGTCATAATTCGCTCTTTGGACCATGTGTTGATTGTTGATTCGAAATTGTGGTTGGTTAATACTGGTATTATTTTTGTGGTTTTACGCATTCCAACCGACAAATTTAATGGGGTGGTTACGAATGTTAAAACATTATATTAATGCTTATTATTTCACAGTTGATGATTTCGATATTTGAGTGATATACATAGTCGTACTATGTTATAATTTAGAATAATCTTAATAGATATGACGTAATAGATTTGTGTATATTTAAGGAATGTATATTTTCTGTATCCCAGTAGGAACTGTCTGTTATGATAGTTTTAAGTTGATAAATAAATAATGTTTTGGTATAAAAAACTTTAAATTGAAATAAAAAAATCAGTGAAAATAATAAATCTTTTACCCGAAATGGGCAAAATAAAATGAACTAAAATAAATAAATAAAAAACGTGTTTAGTTCGAAAATAAACAAAAGTTGTACGTCGCAATTAGTGTCGAGGCTTCCAATCTTATCCTAGTTCTACAATCAGTCCTTTTCCAGGTGGCCTGGATAAAGTCTGACACGAAGACGATCCTCGCAATACACACGCACATGGTGACGTTGAACCCTCGACTGTCAGTGACCCACAACGGTCACAACACCTGGAAGCTGTATATCAGTAATGTGGAGCCTAAAGACTCTGGGACCTACATGTGCCAGATTAATACAGACCCTATGATGAGTCAGGTAAGAATCTAATTCATTTAACTTGTTACCATTTAAGTGTCTCATGGCCGAATATTGAAAGGTCAATCAGTTTGAAGCCGATGTCTCCTGCTGTCTCTGTCACTTTAAGGTGTGAAGTAGCGACAGATAGACATTTATAAACGTGTTAAAGATTATTAGCGTTTTAGTATTTGGGTTTAGTACTTCCTTTAATTATGAAAATCAAGTCAAATTCTTTACATATTAGAATGCAGTGGCTAGCCCTTACCCATGACAAGATATTTCCATCAGTGACCTTATATTAGAGACAATAAGTATGAAGTTTCGGACCTCACGGACATATTAGATTAATTTAATTAGGTCATAGCAAAAAATATTCATTTCTCTCTATCATCTATATGAGTTATGCATTTGTTCTCCAATGGGAAATAAGGGTTGAAATATCACACAGCTTTTGCTAAATGAAGCAAGAGTTGTAATCTGACGTAAAAGTGCATTGACGTCCTATGTTTATTATTTGCATGGCACAGTCTTTAAAATGCAATTGATACAAAAAACAACCCATATAATTGTATATTAAAAATGTCATTATATGAACTGCAGCCACTTTCTACTTCTATGTACGTTATTTAATTTTCCAGTTCATGAACTCGTATTGCAATATATTTATTAGATAGATTTTCTGTTTGGTTGAATTTTTCCTTTATTGATAATGCAGTATAAGATTGAATTAAGTTGAGATTTAAATAAAAGTCACTATTTTATTGAATCATATGAAAATATGTTTAATTTACTTAATAAATTTATTCTTATTAATCAATATTAATATTCGCAGTAGCTCTAGCCCGCGTGAGTGTCAGTTATTGCAGCAAAAAGAAGCCAATGTCCTTTCTGAGAGGCTTTTGACTATCTTTATACTAAATTTTATTTCAATTAGTTCAGTAGTTTAGGCGTGATTACGTAACACACATAATAATAGACAGAGTTACTTTCGCATTTATAATATTAACAAGGAAATAAGACTGACTTTTAGACAATTATCACAATCAATAAATTCCCGATTCTCCCGCTGCAGGCATTATCAAACAATTTACTTCAAACAGTAAATCATTTACACTAATATAGTTTAATTACAGATCAGATGCTTATCAATTATATGCGGTAATTGCTGATAGCTAGTGATGTGCAGTAGCCGTGGCTAATATTAAAATGTATGCAATCGATACGGGTCGTCAGCTTGCATCGAGCTCGACTTTGTCACGTACAGAGCGTTTCATCTGATAAATTAAATCCGTATTCTTTGTATTTCGTTTCTCCATTTTTCACATATTCTGTATTGGAGTGGAATGTATATTCCATGTTATACACGCTCCGCTTTAGGTGTTACAAAAGGCGAGCTGACACTACTTCGTTGATTGTTTTTTGTCAAATATTTCTCTCTCAGATTTATCATATTATTCGAAGATCAGAAAAGAATCAGAGGGATCTATCGAGTCTCTATCTTGATTGTTTTCAAAATTTGTTTTTTTTTAGCTAGTTTAATCTAAAAAGTTTTGTAATGTTTTGGTACTCAGAAATAAAACCTCAGTTACTATACGACCTTCGTTGAGGCGTGAGTTAAAAATAAAATAGGCATACTAATTTAAACTTACAAAGCACTCAAGTGTTAATACGATTTTCGGAATTAATGTTTATTTTTCCTTATTTTCTTTCGACAGCAAGTTGGTTACATTTATTTATCCTTTATCACAGAACAATATTCGGCAATATATTTCTAGGGTATGCATACAATAAGTTTGGCAAGTACTGACAGAATCAACCAAACCAAATTACAAGTTGAGACATGGGTCAACAAACTTAACATAACTAGTAACTTATGAGTCGAAATCGTAATATCATTATCCATTACGGTTTTTTTATTGGACATCTGCGTACCGTAGCTTAGTAATAAGTAAATGTATAGAATGTAGTTTTTATTTTTCATTGGTGTTCACTGTGTAGAAGAAAGTGACGGATTAATGATCCATCAATTCTAGGATAAGAATCTCGGACGCTTTTGGTTGGCTAGACAGTAAATATACCCACATCGATATACCTTATATTAATAAATTATACCATCATATGCGTGTATAGTATACATTTATACTACATCGTTACGTATTTAATGAGCGACTGTCGATTTTTTTTAAATGAGACTATTTCTTTATGTTTTGGTGGAACAAAAGTCTTTTGTGAATATGCGATGCATTTTTATTTGTGCAAATTATTAATACACTTAACGTACAATTATGTTCCATTAACGTTCACCAAAAATTGAATACTTAATGAAAATCGAATTATATATTCTTATCGCGTACAATACATACCTACCTATCCTACTAATATTATAAATGTGAAAGTGTGTATGTTTGGATATTTGTTACCCAATCACGTAAAAACGGCTGAACGGATTTGGATGAAATCTGGCAAGCATGTAGCCTTTGACATGGAAACATGAACATAGGCTAGCTTTTATCCCGATTTCTTAAGTAGGTCCCGAGGAAAAATTGAAATTTGTTTACGAGCTAAGCCGTGGGCAGACAGCTTATAAATTTGGTATCTTTCTCTATTAAAGCGCAAGCTATAATATGGGTGAAAAATTTATTCCATTTTTCATTACTTTCACATTTTTCATTTCTTTTTGGACCCAATTCTTAAGTTCACGTAGAGTCACGGGCAGAAGCTAGTTATATAATTATATTTTATCATACGGGACTTATTGTCCCGAACAAATATAGGCATTAACGTACAGCCAACCACCTAAATTTTCAACATCGTTCCACTTTCACACGCAAAGAGAACGTTTTTAATCATCCTTATTTCAACGTTAAATATTACGCGCGTAATCCTATGAACACGTCATGTCAAAGTGTAGAGAAAATTGTTACGGCGTCGTGCCGGGCGTTCCTGCGAAGTAACTTTGATACAATATTATTATAACGGAGGGACGCGGCTTACCTACTCGTATTGCAAACGATACTCTACCTTATTTACTGTTTACCGTACCAATACATTGACGGGCGTATTTGAAAACAGAAATCGAATTTAATACGGTTGTTATTCGATTACCGCAGCGACTGCCTTTCATCTTTGTGTTTCACTTTTTGAATTTTTAAATGATAATTTTAATAATTGATTTTTTAAATGGTACCATTCTGTAGATTACCATTAATAATAATATTGATTCAAAATTGGGATCCATCTTTGTGAGTGTTATAATGAATTGTTTTCTGTGTTAAGTTCTTGACTCTCTTAGTTAAGAGCGCTTGATGGTGTTTACCGAAGATTTTTGGTATTCAGACATAATGATAATAATCTGAAATAATATAAATATAAAGTATTGTTCAGCGATTTTGGCTAAATTTTTCGTAGTCAACCGTGAGCGTGTATTATCAATATATGCACAAAGAGAATAAAATTATGTTGTATTGTACCAAATAGATTGCTATTTTGTCATACGTAAGTACATTAGTCCAAATACATGGGTATCCGTATCAGATCTATACTTTAGTAGATATATACTCTCTGTTATACTTGTGCATCTATGGTCATAATATTGGATGTATATTTAGAAACAAAATGCTCATCAAGTGTCAACTGATAACGTATACTGACAGCATTGCTGCTTTGAATAGCAGAACTAATTTCTAACTGATAAAACACTTTGATTTTAGTATAACGCGGACAGTTTATGTGGAGTCAAAGCTACAATGTTAGTGTAAACTGCTGTGTGAGGCTTGGAAGTGAATGTCTTCTTGCCATGCGGGCTTAATAAACGCTGACATTTTGCTTTACCACGAGCTTAGAAAGAATGTGTAATAAATAAATTAATTTAATAGGTTTATTTTGCGTGCCATAATGGTATCCTGCTAAAGAGAAGAGAACTTTCCCCTCATAACTAAAGACAATTTTGTATATTATATGTTATTGAAATTCTTGAAGCGAATTCGTATTTATTTATTAGTGATGGTATACTCGGGCAAATTTCCCAGGATCGCCCAAATAATTCAGACTCATCCTCTCCTATTGGGACCGAACTAGTCGAGCAATGTCGAGAAACAAAACCGTTAGTAATAAATAATTAAATAAACAAGATAATTGAGGTATCGGATTCTACTACCATAAATCTTTCCATGACATTCTGCGATATTCCTGAATGTAATTTTGTTTTGCTTAGAACGTTGAGAAGTAATTAAAATAATCACTGCATTTGACACAAATTTGAATAATTAATTATCCAAGAAATTAGGGCTTAGATTACGCTTTGTCATACAAACGTTTGGGAAAGACTAATATTTGGAAACTAGATTGACTATCGCTGTGAACAATCAGTTTTTTAAATTTTTATTCAATAAAACAAATATTTGAATACGTGTGGTTCTTTTTTGCGTGTTTTTTTATTACGAATATGACTATGGCTTTTGTGTTTGCATACCTTTCATCTAAATATAAAGTTCAGTTTTTTAAACGTTCCATATGTATTGCTAGGTTTTAGATGGATTTATTTACAGTGTTCATCAGAGAGGAATCCTTGATTATAACTGTCTTGCCACTTTTCAACACCATTTATATAAATAAATGAACAATACGGTTAGATAAATCTTGAGACCAAAACTTTCGCCGTTCAACAAACATCTTATATTAAACTGCATAATATGCTTCTATACTTGAAAACAAAGATCTTTCATAATCTCGAAGTTCGAAACTCGATACTAACAAAAGCTTTCTGAGCTAAAATGAAATTAATAATAGTAGTTTTAAACTCTAATATTTCCTCCGTCGACGGTATACAAACACAAACATCGACACTTATTAAGTTATTTACCTTTGCGGGTAGGCACATAGCGACGGTACGGGGAATTTTGTCAAGTCTTGCGTGGAATGCACGCGCTTGCCAAAGGGAGGCGGTGGAATGTCACCGCGACATCTTCATGAGACCCAGACAACTTTCCAAATGCTCCGCGATGCTGTTTATGTTTTTGCAGCAAAACGTTTAACAACTAAATAGTTTTGTTGCAAAATTTCGAGCGCGATAGTTGGTATGCGACCTGACATTCCACGTCACACAAATATTGTTTATGTGAGAAAGGGGCTTTGTTATTAACAGCTGTATAAACTTGATTGCCATATGCTTTGTGCGTTTGTTTATATATACACTAGCGGACCCGACACAGCTTCGCACATGCATTTTACATAAAAAGATTCCCCTTGAATCACTCTATCTATTAAAAAAGCTGCATCAAAATCCGTTGCGTAGTTTTAAAGAATTAAGCATACATAGGGACAGACAGCGGGAAGCAACTTTGTTTTATACTATGTAGTGATGGTGCATGGTGTATTTATTAAAGATTTTCGTTTGATTTTTACGTTAATTATGACTGTATTTCGTCAAAAGTACTTCTTGAAAGCTAAAGTTAGAAGTAGGTACAGTCAACAGCAAAAGTAAATGATCAAAATCAGAAATTCAATACTAATGAACGGAATTCGTGAAAGAACTGTGAGACGTCGCATCGAAGCGATTCAATGTATGTGATTTTAAATTATACCAAACATTTACTACTAGTACAGTGGTTTTATATCCACTATGATCAGTTTTGACTCCAAAAATTATAAAGTCAATTCATCATCTACTTTTGCTATTGACTGTACATAATTATGTTTATCCTTAACTAATGTGGATTTTGCCGATTTTGTGCTAAATATTTATGAGAAAAATATAAAACAGAATTCGATACAAAAAGTCCAATATCCAGGTATAAAACTGCCGACTATTTCACTATAGGAAGAACTTGAATAATTAAAGTCTGAAAATTCCATTATCAAACATCGTTATATGAAAGACTGAATACTGAATATTAAATATAATTAATTAAAGGCAGTTCGTTACTCGTAGGAAAACTGGAACAATTCGTTTTCCAACTAAAAATGTAAGGCAATATTCAGAAAAACAATTTTTTATCCCGACTCATTGCTGTTCTCTGTTTTGCCTTACATTCATTACTCTAAATTGCGATTCCTTGCCCGGTACACGTATTTGAATTTTCGTTTTAATGCTGAATAACTTCTTAGTTGAATATATAGCTAGAATATACATAATGAGGGTCATTTCAATTTATTACATAATTAGACTGTGAAATTCCTCACTATTTTACCTAATTTCATATTTCTGAGGCTCGTAGCACAATATAAGCCCAACATTTAGACCAATATTAAAGATTAAGTCAATCTCGCCGCGTTCGGTCGGATGGGTGACCATTTTTAAATGTACCTATAGTGTTTGTTAACTTGTCTTTTATCTGATTAAATACTGGTTGGACGATGCCCACGGATTGGTAATAGCCTCACCATTCGTTCCAGCCTGCGGCTATCGAATCTCCACAGTGACAATGTCAATTATTGTTCTCGACTTTTCGCCAATCCGTGACACACGGGACAGCGTATGTATTCTATTCGACGGACTTTTATAATCGCATACACTGCAGTACCTAAATCCCTTTTCTGCCTCAAAAATCATGTTTTAAGCCGTAGTTCCCAATTGTCATACTTCTTTAGCAGTCATTCAGTCATCACGATTCTGACAACCAGTTTACTGTGTTACCTAGTAAAATGGGTTGTGGAGGTCAGATAAGCAGTTGCTCCATGCAAAATATGGTAGAATAGAATGTTTTATTCGCTTAGAATGTAGGTATTACAAATTAGATGTTACATTGCTTAAGTATGCAAAAATAATTCAAGATTTTATATCAAGGTAAAACTAAACTAATTCTTTAATAAAAATAAACAACATTATTATCTTACATGTCTAGTTTATCTTCTAAAAAATCGTTAATTGAATTAAAAAAAAATACTTTTAGACATTTGTCTAAAAGTATTTTAAAAAGGCTGTTTTTAAATTTGTATACTGGTTGCTCTCTTATACTGTGGGGTATTTTATTAAACATATTATTAGGGATATTTCTGAATCCAGTAAGACTGGATGTGGATACCGATCCCGACATAGCTTGGGAAAGGTAGAAGTAAAAGTAAAAGTAAAAGTCACATAAATAAGGTCTGTGGTAAATTAAATAAATTTGTGCATGTACTTTACAAACTCCGTAAAACATCTTCGCCTAAAACTGTACTCGCAGCATATCATGGTTACATATCATCTGTTTTAAGCTATGCTCTAATACTATGGGGTAATTCGACAGACATAGAAAAGGCTTTTAGAGCACAGAAAAGGTGTGTCAGAGCTATAGCTGGTATACCACCATGGGAGTCATGCAAACCATTGTTTAAAAAATATAACATTCTCACACTGCCTGGTATGTACATATTTGAAGCGGCCAAGTTTATTAAGTTGAATCCTAATCTATTTAAAACAGCTAAGGACTTAAATCCCAGAAATACAAGAAACCCAAGCAGAATTGTTTTAGCTGACATACCACGCACTACTATGTATTTAAAAAGTTGTCACGTCATGTGTGGACGCATTTACAATATCATACCTAACTCTATTAAAGAATTGCCCCTAAACAAATTTAAAAAGTCCCTTAGGATGTGGTTGATTGAAAAATGTATTTATTCAACATCAGATTTACTGAAATAATTTCAATATTAATTTGCAAGAGGTTTACCTAAATATATAACTTACGTAATGTTTTTATAAATATTTGCATGTCACAAAACGACAAAATGTATATGGCGCTATTTTTACTATATTGACCAACTATATGTACCTACATTTTAAGCAAATAAAGATATTATTATTATTATTATTATTGTAAACAATTTTATATATTATATATAAATATATATATTTTAATAGATATGGTACCCAGTTATTTAATACTTTATGTACATTGTGCATAAAGTATTAAATAAATAAATAAATTACGAAACTGAAACAATGTATATCATACATCCTGAATTATCTGTACTTCTACATACAATACTCGGATGCTCAGATGCATGCTGGATTATTATTAGTATAATACCCAGAATTGGCGTAATATCTATATTTAAGCCAAAATCCACGAACACCAATTTGCCTACCAAAGTGTAAATCGTATTATTAGATCTGCGGTATTTCATTAGACTCAATAAATTATATAATCTCTGAATATAGTTACTAATATCACTACAATACACAAGGAAATAACCAATTAAATAACGATTTCAACCGTATTAGTTATCTTTTAAGATTGCCGATTTTTCAAGATTGCTTTCATCTTGAACTAACTATAATCATTTTCAATAAATGCAAATAAATCGTAAATAAAATTGAATATAAAATAATAATAAGAAAATAACCAATGTTTGTTTGATTATGGCTATGACGCCTCAAACTAATTTAAAACTAGAATAACATCTAAAATATAAAATTCTCGTGTCGCGATGTTTGTTCCCAAACTCCTCCGAAACGGCTGGACAGATTGGTATGAAATTTTGTGTGCGTCAGGTAGGTCTGAGAATCGGACAACATGTATTTTTCACACCCCAAAGTGATAGAGGTGGCCCTCTCCAGATTTTTTAGTATGGCAGAACAACAAGCTTTTGCCAGGTCAGCTAGTTATTATATAATATCACATTATCACGCGTTGATATTGCTGTACCAAAGAGATTGCTCACTTCACGTCGCCTCCGTGTATTTGCTTAGGTTCGCTTTTACTACGAAGAAAACCCAAAAAGCTTTTTATTTACACATTTTGTAAACACACCCTATAAGTGTTTAAGTAAAGAATCAAATAGCAAACATTTTGATAACGTTTAAGAACTCGTTACTTTATAATTATGCAAGGCACACAAATAAAATTGTGGCACAAAAACGAATTAAGTTTGAAAATTTATGATTATTTAATGTAAAACAAGTCACTGTATATTACGCGCTAGTTGTATTATTGTCATAATTTTTTTATTAGCTACTCTTTCCGGCAAAAAATTCACTTTCGCTGTGAACGAAGTTCAACCTCACATTATACACGAACGGTCATTGGTGAACACATATGTGTGACCATAAAATTAATCTATTGAGTAATTATAATATTTCCATCAACACAAACACAACGGGTTTACCGGTCATCATTCATGGCCGGTCAGTTTCAGGCAATTAAATAAATATTGACCTACTAATTGTTTTTGCGGCATTGATGGGAAGCCTTGTTGACAGAGGTTGTGATGGACGACCGTGTTTTTTGTAATCCTACCCCTTTTTCTCCCTCCACCAAGATCACGTTCCAACTCCAAACAACCAAGCGCCCGCAATAAGGAATTAAAAACATTTTTCTATCAATCAAACAATTTTCAAACTTCCAAACTTTGCCGTTCAAATAAAACTCAGTCGCAATTCGAATCCGTTTTAATAGCAAATACTTTGCATAACTTAAACAAAAGCAATTTTGTAATTACAAATCAATACGGCACCAGTTTGTAAGTCTGTCGGATTGTATTAAATTGAAAGTATTTAATGGTTCAGAAGGCTCTAAATTTAATGTGAGTACCTAGGTCGCAGCCACCTACTTCGAGGGGAGTATATACACGAGAGTATAAATAAGCCTTTAGCCGGCTGTTAGCGACGAAGGGTATTTTCAATATGGGTAATTTCGCCTGGAACACAAATACTTTAGTAGCTTTATTGCATACTCCAGGATTAACTCAGTATATGAGCGTTGAAAAACGAGAGCTTCTGGCTTCCAGTTACATACAAAAACTCCTGGTATTTTATCTTAATTACTTAGAAATCTTTGTGGGAGAAAATCCCTACCCTTATGTTGTCCATCGTCGCGTAACTTTATGAGCGGATTACTTTTATGACCGGGATTAAAGTCCCGTTTGCGAAATGTTTACAGCGTTGAACTCCCTGCCCAGTTGGACGATAGATGGTCTATTACCATGGGGCCACGATTCTAAAACGACCGGTATAAAATATAAATAACTTCTTTGAGGTTTCGAAAAGGGCACATCCAAACGTATTTTAAGCGAAAATTAAAATGAAATTTGTTTGAAGAATCTTCGCAATTCTAAAGTTTATAATAAATCGTTTCTCCACCTCATAGCATAATATTTAAGGAATTTTCATAATGAAAGCTTTGCAATTTAACAGGTAGGCAAAAGGCTTTGTAGGTATTTGTGAAGGTCAGCGGCGGAAATACGTTGGATTCGGAGAGCAAACCAGGAAAAAAATACCATTATAAAAGAGAAAATAAGTATAATTCATTTATGTTGTTTTGTTATAATTTTCAATGACTTCGTACCAGTAGCGTAAACAATAACAGAAAAGATTATTTTTAATTAATATTTATCAATTAAAAAGCATTGTTCCTTTGTAGTCGTATTTACTTTTAGAATAACAAATATAGGCGCAAATATTTGTACTTGGAAAGGTTGACTACAAATGAAGCCGTTACCTCTATAGGTATACGTCGCCGGCGCGCACAGAATCCCGGCTCTGCTAAGGAGCTTCATTCTTGGCACCATAAACACATTCTTCGACATAGTTGCCTCGTGATGTCGCAACTAAGGCCCGCCGTTACAAACACTTAGTAATACGCCGACGGAGGAATTCGAGACGCTCCGAGGAATCCTTCCTTGTAAAATGTGAACCTATTGTGCATGTTATACAATTATTTCACCTTCAATATAAAGCCAGCTTTAAAGCGACCTAAAATCCAAGCGCTTCTAAATATTGTGGCAAAGCTTAGCTTCCTATGCGGGATTTACGACGCTTACAGGATTATACATAAGCTCGTTGAAATATTATGCCGATCCGTGTTTACTAGGAATAGTATTTGGTATTCGTTATAGTTTGCGATATTTTGAAACAGTATACAGATATTGTTGCGGTGCTAATATTCCGGCGTCGGCTCACGCTAACCGGATAACGTGCCAAAGCTCGTTGGAAGTAAAATAAATAATACATAAAAGGAAAGTAAGTAGAAAGCTAGAGAGTAGATTCAACAAGTGAATTATTTCTTAGCCGAAAAATCGGCAGGCGTTACTCAGCATTCTTTTGTTGTGTCGGGCTACAGGTGCGAGCTCAGTCAGAGTATTTGCTTTTTCATAAGGGTTTGCCACTCCACTTCTGAATATGGTGAAAGCGGTCTCGAGAATACATCAATATTTATAGTGTCTAAGAGATTTTTCTCTTATTATACAAAGTTTTCCCTTTCACGTTTATTCTAACGTTGCGGATTTGGTAACACAATATGTGAAAAGTTTTTTTTATGCCGACGAGAGATTTATTTTGTGGGAGATACTTTTTCATTGAGTCGTAAATGCAGCTGTATAAAAGCTAGCGGTTTTGGGTCAAGGGGGTGGGAAAAATGAGCAATAAAGTGACGGCTGTTGTCCATCATGGTAAGTGTTAGGGCCGTTTTAAACTCTCAAATAATTGGTCGTGCGCATCGAGTTCCGCCAACAAATCGTTTTAAAAACGCTCCACGAACGGCTTTCAGCGTACAAGCTTTCACGTGCAAATGTTTGGATAGTTAATCTCGTGTAAACCTTGATCCGGGAGAACTTTAAAGCAAGAGTTGATGCTAGACATATTTGAACGTAAAAAATGCGGAGCGAGGGTTAGCGAGGCTGAGTAAGTTAATAACACGAAATTGCTAGCTCTTTTAAATTTATGTTAAAACGCAGTGATGTTTATTTCGTACACAAGCCACTCGTCAGTGAATATAAACCTTATTTGATTATAGTAAAGGTGCAAAAAAGGTTACCTTTTGTATCTGCCATAAACTTTCTAGGGTTGGCTTTGATCACTATCTGAAGTTATTCTCAATGTTTGTATAGGCTCATTTTTTATGGCTTGCTAAAAATGAGTCATACTTTTCCATCTATTGTCAAAAGACCACGATAACTTTCCTAATCCACATCAGAACATAACAAAGGAAAATTTAGAAACATAAAAACAAAATACAATCTCTTATCATGTGATAGTCAGTTACTACGCTGCATGCCAATTAAGCTTCAATTAACTAACTAAATTATAATGATTATCAATCACTCGAAGTATGTATCTGTACGTAACATTGTATAAGGGGGAAAAAGTTCGTGATACTCGAAACATTGACCTATAGTGACGTGAATAAATGGTAGCAGTTCTGGCGCGTGCAAGTTGCTTGTCCATCTTCTCGGCACACGTCAAGACCTTACTCAGTCGTGATGTTTCACCGGGGAAACAAATGACTCACTTACCTGTTGATGCCAAACCTACGGAGTGGAACGAAGCTTTGAATCTATAACACGGATGGATACGTGACTTGCCTCTATCGGGACAGTTTTTATATTGTTAAGGAAAAAAGGAGGTTTTAAATTGTTTTAGATTAGACTGGTGTCGTTTTCTGTTTTCATAATCTGTACTTAATGTAATAAAATCAAGAAATGCAAGGTTTTCAAACTTTACACTGCAGAAGTTGTGTTATGAATAAAGAGAAGAACAGTATCTTATTATAATTTTCGAGTCACTGGACTAATTTTAGTAAATTTCTTATGAACTATATTAGTACCGTATTAATCAATCAATCAACTCAGCCTATCGCGGTCCACTGCTGGACATAGGCGTCTCCCAAGTTGCGCCAAAACACCCGGTCCTCTGCCTTCCGCATCCAGTCCGACCCAGGTACTTTTTTCAGATCATCGGTCCATACATAAGTACCGTATATTAGAAAGTATTCATTTATTAAAAGTGTGATTCTTTTGTATGTCGCATTATTTGTGTAGAAATAACTTGAACTGTGACAAAAACTTAACTAGTTTTGTCTCGGTAAAACCACAATAATTGTTCGCGATCGATACGACGGGCGGAAGCTAGAACGGCAATAAATAGTACTTATAACAACGCTATAACTAAACCGTTATGATTAATTCGTGAGAAATAAAATATACTTAACATTGCAGTCTCAAGAGGAAATTCAAATACCGAGCAACAAAATCATAATGCGGTGTTCTTTCCTTACGGGTGTCTCCAGTCCGTACCGCAGTACGTTGCAGACTTGCAGTATAACACAAACATTCAGCGACAATGGTATTACACACACTTACATATATTTATTTATAATGTGAGGTCGCGCGCTTCCCGAATGTAAATCTCGCAGCACTCGGTTCGCGGGCTGCACCACGAATTTGCATAATTCATGTGACAAGAAACTGTCTTCAAGAATTTACACTGCTGAGAAAAGTGAGATAGAAATGTTATTAGATGCTTGTATGCCTTATAATTTTAGTATGTCAGTTCCAGTGATTCTATGAAGACGTTGCGGCTGTAATCATAGGCATGGCACTATTGTGATAATTGGTCTGAATAGTACTGTTATGTCTCAATGATTAGGTAAGAGAGATTCAGTGCTGTGTTACGTGTTAATTAATTTACAGCTTCGGAAATTCTTAAAGTAGACGATGAAAGGGGAACTGAAGTTTGAAATGATTTTATAGAAATTATATTTTGTGCATCGGATTCTTTGAATATTCCAAAATTTAATATAAGGTGTGAACACAAGTTATTTAAAAAGATCATCCTTTATATTTAGGACGATAATATCGAAGATGAGGCGCAAAGTACTACCAGTTAGAGTAATATCAACAGTCATAATTAAAAATTCAAATGGTTTTTATTTAGATCAAAGTATACTCGCATATTAATTGCCAATATATGGCGATTATATATTGCTAAAAAAAACGTACACACCAAATAAACAGTAGACGTACAGTAAATGTACAGTATAAAAACTCTAGGAATCAGAAAATCTATATCAGTAAAATATCATGAAACATTATCTATGCACAATATCAAGTTTAAAATGTCAACAAGTTGAAAGTATTTATATGAATATTTGTTCGTGGAATGTGAGTCATTCAGTCGCGTTCACTCGTACAACTCGCGAGGAATTCTCTCAAAGTCCGTGTGTCACTGGTTCCTTCAGAAATCGCAAACACGGACAATACACCGCATTCCCTGAAAAATATAAACAAACATCTAACGAAATAAATGCTTGTTATTTAAAAGTTTAATAGTCAGCAGTTACGTTTTCAAAGATAGAATAAGCCTTTCAAAAGTAACTGTCTGTGTTTACATTTTATATTTCCAGCCTATTCAAGCGGCCCTCTTCAAAAAGTTCCAACATCATCCTCGCATCAGCGTAAACGTCGACTGACGCATAAAAAATAAACAGAAAATAAAAAAAGCAAAATTACTCTTTGTCTTTCGCCATCAAACGGGTGTTGTTTAAGGTACAAAAATATACAAGTGGCGATTTTCGGGATCTACCTGGGCCCCAAATACCGGGGTCGGGAAAACGCGGTGCGTCCCGGGAATTTTGTCAAAGTCACTCCGCCGAGCCCAGGAATGAGGACAATACGTCTTCATGCAACATTCACGGAACCCTGCCTTCACATTATTAGAATAAGGGACAATATAAACTATGAGATTCCTATCATCTCCTTGGAAATGACGTGGGAGTCATGAATTTCAAAGGCATCTTAATTTCTCTTCAAGTGTAAATTAAGTATTCTTTTATTTTATTTTAAAAATATATTTAATATTACCGTAAATCCATAACTTTTATTTTGAACTAATGTCAAACATTTATTATTGCTTGTTAGACAAAGAGGGCTGTATGATAATAAAATAGAATAATTAGTATTATACTATAAATGTCCCACTGGTGGGAACAGGCCTCTTCTCATATAGAGAAGGATTACCACGCTTGCTCATTATGGGTTGGCGATTTCAGACTTCCAATTTTGAAATCCAGGTTCCCTTACGAAGTTTTCCTTCAGCGTTTGTAAATGGTTTCTAAGAATAATTATGAAAGTACATATTAATTTGAAAAAGTCACATTTATACTTGCCTTGGTTCGAACCTGCAACCTTTATTATTATTTATTACATCATCTGCATACGAATTTGGTCAAACTGCTAGGCCACCACGACATTAATACGACATACATTCATGAAAATGTGACGTCAATCTTCAAACTTCATAGTCATCTATGGCTACCCAGTACAAGTTATCCCTTTGCGAAACATAAGAAGAAAATGCTACATCTATTAACTTAACAACTATTTTAAGCATGTACATTTTTTTGTTATTTTTAGAAATATTATTTATTAAATTAATAAATATTTCCATAATAGTCAAATACTCAGTACATTGTGTTGGAAGCAGACAGTTAATCTGTTCGTGTTATGCAATAGACTTGTGTAAATGTTATCCGAGTAGCTATTGTGCTTAGTGCGGGAGATAAACGATGCAATATGAGACGTGTACACAGCGACGCCGTCTATTAACTAATGGCCAGTTTAATAGCAACACGTGCAACTGCGCACTTTTCATATTCAAATCTTAATTCTATTTTTAATCTTATAAAGATGCAACTTGCGTTAAAATTTGCAAGAGAAAGACTTAAAATACTTTTTAATTTTCAGCGACATAGTTTCGTTTATTTAATTTTGTAGAATAACAATTAAACAATAACAATTCGTGTATGAAACTAGTATAATAGTCGATTTTCCTGCTCCAGCGACGTTCAACGTTAAGTTAGTGGTTTACTCGTGGGAGCGAGCGCTGTAATGACTGTGTTTTCCTTTGTCTGCATTGGACCAACTGGGAGTACGTCAGTAATGTCCCCGATTAATATCTGTGTTGCGTGCGACTCGAATACGTTCAACTTCTTATAGCAGTATCCAGCTTAATTGACTTCAACAAATGGCTAGCATGTAGCAATTTGTAGCTCGTAGTAGTGCTACGTGTTCGTAGCATTGGCTACGACGCGTAGCCGCTACGATTCTATCGTTTAGTCGGTCGTCGACGGATATATAGGGCTTTAATTCACTTTAACGAGTCAAGCTTTATTTCATTCCATTAGCGAGCAACACATTTGATTCGTTTAGGCTTAACTGTGTTATTTTTCCTTTTACAGTCGTCTTTTCTGTTTAAGAGAACCAGTATTTTTGTAGCGCCATATAAATAAATCCTGTCATAGATATAATTATTACTGTATAATTAGTGTGAAATTATTGTTAGATATATTATATAGAGTTACGAAATAGTTAATAATATTGTATCAGCAACAATATGTATTTATGATTTTGTATATAAATGTTTATTAATACCTAAATGGGTAATAATAATTATGGACATATTGACAGCTCTCTAAAACGGAATAAATTATCAAATGACTCATATAAAACCATAATTTATGCATGATGTCAGCGTATAATATTGTTAAAATTTCTTTTATTAAATTGATAATATAATTAGCATTCGAAGAAATTATAAAGCCAAACAAACACAGTTATAGTAAGCTATAATAAAACACTGTTGATATACACTTGGATTTGTCAATTATAATCCCTAAAACAAAAGACAGTAAAAAGAAAAAAGCAATCATATTTCTATTCCATCCTGATTTGAATTTCGAACTAAATTTATGTTGTAAGCATTTAACGTCAATCAAATTGTTTACGCTGTAAATACTCAATGGTACAAAGTAATGAAAAAACAAAACCTTTTAACATTGGAATCTGGCTGTATAAATATATTTTTCGCTTTTGTGAGCAAGTAAGCTATTTAAGGCGATAATTGTTATACTGAATTACGATAATGGTTTGTGAATTTGATTGTATAACAATTTATGGTACGTATATAAGAAGTTGAAATACCATTTAGAGAGTTAGAGAGCTAGCAACATTTTTAATTTGGGTACATTTTAAGGCACGTTCGTGGTCATGTATGTTTACATTTAAGACCATGAAGAACATAAATAAAATGAACAAAAAACGATTTTCCGAAGGGATTTGGGACTAAGAGAATCCAATATACGAGTTAAGTGAAAGCGCTTAGTAGCGTCCAAACATCAATAAAATAAATAATAAATAAATAAATATCTTGGGACACAGCTCACACACGGCCATCTGATCCCAAACTAGGCAAAGCCTGTACTATGGTAACCAGACAACTGATATACATACTTATATATATTTCTAAATACATACATATTATAGATAAATATTGATGCAATTAATTGTTATTGTATTTTTTTTTCTTTTTGTCCTTGAAGCGATGATGCAAAATAAATCACTATGTAATCTTCTCAATGGAATTATTACTTTTCTTCTTGAGTCGATGACGTTTAAGTTGAGTTTATTGTAGGACCTATAGGCGGCCGTAAAGGCTATGAAGGCCGTAAAGGCTAGCTAAGATTGACGACCTCCGTGGTCGAGTGGCGTACACACCGGTTTTCAAGGTGTCGTCAGCTCTGAGGTCCCGGGTTCGATCCCCGGAGGGGTCAATGTAGAAAATCACTTTTCTACATTCTCGGGTCTGGGTGTTTGTGGTACCTTCGTTGTCTCTGGATTCCATAACAAAGTGCTTTAGCTACTTACTTTGGATTCGGAGCAATGTATGTGATGTTGTCCACATTTATTATTATTATTTAAAATGGGTTATCTTTGCCATGCAGTGGACTTATTAGATTAGATTAAATAGCCAGCCAAAATAACTTCTTTATAAATGGTCGAATTTCCTATGAAATAACAAAAGTTCACTGTATACAAATGGTTCGTCAAAAGTCGGAAGTGTTCTTTTTACACGTGAGTTGAATGTTTGTAAAATCCCTCGCGACTCAAGGATAATACAATTTCTAAGAGCAAAAGTCGATGTTTTAAGAAAACAATATAATCTTTATAAGATACCTAAATAACAAAATTTTTACAGATGGGTCACCTCTCAGTGGTGATACCACCGGACATAGCCGACGACGATGGCTCCGAAGCCAGTGCCCCTGAAGGTGGGTCAGTGGAACTGCGCTGCACGGCTACCGGGGTACCTGAACCAAACATATCCTGGAAACGGAATGGTGGACGGAATGTTGTATTTCGGGATGATAATGGGAAGGAGGTTAAAGGTGAGATATTTACATTTTTATGTTACGAGTAGACATTTGTATACTAAGCAAAGGTTATACATTATTTCAAACAAAATCATAAGCAATTAATATTAACAGCTGATAATTATAAGCTATCAAAATATTAATTGCTTTAATCGCCATTATTCTTTCCCACGGCCACGCTGGGCCATATCTATATACATTTGTTATTTAGTGTTATTTTTCTATTTTCTATTTTATTTAATGTGTTTATTGATTAGTATTGTTCCTATTTCAGTGAACTTTATGATTAATTTTACATACTAAAAAGCAAAGTAAGTGAGATGTACAAGTCTAATAAGGTTAAACTTTAGTATACCCAAAACGTTACTGTAACGCATTGCAAAGCAACATCAGAAGATCCTTTAGATATTATCCTCATTATCAAATAATACATGAAAGATTTTAAACTACGATCTCTTATAAAGGCCACGTTATTAAGTCAGAGAAAATAATTAAGATCATTTAATTAAGAAATTACTTCTATCTTTCTTTCGTTTCACAAACGTCTGAAACGGCCATTCACTACAACATATAGAAATATGCTGCATAAATTCTATTGAAGCATTGATTGATTAAAAAATCTAACTCATTTAAAATAAACAAATAACTAAAATATCTCCGGAATTTTAAGTGAAATTATAATTCAAACAACAATTGGTTGGTAATCAAGGATTTCGAAGTCAACCATGTTTTATAATTGAGGAAAAACAATAAAAATAAACAAAAGACAAATAAGTCCCCTTCAAGGTACAGCTCGTTCTTGTAAGCAATTGTTTCAAATAAAAGATAATCAACCTGCCTGTAAAGTAAAAAATAAAACGTCAATTTTCCGTTGAATTTTATTCGCATCGGTTAGATCCAGCTAAGTGGTAAAAAAGAAACAAGACTAATTTTGCATTCAAAGCCCGCCCGGAGCGGGCGCAGGTGCTAGAGCGGTTAAAACATTGGAGTTTTATAGGATTTATTAAGATATTGCCCTAAGATATTGGAAAGAAAATTCAAATTCGATATAAATGTACACCGCGCTTACAAAATGACATCTAAATAGAAAGATAAGATAATCGGACATATAAGCATGCAATTGATTTATCGTTTTTATGGCTAAATAAACAAATTATACGCATCGACAGGCGGGACGAGGCGAGGCATCGTTAAATAAGACACGCCCACTTAAATTGCCTGTAAAACTGATTTATTTTATTCCGTCAATAAATATTGTTCGTTCGACGCTTTAATTAAAACCTATGATTCTGTACAATATCATGTTATAAAATGTTTACGTAATATTTAAATTCAATGAGCTTTTTTGTCCGATAAACATTCAGGGCTGTCAGCGTAAAACAAAAGAAAGCGACGTCTGATTTTCAGGCCTGGAATTCATTTCCGTGGAAAAAACGTGTTCAAAGAACTCAATAGCTACTTAAACAAAATATTACACAATCCGGGTTTTGGTCAGGAAATTAAACGAACGGATTAGTGACCGTCCTGACAAAAGGTTGTTATCTCTCATAGTTATAATGACATACCCTTTAACGTAACGAAACACTAGGTGAAAAGACATAGGAGTTTGAAGCAATTGTAGGGCTAGTAATTTCATCGCATACACACACCGTTGTGCTCCTAATTTATACCTTAATATAAATGTATTAGACCCGAAATTGCCGGTCCTCACTGCTCTATTTAAAACGTTTTCGGTGCGGTGTTTTACGAATTTGACCCTATTTAAGCCATTAAGCGTAAACAAAAGACTGGCGGCCCTCAGTAAACGGAGGGTGGTTGTAATAGTTAACAGAGTGGTGGAACCGGCTCTGCCTTTGTATTAATTGGACATGTTAAACACGCTTCACTAAATATGTAAGAATTGCCTTCCTAGTAGTTGTTCACGTTTCCCTTTTTCTACTTTTCTCGTTTCTCATTTTTGCGGCGAACGCGGCTCTGAATAGGATTATTGAAAAATCGTTCGATTGCACATAAAAAACGGTAAATCGTCCTGTCGTGATCGCGGTGCTGTTAATTAACAGTTTGTAAATATTTGCTTTATTTGTAATTAGCTTACCTACGTAACAGAACAGTTTATCAGCGTCGGCTAAAATGTTTCTTTTTATAGGTTGGCAGTTGCAACCTACTTTTGAATATTGTTTTATTTTTGTTATAAGGTTATTTTTAAATGATTTAAATTGGGTTTTAGGATTAACCTGAAGCCAATATTACTATATAACATATAACATATACTCGCTACAGAAATTTCTGCAACAAAATCCTGAAAAAGTTAAAAAATGAATACCACAAAGATGAGTTAAAAAGCGCTGGCAAGAATACTAAAACCCTGTGGCAAGCGATTAATAAAATAACAAACAGGACATCAATTAGAACTTGCGCTACTAATCTCCTTTCTTGCTCCTCTACACCCGATAAGGCAATTGATGATATAAATTATTTTTTTGTTAATAGTGGCAGAAAACTTGCAGAAAAAATACAACCCATACCGCGTAAGTTACATAACACTGTCGAAACCCATAGAAAATCATTGGTACTTCTGCCAACTGATGAAAAGGAAGTGATGGGAGTGCTTATGTCTTTACGCAGTAACTGTGCGGTGGGATGGGACAATATCTCTGCAAGTATTTTGAAACAGAGTAAGAACGTTACTGTACCCCCACTAACATATGTTTGCAATTTGTCCCTAGCATCTGGCATATTCCCCAAAGCCTTCAAAAGAGCTATAATACACCCTATCTTTAAGGCTGGAAACAAAGACCAAGTGACAAACTACAGACCCATCGCTGTTTTGCCCGCTCTATCTAAAGTCCTTGAACGCCTAATGAATAGTCGTTTGACAGCCTATATTGAGAAATATGGCCTACTAGCCACGTCTCAATACGGTTTTCGTACAGGAAAATCAACAAGTGATGCTGTTCATGACTTAACGAATCATATTATTAGAAAGATGGACGAGGGGGAAAAGGTGTTGGGTATCTTCCTCGACATGGCGAAAGCCTTTGATACGGTCTCTGTTCCCATCCTTCTAGAGAAGATGGAACATATAGGCATAAGGGGAATCCAACTAAAACTATTCTCGGACTATCTGAGTGATCGTGCACAGAGCGTTAAGGTAGATACTTACGTAAGTAAAGAACTCTTCACCACACATGGAGTACCCCAAGGCAGCGTTATTGCTCCGACATTATTCTTAATCTACATTAATGATCTGTGTACGCTCAACCTACATAAGGGAAAAAATTTCACTTTTGCCGACGACACAGCTCTTTTGTTTCACTCTGACTCTTGGGCAGGTGTATACGAAGTGGCTCAAAGGGGATTTAACAGAGTGACGGAGTGGTTGCGTGGTAACTCATTGACACTGAATGTGGAAAAGACCAAGTACATGCCATTTGCGTATCGAAATACTGTTTTTTCAGTCCCCACCCAATCCATTACAGCACATACGTGTCCTAGCCCCCATGTCGCAAACTGCTCGTGCCAATTCCTGGAGAAAACCCTGTCGACAAAGTATCTAGGAGTCATATTGGACTCTTCCCTTAGTTTTCATCTGCACATAGAATCCCTCACCGCTAGAATCCGTAAACTGATTTTCGTTTTTAAGAACTTAAGAGAAGTGGCGGATGAGGGTTTGAGAAAGATGGTCTATTATACTCTTTGCCAGTCCCTGCTAACATACTGCATTACGACGTGGGGCGGCTCATATAAAACCTCATTAATACTTTTGGAACGTGCACAGCGGGCGATATTAAAGGTTTCATCCTTCCTGCCATTCCGTTTCCCAACAGAAGATCTTTACAGGGAGAGTAAAGTTTTAACTGTCCGACAGCTGTTCATACTCCATACAGTCCTTAAGCAACACTCACTCCTGACCTATAATCAGCCCATTGCCATAAGAAAAAGGCACTTTAATCCTGCGGACCGTATTCGTTTTCATTACCGCTTTACCAATCGCTTTTTCTGCTTTCTCGGAGTGTACTTGTATAATAACATAAACAGAAACCTTAACATATTCCCACTTACTAAACTAGCATGCAAAAAAACAGTGACCGAGTGGCTTCTGTCCTTGAACTATGACACTACTGAAAAGATATTGAAAGTTGTGGAATAAAATAGGCATTCACTCACACACACATACACACACACACACACACACACACACACACACACACACACACACACACACACACACGCACGCACGCACGCACACACACACACACAACTTAACTAACCCCTAAATCATCTGTGCGTCATAGAATAAAATAAGATATTATAACTATCACAACAATCTGCTCTTGATCATTGATAAAATAACTGTACAGACTGAAAAGGAGGCCTGGTGGCCAGAAATACAGGCTAACGCCTAGTTCAGGCACCAGTCTCCCACAATAAACTAAGACTATGTATTTACTTTACCTAATTGTGTGCAAACGTTGTGGTGAGAAAATAAATGTATTATTATTATTATTATTATTATTACTGACTCAACAAATATCTACTGTATTAATTAAATACCTATCTTACTATAAATTTATTTCAATCTAATTAATTATTTCGCCGGTGCAATAAGTATGCGTAAAGTATACAAGCTATTGTTTGTAGCTAGTTGAAAAATATACAAACGAGGTCCAGATAATTGAAGTTGCGTTGTACAATAAAATGGAACACCCTGTTCGCAACATGTGGATCTGAAACAGTAATAGTTATGTCGTGGAGTCAACTATATCAGAGTACGATTATCTAGAGTCGGCGACGGCGCGCTGCCAACAAACTTAATTAACTTGCTCATAATAAAACATTGTGTATCGTTAAATTAGCTTAACGAACAATATAAATGTAATCTACTGTAATAATTAACTTTGAGCCTATTTTTATCAGAAGATTAAGAGGTCAATTTAAGTTTATTATCGTTGAATGTTGGCCAGATTGCACAAAGTAATTCTGCAAGACGAAATTTATGGTACATAAAATTCGAGTCTTTACGCGTTATTGTTTAGAAAATAAAGAAAGTATTTGAAAGTTGATTTTAATATATAGTTTCAGTACTAATTTATATAATTGCGTTGATCGAACCAGGATAGTGACAAATATATTCTCTATTAACTAAATATCAGAGGAAATGGAATGAGAGTACAAAGTCATTATTATATTTACTACCTGTTATTACCCTAATACAGGATTACAGCTCTGCCTAAATCAAGGAAGGAACAATTGAATTAATCAGTTTAATTTAAGTCCATTAAGAGGATGTTACCTAATAATGTATAACGATGTTCGATTATATCACTCGCCTATTATCCTATAGCTCTTAAATGTCATAAACCTTAAAAATACTTGATCTATGGTAACAACTAAACTAATTGTTAGGTTAGTATAGCTTACAAATACGTGTGTTACAAAACAATATTTTTTTGTATTCCAATACTCATTATACTCAATACTTTATAGTCTTTCTTTTAATGTAAGGGACAATTATGGACCCTATTGGGCACAAGAATATAATTATATTTTAAGATAAAGAGTACTTAGAATACTATTTAACATTAATACAACGGTACAACAAAACGGTGAAGGAAAACATCGTGGATTACAAAAATTTGAATCTGAAATCGCCAACCCGCACTGAGCAAGCGTGGTGATCAATGCTCATTCCTTTTGTATATGGGAAGAGGCCTGTGCCCAGCAGTGGGACGTTTATAGGCCGAAATTATTGCCGACTTTTATTGCTATAAATATTCTAAATAAAATTATTTGTTAGTAATTAAAAATTTAAACGTAATACGGCTCCGATGAAAATGAAATCAGTCCCTACAGAGTTGAGAAAAGTTCTATCATAATATGAAATGATATAAAACAAATTGGATTTCCGTGAACGCGTATCATTACCGCAAAAACAAAAGCCTAATTACAACATATCGCCGCTTCATAACCAAGAAATGTCGTCAATTAAAACATGTTTAGTTGCAGAAAATTGTTCAGCTAGAATGAAATCGGAAAACAATTAGTCTCGGAGCAATAATAACGGAGAATTGCTGAATCAGGACCGACGCCGTCGAGTAACAAGTTGGCAACGACATGTCGCAACCCAAGTTTATAACCCGTTAATAAAACACAATTTCATACAAACGTTCGCTTCTGATATTGTACACGTTACGTAGTAACAATATTTTATGTGCTCCCTGGATACAGCGGGGGGTCGTGTGCCATAATAAAGCGATAAATTATTTCCATTTAAATTTAATTTGACAGCCATCGTGAAATAGCAAATTGCTTTCGCAGTTATGTACGTTTTGATTAAAGCGTGAGGATATCATTTAAGATGCGGATATGTTTAGCATAAAAATTATTACTTTTATATTAAATAGTAATATAATACATTGTTCATGTCGTTGTATTTTGGGAGTAGGCAGAAACAATAACGCCTCGGGCAACGAGTCTTGCATACCTCTTTTGTTTTTATCGTATTATTTATTTCATAAATTCTTATGAATATAGATGAATGAAGAATATAATAACATATTTATGGGATAATGTCACGTCTTTTTCTTGACGGAATTTTAATCCAAGCTGTGCGTCCCGGCTTTTTGTTTGGATTTTCTAGAAATATCTCAGAGTTCATATTGCTCTACTGACAACTGAGAACCCAGAAAACAATTAATCCGCACTACGCCAACTGTCTTTTGACTTGCATACCTGAACAATACACCTTTTGAGTTAAAGTTGTCCTATATTAATTCGAAAAGTGTTTGCAGATATTCTATATACCTATTTTAAATATTAAATTTTACGTCGAAATAATTTGTTTATCTTATTTGGATACAAGAAAACATTCGTGAGCAGTCACATGCAAACGCTCTACCGTTAGGTATTTTATTTTATTTATGGCATTGAAGCCAAAGTTTTTGTATTGATGTATTAAAAAATAAGGATACATAATAATAATAATAAAATATGATAACACGGTCATCTGATCCCAAATACATGCATAATATAGATAAATTAAATACAGAACAAATGCTCATGCTCATCACATAAAGATATGTGATGAGCATGAGCATTTGGAATGCTCTGGGTGGGAATCGAACCCACGACCTCTGGTTCCGCAGTCAGGGTCACTAACCACTAGACCAACATGCCAGTCAAAACACATTCAGAGTATTCGTATTTTATTTGATGCAGTATTATGTATACATTAACTGATGTAAAATGATATGCACAACATAATTTTTCATTACAAAATGTATCTCCTGAGTGTTGCGCTCAGTTATGAAATTGTTGTAATAAATATGAACCAAGATTTCGCCGCTTAGTAAATTTATTCATGTAACGCGTTTGACTTTATTCATAAGTTGTGAAGTGCTAGTTTGTTTGATGTTCTATATTATGAACGCGTTGAAGTCACGTACTCTAGTGTGATATTGTGATATCATAATAATATATAGACGTCAATGTACTTAGATATAGTGCATGTGACGCTACCATTTTGTAAGTTTTCAATATAACGTACGTAGCTTTAAAGTTTTCTCGAGATGAGTTCTAAGAAGTTCGAGTAGAATATTTTATGTCATAGAATGATGTAGTGAGAAGTAACCTGCACACGTCGTATAACTAGGTATAACGCCTAGAAAGCGAGTACGCGCACGAATAGTGAAGACTTTCAAACTGTATAATATGAACACTGATGGTACCTCCGAATATACCGTCAGTCGTCAAGGTCAAGCGCAAGTGCAAATATCTTCTTAATTTTAAGTTTAATGGCGAATTAAGTAGTGAATGAGTGTAACAATGTAGACGACGACGAAAGTAGATACATAATGCTCGATGCACACATCAATATTTTTGGCTTCACCATTAGCTTCGCGCTTTATGAAGAATATCTATCTAAGTGTTATTAATCTATGCCTACACCATAAAGTAGTGAGTCGAGTGACCGTATTGCATAATATATTCTGGATATTTAAGCTGTTTTTTCACTCGAAAACATTTTTTTTAATAGTGTAGCGTGTTTATCGATATTGAAACTTTCATCTGCGCTGTTTACCTAATTACCCTGTATAGAACAATTCATATTAACCGATTATTGCAACCAAAGTTATTTTGATCAACGTATCATAAGCCGACCCTTTGAAGTTACATGATGTGTCCTAAGGTCGGAAGACATTTGACTTCAAAATCCAATTACTGTTTCATATTGATGATTCAAGGTTATCAATTGTCTAACTTTGGTCCTTCGATTACCCGGATGGGTTGATCATAAGACATAATTATTATAGGTTCATATTGCAATTTAATATTAACGATCTTTGTAATTCCATGTAGGTAGTTATGAGTTAATAAACAGGATTTTACATAGAATTTATGCCTTATTCTATATAATTATAATTGTTTAAAATATTACTGTAACTTACCTACTTAATTTTTTATAGATAGACGGTTTAATTTTTAATACGAAATAATATAAAGTACAAAGAATATATTATATTATTTAAAAGAAAAGTGCTTAAAGGTATTAAGTACGAACCTTTTTCGTTGGCACATTGTAATTTCATGACTGTAAGGTTTTTTAAGCGGCCTGTGAATGCTCTTGTTATACTGATTTATGTTAGGCAATAAAGAGGCCTCTTTCAACTTGATGTAAGACCTGAATCATAACTGTTGGAAGTGCTAAGTAATGTTAGCCTCGAAGTAATAAACACCCCTACCAACTTGTTATGACGATGAGACCATCGTTATAATAGTCGTCTTAACTAAACCCTCACGATGATACGTTATAACTTTATTGTTTTCTGAGGTTTACGTGAATATTAGACATTGAAATAAAACTACTTTTAAACGGATTCTATCGCGGTTTTTTTTTATTTTAGTTCCCGACATTTGAAATGAAGGTAGAACGAGCAACATCCCATGTCAAGACAAATACCACCTCAGCAAGCCCGTGACCATGACACCTGCAAAAGCGTCGAAACGTCGGGAACTAAAATCAAGTCAAGAATAAACCGCGATAGAATCCGTTTAAAAGTAGTTTTATTTCAACTTTTTAACTTTGTTGTTACTTCGATTCACTGTAGATTTTTTGTGACGAAATGTTAATAACAATCAATCTAAAAAAGGCGTTCCATTTGTGCATTTTTCAACTCATTACAAAATACGTATTACTCATATAATATTTTTGTATATTATCTTCCAAAATTTATCCAAAGAGATTTTTTCTGAACTATCGAGAATGTAATACAAATTAGGATAGGTATCATAACAAGCCAAAAAAGAACATTAAAAGTTTCTTAATTAATTATTGATTAATGGTGTTTTTTTTGTCCAGTTGTTGAGACCTACTTAGGGTCAACCCTGGCGCTACGAGGGCTGCAGCGTACCGACATGGGAACATACTTGTGCATCGCTGCGAATGGAGTCCCACCGACCCAGAGCCGGCGCTACGAGGTCTCTGTTCAATGTAAGTGTTCTGTTGTTTGTTATATTGAAATAAGTGAACGTGGCAGTTATGTATTGTGGGAACGTAGAGCGTTGTGATTGGAATGTATATGCTTTTTTTCTGTGTGAGTGCTTATATAGAACTGGTATGATTAGACTTGTTTTTTCGATTAAAATGCGAAAATTATTTCCATATTAGCTCGTTCGATCGTCGTTTCGGATCGACAAAGCTTAAATTTCAACAATCTATGACTGCAGTTTTATTTCTTTTTCGACGGCCTGACTGTTTCCTAAAAACTCATGGATCTATAACCTTTTGCTTTTGTATCTATAAACTAGCTTTTGCGAGCGGCTCCACACTCCAAAACTTAACACTCCAAAAAGTAGCGGCCTTCCTCGATATTCGGACCATTTTTTCCTGACATTAGCGCGTTTACATAAATAAAGAAACTCTTTAGCTGTATAACATTAGGTGCATTTGCTTTATAATAGGCAGATGATTATGAGTATGTACATAATAATATAAGAAATGTATAAACTCTTTTTAAAGAATTTTTCTCTATAAAGCTACGACAGGAAAATATTAAAGTACATTTTAAAATTATTGTATGAACAAACAACGTAATAAAGTAACGTAAAAATATAGCGATTCAAGAATATAAACTGTCTAAGTTATCTCCTTAACAAAAGTGTCTGACTTTAAAGGCTTGAGTTAACGTAATTGAGTGGACTTAATTTCGACCTAGTTAAACTTTGTTGATCATTTCTTTTGTATGGGTAATTAGGTTTATTTCTGTATACAGTTTGTACGTAATGTTGTATGTATGCTTAATGTTTTTAAAGCCGGGGAGATGTTTGTTGGCATTTGTTTTTTGGTGTTATACGTTTGCATATTCCTTTTGGAATGTTTAACTTTTCTTGAATATTTATTGTATTAATGAGAATTAGCTTGATAAATGGTATTTTAATAATTAATGAAAAGAAAATGGGCTGGGACCACGGGTTCATCTAAACTGATCTACCTTGCAAGACAAAGAGATAGATTCCAGTAACTGGTAGTCGATTTTCAATAATTGTAGTGGCAATTATTGAAAAACAATTTGCTAAATATTTCTTTTATTTGTTAACATCAACACACACAAACGAAAAACGTCCTTATAGCTATAATTCTCTAAACACATTACCCCTACATTTCTAAGTGAAAACGAAAACAATTTCCTTCCTCACTTTAAGTCACGTTTTCTGTGCGCAGTCGAGCCGATCGTGCGAGTGAGTAGTCCAGTGGTCCTCCGTGCGGCAGACATGCAAGTCACTCTCCAATGTTATGTGGAAGCTTCGCCTAAATCACTCAACACCTGGCAGCGAGGAAAATCGCAATCCGGTAAGTTATTGAATAGGTACGTCAATCAGTTTTAGATCGTCATCGATTACGGTGTAACATAACAAGAGACAACATACATAACAACATACCTTTAGTAGAAAGTCCCAAGTTGGGCGCCAATTATATTCAGCAATGAAAAAAAAATACCTACTTTTGATTTATGAGAATTTTATACATTAAATTTTTGGCTTTTTAATTTATTTTGTATTCCGAATGTGCATACGATTTAAAGATTAACATAAAAATACTTTAAATTTTAAAATTAAATATGGAACGAAAATGAAAACCATCGATTTGATTTACTTATACGAAGATATTGCGATGATTTATGAACAAGAATATGAGAATTGGATGTAAATCGTATACAGGCGCTTACACGATTTATTGGTACTAGCTAGTGATATTTATATATTTTCACGTTCTTACGTTTTGAAGAATTTATACGAAAGAAAAGAAAATATTGTGGGGGATAAATAAATTGAATATTTTTTTTTTTGGCTTTAGGTGGAAAGCTGCTAAACAGTTCAAAGTACGTGATATCGGAGGAGGTATTGAACGAGTACGCGTTGCGAATGAACCTCACAATCAATCGTTTAAGGAAGAGTGACTTCGGAGAGTACACGTGCTCAGCGGCCAATGGCTACGGAAGAGTGGAAGGCGTTATTATGTTGAAAGGTAACTATCATTTATCATCATATTTTCAACAGATATAACAGTCAAATATAATTTTAAAGCATTTGGAACTCTATACCATTTTAAAATATATTCATTTTAAGCATTAAACATAAAGTTGTTTATGGTATAGGTACTTAAACCAATACACAAAATTTCAAACTGTTTGGTGAAAACTCACATAGTTACATGCTTATTGTCTTGTCTCGTTGTTTGCGAAAAGACATGATCACGGCGCATGCGGGACATTTCGACAAGGTCCAAATCTATACAAACTATTTCCAGAATTCGTATAAAATATAAATAAGGTTGTAATCCAAAATCTTTTTCTGAAACTAATCAAAATCTTCTGTGTTTTCAACAGAAACGCCTCCAAGGACCACAACAACGACAACTACAACAACAACGACCACAACTACAACAACAACTCCGAAACCGACAACAACGACAGTTGCCACAACGCGCCCGCCGAAGAGACATCTCAAGAAACAACACGACAGAGGCCAAAACGCACTCGACACCGACACACGACAAGCCGAACTCAACAACGCGTACTTTTACAACAACGCCTTGACACCTAATACCACTCAAAACGAATACGCTCAAAGGACCGAAAGGCAGAAACTACGCCCCACTGGCTCACCAAGACAATACATTGTATACAATAACGCTAACAAAGAAACAACATTTCTTTCCATGTTCGTATTACTACTAAAAATATTTGTATAGAAAGAAATTAGATTTCTAATTAAAACATGTAGTGATAAAAACATGGCTGTTGAATTTTATATTTGTAAGTACGTATTTGAGGTTGTTGTAAACGTTTTAGTGGATCTCGATGTTAATATTGTTATGTAAAACATTACCAGCAGTTAATGGATAAATGAGTCAGCCTTAATGAGTAAATTGAGACAATAAATGAAATTCTTAAGGTTAAGGCTCGACTGTGTGACCTACTTTCGATTTGATTAATGTAAAACGGAAAGATATAGAATTCAAAAATATTTTGAACAACATACCTACTTTCTTTTATAGAGGTAAGGTATATGGAGATTGAATTTCCATTCGCATTAATCAATACGTAATCAGGTATTTTTTCGGATTGCTATTAATATGAATTACGCAAAAGCATTTAAATTTTTTGATAATATCATAAATATCATATCAAAAACCTATTTAATAAAAACGAACGGCTATTGGATACTAAAGCGATGAGTCATCAATCGCATTTAATAAGGTTTTTAGAAACTCTGTTTAGCTAATATTTTATTATTCTCGCTTTACAATTCTTATTATACAGTAATAATGGAAATAATAATTAAAAATAACTTGTGTTTATGAAGAAATGTATGATAATAATAATTATAGCATTTAATAATATGTGACAATACGATTGTAAAGACAATAGCAGTAGATTTAAGAAACAAATAATATTTTAAAATGATCTAGGTAATAATATAAATTTAAGTTTGTATTTATATTATTTTAAGTGTTCTTTTATTTTAAAACGGTATACTGTAAATGCCTGTGACAACGAAAATCAATGACCAAATTTTCATTCGATTTTATACACAATTAATTAATTGTTTTAAAAAAAATAAGCCTTGGAATTTATGTCAGTTGCTTTTCTGTGATTTAGATATTATTATTTATAATAGATTAGTAGATTTTAAGTTGCGGTATTATCGATATTATACCTACATTTTAATTTTATACAGTTATACGAATTATTGTATCTCCTTTCAGTGTATGTTTTAAAAATTAATATTTAATACTTGTGTTCTTAGTTTGATAGCATATTGTTTTTTTGTTAATTTAAATAAAATGTAAGGATAAATTAGTTATTTTGTAACCAAAAAAGTGTTAGGCGATAAAATTTGATAATCGTAATAATAAATTTATGTCTTCCGAATAGAATAAAGTAATGTATTCGGCTCATTCGTGTTTATGAGTTAAAATAAAATATTTGTAGGCGAAGTTCCTTTTGGACTTTAGAATAATGTAGCATTATGTAAGTAACGAGAAAGAATTTATCGTAGGTATAGTTACGATGAAATATAAAATGAATTTTGATAAGAATCGATTCTACTGTATAAATGAATGAACGCGTATTTAGTAATAATTATAAAATCGAATATTTAAAAATTGTATCTCTATTAAGTTATATTTCAGTATATTATGGCAGTCTTATATAATATTCTACTGGTTAAATGTAAAAATAGTATGTTTAATTCCATACATTTTTTTTTATACATATTATTCTAATATTATGGAATTGGGAGATTATTATATAAAATTGAATGAGTTTTGTTATCATATAAAATTAAACTTTAGTATATTTATAATTACTAATGTCTTGCTATTTTAGTTAAGGATTGTTTAATGATTCTTGTTACAGCAACTTTATTACACATCGTAAATCCTACTGCTGTTTATGAAATACATTTCAAACGATTGTATTTTGTTTTTGTTTTGTAAATATAATTTTATTTTAGTATATTATCTGTATTTTATAATAAAATGTCGAATAATAAAATATTGTTTTAAAATAATTAATGACAATAAATACGACAATCAATGTACATAATTGAATTCATGTTAAACCAATTTATTAGTATGAAATGCGACTATTTATCAATGTTAACTTTAAGATGTTGATATCATTTTATGACATTTTAAAATAAAAAATATAATCAAAGTAATTATACGGATTACTGTAATTTATTTATTTACCTTTTCCACCTGAATACCTTTACCACTGTGTATACAATATATATTATATCCTACCCTGATTTTATCTATCTCGTCCCTAACTGATGTGTCCAAGTGTCTGAACCTACAGACATTAAGAACAAAAAGACTGAAACAATTGAAGGATATATTTGAAAAGTACCTCAAAATTAACAATTTATCAGTGTAATATTACTCCAACACTTAATACTAAACTATAGAGTTAAAATCAAAGCGGCAGGCGTTACATTCAAGATTTGCCATGAAAATTAGTCTGAATATAGGTTTCTGAGAATTTGAATGACTTATCGTGTTAGTAGTGTGGACTTAAAATGATACTAGGTGTAGAATGGATGAAACTGGCATGAAAGAGGAGAGTGATACAAAAATAAGAAGGTACACTTGTACCTATATTTTCCTATGTATCTGTTCTTTGATGTGTGTGTGTATAAATATTATATAAATAAAAGAATTCTTATGCCCAGGTTGCCTAGTAGTGGGTTTTACAGGACTGATTATGATGATGACAATGAAGTCGTGTGGCCAGCAGCAATTATTAACCGGCGACGAACTAGTACTGTCCAAGGTCAAAACCATGCCAAAATAAAATATTTAATGCGCAAAACCCAGTTTGACGGTGTATCATACCAGCAGTATAATTGTATGATATAAAGGTAGGCATAAAAAAACTCGAGATACTTTTATACAAATACTATTCAAAAAATAAATTATTCTGCTTTCAACACTAGTGGCGACGATAAATCATGATACGTCGTGAATTGAATAGAAATATAAATTATGTAATGTAGACTATTGTAATGATACAATATTTCTGTGGATAAAAAGCCTAGTTATATTCTAAAAATATTTTTTAGACTACCTACATGTGCTCCATATACGGCAGTCGTCTTTTGTGCTAATATCAAATACTTGTACTTATAATAATAATATCGGCCTATAAACGTCCCACTGCTGGGCACAGGCCTCTTCCGATATAGAGAAGGAATGAGCATTGATCACCACGCTTGCTCATTGCGGGTTGGCGATTTCCGATTCCAATTTTCGGAATCCAGGTTTCCTCACGATGTTTTCCTTCACTTGATAAAGGTTTGAATAATTAAGTCATCGGAGGAAAGGACGGGTTTGAAATGTAATGCGTATAAATATAATATTATAATGCTTAATGAAATTTAATGGTTATTGCTTATGCACTACATATATCTACTTTCCTTCTCTATATGGGGTGAGGCCTGTGCCCAGTAGTGGGACATTAATAGGTCGGTATTATTATTATTTATTGTTATATCTGCTTCAAAAAATTGGAAGCGATTGAGCGATATGGATTTGGAATAAAGATGATGGAAGTCTCTCGTAGGAATTTAATTATTTAATTCGCCATTGGAATAAGTAGGTATCGTATCGTACATAATGTACCGAAATTTTAGATACAATATAGCTTTGTTAGCAGTATTTCATAATTCATTAAAATATAGATATCATATTATAAGTTTCCTCTTCATTTTGGTCATTTGCCATAGTCTGTCTGTTTTTTTAAATTGCTTGTGTTTCAAGAGGGTTCACGTCAGTAGTGTAATGTGTGGGATTCGAACCCGCAAACACAATATGATCGCAAGTCCACAGCCTAGCCATCCTGGAAAATTGAAATAGTAATAATTATATCATGCTCATGTTAATGAGTGTAAGTTGTGTTTCCTTGTTGAGTAATATGTAGAAACTAATTGAAGGTAGAAATAATAAAAATATTATAGAATAGTAAGCATGATACCTTGGAGTAACATGTAGCCTATGTTTTACGTGAGATAAAAAGTCGTAAAACATGATCTTTTCCTCGGTTTTATTCGCCAAGTCGACTACTTGATACCTAACATTATGTTACGTGAAGTTACAGGAGATCCAATCGATCAAAGTAAATTCAATTCGATATTTCTATGGCTGATACGTGCGTAGGTAGAAACGACCACCCTACACACTGAGCATGTTACCTAAATCATTCGGCGTGGGTAACGATCCAGGACCTAAGTTATAATACCGGCGCGGCGGCCTTATCATAATAAACAAGGACTAGAGACGACTCAACTTATAACTCAATTATAATTTCCATTGTGATTCAACACGTTATCGCCGTCGGGTACATACCGACCACGTCACGTCGTAACAAGTTCACCAGATTTATTTGAAAGTAATTTTCAGTGAGCATCTGGCGGTACGGTATGAGAGATTCAGCTGATCAATATTCTGGAAGTCGCCTCGAAGAACTGAGAAATATGTCAGTCTCTCAATCCGAATGCAAGTTATTTGTAAGCGGACTGTATTATTGAACGTACTTTGGTAAGGACGGATGATAAATTTGAAATCGATATGCGTACAGAAATCTGAACCGCTTGAGGTTAAAATGAATTTAGAATTAGGTGGGGTATCTTTTTATTGGCAGCTTTATTACTTTGACGGAATATTAACTGAACGGAGTGGCTGTCAACTTAAATATGGATATGGTAAACGTGTGGAAAGTTAATAATAAATGAGTAACGGCCAATTGACGGATACAAATGGAGGCCTGCTGTTTACTGGGTCGACTTTCAGCTTTGAGGGTTGAAACTTGCTTAAAAATCATAAACTCTTTAACACATATTTGATTTCAAAAGGAAAATTATACCTTCTTAAGGTTTGATTCAATTGATAAGTCATGATGATTCAAGCCTCAAAATGATTCGGGTAATTTATTTGGACTGGGGCTTAGATATGAACCGGCCTTATTTTATTTACCCACGTAAAGTTCATGGTGATTAATGATATAATTTTTATTGGCTATGTTAACTGAGTCTCTGATACTTTCAATTGTCTTTTACTTTCGGAGCCAATTTCTAAACGAAGTTTACTGTTGCAGTATGAAGTAAGGGATTCTGGAAAGAAGCCAGAAAACGCACACAGACGTAATACGGCTTTCTTCATTTTTAGAGACCATAATTATTGGGACATGCTAGCTTCCTATACCTTATGGACGGGCCTGTTGGTTTAGTGGTCAGTGACCCTGACTGCTAAGCCGGAGGTTGTGGGTTCGAGTCCCACCCAGAACAAATCTTTGTGTGATGAGCATGAGATCGATCATTCGTTCTGTGTCTGGGTGTTATTCATCTATAATACGTATGTATTTAGAAATTTAAGTTTATCAGTTGTCTAGTTGTCCATAGTACAGCCTCTGCCTAGTTTGGGATCAGATGGCCATGTGTGAATTGTCCCAAGATATATTATACCTTTGTAAACACACTTTTTAGAGTTTTATACGCAGTGGCTAATAGATTATTTTCCACAAGTACCATTCTATCATTAACACAATCAGTGAAGTACGATAAATATCCTACTATAAGATAGTATAGCATCACTGCTACGAAATATAAGTTTTAACGTTATCAAAAATATTCCGAGTTGCTCAGCCCAGACTGTAGGTCGCTCGAAACATAATAATTTAAGACTAGGAGTACGTGGCACTTATCAAATTATCTTCCCATCTAGACTCAGTTAAATATAGGACGTTAATAGTTTCTATGACATGACACTATTACTCACATATGAAAATTTAGAGCTGTCTCCATTAATTAAAGGTCGTAAGCCAAAGTTTCTTAAACAATTAAGTGTCCCTCTACAAATATCGTGTGTTGGTTTTGGTTCCCATCTGAACTTGTTCGCTAGTGGTTTGTTTTATTAGCTTTTCACGTAAATAGGACGGAATAATAGATAGGTTTTCAATATATTAAATGTTTGCGCTCCAATAGAGTTTGAATTTGTTTGTATATTAATGTGTTATATGATAATTTGTGTGCTTAGGGTTTAGCGGATTATTTCCCTAGAAGGCAAATTTAATAGTTATATTAAATTGAGATAGCACAAAATTAGACATGTAACAGTGTAGCAGATTTTTTTGGTTTTTGGGTTCATCAGAATAGTTTTGGGTTCTAAATTATCCAACGCCGGTGTTCCTCATGGAACAAAGTATTAACAAGGCTATATTTCACAATTTATTACTTTAAATATAACTATTGCATACGTTGAGATTTTAAATTATTTATTTATTCATAAAATCAGAACGACACGTCAAGTACACCGATTCTTAAATTTAATAAAAACAAATATAAACCTGAAAAATATTAGGTGTTTGTGTCATTCAAATATAAAACTATAACGTTAAATAAAAAGTCATAGCAACTTTGGTCTACTCTGCATTGTGTTCAAAATTCTATGCGTATTACAATTTTTTTTTAATTGACATCACTGTTCATAATTTAATTCATACATTTTTATGAATAGTAGATTTCAAGTAATTCCATAGATGTGTACGTGATGTCAATTCCTAATTCTTTTTGAGTTAAAGACGTGGATAATCGCTAAAGTGTTTTCTATTTACGTCTAATATTCGTCAGAATAAGTAAAAACAAAACAGTGTGGGTAGTTTATCTTCCCTTACTAATCGGGCCCTCAACTCGGGGACTCGGCCGCCGTGATGTTTATAAGGGACGGACTAATCCACGTGTCACCTTAAATTAAATCTGATGTTCCATTTACGAAGACTTTAGTCCACTACACACTTATCAATCCGTTTGATGTTACGATTTTGTGTGACGTCAGAATAATGTTTTTATATAAATCCTTTATGCTTTAAGTGCTTATTAGTTTATGCAGGGTAATTTATAAAAAACCAGCAACCTCGCAAAGTAGATACACATTTGGATATTTACATTTACTACATAGTTGAACAAATATTTAAATTTATTTTATTGATTATAAAAATATTTTTCTAATTTGCGCATCACAGTAATTAAAACGAGAGTGTCAAAGTTTTTATTACCGACATGATGTGTTTATATAATACCGGCCTATAAATGTCCCACTGGCGGGAACAAGCCACTTCCGATATAGAGAAGGAATCAGTATTGATCACCACGCTTGCTCATTGCGGATTGGCGATTTCAGTATCAAATTTTGGAATTCAGCCATTCTCACGATGTTTTCCTTCACCTTCACCTGGTGTCTTCGAATAATTAAGAAAGTACATATAACTTTGTAAAAGTCACGTTGGTACTTGAACTTGCAACCATGTTCATACGAATCCGGTCTTTGAACTGCTAGGCCACCACGACAATTGATGTGTTTACTTGCTTTATACGTTGTTTTTTTTTCAATAAAAAGCAACAAAAACTACTACATAGTTCGTACATCATTGATAAGGTAATAGAATGAGTTACCATACAAAGACAATAAAATTTCTCAGTGGGCTCGCTTCATAACTGTATTATCAAGTAGGCAGAGCGCGGCAGCGCGGGCATGAAATATAACGCACTTACCGTACCTCGTAATATTGCGTTCTCTTGCAATATGAAAATTTATTGCAACGTATGTAAGTATAGAAATAGATGGTTAACTAAGAAAAATAGCGAGATAATAACTTATGTACTTACGCTGTCCCATTTTCGATTTTATGTACACGTTTCGAATATCAAAGTGCCGCTGTAGAGAACTAGTGATGTGTTGTGGTTGGAATTTAACACTGCCTATGGGTGACTATGTGGTTTGTGAAACGACTCCTGCCTTTTTGTTATAAGTATGACCAATGACCATCGTCATCGTATTGATCAATCAAACTTTTGAAGTGAGAATTTCGTGAAATAGTAACGTTCAAGTATGTTACAAGATCCCCCTTTTTTTAATTAGTTAAAGTTTTGAACGGATGCAAACGTTAAATTGTTATCGTTTGTGTGGTTTTCGGTTGTCATCGACATAATTATACTATTAGATTAGGTACCAAAGTACTACCAACTGTACAAAATGTAAGTAGACGTTGTTAAATAACTGTCATGGTATTTGGAAACCTAAATTAATGTCTAATTTAATATTAAAAACTTCTTTTCAAAATAGACAGTTATAATATTTCAAAACGACGTTCTTAGCGAGATAAATATTAATAGCTGCAGTTAACACTCGCTATTCGGTAACAAGAACATAACTTACCACCAAAAGTATGTGCAAACACCGCGGTCATGTCATATTTCCCGACTGAACTCGTACAACTCTGTAAAACAAACTCATATTCAAAGTTTCCTAACAAAGTAATTCGTTAGCCTCGAGTGCAAAAGTCGCGCTTTATAAAGCTAATTAAGTGTCGCATAATAAGCTTCAATTAGTGCGATGCCTATTTTATGTCTTATCCCGAGCCTTTGTTTACGTCGCCGGTATTATGTAACGGTCTTACTTAAGCTTGAGGTAAAAGACGTTCGTTATTTGTTACTTACCTTTAACATAAAAAAAAAACAAAAAGCCAATAAAAAGAAATAATCCATTTCTAAAAAAAGATTACAATTACCTAATTGTAATTCTTTTTTACCTTAACCTTATTTTTTCTTAAAGATGTAGGTTTAGGTTTAAGAATAGGTTTACCTTTAAGAAAAAATAAGATTGTTAAATAAAATGCTATTTTCTTTTTTTTACTTATTCTCAGTTTAAATAAATCTGTTCTGAATTTAAATTGAAACGCGTTTTACTTCTAATCCATATTTTTTTAGTTTTAAATTAAATATTTGATGATAAGTATAGACATACCTTTTACGCAGAAAATTTACATGTAGGTTTCATGAATAATAATCACTTGTAAAGTAAAGGGTTATTAAAGGTTTATTAAAATTATTGGTGGCTTTTGTATTGATAAAATTTCCATAAATAAGTAACTCTTTAAAATGAACAATTTGTAAAACTTTGCTGTGGTTATAATATTAAGTAATAATTAATACTACTCCTCCAGCACTTGACATTGTTAATGTCAGACGTCTGACTACGATGTGGCGATAAATCATAATGAAATGATTGTTTATTCAAATTTTAAGATAAAAGCCGTGTAAAAGCGTACCAAATTTTATTCACAGTTCAATTCTAATATTATTAAGAACATTTTGAAATTCAAAGTGGTAGTAATTTTTACATACTATGTATTCAGCACTTCGGGAATTTATATTGCTTCGTTATTTTTATTGCGCTTAACCCAATGAACTCCTAAGTAACTTGTAGCTTGTAATAGAATATTTTTTTATTAGACTTCCAAAAGGTGTTAGTTAGGTGTAGTTTCTTGTGCAATATTGTTATCGCTGTAACGTTATGAGCTGGCAAGTCTCATTAAGTCACGTGGCTTACCGAAAATAAATGTAATTTCCATACACATATTTAAATCCATTTGAACGATTTTTATCATTTTAAACGAATGTCTGAATGTCACGGGGGCTGTGATACATATATGTAGGTACCTATAAAGAACTGAGATATATAAATAGGAAATTGTCCACATTCTAAACAAGTCCATACTATAAACAATTGAATAACATTAACTGTCTTTCACAAAATCATCATCATCAGTAAAATAAATCCATTTAAGCGCCCACTGTTACGGTTTTTTTTTATGAAAGTCTTTTTAATTATTGTTTAGAAAGATGATGTTGAACGGACATTTGAAACGTGCTAGTATTTCTTAGTAGCTAGTTGCAGCAATCAGTTTACGTACAATATAGTAACAGTGTTATTGGATGTTCTTGATGAATGAGGCGCTTGCAGTGAAGGAACATGAACGATTTCTGTGCAACGTGTGTAACAGCTTTGAGTTTGCAGTAGATATGTAGTACGGGTTTTTTTTGTTAGGGATGTTAGTTTGGATTTACGTTGATCTTTAAAGACTCGAAGATATTTATAGTAAAATTACGTCACGGGATAATTCTCGTCACATAATTTTCGTAATTAACGCGGTAAGCGAAGTCATACCTTCGTGCATGTCTGCTAGCGACCACGGCCAGTGCTACCCGGGCAAAACGTCAATTTCGTTTTTTATTTTCCCATATACTACTCAGTTTTCTTCAGTGGGCGAAAGCCACTACAGTTTGGTTCCCCAACAGACGTAGGCCACGTGGAAGACCCAGGTGGAGATGGATGGACGAACTGGACGCCTTTAAGAAGGAGTGGCCTCAATTGGCCCTTTAGAGAGAAAAATGGAAGGAAGAAAGGGAGGCATTTACCCTGCAGTGGGACAGTTCAGGCTAAAAATAAATAAATAAACTACTCAGTTTATTTAATTTTTGGTGATTCATATTCCCCGCATGTGTTTGCAATTGTAATAATCGCTGTCGTTAAACGCTACTTCTTTTCAAATAGGATAAAAGCAAATTACATCGATGAAATAAAAAACAACTGAAGGTAATACACAAATGCTGAAATGAGACAAAAATGTTATTGTGTTGCGAATATAGTCGTAGTAAGTTAGAGAAAATCAGATCGGGTGGTAGTAATACAGGCGTTAGATAATGTTTCCTCTCGGGAGGAATACAACGGTCACTGATAACAGTGGCCTCGGATTTGTCTCGATGCTCACCTTAATAATATTACGAGCGGTTATTTAGACCTTTGTCTACCGCTCGTGACGTCAAACGCGAATGTTTACACGTTGCGATTGTAGTTTATGATTGTACTTGATTTAAGGTCTGACTTTAAGTGGTAAGGCAATTTCTAAGTTTATTGTTTGGGTCTTTTTGTGTAAAGATTTAAGGTTGAATTTAGTACTAGCAGCAGGTATGGTCGAATAGATATAGTACCTCTGTTGAGTAAATAGGATCAGACTATGTTTTTGGCATGTACTTAAATGCTATTTACGTAGAACCCTGAATGTTTAATATTCTATCTTTATAAGCAACATAAGAACGAATGTTCTACTCATAATATATGGATCCACGCAATTTCATAGCAAGTGATACTCGTATCGTATAAAATAAGGATTCTCATGTAACACAGCAACGGAACCACATACAAGGCTCGTATTTTGTTTCAAGTGCGTATGCGAAATCCTTTTTTCCATAAGGAGCACTCATAAACTAACGAGTATCCATGTCGTATTTCCTCAATATAGTATAATGGTACGATAATAGAGCGAGTCGGTGACATGAATCACAGGGCTCTTCCCAGGCGAGTCTTTGTATTCAGTTTGGCGGATGACGATAACCTTAATGTAAGCGCCGTCACGGCTGGTGGTCCGAAGAAGGATCGCTTTTGTCGTGGTCCCTTCCGCGCGCCCCATTCTTTTCTCTTTATACCGTTTCTCACTTGAGTAATTCGTGGACAATAAACATTTATTGTGCTCGTTTATTTGACAGACGATGAAGAAATATCGAATGAGTGAGTTTGTTATATTTGGCTGACGGCATCCATCTTGGTTGTTTAATGACCGCAGCTCTACAAAGACTTTTTAGTTATTTTGGAGAGAATTTTTATTTTTTTAACGCGATGAAAAAAATATCCGGTTATTTTAAACCCCGAACGTGAGTTTGCAAATTGTGTAAAGAACCCGGCGGTTCTCAGGAGAACGCTCTCGACGAGAGACATCCGCATTCGTTTTTGTGCGTTTCATTTTTATGCAAAGAATGGATTTTACGACTTCCTCTTTTAATAATTAACTGTAAGCTTGGTTTATTTAAATAGGAAAAGCCAAAGTGACATTTTAAATTATGCCGCTACATATTAATTTTCCTCAAGTAACATTGAGAATACAAAAATAAAGAATATTCCGAAGCAAAAAAATTTTCAATCAAAATCGATTACTAAGACAATATGCTCAACAAAAGCTGCGGCCATAAAATCAGCACTCACGGTTCCATTCTCTACTCCAGCTAATCATCTTAACAAGGCACATAGGAGCGAACAACACGGACCGGGCGCCCCTGCATTTGTATTCAGTTTGGCAGACTACGATAACTTTAATCCGGGTAAAGTGTCACCTTGAGTGGCTTACACTGAAAGAACCTTTGTCTGGGAGTAGGGTACTCTGACCTTCTTATTTTTTCCGTCAGGTTTTCCTCCATTGTCACGGGGTAATGTAAAATCCAGCCACTTAAAAAGCGAGCTTTTCGTCGGATTGCCGAGGGACCTAGACTATTGCGGCACTCTGTAGAGCAGTTCAACTTGATGGATTGTGATCGAAAGCCTCGTTGATCATATTACACACTTGGTCATTTAACGTTGCGATATATCAGCTTGGTCAGGAGATTGAAAAATACTATTTATTTTCTTATTTGCGCTACGGACTGAGGAGGTGACGCGGCGAAAAAATATGGACAGGACCCTTTTAAAATTGAATTCCTTTAGGAACTTTTTTGCAATAAGAGTGTTGCTAACCTGGCCATTTACTTACCTGTTTTGTGTTTCAGTAAAACAGTTCTTTTTGTACTCAATGTTGATTTGTAACTTATTAAGTTGTAATTGCGGGGACAAAGTTTTGACAAAAGGTGAGGAAATGATACGGTTCCTTTGTAAAAGTTGCAATGTACGTGACAAATCTTCTAGTTTCGACTTCGGATTGAAAACTGCGATAGAGTCGGCCCCGACGTGCTTCGAATCTGCTATTAGGCTCCCATTTAGAAATAGGTGCACAGACTTTATAGGTATTATATTAGAAATGTTTGAGTTGGCAAAATAATGTAATTTAGTTACATTTTAGTCACGTTTCTTACTCTTCATTCTTGTAGTTACGATGCAATTACACTGTCAAGTACTTATCTGTATTAACGCAATTAGATCAGCCAGTCAGGCGAAAACTAACTGTACTGAAAGCTAGTGAAATGAACACAATCGGATTCTGAATCAATTTGTCTTGTACCTACACAATGTTAGTACAGTCACGATCATAAATATTTATACACATAGCGAAATTGTAAATCTTATTTAGCGAGAAGTTTTTCTTGAAACTTAAAAATATATTCATGATTTGTGAACTGTTATAATTTGATGTTGTTAAATGATTAAAAGTTGAATTGATGGTGAGTTCCTGTTAAATGATTGTTTTACAATTTTGCTATGTGTATATATATTTACGCTCGTGACTGTACAATCTCTCACAGAATTATAAACAGCTGTATTGTAATATGCTTTGCCTTCCGTTCCATCAACTCGTCCATTTATAGGGGTCTGCTGCATTGACATAGCTTAATTATTCCTTGCAGGATCACGTTAGTGACGTAATATAAGATTACGGTACGACAGGTAGGTATTACACGCGATCCGTTCAAAATTCAACCTGTCAGTTTATTTTTAAGCCATAATAAACCTACGTGAAACATTAACATTGCTTACGGTATGATAAAATTATATCTTTTATTATTATGCGAGAAAAAGTGTTTTCTTAAGTGTTTTGTTCGCGGCTGTATCTGGATTCCAAACTTAGCTAACTGTTAGGCAACTCTTATTGAAACTAAATCTAACTATTGTTTACATTGATTCAAGTGTAAAGATATGTAGTCTGGCTCGTTTGTCTACTTATACGGAATTAGCGAACATGTTAGGCAACAAATGAAAAGGTTTTTACGCCAGTGATGCGAGGACCGCCAAACACAGAAAACCTTTGAAAAAAATGTAAGCTGATTTACCGTGGCTGGCCAGGGGCCTCTTGTGCCCGCTCGACCGGCAAATAAAGGCGACCAGACAAATGCTCGCAAATTGACTCGACGTTTTTCACTGTATTCCATATTTTTACGCAAGGAGGGCTCTATATAGTTGCTGAAACGTCAAAATAAAAACCCTGATGATAATTAAAAAAACATTCATGTTTGCCAACGTTAATTAAATTTCGTACACAAAATGTTTTTGTGAAAGTGTCTTTTCAGACGCTTTTATCATCTAGTATATAAAAACCGATCCCTAAAATTACCAAGTTTACGTAACAGCTTTTACTCATTGATAATAATGAAAAAGGCGCCACTATTATATATTGAGACCCTGGTCAAGCTGATCCGTTAACAATTGAAATAAAGAAGTAACAAAGCGAACACTGAACGAACATTATACTATGAAAATCAAATAAGGAAAGGCCTTCATAAAAACCGCTTCATTACCGAGCTTGAAGGTATTAAGTCGCTACAATGACCAAATAAAGCTAAGATTACAAGTTAACCTCATGTTAGTCGGAAACCCCAATGATAAAGCATCTCAGGAAAATCGAGCCCGAGGAGGGTACACTAATCCCTCTTTAGCAAAAACGCTTCGTTCCAAAAAGTGATGGGCGGCTCACGAGGGATGGATCTTCATTACCCAACCGTGTTGTCAGTTAAGCCAAAGGGTCTCAGGATTACATACTACTTAATAAAACTTAAAAAATGAGGACGTAATCGCTTATGTGTGACTCCGTGGTTTTAGTGAGAATTTTTCACATTTTAGTCCCGAGAAATTCTTGTGAATGATGTTAACTGCACGCATGTTGTATACTGCCCGGAGGGAAAATTCTATACCAAAGGCATTTGTTCGTAAAAATGTTGGGTTATTTAGTTATTACGGTGCTCGTGCTGGGCTGTGGCGTTGTAATCAAGGGCTTCGTCATTGTTACTACTGGGTTCAGTGTGGTGGAAAAAGCTGTATAAGTCACGATGACTCGACTATTAGGGGGAACAGATTTTTATTTGTGCCGGTGAACCTTGCAGTGATAACTTAATCTTCTTTTTAAAGGTCTATTCACCGAACAGATCAACAATTTTTTTTTGCGATAGAAAATGAAAGAAGGCTAAATATCTTTTTTTTAACGTTTATCTAATAAGCGGAAATAATATTTTGTGCTAACATTTTGGATATAAAAATAAAATAAGCTTGTATACACTAAATCATACATTGAATATTTTTTTTAATCTCGTACAAATACACACTAGTTTTCTATTTAGAGTAAATATAGAAGTATATCAAGATTAAGTCTAGGTGCTGTACGCGTCACGTGTCTCTAAGTCACGGATTAACTTGAGTTCAAGCACCACCCGTAAATCACTAGTCTAGTTTGCTTTACTATTTTATACGAAGGAATTGTAATATAAATAATTCATACTTATGTATGCCAGTTCATTCTCATTTAATTCGCAAGAGGGATACAATTTAGTTTAAAAATATATGAGTTTAAATAAGAAAATAGCCATGGTTAGGTGTTACAAGTTACTTGAAGTTTACAATGATGCATAAATCTGCATATGGTACGATATAATGTTTGTGCAATGTAAAACTATGTGTATGTATAATAATATGTAGGTACGAAGTGTATTTCGAATTACCAAAGTTTTCATTGATGTGCACGGCACTTGGACCGTTCCGCCGCATTGGATATAGACCCTTTGTTTCAAATTAAGTGCACATAACGAGATTTTACGGCAGAATCGAAACCGTAATGGCCTCTAGAATATATTACAACAGCACAGGTGAAAATTTACGCTTACAATTCTCTTCAATAACGAGAGCATATCATTTTTCCATACAATAGCGTCATAAAAAGATTCACGGCAGTGCCTTTTTCGTATTTACCTTTGAAAATTTATATTCCCATTGGGTTCAAGACCGCGGTCGACCGCAATGATACACAATGGGCAATCGAATTATCATATCATTATGGACGGACGAAAATTCCTAATACTTGCTATTTTTACGTCACCTCCATGGTGAGTTTTTGTTCAAATGGTAACCGATACCTTCGGTTATTGTTACTACTTGTGTAGTTTTATACAATAGGATTTTTGGGGTTACCGTCTGAATTGCTTATTCGTGTGAAATTCGATACTTACGTAACTTTGTGAATACGTGTCACATTTTCCTGTACCTTAAAGTTCAAATGTTTGCATTTGGATAGAATTTCTCTAACTTAAATGTTAAAAAATAAAAGGCTTTTTATAAATTAGGTACATGAAATTTAAGAGATAAAATGTGGAATGAGATTTAGAGATAAACGTAAATATTCCGATTTACTAAAAATATTATTTGAAATATACTTAACTAAAGTTCGTTATTGAAAGTTTTACATGTGCGAATAACTTTTGCTAGATATTAAATAAATTCATTTTGATATACGCAGCAATCATATTAATGGACTGAAAGTATTTATTAGAAATAAAATATTACGTTAAAGGCATGTTTAAGAGAACTTTTTTTTATAAAAACAGAGAGAGAAATTTGAAAGTAGGCACATTTGTTTCTATCCCTGCATAGGAAACAATTGATGAATACCTGAATCTAATAATATAATTATGAAAGACAAATGCCTATCGCAATTATGGATATAACGATAGTAGGAACATACATTGGTACAGCAGTATCATCTACTATATAAAAATAAGTCGGGTTTTCCTTCCTGACGCTATAACTCCAGAACGCACGAACCGATTTCCACGGTTTTGCATTCGTTGGAAAGGTCTCGGGCTCCGTGAGGTTTATAGTAATAATTATTGGGGAAGGATACTTTTTCCGCGATAACAGACGTCCACGCGGGCGGAGCCGCGAGCAAAAGCTAGTTCTGTATAAGTTCGCCATCAAACTTACTGTCAAACCAGTGTTAAAACTTATATTTTTGACATGTTGACGTTCAACTCGACACTTTGTTCTACGTGGTTTTTTAAGCATAACGTCGCAGATTTATTAATATTCTTTCATAATTTAAAAAAGTGTTTTTGCTCATGTAACGGTGATTTACAAAATGATCCAACGAGTAAATGATTGCTTGGCTACGACAATGAGAAATGGAGAATTCATTTATTATAAGCCATTTAATTTAGACGATTCAATTTATCTTCATCTCTAATAAATAAATCTTAAGATGACTTTTATAGCTGATATTTGTTAGTAAACATAATAAATTCGGGTAAATCTTTTTAAGTTATGAATCTTCTTCTTCTGCCTAGCTTTTTCCAAGCTATGTTGGGGTCGGCTTCCAGTCTTACCGGATTTAGCTGAATACTGTATTTTATATGAGCGACTGCCTATTTGACCTCCACAACCTATTGTTAGGTAATACACATACACTATTCTATAGTAAGACTGATTGTCAGAATTTTAATGACTTAACGACTATTTAAAGATCACTGTATGATAGTTGGGATCAATTTTTGAATTTATTTTGTCTTTTCGCTACTAGATGTCGCTAGGCGAATGACGTCACTTTTCTATTGCGATGTTAAGATTTTTCCGACACTTAAGCTTTATGTAACGCTCTCTAATAACGCGAATAATATATCTGTAAAGTTTTTCATTTTGCAATCCTAAGTTATATTATAGTTCAACCTTCCGACCTCGACCTGACCATATACACGGAGCCACAAATAACTAAGTTTCAGTTTCTTATTTCCGTGTTACGTGTTGTTACTGACGTACGATCGACATGTTTTAATTACTCAAACAAAATTTATTCATTTCTATATTTTTGTGCCTTAACAGTACAGAAAGGGGTTTTATATTTAAAGTTAGTTACGCATGTCCGAGAAGAGTTGGTATAATTGCAATAAGCTTTTACACTAACTTATCATTAAGAACCTTACAGCTAATTTCGCACCAGATTTATACAGAGAGGCTCAACATTATATTATCTACCGTACATCAAAACTTCAGCTGAAATTATGTAGTTCGATTTAGTGACGGGCCTGTTTGTCTAATGGTAAGTGACCCTAACTGCTAAGCGGGAGGTCGTGGGTTCGATTCCCACCCAAGACGAATATTTGTGTGATGAGCACGATCATTTTTTCTGTGTGTTTTATGGGTGTTATTTATCTATAATATGTATGTATTTAGAAATATATAAGTATGTTTATCAGTTGTCTGGTTGCCATAGTACAGGCTCTGCCTAATTTGGGATCAGATGGCCGTGTGTGAGCTGTCCAAGATATTATTACCAGTTACCACTTATACGGGCACAATATAAAGAAGGCTTATAAAAACCTCCCTGAATAAATAACCATGTAACTTACGATATTATAAATTTGTACGAATAACGTCGTAGGTGACATTAAGGACACCTCAGTGTGCCTTTAGGCAGCTTGTGTCCCAAGTGTGGGAGTAACGTGCGGTGACAATGTTTGCCTTTTATCTCAGACGTACCGCAGATTATAAATCGTTATCGACGACATGAAATGTGACAGTGATAAATCCTTTTTTATCATTTTACTTCTTGCTCAAGGCCTGATAATATCATATCGTTTGTGGTCAACAAAGGAAAGGTTTGGTAATCCTTCAAACGAAAGTCTATAATTTCAGTTTTAAAAGGTCAGAATCGTTTAGATTTAACGTCTAATACATAGAGAAATACTCGCTCGAGTACTTTTAGCCATTTATTTGTGGTTTTCGCGTATAGTTATGTAAAGAAAATATAAATAAAACGGGGCAATGGTTTCTGAAAGGCTAGAGTATAGGTCCGCGGTTCGCTCGAGTGATCAAAACTGCGAGATCTGTCAAACGCAGATTGCTTCGGAAAGGAGTTGGACAGGCGAGCAATATCCACCAGTAGCCACGAAATACGATCATAATATGTGAACAAATAGTGTTTAGAAGCAAAAAAAAAAAGAGTAATAATTTGTAAAATTATAAGCTGATTTTATGATTATATCTAGGCTTGTATGTCATATTTTTTGCTATACGTACTTGAACGGTTTTTAAAGAGGTTTTATTTTGTTTTTAATGCCTGTCGTTTCGATAACTTTGCAGGTGTCATGGTCACTGACTTACGTAAAATGTACTCGGTGGTCATAGATACATTACCCGTGGCCAAGACACCTGCAAAGTCATTAATTATTAGTAATTATTTTAATGTCCAATATTCGCGTAATTGTGCGTAACGTAAATCCAATGACAGAAAATATGCGAAAAAACTGAATCTCTTCCTACACATTTTAACAATTCAACAACAATTTTGCTAACTTCTAATGTTAAATGATGAAATTACCATCAAAAGATAGCAAAGATAAACGACAGATATGACCAAAAAGTTTTGAAATAAAGTTCTATGAGGATTCGTATATTTCGATTTCGTAGATTTTATCTCCTGATTATTTAATAGTTATGACTCGATAAAACGAGAAACGTCCCTATAATCTACTTCTTTCAAAATATGTTAACAAGGAATTTAAAATTTAAAGCTTTCTGTAACTTTATACCTTGTTAATTTACTTCTGCTTTTTCTATTCTTTTCTACACGAGTCCAAAACCAAATTTATATCTTAAATAATTGTGGCGTTTTAAGATTGATTTCACACCTAAATAAGTACCTAAGTATTAAAACAAAAAACAAAGTGTTTCTTCAAACGGTAAAAGAGTATTTTTTACGAGTATTTATTATAAAAACACTCAAAGTCGCTTGTCAGAGTTGTCACATCACAACAGAATTAAATGAAATAAGCTTCGCATTTTCAATAGCAGCGTTTTCTCCGTGTAGTCATTGTCAGCTATTCTCATGCCTTGTTTGGCGTGTAATTGAATAAGACGATTGCCATCACCAGCCTCGAGGAAAAGAATTTAATAACATGCGATATAAACGTGCCCCGGAATACATCGCGTACTGCTGTTTAAACGACACATCTCGGCGAACCGGGTCTCGCTCGCTGAACGTATTTCCCAACCGTTTGAATAGTTTTTTTATTTAAATAAAATTCCAATAATTTTAACGCTTACTGTTCAGTGCGTCGACAGAGGGAGAATTCATTGTGCGAATCGCGAACACGGTAGATATGCATGACCAGCATTGAACAATCCTAAAAATAAAGGCATTCTTTCCGCCGAAATATTTTTAAAGCCGTTATAGAAATGTGCAATCAAAACGTAATAATTCGAATTTACGTCCCATTACATGCACATTTTTGTTGAATGTATTGAGTTCGTATTCTATTTGGTTCGAGCCTTTATTCGTGGGCCAATGGCTTCCAATGCCTTTAAACGCTTCATAAATCGTATAATATTACACTTTTACTGTCATATCTTCAGATGTGCCGAAAAATTTCCCTTCTAATATATTTTTTTTATACTTATAGATGGGTAATAAAAACGTTGTTACAGGTCGTCCTTTTAAGAGGAAATTAATAAACGGTGACCAAACAAAACAATGTAATGAAAAGGGTTAATAAACGAAACAAAGAAAAAACCGTGACGGAATAATTTGTAAAGATAATAAAAAACCTCTACAGACATTTACGAGCTACGAGGTGGACGTAATTTGTTTTACGAAGCAATTAAATCTATAACCTGAATAACAAGACATTTTAACGCTGTAGTTGGTTATTAAAAAAAATTGTGTTATATGGTAGTGTAACGAGTAGTTGACGAATACTAAAATAATGTCCATAAATGGCATGTATGAGTATAACAAACGAACAATTAAAAAAAACATGAATTCTTTTCTAAACAACGTTTTCCTCTGTTAACATCTACTAAAATTAATAAGAAATTTGGCATAGTAAACCTTTTTAAGAGCTTAAGCTTAACATAGCTTGTTCAAAAAACGAAAAAACTTGCTACCTAAGAATCCATTACCGATTCTGTAGACGCAGTGAAATTCTATAAATTACATCATAAGTCTTTCGATACAGTTAGGGAATAGCACATTTTCTGTAAACGATTTTATATAGAACAGGGTCAAACGAAACTGGCCATAAATCTGTTAAAGTGACAGTGTAGGCGATAACACGAGATCGCCGTATGTATTTGATAATGGCCGACCGACACCTGCCGTGGAAACCGCAAAAATGTATCCAGCGACACCGATCCAATCGCTGCGAATATTCACTGAGATTCAGTTAGTTTCATATTCAAATTTTGTTATAGATTTTATTCAAAATTTTATTTGGCCGCGTTATACTGGTTTCAATTTAATTTTTACTGAAAAAATAGTTGTTATGTACGTTTAAATCTATAAACGTACGTTTTAATGTATAAACCATAAAAACATTAGTTCTTTCTAGCAGACTAGTTATGTGTAGAGTTCAATCAATCATTCAACTCAGGCGGAGTTCACATCGTGGTTCACTGCTGGACATAGGCCTCTCCCAAGACGCGCAACACCCGGTCCTCCGATGGATACGGCATCAGTTTACCTATAAGTTTAAAACTAAAATAAATCGTAAAAAATATAAAACACCAACATTTGCTACAATCGGGGCTAGATTTACTACAATCGGGTCACTTGTTCCTTAGATTCATTCAGACTGGAATGAATGAGAGTTCAGCATTGATTGAGAGACATAGACAAAAGACTTGCATTATCCTGTAAGTGGCGTGATCCGGTGAACGCCTATTCGGATCTCTTTATATCGGGAGACTATCGAAGTACGTCGATTTTTCACGAACGTGGAATAGGATCGTATAAAACAGTCACGTATTCTTTAGTGTCAGTGGCTTTGCTAGGAGTCGGTCCTTAACAATATCATAACTAGGGTAGAGAACATCATATGGGAGCCCCCTACACCGGCTTATTGAATTTCTCAGTGAAAAGGGTTCAGTGACTGTAAATTCTTAGTTTCATTGCGACTCTCCTTGTAATCGACTTTTTTATTATCTCTTGAAAGAGAAATTTACATGGAAATTGTTGGCTTTAAGACCAAATATGATTTGTGAATGAATAAGTTTATTTATAAATCAAAGCACGTTTTCGCTGTCAGCATCAACAATAGATACTTGCAACAATAGATTAAAGATTGAGCTATCAAAGTTTTATTGAATGTCACGCTTCGAGGAACAAAAACTTTAGCTCATATCGAGAATGCATTATCCGCTTCGGCAAATCGAATTAATGTTAAATGTGAACGGAACAGCTAAACCATGGGAATCGTTAAATGAATTTTGTAGAAATCGCTACAAACTGGAGCGACGGGAGAATTTTCTAGAACTTTGTTTTGTTCTAACGGAAGTAAGTAATTGATTTTAATTCCACTGGCAGTACGTTGAAAAGCAACCGAGCGTTAATGAAAAATAATTTTCTCATCTGAAGTTGCAAGTTAAAGAGTAGAGCGAACGGAGACCGGGCACTAGCTTACAGAAATATTGTTCATTAACAATTCTCTCTTACTCTACAAGTATAATAGACTTGTAAATGAGCATTTTCTTTAGTAATTTGTCACTAAAAGTATATTCACATAAGACGATAAGTCTTGTGCCATAGATAGTGCTTATTGCAATAAAACTATTTTTGTCTGAACTACAAGAAAAATAAGCAAGTAAAAACAGGATTAAAAAAAGGACTTTAAAAAAACTTGAGTGATTATGAAAAACTGTAATTTATAATTAGTATAAAAGCTGTATTTAGTATATGTATATTATTCCTTCCGTCATAGAATATACCTATATAGAAATTTTATTATTATATAGCGTCGAAAAGTTTTCTTGTTTGCTCAACATTTGTTTTCCATAATCTAATAAAAAATATTATAACATGTCTTATGAAACATTCACATTTACTCATGTTTATGCATAAGACTGTACATAATACAATCACCGACATAACAACCTCCGACATGTTCTCGACAACCTTCAATCCCACTTAAATTAGTGAGAACATACAAGAGGCCTCACAATCAAAACAATTAGCTCGAGATGCTCTAGTACATGTTTCAAAATGCACCCAGAAACTTGATCGCCTCTTAATAAGTCGCTTACACCTAAATACGCAGTGATTGTAATTCAATTAAATTGTCTGTATTCGAATCTAATTAGAGTAATTGCAATTAATTTTGTCATTTCACTGCATTTGGCAATTAATTATTGTTATGAATCAAATTCCTGAATTACATTAATTGCTTAAATTAATGTTAATTATTTATATTTACGTCATTCCTTCTCTATACGAGAAGAGGCCTGTTTTATTATTATTTTTAAGTCTTCGACATCTGTTTTCTGCTTTGCCAATGTAATGAAATAATGCGAAAGTATCTTATGGATTATAGGTACCTTGAATTTAGATTTTATATAATTAATTTTATTTTCTTTATTTTAGACTCGTTTTGTCACTTTAGACTATAGTTACGGTTTTTAGTTTAATCGCAATTAGTATTTTACTTTTATTTTGAGTTATCAAAAATATTATACAAAATTATTGATTTACAAAAGTTCTGATGAAAAAGAAAAATAAATAAACCATTAACTTTAACAAAGATTTACCTTGTTGACACATTTACAAAAGATCTAGCGCAGAAAGCATCACAACAAAATATAAAACCAAAAAAAATTAAGCTATGGGGAAGCTAATTGCAGTAAACAAGGTAAGTAAGTAACAAAAGAATGCTGGACCGCCAGGGAAGCCACATGTGCAGATGATACTAAACCTACGCCTGATTATCTCCTAAATAATCGCTAACTCTGTAATACGCTTTCTTTTTTTCATAAGTTGGTTTTTAGTCAACGATTGGATCTTCGACAGTCTCTGAAACCGATTGCTTGCGCAATTAGATTATAGGCTATTGAAAAAACATCTCGAGGGCTGACGTCTTTTGTTAAGTTTGTTTTTTATTACTTAAAGTTTAACGTCAAACAAAAAGAAAACAAAATATTATTGTCGTGACCTGGTTGTCAGCTTAGTGTCAGTAAAGGCGGGCTGGAAAGCTGGGAACGCGACCTACTGGTTTATTCAGGTGTATGAGCTCAATTGCTTTCGCGAATTTAGGAACGATCTACGGCCAGGTGCTCCATTGCCAGCTATGTAGACGAACCTAAATTTATGGCAAAGTATACACTTAAAGATTCAAGTACATTGAAAAAAAAATACGAAATAAAAAACAAAACAGAACTCGTACGTTTCCGGCTTTGCTCAACTATGGTCCGAAGCAAGTAAACGTCTAGGAAAGCGGAAAGAGTTTGGAAGTAGACAAACCAACTCCCTTCTCGCCGCAGAAGCTAAGGGCGCCGAAACCCAGTGGTTCCATTAGAGCGCAACGACATTAGATCACCCTGAAGTCGAGCCTGCGGGTGACCAGAAGGACACCCTGTTACCTGCACAGCTGACACGCCACGGAGGATACGGACGCAAAATCTCACGCATCCATTCTTGAAAGGAGCGAGGGGGGCACTATACACCCACCTCTCTGGAAAGAGTCAACTAGAGACCGAAGCCTGCCAGTGCTGAGCAGTGCTTGCGTAAGCGATCCCGTGGCTCCAGCTATGGCAAGAAGAGGGCTGTTTTTGGTTAGTGCAAGTCCGACATATCCCCATGCTGTGTCTTCAGCGTGGCTTGAAGTCATTACAGTTTTGGCACGATGAAAAATAAGTTAGAAGCTGACTCCGGTATAATTTGAGACATGGCTAGGCAGAAGAAAAAATGTATTACATTATAAAACATGTATTATGACTGACTGACTGACAGACAACGCACAGCCGAAACTACTGATCGTAAAGAGCTGAAATTTGGCATGTGTGTTTGTTGGGAGGAGTAGGCTACCACTAAGAGAGGATTTTTAGAAATCCCCCCCCCCCCCAAAGGGGAGAAAAGGGTGGTAAATTGAAAATGTTTATTTCTCAATGGATTCCACGCGGACGTAGTCGCGAGCAAAAGCTAGTATTCCATATACAATTACTTTCTTGATAAGTTACAATAATAAGTTCCTCGAAACATCCATATCGTACTTCAAACGAATATTCAAACAATAAAGCCTTAAATACACTTTAGTTGAGGCTAAACAACGAACTTGTCTCTTGCGTCTTAAATAAATTCAGAAAGTCTGTACGTAAATAGAAAAATTTCCCATTAGGTCTTCAGGTCTCCGAAATAGATTGATGAGTTCGTTTGACGGCATCATTAGGTTTTGGTCTGGCCCGGCGTTTTTCGTACAGACCGCTCGGCTGGGATAATTGGACCGAATGTTTTCGTCCGCTCAGTCTAATGACTGGCAGTTTTGTTTACCAACGGGACACGCCGGCTTTTATTGAGCCGTTTGCGTTTAGCCCCGAACAATTGGTGACTGGTTTTATACATTTTAACTTTAGACTCTGAAAAATGTTTGGTTTTTAATGTTGGCAGGATGAATGAAATCTAAGTTTATAGATTACTGAGTTACTTTTATCGAAAAAGAGTTTTCTAGCCGAATCAGAGTTTCTTCAACTGTGAGTTAAGTTTTTTTATAGGTTTTATTCATATATTCTTCAAAGTTTTAATTAAAAAGAGGTGGGTTATACATTAATCGGTTTAATAGTTAGGAATAATTCGCATTCCCAATGTTATAACTGACAATATTTTCAAATAAATAAATCATGTTCTTATATTTATGTTTCTTAAGCAGAGCGTGCCTTATTCTATAAGCTGTATAAGTACGTTACGCTATCGTTTCAATCTGATACTTTAAACCACTTAAGAAACATTCAATATCGCTGAAGACACTCCGAAGAAATAGAAAACTCGTACAATATCTCTGCGGGAGTATGTAAAAGGTTTTCAACTCGATTGTACCAATCTAAGTAATTGAGCGATACTAAAATATGTACGCGTCTATACCTACGTGTTTTTGCGTAGGGTCGTGCGGGTCTCGGTATCGATATATTTCGCTGTCCATCGATGCGTCACTTCGGCGAAACCGATAGATTGATCACCGCACTGAATGACGTCCTCATTCCGGCCCACTGTGCCCAGGGTCCGTCCATTTTATGTATTATATACAAATGTGAATATTTTAAGGTTATACTGCCAACACACGGGTTTTGTATTGAAATCAAGTATAAACCAACAATAATTTGTTTACAAAATTCGAAAGAAACAGAACCTTTTCATCTTTTCTTTACGTATTAAGCATGCAGATGACGTTAAAAGATTGAAAACATTCGCTTTATGTAAAGCTAAGTAGGCACTACGTATTCCAATAAAAGAGATTTTCAAGCGATTTCAGTCGCGTTAGTGAATTAGCTTTCTTTGTGCCACGTGAATACAGAACGGTTTTTTCTATTGAAACAGCGACGTGAAATAGTATGAAAGTAAATTAGTTATATCCGGTAAGCTGTAATTTAAAAACTTATTTGTAATTGCAATTTGAATTCGATTTTAGTTTTCTTTGTTTGTCGTATAAGCAATAATTGTCTTACACTAGCAAGCCTCTATAGTTTCCGATAGATGTTTCCTTTAACGTTTTCTCGTCTGACTTTTACAATTATCCTAATGAATCCGACGCCGGATAAGCATTTTTCCTACAGACTTTTTTCAAAAGAAAACGAAATCGGTTTTATTTAAGATCAAGATAACGCCACGACTTACCTTCAGTTTGTTTTTGTTTTATTCCGTCGTGACGCCCGCCGTCGCTATTCATCTAGATTTTAAGATTATTTTTGATGTTTATTGTTTGGTTTGTAAATTGCGAGTGACAAAAAGCGTTGATCTTGTTTTGGCCGCAACAACAAGAGACGAGCCGGTATAGAACATTGAGCTATAAAAGTCCGTTTAGCTAGCTAGCATCGGTATTGTTTGAATAGCTTTTGTGAAAAATTTCTCGTCGACCGCTAACGTTTCGTATGACATAGTAAATCCCATTCTAGTGCAGAGGCGTCGCTTGCGGCAAAACTGTCAGCAGCGGTTTCAAAGAATTATTGTCGCATGACAGCATTGGCCGCGCGGACGAATGTTACAAAATGCCGCAAATCACAATGGCCGCGTTTGTTTATCAGCGTTGTAAAGGATTTATTGGTTACTGTGCATAGGATCGTGACTCTATGCAGTTTTGTGAATATTTATTGATCCCTAACATAAGCATTATGAGGAACGCTAAAGGTGAGCGAGGGGAACTATTTTAAAGTAATGAATTTGAACTGCATTAACCTGGTTGTTGGTGTTATTTCAAGTCTTTTATTCAGTATACTACGAACAACAAATACGTCGCCTATAATAAACTTCTTTTGATTCAACTACTGATTTTCAAAGCAGTTTATATTAAATATTAAGTCACGTTTGCAGGCATCAGCATCTGCGACACATAAGCACGCCAAAGTCTGCCGATGACATTATTAAACTCAGGCGCATGTCTGCTCGAGTGACGCTAAAAAACTACGTGACCGCGTTGCACAATCGAAGTTCCCTCTAAAAATCGTCTGGCCAAAATTCAGAGCGTATTCTCAAAAAGAAAAAAATGTAGGATACTGGCCCACTCGGCCGAGTGTCCCGAATAAATTATGTTGATGAAACTTTTAGCTTGAGTGTTACCGCACACCGCCATTCGTTTTAATAATCATTTGATATGAATCCTGAACTTTTGTGATTAGCGAACACTAACTACTGTTAATAGTGTTACGGCTGTTCCTTACACGGTCTGCTTATGAAAGTTGGGTTTAAAGTTGCGAAACTACTTACACTCATTTGTATGTCATAATTATGAAATGACTTTGAGCTCACAGTCATAGAATAAACATGTAATTTTCTATTTAATAAATTAATATGTTGTATGGAATAGTTAAAATTGAATGCAAAATAGTTGGTTTGGATTTAATTTTATTTAATTATTAATTGAGTGGGTGGCAGATGGGGTAGTCAACTCACAATAGCCAAATAAAAAAACAGTCAAATTAAACTAAGAGGGTGCTAATAAAAACCAATTAATTACTAGCGAACTAATAAATATGTAACTGCTATGACCCCATCAACAGATCTTGGATGAACATTCATAGACGGTACTAAACTTGTTTATGAAATATCAAAGAGATTTAAAGATCCGCTGAATTGCACCTAAAAATTCACTTATACGGTTGACGGTATCGTTAAGTTGGGTATTTCATGGTGGCAGGTTGAGTCAACGTATCGGTACGAGATAAACGAATGGCCAGTTAACTTCACGTCGAATGAAATGATTAACTTTATACGACCTTTCCCCGGTTATTAAACCCGGCCATCGACGGCGCTCCCATGAAATGAAACTAGAGACGCATTAATTCAAGTGCAACATGAAAAATGCATTAGCGGGTCTTTCGTACATTCGTCATTGTCCTGATATATCTCGTTTGGGATAGGTCAGTGAAGTGCCGATATTGACTTTTAAAATAAAGTCGATAGAAATTTGAATGCGGGTTTTTTATTTTTATTGGGTTTTATGGTCTGAAACTTCTACGAGTGGATTACGTCAATGCGATTTTAAGTTTTACTTGCAATAATATTGTTTAACAGTAAAGTCTCAGAGTAATATAAACTTAAATTTACAATAAATAGGCACTTTTCTGGCGTCGAAATCCACCTTTAAGATGAAATATAAAACACGTGAATACTGTTTCATAAGGACATTTATTTCAATATTATATTTCATAAATTACACATTTATTGTCAAAGTCAACGTAACGTTAGCACAAGATTTCGAGATAAATTAAATTAACGATGAACATCGAACAATTATTTGAAATGTTCCTAACAATTATGTCTAGTTGCTTACATATAAACTTATACTAATCAGTTAAATATTTTAGTGATTATTATATTATACATTTACTTGAAATCTGGCTATTACAGCTGAGATTTAATAACTACTATTTCTCATACTTTTTCATGCATTTTAAATAAATATTTCTAGAAAATATCCTGTAAATATTAAACATTAAAAATATACGACAAATAAAAAAATCTATGTACAAATATTTAAATTTAACGCAGTTCTAAATTCTGAAAATCAACATATCGTGATAGTCTATCAAATATTTACATGAATAAAATTTTACGCAAATAAATTTATTTACTATCGAATGAATATGAATATTTCGATTTTCAACTTAAAAACAAATAGAAACATTAAAATGTTATTGGAATCAGTGAAATCTACAGTAATTTGACTTCTAGTTTTATTTTCACACCAGTTTTAAACGGTTCATATTATATTTTTTGAATATTAGTCCTGAATGTTCAATTATCGAAGCATTCTACGTCGGACGTAGGCCTGTACGTAATATCAGTTCATTAAATAAATAAAATTCATAAATATAATCTTTGTTCTAAAAACCCGTATGTAAGTTAATGTTTAGTTTATCACTTAAACTTTAGGAAAGGTAACGTCTTGAATCATATTAGAAGCGTGAATTAACGTCTGTAATTATTAGTTAAACCCAAATATTCAATTTCAAATAAAATATTATTTGTAGATGAAAAACTGATTGAGGAGCTATTTAAGTATATCTTAATATACTAACTTAAGTTAGCGATTCTTCCACCCTTTATTATAATAAATAACTTGGTTAAGATATATGAAAACCGGCATTTAATCAGGCTTCTAATATCAACACATATTATATACAAGAATCTGGCATAACAAAACAAATGTTTAGAAAGAATGTATATATCTCAGAACGGTTAATAGTAAAGCGTAGAGCTGTGGCGGTAGATGTTGTGTGATGTATTGGTGCGCATGCGACGCGGCTGCGCGAGTGCGGTGGGAGGGCGAGTTGCGCGCGCGCTGCCAGGCCGCTCCGGAGACCATTGGCTCTTCAGCACCGAAGCCGTTCATGCTGAGCTCTAGTCCTAAGGAAAATGGAAATACATGAAAAATAAAATATTTCAGTATGTCATAATCGGTGCAGTTTTTTTTTTAATAAACATGTGAAAATTTAGGAAAAAACGGTTACAAAAAAATTACATATTTTCAAATATCCCAACCTACACAGTTACACAAAACATTTCTAAGTGTAAATAAACACAAATTTCTTGGAAGTTTGTAGCTTCTATTTTATGAGGGAATTTTGAGTGCGATCGTGTTTTGTTTTTGTTTTCACATTTAAAATTCTAGCACACCCTACGTGCAATCATCCCCAGAAGCCACACGGGACTTAAGACGAATAATATTGGCCACTTACTATGCAAACTGACTTGGCTCTCCATCTTTCCCAGCGCATTGACAGAGGCGCACACATAAGTTCCGTAGTCCGCCGGCGCTAGAGACTTTATCGTCAAGTTTATCCACAGCGAGTACTCGTTCATTATAGTTTCTGATACACGAAGCTTCGGGTTCTCAGTCAATTTGTCGCTTAATAACGCTGTGGAACGAAATAACTGTTAGTACAAGTTTTGGTAGTGCATGGCTGTAGATGATCGATTTTCAATAGTTGAGACAATAAATGTTCTAGGAACAAGAAGAAAAGATTAAGAGCCCTGTTTGAAATTGGTGAACATGAATTTTGTAAGCATAACCCAAAGTAAGATCTTGTTCGATTTAAAAATGTGCAAAATCATTTATCACTTTGTGGTGAATAAAGAAACGGTAATACTCTTCAGGTAATAAAGTTTTGATTCAACACTTTTAACGGCTATTTTTTGCATTTTAGAAGAACTCGGATTACTTTTTAATATGTTAGTTGAATAGACAAATCTTCTTCGTTTTTAAGAGGTTTGCTCTCGCTGAAACAAACGCCTTTGTTTCTAGAGTCTCGTTTATTTTACCTTCTGATACGACTTCCACTTAAACTTAACGGTTTGCATAAAGCTTATTCTAAGTAAGATTAAATAATAAAGTCGTATAATTACAGTTCCCGTCTTCTCTGTACCAGGAGTTCATAGCTTTTGGAGAGGCCTCAATGCAGCACTGTAGTTCTACGTCACTGCCGAGCGGAGCTCCCACTAGCTGATTGGTCACCTTCACTTGTGGTATGACTGTTGAAACAAAAAAGCATATCATATATATTATTTAAATTATTGTACATCCATCGAAGTAGGTATGTAGGTACGTGTAGTATTCGATTATATAGATCTAGGCAAGTGATATTTTTACAAGCAATAACGCCCATGTAATCGCTCAAATGTAAGAAAGTAACGAGTCTGAGTCACGTGACTTATCGAAAGCAAATGTCATTTTCATTTAATCTCATCTAAGGGATTTCTATCAAAGTTAACGCTTTTGGAAATGTCATTCAGATCGGAAAAACGCACATCACTAATTACCACTCAAGAAAAACAAATAAGCAATGGCTATCCTCAAACTTCCTGAATTCGATGCTTTTAAGAGTTTATAGGAAAACATAGTACCCTTGTTTAGTTGTTCCACACATAAATAAAGAACTACTAAGCGATAACGTGATCTGTATTCTTATCTTATTTATATGTTACTCCTTGTCTACTTAACGTGGTCGTTAAGTAGACAAGGAGTAACATATAAATGATGAAAACAATGTTATTTTCGTATATTTTTCAACGAATAAAATGCATCTGGATTCAATAAAAAAAGAGAAATATTTAGTGTCTTCGATTTTTACATTCACAACTAAATTATATAACATACGAAAGAACTATGACTTGAAACTATATTTATGTTCAAAGCGACTTTTATTAGTCAAGTTTAGTAGGAAAATAGGTTTTTAAAAGACTTTTGTTATAAACTCGAAAACTTGAACCGACAATTGAAATAAATAAACTCTATTCGAACGTGTGCGCGTAAACAAGCTGTTAGTAGCTTTGTTCAATAAAGATTTAAAGAATCGTTGATAAGGGTGAAACGTTAATTTACGTTACTCATTGTCCAAACAAATGTGTTCAAAACTAAAACAGATAAAATATTTGAAAGAATGAAAAAAAAAAGATTTTTTTGGCACAAGACCACGTGGCCGAACTATCCAAATTTACCCTATTTAAAATTAAATCACTAAATTAAAAGAAAATTAAAGACTAAACAGTGTACCCTGTTGCTACGCCCCAGATCAGCACGGATGCCAGACAGTGTCTGGCGCTGCTTTTCAACGGGTAATATGCCTATTATTTAAATATGCATAATAATAATTTTGGAGTATGTATATGAATTTAAAAAATAACTAATAATAAAACTAGAAATGAATAAACGAGTAAATGTGATATTAAGCACAATATATAATTTATTTATTTTTTTTTTTTTTTTTTTTTAATGTATACTTGTACATTAAAAAAAAAAAAAATAAATAAATAAATAAATTATATATTGTGCTTAATATTTTATTTAATTCAATATTTACACAGGAATATTTAATTACAAAACACTTAATACTAAACTATATTAATTAGACAAAACTAAAACTAAAAAATAGCATCAAAAAACTCATCCACATCGCTGTCGACTGGAAGTGTGCCCATAAGGCTGGCAGCATTGCCACGTTGAATGGCAATGCTTAACCGCTGACCAAGGTAAAAACCAGCCCTTGGGTCACATGAGGTGTCAACAAGACGCTTGGATAAATCTTTGACAAGAATGTGAGCACTCGGACCCCACGGTCCCAATGTTTCAACCCCAAACGGCTCGAAAGTATAACTTCCAACTAGGTTGTTATACTTCCGCCGCTTGAGGTTCTCAGCAGCCGCAGCAGCAGCGCCAGCACAGCACGACGAACTAGGAAGATGGGATGGCGCAAGAGTATCGACACAAGTAGCGTCCCACACTAAAGGCCTACCCATCTTCCAAGGAAACAGAGACATGCCGTCCGGTCTCTTGCCATCGTCGCGTGCCAAGCCATTGGGTTCGAGTACGGCTGGAACGCCGACGGCAACAAGAGCACGGCGTATTATGTCATTGATATTCGCGTGCCGCGCCATACGACCTGCGCTACGGCTGCATGACAGGCCGTGGTGTCCGAGGCTGTTGACAACCTCGCCACAGTGGCAGCGATGTGGAGAGCAGCAAGAAGCGCCTAAGCGAAGGGAAGCAGCGAGGCGGAAAGTAGTATCGTCGAGCAAGGTGCCTATGTTCGACGACGGCAGTGCGTGAAGCCAAAGACCTGACTCCCACTCACCCACAGCTAGCAGGCGCGCACGCTCCGCAGTAGTAGCAGATGAAGAAATAAGTTTTTGCTGAACTACTCTGCAGAGCGGCTCATCCCACTGTCTCTGCGATGATGGATGGTCAGGAAGATTTGAATTCGGGCAAGCAAGTCTCCAGGCATCTACTGCCTCGGTGAAGCACGGCACGTCAAAATCAACCAGTGTGGAGGCTAGGATATTCCTGGTTAATTTATCCGTGCTGTGGACCGAGGATATAAAAGCTGGTAAACTGAAACTGGTAATTTTGCGGACGCCGAGCCCACCCATACGGATAGGAAGGGTGGCTTGAGTCCATACTCGGTCGTCCATGGCCACATTTAGAATTAAACTGAGTGTATATTTAATAATTTGATCCATTTTTTCCAAAAGTTGAGGGTGCTTCCATAAATGGGAGGCACGGAGAAAATAAGTTAATTTGGGACCAAAACAGCAATATCGAATAAGAGTGATGGCCGAATGCATATTAATTTGTAAAAGTCTTTCCGAAACGTCATTGAAATTTTGAATTTTTTCATCAATAAATTTGGGAAAGGAATCGTCAAAGATTGGACACCCAAGGAGACGAAGTGAGCTGTTGTCCAGAATTTTGATTTCGGGGGCTATTGCGTTGAATTTTGAAAGTGTCAGTAGTCTGTCTATACTGTCGGATAAATATAGTTCGCATTTAGAAAAATTTAGGTCAAGTCCAATAGAGTGAAATTTATCTTTTAAAAAAATGAGATCATTCAAAACAATGTCTACATCGCCTCCCAGGGTCCCATCATCAAGATACCATACGTTAAATTTAGAATTTAGTTGGCGAATAATTGGGTGAATAACTAAGCTGAAGATTACTGGCCCGAGGGGATCACCTTGTTGACAGCCAACGGCGGACTCTAAAGGATTGTCCCGATATAGTAATTTAGAAGGATGTCTATAACATTGCCAAAGAAAACTATAAATTTGGGGTAGTTCTTTTCTAATTTCTGCCAGTAAGGCGTCCCTATTTACCGAATTAAAAGCGTTTTTGATGTCAACCTTCAGAACGACCTCACCTTTGCCAGAATTTAGGTAGGTCGACAACGCGTGTACGGCAGCCTCACAGCCCCCTTTAGAGCCATAACCAAGCTGCAGGGGCCGAAATTTTTCCGAAACGACCTCACCATAAAATTTACAGCAAATCTTGGCTGCCATACGACGGTATGTAGTTCCCACAGCAATAGGACGAATGCCGCCATCCCTCTTACGCAGGGCACATAAATTTGCCCCGTACAAGACGTCGATGACGGCCTCGTTCACCTTGCCGGAGAGCATGAGGTTGATCAGAGCCGTGAGCTCCTTCAAAAGCAACTCACCAGCTTCTCCAGCACCTGAGCTGACCAAGTCTTTTAGGTGCTGTGGGCTCAGGCCATCGAGACCGCCAGCAGAGCCACTCCTGAAGGAACAAATTGCAGTGATCACCTCTCGACCTGTAACGGTGAGGGAGTGAATATCAGGATCAGGAGGGTTGGGAAAAGAAAGGCCGTCCGCAGGGATAGGGTGTTTGCTCTCCAGGGCTGTAAGCGTTTCTGGAGAACACGGAGCCACCTCATCACTGCTGAAAAGAATCCTGGCTGCTCCGCTGATGTCACCTTCCCCTAACTTGGCTTCGACAAGATGAGATATACCTCTTGAGGAGGTAAACTTCTGCGCTGATAATTTAGAATCCAAAAAAGGGGCCGAAACAACACAATTATCTTTAATTTGGGCAGTTAAAGTCTTTTTTGATGCCAAATTCTTTTTAACATGTAAAATTCGATAAGGGAAGGTGAGCAGATTTTCCCAGGCACTAAGCGAGTTCTCTCGGGCAGCATGGCGAACGCACCCTGCCAAGTGTTGTGCCACAAGAGGCCTAGCGCCGCGGGGAACTCGCTTTAAAACGGGAACAGAGTTTTTGAATTTTGTGAGTGTAATCCAAAACGGGTTTAAACTGGAAGTTGCTGGAGAATTAGTGAAGACAGGGTCTGAGGCGAGTGTATTTTGGGGTTTGTGCACTCTCCCAATATGAACATTCAGGCCCCGCTTACCTTTAAAAAATCGTGCCTGCGTGCATAGAGGACACCTCTCCAGGACGTTCAGTGAAGGTTGACTAGCACTGGTATCCACCACACCACTTGCATCACTGATCATTAATTTGTTATTATCACGCTTACAAACTAACTATACAAATTAAAACGATAAAAATAATTTGAACAATACATAACTAAAAGAAAACACATAAAAAACATGACACGTTCCGTCAAACACGGCGCAGTTGCGCTGGCAACCCGGGGCGCCGCGGCGCACGCATTTTGGCGGCGGGGGCACCCTCGCGACCGAAGCCGATTGGACCGCAGACCAAGACCGTGTACCCAGATGAATGCGCTAATTACGCAGTGGCTCGGAGACGTTGTTTTTGTGTTGGAGCCGACTCCCTCCCACGGCAGGAGGTTATTATTATTCTACAGCGACATGTTTCTTTCTTTCTTTCACCAGATATTTTTTCAGTTTTTCTTAAGAGGGACAACTCTTATCTTGGCTGTTGCCTTTTTGAAACCTTTTGTTGTTTTTTGATAATAATAATTGAATTGAAATTTTTGAGTTTTTTTCATAAGTTGTCTGACAAACGTATTTATTTATTTAAATTCAAATGAATAATTAATTTCGAAAAGTATATTTTCAGTCGGTTACCCCTTCGTCTCCCGGGAAGCACGTTAAACGCACATTACCGGCATACTTTAATCTTTGACTGTCGTGGAGTCATTGCAATTCTACACTTCAAATGTTTTACCATCAGTTGTGCAGTTTAGATAGGATGTCGCTCCATGTAAAATAGAGTATTCAGCTTTTTCTTCTTCTTTTCGAGTCTATGGTACACTATTTTCAAAAAGTATTTAAATTTGATGCGCCCAGTAGTTGGCCACATTAACTGCGACGTCATTGGCCAGATTCAAATCTTCCAAAGTGCAGGTGTCCGGAAACTTTGGGCACTCCAGTAAGAGCGGCATTGTCTGGTCAGGAAGGCCGCACTCGCACTGGGTATCCGAAGGGTCTATGCTCCCCCATTTTGAAAAATTGTATCTGCAGCGACCTACCTTGCTTCACAATAGGTTAAGAGCTTTCCATATAGGCCACTGCAGTATTCAGCTGAATCCAGTAAGGCCCAACATAAATTGGGAAGAAACAGGCAGAAGAATTTCACATAGCATTAACGTTAATGATTCTTATTGATATAAATTCGACTAACCGGTTTATGAGTAAGTTTCTGATTTCTATAAGTAAAGTTTTTTTGTTACTTGACTGAATAGAAACTGAAACTAAACGGGCAACTCAAATAAAATAGCAACTCTTTTGAATCTGCAATCCTTCAATGTTCTTTGAGGGCTTAACGGAGCGTTTTATTTTATAGATTAGTGTTTTACTGTAATTTCCCCCGATTCCTGAATTTAATATATTTACTTAATATTATGCAATCATTTTTTTGCACTTTAAAAGAGACTATACTAATACCTGTGTTCGTTTCGACATTCCCTCTCAAGGTAGTAAGTTAGGAAATGTCGACTCCAATGAGCTCAAAAAAGTGACGTGTGGTTATCTCTATCAGACTTTTGAATTAACCTATTTGTTAATTAAGTCGGCAAAATATTTCTTTGATTGATTGCTCAGATTTCGCACATGTCGCCCAAATTTGAACACTCGCGCGGTTACTTCTGTAGCTTAGACTTAATTTAGAATACATTTTTTTTAGAATAGTATAAATAGAATAATATTTATTTGCTTGGAATAAGGTTGTACAGATCTTAAAAAATATTACAGTGGTAATAATAAAGCAAAAGCAACTCTAACATACATTCGATCCGCAAAAAAGTTAAGCAAAGTATAAGCGTTGCTTTTCAAACTGTCTTTGTTTCTTGTCGATCGTCACAGTGCAGACTAATCGATTGGGCAGATCTATTGACAGTGTGCCTTTTACTTTTTCCAACTGAAAACTTCTTTAAGATAGTTCTTTAAACTTGATTGAAACCTATTTACAGTATAGATCTACTTGGTTTTAACATTACTAATGATTGTGTTTTAGCTGCTAAGATCAAGTGTGCAAAGTCTTGTTAGGGAAATAATAATAAAAAAAATAAGATTACAGGTTTCAATTAAAAACCTTAAACAACAACCTAAACGTTGTTTAAATAAAAAAAAAAAACAAATTCTAATAAATATGACCGTTGTAAGTCATATATTTTATTATTATAGTACTGGCCTATAAACGTCCCACTAATGGGCACAGGGCTAGTCCCATATAGAGAAGGAAGGAGCATTGATCACCACGCTTGCACATTGCGGGTTGGCGATCAGGTTTTCTCACGATGTTTTCCTTCACCTTTTGTCAATTATGTCTTAGAATGATTAAGAAAGTACATATAACTTTGAAGAAGTCACATTGGTACTCAACTGGGTTCGAACCTGCAACCATGTACATGCGAATCCTGACATTGAATCGCTAGGCCACCACGACTATATATTTTATGTATTATACAAAAGTATACTCACAGTGTACTTCGACGTGGTATCGCCGGCTGATAGTCGGCGGGATGCCATTGCTGGCGATGCAGTAGTAGGCTCCCATGTCCGTTCGCTGAACGTGAGCCAGCTCAAGGATCTCGCCTTTGTGGACTTCCACCACTGTAACAGAATTGAAGGTTACTACATGTTGACTTGTGTATCCGATCTTGCTTTAATAATTTTGAGGCTTCAGAAAGTTTTTTTAAAAATAAAGTGGAAGTGGTTTTTTTATTTGATTAAACACTTGGTCTCTGTAGCTTATCTGGTACAATACGGCCGACCAATCTTGGCGAGTCTGAAAAGAGCTAAAATATACTAAGCTTCATCCGCGTATTTTGTTGACGTTTTTTGTTTTTGTTTGTTAATATTTACTACAAATAGTAAATAGAGGATTTACTTTTATAGATTATATTTCAGGCTTGGATTTCTGAAATTGAAAAAGCCTGTACGTTGGCCATATTTTATTTTTCTAAGAATTTAAAACTTTTAATTACAATATTTCTTAACCATTTTATATGACCCAAGAGGTATCCTAGGGACGACAGTGCGATAGAAGTCCGTGTTCACACTGAGATTTAATGCGATAGATTCAATTTCCGTCTGCTCCTTCCCACTTAATTTCTTATTAAGTGTTAAAACTAACGCAAGGATTGTCGAAGGGATTTTATTCAGGACCGCTGCGATCATTCTTATTCATTGGAATAGCATTCGGCATTCGGTAACAGTTATATTTTTATATTAAAGTAAAGTTCGTGACCCCTAGTCAGCTCTAATGAATTGAGAAATAGGTATATGAATATTAGAAAAAATACAAAAAAGAATAATATCAAAACAAAAACTATCGATATAATCCAATCTTCTTATTAAGACAGTAATATGAAGATTACAAACATATTCATAGAAGCTTTTAGTTAAATTATCTTCAGTGGGACAGTTATGTGGAAAGGGGATAAAATGTTAGGATATCTCATCGCTTAAAACATTCTCGCCGAGCCAAGTGAGAAAAATATCCAGGCTAACGCATTTTATACATTTATTTTATTAAATTCTCACATAATGTAGAAAAAACGTTAAGTAGGACGGTTTAAAAACATTTTTATTCCAGTACCGGTAAACAAATTCGGGATCTTACATTGAATAATAAATAACGTAATCAATGAAAAAGGTTAAAACACACCTACAAAAATAAACCGCTCATGGGAATATTTTATGCACTAAAAGGCTTTTAGGATTGGTGATGGGGATCTACAGAGGTATTCACTTACACGGATTTATTTTAAGAAAATAGAAAAGTGTCTTGTATTTTTATAGGAACATGTTCTAGGAAAAAATACAGAGATCTATACTTCAAATAATTGGAGTGAGATAACGCGATAGACATGCTCTAATTAAAATTTATACCAGAACGGAATCCTAGTAGTTTAAGTACCAGAGATCTGCCATTCAAAGCGGACGAAAGGTAAAACAATTTTTAAATTAAAACAGAATTCTCTTTAGCGAATAGAACCGCAATGAAAACCGACCAAGCCAACATTTTATGATGAGCCTGACATGCTCATACAAAAATGGAGACTTTTTTTCTGCCATTGCTTTTGGGCAGTAATTAGCCACTTTTATCTAACTAGAACTGAAAATATTTGTACAACAAACATTGGGACCGTGGAGTCTGAGTGCTCACATTCTTTTCAAATATTTATCCAAGCGTCTTTTTTTTTTATTTTTTAAAATTTAAGTAATTTAGGTCTTGTTGATACCTCATGTGATCCAAGGGCTGGTATCTTGGTTAGCGGTTAAGCATTGCCATTCAACTTGGCAATGCTGCCAGCTTTATGGGCACACTTCCAGTCGACAGCGATGTGGAAGAGTTCTTTTATGCTTTTTTTAGTTTTAGTTTTTTTTTACTCTACTTTAGTATTAAGAATGTTTTTAATTAAATATTTTTGTTAAGTTCATAAATAAATGAATTCCCTAGACAGTTATGTATATATATATAATAATTATAACTATTAATTGTACTATTTTATTTATTTACTTAACTTGGACGCGCGGATTAAGAATAGCTTAGTACTACTTAGAACAACTTAATAATGTGACATAAACGGTAAATCTCCCGCAGAACTTTTATAAACGAATAAATTATCTGGAAAAGAGGCCTGCGCTCGCTTTACTAGAGTATTTAAAGTAATCTGAGCGTTATTTGTATGTGGTGTTTTCTTAACTTTATTCCCTCCGAATTCGGAGTCATTCGAGCGCGAAAAAATATTCCGACGTTACTAGAGACGAGATGAAGCGTCGACGTGGAGTGCGGCATTTTCTCGTTTCACGGAAATATCGTCCATTCTGAAATCGCTTTTGAGTATAAAATCTTTTATTATGCGAACACGGTTCATTTAACGCGGCATTAAGTGAATTTGTCGAACATCGTATTTTAAAAATGAACGGGTAAAAGAGCTGTAAAATATGGACGCGGCGGGGAAAGGGGGAAGTAATGAGTCTCTGCCGAGGTATTGTGCTTAAGTTCCTTTTAGCGCAGTTTACCGATAATTTATTAGGCCTCCGTTTATAGCGGAAACTACAATATTCAAGCCCTCGTGTAACGTATAAGCACCACATGCAATAATTAATACATTTTCATTTGTTTATATCCGATATTATAGGAAAAATTAAGACGATAATGTAATTAAAATTAAATTCATACTTGGTTGGACATACTCGGATTTGTTCATAATTATTATTTAAAAATAAGGAGCTACAATTTAAACTGTTGAAAACCAGCATATTTCGCGTTCAAAAACTATTTCGCTAAATCGCGGTGGACCAACAAGTCAGTGTAATTAAGAGATTTTGCAGCAAAAAGCGGGCAGTAACGAACTGTGCGTTATGTTGAATGCGACAGATCGGGTCACACGAATTAGTCGCAGTCGATGCGTGAAACCACACATTAGCGAGTGCCGCAATATTAATGACAACCGGCCAGGCACGTGTCATCATTAGAGGCGCGAAAAATTATAACATGGTAATGCTTACCATGATTGTGGTGGGTATATTAAAGGAATTTTACATTTTGCATTATTTTTTTGTCTGCCCGTAACCGAGACACCTGCACAGTCACTAAAATAAAAAGTTTGCGATAGAATAACTAAGTTAAAAAGTAATTTTATTATATTATAAAGAAATTGATTATTATTATAGAAGTTACTACACATTAATGTTTTCTTGTCAGCGCAATTACAAAAATTAAACATGATTAAGGCATATGAGGCACAAATATTTATTATATAAATTTTGCTAACGAATTACAAAATTTTCAATGTAGACCAAACCTTGGCTGATTTATCCCAGAATATAATTAAATTTCATTCAAAATAATAATAATCTCCAGACCGAATTTCGGCCTCGGCGGCCAATCTCAAGTGAGATCAGCCATGTACGCAGGAGATATTATAGTGCACAAGTATGTGCGTAAACACAGGTGCACTCTCTGTTCGTTCACTCTCATAGTCTGATGGGACGGTTGACCGACACGACCGGAGAGAGATCAGGCGCGGGACCAATGGCTTTACGTACTTTCCTCGGACTCCGAGTAGTACTGAGAATTTCTAAACTCAGTAAACATTTTTCGCCCGACCCGGGAATCGAACCCGATACCTAAGGTACGGCAGTCGCGCTTGCGACCACTAGACCAACGAGGCAGTCCATAAATTTCATTATAGTATATCCAAAGAAGTTACGGGACTATAATATCTCAAATACCTACACAAATAGCACTGTTCATTAATTTATTATCTACTGTATATTTATACGGTAAAATAATGTGTGGGTGAGAGCACTGAAGTGTGAGGGTTTAACTATTTATTATTATATTCCACAACGTTGACCTAATGTAAGTTGCCAACTTAACACGTTTCATAAAGAAAACCAGTCATCCGATATTTCTTGCAATTATTACTTATATTTGAAATAAATAGAAAAATACATAATAATAAATAATAATAACATTTCAATTTTTATTTTAATGTTTGTGTCTTGTTGTGGCATTGTCAATGTTTTTTTTAGTAAGATTATTTTTTCGTCATTCTTTGGCACCGAGGGAAAAAGATGGGCAGAGAGAGATTGCTACATATAGGTTTTTTTTTTAATTTAACTCAAGCGAACGATGCAACCAGATATGAATAATAATAATAACTCTTTATTTCACCAAGAGTCAAGTTTCATTTGCAAAAATAGATAGATATTGGTTCTGAAAATTGGTAATGATCTTCTATTTTTCTGAAATTCACTATACAACAATTTCTTTGTTTAGTTAAAATTCATCTGCTAGTGACATTTTAATCCGAAAAGGGAAGCTACTTCGGCGGATTATAAAATTTCGAACGTGACCAAAATAAAAACGTGATATAAACTCAATTCTATTTTTTTTAAAGTCTTCAACTTAATGAAAGTTCTCTTCTTTCAGATTTTAAAAGATTTAATTCTTTTTAGGTACAACTAAATCTCTTCTAACTTATGACATTTTTTTTTCTTTTTTTTTTTAAAGATTACTAGCAATGTGGATCGCACATTACTAGTAATCTCGCTAACCCCTCGTGCTAAGATAAGATGCTTGTGTTACGAGTTGGTCCACGTCGGTAGTGTAATGGGTGGGATTTGAACCGGCAACCACATGATCGCAAGTCCGATGCCCTGGCCATTAGGCTACCGCCGCTTCAAACTAATTAACTTTTCTGCGGTACATTTATTTTGTAAAAAAGAAAGATTATTTCCTCCTACAAAGTTAACTGAATACTCTCTATTTAAATAAGAAAAAAATATTCAGTTTCATTTGTCAACTTTATTATAGTCAAAAACCGGACAAGTGAGAGTCGGATTTGCCCACCGAGGGTTCCACAAAGGTTTCTTTCTTTCTTTCTATCTTACTAGTAAATTAAATACAAATACAAAATTTTCCGCATGTATGTGTTATAAATTCAATAAGAATAAACGTCGTATCTTTTTTACATTAACTTAGATTTTATCACAGCTTCAAGAGTCTGCAGACTAAAATATATGCTTTTTATTTCAATTTGATGCCTCCACGCGTTTTCGAGAAAAAGGGTCTAGACAGACTGACGTACGGACAGAAAGGCGGACGGACAGACGGACGGACAGACAGACTGACGGACAGACAGACCGACAACAAAGTTAACCTAGCATCCCGTTTTTTCGTTTTGAGGTACGAAACCCTAAAATCGCACAAAAAAGGTAATTAAACATTCTCCGCCAGTCAAATATATCGTAATGTTGAAACAATGAAAATCGTTTGTTATCTAATGCTCATTAACACAGCTTTTTGTTTACAAATGCTACTTATTACGAATTCATTGTTTTGGTAACACACGTCCACAAATAACGAGACTCCATGAATTTTATTACCGTAGTTTCATTACGTAACTGTTAGTTAAATTATGCATGGTTTAACTATAATATTGATAGGCAATACAAAAGGTTTACAACACTGTTAGATACCTATGTTCTGGGTTATTATGTCCGTGACGTGAGTTTGAGTTATGGGCCTATGTCGACATAACTCATGTTTCTGTAAAAGCCTGCACGAATGCTTTTAGTTTGCAGGTAATTGGAATTTGTGTTTTTCGTCCGCTGATGATCAAAATTTTTCTATTTAGGCCTCTATTTTCTTTAAATAATATCGGCCCGTTATAGTTCCACCGTTGGGCAAAGGAACAAGTAGGTATAGAGCAAGTACGCAGGATCACTTGCGGGGTTAGCGAGTCCAAGTTTCCTCACAATGTTTTCCTTTGCCAATTATCAATGGTATTTTAGAATAATTAAGAAAGTATATGAACTATGTATAGTCACATTGCTTTGAACCTGCAACGTCACAAAAATCCAGTCATGGAACCACAACGAGTTAGTGACATTTTTTTTATATAAAGAATAATTATCTTATTTTTTAACGATGCGTATTATGTACTTTGTTTCCGTTTGGCTTTCTCAGCTGACTCTAGGAGAGTTATGATAGCTTAACCGGACCTCGTGGGTTCAAACACAATTCTTCTAGCTCTGAATTCATCTCAATCAGTTCCTGTCAGCAGTCGAGACCATCTCAATCCTACTTTAGAGCTACGTTAGCGAATCTTCTTATTTCACACCTTATACTTGTGTTTTTACTACCTGAAATAAAGTCTAAGAAGTTGACGTGCTGTTACGTGTCTGGTTAAGAGAGGCATAATCTCTTTCGACTTTAAGGTAATATATACTTGCCGTAATGCCGTATATACTAACACTACCCGGTGACTCACAGAAAACAAGAAAGATTTGTTGACCCAGTATTCTTGTATCTGCGTTATGCCACGCTGTTTTGTTTGGACTTAGAGAATATCCCCCCAGGTTTAGTTTTGAATAACTAATTCATTATTTTCTTCTTGCCTCGTTAGACGATGAAAATAATAAAAAAATATAAACAGATGACGTCATCGGTTCAAAGTAATACTTTTAATCGAAATCCGGAAAAGGTGTAGGGCGGAATATAAAAAGCAATCTTTATTCTTGTCCCGTTTTATTGCTAATTTTTATTTTCCATCCCGTTTCAAATATCGTCGACTTTCATAGGGCTCTTACGTATTATGACCGAGGAGATTCGATCAGTTACCCTCATATGATATTAGCATGAAATGCCTATGAACATTTTACCCTTGACCAGAAATGAAAATTGAATGGGCACTTATCTTAAAGTATATTGGTAGATTTAAGATTCATAAATTCTTGAATTTTAAATTTGTTTTCATTGAAGAGCTTTTCCTGTGGTTTAACAAAAGGCTACCATAAAACTGTTAGATACTGCTATTTTGTAATTTAGCTGAATCTTGAAGGCTCTAAATTGATCCGAACATAGTATGGAAAAGGTGAAGAAGAATGTTACTTTGATAATTATGAACACAAACACCACTAAAAATACCTACAACAAAGACTAAAAACGTGGAGAAGAATTTTTTTTCATAAAAAAGAAAAATTCAAACACCATGTATAAATCCATAATCTTTAGTTCAATTATACTAGACGTAATTAACCATTGGGTGGAATGCTTTTAATTTCGAAATTAGATTACTACATTTTAAACATAGGTATGCTTATAATATACTGTTCCAAAACTTGCAGGAAGATAGGTTCTAAGCCAAAGGTATTCTAAGTTCCTACACATTTAATAAAAAACAACAAAGATAAACATTTCCAACGAAAAGACGAGGATAAAAAAGCTTTCCTGTTTAATATTCTACACCTAATTATTAAATTAATCTTGTAACGTCATTTTAATTAAGGTTTTTTGGCTAAAATATTTCAGCGTTCAATAATAAGTAACAAGTTAACGTTAGGCACGCGCAATAATCCGGAACGTTTTATGTGATATGGGATCAAGAATACCTTTGATAAAGTAAGGTATTTTTGTCATATTGTTTCACATAATAGGACAAAATAGTTTTACAAGTATGTCTTTACATGAAAAGTAAGGTTAAGAGGGAGGAAAATATTTTGGCATTACGACCTCTTTTAAGTAAACGGGTTAGATCGTCTAAGGGCTGGGACTTTATTCGTGGAATAAATTTGAAATTTTGACAGTTGTTTCATATCAAAACTGTCAGTTGTCAATTTAATTATTCGAATTAAATTTATCTGGCGATTTAAATATCAGCCCTAAAAAAACTATATGATTATGATTTAAAATTGGAATTAAGGTCTTTGCTCAGAAGTGGGACAGCATGAGATAGTAAAAAAATGTACATAACTATAATATTAGTCTGAGGCCACGTTAAACATTGATCATTATAAAATTATTATTTATTTTTAATGTATGAAATATATATCTGTTATCACACAATTATGATAACATTAATATATAACAAACAAACTTAATGCTGTTTACAAATTACTTATTTAAAAATATGGACGTAAGAGCCCAAACAGACGCTGTATATACAGACTTTAAAAAAGCATTCGATAGAGTTGACCATGAAATATTGCTGAACAAAATCGCATTCAATGGCATAAGAGGCAATTTGTTGCGCTGGTTTCAGTCGTACATCAGTAACCGCAATCAGACAGTTGTGAGTAACGGATACCATTCTGACACCTTTCTTGCTACCTCCGGAGTCCCGCAGGGATCGATTCTTGGCCCCTTATTATTCGTGATATATATAAATGACATCGGATTCTGCTTTCAAAATAGTGACTTTTTGCTGTATGCTGACGATCTCAAAATCTTTAGAGAAATTTTGACGATCGATGATTGTTATCTCTTGCAAGATGATCTCAATAGGTTATCGGATTTTTGTAAAACTAATAAGCTGAAATTAAGTGTAAATAAGTGTAGGTATATTAACTTCACTAAAAATAAAAATATCGTTAGGTTTAATTATTCTCTTTGCAATGAATTACTTCTTAGTGATACTCAGATCAGCGACCTGGGTATCTTACTGGACTCTAAACTGCACCTTAATCTGCATATTGATAAAATTATCGCTAAGGCATTTCAAATGTATCATCTTGTAATGAGATCATCGCTAGATTTCAAGCGGCCAGCAACTTTTCTGTATCTGTTTAATTCTATAATTCGACCACAAATTGAGTATGCCTGTATGATATGGGACCCTTACTATGACAAACACATTCTCGCCTTAGAAAAAGTACAGCGCAAGTTTTTAAGATCAATGCAGTTCAGGTGCCATATGAAACGTGGCTCATACATCGAGTCCTTGGATAGGTTTAACCTTCTTACATTGGAACGTAGGCGCCTCCTGCTTCAAACCATGATGCTTCATGATCTGTTGCATAATAGAATTGATTGCTCAGAAATAATCAATAATTTATGTTATGTTGTGCCCAGAACTGTTCTACGGCGAGAGGCGCGCGTCTACCCGCTTTTTGCCACGAAACTTTGTCGTACTAACGCGGGTGAACGGGCGCCTCTCCATAGAATGGTCAAGATCTATAATGAACATTTTGTTAACATAGACATTTTCGCTTTAGATCGCCATACATTTAAGAAACGTTTAGTGGATAGTCTGCATTTGTTTGACTAGTAATGTCTGTGTTACCTCTTGTAATTGTATATAGTTCATAATTTTATTTAAGTTAAGTAACTTACAATAGTTTGCTTCGTGCTTCTTCCTGTTGTTGTTTTGATCTCTGATCTCCTTACTTATATTGTTAAAACTTAAAATATTGTGTCCACACCGTACTCTAACCTAAGTAATCTGTGGAAACGTCGTGGATTGTACATTTGCCAAATTTTTTATATGTTCTGTATGTACTGTTTTACACATTGTACAATTGTTTGTTTTCCCTAAATAAATAAATAAATAAATAAATAAATAACAAGTGATTCATCAAAATTACGTCCTCGCAGGAGTTCTTAAAGCCGAAAGATATTAAAGTGACAACTTAATACGTTTCCCGAATGGCCATTCTAACTAGACAGGCTATTAATACTTAAGAATCTTGTAATCCAGTGAATTATTACATTACTCTCGCCGTAGGTAAAACTTATATTACTCGAACCATAGTTCGCTGAGAGACAATTTTGTAAGTGAAGTTTTACAGTAGGTACTTTATTTCTCAAAGTAGAGAGAATAATATTTTGTTTGCACAAAATGTGTCTATTTTTTAATTTAATTATTTAAAAAAAAGAGACCTTTGCCCAGTAGTAGCACACCTAAAACGTAAAAAAAAAAATCACACTTTTAAAATAAAGTAAAAAGTATAATTGTAAATTAACTATAAGCGTGAAAATTGTGTATCAGTGTTAGGGAATTTTTAGTCTTATACACATAAATTGATAAAAAATGATATTTCACTTTTAGCGTAATTATATAATTAGTATAAAACGTCTTATCCAAAAAAGTACAGTAACATTTAAATCAAATGCAAAATAATCTTTCGGAATACCGCGACTCCATAAAACAATTATCCAAACCGTTCAGATAATCATAAATATTTAAGTTTGTAATAAATATGGTAATCGCATTTCCTTCTTCATTCGTCGTTTGTGCATAAAACATCCATCCCGGTAACCGAGAGCTCACGCATAAAATAAATTATTGTTGGAAATCCGAGCGGGGTCGCGATGTATCTTCGATGTTATCGCGTACGGCTCTCACTCAGCCCTGGTTATGACATTATTAAACTACACCGTACGGATCCTCTGACGCTAAAAAATACGTGACCGCTTTACACAATTTTTCCACGTTGAAAAATAGCCTTCCACAAATTTAAGACCGGCACTGACAGGCTCGAATAAATTATGTTAATGAACACTTTGGAAGCGCATTCGTTGATTCGGCCGATTGGGCAGGGCTTTTTCTTTAATTTACATAATAACCCGGCGGGCGGCGGGTTTGAGCGCTGCGGTGGCATGCAACCGTAACCGATATTAACTTGCATTACCGAACAACTTTCAAGGAAATAAAACAAAAGACCTTGCCCTGATATCAGCTGTTAGTGCTGTTACAAACATAATATTGTAATTATCTGCATACTATATTGTTAAGTAATATCATAACTTTCACAGTTCGAACACTGAAACTTTATCTCGAGGGTATTTTGAGGTGTATAATTAACGAAGTCTGATAAAGCCACCGCGTAATAAACTAATTTAGTTAGTGACGCAGGTATCCGCCACTACTTGTTGAATCAAGTTAAGCCGAGTTTCGTGTATACCACTGACTTAATTAAAACATCCAGCAGTTCATTTACTTTCATAAAGGAAATGGAAAAAAATATGGAGTTTATAAAACCGCGTTGCATGATAACGTGTTTGCAGGGTGGCTGGTGCGATTATTTTGCATGAACTAAGTCCCCTAAATGCAACTTACATGCTAAATCCATTAGGCTTATGTTCGCATTCTACTGGGCGCTTGTTGCTGAGTAAAAATAACGTTATATTTATAAAGCTAACGCCTTCCAGAAAATGAAATTGTATCCGGAAACCCGTATCCGATTTTTAAACGTTTTCATAACGCTGGGAACGCATCGTATTACATTATTATGTGCTTTATAAACTTAAGTGCGGCTTGCTGTTAAGTGAATACTTACTAGTTACGGCCTTTGTAATCTTTATGCGTTTTTCTTTATTGTTTTCGTGCATTAGCCACATTGTAACACGGTCTGGTGCCCACAGAATATATAAAGAAGCCAGTACCTCTACTCAATTTGCTAAAATATCATATTAGTTTGGTAGAAAATTGCAATTAGTTAATTAGCAAACAAGTGGACTAACACCCTTTATTTTGTTTGAATTTAAAATAATAGCAACAACAGTTGGCGTTTATTATGTACCTACCCGTCGCGAAACTTTTTTAATTTACAAAAATAATCGAACAATAAAATTGAAATAAAATTTATTTTGGATTAAATTCGGAGTAGTACCGAGCTAAATTTTTACCCACTTGTGTCTAAATAGTTTATTAAAATAATAAACACGGTGTGAATTGCGTGACTCAAGGTATAGCTAGCTTTTGTTATTATTTCATTACAAGATCAGCTGAGAACTAAATAATAGTTTAATAGAGATAAAACTAAGTTACACTATACCCTAACATTACCTAACCCCTACTACGAAAGTTGTAAAGGGCTCAAAAGTGAAAATTTCAACAATAAACCCGAGATATACGAGTGCTACCATAAAGTTAGTTTTATTTATATTGCCCTGCCATTCTCATAAATATTAGAAAATATTGTCATTGTTCTGAGTCAAAGTCACGATCCCAAGTGTGAAAATTTATTTAACTTTGCTGTTTTCAAGGATCTATAACCATATTACTGTTTTCAACACTAACGTTTTCAACATACTTTTATTTTATGAACTGTATTTTAGTTGAAATTTAAATATAAATTAAAAATCAAGTTTGATTGTTCTTTCACTTCTGCACTCTTTAATCTTCAAACAAATAAAACACGCTGTAAAGTCTGTACATAGGTAACTATAGCAATTTATATATTAATCATAGTGACGTTTTTTTCACCAATCCTAAAATAACAAAACATTTCCTAATAAGAATGGCATTTTACGTAGGTTTGGATCCGCCACAACACTGGGCTGGATTGAAAAGAGATGACGTTATTGAAAATATATATTATTTCCTTATATTCCAGTAAAGACTGTCATGTTTTATATTTCTTGATGAAAGTCGTGCCAGGAATTGGATCAGATGCTGTGTGCCAACCGTCTGAAACTGTTAAAGTTTTACGAGTAAATAAGCTATTACTCAAACTTTTTACAGCACGGGTTTAGCCGTTCTTGTAGTTCTGCATACAAGATGAATCTAACAACATAACCAAAGATGGAAGCTAAGGCATAGATATCGATAATTCTAGATGTACCTCTCTACTATATTAAAAATAATTTGACACATCCAGTGAAGAGTGATTCGAGGTAGAAATCAAGATAACCAATCAAAACAGTTTCCGGTCGTTCGTTGAATTTCGAATCAAAGACGAAGAATAAGGAACTAATTCGGGAAGTCAACTGACATGATTAAACGCAGTAACAGCATGTTAATAGATGTGACAGACACCGGCACCAGCACATATTAAACGTATGACCATGATTGGCGGAGCTACATAATACCCACATTATTACATTCCCGACACGTTCAGCGTACGCTTTTATCAAATAAATGTATACGATACATTCCTAATGTCACGTGATTCATCCAATTTGGGCTTGACAGGGCTTTGGTTTGACTCAGCTATTTTAGTCGCAAATTCAGCGTGAATCTTTCAACCCTTCCGACCTTTATGTAGGTAGGAATTCGATGGGATTTATGTAAACATGTTTTCATATATTTTTATTGATAAATGTTACGATAAAAAGGTTAAGTCTGTTCTATGGACAGTTTTCAGCTTCGTATGTAGTTTGTTAGAACTTAGAATACATAGCAATGTTACTTAGATTATTTCTTCCGAATGTCTTTCAATATCATTGAATTGGTAATAGTACTCTATAGTTATTACCTACTATTCATATAATGTTAATTAATGATAGTTTGTTAAAACTTTTCATTATGGAAATAAGCAACGCAGCGTCATAGAGTTGAGAAATATATTGATAGTTCAAATTGATTTATTTAATAGCAACTCAAACAAACTTTTGCATATAAATTGTTGACTACTTTTCAGGAAAGGACAGAAATATCACGTAGTTAGTATTGGTATTCGAACTTTTAGCTAAAAGCTATGTTTCCATCTCTCATAGGAAAATAAAAAGTTTTAAACTAAACTTCTGTTGCACGTATAAATTTAAAAAGTGAAATTCACCTCTCCAACGGGCGCTTGCAATTGAAGTTTTATAATACTTTCATTTGCGAGTCGCCATTTTGCAGTCTGTTTTTAAATAAATGTGTCAGTTGATTTGAATATCGAATTGGAACGCATTACTATTCCTTTGGTTACATTGTTAATTCCATGTTGTTAATTGAGATAGACAATTTTTCACAACTTTAATCTGTTATAAACACGATTTTGTTGGAATTTATTAAAATTACTTAAAAACACAAAATTCGCTTGGTTAGACGCATTAATATACATAATCCATTATTATTAATGCCAAAATGTATAATGTTAAATAAGTTATATTTACAATCCATAGCTAAACTATTAAAAATTAAAACTAAACTGAACTAAAAAACTTATGAGATAAATAAAACTATCTATAAAAAGAAGACTTTAATCATCTATTTACTTTGAAAATTGACCATTACATAGATCAAACCCAAATAAAGAAATGAACAGCATTGAGATCCTCAACAAAATTTTAGCTCTTAATTTTAAGAATATTACTATGACGATAGGCATGCTGACTGTGTAAAAAAACGTAATTCTATTTAGTCCGTCAGTTAGGTAATAAAAAAATATTACACCCATATTTTTGTTTTATCAAATTAAACATGATGACTTAGTTAAAATGCAATAAAGTTGGGGAGTGGGGGCTCACTACGTATTGGTCGGTATAAATTTTACCAAGGCGAGACGTCATGTGACATTTCAACTCAATATATACCTCCGTAATTTTTTGAACACGTAAAAATTTAAAAATTACGTGACCAATATACTTTTCAATTATCTACCTGATAGACGAAAAAAAAAAAAACATGCGTGCGTACAAAGTACACATGTCAGAAGTGAAACTTCTTTGGCGAACTAATTTATAAATCTTGTTTATATTTATACAAATCTAAAACTTTAAATTTCCAAGATTAAGAGGAAGGGAAAAAGGAAGATAGGTTAGGAATTTAATTGTCATTAAAATAAAAAAAGGTTTGAAAATTAATGTAAATTATAAATTTAATTTTTTCAATTTATTTCTTCAATATTTACATTGTTTGACATAACGTTTGTCTAAAATAAATAAAAATAAGTATTGTTACAATAATTAACAATAGCGAGATACACAATTTGTAAAACAGTAACTATTATGCAAATGCGCTTCGTCTATGGTCTCACATGCAAAAATTCTAGATTGAGATTGAGACGAATACATGTAATTTCATATAGAGAAATGTCCTCCATCTTGGATCACGAACTTTTGCGCGATAGACATTTCCGCGAAAGCTTGACCTCATTTTTATTTTTAGTGACCTCGCAAATCTTAAAAATGACTTATCACAAAAAAATGCATATTTTTCTCGGTGCCATCTTGGATTCTAATTTCGACCCCATAATCGTTTTTAGCGACCTCGGGTACCATGAAAATGACACCCATGATGAAAAAAATGCATATTTTTCTCGGCGCCATCTTGGATTCTAATTTCGACCCCATAATCGTTTTTAGCGACCTCGGGTACCATGAAAATGACACCCATGATGAAAAAAATGCATATTTTTCTCGGCGCCATCTTGGATTCTAATTTCGACCCCATAATCGTTTTTAGCGACCTCGGGTACCATGAAAATGACACCCATGATGAAAAAAATGCATATTTTTCTCGGCGCCATCTTGGATTCTAATTTCGACCCCATAATCGTTTTTAGCGACCTCGGGTACCATGAAAATGACACCCATTATGAAAAAAATGCATATTTTTCTCGGCGCCATCTTGGATTCTAATTTCGACCCCATAATCGTTTTTAGCGACCTCGGGTACCATGAAAATGACACCCATGATGAAAAAAATGCATATTTTTCTCGGCGCCATCTTGGATTCTAATTTCGACCCCATAATCGTTTTTAGCGACCTCGGGTACCATGAAAATGACACCCATGATGAAAAAAATGCATATTTTTCTCGGCGCCATCTTGGGTTTTAATTTCGAACCCATAATCGTTTTTAGCGACCTTGGGAACCATGAAAATGACACCGATGACGAAAAATTTGCAAAATTTCCTCGGCGCCATCTTGGGTTTTAATTTCGACCCCATAATCGTTTAAGCGACCTCGGGAATCATGAAAATGACACCCATGACGAAAAATTTGCAAATTGTCGTCGACGCCATCTTGGTTTCTTGGCACCCATTTTAATAAAATTATTATCTATATTAATAATTTCGTTCAGGGGTACGGTAGACTCGATCGAAACCTTATATGAATAACAAAACATAAAAAAATATTGATTTCGAGTCGACAACATATTATATCCGCAAAATTCGTATTATGGAGAATTTCGTTAAATTCTAATGGCATTGACAAACAAACCGCAGTCGCCATCTTGGGTAGTGATTACAGTGCTGACAAGGCGTATGACAGTTGCATGATAGTTGGTGTTAAATGAAAGAGGTATGAGTTTCGTATAAAAACCTCCTTTATTGCTAAGTTAATTTGTTCTCTTATTTAAAAAAATAATTGTTTTTCTTTCAATTATGTAAGAAAACATTTGCTCTGATGAAAATATATTTACTTATTTTTGGTACAAGATGGTGTTATTTCACATAAAAAGCTAGGCCTCACGATTACTTAACAGTTGGGTCCAGAATCGTTTCGGGACGCGTTGGAAATAATAGTTCAAGAATATTTATTTCGCTTTTTCACGTTCCGTTGCATACTAGCTCTTATATACGCCTCGCCAATCAACACGTCGCGTGCGTCGCGCCAAAGAAGCATCCATCACAAAGAACTGTGTCTCATTTGACTGTGTAAAACGAAACGTCTTGCCGGAAACATAGAGTGAATCTTAACAAAACTTAAAACTTTTCTTCAGTCGTTGTCGTTTCGCGAAAATATTAATATTATTTGTGTGTAAAAAATAAAAATTATGTGTGTGAAAACTATTGCAGTTTTTATTTACTATATTTATTAAACACAATGAACGAAGCTATACGAATCTATGGCTTGCTTACATTTAATATTCCTTGAAAACCGATGACTACAGAAATATGTACCTACATTGTGTATCATGAGTCACATTTCAACCGAGCGAAGCCGGGTTTTCATCTAGTATTTATTAAAACTAATAGAACTAAACTAACACCAGATAGCCCTGAAAGTTAGCTCCCGAGCTACTAACATGGTAATGTATGCAGCTCGGGAGCGCCCTTCCCCCGTCTCGCCCCTCGCACCCCGCACGATTGCCCTGTCTAGACGTCTTCGTCGAACGACTGTATGATGTTAAGACTGTGATAGCACTATGCGTGATACGACGTTCGCTCTGTCTCACTTTTTCTCTCAATCTTTCTCACTCGCTTGCTATACTCTCACTCCACGGCTAGTTGCTCATGCTACGTTCGCCCTGTCTTACTCTCTCTCAATCGGTCTCGATCATGAAGGTATAGATGAAAACCTTCATGGTCTCGATCACTCTCTCTCTCTTTTCTGACACTTCCGTTCAAAGACATTGTAATGTATTCTACTACTTCCGTTGCATACCGGCGTGACGTTTCATCTGTAAAAATTTTACCCTCATGCGCCAAAAGAAGTTTCACTTCAAAAACTAGCTCACACGCCTATTGCAGTCCAGTTGCAGTAGCTAATTCGAAGTAGGTACCGTTAAGTAGGTACTTGCCTTGTCGGATTATCTAATAACAGCCTGGCTGCGGTCAGATTGGCAAACGCAACTGTATGTTGCAGTGCAGTCGCCTAGTACGTTCTATGTCTAAATGAGTAAGTGGTAAATTCAAATAGTAATGTACTAGATCTTAATTGTTAGGTTCACATAGTCAAATCTAACTTGAAGATATGTTTAAAAAAGTACGAACTAATATTGGTTTATAGGTGCGTTCTTATTCAGTTACTTTGCTGTTATAATAAAGCTTATCTATAAATCCATAATTGTAAAAAATCTAAATATAAATAAATAATTATTTTGAAATAAAGAACTTATTCAAAAACCGTACAAAAATTTACGTCTCCAAAAATAATAAACTAGACAACTACTTATTCCTAGGCTACTTATTCCACAGTTTAAAATAAGTATGGTAAAATTAAAAGTGTGTAAAATATAAGAGTCAGCTGTGTAAGGTCTGAAGCGGATATTTCAGTTAATTCGTAAACTTCATACTACTTTCTCGCTGGCACCGAGTTAAGACGTTAATTAAAACACTTTGCCCAACTTTTAGTACTGAATTTCTAAAGTACAGCAATCAAGTTAATGGCTCAATCAAAGATCAAAACAACCCTATCACAATAAATATATAATTTCGTCCGTTTGTTGAGCCAGCTGCTATGAATAGCTTTGATATTGTTTTAAATATGTATGCTGATTTTCTCGAAATTGTATTTTTATTTCAATTAAAATATATTAATATTAACTTTGTTCCAATTTGATTAAAGGATTTTATTCGGACTTTAGTTACATAACTGGGACAAAACCGTTATTTTAAAATTGTATTCATTTGGTTTGATAAATTCATTAGGTTTAGTTTCTTTTGAAAGATAAGAAAAAGTGTTATTTCGAATTGTTTTGTTAATATTTGACAGGCACCCTAAACTATTTATTTATTTACTAGGCTTACAGACTTATAACAATTAATACAATAATCTGAGAGGCTTACAGACTTTGAACAATTAATACAATAATCTATGATAGATATTCAAATCGCTAATTACAAGTCCCTACACATAGGAACATAATAATTATATGCATCATATACTTACAGGATTAATTTAAAAGGAGTACGTATATTCAACGAGGTAATCAGGTGCATAAAACTGAGCAACTTTTCCCAAGGAACACAGGTCGAAATCTTAATACACCTGATTACTGCATTGAATATACGCACTCCATAAAAAATAATCCTGTATATATAAACCTATACTTAGACAATATGTATCATAAACGAAATAGTATGATAGACAAAAAAAAGTATTCACTTTAATTTAATTAAGAATTCAAAGTAATTAAAAAACGCGTTTGTTTAAAGAGGTTTAGCTTAACGCAAACGGAGTCTAGTCTCATCTATTCTGCATTTAATCAAACATGGAAAAAGTGCACAAAGAAAATGGGTCAGTAATCATTTAGATTTGTTTTATTACCTTTATTGTGCAGCATAACAATGGCTTTAAAATGCTTGAATGTACTTTTGTGAAGATAGGGAAATTGGAATACCAACTTTGTTTTTTTTAAGCCAAGTGATTGCGTATAGAGAAGTAAAATTTTGAAAATGTCTTAACTTGTAGAGGCATTTTAAACGAATTATAGAATAACAACAGCATTTTATTGATAACACATCGGACAAAAGAAATAATAATGTTATGTTGTTTTTTTGTGTGTTTATTTACCTATTGTAATTGTGTCTCTGTGCCGTGTCCAAATTAAATGTTAGTTCTTTCTTCTTTCTAATATTTTCCAGAACAAAAGAAAATCCTTACTATATAATATTATAAATGCAAATGCTGTCTGTATGTTATGCAATTGCCTAAATTAATAAAACGATTCAAATGAAATTTGGTATAGAGATAGTCTAGCACCGGAGAAAGGCTACTTTTTACCGCGATAACCGACACCCACGCAGACAGAGTCGTGGTCTGCAGCTAGTTTTTAATAAATTAAACAATTTTAGACATTTCACAAAAAAAATTCAATACAGAATACAGATGTATAAAAAATACCTACCTACCCATATTATAATTTTGATTACTTTGATTGTAAATGAAGTGGCGGTAGCCTAATGGCTAGGGCGTCGGACTTGCGATGAAGTGGTTGCGGGTTCGAATCCCACCCATTACACTACCGACGTGAACCCACTCGTAACACAAGCATCTTAGCTTAGCACGAGGGGTTAACGAGATTACTAGTAATGTGCGACCCACAATGCTAGTAACCTTTTAAAAAAAATGAAGTGACAAATTACGAAACAATATATTAAGATACGAGAAGAAATGTCTTTGCCGTTGCACCCTATGCTAATGCAAAACCAAACTATATCTAACCGTTACCAGTTCCCACCCCAATTAGAGCAAGGAACAAAGCAAATTACCTCATACCTATTAGCCAACGTTTCGTGTATTTATTTTGTTCACGAATAAAATATACTCGGTCAATGGCACTTAATTCGGAGGGTGAAGGAACAATTTACTCGAATTGTACTCAGGGTCGACTTAAGCTACGAATATCTATAGGTAAGAAACGTAGCGCCTAATTAACGCAATTAATCCTGGTGTTCTTCTAAAATCGTTTGTGTTTTGTTGGAACAAACCTTCTATTTGGTTGTCTATGAACGATATCTGAAAAATCTTTTGTATATTTATGAGAAAATATTTTTTACGAAATAAAAATACACGTTATTATAAATGTTAAATGGCTTGCAAAATAAAAACCAAGAACAAGACTCATCAAATAAATATACCTTCTTTTAGAAAAAGGTTTTTGTGTCAATTATGTTTTTATTTATTTATTTTGTGTATTATTTTATATTTATACACAGAGGCGGACTTAATGCTAGAAGACAATCTCTGCCAGTCGATCTCTCTATTATTTACTATTTCGATTAAGCCAGAAGAATTTGTTTAAACACAATCCTATTTGTGTTTACATATTATTTCAAATATGACACGTACCTACGCTCACTCACATTGTTTTAATTTTTACCGAAAATGTATTGCTTTGTCTGGCATAAAAATGAAAAAAAAAACAATTAAAAACAGAATAAAGAAAGGCTTTTATTTTCATAAAATAAAACAAATAAACTCTTGCCCGATTTTAAACCCGCCATGTCACAACAATGGGTTCGCGACCTAGAATTAGCAATAGCTTCGAATTTCAAAGCATGTTGGCCACAGCTATTTGCAGTTCGAAAAACAAAAAAAAAACTCACACCAATCCGAAATATTCTAACTGAAACCAGACTCTTTTAGCCAGGCACCTTTTTAGTTTTAAATATATTTATGTAAAAAAGTGCTAGTTCGTGATGTTATGCGAGTATTGTAGAAATAAATAGATAATATTTATATAATGTAAATCTGAGGACCGCTAAAAAGATTTCAGCAAAAGTAAATAATAATTTCATTACCAATAAAAACACTGCATAACTGTTGTCTAACTTCGTCATAGACGTTTTTAATATAAATTTAACGGTCCGCCAGCAGTACTTATACGCCAAGCCATTATTACTGCAACCACTATTCTCTATTTGTTCTTGGTGAAGCTTACAGCGCCGGTCAAACTGAGGGATGTGACATCTTGACGTTCTATCGATATTTAAAATTATTTTTAAATTAAACGTTGCGGTTTCTTGGGAAATTGTTAAGAGCTGCTGTTGATTGCAAGCATGTTTTGATGCTGTCGATTTGACTGACCCACAATAAATTTAAGTTAAATTATATATTGCAATTGATTAATATACACTTAATAGACAATTGTCATCCCTGTCAATTGTATGAGCGTTATTTTAAATTGGTGTAGAATTCTAAAAATATACAGGATTATTTATAAAATGGCTCCTACCTCGTAGGATATCAAACATAATAAGTAACAAAATGTATTCTACGACTTTTGACAATTCGTTAGAGTCGAAGCTAGGTTAAAATTATTTATCTATTATAATTATATGATATTCACCAGTACCTACCCCATAAATATTTACTCACAAATAAAAACTCAAAGTAATAAATCTTTCATCTTCATAATATCAGCATGATGTCGACAAAATTTAATCACAATAACGCTATATAGGGCAGAATTAAGTAATTAATTAATGGGACTAAATCTTACGATGAATTTTCTAAAACTTAATTAACTGGAAAGGTTATCTGTCTGGAAAAACTGTGTCTTTAGCGAAGTGGAGGTTAGCCGTGATGGTGTGCCTAATAATAGTCACAGAATATACAAGATTATTGAGAACCTTTAGTCTATGTTTGCGGTTTTAAGTCTGGAATTCCATCTTTTCTGTAAACTCTAACATTAATAAGTACTTACAAGGGCTTAATCCTAAGTGTTCTCAGTGAAGCTAATCCGTTGCTTTTGGTCTCGAATGACCCGATCAGCGGTTTTTAAATGAAGCAGTAAATTAGAAGGGGTCGAATCGATATGTGGTTGCGACTTCGATTAAATATAGATGAAAATGTGTACCCTCGATATTATTTTTATTGACATTAAACATTTGAAAAGACCTTCGTTAAAAATATACAGTCGGTGACATTACGAGGTTAACGAACTTGTGATTTTATAGCATTTATTTTGTTAACAATGAATCAAAACTTAAAATTTACAACAACAAATATTTGATTGAAGAAAGAGGCTTAATACTATTTTATTATGACGTATTTTTATGTAGGTATATACTATATAACATAGTGCTACGACTTTGTTTAGTAGATTATCCTCGATACGATAATAATGAGTCTCAGAAATAATTGTAAGTTTTTTTATAGTTGAATATTTGTCAAGATATCGACAGACATCGATATCAAGTGCTCCACAGTATTTAAACGGTTCAGCTATCTTTAATAAATGGCGATATTTTTCTGTCCGCAGTAGGTAATAGAAGCCTGTGTCAGCTAACTTTCACATTATTCTCGCAATTATTGCTATGACTTTGTCATCATATCTTTTATTTGCTTTGAAGACAAACAATTCCCGTAACGTTTACAAATGCTTAGAGAACACATTTGTTTATTATAGTCTTGTCAATAATTGTTTAAGACAGTGTAAACAATTTTTTACAAAAATATAGTTTTTTATATGTGACGTTATAAAATCAATAATGTTGGTCATTATTTTGAAGTGTCAATAAAGGAGAAGTGCTTCATTAAGAGATTTTGACCTCTTCCGAAATGTTCGAACAACATACAACCTCTTTAGCATAGACATAGCTTTAGTTGGATAGGTTTAAGTTTTAGGTAAATTTACAGTGACTTTAATTTATACATTTCTTAAAAAGTCTACAATTGTGATTACACGATAGTATTATTAAATAAAATTCTGTTTATTTATAAAATACTATATATATGTCGTGATAGTCTTAAAAATACTTAATTTTATCACTTCCAACGTTTCCCTGATTATTAACAAGGCTCTTTATTACTTAGGGTCAATTCATACGTAGTACATCGAAGCGTCGCGCGTCGATCTAAAAGTTAATATAGCAAAATCTACCTTAACACAACGGCTCAATTGTCATATTTTTTCAGAGATAAAGTAAATCCGCACGCTTTTTGAGGGATTATCTCTTCTTCTATACCAAGAGAATTACGACCATTGTGTTGTAGGGCTAAAGATCAACAATACCCAATTACTATACTAAAAAAACCTTACTTTATTTATTTTTAATTTGTATGTACTGATGTGATGATGAGAAAATAAAGATTATTATTATTATTTATTATTTTTTAAATTTTCGCTTCGTTCTCTGCTGTACCTAGTATGAATTGCCTCTTAAGATAATTATAGCATTATATTTCTTTTTACTACATTAATAAAGTAACTTTCTTAAAAAAAAGCAAATACCAGAACTCAGAACTTCTAAGGCCCAGTTTTTTATCCCTAGTTAACTCAACCAATGGTTAAATATCTTAACTAATGGTTAAGAATTTCGGTAGAACATGTTTATTCATAAATTTTTATTCTAACAAATGGTTTTATAATTAACTCTCCAACCTATTTGACCATTTTAGACTAATAATTGTTTGAAACCATTAGTTAGCATATTTAACCATTGGCTGAGTTAACTAAGGATAAAAGGATAAGGATCGAAAAACTGGGCCTGAGTATGTTACTATACGTAACAACAATAAATAAAACTTTTGCGGAACAAGCTGTGTAATAATCTTAATTGAAGACGGAGCCATTACCGTTTAACATTGAACCATTATCAAGTCACGTATAGGCTGTAAAAACATTAATATCCGCCTTCCTAGTAACGTACGTAGGTTACCCACGTAATGTGATTCAATCATAATATTTATACAAAATGTTTATTATAATTATATTCAAGAAGTTTCAGGAGTTTGATATATTTAGCGCTCTTATTAATATTTGGTACCACGATGTGTCTTGAGGCCTTATTTGCGGGAATTCTAAAAGAAAATTTTCTTATGTTGTATTTTAATAATGTAACTTACATTCTCTGATAAAACTCTTTTCTGTAACCAAAATATTTTAAAGATATAACATTTCTTAGTATATTCATTATTCACTTTTACTTTTCATATAAGTTTTATGAGACTATGTGCGCTGAATTTAAAGATTACTTGAATTGATTTTCACGTAACTTTAATAAATATGCTATGTGTAGTATTTTTAATAGGTTATTACAATATTTTTTGTAATTGTGTTTGACGATGTTTCATGTGTTAATTTTTCAAAAGTATCGGATTTTGATGATACTATAAAGCAAGTTTAGAGTCAGCTCAGATGTATAAAACATAGAACAGTAAAGGATGGCATATAAAAAAGTCAAAATTTATATAAAAAAAAGTCAATGATTAACATTTAAATACAAAAAATGGTTGGTCTTATCATTGTCGCATAAGAAGTATCCTCCACTTTTCTAGTAGCGGGTAAAGCGATACTAACATGAAATACGGCGGTGTTGCTGGGTCGTACAGGAACAAAGTGGTGGGTCTGACAAATGCGCCACTACTTTAGTAATAATAGTTGGCTAACCGCCGCCTACGGCACTGTAAGCGACTTGTATTCTCTTCCATTAACTCTTATGGCTTTTATACGTAATGTCACGTTTCAACATCCAACGCCATTTTAATTTGAATTTTTCACTTGATAGACAATGTCAACTATTCAATGAATAATAATAATAGTAACTCTTTATTGTACACCAAAACAAATTAACAGAAAAACAAAATACATAATACGTACAATGGGCGGTCTTATTACTAATTTCATTGTTATCTCTTCCAGACAACTGACTCGTCGCCAATATTTCCCACAAGTTTATACCTTTCTTATATTTTTCTTGTGCAGATCATTAGCTATCATTTACAATTGAAAGAAATAAAAAATGTTAGTTACTTTCTACAAAAAAAGAGTCAATAATAAAATATCTATACGTTTTTTACGGCTGAAATAAGAAAACACCGTCAGAGAAAATAAAATCGTTTGATAATAACTCAGACAGAATGATAAACAGACGATATTATTTTGTTGAACTTTTACGGCCAATCATCGTGAGAACACAGGTAATATGCTACGTAACATTTTTTTACTATTTTTCTAAACAATGTGAGATATATATTGCTTAGAAAAATAGAATAAAAATTAAATGAAATCTTATCTTGAAATAGAAATAATATCGAATTAACTAAAAGAGGCGGTAGCCTAATGGCCAGGGTGTCGGACTTGCGAACATGTGGCTACCGGTTCTTAACCCACCCATTGCACGACCTACCGACGTGACCCTACTCGTAAGTCGAACACGAGCATTAAGAGCAATACACGATTCATTATTAATGCTAGTAGTCTCCTAATAAAAACGTACTTTGATAATCCACATATACTTATCACTGTCTTGACGTTACGGTATATGACAGTAAAAATAATATATGTCAATATCCTCATTGTTTAACTCTAAATAGATGCGATACTAGCTAGCTGACCCGTATACACTTAAGTGGGCCGCATCAAATCTCACCAAATAGAGCCTAACGCACTCAGAAATTTTAATAATGTAGCTATAATTTAGTCAAAGTGTTTTCAAAATCAGTTTACTAGTTCCGGATTACTTTCTACAAACAAACTGATAAACTTTACCTCTTTATAATATTTCTATACCTTGAATTATTGATTCTCGGCTTAAAAGTATACACCATACATATTAATATTCCAAAGTGGTTTGTGTAAGTTACAAAAACTGACAAAATTGCACAATAGAACGGCGTAATCATTCAATAATAATATTCCACACCAGTGAAGAAGAAAGATTGCTTTAGAAAATGCTCATAAACACTTCATTTACTTATTACTCTGTGACATCCAAACGTAACTCTGAGAAAGACTTGAAGCTTGTTATCTCTGCGACGGAGACATTTACTTTAGAAACTTGAACTTTTTATCTCTGATTTGAATTTAATATAAAAATCAAGTCTTATTTTCTTCTGCTTGAATTATTCTTGTTGGATGCACTTTACCGATTCGCTTATTTGATGTCAGATGGAATTTTATTTCGAATCGAAAAACGAGAATACTTTACTCCGAGATTGGAAGATACTTACATTGGTTAAACATAGGGTTGACTTACGAAGCTGCAAAGTAGAAAACCGGACAGGACTAAGATAAGCGAAAGACCTATCTAGGACTGAGTCTATTGCCGTTTCGTCATACATGATTTTGCTCTCAAGGATGATAATATTAAGGAATATTAATAGGAAAGCGTCAACCAAGAAGAACTTAGTCCTAAAATAGCGAATCGGACTAGCCTCGGCTAGGCTTTGAAATGTCATTTAAAAGACTGTCAAATTTAGGTGTTATTTATCAAACTCAAACTCAAAATATTTATTTGCTTGTTAAGGTTAGATTAGGATACAGTGTTCTTAATAAATATGTACAACTTATATCTATAATATGTATGTATTTAGAAATATATATGTATGTTTATCAGTTGTCTGGTTGCCATAGTACAGGCTCTGCCTAGTTTGGGATTAGATGGCAGTGTGTGAATTGTCCCAAGATATTATTATTATTTTTCCATACTAGCTGTAGCCCAAGACTCCGCCCGCGTGGGTCTCGGTTATCGCGGCAAAAAGTATCCTTTGTCCTTTCTCAAGCTCTAGACTATCTCTGTACTAAATCTCATTTAAATCGATTTAGTAGTTTAGGCGCGATAGCGTCACCGATGAACAGTGTTACTTTCGCATGTAAAATTTAAGTAAGGATTTAACAACAACGTGAAACAAAAGCAACATAATATTTTAGAAACTTTTTTCGAATACCTTTTATAATGAAACTGTATCCAGGACCAGGTAAAACTGCACATTTTAACAATTCGCATGCAAAACAATGCTTGTATATCAACATTAGAACAGAAGAGAATGAAGACAGTAGGTAGTTTCAGTAGCAAATTGCAATTACAGTTATTGCGGTAATTTGGAGACTCAGAGTGGCGCGGCAAAACTACCAACATCTTGAAATGGTTACCGCTTACAATTTATATACGGACATCACCGCTCACTTTAGTGCACCACTAAAATTATTACAGTGCAATTTGGTAATCGATTTTTCGTATCGATTGTAAACGAATTCAGTATTTCAAACTATTATCAATACTTACTAAACCGGTGAAATTTGTATTCAAATAAATAAATCTTTATCTCGGACAAAGTAATCATATTGTTTGTAAAAGATACCTAAAAGGTTATTTTACAGAAAAAAAAAACATTTGACTTAACACATCTTGACTCGTGCCTTCATAACCAGAAGTAGAAAAAAGGGGTTATATAGTTTTCCTTACGAAACAGTGAACAAACCTAAATTATTTGACAACCTGCACTGTGCCATTTCCTCACTGCATTAGATAGTTTTTTTTTCTGAACAACAAAATCAGTGGAAGACGATGTTTCTTGAAGATGATGAAGATTCCATATTACAGTTATATTATTTTACGCCAACTACGAAAAGGCGCTGTTTTTACGAGTTTTTCTTTCTTAGGCCAAGTTTTTTGATCCCGAGTTAAGTCAACCAATGGTATATTATATGGCATAAATATGCTAACTAATGGTTTCAAAACGCGTTTTTTCATCAACTGATAGTCTATTAAATGGTCAAATAAGTTGGAGAACTTATTTTACCGTTTGTTAGAATAAAAATGGTTGAGTGACGATTAACTCGGGATCAAAAAACTGGTTGTTTGTCAGTCGACATTCGATAACTCCAGTCGAAAATTATAGAAAAGCTACGATCGCCCGTTTCGGTTAATGTCACATTACACAGTCACAGCATCCTATTCGAAATCCTGCGCAAAACCATCACCGTAAAACAATGTTAGTAGCAATCAGTGCGACATCGGCATTAGTAGTTATGTCAGATACATCGCCAACCAATGAAATTGCGTTGCACCATTTGCTAATACCGTCATAAGTTTCGGGTTTCATTACGGTGAACAACTGAATACTGCCTATATCATTACAAAATATACAGAGAAGTACCAATAGATCACTTCTTCATAGATAATTAACGTAGTTTGTCTTAGAACTTAACTACCTTGTATTTTCGTTTCCATCATTTATTATACTTTCATACTATTGACACTGTGAAAAGGTTAGTATAGTTTTTATGAATGAATATTTAAAATATAAATAAATTGGGAATTAAATGCTCACCGAATATTTCAAATAATTACTGATATTTATGCCAGTAGGTATGCAAGTACCTACTGGAATACGTCAGCTATTGTTCCAAAACCAGTGATATTAATCCAACATATTTTACGTCATTCATAGTATCAATAGGGATATTCTATCCTAATAATAGACTTTCCCGGTAACCATCACGCATGAAAATGATATACTTAGTACATTCATCACATATGCTTTGAAAGGTTTCACATTACACGTTCCCTGTGAAGTATTTTGCAATAATTAAATCTTACAAACCCATGAAACTGTTTTACGCGAGCCGGGTAATGGGTAAAGTTTCATTGCGAGCTTTTATCTAATTTATTTTTATTGTTATATGAGCCAGTTTATGCCCCATTTTATATCCTTTGCAGTAGTTACAATCAAGAGTACTAAGCGTGATATGTTTCTCTAATACGTCACTTCAGTAAGTAATAAAGAAAAGAAAAAGTATTTATTATCAGCAAAGAAGAGACGCATAAAAAAATCATTGAACCTAATCTAAAATTTAAATCGGCAACAATCTGTTCACTTTCTTAAATTACTAGCCCGTCGCAGCTAACAACTACCAACACCGATACATAAAAAAAAATGGTTAGAGGTACAAGAAGACATCTTTAAAAAATATATACTTAATTGAACTAAAACTTATATTATAATTATTATAATATTTATGATCTGATTTCTGATTACAGGAAATAATGTCGAAAATTTAATTTAACTGCTTTTAAAGCTATAAAAATCAAACAAATACTTACTGCAATTAACAGTGAAACAATAAATTCGCAACCTAGACTTTTACTTCATACCTGTGGTTGGCAACTTTGCAGTAAATAATACATAAATAAGAAATATTGTATTTCTGGTGACTGCATGCAGCAAATGTATAATGGTTTCTATAAGATCGTTAAAGATGTAACCTTTTTATTGCTTTTTTCGTATACACGTTGGTCTAGCAAGCGCGATTGCCGTGCACGAGGTCTCGGGTTCGGTTCCCGGGTCGGGATAATTAAAGTCACTGGATATTTTCTGTTTAGAAAAACTGTGTACAGCCTGGAGTCAAAAAATTTGGCGGTGTTTACTCCCGTGCCGTGAAAAGCACGTAAAGTTGGTCCTGCGCCTGATCTGGTTGTGTTGGTATACCGTCTAATCAGAATATGAGGGTGAACGAACAGAGAGTGCAACTGTATTGCCGCAAACACTGGTGCGCTAAAATATGTCTCGCGCAGATGGTTTATCTCAGAGCAGCCACCGTGACAAAAATTCGATTAAGGAATTTTACAATTATTTTATCTCCTATCAAATCAATGTTTGCAGCCACGTCAGCGTCATCTGGCTTTTCGATAACTATATTAATAAAACGCATATTATAATCTGTTTCTAGTTTTTTTTATTTTTTTATTCACACTTATTTCAAGCCACCATTAAAAATGAATTTACCGTTTCGTAAAGACCACCGTACAGATTCAACAAAACTCTTAAAAACTCTCCAAATAACCGATTGTCACGTGTTCTACCTAGTTGCGGGTTATGGTGCGTATCTTATACAACGAACGTTGATAAATGTGAGTGAAACCCAAGCACCTGAATCGCAAGTGACAATAAAACAAGGCGCTCAGATACGTTTGATACTATTGAGTTTTATAGTCCAGACCCACCCGCTCGCCGTCACTGTACTGTAGTAAGTGCAACTGTGTCCAATAATAAATGTGACATACACAGATTTATTTATATGGCTTTACCTGTATCGTTTGGAACTAGGTATGTATAGTATGCGATTTTAGTGAGATGTTATTAATAAGTTACACAGTTAAATTCCTTTTAAGAAGAGCAAAACTTCTTAGCCAAAAGTTTAAAAATGACATTTAAATATGTACTATTTAGACGGATTCTATTGTGGTTTACCCGTGACTATAACACCTGCAAAGGCGTTGAAACGTCGGTTATAAGATTGAAATAAACTGCGATGGAATCCCTTTAAAAAGTAGTTTTATTTCATTTCCTAACATTCGTCTAACCCATAGAAACCATTTTAATAATGACAGTTTGAGTCTCGAAAAGCCACAGCCACATCTATCTGTAATAATACTTACAGGTGACAGTTATGAAATTAAATTATTTTGTCGCAAATTTAATCTTAACCTCGCAGTATACGGTTGTTATTTGCATGCGAGAACTTTTTAAATAACTGAGTGACTATGATAATTTTTTGAGGATGGATTTAAGACACTTTGAATCTTGGGATTTTTCGTTAACAATAAATGTATTTTCCTATAGTTTAATCCTGCATTTACAAATGAGTTTTTATGTACTTTTCTTAAGTTTAAAAAAATAATTATCTGTAATTAAGACTGTCGATTTGAAAAAAATATTAAACTGTTTTACAAATTATTTTTAAAATATTAAATGAAACAATAAAGAGTAAGACAAACAGGTAAGGACAAACGGGTTTACGTTCGAAAACGGAAACCTTACAATCTGACTTTCCGTGAGTTTCCGCTTTCCGAAGGCAGACACTATGGAACGTTTCATGTTCGGAGCATTTTCTTTTACGAAGATTTAAGGTATTGTTTGATCCTTTTCATTCATTGGGATTTTACTCATATTTGTGACTAGCTGTGCCCCGAGATGTCAGTAGCGGCTTAGAAGATAATCTTATGTTTCCGAGATAAAGCGTATAAGTTCATCCAGGGTGACAGCTACCTACGTACCAAATTTCATCAAAATTGGTCCATTCTTTTGAGCGTAAAGACAAGCAGAGTAACAAACACACACACACACTTAAAAACTTTCTTCTTTTTAATAATGAGCACAGTATAAGAACCAATAGGTGAAATAAATGTGCTTAATTATTCCATTCAGATTTGTAAGGTTCCCTACGGCTCCCTCGTGGTACGGCAATCAATGAACTAGTCGTAAAAAATAACCGGTTTGTGTAAGTATTGTTTGTGTTACTGCATGCTTCTTTTTTGAAGAGATAAGATAATTTAAACACAGTCAGAAGTTGTTTCTTTTCGTTTTACTCTCAATAAATATTCTTTATTACCTGTTTACCTGCTCAAAATGCGTGATACATGTATGAACATTTTATTTTTATTGTGTTTCCTTTGCATTGGAGCGGGATCGAGTGCCGGTATCGCGGGAATCGGAGAAATTAACTAGGTATACGATCACTAGCGATCCGTCAACGTAAATGCGTTTCCGTTGTATTTAATCCAATTTTATCGCTTCGAATACTGTTTTATTTGTCCCTACATTTGAATATAACCCCATGTTCGCAATATCTTCACGTTCCGTATCAATAAACATCGTTTCCAATATCTCTTTGAACTCCTTAAAGAAAATTGAGATCATGATCAATTCTAATAAAAACGGACGTATGTAGTAAAATAATGAGTGAACACAACTAAGCGTTTGATGGACAAATAAATGGGGCCATAACTTAGAATGACGCATAACCATCAACAGTACAACAATTGTTTAAAGCAATTTAATTTTTAAAATTGAAAATTCCAATCCTTCCGACTCTCCTAGCTCCTGGCTGTGAAAAACTATATTGCTTTTTTTATTAAAAATACGAAGTGTTCCAACGAGGGGCAAACTGCCACTAAAACGTTATGGTTACTGCGGTGACATTCGCACGAATACCTAACTTATAAAATTGGTAATCCCCTACGCAATAGCCACCCTTCTTGGGTACCCGATAAAGTATTACCTACGACGTATTAAGGATTATTTCCGTTTCACACCGATATTGTTTAACGTTATTCCTACTCGTTTAGTTAGTTTCTATTTCAGCGTAAGTAGACATTTATCGTTTGCGAGTATTTGTGAAAGCAGTAACTTAAGCAAGTGAATTACGCTTGTCCATAGGTAACATATTTCAGGCTCAGTAAAAACTTGATGACAAAGTTTTCTCGTTATCTTGTGGAGTACAACGAGTAAGTACTAAGAAGAAATATTGATATTGCGTTCGCAAGTGGCAATTGTCGGGAGATAGAGTGCTAAAAGAATAGTAACTGTAAAAACGCTGACCTAAAATTATACGACAAGTAACACACTTATTACGTAAAAGTAGTTTTACTAATAACATTTTTCACAATAATAACATAAATAATGTATACCGCTTCGCCGATCGGAAACAACACATTTACATTAAGAGAGCCAATAGCAATGATCGGTACGTGAAATTCCATTCGCTACGTTACAGTTTCCCGAGCGAAATTATTAGTCAATTGTTTGTTTACCTCCTATTGTTGGAGCATAAACGTAACGTTTGCGTTGTCTGGTTACGACTTCTGCATATTCTGTGTTTAGGGGCCTCAGGACTTGCGGACAAAGTGTTAATGCATTTATGCCTGTACTCGATAATACGCTGGTAATAATAGTTAGGTTGTTGGTAAATGAGAATCAGCTCTATTGGTATACAATAAAATGGCTTATGCAATGTTTATGGATATTCTTATTAACATAACTTTTTCTTTTTAGTAATTTAAAATCTTGCCTACAGTTATTTCAGTTTACTAACTAATACTACTAGTATAGATAGTAAATTAAACAATGGCAATAATAAAATTAAACGGTTATAGTAATTAGGGCAAAAAAATGGTCCAAAAACTACTTAATTAAGTAGTTTTTGGATCAATTTAAGAAGAATTATATACAGATAGAAAGAGTGAAAGTATTCGCAGTTTCGTTTCCAGCCGGAGATAAAAACTCCGCCCCTAAGATGACCCACTGACCAAAAATTTTCCTTGTTTCTATTTGTATATAATTTAGAAGTAATTATTCCACATGAATGCATTATAAATCAATAAGAATAATTCATTAAGAGTGTAGATTATTCTTGAATCCACAATATGAAAATTACAGTTATTTATATATCGTCAAATAGCCCGTGGGACTGTACATCATAATACGAAACTGTTCAGGCCACAGGTGGTGCAGTCCCGAGTCGTCCCTTTTGACAAGCACTCGTAGAGATGGAAATACTCGCAGCAAGTTGATGAATAATGTCCCAGGCTACGTAATTTAAACGAACAAAAACCCACCTTGAGCGTGACTTTAATGCTGCACGACTTAGAAACAACATATGTATAGGTATACATATGTTGTTTCTATAGGTATAAGGCCAAAGTTGGAAATTACTTGGCGAAAAGCAGTACTCATATTCTTCTGCCTAGGCTTTTACAAGCATGTGGGCCGTGGGGGTTGGTTTCTTTTCTTATCGAATTCCCATGAATATTGTATTTAACATGGAGCGACTGCCTATATGACTACTACCACTCATTTAATTGAGTAGTACTTCTAGTACACCTAGTGTTAGAATATATCAGAATTGTAGTGACTTAACGTTGCCATACATTAATGTTTGTTAGTCGGGCCAGGCATGGGGAGACCTCGAAAACAATTAAAAGAAAAAATTGTAGGTAGAGCTTGTTATCAAAATTAACCGGTGACATTGTCAATCTTACGAAGTTATTTGGAACCAAAAATCGAAAAAAAAAACGTATTCGCAAATTTGAAATTAATTTACAGTTCCTTTTAAGATGCAGTGCCTTTTCAGTAACCGGTGCCCGCAGTGCTGTTACTTTACATTTCTCAAAAAGGCAAACAAAAAAGTTCATAAAAATTCAGTCGAGAGCAGCGGTTGTCCTTTTTCGCTCTGCCAACGGGCCGATGTAAAAGAGTCCGACAGAAACTTGTTTGAAGAAGTCGATTTAAGTTACGAAAGAAGAGTACCTAAATTACATTTTTATCAGCAATTTCATAAAACAATAAGAATATGGTGCGTTAAATATTTACATTTGGAGATGAGTTGGCTTCTTTGACAGAACTTTGGCGATTATGTAAATTGTTACAGTAATGCTGACCATAATAGCATTGTTAATTTAATAATGTAACTGTGAGAACTTCCCACAAAATATATTACACACATGCACATTCCAGGTGGTCCCTCAGTCCTCACTCTCATGTTATTTGAGGTTCATTGATTAAATAAAAAGTCTGAATGTATTGCGTCGGTAGAAGTGTGTGTATAATGAGACATCCGTTTTCCTGAAATTTGAGACCCTATTATTGTCATAACAACGATCTCAGTCCGCAAACGACAATCATTATTTTCACACTTAACAAAGTACTTCTCACATAAAAAGCGTCCATAAGCATAAACTCCGCGAATTATTCGATTCATTTCAAAGGAATCCTACTAAAAGGAACGCGAGACTAACTCAAAGCTTTTATATCTCGTTTCGAGGCGCCTTATTGTCTTCAGCGGTATATGTATTAAAGCTTGCTTTCTCTTGCGTAAATAAAATCCATTGGAAAGAGAAGTGCTTGGAAGCAAGTGCAAGGGTAGGGGGCGTCTAGGTGTAATGCCTCATGCGAGTGTCGGGGACAATGCAAAGTAGATTGAATTGGAAAAAAGACTTGAACAGAATGGCGGCTTTCGGCACCCGAGGGAAAAGGGAAACTCGCTCCGAAGGGTTAACAATGAGAGCAGTGTCCATAGATGTAGCCGCTCTGCATTGTTGTGGAATCTAACTTTCAGATTCTACTTATAATACGAAATACACGTTCAAATAAATATTGTTCAATACCGATTTATTTACAATCACAACATACTATGTATTTACATGTTTTTTGTGTTATTCACTCTCGATTATATGCATATAATCGAGAACGGATAACCTTCAATAACCGATAAACATTGCAATGTTTATCGGTTATTGAAGGTTATCCTTTAAAACTGAATTACTTTTGTGGACGCAGTATTCATTTTCATGCCACCCAACCGTTAATCGGACAACAGCCATTTTGCATTGCATTACCATAATTTAATTTAACTAATCAATTTAAGCCGCGTACGCAATATTGGCATTACATTATTACAAACCTTTATGGAATTTTAATTTATCTATAATTGGGAATAACAAATAGGTTTTTTATCAAGAAAATTGGTAATTTTTAGCATCAATACAAAAAAGTTTGGAGAAATCAATGAAATATTTTTTCTGTTTCGATCCATTTGTGTTATGTTAAGTTATTGCTACCTAAATTATACCTATATCTTCGATCCAGTATAACTCAAAAATTTAAATAAAAGTTAATTAATTGTGAAATAAATTCTAACTACTTATTATTTTGCATCTTTCCACTTTTTATTGCATTGCATTTGAAAGTGTGGATGTTTGGATGTTTGTAACTCAATCACGGAAAAACGGCTGAACAGATTTGGATGAAATTTGGCATACATGTAGCCTTTGACGTGGAAAAGAACATAGGCGATAGGCTTATAAACCAATTCCTTAAGAAGTTCTCGAGGAATGATCCAATTTTGAAGTTCACGCAGACGAAGTCGCGGGTAGAAGCTAGTCTCAAATAAAAATGTTTTCACAAAAGCTGCTTAGAATCTAAAACGGTAACGTAACATGGTGTTACATTCTCACCACTAGAACAAAAACCAGATAAGCTGCTTAACATCTTACGAGAGGAAGAAGCGGCGAAATGCATAGTTTCCTTTGTGGGAACAGTACACACCTTATCCGGTGCACTTACTAAGAACAAGTATTGTTATTTTAGAATATATAACAGTGGTTTGGCTGTAAATCAGTATTTAACTGAAAGAAGAACCTTAGCAAAAAAAAACAATAGAAAATTGTGCTTGTTCTAAAATAATGTTATGCTAGCGGCTTTGCACGTATATTATACATGTAATCCTTCCTCTTAAATCACTCTATGTATGAAAAAAGTTTGCAATAAAATCCGTTCCGTAATTTTAAAGATAAGCATACATAGAGAAAGACAGGCAGCCGCAAGCGACTTTTTATATTATGTAGTGATTTCTATTAACTAAGTTTTTAACTCGAATTCTGATAATCCGTGTACCATATCCTCTACTACCGACCATTCCATATTCTATTTCAATATGTCTGAACAAAGCCTAAACAATATCCTCCTCAATGTAGGATTCGTTCTATAAACAATTCAAAACATTTTTTTTAATTTAGAACGTCATTCAGAAATTAGCTGCAGTCTTCATTCTTTGTATTTAAATTTGTATTTGTGTCGTAAATCTCATTTGAAATTGCCAGTATTAAGTAAAAAGAGAAAGCGTACAAATCGGGATATTTTCTTAGATATTACGCCGGCCCCGTCTCACCGGCTTCGTCTCAATGAAGCTAATAGTTAACGATCCAGTCTCTACCGTATATTCTCATTCGCTTAAGTCGTGATTTTCTTGTTGGGCTTGTGTACTGATCAGATTGGTTTAGAAGCTAAGTTGTTTGCTCCCAGTTTTTCTTGTAGCTAAGTTTTTTTTTGAAGAAATAAATTCTAAGGTCTGTTTTTTTTTGCACAGACAATTAGCATTGCCATTTGACGTGGCATAGCTGCCAGCCTTTTGGGCCCGATTCGCGTCATGGACAGAGATGACAATGAATTTTTTTATGCTTGTTAGCCATTATATGAACTTTGTTGAAAAAGGTTTAATATCAAAATGTGTCAATTAAAAAATAATAAAATAAAGTCGTCAGTTGTTATCCTGCAACCAACGTGTTTTACTTATAGGTTATGGGCCCAGACCCATTTAAGTTGTAAAAAAACAGTTTAATTGTATATTTTGCGCGTTGCTAAAAATGAGTTCCAGTTCCAGTTATCTCGCTAACGTACCAAAATTAAAAGGTCGCGAGAACTTCGACGATTGGGCGTTCGCAGTTGAGAACCTACTAATTTTGGAAGGCGCTGATAAGTACCTAAAGCGAGAAGGAACAGATGAAAATGCAGCGGCGGCAGCGGCAGATGCAAAGACACGCGCAAAAATGATTTTGACGATTGATTCATCGCTTTTCGTGCACATAAAGGACACAACGACCGCGAAGGAATTGTGGACAAAACTACGTTCTTTGTTCGATGATTCAGGATTTTCTCGGAGGATTTCGTTGCTTCGTCATCTGATTTCTATAAGATTAGAAAACTGTGAAAATATGACGAATTATGTGACACAAATTGTTGAAACGTCTCAACGTTTAAGCGGAACAGGGTTCGCTATAAATGATGAATGGGTTGGCTCGTTGTTACTTGCCGGATTACCAGAGCGATTTATGCCTATGATTATGGCTATTGAACATTCCGGGATTCAAATAACTGCAGATTCGATCAAGTCGAAATTACTTGATATGGAAGTTGGAGATACAAGTGAATCGGAACGTAACTCAGCATTAGCAGCAAAATGGCATAGAAAATCGACTAAAGGGGGCAGCACTAGTAAACATGGCGGCCAGATACCTAGTACGTCAAAATCTACAGATAACAACTCAAAAATAATAACGTGTCATCGTTGCAAAGAAAATGGTCATTACCGTAATCAGTGTCCACTGTTGAAGGAGAAAACAGGAAATAAGAAACATAGTAATGCTTTCAACGTTGTTTTTCTCAGTGGCGGATTCAGCAAAAATGACTTCTACATTGACTCGGGTGCGAGCATGCACCTGACGCCGAATGAATGTTGGTTGAAAAATCCTAAATACTCATCAAGTTTACCAGAAATCATTGTCGCCAATAAAACAAAAGTTCCCGTTTTATGTTCAGGTGACATAGAAATAACGACAAGCTACAATTATGACATAACTGTGCAGAATGCGTTATGTGTACCAAGTCTCACGACTAACCTCTTGTCAGTGAGCGAGTTAATTAAAAATGGGAACAGTGTTGTATTTGAGCCCAATAAATGCCTCATAAGAAACAAATTGAATGAGTTAGTTGCAGAAGCTGATCTGGTTGATGGAGTATATAAGTTAAAAATACAAACACGGAATTGTTTACTGTCAGCAGTCAGTGGAGATACATGGCACAGACGGCTTGGTCACATTAATAGCGTGGATATGAACAAGATGAAGAAGTGTGGATTAGTAGAAGGACTTGATTATGCTGATGGGTTCGCAATAGGTAAATCCAGCTGTCAAATATGCTGTGAAGGAAAGCAATCAAGAACTTCATTTGGTAATCAAGGATCACGTGCCACAGAGACTCTTCAGATCATTCATACAGATGTCTGTGGACCCATGGAGACTGTGTCAATAGGCGGTGCACGATATTTTTTAATTTTCATTGATGATTATTCCAGGATGACCTTTATTTACTTCTTGAAAGCTAAGAGTGAAGCGTTACATCATTTTAAAGTATTCAAATCTATGGCAGAGAATCTCCAGAGTAAGAAAATTAAAATCTTGCGTTCAGATAATGGCTGTGAGTACTGCAGTAATGATTTTGAAGATTACTTGAAGAAAGAGGGAATCATACATCAAAAAACCAACGCTTACACGCCTGAACAGAATGGACTGAGTGAAAGGTCAAACCGAACCATAGTGGAGAAAGCAAGATGCTTACTTTTCGAAGCAGGTCTTGAAAAAAATTTTTGGGCAGAAGCTGCTAACACAGCTGTCTATTTGAAAAACAGATCAGTAGCTTCAGGTATTGAAAAGACTGCATATGAGGTTTGGACCAAAAAGAAACCGGATATACAGCATATACGTATATTTGGAAGTCCTGTCATGGTTCATATTCCCAAAGAAAAAAGAACCAAGTGGGACAAGAAATCAAAGATGCATATACTGGTTGGTTTCAGTGAAAACATCAAAGGTTACAGAATTTATGATCCAGTTAAAAGGAATGTAACTACGAGTAGAGATGTGGTGATCATGGAAAAGCCAAGAAGTATAGAATCTGTAACTGTTCCAGTAGAGTCCACAGATTTAGTGGGGGAATATGTGAAGGATTATGCCGTGAACACAGAGCTTTCTCATGACCAGTCAAGTTCCAGTGAGTGTGACTACTTAGAAAGCCTGAATGACTTTTTGAAAGAAGAAGAAATATCTACTGTAGAGAAAGGGATTGACAGGAAAGTGCAAGAAGATGAAATTAAACTAAACCCAGAAGAACCCAAGAAAAGGCTAAGAAAAAAACCAGAAAGGTATGGATTTGCCAATTTGACTACTACACCTATAGGAGAAGATGAACTGACTTATGCAGAAGCTATCAGTGGTCCTGAGAAACAACAGTGGTTGCAGGCGATGGCAGAAGATCTTCAGTCATTCGATGATAACCAAGTCTGGGAGATTGTCGATGCTCCAGATAGCAGTAGTGTAGTGCAGTGCAAATGGGTCTTCAAAAAGAAAATTGATTGTGACAATCGAGTAAGACATCGAGCCAGATTGGTAGCGAAGGGATTCACACAGAAGGCCGGTGTGGACTATCAGGAAACCTTTTCACCTGTGATAAGGCACTCGACATTGAGGCTACTTATTGCTTTGAGTGTGCAATTAGGTATGGATATTACTCACTTAGATGTCAAAACAGCTTTTCTTAATGGTTATTTAAAAGAAACTATCTTTATGCATTTACCAGAAGGTTTTCCAGTTAAAGATTCCAATAAAGTTCTCAAATTAAAAAAGGCTGTATATGGTTTAAAACAATCATCCTTAGCTTGGTACCAAAGAGTAGATGAAGCATTATGCAGTTTAGGGTACAGTAGATGTAAACTTGAACCTTGTGTTTTTATAAAAAATTATAGTAACAATAAGAAAATTATTGTTGGCATTTATGTTGATGATTTTATAATTTTTTCAAATGATGCGATGGAAACTAAGTCTTTGATAGAAGCACTGAGTTCAAGATTTAAAATAAAAAACTTAGGTCAAGTTAAAAAGTATTTGGGAATGAAGTTTAATATTAATGAAAATGTTATTACAATAGATCAGGAGAATTATATTGAACAGTTGGCGAATAAGTTTAATATGTCTGATTGTAATATGGCAAACACACCCATAGAGTGTAGATTGAAGTTAGATAAATCTAATATATGTGATAAAAATTTACCTTTTCAGAGACTAATAGGTTGCTTGATGTATTTAGCGGTCATGACACGACCAGATATTGCTTATGCAGTAAGTTACCTTAGCCAATTTAATAATTGTTATTCACAGTTGCATTGGATTTATGCTAAGAGAATTTTAAAGTACTTGTTAAAAACTAAAAGTTATTGCTTAAGATATTCCAAGGAAAGAGCAGAACTGGTTGGCTTCGTAGATGCAGATTGGGCCAGTGATGCCATTGATAGACGTTCATACACGGGTTTTTGTTTCATGAAATGTGGATCTGCTATTTCTTGGGAAAGCAAAAAACAAAGAACTGTAGCTCTCAGTAGTTGTGAGGCAGAGTACATGGCTTTGTCAGAAGCTTGCAGAGAAGCTTTATATTTACAGAATTTGGAATGTGAATTGATAGGTAGTTGCAATAAGATTGTTTTATATAATGATAATCAAAGTGCGCTAAAGATGACCAATAACCATTATTCTCATAAGCGTTCCAAACATATCGATGTTCGATATAATTTTATCAGAGATGTAATTAATGACAATAAGGTTGTGACAAAGTACCTGCCAACATCTAGTATGCCTGCAGATCTGTTAACTAAAGGATTGTCAGGACTAAAGCATTATGAGTTTATGCAAACTCTTGGTATTGTTCAAAAGTAAATTGACTATTGTTTACCTGATTGTTCTGACTGTAAGATATTAAGTTTATGTTTTATTTTGATATAGTGGGGGTGTTGAAAAAGGTTTAATATCAAAATGTGTCAATTAAAAAATAATAAAATAAAGTCGTCAGTTGTTATCCTGCAACCAACGTGTTTTACTTATAAACTTGCTTGTTAGTCATACTGAATTTTTGAGTGAGTACAGACTTATAGACCAGGGCCGAAGCCTTCAAAATTTGTAAAAAGTGAAAAAAAATTACAGTAGGATGAAACCAATTAGAAAAGGAAGAGAATATGATAAAAATTAAAGAAAAAATAAATTACGGTCGATCCGAGTTCGGGAAGGGGGGGAGGGGGGGGTTTTAAGGGTAAAAAATTGTTTATCTTGATTTCCAGCAAAACTACAAGTCCTATGGAAAAAAGTCAAATGGCAAAGTTGTAGGTAATAAAAAGATCTACAACTTTTGTATTTACACTGCAGACTGGAAAAAATTGAAGCAATGTCATTTTTTTGATGAAATTGTACATAGTGATTATGCATTTTCTGAGAACATTTGCTATAGTAATGTATATTTTTTTTACACCATCAGAAAGTAGAGATTTCAACGAACAAAAAACCCCCATACTTTTTGAAAAAAGCTGATATTTTGACGGGTAAATTTTCGATTGAAAATTAGGGTGTTTTTTTTATATTAATTCAAAATAAGGTGAAAAAATAAATATTTTTAATCAAATAAATTACAGCGTATTTGGGACATAATAAGGTAAGTTTTCACCAAATTTCGTGAAAAAAAAATACTTTTGAAAAAGATAAAAATAAAAAACCAAAAACTTGGTTTTTTGGATTTTTCACATACATTTTGAGGTTATGTGAAAAAAGTGTAAATACAAAAGTTGTAGATCTTTTTATTATCTACAACTTTGCCATTTGACTTTTTTCCATAGGACTTGTAGTTTTGCTGGAAATCAAGATAAACCATTTTTTACCCTTAAAACCCCCCCCTCCCCCCCTTCCCGAACTCGGATCGGCCGTAATTTATTTTTTCTTTAATTTTTATCATATTCCCTTCCTTTTCTAATTAGTTTCATCCTACTATTATTTTTTTTGGTTTTAAAAATTATCGGCCCTGGTCTATTAAAAGAGTTCATTTCCTCAAAAAATATTTGTGTTGTATTCGTAAGTAAAAGACAACTTTTACAACAAATTTGACAGAAAAAACGTAACAATAAAGTGCCTAATTGTTAGTGGGCGAGTCACTCAATGTTGTCTCTTCAATTAAGGACGTAATCGCTCCACAGTTCTTTTACTCAAGACCGTATGTACAAGCTCCTTACACTCCAGTGAGATGATAGGGGATTTCCACAAGATTACCCGTGTTATTCCATCAGAAGTTATTAGCCAAACTCCGTTGATAGTATATTTGGAGTTGCGGCTGAGCACAAAGCGGCAGACTTCATTATGCACCACAATACACTATGTTGATTACTTCCAACCACGAGACATTGCCGCTATGACGTTTGTACGTCTTTAATAAGACGGAACTCATGTTCTATTTGATTGAATGTACCGGGAACTGTATCTTGTGTCGGTTTATTTACGTGTTTATATTGAGTTCCGAGGTTGATAACCGTAGGCTATTATTAGATCTGTAAGCCTGCTATTTAGGGCTTGTGAAAGTATTGAATATCTCTTTCCCAAGATACGTGTCTCAACAAGTAGGTTATGAATAATTTTTTTCGGCAATTTACACAATACTCTGTACATTACTAATAGGTATACATATTTCGTTTCAAAACGCTATTTACAGTAGGTATTATCTACTCAATTTGGTGTCGTTTTTAAGAAACATTCAAATACATTGGTACCGCAAACTTCACATAGATCAAGCACCCGTTTTATAATTAAATACTGATCACTTAACTAAATAACAAAGCAATTCTGGGAATAAAAAGAGTTCCTTGATCATTAGTCAATTAAACGTGAACCCACTCCTTACATAAGCATTTAGCTTAGCACGAGGGGTTAACAAGAATACTAGAACCTAATGTGCGGCACACATTTGCTAGTAGGTTTGAAAACAATTGTTTTCAAGGAATTTAGACATTAGGGTCCCAATACATCGGTGGTATAATTTCCTTGACAACGATTCATATTATTTATATCATATAATCATACAGCACGATCCTAATGACAGTCACATATAGTAACAACATAATATAATATTAATATCGTTCTTCAGATTAACGACGACATTATTACGTTTCTTGTTTCGTGATATATTGAATTTTATTTACCTTGACTAGGTAAATTTTTGTTTCACCTGGCTTCTTCTTATGAATATTCTCAAAGAAAATCATACGACTTTAATATAAAACATGAATGAATGTTTGTTTAAATATAAACAATATTTGAACTTAATATTGACTTACAGAAATATATGTAATGTTTTACAATATACCTATCGTAATTAGTACAGTTACACTCTACTGGTGAAAATATGGAAATTAAAAAATATGTTCAAAATTCGCATAGATACAGAGCTAATTTAGATAGCAAGTAAAATGTTTGTCCATGAAAAATACAGCACCGCTTTAAGATAAAACGAAGAAATGCTATCAATAACTTAAACGTTGGAACATCTATTAAACAATTACGTCCCAACTCTCCCTTGCGAACATTTAGATGAATTTGGAAATATGGTTAAGTGTGATGTAATTTCTTTTATATAATTATGTTATAGATCCAAGAAACTAGGAAAAGATACTTATAAACGTGACCAAAATACGTCGTAAACACTAACCTTTCCGCTCCCTGCCGCCGTCGTGCCTAAACACTATAGGTCGGTTGTGTTCCCGTCGCCACAACACTGTCGGCGGCGGCACCCCTGTTGCGGTGCACGTCAATCTTATGCTGCCGCCCTCCTGCGCCGAGCTGCCCTCCGTCACACTGTCCACTATGTCCGGCGGGATCACCACGGATAAATGACCCATCTGATGAAATAATTGTGAGTCTAAAACGTTTTATAGTTGACGGATAATTGATGATTTTAACTATAGGAAGAACAGCTTACATTTAAAAAGTTGTTGTGAGACAGAAATAAATAAATTATATTGTGGAATAATAGTTAACTCACACGGACTTGGAATTTTAAAATGGATGGAAAGGTATTTCTAAAATTAAACGCATAATTATGAAAAAATAGAATCTGAAGCAAGTTGGGGGAGACCTGTGCCCAGCAGTGAGACACCTAAAAGGTAAAAAAATAAACACCCGAATCATCCTAAACTTCCATGAAGAAAAAGCATAAAAAATAATCAAATAATATCCAAAAACTAAACTAAAACACGGTATCCAATAAAAAAACAACTCACTAGATTATTCAATTCAGCGCGTACTTAATTCAACACACAATCCGTATTGAATAAAATTAGCGGTGCACATTAATTTGATCCTAATGGAAATTATAATTAAAACACCTAAATGTATCACCTTCATTAGTAAGCTACTTAAATGTTTGGCTAGGATTACATCAAGTATTAAACGTAAAATGAATAAATTACCTCTCGTGAGCCTTGGAAAGTATAATAAAGCGGTTTAATCTGCGTTGGCCTAACCGTTTCACCCGTATCTAGCCCAAACGTGTTGGATGCGTAATCTGTTGTTATAAGTACTTGGATGACAGAACACTTATTTCTCAAGATACATTGAACATTAACAAACTTACTGGTAGGTAATCTTGAAATACGTTCTTCTTTCTTATCTTATTATCTTTTGTATCCTTTAAAAATTCATTAAGACAATCCTTACTTTAATTATAAATGCGCAAGTAATTGTATCTGTCTGTGTGTTCAGCAGTTACGGTTTTAACTACTGAACCGATTTAAATGAAATTTGGTACAGAGATAGTATACATAGGGCCCGAAAGAACACAGCCTAGGATATTTACCGCGATAACCGGATTTGCGGACTACAGCTAGTGGAAAATGAGAGCAGGAATTCGAAATGCTTAGCCAGATAACCAGATAGTATTCAAAGTATCCAAGTTTTGAATAATGCCTACTTAGTCAGTCCTTCGTTCACTACAGAATATAGTGTAAAGTGCAAAATGTAGTAACTTTTGAAGGATTATAAAAACACAAACTCGACAAAAAACTTCTTATAACAACAACAAGAAACGTTCGGACGAACAAAACAAATGTTATCTTGTTGGCGATGTAACATTTTAGTTTTAAACCGCTTATCATGAAATAAAGTTCAACTTTGTTAGCGTTTTGGTGTCACCTGATTGTAGATAGTAAACTTTGCTTATTTTAGGATTTACAATTTGGACCGTACCTGACTTTTCATAGGGTCGGTGTTTACTTGGCACATGTAAGTGCCAGAATCGTTGGCCTGGACATTGCTGACATGTAGCTTCCATGTGTTGTGGTTATTATATGTAACGCTAAGACGAGGGTTCAGTGCCACCATATTTGTGTGTATCGCCAGAATCGCCTTCGAGTCTGACTTGATCCACGCCACCTAAAAATAATATTTTCATTATTACACTGTGCCATCAAACCCTTATTGGATTCGTTATTAACTGTACCGACTACATCAATATTGACGGTGAGACAATACAAATAAAAACGGCTTCATAACGCCACAAACATACACATAACAGAAGCATTATACATTATGTAGTTTAATCAAAGTCAAGAATTTCTGGAACACCCGGAAGCTAAATTTAACAATGCAATTAGAGAGGGTGTCTACGAAACAAAACGTACTCCAGCGTTGCATACAAGTGTGAAATTTCATTTTATATCTAGGATTAATGTCATAAATCGCTCGCATTTCCCCCGAGCTCTCGCGAGTTTTAAATCGTTTGTATTGTTCACTGTGAAGACGAAACTTAATGTGACTTAAACGCTGTAGCAAATGTAAAACTGAGGGTACGACAAGTGGAATTGTAGAGAGTTTTAGTAGAGGAATGCACGGCGTCTCATCCGCGCCGCTTCCGAGCATTTTTCATGTGACATCTCGCTTTGTTGCGGTTGGAAAATAAATTAGTAACAATTTCATTGTTTGCGAGAATTATTCCCAACGAGTTCCAACGTAAACGCGGCTAGTGCTACCGCATGCCGCGTGAACGCGAGCACACTTGTCGCAACTACCACTTTTCGTTATAACTGCTCAGTTTTTACAATAAAATGTTTACATACTGTTCCATTTGAATAATGCTAACGATTTATATTTCGCAGCTCTTGAATTTTAGTTGGTTCGTTTAAATAATACTGAATAATTCACTATGTAACATAAAATTCTGCACACGTGTTTCGTATTTTAAGAAGAACCTAATGAGCTAATTCTGGCAAAAGGTACTTATGAAATTATCCCGTAGAAGGTCACATTAGGGTTAATGAGCCATTTCTTACATTATTTTGTAACAAAGGATCTTGTGAATGTTGCTTTACGCAAAGTTTTAGTCTTCTCAATGGGTTCATTTGTAAATACATATAATTTTTTAACAGTCTATTTTGTTTCACAAGATAAAATAATCATTGCATTTTAAGTAATATATTAGATAGGTATCGGAATGTCACAATATTACAATTAAACTTAATTTGGTTTGTGTTAAACAGCTGCTGCTTTTTATGGTTAGAATTATTGTATTATGGTTCTCTAAAATCCACAGTATGACAAATATTTGTCTTTACAAATATTTGTCATACTGTGGATTTTTGTTTTAAAATATAGGTATTTCTCTTGCGACACAGAAAATTCTTGGCATCGGGTTTTTATTAAAGTGTAGTAATAGTTTGTAATCTGAGCTGCTTTTTATTCAATGTAAGCCAACTGATATTTTTTACCATAGTCTAAGTGTTGCGCTGCAGGGCAGCTTTTTAAATAGTTTTCAGTTTAAGAATTATATTATTTCTTTCACATCTCGTAGTCTGAGAAATGAGTCAATATGAAAAAGAAATAATTATTTTTTCATATCCAAGGAAAACTGGTCATAAACTTCTTTTTAACAACTTTTTAACCTATTTTTTCAAAATTCGGCAATAGTAACTAAACCGACTAAACCGACCAAGAATATAGTGAAAATAATTTTCCAATATGACGTTTATTGTGAAATTTGAGCTGAAGCCTGAAGCGGTACTAACGAACTGTAAAACATACGAGAGAAAATAGTCATGTCGAATTCATGCTTGCTTTGTATGCTCCATCCTTAATTTTGATTCACACCTACACGGTTCTCAAATTCGATAAAATTGTGCTGTTCTAAAACTAACCAACGCTGAACTTTTCAGAGTTCCGATGCCAGTTTGAATTCTGACAAGCAGAGTCGATAGAAAATTGTTGTAAATTCGAATTTCGTTAACCTGCATTTCTTTTGTCTTTACTTTTAGGTTATAGGAGGAGGAAACACGAAACTTTTTTCAGTAACAACTGATCAAACTACAAGCGTACTAGTTACGTACAACCCACATTGCTATTAAAAAAAAGCAACAAAGTAAGGTTTAGTTTTTAATTTTGTTTCATTAATATATTTTTATTAATTGGTATTAGGTGTATATAGTTAAGTTGGAAATATTTATAATAATAACGTGTTTAAATTAAATAAATGAAATGAGATAACATAATGTGCAAAGTAATGACAATATCGAGATTGTCAATATTATGTACGAGCTGAATTAAAAACAATTATTCATCCAACATTATATTAATTAAAATTTTAATTTGTAAAATAAAAATATGTTTCGAAAGCCTCTGTATAAATTATAAAATATATGATGACTTTTTTAAAGCTAATGCACCTTTTTTTATTAAGACATTGATATACTTTTAAGAAAAACCTCTTTTATTTTACTCGGCCAGTAAGATTATCCTACTATAATGCGTTTATTGAAATGAATGTTTAGTATTCCCTTTAGTCAAGTTGCATTAATAGTTTATGCATACGATGTATCTATCTTTGGGTAATAGTAAGTAATATTTCGGTAGCTAACAGTTACATAACATCCGCAACTGTATTTCAATACCCCAAAGGCGATAGCAAATAGTCCTGCATATAGGTATGACAGCCTTAACTTTGTGCTTCACCAGACAATTGGTTCTCTGAATATTGACATCAGATGCATGCAAAACGAGATTTTAGTTGGTATTCATTATGTAATGGATAGCTGTTTATTTGGAATGTATCAATATAAAAGTAATAATAATATTGGCCTGTAAACGACCCACAGCTGGGCACAGGCCTTTTCCCATATAGAGAAGGAATGAGCATTGCACCACGCTTGTTTATTGCGGGTTGGCGATTTCAGATTTTTTTTATGAGAACTAGGTTTCCTCACGATGTTTTCCTTCACCGTTTGTCAATGATGTTTTAGAATGACTAAGAAAGTACATACAACTTTGTAAAAGTCACATTGGTACTTGCCTTGGTTCGTACCTGCAACTATGTGTATGCGAATCCGGTCTTCGAACCGCTAGGCTACCACTACTCATGTGTCACTATTTCTTGTATTTTACGAAAGGGTTATAAGTGTTCATCGATTTTGACAGAATAATGCCTTTATTGCTACGAACTATAAAGTGACTTCGAACAGATATTCATCGGTGAGGTGAAAAGCCATGTAGAATAAGAATACTTGCTATATCATTTTGAGTTTTACTAAATTAGTACGTGTTAAAATCTAGAATAGCAAGCAGCAAATTTGAATAATTTATATCATCTTCTCATTTTAAAAGTCACGTATTACGAAAGTACACGTTAACTACAAGTCTCAAACTTATATTATTATACAGACTTCTCTTAACAATTTCTACGTAGTATTTAACGTATGGAAAATAAGTTCTTACATGACAAATTACGAAGTTTATGATGGATGAAGTTTACGTTTCAGTTGCTCGCTTGCAGTCGACTGGAGGCCACTTATTTCATGGTTGGCTTGCCGTCTGTTGCATGTGGGTTTTTGTTACGAGGATATATTATTTTGTATTACATGCTTTTGTGACTTAAATGGAACTGGGTAAAATTGTTCAACGCACCCAGTTTTTTTTTAATGTACGAATGTGATCGTAACTGTTTTGGATTATTGCTCCTGTTTGACGAGATTTACTAATGGGATTTAGGAATATTTTTACTTTGGGTACAAATTTGAATTTTTTATAGCTGTTTGATTGTAAAAAGACAGTCATTTTGTGCTTTTTTTTATCAATAGGAGAACATTATTATTACATATAGATATTTTACATTCTTCTTTGATTATTTATCATTTAAACACGATATTCATAGATAATTTTAACAAATACCATCACAGTTGGCACAAGGCCTTATAAATGTCAAGATTATTATAACAAGTTTTAAGATAATAATAACATGAAACGCCAAGGGTTCGTTTCGTCGTAATTTCAATATAAACTTAGCTTCCTGTTTTAAATGTCGGTGTGTTGTAATTAAATGTTAATTTAACAGCGAAACATTTAATCAACTCGTTCACTTTGTTGACACATTTAACATACAAAACCAGGGATGAATTTGTTATAAGTGACATTTGATTAAATATTTCGTGATATAATAATAATAGAACTTTATTTTGTTTTTGGTTTTGTAAATTGCCAAATTAAAGTGTTGTAGTGGTTGTAAGTCAAATAGAAACATTTGTACATACACTAATTAAAACAATTTTGAATAATTAAAAATGGTTTGGTTATTATTAATTCAATTAAAACCTGAATAATAATCAATTAAAATCAAATATAATATTACATTTAAATGATTTCTTTATCTAAATTACTATTAAAGCTGAAATGTTGTAAAACTATTTCCAATATTATCGATGTCTTCGTTAGTTAAAATATTAAGCCTCTTACGATTCTGACACAAAGAGTTACTGCAATTTAATTAGCTTGTCTTTCATTGAAATTAGTAAACGTAAACTAAAAATTTATATTAGCTTTATACAAGCACAAATGAAATTAATCCTGGTACCATTAATTCTTTACTCAAAAACATATTTAAATACTGCTGTCAAAAGGCACCCAACATATAATATAATTAACATAATTAGTGGGCGTAATATCTAACAAAAAAGACGAAGGTACACATTTAATTTTATTTATCTTAAGTAAGGCAACGAAACCCACTTCTTTCTAAATTTACTTTTATTACCGACATCTTAAAGAAACATAAGACGATCATCAACATACAAAGAAACATTGCCTTGTAAAACTCCGGCGAAGAATTGAAGAAACTTTTAAAACAATCCCACGAAACTGTCGTCTTGTACTCCGCTTTCCTTTCAAGATAATCCTTCCAAGATTTTATAAGATATTAGGGTTTCTCCGAATCTGTATAAAAATCTTTCAACTAACAATACCACAATGCCTGGAGCAAACGTGCTTATAGACAAAGAGGCCCTAATCTCATGTTGTGTCTTATACGACAATTTTTTTTTATTTGAGTTGAGCGGCTATTCTGGAACTATAGACTCCCAGTACCACTGCATAATGTGACAATACTTTAACACAAAAATGTTATAGCATTGAAATTGTTTCTTATTGTAAAGAGGTTGAATTTGAAGATGCTACACATTTGTTTGTGAATAGTTACTTACTATTAGGTGCCTGTTTTATGTTTTATTAATTGAATTTGTATAAATAAGAGTATTTGCTTTAAGGATTTACCTACTGTCAATGTTGTACATGATATTTATCTTATAATCAGATGCGCCGGGATTAGTCTGACGAACAAATCTGAGTAAACGCAAACTTTGATGTTGCAACCAAGTAATATAAACGTATAAATCCAATAGCACAACTGCAGATTTCTTTAGTTTTCTGAAATATTTACATTATGCTTCGTTATGTTAATAACTGTTTCCACACTCAATTTCATGTACGGAAAAAATGAATGACGCTCATGGGATTAAAAGTAGTCTACTTGTACATAATTGTGCTTGTTGCTTTGTGTCCTGTCATAACATTTTTTTTGCGGCATGGTTATCATAATTATTCAAGTACGTTTTTTTATAAGTAACTGATACTCAATTGTTATTAAAATTGTTTTTTTTTCTTTATTTCCAAAAAGTCAATCTGATATTTATCGCATTCAAACAGTTCTACCTAATATTTTCTCTAACTATAGGTGCGTTAAATAACTTGGATAGTTATTACATTTTCGAATGAATTAATGGAATAGCACATTCTTCCTACATTGGTACAGCTTGTTTCTAAAAAATCTGTGAGGACAAATCTATGACGAATATAATTATTACAGTTACGCAATAAATTCACTCACCCTATAATTAGATAAATGGTTGACTACACATGTGAAGTGTACGTCTCTGCCTTGTGTCACTGTGTGGTTCTCTAGAGCCTGAAGAAACTCAGGTTCCAGCTCAGCCTGGATCGGCATTTCACCTGAAATAAAAATACCGTTTGATTTTTTGTTTAATACTTAGAGTAACCTTCTCCTTCAGACCAATGTCAATTCTATAAGCATTAACGATGATAGAATACACTGAAATGACATTAAATGTATCGGTATGACATTTCTTCTCGATAAGTCACGTGACTAAGACTTGTCACTTCCTTACATTTGGGCGATTCGATCAGTCAGATAGAAATGTCAGTCGTCTATTGGGACAGATATTTAACTTATAGGTACCTACATGATGAAATCAACATTCGCTAGATATTTAGTTTGCTAGACAAACGTTTTTAGGCGGTCTTGTGAATCATCAAATGAAAGTCGATAGGTCCAAAGTAAGTATTTACAACAACAGTCTTTGACATTTATTGAAAAAGCTATTAGCTTACTTTATTGAAGATTGCTCTACTATTTCGTTTTTCGACACACAACTACTCCTATTGAGGTCCTAAGTAGTCGGAGAATCTCGAAAAATGCTCGTGAGTAAATTTCTTTATAATAATTCAGAATTCGCTTCACTAAAGTTATTATGCTTGTTATTACCTACATGCAAATAAATATAATTATAAGGATTAGGGGATAAGGATCATTATTATAAAAGGATATATATAAGGATTTTACATAAAAAAAACAATACGCGCAATTAATTGATTAATAACAAGGCTTAGATTTTTTTTTCTATAAAAACCCAAAATGTCGTCCATTGTATGAATTAATTATTTTATCATTTACATAACTAACAATAATCTAATAAATTGAAATAAATTTAGTAAGGCAAAACGAATGAACGAACGTGGGCGAATGAAAAATTATTTATCTAATTTAAAAGTTCCTTTATGGTAAACAGTTTGTCACGCGCATTAGATTGTCTATTTATAGTATTTTTGTTACGAAGAAAATTTATCTTGAATGTGATTAGCCCACCTCAATTCTGTAATCGCAAACATGAATTATCAGGCAGGCAATTTCTCATTTGTTTCGTAGTTGGAATACCTTTAAATAATTTCTTGTCTGTCTCATATTTTTATCCACCGATTTTAACGGAACAAAGAAGAAAATTGTAGTCACTTTGTACATTAATGCTTATACTTAAAGACCGTGATATGTAACGTCAAAATGGTCTTTAATCTGAATGCTCAGGGGGTTATTCTGTGAGTCCAAACAAAACTTAACCTGGTAAGTCGCAGATTAGTTTAAGAATCCCGGGTCGCGAATTCTTTTTTGTTTTCTGAGAGTCACCGGGTAGTGTTAGTATAAACGTTTTTGGCGATTTAACAGGTTTTTACTTACAAGTATGGTAAGTCGAAAGATATAAAGCCTCTCTTAACTCGACACGTAACAACCGCTTAGACTTAGTGAATAAGGCCTTTAACCTAAAAACGTTATTATTTTACATATTAAATTAAGTTATATTCAAAAGCTATTTCGTAACAAATTCGAGGAAATTTTACATTATTAACATAACTGAATACGTAACAAGTAAAAATTTATTAATAGAATAAAGAAATTATGTCTTTACGTCTTAAACAATCTATTTCAGGACTTTAAATGAATAGATGCTGAGATTCTTAAAACCTAGTTTTTAAGCGTTGTAAGTTTTTTGCTAATTAAGTGACTTGTATACTTTAATTAACAACTTGTTAGTGAGCCTGTTTACAATGTAACGAAGGCTTTTAGTCTTAGGTGTTAAATTAAATAAGCTTGTACAAAAAACATAAAATTCTGTTGAGTTTTATATTGATAAAATCTACAAGAGAATTATATTATAACTAGACGACTTTTATTATTCTTTTAGAGGGCTTACTAGCAATGTGGGCCGCACATTACTAGTATTCTTGTTAACCTCTCGTGGTTAGCTAAATGCTTGTGTTACGAGTGGGTTCACGTCGGTAGTGCGAATGTGGAATTTGAATCCGCGGCCACATGATCGCAAGTCCGATGCCCTAGCCATTAGGCTACCGCCTCCGCTTAAAACATTGAATTGCGAAAATTATTTTCTACGTTGACCTCATAGCGCATTGACTACCATAAAGATCAGATCGTGGTGTATTAAAATGATAAAACAAACAAGATAGTAACATATCGGACTTTACATATTGACACTCAATGTCAATGACGTACCAGTTACTAAATAAATAAATTACATTGTAATTTTTTATGACAATGTTTACTTAAACGTTTAGTAAAGATATTTATTTCAGATATAAATTATTTTTTAAGTAATTGACGACGAGGTTTGAGTAGTTATAACTAGTTAAAATCCATACTTATATCATAAACGTGAAAGTAACTGTTTTTCTTTTGTTATGTGACTAAACGACACGACCGATTGTGATGAAATTTGGTATGGAATCAGCTTGGAGAAAGGACCTTAAATACTCTTTGCTGGCCTTACCGACATCCGAACTGATAAAGTAGCTGTGTTTAAAAACCAGCTATGTATAATAAGCATAAGCAAAAAAAAACAGGATCTCTTTAAAAAAAGTCAACTTGAATTTGTATAAAATATTCTGTTTAAAACAATACACTATATAGACTCCAGTCTGAAATTAACATTAAAAATAAATCTAACAACATTCCCTAAAAAAACAATACAAAAAATCCGGAATAATACAAGCAAAATCCATTATTGTGGTAATATGTAAACGTACGCTTATTTAGGTACAGTCGAGTCGAGTATTAGCTACTCTAAATAAGGGTGGGCTTTAAACGATACCGAGAAACAGTCGGTGTGGATAAAATCTAACGTAGCGCTGGATTTGGTGGGGACAAGTGAACTCGACTAATAGGGGTTAATACCTAAGTGCAATACTGGTGCGGGGTTCCTTATAAAATAAGTGTCTATGAATTTTGCTATTGTCAAGTTGAAAGGTGGGAGGTCACTATATTATTTTCTTAATGTTATAATTTTAAATTGTGTTTTGTTTTAGAAGTAAATACGACTTTATCGTCCCACCGCTGACCAAAAATTCACATAGTCTATTTGGATTTTTTTTTCGTTATTCGCGGAACATTATTTTTCTGTCGAGAGAAACAGTCGAAATTAACGAATATAGAAAGAAAAAACAAAATAGCATTGGAGAATTACCCTGGAGACTATTTTACAGCAGAGAGGTACGACTCTCGATTTCTATTTGATATTGTTGTATGATGTTCTAACATATTATGTTAATGTTTAAAAAAAAAACTTGTCCTAACCCACTATAGGTGTTTTTTGTCTGAAATAACGAAATTTATTTCATAATTTATGTACACACATAATAGTAAAACAATACATCAAACAAAATAAAAGTATTATTTATTTATTTAAACACTTATTTTGTTGTGCTAATTGCCTCGTTTAAGGTGAACTTTTGTTCAACGGCTTTGTTAGTAAAACTGATAAAGGCTACATACCTACATCTCTTATTTATATCAGTAAATTATCTCTATTTGTCATGTCGTTCAGTAATTTGAGGACAACAAACAACAAACATCCTGAAAAAGCTTGCGTACACAAAGAAAAATGGTTTGTTTTACTCAATTTAGGTTTCCGACACGTTGTAAAGGTCAACTAAGTGTAATTTATTTCTATAGGACTCTAGGGCGGCAGGAGAGTGAGTGTCGAGAGACATCTCAACGACGTTACGAGTTGAGACACAGGTAAACTACTTAAACATACTTCCTATGTTGTACATTATAAACAACTCTCCTTACAAGAACATTTTACGTATTAATTTAGTTTCATGACATAATTTATATGTTAATACGAACGTAGCTTTTAATTATCTCGTACTTACAAGTTTTTTGAAAAATATTAAATTAAAAGGCCCTTAATTATTTTTGTATAGGTTTAGCGCTGTTTAGCTAATGTTAATTCATGTTTTTAATACAAAATAGATGTGTAATATAGATGATAAAAATGCTTTTAAAATTTGGTACAGTTTACTACCATGGCCCACTTATTGAACTGCCCAGCGTGTCCCAACACCTGCACACGCGAAGATCTTTACCACGCCACCGACAATGCTGTCCGCGTGGCCGAGTACTGGTCTGACAAAATATAATCATCATATTGCCATTGATCGACACGCTAAGAAGAAGAAGACTAGTTTTTCTCTTCCAATATTTTAAACAAATTTAACCCCTAAACTTAAAATCCTTAAAGGCGTTTATCCTATAGAGTATGCCAAAGAAATGAGTAAACGTACTCTACACACTTTCTGGCAGTGTCAGGTAAAATTACAAGCTGGGACAGATCAAAGATAAATATTATACATTTATTATTAAACTTACCAGTTACAAATACACTGAAAAACGTGGCCAGCCACCAGGCCGCTTTCGTCGACGTCGGCGAAAACATGTGTCCGTCGTTGATCAGTCTGGAACCAATACATACATGCATGAGATTTCAGCTAGAGACACAACGGTATTTTACATTCATATATACAACATGTAACAAAACCCCTGTCCGATCCAATAAAGGCGTATTCGTGGTACAGTTCATAAACCGGTTCGCATAGGCGGATTTTTGACACAAATCTGCAGGTAGTAAGTACGTGAACTTTGAGGAGCGGTCAGTGTTGCTGTTGCCTTGGATCGGTTTTTATTTTGATTTAATTATTTTCAATTGGGAAAAAAAATAATCTCCAATCCATTTAATGGCTACGTATATGTGTTCGCAGTACGATACCGAATAAGTCTTAGGGATCGGACAGGGGTTTTGTTACATATTCTATACGCTCAGCACGCAATGCTAACAGATGCACAGTTTGCAAGAGATTAATAGTTCCAGTTATGAGTGAATGTTGTAGCAAAGTGATGAGTAAATTTTAGGTGTTTCTTGTTGTATAAATTTATTCACTCTTGCATATTCTAGCTATCGTTATTAAATAACACTGTCCCTGTTTATTCATTTGAATGTACTTACTTATAAAGTAATATGGCTCACCGCTTTTTTAGTAGCTTAAGTAAAGCCCAATAGTAAATATCCAATAATACTATGTCTTAAAAGGAGTAGATAGGAATAGGGTGGTTGGATTTAAATGTCGCAAAAAAATTGTTGTTTTTTTTATCAAAAATAGATTTTGTTAATGAATTAAAGATTCTAATGGACAGTCTTAGCAGTACAAAAATGCGGGTTTTATCCAAACGAACCAAAACTTGAGTAAAAGCTAATGTTTTATTGCAAATTGGTTGAATTTGATAACATTAATTAAAACTGTACCCCAGAGAGTAAGCTATGGATAAAACAGGCAATTAGTAGCTAGAGCGCAAATAGAAAACAAAAAAATATCGTTCAAAATTGTGGAAAACAAATTAATACACCGGAAAAGTGGCCTTTTCCCATTACAACTTGATTTTAAAATGTATAAAACAAAAAAGAGTTATTGCAGTTACTTTTCAAACAAGCTTCCTTTATTTTTATTAAATGGCCGTAACAGTTTAGTTGTTGATCTTTTTGCAATATTAAAAGTACTTCTAATAACTTTAAATTGTAATGTAATAATACTATCTGTTTCTGTAATTATATTTGCGTTGTAGGGTTGATGGCTAGCTGTTCATGTGGTATGAAAGACAGATGTAATAACAACTTTTTTGTACATACTAATCACACTATTTATTACTAAAAAGGCGAAAGTTGGTGAGTGTACGTATTTGTAAGTTTGTTACGTCTCCACGGCTAAAAGGCTGGACCAATTTTGATATAATTTGGTGGGTACACAAAACACATGGGTTACTTTTTGTTCCAATAATACGCGGGTAAAACCGCAGAGCACAGCTGGTAAAGTTAAAGAGTTATTTCGTTTGTTTAAGCGCAAGGTCGGGAACTGTCGGATTGAAAACATAGTCTGAGGGGAACAGTATGGGCTCTATTTTTTAAGTTTTTTTATTAGCGTTTAACGCAATAATTGTATTAAAAACATTTAAACCAAGACGCGGTTGAAATCGGGGCGGGAACAGCATTATACAAATAATTATTACATTTACGTATTATAAAACTTTATCACGCAGATTGGTGTCAAAGCATGTATCAACATGGTTCCTCCAATATGGATACAAAATTCCACACACCTATTTACTTAACGTTATACAAGCGAATGTTTATTCATTTTTGTATCCGTGTTTACTTATATTTTCATGTTGATCTGCGAATGGAATGAAAACAGGGCGGTCGAGTACCGCCTCGCACTCCTCTCAATGTAAGTCGAGTGAGAGGGTTACAAAGTTTTTGCGATCTAATAATAAAAGTATAATATCAGATTGAACATGATTTGATCATATTATTGCTGTAGCTTTGAATTCAGATTTCAAAGTTTTATTATACGCATTGGTTTTGTGAATACTATTTCATTTTTGTTTTATGTATAAGTATGTGTAAAGGGTCGCTTTTAGCAAACATGTTTTCATGTTTTTAAATCTAAATACCTATGTCAGACCTGCGTAGGTACTAGTCTAGAATTATCAGAGTGACAGGTAATAATTTCCCAGATAATTTTAAATTTCTAGATATATTAATTTTTTGTTTTAACAAATTTTACATACGTTTTTATTAGTAGTCGAAATAGCTATTGACGTCTAAAATCAGAAAAAATGGCTAGATGAAGCTATACCTTATATTTATCTAGAGATTTCTTATAACTGGTAGCTTGTGCCGTAACTTGTTCATCTTCAGAACCAAAATGTTAAAGTTACGGCATTTTTTTAAATAAATGTTTCATATAAAATACACAGATAAAGTCAAGTGTCCTTAAGTACTAACTTATACTAGACTAGTTAGTAAAATCCATATAGAGACTAAGTCAAAGCATCAACTAATTTTGTAGGTACAAGTGACTCAACTCTGGGAGATCCCTTAATAGTGTAAAAATAAAGTTGTCATTTATTTTTCTTCTATTTACGGAATTATTTTAGGGAACTCGAAATTCTATTGAATACATAAAACAGCGTCTGTTTCTTAGTGAAAGAGACAACGTAACATTCCGTTAAACAACTAAAACTGTATTTAAATAAACCAAGATTCGGTGTCTATGCAATCTAGATCAGCATTGTAGTTGTTCTCTTGTTTCTGCGAACTATAGGTGACACTACAGCAATTCAGTACAAGTTATAGCAGCACGTGACTATCGCTCTTCTGGAGTAATTTAGCCTAAATCCGGTGGATATATATTATTGAGATAAGTGAGGTTGGATTATGTTCTGTGTTCGCTTTTGTTTTGTGGAATCTTTTATAATTTTTATTAATATTATAGTATTACCATACGTATTATTTTAGAATGTGGAAGTAATTCTGTCTGTCTGTCTGTCAGTTTCCCTGTTATCTACACTTTCATGTCTAAAAAAAAGGGCATACGCTCCTTTATGGCTTGTTTTCCTATAACCACGCGGGTAGCGCCGCGGGCTAAACCTAGACTTTTATTTGAAAGTTTTTGTACTTACCTATTAGATGTATTAGATATACTTAAAATATTACTTTTATATTGCTATATTTATTATATGTATAGATATTATGAGATGTCTTCGACAGAACGATTTGTATAGTAGACAGAATTACTATTTACCGAGCCTGCTGTCCTTAAATTTTAAATTTCATAATTCATTCCAAGCGTCTTGTTGACACTTCATGTGACCCATGTGGCTGGTTTTTACCTCGGTCAGCGGTTAAGCATTGCCATTCAACGTGGCAATGCTGACAGACTTATGAGCACACTTCCAGTCGACAGCGATGTGGAAGAGTTTTTTGATGCTATTTTTTTATTATTATAGTTGAGAATTAGGTGTGTATATATAATAATTCCGTTATTACAAGTAAGTTATTATAAATTTACTGTCATAATTCATTAAAATTTTATCCATACTATAAATAACTTCGGTACGAATAAACGCCTACAATCAAATTTAATTACATCTCAACTAATTACCACAACGGAACTGAAGACAGTTCTATATTTAGTAAGTAAAACTCATTACATCCTCATCTTTAGTCGACAAATCTTACGAAACAGCGGCAATGGATCAAAATTATACCTTTCGTAAGAAAAGGATATTTCGTTGAACCAAGTTGATAATTTGAGATTTCATTAATTGGTTGTTGGATGTTTTACAGTTTTAATTGATGGATTTGTGTGCATAAGGTTGCAGGTTCGAACTCATTTTACAGGCTAGGACTTTTTCAAAGTATATTAAATTTACTTCCTAATGTATCATTTTCAAATACCGAGTAAAAATTATTTCTTATTAAAAGCAAACATCGTAAGGAATCCTAAATTCCAAAAATTAACCTTAGATCGCGAACCCGTGAGGAAACGTGGTGATCAATGCTCGTTCTTAATCTTTAAGAAAAGGTTGGTGCCACGCAGTGGGACATTTATGCCTTGTAATGGCTTGTAATATTTTATTTAATTGGATTGAATAAAATTTATTTTAGAAATTAGGGACTGTCTAAATTATTAACACCTACGCCTCGCTATACATAATTATGTAGGGGACAACTTGTGTTCCTGTCTCACGATGCGTTTGTAATTCATGCTACCACCATTCACGTTAACTCACTAATCTTCAATCCACGATGTGCAATTCCATGTGAAACTTGAAAGGAAATTTTCGTCAAATATGCAAAGCAACAATGTAACCTGTCAATGAGTATCTATTTTGAGAGACGAAAAACTACGTTCCTCGTTTGAGAGTACCCTTAAACAGATTCCCAACATTGTCCAAGCGTCTACAGTGATATGCTTTTAATGCACTTGAATGGCGTTTTCCGTACTTTCTTATTACTCCATTTTATAGGTGTCGTTACTGACTGTATTAAGCAGATACAAAGTTTTTAAATACTCTGTCTTGGACTAACTGAATTAAAAACTTTAAGTTCAACGCTATCGTTTATTGTTTGGAACTGTTGTTCAATTTATAGATAGTATATTTTGTTGATGGATTTCTTTTTAACTTCTGCATTAACCTAACAGATCTCATGAAACGTTTTAGTTGGAAACAAGGGTATATTTCAAAGCATTATTTAATAAGGTCTGATAAAAATAAATGTTATGATTTTTTCATTTTTTTTTTATTTTGATTTGCGGCTATTCTGGGACTGTGCAGCCCCAGAATCACTGCGACCGTCATCGATCTATTGTGATCGCCGCTGTTATCTTTACAGTTTGCCACCAAGTCCTACATCCACTAGGTATCGCAGTAGCTTTTGGGGGGCGATATGTTTTACATCCTGTGGGCCAAGGATATGTTTGCCCAGGTGTAAGCTACGCTTGCGCATCAAAGGTCCACAGTCCGTCAGAATATGAAGCGGAGTTTCGTCTGACTCCTGGCACATTCTGCACGTTCTTGTTTCGGACAGTCCCATAGTGGACAAGTGCCTGTTTAAACAACAGTGTCCAGTGAGGGCTCGAACTAGGATGCGCATTCTTTTCCTACTCAGTCCTATGATCAGCTTAGTGTATCTCCTGTCATAGGCCTTAACAAGAGTTTTGGAATTAGTCAGTCCTGGCATGTCTGACCATGCCTTATAGGCTTTGTTCGAGCGAGACTTTTGGGAATGCCACAAAAAGGTTCTGGACCATATAGTGTCTTCCCCGATCCCGCTCTAGCGAGTTCGTCGGCATTTTCATTGCCCACGACTCCCGCGTGACCCAGAACCCACCTCAGCGTTACTCTGTTGCGTTCTCCTAGAGTATTTAGGCGACTCATGCAGTCTGCTACCAACTTTGAGGTTATTAAGTTGGAGTCTAAGGCCATCAGCGCTGCCTGACTGTCTGAGTTAATGTAAATTATGTGGTTGGCATAATTTTTTCGTAGGTTTGCTTCCGCACATTCGATAATGGCGTAGACCTCTGCTTGAAAGATGGATGCAAATTTGCCCAGGCTTTGAGATAGCTTGAACTTTGGTCGCTCTCCATATACGCCAAAGCCTACGTCAGTGCCCATTTTAGACCCATCAGTAACCCATATTAGGCTACCAGTTTCACAGGTGTCTCGTTTGTTCAACCAGTCCTCCCTGTGCGGTATTTCCACTTTGTAGTTCTTTTGAAAGCTACAGTTTGGAACCATGATATCTGAAGTCATGCAAAGAGTTGGTGTGCTTCTTACGTTCTCCAGTACTGTTCTCATTCTCCGGGATATGCAATGGAAGCCCCCCTGAGCGTTTATCCTGTAAGCACTTGCCCCCTTAGCAATATGCATACTTAGGGGCGTTAGGCATAGAAGAGCGTTCAGGGCCGCCCCAGGTGTGGTGGACATTGCCCCAGTTGCCATGAGTAAAATAAGTATATATATATACAGTCTTATTCATAAAAATCCCTTATAATAGTTACATATAATAATTAATTTAAACACTCATTAGTTAAAATGCTCATTAGAACTAATAAACCTTTTATAAAATTGTCTATTCATAAACGTTCCATAAACCCGTCATAGTAAAGATGTCGTTATAGCACGTTATAGCACGTTATAACACGTTTTAACGTGATTAAGTTGTCGTTCTGATGAATCCATAAATTAAATGGCCAAAAAACGCAAAAAAAAAAGTTTGACAACGTCTCTTTTTTTGTGTGTTTCGTTCACGTGTTTATGTTTTGAAGAAAATTGGATTTCTTTGTATTTTTTCTTGTGAGTACTACAATAATTAATGGAAAACCAAAAAAATATAAAGAAAAGGCAAAGAAGCGAAAATTGGCTGGAGGAAGTTATGGTTAATTCAACAATTTTCGTTAAGGTACACAAGTGTTTATTTACATTTATATTTCGTTGATAAATTGATGGCCTATTTTATTTCCATATAATTTATTGATGGATTTGGTGAAAACACGATTACACGATTTTTTTAATATCTACTTCCCAGCTCCTTGCAAATAACACTTAACTTTAACCAACTAACCATTAGACGGTTCGGACGCGAAAACAGCTGTTGTATACATTTGTCGGCCATATTTCTGTTTATTAAAGGTTTATAGACGGGTCGACCCTGTTATAAGTTACAAAGCCGCTATTGAATACTTAAAAAGCTTTTTAGCGATATTGAACGTTTATGAATAATGCTTTTCGGGATTCTCATTATAGCAAGCTAATAAACCTATTTTAACTTTTTATGAATAAGACTGATAGTATATAAATAAGATAAAATCTTAATACAAACTTAAATAACATAAAACATGTCAGTCTCTCAGTTTTTATAAAAAACTAAGAGAAAAAAGACAAAATGGACACAATACCTACATTATTTTTTTATAATACTTTAACCTTTAAATGGCAGTGTCTAACATAGGTTTGATGAAAATTGATCGGGTAAAAACGGAAATACAGATTCTCGCTAAAATAAGGTCTATCGAAATATACTTGTTTTCAATTATTTGGCTCAAATAAACGATTTTTTTTTAATCTCATATAAATGAAGAAATATCAGAGTATTGTAAAATCGACAATCACAAAACGCTCATTAATAACAAAGCTAGAATTAGCTTTTGATTATTTTGATACCTACTCATTAGCAATAATTGTATCGAAACGTAAACGCTACAATAAGATTAAGAAAAGCAATAAAACGTAAAAAGTTACAATTTTGCACCAGCATTAGCTTCTGTAATCTCAATGATACTTTTAAATTAAATTTACTGGGAAAGGCAGAATGCACGGAAATGAATGTTGATATGTCGGTATAGCTTCAGAAAAAGACAAAAAAGACAAAAGACATTTATTTGCAAGAATATGGGTTACAGGGTTGGAGAACTTAATACATTGAAGCCATCACATTCTACCGTAATTAATACAGGTGTTGCAAATATGGTTATAATTGATTTTATATAATAATAGGCATAAACTACAAGCATTCGTGAACATAATTTTATCAGATTAATATATATAGATTACAGACAGAACAAAAATAGTTTTTATAATCTAAATTACACAAGCAATTGACAATTTAGGATACATTTGAGTTATAATTTACTCACATAATATTCTGCTATGCTATAAAAACAATTAGCTACTAAAAACTTATGTAATCGTCGCTTAAAAATATCAATTGAAGCGATTTCTCTAATTTCTTTTGGCAAGTTATTATAAATATGTGGTGCCATACAAAATATACTTTTATGCATTAACGCAGTTTTACAAGGTTTCACACACAGTCTATCTTTATTCCGTTGGATACGTTTGCTAACATCCGCTAGTTTTGGAAATAAATGTGGATTGGATTTTACAAACATGGCCACTTCAAATATGTAAAGTGAGGGTAGGGTCAACAGTTTATATTTTACAAAATATGGTTTGCACGAATCTGTCTTGCTTAAACCGAACATAGCCCTTAAACATCTCTTTTGCGACCGGAATATTATTTCTTTGTTCGTCGAGTTTCCCCAGAAGACAATACCGAATCTAAGAATACAGCAAACAATGCCATGGTAGGCTGCAAGCTTTCCTTCAGTGCCTAGTACCGGTGAGATTTTATAAAGCATATAGGCTGATTTAGCCAATCGTTTGGATAGTTCCTGTGTATATGGTTTCCAATCCAATTTTTTATCAATTGTAACGCCTAAGAACTTATTTACATCAACTTGATTAATAGTTTGGTTATTATAGTGAATGTTTAGAGTATTACACGGATTTGCACGTTGCTTAAAGAACATTATTTTAGTTTTATCGACATTAATTTTCAAATTATTATTATTTAACCAATTTATTATAGATTTTATTGTATTATTAATATCATTTTCATAATTTTGTTTATTTGTACATTTTACTATCACAGTGCTGTCATCGGCAAAGAGTGACATAGGATTACTAGTTGCTTTTGGTAAATCATTAATATATATGATAAATAATAGAGGGCCCAAGACACTTCCTTGAGGCACGCCGTACTTAATTGTCCTATAATCTGATTTATATATTTGTTCTTTTTTTGTTTTCATATCCACTTTACATATTTCTACATACTGCTTTCGGTTTTTCAAGTATGATTCTATTAGCTGTAAAATGTTTCCCCTTATTCCGTAGGCATTTAATTTATTTAACAAAATATCATGGTCCACGTAATCAAAAGCCTGCGTCATGTCGCAATATATGGCAGCTACAGGCACTTTATTATCTACAGTTGTTATGACTTCGTGGAGGAAATCATAGATAGCCATATTAATTGTTTTGCTTTTTCGGAAGCCTTTTTGATTTTCAGATAGAATGTTTTGTCTCTCTAAATATGTATATATCTGATCATTTATGTATTTTTCAAATACTTTAGATAATATTGGGACAAGTGCGATAGGCCTATACGACTCTAATAATGCTCTATCGTTTTTTTTATAAAGTGGCTTTATGACAGCAGTTTTAAGAAATTCCGGGTAAGTTCCTTCCATGATGCATAAATTTAAGATATGGCAGAGGTGGTCACAGATTGTGTCACAGACGTATTTAACTATTTTAGTGGAAACATCATCATGCCCAGTACTGTTGGTATTTTTCAGTGATTTTATAATTTTTATTATATCTTCTCTTGTACTCGGCAACATAAAGAGAGAATTACAGTTATATGCAATGTTTGATGTCACTTGTTTACCGCGGTTTAGAATAGGTTTAATTTTGTCAACAAAAAAGTTATTAAATGCATTGGATATTTCGCTTGGGTTGGTTAAAATTCGGTTATTTATTTTAATTTGAGACACCGCTTCTTTTGGAACATTTTGTTTAGCACTATTAATAATATCCCAAGTCGCCTTAGTTTTGTTATCTGCTGTTTTTATTTTATGACTATTTTGAGAAAATTTTGTTAATTTAATAATTTTTTTATAGATTATGCTGTATTTTTTCAAGTTATTTCTATTAACGTTATTAGGTGTGAGTCGATATTTCCATAGTAAAGCTCTTTTCTTTTTGCTACATATTCTTATCCCACGTGAGACCCACTGGGGTTTTTTATGAGTTTTTACAAGAATTTGTTTTAATGGAAAGCACAAATTGTAATAAAGTAGGAAGGTGTCCATAAATGCATCAAAGGCTTTATTCGGATCATTGGTTCCGTAAACATCTAAGAAGGAGAAATTTTTTAGGCATTCATTGAATTTTTTTATATTATCATGATTGTAGTCACGTCGATATATATACCAATTATTAATAAGACATACATTTTTCACCGGGCACTTCAATATTTGAGCTGTGTGATCGGATAAGGCAAAGTCAATCACTTCACTCTTGCAATTTTTACCTAAATTGTGTGCAAAGTTGTCTATACATGTACCACTTTTTAATCTAGTGGGTTGATTAATTTGTAGTTTTAGATTAAAGTTAAGAAGCAAACATTCTAGTTCTAATGAAGTATTATTTCGTATTAATACATCAATATTTAAATCACCACATAGCACAATATTTTTATCTTTGATGTTTTTATTTACATATTTCAACATTTTTTCTAACTGTTTAAAAAATACGTCTAAATTACCTGGATGAGGCACTCTATAGATGCAGATAATAATTACTTTACATTGGGTCAATTCGACAGAACAACATTCAAAAGTGTTAGCAATTGTGAATTTATTAATATCTGAATTTTCTCTCCAGTGATGGCCCCTTTTGACTAATATACACGAGCCTCCTCTTTTGCTATCCTTTCTGGAATAACATGCAGCCAAATTAAAGTTTGTCAGTGAAAAATACTGCTCATATCCTGACATCATAAAATGTTCAGTTATGCAGATGACATCAATGTCTTGTTTCTTTATTCGTAATTCTTCTATAACGACGGCGAGTGAATCTGATTTGTTGATCAGTCCCGCAATATTTTGATGCATAATATGAATATGATTGTTAAAGAAAAAACTGTATTTTTTCCCGATTTGTGTCTGTTGCCAAAGTGTTATGTTGTTTTATGTTATGAATAAGATTATTTAGGTCTTGAAATACAATACGCATGCCATAGTTGTTGAGTGATCCGCTCCGTCTGTAGAACATAGTATGGTCGTAGGCAAGATTTAGATTTGAGTCTAATGCATAAGCATATTCATGAGCAACTAAGTCATTGTACAGTAAATTGTTAAAATGCTCTATTCTCCAGTTAAACATTGTGTTTACATTTTTGCCGCATTTAAATGTCGGTGTACAGATAATTATGTTCGTGTGTGTAATTTTTCTTAATGAATCTTGCATATTTTGTATCGCATTTACATAATCATGTGTACTATTAAACTCCTCTTCTCCTATTAATATAATACAGAAATCGTTCATTGTGAAAGATTGAAGTTTTCCTTCTATGTTATGCAACATCTGAGTCGTATTAGTGTTCGGCATACGGTAATGACACATTTCTGACTTATTATGTAACATATTTTTTGCAATAGGTCCTATTTTATTAATTTTATTGTTACTTATAATACAGATTTTGCTTGGATTGGATGTTGGTTCGTCTGCTCGTGATTGTTGTTGAGATGTTTCTACAATTGTTTGTGTAGCTCGTGTTACACACACTGCTGGTTGGTTACTATTTAATTGTTTTTGATCCTTTTTAGTAGCCGAGCAAGTTTGTGATATAGCAAGTTGTTTGGGTGTGTTTTCAATAATAGAGTCGGTTTCTTTTGTATGAGATTTGGTAATGGAAAGATTCAATTTTTGCGACTTGATAATCCTTCTTTTAGTTGGTGTTGGGGTTTTTGATTTTATTGGGCTACTCGTAACTTTTTTATTCATTCTTCTTTAATAGCTCCTGATTTGTTCGCTTAAGCTCATTATTTTTCAATGACAGAGATTCTATTTCGGTGTGTGCACTATTTAATTCCATTTTTAATGTGTGTATTTGTTCTATGAGTACTTTAATCTGGTCGTCGTCTTCATCATCCGACAATGCGGGTAAACTGGAAGAAGTGCCATCTATTGGAGATTCGGATAGTACTATACTGTCATTTTTTATATTTGTATCCGATGTTGTGCGTGTACGTCTAAAGGTAATATTGTCTAAGAAATTCATTTTAACTTAGAACAATTTTTCTTGTAAACACAAAAAGCGATGTAGACAACTGGGATTTGAACTCAAGACCCGTCACGACCGGTCTATTAAAGAGCTTCGTATACCACTTGGCCACGCGTTCATTACGTAGATACACGAAATTAATGACTGTTTGTTTCTCACTGTTTAGTTTGAATCAAAGAAAGACGTTATTGTGACTCATGCTGCAAATATTTTTTGCAATTGAAGGACACTTCACAACATGTTTATACTTTTTGATTCCGCAACTATATTTATTTATTTGTTTAAAAACACTGCACTTGATCACTGTTTGATTATTTTTTACACGTTAATGTTTCTTTTATGAAATATTTTGTCCTTTTTACGCACTTTATTATAATATTGTTTCGAAGAAGTTTTTTTATAGTTTAAGTTGGACTATTCACTCACAAACATTGTCACTGAAATTTTGTAGTCTTATAAGCATATTTAACTACTTGAAGTCTATGAAAAATCACAATTACTAATTTTAATGAATTATTAAACACGAGCACGATATGACCATGACCAACCTTGATCATTCACTGAGCGCAGAAAAGCGCTCAATTGGAAGATTGCTATTTATTTGCGTTCTTTACACTTGAATACGTTTTGCGAATATCGTAGACGTTCAGTACGCTTTCAATAGAATAGTTTTATTGGTAAGTGGATTCTTTGTAACAAGTGTACTTAAGTTTATTATTGCAGAGCAATTTGACAATAGTTTTCTTTACGTGTGATTACACTTACTGTCGCGTCCAAAGGATAATAACTAGTAGAAGGTGACTTCTAGTGGTTTTTATCTTTTGAAGTATCTTTTTTTATATAATAATATAATAAATGCGGATAACATCACAGTCATGCATTACTCCGAAATAAATGTAAGTGACAACGAAGGAACCACAAACACACCCGAGAAAAAGTAGAAAAAGTGTTTTCTACATTGACCCGTCCGGGGAACGAACCCGGGACACCTTGAAAACCGATGCATAGTGTAAAAGATTTAACGACCTCCATGGTCGAGGACTGTTCTCGACCATGGAGGTCGTTAAATCTTTTGAAATAATTTTAATAGTAATAGGCTACAAAAAAAATCCGAAACGAGATAAAATTGCAAAAGCGTTTCGAATTAAAAATATTATAAGTACACAATCGCTACCAGTAGTTAAATGCTCGCTACAAAATCCTAGCAATAGCTAGCAGTTCCGTCAAGCTCCCAGTAATAATAATCAGTCAAACATAAAGCTATTTATTTCACGAATGTACATCAGTTTTTCCTTTGCGTATTAAATAGACAACTACACTCGAAACTAAAGTAATCTATTTCCCGTACTCGACGGTTACAACTTACAAGATAAGCATATAGAATAATGTATTCCTTTTTCCTTGAACGTGTGTAAAACCAACAGTTTGTAACTTTATTCCTTTTTAATGTTTTATCTAGGTGTCAGCTTTAAAAGTAGTAAGGTGAGCTTTGTTGTGGCTTTAGTAAACAACGGAAACAAGAATACATACCTTTGAATGTTAAATGTCTTGGGAACTGAGTCTCAAAACGGAATATAAAACTGTCACTGAAATATGATTTCCAAGATGTCTGCTAAAACCTCGGATGTGGTCTTTATTCTTCGTATGAGCATTTTAAACAGATAATCTAAGAAAAATAACTCAACGATTTAAGCATTTAAAGACGTTTATGGTATGAAGCAAAAAGCAAAATATATGAGACCATAAACGTGGCAACTGAATTCATTAAAAATAAAAATATAATTATTCTTTAAAGAAATTGATAACAAGGATGCTATAAACAAAAATAAAACAAAAGAAAACTTGTTCGTCGTTCAAAACCATATTGCTTATTTTGAAAACAAAGGCGAACTGCGTCATTAAATCTTTTTAAACCCTTCAATCATAATTTGGCGAAATGTAAACATTAAATAAAAGCTGTCAAGCACAGATTCTCGTGGCCAATGATTTGAGAACCTATTGTCTGATAAGAGTCAAGTCGCGGTCGGCGATGGGGACTATCAAAGAATTTCCTGAGCTGTATTTGCAGAGCGGCCATTGCCCCAAGTAAAATGGGTTTATTTGCTTAACTCTTGTTCTCGCTTTAACGCTGCAGTTTTCAACGTTTTGTGGTTTAATCTACGCGGATATTAAGAAGATTGTACAAGTTTTTATAAATGCAGATGTTTTGTTGTCGGCTAAAATTGAGTTTTCTGCAGTTTATAGTAATCAGTTATTAGAAAAAACTTTAGATGATACTAAAACCAATTCTTTTCAGTATAACGTACATTTTAGAGCTGCGGTAGCTTAATGGGTAGGGTGTCGGACTTACGATCATGTGGTAGTAGGTTTGGATTCCACCTATTGCACTACCGATGTTAACTCACTCGTAACACAAGCATTTAGCTTTCCACAAGCACATTGCTTCCTAGCAATGTGCGACCCACATTGCTAGGAAACTTAAAAAAAAAGAACTTACAACTTATAACTTTAAAATTCCTTATGAATACACTACTGATTATAATGTGTAGAGAGAGTCTTGTATCTATAGGTCTTTTTGGAATGTAAAATATTAACCTAATGCTTAAAAGTTAAAATTGTGAATTCTAAGCAATAAATACCTCAAAACTGGCATAATACTACCGGGATAGAATGTTATCGTTTTGCCAGTCACAAACGAACTGAAGAAAGAGAATAATTAATGACAAAAACAAAATGTCGTCACACTGCAATTGCAATGCAGTGGCTATTACCATAACCTAAAGGGATTTGTTTTTATTGCAGTGGCCAGTGTCCACGGTCAAACGTATGCAAACATCATACTACATTTGTATTCTGTTTGGAAATCAAAGGGTTATTGTGAATTGCTTTCAGTGAATATTCTTGGTGTTTCAATGTAGTTTATTTTCTCAATTAGGAATTTTATTTATTTTTTTGTGTTAATTGTTTGGTACGTCTTCATTAAAATAAGGAGGAATGAAAAACTGTTTTTTCTTAGTTTTCTTGACATATTTAATTAGGCTTTAACGTGATAAGTTTTTTAAGCGTAGGATTTACACTAAAAGAATTATGTCATAGACAGAATTAGTGCCGTTTTCAGTGATGAGTTTGGTAATGAAATACTCTTTATTTCGATGTTTTATGAAAAATTCTTGACTATAAAACCCTTCAGGATAGTTGTTTATTCCATCCTTTACCATAAAAAAGGCAAGTTTTCTATTCCGTAATACACTTTCCAGTGTTAATGAAGAAGTTTCAAGTTAGTTAGGATCAGTGTAATAAAACATGATTTAATTGTCAACTTTGATCGACGTAACTTTTGTATTTTTAACACTGGCGAAGCTTGGGGAATTTGTTTTCAGACTTCTTCACTTTTCTTTTCCATTGAGAATCTAAGTTTAATTTATCACGGGAATATTATCTTTAGTAACTCAGCTTAGGATATGTCCTAAGCTTTGAAATTTGTCTAATCTACATACACAGATTATAATCTGTGTTGTAGAGATTGGCATGTTAACTTACATAGTTTTGTTCCGGGTGCATGTTAAGAACTTTAATTTCGCGATGCTACCTGTTTGTTTCTGAATTTTCATTATATAAGTACATAATGCACATTTATATTATGTTATATTTTCATACACGCACATAAATGTTTCATATAATTAAATGTCCGTACTACGCATTAGTTTTTCGCTTCAGACAACTCAGGTGGGAATAGAACTGAGATGAGAACTGTAACTTCACTCAATCCGAAAATGAATAATTGAATAGAAAGTTTCACAATTCACTGTTTCAATATTGAGCATTGAAAGAAACATATAGATAGTTAGAACTTTTAGATAATAATCTGTGGAAGCAGTGCATGCATTCAGGTGGAAGGGTGCTCCAGTGTGGGGCATGCGGTGCATGAATCCTTAGCCCACGTACCTCTGATGTCCGTTTATTAGCATTGTACCTACCTATCTGTTTATCCATTTTCGGCCAGTTCACAAATGGCCATCTGATCCCAAACTAGGAAGAGCCTGTACTCTGGTAACCAGACAACTGATAAGCCATACATATATATTTCTAAATACATACTTATTATAGATAAATTACACCCAGACGCATAACAAATGATTATGCTCAACACACAAAGATTTGATTTAAATAAGAATCGGCTTGACTCACGTATATTTACCGACCGGGGCCCATTATCATGACTTCATGAGGCTGCGGTGTCTTTATTGTAATCTTTATTGTCTTATTTGTTGGGAATAGTTTTAAGTCGTGAAATATTACATCAATTGCTGTTCCCCTGAACCCTTCTTCTACACAAGGCGAAGCCGTGTTTAGTGGACGATTCAACAAAGATTCATATAACATACCTATATACAGCATGTAACAAAAACCCTGTCCGATCCCTGAGAGTATTATTTGGTATCGTACTGCGAACACATATACGTAGCCATTTAATGGATTGGAGAATAAAATTTTTCCCCAGTCAAAATATTTAAATACAAATAAAAACTGATCCAAGGCAACAACTGAACAACTGACCGCTCCTCAAAGGTCACGTACTTACTACCTACAGTTTGGTGTCAAAGAAGCCGCCTATGCGAGACGGTTCATGAACTACCACGAATACGCCTTTATTGGATCTGACAGGGGTTTTGTTACACGCTGTATATGATGGTTTGTAACATTTGTTTAATTTTCGACCCAGATGGGACCGAAAAATTCAACGTACGTTTTAGTAACAAATCTCAGCCCACTTTATGCATAACCACAAAGGTCTCCCCATTCACACCACACACAAACCAATAATCCTATTCATTCCATAATAAAGTCGGAGCGAGCAGTTTTCATAAGCAATCGCAGGCCGGCGTCGGACCCACAAGATTCAATTACGGGGCCGCTGACGTGGCGACTACCGTCAGAAGTTTAACCAGCGGCCACTACTATGAACTCTTAAAATGAGATTCTTAGTGTGGAAGCGAGACAGCGCACTTCAATCCGCGTAGCGACATCTCGCTTCCACAACGGCAACAATCCTGTTTTTGGAGGTCATAGTAAGCGCGCAGGGCTTGTCCGCGCCTGCACTCCAAGGAAAATACGACAGGGACCTAAAGAATAACTCTGACTTATTGGAAAACGAACGACGCGGAAATTTGCGAATATTTGATTTCGCTTTTTTGTCACTTGTAAACTTTTTTTCGTGTTTTCATATTATTGGGTGTCTAAGTAGTTTGAATATGTTTTGTCTACATATTTAATATATCTTTTATATTTGATCAATTTGATGATTAATGCTCGTTTCTTCTCTATATGAGACGAGGCTTATGCCCAGCAGTGGGCCATTTATAGGCCGGTATTCTCTTTTATTTTTGAAGGTTTTTTCAGCAGGGTGTTTATTGCTTCTTGATTTTCTTTTTAAGTAACATAATTTATCAGAAATTGATTTTTACCTATTAACATTTACGTACGTACCTACTAGTGGAGATCACCGAAATTTTCTTAGTTATAATTTTGTCTAATATTCGCATATTACGACCTGTTCACGTAACTAAGTATTTTTTTGTTTCACTAATTCAAATGTTGACATGTCACAAAGGTGTAGCCTTGTCTCAAAAGTTTAAAAACAACAAGCTGAACATCTACCTACACTCGTTAATGTAACACAAATATTAAGTATCAGTATACTCTTACATAAGCACCGACTATAATTTTGTGTCGCTTAAAGTTTTGCAATTACTGTCAGTACAAAACTTCTAACTGTTCAAGGAGAAACGCACTTCGTAGTGCAAACTGTGAGTTTATATCTACTTACTAAATAGTAAACTTATATCTGTGACACATTGTTCTATACAAAACTTGAACAAAATACAACCATTTTTACATTAAAAATCCACGATTTTTCTTAACTAATAATATTGTAAATCTGAAAGTTTGTTTGTTTGGTTGGTTGAACAAGCTTGTCTCAGGAACTACTGATCCGATTTGAAAAAATATGTGTTAGATAATAAATCTGTAGAGGACCTATTTCTCACTACTTTTGCCGCGATATCCAACGCTCAACGAATAAAATGCATGACTATTTACTCCATAAATTCTTATTCACCTTTAATTTTTACAAGGCCTTCAGTTCATTCAGGAAACATAATTATATTTTATTTTTTATTTGTATGGAAAATGGTATTCTATATTCAAAAGTCCAAACTAATTTTAACGTTTGTGTTACGAATACTTTATCGAAAGAGAGAATTTTTATTAAAAGTATATTTCATATTTTACGTGTATTTATCCATCCTGTTGACTAATCGAATAACAATAATACGAAAAACAAATACCTATAGTTGAATCACAAGCTATTTATTTTACGTCAAAACAAAACAAAATCTTCACAGATTCAGTACATCTTAAATTTTTTCGAATTGATAAATTCTTTAAACCACAAATCGATACAGGAATGTAGTTTCATTTGATCTGAATGGCAATCAGTAAACATGGGCCAAGGAATAAATATCCCGTGTGGGAGAATCCCGGGGGAACTAATTGCAGCCCTAGCTGTATTGATGGCACTCTACCATCCCGGGATCGATGTAAATTATCTATCCCTGATCCACAAAATGCGATTATCGTATTTCACCCTTCAGTTATTTTGGTATATTTTTTTAATGATATTTACTTCACACATGCACATGTGAGTGTACAAAATACATGATTCATTCTGTTAATTTTAATAATATTACTGAAATACTGAAAAGGTGTTGTAATAGGATCTTCAAATGGTTTTGGATGTTTGAAATATTGTAAGATCGTAATATAACGTTGACGATATTATCTATAGTGCGAAGACGATCCGTTCAAAAGTAATGAAGTTATGTTATCAGAATTAAATTTAATATTTTTTTTATTTCTACAAAGACTACACTGTCATCAACAGATTTATTATTAATTTCGTTTTTTGTTTTAAGTTACTGGGCAGGTTCCATAAAAATTCAAATATTTTTTTTTTTTACTTAAAAATCAGTTTTCTTGTACAAATGAATTGAATTAATTAAATTAACAAGAAATAATTATTACATCATGGAAAAATCACAAGATTTTTTTCTATTAGACACTTCCTCGTAATGGTTAGGAAGCGTTTCTTTTCAAACCTTCACTCTACAAAGCGAACAAAAATTAAATTTAATCGACAAAATCATTATCGTTCAAACTTCGTGTCTAAAGAAACGAAATAAATGTCCTCTTTAATCATTACAGAATTGTTTCAAACGAAAATTCTACAAAGGATTACAAAACAGAATACGGAAAGGATCTTACAATAATTGTAAGGAAAAAACCAAAGAGAATTATTATACCTAACGAAGGGCTCCAATTAAAGGATTTTAAGCTCGATTGGCATGCGGCAACAGAACTGTAATTAAAACTTTGTTCTATAAACTATGATTAAAAACTTCATGGGTCCATGTGCGAGCAATATTCTTTTTTGTTTCGGACTTATGACTTTTTAAACTCCATCTGTTGGGTGTCTTTATGACTGTACCGAACATTTTTCGCCAGTCTTCCGTTTTATGGCTTTAAGTGATGCTTATATATAGAAAAGCTTTCAAAAGATAATTTTATACACTTATTTACCTAGTGAAACACAGTTTTAAGAAAGAAAACATTATGTTTTAGTTAGAATATTTTCTTACTTTAATTTGTGTCTAAGACCTGGATTTCTGGAATAGAATAGTTATGATAAAATAACGTCTCGGGAATTATCGCGAACACTTGTCTTTCAAGGCTTGACTTTTCGACCGGGTTGTACCCCTGTACACCAGTGCTGGCAAGCAGTCTGCTTGCAACCAAGGCCGATACCCGTTGCATGTGTTTGCGTTAATTCCCGTGACGTACGTTTATTTTCATCATGCAACGCCATAGATTGAACGTTAGTATTATTTATTTATTTATTATTATTATTTAATAAAAGAGATACAATATTTATTTAAAACATTCTCCCACAAAACCGGTTTAGCGGTTTGACTGTGGGTGTTGCACCGTATTGTTGTACAAAATTTGTAGGTAGGTAACAACTACTTAATTATTTATTCTATGTAAGTACCTACTTTATACAAGTATTTTTTTAACTTAATTTTAAAAATTATTTTATCACTTTCCTGTCTTAGATGAATTAATAAATAATTAGAATATTTGTGTTGATTGAATGAAAAAATAATAACATAGATTGTTAAATTAAACCTGACCATCAAATGTAATTAAACCTTTATGGGAACTATAAAATATTTAAATATGTTTGCTTAATTTTCTATTTATATTCATTTCCAAAATCTGTGGAATAACATCAACATTTATTTAGCCTTATTAGTGTATACAGTAGCACACATACAAAAGCTCGCGTTTAAAATATAACAAGGATAAACAGTTTGTTAGAAGCAACGAACCGTTTTAACGAGTCTATTAAATTTGTTGTTCAAACACGGTTTCTTTCATTCGATGTTTAAGAGCATGACGGCGTAATAAATTCTTTCGAGGCTTACCTTAATAAATCCAGTTCGACTCAGATTCTCTAGCCGCCATAAATTGTTAAATAAATCGTTCGAACAACACGGAACGGATCGGCTGTGGACGATATCAAGTTGTAATTTGGGGACCAATTTTAACATCCGAGCACTTTTTAAATAAGGTTTAATGACGCTTGAATTAAAATACCATATAAAAATACGAACGAATTTTTGTCGGAATATGTTTGCCTTACTATTTCTTTTAACTGCACGGATAGCAGAGTGGTATAGGTCACCACACTAATTACCAATGTGCGCGACATGCTGCGGGGTCGATCCATGGGACAAGCATTTGTGTGATCCACTAATGCTTGTTCCAAGTCTGGGTGTTCTTTGTGCATGTGATTTGAATGTTGGTAAAACCCCCGCGACACAAGGATAAATTATACATACAGTGCGGGGGTCGCTTAAAAAAATATCGATTTTTGGTTCCAGTAGTTTTTGTACATACGTTTTAATATATTAAATGTCTAAGACTTATTCCCGTTTCCGGGTTGATCCTGCGTAGATCGAAAGAATTAATAATAACAACGCATGAATGCTATATGTCCTCGGGGGCTTGCAAGGCGAGGTACGTTATCGTTTTCGGTCCCGTAATTGACTCAAAGACATACTGAAACGGAGTTAGGCTTGTAATCTTCTATATCACCCCATTTTGTGCTATGACATACATTCTAAACATTGCCAAATGTCAGTTAATATTCGTTTTCATTTTGTTCCGTCCCTTCATTGTGTCTGCGATTTTTTTCATGTAATCTTTCCCCAGATGCGATCATAATTTTGAACGGCGTTTTATCGCCTCCGTCCAATCACCTCCAGTTTGCTTCTTCCGTAATAGACTGATCCGCCTGTTTATAGGCAGATCTAATGAACAGATTTGTTACGTTGTCTAAGTAGAATCTAAGAGCAAATTTTGCATCTTAAGCCATTGTTTTTCTGTGTGTTCAATAGATTTATTGGTAATAAATAGTTGGTTATTTTTCTTGAATTTGTTAATGAATAAAGTGTCAATATTTTTCCCGTCTTTGGTTTCTGGGATACTTATCCCACGGGTACGAGATTAATTTATATGTTTAGGTACGAGTTTACAATTATCTTTCAGTATTATCAAACATAACCATCGAAACGAGAAGATGAATGATTATTAACAACTGAATTTCAGTTTCAATCTAAAACTTGATAAAATGTTATAATTATGTTCAAAGTCACGCACTATCGTGTCCTGGTGCCATACCATGAGCTTTTTAAGCAAGGTTGTTGCCGCTGTGGAAGCGAGACGCTGCTACGTGCATTGTATAGCGCTGTCTCGCTTCCACAGCGGCAACAACCTTGCTTAATAAGCTCATGGTATGGGCCCTGTAAGTTTTAAACATAAATAACCCTAAGTTCGCATAAACATAGGTACATTAGGAGTCAGAACGTATCACAATATTTAATCGTGCCGGGTCACTGGAGCTTATCCCGACTGTCCTCCGTTGACAACTTGTCGCCTAACCATTATTCATAGCTACAATTTTCCACGTGTCACCAACAGCCTTCCATATAAGATTTTTTTTTACATACGAGGTTAGCGCGTATACCTACGTTATACATACGTTTGTTCTAGTTATGGGGTCTCGTTTTAATATTTGATTGGATGATTTATTATGATTAGTGAAATTAATCAGCAATTAAGTGTTTTTATGAAACCAAAATTTCTTAGAAGAAAAAAACCAAATTGTTTTTTTTTTACAAAGAAATTTTGGTTCTCATTTACGAAATTACACATACCTAATTTCAGAAAATAATTTAAACAACAAACAGACAATAATGAAATTGGAAATTGATAATTATTTTGTTATAAAGCCTACGTGTTAATCCAGGGTGTCAGCTATCTCCATTCCAACTTGTATCAAAATTAGTTTAGCCGTTTAAGCGTGAAGAGGTCACAAACATAAAATATACATTCACAAACTTTTTTCTGTATAATATTAGTGTGGCCTCATAAAAATTGAAAGTTCTTATCCTAGTTTTGTATAGTAATATAGTATCTTTGTACTTTAATAAAAGCTTTAAAAACAAACAATGATTTAAGTAAGTTCGTCAAGAGAGTAAAACGACATTATTAATTGAATGCGACTCGACTACATAAAGTTACAGCTCTTCAATACGTAGTTACAGAAACAAAGTGTAATTTAACGTAGACTGTTATACAACTACAGGCGCTTTGATCAAGTAAGTACTGATGTGTCATTCAAGTTCGTTTGGTGACGTAGCACTTAAGATTTGTTCGCTCACATCTCACAAACTGTACCACAAACAACTAAGAGAAACTCCTTTGATAATTAAGAACACAAATTACAGCTTAGAATACAATGCGGCTTTTCTTAATAACATCAATTCAAATTACACTAAAAAAACTCAATGGTAATGAAAATTGAAATTCCGTGTTAGTTCCTTTGTAGGCCGCCAACTTCCCGTTGGTATCAGTATAAATGGCAGGTATAATATCGTATTATTACTCGCTCACCGTCTCCTTATTTGCAATATCCGTTATGAAGTAGGGTTCCAAATTATCGGGAAAGATATTTACTTAGCTAAATATTAGATACAAAATTAGTGTAAAAGGAAAATTCTTACATAAATAACGAGCCGAATTTCTACTTAGATACAACGAGAAAATAGAAGTACTATTAAGAACCTGATCCTGTGACGTAACAATACTGTCTAAAAATACTACAAATTGTCTGAAGACTAAACGCTGAGCGAACAATAGATAGAACCCGGCTTTGACTCTGAGCTCTGCTTTTGCCTTCAACGGCTTTAATTTGTCTTGAAACGGAATATATTTGTGTAAGCCCTGAATATGAAGCTCATCCAACAAGTCTGTATCGCAAGATGGAAAACAAACTACGGCAGCTAGAGCTAAATTGGAAATTGCTTCTAAAATACACTTTAGCGTGCATAAAATCGCGACGCAAAATTTAAAGAAGCAAAATCGTTTGCGTACAATTTTTAGTAGGTACAGTCAGCAACACAGGTCGATGAATACAATCAGATTTTAAAAATGCCTAAACTTAATCAAATTCTAGAAAGTAGTTCGTGCTAAGGTTGTTTTTATTATCATGGATTTTTATTATCATGATATATGGATTTTATTTTTAAACGACTGAGGCCCAGTTTCTTGATACCTAGTTAACTCAACCAATGGTTAAATATGCTAATGCGTTTATTCATCATTTTTATTCTAACGAAAGGAATAATTAACTCTCTAACTTATTTGAACATTTGATAGACGTTAATTGACGTTTCAACCTATACCACTCGGCTATCCATGCAATGTTTTAGCTGTTCTGTAAAACTGATTATGTTCTTCAACTTTTGTTGCTAACTGTAGATACCTACTGAAAATTGTACGCAAACGACCTATGGGCAGGTCGAAAAAACTTCAAGGGAAGTTTAGGGCTTCAGAAAACATTGACAAACGAATAAAGTGCGTACATTACAACGGTTGGTTGGACGTTAGATACATAAATCGGACTGGCCTTCTATTGAATAAACCACAATTCTGCATGAACACTCCTCGTTATTACGTTTCGCAGTGACTGGCTTCGTCTATTGTGTCAGTCAGAAATCCATATCGAATCAATGCCAAAGAAATAAAAGCTTATATTGGTATTTTTGTACGGCTAATATTAGTTAACGGATGTGTATTGTAAGTATTTATTATTACCTATCTTTGAGCTTATTCGTTGAATTACTAAGTATGATAATTGAAATAAACATAGATTTTTTATGAGCCTAAAAAACCTTGAGGATGATACCAGATTTTTTTATTAAATTGTAAATAATGTATGTTATATAATAGAATAGCTATCAAATAATTATTTATATATACAGAATTTATATTTTATGCTTTAAAAAGTATGCCGCTTGCAAATCCCAAGAATAAAATATTTTTATAAATATTCAAAAACACATTTTAAGGAAAATATTAAATTTTCAATTTAAACCGTCTCATATTTTATTAAACGCTTAATTACTGCCGTCATAAATTATTGTTACAACACTTTATAGAAGTAGGTTTCTAAATCTATGCTTTGATAAAATTTATTGCGAAATTTTCTATAATGAAATAAAGCTGATTGAGATCAAATACAAGTTGTAATTTCAATTTTTAAGAACAATATTGTAGCTAGCGAGAATTCTTGCTGTTTGACTAGAGTAAGAAAAGGTTAAACACTCCTTTGGGAAATATGAGGAACTTTATATCTGTATATTAAAGAAGAGAATATTTTCTTTTTAAAGAGTCGCTACATTCTGTTCTTACAATTAATTTATATTGTTTCATTAATAATGTATGAGTTGGGATTCAATTTATAGGTCAGACCAATGTTTGTATCGCTGCACCTAGCAGCGATGTAGAAGAGTTGCTATTTTTTAGTTTTGTTTAATTATTATTTATTAGGTGCGTACCTATATAGTTAAGTTGGAAATATTTATTATAATAACTTGTTTAATCTATATAAAAATGAATCGCCAAATAAGTTGCTAAGCAGAACTAAACAAAACTGGATGATTTTTTTTTTTGTGCTTGTTATTGTCAGGACAAGCTTTTTATAAAATAAAACAGTTTTTTTTTGTTTAAATGAAAATTACGTACGTGAATGGAAATAAGGAACGGGAACTCCTTACGCGGGTGAAAGCGCGGGTCACAGCTAGTAATATATTAGGTTGGAAAAGTTGTTTCACTTCAGAAAATCCAGTGTGAATCTATGTATTACAAAAAATAAAAGTATATTAAAAAAAAGAAATAACGAGAGTACATAATAAGCACCAACCGTATTTAATGGTCTGCAGCTTCCGGTCTGAAAATAAGCCCTCAAAATAAAGAATATCATTTCTGCTAGTTTAAATGACTAAGAACATAAAGTTTAAAATAGAGCTGACGTTAAAATAAATGCTGACATTCCTGGATCGTTTAACTTACATCTATTATTCAAATGAGTCCTAAGCGTGTGACAACTATCCTTATGTGGGCGTACCAAAGGACAACGAGCTAGGAATAATTGCGAAGGGTTAAACACGAGAAAATAGTCAAAAGTTTTACATAATTTTATCAAACTGAGCAGAACGATGAACGAAAAATAAGCTGAGTTAAAACCAAAGATGACAACAAAAATTTTGACAGTCAATCTTGTCAAAATGATAATTCGGATTACGAATTACACCAGAATCGAAATACTAATAAAGTATACTACTATTATGAAGTTGGAGAGTTTGTTTGTTTGAGCGCGCTCTCAAGCATATCTAAAGGTACCATTTGAAAGCGAAAATCAGTACTAGAAAAAAAAAATTGCCATGAAATTTTTGCCATTGTACAAAAAATGTTGTCAAATCATATCGTCGGCGGTAGCCTGGCTTTTTCAAAGGAACCTAATACTGCTGTGGCAATTATGCCATAAACTGAAAGAATTCTACACCTTAGCAGTAATAATGACTAAAAAAGGAGAAACAGAACACTTCCAAAGGAATTCACTTATTTTTCTCATCCGTTGTTACTTTATTACGAAGTTTTGACATGAATCAAGATTACTTAAGAACTTTTGATACTTTCGAAACCTAAAATGAATTTAAAAGTTCATTCTTTATGCTTAATAAATCTTTGGTTTTGTGAGATGTCAATTAATTGGCTGTACAAAAGAATTTATATTGGAATCGTGATGGCTTTTATTGAATTACTTTTCAATCATAATTTTAATTTAGTCTGTAATAAGTGAATAAGTTTCGAATGACTTTTTGCACTTGATAGTCTCATCTTTGAGGTAAGTTATAGACTATTTTTCGAAGTAAAATGATGGAGAGGCGATATTAAGAAGTTTGGAGTAACGCGAAGAACACTAATCGCTATACCGATCTTCGATGATATATATAAATTGGAGATAAACAATTTTTTTTGTAATTAGTGGGGCTCATGGCTTAGCCTAAGCCGTACCGGTTTGACCGATAACGAAGGTTAAGTCGCGCTCGCCATAATAGGTCTGAGGATGGGTGACAATTTGTAAACATACCGAACACCCTCCGCGCCTCAAAAAGCACGTTCTGCTTTTCGTCCCAACTGTCATACAAAGATCTTTGACAGTCGTTAAGCCATTACAATTCTTATAACAAGTCTTACTATGGGATATTTTATTACCCAGCAATGCGGTATTTAGCTAAATTCGGTAAGACTGGTAGCCGAGCCCAACATGGCTTGGGGAAAAGGCTAGGCCGAAAAGTTCCAGTAATGAATTTTATAATACACTTACTACGCTGTTTTATAGGTTTTTGAACAATACTAATTTCAAATAATATGTGCCATAAAATGATGAATTAATTCTAATACTTAGCATACCTTAACAAAAACTGACAGGTCCTTCGCAAATTGCGCGATTAATGTCATTATAAGGACGTAGTTGTCGTAGGCGTTAAATCCGTTTGAAAACCGGTGTCAAAACCGCTGTTGATAATTGCTACGTTAATTAACTAATACCTATGTAATTACTGAACGTAATTAGTGGGTATTATAATCTGAGGTTTATTTGTGGTCCGTAGCATTACACCGGAATTTCAGAAATTTAGATTTATTTTAGGTATTTAATTATTGATTTATGAAATCTTGTTTTGTACATTACGAAAAGGGAAAATAACATGTTTTTAAAGATAATTAAGGTAACCATAATCAAATGAAAATTATTACTGTATAAAAGATCTGCAGAATTATTGATGGGAGACTGTGATTGAAGACTACAAGATTGAATCAATGAGTAGCTAATTAAAAAAGTGGCCTTTATATTTTGCAATTAAAAACATCTTTATATTTGTTATGTAAGAATGTTTTTACTTCTCTCTTAAAGAGTCTATTATTTAACCTTTGACAAAAGATGAATTTGAACAATATTTACAAGTGCTCTAAATAAATTTATATTTATATTATTGCACGGATTTTGAGGACGTCTGGAGGATATTAATTACAATACATATTTATCACCTGTCTCCGGCTCGTGGCTAAGTGTAAGCCGTACGGTTTGACCGATAATAAAGGTTAAGCCGCGCTCGCCGCGGTCTGGCCGTGGATGAGTGAGGGTCGCTACTGTCATACAGTGATATTTGACAGTTGGTTGTGGAGGTCAGATAGGCAGTCGCTCCATGTAAAATAAAATGTTCTACTAAATCCGGTAAGAATAGATGCCGACCCCAACATAGCTTGGGAGAAGGCTTGGCAGATTTGATGATTTACCTTCTTTCTTGTAATGGACTGAATATTGAATTGCTAAATAAAATACATAAGCTACTATTACTTATTTTAGTGTGACTTTGTTCTTCTATTATATGGTATTCCTTTATGACGACTTCAATCTGTGGTCAAGTTGCATAAACACCGGTTTTCAAGGTATCTCGGGTTTGATCCCCGAACGGGTCAATGTAGAAAAACACTTTTCTAAATTGGCTCGGGTCTTGGTAAATTCGGTGTCTATGATTCCATAACACACTTGTGTTAAAGTAAGTAGCTAAAGCAAGTGCTTTAGCTACTTACTTTGGATTCGGAGCAATGTATGTGATGTTTTCCTATTTATTTATTTATTCCCATGGACATTCATAAAAATTGTCTATCTTTATGTTAAATTTCATTGAAATTAGTTGTTTTTCATGTGGCGACAAAAAAACAAGCATACTTTTACATTTCCAAGGAGGACTTTTAAACCAAAGTACCAAAATTAAAAAAAATTAAAATGATTTTTCTTTTTAATGATATACCTACTATTATATTATAAAGCTTATGAGTTTGTTTATTTGGTTGTTTGAACGCGCTAATATCAGGTCCTATTTGAACCGTGTTGCGATAACCGACGCCCACGCGGGTAGAGCCGCGAGCAAAATGTAGTCAAAAATAAATAGTAAGTATTTTAAATGTTATCATTATTAACCATTCCATTCCATACATGTATTACTTCGCATTTCATGCATTTTGTATCTAAAATATGTTCGTATCAGTTTTGATACACGTCATCTGTTTATTATTTTTGATGCTGATACAGAAACTATTTGTATTGAACAATATTCGATTAATTCAGCATTGTTCTATCCACATGCACGCTAATTTGATATATTATCGTTAATATATTGACTATTATTGTTCTAATTTTAGACGTATTCCCTTACATAAATATATTCTCTCTGCTCTCAGTTCTGGCTTGCTAGTTTGGACACCAATTGTTTAATACAAAGAGCCTTTTCCAAGTTCCACGAAGTCGCGATTGTTGAAGATTGTTTAGTAAATAAATGTCTGTCTTGCTATTCTGCTTGTATGTAAAAATAATAAACATTTTCTTTTTTAGTCTATCTTGGTTCTGTATTAGTTTTTTTTGTAGTAAAGTGAAGCTTTTAAAATTTCTATAAACTCTATGTGAACTAAAACTATCTCAAAACTACTTTGATCTCTATCCAGCGCACACTCATTAAACAAACTCACTAAATTTGTTAACGCAAAGAGCTTTTCTAATTCTAATCAAAACATATAACGAACATAAAATCAAATGTTATATTTTGGATATAATTTGGTAAATTAACAAATCAGCGACGAAATTACGACACCTCTGTGGGGAGGACTTAATTAACCGAGCAGCAAATAAGATAAATGAACTGTCAGAGTCGCTAATGCGCCCACTGGATAATGGACACACTGCCACGAAGGCTAACATTCTATGTATTTATGTTTTGGGGAACAGCCGTACACTCATATGCTTTGTTAAGCGAACTTTGATTTTTTTTTGTTATCTACTAGTAACTGTAATCGACAGAACTGTGATTAAAGTGTTATGAAGGCAGATGTTCAGTCGCTCCCATGTAAATTAACGTGTGTGGATCCGGTGAGGCTGAAAGCCGACCCAAACACAGCTTGGGAAAAGCAGAAGAAACTATGTCTTATTTTTGTATTGTTTGTGGCATGAAGGACTTGAGACTTGTAAAATCCTATGAATACCAAATATCTTTAAACACTAGATACCTTTGCTTAATGTTATATTTGTCCTCTCTCCCACTCTTCCAGTGCCCCACAGGGTCCGCAATTGTCGCATACTATTATATAATTTATATGACAACAATAAAGTATCAATAATTGTGATTTAAACAATCAAAACCATGAGACACTTTTTATACGAATCAAATAAATACTAGTTTGAAATAAATGATTAAGACCGTCGTCATTGACAATTATTTCGTCCAGAGTTACTTTAATTCTTAATTTTGAAGTTTGATGGTAACTTTATCCATTTAGCTATACAATTATCGAAATGTATTTATCTTTCTATGTTTTTTATGTATCGTATAAACATAGACATACATTCATAATTCCGACTAAACGTTTCGCTTGCTTTCTCTCTTTTTTTTTGATATTGCCAACGAATTAATTTTGCAACAAAGCTCGTAGCTTGCAATAAAAGCATTGAAATATCAAACACTTGTGTCTGACCAAGGTTTTCATTTTCAATCTATGACGAAGTGTACAGCGATAACCCATTTAATGATGGCCGGGTTGAAGAGTGTGATATTCTCAAACCGAATATTGTAGAGCACTGCGTGAGTTTTGAGTGCAGTTTATTTAAAAACATTTTTTTATATGATACGTCTATAATTGTAAGCTTCTCTTTCGCAAAATATTTAAAGAAATGCGATATTATTAGAAACTGTTACTGTTAAACTGTTTTCTATATTTCATTAGCAAACAATTTTTCTTTCCTCTAAAAAAGAAATATTAAAAAGTAAATTTAACTGACCATTATGGACAGACTGGAATGAATAACAGTAGCTGCCTATTGAACTATAAAAGCGATAAGATAATTAAAGTCGATAATTATGAAGTTAAAGGCGTTGATTATTGAAACCAATCGAGCTGGAGCTAAATGTTATCGGTATCGCTAAAACCGTTGTCTCTCTTGAATAGCTACTGGCTTAGTAACCAAGGAGTTACTTAGTCAACCTTCTTCAAATGCCACCTTAATGAAATGGATATTATTTAAATTATTATTAATAAAATTGACAAACGATCATACATTTTAAAATAACAAGGAATATTTAAGACTGAGGTACTTTTGTTTCGGTATATGAGAATCTACACATCAAAAAAGTCAGGGCAAAAGTCTCTCAAAATTTTCAGTCGGTATAAGTACTCTTTCATCATGTTTGTATAAAGTAGTACTTAAAGTAGATAAATTAACAATTGAGGTCCCTGTCTCTCTTTCGTGTCTTCTTAGACAAGTGTATTTTTTATAATCGTTTACATTGATCGAATCGCTAAGTCACGTGATTTTCTGAAAAGAAACATATCCATACCTACATTTTATCTTTTGACTACGGAGACTGAGCCGAATACCACCAAACTGGTAAATTAACACAGTCTTCTCGCGTCTGCTCGGTATAAAAATATGAGTAGATATATCCCGGCGTATGTCAGGCCATACCACAAGTTGCAATAAAACAAAAAAAAAAACCTTAATAAAGTGAACGGTTTATAGGCTTGTATGTATCATATGGGTCACGTCACGTGATGATGACGAATGCTAAGCTATCTCATTGGTCAGGAACGTTATTGCAGCGTGTTTCACTGCGAGTTAACATCATCCATTTTTCATACTGAAAGCATACGTCGATGGAAATATGCGCTATGTAGCGTGAAATAAAAAAGATTGTATATGTTACCGTATGATTGTGAAGGTCGTTATTTTGTCATAATTCTCGTTGTAATTATAAACTGAAGAAAAATATAAAACTGTTTTCAATTAAATAATGTTAAATGGGTGATACAAAAATAACTGTCCTGATTGACTATTTTTGAACAATAGATGGCTAATTATCGTTTTAAAATCTGTCCATAAATCATCGTTCCTACTAGGTTTTGTGTATTGATTGAATCGATACTAAACTAAGCTGGATATTGATTATTTTAAAGTAATTGCTTGTGAATATATTTAAGAACTAGCGAAAGCTATCTTATGCATAAAACTATTATAACTATATAAGAGTATGTATAGTATGTATGTTTACGTTCCTGTAAACTTCTCAAAAGTTATGAACTTGTCTGTACTCGACGTTTAACATTTTATTCCGAGACAAGTATGAAGATTATTCGAAACGCCTCCATTAATTATGTCATAAACCGAGAGACACTTTATTAAGCCTCTGTACAATTTATTAATATTGTTTCTAACGATGAAACCAAGCGGAAAGATAATAACATCGAACCTTTTTTAACAATTATGAGTTTAACATATTTAGCCCTTTGAAAATATTTAATTAAAGTTTAGGTTTTTCAATTATTATGTAAATTTACATTTAATTTCTTGTGTTTTTTGGGTAATTTTAATCACAAATATTATACATTTGAACACTTTAATTAACTTCAAGAGTGTTTACGAAATACAAGATCAGGGGACACAATGAACAAAAACTACAAAGCGAACATAGAATAGGTGTATTATCAAACTTTTAACTTATATTTTATACGTCTTTAATTATCAAAAATAACAGAGATTTGGAGAAAACGACAAAAAAAAATACACGAACATACTTGTTTTCTTTTTTTATAAAACCATTTATAGATGCAAGATATGCAAAATAGTGACCTTATGCAACCAAAAACATAAACATTATTCTTATACGACAGTCAACAAATCAATCAATACGCAAGCGATCAACTATCCAACATTGTAATACTCGATTTCTATTAACGAACGGCACAGGTTTGTTTGCGTGCAAAACTTCGTGAACGTTGCAATTGAGAGCGCGACAGGTGACGAGAATGGGTTCCGTTCCACCCTTCTTGCCCACTGTCACATTCACACGTCCTTTTTGTTCGACTCCACCCGCAAACTGCCAATTCTTTGGGTAGAATGGATGTTTTATTGAGTTGTGCGTGAAATCATTCGGTTTTATGCATTAAAAAATGAGAAAAATCAACAAATTGCATTATGTTAAAATATGGCACTACAAAGTAGAAGTACCGTATTATTATAAATATATGTTTTGTTTTTCTATTGTTTTTATTGTATACTAGCTGTACCCGCGACGTTGTAAGCGTTGATCAGTCATAATCATCGGAATGACAGTGGCGCCATCTGTCGAAAATTGGTCGTACCAAATCAGAAACCTTCGTGGGCTCATGCACAACAACTTTGCTAAAGATCATCGCATGATCAAGTACATAGTTCACGGTTATAATTATAAAGGACATACTGACAAACATTAATTTTTCATACCTTTAAAGATAATGTATATCACAAACCAACTATATATGCTTGATTTATCGTCTACACTCATTATAAACAATTCTAAGATATTCAGTCACCTCACAAACATTATCTCATTTACAAATGCTATTACAAAATAATAAATAAAAGAGTAAATATTTCGACACGATTGTTAGAAAACCTAACAAATCAAAACATAACATATTAATTTCGCGAACTACCAACATACCTACTTAATACGGGTCCTAATGAAATAATTACAAAAGTTTTACTCTCAAAACGTTAACGAGGATTGAAAACGTACCTGTATCTTCATTAACAAATTAATTAATCTATCCATTCTGTACCAACCCTGAAAAACTAACACCATTTATATGAGAATAGTTAATACTCTCCAAATTTATTGAGAATTTAAGAGGAATTTTTGAGAAGTAATTAGTTTCCTATGTTGGTTCACAGTGGCATATCAAATAGGATCAAAGGTATTACATTGAGCAAACATTTACCTGTTCGTTGTATAAAGTTGCCATCGAATGTACTCGTAAATCGGATTTTTGGGCACGCCACTTAGTGATGCCGGAATGAACTACTCACGATCCGTTTGTGGTGAAGGAAAATACACTATAAATAAAACTTAAGTGTAAAATAAACGTTTGATGCTTGAGTTTCCTTCAGGTTTCCTGAAAAAATTGTATTTCTTATAGAAATTAAATGTTGGTACCTACTATTCATAATCTCCACTCTTTCTATTTATTGCGGTTTCTGCTTTTAGTATTTTCCGTTAAAATTACTGAAAATTTTCTTTATTTCACATTTAAAGCGGCTTATTTTAATGGATTCTATTTATAGAGGGTGTTTCAATTGTATTTTAGGAAAGATTTTTTATTTTCACAGCCTTTTGACAGGTAAAATATGTGATATTACACAGTGTTGAAGAAGTTCAACTTAAAAAATGTAGGTAAATAAGTCTCACTTGTTTCCACCTTTTTTTTACATTTATTGAAGCGGTTTTATAAATCAAATACATGAACATACAAATATTAATTTATTTACATGTATGTATATACAAACATACCATTAATTTCCAATGATGATAAAAACTCAAGCAGATAGCAAACAGTTACAGATAATAATATGATATATAAAATTCTTATAATTCTCAGTACAAATCAAACTTCATCTTTTTATACAAATATTATATAACTGAGTTTGTTGTTTGTTTGAACGCACTAATTTCATTTCAATATTTGAAAGCAAATTTATCGAGGAAGGCTATAGGCGTCTTGCAGCGGTTTCTGAAGCCCACGCGGGCAGAGCTGCGAGCAAAAGCTAGTTATTTATAAAACGTACGGTAGTTATTCTAAATTTAGGTGACATCATTCACATAGCGAACTGTAACACGAATTCATAATTCTGGTACTCAATTATATTTGTCTGAATACTCTTCCACGAGCACTTTTGTTTGCATGCCTTAAGCAAATCTAAATACGCTGTTTATACATTTGAACTCGCGAATAACAATTGAAATACAAAAAGCACCTTTACTGCTGACAAAATAAAGGCGGTGTTGTGTCACAAGTGTTAGAACAGACTTGATGTCGACTCTACGTGTGTCGTTTATTTAAATTTTCCTTCGAATTTATATCTCTGCGCAGGTTTACTTCAAGCTTATCGTTTTACGCAAAGCTGGCACACCTAGCTGCGGTAATGACAATAGTTTACATAATCGTCTTACAGCACCATAGTGGTGATATCTAAACCAAATCTTAAACATTACGCTTAATGAAAATGAAGATCCTTAATTGCTGCCTCGAGAGAGTAGGAATGGTAATTATGAAACTGTACGTTAAAACTGAGATAGTTACTTGATAGAGTAAGTAGAAAATACTTAAGGTATATTTTTGTCATTTTTAGGATTGCGTATCTCAAGAGAAAAAAACCGGAACTCTTATAATAGGATCACTTTATTAACTCGTCTGTCTGTCAAGTCTCTCTTTCTCGGAAATGAGTGAAGCTATCGAGTTGAAATCAAAATCAAAATTTTAAGTCAACTCTATAAACAGTGAAAAAAACAAACTTCAAATTTAAAGTAAAAAAGATACGACCGTTTATACTGCAAAAAACTCAACACGACACTCTCAAATGAATCGAATTTGATAACATAGGTTAGTTTACTATGAAATTGGGAAATTAATAGAAATGTTGAAAGTAGTCTTCTCTTTAAATATTGTGTTAAAAATCTGGTACGGAACAAAAAAACTAATCTAATTAATAATTCTGCCACAACGCGGAGATTATACTAATCGTGTCAGTGATATTTGCATATATTATGCATAGTAATCCTGTAATCGCCAATCAATTTCGTTCGGCGCATATATTACGAATCTGTGATAAATCTGCGGCTTGCCCACAACAGCTAATGCATTTTGTTTGTATTTGTCACTTTTTATTTAAAGTAGCTCAGATTAAAAATACAAGTTACTGATACTCTATTGTACAAAGTGTTTGAACTCCGTGGGGAAACAAAAGCAAAACGCTTAAAGCCGGGACAGCTATTGGATTGGGAAGAAGAAAATCTTATATTAAACGTCAAAAAGTTTTTTTTTAGGTTGTAGTTTTAATATAATAAGGAAAATAGACTTTACTAAACATGAAAGCAGGACAATTTGCATTCCTACTAAAATGTTCACCTTAAATTATAACTGAACATCAAAAGAAAAATAAAAAATCTTCGCCCTCCACTGGAACATAACAACTTAAGTATAATAATAACTTTAGGCAAATTTACTTTTGTTTATTTATCGCACTCTCAAATCTTAAAAAAAAACACAGTAGTTCTTTATCAACAAGACCCATGATCCGGTCAGGCTATAAGTATAGATGAACCGTGATACAATACAAATGAGATTCTAAATTAGACGACATTAAGTCGATATTACTTTAAACGAATCACAGGTGGATACAATGTTCTATTTATTAGGAATAATACATATACAAGAAATTGGCTTTTACATCGACAAAATAGGCTGGTTATTAAATAAAGAACGTAATTACGATATACCTCGTCAGCTTATTTTCTCCTCCTGTCTTCGTTGAACTAAAATGTTTACAATCGCTGTTTGAATCTTCCCTTTACCCTACTAAAGTTAAAATTGCTCAATACAGTTAGATAATAATAATTTTACTTGAAAAATAAAGTTTCTGACTGGCTTTTAGGTTAAGATTTAAATTCCAAGACCTAGAAATATTTAGCCAAAAATGCTAATATAAGATACGGTTCAAAACGCAAAAACCAACAAAAGTATTTTTATTTTATTCTTGTAAAAAATAATTTCCTGGCAATAAAATATAGCAAATTTTACATCAAAATTATGAAATTACCTATTACGTTCAAAGTTTAAATAGTCCCCGATTTTATCGTAAATTATGGTGGACCATATGTATGAGTGAGATATTGGAAGTTTAAATTAGGGATGACATGTGTTGATGTAACTGATTTTACGGCCAGATGGTAAAACCAGTAGGATAAATACTTATATAGTGTAAGGGGAAGACTCCTGAAAGTGAGGAAAGGAGATAATAGCCGTGATACCCATGACGATAGGGCTATAAAGGATCATATTACACGTCAAATGTGCAATGGCCTTGAAACGTCGGGAACTAAAATCAAAATAAACCGCAATGAAATCCATTTAAAGTAGTTTTTTATTGACTTAACGCTTCATCAATTAAGTTCAGCCAAATGAAACGAAGAAGGTGGCTGGCAGCGGATGGATGAGGGCTGCCCAAGACAGGGATGGTTGGCGCTCTTTGGGGGAGGCATACCTTCAGCAGTGGAGGGCGATAGGCAGATATGATGATGATGATGATGATGAAATGATGATGTAATCATAGAATTAAGTTTCCGAATTTCTGTTTGTAATGATAACACACAAATTAGGTACTGAGCAGGGTCAAAAGATTTCAAGATAAAAACTAGGCTGAACCGTAATTAGTCGTCTTCCTCTTAATTTATTTTAAGAGCGTTTTACTGTAATATTTTTATGGTACGCTTTACAAAATTTCCCCAAGATAACTTGACTTGATTATAAATCTCGCTTTTTTCGAGATAAGCCTAAAAACAGACAAAACTTTAAATAAAATACCAATTTTATTTTAATTACAAAGCGATTTGCCACATTTCCTATAATACGTTTATTTTTGTTTCTTGTGTCAGTGTAATTGTACTATTCACATATTAGGATCGATAAATCGCCAGTTTATTATACGTATATAGATGCCTAATATAGATTTATTTATAATCAAAACTTGAGTGCACGAGTAAAAATAAAATTCACGAGCTACTATAATTATAATAAAATGCCTAGCTTTTCGAATAGCATCATGTTTATTCCTTAACAACAACATAACTCACTAAAAGACAATGGAATTTGGAAGGATTCTATGTCACTACCCGAGAATCAAGACTATTCTGTCACTTTAACAGTACCAACGTAGTAATGGTACGGTTAGCGCCAAAATTGCATATAATTCATTTGTTTCTAAAATAATTCACGGTTATTTATTTGGTTTGCATTGACACGCGATTCCATCCCTCATGAATAATAACTGGTCTGGACAAAAAGGGACCAAAAATATCTAACCACAGGGATGTTCTCTTAATCAATAATTTTATTATGCTTTACCTTTAAAATAAAAAGTTTGTTTATATGAGCTTCGAAAGTCTAAAAATGACGTAAATACATATAACCTCTTTAATGATACTTATATTTTGCTTACCTTTTCGGTTCGTTTTTTACCATGGTAAGTTGTTAACCAACGTATGAACGCAGGTTTCCACGAATCTATTTGAATTCCACTAGTCATGTGTCAAGAGCGCTCACCCACAATTTTACTTGACGAGAAGCAAATATTGACCGTCCCTGTTCACTTCCCAACCTTTATGTTGGCTTTATTTGAGATTTCTATATATAAATTGTCCATTTTCCTTGTCCCATAGAATTTTACGATAAATTGTTGTTTAGTTGAATACGTGGGACGTTAGCACTAAACGGTTATATTTTACTGTTACACTGTATTTTGTTAAAAATAAAGGAAATATAGAGTGTATGATTGCTTATCTTCAACAGGCTTAAAAGCTTTGAGGAATTGACTTGTCTCGTGAGAATATTGAAGGCTCGCCCTTAGTAAAGATTAAGCTGGTATTAATTTGGTCGATTATAAATTATTTGTATAAGAATCAAATATTTTCTCCGAAAAACATATTATTATAGATTGTATTTCTACTCTGGTAACGGTCTTGTCTTACTATGTGTCTTACTATGATACTTGTCCTTTCATCAAAGTATTTAATATCATATATCAACTTAATCTGAACATATGAAAAAAAAAATGGCGACCACATGACTTAAGTCATCTATTTTCAGAAACATATTTTGTAATCCTCTACTAGCACTTAAAACAAAAAAGATGATATCGATCCGTAGATAGCGTATCGATCACATGAAACTCAATTAAAAGCCCTTCAAAATATCAAGCCGTAACAGTTCCCACAGAACATAATATAAGTCAAAATGTTTCAGTGACTGGTTAATCGAATTCTTGACGTATGAATATTAATTTTTACTCTGGCATCCAGCAGCGAGTGATTCAATCAACGTGAACAAATAGACGAAGAACCAAGTGATTTGTGAGGTAGAACGTATTTTATTTAATATTATTTATTAGTATTCAAATTAAACAGGTCCGTTTTACATTTTTAATTTGGTACAAGTCGAACAATGTAATCTTAATACTTTAATTTCTACAAATTACTACTTAGGTACTGGTCGTATCACATTATTTAGGAATAATTTAAAAGTTTCATTGTTTTTTTATTTATTGTATTTGCAAAATCGGTTCAATAACATTAGAAACAATTTAACGCTATTCCAAATATAATTGTAATTCAGTATTTAATTTAAGTTTAATCTTTTTATGTGCAATTGTTACTATAAACAATATCCTCTCTGTTATAAAAAAAAATGCTATTGGTGAAAACCTATGAATTCAGCACAAATAAAAATGGGCATAGGAGCAGGTAATTAGTAAAACCATAAATAACTCACGTCTATTTTAGATGTTGACTGATGATCAAAATAGCACGGGTGCATCAAACAGCGTAAACCTTTTAGCGAAGGAGTGACATTTGATGGGGAAACTCTACCTTCTGTAATTGTGAATATGACAAATTGAGGAACAATCATGTACCAGGTACCTAAATGTAGGGTTCGCTTTAGGTATTTAAAAATAGAAAGCCAAAAACAAAAAACAATGTGTCTTTTTGTGACAGTTTGACTGGATAAAGGCTAGAGATCAATACAGGATTAATTTTTAAGGAATGCATATATTCAACGAAGTAATCAGGTGCATAAAACTGAACAACTTTCCCCAAAGAACATAGATGGAAATCTTAAAATGGAAAATGAACTTTTCTTACAAAGTGACACGGTCACGTGACTTATGTTTGTATGAAAAGATCATTATAAATTTTAAGATTTCGACTTATGTTTATTAGGAAAAGTTGTTCAGTTGTATTCACCTGATTACCTTGTTGACAATACGCACTCCTTAAAAAAATATCCTGTATACATAGTTACCTAGTTGTGAGCTTGTAAGATGCATTAGGTTCTTCTTATTCCTTCAAAGCGTTTCTCTCGAACGCTGAATATATTCGAAATCGTGCTGTTGGCCGTTAGTACCTAGTATCTCGCAAATATTTATTATTTGCGACTCGATACGAGCTTTGCAAGCTGATACACGAAATGTGAATTTGTGTTTACATCTCCTGATACCCAGGCTCAATTTTTGAATCGCTTGTATTAAAGTACCGTTTCCAAACGCCAAATTCTGGGGCACTCATCTGTGAATCTAGCGTTCTCGAATGCTGGTTTTTACAAGCTCGATTCTAAAATTTGAGCGTGAATGGAAGCGTGCGTAGATTTTCGGAAACGATCCGTTTTATTTGAAGCAAAACCTTTTTGGCGCTAAAGTGACATTTTTAGTATGGTATTATTTTTATGTTTGAACCTCGGACTTTAATCTAAACAAATGGTTTGCGGTGGGTTTTAGGATACTGCGGATTGTATAAACAAAGATATTTTGGAGCACCAGTGCGTGTGCGAGCACGGTTTAACTCTTTGTGCCTTTACTCACCTAGCTATATGGGATGGCAATCCGATACATTGAAGAGGGATCAAGCGAAGTACCGACGAATATTCGTGCTTTTATAGGAACGCAAAGACTCAATTTGGACACTTAAACCCTCAACTCAACCTTCATGATCATTAGGATAACTAGATAGTAATAAACAGTTTTTTTTCTACCATCTCAATAAGCAGATAAGCTAAGCAATAAAATAAGCAAAACTGAAAATTCTATTGAAATTCTACTAGAAAGAGAAAAAACAACATTTTGGAATAGTTCTAATTTATTAAATCATTAATTATTATTATTGGTTAAGAATTGCTGTAATAAGCTATGCACTAAGCAGATAAGACTTGTCAGTGCTTAGCTTTTTTTCTCTTTCTAATAGAATTTCAATAGAATTTTCGGTTGCATGCAATTATAATGCAAAATGCGAAAGCCTCTGTCTATCTGTGTCTTGCGCAATCACGACTAAACTACTGAACAGATTTAAATGAAACTGTTACAGAGATGGTCTAGGGCCTAAGGAACGACATGTACAGCTAGTGCGGTATTTATAATAAAGTACAATACTTTGTAAAACCTTTCACTAAAACTTTCATCCCCTATACATGAAGGACAATTAACGCCCCATTAGCAGCAGTTCTTCAGCGGAACAAAACAGCTGAAACACGATAAACATGTAAAGAGAAAATGTCGTCCGTCCGTCGCAAGTTGATGCGTCACGCAATATCAGCATGATTGATGAGGGCAGTCGTCCCCAAATCCCGAATGACCACAGCTTTGAAAACGTGTGATACAGACTGCTCATGCCCTGAATTAGTTTGTGAACCAGTCGCCTGGCAAAAATGGAAGTTAAATGTGGCTGGGAAGATACATTGATAAAATGTGAAGAACATTATGTATGAAATTACTTACTATAGTGTGAAGGTTTATATCAAAACATAATAATATCATATTTAATTGTATATGAAAAAAATTATCAAATAATCTGAAAAATTGCTCCATTTTAAGTTTTTGGACTTGACTGAATGAATGACGCTACTCTGCAGAAATGGTTTCATTCACAAATTTGAAAATAAAAATAGTTTAATTGATTGAGTCTGAATAACTCACTTAACTACCTTTGTTATAATGATATCGTTTGACAGTGTATAAAAATCCCTTCGTTGCTGATTACTTGAAGTATGACCTTCTATTCAAACTACTAACATTGTCTAAAAGGTTGTCGACTGTTCCAACGCGAGTTGACTTATATTTCGCCAGTACACTGTATATCAAATGTTACTACAAATTTTGCTTTTATGATGCACGATATTGTTACAACTCATCAGAGTACTATTTTACGGGATAACTATGTGTAAATTATGCTCTAAAAATTCAGATTACTTTTATAACCGTGATTTTATCATATCGGTCTATTCTCACTTAGAGAAGCTGCATTAATCACCACGCTTGATAATCGTGTTGGCGGTTCTCTCATGATGTTTGTCCTTACCGATTGACAATGATGTATTTAATAGGTAATGAAGAAAGTTCATGATGAAGTTCACTTTGACGACCTCCGTGGTTGAGTGGCGTACACACCGGTTTCCAAGGTGTCGCCAGCTCCGAGGTCCCGGGTTCGATCCCCGGACGGGTCAAGGTAGAAAAACACTTTTCTACATCATCTCGGGTCTGTGTGTTTCTGGTACAATCGTTGTCTCTGATTCCATAACACAAGTGCTTTAGCTACTTACTTTGGATTCGGAACAATGTATCTGATGTTGTCCACATTTATTTTATTTTTATTTTAGCTTTGAAAAAGCCACATTTTTGCCTATAAATGCAAAAAAATCCGTCCATTGAACGCAGGGCCGCAATTTTCTATCATAATAACAATTACATCGTTATTCTTGTAATAAGTAATTATGTTCACCTGCGAACAAATAGCAAGACTAATGTAATTGTTCTAAATTTCTAAATTGTTGTAAATGTCTCTACTTTTAGTCTTATGATCTAATAATTTTGAAATAAACATTTTAAGAGACGCTTAACGTACATAAGAATTTCTGCTTTATTTCAATATATTATTTTTGTGATGCAAATCTTGTAGCGTAAAATGTGTATTGCTCTTCTATGCGGTTTGTGCGAAGAGCAGGTAATAAAACAAAATTGAAAATGATTTATATTTATTTAAAATAATAATTTTAAATAAATATAAATCATTTTCAATTTTGTATTCACTTAAGTGGGATCTTATAAATGAGAAATTTATTAAAATCTTGTAAAAAGAATATTCCCACTCAGAAATATAAATTAAAGTCTGAGCTAACTCAGTATTTTAACACGGGTGTTTTCTTGAAAAATGTACTTTGATGACGATGTGGGTGTCGACCTTCCACTTACTTTACCATATATGTAATATAATAGACAGAATTTAAGTGGCCTAATTTATTTTACAGTAATCAATGTAGACACAAAAAAAATGTCATGGTGGCCTAGCGGTTCAAAGACCGGATTCGCTCGCACGTGGTTGCAGGTTCGAATCCGGGTAAGTACCAATGTGACTTTTTCAAAGTTATATGTACTTTCTTAATCATTCTAAGACATTATTGACAAACGGTGAAGGAAAACATCGTGAGGAAACCTGGATTCCGAAAATTGGAATCTGATGTCACCAACCCGCAATGAGCAAGCGAGGTAATCAATGCTCATTCCTTCTCTATATGGGAAGAGGTCTGTGCCCAGCAGTGGGACGTTTATATGTCGATATTATAATGTAGACATATCCCTTTTTAATAAATACAGGTATGATAATATTAGAATATTTTATCTTTTGTAAATGTCATAAACACCGAAAATGTGGTAACTTGATTAACTTTGCGTATCCATTCGAAAATGGGTAGGAAGTGAAGCTGTGACCTTAAAGGTATAATGTAATACAACCTTTCTTGTAACGTAGGTTTGTTTCTATTACCTGTTTATATTGTGTAATAATTGCTTTTCAGAATATTTCCGTAAACCTGACACGCTTGGACAGGCAAAATAACGTTAGAAGTACCTAGGCAAAAAAGGAGTACACATTGGGAAATAGCAGATTGGCATTTGTTATGTTTTGATCATATTGTATAAAAAAGGTATAACATTTTTCCGTCCCTAGAAAGTACTAATAGAGTAATACTTACTGTATAATTATAAAGTACTGTACTTTTTCATCTGAGAACGGAAAATTTTTGTCCCGACTTAAAACGGACTAAAACAGTCCTTCAGTTTTGCCTCTATCGTCCAAGGTCAAGGGATTAGTAATAGAATTAGGTATGTTCAGTGCTCCATGGATTCCATCATACTTGAGCTTCTTCTATACCTATAAATTTAGTCACACAATCGCACCACAATATTTGAGAGAGAAACAAAAGTGTGAAAGTTAAAATCTTCGTTAACAGGATTTCAGTTTTGATGGAATCCTAAAAAGCAGAACGGGACGTCCGATCTGTCGGCATACGCAATATCTGAGTGATAGATGGGCATATGCCCCGACCGCACGTCCGGGGCAGGACACTTGCATTTACAGATATCTGCCGTTTTGCAGACACCAAAAAATAGCCGCCGGCGCTAACATTGTTGGCTGACAATTTTAAGGTATGTTATTGTCGTGTATACATATAGAATAGCATAAGCCATTTTTAACTACAATAGCCGGAGTGACACGATATCTCCGGCAGTAGATGATAGCTTACAAAAACTTTGTCTGCAACCAATAATGTGCCTTACGAGGTGGTCCCATAAATAGAGTCCATTTCACAAAAGAAGTCCCACGGCAATAAATGGAACTAATTATGACAATAATGTGATCCTCAAATTGCGGGGAATGATATACCCCTCCATATAATGTGTTCACCTAAGGCTCAGGTCGCCAATATAAAAGTCTATTTTAAGGGAATTTACAACGTTAGAGGTTAGCAAAATTATGTAGCATGACTGACACTAGCGCCGCGTCTGTGGGACACCTTTCGTGAAACGGACTCTATCATTAAAATTCAGATTCAGTTATTTGGTTTTAAATAAAAAAAAAATAACACAACTTGTGTTTTGTGTATACTTTACTGCAATTGTATTAATTATGTAATCAATTACTAATTTTAATTGTACTATTTTTTTAATTGTCATATTAACTTGAAAATTTTCGAAACGACATAATAACTTGTAATTATTTAACAGTATCACTGTCTAACAGTTTTAATACCCGTTAATGTTCCTCGAATTTCTTCAACTTAAAAAGAATAGGGACATTTAAATAAATATTTAGTTGTAAACACTTATTAACGTCAGCTCCTATTTGGCCGAATATATTCCTTAATAAAATGTAGTTTCATTAACTATTCAGGGGTATTAAAAGCCGGCCACTGCCTTTCGTGTGTTGCCTTCAACAGGATGACGCATATGTGTGTGTTATTAATATTCTAATTGAAACTGTTACACAACAGTTTGACACAAAAGCTATCGATTTGTAATCGTCTTAATTATTTTAAGTGTTATTTATTCAAATTGGGCAGTTAACGATACAAACATTCCAAATTACTATTTCCTTTAATGGGAATTATTTTTACTATTTTGATTCAATTATGTATCTACCTACTGAAGTTTCTTTTAAACGCTTTTGTAGGTATAAACATTTTCAATATATTGTAACAATGTTACAGGTTCGTAAACACGAAAACTCAAACATTGCAAGAAACAGCTGAAAGCTAGACAACCTTAATTCATTTCTAACAGCCAACATGAAAAGTACTCTGTTAACTAGAAACATTTTATATTAATTAATTATTTCACAAAAAAAATGAAAACACATTGCCTGAAAACTGCAGTAAAGAATGAAAAGTTCCACAAACACATATTCGGCTGTAATATGAAAAGTGAAAGCTGTCCTTGCTGAATAGCTGTGAATAAATGAAACGAGACAATGGCGCGTAATACAATTGCTGTGAAAAGACGCTCGGCAGTGTGTTACTGTGTTCTAGTTCCAAACAAGGGGAACGGTGGCTCGCAGGTGCACGCCACAATAAGTGTTGCACGGAGCGGCAACAATGCGCGCAGTGATTGCAGCATGCGCGCGATTGCTCTGCGTCGCTTTGCCACTTGACTGACAGTTGTGAAATATGTATTCTACATTTAAATTGGGGGTTAGTTACTGGCCTTAAATTTTCGTTTCAAAAGTAGGTTGAATGGGTGTTGTGTGCCTGTATTAAAATTCTCGTAATTGTAGGTACATTGTACCAGCACGTCAATTCTGTAAAATGTCAATCAACAACTCGCATCTCACTTCGCTGTTCACTTCACGTTCACTCTCACTTCGCATAAGTTTCAAATTTCGAGTGCGAACTCAAACGTCATCTCATATTTAGGCCCGAGTTTTCTAACTACATCATAATCATTGATTACGTAACCGTTCTGTTAGCATTAAACCGATGTTCAATCCAACCGCGTTTTTTTTTAGAGTTCACCATTTATTTCTAACCACCGGTTTGCTAACCAAACTGTTTTGAATGAGTTAGTCCAAAATTACCAAATGCTGGAATGGTTTATCATTATTTTGTGAATGTTTAATGTCTTAATGGTCACGTCAATCAATTTTCATTGTCAAACTCTGTGATCAAATCATCTAACTCAATTCATAATTTTATCGTGTCGTGTTTGTTATTAAATCTTTTATTGAATATATATCAGTGATATGGAAGATGAGCGTAAACGTACTTTGAATTTCACCAGTGGCGAGAAATCTGTACTTACGGCACTCGTAATAAAGTACAGAGATAGAATAGAAAATAAAAAATCGGACGCTAAAGCAAATGCCGAAAAAGCAAGAAGTTGGAAGGATCTGGCTGACGAGTTTAATGCTCTTAGTACTCACTGCAAACGTTCTCTTGAGAGTTTCAAATCAAATATATTTATTTGTTTAGCTTACTTGTTACAGCTTACACTTGCTGGGAGAATAACAAAATAAAAACTTCATGTCAGGAAGCATAAACCAATGGCTAAACTGAGTTGGCTACATCGTTTAAGCTAATCATTCGATTACAGTACATAATCAATGGTTAGAGAATGGTGAACAGCAAAATATTGTTAAACAGCCGTTCATGGTTCAAACATTTGTTTAAAATTTAACCATCTGCTGGTGAACTTGGGTCTAAATCTCACGGTTAATTTAGTTCAACACGCTGACACGCTCGCAAGTGTAGCGCTAGTGTATCAACCGAGTTTATAGAATGCCAATCAAGAAATTCACGGCGGGTTCAGATTCGAATTTTAGAACGACGTCTTACAGAATCAACAGGCAGGTACCTATTGTGTTAACACAAAATTAGAGCTTTTTGATGACGATATCACGAAGTGTGATGTATTATTTTTTAATAAAAATTGATTGAGATTTGAATACTATAAAGTAAAAAAAATACACACATCAAAAGTGTCTAGGGATCAACATATATTTTTGCAATAACTTTTCTCCTGATTGATATTAATTAAAATTTTCTTTAAGGATTCATCGAATAAAGTGTTTTCGTTTGTCACAGTAACGATAAACCAAGTCACCTTTGCATTAATAAAGAAATTTGCCATTTTCCTAATAAAGGGATTTTTGACATTTGAACCACTAACACAAAAGTTCGAAAAAAAGACTGAAATAACAGTTTTCTTTAAAATTTTATTGGGTAACTTAAACAATTAATAATCCGTGTTTCTACCGCGAACACTAACAACACAAGAACATCGGTTTGGCATACTCAAAATGAGTTCATCCAAATCACGCTGTGGAATGGCCGCCCATGTTCGTTGCAACAACAAAAAAAGGTCTTCTTGCGACTGGATACCCTCCATATTCGGCAGAGCTCTTCTCTGTAGCATATCCCATGCATGCTCAATCGGGTTCAAGTCTGGCGACTGAGCAGGCCAGGGCAGGACATTGATGTTAGCTGCGGCGAGAGTCTGTCTTACAACTCTTGCGGTGTGCGGTCGTGCATTATCATGCATTAACTGAAATAAGGGACCGATTTGCACTTGTAGAGGAACGATGACGTCTGATACAATCGTCTCAGCATAAATTTGAGCGTTGAGGTTGCTTCTGATCCAAATCAACTCAGTTCTTCCGCCGATCCAAATACCCGCCCATACCATGATGGTTCCACCACTATAAGGATGGACTTCCTGGCAGGATTTTAATCGCTGTTGGCGTCCAGGGGTTCTCCAGTGTCGTATACGTCTTGTATCCGGTCTCATACCAAATCGAGACTCATCAGAAAAGCACACGAAACGCCATTGTTCTTCTGCCCAATTTCTGTGTTCAAGAGCCCATTGATATCGAATCCTACGATTGTGCATTGCTATAGGTGGTACCCGTAGCGGTCTTCGGGAATGAAGGTTCACTTCATGCAAGCGGTTTCTGACTGTTTGGTCGCTAATTAAGTTCCCTGAAGAGTGATGAAGCCTCACGGCTAACATCATGGCGGTTATTGTTGGAGCTCTTCGAGTTAAGATTTGAATGTATCGGTCTTTTCTCCGTGTGGTGCAGCGATACCGTCCTCCATGGCGCTCAGCCACGGTACCAGTGCTTCGGTAACGTGTCCAAAGTCGACTGATAACACTCTAACTTGTATTCAGAGCTAAAGCCACAGTACGTTGCCGGGAACCAGCTTCTATCATTCCCACGGCTCTGAGCATTTCTTCCCTGCTTAAATGACGTCGCCGCTCCATAATAACGTTGGTTTTAATCAGTAGTAGGGAAACAGTAGCACTAATAATGTCTTCAATGCGTTGTATGTTTTTATAGGGAAAATATTGACAGCTGATTTTCATCTTTTACTCGAATTTGATTCACAGTTCCTGATTCGAATTATGAAATGCACCAAAAAGGATCCATATAAATTTATAAAATCATAAATTTATTACAAAGCCACATCTCAATCTCAAGAAATCCGCATAAAAATGCTTGATCCCTAGACACTTTTGATGTGTGTATGTTTATAATAAGAATAGTTGTGAATGTCAGGAATAAGGTTTATCTTGGTGTTTAATTGTCATATTTAACTCAATGAAGCTATAAACCTTATTTACGGGCAAACAGTTTTTATTTTCTTTGCTAAAAGTAGGCAGCGTTGGTTCATTAGTCAACAAGCTGACACGGACGGTTACAGACCAATAGGAACGGAAAACAACAACTTGCGGTGATGGAGTACCAAAACAGTACCATTGTACACATTACTCAACTGTTCTGAAATACCTAGTAAAAACTTTTGTAAAGAAATACTAGAAAGACCTATAGCTATACTAATGTTCATAAAACATACCTATTAAGAAATTTTCAAGATAGTGACGGATAGGAATAGATCCGGACTTCTCTGATAAGTAAAACAATGGTTAAAGCCAATATCTTAAAATTAAATAAGATATGATAATATGATCTTAAATGTTATGTAGGTACTAAATAAGAAGAAAAAAAAAATATTTTTATTACTTTCTTTTGAGTACATAAATAATTAAATAGTAATTAACATTCAGCATGCTTGCTTTCTATAAAGTTATGTAGGTTTAATAAACGTTATATTAACTAGTCTTAGGAAAGGTCATGTCATAAGCATAACAATTTATCTACCTACTCTGGCAGTTTCGTCAAAAGGTCAAACCAGATGTACGTATTCACATTCCTTTGTAACATAAGACAATAAAAATCAAAATGTATCTACGCGTTATTAAATACAAGGAGTTTTTAAAAAGGCATACATACATTTTACTTTCTTTTACAAATTGGCCAATCATGTAAAAAGGTGAAAAATAAAATTTGATAATAAAATTATGATGATGATGATCACCTAAATAATCCAGTATTTTTTTTAAAGAAAAAACCATCAAAAAAGTAAATGTTTTTATTAAAATACACTGCGGTAATAAAAGAAAACGCTAGATATTTTTTTTTGTTTTACGATTAGATTGACCAAAAATTTCATGCAATATATAATTATTATAAACGTAATACGACTGTCCATTTATAGTATTAAACGAGAAATAATCAATACATTGATCTCCCAAAGATTCAATCTCGAGTAAATATCACCTCCACACGTTGCAATCCCGAAGCCAAGGTGTTGCATAAATAGGGTCAAATTGGAATCCCCCGAAATTCAACCACGTATTAGCTGGACGTACCCTCTGGGCATAGGGGAGAGTGGGGCAAAGGGGACAATGTTACAAACTTCAGAGTAAGCACTGTCGGTCTCAACCGCTGCGACTCGAACTGAATTCACATAGGGATTAAATTGGACATTATGTCTGCTACACGTAAATTAAATTCATGCTCTCTATAACGTATGCATAATTTATTGCATTCTGGAATATTGATTAACTAATTTTCATTGCGCATGTTTGTGGGATGTCAAGTGCCACTTTAATAAAGGCTATATTGACGTTAATATAAATTTTCCGACCGCAATTTCATTGCTAATAATATGGTAGCGAACCTACTCTGTTCTTTTTTTTAAGATTATGTAATTTTAATTATTTATTATTCATATAAAAATAGGCAAACAAAGGATTACAGTTTATTAACTATGGTGGCAGTGTATTTAAAGCAAATACATTGAATAACTCTTATTTATACTCAATGTTTCAAGGAACTTAATATAACTTCATATAAAACAATCTAAAAGAAACATTCATATAATTTTCCTATGTATTTTGCTTCATAAAACGAAAACAAACCACGAAGATCTTAAGTAAACCAAATACTATAAGAAGTATAAGAAGTTCCGTAAAACTGAGACTTAAATCTCCAAGTTTATAATACTTATTTGCTTAATACATACCTACTTGAATATTTTTAAAAAGTTCCACTTCTTCGAAGTAAAACACGTGGATACAGTTTTAAAACTGTTCGCCAATTTTGGATTGCGCGCTCGGCCAACTCCAACTTTATCTAACAACTGATTGCGACTCTTTTCTCGAGAAAGTATCGTTAGAATCTTTCGTTTACTTTTCCTTTATTTTTGTTGTGACTGCAGCCAACTTGTATGTCATACATAACTGATCAAGTTTGTTTCGCGCGAAGAGAAAACTTAAATCGCTGGCTGATTCTTTGTCCTTTACTATAAATTTTATTCTTTACTTTTATGTTCGTTTGGAATGTCTCTAGATGCACTCGGTTACTTACATGAAATAAAAATACCTGCCCACTGTGAAATGGATATCAACTTCAAAACGAATTTTATTTCAATCATTCAATAGTTCGAATCATTTTAACTTTTTTACCAATCTTATTGTGATGGCAGGATATGAAAGATATTTTTTTACATATTTTTGCTGTATTTATTAAAAAAAAAATGAAAATCAGAATAAACTTTACTGTGTAAATAAAATACACGTATGTGTACAATATTATAAAATGCAAAGCCCTGGGCAAACATTTCAGAGTTATTTTAAGCGTATATTTTGAAATTCAACTCAAATATCGTTGTAAAAACTTTGTCTTATAATTTTATTACACCGAACATGAATTGTAAAAGGCGTCTTTAAAAATGAATAGAACTACTTTATTGAATGTTGCTTTTCCACGTTAGCCGTGTGTACCCTTTGTTCCCGGGCATACGAACAAAAGCATTCATGTTTAAATGCAGTTCAAAATTTCAAATACACGAAACGTTTGGTGACGTCATATTTACGAAGACCATTGCTTCTATAATACAGGTAATATATATATATATAATTATATATATATATATATGTATAATAAGAAATTTATTCATTTCACTCACAGAGAGCACATATTTGGATTCATAAGCATCGTCTATTATATAATCTGCATTGTGAGAGCTGGTTGTAAGTTAGTAAAAACCTGTATTATAGGTCAACAGGCCCCATTCAACAGCTGCAAATAACCATATTTTTATGATCAATAGAATATTCTGTTTGAGCAGCACGAGCTGCTTGAAATAAAACTACTTTTAAACGGATTCTATCGCGGTTTATTTTGATTTTAGTTTCATACTTTTCGACGCCTTTGCAGGTGTCATAGTCACGGGCAGACTGAATCAAATAGAATATCCTTTTTTTTAACACTTTAACAATCTACGAATGCTTCAAGCCAGACTTGATCACACAAATACTTGCCCCATGCGGGGATCGAACCCGCAACACGTCGCGCACAAAGTAATTAGCGTGGTGACCTATACCACTCGGCTATCCGTGCATTCAATTTGAAATTTGAAATTCTATTTTGTATCTCTTTAGTTTAAGTAAAAGTACTTGATGTGATTTGCATAGATAGCCTGTTAAACGTTGAAAGCGGCTTATATTTAGTGCTGGAGACACAAAGGGAACTTGCAAAGGTGTCGACTAAGTTAAAGGCAAGGCATTCATTTATTATAATGAAAATATTCATTATGAACTTTATTCCGTTGATGGGAATACAGGTCGTTATTTTGTTTTCGTATTGTTGTGATCCTAGGTCTAATAACGCACATTTGGTACAAACGATAAGAGTTAATAGCGCTAACCTTTGTGCTCAAAAGACAGATTTAGGTTGACGAAATTGTTGTAATGACTTGTATACAAATGTTACAAAAGAAATTAGAAGCCCTTGTAACAGTTTTTTTTACAATACTGATGTTTGTTTATTATTATACGAAAATTGAAGAATTATTTCATGTCAGCAGAACAGTTAGTAACTATAAAGAAAAACCTAAAAAAATTGCATATCGTTCGACAACTTATGGAGAAATCGTTTTTTTTTAATACATGCATCGAAACATAGAAACCTCCCCTTCTTTAGAAGTCGGTAAATAAAAAATAAGTTGCTTTTCGCACAATACACAACAACCAGCTTTTGAGACGCGACTGACTCATTCAACGTCCGAGACACATTTTGCAATGGTTCTCTATTATTTCCCAGCTCAAGTAAAATTTTCGCGCGAAAATAAACAGAGGATAAGAATTTTCGACCCCACTTCAAAAACATAATACTAAAATATACTACTATATCTAACGATTACGCGTTTATGAGGGAGCTGTACCAAGATTTTACAATATTTATTTGACATTTGCCCCCAGCATGTGGTGCCAGCGTAGACTACGAAATATGAGATTCTGCGGTGTATATTATTACCTGAAATGTGTGGAATGACATTATTGCCGACGTATATATATCTGTACAATGTAGTGTCGTATAGATATGTCACAGTCAAAATATTGCTACCGGCACACGTCATGTTTGTGGGACACTACACCTGAGTAATACGTACATACTGAACAGTTTGAATACGTAATGCATGGAACTGTTTCACAGAATGTGACCGCTGGTAAACTTGATGGTAACTGCTATATTTGTAAGTGTCAACATTTAAAATAGCTGCCAAATTTGTTCCCATGTCACAAATGTTACATGCAAAAAAAAGTTTCTTTGCCTTAGCTATAGTTTTAGACTACAGCTAATATATTATTTTGTTAGTTCAGTTATTTATTTCTCTTCACAATGGTTGCAATGCTACATTTATTTTTTTATACAAAGTTTACTTTATTTCGAAATTAACTGTGGTATGCTTGCGCCTGATGTAGGTTTATGCAATGGCAGAAGCAGTAGTACAGGTTACCAGGGCTCTCCCGCAGTTAAAATAACAGAGTTCTTTTATAAACAATAATATTATATTGAAGGAAATAAATGTGGTGTGAGAAGATAAGTGAGTAGAAGGTAGGTTTCTCATATTTAAATTTCACAAATTTACAATAAGCTTAACATCAATTATCAACATGTTTATGAGATCTACATACAATAATATAATAATCATAGATTTTCGAAACATCAATCTCACGGTATTTAAAACATCAATTAACACACGTTTTACAGTTTGACGTTCTAAACAGTAATGTACTTATTCTCACAGGAAACTCTTTAAAACTTTCTGCAAATAAAAAGTAGCTTGTATGTTACCTCTTTGGAAAAGTAATGACCACTTCGAATGATCATTTATACTTATTATCTACTATTGGTTGATTCGATGAGAATTAAAATAAATCATTTTTAACATAAAATATAAGTCGTAATTTTCTTGAAATATTAAAATGATAAATCTAAATTATAACTATGGAATTTCCACCTAATTCTTGAAACAATAAATCAGACATTCGCATTCATAAAATAAGTACGATTCTAGGTTAACGCTGACTCCAATTTAATGTGTTTAACATTGCATTCAGGCGTTTGAAAGATATGACTCACAATGAGCAGCCAAGCGCCCTGGGCCACTGGCAATTTCATTTCCAGCAAGTGTTCCAATTCGTAATTAAAAAGCAAATTTAGTCTAACTGAATCGAATTGCGAAGTTTCCAACTTTTTATCACTCTACTTTTAAATTTCGATTCGGAAAGAGCAGTCACAGCGAAATATATTCGTATGGCTTAGTATATTGCTTTCGATCTATATCTACTGTTTGTTTGAAGTGGCGTTCACAGCGTAATCTGTGTGTGTAAACTATTGGCCGCCGATATTACCAAAATCATTGACTTTGTTCCAGATAACAATTGAATATCGGCACGCTTTGAACGTTATAGGCTTTTGTTATTTTAACATACAACTTATGTTCAAAATAAATGATTCGATAAATGATAAAAGAAAATCATTTTTTTAATAAATACTTAAATATTGTGGACAACATCACATACGTTACTCCGAATGAAAAGTAAGTAGTTAAAGCACTTGTGTTATTGAATCGGAGACAACGAAGGAACCACAAACACCTAGACCCGAGACAATGTCATGGTAGAACATTGATTTTCTACATTGACGCGTCCGGGGATCGAACCCGGGACCTTGACCATGATGGTCGTCAAATCCGCGCTAGGAAAAATATCACTTGCTTTGATGCTTTATGAACATAAACTGTAACCGACATTTATAAGGTCGTAGTGACTCTCTACTATAACCTAGATCTTCAAATCAAGCGTATCGATTATTTAATGATTTCAATTCTAAACTAGCTACCTTTTACAAACTAGTAGGTAAACAGACGGGTACCTACTCACGGTTATACCGGAGTTGTTCGACCAGCTTCGGGTTAGAGCAGACTGGTTTATCATGAGCTCATTAATGTGTCCGTGTCTCACGACGAACTGTTTACCAGAATTGAAAAGTTATTTACCACGAATTTCGTGGTGGCCTAGCGGTTCAATGACCAGATTCGCATGCACATGGTTGCAGGTTCGAACCCAGGCAAGTACCAATGTGACTTTTTCAAAGTTATATGTACTTTCTTAATCATTCTAAGACATCATTGACAAACGGTGAAGGAAAACATCGTGAGGAAACCTGGATTCCAAAATATTGGAATCTGAAATCGCCAACCCGCAATGAGCAAGCGTGGCGATCAATGCTCACCCCTTCTCTATATGGGAAGAGCCCAGCAGTGGGACGTTTATAGGCCGGTATTAATTTTTTTTTACCACGAAAGTTGTTAACACAAAGATAATGACTTGTTTACTAATTATATACAACGTGATGATAAAATGTATGACTCTGAGGTGATAGTCCGTACAAACAAAAAACAAATTGTTGTCCCACAAATCAAGTGACAGCTGTATCGAAATTTATTAAAACCACGCCTGGTTCTTTAGATTGCTATCGTTAAAATTGTTTATGGCAAACTGTACTTGTATCGGAATTGTACGAAAAGCTAATAAATCCTTTAATTTTCTACCTGACATAAAATGTAGTGCCATGTAAAGTGAAAATATGATCGCGTTAAACCACTGCACCTCTGTGTACCGCCATGTTTCCATCGGCGAATGAAAAGCAACTGCAATGTAATAACAGCTACAAAGGAAACTATTTTTTTTTGCTTCCACTGTTATAAAATGGACGTACCTACTTCAGTAATATTTTTAATTTTATAATAATACATTTTATTACCTTCAGTAATATTTTTGACGGGCCTGTTGGTCTAGTGGTAGTGACCCTGAATGCTAAGCCGGAGGTCGTGGGTTCGATTTCCACCCAGGACAAATCATTGTGTGATGAGAACGATCATTTTTTCTGTGTCTGGGAGTAATTTATCTATACTATGTGTGTAGGTATTTGGAAATATATAAGTATGTTTATCAGTTGTCTGGTTGCCATAGTACAGGCTCTGCCTAGTTTGTCCCAAACAAGATCGAAGAGAAAAAAAAAAAGGGTAGAAATGTTTTTTTTTAATTATCTCTAAAGAATTAAAGCTGGCCCGTAACAAAAGCTTATGTTTTTTCAATCGATATAATTGAAGCCTTACTTCGTTAGTCCAAATTATCTAACTGCATATGAACTAGTTTGTCGTGTCAGTTGCGATCTGGATCAGGCTTAATGAGGTTTTAAGCGTTTTAAAATGTACACAGGAATACATTTTTCAAAAATGAAGATATAGGTAAGTTATTAATATTTAGGAATCTGATCCCTTTTAAATACAGTATTAAGTTCAGAATAACATTTTGATATTCTATCCGCATTTTATTTTAAGTCTAACAAATATAATACTTGTTTGCATGTATAATTAAACTAAACACAAAAAGTATTTTCTAAAGTAATTTTCAATATATTTTTTTTGTTTTTGTCCCGAATAAATATGAACTCCAGGCCTTTTCTCACGACTGCGACCGTGTGGGCGCCGGTTATTGTGGATTGTATTAAATAAATAGCCTAATAGCTTACCTCGATATATTGGCTATCTAACACTAAAAGACTTTTCAAAATCGGACCAATAGTTTCTAAGATTAACGCGATCACCCAAAAAAACAAACTACAGAGTTTTTAATAATTGTATAGTTTTCTATTTCAAAGGGACACGCAAAAAGAACTTATCAACGAACTAACAATAGTATTATCAGAAAAACAGGGTTTCGCAAAATATACAGTAGCGTTGGCGTGTTAAGAACACTAAATTCAAATCTTACCGCAGGGAGTAGGCGAATAAAGCCGCTTTCGACGATACTACATATTTACGTCTACTTACGGGTTATCCTGTTACAATATACATTTACTTCGTGTCAATACGATAGAGGTAAATAAAAAACTAACCCTAAAAAGGTTTGGTTTAAATATAGAATTTTAAGAGCTAAGTTTTTTTTTTTTTTATAAAATACACATTATGAGGTGTGAATTGGTAATCTTTTTAGAGGTTCTTTCAGTTAACTTTTTTAAGAAAATTACATAAATGATTTGCAAAAAAATTATTCATATTTTTACTACCTCAGTTTAATAACAGAACTAAAGAGGTCTTAACTGTACGAAAAACTATATCAAATATAAATACAAATAAAGAATGCTGTTTTATCTTCGTATATTTTTGACTACTTTTTTTATAATTAAGACAAAAACATTTCTAATTAAACCAATGCTGATACTGAGTAAATTGATTTTATTCCTAAATTAACTTTAAAAAATCCGAACGTAGAAACGCAAAACGAAATAAGTGGCCGCATGTCTCTCTAAGACAAATGACTGCTTCCTAGAAGTTGTTCGAGTAAAACCATTTACGATTCGACGATAAAAACTGAACGCTGTGACTAACGAAATATACCCACTATCAATCGTGAACTTATCTAGTGTAGCTCATTAGAGGCTTCCGATAGTGGACAGTATTAAATAAATCCGAATTAGAAAAATAGATTTTAATTTCGTTATTATTAGGTGCATATTGAATTATCTTTGCGAGAAAGCACGTTGTCGTAAAAGGAGCTAAGTGTGGTTGACGTATAGACAATTTAATATCGTATTTATACTGTACGTATTATCAGTATCGATACTGAAATTATTGCAAACTTTCAGTATTTGATGCAATATTGAATGATGTAGATACTCTTATTGCAAGTACAGTCAGCAACTAAAGTCGATGAATACAACATTAAATTGTCTATACATCAAAACGCGAAAACAAGGATATAATACAGTTTACGATATTTGCGTTCAAGATTAAATTGTTATTTTACTAGTAAAAACATTATTAATGGACTTAAAATTGTGATGTTCTGCAAAACTGTTTTTTTTCATGAACTTTTGTTGCTGACTGTATTTTTAACAGCCAATAACACAATATTGGCCTTGATTTGTCATATTTGAAAGAAATACAATGACTTTGGTTTACATGTTTTAAATTTGCTTCCGTAAAAAAAGAGAACAAAATACCGAGCTGTTATTGTTGTTGTTATTATCATACAAATTATTTGTTGCGTTGATCTTTTACATTAAACAATCAGTGTAGCTAGTAAAATGATAAGATAACAAACAGGTCAGACTTATAATGAACCCTGTCTCTCTCTAATCTTTATTTGTACTGCGGACACAATTATACCTACGTGCTACGACGTAGCGGTTGCTACGTGATGCTCTACGGATATCGTAGCTTTTTATTTCAATTACTAATACTGTTGATATAAAGTCAAGCTAATAATTGCGAATATATTTGGAACAGATAAATATGCGAGATAAGGTTTTATATATTAGATAAACAATGCGACTATGGACAGCAATAAAATATTTGTTTCGAAATCGCTATTTGCGTTCGTAACTAAATAAATAAACAAAATATGAACGAAAAATACATTTAATTTGATATTTACTAACGGAATAAAACAAATATGATACAGATCTTATGATAGAGACCTTTGATGTAAAATAAGTTAACGATATTAATAGAAGATTATATACAAACAAAACATCGTATTTCATATTTAGTCAATATGATGACTAAATTCCTCTGTAGAGTTTTCTTTGAACTTAGGATTAATATTCTGTAATAAATATCGTATTCAAAATATTATGAGTATTAGTTTATTAAACAGGTCCCAACACTAAAAGAAAAAAATAAAAAATAAACTACATTAATTTGAAAATATAATTCCCACACAAGAATAAATAACTACGTATACATGGGAACTAAAACTAAGGACAGTTACAGAGATTTACATTAATTACATCGAAATTACATAGTTACAGAACTATTTCGTATTAATAATTTGAAGCGACAGTGAACTTTGAGTATATCCGACTGCTTGAGGGTGTAGACGCCATTATTTAAATCTCCTAATGATATATCGAGCTCACATATGTATAAATTACAGATATTACATTTGTATGATATGAATATAATTAGTACCTATCGTGATAAAAGTAATGATCCAATGTAGTGATGAGACGGCAACGGAAATTTGATGTTAAATGTTATGTATTTAGAATTGATTTTTATATGCCTCGTGCCGGAATTATTAATTGACCGAAGAATCGTTTTAAAGTTCATAATATTAGGTTATTTAAAATTGAATAATGTTGGTTATAAATGATGTAGACGAGAATGTGAATGTTGCCTCAATTAATCAATTAAGTTAATAAATAAAAAATATTACACAATTCTTTTCTTTTATTACCATATAAGAAACAAAAGACTCCCGAAAGCACATTGTTTTGCATAATTATGTTTATCACGTGACGTCACGAATTCGTATATTTTGTGCAATTTGAATCGTTATTAGCCCACACCCCTGAACTTTGATTCGCTTTATCTATAACTAACATATGAACGAATATATAATAGACTAGCTGTTCCCCGCGACTCCGCCCGCGTATCAAATTTTTTAGTAAAAATATAGCCTATGATACTTAGGGTGAATGTAGCTTTCTAATAGCGAAAGAATTTTTGAAATCAGCACGGACATACACACAAAAATACAATTAATCTTTCCTCTGTATAATAATTATGAAAAGAACTGTTGTTTAGCTCTGAGAAGAACTTTTGCGTAGGTGTAGTTTTAAGAACGAAATCTAAAAAAAATCGCACTAAATTTATTAGACGCCCACTTCGCAACGGGCCGTGCAGCAGAAATCGTAATATTTTAATTTCGCCATAACTTCAAAACCAAACGTACTATTGTAATCATTCAAAGACCAAATATTATCTACATAAACTGTACTTAGTGTTGAAATAATCTATTTTGATAAGGATTAATAGCATGAGTAAAATAAACGCGTTTAAATGTAGTCCAAAAACAAATCAAGATTTTTAAATAAAAAAATGGTTGTTGTGCCTCACTCGACATAGATAGGTATAGTTTGCGGACTTTTTTGTAGATATTTATAAGATCTACAGTTAATAACAACATTTTATGGTTCTATCTTTTATAGTTTAGGCAGCGTACGCAAAATAAGTAACTTTTCTGGTTGATTTTTTACACCTTGTGTCCGAAAAACCCAAACATCTTAGGGAACCCTATTTTTTTTCAAAATAAAATATAGCCTATGCTACTCGTGGATAATGTAGCTTTCGTATGGTGAAAGAATTTTAAAATCGGTCCCGTAGTTTTTGAGCCTATTCATTACAACCAAACAAACAAACAAACAAAGTTTTCCTCTTTATAATATTAGTGTAGATGTAGATTTATATATTTAAACCCAGACTACTTCCCAAATAACGCAACCGTGTATTTTTTTATATGTTTTGTTGTGTTGATTACATCATAATATTGACCAAATAGTAATTTGATTCACGTGTAGGTATGTACGCAAAAATAATATAAGCACAAAAGTCTTTTGTTATTTTTGTTAATTAATAAACCGTATAACAGTTAATGAGTTTACCACATTAAAACATCATGAAGGAGACAATAATATACCCATTGTTTTTTATAAAAAGTGGATGCTCAACAATTCAGATTTTAAAATGTGTTGTCTTTATTAATATTTAATTATATCAACGTCATTCACTTCCACAGTAACCGAGCGCATTGTGTTTAACGTTACATAATAAAACATCAACTTGAAATACTTTATTCTTATTACACGTAATAAAATCACAATTCTGTACCAAATATAAAAAAATAAAGTTCTGAATTGATGAAGAGCATACAAATAAAGGCACATGCCTTGCAGTGGGACATTACTATATTAATTACAATCTAATATCTCTATTATAAAAGCCCACGTCACTCACTGACTCACTGACTCACTGACTCACTGATTCTGGAACGCTCGCACACTATGATAATTTTTAAAGAAAGAACACATAACAAAGAGTTTATCATAAAAAAGTTTCAAAAACAATATTTTCGCGAAACGTCAATGACTGAAGAAAAGTATTAAGTTTTGTTATGATTCAATCAATGTATAATACTTTACGCGCGAGCGAAGCCGCGGGCAACAGCTAGTTAGGTATAAGCTGTCTTGTAAAATGTATGCCTTGATACACCTTTCGACGGGCTTGTTGGTCTAGTGGTTAGTAACCCTGACTGCTAAGCTGGAGGTTGTGGGTTCGATTCCCACCCAGGACAAATCTTTGTGGGATGAGTACGATCATTGTGTGTCTGGGTGTTATTTATCTATAATATGTATGTATTTAGTAATATAATAAGTATTTTTATCAGTTGTCTGGTTGCCATAGTACAAGCTCTGCCTAGTTTGGTATCAGATGGCCGCGTGTGACCTGTCCAAAGATATAATTATTATTTACACGATTTGATAGAATATTCATAAAATTTGATACCAAAACATGAAAAATGAAAAAAAAATGAAACTTGCCTTTTGGGACATTAAAGTCTGGTATTCATATTAGCTGTCTTCTACTATATTTGTTCTGGTACACCTTTATTTACACGTTCAGGGAATTCATGGAATATCCATACATAAAATTTGACAGAACTAATATTAGATAGCTCATCTATTGTACGAAGTGGTTATAATGTAAATTCCTCGTATCTATTGACGTGTTCTCCCGCGGGTGAGGTCTGGTTCATTTGACTTCACTATGAATATAACTAATGATTCCAATCGCTAGACGAACGCGCTTTAATTTCCGTTGTTCTACAGTACTATTAATCCATTTTGTGTGAAGAAAAGTAGAATTAACAGCGTCTGAGAATTGTTTTGCATGTTCAAGTCATTAATGTTTTTTTGTTATCTATTCTTGTTAACGTTCCTAATAATAAATTGATATATTACTGTCCAAATAAGATTTTTTTAATGATGTTAATGAACTGTACTTTTTTATTTTATTAGAAAGTAACAATCTAAGTCACTAACTAAAATGTACAAACGTAATAAAAGGTAATCAATGCTCGTCCCTTCTCTTTAAGAAATATTTAAATATAAATCTGATGCATACATTAATTTAAAATAAATAGATAAAATATCTACCATTCCTCTCCGAAAATATTATTATCTTACTTTAATGTGAACATTTTGGCAGATAAACAGCAACGGATAATTTAAATCTCGTATTCATGTCTGAAAACTATATATCTTTACAAATAAAATAATTATTATTTCGAAAGCAAACAAATGAAGTGTAAATTTGAACAAAACAATAATTTATTTGTCTTTTAAACGTTAAATAATCGACTTTAGTTCTGAAGTTTGAATCTTCTGATTTACTACCGACATCGAGGTTTAAATCCAAGCGTGTCCAATGCCGGTGCTCCCCGGGGTAGAGTCTGCCTCATTTAACCACACCACAGATAATTAATGCACATCAAGCTAATCAGGGTGCAACCGTCTAGATTGTTTAACTGTTTTTATTTTTTAAACAAAATTAAAGTTGCATTCTTTGCTAGAGAATTTATTTCTTGGAATAAATAACGTTGATTTTACTTAACTAAAAGCTTTTAAACGTTAGAACTAAATATAATGATTTTTTGTTACAATAAGTATCTAATACGTTTTGACTAATGTGATGAGATTGAGATGAATATTGAAATTTCAAATAATTGGTAAATATTCAATATTATATTTGTTCTTGTGTAAGTATATTGCTAAAACTCATCACATTTTTCTGAAATACCTTCTATTTTTAAACAAAGTAATTTTAACAAAATGTACACAAAAGTCGCCTTATTAAAAGTAAATAAAATACCTTTATAAAGTACAAAAGTTTGTTAATGCGGGAATAATGAATGGAGACAACGAGAGAATCGATGACCCAAAGGGTGTTGTGCGTGATGCTTTCAGTTCATAATAAAGTTAAGCTAATTATGTTTATTGGCAAAGTTAAGCGAAGGTCGTAAAACAAAATTACAGTATTTCGTTTAAAAACAAAATTCTTTAAAACTCTTTTTACGCTGTTTTGAAGAAAATATAAATTTGAGCAAAAAAAATTACGTTTACATGAAAGTTATGGTTTAATTATACTTTCGTTACAAATATTAATGTTATGAGGGAATCATATTTCAAATTAAACAAACTATTTTGTGCAATTCATGCAAGATACCTATTTAATTTTATTAATACTTTCGAATAAAGCTTTGACGGAGTAATTACTAATGGTAGTATGTTTATTTATGATTTTAAAACACTCAGAAAAAAATAAAAAAAATAATGAGTTTTGGATTTAATTATGTGCTGAACACTTTTGCATAAAAAAAAATATCATTCTGATTCATATGATTCTGTTTAAAAATTTTCATACCTATAAATTATTATTTGAGTATGATGGTATTAATTTATAATAAATTATATTTAAAATACTCACTTCTTCATAAGCTCGAAGATAATTACTAATGTGGCACGACACAATCATGAGTTCCAAGTTACTTTGTTCATATAACTACACGAGTTCATGTCGACAACACAACGCTCCGTCAACTTTACGAATTGTTCGATAACAATACATCATTATAAAGTTAATTATTATCGCGGTCCACGTGGGCAGCAAAGCGCGGGAAATCGAAGTGTTTAGCGCCAAAATCGAGCTCCCCCGAGACTACCATCCCTCACCGTGCTCCACAACATACTGACAACTGTCACCGGCTACCCGGCCGCCGTTCGCTCGCTTTTACTACGGGCGCTTTTCCTCTTTTGCCCTATCTTGCTTTAACGAAAATTTATATACACAGAGAAATGTACGTACACACATACACGACAACTTAGCTGGTATCGTTGCGATTCTGAAAAATATAGTTGTGTGCACTTATAGTAAATGTGTGAGAGTGGCCGTTGAAGACGCATCTTCGTGGTAACATGCCAATGCGTTTGTGCACACAATCACAGGTGATCAAAAGGAATATGTAACATAATAAGGTGGTATAAGGTTGTGTTTTGTATGTTTTAAAACTGTCGAGTTCATTCAGAGACAGCACTAAGGCAGAGTTGCGCATGTCCGTTATCAATCTTATGATCGTGAAACTACGAAAACTATTGCCGTCCTTATTTTTCTCTAAGTTTTAGTTTAATCTAAGGATTCTGTTCTCAATCACGCATATCTTTGGCACTTTTTATATTTAATCATATTGTTTGATAACTAAGTTATATTTTACTTGGGGTACTAACATTTTTTGTTTATTTTTTCGCTGTATCAACTCAAGGGTGTTTTACGAGCAATAAAGTCGGCGCCTTAATAAGAACAGAGCAACTTATAAATAAAATATGAATTAAATTTTAAGATCAGGTGTGTTTATTTTGGTATATTTTACCCAGTATATATCTTGATGTCGATACGTTTTTAATAGGTATTCAAATATTTAAACTAAATAAAATTCTATTCTGCGATTAAAATTAATTTCATTACTTATTCATAAAAAAAACATTAATAAACTTTAATTTTAATATTTGAAAACACAACACTTACGCCTAAGGATTCACTCTCGTAGCAAAGGATCGTACACAAACTTGCGATCTTCAACTAGTTACAAAGGAAACAAAGGACTTGGAAAAATAATTTCCTTACAACTGCGGATGATATTAACCGAGAGATAAGAGCGTAAGTGTATGAGTGAAGTACTCTTTCCGAGCGGGCGGCGTTTATACAAAGCTATGAATAACAATTTACTAAAGAGCCAGGAACGCAAACACTTGAGCGTAGAAGTTTGTTTCGAAGTGCCCAAACTCACGAACAATACCGACACGATGAGCTACGAATGATGAATTAAACCGAATGTGAAGCACAGCCAATCGGGGAATAGAAACGGGTAATAACTCTTTTTTATTAAAGCCTCGAAAGTTATTGTACTAATTTAGATGTACATATCTCAGAACTATCAAATCAATATACGTATTATTGATTGAAATAAATTACAAGATTAACAATTCTATTCTTTTTTGTATTTTCGTTTTATTACAAATAGCCAATAAAGAGCAGTGCATTTTTGGTAAATAAAATCGTTTTAAAACTATTTTATGTTGGTAACAAAATTAATATGAAATGAGAGAATAATATTCGTCGTTACGTCACTTTACTTATGGCCTCGCCTCTGGCACATCTAGTCTAGAAAAATCCATACGATCTCATCCCAATACCTTTTAAAATGTGACAAGAACTTCAATTTTATGCATACAGCCAGTGTGAGCTCCTTGCACCTTTCTGAATCTACATAGCCAGAGGGCTTTCTATTCCTTTGTTCAAACTGTAACTTTACTGATATATACCAACTACATCTCGAGATTTTAATCTTGAGTACTGTACTTCTCAGGTCTCTCATTCAGGGTTGATTTTACCGGTGCATATGAACGGGATCAGTCCAACCTCTTCTTGCGTTTATTTTTTTTTCACCAATATAAACGCAGTTTAAGCTATATAACAATGAACATTATTGATTCGAAATTTTCAAACTTCAAGTTTGAAAATTTTAAACATGATCACGGTGAACTTAGTTTTTAAGAACGCGGTTTTGTAATTGGTGAAATCGACCCCAAATGCACAATTTCTATATTCTTATTAGAATTGTAAAACTTCATAGATTCTGTATGTTAACTTGAACGCGAAGTCAACGAAGTCAAGTATGTCAGACCCGATGGAAGTATTTTTCGGAATTGCACTCAACTGATTCATTCGTGCATTTCATCTGCCGCGTGCTGCCGCTACGTCATACCTGAAAGGCTGTATTAAAGCGAATATTTACCTTTTCTATTTAGCTTGTAGTTAAGAAATGTGAAAGACGTTCTAATTTTGTAAGTTAATTAACAAACGTTTTTATACATATGTATCAATGAATTTAACTGAGCTAAAGAGTTAATTGAGAATTTTTGAATAGTTTTCAATGGTCGCTAATTCGTTTCAAATAACTTACCACATAATATTTAATTATTTTTTTTACTGATCTGAAATCATATTTTTATTTTTAAACATTAAAATAATAAGCCATTTATTATTTTTCTTTGTACCTCAAATCTACAAAGCATATTTCAAGTAAGCTTTAAAAAAGAAACTACATGAGTACTTTTTGTTTTCTAGCTAATTTTATAAACGCAATGAATGAGCGGTCTCCACTTAACCTCAAAACTTCTTGATTCAAATAATTATATTTTAGTCTTACGCAGAAGAATGCCACATCTTAACTTTATTCAATTTGCGTGTTTCGTACCTCACAGGGGTCGACATTCGAGTGTTTTGCCGCTTGAACCGCTTTTATAGATGTCACTTTGTCACACTCACGAGTTCAACCCCAGATAACGACTTCATATCTAAATATTATTTTGTTTACTGGCTGTCACCACGAAACGCTACCAATACATTGGGTAAAGATGTGATACGGAGGCACAAAAATAGCTCCCATAAAATGTTTAAGATGCCTGTCGAAGGATTTGAATATGTGAAGTAAGTTTGTGAATTTTTTCGTTTCGATACTGATTTTATTCGGTCTTGTTTCCCCCATTGCTTTGTCCTATAAGTATTTGCTTTAGCTTACTTTTCAGTTTACTTTTACGCCGATATGAAATTGCTCATGAATATCGTTTGTATAAGAAAATATTTTTTTTATTTCCCCGTCTTCAAAAACACATTAAAAAAAATCAATCTAGATTTGTAGAAAGATTTGTATTTCTGTATGTTTGTAATGCTAAAACTCAAATACTACTATATTCCAAACTAATTGGCAGCCATCTCGAGTGCAACGTAGGCACTCTGCGATTTGGACGTTGATAACGATGCAAAAGAACTCTTAATATCAAAATTGCTTGTGAAGTAGCCTCTGGTCATGAATATATCAAGTCTACTACTAAGATAAATTCAATGTCGAAGACAGTAATGTTGGCGCAGACAATAATAAAACTCTAAGAACTTTTTCTAGCATTACAATTTTTATATTCAGCAAATCAAGTAAATCAAAGCGCTTTTTGTAAGGAAAACCCTAAATCTCTGTCTAAACATGTATCTTAAATGGACTGTTTACTAAACCGTTTACATTCTATTTATCGTCCCCAAAAGGAGCTAGAGGGGATGTTGTGTCAGCGGAAAACTTGTTAAAGTCTTCCAAGCAAAGAAAGAGTTATGAAAACTCCAAGTTTCGGGTCCTCACAAAAAAGTGTAGATTGTTCGCACAACTTTGGTCTTCAACAGCATTTTATAAATATTTAAATCCAAGGGAGTCACTTTCAAAGCGGAAACTAATTTTTTTTTCTTCACGAGGTATTCATTGCTTTCGTAAAAAGTGACTTCCCCGTCTTTCATAATATTTCATAGAAATACCCTCAGAATAAATAACTTTGTTGCTTAAAAAATATCCCAGTATTATTTAACGACCTCTTCCTTTAAAAACATTTTATATCCTCATCGAAATTTAATTAAGCTTCGTAATATTCATACAATAAATGCTCTTTACTATTCATCTTGTTTGAAAAGAGTTTATTAAGTCAACTCAGTACCAAAAGGCATTTAGATTGAAAATAATTCGTGGATGACGTAAAATTTAGAATATGCAATAGAAAATCAATGTCAATTATTAGAAGTTCTATTAACTTGGAAGCGAGACGATGGCACTTGTTAAGTTATGCATAATAATTGCTTGCTCTTCAGATCCAATTAAAGGCACTTCAATAATGATGAACTCCTTGCGGTTGGTCTTCGACTGTCTGTGACCAAGTTCCCGCGTACTGAGCCGCGCTCGATACAATTTGCTTAGCAACACTTTACTATTTAGTTTACAGATGTTGGTTCGATCAGAGTTGGTCTCCTTGTATTTGAATAGAGATGAGATTAAAATGTTAATATTGAATGTAATATCGAGTTTGTTATCTCGATATTGAAATGTTCTACAGTAAATTGAAGACAATAGACTAAACAAAAGGAGACAGCCTTATTTAAACTGAATAATAATAATAGTTAGCTTTAATATAATTTTAATTGTTATCTTTGCCTTATAAATCTAACAGTCAGCCTTATCAGCCAAATGCATTTAGATGTGGAGACAAAAGAAAAAATCTTTTGATTTTGTTTTTTTTTTAAATAACATGTTACAAATAGTTCGTTAAAACTGTTTTACGGATCAAATGCCATTTTCTTACACTACTTTCCCCACAAATTGAGCAATTCCTAATTTTTTGTCCAAAAATACAAAAACCGACTAAAAATAGTCTAAGATCTTAATCTACTACGACACCCACTATTTTGTATTCAGATATTTCTGGGAAGCTTATAAGGTATCTATCTATTTTAGTACTATTGGTTATTGATTGTTAAGTTCATATTGCTACTTCCAAGAAAACTCTTAGACAGGGTGCCAGTATGTTGGTTGATTATATTTGGTGCTTAATTAAATTTGCTTAGAAATTAGTAGTCGTTTATTGTCTATGTGAAAATATTTTAAGTAAAACTTAGAATCAAGACAATATTTAAAAGTTGACGATATTTAAAAGACACTCAAAATACTTATCATGACATAATAAGTATTTTTTTGTTTTCTAGTATGTAAATTATTTACATTTGCTGACCGTACCAACGAATTACCTCGCGTATTTTTTAGATATTTAGTACCATTTTTTTTTAAGCGGGATGGTAGCCTAATAGCTTGCCATCGGACTTGCGATCATGTGGTCGCGGGTTCAAATCCCACCCATTGCACTACGAACGTGAATACAATCGTAACACAAAAATTTAGCTTGTCACGAGGGAGGCACACTCCTGTTTACCAAGTAAGCTTTAAAAAAATCAGTCTGTTTTTGAGACCTTATTCAAGAGCATAATGACATAGAAAAGAAACAATTTACAAAATAACCCTTTAAGTTAATTTCTTACGCTAGTATTAATCTAAGTAGGTTTATTAATAAGAGCGGGTGCTGTCAATGTTAGCGACCACATTTCAAGCCAGCGTGTGCCCGTTTACACGATGCCAGTGGAAAATGTCACTACGTGCTAATTACTTTTCTCAAAGACACAAAATATTATATTAATATTGTAAATAGGAGAGTGAACTCTTCAGAATAAAGACCACTTCATCCAGCAGATATAAAAATGTATATCCGATGGACTAAGATTTACATATTTTAAACCATCATTTGACAACATGTACCAACGGAACATCAATAAGTTTGATTTGACAAGTTGTTCCAACTTACTTAGATTTAACCCTCAGCTTTGATTGCGTGATAACTAGGTAATCGACACGAAGAAAGATCATGAACAAACAAATATGCATTATTACAGATGTCATAATACCTAGTTGACTTCTAGGTACTTCATTAGGTACCTACCACCGCAAATAATTTTACTCAATGTATTTTTTTTTGTACAAACAATTTTAATTATTTTTACAATTGTTTGATTAGAAGTAATAATTTTAACAATGAATATGCTAAAGACAGCTGATTAATAAAAACGTATTCTTACTAAGTAAGTGCTAAGAAAGCAGTGAACAGAACTGGCTTCATAAAAATTAAGAAGACTGTCTCATTTTCTACAAAGTGTTCAGAAACTACTCTACTGCTACAGAGAGGAATCCGTTTACGTACATTCAATGTTTGTCTTTCTTGAACGCTTCTTTCGACGACATTAATTACAGCAAAATGTTTAACAGCAGAAGTAGTTTATTGTATCAAACTTCTCAGAATCAGTATCAATTAGTGACAAAAGCTAACTATATTTTTTACGTGATAACATCTTATAAGTCGATGAACTCTGGCTGCAAGCACGTAAAAGTGTCGCGTTCCGTCTGAGCCGAGCGTGCAAGCGAGAGCGCGGAACTAGTGATAAGGAGGTACGATCGGCCTAAGTATTCGGCTTGTCACTACTAATCTATGGCTCTTCCACCCCATCGGCCGATGCGTCCAAGAAAAGAGACAGTATGCAATTTTTCATTAATGTTTTCTTGTGACGTTATCACGTAAAATTATCGTCCGTAAACATACTTTACAGAGAACCAATAGTTTTTTTTTAAATATCCCATTACCTAGAAATGCCTTGAATGTATTCTAAAACTAGGTCCTGCACAGGAATCAAAACCAAAACATCATTACAACTAAATAAAATTAAAATCAGTACGTTACTACTAAGAACCTACATTTGAATTCATTCATAAATGCTACTTTAATGTATAATGCATATCCTACTTTACCGACTCGACTCGTTCATAATCGTTACCAAATAGTCTAGAATTAAATTAATTCAAACAACATTAACAAATGCTATGACAATACTCGGTCGAGTAGCAGAACATTTTCAACGATCCTTTTATAGTATACCCCTACACAGCTCTCGGTATTATGAGGAGTTATTTGCTTGTTACTCGTTAGCATGACGACATCCTGCATGTAATGACAAGCCGGGTAACTCATGAATCTCACCAGATTATTACGTATAAATTCTCCTAACATTTTTGTAAGAACTCGACGTAAACCTACGTCGAGTGATTTTTATTACGTTGAAGTTGATTTTTTGTCGTAATTACTCACTTAGTTTTAAAAGACTTTTGAATTTTCGACAATTTAAATTGAAAGATGAAACGAGTATAAGATTTCAATATTCGTACTATTTGTTTACTAGATGAAAACCCGGCTCCGCTCGGTTTAAATGTGACTCATGATACACAATGTAGGTAAATATTCTGTAGTCATCGGTTCTATAATATCGGTTCAATTGGCCAATCTCAGGTTTAAAGAAAGAACACATAACAAAGAGTTTATCATAAAAAAGTTTCAAAAACAATATTTTCGCGAAACGTCAATGACTGAAGAAAAGTATTAAGTTTTGTTATGATTCAATCAATGTTTCCGCCAAGACGTTTCTACAATAATAATAATATGTAATTAAGAAATAAAATTACCTCTGACTGACAGCATTGATTTTTGTTATGGTTAGTATTCTTTTTTCTATGGTTGTTATCGCAATTGGCCAATCTCAGGTTTAAAGAAAGAACACATAACAAAGAGTTTATCATAAAAAAAGTTTCAAAAACAATATTTTCGCGAAACGTCGACGACTGAAGAAAAGTATTAAGTTTTGTTATGATTAACTCAATGTTACCGGCGTTTTCAGGCTACTTAGACCCATAGATATATACCTTACAGACTACACATATATTTTATAAGTACATTTTGTGTTATTAATATAAACGTTTCGTTTTACACAGTCAAATCAAATGAGTCACAGTTCTTTGTGATGGCTACTTCTTTGGCGCGACGCACGCGATGTGTTAATTGGCGAGGCGTATATTATGCAACGGAACGTGAAAAAAGCGAAATAAATATCGCGTTCCGAAACGATTCTGGTCCCAACTATCATGCAACTGTCATACGCCCTGTCAGCACTGTAATCACTTCAAGGAGGTTGTATGATAATAAACTCCTTGAATCACTTCGAAACAGAATTATCTGTTACGGAACGCGGCCTTATTAATTACCCAAGATGGCGACTGCGGTTTTTTGTTTGTCAGTGCCATTAGAATTTAACGAAATTCTCCATAATCCGAATTTTGCGGATATACGTTGTCGACTCGAAATCAATATTTTTTTATGTTTTGTTATTCATATAAGGTTTCGATCGAGTCTACCGTAGCCCTGAACGAAATTATTAATATAGATAATCGTTTAAGCTAAATACAAATTGATTATGGTTTTAGCTAAAATGAAACAGAAAACATTGAAAATCATATTAATCGTATTAAATCAATTAAGATAATTTAGATTGCAATGTGAAACGTCGCTTAAATAACAAATTTCGAATTTCATTCATGCAAATGTGAGACTTAATCGTCATGAGTCTTTTGTTAGGCTCAACAATTTTAATTAACCGAAATAATAAAGTCGAATTCACATATGAACACCGACTACAGAATAAATCCATTCTTTTAAAAACCCAGCCAAAGTTACTGAACAATAATAGAAATAAATGACTGTCAATCAACATTAACGTTAACTAAAGTATGCTGGCACTGTAACGTTTTATTTACATGCAATTGAATTTTAAATAGTCATTTTTGTTAAACCCCAATCATATATCAATTGGGCACTGGCATAATAATGTTGGTATGATAATAACAATTATTGATACTAACTTATTAAAATAAACGTCAACATTTAAATTTAATTTCAAAGATGAACATTAAGCGCGTTCAGTTGAACAGTACGCGCTGTAATAATCCGCTTTTGTTTGTATTTCTACGTATTCCAAAATTCAATTTAAATATGATGGGGTGGAGCACAAACATGAGATCGGCAGAATTAAATGACGTGAGCCATTTGTCGGGGATTCACGCGCGTTGCCGCACCGCAGCCGCGGGCTCGGCCAATTCCCAAATTAATTGCTTTCCAATAGTATTTTTACACGAAATTTGCTCGAAAGAGTGCTTCCCGGGTGGCCAGGGCGGGCTTTGATTAATAGACTTTAGTTTAAACTTATATGTAAGCTTTAGAAATGAATGGCATGCTTAATAAACAGTCGGTGTTAAATACTTGAATTTTGTAAGTGATAATAATTATACCACTAAAGAAGAACTTGATTATAGAAAGTAGAATTTCAGAGCTTTCGGATAGCTGCAACATCTTTCTAGTCTGGCTTACTTGTTTCGCTCTTAACTATTAATAAAGAGATAAGTGCTAATAATGAAAGCATGTTAATCTGTGATTAACTCTATATTCTCGAAACTTGATCTATGACTTCAATAAGTCATACATAATTTAGAGCCATCAAAAATTTCTGAGGTTTGCGTTTGACATCAAACAAGTATGAGCAAGTATCATACAAGTATGATATATCAACAAAACAGTCTGTGAAAACGTAGCATTTTCAAGTTCTAACAAATCTCGAGATGAACGCTCTAAATCTGGTGTTTTCAGCTTTACTGCCACGATAAATATATTCTCTGGCAGGCAATATACATTTTTCACTTTTACTACATAGACATGAGGTAGGACCGCCACAAAGCTGGTATGGTTGCTAGAATAAACAATTATGTCATCAGTATATTTATAACTAGCTTGTGGCTGCATCTGCGTGGGCGTCGCTTATAGATTTTCACTATAAATGGGCTATCTAAAACTGAAATATTTGTTCCAATCAGACCCGTTGTTCCTGAGATTAGCGCGTTCAATCAATTAAGAATCAAATCCTTCAGCTTTCAACGACCTCCGTGGTTGGGTGGCGTACACAACGGTTTTCAAGGTGTCGCCAGCTCCGAGGTCCCGGGTTCGATCCCAGGACAGGTCAATGTAGCAAATGATTTTCCACATTGTCTTGGGTCTGGGTGTTTGTGGTACCTTCGTTGTCTCTAATTCCATAACACAAGTGTTTCTTACTGGATTCGGAGCAATGTATGTGATGTTGCCCACATTTATTTATTTCTAATATTTTATAGATTTAGTTTTGTGTAGATAAATTGGGTGGGTCCCTATACTCAGCTTAAAGCTTAAAAAATTGTGTGATTATACATGACATGTAATATCCGGTATGGTACATAACCGGTATGGTATCAGTGGTTTCATGGGACAAAAACAAGACACGGTGGTTTGTTTTTAGTAAAAGACAAATGTAATCCATAGACATTGATATAGGGAATTTATTTAGTTTGAAGTTATAAGTTTGAATATGACATTACAACAGCCCTAAATACGCAATTAAATGAACATTAAAAAGCGGTCAAAGCCAAAATGTAAGATAAAACACAGACTTGAAAAGTGATTTACGTTTAGTAGTAGGTAGTTCCTTTGTAACTAAAAACACTGCAAGTTTGTCTTATCACATTGAAATATAGTACATTATTCATTTCACAGCTGCAGACTGCAATAACAGTATACACAGGTAATATATAATACATAACTAGAATACAGAAGACAATTACTTTGAAACTTCGTACTTAACGAGACATTGAAACAATGGACTAGTATCTAATTCTGTGCAAACCATTAATATGGAAACGCGAAGCTCTCTTCCCTAATTATATTAATACCGATGATAACTTAATTACAATGTGTAACTCATTAGAATATTGATCATTATCAGAATGTAACAGTTAGGAAGGCAAATATGGATTAATTTAATTAATATAAAGTGTATTGTAGCAGAGGGGCTCGTAGCTAAGTGTAAGCCGTACGGTTTGACCAATAGATAATAATGGTTAAGCCGCGCTCGCCGCGGTTGGTCCCAGGATGGGTGACCATTTGTAAACATACCGAGACCCCGCCGTGCCTCGGAAAGCATAAGCCGTTGGTCCCGACTATCATACGGTGATCTTTGACAGAACCACTTAGGTGAATGGACATGGGCTTTAAATCAGTCTAGTCCAATGGACCGACGACATGAAAAATATAGCTGGGTCCGAATGAATAAGGAAAGTTGCGAAGTGATTGTTTAGGATCGAATTTAGCTAAAGCACGTGTTTTATATAATCAGAGCCAACAAAGTTACCACAAAAACCCAGACCGGAGACAATGCAGAAAAGTACTCTTTTCTACTTTGACCTATCTGGGGATCGAACTCGGGGGCTTCAGAGCTGGCGACACCTTGAAAACCGGTGTGTACGCCACTCGACCACGGAGATCGTCAAAAGGTTGTCGGAATTAGAATGAGCTGAAACGGATTTTGTCATTGAATTAATTAATGATTGCCACTAATCAGGAACACGATGGATTTTAAATTTTCTAAATCAAAAAATAAACTTAAATAAAGTATATCTACTTTATCATTAGCTGCTAAAACAAATATGTTAAGCACTTCAAAAATCGTTGTTTGTTTTATCATTACTGCGTCTAACAGCTTCAACATACCTTCCGAGTAGGAACAATCCTCTTCTCTTACGTGTGTTTTCCCAAAGGATGCCTACTCCACCGGGAAAATAATCGTCGAGTATTGTTGAATACCCAAACCGTTCACATTATTTAGCTATACAAAGACAGCCTATTTTCATTTACCTGATATAGGTACAATTTCAATCTTGTATTTTCTAAAAAAGATTACAGAAATCCCTAAATAAATAAAAAGCTATCAGAAACCAATATTTTGATTATGATTTTAACCCCCCGTGGTCAAATACAAAATTGGCGTTTTATAAACGTTTACTTTAAAACTAAATAACTCTAGGTGCGCGGTTGCAAAGTGTCATTCCTATGGAGGAGAACCGGCAAGAAACTCCATATGTGAAATATGTGCGTCAATAACGCTAGGAAAATAAATAATAATAATAATAATAACAATGAAATCTTTCGCAACGGAAGAGAGCAAAAACTATTAAAAAAAAGTGTAACACTCCTGATCTACAAAAACAGAGTATAATAATAAATACTCGTATCCAATATGAATCTTTAGATTTTAATACAATGAGTGTTTTGTGACTTTTAATCTGATAGTACGCTCAGGGTAATTTTGATCTAACAAAGAAATTTTCGAATTAGGTAGTGTATGAAAGACAAATCCAATCTAAGTAAACCGAGGTGGAGTGAGGCGAGGCGGGCTTTAGTGCAGCAAACTGAAACAATGAATAAAGTTTGAAAGGATCCAGTTGCGATGGGGCACGGATTAATGGCGCCGACTCAGGTGCCGCTAGGTGGCGCTCGGTACGGTACGACAATTGCTTTCTTGTGTCCATTGTTGTACGAGTTTTTGGCATGCGAGTGTTTTTTGACAGCATGCCAGTCTTACTATGGAATACTGTATAACGCAGCAATTGTGTTGTAGAGGTCGGACAGGCAGTAGCTCCATGTAAAATACGGTATTCAGCTAAATCCGGTAAGACTGGCAGCAGACCCCAACGTAGCTTGGGAAAGGCTAGGCAGGTGATGACGATTCGCATCTCGATACCTTTTAAAAAGTGGGCTATTGATGATCCTATGATTGTATTATTAAAGCCATTATTTGTTCATGCCATGTTTATATTAATTTACATACGTGATATTGCAAGCAATGATTTAAATTTTCTTCTTTCTTTCTATGTAAATATCTAAAAGGAATTATCGACAAAGAAAAGCATCATAAATCAATGCTATTTTCGTAACAAGGTCACTGGACGATTTACAAATCAATCTACTACTAATTATACATTATCGCAGTGGGAACCGTTACATCTGCCTCGACAACCCGCGAAGACAGTAGTACACTGCATGGGACTTAATGGACATGACGTCACTGGCCACATTGACCGCCAACTTGCCCGCATTGCTACATGCGACTGTACTTGCTATTATACTCGTATGATAGATTAGAATGCCGTGTTCAGTATTCCCTTGGTGATAGATTTTAGACGCTTGATAGTTATATATGAATGTATATAGGTCAGGAATTGATGGGCAAGTATTATTACACTACTAAAGCTAGCTGTGTCACGCGGTTTTACTTCATGTGGTCTATCACAGACTTGTCTCAATATTTATACACAGCTTAAAATATATACTTATATTTAAACTAGCTGTTTCCCGCAGCTCCGCCCGCGGTCTATTTTTTTATTTAATTGATATTTAAGCTATCCTATTTTTTAAGTTGGATTAAACTGCACACGGTTTGCAAATTTGATTAAAATCGGTTAAGTAGTTTGGGAGTTCATCCCGGACAAACATCGTGACACTGGTTTCCCTTCCTGCTTTTCTTTTGAAATTTTCCTGAATTTTCTTTACTATAAACCTCACGGAGCCCGAGACCTTTCCAACGAATGCAAAACCGTGGAAATCGGTTCGTGCGTTCTGTAGTTATAGCGTCAGGAAGGAAAACCCGACTTATTTTTATATAGTAGATGTATATACAAACCTTGACCTGATAATCTATTAGTACTAATATTATAAAGCTGAAGAGTTTGTTTGTTTGGGTGCACGCTGTCATCTCAGGAACCACTGGAACGATTTGAAAAATTATTTCACTGTTAGATAGCCCAATTTTTAAGATTTTTCAAGGCATCAATTGCCATTATTTACTACTCCTCGTATCGCGGGTAATATATACTAAATATTTCCTTTGTATTACATTCGGTGTGTATATAAATTAAATTATTAAATCAATAATGACGAGAAAATTTTGGCGTTTCATCCAAAATCTTTGGTTCTGAGTCTATTTATTTTTGTTTAAATTACCTACTTTAATTTTTGTAAAACTGAAAAAATACAACAATCCATTTTAAAATTTAATTAAAAGTCATGCAATATTGTAATATCATTGTTCATTGGAAACAATTGATAAATATAAACGGTCTGCGTTTGAGGAGATACTCGCACAGTGGGGATAAAAGTTGGATTGTAAGCAAAAACTTTTTTACTTCACTACAGTAAAAATCTAAAGAGTAATGTTTTTGATGCACATCCTGATGTTTTTTCTTATCTTTTATTTACGAGAACAATAAAAAGTTGCGATACACATTGACTCGTAACATATACACGTAATACATATATATATATAAACTCGGCGTAATATAACAGTGTTAGTGTGTGGAAAGGTTTGTTCGTAAGATGATATTGTGCCCATAATTGGTAATTGTCTGAGGGAAAGGTCATATAACCATCAACACAAGAAAAATTGAAGTAGAACTTCTTTAGTTCATAGTCTTGCACTGTGTCTTAGATACGAAATGTAACTGGTTATGAAAGAGAAATAGAGAAAGAAAATGGGTGCTTGTACCCCTCTCTTGCCCCTGCAGTAATATACGAAACTGAACACTCTCTTTCTATCTTCACTAATAATTATTTCCCTCTCAACTTCCATTCGCCTCGCCCGATCACACATTTCATAACGCTCTCCTCACCCATTTACCAGCTATACTAGGTACAAACGTAGGGTTGGCTTAGTGTAAAATTTAGTTTCAAACTAAGTAAAACGTGTTGAAAATTCTGTTTCATTTTTTTTGTTTAAAATAACTTTTATAACATTAATATAATTTTGTTTACCTCAGCCGTATGGTTAATAGGTAACCTACCACCAAAAGGAATAAAAAAAATGAATTTATTCATATTTTTATCCCAAGAATGAATTATCAGATCTGCTTTTGATAAAACGTTCAAATGTTATGTGTCGCATATTCATTCATCCGAGTTTGTGTTGTATGGAGATTAAGTGTGATAGTCCTTCAAGAGACACGTTTCCACACGCAAATGTCTGCTTGGGACACATTTAATTAATTTTAAGGCGCTACCTACTCTCAACATTTATGTAACGTCGGCTCTATACTACGCTATACGCATACATAAGTAAAAATATCTACCTAACTTATTTTTGTGTAATTCTAAAGCAAGCGCTTTGAACAAAATTTACAAATAAAAAAATCATTTTTTTTTTATTTAAATTTAACTGTAGGTATTCAGACATTTTGGTGTAGGTGTTTTACGTAAAAGGTAAGATGTATGCAATAATTTCGAACTTTAAACCCAATAGGTAATAGATAAACATCTATATAAAAATATTTCGTACCTTAGATATTGTATCAGCCTCCACAAACTTTGATTATCAAGTCTTATTTGTATTATTTATTACTAGACGATACAAAGATTTACAACCCCTATCAGACCCGTGGTTTTGCGTGACTGAAACAGTTATAAATAACGCTCTATAAAATTGGATGAAAATGCTGCAAAAAAACTTCCAAAAAAATTGAGAATTTCTGTTTTTTGTTATTATAATGTAGAAGAGTACTAAAATGTAAGCACGTATTTAAAAATAAAAATATAGCTATGGGTCATTTGGCACGATCTACAAAGATTTGCTTTTAACTTTAGGGTATTTATTATGATATCACTAATCAGGAAATATCGTTTTTGAGTATAATGTGGAACAATATACAGGAAGGGGAGGACCAAATAACCAATGGATGGATTTTGTGTAAGACAATATGGCCAGACAGGATGTTTCTTGTGGGATGACATCAGCTAGAGAAGTATGGAAGAAGAAAACATGTTGTGCTGACCCTCAAATAATATTGGGATGAGGGCAGGAGGATGATATCATAAATCAGGAAATAACACTGAAATTACCTATTAGACTTTTTGTGTTCAAATACGACCTCCGTGGTCAAGTGGCGTACACACCGGTTTTCAAGGTGTCGCCAGCTCTGAGGTCCCGGGTTCGATCCCCGGACGGGTCAATGTGGAAAAACACTTTTCTACATCATCTCGGGTCTGGGTGTTTGTGGTACCTTCGTTGTCTCAGATTCCATAACAAAAGTGCTCTAGCTACTTTGGATTTGGAGCAATGTATGTGATGTTGTCCCAATTTTTTTTTATTTAAATACTTTATATTCGACACGCCATTGACAGAAATGACTTTCATTAACAACATTATAATAGTTTCATAAAGTAATTATAATACAAAGAAAACATTACAAAGCAAATCTCTAAAAGCAAACCAACCTCTTAACTTTCTACACAGATGCAAATTCTTCGTTCAACTTTCCGAGTATGTTTCCACCGGGCTCGATAAGGTACAAACTAAGTTTACATGCAAAGAACTTGGGAATATCAAGGCTCGATGTCGGCATAGCGAACGTGACCAACCCCTTGGGCATTCCGCTCAACTTTATTACAAGTACTTATTACCCACTAGTTTTTGTGGTCAAATTCTGACTTCAAATCTTTAGCAGTTAGGTGTTAAGAAGGTTCATCTTATGTTTAATATGTGGGACTTATTACGTACTGTGAAAGTAAGCCACTTCTTAGATGTCTGAAAGTTGGCTTACTTAAATCGATTGAATCCCTTCAATCGATTTTAGTAGAAGAGTATCAATTTATGTAAGCCAAATATCAGAACTCAGAGAGGTGAGGCTGCAGGTGTAAAGAGATGTACAATACGATCGAAAGAGTGTGATCTTAACTGCAGTTAAGCAACTAACAACAATCTTTTAAGTAACTAAAACATTATATATGTAGGTACGGTAGTTCAACTTCTTGTTTATAAGAGTAAGCTTGTATAAAAGTCACACAACACACGTGAGTGCTTTGATGATTGCGCTGTGCGAGTGACTTCTATACAAACTCAAGAAAAAAACTTGGGTTTTTTTTTATTTTAGCGATATCATGAACAAAAACAAAAAACCGCACAATCTTTTATAAAAACTAAACAGTCTATATTTCAAGACATTATTCTATCACACTAACGTTCACGTCGTTCTTAAAACAGTAAACAAATAAAGAATATTCTGAGAACTGAAATTACAAAATGTTTAGCATATCAAAACAAAACTCATATCACCAAGGTAACACTTAAATAAACCCCAATGTTAACAATTATTCCAACGAGCAATTTATACAGTAAATAAATAAACGAAATCACAATAACATTTTCTCGTACAACTCGGCAACAATTCTTTGTCGTGTATAAAGCTGACAAGACAATGTATACACGTATTGCTACATATGTAAGTTATGTATAAACGCTATACACATGTAAGTTGTGTATAAATGACAGATTTAATACATTAATGAGGCAGTCACTGTCAGTAAAAATATGAAGCGAGAAACGCAAGCTCTACTTAACTTGCCCGACACGTACTGTCGATTTCAATTTCGTAAATATCACTCACTATATTTTCAGACCAACAGCAATATATTTTTGGATAAAATTGTTAATAAGTTTGCTGACACTTATAAATTTTTAAACTTGTTATCGCTGAATGTTTGGAATCTAAAGATAAACTTCAAAGTTTGATCAAAAAATTTAATTTTGTGACAAGCGAACGGTTTCTTTGTATAGGCTATCCATCTTAGTCAGGATTTAAAGTGATTTGGATGAATATCAAAGGATTAATTTTTGCTGTCGCATATTATATTTTGAAATAAATGTATGTTTTCTGAAACATTTACTTATTATTACATTAATAAGAAAGTTACCTAAGAAGTTTCTCCATAAAAAATATACATTTGGAAACCGCGCAACTAGAGTTATATAACGTTTCAAAAGCGTTTGAAAAGGTCTACTTGGAATAAAAATACTTTGATAATAATTCTTGTTTTTTTTTCTTTGTTCGAATAGGCAACCGTCAAATTTCCAATGGGTATGTACTTATTTACTCATCATTTATAACTACGTCAATAGCACCTTCAAATTATGTTTGTATCGTTAAAATTTCCCTAGCCGTTACAAAATGACGGTAGCGTTCGACATTCCATATTTATATTCCATTGAAGTAATGTAACCATAATTCATGCAGTCTGTTTCGTTGCATTTTTGATGACGGCGTATTTTATATTAATGACAGTGGTGATCGGGCCCGAGGCTCTGCGAAAGATAACAGTCCGTAGGTTTACACAACTATGTTATATGTAAAATATGAGGAAATAAAATGTATTTCAACGCATTTATTCCCTGAAGAGGTAGACAGAGCGAATGTTAACATTTCGGCGGTATAATTTCCATGTAATACGGAGCCAGGCTATTGCCCAACAAATAATCCTCCAACAAAACATCTAAAATTAAAATATCTAATAACTCTTTGTCTAATCGTTAGACACCAAAATAGCGCCAAAATTTGACGCTGAATTAATACACACAAAACTTTAATCTGTTACTTTGACCTTATTTCTACAACGAAATTTTTGGCTCCCGTAGTCGTAATCTCATTACATAATTTATTCTAGTACAAATCAAATTATTAGTAGCTACGTGTTTTTAAGATGAACGTTTCTATGAGAAAATAATTAAAATCTGACGTAATTTTTTGGGAGTTTGGTTTAAATAAAATCCTTGAATTTACAAGAGTTTATTTTACCTGCGGGAATTATAGTACCTACTTAGGTTACTTAATATAAAATGGGTCATCACAATTGAAGCCAAAAATGAAAGTATCTCATTGAGTAAAACCTCCTTCATTTAGTGTTTTTTTAATTGGACAAAACTAATATTAATATTTAGTTCCGTAATACATAACTTCTAGTATATGTAAACATGATTTACGGAACCCTAGCTAGAAATTCAGAGATTCTCAAAAGATGCTAGTTGAATTCCTTGTACACAGACATTCCGAGGAGCCATGAAATGTTGGATTCAATTTGAAAATATCCTAACAGGTATATTTTTAGCCTCGTATAACGTAGTCATAGAAAAGTATAACGGTTGCAATCAAATACGAGTCTGACATGACTTTTAGTAGAGCTTCTTTGCGAGATACAATTTGTTTTGGCTTCAAAACATACCATTATCATTTCATAAATAAAAATATAAAAAAATATTTATTAAAATAGAATATAAATATTTATTTTGCTAAGTGTCATTTTACTGCCAAAAGAAAAAGAAGTCAGAATGCCTTAGACAATCGCTGCCCGTAATCTTGCATGTTATTAATTACCTACATCAAAGTAAAATTCTGTTAGTGCTGTTTTGAACTGTGTTTTCATTTGTTTTTGAACTTCTCACACTAGTCGTTTTTTTATATGCCTGAGGTATAAAGGACTTTAGAAATGACCAGTTCCCATAAATAATACTTTTCCATTTAATCTGATATTCGGGATGGAGACAAATCTAACAATCAAGGATCATGAAAATTGGTCCACCCAGTAACGAGTTTAAGTTTTGTAAAAGTCCCAACTTTGATTCATATAATACATAGACTTTATAATTTTCGTTTGCGATAGCAAAATGAAGACCACAAAATTAACTAAAACTAGACCCTTTAACGACTAACACTCGGTTTCTATTTGCCTGATTAGAATTCATTGTGGTTAGGTACCCGACAAGTCTCGAAGACATATGCAGGAAGACGTGTTTTGTATACAAATGTCAGAGGGATCAGTGGATGGTTTAATGAAGCCTACGAACTACTGAAAACGTTTTTAGGTCCAAATTCTGTGTAAACCTAAGTTTCCAATTCACTTATTCTATGCTTTATTTAGGCTCTATTTATTTACTAAGATAGATATGAAATTGAATTTAAAAAGGTATTTGTCATAGTATTATATTGCCTCTTACAAATCTTCCGCTGGGGCAACTGGCCAACACAGCAGTTGGTGGATAGTTTGGCCGACAGTGCAGACACATCTGTCGTCTTCGCGCGAAAACCGTTTTTTTTTTTCGTTTAATAGTAGCCCCTACTTAACAATGTTATTTATACTATTTTCTAAGGTTTGCGCTTTTCAATTCTTTCCGACGTTTCAACACCTTTGCAGGTTTCATCAAAGTCTGCCCCTGACCATAACACCTGCAAAGGCGTTGAAACGTCGGGAACTGAAATCCAAATAAACCGCGATAGAATCCGTTTTAAAAGTAGTTTTATTTAAATGTTATTTATCCCGCCCTAAAAACTAAATTAACAATTCCAAGCGCATCTGAATTCTTGACAGTGTCAGACGCTGTATTAAGCAAACTATTTGGAATCAAACATTCATTTAATCAATTGAACATAACAGCTACGTGCTTTGCGTGCCGGTCTAATCAAATCTGGAGTCTTCGGTGCGTTTCTCGGTTTCATTATGCTTTGAAAATTTACAGGGGCCGTGAACATTTTGTATGCTACCCGTGTACCATACAAAGATATCATTAGTAGAGTAAGGACAACATTATGGGGTGCACAACATTACGTTTCATATTGTTTTGTCGCCGCATAATTGAAATTAAAGGCGACTCTTTTGGGTTTCGTTTAATTTTAGAGGTATGTGTTTTGTTTGTTGTGTCGTTTGTTTCATAATTGGTAGCGGTTTAATAATGCCTTTGGGTACGATTTATTTTTAAATGGAATTTTCCATGTTATTTATGGCACAGCAAGCGCATATTTGCGCATTTGTACAAGGATTACAAGATGAATTTTACAAGTGGTCGTGGATGGAAAAAGTCGGATTTTAAAAAGGTATAAAGAAAACTCAGTCTGGAAACCTGCAACAGCTTATCATAGTCAGGTATAATAAAAATAATATATAATATAATAAAGAAATATTTGGAAATAGTGCATTATACCTGTACGGAAACTTATCTCATTTAAATAGTAACTAACTACAAAACTCTCATAAGCTGAATTCGGTATTTATAATGCTGGGTGCATGCACAGTGTGCTTTTAAGATAAACGTGATATTCATAAAGAATAATCTATTTGTATAGGACCCATAATCATACTCTCACATACCGAGGGGTTAACGGTAAAATATTCGCGTCACGAAACAGCAATTGATGTCGAGAATTAATAAAATAAATAATAAAAATAGGATCTGTATAACTAAAATCTTAGTAATACAGATCCCATTCAGCCACGTTCATATCGTTATAAAAGCAGTCCCTTTGATGTATCACGAAATATTAAGAATCCATTTCTTTACAAACATGTAAGAAATTACACTGATATTATATCAAAACATAATATTATGTCATTCAATTTTACAGTACAAAAACCGTCAGTTCAAAGTCAAAGAAACACTTCAAACGTATGAAAATTTTTCGCTTATTATTATTCTATTTTCGAAACACATATTTAAAGACACGTTTAAACCGCAAACGCGGTAAAATAGGCGTTGGTTCTTCCACATAAGACACAAATTACTAAAACGGAATTCATTAATATTATTTATTTTTATCTACTACGGAAAAGACGTCAAATTGTGACTTTCCTTTTATAAAACACGTTTTTGGACGAACTGAATATTCATGTGTGTATGTTAATAAAGCTTTTAGGTTCTTTACACATAGACAGTAATATAATTAGTAAAAACTGTTTGCATGGAATATAAATGCACGTCCACAAAATTTTTGTTTTAGTTTTACGGCACGGCCTAGATATTTTAATGAGAAAACTGAGTCGCTACTTTTATGTGTTAAAATCCACGACTTTTAACATTAAATTTTTAAGTTAATAAAGATTAGCTGCAAAATGAAATTTAATTTATAGCAAAGTCACACTTGTATTAAATTAGCTTGTAATGTATTCAAATCAATCACTAACTAAAACCTGAATTTTGTATGTTGAGTTGTATTCAAAGACACGCTAAAAATCATTATTTTAAATGTTGTTAAAATCCACCATGTATAATTACTGACACAGATTTCTTGAACCCCAATAGAGTTATCAATTACATCTAAATCGGATTAACAAAACCGCATTACCTGATTATACTTATGAAGCTGCTATTTACCGAACCCTAATTAGTCCCAACAACCGCAAATCTGGAATTATAATATATGCATTCCAGATAACGCTGAACAACATTTGCAGTACCACTTGGACTCAATACGCTAATCCAATTAGGGAAAATTCATTATCTAACATCGGGACGTGTTTCTCCGGCAATAGTGATCCGACGAAAGAACCCTTGGAATCTTCTAAAGAGCCACTTGTAGGCGATTAGTGCTGGAGTACACTTAACCCCCTAGTGTCGGGTTAGTCCCGCTCTTTGTTCGTGCGTACCCCTCGATTTCCACTGTGTTATTGGCTAGTCACAGCGAGTTATTACATTTGCTTTTGGTTCATGATTATGAATAAGGGCGAACAAAAGGGTAATATTTATCCCTTGAATATTTTTTTTTCATCTGGCCATAAACTTAGTTAGTTGTAGTTGATGACAAATGTTTGCGAGTATTATTGATTTGTTTTATAATAAGAACCAAATCATGTTTACCCAGTCCCACATAATCCTTATCTATACGGATAACGTCTGATGTTAACAAAATTGGTATTAGGCTATAAATACCCATCTTAAAACATCAAAGATCACTTGTGTTTATTTTTACCTACTTTATTTATTTTTGTTCTGGCATTACAGAAGAAATTATTATATTTGAATGAGAACTCGTATTGACTGTCGTAGTATAAATTAATGATGATAACCTAGATTTTTATTATTATTAATCTTTATTGAAGTGATAATATAATTTTGTTGAAATGAACAGTAATATGATTTTAAACAGACAAATTAAAACACGTCATTCGATTTTAAAGTAATGAATTAATTACACCTTTTACCAAATATTATCAACGCAATACTATCATTGAAACGTTAATACCCAAAAATCCAGTCAACTCTCAATTCCGATAACGTGTAATTTAAAGTTAACGGTATCGCCGATATCGTTCAATGTAAAGTGAATACGTTTTGATGGTATTTTTAATTAAAAAGCAGTACGATATAATATTGCTGTATTATTGTTCGATATTTGAGGTTCACAGTACAAAATTTATTATGGCGAGACATATAAACAAATTGAAAAATGGTATTAAAATCTTTTGTGTATGTTACTTTGTACGTAATTTGAGTTTTCAATGAATATATGCTCGCCAATTATCGTTATTGATTTTGTTTTATCTATACTAATCTATACTAATATTATAAAGAGGAAACCTTTGTATTTTTGTATTTTTGTATGTTTGTATTGAATAGGCTCAAAAACTACTGGACCGATTTCAAAATTTCTTTTACCATTACTTAGAGGGATTCTTCCGAATCCGTATAGGCTATATTTTATCCTGGAAAATAGATAGGATTTTTCGTGGTAGTGAAAATTGTGGAGTAAGTCGACGAAAAAACTGCCGTACGTTAACGATTCTCGCGAACGCTGCCTAAATGGTTAGAGATGTATGGTTGACTTCTATAGAAAAGTTGTAGAACTCAATAATGCCTACAAAAAAGTCCGCGAAACATTCATATTTTAGCCATTATAACCACTTTTCCATAGAATAAAAGTAATTAAAATTATTAGCCTATGTTTATTGAAAAAATATTATCGTCAAATACTAATCCTTATCAAAATAAACTATTTATTGAGCAAGATTGTTTCAATAGCTATAAATTACTTTTTATTTTATTCCAATCGGACAATTCATTCAAAAGATATTACGAATTTAAAATTGTAATTGGTATTAAAATGAATGATGGCCGCCGGCCGATATGTGTCGCACGACTCGCACGGCGAAACCGCAGGGGAGGGGGGTGCACATCTATGAAGAAATAAATGTCCACCCGTGCGAAGCCGGGGCAGGTCGCTAGTTATTAATAAAACAGTAAAATGAGATCTCACTGATGAAGAATTTCAGTAATGTTCAATTCATATGGTATGCAGTCTTACAAGTCGTTTAATTTAGAAAATCTTAGTTTATACATGTACTAGGTATATACCAAATGTTGAAAGCTAAAAGTCAATATTTCAACCAGTGTACATTATTAATTCCTTTCATATAAAGAAATTATGAAGTAAATTGAATTCTAAACAACATGAGCATATAATACGCGGTCCCTATTGAAAATGTGAGCGGAATATAAATGGAAGAGCAAAACCCACTTTCCTGTTCAACGAACTACAATATATGTCTTCATTGCACAATTGCAGGCCATTATGTCCTAAGTCTCGTCGTGCGTAGACGCTTTTAAGCGCAGTTCCCATCTTCATACTATGCAAAATTACAAGCGAAGAAGTAATTCGAATGCAGCTCACGATTCGCAAGCATAATGGGGCAATTTCCTAGTCATTTCCTGGTGGCTGCAAGCAATCCGACGTCTTGCGGCGCCGTGGTACCCGGTTTTTGATGGTTCAACACCGTATTTCATCAATGTCCAGTCTTGTGAAGACATTGTAAGCATTTTCTTGTTGCCAGTTACTGTAATATACGGCCCTATTTGTAACCAACAGAATGTTGCTGTTTGTTCGCAGCAGCAGGTACAATTTAAATTAAAGCAAATTTTGACAAATCTGGATTTATGCGGTTTTTGTGCATTATGAAATAGTAATATGGGAATAAAAGTAGAGAAGTCTACCCGTGACGATATCAATGGCGTAAAACCGTCAAAAACTACAAAAACACAATAATAAATGAATAATAATTCCTACTTACGCTTTCATACCTATTAGCAGTTTAACTAATTTTGTAAATACGCTTACTTACCTACGATACAGCTTGGCTACAACTTCGTAGTGTTACAATTAAGGTAAAGTGAGTGGCTGTAAGACATAAAATTACTAACATAAATAAGCAATTTTAATTATTAATGTCAGTATACCCTATATTATATAATATAATTTACTTAAAAAAAAAGTATTTTAAAAAGTATCTTAAAATAAAGTTCCTTCAAAAAAGTTGCACCTATCCTTGTGAACAGAGCAACTTTACAATTTACCTACATTTTGGAAATACGCAGTAAAACAAGGCAACGACATAAACAAAGGAACTCGGAACTAAGTAAGTTTCCACCTTACGACGTTCTGCACTTGTTGCAATGAATTCTGAATATCTAATTGTGTACAATTTTCGGTCACGTATTCTTGGTACAAGTTTAAGTACTTTCTGCTGAATGCGTAATGACTAATAAATGAGTTATTTACTTCCCATTAGTGTATATTTTCCCAACGCACTTATAACTCAGTTTCGCACATCAAACTAGAAAAAATATAAATGAATTTAACAATTAACTGCCGAAATGATAAATGAATTACATTATAATTTATTCATTGAGTAGGCAGGTTCCCTAAATCTCCAACATTTTTTTTGTTTCTGTTCCTATACAAAAAACATCTTTGTACTAAGAGAAATTAATAGCAACATATTGTACAATGATTGAAGTAAAAAAAAAGTGTAATTATTCATACATACGTGTTAAAATTTAAATGTTTTATTCCAAAATAAATAATAAATACTTACCTAAAATAAAAAAAATATATTTCAAACATGAGCAGTCCATAAATTGGTTAGTGATAGGTCAGTAACAGAATGTACTTTAAGTCTATAATAGTATTGTTAATAAGAACACTTAACAGTAAGACTATATGTACCACACCAACAAACAAGTACATTGTCAGTACCCCAAATATCCAACGGTCATTTAAATAATAATTATCTATGTTTGAATTTTGTTGAACTTGCTACTTAGTATGTTACAAAATAGAAAACCTTCTGTCCCATTTTCACTGAATGAAACACGAAAGTTAATAATAATAAATTACAATAATATCATGGGACAAGCTCACACACGGCCATCTGATCCCAAACTGGGCAGAGCAACTAATATGGCAACCAGACAACTGATAAACATACTTATATTTTTCTTAATAGGTACATACATATTATAGATAAATAACACCCAGACACAGAACAAATTATCGTCCTCATCACTCAAAGATTTGCCAACAGGCCGACCAACAGGCCAGTCAAAGTTCTTAACAACACAGATGTTAAACTTGATCTTGTCAATGTTCATTAAGTAGCAGGTATATAAATGGCTATTTAAACGGTGTCTCCTGATCGATTAAATAGAGTGATCAAAATTTATTCCCTAGTACCGACAATAACTTCCCAGAAACATTGTTGCCGAAGAACATTGAAAAGTTTTCTTGTTAAAAGTTCTCTATTGCGGAATGAGAATAATAATTCTTGAAATCACTTCCTTATTTAAGAGAATATTACTATTTTATCTATTATGCGGTCGTCCTATTTATCACTGTGTTACATTACCCGGATAGTTCTGCTTAAGTTAGTATTTTAAAATGTTCTCATTGTACACGTATTAATGTGAATTGTTTATTATAGTTGTACTTACCGTATGAGAAAAACCTCGCGTGGGTTTTGTTGGAAGATTGTAATAGTTCTCGCTGGCTTTTACAACTTGCTCGGAGCAATGCAACTTTTCTTCGTTTTATTTTCATTTTTAAACTTTACGTTTCGCAACATACTGTACGCTTGTGCTGCATATGTTTCCTTGTTATAAATTGACCCTAATAATTATGAAATGATGTTTTTTTTTATGGTATTTCTTTATAAAACTTTGGACCTTATAACTTATATCTTAAATGTCAATAAAATCCGTAAGAACTTAAACTATAAAGTTGACAACATCATTCATTAAATTCTTACTCCCTAAGTACCAATTACTGAGAGACAATAAACCCAGTCCGCACAACGCACTCGGAGACATATTATGTATCACTCCACTTAGATATCATGAATATGCCTTTTACCAGGAATCATAAGTTATATCTGATAACGAAACAATAAAAATCACGGAACAAAAAACAACGGTTCTCTCCAAGAAATAAAAACTGGACTGTATTTACACAGCAAGCAAACTTCCATCAACTACACCTTTTATATTCCTTAAATTATTTCTGAAAATATATCGACCGTCTCGAACGGCTTAAATTGCGGTCGATCTATTGGTATAAAAGTCAAGACAGCCGAAGTTGAACCCGTTAGATAAAGGCAGTTCAGATGCCTTTACTTCTGAACATTCAAGTATTTAGTGTAGTTACTCATCGATAGAATGATAAAAGCTGGAGCTATTCTACAGTTTAAACGCTTTGATTGTTCTCTTGAGCGAACACTACGTTTGGATAATATCGACTGTGACTGGTAAAGGGTTTTATAATGGGTTGACTAAAATAAAGGAAGGTGAAACATTTTCTCATTGGTTCGAAGTCTCTGTGTTGCTTGTGTATTGTTATAGTATGCTATACTCATAAAAAGTAATTAAATATGAGGTAGATAAATGACCGTGTTTTGTTTTTTTAGTGAAAATCAGTGCGAATAGACTAAATGTTTTGAAGTTACCACAAATAAAAATGTAGAATAGGTAATCATTGAAATTTGAGGCTTGAATTTAAATTTAGTCAAAAGTCCACAAAACAGTTTTGTCTCGATATTTCAAATTTGTGGAAAGTACTTTGATTATTACGATTTAAACATTTTCAAATTCATTGAGCACGGCAAAGAGTCTGTAAAATAATAAAATGATAATAATTTCAAGAAATTAGACAAACTTTTGGAACTTAATCATCGCTTCGCGCTATCCGAGCTTTTTGAAAGACATCTAAAATTGGCGAGTAATCCTTTTCTTTTCAGTAATTTATTTCCGAATGGAACGTTCGAGTTTTTTTGAATCTGTCATCCTTGATTTTAATTGAAGAGCATAATTTGAATGAAGACTTTACGGCGACGATAAAATTAGCTGTTAAATATAATATTTGCTTCAGAATTTCTTTGAAAATAGTTATTTAGAAGGTACATTTATTATAACATTTTTTCGCTTAAGATACCAAAGGATTTGGGACACTCATGAATCTAAAGGAATCTATGAAGTGTAATATCAAGTGTTATTCGTCCATTAAGTAGAGGATTTCCTATCTCTTCTTAATGACCACTCGTACCGATAATAAGCAATTTATATGACCCATTAAAGGATCAGCCAGTCGTTAAGATAAACTTAAGTATATTCCCTTACTAATTTAAGTACCTGTTCTCTTCGAAGAACACGGCATAAAACAAAAGGTAATTCTAATCTGCATTGACTGCTTGTCGTATATACACACCATCTATCAGCTGCTTTTGTAATACTCCTGTCACATGTAACATACCAAGCATCGCCCTGTCTGCCTTCAGACCTCGTGAAGACAACCGGAAAATTAGAAAGTAAACACTGACTTCGTACACTGCGTCTTACAGTAGAGCTTTATGGGAAAAATAAAATCAAAATGGCTCTCGCGGAAATACAGATACAGTGTATGAAGATAATTACACAATAAGGAACGAATAAAGAGGTCTTTATTCAATTAAAAAAGACGAAGTATCGCGAGCGCTTCCAGGATATACTCTCGAGGCTTAGGAGACAAATTTCCCTAGAAACAAATGCGATTCAAATTCAGACAAATAGTCCCGGCGCGGAAGAAGCCGTTTACCAGGAAATTTGTCCATCACTCTTGGGCCCAGCAAAATTAGTTTTATCTTTTTCCTTCAGTAGCCTCTATTACGAAACATTGTATGCTCAAAATTATATAATGCTATTGATTAACAATGTCCTATTATTTATACGTAATTCTAGAGGGGATTTATTACCATTGTACGGTACAAATCTAGTTAATAAACGTTAAATAATGAACCATCTGTGACGGTCTAATCTCATACAAAGTCTTTCTTTTGTCATTCTCTTTTTGTCTGACGTGCGACTTTTTGTATTCTCAATCGTGTTTGGCGTTTTGTTTTTCAAAGTGTCAACGGAAAAACGTATTCTAGCTGTTTCGTACAATCTCTTCTCGCAACTTTGTATTTGTATTAAACTTCTTGTGGGCAAGAATGTTATATAACAAATATTCTTATCCCATTATAACAATGTAATATTACTTACCTTTACTAGTTCAAATTCCTAATATTAAGTTCAAACTACAATTTAGTTGCACATTTTATTCAAACAACTAATACTTGTATTTGAGACCAGATTCGTAAACGTAATGAATGTTTAAAAACTCCTACAGTTTAGAAAAAAAGAATACGACGTCCTTTTAAAATATATTCGTAACTTTTTGACAGTAGCCGAAAAAAATTTGCTTTAAAATGTTCATCAAAGTACCGAAAGTCCTCATCATTACCTAGTTCTTGTCGGATCGTTGGAAATATTTAAACTTCTTCGCACCAAAGTAGGCACTTATGTTCTCGGCGAGCTTAATTTGAGAGCCCCTTTGAAGCTTCAGAATGATGGAGCAGAAAATGATCCGCTTGTTGGAACGTCCAATCTTTATGACGCTAAATTGGTTTTAACCTGTTGAGGTACTCCTGTCTGGAATTTATCTAGTATTTTTAATTTAGTTTCATTTCAACTCAGTTTTAGTGAGGAGAGGGGTTTAGTTGGAATATTAATATATGATCTACTTTTTCGGGGTTTTTACAAGCTTCTGATCGTAATTGTAGGTACACAAGGACTTATGACAAATCATTTAGGTGATCCTAAAAAAAAAATTCTTAATGGGAAAACCAAAAATCTATAGGAACAATCCTTTCCTGATACCCTTAGCCCAAAATCAAAAATCCCAAACAAAATCAGTAAAAAATACTGAAAAATCCACAGAATATACAAAAAGCTATTGTAAAAATCTCGTTTTCCATCAATCACATCTGTAATTACATTTCGCATTGCTTCGTTACCAATAAAACAGCGAAACGCTGAACAAGTACACTTAACACATTAGCGTCAGCAATATCACTCAAAAGCAATACTGATTTTAGTAACAGTTGTCCTGGTTGAAAAGGGTAACCACAAACTCATACAAATATCATTGCAACGGTACTGGCGTGGCATTCAATCAATTTCAATCAACTTGTGTCAATATAAATTATGGATGGATGAATTTTCACGTGGTCCTATTTACGGTGGCGGATCAGAATTATATTAATAAGGGATTTCGTCCTTCCTCGTTACTGGAATGACAATTAATATTTTAGTGTAAGTTGGAAATTACTGTGACTGTGACTTCGGATTAAAGGATTGTCACTCCAAGTTGCAAGTGAAATTAATTATAGTTAAACATGATTATGTAAATAATTGAGGAAAACAAAACCGGCCGATAAACGTCCCACTGCTGGGCACAGTCCCATATAGAGAAGGAATGAGCATTGAAAACCACGCTTGCTCATTGCGGGTTGGCGATTTCTGATGCCATTTTTTTTAGGAATCCAAATTTCCTGACGATGTTCTTCGTCACCTTTTTGTCAATGATGTCTTAGAATGATTAAGAAAGTACATATAACTTTGAAAAAGTCACCTTGGTACTTGCCTACGTTCTAGGCAAGTACCCAGGTGCCTAGGCCACTACGACAAGGCAATATCTGTAGGTAATATTTTTTTTTATGAAAATTTGCAATGTGTTTAGATTGAAATTATGTTTTTATGTGTCTATTTAAAATAAAATGAGTATATACAAGTTTATCAATAAATTTTAATTTATTAGCTATAAAATAAATATTATGGTCCTTATGCAGTAAATATCTATTATAAATTTTGCTTTAAATGTAAACCAGACTTTACCGCATGCAGGCTACATAGGTATTACTTGCACATCGTTTCACTGCAGTCCATCCGTCTGCATTAGTTTGGCCTTAAATAATGTATGGAGTATAATTATTGATGGGGCCAGCCTGCTAGAGTATTGTTTTACCTCATAAAATTAAATGTCTTTTTTGTCATTGTTTTCATCGGCGTGGTTTATAAATATGTAGTATTTTCGTTCAATTGTTTAACATATTTAAACATTTATATTCTATTTATAAAATTTAACCGTAATTGTTGTAGAGTACAAGAATTACCTACTTATTTCCATAATTTTTACTAAGGCCCAGTTTTTTGATCCCGAGTTAACTCAACCAATGGTTAAATAATATGCTAACTAATGGTTTCAAAACGCGTTTTTTCATCAACTTTTAGTCTATCAAATAAGTTGGAGAGTTAATTATTTAACCATTTGTTAGAATACAAATTCAATAAAAATTTGAATAAATAGTTCTACCGAAGTTTGAAACCATTAATTAGCATATTTAACCATTGGTTGAGTTAACTGGATATAAAAAAACTGGGCCTTAGTTTCATAACTTTCTTCCAAAAATATTTCAATTTCTTGCCCACCGACTAGATGAAGCATGCGTCGATTTCCCGCAAATCATTTCCCGGCCCTGCAATAAATAGCTACAATCGTATACGAGTTTCGCAACAATCGAAGCGTGAAAAGAACCGACGCGAGTCACCATCAGTCAAACGTCAAGATGTGTCGTGACTACATACCATTTTCCAAGTGCCTGGGTTTTGGGCCCAACAAATAGATCTCGCTGCGATACTCCGAGCGGGATGAAAGAGCGATCGTTTTTCTATGTGACTACAAAATATTGAGGGACAAGCAAATCACTGCACGAAATGGGAATAAATGTCTTCGAGATATGCGAGTTTTGTTTTATTTCTTTGTTGGATTGACGGATTATAATCCTTTGATATGTTGCGGGAATTGTGTGATTTATTACTGGTATCTGCTTGACTTTTTATGGTATATTTTGTCTATTAAACTTCAAAGTAATATTTTTTTAAAATATAATATTCCTTGTAAACAAATGTAATATTGAATAGTTCATCAAAACTAACATTTCTTGAAAATATATTTACTGTAGTCAAGTCAATGACAATACCTAACTAAGTTCTGAAAATATTTGAAGAACTTTTAGAAGTGAAAATGTTTTACTTTGAAAACTGGTCAATTAACAATAGTTAGAATTTTATACGCAAATGTAAAAGACTATAATTTTGTTAGTGCCGTAGTTTGAAAGTTCCAAAGAACTGTTAATGTAATAAAGTGGACAAGAATAAGTCGTAAGAGAATAACAATAGAATTACACAAGTTACAACAAATGTCACACGAACTTAGGGTATCAACGAATTACTTGTTTATACATTGTAACATTAGCCGTGTCCAGTGAATATGTATAAAATTTGGTTTGGAAATTGTATGATGAAATACAATAGAAATAACAAAAATCTATAATTATTAGATAATAAGCCCAGTTTGACTCGCAACACCGCCGCTGCCGCGTCAGCATTTGACTGCACGGATAGCCGAGTGGTATAGGTCACCTTGCTAATTGCCACTGTGCGCGACGTGCTGCGGGTTCGATCCCCGCATGGGACAAGTATTTGTGTGATCCACAGTTGCTTGTTCCAAGTCTGGGTGTTCTTTGTGCATGTGATTTGAATGTTTGTGAAACCCCCGCGACACAAGGATTAAAATATTTCATAGTGCGGGCGTCGAATTTTTTTAAAATATAATAGAATAGAATAGCTCATGATTAAGGACTCCTATTGAGTCTGAAACTAGTCGGGCGATCCCGAGAATGCGCGTGATTAAGCCGTTGAATCTTTAAATAATTATATATTTCTAAAACATATTATAGGTAAATAACAACTAGACACAGAACAAGTGATCGTGTTTGTTACACAAAAATTGTCCTGGGTGGGAATCGAACCCACGACCTCCAGTTTAGCAGTCAGGGTCACTAACCTCTAGACCAACAGGCCAGTCAAAAAAAAACATTTGGTAAGTTTAAATTTTTTAACTCGAATTGTACAAGCGCGCCTCAAATCAATCGTACTAGGTACTACAATGACCAGAACATTATCAAATAATTACGAACGTACCTAATCACTGAAGTGTCGTATCCGCGATAACTATCTGATGTCTCGGTACGCGACACCGGACAGCTTCCAAGGATTATCCCTGAGCAATATGCCGTTTGGACACGCAATCGTTATCACAACCTCGCACCCGCGTATTTACACAGCCCGATTATTTGAAGGGAATCGTATTATTTTTGTGTTTGCTCTTTCTGTTGAATGAGTGATTAGACGTTTGCCGTTATTGTTTGTTTGGTTTTCGTTGTGTAAAGTTTTTTTTTTTCGTATATTTTTTAAATTCGCTCCAGAAATCGTCAAAAGAACATAAATTGACTTTAGGTATCTGCTAAAGGCAATCAACATCACCTCATTATAAACGGCGGCAGCCTAATGGCTAAGGCCTCGGACTTGCGATCATGACATGTGGTCGCGGCTTCGAATTCCACCCACTGCACAACCGACGTGAACCCAGCCGTAACACAAGCATGTAGTTAACCACGAAGGGTTAACAAGAATTATAGTAATGTGCGCCCAACAAGGCTCGTCAGCTTTTTTAAAAAGAAATATGCCACTACAAGTATATAAAAGTTCGTTTCTATTAAGGTTAACAAATAAATAAGCGTATTGTAGAATACCATTTGAACACTCATGCTTAAATTTTTTGAGAACCAAATACAGTCATATAGTACAGGTTAAGAATACATATCTACCACATTTTCACAAGAATTATCTTTTCGCCTGTTAAATCCTTAAGAATATTATATCAAATTCATTGTAACACTGTTTCTATTGTTACCTTGCGTTAAACAATAAGATACAATGTACAAAGCAGCCATATGTGGAAGACATATCGATCTGTCATGATAATATCTAACTGGCAAATGTTATGTCTGCGCTTCTGCATTTGTCACTGCAAATAAGCATTGCAAATTACTGACGTCGCTGTTATAATGTTGAACATTACTTAAGAGAAGGTTTGCGCAGCTAAGAATTATGTGACATAAATATATTTTGTTTATATATTATTGTATGTCATGGTGGCCTAGCGGTTCAAAGATCGGATTCGCATCATCGCAGTACCAATGTGGCTTTTTCAAAGTTGTATGTACTTTCTTAATCATTCTAAGACATCATTGACAAACGGTGAAGGAAAACATCGTGAGGAAACCTGGATTTCGAAAATTGGAATCTGAAATCGCCAACCCGCAATGAGCAATCGTGGTGATCAATACTCATTCCTTCTCTATATCGGAAGAGGCCTGTGCCCAGCAGTGGGACGTTTGTAGGCCGATATTATATTATTGTAGCAACATATGCAACTTTTAAGTTTTCGATTGGTCGAAACTCGGAATCGCGGCTTGGTCATGACGTGGACACTATAGGACTGCATGTTAACAGTGAGGACCAATATTGAACAAAGTACCTCATGAAAATTAAGTTAACCCAAGAGACACAACAGGAAGTAGCATTTACTAAGCTTTGCAAGATGCAAAAAGGTAACAGTAAAAAGTTTTGATACAAATCCAATAATTTTGAGAGTTCAAATTGCCCAAACCTCTCCCAAGTTCCACCTTAACTGGGTTATGATAGTTTTGCATCCAGGAAGACAACCTTACTCAGATGGTTCATCTATAAAGGACCAGCAAAAAATCATTTGTAAGCTCAGTTAATGAATCGATTTATTGAAGAAGACCTATTTCCAATACGTCAGGAATATAATTTACCCAATATTATATGACTATGTATAAAAAAGCACTAAAAGTAAGTTTACCTTACAATATTCTGTTTCGGAAAAGGATGAGTGTTCACATAATAGCCAATTAGCCGAAGAATAGCACGAAATAGTACAATAAGATCATTAATCAATTTTAACGGCGGCAGTACATACATATATTGAGCTTTGTAAGCGCTATCTAGGCAGTTTATGAAACTATTATCGTGACGTAATAACGCTTGATTCCACTGTAATTCTTTCCGTCATTGTATTCGGTTCTTTTGTCGTTTATTCGACGGAAAATGACCATTGACAAAAGATAGGTAACACTGATATTATTGTGTGGAGTGGACGCGTTCGTAATGAGTTTTAATACATATATTATGTTAGGAAACTTGTTCAGAGTAGTTTATTCTTCTTTTATAACAATTTATTTTTTCAGAAGCGATGACCTGAAAAAGGTATGCGGGTGTTGTGGAGCAACTTGGGGGAAATGTATTTTTAACTGTGGACCGCGATAGGCTGAGCTTTAAGATAATTTTTGTGTTTTTTTTTTTCAATGAAGAGTCCAACTTTCGTAACTTAAACTGTCATGGTGGCCTAGCGGTTCAATAAGCGGATTCGCATGCGCATGGTTGCAGGTTTCAAACCAGGCAAGTATCAATGTGACTTTTTCAAAGTTATACTTCCTTGATAATTCTAAGACACCATTCACAAACGGTAAAAAATATCGTGAGGGAACCTGGATACCAAAAAAATTGAATCTGAAATCGCCAACCCGGAATAAGCACGCGTGGTGATCAATGCTCTTTTCTTCAGTGTATGGGAATAGTCCTATGTCCAGCAGCGGGACGATATGACTATTATTACATAACAGACTCTAACATTGACTTATACGAGGGATGGAGAATCATTCCAAAATTTTAGTTACATAAAGACCAAAATGGTATCCAAGATTCCTAAATTACAAGACATATTAATAAAACTCTAAATAATGTCTCGGTATAAAGTTTCGATCATCATTAAGTCTATTTATGACCAAACAAGCTGTGAATGTAATAAAGCTTTTGTTTTGACCTGCTTTATTCTATTCAAAATAAAAAGTTTCAAACGACAAACGTAATACGACATTACCTTGAAATGAAGTGAGGGTGGGCAATAGTTATACATTTATTTAAAAATAGAACACCAAACTACGAAAGTCATTACAAGAAATCAATAAGTGTAGTTTACATCGTTATAATGACAAACAAATTGTTACGAAAGACTAAACTATAATTACAAGTAGGTACTACAGTTTCAATGTTTGTGTAATTAGAGCCAGAATTGATGCATGAAGCAAGTAACATGAAAGATTTCACTGATATCTATACATATAATAAAATCGTAAACGACCAGTGTCTGTACATTGAATATTTTTGAAAAAAAACTACATACACACGTTCTATTCATGCTACCGAAGCCGAAAATATAGTTTTTAAAATTTTTGTCTGTTTGTCTGTGCGTTTGTACGCGATGATCTCAGAAGCGACTGAATTGATTTAAATGCCGTTTTAATTGACGTATTGCTTCAACTTTCCCATAACATTTAGTAGTTGTTTTATCGAAATCGGTTCATAAACAAAAAAGTTATGTACATTTGAATCAATAGAAAGCGATATCGGCGGCACATAGTCCAATTTAGGATGAGCTCTCATCAATATGGTCGTCCATATTAAATAGGGATCAAACCTTAAATTTACTCAATCTCAATTCATCTGTACATGTAATCTTTGACATATAAACAACAAAGTAACCATGGCGAAAATAACGTTGCCATAGCGATCAGTTTATTGAAGTATGAATAACTATTTACGAAGCTTACAGTAAATATTAAACAGCTCGGTGGTTGTACGATAGGAAATGTGAAATATCTTGCTGCGTGTTCAAATCCTGATGTTACTACATATTTTGTTTTTTATTTCTAGAACCGACTTTCTTACAGAATTTTAAATGTATCGAGCTAACCCTTTTTATGGTTTTATATAATTTTTTAGTTTGTAATTTTTTACACAGGTGGTTATTATAAGAAATATTATAAAAACAGTTCCAATTCTTTAAAACGCTCAAGATAGCTTGCTGCTCATATAATGTTTGATGCCTGATCGAGACAAACAAAAATGTATAAAGTTTTTACTTTTTGTTCATAATCAGTTAGAAGATAAGTCCACCATCACAATCCCGCAATTTCTGCGAGTTACTTATGAGAAACCAAATTTTCAAATACCTGTAACAGTGAGACATCTAAAGCGCATTCAGTGATTCAGTCAGTCAAAAATATTTTTCACAAGCGTACCTATTGCGACTGATCAACGCGAACAACGTCGCGGGTACAGGTAGGTAAGGTTACTTTATTCATCTTTTTGGCTTTATTAAACAGAATGGACGGTATTTGAATCTCGCATCGACTACTGATAAATGCCTGTGTGTGACGAGATCTGATAGCAAACTGCTAAGCTGGCATAAATAAATATACAGGATATAGCGCCCGTTCCAGCTTTTGTTCTGGTCATTATTATTATTTATACACTATGATGTATTTATCTAGACACTATTTACGGAAATTCACGAGATCTCTGATTTTCGTAAATTCAGCTTTGGTCAAAATGTGCACGTCAAAATTACATTCTACCATTTCCCAAGCTGTTGAAGTAAACTTCCTTTTTCACCGGTTACAGCTGTAGATACCGATTTTACTGAATAATTCAGTACGTATATTTTGGTAAGAATGGTTATCAGGATTGTTATGACCAACAAAGGTCATATAATTATGACCATCGGACAGTCGTGTTGATGTAAGCCCGTCCAAACTGCCTGACCCTGGATTCCAATCTGAAACCTCGCTCACGGTAGTGGCAATTATGAACACTAGAATTACAAGGCAACTGTCATGAAAATTGCATAAAATACCGGCCTATAAACGTCCCACTGCTGGGCACAGGCCTCTTCCCATAAAGAAAAGGAATTTAATGAGCATTGATCTGGCTTGCTCATTGCGGGTTGGGGATTTCAGATTCAAATGTTTTGGAATCCAGTTTTCCTCACGATGTTTTTCTTCACCGATTGTTAGAATGATGAAGAAAGTACATATTACTTTGATAAAGTCACATTGGTACTTGCCTGGGTTCAAACCTGCAACCACGTGCATGCGAATCCGGACATTGAACCGTTAGGCCACCACGACATGGAGACATGAAAATTACATACCTATTTAGCTGGAAATTGTTTATACGCATTTAGCGTTTTGGTGCCGCTTTCTACCTCCCAGCCGCCTGCAGTGATCCTCCCTTTTGCTCTATTCCAGTAGCGTAATGCAAAATTATCAGCAAGGGTAAACAGGACTGTCTGGTATAACACAAAAAGAAAAGAGCCAGGAAATGGATGCCCTTCTCTTTTGGTCGTTTGTGGACACCATAGTAATATTTAGGACAGTGCACATCGAAAATCCTCCATTCTCATAAGCTATTTTTGCTCACAGCTATATTGATACTCGGCTTAATATCAAACTCAAAATAAACATCGTCGAAACAATCCTTTAAACGTTCAAAGGAAGCTGCTATTACACAGGTGTATTTTTTAAGGCCATTTGAAGGGAACTCTAAATACCTAATGAAGATAGCAAACGCGATAAGTCGATAACATTTCTTTATTCTTTTAACATATTAATTGAAATCTATTTCATTTTCAGCTGCATCCATAAGTTTTTAGAAATCTGTTTTGCACACCCTAGAATCGAACATTCTAGAATGCGTTAAATTACACCCTGTACTGTTATAGGATCATCAAGAGGGACAATTATGAAGATCGAATCTTTTCAACAAACACGGTTAATTATATGAAAGGAAAACCGTGAAATCTTAACTTATAAACATGTCAATAGGCATAAAAGGCCCTTTTTCTCAACGGTTGATGGAATTTGGCATGTGACAGTGAAAAATTTACATCTTACCAAAAATACCTAACTGTAAAGGAGTTACGAAGGGTGAAATTAGTAAATTCAGTTAAATTCACAAAAAAAATCGCGAGCTAATACAAACATGTAACTACAAATATTTCTGACTCTAGGTCCCGCAATCTTATTTGTGTATAGTAGTCTACAGAAGAACATATTTTATCTAACTAACAAAAATCCATCAAACTACATCTTTCGTAAAAAGTCTCCATAATGTTTGAAAAACTTTTAAATTTCAGTCATTGAATAAATACAAGTGTAAATATTTTATCTTCTAGCTACGTACAATAAGCAATTTTGTTCTGAGATTTTGAGAATCAATTTTGATGATATAATTATGGTGTATGGGACCACGACACGTGTTATGTTAACCCAATCAATACAAAAAAATATTGAAATTGATCAATTATAAAATTTCCGAGGTATCGCATAACAAACGAAAAGAAATTATCAGTCGACTTGAGCCATCTAAAGCGCACCCAGTGATTTCAGTCAAAATATTTTTATTACGACTAATCAACGCGAACAACGTCGCGGGTACAGCTAGTGGATCATAAGTTTGAATTAAATTAATCGAATGACAAATGCATTCATTTGTTTTACTCTGACGTCGGTAATTTATAATTGTGTATACAAATTAGTGTCGAATGAAATAATTTTATTCGACACTTATTTGAACTAAGCTTGGCTTAGCTCAGGTAGAACCAAAAGTTTGTCTATAATTCTGTAAAGTTTTTATCCTGTTTATTGTCAGTAAACTGTTGTTGATGACATTGAAGATCATTCATACTTTTTTAGATTCGCAACTTATATTCGTGCAATTTTCCGATTAAAATAAAATGTATATTTGCTCTACACAACTCTTTACGTTCTTGCAACAGTGTTCCGATGACCATAGAAAATACATATAAATGGGTATCACCAAATTAGTAAAAGTACTTCCAATTTGATTTGAACAACCATTATTGAACTAGATAAAACGTCCTCAGGCTGCCGATTTCTCGACCGCTCTCTTTAAAAGCCATGACGAGGGTAGGCCACCACTAGTAGCTCAATACTAGAAACAAAACTCAAAGATTCTCTTGAATCTCATGCTTTCTCTTTCTCATCAATGTGTAAAGTAGCGATAGCTACATTTACGAAAGTTTTAAAGTAAAGTAACGTCTGAGTATTCGGACTTGGGATCTTACTGTCATTGTTTTGCGGTTTAAGGTCTATACCCTTGTAACGCGAAACACGTATTTGTTATCGAAATGTTAGGTCGTTTCATCTTCAAAGTGCTTGCAAGTGATTGATTTTATAGAATAAACTTGTCCGGTCCATGTATTTTTGTACATGTGTATCTAAATAAACATAGGTGTGTATGTAGTCGTGAGTCTACGTATATTTTCATCTATGTTAATGTATCTAACAAAAAATAAAATTATTACAAATATTGTTTGTACGGCAAAGTATGAGGTCAACTTTTAGTAACTATAGATATAGGTACCGACTTACGTGTCTTATATATAGATACCAGTAAAACATGTTTTGTTTCTATCAATGTAGCTCTGCCCACAAATTACAAGAATTGAAAAAACCGTTATTATTTTATTCGTCAAATTTTAAGAATTGAAACTTGTTTATTTTATTGGTCGCTACGTAATATCTGATACAGATCACTGTGATTTACATTTATTGACTATAAATATACGGATCAAATTTAGTTTTAAATGACATTATAATAATGTTGAATTAAAACGTTAGCATCATTTATTTCATACTAGCTGTACCCGCGACGTTGTTCGCGTTGATTAGTCGTAATAAAAATATTTTGACTGAAATCACTGGGTGCGCTTTAGATGGCTCAAGTCGACTGATAATTTCTTTTCGTTTGTTATGCGATACCTCGGAAATTTTATAATTGATCAATTTCAATATTTTTTTGTATTGATTGGGTTAACATAACACGTGTCGTGGTCCCATACACCATAATTATATCATCAAAATTGATTCTCAAAATCTCAGAACAAAATTGCTTATTGTACGTAGCTAGAAGATAAAATATTTACACTTGTATTTATTCAATGACTGAAATTTAAAAGTTTTTCAAACATTATGGAGACTTTTTACGAAAGATGTAGTTTGATGGATTTTTGTTAGTTAGATAAAATATGTTCTTCTGTAGACTACTATACACAAATAAGATTGCGGGACCTAGAGTCAGAAATATTTGTAGTTACATGTTTGTATTAGCTCGCGATTTTTTTTGTGAATTTAACTGAATTTACTAATTTCACCCTTCGTAACTCCTTTACAGTTAGGTATTTTTGGTAAGATGTAAATTTTTCACTGTCACATGCCAAATTCCATCAACCGTTGAGAAAAAGGGCCTTTTATGCCTATTGACATGTTTATAAGTTAAGATTTCACGGTTTTCCTTTCATATAATTAACCGTGTTTGTTGAAAAGATTCGATCTTCATAATTGTCCCTCTTGATGATCCTATAACAGTACAGGGTGTAATTTAACGCATTCTAGAATGTTCGATTCTAGGGTGTGCAAAACAGATTTCTAAAAACTTATGGATGCAGCTGAAAATGAAATAGATTTCAATTAATATGTTAAAAGAATAAAGAAATGTTATCGACTTATCGCGTTTGCTATCTTCATTAGGTATTTAGAGTTCCCTTCAAATGGCCTTAAAAAATACACCTGTGTAATAGCAGCTTCCTTTGAACGTTTAAAGGATTGTTTCGACGATGTTTATTTTGAGTTTGATATTAAGCCGAGTATCAATATAGCTGTGAGCAAAAATAGCTTATGAGAATGGAGGATTTTCGATGTGCACTGTCCTAAATATTACTATGGTGTCCACAAACGACCAAAAGAGAAGGGCATCCATTTCCTGGCTCTTTTCTTTTTGTGTTATACCAGACAGTCCTGTTTACCCTTGCTGATAATTTTGCATTACGCTACTGGAATAGAGCAAAAGGGAGGATCACTGCAGGCGGCTGGGAGGTAGAAAGCGGCACCAAAACGCTAAATGCGTATAAACAATTTCCAGCTAAATAGGTATGTAATTTTCATGTCTCCATGTCGTGGTGGCCTAACGGTTCAATGTCCGGATTCGCATGCACGTGGTTGCAGGTTTGAACCCAGGCAAGTACCAATGTGACTTTATCAAAGTAATATGTACTTTCTTCATCATTCTAACAATCGGTGAAGAAAAACATCGTGAGGAAAACTGGATTCCAAAACATTTGAATCTGAAATCCCCAACCCGCAATGAGCAAGCCAGATCAATGCTCATTAAATTCCTTTTCTTTATGGGAAGAGGCCTGTGCCCAGCAGTGGGACGTTTATAGGCCGGTATTTTATGCAATTTTCATGACAGTTGCCTTGTAATTCTAGTGTTCATAATTGCCACTACCGTGAGCGAGGTTTCAGATTGGAATCCAGGGTCAGGCAGTTTGGACGGGCTTACATCAACACGACTGTCCGATGGTCATAATTATATGACCTTTGTTGGTCATAACAATCCTGATAACCATTCTTACCAAAATATACGTACTGAATTATTCAGTAAAATCGGTATCTACAGCTGTAACCGGTGAAAAAGGAAGTTTACTTCAACAGCTTGGGAAATGGTAGAATGTAATTTTGACGTGCACATTTTGACCAAAGCTGAATTTACGAAAATCAGAGATCTCGTGAATTTCCGTAAATAGTGTCTAGATAAATACATCATAGTGTATAAATAATAATAATGACCAGAACAAAAGCTGGAACGGGCGCTATATCCTGTATATTTATTTATGCCAGCTTAGCAGTTTGCTATCAGATCTCGTCACACACAGGCATTTATCAGTAGTCGATGCGAGATTCAAATACCGTCCATTCTGTTTAATAAAGCCAAAAAGATGAATAAAGTAACCTTACCTACCTGTACCCGCGACGTTGTTCGCGTTGATCAGTCGCAATAGGTACGCTTGTGAAAAATATTTTTGACTGACTGAATCACTGAATGCGCTTTAGATGTCTCACTGTTACAGGTATTTGAAAATTTGGTTTCTCATAAGTAACTCGCAGAAATTGCGGGATTGTGATGGTGGACTTATCTTCTAACTGATTATGAACAAAAAGTAAAAACTTTATACATTTTTGTTTGTCTCGATCAGGCATCAAACATTATATGAGCAGCAAGCTATCTTGAGCGTTTTAAAGAATTGGAACTGTTTTTATAATATTTCTTATAATAACCACCTGTGTAAAAAATTACAAACTAAAAAATTATATAAAACCATAAAAAGGGTTAGCTCGATACATTTAAAATTCTGTAAGAAAGTCGGTTCTAGAAATAAAAAACAAAATATGTAGTAACATCAGGATTTGAACACGCAGCAAGATATTTCACATTTCCTATCGTACAACCACCGAGCTGTTTAATATTTACTGTAAGCTTCGTAAATAGTTATTCATACTTCAATAAACTGATCGCTATGGCAACGTTATTTTCGCCATGGTTACTTTGTTGTTTATATGTCAAAGATTACATGTACAGATGAATTGAGATTGAGTAAATTTAAGGTTTGATCCCTATTTAATATGGACGACCATATTGATGAGAGCTCATCCTAAATTGGACTATGTGCCGCCGATATCGCTTTCTATTGATTCAAATGTACATAACTTTTTTGTTTATGAACCGATTTCGATAAAACAACTACTAAATGTTATGGGAAAGTTGAAGCAATACGTCAATTAAAACGGCATTTAAATCAATTCAGTCGCTTCTGAGATCATCGCGTACAAACGCACAGACAAACAGACAAACAGACAAAAATTTTAAAAACTATATTTTCGGCTTCGGTAGCATGAATAGAACGTGTGTATGTAGTTTTTTTTCAAAAATATTCAATGTACAGACACTGGTCGTTTACGATTTTATTATATGTATAGATAATACTAAATTCCCTGTATAACTAATATCACCTAAAAACACTTTTTTAATTTATTATCTTAAAAGCTTCTAAATGTAAGAGGCGTGGGTGCAATGGGCCTTTGTTTAAATTTTCCCACCTTAATGGAAAAAATTGTTAGACTAAACATCGTCTAAATAACTGTGACACGAGCACATAGAGGTTGGGCAAACTGAATCAATTTGCGAGCTCCGCCTACGCTGTACACCCCTTGCATTAATTGATTTACTTAGCAACGAGATACTGGCTTCAATTAAAAATCGTTTCCTTTAATTGACAATAACTGAAGCCAATAAAGTGAGTTGGGCAATAAATAAACAATCCATCAGTCGAGTTTAGGTAACATAAAATGTTTAATGACCGTTACGGGTTTTTTAGTTACAAGAGTGTTGGGATTTATTTTGTAAATGTATAATTATTATTGAGTAAAAATTCGTACCTAATTTATCTTTAACTTGATAAATATAATTGGTCGAAAAAAAATATATATTTAGTTACAAGTCTGTTAAGTTGGCAGTTTTACAGTGCGAAATAAATTTTATTTTAATTTGAATTGTTGAGTGGAATTTAAAGCATCAACTAAGTTTACAAATTTTATATATTTTCAATTTATTAAAAAAAAACAGAAATAAGCTTAAGAATTATTAATTTTAGTTTATGAATGATATAATTATATTAAATATATATAAGCGATATATTTTTTATTAATCCCTTCTTGAATTTCAGTGCGCCTACCACGTTCTTTTCTGTATCGCCTTAAGGTTGTCTGTCAGAAATAATGTCTGGGTGTGGCATTAAGTCCGCCTATGTACACTGTGCGTAAAAGTATTAAATAAATAAATAAAACATCATCCGTCATTCTCAATAGTATGTCCGTGTTTTCAGAAAATTTAACAAACACGAAACTATTAGTTATTTGCTAGCTGCCAAACTTATCGTCAAAAATATTTTTTTGTTCGAGTCAGAGAACGTCATATTTCACGGTAACTGAAATAACTCTCAACTAGCGACCAAAAATATAGCCTAGCGCTATATATTTTGCGAGTAAACCGAGCTTTGATTTTCACTGGCTCTCTTTCAAAGGCGGCGTGAAATTAGTCCTGCCACATTCGCTCCAAATCCACACAAAATAAACTATCGCGAAACGAATGGGTACGGTCAAGAATTTCAACAGATACAAATTAAGGAGTCTGTTACATAGTGAATAACTAATAGTATGGGTTAAAAGGTTGAAAGTAACGTTTCGTGGTCCCTTTAAGTTTTATTTCAAACAAAAACATCTAAATGAAAGCGCAAAATAAATTAAATTGTCTAAAAGCCTCGTATTATGCTAAACATCAAAACAATAAACATTATACGTAAATGCGTATTAAATTTGTCATGTGGTAAAAATAGGGTACCCGGGATCTTTAGGTGTCAAGATCGGATTAAAACAAAAGAGAGCAGGATAGCAGGTAGCAGCCGTGTTTACGATCACACGTCACCCGATAAAATATGTACATTGCATTAATCTCATTCAACTATTTATATCCGTAGTACCATCCATCAATTAAAGTTTTCGTTTTATATTATACGAAGTGACAACTAACCGTCGAACGCTATTATACAAAACTTTTCAATTGTGTGTAAAAATTGCTTTGTTGTTTTCAGATGTAGGTAATATTTTTTGCGACGGCAGCCTAATAATCGCTAGGGCGTCACCGGTTCGAATCGTAACACAAGTATTTAGTTTAGGTACGAGGGTATAACAAGAATACTAGTAATGTGCGTAACCCACATATAGTAAGCATTTTTTAAAACAAAAATAAATGTTTTTTTGAGACAAGAAATTATATCTTATAAATATAATACTATATTTGTTATAAATTCAGTTTAAATTAGTATTTTGTACGAGGAACTGTAACAGAAAGACAAATATACCAATCTAACAGTAGTATAAGTAAAGTCTCATTCAGATAATCACGACCGAGGAAACCGTACAAGCTAAAAGTCTAATCGAGTAATATTTTACAAAACCTTAGTTAAAACTGCAACTATCCAGCTCATTCCATTCTCCAAACCATTATTTGTTGGAATGGAAGGCGTTTTAAGTAAAATAAATTACCTGTTACAAGATGAGAGTTTGTGACCGAGCGGGGATCAGCGGCTGGCGAACGTTACGGAAATGAGAAATGAATTGTGGCGGGATCGGGCCGTGTGTTCCTCGCCTTACCGCCGCGCCCCGCCGGTGAAACTATCCTGTTACACTAAAGTATGAGCATTATCTAGGATACCGAGAATATTTTTAATACCACCGCAATATCTTTTAAATCGTTCATTACAGTTTACTTCGCGGTAACGATAGGAAACGTTTTGCGGTTATTTCGTTTAAGCCAAAATAATTGTTATTGTTACTTTGAAATTTTATTTACTGTGGATTTATAATTTAATGGATAGGTAACATTTTAAAAGTATTTTGAGAAGTATGTTTTTTTTACACTAGCGAATTACTGTTCTTGCGAGCTTAGATGCAAAGATTTTGCTCTTGCGTAGTTGTAGCCATCAATTGTAACAGATAGTACAACAGTTGAACTTCTAAATTGGTTCTCCCGAATATTCTATGAATGCCTAAATAATTTGCAATAATAATGACCTAATTTTACACGACAAATAATAATACAATTTACCAAAATCTTATTAAATACTTTAGATTCACTTTAAATAAATGTCAATGGTGTCTTGAAGATACTCCGAAAGTCAGAAGAGTCGTGTTAAAAACTCGAGAAACTTGGTCGTTGTTTGATGTGGGAATGCGATGTTGAAGTTTGACTCAAAGTAGGGGCAAACTTCTCAACGAAAATAAAGGTTATATATCTTATACAAAACAAATAATGTTTTGGTTGTTTGTTGTTAATGTTCGAGTAACTTACAATTGTTTTAAGTGTTCTATATTCATTTAATTGATGGTAACATTTAGTAAAGTAAAACAATATTGAGGTTATAGTTTGAATATTAATTTGTTTTAAATACTTTGTTCTATTTATGGCTAGGTAATTGGTTAAATGTTGCCTCGTCAATTTGACATTTTTTACAAAAAATGACAGAAAATTCCTTGCGCCATTTCTTTTTAATGTAACTAAAAGGTAATTTGTCTATTCAATGATACGCATACTGCTTTACTGACTTATGAATACTTGTTTCGATTAATTAAATACGAATTTCACAATATGCCTTCATGGGCTCAAAGGTAAGATTCTCGGAAAATGTCGTTTTCTTTAAATCATATTCTAATATGATCTTTACTCAAACTTAAAATGTTATCCTTTAAAAGACCTATATAAAATTTTGCCTTGGTATTAAATAGCCGATATTATTTTCAAAGCGAAGTAATTTTTAGTTTCTACTTCTACTTATATTATGTAAGAGCTGCTTTACAAACTGCAGAACAATATAATTATTGAAATTGGTTAGTGTAATAACATTGTTACTTGCTCTTGAATGTCGGCTTTTTTATTACAGCAGCCTCAGGAAAAGCTTACTGCTTCTCTGGGCTAAATCAACACGTGCCTAACCTCCCAAGCCGTAATACGAATAAATCAAACATATTCGATCTGCCGTCTACGTTAAACAAAACATTGTATCAAGACCCGTACATTTCATTGATTGTATAGTAGATATCAATATGAGCGTACCGATAGTAGCAAAATTGATGGTCCATGATTTGGTCGGGAGCTGGCTTGAATTTTTATTGAATTTGAGTTCGCTGGCATCAGCTCAAACACTACGTTAGCAGAATTAAATTATGGTAGCGCCAATTACAGCCGTTTTTGAACCGCACGATGGCTGATCGCCAATTTATGCGCTTATAAAGCTGGTTTCAGTTATAACATGATTCTGGTGCCGTTGTAGGCCGTATGGCAGATTGTCGTGTATTCTGACGTAACACTTGATTATAGTCTCTAGTGGTTATTGAACGTTTTTTAACATGGTCCTGTAATATTGTAGTTTTTTTATCAATATTCCAGTTTTGTATTGTATAGTATATTATATAATTCTAGTTTGAATCAATATTCTTAGTTTGTATGGCAATCTATACCAACTTATAAGCTGCGTATTATTATGGCAAATTAGAAAAATACATAGGTAAGTACAGATACGTAATTTTTCGTAAGTTTTTTTTCTCTCTATTTATTTGCAAAAAAAACTTGCAATCACTGAAATCTCAATGTATTCAGTAGGAAAGTCGTATTTTAAGTTCACTAACATTTCTTTGGAAAAGTCCTTAAAATATAAAGTTTTTCTAGGCGATAAGTTTAGTAAAGTTTTTAATACAGATAAGGTCTCGTCCTGTGATGAATTGCTTGTTAGCCTGATTCATTCCTGTTTTTCCTAATTATATCATATCCTTCTAAGAAATTGATACGAACAAGACAGTAATATTTATAAATTACCGGGTTTTAAATGTCCCACTGTTAGGCACAGGTCTCTTCCCTTGTAGAGAAGAAACGAGCATTGATCACCACGCTTGTTTATTTCGTGTTGGCGATTTCAGATTCCACTTTCTTGAAATCCAGGTTTCCTCTCGATGTTTTTACTTTATCGTTTGTTAATGTTTGAATATTTTGAATACATAATTATAACTTTGAAAAAGTGACATTGGTACTTGCCTAGGTTTGAACCTACAACCATGTGTATGCGAATCCGGCCATTGGACCGCTAGGCCACCACAACATAATCTGCAAACAGTAATCTTTCACGACTGATTTGTGGGGGGTTCATCAAAATTGATTTTAAAGTAATAATAATAAGACGCTATGAAAGTTAATACTCATGCTAAAATTTACATACTAAAGTGGGCTTCTTAATGTTTAAAATATAAGCTATCTCTACGTTTTGTGCAAATTCTGTCCTTTGTTGGAAGAAGTAAATAAGTGTTGCTTTTTAGGTATGCATCCTAGAATTTGCATTCCTTAAAAGCTATGAAAGACAGCACATATTCCTTGTGATGGAATCTTATCTAAAATACTATTTCGCCAAAAAAACAATATAATAATTGATTTTCAGAAAACATTTGACAAATAAATAAATCAGATGTGTAAAAATATCTACGGCCTATATTCTTAAATTCCTAGAACTTAAGAATATTTCGATTTTCAGTATTCCATTAATATTGTTATTCATTTTGTGTCCCTTTCGTATTTACTGCAGATATTATTATGTAGTACAGCAACATATTTCTTGTTTTCATCGGTTTCAATTTTCCAACCTCGAGGACGACGTTGAAATTTGTTTAGAATACAACTTATGTGGCTTTACTACGAGTGTATCGACCCTTTCTATACATATAACTACTTACAGCTACATTCCAAAACCGAGGTATCAGGGTCACCTTAAAACATAACATTTTTAAACGTTTATCAGTTTTCAAGTCGACGTTTGGGATGCAGAGACGAATTTGGTAGGTTCACAGACAATTGTGATATCAGCTCCAATAACTAAGTAATATATTATCATTTTATTTATATTATTCTCATTAGGTAGATGCAAAAATGCAATTCCATGGAAATCAGATAACACCTGATAATTTATGGCAAACCTTAATAACGATAATTTTTCAACCACTAAAGATTAAGAGAAGAAGAAAAAAAGTTGCGAATATTTTCTTTCAATTGAAATCTAACCTTAACCAGACTTGACCTGAACTGTCGATCAAATGTAACTAACCAGCCGAAAGTCCACTAAATACTATTAAATTAATATCTAGAAACCGTTAATCAAAATGTAATTAAATTAAAACTACTAAAGGACAATTATGTTTGACAGACGACCTTGCCGGGACTAAATTAATAGAGCGGGGCTTTTGCTTCGAAAATACTTGCATAAATACCTTCATTACTCGAAATAAACAATAGGATTATTTAGATATTATGAATGGTAATTGAAATATTATAAATAGACTTATCTGTCTCAAATTTACCTACTCATTTAATTTACTAGTTAATTTATGAATCTTAATCGTTGAATGCTTAAAGCGGAAAGTTTTCATGTAATACTAAACAGTATTTGTTTTATTGTTAGTCGTTTGATAGACCTCTGATAGAAAAATCCAATAAATCGATCTACCCGTTCTTGTGATGGAAAAAGAGCTACTAGCCCCTTTTTTAAATTTATGATTTTAAACACTTTTTGATAGCTAATATAATTAGTATTATGATAATGTTATTATAAGATTTTATTTTGCCTCGTATTAGTTTTATAACAAAAAAATAACAAAGTTCAGTAGGTACTTACTAAATACATATTGAGGTACCATGAAATATTTTGTGGAGCCATCTCATATTTCTAAGATAAATTTTCATAGCAAAATCACAACAAGGAACATTAATTAGTTATTAGTAAATGACAAATACTCTCGATCACATTCATGTCGATCTTAACCTTCTTTCCATTAATCAAATTAAATGTTTAATGATCTAGAGCGGCGCTCAGATTCCGACAAATATTCTCCTTTCATACCGACTTAATGATTCTCCACAGCTTTTTCTTCAAATCCAATGGAGTTGCTAACACCAACAATTTGTCAGACGGATACGTTGTCTGTTTAGATTTGGGATGCTTATCTCTCCCTTTGAATTCACTTCAATCTTGTCACTTATCATTTGTGAGTTCATACGTTACGCGAATATTGTGCTGATGCCAAGACTTTTTCTCTATTTGTTGGTCTAAATTAAACCATTCAATTACGCATTTAACAAAAGGTCATACTTAGGTACCAACAGTCCATATTGTTTTCTATTTTAATAATTACAAAACAAAAACATAGAATACAGATATAATAAAAAAATGATATAATACAGAAAAAACTTAACTTAGGGCCACTTTCGCGTTCCAGAGTTTATTTAAATAACTCAGAGTTAGTTGGTAACAAGAGGTTAAATTGACAATATTGTATGAAAAACTTAACTATAATTTAACCTCGTATTAGCCACTAAATCTGAGTAAAATTTTTCGGGTATTTGGACCTTAGTAGTTTAGTAAAATTAAATTTCATACCATCATTAAGTATTAAATTAATTAAAAAAAAATGGTAGAACCATATCTCCAGATTCAAAGCTTTTACTGTAGTAGTTTAATATCACCTCTATTAATGAATTAATCCCTTTAAACAACATCAAAGCACAGTCTACGACATTCAGGTAAATACGTGGCATGCCCATGCGACTCAAACGCTAACAGAAAGGTGGTGGGAAATGCCAAGTTCCAAGAACGGTGGCTATGAATAGTTGCATAGCCTATATACCCGACATCCCTAGTACACCGCAACCTTCTAGTTGACATAGTCTTGTGCAGAGATTCAGACTATGTGAATAATCCTTTACCACGACTATGAAGCATGAATTTATTGACACCGCTTCCATGAGAGGAATTCGATGAACGTGTCGGATAAGCGAACTATTTGTGTTGTGTTGGCGCTATGTGTACCTAGGTATGTATTTATTGTGTACTTTGTACGTGCGGTTTAACGATGTATTTCGCTTTCGTTGAAGTTTAGATTAAATTATTGGCGTATTTGTATTGAGCTCATAAAATTATAATCTATTAATTGTTTATTACAAGATATTTTACACGTACAAAAGTAAAAAGGGTCTTACTAATAATATTTATGAACAAAAATTCGAAACAAAATAGATATTGATAGATATAGATATAATATGATTTGTATGATTGATAGATATAGATATATAGATAGATGAAAATAGATATTGATAGATGTTTTATTTTCTTGTTTCCACGAATCGAACTAAGTTTTTTGTTTTTCGTGTGTTAATATATGTTTTATTATTACATTAGTTTATGTTTTGTTTGTAAACATTCAAAATAGATTGAATTAATCTCACTTGACGTTTCACTCCGAATTTCCATTTAAGTAAATTCAGAAACAAAACAAATTCTTATGAAGCCAGGCTCAAAAAGCAAGTTTAAAGTCCCCTTAAAAAAGGGTTGACCATGAACGAGATTTAACGTCAAATTTCACCAAAAATCCTTTACCACTTAGCGGTAAAGTCGTAGCGCACGCTTAATGCACTGTACAAGGTACATTAGTATTCCGTCTATTGTCTTCCTTTTTTCGAATGGACAGATGCTGGCCTCTTCCGGCCTTTATAGCATCACTGGGCTTAAGCAGGCGAGCACTTAAGGCGCTCAGCCTGTAAAAAGCAAAGGGGGGTAACAAGATGTCTAATGGTATCTTAGGGAGGAAAGCTCAGTTTTGCGGTGTAAGAAATGTAAGGTGTTTTCCATATTTTTTACAAAGATTGTTTAATTCGGTTAAAAAGTAAACGATAATTATAATCTATAGGTATGTATAAAATTGCTTGTAATATTATTACATTCATTTCAGTTACTAATATTATTATCTAGTACCTGGATCACCGAGCTTTGCTCGTTTTTTTTTTTGGTAGTGTGTTTTTTATAAATTATATTTAAATACGATTTAAGTACATACTGATGAAATAAGGAAGTATGAATAATATTTTTCGATCTTACCGACATAATACTAAAACACAATAATAAAAAAATATGAACTGGTTATTTAAATAAAAAAATACGTATGGCTCAGTCACTACTTCATAGCTAATACCCCACCAAACCATCACTGAAGTCGCATAATGCCCACGATGCACTCTGTCGACTAATTGGGAAGCTTCCTTAGAGCTGTGACCATAAACACGGTCATTTTGTTTGTTAAAATGTTGCTCAATAATTGTAAAAAAAAACCCTCCTTTTGCGTACCGCTTCAGTAGCTGTTTCTATTTTACCACCCTATTCTTTTTTAAATTATCAGTTAAGATGACCAGTACGACTTTTAAAGGCTGCAAGTCCTAAGTCAGCTTAAAAAATACGCGACATGGTTCAAGGTGCTATCTTCATCACCCGTGATAAAATCTTTTGATTTCGGACAGGATTTCTTCGAATTCTTTCCCTTACTGCTTTGACCACCTTTTTCGTACGAATACTCGTGGACGGCCTGATCTTTTTTACTTTTACTGGCACAAACACAGAGGAGGTCTCATTGTACCTACCTAGTACCTAATAGCCTAAAATATTGTGCAATGTATTGGCGCCAAAATGAGAAATCACAATGAACAATCATATAAATGACATATTCCAAATTCAAATGTTTTGTTTATTTTTAATTGTAAAAGTATTTATGGCCAGACTAAGTTTATACACGAATTGTTCGTTTAAAGATATAAGATTACTGAAAAAATTTATACGATATTTTCTGAAAATGAATCCTAGCTAGATCGATTTAACGCCCCCGAAACCCCCTTAATACTGAATTTCATGAAAATCGTTGGAGCCGTTTCCGAGATTCAGATTATATATATATATATATACATACAAGAATTGCTCGTTTAAAGGTATAAGATTATTTACTTTTATGCATAAAACCTCTTTTTTACATAAATAAGATTACTAGTATTGTGGGTCGCACATTACTAGTAATATCGTTAACCCCTCGTGCTAATCTAAGGTGCTTGTGTTACGAGTGGGTTCACGACGGTAGTGTAATAGGTGGGATTCGAACCCGCAACCATATGATCGCAAGTCCGACGCCTTAGCCATTAGGCTACCGCCGCTCTATAGGTACGTGATCTCTAAGTTCTTTTTTTGACTACGTAGGTAATTATATGCATTCTAATAAATTTTATTAGGATTCCATTTTGTGTAACAATGTACGGTATCAATAAGAATTTACTCAGATTAGCGATTAGCTTTGCTATTCGGGTCACATGTCTAGTAATCACCTAGACTCTACTTTATGCCATAATTTTTAATGGCTTACACAAGATCTGATAAAACATATCAGTGACTAGCTAATGCATACTCCATACATTATAAAAAGGAAGTTGATTTTAATAAAATTCCGCTGTATAGCGTCGTGCATGCAGTACAGTACCATAAATATCCTCGCTCACACTGGCTTTTAATAGCACGTATACAAACTTTTATTGAATTCGCTCAATATATTTTGGCATTGGCGCAAATACTATGGTTGTTGAATTAAATAATGAAAAGGCAGTTTTCCACAGGTTTTAACGGGTGAATGGCAAAGAGCCAACGTTTGTGTTCCATGTATCTACAGATCTACAACCAGTAGATATACTTTTAGTCAGTATCAGATGGTGACATTATAGTTGAAATGATTCCCGTTTTTGTACTTTGTTAGTTGTAGTAACATAGAAAATGTAAGATCCAAGTCCTTATATTATAAAAAATATCATATAATTTAGGTATGTGTTATTTAATAGCGATGTATTTTTTGTCTGTTTTTAAATAATGAAAATATATAGACATGTTGGTATACTTACATGTATTCTCTCGTTTAATTAACTGACGGGCTAGAAACATAAGATAACGTATGAAAAGTAAAACTGTATGTAGCCGTATAGGTACATGTACTTAAGTACATAAGGGTCAATTCTTCAATTTGAAATGAGTATGATTTGAATGTGTCCTTTTTTGGAGATAATAAAGTTTACATACCCCTAAATTATTCAAGTCATCAATCATCATCCATTTTGAATATATAACAGTGGGCAGATGAGTATTTGATTTGCCTACCTATCGGAATAATAAGGCACACCCACTCACAACATAATAATATAACCTTTAAATTAGAAAATATGTGATTTTACACTCCACAATACATATTTATTAAGTTTCCATTTTTTTTTCTATTCTAAATATTTTTGCTATCTCCGTGCTAAGCTAATAAGCATGTGTTACGAACAAGTTCACGTCGCTAGTGTAATGAGTGGGATTCGAACCCGCAACCACGTAATCGCAAGTCCGACGTCCTAAACATTGGACAACCTCTAAAACTTTGAAAACGTTTCCGTCGTATCTCTTTTAATTCAGCTATTCTTCACCCCATTTAGTCCAATGTAAAGTTAAATATTTGCCCCATAAACATCACTCAACAAGCAACGATCCCGAAATTCAGTACAAATTTTTCACATCCCATATTTTGACGGAACGACCACATTCTAATAATATCCATTACAGCAAAACAAACAGCTTGGCAAAATTTACACAACACACTCTACACAGTGCCATTTATTAGCCATCATAAATTGCTTCTGTGGCTTTACTCAGTTTCAATTAACGTAACAGACTATTGGAGTTATGCTCACATTAACTTTGGTAGACGATTGCTGCTCCTAATAACCTTAAATGAACGTTTTAATTTTCGTAGATTTCTTTTATTGTAGATTTTCATTTGTTTATCGTAGAACCACCTACCAGTTGCCTAGCAGTTTTTAGTTTGATCGGTTTTATTATAAGTATATATATTTTTCGTGCACTTGCAGGTTCGAACCCACTAACACCACAGGCAAGTACCAAACTGTAACTTTTCAAAAAGTTACATGTATTTTCTTACTTATTTTAAGATATTATTTGGTGAATCTTCAATCAATCGGTGAAGGAAAACATCGTGAGGAAAACTGGATTCCAAAAATTGGAATCTGAAGTTGCCAACTTGCAGTGAGCCAGCATGGTGATTAATGCTCGTTTTTCTCTATATCATAAGAGGACTGTGCCCAGCATTGGGACATTTAAAGGCCGGTACTATTGTAAGTATTCAGGTGATATCAGAATATTTTCTGACAAATAGAAATTTGCACTGCTTTGAAGTGTTTAATCACGCGTGAGTATGTATTCGATTGTTTTTATAGTCTTTTATGAATTGCTTCCCTTAGGTTATAGCATATGGAAAAGCTTTGACCTTCAAAGCCAGAGATGGTGGGGCCTATATTCGTATAGCATTGTATTTATATATAAAGGTACAGACTTGTGGTAATACAGTAATTTCTACGCGTATCAGGCAGACTAGCGAAAGCCGTAAGTTTTTATGTTCAAGTAAATAATGCCGCTGCCTCCTAATGCAGGGTTAATTAAAAACGACGATACAAAAGCCGAATTAACGCCGAAATTAATGTCATAATGAAGCGCATTACTTTTTATACAAAACAGTACTTATTTTCTGTAAAGTTCCCATGTTTTATCACCGTCTCACAACAAAAAAAATACTTTGTATTTTCCGTTTCATATTTGTTTCTGTCGAATTTTGTTTTTATTTTTGGTCTATTTTTTTAATCATTGATCAACTATTACGGGTTGCTATCCTACATACTTCATTTCTATGCTTCGCGGCCTTAACAAAAACACTAAATGACTGCAGTCTGTAATTATCGAATCTCGGGCTAATGAGTCGTTTACTTCGGAGGAGCATAACCACTAAATTAGTTAAGAGTCTAAGCCTGACCACTCAGTCTCTACATATGTGAGATACACTTACACTTATACAAACTAAGAAACGACCAGTGCACACAAACTTCACGACCAGTTGACAAATTGCGCTGGGTGGTACACCTAAAAACTGATGGAATAGAATAGAATATTCTCTATTGTTCACCATTAGAGTTACTTTATTAAATTATAAATAGCGTAATATAAATACGTCTTATCGTACTGGTTACAGTAAGCCCATGTTACGGCAAGTGTGACCAGGACCAGTTCAATCTCATATTAATTATTATTATATCAATATGAGTATGTGTAGTATGAATTATATTAAATGCGAAAGTTACTGTCTGTTCATCTGTTTTACTTTCAGGTCTAAACCACATTACCAATTTTGATAAAGATTGTTAGCAACGCACTAAGTCCGGGCCCAGCGAAGGGTTAGTATACGTTGCTAACGTAGTTTTGCTATTGGTCTGGCTGTTATATTTTGATACCGTTATCACGTCTCTTAATAGTGTCCCGCGGATCCGCCATGGCTTCGCAATGGTAGTAGGTATTATACACAAAAACCTTTCTCTTGAAAGACTACGAAGTCAGTCATAGATGACTATTGCTGAAAACTAAATAAGCAACCGTATCTTTAAAAGATCGAAGCGTGTACAAACAGCGGGAACATCTTTATTTATATTAAGTAAAGAAGAATCAAGTAGTTATAATATTTATTATGTAAACTATTTCAAACCACTTACATTAAGTAAATAGGTTGCAAAAAATCGAGAAAACATTATTACATAAACAGTATTAGTATACTATCGACTGTGAACCGCCATCACAGAAACTTTTAGGAGGTAATTACACGCTTTTTATTAATATGTTGGCACAATTATAATTACGTGACAGGCAACACAACAAATGATTAATGAGCTCACTAAATACATCCGTAGTAATATAATGTTGGAAGCTTTTATAAGAACAAATTAAATTATGCTCTGGAAGTAATTATTATTATACGTAGGTATTTAGTCAACAGGCGCAGTCATGCGTAAATTTTAATTGCTCATATTGTCTTTGCAGATTTGAAGAAGTTAAAAGGAATAAATCCTATTGACAAACATACATGGGCCTTAATTAGTAAGTCGAAACAGAACATATCGTGGCCTAACGCAGATAATAGTACGACTTCCCTGGGGCGCCAAATCTTTTTTGTGTCCTGAGGGTCACCGGGTAGTGTTAGTGTAAATGTAACGTGTTAGACCATTTAACAGATTTTTTAGAGATTTCTTGGTGGCCTACCGGTTCAAAGACCGGATTCTTGTGCACATGGTTGCAGGTTTGGACCCAGGCAAGTTTCAGTGTGATCTTGTCAAAGTTATAAGTATTTTCTTAAACATTCTAAGATATCATCGTGAGTAAACCTGGATTCCTAAAATTGGAAGTCTGAAATCGCCAACTCACAATGAGCAAGCGTGGTGATCAATGCTCATTCCTTCTCTTTACGGGAAGAGGCCTGTGCCCAGCAGTGAGACGATTATAGGTCGGTATTATAACAGATTATTTACTTCAAAGTTTAGTCATTCAAGAGAGACGGGTAACGGCTCTCTTAACAGCTCGTTAACTTCTTGGACTTACTGAATAAGGCCTCTGTGAGGAAGATCAAAAAGTAATAACTCATTTTTACTCTCCTTACGCCACTATTTCTTACACATACTCAATGGTTGCCTAGCCTAGCTATGGTGGGGTCGGCTTATAGTCTCTTAGGTATATAGCTAGGCATAGTCAGGCATTTAGCTGAACCTATAACCTATCTAACCTCCACAACTATTTTACTGGTTAAAACAGTATCCCATAGTAAGATTGGTTGTCAGAATTGTAATGACTTAACGACTGTCAAAGATCACCGTATACTCGGGACCAACGGTATAACATCATTTCCGAGGCTCGAAGGGTCTCGGTATCCGTATGATGACAAATGTTATCCATCCATGGACCAAATGCGGTGAGCGTGGCTTTTCTTTTGATCTTTATTATCAGTCTAACCGTACGCCTTACACTTAGCCGGTACCATTTCTGATCAATAAGGAAATGGAACTTGCATTGTAACTACTCACTTCAATACCATTTATTAGTATACATTTAGGTATACGCTACACAATATCTACGCAGTGCATAACATATTGGTGCTCACGCCTCAAGAGCTCATGACATGACCTGTCAAGACGATACTGACGCGCTTGATTGACGAATGGCCTTGTGTGGAAACTGCTTTATATTATCTCATAATAACTTTTGGATATAACCGTAAGGAACGTATAGCAATGTTTGGAAACGAGCGTCAAATTTTTCTTCATGACACATTGTTTTAATTTTTTTAAATGATCTCCTGCAGACCATAAGCATTTGTCTTGGAAATTGACTGTGTTTAAAAAAACATGTAGTTAATATCTAGTTTTATCTACTTAGGAAAAATCAACTTATTAACTTTATAATTATTATTATATTTGATTTCAGTTTCATTATTTATCCAATAGCCCTTTCATTACTGTGTATTATATTAATGCGGTCACTCTCATGGTGTACAATCAAAAATATTATATTATAAGTAGGTATTATAAATTTGCAATAGCTTCTTAGACTTACCTACACACAAAATAGATTTTAGTCCCTGAAAACATAATTTTAACATAACGTTTCATCCTTAAGCCGAGTATATTAATAGACAGAGGTGAAAATCGAACACATGTTAATCTATAAACCCTTGGAAAGGTTATGAAATCAGTCACGCGTCATAATAACGGACCCGGATATTCTGAGGTCGTGTGGTTCTCAATGCGGTGAAGCTTAGCCACGGTACAGCCTGGATTAGCAGGTTTAAGCATTATTAATAGACAAGTAATAAAGTTTGCATAATTTAATATACAGCGTGTAACAAAAACCCTGTCCGATCCCTGAGAGTATTATTCGGTATCGTACTGCGAACAAATAAATATACGTAGCCATTAAATGGATTGGAGATGATTATTTTCCCCAGTGAAAATAATTAAATAAAAATAAAAATTGTTCCAAGGCAACAGCAACACTGACCGCTCCTCAAAGTTCACGTAGGTACTCACTATCTACAACTTTGTGTCAAAGATGCCGCCTATGCGAGACGATTCATGAACTGTACCACGAATGTGTTTTTATTGGATCTGACAGGAGTTTTATTACATGTTGTATATAATAATGTTCAGGTAAGGTATTTGTTTAAGCAAATTTCACCAGAAATACTTGATTATATAGAACCTACCTTAAATGAAAGATCCATAATTGCATCTCCTCTAAATAAAATGAAGATTTTATTTTCCTGGAGCAGTATAATTAAAAGATCCGTTTAATTAAATTCAAAAGCTTTTTCAAAGTGAGCCAAAGATAAAATAGTTAAGACCTACATGAAACGATTTTCCCGGTGCTTGAGCCAAATAAAACAAAGGTACTGAAACCACTAAAGTGAGCGGGGATGTGAAGAACACAAACAAAATTAAAGAAAAACTAAACAGCAAGTAAACATTGACGGAGCTTGTCCGGTTGGGGTAAGCTAAGCTAATACTAGCCTCAGAGAAGTTAAAACCTTCAGAGAATTACTTTTTATTTATATTTAGTGCGTACTAGCACAATCTCTTATACTTTTATGACTTGTTAAAACTGTTTTTTATAAGGTTATTTTTTAAGGTTTGCGAAATATTATTTTATCTTTAATTATTTATTGGAAAATTTGAAATATATGTTTTAAGCAGCAATTTTACAATTGTTAGCAAATATGAATTATTATATAATGTCGACAATGTTAAATTAATTCATTTTTGTTAGTAGTGGTAAGTAATCTATATTATTATGTATGAAGCTACTTACGAGTAGGTAACTAAATACCTCACAGTCAAAATACAAGTAAGTAGGTATTTAAAGTGTATCTAAACTACTTACGTAGTATAATTTATGAAGGTGAAATCAGCTCTCAGTAAATAGAATTTAATAGCAGTGTTGGACGACAGCTGAACTGTTTCAACAAAGTTAATATATACAGGAAAAAGTGGATCAGGCCACAGGGCGTCACTGCCGAACAAATGTGCGAGAAAAAGTGGCAAAACCACACATAACGAGAAACCGATTGGAACAGCAAAACCCTGCATCAAAGTTGAAAGAAACTAACTGAAAATTAATAGTGCAGTTAGGGACCCGTTCAAAAGTACGAGCCAATGTTGAGCCGATTTAAATTCATACTTTACTATGCAGTGAAAATTTTCTTTTTGTCAGACTTTTTCTCTTTTGTGAATTGGAGAATTGAATTGAAATTATTTTTGTTATTTATGACCTAGACTCCACTCTAGATTTGTAACTTCATTTTCTGATAATGGTTTGATAGAAATTTTATAAATTCTTCAACGGTAACTAATATATTCAATCATGATTTGTTTCCTATACACTGTAGTTAATTTAGTTAACGTCCTAGTTTCCCTTATTTCCCCTTCACTTTTGACCAAATAAAAATAATGATCGCAGATTGTACATATTTCAGTTCATCAGTTTCATCATAACTCTATTCGAGGACTTCAGAAATTATAGAAGAAAAATAAATCTTGTATCTCTGTTTTTTTTCCTTTAAAAGCTTTCTAGCAATATAGGTTGCACATTACTAGTTTTCTTGTAAATCCCTCGTCCTAAGCCAAATGCTTGTCTTAGAATGGCTTAACGTTAGTTGTGCAATGCGTGGGGTTCGAACCGGCAACCACATGATCGCAAGTCCGACGCCTTATCCATTAGGCTACCACCGCGCGCCGCATGAAACGGAAATGTGTGAGCAATATTTTTTGCCTGCGTCAGCCGGAGAATCGATAGCTATAGGTACTAAATGAGAGCTTTAGTGTAGACCGCGAAGTGGCAAATGGAGTATGATAACTAGAACGTCTAAGTCGCTATTATTCATAGGATAAAGTGGCCTGTGAGAGTTAAGTACACTATCCTTTTCAAAGAATATAAAGAATACAAAGTAGTGGAATATTTTTTGTTTAAATTACCATTCAATGTTCTTATCTTCATTATGTATCCATATGATGTTATAATAATTTAATTATACTAATATAATAAATAGGACCGTTTTAGTAACAACTTAAAGACTATTCTACAAGAAAATAATTAGCAAAAAAAACCTTTAGCAGACCCGCGGGCAAGAGCTAGAAACTAATAACTTCGTTTATTAAATGTGGCACTCAACTAAATAAATCAGTTTTGATTCAAGACTGCTTTAAACTTTACCTCTGATTATCTTCGACCTACAATACACATAAATATGATCATATCTGACGTAACCGAAGAATATTCGGATTATACTTTCACATAAAAAAAACTTTTATTATGGAAGTAATTAATTTGAAAGAATGCTAATTTTTCTTTTAATCGCTTCTTTAGCGCCGCAACTTTTATCTACTTTGTTTGAATTACTTTCGGCCGAGCAGTTCGCGGCAAGTTTGTGAAACATTTTTATACTAAGTTATAACACTTTTATTATAACACAAAGCTATTGTTCCGAAATAAATTTATAAATAAAGTTGAAAATATACGTAAATACTCCTTTTCACGGTAAGATGATGTCGTAATATCTGGTTGGTCAAAAATCATCCACTCTCTTGTTTATATCGTAATTTTGTTATCTAGTTTAATAGTAACTGAACACTTCCACTCCATAACGAAACAAAAGCACTGCTACATTTGATATTATCTACAGGACAATAACCATTTGATGCTGACATTTACATGCAAGCTATTTATGAGAGTGGTAGCTACAATGAAAATCATAAAAAATATCCATAACAATTTTCATCCGTTGACAGTGATGTTTATTGTTTGCAGTGCCGAAAATAAACACAAGTATATTTTCCCTTTAAAACACTGCAGCGTTTCGAAACTGAAACAGAATCTGTAATGCATTCGATCGCCGAATTCGTGACTACTCAATGCAGATCAAATATGAGCCAAATTGGATCCGTACACACGGCGGACCTCCGAAAAAGGTTTGTACCTACCACCGTAACTAGGCATTTCATTCGATACTCTTGGAAAAAAGTACAAGGAGAACGGGACAAATCGTTTCTGTTCGATACCATGAAATTACCGAATCGTTTGTACACCTACTTGTAGGTAAACAAAGAAGTCACTTCGGACTGAATTGATTAGATTCTAGATTGCTCACTTTTATACTTTTTAGGATGCTTGTGTACAAATACAAGAGCTAAAACGTGTTTTTCTCGGGTAGGTTTTGAGTCTAATGTGTTTTATGCACAATATTCCAAAAACGGGAGTCGAAGACAAAATTAAACCCTATCAATGTAAGAGTACCTATACTTTCTCTTCTGGATACATTATGTAATTACAATGTAAACATACAATATTAACATGCAACATATTCATTAGCTATAATATTATGTAGACACAGTAACATACAATATATTGGAGGCGCATAATTATATTGACCAACGTTACTGTTCAAACTTAATCATCATTTAGGTCATTAAAGATACAATCGGTAATGGTCAAGCTAATCAGCCATACGCTGGCTAATCAATGTCATATCATCCGATCGAGATATTCTGAGGATTAGTGTAGTTCTGATGTAGAACCTAGACTGGTATCACTGGTATTTTTTTTAAAGTAATTATAAGCATGTCAGCCAACAATAAAGTCACCACTGACAATCGGTGAAGGAAAACATTGTAGGGAAACCTGGATTCCAAAAGTTTTGATAATTTATCGCCAACGTACCTATATTATAAATTGCTTAATGATGAAAGGCTTTTGAAATCATGTATACATATGAGACTTCTACAATATAAATAGTATTTTTTAACAATAACTTTCTAAAATTAGATCTTCTATCACTGAGATTAACACAACGGAGTCTTAGTAGTAGGGTCCCGTTTTACTCTTTGGGTACGGATCCCTAAAAAGAGTTACCTACCTACCCAATGTGAACTACTTTCTACGTAAAGTTCCTTAATAAGAAATTTACCTACTTATTCCTATATAGGGCTGGATTACCAGTAAAAGGTAATTTTCATACACAATTTTAATTTAATCGAAGTATAGAGTATAGACTAAAATGGATCTTGACTCAGGTTAATATCCAACAATTGAAGCCTAAGAGCTAGGCCGACGGACTTGCGATCATGTGGTTGCGGGTTCAAATCACACCCATTGCAGCACCCACGTTAACCCACTCGTTACACAACCATTTTATTAAATATTTAGCATTTAGCACGGTAGGGTATTTCTCTTAACACCCTATCATTAGTTACAGTTTAAATCTAATGCAACAGCGTGCTTACTGTAATATTTAAAACATAAAACATGCATTGCGATTCTTGCGATTTCACTCATTGAGAAGATCAAATTATATAGCACCTTCACAAACTTAGTATCAACTTGAAAATAACTTAAGTTTTATTTTAATTAATCGAAATTTATAATTCCATACATCAGTATCACGGAACAGTCGGTAAAGCATCCGTGAAATCATTCCGTAGGTACCTTACGGTACGTTCACACGGCGTCGAGTGTTTCTCTACCGAATCGGTTTTTTGCAGGATTCGGTTTAGTGGCAACAGTATTTCAATGAATGAGTTCACACATGCATTCGGTTTTAAGATACGGCAAAAAATCGTATCTGGCTGAAGTTGACATCCGATTTTGCGACTACAAACCGATCCGGTCGTACTGCAAAATTTAAGATCCGGTTCAGTGGTATAGCGCATTCAATACATGCGTTCATACGATACACGCAGGGTAGATTCGGTTATTTGCCGAATCTCTTAGCTGTTGCCTTTTGCCGTGTGAATACCACAATCGGTTTTTCCAGATCCGATGAAAATAAGATTCGGGAAAACGTGGCTCCGTGTGAACGTACCGTTACTCGGTCTTGAGCCGTCCGCAGACAGACGCGAGAGAAATGAAATCGTATGGAAACTAACTTCGCTGGCTGGATATTATAAAGCTTAATTTGTGGAATTTGTAGGGCCCTTTTAAGTAATACTTGATCAAAGGCAATGTATAAATTATTAACTCTAAAACTATCGCGTTGCAAGATTTTAATAAAATTACGTCACGGGAATTAACGCCAACTCATGCATTTACCTTTTAAGGCTTGACGTTTCGGCCGGGTTAAATGCATGAGTTCGCGATAATTCCCGTGACGTAATTTTATTAAAATCTTGCAACGCGATAGTTTTAGAGTTAATAATTTATACATGGTGTTACAAAACTGACAAAGCCGAATATTAATTTAAGAATCCAGAATAGAAAAACTATGAAAATAGACAATTATTAGGTAAAATAGATACTTAGCCTTTCTGTTAAATAATCTGGTTTTCTGACATGACAGCTTACTAGGGTTGACAAAATTTTTGGCTTTGATAAATAATTATATTTTTACGGGGTATTTTGTAACACGTTGTATAACATTTAATTTTGTACATCTTTAATGCAAAGTATGATTGATCTCATACTATTTTTTTGGCATGCCTAAGTGTGCATAGTCATGTGTTAACGAATTAATTATCTTTACCTTTAAAATCTTTTTTTCTATAATGTAACTTAACACTAAGATAATAAAGTTTATTAAAACACAAGCAATGCAGATAACTAAACAACCTCAAAATCCACTAGAAACTATTGCTTTAAATACGGTATTATAAATATCTAAAGGTAAACTGTTAGCTAAGACCAAAATTCGAGAAGCGAGTTATGAATGTTACTAAAACTTTTAATGGACTGCATTCAGTTAGCTCCATGCAAAACTGCATCATTCGAGGCAGAAGTACAATATTAAATCTTCGCACACATCGGTAGGTTTCGCGTTTATCTAGGGAATTATGTATGGGGTATAATTTAGAAACGTTAACGTTGCAATTTAAGACGTTAACCTTACGTTAACACTAGGTGTTCCTTAGAATTCCCTCAGTATTGCCAATTTATTCATCCGGTTGAATGTGTTTTACATTTTCTGATGAATGACTACTACGAATAAATACTATTTTGATTGATTTTTAGGGTTCCCTACCTTAAAAAGAAAAACGAAACCCAAGTATAATCACTTGGTCGTCCGTCTGCCGGTCCGTCCGTCTACCTGTCAAGACCCTTAATCTCGAGTACGCTTATTGAATTGAAATAAAACCATATATTTAATTCTACAGTCCCTTGAGGCAGCGAGAAAACAACCTTCTTAGATAACGTAAAAAACAAATAACTATATTTCGTTACCTACTCTCAAGATGATCAAAATTACTAGGAACTTCCCGTTTACCTAGAACTTTGAAATTTTGCAAGTAATACCGTCTATTACATCCAAAAGTGATGAAATCCATACATTTGTTAATTTCATAAAAAAAGATATTTAAGTACACGGAACCCTCACTGGGCGAGTCCGACTCGCCCATAGAGGGTTTTTTATAAACTTGATTAGTTTTTTAACCCTTTTACTGTCCCGTGAGTCACATAATGAACATTTCGATTGTTTAACTATTGTGTCTTCTGACGGGACAGGGAAGGTGTTAAAGATATCATGTTAAAACAACTCAGACTATCGTAGTCCGCTGCTGGGCCTAGGCCTCTTCTATTTTGCGCCACAACTTCCAGTCCTCAATAGGGTATTGTGTATTGTGGTGCGCCATCATTAAGTTGTTTACCTTAGCCACCACGCTGGGCAAACGGGTTGGTGAAAGTCTACTCTTAGTTCGTTAGGAGAACGCTGCTACCCATTCTCCTCGTGTCTATATCCCTTAGTCGCCTCTTACGACACCCACGGGAAGAGAGGGGTTGTACTATTCTGTGCCAAAACACCACGGCATCAGGTTTTCTTCATTTAAAACAAAAAAAAAATATATAAAACATGGATTTGAGTTATGTATATTTTTCTTAATGCATTCTCCACACTATTGTATTGTATCGTAGCTACCAAGACACCGCAGTATATAATGTCATTAATTTCTTCTATTATCTTGAATTATGTTAAAATAATCATAACATTTAGAGCAAATGAAATTCCGATTCTGTCCGATTTTAAATTAACGCTTCCAACACTGTAAGCAATGACGTATGAGTTCTGTATTAAAAAGATCGTAGGCTTTGAAAACGATATTAACTAGGCTAGGCAAGGACTTAAACGTAATCGCACATACAATGCTACAAAACTATTACACAACAAAATAAACGCATTATATAATTTTACACCACTGTGAGACTACAACGCTGGCTGTATTATTTTAAAGTAGGTACAGGTACCTACATTTAATCCCAACATCGTGGCAAACGTTATACCTAGCAACAACGCAAAAATTGAAGTAGAAAACAAGGCAAAACTGGGAAATTAGAATTGGTTTTCTTAATCGGCTGAGGTGGAAGCGTGCTTGGTTCATTCTGTCGCTTCCGAGAGCCGGCTGTTTTCAATACACCTCCAAATTGCTCCATTAAAACTTCTCTAACTGCCTTCAAACCGAATTGTTAACGCTTCACGTAATACTAAATATTGCACAATGACAGACAGTCATTGAATATCAAGTTTTCTTCAATTTTCTTATAAATCATTTAATGTGTAAATAAATGGGTAGGAACATAACACTGTAATTTCGTGCTAGATAATCAAATTTAAGTATAGGTTACAGAAACTTTGAACATTAATCAACAAACACGTTGAGAAGGTACCTACATACTTACATATAGGTAATAAGGCATTTCCAAGGAACTAACTGAAGCACTGTTTGTCAGATAAGTAACTCATCTAATCACAAAGAGCCAACAAAGTGACTTCATATTCTCAGAAAAAAACTAGGAAAGTTTTAGAGACCTTGTTATCATCTACTAGATACCTTTACAAGTCGTGGTAAATGCCAACGATATCTCCCACGGCCCGAGTTTTTTTATTTTTCTTTTTTAGTTCGATTAAAACATGCAGTTGCTCTTTTCGTTCTATTCATGTATGCAATGCACTTCAACGAATTTCACAGAAAGGTGTGTGGCAAATAGCACCATGCTACGAGCGTCATCGTGTTTAAAATAGAGGGAACTATCGCAGGTAAATATCGCCCCGAAGCACTGAACATACTACTACCAATAGGTACCTACTGGCTTCGAAACAATGAAAGTGTTGAGCAGAATTCTGTTACATGCTCAATGTACCATGCATTGGAACGCAATTTTAAAATTAAACGTTTTGACAGTAATGTCCGGATTATTCAAAAAGCATAAAAATTCTAAGAAAAGTTGGCTCTCGTATAAAAGGCCCGGCACTAATGTTTGTATAAATCGTACTTACCTGGCCTGCCTCGGCATCCAGTACGTTAGGTGTTTTGAATGCGAGGCCAAATTGACTCCATTAAAAGTTTTGAAAGCGCTCGTAGCTTAGATAATTTACTGAGAGAGTTATGCCGTCTATAAAAGCATACGTGGGTACTGAAAACTAATGAATTTATGTTTGTGTTTATATTTTCGTACTTAACTTTGTTAAGTCAAAGCTTAATGTTTTAGGTGGTTGAAATATATTATTTCCATTGATTATTAAGTATGTACCTTTGGTGAATATTAGTCCGGTAAGTGAATACATGTAGGTAGCTGGCAGTCGACACTTCGAGTAAATAGTAAATGCCTATTAATTAACTAAGTTTAATTATTATAGTTTTGTATTAGGTGGATATATAGTTAAGTTGGTAAGATTTATTATTAAACGTGTATAAATTTAATAAAAAAAAAGTTACAAGAATGTACAGTTTACCAATGTTTATAGTGCCACAAACATAACCCGGTCAATAAAACTGTCGTGATTTTTAAGGTAAAAATAATGCTCTTAATATATAAATGGGTAATTTATTAAAATCAAAAATTAAGAGAAAGGCTCTTAATTTTTGATTATATTAATTAAATTACCTATTAAAATAATATTACTTTCAAATTTGAGTACCGGGTCGAATAAGTTTGTTTAGATTCTCTAAACTAGCTCTAGCTACAGGCTCTAGCTTAGTAGATATCGATTATTTTTTCTAGAAGATAGGTACCTAATTTTTATTTCCAGATAAAGCTACAGCAACCGTCACTTTAAGCCCTAATATGTAATTTATTAAATATTATAAAGTTAAAAGTACCTAACTTCGTTGTAGGAACAGTGGAAGAAAACGTTTCGCTTATCCGGGTACCTACACAATATAGATGAAAGGAAAAGCTTGTTATAGCAACGGTAGTTACTTATCTACCTAGTTTCTTATTTCTTGAGTGTATTGTACGTACCTACCTAAGCAGGTAGGTACCTACTTATCGATTTTTTTTCTAACTTCCTAGGTACCTATAGGTAGTAATTTATCGTTTTTCAAACTTTAAAATATATTGTGGTGATCTCACAGGGGACAGGGACCCATAATTGATAAGAGAGCACAGGGACACCGGACGCAGTAATTAGGGAACGAGGAAGCAATTACGACTTTAATAGGAGTGTGATGCTCGCGGCCGTACCTTCGTTTGCTACATAAGTACATAATAATGTTATGTGTTCCTTGTGGAGCGCCTAATTCGTAGGAAAACTATTCACCTACAAGCGCTATTGCAGATATAAAATTCCTTGGTTAGGTATAGAGAGTTTCTTATGTTGGTTGCCTTGTCTACCTAGGTACTCATTTTTTGACTGTTACCACAGTGTCAGTACCTACCTACCTTTTTTATTGGGTTGAAACTATAATGACTTCGACCCACGCTGAGAGCACAGCGTGGGGATATTTCGGACTTGCACCGACCAAAAACAACCCTGTCCCGTCCTTGCCTTTGCTGGTATCGCTTACGCAAGCTCTACGCAGCACATTATGTATAGTGCCCACCTCGCTCCTTCCACAACAATGTCAGTACCTAATCGAACAAACAAAATTTTGTCCAATTTGCAAACGTACCTAATAAATATTACAGAAAAAAAATCTAAGATACGTACACGTAATAAAAGGTATAAAAAAGCAAGATTCTATAAACTTGTAATTCTATTTGGCGGGTCTGTTGGTATAGTGGTTAATGACTCTGACTAGTAAGTCGAAGGTCGTGGGTTCGACTCCTACTCAGTCCAAATCTGAAAAGCACGATCATTTTTGCTCTAACATTATTTTCTTACAAAGTCTGTTCTTTCAAAGTTTGTTAACGGTTATTGCTCAATCCCAATAAGTTAGTACAACTAAATGCAACAAACCTTTTGTTGCGTGTTAATGCGAAATTCGCGTAGTATTTATTATATATTTCTTACAATGATGAGAAGATAGTCTAATAAAACAATTTTGTTTCATTTAGCTGTACTGTTCAAGTACTTAACGTGCTGTTATGTGTATCGCTAAGAGGGGCATTATCAGGTCTTTAGACTTTTAAGCAATATATTACGCATCCAATACTTTTTCCAAGTCAAAACTACGACAATTGACTTGATCTGAACGAGAAATACAAAAACACAGTAATTAAGCAATAGATCCATATCCAAAACATATTTATCATAGACTATAAAGGTACAGTGACATTGACGTGACGGACTGGACTGACACTGACAGTTAGTTTACTTGACATTTGTTTGAATGCCGCCTTACTTCACCTTACTTACTATTATAACAGTGACGGTATTTTTACCTTACTTTTTGCACTAGCGAAAACTTCCAGTTTATGTTGTTACTTGTTTGAGTGTGAACCGTGGTTATAAATAAGAAAATAAACTTTTATTGATTTCTAATCTTTAATACGCAAAATTTTGTCATGACGCCGTACGGTAGCGCTCACAGATTTTTCTTGAGAACGGTCGCCAGCCAAGGCGTAGTCACAGTCGAAGATGCTCAAAAGCTTTTAAATAAGTGTAACAGTAAGTTTATTTATGAAATTATGTATGACACACTAATATAACAATACACATTTTCTTTTACATAAATAGATGAATGGATTGTGTGCAAGTTGATAATATGAACAAGAAACTAGTGAACGCAGCAATGAGCCAATGACTAGTAATAGAGATGAGTGGTAGAAAATACGCATTGCGCTGACTCCATATATTTTGATTAAGAGCAGGGAGATGATAATGCCGAATAATTGAATTATAAAACAGCCTTTTTTCAATAGATGAAACAAAGTTAAACAAATATGTTTTTTTATCTTTTTTTGTACACTAGAATTAAAAAGCTTGTTTACCAAAACAATTAATGTGTTTTTTGCTTTCAATCATCTAGCTGAAGAGGAAATAACAGTGAAAGATGTTGTGAAAGCTGTGAATGATGAAATAAGACCATACCAACAAGAAATTAAAATAGCGACTGATGAGTTTACAAATGATGAAGTAGTATTGTTCTTATCTCTTGGCTATGATGATGCTACTAAATCTCAAAATGTGTTTTCTGCTACTGAACTGGAGTATTTCAGAATTCTGTTGGAACAGATTATGACAACCGAATCAAGACAAGTCTCAGGGATACATGCCATGAATTTAGTTAGTAAAATGAAATCATCTTTTACTAAATCTGATGCTGAAGTAAGTTTCAATTTGTGTACCTACTTATATCTTAAGTTTATTTTGTGGTTAACAGTATTGTTTGTGTGATTACTAGTATTAGTAGTAGTACTAAAATATCATCTATATATATAAAACTCTTCCGTTACTGACTGACTGACAGACAACGCACAGCCGAAACTACTGATCGTAAAGAGCTGAAATTTGGCATGTGTGTTTGTTGGGAAGAGTAGGCTACCACTAAGAGAGGATTTTTGGAAATTCTCCTCCAAAGGGGAGAAAAGGGTGGTAAATTGAAAATGTTTATTTCTCAATGGATTCCACGCGGACGAAGTCGCGAGCTAAAGCTAGTAGTTAATGAATGATTTTTATACTTGATTCAGTTTTGAATATCTGCTTAAAACTAAATGCATATCTATGCAAACTATCATCTACTTAACAATGTACTCTAAACCAAGTGTCATGGTATAGTGAAATATACTTTACATGAAACACATACACATGCTTTATAATTTTAATATTATGGAACATTATCACGCTAGCTGTGGATTGGAATGGAATATTTTTACTCTAGAATATGTTTACTAAGTCTAAGTGAGTATACAATATTTCACGACAAAAAGATAATCAATCATTTAAATTTTTAATAAACTGCATCAATTAGTCTAAAAAATAATATTGTGTATGTATATTTTCACATTTATAAAATTTTGTTATGTCTAACTCTTATTTTGCTGTAGCTATCCCTAGAAATCTCTAATTGGCTTATGTTTTCTATTCTTATTGTGTTTTCATATTTTGTATAGCTGTTGGTTTTCCGTATCACTATGATAAATATAACCACTTGTACATCCACGCAGCAAACTGTCAATGCACACAAACGTCACGAAACGCCAGTAATATTGCAAAAAGGAGCTTTATTAAAGCCCTATAAAGCTGATTTCATTAATTCCTATAGTCGAATATATGTATAGCCGAATACTGAAACATCAGGTTAAAGCCACCGTTAAGTCTCATGCTGTCTCTGTCATATTAACATGTAAAGTAGTGACAGATAGACATTTAAGAAGGCGTAAAGCGTTAGTCTAGCTTAAATATGATTTTATAATATTCCAGAAGCTGCTGGTAACTTGGTGCAGAATGAGGTATTTGGACAAGGATGATAATAACTATGCTCTAGGTGTAAGAGCGATACATGAGTTTGAGGGATACCTTCACCAGAATATGCCGGACACCATTGAAGAGTGTTGTCTATGTAAACGGATTGTTTTTAGAGTATGTATAATATTATTTCAAATAATGGTACAGATTTATTGTAAGGTTGGTATTCTGATATTACATCCGGTAAGACAGGAAGCCAACCCCAACATAAATTGGCAAAATGCTGTTCAGAAGAAGGCAGAAATTTGAGTTGTGATTTACATTTGGTAACTACCATCATCTTTCAATAATTGTATTGGAATTACTCAATGTACCTTTATAAGAAATGAAGGCATTTTTTGGAATTACTTTATTTGTAGAATATTTAATTAATTATGTACTTATGCACAAAATCATGCAAAAAAAATTATTGAACCCCTTTTTTTCTTGACTTTGTAATTACTCTTATAAATTGGTGTTCTGCCATTGTAATTAAATAATTAAACAATTAATAAATGTTTAAATTGATTAAATAACTATCAAAAAATCATTTAATTATTTTAACTACCTTAAAACTGTTATCTACCTATTACAAATTTAAACTATGCTGATCTAAATACTTATAAAATAAATAAAACAATTAATATATTGATATCTAAGTGGTTCTATGTCATTTACATTAATTATTCCTTCTCATAATTCAGAATTTTGTAAAGGTTTTATGTAGACTAAATGAGGATTTTAGTCATAGATTCTCTGAGTGATTGTAAAATACATAATCATGTACTTTTTTCAGGGTTACAACTGCCCTGGTTGCCCCATGGCAATTCACACAAGATGTTTGAGGCGATACTTGGTAAAAGTTAATAAGTGGCCCTGCTGTAAGATTGACTTCTACGAAAATCAAATAGAAAGCATGAATGAACGAGGGTAAGATTATTCATATATTTAAAGAGTTTACTAATAAATTAAAACACTGGTTTATAAATGGCCCACTTCTGGGTTTGGGTTTTGTGCTTATAGAGAAGGAATGAGCATTAGTCACCATGCATGCTCATTGTCGGTTAGAGATTTTAGATTAAAATTTTCTGAATCCAGGTTTACTCAATATTTTCCTTGTGCAGACAAGGAAAATATGTCAATAATGTCTTAAATTTATTAAGAAAGTACATATAACAGTCCCACTCGCACTTGCCTGACACATATATAATAATATGTATTTATTACAATTTTGTGTTAAAAACAATGAAAAATGGACTTAAAAAATTCAGGACCGAGTAAGTACGCGAGTGAAACCGCAGGGCACGGCTAGTTACATAAATAATTTGCGCTTAATCTCTTAAAATCATACACAATTTATCTTATAATAAAGTCCACTTTTAGGCACAGAATGTACCTTAAGTTTTTCCAACTTTTACAGGAATGATAGCTATAATATAATAGACATTTACTGGATTTTAAAAACTTGCTTGAATAATATTTATTCTTTTCGTTTTCTAAACACTCTAGATGGAAGTCAAATTAGTGTCATGACAAGAGTGGCACTTATGATTTTTATTAGAATAATAAAATGGCTTTGATTAATTCAGAGTCCTTTCCATTGCAGAAATTTGTGTGTAGTGATAATATGTAGAAGTATTTACTTTTACTTTGACAACAGGTGGCTGCAAACGGGTACAGAAAATTTCGGTCGCAACAAAATTAGGCAGCTTGTGTTGTGCGTCATATTTTAAATTATTGATAGATGGCGCTTTTATCGATTTGGCACGTTAATATTCTGCCGTTTCCGTCCCACAGCAAAATAAAACCATGTTACCCGTTAATTGTAACTGAATCTAATTATGTAACTTTTCAGTTCCAGATTGACTCAGACTCAGTCCGAGACACTGCAGTTAGATACTTCGAATCGTTCAGATGATAATGCTACAGTCTCAGATCCAACTCAAAATACGGAATACACACAAGACATTGAAATGTCGCAGGATGTTATATCAGAAATCTCACAGAGAGTGACTAGAAAGAGAAAGCGAAATTAGTTTATAAAATAAATATTTACTAACCTTTTTGGTAAGATTACCTATTGATTTGATAAGCTTTTGTATTGTTAGTTCGACCATAGTTGTATTACATTGACACAAACATATTTGGCTCGGTAATGGCGTTTCTGTTGTTGAATTTTATGTTTCAACTCCATTGAATTTTAGAAGTTCATAGAGTAATAATAATACCTCTTGCCTAAGAGTACATACAAGGAGTAAATTATTAATTTCCGATTACTATATTAAAGTTTTACAAAATATAATTAGTATAATAACATTAGTTCCAGATTTGACAACCGGGTCACATAAGTTTGTAGCTCTACTTATATATTGTAGAATTTGATTAGTTTTTATTTTCGTAAGATACTGTAGTTGTAATGTTGAGATGGAGATATCTATGGATTACATCGCATTTGTAAATTTTATTATTTTCCATTTTCTATGTCTGTTTATTAAAAACTATCATAAGTGCTAACTATTATACATAATAACTCGTGAAATCCACAGATAATTCTGTCTCATAGCTTTAATATTGTGTAGTTATGTTTACCAGTGTAGTTAAACCAATTCCAAATAAAAGTCTGATTTAAAAACTAGCCGCTTTACTATTATAATTACACATAAAATATATTAAAACAATTAACACTAACGGTAATTACGTAATAATAATATCATATAGCTAAATATACATTTTCAACTTTCCTCTGGACGATTTTCGCTGACCTTGGGTAGTAGTCCAGTAAATACTTCCATTGGTCTAACTTTAAATACACGATGTCGACGACAGTCCGTGCGCGAAACGAAAAGTGATGAACGACTCCCACGAACAAACCCTGTATGGTAATAAAAATTAGTTAAATAATAATATAGAAAAGTATTTTCTGTTTTGAGGCTTTATATAACAGAAACGAAGCAGTATTATTATTTTATTTATTTTGATGTTAATATTTATGCTCTGTCTGATAGTATTCTGATCGGTATTACTGAAAGTATAGACACAGACGGTCTGCGTTTAAATTATGAAGTAAGTTATAGATGTTAAAAAAAAAGGTTTGTGAATTCTGCAACTCAATTTTGTTTGAGCGTAAAATTTTAATGTTGTTTGAGTATGTGAGATACCTGGGCTATCCCAAAGCTATCTTCTGGTCCTAGTACATCATAAATTGATTCCGTTAAGTTTGGATGCACTGTTAGTACTTCAACCTAAAAATACCAAATCAAATGAAAACATTATTACCTATAGACAAGGTCTGCAGTATTATTAACCCTTTCACTGTTCCGTGAGTCACATATGAACATTTCCTTTGTTTAACTATTGTGTCTTCTGACGGGACAGGGAAGGTGTTAAAAATACAATTGCTATCATCGAAAAAACCTTTTGCCACAGTGGGACAGTTCGGGCTCAATAAATAATAATAATTATCAAAAATGAGGTTTTAGTCTATGCCTGTATCCACACTAGTCAAATACGACTAAAAATGATTGATGTAATCGATTATTTTTTGTTACCTGGCCTCTGTGTATGAAGTAAATACATTGATCTGAGTCTCCACACTGCACAATGTAGTTGCCAGGGAAGAAAACACAGTGTTTCATCCACATAGCCAACATTCTTCTGAAGTCGTCATCAGTTTTACTGAATATCACTGAATCTCGGATGTGAGATCCGTATACCGCTTGCATTACTTGGCACCGAAGTCTGAATGGCAATTTGTAGACTAGTGACGGCATCTGAATCAATTTAAAAATCCTGAAAAACCTGTTGTAGCTAAATTCAAGCTCTTTTTTACTATAGGATCTTAGAATAAAGTTGTCGAGGTAAATCCGTATCGCCTGTAGTGGGAATGTAATACTAGCAATTTGTCTACAGCAGGCATGAGTTAGTAGTCGGTATCACAATGTCCACTATCTGTTTACGAAGAGTGAGCTTTTTCAAATATGCACACTACATATTTGTAAGTATTTTGAGATGATTGGGCTAAATCTACCCAATGTTTGACAACGAAACTACAGACAAAGAAGCCTGGCCCATTTTTGCACAAGACATAAGGGTACACATGGGGATATTTCAACTTCCCGTACTAATTTTCAAGGTCATTTTTTGGATATTGATTATAGTTGCTCAAGGGAGTTGTTTATTTCTATGGACAAAAGCAGTATTTAAAATCATCATCATCTGTCTATCCTTTTCCCAAGCTATGTTGGGGTCGGCTTCCAGTCTCATCGGAATTAGCTGAAAACCGAATTTTACATAGAATTATTGCCTATCTGACCTTCGCAAACCATTTAACTGGGTAATACAGTATTGCATAGAAAGACTGGTTGACAGAATTGTAATGACTTAACGACTGTCAAAGATCATTCGTATGACAGTTGGGACACTTAAGTCACGTTCCGTGGTATGACTGGGTATTTCTGTAGCAAACTGTATTATAAGTTTTTAAAATACCTGTTTCCCTTGCTGTCTATTCCATAGTTCACGAACATAGTCCCACATTTTACTCATTTGATGTACACTTAAATCCATATCGCGGAGACCGTCTCTCAATTCGTTTATATCGTAGTCATATGCTATGCGGGATGAAGAGTGGGCTGTAATCATTGCTGACATTTCTGATATGAGGAGACCTGTTTGAGTACGAATTGAATGTAAATTAGAAGGTACTAGTTCAAGTTAAGGGATCCATAATATAACCAAAGTGATTTTTTACAATAAGGACATAACACAAGTGTAAAACTCTGACGCCAGTAGATTTTTAGTAGGAAAATAGTCAGTAATAAGACTGCCTGAATTTTTTTGATGTAAGTCTGCACTCAGAGTGTAATCTAAAGCTGAAACACCAGCATGCGGTCAGAGGTTCTTAATGAGTACAAAACATCTGATGCCTAGCTAAATAAAAATTAAAGGATAAGTATTTGAAATGTAGTGCAACTTATTTATTTGCCATTTTATGATTTCGGACATACCTGTACAAAACTTGATAACGATTATGACTATAATGGTCTCGATAACTTCAAAACTATTCTGTGAGGATACATCTCCGGTGCCAGTAATCGTTAACAAATTAATCATATACCATAATGCTGCTACGTATAAGGCAAAGAAGTTTCCCTGGAAATTGCAGAATGTCAATGTTTTCCTACAAAATCTTTCTCATCTTTATTATCATAATAGTGAAGGTTCATTTAATTACCTCTGAATACTTGGCTCGTAAATTGAGAGCTGCCTTAGACATCCAGTTTGCTGAAGTGCAATGAACAGGAGTAAGGCAAGATAACTTGAAAAATATACAAGCATTCACGTGCGACAATATGGACGCCCATATGGCGATTGTTCTGTAAAAAAATCACTTAAATGTAATATAAATTATTATACAATACATTTATGAAGAGTAACGATTTCTAAGGTCACTTATAACTAGGAAGCTATAAACCATGATTTAAACAAGAATCTTTCATAATACTAACGTCAGTTTAAATAACAAATTCGCCGAACCAATACTCGATTTCCTATGCGTTCTATAAGTAAACAGATATGAAATTCTGAAAAGTTGTGGTGACCGCGAGTAACAGAACAGGGCCATTTTCATTGATTTAGATAAAGATAGAGCAAACACAAAGTAACATATGACGAAGTTTGCTAGAAAGTCACGTCTGCGCAGATATATTTTAGAAAAGTACCTGGAATAAAAAAAAACAAATGAAGCAATAGTTAAAACCTAAGAGTTTGTTGTATCGTAAAAATACTTACATTTTTCTAACTTTCTGTGGATTTAAAACGTAATCTCCATATCTATTCATGTACCCGCTATGGAAATCAAGGAACGCTTTGAACACGAACAAAATGTCGAATATCACGCAAACGTGGAAAAAGTATGTTACAGATAGAAACGCCATTTGGTAGACGAGTAACATGAAGTCCACGTAAGATATACAAAGAATGAGGTATTCTGAAAAATAAGAACAACCAATATATTGTGAATTTAAGACATAAGTTGTGAATCAACAAGAAAATTAAAATATGTCTTACCCATAAATGTTACTAGTTTGCTGTCAGGAATAATGCTGCTTCGAAACCATCTAAAATATTGAATCGTTTCGGTAGAATAGGTACTTTATCATTTATCAAGATTCAAGGTAAATATTTAATTATGAACTGACATTACCTATGAGGTTTAAATATCAGAAGTGTCGCTGGAGTGTAATCGACGTTGCCCGTGGAATTAATAGATTTTGACCCGTGAGATTCCGCGATACTTTTCTCTGGACTCTAATGAAATTTTAATTATCAGATGAAAATTATTTTGAACCTTATTTGAAAAGAGTAAACGTAAGTATACCTCTATATATGTATTCGGATCCATTTCGCTATCTTCTTCCTCCTCCTCATCTCCAGTTTCGTAAGAAAGTGGAAAGTTTAACACTTGCTGTAAAAATTAAATGCACAGATGTAGGGAAAAATATTTTTTCTTATTCATGTATATTATTATCTGTCGTGGTGGCCTATCGGTTCAAGGACCGGATTCGCATGCACACTGTTGCAGGTTCGAACCCAGGCAAGTATCAATGTGACTTTTTCAAACTTATATGTCCTTTCTCTAACCTGCAATGAGCAAGCGTGGTGATCAATTCCTTCTCTATATGGAAAGAGGTCTGTTCCGTTCCCAGTAGTGGGAAGTTTATAGGCCGGTATTATTATTATAAAAATTATAGGAGAGTACCTCGGTACTATTCCTTTCAGACATGATAGTTGGTAAAACGTAATCTTTAGGTGCGGATTCCACTGATTGTTTCACTTTCTTTAAGACCGAAGGATAGCTCTGAAATAAGATGCAAAAAAAGTAAAATCAATCGCTAAAATGTACGGACGGCTAAAGAAATGGAGAACAAGAGTTAAGAACTGGGGCTTGTAGTGCTGCTAAAAATAAATCTTATGTTCTAAAGTGATTTACCTGTCCAGATTGACGGGAAACATGCACTTAATGCATGGTTAAGATTAAAGTCAAACATCTCAAACATTGATAGACGATTCTGTGTATTTGGTTAACTCGTTCACTGAACAGTCATGTAGGTATTACCTTTAAGAGAGCGTAAAAGTCTCGTCCTTGAATGCAAAGTAAGTCTATGTTCCTTGATGCTGTCACATTAGACATGCTTAAGTATTTAGTAGCTCCTCTTATGTTACCGAATATACCTCCAGGTCCCATACAGGCTTCCACTTCATTAACGTTGGACATTATATCTACCTGTCGAATAAATATGAAAACTTTAAATTTCGATTCCCCTTTCAATCAGAGTTAATTTTTATCCACGGAGGTTTTAAGCTTACCTTTCCTCTATAAATAATGTACATTGTGTCTATCACCTCATTTGCCCTCATAACCATGTATCCTTTTTGGAAATACAGCTCCTTTAGTTTCTTAGCAAAAGCTCTGAAGAAGGAATACTCAACATCTTCAAACAATGGTATTTCTTTCAATGTTTTCTCGTACATGTATAATACTGCGTCTTCGTTTAAGTTCGCATGGAGTTTACCCAGAATAGATTGATGCTGTAAAATAAATGTAATTTAAAAGCTAAAGCTTAATAACTTTGGTGCGTTTGTACTTTGTGCCTGTCATGGTAACTGATGTGAAAGACTAATAAGAAGGTGAGGAAGTTTTTGGCCATGAACGTGGATGGACATAAAGGAAGAGAACGACCAAAGAAATGCTTGACGTTGAATGGATTGTATGAAAGATGATATGGCTAAATGCATGTAACTTGTGGAACAACTTATATTATAAAAAAATATAGGGATAAAGGCAGGAAGATGATGTTTGTGCAGACTTAGTTCTCCTGCAATTTCAGTGTTTAGTTTATAAAACACTAATTAGTACTCTTCTGCCAATGACTTACCGACCATCCACCTGTTCTCTTCCATTGGTATTTCCAATACTCAATAACCGTTTTCTTTAGTACAAATGGTACTTTCTCTCGGTTCAGAAACATTTCCAAATGTTTTAAATCCTCTTGGAACTTAGTTACTACTTGATCAGCCATGGCCTTCAGTGAAGCGATTCTTGAATACACATATCTGCAAAGTTAATTTTAAGTTAAGATGATAAATGCATCTGAAAAATATGTACAATTAAACCGATCTAATTTCTAAGGACTGAATTCTAATCCTAACAATAGTTTATTTAAATAAATCTAAAATTACCCGAAAAAAAGAACTCCATGTATATTAACACAAATACACATTATCATGTGAACTATATTCTGGGGAGTTATATCACCGAATCCGGCTCCTCCGAAACTTGTCGCCGCCCAGTAGTAAGCTAGTAGGAACACTTTAGTCGGCGACATGTAATCACCCTTTATAATTACAATCCCATCTATCCAGGACCCTGTAAAATGGATTAGGGACTGTTTTATTATTGTACATGAGAGTCTCGGCTGAATTATATTGTAAGAGCGTTCTGCTTATTAAGCTGATAAATAAGACATAGGTACATTGAGCATGATAGAAGGATTGAGTAAGGAAAATATTTCACTTCGCACTTAACTCACATGAATAGCTATTTAAAGAATGATGATTTAATGTTGGGTATGTCAATCATTTATATTCTTACCTTCCTTACAAACCATATTGCCGTCCGGATGAAAATTTGTCTTCAAATAAGCCACTTTCTGTGTCAATTTCGCCAATTGGTATTCAAATTCTTCAGGGTCGTCAGCCTTTACATATCTACAGGATAACGTGATCAGCAGTGAAGTATACAGATTCAAGAAGAATAACGTTAGAAGTAGAAAGTGGATTACACTCATGAAGTATGCCTAAAAAAAATTAAGAATTAATACAGTTTCTAAAGTCTTGCATACCACCATGGAACTCATTAAATTTTTGGGAGGCCACATTATTTTCATGTCTTAAGGCGGTTTTTGGTCAAAGCTGATACTGAATAACTGGCTAGTACGTAAGCCTTAGATATTACTTTATGTTTTCTATAGTGTTTGTACGTACAAGTTGTGGGAAGACCTTGAGAATAAAAAAATGGTACCTACAGATGTTAATAGAACTTGTAGTTTTCAGCCGTCAGACCTGATTAATAATAGACAGAAGAAATTGGAAGTCCCGTTTTATGACCTCTATAACTTAGTTGGTACGCCATAGTTTCTAATGTCTCACGTTAGTTAATGTATTGGATATAAAAGGCATTACCCGTCTCAAAGCGCCGATGGATTCCGCCCACGACGCTGCGTAAAGTTTGATTACTTGTAAAACGTTAATCATTCTCAATGCGCAGTGGAACATGTGGTGATTCACTAGATGGTCCTCTTCAGTATGATCCTCATTATGTTTTGGAACAAAAAGTTTCCATATTGCATACCAAGGGCAGCATGTTATAATATCCACTACGAATTGTCCCTAAAATTGATAACAATACGTATAGTGAACATAAATTTAATGATGAAGTCACCATTAGCGGGGTTGCCATGAACATTATTATTTGCGAAGTTACCTCTCCAAATATTACTTCTGCTAAAGACTGTATCAGTATAACAGTACAAAATTTAGAACATGATTGCTCAACCCTTTGCTTCTTTCATAGGCTTGTCATTCTTCTCGGTCTTAATTGATTGATGTGTTTATAAAATGATTATATACAGTTGTTAAATAATTTAAGAGAACCTGAGCCTTACAAACCTTGATCTACATGCGCAAAGAGTTCGTAGTTTGTCAATGATTATTATTTTAGTGGAATCTGTATCTGAACTTACTTGAAGATAATGTTTTGCAGTCATATATGGATGATATATCAACTGGTTTTTCGAGCCGTAATAAGCAACATGGAGCATCAAATACATGTCGATATAGCAGATGGTCTCCAAAATTATCAATGTTATATTAAATGTTCCAAACAATGGAGCCATAGAAACCACCACCTTGAATAAAAGTTGTTAAATGATATGAAGTGAATGTTGATGTTTATAATGACACATACCTACCCAAAAAAAAGAGACTACGTAGCTAAGCTTTTATCAAACAAACAAACCTTGGTTTTACTTAATGCGATATAAACAGACTAAAATAAATGTTCCAATTAAAAAAATCGCTCGAAATTACTTCACTGAAAAAATAAAAAAAAAAGCTGTTATTTGCGTTCAAAATACGACTAGCAACCGTATTTAGAATTTTCCAAAATAAGAATCTAAGAATAGATTTTATAGACTGCCTAGACGCACCTAAAGAAGGTGACTGTAAATTCAGACAAATGTCATAATAAAATCTTACAGGTATGAGTAAACACAATAAAAATGCAGTGGTTATGCGAATGATCGCCCACGTTTTTAAGAATATTCCATCTGGTTTGATTGCTATGGGCATCAGCAAATAAGGCGCAACGTTGTTCAGAATTTGAAATTGTTTAAAAGATTTCCAGTAGCTTTCCTTGTTTTTCTTGTATTCCAAAGAAAGATCTATGAAAGAATCTGGAAAATAAAAATCACGTTAATAACTGACCTATTACAGGTCTTCTGCACCGGAGTACAGAAGACAAATATCAGAATAGGTCAGTTAGTTTGCCTCGGAAAGCAAGTTAAGCTGTTGGCCCCGACTTTCATACGATGATCAGTCGTTAAGTCATTACAATTCTGACAACCAGTCTTACTATGGGATACTGTATTACCAAGTAAAATGGGTTATTGAGATCAGATAGGCAGTCGCGCCATGTAAAGTACGGTATTCAGTTAAATCTAAGCCAAATCCGGTAAGACTGGAAGCCGACCCTAACATAGTTTAGGAAAGGCTAGGCAGATAATGATGATGCAGGTCTCCTATACGGTTGAGCTTGAATTTTTCTATTGAATAGTCTCAGAAAAGCGGGACATATGACCATTAGCAAATTAGATGTTCCGGTACATAGATGTTTTATAAGGTGGACGTTTTGCTACACGAAGAGTTGCTTTAAATTTATTGAGTGTAGTTAGGCATTTTGCTATATGCACCTTTTGATTGTACAGCGTTTAATCTGGTTCTTAAAGATAAGAAGACTACACTTACTGTTAAAGAACTCTTGAAGAAGACTCGTTATCCTTACTTTCTGTTTTTTCTCTGTCAATCGGTTGTAATGCTGTAAGTAAGAATCGGTGCTCTGCGATTTGGCTTGAAGCTCTATGGAGCGGAGTTCTTCCGGTTTCATAAGACCTTCGTGTTCTTTCATGTCAGGGAACAGGCTCAGCGCTGAGGTGTATGCGTAGTGGCTTACACTTACCAGCTGGAAGTATTAATCCATGGTCAACGGTATTATTTTTAATAGCTAAAAATCCTCGTTGTGTCTAATTTCGGCACACCTCATAAGAAAAAGGTTTTTAATCGCCAAGCACATGATCGCAAGTCCGACGCCCTAGTCATTAGGCTACTGCCGCTTCAACTATTTGAAACTTTTTGTCTTTTATTAGAAAAAAGATCAACTTTCCGTCCATCTTGCTAGTTTGCTCATACTCGTAGTTAGGTACTGTTAACTTTTTGTTTATGCTATGGAATTACTTCACCATCATTATGGAAATACTTTTTATCTTAAAGTCAAATGTGGGCAGACAATTTATCTACCTAATTTCATTAGCTCTGTATCTAACGATATCAATCAACCTGTATATCCTTAACTTCCATACCAATATGGTCCTCTACTATTTATTATTCTTTGCTTTTAAAAAGGCGATTCAGGAAAATGAATTGTCGTTTTGTTATTTTGATTTGTTAATACCCTATATTATAATATTAAAAAGGCAAGTGTTGGATTATAAATCTATAGACAGTGCTTATAAAGCTTGATAAGTAAATAAATAATGAAAACAGTCAATGCACTAATAAAGAATACCTGCTGCTACTTCTTAACATAAGTACACAGTAGGCTACCGTGATTGTTTTAAATGCAAAAATAAATTTTAAATACTTCATTTAGTCATTCAAGGCAAGCTTATGGAAATAGCTTTTACCTACTTATACTCTTTTCAGTTAGTATAGGAAGCTTTTTTTTTTCTGGCCATTCTCACACAATTCCATCCGATCCCAAACTAGGCAGAGCCTGTACTATGGCAACCAGACAACTGATAAACATACTTATATATTTCTAAGTACATACATATTATAGATAAATTACACCCAGACACAGAAAAATGATCGTGCTCATCACACAATGATTTGTTCTGGGTGGGAATCGAACTCACGACCTCCGGCTCAGCAGTCAGGGTCACTAATCACTAGACCAACAGGCCCGTCAAATTGTGTATAAAGGTACCAACTGTATGCTTATATTTTTATGATCTCTGATACATATTTCATGGCCCACAATACTACTACAGTATGAATTCGGCTCACCTTACAATGTGTTAATGTAATTACAGTGCTGAGTGTGGGTACACCATAAAGTAACACTAGCAAACCAATATGGTTCCCCGGGCCAATAACACGCTCGCTATTGGTTTCTCTCATTTCATTGGACGTCACCAAACAATATCCACTCTCGATTATATAAAGCTCTCTAGTCACGGTGCCTCCGTAGAAAACTATTTCACCAGGCGGTAATATTATATCTCTGGCAGCTAAAAACAGTATAATAATGATACCAGTATATAAATGTCCCCCTGAATCATGAGTATCGATCACCACGCTAGCTCATTGCGGGTTGGCGATTTCAGATTCCAATTTTAAGAATCAAGGTTTCCTCACAATGTTTTTTACCCTCATCGTTTGTCAGTGAGGTCTATAAAATTAATTGTTATAATTGACAGAATTGATGTGAAATTTTTATAGCCTTGAATTTCAGGATTAGATCAGTTCCTCTTGATAAATTTGATGATTGGTGTCAATTAACAATAGCTTTTAAAGGAACAGTTTTCGGCTCAAGATTTTGGCGTGACAAGAACCCATTAACCCGTAATATATAATTAAGACGTTTTAGAACTGATGCTTTACACCACATTGCAGTTAAGAGTGTTAGTACCTATAGATACGTACCTTCTGTCAGTGTGTGGATGTAAGCCTTGTTCTTTACTTGAAAGAATTTTATAGATGTGAGCGCTTTGAATCTAGCTTGATGTAGGACTTTTTTTCTTAATTCTGAAGGAACGACAGTCTTTTCCAGCCAATTATCATCTGTCAATTCTACGCCCTAAAGTTTAAAACAGTATTTTAGGTTCCGAATAACTTAAAGATTTTAAGTATAGATATAGTATAGAGTTCAAATATAGATTTAAACGTAAAAAGTAATTACCGAATTATATTGCCATTGCAATTCGTAGAAAGCCATTATCCTAGATTTTATCGCTGGGTGCATGTTGTTCTCTTTCATGAATTTGTCTATGGTTATGATTACTTCTAGGAATGCAGTCTTTGTTCTGTGTAAGAAGGATGGGAATTGATAGGATGTAATTAAATACTTAAGTTTATTGATAACTTGTTCAGTAAACTATTTTTTTTTAATTATTGAATATTTAGTTGATAGCAGATACGACTCTTATTTGTATTTCCCATAGATCAGAACTTCCAAGAAAGCCTAAAAGCGTACACTGATGTTTATACCAAATTGTTATCATTGCCTACATCATAAATAATGCCTCGTTAAAACAATCATTTGATACGCATTATCAATTTTAATTATAATTTATTACATTTGAATGAAGGGTCCTTGAGATTATCATTACGAACTCAGTTCGCCCTTTTTGGAAATGACCACGGTACATGAGGCTTGACCTCGCTCGATTGATCTGCGGCAGTCATTTAGCATAATTGATACAAAACAATTTTTTGTCACTTGTTTGCAACTACAATCACATGTGGGTAGTTACCTTGACCAATGTGTCACTACAGCTGAGAACTCGGACACACAGTAGCCTGAGAGTAGAACGCCATAGAGACTTAGAAAGGCTATGAATGCCATGTCGTAGATATCTCCAGGCGTGTAGTCCCCGTAACCAACGGAAAGTAGTATGGTTGTAGCGAAGTATATTGATGTCACTATCGGGTATTGGGTTCTGAAAAAAAGAACCATTGAAAAATAGCAAGCAGATCTTTAAAAAGTCATCACAAACAAATTTTAATTATATTCTTGGCAAAATGTTGAACTTCTTCTGGAAGTTATAAGAATAATGAATTATTTTATTTGAATTTGCAACATATGGGCATCGTAAATTAATAATTGCTAATATGACGTAAAGTCTATGTCAGTTGCATTACATCTTAATTAAATTGAACGTTTTATCGTTATCTGATGACTGACATAGTTTATTGTATTGCACTTAAGTATTAAGTCATAATATTTGTACCATATGCCTTTGCCATTTAAAACTTAATTCTAAATATGAGTAAATTTATTACGGAAATATCTACCACTGTGAGCTAGAACACTTGTCTATGTTTTACATTAGTTTTAAATGTTGAATAAATATTTAAGATCTTTGTGCCCTGATTATTAAGAACTACTACACGCAGGACGGATGCCATCAGATTTATAATGATGCTGTCTTTATAATGAGTCATAAAAATAAATTATTCAGTGGAAAAGTTTAGTTGGTACAGTATTAACGCTAGATGAATCACATAGCCCCGAACCAAAATAATGTATTACGTTATATTTCATGCAATACCATGCATTTGGATAACTGAGAGTTTATGTAATCGCTTTATAAAGAAGGCTGAAATCTTAGAGAAATCGAGAAAGCTGTTTCGACACAATCCCAAATATAATAAGTCTATCACCCACACATAACTCATAAAAATTTACGTATTAACATATTAGTTTGTGTTGCTCACTTCGAGGATCTGAAACCGCGTTTTTGATCTTCCCAAATTAAAGCTCTACTAAACCAAGAGTTTTCCGAGCATCGGTTTACAAAGCAAGACTCCATGTATAGGATGACACCAGACCAATAGCACAGTAGACATATGTAAACGCAATATTTCACAATCTGAAACAAATTCCAAAAACGCAGTATCAGTTGTGCAAAATTCAACGATTCGAAACACAATGCTTTTTTATTTCATATAATGTAAATTGAAAGATACCTTTACAAGCAGCGAATTCAATAGCAACGTTTTTTCCAATTTTTCAAAGAAATTTGACAATCTCCATACTAAACAAAGCTTAATGCCTTTACACAAATAAAACAAGTGGTCTCTATAGTTATCGTGATATTTAACAGTCTGATGTATCGTCACAATGTATTCGAATGGCATGATTGCCACAACATCAAGGTAAAAGCCGAGAGTATTCATTTTATGGCTTAGTATGCTGCGGAAATTTTTGATGTATTTCTTTTTAGTCTTGACAGCTGTTACTGATGTCATAAAAAGATTAAGTATCAGCGAAATTGTAATGAGTATTTGGGCATAAAAATAAATTCCGTCAGGAAATGATCTGTGAAACCCAATAAAGTAAGGGTAGACGATGCAAATGTAGAAGACTACACAAAGCATATAAAGTTCCCAATATTTGACCAGAGGACAATCTGCTTCTAAAATCCAAGGAAATTTGGAATGTATGCAAGTGAATTTAGTTGTTTTCTTCTTTATGTGTTCAGACATAATGTATAGGTCTAAACAATTTTCGTCGAGATGATCGTCTTTTGTTAAAGTGTCAACGTCTGTGGCACCTGTTAAAAATATAATAGATAAATATAAAATTGAAATACACACGATAATTTGCCATTAATTAGTACTTGGTTTGTTTGGAATTGAATTCTAAGCTTTGAGGGTTTGAAAGATCAAAATCAAATATCGTTTTGCTAACTGCCTAACTAAAGATAGATATCCCACTAACTCTTTATGTACCTTGAATATATCTTAATTTGTCCTTCAAGCATTTAATACTGCTTTTTTTGCGATCCTTAGAAGCGTAGATGTTTAACGAAAATTCGTTTCGATCTCCTTGTTTGAATTTTTTCAATTGAGCTCTGTTTATTCTCGTTTGTATTTCATTGCGTATTCCATCAACAAGGTCTGGATAAGTGATCATTAGTTGAATGAACTTCGTTTTTTCCAAGACTTGGCACTCGACATATGTCGCTGCTTTTACCGTGCATCGTGCTGTGTAAAAAAATGTTTATCAATCCTCTACTTAGAAGTGCCTGTTGGTTTGTAGATAAAGTTATTGTTACATATTTACCTGGTATGTTGTAGACTAAAGAAATTTCACCAAAACAAGTACCCTTTGCAAAAGAAATCATAGGGCTTTCGTCATCTTCATCAGACAGTAATTCTAATACGCCACTGGTGACACATACCTTCAATAGAATTGCAGCAAGGTTGGTATTAATGCTACTTGAGGCAAATAGCTAATTATAACTGTAAATAGACAATTTATATGCAGCATTACCATAATAGTCTTGTTCTGGTTGTGGCTGTACACAACATCTCCTGGTAAATAAAATTGATGACTCATGTCTAAGGATAGTCTCCTAAGAAATGCTTCCGGCAGCTTCCTAAATATTAAAGAACTGTATAGTGGAACGGCATTCAAGTCGTAGCAAATTTCCATTTGTAAAGGATAAGGAAGTAATCCTAGTAACTTTGGTTTAAATACTCCTGATTTTTGATACCAAAGATCTTCGTAGTATCTGAAGCAAAAGGGTTTTGGATAATTGTTAAAGTCTCTACCTGATTAATGTATGAATTTTGAACGATACTTACCTGATTATTCGCTTTGTGGTGTCGGCATCCATTTTGATCAACCTAAGATGATTTTTTATTTTCATTAGCTGTCGTACATATTTAGACCGTCTAGTTGTTATAGTAATAAATTGTGAAGTCAGAGAACCAACGAATACGATAGTTGTTAGCAGGAAACCAAGTAAGGTTGCTAATATAGCTATTACTCTTTCAAAGGTGGTCACTGGGTATAAATCTCCAAGAGCGTTCGTAGTGAGGAACATAACTGACCAATAAGTGCAAACATAGTACCAGTCGAGTGTTACTTCTGTTGGCAAGTATATTGCGGCTAGTGACCACGATGTACGAATTTTATGTATGTCGAAGGTTCTGTTTGCAAAAAGATACCAGACGCATGCCCAAGTATGAACTGAGAGAAAGAAAAGTATCAGATATTGTGACAGAAACGTTGTCCATTGATTGCTGCCAGCTTGCGAAGATCTGTTATAGAAATATTCTAATATCCTATATACTCGAATGGACGCTATAATTGGAGCAATCGCGTAAAAATTAAAACTGATCGGTAACATGTCGGCGTCAAGTAAATACAAAACGGAATACGGAATTGCCAATATTATGTTGAGCACAACTTTATAAGTTTCTGGTTCTACAAGATTCAAAGTTTTTCTCCATTTTTTAAAGAATTTTAGCCCCACAATTATAACAACATCGAAAGTAAAAATAAAATTCAAACATAATAAAATGATTATCGCCAAAAATGGCTTATGGCCAGATTTACAAAACGTATAGATGCATGTGTCCAAAATATACGCAATGAATATTGTTGTAAGAATAAATATCTTCCAGGCAGGGTTAGAATAGATCAACAGAAGTGTTCGTAGTTTGCTGTTGGAAGCAAATTCAGATCGTGCTTCTTGTAATATTGCGTAAGTTTTTTGACGCGGGTCTGGACCAATTTCCATGCGCAAATTAGGAGAAACCGTTTCTCCGATTCCCAGCGGTGTATCGTGTCTTCGTCTATACTTGTAAATATCTAGGTTTGGTCTTTCCGGGTCTTCATCATCGGCTAATTAAAATATAAAAAATAATCAATAATATGTTTTTACAATATTTAACAAAATGGGGAATAAAATAGTTAAACTTACACATTTTTAGTTATATTATTGGCCCTGTCCAGTTAAAAGTTTACGTTGAATATGACTTCACGTCACTGACTCAGCAATTCAATATTTTAAAACGTGTCAAAACAAAATATCATAAACATCTAGTTGGTTTTAAAGTATAAATAATCAAGTAGGCACATTCATTTATCACAATAAACTTTTATGTGGCGTTGATTTACGCTGAAAACAGGAAACGAGCAAGAAACTTTTAATATTAATCCGATGTATATTTTGTATTCGGACAAGGCATTTTCGTGTCATCATTTGGTTAAGATCAAAGATGGGTAGCTTGTAGTAAATGGTCACAAGATGGTTAGGTGACGCAATGTTTTCCTCGGCGCACAAATCGTAGGCCGAAAGCCGGACATGTAGATATTCAAAACGCAAAGCTGTGCGCACGGCACTCCAACCTACATACATGAACATAAAAATTGTTGCGGACTTGACGTTAATTTAATTTCATACTGTGCACATGTTATTGTATAGAAAAGAAAAACACAATGTTGGTAAATGTCTATATAACCGGGCTTTTACGACATGTTGATCATCAATGATGAGCTTAAATATATTTATTACTCACCAATGTAGGGCTCGTATGTTTTATGTGTGTACGATAAAAACGTTCATATTGATGTCAACGTGTGTGAATACTAAAGTTTATAATAGCATGAAATGATGTAAGTTTAAAAAAGCTCATTTACTTTAGATATAAATGATAAAAAAAAAACAAGCAAAATTTTTTATAATGTTGAAGACTCTTAGTTACATTGAGAAGGAACAAAGGTCTTCTTGAGTTGAGATTTTTATGATATTTAATTTCCGAAATTACAAAGGCGATGATTTTGTTAACTGTTATGCTCGGTTAGACTAAGAATTGACTGGAGAAGTCAAGACAAACTGCTAGGTGATTAACAAACTCCGAGAACATGCAAAAAGCAGCGGTAGCTCGTAACATTTCCATTCTAATGTTTTTATTATTGACAGAGAGTAAGATACTTGAAAGCGGCATTAGTTTGTTTCCATCTTCGTATATCCAAGTTCCATAGCGCCTAGATAATTAGACTCTGAGCGACCTGCCATAGTCGGAGCGGCCGCATAATCACGACGCTTTTATGGAAGTCAAGCCCGTGTATCGGTGAAAAATGTTGTCATAAAACGATTTTAAATACTTTTAGCATTTTGCAGCACATTTAATTTACTCTTAGCAACCTACTTGTCAGTGTATTCTGTGGTAGGCATTCTTATTTAAGGATAATTATTTACTAAGTAAGAACTGTCTTCATGACGTAACGTGGATCCTTATTTTATTAAAGTGATATTTATCAGTTGAATATTATTTGCTCATTCACCTCATTCTTTCATGAAGCAATGACTGAACCCCATCTACTCAAAATTTGTTTTGTGTGAATTGTGTCTTATTTGTACAATTATTTACAAAAACTATGCTTTTTATATCTTTACAACTCTAGATATGCAATAAAGCTTTCAATTTAGAAATAATAGCGGAATATAGAGCGTGGAACTTGTGTGCTTAATCCGTTTAATTCGATAGATCCACAAGAACATCGGATAGGGGTCAATTATCCATTTATCCTTTTAACAGAATTGATAAAACGTAACTAACTTGGGTGATTTTAATTGATCCAATGTGCTGGCATTGTTAAAAACGAATTTCAACGGTTATATAAAGTTTAATTTTATCAGACCAATTGATGTTTAAGATAATCATTTGAGTTCTAAAAATATCTAGACTGATAAAATTAAAAACTCCCTGTTTATGGCAAAGTTTTGACAAGAACAATACATTTAGAATGTAATGTCCTAAACGTCACCGCAGAAATAAGGTAACAATTAAGAGTAATATTGTGGAGAAAATAAAATATTTTTATTATATTTTTTTATTATATTTATTATATAGAATAAATTTTAATACACATTTACACAGAAATACACCTACATTTACTAAACAAACTTTCTGATTATTTCTAGCCCATAATCAAAATAATAATTTTCGTATGATTATGGTACACAAAACTTTTTAAGATGCCATTAGTGACAAAGACTGCGCGAGATAAGTGTGTAAAAGTGTCTATGGATGGGTAATGGAATTGCATACGGTTAATCCTCAGTGACACAGATCAGCCTACTGTCTAGACCGTAGATCAAAAATAGAAAACAATGGACATTTAGGAAGAGTTATTTACGGATGTTACCATTTGAAAATCTTTAATGTTATACGCATGAAGAATTATTTCGTTGCAGACTCGTCAGGAAATCAAGCGGTGTTATTGAAGGAATTAAAATGTTTAGCAACAGCATCCAATCTGGCTATTGTGATCTGCAATTTAATTTCTCTTCCTCATCGATAAATGTCAGTAGGTATCTGAATCCGTTTATTTTATATTGTTATTAGTATTATTTATTCTTATTTAAGCTTTCTTTATCTGCTTAAATTTAGGGGCATTTTCGCTTACTTGATGTAATTGAAATCCGTATATTAACTAATAGCCGCGTTGTTTCTTATAATGAGTTTCTGTGCCTTAATTAATTGATTAATATTTTATTTTATTAACATTATTCTATAGGTCAGTAATCGTCGATGCATTCATGGTAGCTTCACCATTTTTCGCTGGATTTTTCGGTAGTTACGTCTGTAATTCTAGCATTTTTCTGCATTTGATTAATTGTAATCAGTTACGCAATGTGTAGTGTTACCTACTTAGATTTTTTTCCTAAATTTGTTGTTCAAACTGTCAAAGATTGTGAAATATTTTATTCTGTTATCAAGTATCTCCAACCTACGTGAATAAAGCTGGTCATACAATTATTATTTATGTATATATACATGTAGGTATACCATCTTTATATATATAATTCTTCTGTGAGTGTGTATGTGACTGAACTCCTCCTAGACGGCTGGACCGATTATAATGAAATTTGCTGTGTGTCTTCAGGTGGATTCGAGGATGGTTTAGATTCACAATTTGGTCCAATTTGAAATGTTTTTTCGTTTAATTTTTATCAATTATTAACATCGCGATTATTGACATTAAAAACGTAAGTAGGTAGTTGCCATGACGACCAAATTTTGTTGTTTTAGTACGATTTACTATCCTCCAGATCCTCCTCCATAGAGGTTATTTAACAATTAAATAAACAAGGTTGTCAAAACTCCTTGCAATGATATTAAAACTGTTTTCTTCTTTAAATATCAGGCTCGCAGACTTTTGTTTTTTTTTCGTTTGTCTATTTGTTAGGTCTGAGAGTAGGTCGTAGGTTAGTAACCGCTACAGTCATTGCCCAGCATACAGTGATTGCCAACATTTAGCAATAACACATTTCTTGTAACTTCTAAAGAGCCTAGTTCAAATGAATGGCGATAGATGTCACTTTTAAACATCTGGTAGCATTTTTAATTTAAACAACTGGCAACATTTTTCTTTTTATAGTGTCATGGCCGATTTTTGTGTAACAAGTGTGTAGCTCATCAAAAAAAGTAAGTTTTTTGAGGTTTTTCTTAAGAACAGCGTATCAGAATTTACAATATTTACTAGTATTTCTCGTATTTAAGTATGTTGTGATTAATTTAAAGGTTAAAAGAGTTATTCTAGTCTCTATATCACATATCGTTTTGACCGTTACTTCTTTCGTAAAGTTTTAAAAGGGGGTGGGCAATCACATATTATTATTTTTTATAATTATAGTCATTGCCATACCATTACATAGTTATTGCCATATTGCAATTGGTACAGCTATTGCCCGGTTAATAGATGTATATTTTTAAGTTTTAAATTTTGAACTGAAAATAAAACGTTTCTTTCAGAATGCCAAAAGCACCTAAATTAAAATACAATCAAGAAAACCTTCAAAAAGCTATTGCTGAAGTGCAAAATAATGAACAGCAGTTGTCTGATCGTCAAATAGCTCAAAAATATGGTGTTCCAAGATCAACATTTAGGTTTCATAAACGTAACCCAGGCCACAAGACTAGCTTGGGTCCATCGCCTGTCTTGACTACATATGAAGAAGCTCTTCTTGAAGATTGGATTATAACTTCAGCTCGAAAGGGTTTTCCAAAGAACAAAGAAAATATTTTAGATAGCGTACAAAAGTTTCTAGTGGAGAATCCACGACCTAATCCGTTTTCGAATAACAGGCCTGGTATTGGGTGGTGGAAGGCTTTTTTAAAAAGACACTCTAAATTAAGTATCAGAACATCTGAAGGAGTGACTAAAGCCAGCTCAAGCGTATCTGAAAGAGATATAAGGGGATGGTTTGATGAAATTCGTGCTTACGCAGAAGAAAAAGGATTGATTGATGTTCTCAGCCAACCCAGCAGGATTTTTAATGCAGACGAGACCAATTTTCAGATTTGCCTAAGTTCGGGACTCGTTATAGCTGAGAAGGGATCCAAAAATGTATATAACATTGAACACTCTAATGCCAAAGAATCAATAACTGCTTTATTCACTTTTTCGGCTGCTGGTGACATATGTTGCCCATTTATTGTGTATCCCTATCAAAGACTGCCTGAAAAGGTATGCGAGTCTTTACCAGAAGGGTGGGGTATAGGAAAGTCAGACAATGGTTGGATGACTACCGAAATATTTTATGAATTTATAGCCAATGTTTTTCATCCATATTTAGTGAGCAAATCTGTCGAGTTCCCAGTTATTCTATATGTTGACGGTCACAAAACTCACTTAAATTACCATTTGAGTCAGTTATGCACCCATCTTCAAATTGAGTTGATAGCTTTGTACCCTAATGCAACCAGAATAATTCAGCCAGCTGACGTCTCTGCATTTAGACCCCTGAAAGTAGGCTGGAGAAAGTATTTGAAGAAATGGCAACTATCGAATGGAAATAAGGGGATAACTAAGCTAAATTTTGCTCCTGTACTCAATGAAGTTCTTGAATCTAGTCTGAGGCCAGAAATATTGGTCAATGGTTTTAGAGCTTGTGATCTTTGCCCGTTTAATCCTGATTCAATCAACTATTCTAAGTGCTTAGGCAAGAATACTAGTCAGAGAGAAATTTCAAAGGAAATTTCGGATACCGCAACAATCACGTTTGAGACATTCAGAAATATAGCAGGAGCTTCCCTTTGCAAGAGATTTCAAGATGATTCATTTAACACAACGGAACCTCACCTATGCATAATTTATAGCCTTTGGAAAGAATTCCAGTCAAAAACTCAAAACCATGAGGACATAGTTGATACATCTGATAGACAGTTAGCAAATCAAGGTGAAATATCTACTCAGTCACTTAATTTTAGTGATAATACAGCTATACCAACCACTAATTTGAGTGCAGATGGCTGCAATCGGATTAAAGTATTAGACGATGTAAAAGTTACGCACCAAGTTGATGTCCCTCCAACAGAAATAAATAGTCTCCCTTATACATCTAATAGTGATCAAATTTCATATCACCTACATAGCCTCCCTGGTACATCTAAAAGTGATCAAACTAGCTATTACCTACATAGCCTCCCTGGAACATCTAAAAGTGATGAAACTACCTCTAACCTACATAGTCTCCCTGAAACATCCAGATCTGGCCCAAATATCTATACCTTGTATGATCACTCCCAAAATCAATCTAGTCAGTCTGAATCCGTAACCCCAACCACCCTGACAGTTCTCGAGAGTCCGAAGTTGCTTAAAATAAAATCTTCTTTTAGAGAATATTTAGCATATCCAAAAACACCTATAAGGAAAGGTAAGCGTCAAATAGAGAGACAGCCGTTCGCTATTACATCAGACAAATTCAAATTAGCATTACAAAAAAAGCAATCAGATAAGGAAAATCAATTAAAAGAAAAGGAAAAAAAGAAAATGGAGCGAGAGGTGAAGAAGACAGAGAAAAGTAAGAAAGAACAAAGCAAGGGTAAAACTAAAATTACTAAAATTCAATTAACAAACAGGAAACCAGAAGCTATAACTAATGTTGAAGGCAATGCCAATGTTTTTCCAGAATCTAAAAGAATCAGCGTTTTAGAGGAAGTCCACATAAAATCCAATGATGTTTGTGCCGTGTGCAAGCGCATCATCATTAAACACAAAATTGAATGCAGTGCCTGTCATTTGTTCTTTCATTTGCGATGTGTGCCAGATAGCCACAAAAGTAACATTCCTGATGATGCCGATATTATGCTATTTTTATGTCACTTTTGTTACAAAGTTAATGACTCTGATGGTGATACTTATTCTGATTGTGAAGAGTTATATTTAAATGTTCAAAATGCAAGACGAGATCTCAATTTTTAATTATTCATATTAAAATTCAGGTTAATTAGCTGATGACTGCAAGGTGGACAATAACTGTATGTGTTATGTGGCAATTACTATGTCTACTGGACAATGACTGTGATTTTAGAAGTTGATTTTTGTTTAATTTTTTATTGTTATGTTTTCAAAGATTTTGAAACTAGTGACTGATTTTCCTTTAGAAGATTTATTTAAGTTAAATAAATAATAGTTTTTTGTCAATTTATTTCTACATAAAGGTACTAATAAGAAAAAATCGCGTATCACTCCCTTAACTGGGGAAAGAAAAACATGAAATTTATGAACTTTATTACGATTTTCTTGAATTTTAATACTTCGTATTGCCTCCTCGTGCTTCCATTACTGCGTTTACGCGGTTTGGCATGCTGTACACCAAGTTCCTTATACGATTTTGGGGAATATTCTCCCATTCCTCTGTGAGAGCAATTTTGAGCTCACGAAGCGTGATTGGGGGAGGATTTCGTTGTTTTACGCATCTGCCTAGCTCTTCCCAAGCATGCTCGATCGGGTTGATATCCGGGCTGCGCGCTGGCCACTCCATACGAGTAATGTTCATCTCTTGAAGGTAGTCATTCACAATCCTACCTGTATGAGGTCGGGCATTGTCATGCATAAATATAGCATCCTCACCTAAATTGACCATAAATGGACCAACGTGATCATTGAGGATTTCTTCCACATATCTATCGCTAGTTAAAGAGCCGTTGCCACCAGAAAGAAAGAGAGAAAGTTCTCTCAATACTGAAGAATAGCAAATTAGACTCAAAGAAAACATTCTTTTATTTTTTTTAAAGAAATAAATCTGCATTCAATTGATGTTTGAAAATACGCTTTGCGGACCGGGAATCGAATGGGCTAAAATGCGAAAAACTAGCACCGTGTACTTTTTGGCATCAATCGATATTATATATAATTCCAGTGTCATGATGTTTGTCGGGGATGAACTCCGAAACTACTGAACCGATTTTAATCAAATTTGCACACCGTGTGCAGTTTGATCCAACTTGAAATATAGGATAGCTTACATCACAAATATAAAAAAAAATTAAGACCGCGGGCGGAGCAGCGGGAAACAGCTAGTATGTTTATAAGCGATCAAAGCCCGTTTATGTTCTTGACACATTGCGTAACTATAGTTCTATAATAATATGAAAAACAATTTGCCTCTCGCCCACTGTCTCCTTTTATGTAAAACAAGAATAATACTTTTAACTCAACTGAACGTATGCGTTGGCGTAATGAGAATTAATACTTAATAGAGTTAGGAACATGCTAGCATAATATGTAATTTGATAGAATGTTCATGAATAATAAATAAACGATATTTTTTATTCACAAAATATCTTTAGAATATTTATTTTATAACTAGCTTTATAAGTTATATGAAGGTTCAATTATTAGTTAATCCTATTACAAAATTATGTTTAACTAAAGCAATTACGCTTTCAATTGAGCCTTCATTTTGAGGGGAACCCGACCTGTAGGTGGGTCAACAGCCCCTTATACAACATACGATTCTTTATCTGTTTCATCGTACTCACCATGAAGTCTTGTCTTGGTTTGTAGGTTTATAAGTCCTTGAGTGTAATTGTTCGTGACGAGCATGATTTTAATAACAGCGGTTTAGTTCAGCCTTAAGTATGAACTACATTTGCATTTTCTACTTACAGTTTTAATTGTATTTTTTGTTTACTCTTTGAACTTTTCTAAGAGATTGAAAAAGAAGAATATACGTGTATACCTATATGTTAATTACTTGAAGTTTTTTAAATTTTCCTCAATGTATGATTGATCTAAAAATAAATTTTTGGTATTGTTTACTGACTACAGTCGACTCTCGTTAATTCAAACCTGCGATAATTCGAACCTCTCTATAATTCAAAGTTATCACGAGTTCCCTACAGAATCTCTTTATATTTCGAACTAAATCAATACATTTTTATGCACTTGGTAATTCGAACGAAAAAATCATTGCTATATAACAAAATGACGCGTTAATTCGAACTCATAGGCGTCCAACACTCGACAATTCAAAGTTGCATAGAGAAAGAGGCGGAAAGATTGTACCTAAGTACATTTTGCGACAAGTTCAAACATGTATCAACGAGTTTTTCTGACTTTGTTCAAGTGGATGAAGACGTTGCTGTCTCAGTACTAACCGATGGCGAAATTTTATCTGCGACAGATACGAATGAAAAAAGTAACGATGAAGATGAGAACGATACATGAGAACCTTTGGCAGATGTGTCAGTTAAGGAAGCAAGATCCTCATTCGATACCTTACAAAGCTTCTGTATACAAAACAAAAGTGATGAAAAAGCATTTCAGGCACTTTTTCTCTTAAAAAAAGTTATTGAGCAGTCTGAGCAGCAGCAATGTGCTTTGAAGCAAACCAATATAACTGAGTTCTTTCGAAAGATTAATTAAATCACATTATGAATACATGTATGTACACGAATGTACCTCTAAACTTTTGACATTGTTATAATAGCAGTTAATAAATAATAATTGATCAACACTTAATAATTCGAAGTTTTATTTATTTTCTCTCACAAATTTCGAACCATTTGATATTTCAAACACTCGATAATTCGTAATATTTTAAGAGTCCCTCGGGTTTCGAATTAACGAGAGTCGACTGTATTTAGAAAAATTGTATTACATGTAGTTATAGTGACTTATTCATCTTCCTCATTTATATAAATTCGTCTACCTAATAGTTAGCTCCCTAAAATCTAAATACCAAATACTTATTTTATTCTTTTTCATCCCAGTGTATCTAATACCAATTCTGTTAGGTAATGCAACAGTTTTTTTAAACTACCACTCAATCTTAAAACTACTTCAGTTCATTAGTCTCACATAGATTGAAACAACGTGAATAGCTACAGTCATGTCAATCCATACTAATATAATTAAAGTTACATGTGGGTTGGATAGATGGCGACTGCTTCGCATTTATTTTCTGTGGCGTTAGAGCGAGATATTCAGAACGTTATCTGTAGTGCGAGCGAGACAGATATATGTTATTATTACGCCTGCAGACAGAAGTCGAATCGCACGCGCTCACAAAAAATCCATTCGACAAGAGCGCAGGCGCAGCGCTTTATTCGCCAACAACTTCACTTCGGTCAACTTCGTTATTCAGTCAGTGCCGACTCAGTGGTGATCGAAACTTCGATGTGTGTGGAAGTGAATTTAACTTTTCTAACATAATCTCACAAAAATAACAATAATCAGTAACTAAAGTACAATATCTTATTTGAACGTGTTGGAATAAACATTTAACGTGTCAATAGTTATATAAAACGTACTCATGATGTGTGATAATAACAGTCCTTCAACGCAAAGTATAGCGGACTACTTAGCTCAGTTGCTCAAAGACAGGAAGCAACTGGCTGCGTTCCCGAATGTTTTCATGCACATGGAGCGACTTCTGGATGAAGGTAGGTCAAAATCGTGTCGAACTATTTATAATACATGGGCAGTCGAAAGTACTAGTTCCTATCGGCGATGCTTGTCACCGAGGCGATCATAAATCGGATGCGTCGACAAATGTTACAACGCAAACGATATTAAGTTTATTTTTGTCTTCGCCCCGCCGAGTTATGGTCCAGTGGTGTTTGTAATGCGATCCTTCATTTCGAAAAGCGAAGTAAAGCAGAACGTCTCTGGTCCGATTTGCGGTCAGCGGTCGTTAGATTGTCGCCGACGAAAGAGATCGGTGAAATGTATGTACCTAGTAAACGAGTTTGGTGACTACGTTTATGTGTCTCATTTCGCCGTCCACGCAGCTGTTGTAAATAAATCTCCAATTAGTCGAGTTATGATTTTGAGGTTATATTTTAAATGGGGACGCGTGAGATGAAGGATCACAAGCCCTGGGGGTAACCTGTTCGCAGGGCCGTATTCTTACATTCCGCGCGAGTTGAAGGAATGTCGCCACTCTGTGTAGGTACCGTACGTCCACCATTCTCGGTCCATACGAGATTTGTACGTAGCGCGACGCAGGCGCACCGCTCCTTGTGCGATGTATAGCCTCGTTTTATTACCACTCGTAACCAGTCCACGGATACTATGTAGCCCTTATCTTTGCTACTGAACGCCTGCTGACTACTAGTCACTTGACGTTTGCTGAATAAATCCCACTATGATTGGAATATGGCTTGAATTTTAATGAATATTATAAGTCGTAGTTATGAGGTCATTTTAATAACATATTATGAGTTTCTTATTATTGTCATCATGTTTTTGATTTGTTATTACTGTACATATCGCATAACGCGGGGATTGTTTGAGATGCATGGATTTCTACAAACTACTTTCACGTTATAATAATAACAACCGTACAATACCCACACATTGGAAAAAAAAAAGCATTTTTATCGACGGGCAGGTACCTACCTACCGACTTCAAATTTTTGTATGCAATTTCTTACTTATTTTCATTTATGTAGATACCCGATGTAAAATTTATTTCAATTTTTTCTACAACTAATACATTTATTTCCAATAGTATTGTTTATTTCCAGCCTAAAATTTAAGTAAGTAATCTATTAGCTTAAACTTATAATTGCCGCCATCATAAAGGTAATTTAATTTAGAACAACAATCAACAAGATTACCAATAATCGTAAGAAATATTGCAGGGCAAAGTCATAGACAAACGCTTATTTGAGCTTGATAGACAAATAAATATATACTTAGGTATCTTTTATGCAATAGAGACTTACAGCAAATGATATCTAATATTGATACCTATATCATAATCTGTTGTTCTTGTAGTTTCTACAAAAATTTTACTATGTTCAAGAAAGTACCTACCTAATTTGTAAGTATGTCTTTGTGTTTATGATAATAATAAACAAGATATTTTATACTTATAAAAATACCTATGCCTATCACTATAAACAGGGGCCTATCACCATAATTATGTATACCTAAATTAAGAACTGAATACCTACTTGTTAGGTACATATATTTCATAGAACATATCAAGTAAAACATTTCTCCTAATGACACAGTTGGGTAATAAGATAAACATCAAAAATTACAAACCAAAACATGAAACAAAGTAAAAATTGGTTCGAAATGGCTCCATGAAATAATGACTCCTAGGGATAACAGCATTTTAATGTATTTATAGATAATACTTAAGTTTTACTAAGAAAAATTCTACCATTACTAAGTAATCGCTTTTCGCTATAAAAATCATTAATTAATTGGTAGCTCTTTGTTTAATTTAATTTAGGCCATGTGATTTAATTAATCTGTGCATAATTTAAATTAAAGACTAACTTCAATACATAATTAAACTGAGAATTTTAATTATGAATTGAATCCAAATCCTATTTGCTTGAATTATTGCATCCATGGAAATACAGTTCAAGCCATTTTTATGTAACAATATTCCACAGTCATTCTTGAGTCAAAAGCTAAACTCATTGAAGAGACAACGTGTTACTTTAAAATATCAGTAACTCTAGTCACGTCTCGGCGCAAAGCAAGGCCTATTCGACCGATACCTCTACATGTCATAATGTCGCAGCCATAAGAATTTACTGTTAAACGTCGCCCTTTGGGATTTATAAAGAATTTTATATGACCATTATCGTCAGTTCTTCCCATTGAATAGTCGTCCGAACAATCTTTACGGCACTTGATAGAAGTAGTTTCTTAATTTCCTCTCAACGGAACCATGTTCACAAGTTAAAGTTTGTACGCAATGCACAACTGGAACAGACAGTCGGTGCTATTTTAAAGAATGTTCTGAATATAGACGCAAATATGAAGTAGACAAACAGTTTGTGTTATACTGAATCGTCAGCAGATGTCCTCATGTTCTCGTTGGTCTCACATTGTCCAATGTTTACTCGCATTTAAATGAGCACTTACGAAATAATGTCAGTGGCGCATGAATCTAATAAGATTGGTCTCGGTATAGCCCAAGTGGATTGAAATGTGCCGTATCCAATGGTTTGTATTAACGTGTTCTTATTATAAATGGCAACAACGGTATTATACTTAAATTGTGAGGACGCAATGTTAAAATGCATGTCTCCGGTAATATTCTGCTTGCATCATTCTCGAAAACTTGTTGATTTAACATTTGCCTTAAAAAGCAAGAGCTCTCGACTGGAGGGCTGAATCTTTAATTTCGTTTTGATAAGATTGCATGGTTGAGTCACTCGAAGTATATTGGGATTTGATATTATATTCAGTAAATTTTTATTCGTTTTTATAAAAATCTTAGCAGACTGCAACGATGACGTTGATGTTGAAGTTTTATGGTTTATTTGACATGTCACGCCGCCGCGCCGGTCTACGATGGTTACTGACGACTTGACGAAAATATCGACGGCAAGCTGACAGCCGACAGGCGTGGCGTATCACGTTACGCCGAACTAAGAAATTACGGAGGCTATTTTCGTTAGACGCTGGAATATTAGACATATGAGAAAAATATTGTTCCACATTTTCATGTAACATTATGTTAAAAGATTTCAACGCGTGTCTTTCTCATCAATGAATAACATTACCGTGACATTACAACAAAAGTGAACCAAATATTACCATGTTCAGAATGTTAAGCGTTGTTAAAGACCATGTTTCTAGTGATGAGATTTAAAGTTCATCTATAATGATAGACATGAGTTATCCAGATGTAATGGCTGACATTTAATTACACAAAATATTTGATAGTGACAAACAATATCGATCGATCAATGTTTACATATTGAATCAACTATTTGGTTGTTTGCATACCAAGAGGAACAGTAAGCAACGCTAGATAACAATGCGCTAACCAAAGTAAACATACAAATTCGTCAATCAAAACATTCAATACAGATAAAACATATTATAGGTAGCTATCTGCCGACTTAGGTACTTAGGTATATTAGATTAATCTGTTGGTATTACATGATAAAGAGACATCGATGGAACATCGGTAATTTTATCTATTCCGATTCGAACAATATAAGTGGATAATAAAAAACACCAGATTTATAGATAACTTTTATCAATAAGTTACACATACTTGATATACATATTAAACCACGATAAAAGATAAAAATGAGTTTAATAGCCTTTACACATTGTTCTTATCGGAGGAAAATCAGAAGAGAACGCTTTGTAAAAATCTTCATATTATGCTTTGGCACTTAGTACAATTATGTAGTATTACCCAAGTTTCTGCTGTACCTACTTTTCTCAAGAAGGTACTTACATTCAAGCCTTACAAATCAGAAGTCGATACCTCAAAATTCCCTGAACCTGTTTAAACGAAATCGAATTACACTGAGCGTGTAATGCGTACTTCAGAATGCAATTATTGCGTTTTGATGCGTAGGCGCCACCTACATTTGAAGCCGTCGCTTGGTTCCGCAACCCTGTAGCAAAAGTGAGTCTTAGTTGGGTCATTATAAGGTTGCTTAGTATGAGATTAGGCGGGTGCGCCTACGTTGATGACCAAATGAGGGTAGCCGTGGGTAGCGTGGAGGTGTAGAAGCCAAGGTTGTTCCAGTCGCTTTCCGACACGTTATAACTTGCTGTGGGTTGCTTAATTGCAGAGGTTCAAAACAGTCGCCGATGCTTATACAATATATTTTGACTGTCAACCGAACTTCCCCGACATCTCCATTTATGTTTTAATGCCTTAATTATAAATGATTACATATCTGCACAATTTTTTTAAAGCAACCATAAACTCACCATCCCACCTACAATGCCCTTCTATAGAGTTTTGGGTTATAAACATCGATTAACTAGTTTATGAATATTTAGAAAGAGCTTGTTGACTTAGCTACGAAGCACCCAATTCTGTTTCAGGGATATTATCACCCTTCTAAAACCTAAAGGCCCGACTTATACAGCGCGATTCTTAGTAGATAACATATAACGTCATGTGTAGATACCACTTGACATTGATATCAGTCCGTTGAATATCCATGCACTGTTCTTTAATATCCTTTTAATGTTTTAAATAATACTTATATATTATTTCTTATTGAAATGACGTGACTGAAGGCATCAACGAAATTTATATTGAATTCCTTACTGGATTCAATTTCTGGACTTTTTACCTACCTACGTTATATTCAGAAAATCCTTTAAAAAAAGAACTGTTATGAACAATCAACCTATTACTAAGTCGGCAGTTAGTGTGGTACCTAATATAGTATTTCTGCTTAGTATTGTAATTATTTCGGCTTTTAATTTAAGCAATTTACCTGTTGATAAGCCTAGGGCTTCAGTAAGTCATAAGTAGGTACTTGTATCTAGATTACTTCTAAATTGTTTATTAAGAAATTAAGTTACAAACTTTGGTACACTCATAAATATTTTTTATAAATCATTAACTTTGTCATTGAAGCTAAGAAATAAAATAAAATGGGAAAAACCCCACGCTCAATATCACAATATGTAATTTACTATTAAATTACGTGAGGAAAGCCACTCAAAGCGTATGGAAACACTTGCTTCTTACTTCCTTTGTATGGTGTTAGGTACTTCAGAAAATGTTACAGAAAGCAAATATTGACACGCGACTCATTATCGCGGCGACCTCGATAAGGCTACATCTCTGTAGAAAACTGGATCATACGAGACGCCTATTCTTCATTCGTTCCCACGACACTGCCGCTACGTACCTATCTACGATTTATCTTTTCCAACGTGATCGTTCTACTAATGATACTTTTTAAGTCCGTGAAAATGAACTTGGTACCATAATAGTGATCTAGGTGACCGAGCTCATTGCTAGCGGTAGTAGCAGTTGTTATTATCTGAGTATATTAATTTACTTTCTCAACTTTAATATAAAATCTTCCAAAACTAATATCCACTGTAATTACTTGGAGTTAACAATGACATCTAAGTACATGGAATGTTAGAAAACTGTATAGCCACACTTGGTGTACTTGAATGCACAAAGAACGCGTTCAAAAAGAACGTGTGGGTAGCGCGTTAGCTCTGTAATTTGAAATGAAAATCGATCGCTTCAGAATGTCGAGGGAACCAGTCCCGTAGGCGGTACCCCAAGCCTACGCTTAGAGCTAAACAATCCTTCTAATATCGCTTTAACATTTCGGGTCTCATAATAACGCCATCACACGATTTCGGCTCTCCTACGCAGGTCATTATGATTAATAGTATCTACGGATATTTTATGAAAATTTATATCTCCATATTGTTCGAAATAAAAAGGTGAACCACACTCAAAACATGATCATAAATAATGAAACATCGATATTATTTCCGGTAATTTAATTAGTAGCTCTAATCTACAAACACATAGATACTATTTATATAACGCGAGTTAGTTACACACAAAGCTGGTTCAGCATCTGAGATGCACGACAGCTCATCTTAACATGATTCAACTTTGTGTGCTCTCTCTATACTACTTACCACTTAGCATATGTGAATATTCAGCAAGTTTGTAACACGAATAGAAATAAGACGGATTGCTTACCTATCTACCTATACAAAAAGGTCGGAGTCAAAGCGTGGGATTTGACAGCCCACGGACAGTGGTGACTTGGGTGGACCTGCTTTGTTTAACTGTGGCCCTCAACGCCTACGGTAACACTAGAAGCCTGACGATCAAGCTTTGATTAACATGTACCTAACCGTGTCCAAAACTAAACTTATACGTAGGCAACTATCTAAACTTAAGGTTTAACTTGAGGTTTGAGGCCAGGTGTATATTTAAACATTTTTATATTTTGGCGACTATTGACTTGCTAGAAACTTCCCTCAGCCAGACCTTTACACTATCCGGCGGATGTCTTCTTTATCTCTTTTAAACATAAAATGTAGGTGTGTTATGTGAACTGGACCGTACCTTCAGCCAGAGGTGGAAATTCTTAAGGATATGCTCGACAGGTTTTTGCATATTAGGCATGTTGCATTGAATAAGTAATACCTTCCTATTTTAATATTTTGATTTTTTGACGATACAAAGATTTTCGATGTGCGGTGGGTAGGTCAGCCCAAAGGTAATCAAAGTAAGTTAGTAAATGAAAAGGAATGGGAAATGAGTTGAAAATCGCAAACTTATCTGAAGTCAGATCAAATTTAAGTACTTAGTACGAAAAAATAGATTTAGAAGATTGGTTCTCTGGATCCAAAACAAAATCAGCAAAAAACATTTTAAAACTTTCGTGTGTGACGGCAATTACAAATTGTTTGATCAAAATGTGGAAGCTTTTACTGGTTTTATGCATTAACTGTTACATGGTATAGTACTACCTACTTTGTCAGTGGGAAACGTAAATACATTATGGCCAGATGGAAAACCGTTGACCCACTTAGGACAATAGGCCAATAAATCTTCTGTTTTGACAAAAAAGGTTTTTGTTGTAGGTGAGCCGACTTTACTATTGATTCTTGGTTAAGTGCACCTCTGGTCCATATACAATTGCCATTGGTAGTTATATCGTCAACAGTAGCCATTCAGTTGTAGTGAATATTTTGCTCTGGCTTATTTTATTTTCATTTATGACATTTTCCAGTACTAAGTTTTAGATAGTTTATAAGACCACATGCAAACATGTAGATGTGAATACAATTGGGCATTCACCTATTCTACGTTGGCATATGCAGTATTCAATACGGTTTTTTTTAATATGAGCATAGTTTGAGACAAGCACAACAGTGAGTTTGAGACAATCTGTCTCCATTTCTATGATCCTGTGAAAAATCTAAACTATTTTAATGAATAATTTTCCAACTTTGGGTCAGGTCCTAATACCTACTGATTTATCTCTGATAACCGCTGCAAACACATTAAATAAACTACAATATTTTCTATCTATATAAATTGAGATTAAAATTCAAGGTTAATGAAACAAAGACAAGTATAGCTCAGATAGTTTTGCATAATCTGGAAAATCCCATTAGGTACCGATCTTAGAATTGAAATGTTTCTCGACATAGTACTTTGTAATATATTAACTGCACAAAACGAATGTAAATCCTGTGTAATGCTTATGAATCCTATTGAATGAGGCAGTAAAAATAATTATGATCTTTTTGTAATAAATTACTTCAGATGGCGTACAAAGGTAGGTATGACAGTTATGCGATAAATTTATTGTTCTGTTCAATTCTTACATCTTGGCAGAAGAGTAATTTCACATTTTACGTTCTAATACCTAGGTACTTTGAAATATTCTAATATCAAATAATTAGTCATTTTAAGTAATTAATCAATTGCAATTTATATGCAATAGTTGATTAAGTGTAATTTCATCAAGTTCAAGAATACATCATCTCATTTGGACAAATTTTGAATTTGCAAATTTTTATAGATTTCTAATCTCATCGTAGTAATTCAACTAGTAGTTACCTACTGTATTTCGTTCAGTAGTTAATTCAACGACCTACATATATAACGACAGAGTTTCATTAAAAATGTGAAATTTATTGTTTACCCTATTACCTACTGTTTACGATAACGCTAGCCCGGCCTTCATGCTCTACACTAATCGCGATCCATGCAGCGAGCGCACGCTGTCTGACCTGTTATTTAATGTTTACGTTGACAACAGTTTTAAAAATTTCATCAATGCCAAAGTTCGCTAAGCTGTAATTAATGCTAATGTAATGAATTTTATAACACGCGTTCCATGTTTAGAGTAAATGCGGACTTAGTCATCTTCTGGTTATAGGATCATCAAGCACAGGTTGTACATCTGTAAGTTTCTAGTTCTGCGTAGTGAAAATGAAAATACTGCGTACGACTTCTCATATACTTACCTACTTCGTAATTCATCAAAACTCGACCGGTCTAGTTCTTCAACTTTCTACAGAATCACGTAGGAGGCGATCAACAGTCGACATTAAAAGACTCCGTCTATCGACGACAGATTAATAACCAGTTTATCATAATGCATAGCTTCCGTTACTCGGCGAAGTACCTAAATGCCGAAAATGCCAAATCAAAACTGTATTTGAGACTTGTGTGCATGTATGCGTTTGCTTAGAAACGTTATGACATCAATATGGAATATGACCACTATTTTTCACAGAGACTCCTGAGATTCGCTTTCTATAATCGATAGGCAAGGCATTACTAACAAGCAACACAAACATGACGAAAGTGCCTCTGTTGCGCCACACGTGTGGGATGTGCAGGCGCCGGTCTGCCGTCAGATCTAGTGTAGACGGCTTAAGGGTCCCATTCATTTCGCATTAAGCAATTTAGTGAACGCACAGCGTTTACCGGTTCATTCATGCGATTGTGCAATTGTTGGTATGTGATTTAGAGGCACACATCAAACACTGACGATTACTGAACAAATATCCGACTAATGTTTCATACAGACTTTTAGTTCTGACTACATGCGGCATTCTGTGCACTTTGGTTTTACCTATTGAAACAAGGTTAAAGGAAATTCATACTTTGGTAATAAATAGCATGTTGTGTTGAAAAAAATAATATAGATAACGGTAATTACAGGAAATATTAATATTAACGGAATATATTAAATTTCCTGGACTAGATATTTTATAAAAAGGTCGTGATATCGTGACTCAGCGGCGAGAAGTCGTCTTTGCTCATGTCTTTACTTTCAGATACTGATAGATTATCATGATCTCACTCATACTTGCCTATCAGTATATTTCTGTCACTCTCTAGCTCCGCTAACACTTCACGTGTTTGCTGGCTCGCCTACGCAACGTCATCTGTTAATTTAATTACTTCTACTTTATAACATTTGTAAATTGTTCATGATTTTTTAATAAAACTCACTTTTGCTTTTCAAATTTAAACGATGGAGCCATTTATAATATTTATACAGCTATTCGAAATGTAGACACGTGAGTCCCCCGCAGAGGTAAATTTTTAAATTCTTAGAACCACCACACTTGTGTTAAACAGTTTATACACACTATTTATAGAATAGTCTGTTGAATTACAAAACGTTATCTTAATTGAACATTACAAATAACAGAACGTTTTAACTTATAGAATATTTGCATTGTGGAATGTCTACTTACAATGAATTCCTTGAGCGACATTGCATGTAGGTTAGGATGATTGTAATAAACTTGTGCCTATTAAGTATGTATAGCTAATGTTTATCTTATTAACGAACAAGCCTATAGATGCGAAGATTGTGGTGTTAATCTAAGGTCAGTCGGTATAGTCATTTACGTAATTCTCTACTAATGATGATAATAGTCCTGTTTATTAATGTCCCTCCAGCTCCCGAACAAGTCGACAACACATTATTAATGTGAATAATAAGTACTTACTATGTGACGATGATTCAAGATGAGATGTACAAAACAGACGAGTAGGCATATTATGTAAGTAAATTGGTAATTTAAATAGAGGCAACTGCATCCAGTCTTGCTCTCTGGATGCTAGCCAACTTCATCTAATTGGGTCATTTATATGCATTACAAAATTACACAAATACTTTCTGTAGAGTCCAATATAAATTACGAGGGATTATCTGAATTAAGATAATACTGAATTGCATCGTTAAACCACGTTTTACTGCTATCGAAAATGTTTACTTTCCTATTCCCATAGATTTACATAAAAATTCTTTGAAAGAATTTTGGGTCTGTAATAAAACTTCTATTTTCCGTGTCCTATGGTAAACCAATGCAGAAGATTTTTAGAACTAATATGATTGGAATTTGGTTGCATGTTAACGCATCGTTTAAAACGAAAATAATACATTCCATAGGTCTGTTTTTAGATACCTAAGTATAAACTTTGTATTTTTTGATATTCGAAATAATTACAACTCCCTGTGAATGGGAAGGAAAGATATTACAGGGTTTGTATAATAATTAAAAGTAAAATATATTATTATAATAACGTATCTGTTTCCTCATTGAATATTAAAAAAGTGTACACGGTACAGCTATTAATAAATATAATTTAAAAGCCCGCATTCATCCTTATCGATCTATCCTGCATTACTAGCGTTTTAACGGGGTATTGATAATTTTTGCTTTGTCAAAACTTTCCCCTTTGAATATACCTACACAGAATAATAATGTCTTGCTTTTAATACAATGCTGCATTTACGATAATATGTCACCATATACCTACTCCATGCACTGCGTTATTCTTTTTTTTATGGTAGGTATCTACCGCTGTTAACCGGACTTAAACTGTGTTAATCTTTAGTAACGAAATATAGAGTAACTATGATCTACTTACAAAATATTCCTTTTAAAATATAATGAGACTTTTAAATCGTAAACTAAATTTTATTTCATAATCTAAATAAAATATTCTTAGAGCAAAAATATCAAACGCTAGCCGGAACCCTGTAACGACTTACACAGCCGCGTTCTTGATATCTCTGGAACCATCTAGCAGATGCAAGGCTTATGAACCCTGTACGTTTTCAGTTAAAGTCCAAATTAGCTTGAAAGATTTCTTCAAATACGACTTAGTATAAATTAATTGGACATTTTTAATGTCATGGCGTTGTGTATTTATAAACCATCTGGAGGCGGTTTGGTTCACGGATGCGTTATTTAGAAATGTACCAATTTTGTTGCCATTCATATGGTTAATATAATTTTATGTCTTGTTTCAGGTATGTTGCCGTCATACAATTTGAATTCCCATGGTGTCCTCAAAAACAATATATATATCGTAAAAGCTTTGACTATGTTTCAATATACGGCTTAAATTTTTACTTACTAAAGTACCTAGTTGTTTTTCTGCATTAAACCGTCTTAAACACGCATCACCTTTTTTGATATCATTACCTACCATCAACTCCCTGCACCAGGGCCAAACACGTATCTAAGACCTATCAACGTCAATGTCTTTCAATCATAGACGTGCAAACGTTCGCAGCTATCTGCCATTGCGCTCTGAAATCAGACAAAATGGCGCGTGAAATCCATATCGTTGCCTGCTTAAATTAGAACGATTTCTTAGTCTTAGAATTCCAATCTCTAGTTTCGTGTTTCGTATTTTGCTGTATATGATATATTAGCCTTGCAGAAGAAAAAAAGGTCGTTTTCAATTGTTTATTCTAACCGTCCGAATTTATAATAGAATTCTCTCCAAAGAAAATAATGCCTGCCGTATCCAATATATTTTTGTACTCGCTAACACGCAACAGGAACACAGTCGGCACGAGCGTACGCTCATTAAACCCCACAACAATGCAAGGCGGGGTTGCCTGCGTAATAAAAATTACAAGACGCTCAGGATGGGAGTGCCTAAATGGTTCCTTACTTGTCTCCGGTCACGATAAATCTAGTTGACTCATTAAATCTAAAGCATTCCAAGCGAGGAATGGTATTTGTTTTGAGAATATTTTATAAGTCTAATAAACTACTTTTATATCATGGCTGCTTTTAAATCGAAAGTTTGTTAAATATCAGACATTTCTTAGGTACTAGCTGTGTTTGAACGATGTTTGTATGGACTATTTATTGCTATTCCCGTATGATTCTTATCTTGGGAGTGACGTATGGTTTACGAATGATGTGCGCTATGAATGAAGCGTGGTTATGGCGATGGTGGCCAAGTTTTGGGGCAGCAGACGCGAGCCAATGACGCGAGGTTCCACCAAGCTTCCGCCGCGCCCGTACCGCTGCACTCGCGCGTAAACAATCGTCAGATTGGTTTGTTGTCCCTCGCCCCCTCCGATTTCGGTTTGAATATTATAATACAAAGGTTTTATTGTTATTCATACTGCATACAGTTTGAGTTTTACTAATTCTTTGTTCGGATTATTCACTGGCGATGTGATGCTCTATAAAAAAAATATTAAAGAAAAATCGATGAGTTCTAGCAAATATATTTGTGGTTCTAGCATGCTGTCTAATAATTTGAAATAAAATAAAAAAGGATTTTTGCAATTATGAAATAAAAATTAAATTGTTAATTGGTAGGTTATATATAGAGGAAAGTCACCAAATATGGAATACCATTTTGTTTTTAGGATATAAAACAAAAACTTCATATAAATTAAATCAGTTCAATGTTTTTACTAATCAGTCATACATTTATATGTAGTAATTAACAGCCTTTAATCAAATATATTAGTTATAAAATTAAAATCTAACACAAAAAACAATATCACAAATGAGTAACCAAATATGGAATAGGTACCCATATATGGAATATAAGCATAAATCAACATAACAATAACAAAAATGGACAATAATATGTTTGAGATCAATTAAATGAATATAACATATTGTGATCAATGAAAGAAGTTACATAATTACTTGCAAAAGTCACAGATCCAAGTATCAAACTCTGGACCAGCACAATCATAATGTGCCCAGAGCCCACACATCAAGCATTTAATCCAGCTTTCTCCACTTTTATCCATGGAAAAGTCTTAAACAGAACATACATTCTGCATCAGCAGAGTCAGGAGGTACTTGTTCCATCAACTCATCATGTTCACTACCTTCATCAAACTGGATAACGCCTAGTTCCTCAGAGTCTTCTTCTTCACTGTCATCGTTATTTTTCTTTGTTTGTTTGTTTCTCTTCGCAGTTTTCTTCTTATTCTTTGTCTTGACTAATTTACTTTCGTTTTCTTGTCACTTACATTTTTTTTTATTTTCTAAATCATTTTTGTAGGGACAAGATGTTATGACTGATGCTACAGCAGCTTTAATTTTATAGCTTGTGCCATTTTCTCTTCATCCCAGGTTTTTCGTTTGGTAGATTGTGAACCGGACATTCTAAAAACAAACATAAGGTACATATATTTTTAAAGAAATTGTAGAAAGTATCTATCATATGAAATATTAAGACCTAATTATGGAATATTCCATAATTAGACACCGACGACTGTCCATATTTGGATTTTTATACTAGTTCATACTCTTCTAAATATTTTTTCAAGTCACAATATTTTAATGACAAAAGATCACAAAATGGTGAAATAAACATAATACCGATATACTAAATAGGATAAAACTTATGTATACAAACATAACAGCTGGTAATACTCATTTATTACTTACCTTTAAAATTTTCTGCACGATAACAAAACAAAATACGCCTGCCACACGTGAAGCGTTCGCGCAACTGACTCGATGGTGTGAGTGCGATAGTTAGTAGACCGAATGAAACAGAATATGGTCGATTGTTGCGTTTCATACTGATAGTCTTAGAGAAATGAAGGTATTCCATATTAGGATACTATTTCATATTTGGTGACTTTCCTCTACCTATATTATTCGATCAATTGAAATACGGCTAAATTGTCATTATTATGACCTTAAACGGTTTTCTCTTGCACAGATCGCGTTTCAAGTTACGCAACGAGAATGCGTCGGCGCAGATTTCGTCACCGCGGAAAGCGCGCTGGCCCATTAAATTGTTTTATTATGAACTCGACGCCATCTTGTGTATTTTTGGCTGAAGTTTAGGTGTTTATCTGGTTGGGACTCTGTCCAAGCAGTAATTAGTCAGTGTAACTTTATTTTAGCTGTCTTCTAACATGTTGGACGAGAAAAATGTGTATTTTACCCAGCAAGAGCAAATAACGACACTTCTTCGGGTATTGCCCATAATTTGTGTAATATATGGTGATAAAAAAATATTTAGACATCGAACCGTTGCTTTCTGTTTTCAAGAATGTAAAGCGGTAACATAAACATTTATGTATTAAATCCAGCCGCCAGAAAACATTCTTCCTGTAGAGTTGAACGACCGAAGTTTGTTTGTCATCCCACATCTTGTCTTCACACAACTCCTCGCATCACCTGTTTCATTTTTCACTAACGTCGTGGACGTAAACGTTCTCTATTTTAATCCTCACACTAAAATTATGAATGAGTCTACAAATGACACTGGATCCGCATTCTATAGTTTTAAATATATTTAAATAAATCTATTCGCCGTCGCGCGTCGGGTGTCTGGAGAGCTATCGAAAACTCTTGGAATTCCTGTTAAGTGTGTCAATTTGTAAATATTTTAGTTAACCCCTTTTTTTGTTTTTATGTCTTGGGACAGCTCACACGCGGCCGTCTGATCCCAAACTAGGCAGAGCCTGTACTATGGTAACCAAACAACTCGTAAACATACTTCTAAATACATACATATTATAGATAATTAACACCCAGACACAGAACAAATAATCGTGCTCATCACACAAGGATTTATCTTGGGTGGGAATCGAACCCAGGACCCCGGCTTAGCAGTCAGGGTCACTAACCACTTGACCAACAGGCCCGTCATTTATTAAAAGTTGAATTTAAATTGTATAAAAATAAAGAGTTCACCGAAGTAAAACATTATGTATAAAAAAACTCATTAGTACGCAAAGAAGTAATTTTTCTTTATTCAAATTATTCAGAAGTTTGTAATAGTTGTTATACTTTAATTATGTCGTTCATACCATGTTGTAAAATTTCCTCTTTTTTCCGCCTATTCTTCTTCGAACACATCGTAATTTGCATATTATTTTTTGTCACATGACTCAGAGTTTGGTTATCCACAATGTTAGGAGATACAAATGATGTAATCTACATTTCGGGGCTATTGGACATAGGGTCATAAGATACGGCGTACCACGTACTAGACACCGTAATAGGCAAGGCACGAACTATACTTGCATTAACGAACCCACTTACCTGCTTACGACTTTCAAGTTTCGCACCAACAGCACACTCGTTATTATGTTTACATGAATCAAATTGTAAAATCAGCTTGCTTCTTAAATGTTTCCCTCTACTAAGTGCTAGCAATTTGAACGTACGAAATTCGGCAGGATACGCAACAAAATTGGTCAATCGTTAGCGTGCGTTGAAATAGTGAACTAAAGTATGACTCATACAACAATTTAATTTAGTAAACTTGTTAGAATATTTTCTAGTCATTACTGTTTGTATTTTTACAAAATATGAATACTTTAATCCCTCGTATTTAACTCATTGGTTTTACATTCCAACTGCTGTCAAACAAATTTTCTTGTTTACAATAACAAATATCTTTTACTTTATTCTGACAGCTAAAAGTTATGTGCTCCACTTCGTACGCAACTGGTATCATAAACCCCTATGTCGGAATAATTTTGTTTTCACGAATCAAACTAATAAGATATATCATTGTTAACCGATATGCCAAATAAGCTTTTATGTACACAACCGACCTATTTGTTTTTGAAGCTATATTTAGCTATCGTCGGATCTGATTTGTTTGGACAAATCTTGAGCCTAATTGTAATGACAAATTGAAATCCAAATAATCTTAATTAATTGCTTGACCTCACTGCTTTTAACGATTACCATATTAAAAAACAACATCTTTATTTTTACTAATAGATATCGTTAATCATTTTCGGATATCTTGTGTGACTTGTTGATTTTTTTATTAATTATTTGGTATTTAAAAGCTGTCTCTTACGAGATTTTCAATTTACATGCGAATAGAGTGTTTCGTCGTATAACTGATTTGTAGATCCCATTGCACCGGCAAGCGCGGCGGGCGGCGTGGGAGACGCGCGAGGAACGTCGACCCCGCGTGCAACTATAAATATACAACACACTCCTTATCCATGCATCTGAACATCCTTGATACACCTCTTACACCAAATGTACAGTAAATTCAAAGGGTAAATTATTAAGCATCTTAGAAACAGACGAAGTTAATCACGGATTGATCTACAATCCTAATAGTCTTCATAAAATAAAAATTAATTATTATCTGGCGATCTGAATGGCAGTGACATCCAACTCGTGGTTTCGAGAGCATTAGCTTAATTCTTTAAAGTTTGATCCGGTGTCTTCTAACACTGTTCCAGTTTACGTTTTTCCGTTATAGAGAACTTGCTGAACTCAACGTCTGTACACGCCACACTTACAAGCCCGATGATACAAATTATTTCGACAAAGTTCAATGCCACTTCTACACGGGTGATAGCAATTGAATCAGTTCCACTTGCAACGAATTAATGTTCATTAACAGAGAATGATATGACTCGGTTGGCCATTTTATCACTAATAATGGAACTGTCTCGGGTTGGTCTACTAAAATTACCATTAGGACGTCCTGTTGCATGACATCACTGGTTTGATTCCTGACGATACCATCTTGACCTGATGAATTGGCGGTCCTTCTGAGAATTATTGTTAAAAGGTTGAGTTAATATGGAGTCTTCATGATTGATCTGCATGCTGGGCTCGGCTTGGGTCGTGAAACGGAACACGGTCGTCCCTGATAACTTTCCCGGCACTAGGTCAGTTTTGCGCGGCTCGCATAACGGTACAATCAGGTTGTTGCCGTCCGTCGACACGTAACAATGTGATTGCAGTTTTGAAACGTTCATCGTAAGCGATTCGTTACGATTGTGACCGATGTATACTCTAATGCTTTGATATAAGAACGGAGCAAATTGCTATGTCCGCTCCTAAAAGCCTTGAACTTGGTCGCGTACAATTCGTTTGCATGTTCGCTTATGTTACGCTGTAGATTACATTTTATGCTAAAATTGCGATACAAAAATTAAGTGGACAATGGTAATGTTTTATAGTTTTTTGGATTCGATCATATTACTTTACGAGCGCCATTTATCTTGTGAACATCGCTATTTGTTACGCCTATGACATCAGTCTGTCATTTGTACAAAACGAAATGAATTTTGACTGATTGATTAATTATGGTTCTTGCAAAGTAGACTACTAGACGTGGAATTACTTTGTAGATAAGATAGTCGTTTCGCTAACTAGTAAATTCTATGATAAATGAACTATGAAGGCGGTACTCGTTTCCCGAAGCAACCGCGCATAAATGTAGTATTTTCTGTTGTCACGACGGTTACCGTCAAATTTGCGGTAAATAAGAATTACGCTTATTGAATGCGCGTACGTTTTTCTGCTTCATGTCACGTGCCTTCAAATCCCCGCCACTCAGTAAAACTAGCTTCTACTATTCGTTACTTTGAAAATGACATCATTTTTCGGCGCTAAAAAGATTAGTAACTGTGTAAACAAACACAGTGTGTCTTGCGTTTTATAAGCAACATTAGAATTTGTTTATTTTATTATATCGAAAAGGGGTTTCCAAAATACCTACTGAGTAATAAATTACAGTAATCTATAACCGGAAATCAATGCGAAGACTGTCTGGATAAACTTAGTGATGCAGAGAGAACGCAGACGAAGGTGTTTGAACTAATGCTCCGTGTACGAATGTTAGTTTCTCACAATATTTGTGTCGATACGCAATATTCACGATTTTAATGTTAATCGAATTCATATATTCTAAAAACATTTAACGCTTAGCTAATAAATATGTAAAAAGCAATCATAAAAACGCATTGGATGCAGATAATTATAATTTATACAAACAAATTCGCCTACCTATAGATAAATCTAAGACGATACTAATAATATAATAACAAGTTGCACCTGTTTGCTTACGACTTACCTGTGCACAGGTTCTCTTTTGTGTTTATCAAAGGCACCCCTATTATTCAATCGCATTTCCTTTGTTGATGACGTCACCGCGTACGAGGGGCGCCGCGTAAATGAGGTAATCTCCAAGCGTCATTAAAAAAAGTGTTAGGTTAGTAACGTTTTTTTGTCTTGTTAGATATAAGATTACGGAATCACATTGCTCATTGATTTTTTATGTCCAATGCTAGAATCTACTGATGTCACGGCAGTTTTACGACTGTCCAAACCCTAGCCGTAAATCTATTAATTGAAATTCTGATTAACGGTGTAGTTGACGATCGTTTTGAATTGCAGGCGGAATACTTAATAAGTGTGGCAATAGTGCCTCATATAGACACTCCAAGGCAGTGTGGTCCACACGATGTGACTCTATTATAAATTATGATAAGAATAATACGGGATCGCATTAATATCAATGATCGAAAAAAAATAGATAGAGCTCAGCAGACAGTACCTACTTACCTTATGCAAAGTCAAAAATTGTGTCTTGTGTACAAAGCAAAACAGAGACCAGATTTTGGTTAAAAAATGTTCGGTAAAATTTAAGCGTAGCGTTCGTATTGGAACGCTGACAGCATTAATTTAATTGTCAGTAATAATCATAATTATTGTACTTTAAATAAATTTACTGAATCGAAATAGGTAAACGTATTTGTTTTTCCATTTAAATGCGATTAATCATGCAAAATAATACGTAAGTTGCCTCATAACGATGATCCAGGAAAATGTGCACTTTACAGTAAGTGACCTAGAAACAGCTGATCACAAGAACTCGTCTTAATTAGGTTAACGTCGACAAGTTACTGTAAAGACAGTCAGCAGTAAGATTTTGTCTTTTTCCATTCGACTTTTAAGCTTGTATGGTTATTGAATTGTATTGTATACTTACTCGAATCGGACCTAACAATTGTAAGACTGTTTTATTTTATTATCCGCAACTTTGTGTAGTGGAAAGATGTACCTAAACATTATTAATTCTTCATCATTGTTTGTCACGTATCATTTTGCTGTTCTTTTTGTCTTCTCTTTAACAAGGTATTATGTATCAAATAAAATTACACAATTCAAGAAGTAAAGACTTCTTGAATTCATAATATATTTTATTGAGGCCTTTTGTAAAATCTCGTTTTTAAAGCCCACACCGTATAATAAAATTCATTTCCTGACAAGCGTTCAACGAAATGCATATGTATGTATCATTGAATGGGTATGTATTAACATACAAATAAGTGTAGGCAGTTTTCATTGCATTATCTTAGTACGTCTAGGTATCTTGCAAAACAATCATCACGTTGCACAATGATTTCTTAGACTCACAAACAAAGGGATGACCGTTAGTTGCTTTTTTCCCCTTTTTTGTCCGTGCGATGCGTAGTCTTAACAAACGTTTCTCTTGTTTCCTGTCGTTGTTCCACATCTGCTACTAATGTACTGCCTATTGTTGCCTAGTGAAGAATTTTAATGACAATGGGTTGGTCTAAGAAACATGTTAAAACACTTCTACTCTAAGCAACCAGCGTCCATTTATCAAAAATTTTAAATTCTTCGCGCGTGAATTGTATTGATTATTATTTAAATTGATGGACCTTTGACATAATTGGTGCAAATTTGGGGGTCATCTGGTTGGAGAACGATTGCTGAATGATGAAAATGAAGCTCGGCTACAATATGTTTTTATAGAATTTATAAATCAAAATATGTTTCTCATCTCTAATTCTTACAATCAAAGAAGCAAACCATTGACACAAAAATGAGTTAACCGCAAGTCCTGTATAGAATACAAGCCCTTCATTCTCACAATATACAATCAATCAACAATAAGCCTAAGCTAGCTGCTTTTAGAATCTCATATGAAGTAAAACATACCACAATGAACACTGAAGTATCATTTGCACCGACATTGAATTCAATTGCTCTGGTAATAAAATCTATTTTGGTATTCGATTGTTTATAGCACGTTAAGTGTGTCGGCAGCCGGAGTGGTTGCAGACATCTCGTGTTACAGAACCGTGGTTGGTGTTAGCGTCAATGATCCACCTCTTTGTGCCGAACAGGCAACAGCTGCAATTTGCCAGAGACGTCGACCATTGACCATTGTTATTAGCCCTATTTGTATTCATAATTATGAAATGTGGTACGACTTAAATTTTGCATATTGTTTGCTTAGGATTATGTATGCCTGACACATGTAAATTAAAATGGAACTATTCTTGTTCTGTTAACAATTTTCGGTATCTACGTGTAAATTTAAAATGATATTTGTGAAATTTTGAGCGTTACAAATAGGTATGTACTTGATCAACATTTTTGTATAACTAATATACTAGCAGTCGATGTCAATCTTGTTATCATATCCTTCGAATTAGTATAATGTGCTAATCAAAAATTCATATTATCAAGAGATCGTGAACTGTCGGCCATTAGGATAAAATCAGTCCGCAATTTTGTGACAAGTACTGGGTGTGTTTGAGGTTACAGTTTACTTTCAACACTGTCCACATGTATGTTTAAAACATGAATGCTTACAAACAAGAAAGGTAAATAGCTATTGAAATTAAAAACATGCCTGCCTGTTTCGTGGCTAATACTATGCGTAACGGTGACAATATGCGGCCTCGTACAGCTACTGATCCTTTTATCTTTGTGATACATAGTTGTGACGCCATTTATTAGGTATTTTGTTTAGAACAGAATATATGGCTTATTACAAAGGTGGGTCCTAAGGTTAACGAGACCGTTAAGACAAGAATCATGGCGCCTAGTGATTAATAACTGGAGGAGGGATATAACTTTCTGAAAGACCTATCCATTGTATTGACACGTTTATCAGTTCAATCTTGCAAGCACAATGAAATTGAAAATTGTAAATCACTCTGATGGATGGTAGCGCTTTTTAGTATTTGTCTTTCTATTCCATTGTTGCTGATAGGCAGTAAAGCTAGCTGATATTTTGACAATGCTCATAAAGTAAAATTACATTCTGATCTTTGCTGCTCTGTCGAACACGCACATTGTCCAATCAAACCAATCTAACATTCGTAGTACCTGATATTTAGTTGTTTTCTATGACCTAAATACTACTAGATCGACCATGCAAATTCCGATTCCATTGCGATATACAATATTGTCATCAGAACTTGTATAGTGCCTAGCAGTCGTAATTTGTCACAGGGCTAGATACAATGGATCATACATTGCATGAAATATGGTTTTGTGGCAACATCCATCAGCTCCGTTACTTTGCCATCGATATTTCATATTCTCCGATATATTTCAACATTCATACCTCATAGTTCCAGATTGGGTATTTTAATGGGAAGTAAAAATTAAACCTTGTATCGGACCATGACTGAAAAAATGAATTTTAAAATAATATTAATGTATCCCTAGATATTATACAAAACAATTTCAATGCCTCATTTCCTTCAACGTCATTCATTATTCTTCTTATTTAAAGCTCTCTCTCTTGATTGATTAAATCAAATTCAAGACAACTTCATTTTTATAAGTTGGTCAGTTAGGAAATAGTTTTATACTAGTTACTGAAATGATCCTATTTTAGTACCAGCTTCCAATGAGCTTTGCTCCATCGTTGCGTTCAAACTGTTTACTTGAACCGACATTATTTGCTCCGGCAATAGTCCAACAAGCAATTTGACTTGTTCAAACATCGCTTAGGGCGCGTATTTACAGTGTGTACTCATTTATACGCGATATCATCCGAGTACATTTGTAGAAACTACCGTAAACTGAAGCTGATTTAGCAAAAATTGTTCTAGCAGTTTTCTATGTAGAAACCTGTTGAACAAATGCATTTTGCAGATATTAATCTTCAGTTCATAAGCTGGTTCATATTCTGGATGTCGTTAAAATCTTATTTGATTATTCAATGTGTGTAGACAAGAAGCTCAATATTGCCTACATTATGACAGATTTTGAATCCCAGATTAGTTTCGTACATGACTGTCTTTGGATATATCGATAGAACTTTTCATAGCACCATACAAGGGCAGGGGCCGAGTTCTAAGTGCCACCTACACAGTGCTGTACAAATGTCCATATTCGTCATTATGGGCGTTCTGACTAAGACGGCCAGCGAATCGGCTACCTTTGTTAGATGTAAGCTGATGACTGTAGTTTTTGCCGCGGCCGTAGGCGGCCGATTCACCTTCGATATAAAGATTATCTTATGTCATGTAGGTGGTAGGTACCTATACCTTATTCTTGAGAACACTTAGGAAGTGGACGTTGCTTCGATTTCGTAATGATAGTTCCGTTTTGACGTGGGCAGCTTAATGATGTAGCGCAACCTAATCCACAAATAACATATTTATTTAACCTTATTGCATCAGTAACAGTAAGTACTTAGCGACATCCAAATGACCTTGTTTTGGACAGTGAATGTTTGGCTCCAGTTAAAGAGACAAATGCTTGAATTTATACTAGTTTACGTTTTAATGAATCTCGACCCCAAAGGAAGTCGGGAAAACCTTTAATTTTGAATGTGCAGTTGTTGATTACGTCTGCTCAAATGAATGGGTTTCTTGAAAGTTTCCCATGATCAAAACATAATTCATAGTCAATTATTTTATTTAAAGCTTGCTAAGCGTCATAAGCCAATTGTAAGTAAAAAAGACATTAATAATCATGTTTAGCGGATATTGTGAACAACTTATTAACAAAATTGTAAAATTTGCAGTAATTAAAATGAAATCAGATTTGGAATCAAATCAAAAACTCAGTTTGATAAATGTCTTAAATTGTAGCACATTGTTAACATATTAACATTTGTCGTTTTGTCGTTTGATTATAAAACAATGTTTAAAAAACATCAACAAACAACATTTGCGCCTAATACTGGCGAGTCTATTACTACTTTAAATAAAATTGTTGGCTGGTACAGCAACAGACCGAAATTATTTAATGCATAGCATTAAGTTTTCATCGCATTTGTAACCTATCATTTTGGTTTACCGCCGAACAATCTTTCGGATTGTTTCATCTTGGCTACCGACTATAGATAAAGGCTCTTCTTTAGTAATGGATGGATACTTTAGGGTTGTCGTGCGTTAATATTTTAGAGTAGCCTAAAAATAAATGGGCATGCATATATTAAATATTTTTTATCATCGTAATTTTTTTTAACCACCTTCTCATTGTGTAGAAATACTGATTTAAGCCCTTGAAAAAATATTCCGATCAACATGACGCTGATAAATCTTATGTGATTATCAACACAACTTTTAATGTCAATATATCAACTTTTAGTTAAAGAAAAATGCAATTTTTTATGTATTTTTTATGTTGTAAATGTTATAATGCGTTGGAATTTCTGACAAATATTTTAGGCTAGGCATAAAAACAAGCTACCCAACCCTAGTTTGAGCAAAGCATGGTACCGGTGCAGCTATTTTAATTACCATTAATTTAGATTTAAAGTACTTACGTACTTGAGAATTTTATGTATACCTTTAAGAGTCATGGTCGAATTGTTCATAGCTATTTATAAATAGATGACATAATTGTATGCAACATAAAACTAAGCAATCAATCATCATCGTGTTTAAAAAATAACACAATTTGTTTGAATGTAAGACTACCAAATTACTTAAACGTTTGTCAAAGAAAGTTGAAAGAGAATACCAGAGATTGATGTTTTGTACTTAATATTTGTGGTCAAACCGAAGACGTGTAATTATGTACTTAATTAAGTTGATTGCTCAATATATTAACAGCTCATCAGTGTCCCTTTAGCTGCATTTATTTATCGTGCTCGTGCTCATTTAATTTATGATGAAGACTCATAGTCATAATTCACTTCAATTAAAGTTAACATGAGCGGCGTTGACTTAGCTGTAAACATTTAACCTTTCTTAACGGTCACCACTCGTTGGTAACGGAACTTGGGATTTTGCATAATTTTCATTTGTTGTCAACATGCCTCGTTCAAATTTCAAACCTACACGCACATAACGTTAACCCGATTTCTAATGTTGTTTCTCATTGTACTGGATGCTTAGATTCTATGTAATAGATATTCTATGAGGCACAATAATAAACCATTGGCCGTAACAAACTATTCTTCCGACAAGAGATGACGAATTTTACAAAAAAACATCATTGATTGATATTTAATCATGGAACCTTTGAACTTTCTGTCGCGTGGACAATGGGTTCTACATTCAATTAGACGCCAGACCTCTGTGGGTGGTCCGATATGTTCCTTTGCCCTACACTCAATAAAAATGCGCCTTTAGTGTTCGTGTCAGTTAAAGTGACGTTTTGACGGAGTTGCTGTTTGATGGTACTGGTATGTAATGGATATGTTGTACCCGATAGCGGGCATACAAGATTTGGTCCATTATCTGCGAGTATGATGTTATGATCACATTCTTTACTATAGTGGGATGGATTTATTACGAATGCATTGTCGTGATGTATCCATTTTTGAGAGCAGCCAAAATTGGAATGATTTCGAAACGAAGCGTGCGTTGATTTTGAAAGCAAGAGAAATTGATTCTTCTCTTAAATTCAAACAAATTGTGGATCAATTTGAAAAAGAAAAACTTCTTTTATAGGTCTATTTTCGTTGTAGACGCTTGTAAGTTGTACGTGGTTAAAATTTTGTCCAACAACTCAAGACACTGGTAAATACAACAGTCCAATGTTTTCTGTTTCTTACCAATTTACCAATACGACGATAAGTTATAGCTATGTTTCCATTATGAAGATATCACGTTACACGTTATTTTTAAATATTAGTGCATAATATGTACAATTTACGTTTCTTTATTATAAAAGCTGTTCTTTATTATAAAAGTCAATGGTTATTGTGATCCTCATTAGTCTTGTCTCTATTATTTTCATTATTTTAAATGGTATTTCATATCATATAACCACAAGAAAATCATGTAGGAACCCACTGATCATAGTATCTGTGGAAATGTTTAATTGCGATTCCTTTGCCGCCTGTATTTCTAGAAGGCACTTGACATGCCTTGACATTCCTGTTAGGGTTTCTATTTTTTCCTTTTGTTTTTTTTTTGCGACTACATATAGTATTGTATGTAAAATTTATAGTGGTAATTTTGTTTATACTATTATTCTTATTTCCTTTTTATTATTACATTGTGTTAACTATGCTTTGTTTTTGTAAATGCGTCAACAGCGTAGATTTTCAAAATTAGCCATTGAATGCTTAGCATGTCTTCCAACGCCGGAGATGTCATTTTTATGTCTTCCATAACCGCAGGCTACCTTGCGCCTTTGACGCATATCAGTGTCTAATATTGTAAAAATATATTTTTTTTAAAAGAGTGACCTATGGAGTTTCTTGCCGGTTCTTCTCCATGGGAAGGACACTTTGGAACCGAGCAACTAGAATCAGTAGAGTAGCATATAACGTTTCTTGAGCGCCTTCTTGAGGTTTATAAGAAATAAAAACTTTTTGATTTTGATTTTTGATTTTGAAAAAAAAACCATATTCGTGATCTGTATAAAAATATATATTTCGAAGAATAATCGATTGCAAAGAGTTTGGTGATTGGTTAAATTTTCAAATATTATTGTTTAATTTACATTTCTATAATGAAACTATTTCATATTAAACGAATGAATAATATTGTCAAAAACCAAGCTTGTTATTGTTGTGCGTCCGAACGAATTTCTAGAATAACAGAAATGCGGATAACAATTATCAAGTGTTTTTTATACCACCGATAAATTTTCTGCGTCCAATTTATTTAAGAATCTATTTACTACATCTTTTCACCAGCTTTTTAGCATTTCCTGCCTTGTGAGTGAGTGTGAACCATTTTCACCGAATGTTCTGAAACGATTAATTCAAACTTTTCGCAATATAAAATTTTGCAAAGTCGGATATTTACATGAATACGTTCAATATTTTGTATCATTGTCTAAATATTGTGTAAAAAGGGCCGAATAATAATTCCTGCTGATGCTACATAATCTAAGACAATCCGTGAACAATCTCAAATAACACGTCTATTGAACAACTCATAATTAAACTGAAGTTTTCCGTCAAAACACATCATTTGTGGCATTTAGCCATCGTGTCGTATAATTAAGTAACCTCCGACAAAGCAACATTTAACGACAAGAAGCGCGAACTTTGATGTTGGCTATTATTTTATCATCAGTGATGTAAGCTTTGTCTTGTCTGGCCCTAACATAATGGGTGCTAATGCAATAACTTAAAGGAATTTTAAGACATGGCCCTTTCAGTTCTTTTGCTACCCATAACAAAAAAGTCCCTTGTCAAAACATTAGGATTTCATCACAAGATTTAACCAGCAGCTTTTGTTTTGTTTGATTATATTTAAATTCATTGAATTGTCTACCTGAATACATAAAAAAATCCTGTTGTACAAATTTCTGTGTGTCGTTGTATAAATCTAAATGCTAACAACAGTTTATTTAAATAGCATCAAATTACACACCTGTTAATTTAATTGACAGCAAAACGTGTAAAATTTCGCCATAAATTTAATTATACAAAATTAATGGTTTATACCAATAAATATTTAATGATTTGAAACCAAAATTACATGATAGGATAGGAGCGACTACTTGAATAATAACGACTGGGATGTTGGCCAATTTCTATGAACGTTCATCTACCCCTGTTAACAGCCAAAATAAATAGAGTTTTATATTCGAGCTGTCACATTTGCTTAACAAATACCTCAACATCGTGATCCAACTAGTACACAGGTTTAATTTATAGAAGCCAACGTTTTAACGACTTGCTATTTATTAAGATTTGTCAAAATCGACGTGTCTTCAGACAGCTGACATCTGAATATGAAACTTCTACTCAGATATAAAACAACTAGTTATTATCATTCAATTGAAAAGTCCCTTCGAATAAATGTCTTAGCTGTTTTTGATGAACTAGAAAATGGTTCTTTTTTTGTAGAAACAGATTTTTCCGATGTCAACAAATTTTAATATGTAGCTATAAAATGGGTTACATAGCAAAAAGAAATGTGCCAAGTATTAAATTATGTAGACAAACATTTGCAAATAATTCCGTCAGACAACGAAGTTCAAAAAATCTAATTTTAAATCACGTTTTGAATAATATTAGCGTGACTTAAATACATGCGTGTCATCGACACAGCTCGTCATCACTTACCCTGACAGATATTCGAAAACAAAGCTATTATGTGGATTATTTTTCAGTATTTTGTTTAATTGCACCGTTTCTAACCACGTGCATGTGCTTGAAACTCTGTGCCAAAAGTTTCGCGTAAACAACAAAATGAAAGAAAATATGTTATTTTTAACTGTCACTTCTTAGCTACACAAGTGTTGGCGCTATGAATGAGTCCTCTATTATGATATTAACGAAATTATTTCACATATTATATCATACATATGGTACGTAGGTACATCTTGATAGTTTTGAATGCGGTTGTTCAACATTCAACGGAACGTGCCTTCGCCTAACAATGCCTCTTATTAATATCTATCGGTATTAAAATATATTATGTGTATATTATGTCACTGCTATTTATACGCTACGTGTGAAGCCCCACTCTATTTGACTGAAGATTATGTTTCACCTATGCCCTTTAGAATTTATTTATTGCTACATTCAGCGTTGGTAATCTCTTATACGTGAATAATAGCATCTATGGCAATTGTTTCAAGTATCGAAAATTTGAAACGGTGTAGTATCAATATAATTCATGTTCTACTTCCAGTAGATAGAATAACAAACACACACTAATCATTCATTTGAGTTTAGCGTTTGTCAATACTGTCAAATTCTCTGTGTGTGCACTTTTGATATGTGGTGTGAAACTTGTAATTTATCAATTCCAATTCATACAATACACCCCTCAATCCTATGTATAAATGTGTGAAATACATGAATTCAATTGAATCAGAGACATTCTCTTTCAAAATCAGTTGTAATATAAGAGAAAATGTCGAATTATTTGCGCTAGATGTCCCTATTTCACAGTCTGTATTTACAGAATCGTTTAACAACGTTGCATCGGCTACGGCTAGTCAATAATGTCAGGCAAACACTAACAGACTTTCATGCTACTTAGGTAAACGTAACGACACTTTTTGAGTTACAAATGTCTTACAAAATCTCCTGACTTTTCAGACCACCAAAGTTTCTTTTAATAAAATTACGTCACGGGAATTAACGCGAACTCATGCATTTACCTTTTAAGGCGTGCCGTAATTTTATTAAAATCATGCAACGCGATAGTTTTAAAGTTAATATCACCAAAGTTTATTTGTCAGAACAGTGTCAGCAGATAGCAATCATTACGAAAATCAACCATACTGGCTCTTTAAAATCTACTTCCTACAAAAATAAGAAGTTATGACAAGTAGTAAAAGATGCTTGAAACAATACTAATAGATATTTTGTTTTTAATTTCAGGTAAGCAAACAACCTGTGTTGAGACGTGAGAAATTCTATAGAACACCGCGACTCGTAAGTCATAAAGAGTTTCAACGTTGTTTTTTTACCGTCGCCTTTATAGAAACGTAGCTTTCTTTAGCTTTATTTATTGTTTAAGACATTACTATTTTAATATGTTTTGTTTGTGTTCGATTTCCCAAAGAATAAATGGGAAGCGATATTTAATTTATTAAGTAAAACATGTATAAGGTTTTGTGCATTGAGTTTTATGCGGATGTTGAATTGTTTAAAATATTTTATATTCTTAAACATGCAGCTGATTTTCTCGGAAAATAATTGTGTTAGCCTTTCTGTTCTCAAAGCTTAAAGCTGAAATATAGCTAACTGGATGGTAGATCCCCGAATGATTTTTCAGAATCCATTTATGGTTAAATTTGCCACAAACTTATATTGTGTATTTTCAATCCTACTTATTTTATTTTCCGTAGAAGTTAAACGTACCTTATAAACTGGCATTTAATATCCTGAAATCAATTTAAAGGTAGGTATTACATAGCCAAGAAGGACCGCCGGTGCTCACGGCGTCATTTCATAGGTATCAGGTTAGGGACACAGAATTAATTAGGAAAATTAGCTCCGCAATGACACAAGCTTGGCCTTACGTGTATTTGATTACACCTACGATTATTACAAGAATTGCAATTGAATTGAATTCAATCATTGTGCATCTGTAATTGCTGATGAGTCCTTGAAACCGGAATACATCATTCTTGACAATCCATAACTGTAGACAATAATAAGCATGTTTTGTGGCCCATTAAACATTAACGTCTATGTTTACTTGAAATAATGTAGTTTGCTTTGATTTGACACTCAAGATGTGTCTTACTGTGTTATTAAGAGAGACAGCTCATTACAATAACTTTTTCTAAAGTGAATTTGACGCGTGTCTCAGTAGGCGTCGCTACTGGCCACGTTAACAATATATTATGAATGGCAAGGTTGACTAGCGTTTGCCTATCGGAGCCAAGTACTTCACTCCTGGCTCATGTCTTGCTATTGTCAAATATTTGCTTCAAATAATCCGTCTCACTCGCAACCGAAAACTGCTTGGTGGGTTGATTACAACATGTTCTCGCGACACTTAATGCAACTGGATATTGACGAACCATGTTCTCATATAAAAATAAATTGAACGTTATTGTTGATGTAAAAAGAAATACACAATGTGTCACATTCAATGACGCCATTAAATCTGTTTAAAATTGTTGTTAGTGTTTATTCAATAGTTTGTCATTGGTATAATTCTGTCATTCAATGTTTGTAAGCTACGCCCACCAGGCATCCATTGAATATGAAGCCCATTCCAGAATGGTAGGTGTCGACATTGACGCTCTCGGAGTATATTGTTATAAGATAAATACCTGTCAATATGTTGATTATCACTTGTCACTATATACAACCTTAGCACCTCACCCATATTGAAACATAATAGTTTTAATTATTGTATTATCGTGAAGTTTTATGCCTTCCTCCTGACACAAATTTTTGCGTGGACGGCTTTATAAAACGGCTACACCGGAGGCTGTAAACTTTCTATTGAACTAGTATAATGATGCGTTAAAGTCGCTAGCTGACACGACACGCTGGAACATCCAGAGCTCGTTTTTTTACGATAATGTTCCATATTATATTGATGTTCACGTATCATTAAGTCACGTTGTTTGGCATATAACACATAAAAAGAAAATTCCCAGTTTCCCTAATATAAACTCGTCCTATATTTACAAACAGGCCTCGCAAGTAAACCGTGAAAATAAATATTAGGCGATAAATCAGCGAAAACCTCCGGTTTACTCCTGTGTTTTTATGGCTATAATAAAAGAACCGTCAACTGCGGATAGTGTTCGAGGAATAAATAGTATAGATCGCGGCCAGTGTTCTGGAAACTCGGACGCGTAACAGTGCCCATTGGTTCAGCTTTGACACATTAAAGCGATCTTAACTAGTGAGCTTATTTACACGTGTCGGACCCGCGTAAATCCTAACGATACGACTGTAAATCTGTAGCCGCTTTGTATGAAAGCATGCGTAATGCCTCGTACTTAAACAATTTATAGAGATATAATTCTAGTTTCGCAAGTAAATGTTATCTTTACACAATATTATTTTAAAAGCTACGTCCAAGGTATTATACGTAAACACTTCGAAAGTCGTGATATTTTTGTGTAATGTTGATGTTTCTCGAATAAGAATTACTTAAGATGATGAGTTTTAACGGAATTATTTGTTATGATTACCCAGTTTTGAACTGTAAAAACATATAACCATGGAAAAATATACAAAAAAGAATAAATTTGCCAACAGCAAACATATTGGTTTTCACTTCCGTGTACCTACCACCTCAGCATTGGCTTACAAAATACGTTTAGACACTTGGTAACGATTGACTCACAAACATTGAACGTCTTTCTCTAACCCTCGAATGTAAATAGGATTTAATTTCGTCATTCAAACCCGAAGTCGGCAAGCTGCCATTCATAAATATGAGTATTTATTTTTTTGGTCGATTTACGCCTGACCACCTGTGTACATGCACACGGTCTTTGAAATTACCATAACGTGTTACGCTGTCGATATTCATATTTCCCAGTCTCACTGCACACGATTAGTTGGAGTCCTATCTGCAATCGATACTTATGCATCTATTTGTGCCTATAAACTCGAAACTGCTTGCATTTCCATTAAATGTTTTAATCGTATTTTAAATGTCGCATCACTGTTCTAACAATGTGACAAGGGATCCTTTGGCCGTGCCTAGATTTAGATATCACGATAAAAGCTTTTCAATCACAATTGTAAAGCCAACCTGCGCTGGCATTTCCAACTGGTTACATTTGGAGTGCATTTCGTAATGGCCAATGTCAGTTCGCTCTCGGTGATTTATGCACTTATTATTTTGCACGTAGGTACCTGCATTGTTTTGCATGGCGACTGAATTAACTTGTATCTTTACTACAGCATTGTTTTCATTCATAAATGAATCACCTTCAGCTTCAATCTATTTCGTCACTTTTCGAGGTATAATTATTGTCATCATCCCACACCTTCTTGTATGACTAATGGGAAACTTAGAAGAACCATTCATTACTAGTATTTAGTAGGGTACTGGACCTGACACCATTAGTTTAGTTTCATATATAAATAATTTTAGATCTAATTAATTCAAGTCTCCGAAGTCCTCCTACTGGTTGTTGTGTTGTCATTTTATTGAAAAGGCAAAAATAAACATGATTCATTAAAAAAACAAGCATACAAACCAGCATACTTACAACCTTATATACTTACCTTAAATATAGGTTTATCGAGACTTCAAAATTTTATATGCTTGGACTTTTGTAAGATCCTACAGCTGCACTTCAATTGAATCTCTCTCTGTTTGCATAATGCATGTGCATGACTAGCCATTAGCCTACGATACTTGACATCGAGGACAGGAAGTCGGATATTACAGGAGGAACTCTTTGCGTTGGTAACACTGTTAAACGCCATCTCTATGTATCGTCACGATCACCTCTCCTAGCCTGAGCAGAATATAGATATTTAGACAATACGTAAATATATTCATATCCATGCACAATATTATACCTAACCATGTACCTAACCTATAAACTTTTCATCTCGTTCTAGACATATTATTAGTAAAAGTTTACTATTCAAAGAGGAGATATTACTGCTGAAATTTGTTTCACTCATGAAGTAATAGTTAGGTGCAGTTACTGACAATTTGAAACTGCAGTTAGCTTTTAAAATGTTTTGGAAAGCATGATAGAACTTTATCCACTTAATTAAAATTCCATTTGCCAAAGCTTACTTAATGTGTTTTATAGGGGAATTACTTCGCTACGTGAAATGCTAGTACTGTGTTAATGAGATCCACAGTATGATCACCATACCTGAAAACATGTTTTATTTTCCTTAACACAGCATAGACTTACAAGTTTTATTTAAACTTTAGATTCCTTTAGTACAGATTTTACAATCACCAACATTATAGGTATGTAGAATTGTACAAATTCTAAAGTCAACTATCACGAAAGATATTTAAAACCATAGTAAAGCAGAAATTATAGCAACATAAGTTACAGTACTTGATTAAACACGTCAATGTAAACTATAACTTGTGACATTGTGTAATTTGAATGTGATCTTTATGTAAAGCACACATTTTATGTTGGCCAATGGTTTATGCAAATTTATTCATAATATTTCCAATAGGTTCGTTGAATCTTATCAGTATCTTGCGCTTCTCGTGCAATAAGCCATAATTTCTTCAATTCAGTCCGAGTTTCGTAGTTCCTTGATTTGCTATTAGAAAATATCGGCGGTAAGCCATTCGGCGCCATCTTGTCGTCTCCTTACATCTGCTCGATTCTATATATTGTCTTGAGCTACTGTTACGGAACCAGCAACTTAACTCGCTGCTGCCTATAGATTATCTTGTTCTCATTCATCATTCTGAAGTGCATCGCTTTCTATTAATACACACTACTTTATTGTTATATGATGTATCGACTAGGCAACGTTGTGTTCTAACATTGGTTTTTTGATTGACCAAGATCATTATTCTTGTTACTTTGTTCAAACAAAACCAGTTTGATTATTTAATAATCTAATTTGTCAGGCTTGATTACAAATTGGCCGTCCAGAAACACAATAGTTCTTCTAGAACACGCCGGATGTGTATGTTCTTTGTTCACCAATGTGACATTAACTCAATTTGGTCAGCGTTTACCTGCATTTGTTCCGATATAAAACGTGTTAAAGGAATATCCTTACTTGGTAACTATGTAAATAGATACTGTTGATATTTTATAAACCGTCCCACGTCTGGTACCTACCTATTTGATTTACTACAGGTGGTTAGAATTGTTTACTATTATGTGTAGATACTTGATTTATCGTATTTTCTGTCTTCGGTAATATTATTTATTATGTTTATTAAACTAGCTAGCTTGCGTGCCCCTAGGTCTTTTACTCTATTGACCTGTTAGGTTACATATCTTTGTTATATTTCATGTAATTTAGTTTACTTGTTGCTATTAACACCAAGTTTGCAAACAGTAGTTTTTATGCTAACATAACGGTAATGAGTATTTGCATTGTATGTCCATGTTCAAATACCACCGCACCTCTGTTGGTTTAATAAGTTTGAGCGTAGATTACAGTACCCAATACAACTTTGTTGCATGCTATCGAAGCATTCCCAGAGATGTCGGATTGCTTTAATGTCATATATGTGCCGGGTAATTACACACACATTTTAATATATCAACATAATTATTCGCGTGATTCAAGTCTCCGTGGTTGGTCGACGCAATCGACGCTCAACGTGAGAAAATTCCCGTTCAATCCACATTGTTCTTAATTTACCCTCGTGTATATACAATCTTAAACTATTCAGTATTCAGGGAACATTAGTCTCAGTGCCAGCGGAAAACGGAGCTATTACTTTATCGTACAAAATTCTCACCTAGCTCTTAAAGTTTAACGTATTCCAAAAGTCAGACTTGCTGCAACATATTCATAATGTGGTAAAGTAAGACATTTGTAGATTTACGACAAAGCTTATTTACAAAATCTGAACGCATCTTTTTTATTTCTGCTCCAATTGTGACAGTCAAGTTTAATTAATACACCACCTCGTAATTTCACTGTCTAGACCATGCGTCCGTTTACTTAGTTTGTTATTATGACGGCCGTTGCATTGGCGGTGTTGGTAAATTACAAAATACTAGCTACTGTGCTTGGTGATGAAAGAAATTAATTGTTTCCGCCGACCGACGCTGCTAACGAAAGTGATTTTGTGACTAAGTCTATTCTTAGACTGGTTTGTACCATTTGTTATGCCGGAACTGTTTCACGTAACGCGGTGCGATACGTTTTAAATTAACGTTGATAGATAAAAAAAATATTTTTCCATCTTTCTTCCTTGTACGTAATCTGAATCAGACGCCGAGTTTCACTTGTAGGATAGAAAGCAGAAAAGCTAAAACCTTATAGGCACAAAGATTATTTTCATTTTAATTTCAGATATCATATAAATTATTGTTGAAAAATAATGTATGGGAAATGCTGTAAGTTTTTCACATAATCATAATACAATAGTCGGTTTGTTTGTATGCGAGCATGCTTACCTTTGCAGTTCTCATTCATTCATCCTTTACTTCAAATTATTAAACTGAAGTAGCAATAACACAAGGTGCGGTGAGTACACTGGAGTGGTGTACTCACCTTCATTTATATATTGTATGATGTTGCATTACGCATTACCGCTTGCAAATTTAATTAAAGAAACAATATTTTGTTACTTAGATATCCATAAGATGTAGTTGTCTTTATCAGAACCGACATCAATTGCTTCATCAATTAAATAAATATTACCTTACCGACTATTATTTGTACTTCATAAGAATGTAAAATTGAAAATAAATATTAAGTGACCATTTTTGTCAAAATTTGTATCAAAACTTTTCAAGGATCGAGTTCAAGCGAGGCTTAACACCAAACATGTTTATTTAATGTATTATTTAAAAATCTCACTGTAAGCAATAAAATGGAGTTAAAGTTCTAAAGAAACTATAAAACCTTGTGGGAGGCGAGATGTCATGATGGAGCGTAAAAATCTAATCACGTAACAACACTTCCAACTCCGTGTGATAATATCGTTCTTACGCTTGAAGTTACAGCTTATTAAATGCGTATTAGAATAGAATGAGGGAGAGGTATCGCAGAGTGAATGCACCGCGGTCCGCCATTGTGGACTGTGACAATGCAAGAGAGATTGCATTGCATTATCTGGAACCAGTAAGCGTACGTATGCGAGATTCACTCTGAGTTGATACCCAGAAATGAATTCAACTTTATTTTGTTGATATTACTTTGTAGGTACTTTGATAGTAAATAGAAATGTAAATAGAAATGCGAGAATTTGTCTATACCTACTTATGACCGAATACTGAAACATCAATCAGTTTGAAGTCACCGTTAAGTCTCATGCTGTCTCTGTCAAATTAACATGTTAAGTGGCGACGGATATACCTAATTTAAGAATGTGTTAAAGTTAATTTGCATTTCAGTCTTAGAAAACTTGTATTGAACAAAGATTACAGTTGATATAGCAACTGTTTGACACTATATTATTTATTTATTTCTATGTAAAGTTTTATAGGAACATAAAATTTACGGTTGTTCCTAATTTTTGTTACAAATCCGATGTAATCTGTAACTCTTGTACCGTAGGTGGTCTTTAAATTCGTCTTGTCGTTTGTCACTCTGGGACAGACAAGTCGCTTGCACTTCTAATATAGTGAATGTTCTTCCTACGCGGCCATTCAAACATCATTGTGTTATCAATGATATTCAACTTAATTTCAAACTTAATTCAAAGACACAGAGTTATATTTAGCATACTTCGTATAACTGGAATTACGTATACAGAGATCGCGATTGCGGTTTGAGTAATCCGAGTAAATGGTAAAATTAAACCTTGTTAACAAATATAACTAAGTATATCGTGTGGCTTTGCAACCTGTTTGTGGATCTAGTTTGATGCAACTATATTTTAACCTACACCAAAGTCATCAATTAGATTTATCATCTCTCACTTCATAAAATTTTAATTGGTAAGATTTTTAATTTATATTACAATTTGAGATCTTTAAGATTTCTAACACGTTTGAATGGATAATATTTTCCGGTCATTCTCGAGAGTTGTGAAAAACATGAGATCGGCTCTCTGCTTTCATTCCTTAAGTTGAAAGAATTAGCTACGATAAATGGGTTAATGGGATGTTTGTAGGCGATGAGCATGCAAGCTGTCATTAAATGTTTTCTGTTACGTCTGCACGCCTCGTAAATTACAGCAATACGTTAATTTAATCGTTCCACTATACGTTATAATGACAGTCCCTGGAGCTTTTACTTTTTACAAAAAATTAAATAAGAAATTTGAACACACGTTTAAATGGTGAAAACACTTCAACAGCCATCTGTAGAGACGTCCGTCTCATAGTTCACACGACGACACAAGTATGTACCTACATAAGTTTGGTGACTTGCGCAACTGCGACCTCCTACGGACGACATATTCCGAAACTCGTTCACGTCAAATTCAAGTACATTAATCAAACTCAGACGCAAAGACGTGGAGTGACGGACAGGCAGCCCCCAAAAACCACCTGCGTCAATACAACCTCCATTATACCGCGATTGTTTTTGTTTAGAACTCTCATTCGCCAGCACAAAGACTCCTGCATTGTTTAGCTACAATTACAAGTGTTTCGACACCCGTCAACGTCCGTTGTGACACGTTACAAAGGCTTTTTTAAACGATTTGATCTTGATGCAACCTTGTATTGACCATAAAACGATTCAACTTGTCAAATAGACAAATGCTGACAACGATCCGAATGCCGTCCAATCAATCAACCGCATTAACATATCTTAGCCTCATAAATAAAGATACAGGATCGTAAACGAATGATCGCCTTTTATAATGCTGATGATGTTTTTCTCATATTAATGTATTCGAAACATTGCAAATCATCGAAATACTATATAACGAAGACGTTGGATTAACGCTCAATTCAGTCGCAATTTCGAAGATATAGGTGCCCACCAATTAAGCGGCTTAAAGAAAATATATTGCGAATGTAAGACATAAACATATCATCCTAAATGCTCCTCGTCAATATGCAAGAAAAGGTGGCAATTAAATACATAATCCATCGGCTATCACACAAGTCCCGAGGCGGGTTAATGGCTTGTTTACCCACTCTGCTACCCTTATATGGTGTGAAAGCTCCTCCGCATTGTCGCCAGCCCCTCAACGTACTCGGTATGGTCAGGCGGATACGTGCGTCTGCGCATATGAGCCGTTTGATAGCGTGAGAGATTAACAAATTGAAGAGAACGCGCATAACTGTACTGGCCGTATTTTACTGTAAAAGATATTTAAAAATACATACATTCTTAATTTTTCTGCTTAAAAATTTAAAAGATATGTTTTCGGATAAGACAAATTGGTTTTACATACCTGAACCTACTTCTTAAGTTCAGTAAGGGTCACATTGGTTAAGTAAGACATTATTGCTACTCAATAAAAAGATGAATACCTTCGATACTTATAATGTACTTAAACTCATATCATTTACTCGTATCGATAAATATTTTATTGGTTAAGTGAGTTGTGCTCATATTATTACTTGACATATTTAAAACCGTATCGCGAAAACAGATGGTCGTCTGATTGCGCGGTCCGGAAATTAGCCGATGACTCATCATCTCTTTATCTGGATAAGGAAGATAAAACGAGACCCTGTGTTTGCACAACGAATCTTCACATACGGTGGGGAAATCGCGGGACTGTGTGATGATATTTTTGCTTGAGCATGCCATATGGTCTTTGAACTTCATCGCAAATGATTGCATGTATTTCTATTATTTCGCTTTAAAACAGCCAGGCTTATAAAATATTGCGATATATTTAAATTCACGAAAAAAAAATCCTTTCATATTTTTAGATGACGACAAAATTGAGTGTTCTTTTTCGAGGTTCTAATGATATGAAGGTTATGAGTCATTTTCTAATAAATTATCAAATAAAAATATCATAAGTCAATTACATCACTGCCACTAGGGTGGCCTTTGTACATTATGCTAGCTGGCTATATTATTAGAGGTGCACCGTAAGATCTATCAATATATCTGTCCAATGATGTCATAACCGTCATCGACTATTGTCGTAGCATTCAAACTTATTACAGATCGAGATGGTAACTAAAATATTGATTACCAACACTATGGGACTATATTACTGTAGGAATAAGTAGGTACATAACAAAACATAATTACCCAAACGACATGTTTCGCAACAAGTACATAATTACGTATTGTAAGTTTTCCAAAACTAAATAGAGTACTCATAAAACGAAGAATATTCCACGGTACATAAAGTTTGATATTTTCTAATAAATGTTTGGGACGGTTTTCGGAAATTAACCAGTTAATATGAGATGTTTCATGTGTTAGATTTATTAGAGCCGATGTTTTCATGTAGCTAAAAAATGTTTTCGTTTCTTTTCAGAAATAGCAAAAGTTCGAGCAAGTTTATTCCAAATAAATGGGGTCAAGAAAGAACCACTCGTTCTACCAGAGCCAGAAGGCATTGTTACCACACTCACAGAAAAAGTTTACGTGCCAGTAAAAGAACATCCAGATGTAAGTACTTTATGACTTATAATTTTCTTGGTATTTTTTTTAATACCACTAAGAATACTCCTCCGCCTGATAGTAAGTGGTTACCGTAACCCATGTACACTAACACCAGGGGAGCTACAATCGCGTTGCCAACCTTTGTCTCTCTATTTAAAGTAGCCAGAATGCCATACTCACCACAGGAACACAACACAAGGCTGCTTCTTTAACAGATATTGCACCAGGCAAGCCAATCCAATGCGTGTGGAATATAAAATTACACTATGACAACCTATCTTCTATTTAATAGAAACGAAAATTTTGTGTGTTATCTGAAATTCTGAATGAACTGCTTCGGACAGTTTTTACCCCATTAAATTAGATAAACACGTATATAAACGTCCACTGTCTTCCTGACCTATATTTGATATAGATAACATGTGAGCAATCTCAGTCTGGCGCAAATAAAACCCAGAAGGTAAACGCTTACTAGGGTTGCGCTACACTTTGATTGGTGAAGTACTGTTACGTGAGGATGTAAATAATATTGATGAAAAATCTCTTACTATTTTCAGTCTCCCATCTTATTTCAACAAGTGAAAACTGTTAAAAATAAGGGTTGGGTTTCTTTGTGAAGTACCTACCGTAATAGGTGAATGGTTTTAGTGAGATAAAATCAATATCACTATATTTGTATTACACACTGAAGTTTATCTAACACGTCAGATGCGGAGGTCAGGGTAATGAAAATTACGATTATACAGCTGCATTTAAAATCACAGCCAATCATTATTGGTAATTTAACAATCATAAATTCTCAGTAGGTACATAATAATCTTACGATTACCTATATTTCCGTTCTACGGTATTTGTTCGCTGGTTTACCATTTCATATTGTTCTCGAAAATTAAGCGACCAATTCACGTCGTAACTACGTAAGACCAATCTGCTTTATTACATACAGCTCCGAGAAATTCTAATTAAAGCCGTATCGTTCGAACTTTATGGATTTACAGAAAACACCCAACTAGTATTGGCACTACCTACAATATAATAGGTTATGTGCTAAGCAAATTTCCTGTTCATGGTGGGAGTTTTATGAAATGGTACATTAATGACTTTCTATCTCAAAAAAACCTACTTATTCCTTTATTTAATGATCGTTTTGATAAATATTTTTTTATTCTCACACTCAAACACCTGTCCGTTCCTAAAGGCCGTCGAAAAAGAAAAGATGTGTTAACTAAATACACGGTGTATTTTTGGTATCCTTTGGCTAGTCTGCGATGTTTTTGTAGGATTTCTAACTTCTTATTTACGACGTTAAGAGTTATTTTGTTGAAATAACGACCCACTGCCCTATTCCTGTTTTTAAGTTGTTTATTCAAGATATTTAACGCACATTATGTCGAATCCATAAGCGGAAAGTACGTGGTATAAACGTAATGTCATTGTTTACATCTTAATTAGTCATATTCATACAACTTTTGTTCCATTCACAAAACATTTATTTGAATACGAATGATCGTTTTCTTTAAAATGTATGAAATTTTTACACTCATTTATTATTCAACTGTCAAGAGTTAAACTGTCTTTTGAACAGTGTTTGCAATAACAAAGTGTAAACACTTTGCTCGAATAGTTAAGAAACTTGTATGCCACATCGTGCGATGTACTCAAGCAATTATAAACGTAATGAATTTGTATTGCATTGTAAACACTCATGTTATAAATTCATACAGCTTTTAATGGTTCATTAATATCCATTACAAAATCATTGTGAACGGGCACCAACTTAACGATCCCCTGTAATGCATCAGTATTTCTAAAATAACTAAAATGTAATAAATACGCTTGTCAATTACCTCGCGATGTACGTGAAGCTATCTTAAAAATACATCGAAGCTTTCTTTAGGTTTTTCTCTAGATGAGAATTCTTATAATTTCTTCGTCTGTCGAGCTAATTGTAGCGGATAACAAGTTACTGTAATAGTTGCGTTAGTCATACAAATACAAGGTTGGCAGGCTGCTACATTTGGTGACTTATGTCAGGGCTATCTCGTCTTTGGAATGATTGTTGATGCTTACACGACGATCAATGATTCCGTCCATTCATTGTAACGAACAGATTAATAGCAAAAGAACACGTTTGGAATCCTTTTTAGGCAGCAAGTTCATTGAACTGAATGATTCATTATTAAAATCGGATAACACTAGAATTCATGTTCGTGCCAAGTTCGGTTGCAGCTGATGAAAATATTGTCACATATCTCACGCAGCGCTATTTGACTATCAATGTAACTTTATACGTTTAGTTTATAAAATAAGCACCAGTTCGACTTAGAAGTGGATAAAACATTACGATATTTTACTCAAGTTTGGTCCATACCTGTGTCTATTTGCTATTATCGTGTTTGTTTTCTATACCAGTTGCTATATGCATCATATTCGTAATATTCAGAGAATTAAACGCAGGTATCTGTTGTTTTTCTGTGCGAAGGGGAAGGGCGAACTTCTGTCATTTATGTCATTCACCGGGCACAGTTCCAAATTCCATGACACTACCGAAAATTTTCTAATAACATCGTGCCAGGAAAACTTACTAACGCTTTTCCCGAATGCGAATCATCCTCTACCAGAAAAAAAATAGAATAATTCTCTATGTACATAACATATCCTTTAAAATGTGTTTAAACCTAATCAACATTAGTGAGATGTCTGTTGACTCATAGCGATATATTGATGGCGCCAACAACTCGTCTGGGACGCCATATATGGTGTCATCTAACGAACCTCCACCACTGAATTCATTTTGTTGAGTTTTATTACAATTTTGAGTAAATGAATAACAAGTACTGAATTAATTAGGGGTAATGTGAGAAACAGGAACATTAAATGCAACTTAAGAAGTATACGTCGACTTATTTTCTCATTATTCATTGTTCCCTTGCCATGAGGATAGTGACCACATATATCACGACTTCAAAATAAGTGGACGTCGTAACTGTAAATATTCCATTTAAAGTATATTCATGCAGACATTTAATTCTAGTTTATAACGTAGCTTACTACTCCAAATAGGTACTGCACTGTTCGCGTAGGTTGAGGATAGTTATATATAGATTGTCAAATATATCGTTGTCCATAATCGCATTATTTTATTATCTCTTTAGTCATTGCGCATCATATTCATTTGAAAGGCATGGCACCCAATAGATTAATAACCAAGATATTTCAAAGTAGCATATAATTCCGTAGGTTATTCCTACTCGAGATTTCCACGCCATTTAAATGATCGAACAAATACTATCAATATTCATGTTTCGATTAATGTATTAGTTACCATAGATCATCTGAATAATTGTGAGGAATCTAACAATGTGAACGTAAATCTTAAGATGAATTGATCGCTGAATGATATTGATTGACCGATCAAAAGAACCGTTCTGAGACATCGGTCACGTACACAGAAATAATGATGAAACCCTAACGATGCAGATAGATGTCATAAGATTGAGTTCTTGGAATCTATCGCATGTGGTCCCTTTGATGCTGAATAATGTTCGTAGGTCCTACCTACCATTGAATCATAAAACCTGTATCTAAACCGATATGTTTTTGGATCCCTTGAAATCCTTAATCCTAGTGAAGACAGAGCTACTGGATTTCTACTGGCTAAAACTATCGCATAGCTTTTCCATTACTCTTACCAGAGAACAGTCGAGAACACATTTATCGACCTAATCCAATCTCCGCCGAAGTATATCAGCCTGGTACTATCATATTGTAGAGCAATTATTATTTATTTTCTCCATCTCGGCTACTCCAACTTGAGTCTTCTCACCCCACAAACACTGTTCAGATAAATTTTGAGCCATTAAAGCTAATAGCTTTAAGCATGTGTGAATATTCGCGCAATGTTTGAAGATCAAATTGGCGCTCACTGGACATTACAAGCAGGCTTGTTACGCATATTACTGCTGGTTTGTAATTTGCCGTTATATTCGTGACGCTATGAGCAAATAGCTCATGTCGACACGATAGAAGAAGGAGCCAAATCTTAAAATAATGTTTTCACAATTGGAAATCATACCATTAATGTTTTATTCGCTCGCAAAAACTGAGCTGTAAAGTAAACCTAACTATTCCTGAAATAGAGCGTACCGTATGCGATTTGTTGAACACATTGTCGAAACAATAGTTTCGGTACACCGTTCTGTGGCTGCTGTGACTAATATCTTAAAATGTTTTACTTTCGTAACTGTACTGTTGGCCTTTATAGCTCAAACAAATAGAAACATGTTAATTCTTTGATACACCATTGTGTACGCAGACTTTAGGGCGTATTTCGACACCTTTATTGCCTGTTTAATTTTATTTACCCTGTGTCTATGCCGTCCGTTTTTATGATTCACTTGGCAGACTTATACGTGTGTTATATCATTTGTATTCAGCATCAGTGTGAATTTCTTAGATCCGTAATAGTCCATACAACGGCACTGGCTCTGATCTCTGAGAAAAATAAAAACGAACTGCATTTTTTCCACTAAGTATCTATCAATTATTGTTATTTATGGAATCATAAACAAATCACATTATTTTCTATTTATAGTAATGTATTCTTGAGATTGAGACGTTATGCACATATAGAAATGCACGTTAAATAGCGAGCTAATTAATTCTTTTCCTAGTCCTTTATAGAACATAAATGCGAACCAAGTGCGGAACATGTTCTATTCCGCATTGTTGGGGTTGTAAATGATATGCTGAGCACATATATATGAGAACGATAGAAGCTGCTCGATCATGGAGAGTCCGACTTCATTCTGGTCTCACAGGTGGGACCGCTTGCATTGCATAGTGATGTTAACACATCGATAAAATACATGAATGCAAATATTATTTTACTGCATTTAAGATGTAATAAACGCATGCGCCAATATTCTCACAGAATATATTATACTGAATTATGAGACTTTGGTGTAGAAATCAAAAACACGTTAAAATGGCTTTTATAAATTCATGCGTACCGTTGAATCAGTATTTGCCGATCTAATGTAGTTGCGGCATATGTATACCTATTTGTATATTTACCTTCATAAAAGTGACGGTAAATAAAAAAAAACATTAGAAACGCCTTGTTTATTAAAATGTACAAAAAAAGGAAAAAGATGAATAAATGAAACAGATGTGCTTTAAATCGAGACGGCAAAATTCACAATCTTGATAAAGAGTCGACATCGATACACTCGCGGCCCCGTGCCTTGAATCTGCGTCTCTCCATTTAGGGGCGGAGGAGTTATTAAATCCTGCCATATCGGTGGGGTCCGTTACTTCAGCTTTTTGCTGCTCAAGAAGTACCACTTGATGCGTGCCTTAATGGAGCTCTTAGACTCGTGTAGTCCTGTGTACACTGATAGAAAGTTATGACTACGCTGTTTGTTAGATACACTTCATACAGAAAATATAAGGTACTTTAAATTAAAAACAAATGTACAAAGTAGGTACTTTCATTGCAGTTGTTTCTTAAGTTTTGAAGAGGAAAGTCTTACCAATAGTTCATTAAGTTTCTGGAAAGCTTAGTTTCGTACTTACTTTGAACGCACATAGAATACATAAGATTGCAATAAATATTATTCATTCATTCTTCATTGCTCGTGCCACATCGTGCTTAGGCCACAATAGATATTGGTTTCTTCGTAAACATTGTCATTTTAAAGTGCACCTTCAGCTGCTGTAGTTGGTTTTACGACAATAAAATCAATAGCTGTAGCTCGTTCAAAAAGCCATTGTACATGTAGGAGTAAATAATTTTAAACGCGTTGGATCAGATTCGGTAGTAAAATACAATATGGAAATCATTACTAAGCTACATCGTAAATAAAAGATTTTATACAACGGTATTAAACATTATTTTAGCGTATTGTTACTTTGGAACTCGGTAAATGATCATCAACGTCGATAGAAGTAGTTCTGACGAATAAATGATAATTGAAATCACCTTCACTAATAATCAAATACCGTCGTTGATTTATGCTAATAATATAAGCGTAATCTTATCGCGTTTACACACACGTCTATAATAGTTATTATGCGAAAGAACGTAAAATCGAATTATATTCACCGACGAACGCACCGGACGGCTGAATTGTTTTCGTGAAAACACGTCTGGCAAGCAGCGTGTGCTTTATCATTCGCGAGTGCAAACATCAGTAAAAGCTCGCGAATGTGTTTCAAAAAGATTAAACAATTCGCACTACTGCACCGTCAGAAACATGTTTAGGTTACCAACAGCCAGGAATTTTAGATCGAATGTAGATTAACGATATTATTTTCAATCTATCCATCAATAACGCGATTGAAACGGTTGAATTTTACGTACAAATATATTGTTAAGTATTGAAAATGCTAACTACGAATGAATAGCTAATTGATTAAATGCAGCATTTTTGCTGGCAAAAGCATCAAAGAGTGTACACCAGGCGAACGTAAATTAAAACTAAATTTTCATGAAGCTTTCGGGTATTTAAGTGGCCTTGCATACCGCAGTTGGCTACAATAATGTAGTATTAGCGATTTTAATAGCGACAAATTCGTGAAAAAATACGTATACATAAAATTCGTGACTACAAAAATGTATTTTGCCCCTAATTTATGTGTATTTTATCGCTTATAGGCTATTATATATATAAAAAAAAATTCACAAGACTGACCCGTTTGCAGTGTCTCGATATCTTTTTAATTTTGCGAGATTCGTCATCTAAATTTGTGGCATCGCGTAGGCGTAGGTATACTGCCCTGTGTTTTTCTTTTACAATGTTGCTTTGTATAATTTAATGAAGTTTTCTTATGGCTCGAAGTCCATAATATTAAGCCATAACATGTGCAATAAACGCACGTGTGGGTGTGCCGCTAATATCCGTTCCATTTATCTTTACACTGTGTAAATCTGGACAAATGAAAAATGGATTCATTGAACTCTTTTATAGACTCTATTTTCATCGCGGTAGTTTTATTTCCTAATAGATTTTCAATCGAAAATGTTCAACATTCCTCACCAGTTTACTGAAGATTCTATTGTCAATTTTGCCGCATGTTTGTCAGTCTATTACAGGGAGCAGTGTATGTTTAATGAGGTTGATTAGATTGGTCGTACTTCACGTAAGGGTCACAGTTCAGTCGCCTTCGACACTAACTTATAACGGACGCTGTTGTCTTACAGTTAGTAGATTATCGTCTATCGTTATCGCTATAACTCAAAACCTAGTGACACCATGGGAATGGCATGTCGTATGCTGCTCGTTATCAGTTCTTAAGCTTTAACATAATGAAGCTTATTGTAAACCAAAAATAACATCCTATATCTTATAAATAATGTACAATTATTATGGTCAACGCTACTACCTAATGATTGTTACTCAATCACGTTTCGACGAAACAATGGGTGACGATTAAATTTTACACAAAATAAGCTTACGTCATATCAAAAGCATGTGACTTACAAGAAAGCTAAGTTGTTCCTTTAGGACTTAGTGTAAACTAACGACGTATGAAATATTAAAATCAAATCATATTTAAGAACTGCGTATCTGTGAAGACATAGACAAAACGAAGACATTTTAATATGCAGCATACAAGGAATTCTAAATTGCTATGTCTTGCCTGTTTGACAAGTGTTGGCTCCCACAATATTTTGTACGCATAAACAAACTTTTAAATGCAAATTCCGTGATAGAGATAAATGAGTATACAGTGTAAATTTTCACACAGTAAGACAGGGAAAAATGTGACTTTAAATGCAAGAAACGTGTTTAATGAATGCACGTTTCCCATTGTGAATGAGAGTACCGAAAGAAGCAAAATATACTTAAGCGGAATATCAAAGATCAATGCAACGTCCAAGTTTCTCGTATTCACATTCTCCTGTTTTATAATGAACTAATCGTTTCTTTAGCTCACAAAAGTACCTGCAATAAAATCTCTCTATTAACATTTCAGTGGTTTGCAATCACTTAACTAGCTGACTCTTTGTAGGTACCTATATCGAATGATTATTTACCTCAAGTTCGTTCTTTCAGTTTATATTTCGGATCACTTTTGCTAACTTGCATCATGAGTTTGTCCCGTCTTTCATTACTTCCGACTAACAACACGTTTCTCACATTCTTTAACTCATCTATTTATAACGTGTTATATCATTAGCCCCAGTTTACATCGGTATCTTTATGCGACTGCATCGCTGCATTCGGTACCGGTAACGAGGTTGATCGGATTGGTCTCGCTCCGACGACCGAGGGTCACGGGTCGCGGCCCATTCTAGACTTTGTCTTGCAGCAGTATCTATTAGTACATTGTCTTCCTCTTTGTTTTAAGAAACTGTGCCGCATGCGGTAAGAAGTATCTACGACGACTTATATGGATAATAAAGCGGACTAACAGATGCAACAGTTTTATTTATTCCTGAGTCTACATTTAGATATCAGCCTCATGCTTATGCTTCTTCCCATATAGAAAAGGGACGAGCACTGATCACCACGCTTGGTCATTGCGGGTTGGTGATTTCAGATGATTCCAATATCACCGTTGAACAAGTGTCTTATAATAATTAAGAAAATATATATAACTTTGAAAATGTCACATTGGTTCTTGCCTGAGTTCAAAACTGCCGCTAGCCGGTATGCCACTAAAATATTGTTGGTGTTGTCGCGACCCGATATTTACGTTGCCTTGCTAAGATTTATCAATACTGTTTACTTGTATTTTGGTGTTTATTGTCCAAGATATTTTAAGATTTCATTTTCATAGCAAAATGAAATCGCTTGGATTTTTTCCATACGATCTCATGTGAGTCATTAAGGATTCAATATAATTATTTATTATGTGTAACATCTTTGTTCCTCGAAACATTTGAAATATATTATGATTTACCTTTAACGTCACATTTATATTGAAAATTAAATTTATTTATACGTAAACAAAGGCTCGTGACTAATCTCTGCAAAGCTTGTAAGATCGTTAATGCTCTAAATGATTTAATAATCAATATTGCTGTTGTAGTTATGGTGGGTTATTTATTGTCTGTCCCGTAAATTTACTGTGCTTATAGACTGATCACATAATGTTCTCACTATAATGATGTGAGTACACAATTAAAGTGTCAAAATGTAAAAAATTAATAACAGTAATCTGAAACGAACTAAATACTATTTAAATATAAAAGTTTTCAAACACAAGGAGCACATCCATTTCTCTTATTTAAGATCCCATACAACTAAGTGCAATAGAATTATTGATAAAATGACCAGTCCTTTGTAAAGATTACGGTAATTGGTAATGGTTAAATGAATTCTTGAACCTAAACTGGATGTAATGGATCACAAATAAGTAGACAAATAAGATAATTGTGATGAAGATAATATTGTATTTAATAACATGTACTAAGCTTTACTGGGAACCGCAACAGCAGTCGAGCCCGAGGCGACTTCGTATCGCGTCGTGACCAATCGCTGTACGACAATTATGTTAGAATTATACCATCAATCAACTGCAATATAGTACGTACAGGCGTACACACCCACCTGCACTCATCCGGTATTACCCGTACTAATGATGGACAATCACCAGCGGTCAATAGTTCACTTGTTTTGTTATTGTTGCCCCATTGTACTTTTCTTTGTTGAAGTTTATTTGGGTTAATATTTATATTTATTAGTGAACGGCCGCTGGCTTCTTGTCCGTTGATGTCATGATCATTATTGTTATTTGAAATACTGAAGATTTGTGTTGGGTAATGAAGTTTTTTAGTAAAATAACTTAATAGTACTATTGGATAAAGTAGTCTATTAAAAAACAAATAAGATAAAGGTACAATCACTACCTCATGACCGAGTAAAGAAGTTAACGTAACTCTTATTGATGCAATTAGAATTTGTTTTGTGTCTTGTTCAATATACCTAGTAAAGAACCTTTCTAATTAAATACATATTTCCTCCAAGCTCGGTTGGACCCGTGATCCTCGACGCCAAAAGCAAAGTACTTGGTCACTGACCACCATTTGGGTCTCCGCCAAATATCCATATATTTATAGAGGAAGCCATTGTCAGTGATAGTTGTAGTAGTAAGCAATGAGTCATTGACCTGTTTCAGATTAGGTATTATATATTTTAATTTTGTGTTCCTTCACGTATTAACGATTGAACTTACCATAAGATGCTCATCGATATCGAAACGTTTTCAACACGCCCACTATCAAACCCTGAATTTCCTGACAATATTTGATTAGTCTTTCAACTTCCTTTTTGTTCAGCTAGTTCTTATAATATTTTCTTTTTTTATATACCTTCCTGCAGATAGTTGTGTAGACTTCGAATTCGTAGCTTTCATTAATATCAAATGTATTATTAGTCTTGATTAAGGAATTCCAATCAGCCTAAAACAAACTAATAATTTAAGATAACATCAACTTTTTGCTTAAATTTAGTTACTTTGATTAAATTGTTAGGTTGATGGATGGCCATTGTGATTAAATTATGTCTTACCTATGCGAGGCATGTTTGTCTATAATAATATAGCCGATATACTATATAGGTAGGTACCTAGATCGTCTAATATCACACAAGACAAATTTTCTATTAGGTACCTACTTACTAGAAAATTTACGTGTAAATAAGAAAAAAATTCAAAAAGTTGGCTTGGGGAATTGTAAGAATATTTTTTTATTTAAGTATAATAATATTTTTAAGAATATTTTTTTCCTAAAAGTATTTTTTTTATTTCTTGATGTACCTATTTATAGGCGCGTACGTGTGTTGTGTGCTTAATATAAAGTTCTGTCACGGCTGTACTAGTTACGTAATAAGCATGAGATTCATCGAACCATCACTCATCGTGTTAAGAAATAGCTTTTAGCATTCTACATGCATCTTATGACGTATCCTTCACATTCTGTGATTTACTAAACTAAAATACTGAATGGTCTCACTCTCTAAAAATCCAAAATTAAAAGTTATTAAAAAACAAAACGCTTGATTTCGTAGCGGTGTTAAATAACTAAATTAAGGCATTTATAACTGGATTTCTAAACAATACCACAAAACAGTGAACAGCGCTTAACTGTAATGATAATAATAAATATTTTAAAACGATGAATCCGAGTTGCTTGTTATCGATAAGCCGTGGTAAATGTGCAAGCGACTAGCGGATATCAATGACGATAGCAGGACTACGTAAAATAGAAAAGGTATCTAATAATTTTAAACTAATTTTTATTTTATTGTTAAACCTAAAAAGCAATGTAGGTTGCACATTACTAGTTACAAGTGGGTTCACGCCGGTAGTGCAATGGTGAGATTCGAACCCGCGACCACACGATCGCAAGTCCGAACCCATTAGGCTACCGCTGCATTGACTTATAATAAAAAAAAAATGTTAAAGATAAAGATAAGATAAAGATAAAGGTATTTTATTTGTTAAAATGCCTTTGTAACGATTAATACTTTAATTAGGATATTTATTCATCATTCAATTTTATACAGTTCACTGTTCTGTTACTAATATCGCAATATTTAAGTAATAAATGTTACAAGAAATAACAAGATATAAATTAAGCTCTAAGTGTTTATGCACTAATTAGTGAATATATTATTTATTATATTGTAATAGTCACGTTTACGTTCAAAATGAATTGTATAATTAATTAAGGAATTATGTATAAATCATGCATGTGAGGATATTATTGTAATTAAAATACGTGTTTAGTTTATTTAATATTCATTACAAAATTGCATACTGCTAGAATGGTAGAATGTTATGGCGTTTACATGTTTAAAAAACTTGTGTAGCAAAGTTATATTCATTGGTTATGTTAAATGTATATTTTATTACCTATTTGTTTACGTGAATTCATGCGCATGAATAATTTTCAGCAATATTTGTTACGATGACCTTAAAATATAAACACGCTGACCTAAATTTTATTAGAACTCCCGCTTTTTAATTCACATGTTTTACTTCCAAAGCCCATTGGGTCGTATTGAAAAACAATATCATTGCTCAATTCTAATATTATATTTGAAAATGAGTTCTCAAGTTTCATTTACAATTCCATTTCTCCGAGTTTAAGAGATATTTAGCTAAGTATTTACTAGTTTTTAGGTCAGTACACAAAGGGTAAAATAGGACCCTATTATTGAGAGTCGGGTGTCCGTCCGTCTGTCACCAGGATGTATCTCATGATCCTTGATACTTAATAAGACAGTTGAAATTTTAACAGATGATGTGTTTCTGTTTTCTATAACAAAAGATACTAAAGTAACAGAATAAAATAAATATTCAAGTGGGCTCCACTATACTTGAACGTGATTTGTTTGCCGTTATAGATAATGGTAAGGAAACCTTCGTGCGCGAATCCGACGGGCATTTGGCTGGTTTTCTTTTTAAACATGGGTACAAGAAAGTCCTGCATTTATATTAAACTATGGCACATAAATTCACACTAACCTAAGAAACATTCTTGGGTTAATGTGAATATATGTGCCATCAAACTAAAAAAAAGTCGTTGCGTCACTCTTTAACAATAACCTAAACCTTTTGCTTCAAATATCAATAAACTGAATTCCGCTATCAATGGAACCTAGTCTTAACTGCACCGTGCACGTGGTTTGCGGTATTATCGGAACGCTATGATTAGGGTTCAAAACCACTGCCAATTACCTACGAATGGGAAACTTGCACATTTCTACCCAATATAAACAGTATTGTGTTCCACTAAAGGTGTAATTTAAATAAAATTAGTGCACTGTTATAGTGATACGGTGCGTTATTCTACTACTGGTATAATAATACAAGTTGCTTACTGAACTGCACTGTCCATAATAAAACCACAATTTCATTACTTATTCCTTTTACTATAGATATTATTATATAATACGTGTATCAAAACCAGTATTTCGTTTATTTTATTTTTTAATATAGACCTTATTGCATTACATGTATATTTTGTTACATCGTTTCTTTGAGGTTAAAAAAATTGATTTGAACAATAGGTACTCTACGGTTCTTTATATGTATATCTTATACTTGTGCAAACAATTAGCTTCATGTAAACGATCACTCTAATGTTATTATGGGAGTCGTAAATCGTCATGATCTGTCAGATTACGCATAAAAACACAGATTAAAGTTCCATACCAGTATCTTTATTATTATCTACTTTAATGCTTTATAATGCAGTAATACAAGTAGCATTTACTGATTTATTATAACACAAACCAATAGCTTTATTTGAATTAATTCCGATAGCAGTCAATACTTAAACAGATAACTTGTAGTGTTTGAATTAATTCTTCTATTAGTACTTTGTGTATGTGTACGTAAAGGGCGGTGCGCGCATGCGCTGCAGGCAGGAATGCAATTGGTTAATGTTTATCGATTAGATGCGCCGGCGGCGGTGGTTGTGGCATGTTACGATTCCCATAGTTTTGTTCAATGCCCGATTTTTTGCAGCTATGAATGACAGTGAGAAAATTATTAAGTTTAGTAGAGTGCTTCTGAGCAACAGCAAACAGTTTCTAGTCCAGATATAAAATAATGAAGTATTAAACCGGCTCGACCATGAATCCAAACAGATGCACAGGTATTTCTGTAATGTGAAAAATAAAATAATTACTTTTCTCATAAAAATATTACTAACAGTGAAAAAATGCAATAAAGTAAACACGGGCGCGTCGCCAACTATCGCGTCGCTATTTCGACGTTGCCTACGACGACGTCCGGCGACAGAACGCCTGCGATCGAACTTTGTTTCCCGTCACATGGCGAAATTGTGGCGTTCCTTGACATTAAAATATTTGTACGTAACATTACCTCACTGTCTATACTACGACGAAAGGAAACTGATTGATATGGCTCTTTTAACAGCTATCAGAGAGGTCTACAGATAGTCGCAAAAGATAAATGTGAAATAAATATTTTCCATTGATACTTAAATGAGTTAGCATTTTGAAAGGTATCAGCCGTTTTGGCATTACATAATTTACATCCACAGATTTAACCCAAAAGTTAATTATGTGCCAATATTATAGATCATGATAACCCTTGTAACATATTGATTGTAACCTTTTGATCGCATTCGATTTCTTTCTTTTCTTCTTCCTAATTAGATTTAAATTTATCTATTGAACCCAGATCAAATAAATACTTTTCAAGTATAACATAATTATAGAGATGCATAGGAATTAAGGAAGTGTTCACTGGCAAGCAGTTTGTGGCCAACCGCTAAATAGCATCGGGACTGCCCTCCGCTTTAGACTTATGATCACTACGAGATTACGGCTAGGGTTTTATGATGCTTAGAAACCGCGACCAGATAAACGGGATGGAAGGAAATCTCTCCCGCATCCTACGTGTGCACATCAAAGAAAATAAGCTTTCAAATGTTGTGGTAAAATGATATTTTCCATCACCTCAAATTAGGCGGCTACGGAGAAACAGTTTTGTTTTGTTTTATTTACATTTTTTTAAAAGCTAAGCGATGAAATCTCTCGCTACCTTTGAAGAAGATAAATATTGTAGCACTGTAACGCACACTTCGAAATAACCAAGTTAAAACATAGAATAGGTCTAGTCTCGTCTCATACAGTTGGTTGGTTTAAAAAGGTTTATTTGTAAGATAAAGATATGCATCGACATGCGAAACTTCGGTCCGTCTGCTCTCCGAGTGATTTACAATTTGTCGTCTGTCGGCGTCGCAGTCGGTAGACCGCGACGGCTAACGAATGCTGTCCCAGCTCGCTCGAGGTGCCTATTTCCGCATCTCATATTTCTCATTGAAATACATCGCCACAAGGTATATCTAATGAATCTATTGTCATAAGAAAATGAACAATATTCGCACTGATTTATGACTTCGAAGACAGTGTTCAGAACGAATATCAGTTAACTACCGACGCTGCTTTTCAGTCACCTTTAATAACATATTTGAGCAATTTGCACGCTGTCACGCAAAACAATTTAGCATGAGACATATGACGAATTTGTAACCTCGATTTTTATTTACTACGCTTATTTATCGCGTATTTTGAACCGACGTCGTTCGCCGCCCTGAAATATCCCTTTAGAAAAAGTGCTAGTGAAAACCGCGGGTGGTTGGCGGCGAGCCAACTGGTCCATTTCTCAGCTTTGCTTGTGGACGGCAGAATGATACTGGTTCACAGTTCATATACATTGAGCTGACCGATGCTTTGAAGCTTACGTATTGAGGTTAAACGTATGTACGTGCGTACATACACAGGAAATATGGTTTATGTGTAACGAAGCGAGTAATTAATCCAACAGCTAATGGCATTAGATGTAGTCACACACTTGAATTAGGTCTTTGCATGCAGCGCGGCATCGTTTCGTAATCTTGCACTTAAAATGAATTCATAATTTATTATCTAACAAATTATGAATGAAGTTTAATTGAATTGCTTAGGGTTTCTGAAACTTTAAACGTGATGTTGGTTGGATTTAAGACTAATAATGTTTTAATTTTTTTAACAGCCGTAATCCACATAGATCGTGATACAAATTAATTCGTTAATTTACTTTACGTATGTCTACTATTTGGATCTCTAAGTGCAAGCATATTATATTACCTACTAATTGTCAAGAGTATGAAATTGGAATGGAAATATTTCCATAACGTCGACCATTCACAGCGCCGATCTATTTTCAGCGACGGAAAACGTATTGAACTAATTATGTATTAAATAACGAAGGGTTTCTTTGGACTTGAAAATCTAAGCCAGATAGGGCCCAACTTTTGTGTATGGAATCTTAATCTTTACACGACACACAATTGTGTTCAATAATGTGTATATCAATCCATGTCTCCCTGAAAGGTGAAAATCAAACCAAAGCCCACGTTTTATCTTATAGATTTTTAAAACATGTATTTTTCTATTATTTCCAGTTCAACTTTGTTGGAAGGATTCTCGGGCCCAGAGGCATGACAGCAAAACAGCTTGAACAGGAAACAGGATGCAAAATCATGGTCAGAGGAAAAGGATCAATGAGGGATAAGAAAAAGGTAAAAACAATTATAATTAGCACATTGACTAACGTACATTTAATTGTATGCTAATGGACTGTCGGCATGAAAAAAACTTTTAGATATGTGTTTCAAAAAGGTGAAATAATACTATCAGATATTGAAGTATGAACTTATGAGCTTTAACTTGGCCTAGTTATAAATTTCAAATACTAAGATTTTTTTCGACATTTTAACGCTAAACCTTCCAAACCTTCGCTACAGTTAAATTGGTACTCGCGTTGCGATGAATCACCATTCTGAATTTTAAAGTGATTTCTAGGGTCATCAAAAAACCCATGCACTTAAGTACCTCATACCTCATACATATGCTTTATAATATTGAAAGTATTATTTCTCCTTTCTGAAACACGTTGTAGAACTATTTAATTAGTACTAACTTCATTATTTTCTGTGCAGCAAACAATCTATATATATAAAACTCTTCCGTTACTGACTGACTGACTGACTGACTGACAGACAACGCACAGCCGAAACTACTGATCGTAAAGAGCTGAAATTTGGCATGTGTCTTTGTTGGGAGGAGTAGGCTACCACTAAGAGAGGATTTTTGGAAATTCCCCCCCAAAGGAGAGAAAAGGGTGGTAAATGACAGACAATGCACAGCCGAAACCACTCATCGTAAAGAGCTGAAATTTGGCATGTGTGTTTGTTGGGAGGAGTAGGCTACCACTAAGAGAGGATTTTTGGAAATTCCCCCCCAAAGGGGAGAAAAGGGTGGTAAATGACAGACAACGCACAGCCGAAACCACTCATCGTAAAGAGCTGAAATTTGGCATGTGTGTTTGTTGGGAGGAGTAGGCTACCACTAAGAGAGGATTTTTGGAAATTCCCCCCCAAAGGAGAGAAAAGGGTGGTAAATTGAAAAAGTTTATTTCTCAATGGATTCACTTAAAACTTTGTATATAGGTTCCACCAGTGAAGCAAGTGAGCATAGCATATGTATAAGTGAACATAGCATTTTTAGACCATGATTTCATAGAGACAAATATTTCTAATATAATTGTAAAGGGAGACAATTTGATTTTTTCAATGTTTGTTTACACATATGTAATCGATAGACCATGGAACAGGCGATAACTAAGTGAAAAACCCAAATTCTGTCGGAAGTCATTACTACACGCGGACGAAGTCGCGAGCAAAAGCTAGTCGGATATAAATCAGGTTACTTATTTCTCAATAATTATTGTTAGTTAGTGGTTTTCTATGATATAATATTGTATAGGGCCCTGAGGCTGAGTGGTTGACCACGTAAGAGGAAACTAGCAAATAGCTATGCGATTTACACATACATAGCACATGGTTCCTTATGTTAGCTATGACCTGTTCTATGAAATTTGTTCTTGGAAATTCGGTTACCTAGAGAACGGTATTAATTTCAGTAGTTTCGCGTGTTAGTATATTATGTAAGTAGCCATCTTTACGGTCGAGTGCCTCGCTACAGTCACATCTATTGCGTCATAGAGACACTAAGTACCGAGTCTACTTTATTTGTTGGCATGTAGCAAAGTAGTGCAACAAATGGACACCATCCCAAAAGTGTAACAGGTGACACGCTCCATGCAGCAGACTCACAGCGACGTGTCAAAATAGATTTGTCTCAAAATTTTAATATTGCACTAAATCTCCACGAGTATATTTTTTATTTCTTTGCATTTTACTCGTTGTCAGGCTTTCGATATGTAGTTGGCACTCATACATCTTTCTTGCATACAGCAATTAGGCTACTATTGTCAACTACAAAAGACTTGCAATATGTTTTCTTAATTCATTAACGTCTCATTTAATATGCTTCCTACGCTTTGAACTTCAAAATTTTAAATCATGAGCATCACAAAGTTTCTTGGTAGTTAAATCTATTCGACGAGTGGTAATACCTAAATAATTTGAAGCGTACGTATATGGGTCTTCCGTTTGAATATGTATGGGTTTAGTTGAAGTGCTCAAGCCATTAAATGTTCAGTTGCGTCCTTGAGATTATTCGTGGCTATTTATATTCACAACCATGCTTCAGCTATCAATAGTAATTGTAAAATGTTATATTGCAATGATTCTGTGTTTTGTGTGGGCTGAAATATCTCATAAGTGTTGAAATTGTATAGGGTATTAGTCTGTTATTGTTGGACCATTGTTAGAATGAAACTTTAGCTCAATTCAAATTTCCTTGAATAATAGCTTGATTAATGCCACTATTAAACTGTATTTCGCATTAGAATTGGACACATACCTTCTTAATCTAAGCACGAAAATCTATACTTATGTACATAAAAAGTAATGAATATATCGAATGCTTATTATGAATTACAGGAGGATGCAAACAGAGGAAAGCCCAATTGGGAACATTTGGCTGACGACCTGCACGTCCTACTCACAGTTGAAGACACTGAGAACAGAGCGAAGATAAAGCTGGCTAGGGCCGTCGACGAAGTCAAACGTCTGCTTATTCCCGTAAGTTGTATTATGTTTATTATAATTTTTTCTACGGCTATTTGAAGGCAATGAAGAAAAGGTAGTTAAGCAAATCGTCCCAATCGACGTAAATTTTCAACTTGACAACTTATTGCAATGGAAAGGGTACATGCGTGCTAAAAAGTTTACAAAGCAAGCATCCTACTAAGTTGTTCCTTTTAAATTGTGGGATCAGTTCATTCCATTCGAAACTGAAATAAAATTGGATTCTTAAAATGCCTTCGTATAACTTCATGATTCAGTGTAATCAAAGTTATCTTCAATCTTTCTTTTGGACAACCCGTGACGTTAAAAATTCCATAATAGTAAAGTATAAATAATTTAACAGTCGGTAATCACGCAACGTTTCTGGAATCGTTGAAGCTGCTGTGATTGTTATCTGTCCATGATAAATCCGTAACATTCTAGCAGACGGAAGTCCTAAATAGAAATTTTGGCACACACTTGTATTATCACCAGTAAATAATTTTCAGTCTTGTTACTTCAAATATATGGAAATTTTCCAATTTACAGAATAATTATATCAAATAAATATTTATAAGTTAAAATATAACATTCTTTTTATTATCTTTATATGAATCTCGTCCAGTGTTACGTTCATTGCCGTGCATTTAAGGCGTTATGACGTCACTTGCAATTGTGTTGAACCGCAGCGTGCTGCCGTGCCGTGGCTCGACTCATTACTATTAATTAACGAACACTGGTTACCTTCTACCTAGATACGGTAATAGTTTTGTTTAGTTGGAGCTACGGTTTCTCCTCGGTCATCATGAAACAAGTTTTCTCCTGAATATTATGCTAGTAGAATCAGATCTCATCTGCGTGGATCAAGATTCTCGAAGTAACCTACATTAAGCTATTTACATAATCCTATAATTCAAAGATAAATTCTATTTTAGAACTAGAAATTGTTTATTCTGAGGCGATCTATTTATTTTGTATTTTTTTTAAATGTTGTTGCCAAATAAATATAATATTCTTGGCTACAAAATTGCCATCAAAGTCAAATTTGATTTACGAGTTTTCACGCACGCACGTAAGCTAGACAAATATAGTGTTAACCGACACTGACCTTATTTCTACTAGAGCTCCGTAATTGACTTCATTAAAAGGCCATACAGCGATCTACATTTGTGGTACTGTACTTATTATGGGTTGTTTTGTTCCACAGCAAGCGGATGGTGAAGATGAGTTGAAGAAGCGTCAGTTGATGGAGCTGGCGATCATAAACGGCACTTACCGCGACTCTAGCACTAAGGCTGTGGTACCCGTCAACGGTCAGTGCCTCATAAGTATGGTCGCATTCATGTTTTGTCACTAACCCTACCCACTAAGAAATACTAACCCCTGACTATCTATATCCGTAACTTGGTCATCGCAGAAGCAAATTTGCAACTGGCAACCTTGAGACGTTGCGCAGTGAAATGGGAGGGGCTTATACCTAAGTGGGTACAGATGAAAAGCGATGAACCATTGTGAGGAATAGATAGTCGTCATCAGATTGGTTTTAAGGGTTTTTGCGTGAGGTTTTCAAGGGTGCTAACCAACAAAGGTCCAAGAGATCTTCTAGTTTATTTAAAAGCTACACCTACATTTTCAAAGAATGTGAGAGGGTAAGGACATACCCAGTTTTTTGATGGATGCAAAAAATACTGGCCAAATTATTCGCATGGGAATTACATAATAATAATCGTGGGATTATTTTACATTGTATTGTTTTCTGTCAACTGTACATATTCTGCTCTGTTTTCATTACGTTTCCTATTGTTGAAGTGGGCATAAACTGTGTCTTTTGTTTGCGGATGTGAGTCATCAAGGCGACTGTTAAGATGACTAACTTAATTGATTTGTGGCATGTTACGGTTGTTAACTATTAACATGGGTGATTTCACCGAGCCAAGATCTCTTATTGTTAATTAAGGGCCATTGGAAACCGTTCGAGCCTAAGACGTATTAGCTACGGACGGCAAAATTAATTTAAGTATTGATTAATATTTATACTTCTACGAAGAATTCATTAAAAATATTAACGGCAAAACATTAATTCAATTCGTCAGTCTTTGCGAAATTTGCATTTTTCTCCGTAAAAAGTGAACAGATGAATAATACATTAATATTTTCTGGGAATAGGATAATTATGTAAATAATAGAGAGTTTCGATGAATCTTTATTCATCTGAAAGTAATATTTAATAATTTTCTACTTCATTCCGACTCAAAGGATTTTCCTTGAATATGCAGTTGTTTTTTATTTGTTTATTTCTTGTTGTTACCGCGTTTGTTACGTCACTTGGGGTGACCACTGAAAACCAGCGCTGGATTGTGTCTAACGACACAACTAGCATGATGCTGAGTGGGCACCTCGTTGTTGCACAGACACTTTTCACTTTGACGTTTAAGTACCTGTATCTTTTCTTTTATTTTTATGTGTAACCAATGTGTGTGTAACAATAAATATTTTTGAATTTGAATTTGAATTTGAATAAAATGTGAGTTGAGCTTACAAAAATTGCCGTGATTGATTGCTTTGGAATAAGAACTAACATAATATACCAAGTTATTTTTATTTATATTAAAAATTGTTTACGTTATCTATACTTAGGCTCTTTTGAAGCTCGGACGGTTTTGCAAATGTGTTTCCTTTAATGTTTAAGTACTTATCGCTTATGAGGTTTACAATCATAATTATGTCAGTAAATTCGTCTAAATTTTGTGAATTCAAAAATTGTTGTTTTCCCCTCTTTATGAAAAGGTGTTTGCATCTTTACACTTATCTGAGTATAAGATGATCAGATGACATAATACATATTGCAGAAGTAAGCTGGATGCGATTGGGTAGTTTGTAATCGCAAAACAATGAGAGGCCTATGTCCAGCAGTAGTATAAACATGGCTGACGATATGATAGATACTGAATCATGTGATAATGATTTCACTGTAAAATTACCAATTACGTTGTTGTGGGATTTGCTAAATAAGTTATGTTTTTGAAACATGATATGGCAACCTATGGAGTTAACCTTTCCATCCGCATGGAGTAGAACCTTCTCCATTTGGATGCCATTTTGGAACCGTGAAACTAGCGTTATTTATCGTTTCATGAGTGCCTGAAAAATATTTTTAAGTCTCCAGCAGTAGGGCCCATCTGACACTATATATGGCTTTAAATTTGATTGATACTTAATAGGTATATGACGATGATCCCATTCAAATGTTATGAGGGTACAGACGTGACGACTTGTAATAAAGTGGATTCAACAGCGGACGAGGAGTGGCGGCGCGTGGCAGCGGCGGCGGCGGAGACGCAGCGCCTGCTGGCGCCGGGCGGCGGCGTGGGGGGCGTGGGGGGCGGCGTGGCGCTGCGCTCGCAGGCGCCGCTGGGCGCGCCGCTGATCCTGTCGCCGCGCATGTCGGGCGCGCAGGCCGGCCTGCTCAACGGCTCCGGCGCGCAGGCCGCCGCCGGCCTGCTGTCGCCCGGCGAGCCCGCGCACCAGCTCATCTACGCCTCGCCCTACGACTACGCCAACTACGCGGCGCTCACCGCCGCCGCCAACCCGCTTCTCACCACCGAGTACGCCGCTGCAGACCATACGGGTGGGTTGTTCGCCCGTTGATCTCTGAACGATGTTTGATAACCTTACGAAATTTCTCATCTCCAAACTCATCAAATCGAAAGCTGTACCTGCCTACGTCAATCAATACGTAAAAGTACCTAACACAATTTTAATGTTTAATGATATTGCTTTAAATTTTACATGAATCTACGTCTATCGACTATTTACTTTATGTATAGCCTTATAGCAAGGAATTAATGAAGATGATAGGTAGACAAAGTTATCAAACATCGTTACATTATTACTAACGCTACATACACACGGTACCGGGTTTTCTTCCAGTAATCGTCCACTAGACTCAAAATGTAATCAAGTCATAATATTAGGTAAACGAACGTTAGAGCAAATTAGTGTTAAATTAATTAAACTTAATATCACAATTTGATAACTTTTAAACCACGAACAAAATAACCGCATGTTAGAAACTGCCTACAGGCATACACTAAGGTCGGAAACTTACGACAGTAACGGTAAAATGCTTTTTGAAAATTGGCTATAGAAGCCAGTAACAGTCATTCAGGTCATAGGCGTATCGTAGGATCATAGTCCAGTCCATACAAATCATGGCCTCTTTGAGCCTTCCCAATCCTCTTCATACGCGAACAATACCGTCATCCCAGATCCTTACTACATTATGATACATTGAGTATCGATATTTTTTGCTGTGACCTACAAACACGGCCGTATGTCGCATAACGTAAATCCTATTAGCTTTTTGAACAAGCTAATCTTAAGCAGCTAAATGTAGAGTACTTAATAGCAGAATAATCTCAACAAAATTGCCTTCTCTTAATGGTCAATACAGACGCAAAAAAGCAAAATTAAATTGTTTTTTTTTTCAAAATTCAACGACATACTTAGTGCCAAAGTAATTAAAATCTGGTACATTTTATAGCCATTTTTCGTCACGTCTAATATTTTTGCATATTCTATATTGACACAATAATATTGCGGGGTTATGTGATGGTACTTATTTTTATCACAAAAGTAAAGTACGGACAAGATTGTAACGGTTTGTTTCTTTCCCATAGCACGCGATTTGACCGATTACATCTGGAGCCATTTTTGGAGGGATTATCCTGCTGCGCGATATTAGACTAAATAACTCCAAACAAAAGTAAATGAGACACAGAAACTCGATAACGTTGGTGGTAGCTGCCACATCACTAAATAGCTATATATTAAATCAGCTTAACAAAAGAACAATCAGGCTCGTGATTACACAGCACTAACTCACTAATGTACACTATTCTAACGTATGGTGTCGAGCTTATGTTGAACTGTGTGTGATATAAATTATTTTAATGGGGTTTGCAGCGTCGAGATATCTGCTAGCTGGCTTTTGACATTGGCCGCATCAGCCCACAATAAGATACGGCAGACTGCAAGCGCCGTATCGCACTACGCATCATTATTACCGTCCTTGATATCATAATCCTCCTTCTAAACGCCTCACAGGACGTCCTTTTACAGTCATAATAAAACGCCATGATCAATTTATAGTTTAAGATATTATTATGTTAAGTACGTTTAGCTTAGCGACTCATTATTTTGTACCTACGATGTTATCGTCTTGAATATTATTATTTACAACATTGTTTTCTTCTACAGCTGTTTTGTACAGTTACATACAAATTATAATTTTTGTTTTACTTGACAGTCAAAGATTTATATTATTTAATATATAACAGAATAATTTTACTATTTATTCAAATTAATATAATGATCAAATAATTATTTATTGAAAATATATTTCTTTTACAACAGTTGTCTCGTGTTAGGGTTGATGGCAGTTGAATAATTGTTTTAAATTAGATATTATTTAGTTGAATCTTAACTGCCAATATAACTCTATATAAGTTACCGATGTTTAGTATACAAAGACATAGAGTTTTATTTATTTACCTGTCTTGTTACTGATATTATCTTTCACTCGAATGGAGATAGATATGGATAGAGCCATTCATTTATAGTTCTTGTGATAACCCTTGCTTGTAACACAACTAATATAATAATATTAACATACGTTAATGTTGATACAAACTTCATTGAGTTCTGGAATAAGTTATATCTTATTTTAAAGTATTATCATGTATTCTAAAATTCCACCGTATGCATGTGGTATATTTCATCCTTTTTTCTTAATTTCCTGTTAAATAATTGTAAATAACAATTGAAATTTTCGTATTAACAATAGTTTTATCTGAATGACGCAATGATTTGCAATAATTCAGCAATTACAAGCAAAAGGGACCAAATACAATTTGATTTTACGAAAACAACACATTTACATTTTAACTATTTTTTAACAAAACTGACAAAATTAATAACGCGATACACACTCACATTACGAACAAAACGTGGAACATTCTAGGCGGTTTTAAATGTTTATATACGTTTAGCGTGTAGCAATAACATAATGTACCCGCATTGCACACCATGTTATTGTTACAACAACTATATCGTAACTTATTAATTTATTAGCCATATTATTATATTTATAAACATACCATAGGCTAAGTATTATTATTATCTTTAAAAGATTTCTAGTTAGGTTAGAAAAGAGTGAGCTTTATGAAAATATTATACACCCGTATTTTATTGTTTAGGTTTATTATATCGCAGTTAACACTGTAGTCAACTTTATTTAAAACTGAAATTATCGAAGCCAGCCATTACCTGTACCTTGGGCGTACGTAGACCCGCTCGTTTAAAGTTTTTTATTTTGTTATATTTTCCAAAGCAATAAAATAGATAATAGAATAATCGATAGGCCTAAGCATAATAATAGAGGTTAGTATTACTGCCAAATGAAGATTTAATATTAAAATTGTCTTAGTATTACCGTTTGACAGTGACGAGTTTTTGGCAGTGATAACTAGGTACTTGTGATCGTTTGGTCGCAAACGATAACATTTTTCTATTTCTATTTTATATATAAAAATGAGATTGAACCTCTTTGCAGCTTTTAGATGTAATGCGTCTACCCAGCTCTATTATAATCTCTGTCAGCTTTAAATCTATTTGTATTCCAAATTTGTTTTCCTATCTACCTTACTATATGTAAATGATCAGCAAAGGTCTGGGTCCACCGACACGGTGTGGGAAGTGTAGCGTCGAGCTAAGCAGATGTTAAACGTGTATATGCCGCTAGGTGTGGTGAGGAGGGCGGGTCGGCTCGCGCAGGTCAGGGAGCACCCTTACCAGCGCACTGCCTTACCGGCGCCTTAATTCCCGCCAAAACGCTCTCACGCCGCCATTTTGTTCACAAGGTGAGAAGCGCGTGCGCGCGCATGCAGCTAGATGAATACGTTTGCTTGTGTCAATTGGTGTCGCACAAACTACTTGCATTTCTCTATAGAATCTCTTTTTAATGCATCTCAATTACTTGCAAGTAAAAAACTTTTATATTTCTCTTAGTTTTGTGTTTCCGAGCAATCATATTCGTCTTGAGAATGCGTGGGTACCTTTGCTTTACTGTCTCTCTGTGTCACTATTTTTTTTATTTATTATATTGTGTACTTATTAGTTACGTTCTTGAATAGTTTGTATGAGGTTAAGATGTAATATCGCTCTTCATACCGGATCTGAGGTGACACTGCATAATTTGAAAACTGTGATTTTTATATTTCTTTTAGATATTTAGATCTGTTACATGTTGTGATGCGAGGCATTATAGAGACGCTTTATCTATTCAAAGTTGAACATCAGCGTTACCAAATTATTTGTCTGTCGTTGTTTTCAATGCTGTTGTTGCAACAATTGAAATCACAACATGTCTTCAGACAGTCGTAATACTTTCAGGTATAAATTATATATTAGAGGGAAGAAGGATTGATGTTACACTTTTCTTATATTGCGAAGCTTGTAGTTGATGTTGCGTAGATCGTAGTGTTCAATATTGCCAAATAGAATCCACGGAGGTGCTACAATCCGGTTGTGAGATCCTTCTTTCCTTAGTCTCGCCCAGTATTAGTCAAAGGAAAGAGCATTCCCAGAATTTGTGCCATCAGTCCAGTATTAAACGTAATGCCCCTCCTTTGACTCGATATGTTTTTCATAATCATCACAACTTTCTATTAGTCAATATAAGATTTTTATATGAAATTTTTTAAGCTAGTTGTTTTTATTTTTGCCTTAGGTATTATATTTACTTTCTTATTTGAAAGTGGTTTATTATTAAGATAATTTGCACTTGTGTCCTTGTGGATTTAAGATGCCGACATCCATTATGTCGGTTACGTATTTTCACGCTTTTTATATGAAATGATTTAAGTCGAAATGCTATTCGTAATTTTATAAAAATAAATGATTATATGCGATAATGTTTTGTAAAGTATTGTTTCCGTTGTTGATTGTAAATAAATGCATTTCTGAAAATATACACGCAATAAATCGTCTGAAATTTAAATGAAGCGTTTTCTTTCTCTAGTCTCGTTAGGTCCGCGGTGTCAAGATAAATGTTTATGTGTTACAAAGTAATAAGTATATGTCGATAAAGTTGATGACGTGCAGTCATTTGGTCAATTGTAGCCTCACACAACTAACATGCAACTCCACAAGGCCAAGTTCCCGTTTGTTGACATAATAATAATTATTAAGTGCACTATCATAACTGCTATTGTCACAACTTGCAGATTATCTGTAACTATGTATTTATATTATATGAGTCACTAACATGCAAATATGTAATGACATTGATTCGTTATCACAGACTTATTAACAACTATGAGAATGCCGCCATGTACATGTATCTACTATTGAGATGTTGCAACAATGTGTTGAATAACTTACATACTTGCATCTGGGTGCTATGGTTATACATAAGTGATAAATTTATTATGCTTGTTTGTCTGAGCAGAGTTTGTCGCATCGCGGTCACCGCAAATGTTTCAAGCACTGCTCGTTTGGGAACTATTGGGCATTTAATCCTATATTTGTAGATTTATCATTTACATACTAAATTGACTTAACATTTTTCAACCATTAACTGCGTAAACTAATGAAGTACCCGTATAGTTTTATTAACTGGGCCACAAACAGAACAAGTGTCGCGGCGCGAATGCCTGATAGCCTCCCCCTCATTTTTATTCAAATTTCTATTTTTATGAGAAATTTCCGTACACTAGTCATGTCAATCCGAGTCCACGGTTTATCGCTTTCGTTGAATATCTGCATGTTGCCGGTTCCGACTGTCTTGCGCACATCGAGCCACTCTTACATAGCCTAAGTCCCTCCGCCCTCGTGACGCGATCAGTTCGGCCTCGGCAGCAGCGCAACGCAAGCGTTAAGGCGTGCCAACTCGCGATTGGGGGTACTCGTGTAGTCGGACCATGACATTTTGATCGATACTAACATTCTGTTTTTCTCTCTTCTCGTTAACCCGGCTAGGTGAGTGCTAACGGCGCCGAGGAACTAACAGGAGTCGCGGGCGGCCGCTCCACGCCGGCCCCCTATGTCGCCGCGTAACATACTCATCGGAACATCGACCACCATGTAGCTATTAGCTGTTGGGCCTTTCACGTTTAACATTATACTATGTATTATAATAGTCTAACTATTAACATTTATATGCCTGTTATGTTTATAACATGATGAACTTTATTAACATTTTTATATAATTTTTTTTTATGAAATGGCACACGCCATCGACTATATTTACTATATTGTATCTTATTGTACTTCTGTTGTCGCTTAACGTGTTGTTGTTGAAGCACGAGTGTTGTTAGGCTACCCGGACAAATCACGGCGTTAAACGTGTCCCCTTTACTATCTATAAATGTTATATTTAAAGATTTTTTCGTAACTTTATTTGATTTTAGAGTATTTTATTACAAATTAGCACTTTTAGCGCCGTCTATAAAAAAAGATGGTTTGAATTAAATATTGACTTCTAACTAAAGCTTAATTCATGCAGTAGCTAGATTGTATTTTGACATTTAAATGCGTTTTCTAACAGCTCGCTTTTGGTTTCTATTTATCACAAATGCACCAAATTATAACCAATATCTTAGCGCGTTGTATGAATTAAGCTATGTTGTGGAGTCATGATTTTTCATCTAAGTAAATCACTTGATGATAGATGAAAATTATATTATATATGAAAACCCAATGTACTATAAAAAGTACGACTGCGCACGCAATTTTAATAAGTTCAAAATCGCGGCGCTACATGGATACTCTGTGGCGCGAAATGGACAAGATGGCGTCATACAAGAGGTCAAGTAAGTACCCACGATGCTAAAATATATAAAATTGCTTCGCATAAATTAATTGGACTGACATTGGATTATAGTCTAATATAGGTTGTTTCTTCATATACTCATCGACCCGTCAAATATTCGGCAATCATTTCACATTACTTTAAAACCAAAGAATAATAATTTATAGTAATTTTTGACTACATTTTCTGATCAAATTCGAAATCATGAATGTCTTCCTATTGAAAATTTAAACTTTCATACCGGTCAATGGGTGTATGGATTATCTTTTTAAATAAATAATATTTATAGCATTGTATTCTACTCTTAGTGCTTAATATTTATAGATAACATTGATATTTGTACATCTCATGTGCCTTAATTAAATGTACAATGTTCTTACCTTTTTGGTTCTATAGAAATTGTTATAATGCTAATTAATAGCTAAGTTAGAAGAGATTAAATTATTGTTAACTTTTCTAAATGTTAATTTTTATACATTTATCGTCGTCAGTTTTGAAATATTAATTGTAGAAGAATATAAGTAGTAATACCCAAATGTTTTAGTGTCTAGTTGATCTACATTAGTTGTGGCAAAATGAATAACTTTATAAATGCCTTCGTTACAATCTCTTCGGGAATCTCTAGGTTTCGTTATCTCATATAAATATCAGAGATCTGCAGTTCGTAAGTTTATCCATTGAAAAATATTTACGCAATAATCTCAAAGATACACACATTGTTTTATGTAACAAGGGCAATTATTCGTCATTACATAAAATTGTTATGTAAAAAGCTTGTATAATGTAATTAAAGCAATATTATAACAATAACTATCACGATTAGTGCAATAGAGATGTTATACTAAATAATATTTTATTAGTAATCTCGACTAATATAAGTTGAGAGAATATTTTTACAAGATTTTATAGAGATCTGATATTGAGATTAATGCGGTAGGTAAAATATATTATCGCGCTCGTTATCTGTGAAGATAAATATTTTCTTTTAAATTACGTTGTTTGTAAGCAATTAGTAGGTAATTTTTTTAACGTTTTGCATTAATTAGGTGCTTCTATCGAGAGTTTGGAATCAATATATTACAAATTTTCATTTACAAAATTATATGAAAGTAGAATCTGTTATTTTTTACATTTCTATATAAGTAAAGGTTTATCACCACCTGAGTTTATGAGTAGATATCCTCGTAAGACATCACTGTTATATATCACCCGTTGTTAACACTCCGTCCATGAAATATTTCATAAAATAAGTACTTAATTTTTTTGGTCTCCCAGTCATACATAAGTACGATTAAATTGAGACTTCATATAAGAACGTGTTAACAAATGAAAATACCCGTAAAATGTTAATACCCAATGATGTAAAACCTAAGGGCATTGAAAATTACCTTTATGATGTTGTCAACCTATTTATTAGACGGTTACCTTTCACATAACATCATCTCATGTAATCGTACACGTTATATTCATCTTTACGCACTCGCAATAAGGTCTGAAATAGCTTGTTTATGATATGCAGGACAGTATTCAGAACAGTGTCAAACATTTTTGTTATTTCACCTCTGTTGAGAGATGAAATTTTTAGTTTCATTGATCAGTTCCGTAGAAGATTCTTATTTAATTTGTTGTTCAAAGGCCTGTCAAGACCATGTTCATTCATATATCATATATAGATACATTTATAGTTCGTACAAATCATTATAATACAAAAAAGCATTTAAAGATTAAATCACGAAATGCAAAAGCCATAACAGCGAGGTATCCGTTTCATGTTAATGGTGAAAATATGTGATGAAATAGATGTGTTTAACGTACAAATAATTATATGTCTGCAAATAACTACCTAGTAATATACTGTGTTTCATAAGCAATAACTTTAGTAATTTTGTTTCTTGAAACATGCTTAGTGCCATCAGCAGACGGGCTTATTACATGTCATTGTTTTTTAATATTAATTTGTACTTATTGTTAGGGCAAATATAAAACGAGTGCCTTAAATAAACTTGTACATATTTATTATTATCTTTCATTAAAGTATTAATATAGCGGAGAATAAAAAAATCTAAAATTGTTTTCCAAAAACAATATTTATAGAGAATAAATAATTTTAGTTAAGTGAGATTGTGCATATTATGTATGTTTTGATGTGTGTTTAAGATTGATTTGGTATTAGTAAATATTTAAAAAACGTAACTATGTGTTTCTTTGTTTTTCGATTTATTAATTACTCACCTGTATTCCATGTTTTTGTTATTTATAGCTCACTTTAGGGCTTGAAGTGGGTATTGTGAATAATCATTCTTCTAATTGGCCTTCTTAAAGTTATAACAATGGGACGGTCTTGTGTTTTTAACTGAATAAGTAAGTAGTTTAATTTAAAGAAAGAAAATTATTTTCCTCTAAACTGAATTTACATACCTCCCTATAGCTTAAAAGCATGCAGGTTTCATTATCCAAGTAGAGAAGTACACGGAACAACAATAAAATTCTTAACCAAAAAGAGCTAACTAGTAAGAAATCTACAAGAATAAAAACTGCAAAAATGAACTTTATGTCTTTGGTATAAAGTCGATTTTTGTTAGCAGAATGTAATATTTTTTGTGAGCCAAAACGTAGTCTAATAAATAGTTAAAGGGAATAAAGTTAAATTATAGTGAAGATTAGAAGTCTCCAAGTTCCCAACAGAGTTCTATTTTGGGCAGGCAGATCGGGACTTATGAAATCTCTACGAAGCGCCATCTACTTGAAATATACAACATGACGTCATCACTTATTTCATCCACTCTACTGTATACGAAAAGCTTTATTTGTGTTCCTGTAGATGGCGCTTACTCGGTAAGTATACATTTTGAGTGTAAGTATGCATAAACGTTAACGTACCCAACGTATGTTAAGGATGATACCCTTTTGCAAGACATGTATTACATGCAAGAGATAGAACTGAAATTAACTTTACGCAACCTGCTTTTCACAGTTGGGTGCTTATACTGTTGCGCTAGTTTCAGGGTTCGATACCCATTTTATTAAATAATTTTGTTGGTGGATATTAATTTATATGTCCATCTACTTAATCAAATTCATTTGATAGGCATTGATGCGTTTGAATAGTTCATAGCTTTAATTTTTCCTACTTATATTCTACCCCGAATAAACGAGTACTAGGTATACATATAGGCGTTGCACAGGAGGGTTTCTAGTTTGGTCTTTTAAGAGGTAACAGATCCCTCCTACATGTGCTGATGGTGACCAACGGGGTGGTTTTAGTGAGGTAAAAATCCCACACTGCTCGGTCTTAATCCCAATAAGGCCGGGGGGATCTTGAAAGTTTCCCCGGCAAAAAAAAAAAAAGGTATACATATACATTTATGTACCTATCGTAAGTACCTATATAAAAATCTAAAGTATACTGAGAATATACCATAGATCAAAATTACTTTACTCAAAAGAGAAGCACAGGCGATTCTTGAACTATAAAGTAGGTAAGTATCTGCATGCATATATACTAAATTATTATCTGCCTACACACGTCTGACTACATCTACGAGTATATATATAAAAGAAAGTCGTGTAAGTTACACTATTTATAACTCAAGAATGGCGGAACCGATTTGTCTGTAAATTGGTAAGCAGGTAGCTAAGAACCAGGAGAAGGACATAGGATACTTTTTATCCCGTTCCCGTCGTTCCCGTGGGAGGTGACATAAAACGTGGTATTACAAAACGCAACTGACAGCTGAACATATTTAAAAAAAAAAGATGCATTTGTTTAAAGTTTTTAATATTATGTTGCTGTTGCCGATATGAGGAGCTGGCGAACAGAACTGGAGAAGTCCACTTTAGTTCAAAAGATATTTTTTTTTCGAATCGTGATTTTCTGACCCAGTTTCATTGATTCCTGCTATTATTTTCAACCAAAACCGGCTCTTGGTACTTAGTCAAGAAAAGGCTTTAAAAAGTGCATTTTCAAACGAAACCGGATCAGTCCGATGTTCAATATAATATAAAGATTATAATTTTTTTATCTATTTTCATTCAGAAGCGGACTTGTCCTTTAAAAGTATGCATTTTTTCAACACATTTTCAATCAAAACCAGAAATGTACAGCAAAAACAACACGCATAGTAGAAATTATATAGATTTTTTGCATTGCAACACTGGCATTAATCTGGCAACTAAAATATTATTAAAAAAAAACAGCTGTTACTTGCAATCTTTGCCGGTGTTTTGTATTCGTAATATATGTTTTTTATGTTTTTCATTCGTGTGTTTTGTATTCGTTGTCCCAAACAAAACACGCTTAGGAAGTTTGGTGAGCGTAGATGGAGCCACTAATCACTACACAATAAAACACCAGGCATCCCCTAAGATCAACGTTTAATAAAATATGTGACAAAACACTTATCATTTTCCGTGTAACGAAACCATTGCGACTTCTAATTTTACCACTAACGCCATCTATTGTGGTACCCCGGTAAACAATAAACATTTTACAATATTTGGCGATATGGTTCCTTAACATACCCCTCCACTAAGGACAACAGTCCTTAACTATACCCGCAATGTTATAATAACAATTAATAACCTTTAACTTCAATATGATAGACATAAATAAAACCAAAGAAAAATAACAAATGAATCAACAGGCAAGACACAAATCTTGTAAAAAGGCCACTTAATGTATGAATTTTTATATTTTAATGTTACAAACCTCGTGATAATATCTAAGCCCGGATGATTTTTTTAACAATTTTACCAATTAGCTATCTAGCGGGTGGTAATCAGATTCCCTACCTAAGACAACATCACCCATATCTGGTTCCGAGAGCGAGTCCACTATGCCTGAGCATCAACTTAGTAAGAGATTACCTACTCCTGAGACCGATCAAAGGATGTGTACGCTGGGTGCGATAACGAGTGCGTGTAACACATTAACTTTGTTATTTTACAAAATTATCTACACCGGACTAGGTTCACATAAACTACCATAATAAGTTTGGCTAAATGCGCCTCGTGAGGAATAAATGTGGTGTATGCTTTCTTTTTTCTTCTATCTGAGCCAATTGCAGCCGACCATCAACATATTCAACATGACTTATCCCAAGCTCATCTAAATATGGATTCAAGGAGGTAAGTTTAACTTAAAATACTTAATTTGACTTTGTTTAATCCCAATAACTAATGCTTCTTATATTTTCTCTTTCAGAAGGTAAGTATGTTTTTGTAATTTATTATTTATTTATTTATTATTATTATTACTTTTTTTTTTCAGATTAGTCTACTTCTTCGGAGTTACATAAAATGGATAGACCCTTCAACTTCTTTGGTGCATTTGCAAATAATTGGTGAGTATTAATTTGTGCCTAAGCTAAAACCTTTATTTTCGTAAGATGTGCTGATGTGGCCGATAAGTTCACTGAATATTCAAATTCATCTTGGATCCTGTATCAGGTAAGTCCCAGTACTTATTATGCTTTTGCTTACTCCTAGTTGTTCCTCAAACCCTCTCGTGATTTCCTAACTATACTTTTCTCCATTTAGTTTTCCATTTCTGAAGTTGAAATCCACCTTTGATCAGTAATCCATTTTTTAAGGGTAGATTATGCGACAATGTTCGTTCTAGATCAAGTCTCTTTAATGCTATTTCCCGTGATTGACTTAAACAAGCTGGATGTTTATCTCTGAAAGGTAACCTTACTATGTTACGTCTTGTTTTATTACGTACTGTAGTTGCAGAATTAAAATCTTCGCAACGCTTTTCCTCCTCCGACATTAACTTTTGATTTAACCGAGACTCATTATCCATACCCCTAAATGTCTTTAATAAATCATCAGCTTGAACATGCATGCTAACTAAATTTATCGAACGAGGTTGTGATTTGTTTGTTCCAGTTAAAACCCAACCGAAAACAGTTGCTTGAGCTAGCAGCGAACCGGATGAACATTTATAAAACCCTTCCTGTACAATGTGACCATAAACATCTGAACCTAATAAAATATCAATTTTATTAGGTGAGTGGAATTCCGGATCGGCTAACTTGATATTATTTAAAAAAGCCCATGGTTCTAATAAAATCTCTCGAGGAGGTAGCAACCCTGTCAATTTATCTAAAACATAAGCAGTTACTTGGATACTACAGTCTGGATTATTCGATGAGTGAAGACTAACATCCGTTTTAGATTTAGTCAATACCTTGACCCCACCGCCTATACCTGAAAAATTATCCCTGACTCTGGTACAACTGAGACCCAGTAACTGAACTGCAGATTGAGTTATAAACGAAATATGTGACCCCTGGTCTATTAGTGCCCGCAGTGGTATTATACCTTTTTTAGAATGGACATAGACCACCGCTGTTGGTAATAATGTAATATGCTCACCCGATGGTTGCTCCTCCTCTGATACCTGGTGTGAAGAAATAGGTTCCGATACTGGCTCCGGTATATTATCGGAATCTACGCTCTTAGAATGCAGTAATGAATGATGACGTCTTTTACATATTTGGCAAGAAGCTGTACTGCGACAATATTTAACGCCATGATTATTAGCTAAACAATTAAAGCACAATCTATTATTTTGTACATAACTGCGTCTGTCATTATTATTTAACGAAATGAAGTCTTTACATGATGTGATTCTATGATCACCCTTACAGAAAGAACAAGTGGATTGAGAAATGTGAAAATTATTATTAAAATTAGACTTTGAAATTAAATTCTGCTTATCCTTATAAGTACTGCTAGTTTTATTAGTATTATCTAAAAATTCTAATGACTGAAATCTATTTTGTAAAAATGTTTCAAATTGCTTTAAATCTGGTAGTACATTACTGTGACATGTTATTTCGCTAACCTTAGCCTCCCATTGTTTTCTTGTTTCTATATCCAATTTTTGAGATACTATATAAATAACAATCGCGTCCCAAGAAGCTGTGCTGATCCCTTAATTATTCAATCCCTGCATCATATCTGTATAGTCCAGGATCCCCCGTACATTTTTGAATTTGATTACTATCAAGCTAACTTTTTGTGTGTAGCTTCATAGTGATGAGACGCCCAACAATTGCCTATAAGCAAGCCTTGACTGTGGGACCTAACAGAGATAGCAAGGATACCGTTTGTCGATTAGATAGTTCTCAAATATTTATTACTAACGGAATATTTTTTTTTTTAATCTTAAGATAATTATCTAATTTAGTCGAAAAAACATTTGTCCGACAAAATCTATGGTCCGATCGATGAGTCCCCCCTTACCAACATGTATTGTTAACCAGGTCATCATAAGTTATTACTAACCAGCTGACTTTTTTTTTTTTTACTTAATTAACATTTATAAAAATTAACCGTCACATTGTCCTACAAATTGCGTGGTACGTTATCCCGGTCCTACGCTCAGAAATTGTTAGTACCACAAGACCACTTTTGTCATTACTAACTGTAGGACAATAATATTTTATAATAGGTTAGAGTGTTTTCTACCCAAATGAAACAATGTCCTACAAAAAAACAGGTACGTATCGCTAGTCCGACAAGAAAAGTCATTTTTTTTAGAAAACGACGATTTTTCTCTCCTAGTAACTTCTTAGCCGTACTAACTTGTATCCGGATCAAATGTTGTTTTAATAGTTCTAATAACAAATTCATGTTATGTTTGTTGTTAACTAACATATTTATTATTATAGTTTTAAGAACAAATTTTTGTATTTTCGTTATTAATTAACACCTAAGTTTATCAAGATCGTATTGTCAGCATGCTAAATCCTTCATTTCTGTTTTTCAATTAGTTTTTTTTAATTATCCTAAATAATTTATGGTTAAATATATAAACAATAATGTTTCTTAGGTTGAAATAATATAAAAGTCTTTTTATTAAACAACTTGATGTAGACATTTTGTACTTGTCCCACCAGTCACAAATGCCTGTCTCACCAGTCACAATATAATTTTTTTTTTAAATGTTTCTACGTAGGTAATCAGTCTAATTCTTCATAATATTCAATGTTTGTAGGATAAATTTAGTATTGAGAGGGAAGTATTTTTTAAAAGTTTAGTGGTTGAACTGAAATCCGACTTTAAGTATACCGCGGCAAGAGAGAAGGATTTTTCGATGTACCACCCTAGTAGCAATAGAATTGGGCAAGATTCTTTGGCAAGATACTTGGAGAAGCACTTTGTAAAGAATTGGACAATTCTCTACCAATATACTTGATCAAGATTCTTTATCCAGACTGGCGGCAGACTTGGGACAGTCTGTGCCCAAAATTTGACCAGATTCTTGGCCCAGAGTCGTAACAGATTCTTTATCCAGACTGGCGGCAGACTTGGGACAGTCTGTGCCCAAAATTTGACCAGATTCTTGGCCCAGAGTCGTAACATAGACTTGCGCGAGAAATGCAAAAAACGACGAGAGCGCACCTATTTCCCTCCTTCCCACTTGAATGTAAAAAGTATAGTATTGCAGTGGTTTTCATTTATAGTCTAGTCAACAAGTTTAAAAAAAATATTTAGCTTGCTACGATGTGTAAAAAGTTGAATTATCGCAAGAAATAGTTAAATATTTTTAATAGAATCAGAACTTCTAATACTCTATAGGATAGTCCCAAACTTTAGCAACAGATGGCACCAGATTGCTGGTCAAATTCTGACTACAGCCTGGTTTCAATTCTTGTACAATTCTTGATCTAAAATTTTTCTAAAGTATCTTGATCCATGCTGGCACAAGGCTTTTACTAAATTGCTACTAGGGCACCAGTCACACTGAGTCAAATGGTAATTACGAGAAACTGAAAGAGTTATCGAGGTTTTTGACAAAGGGATATTGTTAATTACTTATTCTGCTATATTATAAAATAAATTTTACTATAGTATAAGTCTCAGTCCCATAATTTTAGCTTATAATTAATGAAATTCCAGTAAAATGTCCCACCATTCACTTTGGAATGCTACTCAATTTTTTTTTGTACATAAAATTTTTTTTTTTTAAAACTAAATACAAAAATTTGTTTTAGGTAATTTTTTTTAACTTCCCGCTAAAAATCTCAGATTTTCAAAAAACGGGAAGTTATTGTTTTCACCCCGTTTTTCAAAAATTGAGTTTTCATCGGATCCGACGTTTCGAGGTCCTAGGAAGCTTTCCTGAAAATTTTCACGATGATGTCCGTACGTCTGTATGTGTGTGTGTGTGTGTGTGTGTGTGTGTGTGTGCGTGTGTGTGTGTGCGTGTGTGTGTGTGTGTGTGTGTGTGTGTGTGTATGTAAACCTCTTGTAACTTTTAAACGGCTTGACCATCCCGCACCGAACGCTACATAGAGCGTCGAAATCGATTGATGCGTTCGTGCGATAACGTTGTCGAAAAAAATCGAAAAAAGTGTATTTTTGTAATAACTCTGAACTAACTAACTCTAACATCGATCGCCGCCAACTGCGTGAGAATCGGTTGATATATTAAAAAGTTACAGCAGTTTAAAAATTAGAAAAATCGGGTTTCATCGAATTTTGATAAGACTTTTGAGTTCGGAGAGCTCAAAACACACACAGATTGTATTTTTGAGCTCGAAGAGCTCGAAAACTTCGTAGGTGCAATTTTAAGCACCTAGGTATTAACGGAATTAGCGGGAAGTTGCAGGAATGGCCTTTAGGGTCAACCGTTTTCCAAATTTTTTTTTTTTAATAATTTTTTTTTAAGTTATTTTTTAATTTCATGAATTGCGAATATACATTTCATTGGAGGACCGGGATAACGAACCACGCAATTTGTAGGACAATGTGACGGTTAATTTTTATAAATGTTAATTAAGTAAAAAAATAAAAAATCAGCTGGTTAGTAATAACTTATGATGACCTGGTTAACAATACATGTTGGTAAGGGGGGACTTATCGATCGAACCATTGATTTTGTCGGACAAATGTTTTTTCGACTAAATTAGATAATTATCTTAAGATTAAAAGAAAAAAAAATCTGTTAGTAATAAATATTTGAGAACCATCTAATTGACAAACGGTATCCTTGCTATCTCTGTTAGGTCCCACAGTCAAGGCTTGCTTATAGGCAATTGTTGGGCGTCTTATCAAAATGAAGGTACTCACAAAAAAATTAGCTTGATAGTAATTATTTTTACGTCAAGGATCTATACTACTCCTTTTAAGCGTAGGACCGGGATAACGTACCACGCAATTTGTAGGACAATGTGACGGTTAATTTTTATAAATGTTAATTAAGTAAAAAAAAAAAAGTCAGCTGGTTAGTAATAACTTATGATGACCTGGTTAACAATACATGTTGGTAAGGGGGGACTCATCGATCGGACCATAGATTTTGTCGGACAAATGTTTTTTCGACTAAATTAGATAATTATCTTAAGATTAAAAAAAAAAATATTCCGTTAGTAATAAATATTTGAGAACTATCTAATCGACAAACGGTATCCTTGCTATCTCTGTTAGGTCCCACAGTCAAGGCTTGCTTATAGGCAATTGTTGGGCGTCTCATCACTATGAAGCTACACACAAAAAGTTAGCTTGATAGTAATCAAATTCAAAAATGTACGGGGGATCCTGGACTAGTAGTACTATCTAACAATTGTTTTAAGCTGGTTGCAGATTCTGTTGTTAAATTACGTTGTGAGAAAAATCTTGTAAATATACTATTAGCTAAAAACTGTTTATTATTAAATCTCTTCTCCAAAAGATTCCAACATTGTTTGTAGTTATCGTTGGTGATAGCAATGTGTCTCAACAGCTGCTCCGCCTCTCCAGTTAAATGTCCCTTAAGATAATGTAACTTCTGGACATTATCAATGTCTTTATTGTTGTGGACTAAAGACACGAAAAGATCACGGAAAGCTATCCATTCTGTATATTTTCCAGAAAATGTTGGAATGGTAATCTTTGGTAGTTTCACTGACGACTTTGTAATCTTGTTCTCTATGCCCGACATACTTCTTTGATTGGCCGAATCTTCTGTCAATTCACTTAGAATATCATCTAAATCTGATTTAAAATCTAAATAAAACTCTTCTACCTCGCTGTGCATATCCTTTGAAAAATAAGAAGAACTTTCCGTCTCCTTTCTTTTTAAAATCTCGGTGTGATTTGAAGAAAACTGTTCCCATTTACTAATAATTATTTTAATTCTGTTTTCAATAAAAGATCTAGTAATTCTTCCTTTTGGACACTTTTTCAAATTAATTTTTGCCTTTTGTAGTTGCAACCGAATGTCTTCTTGAATTTTTATGAGTTCCATTTTTATGTTATGATTATTAAAATTTTACAAGTTGATGTTGGCCACGAAAATTTTCTAAGTGTTTCACTTTAATAAATTCTATGTGAAATCGGGCATAGGTTCCCCGTCGGATCAATATTTGTAAAATTATTCTAAGTCCTATCCGACACTTTAAAATTTTACAAGTCCCTATTCTTAAACAATAACAATGTACTTACAGTTTTATGTCCACTTCACTTATTTGTTGCACTCACTCACTCACTTGTCGCACTGACTGTCCGTCCCGAGTTGCTGATATTCACCGCCCTGCTGCTACCCATCCGTGCACGTCGTGATTGTCGATGTCCTGGTACTGGTCTTCAGGTGTCTCGAATCCTCAACGACAATCCGCCGCCACTTAATCCGAATGAGCCGCCAAGCAGCTCGAGTCAGACAGGTCTAACTTCTAGCCTTATATCCGGCTCGAAGGACCATGTCCCAAACAAAACACGCTTAGGAAGTTTGGTGAGCGTAGATGGAGCCACTAATCACTACACAATAAAACACCAGGCATCCCCTAAGATCAACGTTTAATAAAATATGTGACAAAACACTTATCATTTTCCGTGTAACGAAACCATTGCGACTTCTAATTTTACCACTAACGCCATCTATTGTGGTACCCCGGTAAACAATAAACATTTTACAATATTTGGCGATATGGTTCCTTAACATTCGTAATTTATGTTTTTCAAACAAAATCAGTTTAGTCCATTTTTATTTCTTGAATAACTTCTAAAATATAAATGTAAATAATAAATTAGTTACTCATGCAACAATAAACATAATCCACCTATATATAAAAATGCAATGTTATGTTATATAACATCTCCATATATTGATATTAGTTTTTTAGCCACTGTGTAAAATTTATTTTCGTGTACTAAACCGGTTCTGTTCGCCAGCTCCTCATATTATCATTAATAACAATACCATGCCGCGACCAAGACCTCTAAGGCGGAGGCGGAACAAAGTTCGCCGGGTCAGCTAGTGTTTAAGATAAAACGAGCTGATGTGCGAAAGCACTCTTAAGAGACCTAAATGTGCCATTTTATTCTTTTTCGTCTATTGGCATGGAAATTAACTTGTAAGGGGTTGAAATATGGAAAGTACATAGATGAAGGTATATTGTGTTTATAACAAAATCACAATAGGACTTCGCAGTCAAGAACCATAAAACATTATTTCTAAATTTAAGTATGTTTCTCTTACCCCACTTTACTTTATGTGAAAAGATGCCTAGTTTTTTAACCTCTTCTGAAATTAACTCGGATCTCATGTCATGAATGTTCAAACGCTGCGTCTAAAGATTTCAATATGTTACCTAGAACTACCTTCCTCTATGAGAAAATACGTAGGTAACAAGCCAGACTTCAAGAAATGCCTAGGTACTATAAAAAAATACAGCAAGCCTACATGGCTACATGGCTTAAAGTATACTAGGTAGGTTAGTAGGTAGGTAACTACCAAAACCTCATTTATCTTTTCAATATGTAGGTACCAACCTGCACACGGTTAGTTATGTTTAAGTGGAAGCAATTTGAACTTTTCGTAGTGCTTGGAAATGGAATTTTAAATTCGCGCTCGCGTCCCATGGTGCTGGGAACAAACGGCCTGCAGTTTGTCCGACTGCATTTGTCGCTTTCATGCTTTTGCATACTTAGCTACAAACATTGTTGACGCACGCCCCACTTGCCCTGAAGCGACTGGATACTTTTGATCACGTAAATCTTTTTAATGGTTCGGAGTGTTTGAAAACTAGGTGTATGTGAAAATGCTATTGTAGAGAGCTGAATTTGGTGCGAAAAACGTAGGAATAGAATGGTAAAAGCAAGTTTTAAGTGTAAGTAATCCTTACTTATTTATCAAAACTGCCCTAAGTGCCTATCGGTAGAAGACACAATTTAAATAATGCCACGTAGATTAGTCACATAGCTCTAGGCATGTACCTTCGTAACCTCAATTCTATTGCTAAAGAAGAATTAAGAGTTCATATGTGGTAAGTACCTGTATGCACAATTTATGGGACACAGGAGGTCGGTAGGCATCTTCTTACTACACCTACGACTACACAAGGGCAACCTCCTTTAGTTCAAAGTAACGTGTGGTTTATCATCATCATACTCCTGCCACTATCCCAATTTCATTTGGGGTCTTTGGGTTCTTCCTTCATACTTCTCTATCTGACGTCACCTCCAAAGTTTCACCATTTTAGCCATAATACCGGCCTATAAACGTCCCACTGCTGGACACAGGCCTCTTCCCTTATAGGGAAGGGATGAGCATTTGATTGATCCCCACGCTTGCTCATTGCGGGTTGGCGATTTCAGATTCCAATATTTTGGAATCCAGGTTTCCTCACGATGTTTTCCTTCACCGTTCGTCAATGATGTCTTAGAATGAATAAGAAAGTACATATAACTTTGAAAAAGTCACATTAGTACTTGCCTGGGTTCGATCCTTCAACCATTTGCGTGGGAATCCGGTCATTGAACCGCTAGGCCACCAGTTGTTGTGTATTCTAGCCATATCGTCCTCAATCTATACATCCGTTTCTTTGTTCGTCCGGGTTCCTCTAATTCCAATTATTTTTATTATTATTATTATTTCCTTTATTTTAAAATTCACATACAAATTACATTTTTAAATATATAGTACTAAAAAAAATATACATTTAAAAATATAAAAAATAGTCCCCAACCGGCATCGGGAACAAGGTCCAAGCTGCCGGTGGTTAGGGCTCCAGAGAGAGGAACCTCCTCACGATACGCGCCGTGTCGAGAAGTACCGCTTTCTGAATCAAACCCTTGACCCAGACGCCTAACGAGAGCCTCCTGAGGTGTTGGTCGAGGCTCTTGGCTATTAAGCCGTTGGCTGTCACGACTATCGGGACAATGATTGCCGAGTCCACCTCCGACATGTCGACAACCTCGTGCGCTAAGTCCAAATATTTAATCTGTTTATCTTTTTCTGCTTTCACGAGGTTCTCGTCATGAGGGATAGTGATATCAACAATCATTGCCCGGCGCTCCGATAGATCTATCACCACTATATCAGGCTTATTGGCTACAATAGTCCTGTCTGTGATGATAGATCGATCCCAGTACAATGTGACACGACCATTTTCGAGAACTGGGTCGGGGACATACCTGTAATACGGCACCTCAGATTCCACAACCTTGTATTTCAAAGCAAGCTGCTGGTGGATAATCCTGGCTACTTGGTTGTGCCTGTGCAAGTATTCGCCGTTAGCAAGACGAGAACAACCCGAAACTATATGCCTTAAGGACTCACCCGGACAGTGACATGCCCGACATATGTCAACTGTACCATCCTTCACGATATATTTTCGGTAGTTATTCGTCATGATAACTTCGTCCATAATTGCACATACAAACCCTTCGGTTTCTCCAAACAGATCACCGAAGCGTAACCAGGCCACAGACGCTATGAGATCTACATCGGACCCATGGAGGGCCCGATAGTAGCGACCGTGTAGCTCCTTGCTTTGCCATACATCCATGCGATCCTTGACGCTTAGCACGACAGGTTTGTGCCAGTTCTCTTTGCCAAGGGAGAGCGGAGTGAAGCCCTTATCCACTGCTACCACATCTCGGTGCACTCCCACGTTAACTTGGAGAAAGTACTCCCTGAGGTTACATACCTCGCGATTATGGAGGGTCTTAGCATTCAAGAAGCCTCGACCCCCACATTTTCGCGGGATATATAACCTCATTACCCATGACCGTGGGTGGTGCATGCGATTTGCAGTTTATGTTTATTATTATTATTATTATAACTTAAAGATGCTTAAGATATCCAGTTTATCAATATCCCGGAGTTATAAAGCTAGCGACAAGAGTGACCGTCATAACCGTAGCATAGTCCGGAGTCGGTTTCTCGGCCTGTTATTAACACTGCGCCGTGATTACATTGATTTATATGCATGAGTTCTTGTAAATGACGCATAATTGGATCTATAGTTACATTTTTATCGTTATTAAGTTGCCTGTAATAAATCATCGTCAAGATGCATCGCCGATAAAATTGATCTTCAAGTCGATAAATTGGGAATTGCGTGCGTTTACGAACGAAAATGTTTTTACTTTTTAATTAGATTAGTGTTTTTATTTTACATTGCATTTTGTAGTAGGGTTTAGTTAGATATACAGGGTAATTAGTAAAACACTATCAACCTCGCCCTTACCTATCAAATCATACATAATTATTTGTATGATTTCTCCACTCCTGCGAGGTTGATGGATTAACATGTTCTTTATATGAAATATACTTTATATTTTATATAAAGAGCATGTTAATCATGCGGTGTGATAAAAATTAAATTAAGTTAGTTCTTCTTTGATTTTTTATAAATCTTTGCCCAATAATTGAAAGTCAATCAATTATAAAATCAATGAAATAAACTTTTTTTATTTAAATCGAATGTTCGGCCGAGGTTCGTATTCGATTCAAACCACATTCGGTCCATCCCTAGTTTTTAATTAGATAGGTAATCTCTAGTAGCTGGCTGCTAATTGTAACAAAGTACACATTTTGCTCGTAAAACTTTCTCTTTCATTGCAGACATTTCTGTTTCTGCATCTATGGTTATTTACTTAATAAGGAGGCATTTAGCAATTATTCAGCAATTTAAAATTACCTGGAGAGTAGGCTTAACCGTGTAGGATGCTATTTTATTAATCTACATTGCGAACGTAAGCTTTAATAAAGATTTTAATGTCGTATATTTTCTTCTTACCAAATTAGATACCTTATCACGCAATTACAATTACAAAATTATAGACAAACACAAATTTAAATATTGTTGTGGAATTTAAAAGTAATAGTTCATTAAAATTTATGAAGAGGTCTACTGCAGTTAGCTGTATTGCAAACTTTGACTGCTTCACCGAAGTCTTTAGCGACACTTTATGAGTTTTCTAGACAGAGCAAATTGTTGAAGAGGTTGGATAGTAAGAAATAAATATCATCATAGATACATGTACAAAGGTTGCATGTATATTAATTATTACAATGTCAATATAATAAAATATTTAGGTATCTATAAAGAAAATGCAACACAAATAAAAAAATAACTACGTTAGCAATGTGCACTAAAGTTCGAAACCTCTACAATAAGGGAAACATCTGGAGATCCCGAGTAAGGTAGACATCGAAAGTTTTCATATTTAAGGGATATATTTTTATTGCTAATTTGGCCGGCTTTGGCAAGCTTGATAAAGAGACAGAGAAAAATAATAATTTATGAAATGAAACATACAATCTTATAAGAATGTTTAACGTGAAGGTCAAATTAGTCAAAACATATCTAATTTTGTCCAAAGCCTACGTAGGTTTACTACACACAAATCAACCTGGTACAAAATATTCACAACCAAGAATCTTATTTTTCTTGAAGCCTTCCAATTTTACGTGTACAAAATATTTTTGTTTGTTTCCATTACTTTCCATCGAAGTCTGCGTGCAACGGGGTTCTTGCTCGGGGCGGCTGCTCGTAAAATTGCAACTGACTTGGGGGAGACGTCTCAAGACGGTCGTGCATTCTTAGCTATACAGAATACGTTTAAAGTTTAGAAGCTTATGTTTTTTTTACGACAGTTGTAGTCTTGTAGGAAGTGGAATCTAATTTTCTTGGATTGAATTTTTTTGGAGCTTTGCTGCACACATTTATTAAAAAAAAATATTTAATGCACATTTTGGCAACAAACAAAATATGATACCTACTAGTCTACACACTAGATTTTGATCCTAAATGTTGCCTGTATCTTGAGGCTAAGTAAGTGGTTGAGATGAATATTGGGACTATACCTTATATTTTGGAGTCCCATGCAACTACATGGATTTTGAAACAAAAAACCGTCTTGATATGCATACATTTTTCATTGTAAGCCAAAAATCCAAGATGTAATTTCGGCACGTTTCGTGTTTACAACTTTTAGTTCTGAATTTTTTCCCTGTACTATATGATCAAGGAATCAACCCGGACTTAGAGACGGTAGGGTGCCACGGTCATAAAACTACTTCCCCCAACACCGCGAGGTACTGCGGCGCGACACCATTCACTTTCTGCACACATACTTCAATTGAATAGGAAAATTTTAAACTTTGATGCCCACTTTGTTCTCCTAAGTTGCTTCTTTAGTACTTCAAACGGATTGTTGTAGTTCCCACTATAAATATAAAGCTTTTATTTCCAACAATACATTTGGCGACAACTTTAAAGATTGGAAACCCACTTATATGGAGTTTAAAACAATGGCTTAAAATTGTACAGCTTTTACTTCCACATTAGTTGGCTGAAAGTCATAGCCCAAAACAAAAGGGTGACATAAAAAATAGATACCTCTTTTTTGTCAACAAAAGGAGGAATATAATATAACATCTGTTTATATTTTTGGTATCTAAGTAGATAGGAACAATTATTTAATTATTTAGTACGATTGCGGTATAAGAGGGTTTCGCATGGCCTAACGGTTCAATGACCGGAGTCGTATGCACATGGTTGCAGGCTCGAACCCAGGCAAGTACCAATGTAACTTTATCAAAGTCATATTCTTAATTATTATAAGACCTTATTGACAAACGGTGAAGGAAAACATCGTGTGGAAACCTGCGGGTTGGCGATTTCCAACCCGCATTGAGCGAGCGTGGTGATCAATGCTCATTCCTTTCCTATATGGGAAGATGCCTTTGCCCAGCAGTGGTACGTTTATAGGCCGGTATTATTATATTATTATTATATAAGATGCTCTCGAGATCGTAATGTCTGTAATTCAAATCCGCGAATCATGACAAAAGGGACAAAAAATAATAAAGATAAAAGTGCCCTAATTGGACTTGCTTAATTTGCCTTCAACACTGAAAACACGGCTCAAATTCAAGAATAATTTTGACAAATTTTCTACTTTTTTTAACAAGCTATACAATATCTAGCTACAAAAACGTTACGAACAATTCATTTTTCCTCTTCCTTGATTAATGTCGTTCCCAGTTTTTGCTTGCTCCTATTTCAATGAAAAATTTCCCCCGAGACCAGACTCGTAATTTTCAGGGAACTGAAATTACAGTTAATTGGCCAATGTTTACGCGAATAAAAGTGGCTAGATACTTTTGTAATGGCCACTGGAAACGCCGTGGAAAATGTTTATTAAAAATTGTGTAACAACAGTAAGTACCTATGTTGGAGTTTTAAAATGTTTGTGTAATCGTAGGTAGGTATTGTTTAGGATGTCGTAGGTACTACGCTTTAAGCTTCGTCTTTGTTTCTATATTATTTTCGAAAATATTACTTTCTGTTTCCCGGAGTAACACACCTGGAGTCACCGCGCCTTTTTTATCCAAAATGCGAAAACACGTACAGTCGAATTTTGAACGCAGGTTTTGTTATAAGTACTATATTTTTTTACCACTAGGTACTTCAATAAAAGATTGAATAATTGATGTAGGTACATATTGAAACAAATTTCGGTAACCTACTTTTGTAGTAACTGACGAAAACGTTCCATGCCAGAATAGTCTACTCATTTAGTGAGATAGAATAAATAATTAATATTTATAACTTTATTGCATGAGGTGCATCTTACATAATACATGTGCAAATACACATTTCATTATTAATATCACATAAGCGGAGACATGAATTAATTAATCGCTTACCGGCGTCAAGACAAGCTGTTTCCGTTAGTTAATTAATACCTTAAGATATAAGCACCCGTATAGTATGCTAGACTGTAATAAATATTACCTACATTACGTAAAATTAATAATCTTTTAAATAAAATAGTATTTAAGTAATGGTTGTGTTACTGTTAATATTGATTAATCTTTATAAAAGTAACCGCTGTATGTATATGCTAGTAACAGGCTTAATGGATATCCTCATTAGGTTAGTTACATGTACACTGAAATATACTGATTACATGTTCAATATGGTAATAACTGGATATAAAAAATAAAAGTATATTTCGTCGGTCAGATAAATCATAAAAATATTTTAATTTTTTTTTTCATTTATTAAAACAATTTAAATTGATAAAGTTGAAGTGCTTTAAAGTTCAGGAGGCTTGTGACGTCACAAAGTTAACAAAAATTTAGGGACAGAGTAACGTTCCATTCATTGTATCTACACTATTATTATTTGTTAATGTGACGAAAAAAAACGTGTTTACATTTTTTTAATACTATAAACCAGATATTAAAAGAATAGTTTAATACCCTATTGTTTAATATAAAGCAGATTACATGTATTCTACTAAATACTCAAAAGAAATCTGATAGAAGACATTATTATGAATATTTTCAGCTGCGGAACTCTAAGACTAACAAACAAAAATGTTTACATTGTATTCTTAGACACAATTTACAATTTTATTTATAAGTTACAATAATTAACCCGAAGAGTCAAGTGAAGTCAGGTGAAGCAGTCCAAGCTGCACTCAGGCTTATTGCAGTACTATCTGCAGTTTCATAGAACTGATGGACGCCTTATTTGTCACGAATATAGACGAGCAATCTTGCTTAAAATATTTATTTAACTTTCAAGTCACTATAAAATAGTTAATAGGTTACATGCATTAATAGCCACGTATTAACTAATATCTAAGTAATAAATGTGTATTAAAATAGTAACCGATGTTCAGAGTAAGGTGTCTATCGCATGATAAAAGTTTCATTAAAACTTAATGGAGAAAATTAGATTCAACGCCAAACACATTATAAAACTTAAGCCTGGTTCACACGTTATAGATTAGCTTGAATTTGAGAATTTCTAAAATCATATGACAAGTGTTAATCACACACGATTTAATTACCTATTTTGATACTAAATCATTACAATACAAAGCGGCGGTAGCCTAATGGCTAGGGCGTCGGACTTGTGATCATGTGGTTGCGGGTTCGAATCCCACCCATTACACTACCGACGTGAACCCACTCGTAACACAAGCATCTTAGCCTAGTACGAGTGGTTAACGAGATTACTAGCAATGTGCGACCCACATTGCTAGTAATCTTTCTTAAAAAAAAAAAATACAACATTATGAAATGAAAAGGACTAAGATAATAATTGGTCAACTTTTTAATATAATGATTTGATGATCTTGGTATTATTTTACATTTTAATTGAATGCTAAATCAATTAATATGTACGTGACACACCTAGGATCTTTAATTATTGTCCAATGAAGACAAATATTTTTTAAGCTATTTAACAAAGGTTCTGGTTTTTAGGTATGTTTTTTATGTCGCCATCAGTTAGTGATATTTCGTATAACTAAGAAGTAAGAGTATTATAAATTAAATAAGCATGTAAACGAGCCTTTAATAAAAGATAATTTGGAAAATATCTAATACGTGATGACGCTAATCAGGTGCAATAAGTGGATACCGCATACTCCATCGTTATTCCCGTCATAATCACATAGTTTACATGCAAAGTAATTATAATGTTTTGAATTATGGTTGCTCTTGCTATCAACTCACTAACGAAGTGGATAGTCCACGTTCTTCCACCGTTCTCGGGTTAAAACGTGTTCGAATCAAATCTTACGGCCTGTATAATTACATCGACTTAGGCCTAGTTTTTTGATACTGAGTTAACCCTTGCGTTAAAATCAGTATCAATAAACCCAACCAATGGTTAAATATTCAATAAGGTCTAAAATTTCGGTAAAACGAGTTTTTTCATAAATTTTTGACTGGCCTGTTGGTCTAGTGGTTAGTGACCCTGACTACGAAATCAGAGGTCGTAGGTTCGATTCCTACCCAGGACAAATCTTTTTTTCATAAATGATCATTAATTGTTCTGTGTCTGGGAGTAATTTATCAATATTATGTATGTATTTATAAATATATAAGTATGTTTATCAGTTGTCTGGTCACCATAGTACAGGTTCTGCTTTGTTTGGAGTCCAAAATTGTTTCTCTATCAAATGGTCGAATAAGTTGGAGAGTAAATATTTTATTAGAATAAAAATTGATGAATAATCACGTTCTACCGAAGTTTGAAACCATTAGTTAGGATATTTAACCATTAGTTTAGTTAACTCGGGATAAAAAAACTGGGTCTTAGTAATTAGGTAAGATTTGTATTTAATTACCTGGTGTAGGTGAGTTTTCTTAAGGCTAATATGGGTAAAATGTAACCAGATAAGATAACGTATATTACACGATAAATAAGTTTTAATGTTTGTTTATTTTTAATTAATAGGCGCTAGATATATTAAGGAACGTGTGACGTAAAGATGTTTCTTTTTAATTTTCTTATTGTGCAATGACATGGTGGAAATAAGTAGTAATTTTTTTATTAATGAAGATTCTAATCGTTAGTTGTTAATTAGTCAGTATTAGGAGTCATGTTTAAATTTTAATATTTAATTAAATGTAGAGATAAATATTAATGATTTATTTATAGTAGCTTTATAAGCTGGTGTAATTTATAAGTTAACTGGCTTCTGCCCGCGACTTTTTCTGCATGGACTTCAGAATTGGGTCCAAAACTTATTCTAAAGCTCATTAACAATTTTTAATCTTCCCACGGGAACTATTTGAGAGATCGGTACATAAAGTACATGTCCTTTTCCATAGCATATATGTGACATGCATACCAAATTTCAAAGATGTCGGCCCGCGGCTTAGCTCGTAAACAGTTTTTGATTTTCCCTCAGGAACAACTTAAGAAATCGGGATAAAAGGTAGTCTATGTTTTTTCCGTGTCAAAGGCTAAATGCATGTTAAATTTCATGCAAATCCGTTAAGCCGTTTTTGCGTGATTGAGTAACAAACATCCAAATATTAGTAGGATAATGCATGCGGTATCTACGTATATGTGATTGTTATATATTCCTTTACTGTTAATATATCTATTTAACAATAGTTTTAATGTAAACAATAATTGTTGGTCGATCAAATAAATAAATGATTTTAATTTTATATTCCTGTGTTACCTAAAAATAATATGGTTCAATGACCAAACATATTACACAGACTGGTTTATTGTGTGTTGATTGTATGTAATCAATTAATATACAGTTAACAGTAAGTGCATAGACCTATTGTAGTCATCTTTATTAATAAAAAACTTATCAAAGAGTCTCTTTAAAAATAAAACATCGAAATGAATGACCTTTTGATAAGAACAAAATGCGTCATTGTGCGTAATACAGTATGCATCATCATTACTTTATCTTCTATATAATAATTATAAGGAACATAATTGTACCTACAGATGCATAAAACCGCATCAATATCAGTCTGTTTGTTTAAGAGTTACGATGTAATAGACATACCCAGGTTAAAACTTCCGTCTTAATATACCAGGGAGTTTAAAATACGACTTATAATTTATAGTTTCCATCAATACCGATCAAAAAAAGTGTAACGGTATTATTTAGTGTTAAAATGTCGCAACTATGTGGGTGATATCAACCCTAGAAAGATAATCATATTGAGTAGTACGGAAAAGATACTCATGCGTCAAATTTACGCATGTGTCTTAATTAGCTGTAGGTTGGGGTTTATTTATTTATTTCAATAAAATCGTATGTTATATACATTAACATATATATTAGAATAATTAAAACTGCAGATAATTTATTTATAAACATATTTTTATTAAAAAAAAAACAAAAACTAGTCTTCATTCATAAATCAAATAAATTTTTTAACACTTACTTTTTCCATTACAAATTATTTTTAACTATAATAATCAACCATTTTTTTTTTTACAAAATCAACAATAAGAATATCTCATACATATTAGGAACATAGAATTCTATAAAAATCAGTTACATACAGTTTTGGCACATATCAATGTTATGCTCACGACATATTATTTTTTTACATTTTTTCAAGACGCATTTGCCCTTCGCCTTATTTTAGAAGGGCAAAAAGTACAGTAAATACCTTTTTTCACTACAGGCTCTTCAGTATAGTCTTCTGTTGTGCCAGTTACTTCATTTGGCAACGTATTAGAGATGTTATCACGAAAATATCTTTTCAAAGTAGGAGTTTCTAACCGCTTTCGCATAAATGGAGAAGACAGACCCAAGCTAAGATTCTTCATGAAATTTTTACGACTTAGAGGCTTTTCTCCTTTGTTATTAACATTGTGGCTATAAATTATATCTCTGCCAAGCCTCGTTGCCTTTGACGTCGACCAACAATGTCTATTCTTACCTCTGATAGTCCTCTGTCGATAGGTTACGATCCTTCGAGAGACCGATGTGGAGATTGGTTGTTCAGTGGTGCTTGGCCCATCTAGGATTATGTTTTCACTTGACGTCGGCTGTTCTTCTTCTAACTCATCAATAAAAGCCTCTTCTGTGTCGCTCTGCACGTCATCTTCACTCTCATGGTCCGCTACTTCACTGTCGGTATCCTCACAGGGAATCTCGTCGTCACTTTGCATGAGACTGGCCATGATATGGTCTTCGTCCAAGTTTCTACTTCCCATTGTTGCTTCAATATCTATAAAAAGAAACTATCAATATAAGTAATGATATACAGTTATAATATTATAAAAAAAATAAAATCTAATTATACAAGTCAAAATCATAAAAGTCACATAAAAGATAATCATGCGTAATTTTGACGCAGGCAGTCGTTATATTTCAAAATCGGTTACACTTACCTTAAGTACATGTGCGCCATACGGAAGCTCCCAGCGACGAATGAGATGTCCTAAACACACAGCTATGGATTCGCGCTATTTAGAAAGATAGAGCTATACTTCGCAAACGCATGCGTAAATTTTACGCAGACTATCTTTCTAGGGTTAATAGTCTCGATGTAGAATGTACGAGATTTCCGTATTTTAAATAATTGTCGACATAAATTATAGCTATTCCGACATTTGTGGCCCTAATTCTTGATCGTCTTTTTTCTGTGAGTGACATTAAAAGTTTAAAAAGGTTCGAAGCCACAGTCACTCTATTCACATTCAAATAATTATAAATGTGTCATTTTTAATTATGAATGCTTTTGTCGGCCTGTCTGAAACGTGTATAGAGCGTGATTTGATGGACAAAAACGTCTTTTTTCTAACTTTAAAAGAGTGTTAATTTCCATACGTTTTTTGTGCGTTTTGGAGATGTTTTGGTTTCGTTTTTATTGTTGTGTTGATTGGTGTGGAGATGAAGTTTGTTTCTATTAATATTACGAGGTTACAATGACGTTATTGTTAACTCACTCACATTTTTTAAACAATATCTTAAGTGTTCTATTCTCAAATTATAAAACGTTGCTTTTTTATATGGTTCTTAGAAAGATACGTTTTTGGTAATAATAATTAAATTATTAATGCAGGACCTATTTAATCCAAGCCTAATACGTTTGGCAGATTTTGTGAAGTATATTCAGCAAGACTCTTGTAATGCTTTATTTCGAACAAAAAGTAGCGATACTAATGCGAACTTATCTAAAGGCATTTTCACTATCTAAATTCCCTAAACCAAACAAAGATTCAACTAAAACAAATGACAGTTACAAATACAAACCTAGTCCCCAACCGCAAAGTTTGTATAAACAAACTTTTTGTAAACCCATAAGTAGTTTATCATCAACCATCCTCCTTAGTTCCGTACAAGGAAAACGTGCGAAAACGCTTCAGGAAAAAGACCGGTCGTTACCATGATTTATGTTTTCTCGCAAAAAGATGCTACAGCTAAGTGTTAAGTACCTTGTTTTAGTGGCCAGAGAAAAACTACCCCATTGTACGGGAGCTCGGTATTAATGCGAGAATTTTTACGGCCTCACAAATTGTAGTGGCGAGACACATACATAACACGACCGCTTTATTACTTGCCTCGTTAAAATAGGCATGAGAACAAGAAAGAACTTATTAAAAAATATTGTTGGAAAAAAAGACGAAATATGGTAGACCAAATTAATGTATCCACTGTAATTTTTTTTTTCATTGATCTTCGTTTTGGTTTTTTGAGACATTGAGGCAGAGTGGCAATGATCGTGACATCAATGTATTTAATAAACTTGCTTTGCCAACATTTGATTACATTCACGTCTTTCAATTTGAAAAATTCGCGTGTCTACAATGGTTTTACAATAGCTTGTCTTAGACGATTATAACAGAATCTGAATTATTAATAATTATTTATTTATGTATCATAAGGAAAACCCATAAATCTAATTACAGGTTTCCACGGATAGCAACAGCAAAGCATGAGTTAGAAATAACAAAAAAAAAATGCATTGGGTATGTTAGATAGATATTATAATAATTGAATAAGCTTACTACCAAAGCAACACAATAAGATTCTATACATAACAAACGAAAGTCTAGACTAGATAAGATAGTACATGTTATAGACAACACAATTATACCTAGGCAAGGAAAACAAGCGTGCAATACTGCAATTAATTCTAACAAACACCATACTTGCTGCACGCGATTTTAAGGTTAACTATTGAGTTGTATTTTTATGTTGTATGATTTTAAAAATAATGATAGGTTAGCCTATAGTTAAGAACTGCAATCATATAAGAAACAAACAATATAGTCATTCAGGACTTGTAAACAAACATTACTAAACCTTTTAAATAACACGTAACTATGTAACTTAAGGTAATTATTTGCACTATTTATTCTAGTTTAGGGCTTTTATTTATTTAACAATTTATGTACCTACACAAACAATAATAGCACACAACATTCGGGAAAATACGTAAGCATATCTCACTTTTGTAGTGCCCGACAGGGTCCACGATTGATTCCATAGAAATGTTTACCACCTAAGCCCACATTGTGGAATGCAATAAAGTATTGAGTATTAACTGCCAATGAATATTATTTGGTTCGAATTACGAGAAATTAAGAATTGATTCAATTACAGGTCTTTCTGAAAATAGTATTTGATATAAACGAAAAAAATCAATGAATATGGGTATATGATTGTATATTTAATGAGCTATATAAATTAAAACTGAAGTGACGACCTCAGTATGTCCTCACATTGAGATTTGTCTTCCCTTTTTCAACAACACAATGTTACACAATTACTTACGGAAGGAAGACATAACAAACTCCCCAAAAACATGTCTGCCCTAAGATTAATTTGCAGCAATTATTCTGATAATTAAGGGCTTTGCATGATAAACAAGGATTTATTGCTATACAGGCTAAGGCCCGTCTCTTTAGCTACAACCTTTAAAGTTTTGTTTACTAATTATTTCGCCTTTCCCTCGGGGAAGCAGGCGCGGTTTTGGTTTATTATAATGAAAGTAATTCCAGGGATTTTACACACCTATTTTGGCTACTACGTACAGCTTAAGATTAATGATTTGAATAACAAAAAATGCGCTAGTTAATTAGATCACTGATATTTTAAGTTGCACTAGCTGCACCCATTAGTACAGTCCATATCACGAGTGAAATTATTTAGGTCCTTATTTCTTGTAATTTACCTAAAAAATTGTGAGGTGCTAGAATTACAAAGAAATTTCGGAGAGGAAGCAAGAACGAAGTGTGCATACGAACAACCAACCAAATTAAACAATTGACCTAATTTACAAGCTGACGAATCCCCCACCATTCTCAAATTTCTGAAGCGAGACCAAAACGACTTCCCAATTTCTTTCAGCAGTATCGTTAGATTATAATTCTCCCTTACATTTGCCACTCCATTTGTAGTCATTTGTATGGACGGTACACACCGTCTCTAGGAAACTTTCCCTTACCAAAAAGCCTTCGTCAAGTTTCTCAAAGTGGTTCGTGATTGTGTTACCGATGCGAACGTAGCCTCTAATATAACCGAAGTTTCATTATATTGCCCAACACAAAACTTCTGAGGAGTTCCTCTAAAGAGCTACTGTTTTGAGGAGACAAAGGGATACGTGCATGTTTTAAAATAAATATGCTAGTTTATGTACTTATTTATCAATTTATGTGTACCAACAATAATAATGGCACTCAACATTCGGATAAATACGAACAAAGGTAGTTTCTTGTCAAAAAAATAAGCCATACAATTCAATTAGTTACGTAGATTACTGTTCCGTTGGGTTTTCGACGGTTCTGCTAATATCAGAGTTCTGTGAAAATGGGATTGCATGAAAACTTTTAAAGAAAGTTAATATAAAAATATTGCTTTAATTACCTAAAAAAAAACCGAGAAATAAATCGATTTAATTTGTCTTAAAACTGTTCGATTTCAAGAATAGGACCCCTCGCACGTATAATTCAGTTATGAATAAATACGTATCTACTTATTAGGCAGTACAGGCAAACGTGTACTAATAAAATATAGGTAGGACTGAACAAGTCCCTCAGCTGTAACTATTTTATGAGTGCCGGTTGATAGCCGATGTCTGGGCCAGGGCCCAGAGCCCCTCCAGTTGTAAAGTCCGTCTTTGTCTCAGGCTGTTTTAGTACGTACGATAGGTGCATCGATACTGCTAACAACGGTTTTATGATAACTGGGATATAAACACGCTTTTCTGTTGATTGTGTTTGGATGATAAGTTTTATGTCAGAATGGAGATGGGAATGGGTGCTGGAATATTTTTGTGGATACTTGAATCTATGTTATTCTCCATAGGCAGCCTAATAAAGAAACAAAGAAAGAGCAAGTAAGTAACGTAAAAGCTCCTATTAACGACCCCCTAAAATGTGTACTCTATTAACGATCTAATTTTTAAATCACTCATATTAGACATAATATAGGGTCCAGAAAAGTTATACCTAGAAAATTAGTTACGTATTTTTGTTGGACAACAAAAAGAGTAAAGTTTGTGTGTTTAAATAGCCAGTGAAAGAAATAATTTGACCGTGAGTGGGACGCGCCCGAAGCGGACGCACATTTCATAGTGACGCGTCTCCAGCCACGTAAGTACACCTAAATATTACTTAAGGAAAATAACGCACTAAAAATGGATTTGTCTTCTTGCTATCACATTACAACTGTAACGTATATATTCGTTTTCTAAACTAACTCATAATATAATACTTTTTATTGGTTTTTGTGTTATAAAATCAAGTTTTAATTTAAGGCGGTAATAGAATCCAAATTTCAAAACATGATTCTAATAACGACCCATGGGTCGTTGTTAGATTTTGAGAACATTGAAGTATTTTAAAATAATGTCTATTATATACTTCCTCATTCGATTTTATTTTTTTCTTGTTCAATTCTTAAAATTATTTTACTTCGTTAGATCTATTAACGACAAAGCTATTTCTTGAAGTTTTTGTGTAAAACTCGATTCAACTTTAGACAATATAGACCAGGGCCGATAATTTTTAAAACCAAAAAAAATTACAGTAGGATGAAACCCATTAGAAAAGGAGGGGAATATTATAAAAATGAAAGGAAAAATAAATTACGGTCGATCCGAGTTCGGGAAGTGGGGGAGGGGGGGGTTTCAAGGGTAAAAAATGGTTTATCTTGATTTCCAGCAAAACTACAAGTCCTATGAAAAAAAGTTAAATGGCAAAGTTGTAGGTAATAAAAAGATCTACAACTTTTGTATTTGCAATTTTTTCACATAACCTCAAAATTTAGGTGAAAAATTCAAATAACCAAGTTTTTGGTTTTTTATTTTTATCTTTTTCAAAAATATTTTTTTTTTCACGAAATTTGGTGAAAACTTACCTTTTAATGTCCCAAATACGCTGTAATTTATTTGATTTAAAATATTTATTTTTTCACCTTATTTTGAATTAATATAAAAAAAACACCCTAATTTTCAATCGAAAATTCACCCGTCTAAATATCAGCTTTTTTCAAAAAGTATGGAGGTTTTTTGTTCGTTGAAATCTCTACTTTCTGATGGTGTAAAAAAAATATACATTACTATAGTAAATGTTCTCAGAAAATGCATAATCACTATGTACAATTTCATAAAAAAATGACATTGCTTCATTTTTTTTTCAGTTTAAAGTTTATTTATTAAATTCGAATTACATTCATGTCATAGAAAATCTCACAAAATGATTCAGATGAAATTCTGGATGAAGAACCAATGCAGACTGGAAAAAATGGAAGCAATGACATTTTTTTGATGAAATTGTACATAGTGATTATGCATTTTCTGAGAACATTTACTAAAGTAATGTTTATTTTTTTTACACCATCAGAAAGTAGAGATTTCAACAAACAAAAAACCTCCATACTTTTTGAAAAAAGCTGATATTTTGACAGGTGAATTTTCGATTGAAAATTAGGGTGTTTTTTTTATATTAATTCAAAATAAGGTGAAAAAATAAATATTTTTAATCAAATAAATTACAGCGTATTTGGGACATTAAAAGGTAAGTTTTCACCAAATTTCGTGAAAAAAAAAATATTTTTGAAAAAGATAAAAATAAAAAACCAAAAACTTGGTTATTTGAATTTTTCACCTAAATTTTGAGGTTATGTGAAAAAATTGCAAATACAAAAGTTGTAGATCTTTTTATTACCTACAACTTTGCCATTTAACTTTTTTTCATAGGACTTGTAGTTTTGCTGGAAATCAAGATAAACCATTTTAAACCCCCCCCCCCCCTCCCCCACTTCCCGAACTCGGATCGACCGTAATTTATTTTTCCTTTCATTTTTATAATATTCCCCTCCTTTTCTAATGGGTTTCATCCTACTGTTATTTTTTTTCACTTTTTACAAATTTTGAAGGCTTCGGCCCTGGTCTAATATCCCTATTATTAGAATGATATTATACTGAAAATAACCTTTAGTATCTGAATTAAAGACTAACTGACATTAAAAGAAATAATATAGCAATGAGATCGAATTTAACAGTAGGTATTCCATAAAGCGGATATTTTATCTGTTAATTATTAATTTTATTAATCGCTACGTTTTGAGAGATTTTGTCACAGGCCAGCCATAGTAAAATAATATTTGCTATCCAGTTTCATTCATGGCTTCATTGCATTGGCTATATTTTAATATGTTTTCAAATCTAATAAAAATAGCAGGACGGAATGGGGGCCATGTAACATTGTGATCTTTTATAGAATCATGGAGCCGCAGAAGCACAAGCAGTACGTCTCTCCTCAACTAGAAGCTGCGCTTCTAGCTATAAATGAAGGGACTAGCATTATACGAAGCTTCAAAAACCTATGGCATACCGAGGACAACTCTGCGTGACAAGAGAAATAATAAATACATAAATGAACATTGTGGAAAACAAACTGTTTTAACGAAGGAGGACGAAGATTTATAATATATCTAATTATAATAGTAAGCATTCAATTATTTGAAGACTGTTTTCTGAGACTGATTATATTTTTTATTAATTAAAATAACAACAATTAAGTGCTCTAAGCGTTGCAATAAATAAATATGTTCATATAATAATGTCGATAAATATTGTTATTATATAATAAATACCTTAAAAACGATTTTTTATTTTATTTAATAGTATAGAAGCAATAGAAGCAGTGACAACTTCGTAGCGGTCGGTAATAGAAGTAAAAAAATCGGTAATAGAATCTTGCCGCATTCTATGGGTCGGTAATAGAATCAACTACTCTTTTGGATTAAATAATTATTTAGTAACTATTGTGTTATTGAATATTGAATTTAAGTACTGAATTACAAAGAATACTTCGTAGAGATTAATTATAAACTATAACATCTTTCCTAACATAACAGCTTATATCTATTTTATTAATGTGAATCCTAAGACAGCTAAAACTGGCGGTAATAGGAGCATTTACGTTAGCTGAAGTACTTGTGTTATGGAATCAGAAACAACCAAAGTACCTTGTGGTACTTTACACCCAGACTCGTCAAAAAATTAAAATAATCTAAAATTACCGTGTAGGTACCGTAAAAAACATAGTTAACTCATCTTGAATTTTTTTTATATTCAGTTGACAAAGATCCCATGCTAAAATTACATTTAAGATATTTTAATATCACTAGAATACCATTATTTACGTATTTTTATACTTGATTTAAATCACATCTAAAAAATGTTTTTTTTTTAAGTTACCTTTAATAGGTTTACCTTTTTTTAACGTTAAATTTAAAAACTACATAAATGGCTCTAGCTGCGCACAGAATAAACAAACATACCACAACAAACCCTAATTATAACTATCCCGATAAGCGAAGGTCTAATCAAACATCTATCAGTGGACGCCAAAGCCGCGAGCTTATGGCCAAAACAAACGAGCAAATTAGTCTCTACCCGGTCCCCGACAGATCCTGATTGATGGATGGCCCCAAGTCCCATACAATTAGCTTCTCAACAAATCCGCTGGCGCTGTCAACATTTTATAGAAGATTAAAGCCGTTTTGTTGCCGATGACTGTTTAATAAGACACGGTTTCCTAAGTCTTACTTAGAGTCTGGTCTTCGTACTTACTTATAAATGGTTTAAAACATTAGTAGATTTCAAAGAAAAAAAATATTTTGTTTGCTTTATGATCAAAAGGTCTAATATAGCAAAACGTCCAACTAGCAAAACGTATAAATATATAATAATAATAAATAATAATAATAAACGTAGTAATTGTAGCAGAACGTCTATAAAGCTTTTGTTTCAAGATATCGTCCAGTTTGTCTGCAGATTGGACTCATCGCACTTAGACCAGTTCCGAATCCCGCTGGAGGTGACCTTAGTAAACATTACTAAAGCAGACTAACTGCAATATAACTCATCAAAAAACCCTATCGGTAGGTAAGTTAGCTATCCGTGTTAAATAAATTTATATCCAATAGAATCCTTTAAATCGGAAACCTGACAGAATAGTATAGTGGCACAACAGCCAACAAAAGAAGGGTCTAGATTCGTTACATATATCTCTTATTTGTTGACAAAAGCAAAACTAAACTAAAGAATGGTCAAACTAGGTTAATGATTCACACTGAGATCACCAGTATTTTTAGCATCTAACATGCATAAAATCATGTTTACTACTTACGCAAATACAGTACTTTACCTCGGCCTTTCAACTACAAAAGTATAATAAAAATCGTCATACGCAATAGAAACTTTCAATTGTAAAGTCATAAAATTGGCTGCAAAATCAACAAATCAAACACTATAAAGCTATAACGAATAAACTATACGCCTATTACAGAGTAAAAGACGTTTAAACCAGGAAGTTCAACGTTCTAATACAGTTCAATACAAAGCAGTGAATGGGCTAAAAATATCCTCACAAAGAAATGGGTTAATGACTGCCTTAGTACACAATGCCCCTCGTTTGAACATCTTCATACAAGTCGTGTGCCCAAACTTGGAACGAGGATCGAATAAACATTTTTATATCGTTTATGCTGCGACCTAGTCGCCCAATTTTTACAGAAGGTAAAGGATGAAGGTTTTTATGCTGCCGCTTTTGGTCAGCTAATTATCGTCTCAGCTCTTAGGTATATGGCCAAACGCTGATCAATCATATAATATTGTTGTTCTAGCTGTCGCCAGCGGTACCGTCTGTAGTCCTTATTTTTTCTGGTGAGAAATATTGCCTATGTAACTTAGGGATTTTGTAGAATTCTATAAGTATGTATTTACATATCTAAAGAAAGATATCTAATATCTAAAGAAATTTTAAAATTGGTCCGGTAGTTTTTGAATATGTTACAAAAATACAAATAAAAAAATTGCTAATGTGATAACAAAGACAATTTTTTTTTTCTATTTTCAAAACTGATATAATAAATACCAGTTTTGATACCTTACTTTGATTAGATTTTAGAAAAACTTTACAATACTGGTTTTCAATGTAGACAACACAAACACAGCTCGTAACAATTTGACTAGAAATAAAGATATTTATTATTTTTTGTAGTGCTAGTCTTGTAAGTATTTTCCCTATTGAACTAATCACATGCGTTTTAAAAACTAACATTGACATAATGTTTTCCTATAAAAGTCGTTAAGCCTCCCCGATTCTAGAAAAAATATCCGCGTTTCTAAGCATAATTTAATTTTTTAACTGAGCGTGCTAAGAAAAATAATTCCATTACCGAAGCAATTTCCTTTTACTGCCAACGATTTAACCTTACCGTCGCGAAGTACATAATGCTGGTAACAACATAGCTTAGAGAGCTGGAAACTCTTTCGAATTTACCTTTAGTATCGCGAAAGTCTTTTCGCAAGATTCTATTTGCTTGTTCAACACTCAGCTCCAAGGAAAACGAAACTTTATACATCAGTCTTAAGGTCTGTTTTATGAAAGTTTTTGTTGGTGAGTAGAAGGTATATGTTTGCAGAAGGGTATTATTGGAAATTCCTGAACGTTTGAAACGTTCGGCTGATATGGAACGTAGACGATAGTTGGACTGCGATTGGAGGAAGTCCTGTCTCGGACGTGAAGGCTCCCGCTGCGTGACGCTGCATTCTGTTTTGTTTTAAGAAATAAAATGTTTACGGAAAATCAACGAGCTTTCTTATACAGATGTTTTTGAAATGAGCCGGTTATGGTGTGTATTATTTATAAAGTAGCTGCATTGTATGAATTTCTTGTGTTTGTCGTGTTGAATTCAGAAAGAGAACTTTTATTTTAAGAGCACTAATATCAACTTTGAAAGAAAAATACAGAAATAAAAAAGTTTTATTTGGAGCTTCGGACAGGTAAACACATGTAAAAAAAAATAAAGCAACAAAAACACGTATGAAGCCCGTACGAGACCAAAAAGGCTCCTAACTCAGCACAATTTAATGCTACGACACGACATGTCGGAGCGCTGATATTTGACGGGTCTAAACTTTCTGTCATGTACTATTTCTACTAGATACTTAAATTATATACCATACCTGCTCATAGTTTAAAAAACCACTTAATAATTTTCTGAAACTTTTAACGCGAGCTAATGATTCCTTCAACAACTAATTCTCCTCACCTCAACGTTTCCGCAAATTAGTAATTTAAAATTCAGAGCGCGGTGAGCATCTCAGTAATCGGGGTCCACAAACAAACTATAGTTAAGTAGAAACTCTCATAAAACAAAGTGTCAGTTATTACATTAATAAAGGGCCGCAAAAACCCTACCCTTTTTGTTTATCCCTTGCTCCAACTTCCTCTTTGTCTCTGATGAAATATATAAACGTAAATATTCCGGGTGTTGTCTATGCTTTTTATTTTGCGCCATGTTTGTCGTTATGCCCGTTTACTAATGTTTGAATGTAGAACGTTGTTCTTTTTACACATTGTGATGAAATTCGGGGTGTGAAGAGTTTCTCTTTAGGTAGGCATTGGATTTTTGAAATTGGAAAAGATACTAATATTTATATTCTTTCGCATTTTAGCGCGATCTGTGTGTCACAAAAAGTCAACTTTTAATACATATTATTTATTAGCTATTATTTATACCTTCTATATTATTTACCTACCAATAAATGTTTAAGTTTAACATTTTAGAAATAATATGAATCACTTCGAAGTACACAACACTAATGGTGGGTAGCTTTTAATCACAAAGTTAGACAACGCTAAAGTACTATACACAACAAACTACTAGATTTAACTGTACGGAAAAGAATTTCTACAAGCCAGAACAATATCAGCCAAAGTGTTCTATAGGTGTGAATATCACTAGCTTCAGTGACCCCTTTTCGTAAGCCCACGTCGCTTGGCCAGCAGGCCGTCCTGATTTATTAAGGAAATAAGGGCATTGTTCACAAAAACACGGGCGACCAGCGTAAGCCGTTTTCCTTCACCAATTCCACACGTTTTGTGATATAAAGAGTTTTTATCGGTACTTAAGTTTCTATGAAACATTCCTTTTCTTTTATTGTCCTTCAAATGGTGCTAGGTACTAGTATTTACTGTGTTATGTGCTTGTTTACTTAATTCTAATGTGTTTTGATAATCATTCTGTTTATATGGCGTTACAGCTAATGTCAACACCAATAATAGTTGTCATACGAATTAATATGAATTTGTGATTATGTGTACTTAATTACATAATCAAAATCAAAACATAGAAGTGTACATATAGGTACTAATTCAGTACATTCTATGTAGCCTACAACTAGTAGACATCAATATTTTTAATAACATTATAATGTGTTTGAGTTACATTTTCGGAGGTTTCAATTTAGGTAGGTATCCAACCCTAAATATATCGATAAGTATTCTGTAACAATATAATCTAAATTTAATTTACATGTAGGTATCTTATACGAGTTCACAAGCGAGAGACGATATACCAATTTCCCTCAAATTTAATTTAGCCAAAGCGAGTAAGTATAATCCACATAATAAACCAAATTTCTCGTTTCCAATATACGACAATGTATTCGGGGACTGACAACCGTGAAATTAACATCAACGAAAATCTGAGCGAAAGGGACGTGATGTAGGTACCTACTATATAACATGGATACAGGAAGTATACTGTTATGTAGGAAACTCACACATATTAATTAATATACTGTCCATACAGAAACAAGCAATACGGACAAAAACCGACTTAATTGTAAGTATTGAAAAAAAGCGTTGTGATTTTCTTTTGTTACAATTTATTGGTGAGATCTTTGGATGATTAATGTAAGGAAAATACCAATAGCTTTATGAAGGTGTAGCTGCAAGGTATCTCTATAAAACAACGCTTTTATGTTGATTCTAATTTTATAATCAAATTATCTATATTTGACTTGAAAATACACGTAGGAAAATCAGACGTAGGACAATCAATGTTCGGCAGGTACATCAAGTACCGGCTGAGTAAATAACGGCTAACTATTTCTGAATATGCGTTATTAATATTCCGACCACAAGCCGATTTAAAAATATTATTTTCACAAATATATAATTTTACATTTCCAAAATCTGTCCAGACGAGGAGTGCAGCTGCATGTCATCCTTTGCATATTGAAAGAGTCGACCGGGAAATTGGTTATTTAATAAAGTATTGGCCGTGGGCCAGCAATCTGTCAATATGTTTGCATTATGGTTGTAAGCCCCACATTATGACCCTGATGAATATTGTTAAACTTGTGTTACCTACATGAAAATTGCGAGGTATGCAGAATACGAACAATCAGATGAAATTGAACCTAAAAAATATTACAAAATTTATAAAAAACATATTTTGGATTGTTCTGTTCTGTTTGTTATGTACAACATATACTCGTGCTATAATTACTATTTTTCATTCATCTTCTCTTTTGCTTCGTTCTTGTCAGAGCGGTCATGATCACAATTAGGCGTCCACAAATTTGGTAGGGATGGACATAGGTTTTTGCACGATCTCCCGCTATCTCTATTATCAGACTGTCTGGCATAGTCATATATGATTGCGGATGATGATATGCGGATTTTCCATTAAAATGGTGTAAAAAACTTTTCGACCCCATGACGACCAGAGAGAAACTGTCATCTAGTACGACTACCGGGTCATAATGACCCGATGTCTGGTGACCCGAAAATAAAGACTAAAATTATAGTTTATAAGTAAAAAAACACAAATTCCATTGACTTGCATATAATTAAACAAAAATAATTTATACAACTTGCTCATTTGGTTATGTATTCATACAATTGTTCATTTTATACAAAATTGATTTAAATATTCATAAATCATGCTTAACAAACTTTATAGACATAATCTTACGAATGTATATTTGGCAAGAGTATTCGTCAACATAACTTTAAAATCTGGAGTTACAAAAATAAATAAAGCCTAGTCTGGTTTGACAAAATACCCAACTGAAGTCTATAGAGCATCTAACCCGTACTTTTTAATAATATCTACGTTATGTTAGTGTGTCTATACATATTGACGTATACTTTGCAAACTTATACATTCCAAAACCTACCTAAAATTACTCAAATATAACAAGTGACAAACGTTTCGGGCACAATCATTCTTACAAGAGAATGATTTCATGCGACGAACGTATCTAAAACTATACCTTAAACCAAATAACTAGCCTCGTTTTGAGAAAGTTGGCGTTATTGACAAATATTCAATTGTCATAGTAAACAATAACAACTAAATTAGTATCAACATTATTATTGCAAACGTGACTACAGACCCGTCGCTATGTTTATCATCTCCGTGCATTTGTACAGTAAATATACGACGGCAAACATCCTAAATGTACTATAATTAGTTAATAGCTATAAACATCTATTGTTCATACTTGGTTCCTGATCTGTCTACCATTACAAGTATTGCTAAAACAGTCACTGCTTCATTTATATTTAAAGAACTAATCATTCACTATATTCAATACAAATAATAACATGTGCATCTATCCTATTCTATGTACAAGTGTGTAACATCAAAGACAGTGGCCAGCTATTGTTTTGAAAAGACAATAATTTATTCTTCTACTACATTTGGGTTTGCCATCGCCATTTATAACTGGCACATTGACAAAAAAGAAAAGATTGTTAATATTCCTTCTATTATTTAAAAAGAAACAATGGATTTCGTAATTATTCGAATGAGTCATCTGATTACTCATTACATTACATTACACGGTATCTTCACTAATGTTGTGTTGTGTTAACCTACAGAAGAAATTCCAATAGTGCCAGTAGATACTAATAATGTCATTAGTCGGGACGGAAACATGCATAGTCATGTAGTAGGGGTTCCCCTGCCCTTTGATATGGGTGCCTCGTATACAGAGGACAATGGTTATAATCATACACGAGCTGTATTAATTGTCAGTGGTTGTCATGACTACTAAGTTATTGGTAAGTTCTCAGTTGAATTTAACATGCAATTATTTAGTACTGGATAATTTAATTGAAGAAACTAATCTTATTAATAAACAACATAAAACACTTCCTTCAGATCCTTTGCTGTGTATCACTATAGTTCATAATAGTTTTAAAGCTGCTGAAAGTTCCTTACATATACTTGCAATGTCCACTTCACTGACTAGACGTATATTTCTACTTCGAAGTTTAGGGGATGATGCCTCTGGCTCTTCATTCTGACTGTGACGTAGGAGAACCCAACTCCACCGTCCGTTATATTGGCACTAGCGTGGGAAAAGTCGTTGTCTATAGCAGCAACGCCCTGGAACAAAAAGTTCAAGTTTAATAATTATACTTGTGGTGAAGATTCCTAAAACTATCCTTTGACAAGAATAGTGCGTTAAAAATCTTGATTATTACGATTCTTCTGCTGTACTTATAGAACGTGAATATGTAATGTTTTACTATATCAGCTCATTTTCTGGAAAAAGTCATAAAGGCGTATACATTCTAAAGCATTAACTTTTTACAAAGTCTCGATTTTGTTGTTACATTGGGGGTAAGAAATGTTAAAGTCATGGTTTGGTTATGAAATCTAACTGCTAAATAATGGAATCATCGCAGTTAGAACAAGCATTGTTTTTAATCTCCAAGTTTTTTAAGGCATAGTTCTTGGTATGCAACAAAGTATTTAACTTTGAGTTCAAGTATATACCTAAAAATAGGTATAGCTCATAGGCGATCATTAAAGGAAAAAGGCGGCCAAATAATATATATTTACTTTTCCAACCATAGGTTTTATGTGGTTCGAAATATAATATTGCGAATAATCGCCATTTCTGATTTAGGCCAACACATTCCTTTCAAAAAATGAATGAAATAAACATCTTATAGAACAATAACAATGTTCATTTGTTTTATAATGTTGACAATAAAAACAAAAGTAGGTAACTGTAGACGATAACTTGTTTTGTTTTGAATCTTCATTGAACCCCAACGATTGTTATTTTTATTGTGATACCTATGCGCAATTCTTTGTTAAAGATAATTATCTTTTTCTAGTGAATTATGTAAACTTCACTAAATAATTGAAGAATAATGATCATATTATGTGTCCAATATTACAGAAGCGGTACTAGTAATTTTATGGAAAATTAATTAAGTTATTACAATAATAATAAATACCAAGGTTTGAACACAAACTCGTAAGCAATATTTAAAATATTTATACATACATTGTTTACAAATTAAAATATTATTTATCTAACGCGAATTGGGCAAATCAAGCTTGACCCATGGATCTAATCGATTATGCGATCAAGGAAATCATTGAGTAAGAAATTCTAGTACAAATGTGAATAATAATAGTAAAAACTTGCGACATTAATAGCCGTTATAGGCCGACACATACAAATATGTAAATATTCGTGTGTATCGGCCTAAAAAAACATAATTATAAATTATGTATAAATGTCTAAACGTAATATTTTTAGAACAAAATGGTCACGTATATTCTTAAAATGAACTCGAAAAATGCAAATTTTTCAAATCGTTGGGCTTTGATCGGTCAAGGTACCTACATTGTTATAATATTTCTTACATCAGCAGAAAAATATGTTCGTAAAATTCGTATGTGTAAAATTCGAATACCTAATAAGCAAATTGATTCGAATAAAACAAATATTTATTCAAGATGTGAACATCTTGTTCGCAGTCTTTTTTGTGTAGTGTCTATAATATCTATAGCAAAAACTTTTGTACCCCTTTTTTATGAAAATTGAGCGGACGGAGGAGTATGAAATTTCGCACACTTGTTGTTTTTTTACAGAGTAGCAGTGCAAAATGCTTATATATTTTAAAGTAATGCACAAAAATACATTATAATTTAAATTAATTATGGTCGAATTTTTGGACAACCACTAGTTTTCTATAATAATTATATTCAAGAAACAACAACTACTAATAACAGCAATTTTAATTAAATAAAAAAAACTATTTTCAGGTTATTTTAAATCTCAATAAAAAATTAAAGGAAATCTAACCTTAATAGTCCTTTTTTCTGGATCACTGAACGTCAAAGTTTTGATTCTCTTTTTAAAAGGTATTGCAAAGTCTTTGACCCTCTGATGGAAGACCATCTTCCTATGAACAGTATCGCCGACGATCATATCGTAACACACACACACGCACAATAAACACGACAGTACAAATAACAAGAATACAAAACGCATTTCGAATTTATTTCACATAGTTGCACAAGTAAGTATAGCTTATGCGACTGAGCGGCGACGAATGAGATAACCTCGCGATAAACGAAGAAATCGTTCACAATAACAACTTCACTCCGATCTTAATTTACAAGTGTTCGCTAAAATGACGTCTGTTGGGTATTATGATGAGTGAACCGGCTTCTAAACGTTTGACCGTCGAACTGGCAAGATTATTGGTAGGTCATTTGCCAGTTTGTTTATCCTCCGGTAGTTTTGATACGGAAACAATAGGTGATCGGTAATTGTTTTCACTGATTGGTATGTTAAAATGGATAATTTATTATGATGTTTTATTTTGGAAGCTGTTTTGTAGGAACATATATGGAGTTGAGTCATTTGGTTACAGTTGTTATAAAATACATTGTAATTGTAACACGTCTTGGTTTCAAAAGGAATTTTATTGTTTCTTACTTTTATTTTTGAGTCTTACTACCTGACCCGGCAAACGTTTCATTAAGGGGTATGAAAAATAATGTGTGCCGATATTTTCAATTTTGTGCATACAAAAATAAAAAATTGGTACTTACAAAATTTTATACAAATCGGTCCAGCCGTTTCGGAGGAGTTTGGTAACAAATATAGTGAATTCGCGACACGAGAATTATAATATAATATATTTATATAAAATATAGTATTTTTGGTCTTAAGTGAACAATTTAAATTTCTTTTTTTTTAATATAAATTGTATATTTCAAATTTGTAATAAAAAATTTACCTAAGTATATAATTTTTTTTATTAATTTCATTTCAATTTACCAAACTTAGTTTTTAGTTTCTTGTATTATTATTACAAAATTTTAATAACAAACCGATTAAAATCTGTATTGACACTTCCTTAGAACACACTGCTCTAAGCAATTTTTCTGTGTCGATTTGATAATCCATCACTCCGTTCTTTTAAAAGTTTGACAAGAAAATTTGATAACTTTTCGTTACAAACGATGGATGCAATTTTTAATATCCACCCACTTATAAAGTTAGATTATGTTAAGTTCGAACTTGTTTCATGGATTATCATGATTGCGAGTTGAAAGTGACCGAAATTGATGGTTGCGGTGGTATAATTAGTGTTTTGGTTCGATGTAGGTTGATCCTACATCAAATTATTATTCCAAACTAAACAATGGAATTGTGGTCAAAGTTATGGATTTTACTTTGAAACTGAATACTTACAAAATATCATATCCATGACACTAATATTATAAATAGGATTTTTTGTATTTCTGTGTTTGCAACAAATAAACTTAGAAACTACTGGACTGATTTAAAAAATCCTTTCACCATTAGAATGCTACATTATCCCCGAGTAAAATAGCTTTTTCGTTTTTTTTTTGCGTTAAGTTAACGTTTTTATTAATATTGTTTTTTACCAGAAAAAAATAAGAAACCGCGGGCAGCTCAACGGGCATCAGCTAGTAGAATAAAAAAGACTAACTTTATTCTAAAATAATAGTTCCCAAATTAAAAAACAAATATAATAAAATATTTTTTAATAATATAAAAATCAAAATGATAATAAAAAAATACGAGGCACGCAAACAAATTGTGAATAATAAACTGTTTCCCGCTCAAGCGAGTAAAGGCAGTGGCGTAGAATAAATGCACGGCTCATTTTGAATAATAACCGTAAGGGTTAAATAATCGCTCTAATTTAGATTAATTGCTCATCTGTCCGTTCACGTGGGCTGGTAATGGTGGTGTAAAGGAGTTCAGTTGTTTTAATAAATCAAATTAATTTCACAATTATGGTTCATATTCAATTTAATTGAATACGATTTTTTTTGGTGGAATTTTATTATTGGACGTTATACAAAATTACTTAAGTGATGGTTATAGTATATATTGATATTCTCAACTTCCTTTTTATTTAAATAATTGCAGTTCCTATGAATAAAGTGATAGCTGGACTAGAAGTAAATAAAAACGTGTTGGAAATCATGCTTAAGCGCAGATTATAATGCGTACCTATTCCAAGTTTGAATTACCTATCGATTAATTATTATGGATTACCTAATTAGCTATGGATATATATTTTTATCTTATCAACCATTATAATAACGGAATATAAATGTCTCACTGCTGGACTGGACTGGCTCACAGGCCTCTTCCCATATACAGAAATAATGAACATTGATCACCACGCTTGCTCATTGCAGTTTGGCGTCCAGGTTTCCCCACGATGTTTTTCTTCACCTTTTGTCAATGATGTCTTAGAATAATTAAGATAGTACATATAACTTTGAATAAGTCACTGGGTTCGAACCCGCAACCATGGTCATACAAATCTGGTCATTGAATCGCCAGGCCACCGACAGCATGCGCTCCACGATAAATTATCGTGGCATTTTATCGATTCTTACACTACCTACAAAATATCATTTTGTCTTTGGCCCTAACATAACTACCTTGCGCGTGTCGTTAGAACCAGCCGTTGCCATAGGCATCCATGTTAGAACCGAAGACAAAACGTTAGAACGAAGATATTTTGACGAGTAAATTCGATAAAATGCCACGACAATATTTTATCGTGGCGCGCATGCTAGCCCTGCTGATAATCCATTAAGTGATATGTGTTCTTTGTGACCTCAATACAGGGCAAGCAGGCTTCCGTGGTAGCATAGATTCAATTCCCATGTCAGGACAAATATTTGTGTATGTAATGGAACGACGCAGGAAATACTGCTGAGGCAATCGCGCTTTTGTTTATGTGTAGATAGTGTTTTTGTTGTCATTGAGTATACTTAATTAAATATTGCGGCGCGTTTGAAGACACGATTAGAACAGTAGAAGTGCGCAGTTTTCATGACGCACAAATAAAAAGTTTCTTGCTTTCAGTGCCTATTCTTTCCTCTTCATTATATTCCCCAATATATACAATTACAATAAATATTTACAAACACAACAAGAAAAAATATAGTAATAAAAATATTAACACTGAAAAAACAACAAATAACTTATTAAAACCTAAATAATGGCGCAAAAATATTAATTTGTCCGCATCGCTGTCGACTGGAAGTGTGCCCTGTGTGTGTGTGTGTGTGTGTGTGTGTGTGTGTGTGGGTGTGTGTGTGTGTGTGTGTGTGTGTGTTTTCATTATCTAATTTGAAATAGATCCAAAATAAGATACTTAAAACCATTTATAAAAATCAGGTACACCGTATCTTTATTTCCAAACAATTTAAAGCTACCCTACATGGCAAAATAAATACAAAATGTAGGTTAAAACCATGTTCTAAAACGTTATTTTCTACAACTATAATTGCTTACATATTTACAACTGTTATAAACACTGCAAATTCTCAAATCGCCGCTTATATTTTGTTCCACGCGATTAGGTAAAACAAAGCACTAAGCTCTTCGACTTTTATCCGAAGAAAAACTTATTCATACGGTTGTTTATTACATATTCATGTTGAAACTATTATCCGTTGTCTAGAAGCCTTCGGCTATTCCGTAAGCGAGGGTTTACCGGGGATTTCTACCCTCATAACTGATTCTATCGATATAGCTTCCAAGAATCGTATGTGGACTCTAGTTTATTTATATGACTGTAGGTATTGTTATGTCTGTCCATGTAGTATCTAGAATTATAGACGCTTCAGTCTCAACTTTTGTCTTTAGAACGTGTTGTAGTTTTGTCTTCGTTTTATTATCCTATTATATACACTACGTAGGTCTTTGTTCCTATTTTATAAATAATTCATATTAGAATATAAAATGATATGATTTGGTTCTTAGAGTTTATATTCCATTCACTTAGTTTAGTTTATATTACTAACATAACTGTTTTATTTATTTGTGTTTTTTTAATTATCTTTAAAAAGTGAGACACGATTAAACATTATTAATAGGTAGGTAGGTAGGTCATGTGAATGTGACGCGTGTGCCTCTTCAGTTTAACTAGTCCACAGCATGCACTCACTTATGGCTACAGAAAAATAGAACTATAGTTCTATTTTATACTTTATTTTTATACACACATTATACAGATTTTTTTATACAAAGTTATACAGAAATTAACATTATTTGAGCTAAAATAGTTTTTAAGTACAGCGCTAATAAAATCCCAAATTATTTACGTTACTATAAAACTGCAAACTGTTCATTAAATAGAGCCCTCGACGGATATTCTTACGTTTTTTAACTTTATGGATAGTAGCAACTTAAAAAACATTTCAATCGAAAAAGTCCAATCTGAGAAATAGCCCAGAATTTAAAACAAACCAAAGCTTATCAAACACTATACGAACGCATTTTTCAGCGAAACAACAGCAATAAGTACGTACATCGAAAAACAACTACCATGAAGGAACGATACAGATAGTGTGGGGAAAATCCCGACTAAAATCACAAAATCCCCACTGTAAATAAGGGGGTGAATAAACGAAGAGTCGATGCGACTGTTACTCGTGAACGATTCTTTTTTCATTGCACTGTGATATATTCCGGCGATCCGAAAGATTTGAATCTCTTTTTTAAATAAACTGTGACGTTCGGTTTGTTCTTTTGTTTGTTGCGTATGATTGGAGTGGTTTGTTTGATTTCGATTGGGTTTGCAATTTTGACTGTGTTTTGTTTCGGTTTTCTATTGTTTTACCCAGTTTTCAAATAATGCTTTGATTTTTTTTGTCCTAGCTCTACATTAGTCTACATTTTGTTTTTGGGTTCATGTCTTCGTGTTTTGAATTTTTAACTGTATTTGAAGTATTTTACATAATTATCTTGAATTTCAATTCCATAATAAATGTTATTTTTTCAAGAAATGCTTTTCGATACTGTTCATAATAATTACTGTAGGTGCTATAAAAATTGAGTAACTTTTTTAATAATTAACTTTTAAATTTACATTTAGATATGACTGGTATGTTTCGGCAATGCATAAAACCAGTTTGAAGAAAGTCACCTAGTACTAAAACTGGATCAGAAAACTGTTTAGTCTACATGTCTTCCAAAAGGAAATAATAAAATTGTGCTAACCAAGTCACGGTCGTATACTAACAGTAAAATTTTATGTGCAAGCCATTCGTGGTTGCATGCAGTTTTTCAAATTCATACATTGCTGAATACTAAACGCAGTTGCGAACTAAAACCAATTTTAAAGATGCTATCCTTTCATTTATAATAGTTTAAAAATTTATATTCGAAGAAAAGTATCATTTGGCATACTATGTTTTAAAATTAGTTGAACTTTAAAAAATCTGAATATATATGGATCATTAATAAATAAATAGAATAACATGTGTACCAAATTTTTATAACATTCCTACGTACTTTCTTTTCAATTATTGTAAATTAAAAAAAATAGTTTTTTTGCTAACATTTACATTATATGTTAAAAAATAGAAAGGTGTTTATTTCCGACAAATCATTGAAAACTTACTACTTTTGCGAATAAAGCGATTTTAGGGATAAAAATAAAATCACTCAAGGCAGAATTATGATAAGACATTCGATCTCCAGCTTGTATAAATGGAATCTGCAAGCAAGGCGCTATGGAATCGGCTAATGATATTCACCTTCTCGGAAAATTGCTTCCCTTATCCACACACGTCGTGCGTTTACTGGGAATTTAGGCGAGCAATCCTTGGAGAGAGGGCGTTGCCATGGTAACCAGGCGGAGGCTCATGTGGGCTCCAAAACTTTAAATTGTATTACCATGCGCCGAACACATATATTTTGAGGCATCAATCTTCAAAAAACATCCGAGTTTACATATTTTGTGATATATCATGATGTTGACCCATTTCTGCGCAGTAAATATTTTCGTCACACAGGTAAATAAAGCTAGCTGCTAGCAGTTAAAGTAAATTGACTTTTTTATGAATATCTTAACATAAGTTATTTAAAAGGTATTATTAAAAAAATCTTCGTTCTGAAGCCTGTAAACTTAAAACAGACTTATGCCAATTTGATGGAAAACGCATTTTGAAACCTGAAAATTAGTTAGCATTATAATTATGTATTTAATCATTGGTTGAGCCAACTCAGGATCAAAAAAATGGGCCTAAGAAACGTTTCGGTAATAGTTTTATTAATACAAAACTTCAAAACCAACAAAATTTGACCAATCGTAGGCCTTGTACACAGCTGACACAGCCTCGCTCAAATACATAAATAGGCTTAGACCTTTTCATCAAAAATTACAATAATTCGATCAATTTATGCAGCGAGACCCTTTTTAATCCCGACGAAATGGAATTACTCCGGAATTGACTTCGAGACGAAAATCCGATACAACCGGGAACCTCCTACCAAAATACGAAACGAGTATATCTCCATTTCGTTTTACGTTCCATTGCGTTTTCACAACGATTTTATCGCTAGTCTAAGTCTTGAAGTTGAGGAAATAGCGTATTGGACCGTATAACAAGATTTTAAGTTTATTTTAAACGGGATCATCCCCCGATATTCGTACCCGGTCTGATGGAATACAGAGAGTATTTTTCCTTAAGAGGATGTTGACTGGAGGGTGCTTGTGGTTCTTATAAACAAGGCCATTATTATCAGAACTATAGCTCGTAGATCGTGTTAATGTGCTTTATGGAACGTTCTCTGTGAATAAATGGTCTAATATACGTACGGATGGCAAACGAAAAAAAGGCCTATTTTGCTCATTTCGCAATTTATGATATTGGTATTTTTACATATTAAGGATTAAATGAACCGGTACGGCAGCATTTCTTAGCGCCGGAAGACGTTAATTTTTGGATAAACAAATGGAAATAGTACCTATGATAAATAATTTAGAAATTGGTAGGTACTGATCAAATATCAGAGCCGACTCGAGCACCAAATTTTGACGTGTAACCTAAGTATAATTGTAATAGTTACTTTAATTATCTTTGTTTTTTAAGAAACAAATTAATGGAAATATAAGGATACAAGGATATAAGGTTAAACATATTGAGTACAGTTTTATTTGCAAAATGATCTTAAACTCGCTACGAAAACTTTACACAAGTGCAGAAACCATCGGGTATGCAAACTTTACAACTGTAACTTTCATCTGTTTCAGAAGTTAATAATATGAAAGTTTTAAAATCTTCCCAGTTTCAGACAAATATTGTAACTCGTATAAGTAAATGTTATTGATTCACTTAGTGTTAAGTAAGTCCTGAAACGAATAATTTTTCTACTTCTAGTTATAAAAAACTTATCCAATAACAAAATTAATTACAATGAAAAATAGTCCAGAATACAAATTAACGACGTATTAACAAGAAAGTGGATTAACTATTGATAAACCTTGCAAATTGCAGACATTACCATATCTACGTCACTAACCGACAACAGTAATCGATCCTTACCGTACGAATCGAAGCCGGGTAAAGCCGGACATAACGCAAGGATAATAGCTACGTGCAAATCGATATACGACACAGAGTAGATAACATATGGAATGTACTCGAAGAGAAAGGTGCTTAAAACGTGAATATTTTTTGCATGAACCAGTTACCGGCCCGCGAAGTAAATCGTTCTGGTTGATTGTAATATAATAGTTGCATTCGGTATACTACATACGACGCCGACAGTAAAAACAGAATTTACCGTCACACTAATCCATCATAGTATGTATATTGTATTTTTTACTACAATATTGCAAAAAACTCCAGTCAAATTAATGATTGCATGAGTGTTGAACACTAGGATAAAATATATAGGTACCTGAACATAAAATCATATTATTGAATAATCTTTAATTCGCAATGCGTCCTAGTATCTCCATTCGCTCCATAATCCGTGGCAGACGGATATCCGTGCGGGTGGTGGGCAAGCACTAATTGCCTGTTGGCCGGAGTTGAGGGGCGGCATTAGTTCCGACTATTGATTCGATGATGAAGGGAATGCGAGTGCGTTTAGATTTTCCTGTGTGTACTCGATAAACATAAACAAGTGCATCCATTCCCAACGATAAGTATAGTAGCAACCTTAATCATATGATATGAAATTATTTATTCAGCAAATTGAAAGCATGACATTTTTCATCCCATTGTTTTGTTAAAGCACACTTTAGATGACATTTTCATCATTTATTTACATGTAGATATATATAATAATTATATAAGCACTCTTCCTTGGGTTGACTAATTATAACTCTTAGAAGATTTGTTTATATCCAAGTAGCCAAACTTGCAGATATCCAAATCTGTTAATCCAGGAAAAGTACAAAGATAGAAACTTGCGACTAGATAGAATAACAGATTTTAAAATATCTGTTTTTTTATCGCAAGATGTCATTATTTTGTTGTTGTTATTATTTTTGTTTTGAAATTATCTTGACAATAACATTGCGGATTATCAGTGCCCGTAATGGATGTAAATTAATAGTGTGTTGACAACATGTTAATTAGCGAGGGATCTATTGATTGAAGGTTAATGTTTTGTTGAATGTTATGTAGTGTGTTGAAATTACAGCCATTAGTTAAGTACGCATCATCGATTATCGTTTGCAGGTTCAACAATACCTTAATTTTGTCTATTTGGAAGTTGCTTCGATGTATCATGATAATGAGATATTTTCATATTGATGGTGAGGAAGATGGCGTAGTGGCCTAGAGGTTCAATGATCGGATTCGTATGCACATGGTTGCAGGTTCGAATATGGGGCAAGTACCAATTTGACTTTCTCAAAGTTATATGTACCTTCTTAATAATTCTAAGACACCATCGAAAACGGTGAAAGAAACATCGTGGGGAAACCTGGATTCCAAAAATTGGAAATTTATATCGCCAACCCGCAATGATCAAGCATTATGATCAATACTCATTTCTTCTCTATGTGGGAAGAGGCCTGTGCCCAGCAGTGGGTCATTAATAAGTCGGCATTATGTAATAAATTCCTTCATTCGTAATAAAGTACATACCATTGTTTCTTACTTTAACTAAACTTGAGGCGTCAGAGCTACTGTGAACTAATAAGTAAATCGACTGCACTTCATAGGTAACATGTATCAAAATTAGCATGAATAAACATTTATATTACTATATCGAGTGGTACTCGCAGCAATATTTAAGTGGTAAAAAGGATGGACTTTTAATGGATTGATCGGCGGATATCAGGCCGGACTGAGGGCCGGACGAACTAACTCCATGTTAATTGCTCCGCCACTCATGTCAACGCAATGACAAATAGTCTGTTTGGTGCGGGTTGGTCAACGCTTTCCCTAGTTCCAATATTTGATCGGGCTGCACTTATAATTGTGATGTCACGAAAGGGTACGTTGAAGTGCTACATTTATTTTTGATTCTGTGTATAAAGTTCAACTATAAGTGTTAAAGTAAGCACTCCTGAAAACGTAGCGTTTTTTTTGGACATCAGCATTCCCGTAAATGAGAAAATAATCTAATTAAATTATATTTACAACAACTAATTTTATATTGAAGTCTTTTTTTGTCAAATAAATCCATATTTTGACTTCAATATAAAACACGACGAAACCCAGTTTGCATTACGGAACCAGCTTACATATTTGAAAGAATAAGACATTTTTGCAAGATGAAATTTCAAGAATGCTCTTTCAAGACGACAGCTGAAAGCGTTATGAAAGCTAGCGAACTTTCTTCCGTAAGATGTGTAAAAATAGGGAGACCATGATACGAGAATTTCGTGACTTTTCCTGTTTCGATATATTAATATTATTATTAAATTACCGTTCGTCATTAATATTTTTAATTAAAATTTCTGTTAACAAAGCATAAAAAACTTAGAAAGTTTTTTTTTCAAAGAATAGCCAACTATGGTCAGCTTCCAAAAATCCATGAGGTTTTTTTGCCCTGATAGAAAATGTTTGGACTTTTTTTTCGCACATAACAGTTTAATATGTAGATAAACAAAAGAAAGGAAAAATGTACAAACAAATAAAATTAAGTGAAGTTCTAAAATGTGTATTTCAAAAATTCAAATTTTTAGTCTGTGTGAGTGCACAGCTATGCTCACAAACATTTAATCAAGCGTCTATCTTTATGCTGAATGCTCGGTTCGATGCGTCCTCGTCGCGCCAACAATTTATGCCAATCGCGATAGGCGTCGTATGGCGCTATCTAATACCATTGTGATCCTACACTAGCTGTAAAAGGTATTTAGTAATACTGTTTATTAAGGAATTTTAATATATCTATTAACTGTACCGTACAATATGAAGTTTGCACTAATCAAAATATTGGCACGATTATTAAATGGGTAGTAATAAAAGCTCCGACAAAAAAATAAGAATTCTTACTGCCTAAAATACTTACTTTCCGACTACTTTCATCCGAATAAAAATGACGAAACGACCGAATCAGATACTAAAATCTTCGAAAAATAAACATAACTGTTTATTGCTATAATACTTTTCTACCAGCTTTAATTACGTTCTACTGAAAATTATGTTTTGGCATTTTTATCTTTACTTGCCGACTATTAATTCATAAATTACCTTTCACATTTCATAGATGTGGTGCTAATTTAACTACAACGTTATAATGAAAATACTATTCAGAGTGGTTACACAGAAACTAATAAAAAATATAATAATGTACTTGTAATAATACCTTTTTATGGTATAAATCCAAATAGTTGAAGTAAAGATGAATGATTGTAAACCCCCTTACCTATCTGTAATGGACAAGTAAAAACATAGCAAGTCGCTTCTGGCACTCGCCGGCCGCTGCCGCGGCACGCTCGCTTCGCTCGCTCGGCTCGTGCGGGGGGTCGCAGTTCTAACCTAACCTAACCTACTGAGTCGAATTTGACACTTAGACCTATCTGCAATGGGCAAGTAGGACAATAATATATCGACCCGAAAACCCCTGTGGGTATACCAAATTTCATAAAAATCGTTTCAACCGTTTCCGAGATTCCAATTATAAAAAAAATCAGGAAATTGAGAGCATGGAAATCGATCGCGCGGGCCGAACAGTTTAGGTATTTTCATAAATACTGAGAGGTAAAAAATATATTTTATAACCAACAATAGAAATTAAAATTGTTCATGCAAGTCGTAAAAATGTGAATATTTTGACTAAAGCTGTGTTGTCGGTAACTTAGTAATTTTGTCGGAGGTTCAGTATTTTATTCAGAAGTTTAGTTTTGTATTTCGAAGTTCAATTTTATTTTAGGAGATATGTAATTTTAACGTGCTCTTATTTGTTTGTTAAATATAATTTTTCTTTTCGGTATGTTTTGGGTTTTTTTGTCGGTAATTCATTATAACGCTAGTTAATTAGAATAATAGTCGGCCACAGATCGCTGGAGATTAATTTTGTTTTTCGGAACCATTATTATTTCCCTTATTAAATTGATTTATAAATATTCCCACTCATTTGGATTTTGCTTGCTCATGGCTAAAGTATGTAATTAGGTATATTTTTTTTAATATCTGAATTATGAATATTTTTAATAAAACAAGTTTTTAATTTGAATCGTTCGCAATTGTGTAAATACTTTTTTCTTTTAAGTTTTATTTCTTACAAGATTTTAACGGAATGAAAGATTGGAAGAATAGATGAAGTAACGCACGATAGTCGAATAAGTACGGAAGGAGCCATTCTCAGTAAATCCGGAGCATTGACAGTAACCAAATTATGGAAGGCCGTTGTAGGGGTATGCAAATTTGGAACGTCGTTATCTGAATATGACAGGCAGTGTCTAACTGTCAAATGTAAATAATTAAGTAAAGTCACAGCCAGTAATGCTTCGTCTCCATTGGAATGGAAATAGTTTTATAAGAGTAAAATTATGGCAACTAACTACCAAAATCTAAGTTCAAAATAAAAAAAGAATAAAAAATTACACCAATCTGAAGCTCATTGTATTCTTTTTTCATATTGATGAAATAAAACTTTACACAAAAGATTAATGAGCGCCCGCAGTTATGCGCTGACTTTAATAGAAGTGCGTAAATAATACACTCTTAATTAAGAGAACGATCTTATAATATAATTATGTTCGCTTTCCTCGACCAAAATTTAAATCAGCTGATAATGAACTATGAATAGTCAGGAGTCCGTAATCTCACCAAAAGTCCTGTGTAAGGATATAAAATATTATTAATTTTTCTGTTGAACCAACAGTGAAAAAAACAAACATCAGTTGTATATTAAATTCTAACAAGATACATTTAACTTGCTTGAAAAACATATCTGGACTGGATTGGGACTCAATGCGGGAGGCGGAGGACAGGGAGAGGCCTATCTTGAGCAGTAAACTGCGATGGGCTGGGTCTCAATTTATAGATATTTTATTTTATTTCCGATAAAAAAATTATTATTGTCAAATTTAAGAAATGCGAGCGCCATCTTTTTTTAAACTTTATGCATTTTATGCTAAAATCTTGTTTTAATTATTGTTGTGTTTACTATTACATGTTTATTGCAAAGGATTAGGATATGGAATACCCTTTTTGGCGACTACTCTTGTCCACCCAAAACATAATTCATGGAGAGCATAGCACAGCTGGAGTGTTACGTCTTGCGTTAGATGGATATGTTTGTTCTTTGTGAAGAATAATGCTTTTGTTACCGGCATCTAAAGTCACTTTCTTGAAATGACTAGGAACACAAATATTTTTTGCATACTTTTCAATTCTTTGAACAAGCTTGGGCAATGTGCATATCTGAGTCTAAAAACATTGAGTTTGTTGCTAGGCGCAGATTTGTACTCGCTAAAAATTAAATTAACCAAATATTATTTTCAAGGAGTAGACATTGCAGTTATGAATTTAGCTTTTTTAGTACCTACTCAAATCCAATAACTAAGCCCAGAGATCATTAAATATGATCGTGTTGACTTTTTAATCATAACGCCTTATTGAGATGCAATGCACCTAAGGTCTGTTCATCTATACTTGTCACAAATAGTAAACAAACCGACGTCAATTACAAATCACGATTTTTCTCAAAAATCACACAATGTATGTTACCACAATTAGTTTACAATTCTGAATAGATCACACAAAGTTTCCCATCACTAATTTTATTGACATTTCTTACATACGCCATATTTGTTTACATGTTTGGACAAGTATAGATGAACAGACTATAAATGTAAAATAGTGAGGTACCTTCACATAATTTAAATTAGGAAAAAAATATATGCTTAAAATATAATAAAAAAATAGCATTGATTTATTTCCAACATATTAAAATGTATTCAATAAACTTACAGCAATTACAAAATACTATGATTTATTTATGGAGTTATCATAAATATACAAGGACATATCTAACATTATTAAGAGTCTTATATTTGTAATTCATATTCTGATATCGAGCCAAGACTTACGAATGTCTATTTATAAATTGCTAACCAGCCTTATTCGTGTACATATTTATCGTATCGAGGTAATAGCAGTCAATTTAACAAGTCAATCGGTCTAATAGATTGGCTGTATATGGCACTTGTAAACAAACCTAAGCGATAGCAGCTAATACTCTATTAGCATAGAGACTTACTCGATTTAGTTGAACGACTACAGTGATATATCTAATGATAGTGGTATTTCAAGATAGAGCTACTAAGCAATATTCTGTACGACCTCATATTACTTACTAGTATTTTCAGTGTTATTATAGTATAAAGAACTAGGGTGGTCCACTGCTGGTCATGACTGAGCCACATCAGCCGGACTACCGCCTTGTACGTCCAGTCCAATCCAGCAACTTTTTTCAGGTCATTGGTCAATCTGGCTGGGGTCGTCATACTGCGTTTGCCAATAATTCGCGGTCTCCACTCATAGATAATTATCAGTCCTTCGACAGACATCCGTGACCCACTGCCACTTCAGCTTACTAACTCTGCAAGCTATGTCAGTCACTCAGGTTCTTCTCCAGATAATCTCATTTCTGATCTTATCGATCAAAGAGACTCCGCTCCATAGCTCGCTGAGCGACTTTGAGTTTGTGGACTAGCCCTTCTTTCAGTGCGTTGTAGAAGATAGTACTTACTCAACATAATGTGGGCTTTAACGAGTCAAAAATCCTAGGGTCTCTAGTATTGCATCAGGTGTGGTGGAAATTGACAGATAGGTCCTACATACACACCTGATATGAGGCAAGCGAGCCTCGCAGATTTTTGACCTCATTACTCTCATAAACTAATTTTTTTTTTATTTAGTAAATCGTTATTTTAGTTTCTGTATTAGTGGCGTTTATGTATGAGGTTTGATCGTCTATACAGGATTAATTTAAAAGGAGTATGCAACGAGGTAATCAGGTGCATAAAACTGTACAAATTTCCCCAAGGAACATTGGTCGAAATCTTAAAATGGAAAATTAACTTTACATACAAAGTGACAGGTCACGTGGCTTATGCTTGTATGAAAAGATGATTTTCAATTTTAAGATTTCGACCGATGTTCTTCAGTTTTATGCACCTGATTACCTCGTTGAATTTACGGCCTCCTTTTAAATAAATCCTGTGTACTTTTATCCCGTAAAAATTCAGAAACAAATTAACCTTTTTGAAAATGCCAGGTTCAGTACTTACAACTGGAGCACAAGTAATACAATTTGCATGAATGTGGCTGAAGCAAGCACGTAAGGATCGTTGTACGTTACGAGCTGCAGTTTTTGCTTACCCGCATGTATGCATGGCAATGAGTTTTGTGGACCATCTAACTGCCGATGTCATTGTAGTTGGGTACTCTGTAAACTCAGGTTTAGCAAGATCCCGAAACATTGTCGTTATATAATACTGTGCATTCCAGAACGATTTTACTATAGAATTTGTATAGCTAATAAGGAAGAAATTCAATGTTCGTTGAATTTCTCTTTATAAGTTCTAGTTATTATAAGTATTCGTCTGGATTTCTCTAAATAAGTTACTGCAATGTATATGGTGATTAAAAACGTACTGTTTACGCCAAAAAGTACCAATCAGTACCTAATATTTGATAAGCGATAAATTATTTTCTAGTTCTATTTTTATTGTGTAAGATTTTTAAAGGTTTAAAATATATGTTTTTCTATTCAAAAGCTAAGCTTCCCTAAGATGTATTCGTGTAAACAATATGCTGAAATAGTTCAAAGATCTGCAGAAACGATTGTTCTTGTATTCCCCATAATCCTTCCACACAGTATGAAGGTTTAAGTATTACTCAAAAGGGCTGTTGAAGATAACTTGTTAATTGTGTTAGATGCCTAAAGTTTGGAAGTAACTTCTCGTCAACAAGATCCTTATAATAGTGGCTCTTGGAGATACAGTTGTGTAGTGGTCCAAGTGGAAAAAGATTTTAGTCCAAAAACGTAAATAATATTTTGAAACCATTTATTGAAATCCAGATTCAATAATTTATAGCCAGGCAAACAAATATAAGTTGATTTCGCAATTTCCAATATCTATTAGTGTTCATACAACGATTACGATCCTTTGATTTGGATACGAAACTGGCTAAAAACTTTAAATAAAAACCTTCAATGGAGCTTGTGCTTTAAGAGTTTTATTCATTTTTTTTTTAACTCTCTAACAATGAAGTTCACACATAACTAGTATCCTTGTTAATCTCTCGTACTAAGCTAAATACTTGTATAATGAGGATACTGGGTTCACGCCCGGAGTGCAATGGGTGGGATTCGAACTAGCCATTAGGCTATTGCCGCTTAGTTAAATGTAGTATAATAATATCTAAAGTTTAAACATATGTCATGATCTATGCAAATTGACATAAAATTAACTCTTATTAAAATGCTCACAATGTGTGCAATTAAATCAACAGAATAGAGTATCTAGGTATATTAAAAAGGGCACTTTTTAACACTTGAGACATGAGTATCCAGAATTAATAATAGAGTTTAAATATGTTTTTACATATAGATGATGATACGCTTGTCACTCGCACCCCAACAAAGCTGTGATCTTATTGTACCACTATCCACGAACTCTGAGGCTGAGACGCGACGCTAAAAGCATGTTGTCGCCTCCAATTTGGATTCACTGTCACATACCACTCTTATAGACGCCACACCGCTGATACAATTTGCCCTTTTGCCGTCCTATGAAATATTAGAAAGGCAACGAGTGACGTGACGGGAAAGTATATGTGTGCTTAATTGTACCTGGTACTTAAGCTTCGTGAACATGAATAGAATCTGTATTCCTTATTATTTTGAATTCAATGTGTTCTTACGATTTGTTAGTAACTGTACATAAATGATGCGGTGCTTAAAAATCATTGATGACACTTTATTAATAGGTGATGCGGTGAATGCTTGTACTATGTACGTGACAAAATGTTCGAGTCTACAAGCTCAACAATAATACTATTGTTTTTTTTTTTAACAATAATGTGCCTGTATTGAGTTATTTTACTTGTTATGTTATGTCTAGTTTGTATACTGTCTTCTATACCTCATTTCCTGGCAGGTATACTCGTAGCTTACGGCCTTGTTATCATTAGCTTCAGCGGATTGAAAATCAATTTATTTTGCTAACGAGTTTTAAAATGCTATCCCGACAACGTATGAAGATTGCTGTGGTATTAAAATCTAAATTGCTTTCACTTTCTTGATTGAACTTGGTTTTTAAAATTGGATAGGCTTTAGCATGTGGTCCTGGTATCACTTTCCTAAATAATGTGGGTTTTGAGCTATTAAGACATACTTAAAAAACAAAATAGGTCTCGGTTTTGAAATCAGTTCCTTTAGCTCCGAAATATCCATGGCAAATTGTTTCTAATATTTTGTAACAAAATACATGTCATGTTTTATATAACTTCATAAATATGTAATCAAACTATGAATATTCATACATAGACTGTTATTTATCCATTCGAAATTTCCACAAACATAATTCTTGCGACTCCGCCATAAATAGCCATAACTTAATTGAATGTCGACGCTGCCGCAAACTTTGTGGTTTCTAGGACACTCGTATATGTAGAACATGAATGTTATTGCATATTAAATCATAGCAAAGCATGGAAAGCTGGAACGTTTACCAGTTGCATTATTCTAGCTGTCTTGTAAACGACCCATATGTTTCTTTATGGTTTAAAACTGCATCTAAACTAATATTATTATTGTCTTGTATAATTGTTCAATAATCATAAATTTGCGAAGGTCTATGAGAACAATGTCGGTATGACTAAGTTTCATTTTGCGTTCTTCAAAGCCGGGTTTGAGTTTTCATATTTCTGATAGAAAATTTCTGTATACGCAAAGGTTGTCGCGTTAGAAAAAAACAGATTTACGATCGACACAAGTAAGGCAAGCAAGGTCATTTTCCGGTCTCACGGTTATATGAATAAGTAAAGACGAGAGTGTTATGACCATCGGGTTCCAAAACCGACCGCAATCTTACCCAATAAGTTCCTCCATTTCTTCGTACCATTATTGCTTCCCTTACTTCTCCTAATATCTATAAAGGTAGATATTCTCTCAATCATGGTAGCTAGTGGCTATAAGCCTTCAGTTTTGGTTACCAAAAGGGAATCGTGATGCCCTGGAGTAAAATGGATGAAACGTGTTGTTCATAAAATATTCATGACTCACATGAGATCCCTACTGATACTAATTACGTTAGGGACATTGTAACATGTTTGTATGGTCAGGAGCAAGGTATAAATACATGTTGATATTTTGGCTGAGCTGCACGTGTCTTTATGTTATACATCTTGTATGATTCAGTTGATGCGTTGAATAGAATAGATTTCAGGTGAGATTTTTGATCAAAGATGGATGATCCAGCGGAGGCTAACAAATTAGTATTTTTTTTTAAATAACTTCTAATACTGTATTCGAATCGTAAAGTGTCTACTGTTTTTACAAAATAAGAGATAAAACGAACCCCAGCTAAGCTAAATTGGCTCTAACCAGATCGATCACAATTTGCAATAAATATAGATATACCAACAAGTTGAGGCGTTGATGCTTAGCTTAGAGTTAGGACATAATGAGCTGCGATGAGAAGGTATAACAAGTAAGAATGATGGATGATGCAGGTCAATAGGGGACGGTAGTTACTGCTTCTGAAGCCAATATACGGGTGTAACATCGTAAATGTTAGTTGGTTCTTGTGAGTCAGGTTTACTTAGATGTGGGTACGAATATAATTTATGAGGTGGTGTTCGTTATGTTTGTATTTATACATATCGAATATAGTCTTTGCCGTTTATGAGTGATTTTACAGGGGTAAAAAATTGCTTAGGTTTTGTATTTTTTGTAATCTATTACATTTTACTGTTACCTACCTATACTAACTATGTAAATGTGTGAATGTGTGAATGTCTGGTGGTGAAAATGATGATCACACGGTTGTTTATATTTCATTTTATAAAATCGATTTATTTATTACTGTAAATAACTCAAAATAAATTATTTTGCAAAAGCCTTTTTTATTTCAAGTTAAAAAGCAACAACTATATTCATTAAAATTTGCTGTTTCTAAAACTCTAACCGTTTAAGTTCAGCTGTGAAACATTTGAGCATAAATAAAGCTCGCTCAACGGTTGCGGGCGACATTGCGGTTTTCGGGATATACTAGTACATAAACCTATAGGTGTGTAGATATAAGATATGTTTTGGTACACAGTACCTCCACATTGTTTGGCTATACGTTTTACTAACCGCATCCTCGCTGCCTTTACCTTCGGCGTATTTAGCCTTTAGTCTTTCGAAATTGGAAAATTCTGGAAATTTAATTGACTTTCAATGTGATGTTTTTTCTTTATCTTCTAGAGAGACTCTATGTCACTAATAGTCAATTTAGAAAGCTTTCTTTTCAGTTCGAGTACCTATACATTTTTTATCTGCTGCTTAGCTTCCGTACTACATTCATTTTAATACTGTACAAAATGGGCAATTATAAAGCTGTTATCGGAAAGCTATTTACATAATCCAAGCTATGTTAGGGTCGCTGATCAGCCGTCTAGTTTCTCTACAGGAAATAAGGAACTTAATAATGAAGACATAAAGCTTCAACAACTTTATTTACACAAACAAATTAGGTATCAATCAATAACGTAACAGAACTTTAACAATTTCATTTGGTTAGTCATAAATGTATATATCGTAATCTAAAACTCCTCCTTTTTGACTTTTTAGACTCAAGTTAATGAAAGTAAAGCCGATGCCTCCAGCGGTTACTGAGACTGTCGCATTCGTGTGTTGGTTGTCATACGCCATGACACTCTGAAACAATATGGAGTCTCATCAACAATTCATGGTGGGGTGAATGGAATATACAAGTTAATATGTATCGCAGCTTGAGTATGGCTATCTCTTTGATAATATAAGATGTAATGTTTTTCATGACCTTTTATGGGAAAATGGGTCACCGTTGTTGGATATGACCTAAAATTATTATTGTACTTGTTTCCCATATCTTAAGAAAAATGATGGGACATTGTTGACAGAGTTAATAAAGTTTGGTATTACATTCTAAGTAATACAATGGTGTTCTGGATAGGAGTGTTAGACAATGAGTAGCTACATTTGTTCTCATAATAATATGTATAATTGTTTGATATAACTAACGGCTAATATTTTACAACATGAGACATTGACACTAATTAAAATGTCAACCATACTTTAATGAATGCAAAACATAGGACTGCTATTTATATAGCCGAAATCTATTCTGAAATAAAAGTAATAATACAGACACTACCTGTGAGGTAAAATCAGTAAATCCGTACAACAGAACGGTGGCATGTGTGTTCCGTGAAATGCCTTGAATATTTAATGATTGTACAAATTTTATTGACTTAACCGACGGCAAAGGAATCACTAAAGTAAAATTGAAGGAAATCCTTGGAAACAACCAATATATGTACGTGTTGGTACCACCTATATAATTTATTCAGAAGTAGATAGCAAAAGTTTTAGAAAGATTTTTGTATTTTGGATTTTGGTCTACTTACGAAAATTATGAAAGTATAAAACCAAGTTCAGACTTAAGTTAAGTGATTTAAGAAATATGAAAATGATCGTGTCGTACAAAAGTAGATACTTAAATACTGTCAACCACAAAAAAAAATCAATTGAGGGTCCAAAGCTGATTTCATAACCAATTCTTTTATATTATTAGTATTTCCGTAATTCGGAAGTTCGTACTAAGAGAACAACAAAAAGGTACAATTTATGTATTTCGAATGTAATTGTTACTTACATTAATAACTGAATTCCCACTGAAAAACACATTTTTCACTTTCTTATAACCAGGCGTCGCATTAAAACTCGCTGTCGTATGGTAAATCAAACGTCTGTTACTGTTCGTGTCTCCAAGTATCAAGTGATCACATATTCCTTTCGCAAACAAATAGGCAAAAAAAACTAACAAAAGAACTTTCATAGTGTCTGATGCCGTCAAAGACACAACTATGATCTACAATGTCTTAGAACAGAATGAAGACTTTAATAACATTATATACACATTGGAAAGGTCGAGATTAAACATAAACAGGACGGACGTTATTGGGTACCGAATGTAGTCGTGAAATTTAAAAATATTATAATAGTAAGGGCGATTGTTATGAACCGAGTAGACACTATTGTTAGACAGTAGCTTACTCTTACACATCAAGTAATAGAAGAAATGGAAAGGTGTAAGGTTTTTAAAATAGATTTCAACATCATTCTTTCACCATTAGGTCGTAAATACACTCAAATCATACAGGTCTAAGTAAAAAAATTGTACGAAAACTTATTTCTGGTTATCGAATATCTTATCCATTCCCAACAAAAATATTTTTTTTCCTCTCATTCATATAATTCCACCGAATTTGGAGCTCATTCTAAAACTCAATCATTTGTAAAATAAAGACGTCATTTTTATTCGCTCGGGGTTTTTCAGCTTGTCATTCGCAAAAAAAATTGAAGATCGCTGTATCCTTATCAAACTTCCAAAAAAAGGAGATTCTATGTTGTGGGATATTTCTGAACATAAAACAATGGAATTTCTAAAAAGTTGTGGTAGTCATGGCAATTTTTCCATTCATCAAGTTTGTGTGCAAATGTACAAAGTAAAACAGTTGATGCAAAACAATTTTAATCCATTAATAGGTTATATAAGTAGGTAAATAAAAGAAACCCTGCTCAGTAATATAATATCGCTGAAGCTATTAATAAAACATTTATTTTCAAGAGCCACAGATAAAGCATTTAATTTTACAATCAAGGTTACCAAATTTTACCTAAGTAGGTACCCAAACAAATTAAGAAAGGCAAAATGTTTTGGCTTGCCGTTAAAATATTGTGTTACCGACAAAATTTAATCAAACAAACCCACACCTACGGAATAAAACTTTCGTCTGTTTAATAAGGAAGGGTTGCACGCACCGAACCAGACAATGGAAGTCCGTCGGAAATCGTGGACCGAAGGCATTCTGTATTTTATGCGAGGGTTCGTCAGAAAGGGTACGTATTAGTCCAAATCCATTCCCTGTCTTCCGGCGAAATGTTGGAAACAATCTACTCCCTGTTTTATGAAAGCCGTTGTCTGAGTTCCACGTTGAGGCTCCAATCGATATTTTTGTGAACAATGCTTTGGTGAAACGGATGGGTAAGGTCTCTATTAAAATTCGGTTTTCGTTAAACGCCATTGAATGTCCATGTTTGAAAAGTTTTTTATCAGCGAAGAATTGTTTTATTGTTTAGATGCGAGCTTTTGAATTTTGAATACTGTCCTAAACGAACATTATTTCTTTGTAATATTTCAAGTAAATAAAAAAAAGACTAAAAATCAAACATTGACAGATAAGGGGAAACATTTTGAAAAACCATAGCCGTAGAACAAATTCATACAAAAATGATATTTGCGTCCTAAAAACATGCTCATTTCCTTTTATGTGCTCAATTGTGACAAATCAACTCAAATCATAAGATAAATCTTTGATTATGACTAATGACAATATCATGCGCTATCGTTCCAACTCATCCTATTACATTTTATTAAATATCCTGTTATGATATCTTTTGATAATAAGAAACTTTTTTTTGTAGCGATTATTTGTCTTTAGTTCCAGTTACATCTTGTTAAATGCGAAAGTCGTGTTAGTAACTTCGTTGTTGCCTTCTTTGAGCTCATTTTCAGAACGTCTTGACCGACATTACTGTGCCTGTTTGGGAGGACAAAAAGGACTAGGTATTCAATATTTAGAAGTTTTTTTTTCAGATTTCTTTTTTTTTAAGATTTTATAAAGATTTCTTTTCCGATTTATAAGATGTGATTCAGGGTTTTTATTCTACTCAGTTACACGTATAACCAATTATTTTGCTCTAAATTAGTTAAGTCGCTTTTTGGGTTAAGCCCAGAAATACACAAGCCTGAATCCCGAAACTATTGATATAAAACCAAACAAAATGGCGAAAACACAATACCCTACATTCGAACTTTTCTTATTCGAATAAAAAACTTTATCAAACGAGGAATACAAAGAACTAATCTAATAAATACATACGTGTTCACAGTTCACACATATCCCGAGGAAATGCAGAAGTTTCAAAAGTATTATCGCTGTGGCATTTGATAAAAGACTGTCGTTCTCGTAACGACTGGGGGCAAAAGGGGTGGGATACATTTGGTGACAACAGTCTCTAATGCCCTCATCTATCTAAAGTAATCCCATAAAATTTTGTGGCATGTTCATATTAAGCACTGGTGAGTGCAGAATACACGCTACACATGCAAATTATAAAAAAAAGTTAGGTAAAACCATTTTAGAAATGGATTACTTTGCGAATCAACGTTATTGGCAGCTGACTTGCTGATGTGAGCTCTTTTTAAAAAGATTTTGATTTAGCATAATGCAGTATTCTTTGGATAACATTTTAAATGCTTTTTGGTGGAGTCGAATTGAATTGAACCTAGATTTTATTTGAATTTCCAGTCTTGTATGCTATTGTTAAAAGAGATTTAGACATAATAGGTAACGCTCACATTTTATCAAAGTATCTAACTCAAATTTATTGTATATTTTTTCGTTTTTTTTTTAAGATTACTAGCAATATATTTAAATATTGATTAAATAACGTGGAGGACGTGAGGGAGGACATCACACACAAATCCAGTTAGTCATTGCAGGAAACAAAATGACAGTTGCAATTTTTTTAGCTGTTTTGCATTGATAATATTCAGAAAAATGTTCAAGAGTGTGTGTTTAGAGGGAGTCCGTTATCGTATGAAGAATCAACGGAGCTGTTACCTCTGGCTATTTGGTTTTACGATCTTTTTTATGGAATAAGGTGAGGTCTTTTAGTGTAAGTGATAATTTATAAATGTAACAAAAAGTTTTTACCCAGTATGATTAAATTATTTTACTATTTATTTTTAAATTTCGATTCATTTAAACATTAGTCATAATTTAACACAAATAATCTATGAGTAAGAAGCTTTTACCTACATTAAATTAATTAATTAATCAATGCAGTGCTAGGCTCTAATATTTTTTGAGGGTAGATTCACCTTGTGACGTGACAGGCGCCCACGTGATCGTGACGTTATACTACCCACCATGGAGGTTTAGTTATTCATAAACAATATTATACGTACTTATCATACTAATAAAGTGATAAAAGATACGGATGGGCTTTTTTAAAATATACCCACCCGAAGTTTAACGTAAGCCATTTTCAGTCCAAAAGGACCCAGCCGGGCTTTAGAAGTTAATTTTCCAAAAATGTTTTTAAATTGTAACAATATTTACTGTGCATAAACAGTTTAAAATACCTAGAATTGATTTATATACCAATATCAGATAGGTATATTCGGTGAGATAATGCTTATACACAGTGAAAGTAATGAGTGATTATTCTATTTAACTACTTATAATTGCGGAGAACGTTTTAAACTCGACGTCCAACCATTGTCTTACTAGTTCAACTACATCGTAATAGATGGCATTACTATAGTAATCTAAGAAACAAACAAGTGACTTCTCAAAATAAATTGAGTAACATTCGAATGTATTGTAGAAGTCCGAGTCGAGTTGTGTCCGATTTATTTCGAAACCTGATATAGAATATCCCCGTAACACGAGAACATCACGAACGTTCGCTACTGGAAAGATAAACGCACCCGCGGTGTATCTCTAGTGCAATTTGTTACTCATTGTGTGCACTGGCCGGTCACAAATCTTGCAATTTATCTTAAAAAAGTTGTTTTATTTCAACAAAATGTATGGGTGTCGGGATCGTGATGTTTAGGACAAAGAATTTTTAAATTAAAATGGTTGCTTCACGATTGCATTGTAAATGCTATAAATATTTATTAGGCGAAACAAATGACTAAATTTAAAATCTTTTTGGAACAAAACTTTGCAGCTTAATGCAAATGATAGATTTGAAAACAAAAGAAAGGGGATGTGAATCCACAAAACGTATGTATTTTGTTATTCATTTACATGTAAAACAAAGGATGTTCATTTTGATGAGTGGAACCTACTTGACTTCCAAAAATTATATGCGCTATATAAAGTTATGGTATTGGTGACCTATTTGCACCTGTGTGTTGTCTTACTTTCGATGTGAAAAATCTCGCTATACAAAAAATGTGTATTTTTAGAATGCAGTACCTACTGGACGTTGATATAACCGAAATAATACCTTATTATTTAGACGTTACTTTTTCAGATTTTGTTATAAAAAGAGCCTTAGGCATTATACGCCAAGGAGGGGCAAAAAAACATAAATTATATATGAACACCAGAATGTATGAGAATGAAGATTAATACAGTATACGAAAGCTTCAATGTCTTATCGATATGCCATGTATTAAGCGAACGTCTAATACCGAAAATTCCCCAATTGAAGTGCGATAAGCAGAGCCTACAGCTGTGGGGAGACGCGGGAAGAGCGACGCTACGGAGCAAGATAACAACGCCCTGCGGTAGACCCCGTCTAATTTGTTACTCATTGTAAACGTCGCGATAACTGGTAATGTACCGTATTGATAACAAATCGTGCAAGAATATAAGTTATTGGATGCGGTTTGCTGTTGCATGTTTATTCATTACCAACTTTATGGTCATTTAAGAATTGAGTTAAACTAAAAACTTAAACAAATGCCTTCGTATTTTTTAATTTGAAAATTCGTAGACCAAATGTCGATACACAGAATAACATTGACATTTTCGCAGATTTACAAACGCTAAACCTTAATTTGCTTTATTTTTTTTACCTTTTGTTAACTTTTTTAAACAGTCCTCTAAAAATAGAAATGCGCCAAGCTCTTCTTATGCTACTCCATTGTATTTTAGATAAAGCAACGGTTGATCCGTCGCCTATCTATAGAATGTCACAATAAATTATAACGAAAGTTTGTCGCGTTTACTGATCTCCCTTTGGCTGGAGCCCAATAGTGTCAACTGTTAATAGACGGCGCACGTGGCACGGTTTAACTGCTCCTTTTATCCCTGTCCTCCTCCAAGAGATTTTTCACGATTAATTTTCTAGTGTACACTGTCACTTCCATTTGTTGGCAGGCCACCCTTAACAAAAACAGGGATTATTCTTTAAGCCCCTTCAGGCTTTGGTATCTAATTTCCTGTTTGTTTTTATTTGGACTTGTACTATTTATTTACAACTAGCGTCTGTAGTTAAGTGTGGGGATGTGTGGGATTAGTCTGACGAGATCTGTTAAGGAAATGTCTTAAAATAAATAACAATACCAACTGCTGATTCAAAAGTTAAGATCATTTTAGAAAAAATATAGCCAAATAAGAAAAAAAAATTCGTATCCCGCTGAAATTCTTTTAATTAGCATTCCATCGGGAATCATAATGTATTTAAATATTATGATAAAAATCGGAAACATTAAACACAAACAAAAATTAATAAACATGGCTTCATAATGAATATCTTATTACGACAAAGTGAAATACAGATAATGAGTAGGCATAAATCAAGACTCTTAACTGAGTGTCTTTGCATTGTACACCATCACTTCAACTGATAGGATTATGTTGTTCAAGCAGATAGGGTGCCTTTGTATCTGACCGGCGTAGGTTGTTTGAAGAAAACAGAAGAGAATAAATTGCATGTAAATATAACAAGGATAGAATTACGAATAGTACAAATTTGTTTAGATATCTTAGTAACCAGTTATTCACATTAACACGGCGCAAAATATGTTATCTATTTAAATATACATAATTATGATACAAAGTCAAAATTGTAACAATACATAACTCGAGAATGGGTTGACCGATTGTCATCATCCTTGATTTGTTTCCGTCTTCGTATAAACAATGAAAAAATTATTATGTTTTCTAGAACGGGGACAACTTACGCTTGTGAAACCAGGGGCAAAGCTAGTTATTGGAAATTACGATAAAGTTTTCGTTTCTATGGCTTTTTTTTAATTATAAAGTACGCAAGGGCAATTGGAGAAAATAAAACTGAGAATAAATAAGAACTCAACAATGTTCGACAAGAAAACTTAAAACCCTACACCTCGTCTTGACTTCCAGTTTTAATAAATTCACCACTATACGAGTAAAGGCGGACAATTAATTGCTAGTTGCAATAATCAGGAGTCGTACAGATATCATGTTTCTAGCATTAGCAGAGCCAACATAAAATCATTTATTTTGCACGGAAAAGAATTAATGTCAGGACCAAACTACGTCTTATTCTTTATCGTAATATTTACATTAGCGTATCCTGCAAACGTATCGAATGAAGTCTCATTTATTTCGAAATAAATTATTGATGCATCCTTTTTATCTCCTTCGAGCTTAATTGATTTGTCGCTTGAAGCCGTCTATACTTGCTTCTCAATTACGTGTAGTGTATCGCGAACTGTCGGCCGTTTTATTTATGGTAGGCCAATTGATTGAATTAGTGGACCCCGAGGCGCTTGCCCGATACTGACCTGTTTCATATGAGGATTTATTTCTCTAGCGCCGGCACTTTATATTGTTCACTTTACATAGCTGCTTGAATTTAATTTGCTAGAAGTCACTTGTTGCATTGAATATTGATTACCAATAAAACGTACTATAGATATGCATATTGCAGAACCTTTAGGAATGGAATTATAATTGGTACCTACCTCAATCAACAATATCACACATACTAACAAAAATTTGATAGTAGGTACTATAGTAAATTCTTTTACTATAATTTTTTTTTAGTAATGAATATAAATATAAAATCCTCGGTACCTTAAACATTTGTTTAAATTAGATTGGATAGTGTTTGCCTCTATTAAGGTGTTTTAATAATGTCTTTGCGTGTTGTTAATAAACAAGTTCATTTTCAATTTGAAGACAGTTTTAATAGTCCATTTTCTCACCTCATCTGTTCCATAATAAAATATCTTCGACCCCTAAATAACAAAAGCCGACACAATGTGTGCGAAGTCAGATAAGCCAGTCATGCATTAGGGAGATAGTTTTTTGTCAGACGCAAACGTTTGCAGCGAGTGTGGGGGCACATGGCCACGATCTGTATCGTCTCACCTGACTTGAGTCTATACGTGACCCGCATTTGTGTTCCGAGGAAGTAAATATCGTACAGAGGATTTATTTTTACGATATCTTGGAAGATGTTGCCTTATGGTGCAAAATAAAAAAGTTATGCCGACTCCTTGATGATGTTCTGATGTTTTGTTTACGCATTAAACTCGAATGTATTGTGTTTTGTTTTTTTTTAAAGTGCACGTGTGCTGACACACCTTTGTGGCTTATCAGTTACGTAACACAGAATACGACATGTTTTCAACAACTATTTTGTAGGACAAGCCATTACGTTTAAAAAGCTTTTAACTTTATTCATGTTCTAATTAAATTGAAGCCAATACCTAATAATTACCATAGCTACCTTTTTTCGATAAATAAACATTTCTAATCAAAATTCAAAACGACGTTCTAATTGGACATTGAAATGAACCTCAGCCATTAAGCTAGTCCTAATCAACCAATCTGCAAACATTATGAGTGAATCAAGTGATCGGAAGTAAATAACTTTCTTAACCAAACATTGACCTATCTCAATCAACAAACACCAGTATTAGCCAATCTAACCCTATACTTAACAACTACTGCTAATGAATATTTTAGTAGGTCGGAGTTAATGAAGGACGCCTCCTTTGTCCCGTGCAGCTTGATTACATTCAGACTGATCTGGGGGACGACTCGGATATAAAATCTGACTGAATGAGGATCGAGAGCAGTAAATAATCGAGTAATCGTCTTTAATAAAATCGTTGGACATTGCCAATTAGGATTGATGCTTCCTTTAGGTAGAAAAATATTGTTTTATTAGTCTTTGTGTAAGGAGTTTGCGGAGGTCATTGTCAAGGAGAGGACAGCAAAGTTAGTTTTATTTACCTTTTAGGTGTTATATGGCTTGTATTCTTTTGTTAGTAAAATAAGTTCTTTTTTCCTTGTAATATTTTTTTTGGTACGTAAGTAAGTACTAAAACAAATATTCACACACAGATTTTGATATCAAAATATGATCAAGCTGAAAAACCGTACAAGATAGACGAAATATTGTATACATATAAAAATATGGTAATAACTTTCAAAGAGGCGGGTTAACCAAGGAACACGCAGCTGAAAAAATATTTGTGTTGAGTGATCCCTAAAAACGGAAACCTGTTTATTTTTAGACATATCGGTAAACCGATGTTCATTCAATGTTATCGATAACTTGGTTTCTTGTAGCCACCTACTTGTACCTACGTAAAATAGGTATTTTTCTGTTAAGCTAGTGAAACTTGGCGCTACTTATGATGCTTTATTTCTATAGTAGGTAATAATAAATACAAGATTAATTTAAAAAGAGTGCCTATATTCAACGAGGTAATCAGGTGCATAAAACTGAACAACTTTTATCAAGGAACATAGGTCGAAATCTTGAAATAGGAAATGAACTTTTCATACTAAGTGTCATACTAACTTTTCATAGTAAGTCTTGTGACGTATGTTTCTATGAAAAGAGGATTTTCAATTTTAAGGGTTCAACCTGTTTCTTGGGAAAATTTGTTCAGTTTTATGCACCTGATTTATATCCTGTATAGCAAAGGTTTATAGTCTTTCCACTATCTTAACAAATGTTTAAGCTTTGAACTTTTAACGTCGGATATCAATCGCATTTAATCACGCCCACATGCGGTTAAGTGGCGACCTATTCTTAATTAGAACCTTCCAAGTTTCGATGCTTCTATTTCAACGGCTTTTATTAATTAAACGTCTACTTATCACGTCACAAACTTTTTAAAGTCGAACATACAAACGTAATTTTTGCACATCAATCGATCAATTCTGACAAAAAACAAGATAGCATCAATAAATTCTTCGTAGGGTTATCTAGTAAATCTAATCTCTGTATATCTGTGTCGTCACCACAACACAGTTAGGTAACTAAATACGTGACTGGCATATGCTGGGAGTCCCAATTGACACGTTCAGACCCGCCACGTGTGCAGAATCGACCCCCCGACGAGCTAATCCCGGGATTTCACTAGTACTGCTAATATTTTATTTGTTTTGGCTTCGTTAGGACGCTAATTTAGGTGTGAGCAGGTGGGAGAAATAATTATGGCGACATTATGGCACCGCTACCTTTTTAGGGTTAAGGATATTCAGCAAAATAAATACGCTAATCGCTTTATTTTATTTTATTAATATAATATTTATTTTTGTGACATTTCCGCCAATTTTTTTGCATATTTTTTTCTATGTTTATTTTAAATAGGCGAATATATTGAAATAAAATATTGCCCCTATTTATCGTTTGGAAAATTTAACGACTTTTGTATGTATGTGTAGGTATATCTACCATCTTTATTAAGTGGTTGCTTTTAGTCGCCGTGTAACTGACTTAATTGCATCTTAATAATTGTTGTTGTGATATAAATAAGAAACGTATTTCTATGTTACTAATAATAATTGTGTATCTGGCGAAGGTGACTAAGCTAAATTTACATAGCCAACTATGTAGATAATAATTATTAAGATTCCAATATTAACATTCTTAACGCTCTTCGTAAATTAAGCCCAATTTAACAATATCTCATTGTTCCACTTAACATAAGTAACACTAATGAACGATTCAAAAGTTTATGGTAATGTAAATAGATGATTTGTAGTAAGTAAGAGATTATTTGTTATAGCCGAATTATTGCAGGCGTGCATTCGGCGAAAATCATTATCATCAAGCTTTCCTCGTGCTTTCGGCAGTATGCAAAAGCTGCACGTACTGAGTCGGCGCGAAATGACATTATAGAGTGGGGGGCAGTAACCCTAAGGACACCGCACGGGAAGGTTGTGTCGCCCCGCGCCGTAAACACGCCGCGATCTCCGCAAACTAAGGCACTATAAACGCCGACCATGTTATGATTTAAAACTAAACAAAAATGTACCAACAAGTTCATTACCGGTTATAATTAGTGTATCTTTTCACGTGTAAAAATAAACTATGCGGTGTAAAGTGCGAAGTGACGTTAATCAGTAGTGTCAAGCATGACCGCGGGTCCAATTAAAAGAGATAATCTCAGATGGAACCAGTTCAAGTGTATAGTGCTTTTGCATCTTTTGTTCAGCTTTCCGTGTGCGACAAAAGGTAAGAAAAATAAAAGATTTAAAGTGTTTTAGCGTAACTGAGTTCAACAATATCGAATTTAAGGCCTGATTAAATTTGTGCGACGATTTTCAGATTCACGATGAACTACAAAGTTTTTTTTTTCTTAAACAAAAGCTTTTTTATTTTATACGCTTCATTAATTTTATATGTAATAAATATAGAAAAAAGCTAGTAAAACTGAATTTATACGCACGAATATTATGACTGACACCTTCCGTCCAATTAAAAGCAGTAAAAAGAACTTCCGTTGACCAAATTACTCAGATTGATGTCATTATACCAGGAATTTTTAAAGTTAAATATTTTTAAAAGCATCTAATTAACAAGTTTATTGAATAAGGTGCTTTTTTCCGCTGCTATAAAAACTTTAATTAATTGGCAGTACATTTTAATTCTATAATAAAATAAATAAACGGAATTTAATAAGCAATTAATCTTCAATTTGAAAGTGATCTTCTTTTGTTTCGAAGCTCAATCCCGGGCTCCTCGTATAAAGGAGCATCCAGCTGACACAATAGTCGGCAGGAGTGAGCCTGCTACTCTTCGCTGTGTCTCAGAAGGCAAGCCGAAGCCCACTATCCAGTGGTACAAAGATGGCACCCCACTCGCTCCCACTGACCACCCACACAGAGTCCTGCTTGAAGATGGGCTGTTGTTTCTTAGGTAAGTCACTAAATACTTCTATTAAATTTTCTTACTTATTAAATGTTACAAACATTGATCGCAACTATAATTGTATGAAATGATGCTGGAACACCATGGTTTAAAAAAAATGGGAAAATGACATTATTGCTGCCAAACCAAAAATAGTTAATATTAAAAACAGTCTTACAAAAAGAGAGTACAATAGAAGCAAAAGGAAATTGCCCAGCTAATGCTACCGGAACAAGTACGACCCATCATAGCGCTAATTTGCAGCCAGATTGATTTTCAGTCTTGGATTATTTGCATTAAAAGATCTGTGACTTCTTGTTATTGCTTCACAAAAGCTAGACAAAGGCCTTACCCTAGTCAAGTAACCTTATGTTTCATTAAAATTTTGTTCACCACTTTCCCATAGACTGTCGTTCAATTTCCGCACTTCATCCAACGTGGAACCTTACATCCTTAATAATTTTTGCAGGCACTTTACTTATTTAGTCGTGCCGTAATGAGCTTTTTACTCATCGTTATGAAACTGGTCATTCAGCTGTTTTGTGGTACCCGCATTACAGGGTTCGATTTTTTTTGGTAATAAATTCAACTTTAGATCATGCGCTTCATTTGATCGTAAGCAATTATCGGTGCTCTTGTCCTTACATGAGAAGAAATTTTATTTTCCGTATTTGGGGAGCGGTTTGGCTTTCGATTTTTGCCATTCATCGTGCAAAATATGAAAACGTCATATCATCATGACAGTATTCCCGAAGGAGAATGCAGAGGTAAAGAGCCTCGATTTTTGTTTAAAAAAGAAAATTAAGAAAGCGTGCAGTAACTGCAAGATCCAAGATTCATTTTTTGCAGATTCTTTTTCGGAAGCATGCACGTTGATAGCTTATTTTGTACAATAAAAGAGCATGTAACATTAGGGAAAGTTGGTATTTAGCCAGTTTGAATCTGCACCCATATACTTATACGAATCTACTCAGAAATCCTGTTAGCCCATAACTGTACTATACCGCATTGTCTATTTTATAACACACAGTCTAGGATGCGTCAAACGAACGTACTGTATCGTTGGAATAGCTATTTTCGTACAGAGAGACTTTTTATTGTACGTGTCGACTATTATGGATTGTCGTTTTATGTTGGCGTGTGAGTTTCATTTGTTTCCATCCGTCGTCGCGCCGAGGGGCCTAGGATGGTTTTATTTGATAGTTTAATAATATTAATAGATTCATACAAAGGTAAAGGCGCTGCTCCACTGCGGCGCACGCGTTTCACGATGTGTACGCCACCTTGGTTGCATGTATGCGCTTGTTAGCATTTGTGTTGTATGTAGTAGATGTTATCACTGCTATTTTCATACAAAGTCAAGCTTGACACACGTGTGTAGCGTGTCCGTGCACTGCAGTAGAGAACGACCTTAATGCTGAGTAGACCGTTTCATTTTTCTAGGATTCGTACCACAAGAGAATGGAATTTCAAGTTTTGATTAACAGAACTATGAATAACTGATGCGAAAATCGTCAACTCATTGACAAGATCTAATCATTATGTTTAAACTTAGTAACTATTTAAGACCAGATTATTTTGTGTAGTCTAGGCCATCGACTTTACTATTTTTGCTGATTGGCAAGTATAATTTTTTGATTTGTTGTTTCCGAGCCAAAAGTAATATGACACCTCTACAGATGTTTGGCAACAATTATTTTCCAACTTGGTTGACATAATACGCATTTGCATTAAAAGCATAATATGCAACTGGGTTAATGATCAGTAGTGGTCGTTTACCCAAATCATATTTTATTAGTACGCCTGTATTGCATTGTGCATTGCAGAGATTCAAATGTCCGTTGTGATAAATGTTTGGGATTTAATTAATTCATGTGGCGTTCGTAATTCGAGTATAACATGACAGATGGCGCCACCTATTGTTGGTAATGACTGGCTGTATTAATGATAATTTCGTTGTGAAGGATTTATTTTGTTACCGTTTTTTGGAACGGAGTTATGTTGATTATTGGAAATTAATGTTCTCCTAATGATCCAAGGTACCAACGTCACAAATATAAATGTTTACATTAGCTGTAATTAAAAGATTAACCCGCTTTACAAGATAACGTAATTTTATAATATTTTTTTATTTAATGCTGACGTATGTATAAAATGCAATGAAGGCGAATTTCGTAAAAATTAAAGATGTTCAAAAGATAACCGTTCAAGCAAATATATTTTAACGAAGATATGGGTTTTAATATGACATCCTTAATGTAATGATGCCTCTTAAAGCCGCACGCCGGCGTAACACGAAGTTTTCATGGTTATTATAGTACTATTTATGCGTAAAGTTTATTCAATAAGGACTTTTAATACTTTTATGTGTATTTTATACTGTACTGTACAATACTCATTTTATTTATGTCTAATATAAAATCACTTTGTTTTTTGTTGTTACAAAGGGGGTTAACTACTATGGATTACCAGATCAAAATTATCTGTTATCTATTATAAATAATTCCAGTGTCAAGATGTTTGTCCGGGATGAACTCCGAAACTACTGAACTGATTTTAGTCAAATTTGCACACCGTGTGCAGTTTGATCCAACTTGAAAGATAGGATAGCTTACATCACAAATATAAAAAAAAATTGAGCCGCGGGCGGAGCAGCGGGTAAAAGCTAGTATATTATATGTTTTCAATTCAATCCAAACCAGTAGAAATAGGTGTTTGCGTGATGCAGTAAGCTTTGGTGTTCCTAATGTTTGTTAACGTCAGACGTTTCTACAACCTTTTAACAAAAAAAAATGTATAAAAAGTATATGATCTCAAAGTTGAGTCATACCGCAAGTCTTTAGGAGAGTATTACAATTTTTTTAACCTCCTTAGTTCCATACATAAATTTTATTTATCATAAATTACTAGGCTGGATACAATGGTCTTGAAATGTCTTTTTCTCATTGTGTATCGCGTGTCGTTTCGTAAAAAATAACCAGACTAATTTGGCCGGCGTTTTTATTGTTGTGTTAATTAGAGGCAGAAAAACTCCAGTACTTACACGTGTTTTATTACGCCTTGTTTTGACACGACACAAAAAATGCAAAACGAATAACGTGTGTATGGTACAAACCATTTAAGAATATTTTCGTTTGGTACCTTTATTTAAAAAAGTTCTTTGGGATTCATGAAGGTGCACACAAGCAAAATATTTAGCATTTTTAGAATTTTATTGCTTTCTGTAACCACTTACTTATTAACCCTATAGATTTCGATTTCTGGCTAATTCCACGTAAATCAAGGAGCACGTTAAGATTTGCTAGGTAATGACGTCATTTTTGTAGAAAATTATTCTTTCTCATTTCTAAGTCTGTAAAGAAATAAATAATTCAAATAGGGTATGGTTGAATTAATAGGATAGGGAGTAAACATATAATTTACAGTCATCGACCAAAAAGATGTAAATTAAAATAGAGAGTCTTTATTTTCAAGCCTGTAATTTAACGCCATATTTATAAGTATTGTAGGTACTGACCGATATTGAGTTGATCGTTAAATTGTAGGGTTATGCGTGGCAAGAAGGAAAACGACGAGGGTGTGTATTGGTGCGTCGCACGCAACTCTGTCGGTGAGGCCGTCAGTAAGAACGCCACGCTCACTATTGCTGGTAAGTACTTTAATTTAATACCGTGTTAATCCTGTTAATTACCATTCAGTCCTGCATTAGTACTCTAGTAGCTGAGGGTTTAGTTACGTTTTATATGAGTAGAAGAACAACATCTGCAATTTGTTGATTTATGTTTTTAAACTTGGTGCTTTAATACCTGGCAGATTTTGGATACTTTTTTTTTGCAGTCACCGATTACTTAGTCCATGTATTAATTCCATATAATTCTAAACCACTCTTTTGCATATTGACATGCAAAAAAATGTGGTTTAGAAGAAGGCATGGCATGGGATGACCCATGGCTAAAATATTATTATATAGTCCTGAAAATTACTTGAAATATAATCACGTTTTGTCTTCAAATAAATATGCTTGCTTTTCGTTCAATGGATCGTTTTGAAATCTCGACAAATATGTTTACCTGATTTCAATATTTGCAAATGTAACTAGACACGATTTTGCCGCAGCGCGGTAAACCACTAAAAGGTCGGGTGAGATCCTTATTTATTTAGGTACTGGTATACTGGTATCTGTGCTGATTTATTTAAGGAGTAATGCAGCAGTTTATTTTCACAATTTAAAATTCAAATATATCAGGATTTACTTCGTAAAAATTTGAAATTGTATGAAATTCACGAAAATATGTAATTAATCAACTTTTATAGATAGGTGAACTTAAAAGGCTTCTGTTGTAGAAGAGATTTCTTTATAGTGCTTCGAGATGACTTCAGAGTTGAGCCTCGAGATGTGAAAGTCGCAAGCGGAGAACCCGCTGTACTAGAATGTTCTGCTCCAAAGGGCATTCCAGATCCAGGAGTACATTGGACGAAGGACGGACAAAGTTTGGACGTCGAAGTTAACGGGAGGTAATTAATTCAGGATTTAGAACTTTGTTTTAGGCTATTTCGGTGGGCTATTGTTCATTCAGCATAAACAGGGTTATATAGATACTCAATATATTAACGTTAAACGAAACCAAAACAATGTAATTACATTCTACATGTGAATGTTTATTCACAAAACAATTCCCTCAGGCATCTGTTTAATTTCGATGTTAAGTTACAATGACTAATGATTTATTGAAACAACCAGACTAATCGCGCTTTTGTTGAAATTAGCCAACAATTATGTGTTGCTTAAACAGTATGCCTAAATAATGTTTTTCCTTTCAGAATAATGATCGTAAATGGTGGTGATTTGAGAATACTAGAAAGTCTTCCTACAGATAGTGGTGTATATAGATGTGTAGCTTCCAATGTGGCTGGAGAAAGACAGTCTCGTCCTGCAACGTTACTCGTGTTACGACGACCACATTTTCTAGTGAAACCTAATAACATAACGGCATTAATAGGCCAGAATGTTGAGTTTCACTGTCAGGTAATAAAGTGGAAAATTAATCTAGTTATTCATCGGACCTTGTTACCGCAATGTTTATTTAGCCTTTCCGTAGTCTAACTTCTTAACACATATTTTCTTGGTATATTTTGTGTTCTGAGATGACCATCACTTACAAAAATGAAATAATTTTAGGCATCCCCAGAATCAGACGTATCAGTGACGTGGTCTCGTGACACTGGTTCATTATCGCCGTACGCGATCATTCGTCGAGGATCTCTGAGAATAGATAGAGTTGTTGCTACTGATGCCGGAACTTATACGTGTCGAGCAGAAAGCCAAGCTGGAACTAGTGTTGCATCAGCATCACTTACTTTACATTGTGAGCCTTGTTTTATTATATATAGATTTCTTGTATACTCTTGTTTTATTGAAAAGTTACCATCTGAATTAACAACATCTTACTCAAGTTGTATTTTCCTTTTAGCACTACCTCATTTCACTCGAGTGCCTTCGGACCAAACGGCCTGGGAAGGTGAGGCAGTATCCTTCCCTTGCGAAGCTGAGGGCACACCACTGCCTGTAGTTTTTTGGACCATGGAAGGATCTCAAGTAAGGAAAATAAATCCTTCTTCTTTTGTTTTATATTTATTTTGATTAATTTGTGTTACAAGTGGAAACTAATAATAAAAATTTTCAGGAATTGGTTTTTCCTAAATCTACCCATGGTACTGGTTCTCTATATCTGGATAGGGTAACTACAAAACACGCTGGCAGATTAACGTGTGTGGCTGTGAGTGCAGCTGGAAGTGCTTTACATACCGCAACTTTACAGGTAGGCTTTTTATTTAATTTTCGGCATATCAATTCCTTTATTTCTTTTTCTAGTTTATTTAGATCTTGGCTCTTCCTTTTAGGTATTAAGAAGGGAAGCTAACTCATTCAACGGTGACCTAGAGTCTTCGTCTCCGTATCCAGATTTATCCAAACATCAGAATCATCCACCGATGACGCAATATGAGTTAGTTCAAGCTCGTAGATACTTACAACAAGACGTTTTAGCTTTACGAAGGGTGGAAGGGATATCTGCCACTACTGTAAAAATTGTTTGGGACGTAAGTAAAAATATACATAAAAATATTAAAGTAGGCGTGGTGTATACTAAAAAGTAACGTATTTTTATTTGCTTTTAGGTGTTAACTGATTATAACGAATATTTAGAAGGTGTTAAAATATGGTTCAATGGGACCTCCCTTAATCGACAATACGTTTTAGAAGAAGACTATCAGCATTCCAATATTTCTTACAAAGAAAGTTTAGCAGATTTTAGGAAATACGAAAACTTTTCTATGACCACAGTGCACAATAGTGGTTCGTCTAGTCATGTTTTAACTGGTTTATTACCTCATGCTCAATATGATGTGTTCTTGATGCCATTCTATAAGTTATTATTGGGTAAACCCTCTAATATGAAGTCGGGTGTAACTGAAGAAGATGGTAAGACGATTTTTTGTTTAGTTCAATGTTTTGTGGGCGAAGTATACGTGCGAGTTTAACGTACGATGAATATATTGTAGTTCCAACAGAGCCGCCGCAAAGCGTCACAGCGGGAGTGATAAATGCGACGTCAGCGTGGATTCGGTGGGATCCGCCGCCCCCGCATACATGGAACGGTGAACTATCCGGTTATTTGGTTAGTAGAGAATATAAACAATTTTCTATTGACATTTGTTTGGTTGATTATAATTTAAAGTTTTGTTTTAGATTGAGGTTCGTGTGGGCGGTAGTACTGGCGGTCGTGTGGTCGGTCAGATGTCGTTAGGCGCTAAAACGCGTGCGGCTGCAGCAAGTTCATTGCGCGCAGGCGGGCGGTACAGTGCTCGTGCGGCCGCTGTTACTCGCCGCGGACACGGGCCGTTTAGCGCGCCTGCTCATATACACATGCTGCCTACACAATTGCAAAGACACTATGTTCAGTAAGTATACCTTTACTTAAATTTTGTACTGAGAATATTTTTGTACTCATTATTCATTTCCTGTATCATAGTTTTTTTCTGACAGTAGATATTATATAGCTCCAGCGGTTCTGATGTTTGTAGCAGTATTAAATAAATATTGTTTTCCAGGACGGAACCATCGACGGACAAGGCGATAGTGTCAATGTTCCAAGAAACTTGGCTGCTGGCATTATGTCTAACTTTGTTAGTGCTAATACTTGTCGGCGCTGGAGTTATTGTTTATTTACGGCGAAAGCAGTCTAAACAAAGAAAGAGCCAAAATACAACTGGTAAGAACAGCCACTTAGGGCAATGTGCTTTTATATGGTAAACAGACACTAAATGTAATCGTATTTTTTAGGAACTGCTATTGTAAATGCTCAACAATGTCTTTTAGGTAAAGAAGCTGTTTGGTTACGAGAAAGACCTATGTTTGAAGGTTCTAACGAACCTAGAATAGAAATTCTGAATTGCCACCAAAGTCTATTGCATGGTATGGATTATTTTTAATAAATTGGATTTATTCCCTTTTGTATTCTCTATTTTCATTCATGTCTTTTATTTTTAGGTGGTCATTTAATAGGTACAATGTCAATGGAAGCTGAATACAGCCTTCCTCAACATACGAATGTTTTGAATCCAATTCCTGAAGAAACTCAAAGAAGACTTCAACCAGAACCCTATGCTTCCAGTGCAATTTACACAGAGTTAAATTATCAGGTTTGTTATGATGTTTTTTTTATTTCCATATCTAGTTTTAATTAATTACTTTATAGTTTTCCATTCAATTAGAATTTTCTTTGGAATAATTATTAGTAATACCCATTTTAGGATCATACTGATGCAGAAGACTCATGCATGAAATGCGCCGTAAGCCCAGGTTCATACGATAATAGCATGGTCAGGTCTTATGGAGAGAGTAACCAATACTCAAACGAAGAATGTTCTACATGCTGCCGGAGTAGCAGCTCAACTCTCACAAAAGACTATAGTGAAATGACAAAATGTGGAAATGAGGATGAAATCCAAGACATGTCCATAGAAGACTGTCCATCCTGTAAAACAAACCATTCCAGATCTTCGAGTCATCATGATGGAAACAAAGAATGGGCCATGGCTGAAGTAGAATACGATTACCCTCAATGGCATTGGTTGGGAAGAGAAAATACTTTTAGGCAGACCAATCAAGATGTGAGGTACGCGACTGAAGGAAGAAACGATCAGGATTGTAGGATGAATCTATGTGATATTTTGCCGCCGCCGCCTTATGAAAGGTAGGATTACAATTTTGTTTTGCATAAACTGTATCTTTGCCCCAGATGTATCTTTAATTGATCCAACATAAACATTAATAGTATTTACTTATCTTTTTATTCGATAGACACTATAATTTGAATATTTAGTTATTACCTCGATTACAACGGTTTTTAACGTTCACAGGGAATCACAATATCGAGAAATGCACGCATTCACCAATCACTCAGGGACTTCAGGTTGTTCAGGACATACTTATAGGAGTTAATTTAATTGTAAATGAATATCACTAGGATGTAATACAAGCAATATTACTTTATAGTGAATTGTACAAATGTATAAAGATATTTGAATATTAAGAACATTAAGGTAAAGAAGGATACCTTTTACACCGTCGCGTAATGCAATGAAACTATCTTCTAAAATTTTGCCAAGTACGAGTAAAATCACATTAGCATATTTAAAACTAGCTTGCTTCTTTTCCAAACACATTGGAGATGTTTGTAAAATAAAACGAATTTGGAAACGGGAGTGCATTGCCAAGTTCCGATAAGAGCTAACAGACAGTTTACAACGCCGGAAGACTAAATGCTATCTTATTCATAGCTACAAGCATGTATTGAAGTTAGTGAGTACATTTTTAGTACGAATTTAAGTAATATTCTTTTAATAAATTATAGGTAAAATTTAGTATTTAAAACATATATAAAAGAAATAAGTACTAGTTTTTAAGGGTTTGTATAATAATCTGTTAATATTAGGTGAGATTATTATATAATTGCGTGATTGATTTGAATTATAGGTACGCGACGGTGTAATAGACGGCATTTGAAGATTGTAGCTCTTGTGGATGTGTTTACAAATAGACTGCTATGTAACGTATTGTAGGCATTAGGTTTTCATCTTTCTCTAGTGACTGTGATATAGTATAATTTCGTATTCAAATTTACGTTTTATGTAAATATTTTGAAATGTTTGATATCCTTATACAATTTTATCATTGACATATTTATTGAGTGTAGTGAATTGGTAGTTCGGGAGTGAACCAAATTTTTAAAATGAGTACTTTAAATAATCACAGTTGTATAATTATCATTTTGTACTGAGACGGATTCCTACACTGAATCAGATGATAATTTGTACTTTGTAAACCAGCTTAATTAAACTGGATGAATTTTTTATCTGTTTGTTTTACTTGACTTCTCAAGACAATTTATTGGTTGCTGCGTCATTAAGCTCCTGATAAGTTGACCTCTTACATTTAATGAGGGTCTTTCCATCTTTGCAATGAGTATTTGTTTTGTTACAATTCGTATTGGAATTGCCATTACATTATATTATTTTTTGGGAAATGAATTCTGAATTGAGAAGCAATAAGTACTTTCAACATTTTTATTTCGGAAGTTTACGTTGTTTAACGAGTTTTTTTTATAGTTATTTCCACCAAAAGGAAAGTTCCCGGACACAGGATATGGGCGCACAATTAAAAATACTTTACAGTGCAATAAACGCGCGAATTGCTTGTAAATCTTCTCAAATGAATTGTAAAGTTCACACTTAAAGAAACGGTGCACCCATATTAAACACCGATAAAGTTTAAGTAATTGATACCTTAAAAGTGATGTAAATAATTATAGTTGTTTTTACCGATTTTGTTTTTAATATTTTGATTTTTGACCCGGAATTAACCATTGGTTAAATATTTATGTAATGGTTTTAGACTATAGTAAAACGCAAATGAAATTAGTCTTTCTCCAAATTAATTGACCATTCGATAGACTATAAATTGATGAAAAAATTGCGTTTTACTGAAATTTGATACCATTACTTAGCATTTTTTACTATTGATTGACTTAGCACGGGATAAAAAAACTTCTACTGGGCTTTAGTTACAAAGAGCCTGAGTTATATAGGGTAAAATAAATTTAGAATATGAGATTTGACATAATATATGTTGAAACGTTTTCAGAATTGACTCGCGAGAAATAGATAAATACAACAATTATTAAAATATTTTTCTTATTTTGATGGCAATGCATCGTTAATTGGCAAAAGGTTGAAACCGTCATAACATTTTGATTCAATGAACGCCTATATCGTCAAACATATGGTCACTGAGCAATTAAAAACTTTGTTTCGTTAATGTACTAACCCTCCCGCGCTAATTAACTAAGGGACATAGTTATGACCCCAGTTTAAATTATAAGGGTTGAGATTGCAGTGACTATGCAAGTTTGACCCTCATAGTTAACCTCGTTTTCGTATTGAATAATATTTTATTACCTATTCGATAATGTTAATGTATTTATAATTATAATGAGCTCTTTTCTAGGAACTAAAGAAAGAAAAACGAATTATTATAGTGAATTTTGATGGATTTTTTTTAAACAAAGTAGTTATTTATTATGTTAAGAAACATAAAACGCTAAAAATTTTATTATATATTATAACGTAAGTCATTTAAAATATTAATCTAAAATTTAAAAGCAAAAAACTCTTTAGACATCGTAATGAGAGCATTTTAATCTTAACATCAAAAAAGAGTCCTCACATCACTTAATGAAAAATATTTTTTGTTTTTTTTTTTTTAGAGATTACTAGCTATATGGGTCGCACATTACTAGTAATCTCGTTAACCCCTCGTGCTAAGCTAAGATGCTTGTGTTACGAGTGGGTTCACGTCAGTAGTGTAATGGGTGGGATTCGAACCTGCAACCACATGATCGCAAGTCCGACGCCCTAGCCATTAGGCTACCGCCGCTTGTTGAACGCAAAGTGATCACAAAACATCCACCGAAACATCTCTTGATGTATTGTATATACACGCAGCAAACATTGTTATGTTATACAAGTGCACAAATATAACAGTAGAGTGACGTGAGGAAAATATTGCATCAGCATGTGAATATTGACAGCTGAATATCTAGGCAGGTGGCTCCTAGCGCCGTGTTTGTGTGTATAAGAATAATACACAGATGAGCGGAGGGTTACTGAATTAAACATTCGTGTTTTGTAATCTTAAATAAGAACAATATTCGAACTGTATGTCGTGGTGGCCTAGCGGTTCAAAGATCGGATTCGCAAGCACTTGGTTGCAGGTTCGAACCCGAGCAAGTACCAATGTGAGTTTTTCAAAGTTATATGTACTTTCTTAATCATTCTAATTGACAAACGGTGAAGGAAAACATCGTAAGAAAATCTGGATTCCGAAAATTGGAATCTGAAATCGCCAACCCGCAATGAGCAAGTGTGATCAATGCTTATTCCATCTCTATATGGGAAGAGGCCAGCGCCCAGCAGTAGGACGTTTATAGGCCGATATTATATTCAACTATACAGGCAATTTTAGAATCTATCATCCATCATCGATCTCACTGCATGAACTTCGATCAGAAATATTATCAGCTAGTGCTTGCTTCACGAGTAACACAGTAATAAAAGCCTATAATTATACACAATAACCTTTCTGTTGAATAATTCTGTCTATTGCTGAAGACAGCATTCAAAACTGCTGCGTGCTTTAAAATACCTAAGTATACAGTAATACAGCGGGAGTCATTTGTTTCATACTTTGTCAGAATATAATTATTTAAATATTGCCTATTTAAATTTACAACTGAAAATAGAAATATTCAACTCTTACCAAAATGTTATGAAACAGGCAAAATGATTGGCAGGAAAACACGGTAACAAAATTATCTCCAATGTTTAGTCAACCGCATTTAATGTTAATACATAAAACCAATTTTCTAAAGTCATCACCCGGCCTCGGCCTTTTGATATCATTACATTGATATCAAAAGTGGCTGCACAATTACACAAGTAATCAGCTTTTCTCGTAAATAACTAAACGTGTGTTTGTGAGTCGCAGGCTGTGTCCAAACAGAGGGCGTTGCCATGACAACAGGTTTCATACTCACCCTAGAGTGCACCCTTGTTATTAATACCCGTAATAATTAAACTTGATTGCATTTCACACCAGGTGTTGGATGACTCGCAAACTAATAAGTGTTTGAATAGAACTACCCCGTAATTTGGTTAGAAAGATTAAGACATTTGAACGTCAATATAATTAATTATTCAAGTTTGAAAATGTTAATTTCTTTCAAATCATCAAAATTCAATTACTAAATAAAATATATTTTGTTTATTCATATTATTTGTTTATTATGACATGTTTTGAATATGAAATATGATCTGTCTAGCAATGAAGATTTATTTCAATGTGAATTAATAGGTAAGATACAATCTTCGTTTCAAGGCCTTAGTTTGATTAGATGAAGCCCAATCGAAAGTACTCAATGCCATGATCATATAAAATTAAATCAGGAAAGCCGATTTTCAAAGTCCTAACAAGCGACATCAAAAATAATATTCACTTTGAATAAAAATTCTCGAACGCAAACTGGAACGTGACTTCTCTAAATCATATCTCGAAAGAGTCTTACGATTTTTATTTTCTTTATTAATCAGCACTCCCCTACGGAACAATTTCGGGAGTGAAGAGCTCTTCGTGCCCCGAAGTCAAGAGTCAGGGTGACAGAGAAAAATTGAGAGGGATGGTACTGTTATACCCCTGTACTGTAGGGGATGATGCTGAGCTCGCAACCTTAAGATGCAAGTCAGCAATATAGCTCTTAATATAATAGCCGCACGGCGCCTCGCGCGCCAGTCTGCATTTCTAACTCCGGGCGCGTAACGTTGTTTCCAGACCCTCTCTTTGTATTGTGTATTAATAGTGAATAAATCTAGTGTTTAATTAAATATTCTTTTTTTAAAAAGCCTTTCGAGAGGGTCCCTATAACATTTTGGTGGCAGCGGTGGGATACGGAAATCTACCGGTTGCTCTATCCGCGGTGTTAAAAACTAAATAAAAGTGAAGTGAATCCTGTGTTGTGATTATTAAATTATTGACCGGGTAAACCAGTTCCAACAATTCACTGTGAAACCGCGGAGTGCAGACTCGCAATCATAACGTTACCGTCCGTCGCCGTATCCTGGAAAGAAACAAAAATCCAAGAATCTTACCAATATCGCTGTATCCTGGAAAATAATCAAAATCCATACTCTGACTTCAACATCTTAATAAGTTCCTGATAACTACTAAGTTGCCGAGACAAGGTCCAGAGACCTTGAGCTATTCGCCGTCGCGCCGCTCCGTTTCCTGTGTTCCAGACATCCTTATCGCATTGAAATGCGATCTCCGCTCGGACTCGCCATAATCATCGTCGCCTTCGCAACCCTGTAAGTCTTTGGTTATTGCATTAAGGTACAGACATTAATTAAATTGTAACATTAAATACTACGAATCCGATAATAATATCCAAACTTATCAAGTTATATTTGCCTACATTTAATGTCTGTGTCCTTCTCCTAAGATACTATCCTACTGTATATTCGTGTAAATTTTGCTTGTTGTTTCAAAATGTCGAAATCAACTAAAGAATTAAATGTAAACCTCGAACCTCCTACGGCTGCCGAAAAGGGCCAGTCAACGCACACTACGCCTACTTCCCTCTATCCAGAAGCCAAAATAGAATCTAAATCGGGTAAAACAAAACCTTTACCTATAGAATTTATAGAATTAAATACGCTCTTAAAGTTTATAAAACCCTATAATGGCACTAGGGAGACTCTGAACTCTTTTATCGTTAACTGTAACAACGCCTACGAACTGGCTACAGAGCCACAGAAACCTATTATTTTCAAGTACGTATTATGTCAACTACAAGGTAAGGCGGAAATTGCTTGCTCCATTAAAGATTTCACAAATTGGGACCAACTAAAAGAGTTCTTGAAAACTCAATTTAGCGAGAGAAAACATTATTCACATTTGCTTACCGAATTACAAGAGAGTAAACAAAATGCTAATGAAAACGTTTCTCAATACGCGTTACGCGTCGAGACTTGCCTATCGCAAATTTTAACCGAAATTTCACTGTCTAATACTAAACAAAAGGAAGTCGCAGGACGCATTGCAGCTATGGAGGACCTAGCCCTTCATCACTTCCTAATTGGCCTTCTTCCGCGTATATCTAACATCGTCCGATGCAAATCTCCAAAATCCCTTAATGATGCGATAAATACTGCTATATCGGAAGAGCGTATACAACTAAGTTTATATAAGCGTAATCCAAACACTGAATCCAAGCCTAATGACTCTAAATCCTTAACGAATCAAACACGGAATATGCAAAAATCATTCCAAGGCCCGCGACCCTCTACTTCGCAGCAACGAGGTGGTGCTAATATCATGTGTAGATATTGCAAAGCATTCGGACACGATATCCGCGACTGTAAGAAACGCGAATATAATAACAACCGATTCCAAAAACCTAATCCTGGTCCCCAAAGATTTAGTAACGCAAATTCTAATCGTGATCAACCCCGTGTAAACTTCACAATTGAAAACGAAGACGAAGGTCATGACGAAGTTGATACTTCCGAAGTAAATGACTATCCCGATTTAAACGTATAAGCGCCTCGCTAGGGTGTCGTGCGAGACGCGACAGTAGAACCGACACCAATAACGCTGTTTCCACTAAATCATTTCCGGAGAGAGTTACACGACAGGGTAACCAGCCCCAAAAAGGAAACTCCTCCACTCCCACTGTTTCCACTGCGTCACGTCCGGAGAGAGTTACACGACAGGGTAACCAGCCCCAAAAAGGAATCTCCTCCACTTCCACTGTTTCCACTGCGTCACGTCCGGAGAGAGTTACACGACAGGGTAACCAGCCCCAAAAAGGAATCTCCTCCACTTCCACTGTTTCCACTGCGTCACGTCCGGAGAGAGTTACACGACAGGGTAACCAGCCCCAAAAAGGAATCTCCTCCACTCCCACTGTTTCCACTGCGTCACGTCCGGAGAGAGTTACACGACAGGGTAACCAGCCCCAAAAAGAAAACTCCTCTACTTTCACTGTTTCCACTGTGTCACATCCAAGGGAAAATACATTGCAAAGTAAATGTGATACCCAAGAAGCAAGGGTCTACGAAGTAAATGTAGACACAACAAAAAGGTCACTTCCACATATTATCCTGAAAACTCCTGTATCTAATATCCCATTGACCTTCCTCATCGACTCAGGTTCGGCTATATGCCTTCTCAAACATTCATCAATTAATAAATACCCGTCTCTCACTCAGGAACCTGTGGGTATCCGAGGTATTGATTCCGGTGACCAATTAACTCCTACCCTTGGTCACTTTAACTTAAATCTCAGATTTCTAAATCATAAAACACTTTCTCATAAATTCCACGTAATTCACATAAACAACTTCCCATACGATGGCATAGTAGGGTCAGATTTCCTGACTTCCTTTGGTTGTAAAATCGATTATAACAATGATATCCTTCACATAGGCACCCTATCCATAAAACTCCAATTCACTGAGCCCTCTTATATCATACCTCCTCGTACAGAAGCGGTAATTGAAACCACAGTCCTAAACCCTGAAATGAAGGAAGGAATAATAATAGATCAACATATTTCTAACGAGGTCTTCGTAGCCAATTGTCTAACTTCTGTAAAAGAAAATCAACGAATAAATATAACCATCGTGAACACGTCTGAAGACTCAATCAACATTAATTCAAATCTCAAACTAAAATTAGAACCTATCGATTCAATGACATGTTTGATTAATTCCAACCCCGAGCCAAATTATAACGTTTCGCGTCGAACTAAAGAAGTACTAGATTCCCTCAGAGTATCTCACCTTAATCAAGAGGAAAAATCAATATTATTTGAAACCTGTTCCGAATATTCTGATATTTTTCACCTTCCAAATGATAGTCTAACTCACACTAATGCTATTAAACATGAAATTCGCACAAAACCATCCGCCCCTATACACACAAAATCCTATCGATTTCCAGAATGCCACAAGGAGGAAGTGGCTAATCAAATTAATAAGATGCTAGATCAGGGGATTATCCAACCTTCCGTATCACCATGGTCCTCGCCCATTTGGGTTGTCCCCAAGAAAACTGACGCCTCAGGACAACGCAAATGGCGCGTTGTAATCGATTACCGTAAATTAAATGATATCACAATCGGCGAAATATACCCAATCCCTCAGATATCGGAAATTCTCGACCAATTAGGTAAAAGTCGTTACTTCTCAACCCTAGATCTTGCATCAGGGTTCCATCAGGTGTGTATTTCTCCTCAAGATGCAGAAAAAACCGCGTTTTCTGTACCACAAGGCCATTTTCAATTTAATCGCATGCCGTTTGGCTTAAAAAATGCTCCTTCAACTTTTCAAAAATTAATGAACACCTGTCTGTCAGGCCTCCAAGGTATCCGCTGTTTCGTATACTTAGATGACATTGTTATCTATTCCGCCGACTTGTCTAGTCACATCGAAAACCTTAACTCAGTTTTCCACAGGCTTCGTTCTTTTAACCTTAAATTACAACCGGAAAAATGCGAGTTCCTTCGTAAAGAAGTCGGGTACCTCGGTCACGTTATTAGTGACGAGGGCGTGAAACCTAATCCAGATAAGCTTAAAGCAGTTGCGAATTTCCCTATTCCAAAATCCGCAAAAGACATCAAATCCTTCTTAGGATTTGTTTCATATTACAGACGGTTCATTCCTAATTTCTCAAAATTAGCCAAACCCCTAACCGCTCTTTTAAAGAAAGATACGGTCTTCCTGTGGCAGAATGAACAACAATTAGCATTCGAATCCCTGAAAGAAAAACTGGTCTCCGCACCAATATTGATATACCCAGACTTCACGCAACCATTTATCCTCACCTGTGACGCCTCTGCCTATGCTATATCCGCTATCTTGTCACAAGGTCCTGTCGGACAAGATCGCCCCATCGCTTACGCTTCCCGTACGCTGAATAAAGCTGAATGCAATTACAGTGTCACGGAGAAGGAGTGCCTTGCCATCATATTTGGTACAAAGACCTACCGACCCTATTTATACGGTAGACGTTTTAAAATCATTACAGATCATAAGCCATTACAATGGCTTTTCAATTGTAAGGACCCTGGATCTAGACTCGTTCGATGGCGTCTAAAACTTGAGGAGTACGATTACGAAATCCAATATAAGAAAGGGAAAATTAACACTAACGCTGACGCTTTGTCCCGCTTTCCAGTCAATCCTGTTCAATCAGTCGATGATCCTAGCACTTTGAGTTGTGATCAGAACCAAAATCAAAACCCGCAAGAGACGAGACTTGCCCCTGACACATACGAAGATGATAGAGATCTGATGGACCTCTTAATCTCACCATCATCCTTTAACCTCGATGACATCTCTCCGTTTAATCCAGACGAACTCGAGGATCCTACCTCACAGCCAGAACCTGCCCAAGTGACTTCCGATGCTCCTAATCTTCCTGAAGTTAATGACGCTGAATCATCCGCTGAAACCCTTAGAAATCTATCTCCTCCAATTTCAGATCCACCATCCACAGACTATAGCAGCTTCCTGAAATCAATTTCAGATAAAAATAATTCATACAATACTGAAATCATAGAACACAATGAAAATCTCCTTAAGTCAACCTCTAAAATCCTTCTTATCCCAACATCAATCGATCTTGACGATTCTAACCCGTATGTCCATGAGATTCTTAGCAACCTGGAAAACAGCGACGACATCATTAACAGTGAAAAAGAATTACACTCCTTTCAACGTATCACGTCTAAAAACAAAATTTACTATTTCATATTTACACGTGTTCATCATTTCGAAGAAGCATCATATCCTGAAATATTCAAAACCTTAAAAGCTGTTAGGGACGAAATACTAATCAACGGAAACATCGAAGAAATAGCCATTTCCGATTTGAAAAATCCATTCGAAAAACATTCTTTTATAAAAATTTACAATATTCTCACATACTTATTTCAAAATACTTCTATAAAGATTAACATATACCACAATAATATCTTATATCCTTCTCCTACCGAAATTAAGAAAATTCTATACGATAACCACGATGTCCCGATCGCAGGGCATTTAGGCTCCACGCGCATGTATAACAGGATTAAAGAATCTTATTATTGGAAAGGGATGCGTAGTGACATCGAGTCTTACGTTAAGAAATGTCAATCCTGCCAGGAAAACAAAGCCCTTAGGAAAGTAAATCGAAGCCCTATGCAAATAACTAGCACTTCAACCGCACCTTGTCAGCGTATTTCTATAGACATCGTAGGTCCTCTTCCCGAAGCAGGAACAGCCAAATTAAAGTATATCTTAACTATCCAAGATGACCTTACCAAATTTTCAGCTGGCTATCCCTTAAGAAGTATAACCGCAGAAGAAACTAGTGAGTGTTTAGTCCACTTCATTTCCATCTTTGGAATTCCTAAAATAATCCTGACGGACCAGGGCACAAATTTTACTGCCGACCTGTTTAAGAAAACCTGTGAATTCCTTAAAATTAAACAGCTGTGGTCCTCTCCTTATCACCCACAAACTCAGGGAGCACTCGAAAGGAGTCATTCGACCCTCAAAGAATACCTAAAATCTTATGTCAATGAGGATCATACCAACTGGGCTCGCTATGTATACACCGCGATGTTGGCATATAATACAGCCGTCCACTCCACGACTCACTATACGCCTTACGAACTCATGTTTGGGCATAAACCATTTATACCAAACTCGGTCTTTGACGAAGATACCGGTGTCACTTACCCTGAGTATGTAAAAATGCTCCAAAACCGTTTGAGGTATTCACGGGAAAAGGCCTTAGAACATATTCAACGTTCTAAAACTAATTCTAAAAATTATTACGACCAACGTAGCCGCTTAATTCAGTATAAAACCGGCGATCACGTTTACCTCAAAAATCACCCGAGATCTGATAAGGCGCTATCGCCAATCTGGAAAGGACCTTACAAGGTAGTAAAAGTACACGGTAACAATACGCTGTCTTTGCTCATAAACCGACGTCATGTACGCCACCACTTTGACGAGGTCAAACCAGCCGACGTATCCAGTAACCTGTAACAGAATTAATTATAATAAATATACTTCGTAAGTATAGAATTAGTTATTAAAATCCTACACAGATAGTTGAATAAGTTAGGTTAGTGTAGTTATTAACAAAATTGAATGTTAGGACATACCCTTGTTATAAGTACCTATCTACGTAAACATCTAGGTAAGTAAGTATATGATTACGTAAAGTAGTAATAGTGTAAATTAATGGTAAGGGATACAGTTATGTAAATATAATTACAATAACCTAAATATGGTTGTTCACAGTTTCGTCGCAAATGGCCAACCAAGCTAGGTACAACCAATCACATCAAGTTCCGGACTATATTTTGACCATCTAGGCTCATTGAAAATTTACCGTAATCAACTTAGTGTAATTACACCCCTGGATATTTCTAAATTTAGAACCCATATTGATAATATCGAATCCACATTGGCAGATTCGAAACAAATGTTCGAAAAGGTACCCATATTAGATGAAGAAGCCCCAAATCATATGTTGCAACCTTTAATAGCTAGATTTAGTGATATTAAAAAGGAATACACTTCGATTTCTTACCTGATCGAAGATAGGTTTAAACGTGCCTGGATAGGCGGAATTGGCGGTGTGTTAAAAACAATATTTGGAACATTAGATGAAGATGATGCTGTAAGATATAATGAAGCCCTAGAATCCTTGCAATTTAACCAGGTGAAGTTAGCTTCCTTAATGAAAGAAAACATCTTAGTAACCACATCTGTAATTTCCTCGTATAACGAAACCTTAAACAAAATAAATATTAATGAAGCTATACTTTCAGAGGCTCTTGACAAGCTTTCGGTAGAATTGGAAAATATAACAACCAAAGTTGACGAACTACGTCTACAGACTTACATAAATATAATTATGGATAGATTTTCTACTTCAATATTTACCTTGTCAGCACAATTGGAAGATATCGTAAATGCTATCTTATTTAGCAGTCAGAATATATTACACCCAGCTATATTAACACCGTTACAACTATACCAAGAGCTTGTCGAAAACCACCAACACTTACCTCATGATCTGGGATTCCCCGTACCGCTAGATCTAAATTATATTCATAAACTATTAAATGTATCAAAGTTAATGTGTTATTATACTAATAGTAAGATTGTATTTGTATTACAAATTCCTCTAGTGTCCATCAAGGAATATTTATTATATCATGTAATAGCCTTACCTGTACCACATAATGCTAAGGATCCAGACTCTTTTAGTTTAATATTACCGGATAACAAATATGTTGCAATAACCAAAGACAAGAAGCAGTACTGTAACTTAGAAAATTTATCTGAGTGCCGCGTAGTCGAAACCGGATCTTATATATGCGAAATTACAAGTGTATTTACAAGTGAAGCTAAACCGTCTTGTGAAAGTGAGCTAATGTCAAAAGCTATCAGTGAAATTCCTAAAGAGTGTAAAGCCACGCTAGTGTACGGAAAACTAGACATTTGGAAGTTATTATCTAATAATAAATGGCTGTATATTCAATCAGAACCTACTAAAGTATCCATAGATTGTTTTAACTCAGACGTATCGGAAATAAATGTATTAGGCTCAGGAATACTTACCATAGCTAAAGGATGCACCGGATATTGTAAAAGTACTATTCTAACATCTGCTAATAATGTAATTAACATAACATCTCCTGTAATAACATCAGACTTTAATTTATTAAATGACTCTTGTTGTAATATTGATAAAGTTGATCAAATTAAAAGAAAAGTGTCTCCCATTCATTTGCAAGATATTGATCTAGATAACTTAAAAACAAATAAGGACCTTCTGTCAAATTTAGTTAGTGAAATAGATAATGTAATAGACACTCCACATATTGTCAAATATGGGACATACTACTCTAGCTTTACCATCATCATAATTGTCGTAATTGTATCATTTACCATTTATAAATTGATAATGTTTTTTAAATGTAAATCTGGAAACAAACGTCTCGATTTTTCTCTTAGACGCACATCCATAATTCAATCAATCAATAATACTGATAATATTTCTAATCATGGTTCAGAATTGGAACAAACACCTGGACCAAGTATTAGAGCTCACTTTTAACATGAACTTCGAAATTGCAGCACCGAAGTTCATTCTACCCCGGGAGGTGTTATACCCCTGTACTGTAGGGGATGATGCTGAGCTCGCAACCTTAAGATGCAAGTCAGCAATATAGCTCTTAATATAATAGCCGCACGGCGCCTCGCGCGCCAGTCTGCATTTCTAACTCCGGGCGCGTAACGTTGTTTCCAGACCCTCTCTTTGTATTGTGTATTAATAGTGAATAAATCTAGTGTTTAATTAAATATTCTTTTTTTAAAAAGCCTTTCGAGAGGGTCCCTATAACAGTACGCGTGGTGTAGGAGTGACAAGGAGAAAATAAATGGATGTTGGCGTTTGACGTAAATGATATTGAGGAAGGCAACCATGGGCTATGATTGGTATCATTACTTACATACAAACACTTAAACTCAACTTGAAAAATCCCATCATAAAAAGTTAGGCACGTGTTGTTTTTTTTTCTATAATTATATTATAAGCCAAGTTGTCGAACCGGTAGTCATGTAGGTGTTGTTACTCTGTTTAAAGTAGAATAAGTATTCAAACGCTCAGCCCAGCTGTACCGAACTGAATTTAAAAGCGAAATGCATACCTACCTAAGATTAGGATTTAAATAAAACTACTTTTAAACGAATTCTATCGCGGCTTATTATGATTTTAGTTCCCGACGTTTCAGTCTGCCCGTGACCATGACACCTGCAATGGTGTCGAATCGTTGGGAATTAAAATCAAATAAACCGTTTATAATAAATTCTTTAATATTATTATGTTCAATAAATTGAACACTGAACATAGTGTCGACTGCGACAAAAGCCAGGCATAGACATGTCAGCTTTATCAACAATTCAAATACCATACCATAAGCTCACAACAAGGTAGAGTAGTAACTAGCTTTAAAATTTATTTAATATTCATTGCTCGCTTTAATCAGAAACAATAATAATAAAACCTCTTACACTAGGCAATGGGTAGTGTCCAAACGTTAATTCAAGCCGACCTGTCTATTATAATGAGTTCGTGGTAGCCCCCCTGGGCGTATTAATTGACTTAGATAAAAGGTTGTCTGACAACTTTAAACATTTTACTCAGGAATATTATAATTTGTGACGTAGCTGTCTTTTGTAATGTAATGGACATTTTCCTTGTAAAAGTTCTTGAACAAGATTGAAAATTTGATTTGATGAGACACTGATTTTACATGGCCATCTTAACTTAACTTAACTTTTTACGAAACCTCATTATATTAAATTGCTGGTATGAAATTTTTGTATAGTTTCTATATTTTTTGTAGTACAAACTATTTTTGATTTTCTAAGCACGTTGAAAATTACACCTTAACATTATATTATGATCGTGAATTGTTGATTACATAGAATCTGTATAGGACCAGTTGATCTACAACTAAGACATTTGGCAAGTAATATTTTTTTTTAAATATAATTACAGAAAAAAGTCACAATTGTAAGGTGTCCTAGTCTTAGCGCTTGTTTCTCAATCTCTTCTAAATTAGAAGTTAATTTATCAAAAGTTCCAATAAATTAAAGCAAATTATTACAAATAACAGTAAAGTCTATTATATAATTATTCTACTAATTTTAGTATTAAAAGAGGTTTTAATATAGTTCCCGAGCTTTCTTTCTTATATAATTGTTATTACATTAATAAAAGAAAGATGATAAATCTCATAACCAGTGTCACAGTAATCTGCTTATATGAACGTGTGTCGACCTTAACTTACTTAAGGAAAGGATAATCCAGTAAGAAGCTTGTATCTCTTAAGGATAATACCACAAAGGTAAAGAAAACCGAGATACTAAATTAATTTATCTTTGACAAGTTATGCTACAAGTTGAAATTTGACAGTGTCTATAGAAAATCGATGTGTTAAAAATAGCATTGCTGAATAAGACTCAATTACCGGTTTCGTATGCACCAGGCTATAGGTTTAATTCCCGGGGTTTGGTTCAAGTATCTAAGAGATTTCTTGATAATACATGTACTTTCTTTTTTTAAGTTTTAAAACACTACTAAACTGACTTCAGACGGTTGGCCTTAGCAAAGATAATCTGTCCCGGATAAATTGTCAGATTTAGGTGTACAAATGGTATCATTTCCCAAACAATAGAAAACCTTCTCTTGTCCCTCGTGCCCTAAAACTTGCATGCTGGATGATTTAATGAATACTAGTAATAATAAAATTTTCGTATCAGATTTTTGGGCCGAGACAATATGATTACCATCGAAACGATAAGAAAAAGACACCATTAACTAATTGGGTAGATTGAGAATCTGAAATCGGCAGGCCGAATTTGAAGTTTTGAGAGGAATTGTGATCTACTCTTTGCTTTTATCACCATCAGTCAGTACGTCAGACCAATTATTATTACTTGTTACTTCACGAAATGAATTCTACTATGGAGATCAAGTACACCAAGAGTGTTTGCATCGATAGTCCCAGAGTCGTAGGTCTTAAACCTATTACAATTATGCGTAGGCGGCTGTGTTGTTTCCTTTTAAGTTTAGATAATACTTAACAGGTTTCCTGAATGCCCATTTGTTCAACAGGACATTATCTTATAAAATCGTGTTTAAATTTGTCCTGAATGCTTTTCTGTGAAATATAGCTATTTGGATATTAGTTAAGCTGCCTAAAATTTATCAGAAACGAATTTCTTAGAAGTGCAGTGAATTGAAATACCAATAGGTACCTGTTTATTTCATGTTCAATTCATAGCACGGTTGATGTTGATTTGATATGTGTTTTTTTTATTAATCTTTGCTGTCCCACTTATGGTTAAACCTTCCCCTCCCTTCCATAGATCCACTTCGAACCAGCCTTGCAATACGTCTAGGACATCTCGCCACCTCTTCCTGGTAAGATATTAGTAATATTACCCAATAATTAATAGACAAAAGCAGTTATCAAACTTTAAATTAAAGTTTAAGGTAAAGTTAAGTATGAAGGCATCCAAGAATTACTATATACGTAATGGGTTATAATAAATAGGAACTAATATTCAAACGAAGTTTTACACTTCAAACGCGAGTCGGTTTTTTTGGTAAAAAAAGCAATAGGCCAGAATGAAAAATTGACCTAGTTCAAGGCACTAATTATTATGGTTTTTGAAATACATCTCTGCTTTTGAGCAGCTATCTTTGTCAAGGTGCGGCCGACGATGGAGCCAGAGAACCTATTAGGTACCGACGCACACCACCTTTAAAGGCGTTTAGGTTTAACAGGAATAGTGACTCAATCACAGCCAAGACTGTGGGAGGTGCTATTAAACTTGACAGATCGATCGATCTTGCAGTACTTATTAAAGGGCTTTCTACATATCTTCGGACACAATCTTAGAGACAATTTACATGAAAACTGCTTTTGCTTACAACATCGGTACAGCTAAGTAATAGTTTTAGTGATAAACTTCGATATGTCTTCAATAAGATGATAACGTTGAATTGCGTGGTTGAAAGTTAAAAAATATTAACAAAACAAACCGTAATTGAAAACGTGATAGATAAAATCATATCGCCAAATTATTATTTTAATCTATACCTAATATTGTAACTAAACATTTACAGTATAATTTTTGAAATTTGTTCAACATGGGCGAGTTCTGAACGCTAAGTCCCAGCGGGAAAAAGAACAGGAATATTATCAAGAACATAATTCCATGCAAAATGCGTGTGTAAAGTCCTTTAAATACAAGGAGCTTGAAACTCTCCGTTTACAATATTAGCATAGATATGCTGTTCTATCAACGTCAGCCACTGTAAGCAAAATTAATTATTGAGACATGCAACACTACTGGACGTTGTATCTTACTAACAAACGGGACAGAGATATACTGTGTTTACCAGTAGTACCATAATTCTTGTATACATTATTTTAGTCTGCGTAATTTAAGCGAGCCTTAGCATATTTAAGCAACAAAGAAGCTTGTCCAAACTTAGACGGTTTATTGCTCACGGCATCTGCACTCAACGAAAGTCACGAACATCGGATAATAATTACAAAAATTTCTGGAAAATTATGAAACAGTGAGCGCCGGCGAAGGGTGCATGAATTATCCATTACAGCGAGGACTGAAGGTACCTTTGGAACCATAATTCGTTCTTGTTTCGTACGGGGTTCCGTACGATATTTATAGCGGAAGATAAGGCCTACAGATGGCGAGCCTACGGAGTTTTCCTCCCCTAATACTTGTTGAGTTACGGTTCCCAATTTCCAGTTCTGCACTTCAGGTGTAGCCCACCCCAATCGTCGGTTATCGATTCACTAAGATATTTTCAAAGTTATGTTCTCACAATTTCAGTTGGAAGGAGTTTTGTCACGGAAGCAAGTCTTTATGACTTTAATCTTATCCAGTTACAAATTATTGAGAAATTAGAGAGTTACCTTGGCCGTAAACCTGCCTAACAAGGGGGGTAAACTCCTTGAGCTATAGTAGAAATAATACTTAAGTTAAACTATTTACGTGACAGACGATCGTAATTCTAGTACAATGTTTTAGTAATAAAGTGTCTTGTAATCTTAGACGAGGTTGACAGTGACGTATTTAAATAAGACTTTCTAGTGAATGTATTCAACGGTGCAAACCTTTTAATAAAGTACCTTAACCGTAACATACAGCTACTCTAATATTCTAAGTGATGAACGCTAAAATCAATACAAAAGCAATCAAACATAATTACTATTGTCTATAAAGTTTAATTTAAAAGCAATTATTAGGGTCCAGCATTAGTTACGGCCGAAAGAAATGAAACAGAATTATGACATCGGTGTGTATCGTGACGTCACGCGACGTCCGAGGTGCCTGTTTTCGGTGATTTATGACAGAACGAGAACCATGACTAATACCTCGCTTAATAGGTGCTTTGTCTATGCTAGTGGCATTGTTTTTATTTATTACACTGAGGATTTGTTCGGGGAATTGAAACATATGTGTCAAGATAGTAACACTGTTTGTTATTAAACCTGTAACTACAATATTTTGTGCACCGTTTGATATTATTTATAGAAACACTGGTTTTCCTTGTAAACAAAATGTTTCCGTGCCTGTAAATATATGGGGAGATGTGGTCCCAGAGTTGAAATAACCGTCCTCTTTTCCCGTGGGCGCTGTAAGGAATGTTATCAGGTAGATTGGCAATGTTGCTGTGAGCAGCTATAAAGGAACAGATTGTGTAGTTGATAATAAATGTATGGCCTGGTTTGTTGACTGTTGGTTAACGTGATGCATGATTTCTTAGGTAAGGTTCAATAAATAATGAACATTTTATTTTAAGGTAAATAACTTATATGAATAAAATTTACAACTCAATGCAATAAATTCACGGATACCACAAAATTCAATAATAAACAGTATTTTCAATTCCAGATGTGAACTATTAAAATCTTTGAAACGAAAAACAAGTGAACATGAAAATAATTTTGCACTAGCAAATTATGTGAAGAGCTTGAGTCATAACAATTGAGGTAAAAGTTGACCACATTTCAACCCATATGTTAATCCACGTTATCTTTCGTCCCAGCCTATACCCAAGGCAATAACCACAGCTCCTAAATCTTGCGCTATTTAATAGCACAACGAAATCCTGTAATTAAACTTATACACCCATTAAAATTAATCCTAGATACAATACGGATGCAACCCAAAAGTTTTGGATACACCCGGAACTAATTTCAAGTTGGGCCCATTTTATATCTCCAGGGGGCAGTGGAGGACATCTGATGATTAAATTAATATTTATTATTAAACCTTTCATTTCATCACAGGTCCGAAACCTTCATTTCTGTTGAGTCTTGCGTCATAAATGACTAGACAACCTAGCCTTTTCCCAAGCTATGTTGGAGTCGACTTCCATACTTACCTTATTTAGCCGTATTTTACATGGAGCGACTGCCTATCTGACCTCCACAACCCATTGCTAGTTAATACAGTATTCCATAGTAAGACTAGTTGTCAGAATTGTAATGGCTTAACGACTATCAAAGATCACTGTATGACGGTCGGGACCAACGGCTTAACGTGCTTTCCGAGGTACGGAGGGTTCTCGATATGTTTAAATGGTCACCCATCCACGGACCAACCGCACCGAGTTACTTAGCGAGCCCCTCCTTTTTCTCCATTTTCCATATAAACCCTACTAACAGGATGGTACTCGTAATAAAATTATAAGCAATATAAATGATAAATTTTCGTAGACCTCGAACATATTATGTTAAGTATATCATTATATATATGTGTATATATATGTATTGTATGTACCTTATTTTGTGTATATGTCATGTATATATATTTATAGTATTTCGTTTTTCTCTACGTAAGTTGCACACTGTTGACTGCCATTATTAACTACCTCTCCTCTTGCGGGACTGCTGGCAGAAATTTCTTTAGAAATAAGCAGGACCTTTGTACATTATTTTTCTATTGCATTGTTTCTATTCTTTTTTGTGTGTACATAAATTATTAAATAAATAAATAAATATTATTCCTCCCGTATAAGAAAAAAAAAATAAGTTGTCATGTATATTTCGTTGCTAAGGTTTGCTAAAATAAATAATTGCTATAATAAATTTTATAGTTCGTCGGTATCGTTTCATCTGAAAAGTCAAGAAACGAATAAAAATAGAACAGAATGGTAACCTTTGAACTTTAATTGACCTTTGTAATTAAATCTAACGTTACAATAATGTACTGAAAACAAGAAACAAAATCTAATCAGCGTTGAAAGTAACATTTAACAAATTAATTGTATGTGCGAGGGTTTTCAACGCATGTAAGTCGAGATGTTTAATTTTGCGCTTCCGTTCTCCGCCTCAATGCGACGACATCTTAAAATTAAGACAGGAGTTAATTAAGTCCATGACTAATGTGGAATATTTTAAATATCCTTTCCGTTTTTAATTTTCAATTAGGAGTAGGATATTTTTATCCTTTCATTTTTGTTTTAAAAGCTTTGCAAGTTGAAAAATTTAATATGAACTTGTAGCTGCGATTTGTAAATGGCTTTTGACTCATGACTCTTATCGACCACGTCCACGAGTCGTATATCTTGTGGAGAGAATTTAAAAAGTTTCAGCACCCAACGGAAATCTTAACTAAAGTTAAAAGTATACTGATGCCTAATCGGTGTAAACTCGCTTTGTTTCGAACTGATACCATCACTTCGAGTGTTCAGTCGAAGCCATGTAACAAATTCTCAACGCTTTAAACAGACACGTACAAAACAGCGGAATTAGCCGCCAAGAACCCTCTGACTTTATCTACCGCCATATTTTTAAGTAAATTACAAATAGGTATAGGGCGCACCGTGCCATCAGCTGTGCCGTGCGTGTTATCGCGACGGGGGGATCGCGAGCCGGGCACCTTACATATAAATGCTACTGGTAGTTGACACAGTCTAAAAAAATTGATTGGTACGCTGCCTGTTCAATTCCGTACAACAATTTTTCTGTCTTCTAATTAACGCAAATATAGCTAACCTTATACGGTAGACTATGGAGTTAACGTTTTACAATTTATTCCTTTTATATAATTACGTTTTGGAACGGTTTGTATAAACCCAAACAAACTGTGTTACGCGTTTTTTTATATTTTGATTGTATCGTATAATACCGACAACTTTCAAAGAAAACGTTAGAATTGAATAGTAAATATCAGTTAAATAAAAAAACATCCTTATTGGACACAGTCCTTACAATTATCGATTCGTTATTGTATGGTCGGTAATTTTCAATAATTATGGCAAAAAAACTAAACTTGTATTTCTAGTTCCAACAATTAAAATTCAAGGTTAGAGTCCCTATAGTCGGCAAATCTATAGAAAAATAAACAAAACCATTTTAATTAAATACAAATTGTAGAAGGAAAAACTTAAACCTCAGGCAGGACTCGAACCTGCGACCACTGGCTTGACGCGCCAGTTTTCCTTCTACAATTTGTATTTAATTACAAATATTCGCTAACACATGCGATAATGTGTATAAATAATTAAAAATAATAAAACTATTTTAATTTGTCTGGAGGTAAAACCTGTCTAGAATTACCATACTGATTTTTTTAGACTTTGGTTTGACTTTTAGTAGTAGTCTTTATGTGTACGAGGCGTAGTCGGAAACAAATTTTTTCTTCTAGTCTCCCTGCTGCATTTTCAGGCTTTCCAAGCTGACGGTTTTTCCTTTCCGACAATGATAACGTCGTTAGTGAGGGACTTTGAGCCCCTAAAGACGATATAGTTTGTTGATGGCCTCAAACTTCTTCGTTTATTTCAAATTGTTTTGAGCAGGAGGAAAAGGTATAGAACGACGAAGGTGTGACAGTTTTTTTATCGAAATTATTTTAAAGTATTATTTTTGATAATTGTCACTGAAGTTTATTACAATCGTAATAAATTCCAGTGCAATACTTTATTGTACCTTTGTGTAATACAATTTATCTCTTCACATTTAATTTTATTTGTATCTAAGCTCTTAAATACACAAAAGCAATAAACGCGCAATTTATTGTAATTGTGAGAAAAAAATATTTGCAGACAAAAAGTGAATGGACCATTCGAGTCGTGATAATGTGAAGCACTCACGACATAAAAGGTGAAGAGTAAAAAAATAGGCTTCGGAGCGCCTTTTGTGTTAAATCGTTAACTGCTTTTTCCCTATTGAGAGCAGAAGAAATAAAAATCAAATGCGACCGCTTTCCCCGATCGAGTGTTTGTTTGTCTTATTCTGTTTGCTCTGAGGCAAACCAACTGCTGTTGGCACAAACGGATCCACCGAATGTGTGCCCTCATACAAAGCCGGGTGGTCTTTATCATTTTCAATGTAAACACGACGCTCAAACACTATATAATATTATACTAAATTTAAAACTAACAGCGGCTTTTGAGTGTTGTAAGATGCTTTCTTTTACCACTTAGTAGTTAATTGCATTAATTTCTTTATGTTGTGTAAATGTTATTTTTAATATTCTTTAAAAGTGAGTGTTTTTAACAAAAAATGGATGAGTCGACGAAGATAAATTTCGAAACGAATAATTTTATTTGTAATCGGTTTTCAAGCACTTGTCATGTAGTTTTGCATGATGTTTTTTCTAAACGAGTACCTACTTGTGGTTTGTGCGATCTGTCGGTCAGATACTTCAATTCCGTGTAAGCCACGACTTTGAAGTGGTATACAAAGCTGAGCTATCAAACGATTGCGCACACATCAGATCAAATAAATCACAAACTTAACGAGTTTCTGGCAAACATTTGTGGATGGGGCCAACATTCTGATTATTTTACAAATACTCGGCGTGTAATGGTCCATGGGAGTTCTGTTTACTGTTTTACGGTACGTCAGAACAGCTAGCCGATTGTTGGCCAACTATACAAGTATTTGTCTAGCGGGCCGGGTGCGATGCCGTGACAGTATGGTAATAGACAGCTAAAATATGCATATAAATATTTTTGTCTATAATAATCGGGTTCGTTTGTACCGTAGGACGTAAGTGTAGGTGGCACTTCACTTTTTTTGTAATGTTATTGAGCTACAGCATGCAAAATAAATTGCCTCACCGTTTAATCTGTAAGCAATGAATCGCTTATGTTTGTAAGCCATAATTCAAAGTGCATAGCTGTTTTGCTTCGGCGCGATTACGACTGTGTTCGTGTCAGCCACAATGAAGGGGGCAGGTTGTTTTCACCAGGGGTCTGTCGGGACCTTAGAGACGATGGCACCCCGCCGCGGCCGTGAAGCGAAAACCTGCGCGTCGATATTAACCATCGCTATTACTGATGATGTATTGATGTATTAACTCATTAAAATACAAACCAGTTTTGAAGTTAAAGGTTAAAGACTTTATAAAAACGCACTTTCGTTCCCCGCTGCGTCGTAGAACTCAAATGAAGCGTGAACAATTCTAAATAAGTTGTGATTCTAGTATGAAAATTTGAAGGCAACGTTTGTTTTACGAGTACACGGCACGATTTCAGCTTATCTCATTATATTCCCTAAGCCCCTCTAATAAGACGGTATCTAGTAGCACTGTTATCTTAGAAATAGTTATTTGGAGAGCAAAGCCAGCTCTTCTAAGTTTATCTTAAGCTTTAAAAGCAATAGAAACTAATTATGCATAATATGGTATGCAGATTAGTGTAAGGTAGATCCTAATACAACCTGAATAGATAGAGACCGTTTAAGATAAGATGAGTTTTGCATATGGGTTTATAAATTAAGTTATAAATATCTGTTGTAACTGTTACTGACCATACCTAATATCATCACATTCTGCTATAAGGTAAAGCGGTATGTAGGTTTCCTCATCAATATTTATCTTCTAAACTAGCTGCGCCTCGCAGTGTTACCCGCGGTTAATCTGATAACTTAACTTTTTGGGGATTTGGGATAATTATTTTAATTTTATTTGATTTTGATTATAATACCTTACTTTATTTTACGTTTCTTTTTGTTGATGCTAGCAGCTGACACATATAATCCAACCTACATACAGCGGAATACTATGGATTTATTTCTATTTTAACCACTTTCGGAACTTATAAATAATATTAAAAAAAATGTCTGCCCCTTTAACGGTTAAAAAGTAGCCTTTCTAGCATGTCAACTATCTATCTATCTATATATATAGATATATCTATACTAAATAATTTTTATTAAGTTTCGTCCAGCCTTTTGATCGTTCAGATGTAACACACACACACTCACAAACTGTGGCATTTATAATATAATAGTAGTGTGATTGGTGATAAAAGTTGATTTACCAGTTGCTTTAATATCGAACCAGATTTTAAAGCTAAGTAAAAAAGTAAGTTCCCTTATTGGATTTAAAAACAAAGCTGTCGAAACCAACAAAGGCTTAATATTTTTACGTAGGTGTAATTTAGTGAAATTGCGAAATTACGTTTTTTGTTTCGGATAAACTTTTGTCTGTTTGTCCTGTCCCCGATGACACTTTGACAGTTGAATTCATACAAAATATGAGAGCTGCCATAAAACGTTTTTATCACCGCTTCTGGATTGAACATAAAGACTGTCGAAGGGGAATGTAGTATTTTATTCACTTACTTATATGGTACAGTTAGTTTTATGTAGTTCAATATTTGTGTAAATATCACAGTAAGCAGTCCTTTTCAGTGAATAAATTTAAGGCAACAAATTATCTATATTGCGTTAAAGTGCTTGGACTCATAAACAGTAAAAATCAGTGACTTTGTACCCGTCAATTTCAAATAAAAGACATGATTTTTAGTAAAATCGTATGCGTTCAATTTTTTTCATGAATATTCAAGTTCTGCTGACGCATTCTAAGAAGTATGAAAAATAACTCTTACCTAAATATAAGTTGTAAATGTTGTCTTTGACGATGCTTGCATAACTGTTCTTGTATGCTTAACATGCAACACCGATTGGTATATGGAAATTGCAATAAGTATTATTAATATTCTTTATTGTATACCACAAAGGATACAGCATTTTAGGATACAAAGTAAATAAGGGTAAATTGGTGGTCTTATCGCTAACAGCGATATCTTCCAGGCAACCTTTGGATGAACAGGAAAGACAGAAAATTAATTGAAGGGGTAGCAGGGTACTCTTCATATTATAAAATATATATTTTAAAATTAAATTACATAATTATCTTAGTATTATATTATGTTAGTTAATAGGTACGTAACATGTCATGTGTATGTAAATAACAGATTATGTCGTATGTGTATGACGTCGCGACCGGACGTACATTAACTTTAAATGTTCAATGCAACCTTTAATGCTATTTCTAGAAACCAGGATATTAAAGAGATCATTAAAAAGGGGCATAACAGTCTGCAACACCCGTTTTCCTTTTTAGGCTAGACGTACCAAACATTTTTAGAGTGGTAAATGCATATCTAGGTCGAAACAAAGTTTTCATCCTGTTTTTTATTGTTTCTTTTATTAAAATCAAGTTAAACCAGAGCCTTATAAAGATCTAAAAGAACGTACTGCACTACATCTCACGATCTTATTACTTTGTTTGCGGAAACTTCGTAAAAATTATTTGTCGCCATGTTTATTTTTGCAGTAACTTTGTATCAAACATTTTTTGCCGACATAAACGCTAAGAAAACTCTTTTACGTGTAAGGAGGGACTTATTGTTGTTTTGTTTGAGATGTAGTGGCGCAAACAAGACTGTTAAGAATGTAAGTACGTCGTTGTTGGTGTCAAGCATCGTCCCTTTTTTTAATAAAGACTTTTTTCTTGGAGTGGAACAGTTAGTTGATCTTGGAATTAGAACACGTTTAGGTTTCCATTTTAGATTGCCTGTAATAGTAACTCTTTGGTCTTGCTAGATAAAATGTTTTTTTTTCGCATCATTATGTGTGTTGTTTTTTTTTAAACCAGCCGTATTTTATTCTTGCAACTTTTGCATTCACCCTGAAACAATAGATACAAGGATTAATAATCAAAGCTAATCCCTTAACATCTCATCAGTGTTTTGGTAATAAACCCCAAGGAAGATGAGATCAGTATATAAATAGCACCTTAGTACAAGATTGTGATCAGAATAGACTCCTTTTGTACTAACCAAGGTTTACGATGTGACGCCTATAAAATCTGATATTTACTTTCCGCCCTTGTAAGTGTCCTTTGGTAGAAGCATTTTTATGTTAATACGTGTCTAGCTTACTTAACGCTTTCATGGTATACTGTTAATTGTTTCAAGCCTGTCTGGAATTCAAAAGTAGTATGTGTCAAAATATTAACTAAATATACAAAAAAATATGATCAGTGTTACGCAACAAATAACGTGTAATCATTCTTAAATATTTGATATGTCAATGCAGTCAACAATAATTATTTATTCTGTAAGTAGTATATTTAATTTCATCAGATATATCAACACTTTTACCAGTATTTAAAAAAAAAGTAAACCAGAAAGAAGCAAATTTCTAAATACCCAATAATGGCTGGCGTGACGAAACACTACTCATGTACAAAATTATAATTATGACAATAGCTAAAAAACCTACATTTTTTTTACAATGAGTGATGATTGTGTCAAAAAAGAAGGACACAAGATCTTCATTTTCCTTTATACATACTCTATCAACTTCGTACCTTTCAATAATTCATCGAGTAACTAAAAAAGCTCTCGAAATTGTAATTAATTAAAATGTCCCAGAGCGGGCGGCCATTACCGGGGATGAAAAAGCGATTTCTCCAACATTGGGTTTTAAAGGAATCGACGAGTCCTCAAGTCCATTTTAGTGAATAAGAGGGTGCCCCGACAGTGGCTTATAGACTTATGAACAGGTTTCTTTGAGAAATGCTTCAAAGATTTTATTGACATATTTCCTTCGTAACATCTTTGTTTCCATTGTTAAGAAAACTTTACAAAGCCTTTTTGTGAAAGCTATAGCAAGCTTCTATGTTCACTACAAAATCTCTCTCTTATTTTATACTGATTAAATTTTGTGTGAAAATATGAAGTAGCTATAAAAATGGAAAAATGAATTTTGCACATCACGTTTACGACCCCTGACGGGTTAACCCTTTCCTGCTTTGAACTTTACGATTTTCTGTGGATTATGTAGAGCTGAGGCATTATATTTTTATCGTATCTTAATTTTCATCATTTATGAATCTTCTTGCGTGTAAAGGAAGTAATAGAGCTGGAGATAAGAAAAACACTGACAAAACGCACGACTTATTTTAAGTTTCTTAAAGAAAAGCCTTTCTTGTATTAAGCCATTTCTGTTTTATTGGAGGATGCAGGCTCTTTTAGTAATTAAATTAATGGCTGTCTCCTTAGTCACTCAAAGATACATCATCTATAATGATGATTTCTGTCAGAAAACGATATCAAACTTAGTAAATATAGCAATCACCAGTATTAAAAGAATAACATAATTTTATGACGAAATATTCTAAAACACTTCGTAATAAAATTACGAAATATTTATTTTATAACACTGCTTACTATTTTTAGGATGGTTATTTACAAGATAGATGTGTGCAAGCTACATTTCAGTAAATACTGGCAAGCTGGCGCAGCTACCGTCTTGTATGTTTAACTTGATGTATTATGTTGCGCCAAAACTCGTTGCCAATGCAACGTTATGTTCACGTAAAACTTTATAGCAAACGTGTGCCCACATTGTATACATAAAGCGACTTTTAAACAACATACTTTGTTTTAGGAAGAAAACGTATAAGAGCCTGATAATACTTTTCTTGGAAACTTGGTGATCTGAAAATTTTCCTGACAAACAACTAATACTTCTTTCAAACGCTTTATAGGTTGCATTAGAAATGTTAATAATTATGGTTGATATTTTTTTTTAATTTTTAATGTTGCATGCAACTTTTTTATTTTTTTTATTCCGTAAGAACCTTCTCCTGATAATAACACGACAAGAACAGAAATAACGAAATTAGTCCAGCCGTTCATGCAAAATGAAGCCATTAATATTACAATTCCTTTTTCAAAATCTTTTTCAGATATTCAACAAGGAAGAGATATTTTTTTTGTTATCTCGACTCTTACTCTAAAGTAGATAGTCGGTACATTAAAATACCATTAGGTTGAGATTTTTCCAAAGATACACTAAACAGGAAAGAGATTTCGCCTTTCTTAATTAGCGCCTTTAATGAAATTTCCTTCATCAAATCGGTATTAACAAGGAAAGTTTGGGACATTAATGCAAAATAACGAGCGGATCGGCCCGAATCCCGGGGCCCAGGGGATCCCGAGATCCCAATAAGTCCGGGATAGGTCCTCGCGCTAATGGCACTTACATCCAGTTGCGAGATCGCCAGATTAGCGTCACTACCGTTACCGTCAGTTAGGCTCGCGCAGGCAATCCAAGTACCTAACCCTTTTGAATATAATAAAAAGTTATGTTTTAAATAACTTGTTTCACTGATGACATAGTAGGTACATATACGTATGCCAACTCAAACACATGGAGATTTATTCTATCTCTATGTAATTTCACTGAAGGAATAAAGTTAAAGCGATCGGATCAATAAGGTGAAAAAAAAACGCGAGTTCGAATTCTTGCCGGAGGTTCAAATTTGTCCTTTCTATTTCTAATTAATTTACAAGTAAAGGCTCATTTGCGTAATATATAGATAACAATACTGTGAAATAGTTAGTCGAATTTTTTTTTTTAATCCAATGGTATTATGATCACTGAATTTAAGATAAAAAAATCTCTAATAAAAATAATTGTTCGATCGAATAATATAAATAATAGTTTGAAACTAGTTTTTCATAAACAGAAACAGCGTCAGACATTTCCATTGGTCAACAACAGCCGTGTGTCCCAGCCCTTACATTTTACCATCGGGTATTGGAAAGTATATTTGGTTAGGCCTTTACACCTAAATAAAAGTTTACGTTTATTGTGAAGTGAGCTTATAGAGAGTAACGGTTATTCGTTGACGGTTCATTACAATGTAGGGAGTAAGGTAATGGCTCCTAATTGATGTACTTTGTTGGGTTCTTATTACGCTTATAAAGGTTAGTACAGAAAGTATAGATATAATATCAATTTAAATTCGCGCGCTATTTATTTGCATTTTACCATTTTCAGCTTTACGAGTACATTCGAAGGTTGATTTTTTATTTTTTAATATCGGGGCAGACAACAATATAAAATTTCTGCTTATAAATTATTTAATTATAACTTTCACTTATGATGCAGAAAAATTACTACCAATAAGGTAATTTAACCCCCCAGAGGCCTTATTCACTAAGTCCAGGAGGAGGGTTAAGAAAGGCTTTTTCTCTTTCAACTTACTATGATATTATGTAAAAAAACTGTTAAATAGCCTAAAACTATACAGGGTTATTTGTAAAACACCGGCAACCCCTTAAGAGGTCATTGTACTCAACATTATGAAAAACTTTTATTTTGGGACCATAACTGAATTCGCGAAAAAAAAAACAGCTGTTCCATACATTTTGACGAGTTATACGAACATCTCGACCTCTTAAGGGGTTGCCGGTGTTTTACAAATAACCCTGTATACTACCACTACCCGGTGACTCTCAGAAACAAAAAAAAATTTGGCGACCCGGATTTCTTGAACTGCGATCTGCGTTACGTCACATTATATTTTGTTTGGACTTCGAGAATGACCCCCCAGAAACAAGCACCAGTTGAGTGACCCCCACCCCTTTACTCTCCATTGTTGCAATCTATTACTTGTACGTTGTATTATCTATTGCTGTATCTCTGGCCTTTTATCCATTTTATTTCTAACAATTTGTTCTATTTAGCATCGTCAAGCTTCGGTTAGTCTGTTAGGTACATACAAAGGTATCGCTCGTGCGAACATAACGCGACGTGCAAACGTGAAAAATTGCGATACGTCAGTAGGATGCACGAAACTCCATGGCCATTTAGAATTCATGCATTCGTCATGTGTTTGAAGATGTGTGGACGGACAGTCATAAATAATTCTAACCGTAAAATCGTTAGTCTTGACAAAAAACATATTTTATAATGAAAGTACTTACCTAGAATAGAATATTCTTTATTGTACACCATTAGAGGTACTGCATTAAAAATGTACCTAGGTACCTCTATTTGCTTTGTATTTTACAGGCGATATAAAAGGTAAGCTATACTTAATCAATATTTTTATTTACCAGGGCTGAAAAATACTTTTCATCATAACTATAATGTTTGTTAACCTATATCTTATGATAAGTCATTTGTCATCTGTTAACACACGTTGTAAGCAAAGTGAGTTTAATTTTAGTATTTGGATGCCTACTGGATTTTTTTCTTTTGTACCGCTTTTTGCAACGGATGTAGATCGTATGCTTAATCCGTGAATAAGAAATTAAAACTTGGAATTTTATTGGAATGACATTGATAGGTTGGAATTAATGACAGATTTCTTTTATAATTCGTAGTACCATTGTACACTTGTTTTATTATGTTATTTATGTATGATTTTTAAATAAATAGATCTTGATCAGGTGAAGTGGTTAATTTAGTAATTTTATTGGAAATTAAAGTCATTACAGTAAGAGATAAAGCCATAATTAACAATGAAAATATAATTCTGCTCTATAATTTGATCTGGGTTTTCTATGAAACAAAAAGATATATTAATTTCAAGCATATTAAGCCCTTCATCTTCTTCTAATCCCATAGCAATTACACCACCTACGCATTTATTTAATACAAAGAAAAAACCTTTTGTTCATAATCCGTAACATATATAATCTGCAAAAGGAAAGACAGGTTTGGTATTAGGTCCCGACACCAACGTGACAAGGGGTAAGTCTCTTGCCATTAATCGGGTACGATACCCGACCGTTGCAAAAAATACCCTTTAAACCCTGAATTAAGCTTTTCCGTATTCTCGTCGCTTCGTTTGTGTAACTTCTGGGGTAGATAGGGATAATTATGTTATTGCATTTTTTTTTAATGTTGGATATTATTGAAGAAGCTTAGCCATAAGCTGCTTTATGAAAAAAAATACCAAGTTTTGCGGTTAGCTTAAACTAGAAAATGAAGAATGTATGGGACAAAGAATACATTATAATTTACGTTTTGTGCCCGGTTCATGATTACATACTACTTTATACTAAAGAGTCTGAAACTAGTCCTACTAAGACATATTCCCGAAAAAATCGCATTTATCTCATGAATGTTAATATACTTATACGCGGTTATTTTCACTTAATGTAGTGAAGGAAAACATCGTGAGGAAACCTGGATTACAAAAAAAAAAAAAAACTGAAATTGCCGACCCGCAATTACCAAGCGTGATGATCATTGTTTCTCTTTATGGGAAGAGGCCTGTGCCCAGTAGTGGGACGTATATAGGCTGGTATTATAAAGAGATAAGTTAAAAGTACCTAGAAGCGCCTGGAAGTAAAAAGAAGCAGCTATACTCGAACAAATAGTTCGAGTTTAGCTGCTTCTTTTTGCTTACCAACTACATATTATAATTATACAAACTCATACTTAAACTCGTAGTTGCCGTAAGGAAAATAAATCAGTAATTAATTATTTATGTAATAATTTATATGGCATATATTTACGCGATGTGTGGTCTTCGCTAAGAATAAACGATCACACAGTGCGTATCACTTTTATAAGTGTCGTAAAATGAAACGTTGAGATTATTTTATGATGATGGTCATCAAAATTTGTCGTTTGCTTGTCAAATGTGATGATAAGGTCGGTGCATTAGTATTTAAGAGTGTTGAAATACTAATTTGTATTGGAAATTATGAAAATAGAAGAAATTGCTTTCGGTTATGATTTCTCCTGGTTGTCCTAAGAGTGTGTTAGTATACAGATATGTTATTAATTAATTCTAACACAAGAGAAAAACCCCAAATTAAACATTAGTTAACATACAAATAAATCCGAGGCAGTCGATTGTTCAGAAAAGTTGTTTTTTTTTCACCCATTATTCTCAATTGCTTAACACGTATTAAAATAGTTAGAAAATTATGTTATGTTTTTGATGTGATGTTTTCAATAAACTGTTGTTGTATCCGAAAATAATCTGTAAAAACCAACATTTATTTAAAATATATAATATAGAAGCATTGGCCGTATTTGGACCTGTATTTATATTAATGTACTTATCTGAACTACGCTGCAAAAAGATTAAAAACACAAATTCTACTTAAAAGTAAATGTTTTCACTTATTATTCGCCCATTCTTATAATGCGGCCACAATATTCAGTGACCCTAAGCAGTTATCAGTTGAAAAGGGTCTCATTGTTTCCATCCGGCGATGCGTCTGTTGACACGATCGTAATCAATTACATTCATTATGTCATCTCGAAGACGTGTACGCTATCTATTGCGTACTAATTGTGTAATAATTATTCTATTTTAGTAGTTTTGTCGTAAACGAGAATTTATGATGATTTGAATTGACAGTGGATTGGCTGTGTATAGTGTTTGCGTCATAACGTTAGAACTACAGGTTAAATTGTTTTATTGTTTCTTAATTTAATAAAGGCGTCAAATTATTTATTTTGAGCCCGTACTGTCCCACTGGCAGGGCAAAGGCATCTGTATCTTCCTTGCATTTTCCTCTCTCAAGGACCAACTGAGCCCACTCCTTGTTAAAGGCGTCCATTTCATCCGTCTATCTACGCCTGGATCTTACACATGCCTTAAAGCATTTAAAACGACTAAATCAGTCATGTTAAAATCTTATGTAATTATTATATATAGCATTTACTATAGCAGTTATTCCATGACTTAAATAAGTATACCTGTAGTTTCTTTTTAAAGGTATTTCGTATTAACGCTGATGTAATTAATGTATGTACATAAGTACCACCTATACCTCAACTCCGAATATATTTGGAATGCTCCAATTAACTGAATCAGCAAGTATAATTTGATTAGTCCGAATCAATAAACACAGCAAACATTAATCTAATATGGGATTAATTGTCGTACGTGGCTGGACTAAATAGATAACAATCTTAATTAACTGTATTAATTTTAATACAAGCATCTAAACGAAATAAAATTAATCGATTCGTATTGACTAGTAATTGGGAAAACAAATTGATAGTAAAACCTGTTAATACATACTTCAACTTTGCCAGCTTGGTTCACGGCCGTAGTTCAGTACTTATCGAAAAAGACTGAAAATAAGTCAACATAACAATTATGCTAAAACAAAAGAAGTACGCCAATATTATTTCCTAGCCAATAAAAATAGGCCTCCATAAAATTTATTATCATATTCATAAATCAAGAATGTATAGCAAAATATTCCAAGGAATATTTAAATAAGTTACCCAACCATGCGGAACCCATCGTCTATATTAGCTAACCGAAAATAAATCCAAAGTTGAAAGATAAAACATTCCAATCCCGATCCTAATTTATTATAGAAGAAAAAATCCGATGCGTTTCATCGAGTTTCCTTTTTGTGAAAAATTGTTCCATTACTGGCTAAGGGAACCCGTACCCAACCGCTCACTACCGCTCATATTTCAAAACAACACATTATTGTTTTATTCTTCTTTTGTTTCGTGGTTAAAACCGTTATAAATTTAGGAGGGAATTGCTGTAAAGTTTTTCCCTGTTTAGTTATTATACGCTATCTTTGTTGGCGGAGCATAAAATCAATAATGTGGACACGACAATAGCATTAAAGTCCGCCACTAAATTAATTGGCGTACGCCGTTAACAATAATTTACGTAAGTAGACTAGTGGAGGTTTAGTTACTCAAGAATTTGGTATTTATACCTCCTGGTCAGGACATCGTTGTTTTCTGGTTAGATTAATCTTGAACGATAGGCAACATGTGCATGATTGTGCTGTCTTAAAATATTCAAGATAGATTTAACAGATAAGACTGGATCAACATCTACTACTACTACTGTCAACATCATGGATATTTATTATGTAGAGTCAAGCATCATAATAATATTATGTGCTTAAGCACCTAAAATTTTGAATTCGATGGGATTTTTCAAGGGCAACTCCTAACATCAATTTCTCCTAGTTATCCTGCCATAATTGTAATCTGTAATTGTTTGCATTCAAATACACAAAAAAATTTTGCACAGGACATTACAAAAGCAAATTCAAAAGTTGGGGCATGTCTTAAAACATCCAAAATGAATTGTGATATGAATATTTTTTTAATAATATTCAAATTATCGTCAACGTTGCTTTCAAAGATGTACCGGTTATTCCCGGCTTAATTTCGTTTCAACGTTACCCGTCCTTTTAAAGGAAGTTTAACAAAGTTTTGTGTCCGTCGGACGCTAATACTGAAAATGAAGCTCTCGAGGGAAATTTACCATTAGCGGTCATATTAAATTCTGTTTCATTCTTTATTTACGTCAGAACGTTCGCAAAAGCGACGAAGAATATCCTATTTTTGATCTCAATTTCCATTATGAGATAATCAAGACGGAAAGCGATATTGCTCGTTTTAAAAATTCATCGGATCAGAAGATTGTATGCAAGCATTTTTCAAAGGGGAAGTTACTTTTGCTTAAACATTTTTGATTTACGGTGAGTTATTTTTTCTGTACAACTAACATAAGACAAAAAAAAGTTAATGAATAAAAATACCTAGGTACAGCAAAAAGTTTTGTGTTGGTCAATATTAAAAAAAAACGTGTGCTTGTCTATGTTGGTGTAAAGAAACGTTTTGCCGGTACAGTGGGTCATGGCTGCATCAATTTATAAATAAGTCAAAGCGGCATTGGTATTTTCATTACGAACTTTTATTACTAAGCTATTCAAATGCAGATTTTTGTGAAAACTTGTAATCTTGTTTGACAGCATTGATCATAAGCTACGTTCACCAGTTCAAACGAGAGGCTTTTGATGGCAGTTAAATCGAATTTTGATAATTTTATTCATATTATAAATTATTAAAAATTTCAATTAAATTCTCAACACGTATTTCGTTTCAGAAAATTTTAATGCCAAATTATTTTATTTTCCTCGGTTTTAAATATAAACCTAAAGAATTGAAACCAATTTAAATCATTTTGATTATAAAATACTAAAAAAACAATGAAAGTTTTTACAAAAATCGATATCAAAGATGCGTATTACATAAGAGGTAATAACTTTGACTGTAGTCGATTTAAGCCATAATTCCATTTTATCCATATACACACAAGTAGGTAGGCACCTTCTCAAATAATCATATACCAACACACAAAATATAATACCTATATCTTTTCGAACTTTATTTTAATGCAATAGACGTTGAAATAATGCATCCGTTTCGAATAAAGCATGATTCGGTTTCCAGAAGGCTGGAATAAACTGTTTGGTCGTTGTGGCAAGCATGGTAATTACACCCATTAACTCCGCTTGTTAAGTCAACTGAAGCCTTCACTCGATAGGCTGTACCTGTTAAAACGCAATTAGACCGATATTTCATTAATTGCTTCGAATTCCAAAGCGTATTAAGAAATTATTTTAGATCTAATCAATGAGTTGTTTTGTTGTTAAAGCAGTTTACTTTCAATATTGGTTTACATGTTATAATTAGGTATAATTAAACAATTACGTGATGCTAAAAAGGTAAATTTTCAAATTTGATTATTGTACCTGTACCACTTTGAAAAATACCTTAAATTTATGATGATGTAGGTATTTTTTAATTATCCAAAGCTGCCGTTTTTGTATCTTAATAAAACAATTTTAAGCCTTTTAGGTGTCCCACTTCGGGGCAAAGGTCTCCCCCAACCTGCTCCAGGCCCATTATTATTAATGAGTTATTAGTTTAGAATAATTACAGGCTTAGGTTACGATGGGGCCGGCATGATCTTATTAAAATTGACCTTAGCTCCTTAACAAAACAAGTTAAAAATTAAATATAGTTAAGTATTTATGCATAATATATTCGTTTTAGAAAATTACCAAGTGTTTTATCTTTTTACAACCGTTCTTACACATAACATAAACCAAAGAAGGTATATCTTAAGATTCAGAGTAGCGTTCAACTTTAATCTTAAACTACTAAATCAAATCGATTTTATTACATATTTAATAAGCATCCACGACTTCTTTAGATAAAGTTGTACATAATAACCAAAACTAAACATATCATCCGATATCGCGCCAAAACACCAATAAAAAACATAAAATCTTACTCCCGCCAAAGAAAACCCAAAATAAGTTTCAATCGTAAATTAAATTCTATACATACGTGGGCAGTTCAATCAGCCTACTAGCACTAAAAGAAAATAAAATTAAAAGTAAAGCCGAGTACAAATGAGGCGAGTAAAATTATTTTTACGATTCTCTCTCTCAATTAGGAGGAGCACCGACAGTAAAGTGTCAGTGTTATTTAAATTTACTGCACCAATTAGACGCGCTATCATCACAGGAGTGATGAAACCATACCGTGTCGTGAGTAGCTACCCTTATTAAGAGTTCTATAATTAAAATTTACAGCCATTGGACGATTCAAATAACTAAAGGAATAGCTACAAATGATTCCATTAACTACTTCAAACATGTTGGTACAAAGTTTACGCAGTTTATATTTGGAATAGTGGTGTAAGAATGCGGGTCAGTTTAGATTTCAAAGCTTATGATCTATCGATTTCGTAATTTGAAATCCACTAAAATGTAACAGTGTTGATTTTTTAATTGCAAAATGTTTATGGCTAAGATGTTAATATTTAATCTCCGACTATTAGAACATTAAGGAACATTGGTTATAAACGCGAAATACTGTTCCTAATACAATATTGGTTTATGATTTTATTGCACGCCAATAAAATATATCGTAAACGAAATAAATTGATTGCTATGCCTATAAAAGCGTTCATTTCTATTTCCAATTTCTTGTCACTAACAACTTAATAGTACCCTTGTAAGCTGTAACAATGTGCCAAAACGACGCCAAAGCGACGTGATGACCGAGAATAAACAATAATTCAAGCTAACAGATACTGTATAAAAGGATTGCACCAAAACACATATCTCAAAAAGTTAGTTGGCGAGCAAAACATCCCTACTATGTATGTTTGTAGTAAATTTTGGCATCCGAGGCGAGAACAATCTGGTAATAGAATAAAGTTGTTTCTTTGCTAACATTATAGTTCGGGACTCGGCGACGAAAAGGCGGACCGCAGTTACGCTCCTGAATACTGATCGGCTTTTACCTTCCCACTAGATTAATAATTAAAGGACAGATGTTGTTTTATTTGTCGCTTTAGTTCAGACAGCGGCTTGTTTACTCTGCATCACTTATTAAGACAAAAATATGGCAAACCAGCTTTTTTTTAATTCCGATAAAGTCCGTGCCTCGGAAAGCACGTGCCGCTGGTCCCGACTGTCAAACAGTGCTCTTTGGCAGTCGTTAAATCATTAGGATTCTGACAGCAAGTCTTACTATGGGATAGTGTATTACCTAGCAATGAGTTGTGGAGGTCAGATAGGGAGCCACTCCGCGTATAATACTGTACGGTATTTAGCTAAATCCGGTAAGACTGGAAGCCGACCCAACATTGCTTGGGCAAAAAGGCTAGGCAGGTGATGATGACGACTTTTTCTTTCAATGTCTCTTACACGTCACTTGTTTTGTGTGGTACATTGAATGTATGATTGCATGCTCCACAGTGTTGGAGAGTGTAGATACGCAGTTAAGTACTACTATTCAACTTTTTCTACCGTTATTCACGTAATTTACACGTAGCATTTTTTGTTTATTAATATTCTTAAGGCATCGTCCTTTTTATTTTCCGACGGAGGCAATAATTTTGGCTGTTTATGTCAGCCTTGTAAAATACACATATTTTTATAATTTACTGCGATTAGGAGTCCTTGTCTTTATCATTTTTTACAAGATACGCGACTTATATTATTTGTTCTATGATTAATTGATTTTTCTTGTCAATAAATAAAAATGTATCACTATTTGAAGTGTTAACTTAAAATAAACTTGCACGCTAAGTACTTAAAGGTTAGTTTTGAAAAAAACTCAAAAAACATAACACGTAAGTTCTATGTGCCAAAAAGTCCTCTAATTTTTATGTTATTTTTAATTACTGTTTTGTAACTTCCTTGATAGAGACATAAATCTTAAACAGGTTCAGATAGCTCTTATGAAAATCAAACATACAATAAAATACTCTCAATAAATTACACCAATAAATTTAAATACTACCATAAAAAGTATTGCCTAATTAAAATCAATATCCCATAAGTCAGGCAAATGCCGCGGCCGTCTTGATGAGTATATATGTATTTGCGTAGGTATAGTTGTGGGTGTGCTTACGTATGTGTGTGTCTATGTTTTTGTCATTTGTACTAACGAGGAGATTATATCAGAAACCAATATCATAAACATTCTTCATTAATTTATTTGCTTGTACACTCTAAATTAATTTAAACAGTTATAATTTACTGGGAGCTGTTCATTACATATTATATTCATCGAATGTAATAATTCTATTATTTCAAGCTTTAAAGACTGAATACTGAAACGTTAATTAGTTTTAAGTCTCCTTTAAGTGTCATACTGTCTCATTTGCTTTCAGATATAAACTAGCGACAGATAAACTGTTAAGAACCCCTTAAAGTTAAGTAGCTTTTCAGTATTCAGATTTAAATCTTCTACATTATCTTTTTAGGATGAAGTAAAATTGTATACCTATTAAAACAATAAAGTCCGCTGTTTCGTTTGCGCAGGGATTTTCAATAAATTGTAAATTCTGCGTAAATCAATAAAGCGATAAATACTTTTCCATTTCATCAAGAAAATAGTTTTAGCGAACAATAAATATCAGAACGGTCTTAGTTCTTGAACTACCCTCATTCGTGGTCAACAGTGCGTTATTACGTAAGTGCAACTACTGAATGTTCGTTATGGCGTGAGTTTGGAAAGCTCCAACTTGATGCTGTCATTGTTGAAGTTGGGTTTATGCCAACGTAAAGACGCATTGCAGAGTATTTGTCAGGATTTTTGTAAATGTCGCGAGAAAATCTGGGATGTGTCGGATTGTCGGCTGTTTGTGCGTAAAAGAATTTATTGTCAACACTGGATAAAGATGATTTAGTTGTGCGTGTTACAGATTTTGTTTACGATTATTGCAGAATTAAACGTATTTCTTTATTTAAAAAGGTGCTGTGGGTGAATTTATTGTTTCCATTTGTTCATTAAACGGTTCCTTTTATACGTTATCGAGAATTTTTACATAACTTCAAAATCTATAAGATCCTTTTGAATGGCTTTCGATAATGCTTTTTGATAAACCAATTATAGTTATTATTTTTAATCATGTATAATTGTGATTTTTACACATAATAATACAAGAAGGATAAGGGCAGGAAGAAGAATACAAGGCCAAGTGCTGTAACTATGCACTAAGCTACTTGCTAAACCTACCTCTTTGCTAAAAATGGTCTGTATCTATGACTTAGGTACAGACCATGGCTAATTATCACGGTTAAGTTCATTGTACTTATCCGTCAGCTGTTAATATGACAAAGTCAGCTGTAAATTTAAACTTATCTTGGATTAATTGAAACTCTATTGATTTTAGAGTTAAAAATTGTATTGCAAGATTTAACTGCACACTCACAAGTTAAATATACCATCTTAATATCAAGTGAATCAGCTGTCTTATTCACGTCACACCTTGCCTCGAGCTCCACCATCCCCTTAACATTTTGTACTCGGCGCGTGCACACACACACTTAAGATCACCGCCTTGATTTGCATAGTACTGACATACTTTAATTCTACAGCTACGTAACTCCACTTATCTGCGGTAATAGATCGGTGTGACTTAAACTAGAATTGCAATGGTTTGCGTAGCACGTCATTAAATCTTATCATGTCCTATTTCATCATAGTGACACGCGACTTTGTTATCTTGGACGTGAATATTTTTTAAAAATCGTGTTATATAGTACAAAATTTAAAATATAAAGTAGGTTTGTTTGAAATACTGGAAATGATTAGGAATTATAACAGATTGTTTATTAGGTTATTACTTAATATGTTAGAATTTATTTTACATTGTCCTAAGTGTCTTGACAGTAAAAACTTGACTATGGATTAAATTGATAATCAAGTATTTGAATTAGTGAGATTAATGTGAGGTACCGCAAATATGAAAAGTCTCTGAAGAATAAAAATATTTCTCTCTAATTCCCGGTAATTTACATGATCGTATCAATTTTATCAAGATTATAAGACAAACACTTCTTGGTATAAGTCATTAGATTTCGCGGCGAGATGAAAGCTGTCATGTATTTAATATGCCTACTGTGTATATCAGTGAGCATAATACACGACTCTATATTATACGGCACAAAAACATACCACAGATATTTTGGTTAAACAGTGTCTATTAAAACACGTATTTAAACGTGTCATTAAAACTCAAGATGGCGTTATCTATCCAGCTAATGGCAATAAGGTTAGGAATACCTATTACTCTCATTAATTTCTAAAGAAAAGAAAGAAATAAATAAATATTTTACAAAGAAATTGACTGCACGGATAGCCGAGTGGTATAGGTCACCACGCTAATTACCACTGCGCGCGACGTGCTGGGGATTCGATCCCCGCATGGGACAAGTATTTGTGTGATCCACAAATTTCTTTGTGCATGAGATTTGAATGTTTGTGAAACCCCCGCGACACAAGGATTAAATTCTTTAGTGCGGGCGTCGTTTTTTAAAAAAGACATAAAACATAAACATAAATATACTTTTGACCATTTTGCTCGTGGTCAGTCTAGCCGTGAAAATGGGCAAGTTCACATATCCTGTGGGAGTGCGGTCTGCGGTAAAGCAAACGCGATGTTATGTTAGACAGCTAACATACAACATCCGGCTTTATTTATGAGGATAAATTGTAACGACCGGGACTAATTTCCGTGTTTTTAGCCAATGTTGTCATTCTATATGTTATAAAATATTTTTTAAAACAAGGTGGGCGATGAGTGCTCATACTCAACTACATTAGACAGGACTCATTATTTCTGAAATTTGGAACTGCAACGGACCTTAAAATGTAGGTAATATGTAGTGGTCTAATACTTTTGTCAGGTTAAAGAGTTAAAATGAGGACAATAATTATTTATAAAGGAGCATCATAAATCATTTCACGCGCCAATTATTAACCAAAGGGTTAAAATTACTATCGAATGGACCCTACACATGAGGCGTCAACGGGGCAGACTCGGGAGGAGATGTCGAGACGTCCTCGATTGTTTCCAAGAAAACTGATCACTAGCGGCTCTTGAGAGACAAGCAGAAGAAGAGTGGGGCCTTTGCCCAGCAGTGGGGTATTGTATCTAGGTCTTATTAATCTATGTTTGCATTCTATAATCCTGTACTGAGGTAAGTTAAAATTATTTGTGATCATTGTGGGCTCTGTCGAGGCTAGAAATAATATTGATTTCATTAAATTAAAACCACATTCTCTTATATAAAAGCCCAAGAGTTAAAATGTATAGCAGATCGCCAGAAATGATAAATAGAATACGATAAGAATAACATCGTTAATCACGCTCAGGATGACACTGGTGACCTACTAAGAATTAAATCCCGTCGCCTTTTGTGACAATTTCAAACAGAGAGTCGGTGGGTGGCATGTTCCCGTCCGAAACAACACGCCACATTGATTAGCGTTTTGATTAAACCACAGACAAACGAAACACAATAACGGGTAATATCTACAACAGGCTATAAATCTTCAGACAATGCCTATTTCTTTGTCTACTCGACTTCAAAACAAGCCTCTTTTGTACAATTTTTGGTATGAAATCCGTGCTATAACTGTGCTGTTCATTTGCGCCTCGAGTAATATCATTTTCCACGTTTTCCTTTCCTTTGTCGATGTAGACACAATAAAAGCAAGCCGGCTCGTTAATCGCACAGAGTAGTCCGGGCGCGTAATTAACTTTGCAGCCAGAGAGAGTAGAGATTTACGTGGACCCCGGGTACAATTAAATTTGCATAGGAAATTGCACAGAATGAGCTAAGAATAAGTTACTCGAGTATGAAACTAAATTTTATGACTGTCGTCGGCTAGAGTACTCTTATTTATTTACCTGGCTCTTAACCCGTAATTATAAAGAAGACATTATGGCAAAATTTTATTTCAAAACCGACCAACAAAGTCTGCAGTACCATCCTTCACAAAACGCCTTCAAACAATTTTTATTTTCAAGAGAAATTTATTACGACATCTATTGCAACGAAATCATAAGATTTATTTGACGGCAAACTATTTTTAATATCTCCTGCAACTTATTAGTTTGTTGCCCATAATCTATACTTATAATAAATCTGTAGAAGTGAAAATTCTGTACATTGAAAATATCAAAAAAAATAATGGCGGGGTGTGTTACTAGACCGACACCGAACCCAAAAATGTGATTAAAAAAATTTTTGTCTGTCTGTCTGTCTGTCTGTCTGTCTGTCTGTTTGTTCAGGCATCACGCAAAAACTACCGGTTCGATTTCGATGAAACTTGGTATAATTGTTCTTTAATATCCTGGGCACCACACTGGGTAGTTTTTATCCCGGAAAAGTATATACAAAAAAAAACAAACTTAATTTTGCGGTTCGATCCCTAGACCCGAATACTGTACCAACCGCAAATAATAAGTTTGTCGTAGGTTACGTCACCCGCAGTGGAGTTCAATAAGGGGCGCTGCACACGGCCAAGTAACTATTTATTCATCTGTGACACGGCTAAGATACTATAATTATTTATCTATACTTTATATTATATATTATAAAGCTGAAGTGTTTGTTTGTTTGAACGCGCTAAACTCTGGAAGTACGGGTCCGATTTGAAAAATTCTTTCACTGTTAGATAGTCCACTTATTGAGGAAAGCTTTAGGCTACTTTTCTTTTGGAAATCTATCCCCTAAGGGGGTGAAATAGGGGTTGAAAGTTTGTATGGGAAGTTCGGTATTTTCAATGATAGACACATGAAATATCGTATACATACGGGTTTCTGAATAGAAGTAAATAAAGATGTATTTCAGCGAATTTAAAAATCATCCCCCTAAGAGAGTGAAAAAGGGGTTGGAAGTTTGTAGGCATATGAATTGTGTCGTTTTCAAAGATAGACACATTCAATTTCATACAAGGGTTATTAGTTAGAAATAAATAAGATGTATTTCCGAGATTTTAGAAATCTACCCTCTAAGGGGGTGAAATAAGGGCTGAAATAGTTGGTATGTGAAGTTCAGTATTCTCAAAGATAGACAGATGAAAAGATAAATAGATAAGATAATGACCATCTAAGACATATCTATAATGACGACTCCCGTGGTCGAGTGGCGTTCACTCCGGTTTTTAAGGTGTCGCCAGCTCTAAGGTTCCAGGTTCGATCCCCGGACGGGTCCATGTAGAAAATCACTTTTATACATAGTCTGGAGTCTGGGTGTTTATGGTACCTTTTTTGTCTTCGATTCCATAACACAAATGCTTTTGCTACTTACTTTACTTTTATTATTATTTTAACGCCATAATATTAGATGAAAAATTTTATACATTCTCCTTACTTTGAAAATCACAGAATACATCTACCTTTAATACTACTCCTTACTTTACGCGCGAGCGAAGCCGCGGGCAACAGCTAGTATTCCAATAAAACTCTTGTTTTTTTCTATCGTTCTAGTTAACCCATTTAACATGAAAGTAATGATTCGAAAAACTGTGGCTATTTGTAGCGCAGCGGTATAATTGGCTATCAGTGCCGGTTGAAAAATGGACAGATCTTTATTTTAATGCAGTCCATCCATCAAGACTAACTGTGGTGTTACCTCGAAGACAGAATGTAGCCTTGTAATTAAGGACATTGAAAAAACAAATAATTATTTTCGAATCATGTTTCATGTTCTAGTTAAGTACCCTATAATTTTAGTGATGAATTACAAGCTAAGAGCTAGTAAACATGTAAAACCTTCGACATGTTAATAGGTTTCTTGAGTATTCATTTCCTTTCAACAGTAACTTGTATTTAACTATGTAATGATAGATGTGGTCTATGAGGTAAGAAAAGTAATATGGTAAAGCTTTAACAGAATAAAATAATTTATCTTGTGTAAAAGGTTTTATACAGCGTTTTTAATTATTGCACTGCAATTGGTGGAAACTGTTTAAAGTTGATGCTCAACCCGAACTCAACGAGACGGTACGCTGTTTTGCTTCGTATGAAAATGGTAGTGATAACATCCACTGCACTCAATGTAGCTTAAAGACTAATGGCCGAATCCTGAAACGATTAATTTGAAACTGTCCTTGAGTTTTCCTGTCTCTGTCACTTAAGGTGTAAATAAGCGACAGGTAGACATTTAAGTCCGCGTTAAAGTTAAGTAGCGTTTCTGTATTCACGGGTAAGAGTTTTTTTGTCGTGTTAAGACTAACGCTAATTCATACCACAAATTAAACCCAAGTATTTCGATGTTAATGGTACCCATTTACTGAACTATAAAAGTTAAACTGAGACAAAGGATCTGTAACTATTTTTAGTTTAAAGGTCTCGTCATTAGTACAACGGAACGTTTTCTTCGAACTCTATGGTCAGACAAAGCGAATGTAACTCTAGTTCTAAGCTCAGCATTTCTACTGAGAATAGATTTTTCTAAAACGAGTATAACTCCACCTCCTTTTAAATTGGATCTAATACTCCTAGTGAGCGTCTTTTGTCTTTTTGAGCAAAAAGAATATAAAGTTTGTGAATACGCTTTTGTGTGCAACTGTACCTTTTTTATTCGTTAAAATGTATGTGTGATAACAAAAATCATATTTTTGTATTATCTAGTATTTTTTTTGGTGACATGCATTCGCTTTAGAGTAGTTAACTTTTTTCTAGCTTTTGTTTTGTTTTTATTGAGTTATATTTTTTTCTTTAATGATTTTATTTATTCCCTTTGCTTTATAGTGGCCTGGAAAAAATTCCTGTGCACTCTTTTTATGTGCTTTTATTTTTATTTGTATATAATAAAATTAAACAAGTTGATAAGTCGAGAATATATTTTAATTTTAATGTGGCATATTCAATGTTGAGTGTAGAATATTGTGCATGTTCCGTCCGGTAGGTAAATTGTCCGCAGTGTAACTTTTATAGCTGCATCCAACTGAACATTTCCACGATATTTTTCATATTTTACGACGTTTTGAATTTACGCCTCTTGTGAGTGAAGGCAGACATCTTGCCGCTTCCTGACTATTCTTATGCATAGGGTTTTCATATATTTAAATGTTTTGGGAAGAGAACTATGATCCTCTAGTATATAATTTTGGACTGTAATCTGTTGAAAACTTTGAAATAAGGAAACTGCTTAGAAACAAATTCTAAAAACACCTATAGATATTTAATTAAATTGAATTTTAATTGCTATTAATATTTGATTGCTAATTAGAATTAAAATTTAATTTTCTAATTGAAATTCTTATTAAGTAATTAGGTAAACTTCTCACTTTGATACTATTTTTGACGTTCGTATCTCTTAGATGAATCTCATCTTTAAACAAAACATTTTATGTGGAACGACAGAATTCATCAAAAAATTTTACTACAAAACTATTTCCGAACCTCTAAACAGCGGAGCTAAACAAGGGCTATCACAAAGACAATTACTCTAAACTGTCGTTAGGGAATACTTACCTATAAACACCTCACTCGCCAAACAAATTAGTTTTTAGTTTGCAGTAAAAGTCCCACTGAAATAGCTGTAGACAAACTTCTTGGCCTCTTTAATTCCTCTTCGACGATAGTCTTAGAAAGGAGTTTATTTTTATGTTGTAACTATTGACTCGACCCGTATACAAATATTCTGAGTATTCATTTGTTTTTGCCGAAGTGATATAAAAAATAGATTTAATAAACAAAGTACACACATACATACATAATCATACATAAGTGTTTAAGTATAATACCTTCATGAAGAATGTACATACCTGTGGTATATTTATATGTTTTAAATGAAATTCTTACGATATTTTGTTCGCTAGGATTTCCTACCAATGGATGTAGTATGCATCTCCCTGGTAAATAAGTTGTGATGGTCTGAGATGCGTAATGGCAGTCACTCCATGACAGCATAGGTTAATACTACCAAAAGGTAGGTAAGTTGATAGTAGAAGAACTAATATTCTAGGGATACTGGCTGCAAGACTTAAAGTTAAGTTGGACTTAAGTTAAAGTCCAATGATGACTATAATATATATATTATTAATATCTTAGGATAAAATATTAATAATGAATTTACTACTCTATTTGTAATTAATAAATAATTTTACAAAATTTGCTAGATATATTTAATTTTGTAACTGCAATTTTGAATTAAAATTCGACAATTTATATAACTATTTGTAAAAGTATTATGATTGTCATAATATATTGTATATATGCTAGTTTGTAAGGTATATATCTATGGGCCTTAGTTGCCTGAGAATAAATGAGTTTATTATTATTTATTATAATGTTGCTTGATTTTGACGGTGTACAGCTCTTGCCAAACTTTATGGCCCGTCCGAACCTAGCCGCATTACGCTGCACAGAACACAAAATCAGGTATCAGTAGGACGTACGCGGGGCAGGGAGGCAGGGCACGTCTTCCACCCGCAAGCGTCCTCGCCTCCCGCGCGTTAGTGCAAGTGATATGAGTAGTGTGTATGAGAGTATGTAGTAGTACGAGTGTACCATGCGCGAATTTGTACCGACGGCTACATTCAGAGCGGCCATAAAGATTGGCGAGTACTGTAAGATGTGGTTGCTTGTAATGTTGTAATTGAATGAACATGAAGGTTTAGTTTAAGCGTTCATTATTTTGTAGGTACATAATTAAATAATATATTATTTGTTAGCAATCCTGAAGGATAAAGTTAAATAAATATTATCTAAAATAGTTTTTTTGTCGCTTCGTTTGGCAGCAAGAATATCATTCAACGTATAAACTGTACCGTTATGCAGATGTAAACTTTCACTCCATAAAATTAACAGGCCTCATGATTTTATACAGTTACGGTCGTTTTATAGATTTCTAGTGTACTAAGCCTTGCATTAAAACCATGAGAGTATTGCTAACATGTTAGAGAATGTTATAGTCTTTGTAGGAGGTATGCAAATTAGGAAACGTTGCCCTTTTCACCTTCACAACAAGAATATGACCATTAAACAACGGTTACGATTGATTTGTGTCCGCAAAACTGTTGTGTTAGTAATTAAAATTGATGATCGACCAATAGTCAAAGAGCTCGAGGCTCGAAACAAATCTTTACTAGCAAGTATGTTATACAAATTATGGTTTATTGCAGGTGAAGAGCTGAACATTGTGGTACCACTTAAGTGTGGAGCCTTTAAAGGCGATGTCGTGGTGGCCAATCGGTTCAAAAGGATTCGAATGCATATGATTGCGGGTTCGAACCCAGGCAAGTACAAATGTAAGTCACATTTGTTCAATGTTATATGTACTTTCTTAAGTATTCTAGGTCACCGCCAAAAAACTGTGAAGGAAAACATCTGGAGGAAACCTGGATTGCAAAAATTGGAACCTGGAATTTGCAAACCCGCAATGAGCAAACGTGGTGATGAATGCTCATTGCTTTGCTTTATGGGAAGAGGCCTGTGCCTAGTAGTGAGGAGAGTAATTTATAGGCCAGTATTTTTATGTTCTACAATTGACGGTTTATTGCAGGTGTAGAGCTGAATATTGTGGCGCCACTTAATAGAGAAACAAATGCAGTAGTGGACAAGTAAAGGCGGAATTAAATATTACTTAAGAATATTGTCGTAATTTTCTTTATACCCCTTTACACCCGGAAAGTTTTTTTTTATTTTTATACTATAAAACCTTTTTCTTGGCATTCTGCTATGTCTATAAAGCCTCAAAAAAATAGTTAAAAAAATCTCGAAATCATAGTTAACCCACAATGCTACCCGCACGATCGTGAGTCACAGGTTGTACGTGACATAGTCACGATCGTGAGGTTAGTTTAAACTAGTCTTATATTTTGATAGTTTCAGGGCAAATAAAGAGTTTTATAATGAAATCAGCCTCTTTATTAATAATCAAGTTATAATTAATTCACTTTCATAGCATTTGTCTTCGCACTAAACATTTGTACAAGCCTTTGGCAACACGGTACAATTTTTTTTTGTAAAATATTAACAAAACCAAAATATTAAATGTAATTATTCTTAAATGTAACCATTAGTTAAAAAAACATCTTATTATGCCTCTTAGAGTAATCAGGAACTAGGAGTACCATTATCATCCTTTGGTGTGGTAAGACTTGAAACAGTCTTTACCGTGTGAGATGCACAAATAGGTGTCGCATTTTTCACAACGTATCTTTGTGCGACTGGTACAATTTTCGTACTGGCACATTCTTGGTGCTTTTATTTCGTCAAATACTAAACTACAGAAGCTCCAAGTCCAAGAGATTTATCACCAAACATTATTTTAGCTCCTCGATAGATGTCAAAGTCGAGCATCTATCCTTCACTTGTAGTCAGCACGAAATTCTTCAGACCAACCGGGCGCGGTTTGTTTCGGACTACCTGACGTAGTATACACCTGCCAGTAAATTAATTAAAAAGTATCATTTGCTCGTCAATGGAGTAGAAGCCAGGCGTTACACGCTGCTTTTACCCTGTCAATCATTGGCTGTACCTTCCACAATGGGTTGTTTTTTTCATGCGGCAGGGCTTCATCTGAATCTACGACAAGCAATGCATTACGAACTGTCAAGAACCCATCACGAGCCATTTGTTGAGTTATTATGTTTAGTTTTCATCCACCTCCCCAGTACATCGGAATACAGGGGTAGGGAATACATCCCATGATAATATGTATGGAAAAGACTCTGGCTACTTCTACAGACATCAGTTTTAGTTCTAGACGAGTTTTTCTATGATGGTACAGGTTTGTACATCTGGCAACTTCGTCGAAAAACTCTAATCAAAGTAGTAATATGAGAAATACTCCATTAGAGTCTTGACAGGAGCCACGGGCAGTGAAGTATAGTCATGATTTCGATCATCAGAAGGTACCTGCTTCCAAACTCTCTTTCGAGGAGGTGGCCGTGAAGATCCGAGGGTGCGGAGTTAGTTGTGATGATGCTGGAGTATCCTGCGTCGGTTCCGACTCTAGTGCTGCAGACGGTAGTAGTTCAGGTTCGAGTTCAGTGTGAAAATTGTCGAACTGAAGATTGTCAAAAATGCTGGGTTGGGTCCTCAATATCTTCGATATCGGATAAGTTTCCATCGCCCAGCACGTCTATAACTTGGTCATCGTTCAAATTTCTGCCTAAAATTTTAAACAAGATACTCTCAGTAACTAAATCTACGTACACACAATCGTCAATTACAGTACTTACTCCCAAATAACATGCTGGGATTACGACCGGAGCCACACGATCGTAGCGGTCAGACTTTACGAGTTAATTGTAAATAAACTGCAAAAGTTAGCATAAAACTAAAATTATCTAGGTGTTTAAACATCCTTTAACTTTAAAATAAGTACAAAATACTATAAAAAAACAAATAGTTATTAATCAAAATTATTACTTACCCGCGGCGCGGCGAGGGTCGAAAAATGCAGCCATCGTTCATCGCAACCCACACGTCGCTGACCGCCTCCACACTGCCAGTGTATTTTTTCTCGTGCGTAGTATACTCCTCACAAACGATCGACGCCGGTTGCGTTCGGAAAAAGTAAATTGTTTGGCGCCAATATTTTTTTTAATCAAAACTCACGCTCGTATAAGCCCGGGTGTAAAGGGATACGTATGTTACCACGAGTTAGAAAATAGCATAGACAGAGTTCGTGCTTTATAGAGATCGATGGAAAATGAAAGCGAGGAGTTTGTCCTAAGTAGGCTAAGCAATCATGATTTCTACACGTTTTTTCTTGAGTAATTTTTCTTTTCAATGTAATAAACTAAGTCCGATCTTTTGTAACTTTAAATAATAAGGTTTACTTTTATCTTAAAGCTTTCAACAGAATAATCAATAGAAAATTTACGGCATTCTCGACACAATTTATCATCAATTTCGGTTATAAATCAAATGATGTCATAAACACGAAAGTTGCGTATAATAAATATCTAACAAATATGTAGTTATGTTTATAACTTGTTACTCAATCATTTCGTAACAAGTTAACAGATTGATGATATTTGATACACGGTCGACGACTCCTGGATGCAGATATAAACAACAGTTTTACTTCTTTTTTTCAGTATGCAGTTTTGAAAGTATATTTTAAGTACCATTGATATTTGATGGTGAAAAAATGTAGGTTGGAAGTTTTATTTGAATGTATTTAATAAATCTACCCAAGTATTTCACTTTTATACTACTAGATAATTATTTAATTTAAACATTAGTAAATTGTTTTTAATGGGTTTTGTTAATCGTTTTAATCTACAATCAATAATTAATTTACACAATTGTATTAGGTTTTGTTTTCTAAGCATTACGCGAATGTTATTTACCTTTTTAAACAAATTCTATCGTGTTTTATTTGATTTTAGTTCCCTTTCAACACCTTTGGTGGCATGGTCACGGGCAGACACTGTTTTAGGCTGACATGATGAATAAAATATCGGCAATATAATTACAGCTTAAATGACAAAAAAAAAAACAAAATTCCGAGTAAAACCCTTTTACTGGGAGTCTGCAATTAATATTTCACCTCAATACACCGGTGCAACATCATAAATATTTGACGAGTTGGCTTAAAAACTCTTTGGGAGTGCTTGAAGCATTCCGAAAGTAGGTATGACTGGCATAATACATATTCGCAAACATTAAAAAATAATCAATGTGTATTTTGTTCATTAGTTACGGGCAATCAAATGTGCTTAATTAAAAACTTGTTTCGCTACATATTGATGAAGTATTGAAATAATCAATTTCGATCTAATCAAACTGTTTATTGCCGAGTTAAATAAATTTGTTTTGACGTTTTATATGTAAATGTGATACGTAACTGTTTCAAATGTCTTAATCAAGAAGATAATATCTTAATTTGTATTATTCGAGTCGCGATTTTAAAGTGATTTAGAAACTTTTTAAAACGTACATATTTTGTTTGGCCTGTTAGTCTAATGGTTAGTGACCCTAACTGCGAAACCAGAGGTCGCGGGTTCGATTCCCACCCGGGACAAATCTTAGTGCGAGGAACATGATATACTTTTTTTTGTGTCCGAGTGTAATTTATCCATGTTATGTAAGTGTGTTTATCAGTTGTCTGGCCATCATAGTACAGGCTCTGGCTAGATTGCGATCAGATGACAATATGTTAGGTGTCCCGAAATATAATATTATATTATACCTAGGTACATACATTTACTTTAGTGTGAAAAAAAAAGTTGAAAAATAATACTTAAGTTTGTGTTCATTATAATAATATGTACTTTCACCACATTACAACAACCCGTATAAAATCAACATGACCCCTATCACAACCAAATGAAGCCCGAAATTATTGCAAAATAAAAACGACATCAGATTTTGAATAAAAATTATTTTAAATTGCCTTTTAAAACTTTAAAACTAAAGTATGTTTTAAATAGGACCTGGGTCCCGTAGTGGGATTATAGGTAGTTAAAATAAACACGGTTTTTATTAAACAATTAACTTTTAATACACCGTGCGCCGTAGCGCCTTATCGCTAGTCGGATATTTTCTTCGTTATTTTCAGGAAGAGAGTCGTTAAAAAGAAATTGTGTTCTAGTTTATATGAGATTTATTTCTATGAAAGGATTAAATACTTTATACTTCACGTTATTTACATACTTAATTATTTTTTGTAGTTTTAGTTTTATTTTCGATTCCAGTTAGCTTTTTGTTTTGGATTTGACATATTGAATAATGAACATAAGAGGTTATTATGTTTTGGGTTCTCAATAAGTAAGAGATTTTTGTGGTCAAATGACCAAATTCGATTCCATGATATGATTTGCTCTTAACAACATTAATGTTCATAAATATATGCGCCTGCATGTTCAAAAACAAACTAAGTTTTTTTAATAGGCCGGTCTTTTTTAATTAGAAGTCCTGATGTAAATTCTGTTTTAAACACCGACTGTAACTGTATCATCGCATCAGTACAAATATTTTATTCGTATGATAAGTAACGATTTAAAAAAAAGTTTTTTAAAGAAATAATTTTCGCCCTTCGTTTATTTAAAAAGTTACTTAATGTTCATATCAAGTTTACTCTGATAAAATCGTCTGTAAAAAGCACATTATTTGATACTTTACTACAGAAATTGTGTAAAATCAGGCGCCACTTACGTGATCAGGTTTCAGATTGGCGCTATTTTAACAAATCTGATACAATATTAACGCACATATAAAAAAATACAGTTCGAAAATCGAATTGACTTAATGAGAAAGTATTGCCAAAGATAATGTCGTCGGTGTTCATTACATAACGACGAAATAATACCCGAAAGTAGCAAAATAACAGTTTTGAATAAGTATCGCTACTTTTCAGTTATATCAAATATCACACGTAATCGAATGGGACAGTTTTTAATAAAACCATAGTCCATTATCTCTAGACTAAACAACAGGAGCCAAAACGCAAAATATGCCAATAACGCAGCAAAGGGCCGCAATTACGGGGCTTAACGTCCAATATGAAGATGTCATTTCACCCGCTCAACCAAATTGGAGGTCATTCAATTTGCATATAAAGCGTGTAGAGGCGTCAATAGGCCGAGAGGGCTTGATATGAGTCCCATTCGCCCGAATTCGGCCCTGGACAGACCATTGTCGAGTTCGGCCCTGCTTTGTTTAGGTATATTTCGATCGGTACGTATTTAATATTGTAATCCTTGCGAATATTTTTACTCACTGCAGGTTTCATTGGGTCAATGGAAATAATGAAGTCGGAGAATGGAAAGAATGCGAATATTCATGACGAACATTGTCATTGATCAGTCTTTTTTAAATATAATTTTGATTACCTAGAGGACTCCTAGAGGAACGAAACAGCATACTTATCTATCAACCATGTACAAATTTAAATAATTTTTAAACCGACAGAAAAAAAAGAAGATCAGCACAACAAGAGTAGAAAAAGCAATTTATATATATTACTGACAACCGGTAAACTGGATTTCAAATTGCGAGCAACCTTGATAAACACATACATACACATATACCGATCTTCAAAGGTCCCTCATCTTCTTTCTTTCATCATTCGGTCTTTCATCAGTCCCTTTCACTGCCCAGCATTCTGAACCATACATCAATACAGGTCTTATAGCCGATTTATACATTTTACCTTTCAACTTTACGGGCATGTTAGGATCACATATCATCCCAGTCATCTGTCGCCATTTAAGCCAACCTGAGCTGATTCTGTTGAAATTATTGAAATATTTTCAACAAGTCTTAGTGAAAAATGAAATATTCAATCCCACTCACGTTTTAAATGTAAGCTGCCTCTGGATAAGTTGCAAATCAAAAAAAAATAACAAACTATACCTACAAAGACAAAGTAAATATTTATTTTACGTTAAAATATTTTTAGAAATATATCACTTGAAATCTGAAACCCTCTTTGAAAAATACTTAGTTCAAAATGAAATATTTTTGAATACAAACTTTGTACCGTTGTAATTTAAAGGTTAAAAAAAGAAAGAACACAAATAATAAGAGCCTAATAGCCATTTAGCTCGACATTGACAACTAAACTGCAAATAAATCAGAGGTTATATGATGAAGGATTAGCACAAATTACTGAGCTAACAGTCCTTTTATTCCATTCAGCAAGGTTCAATCCAATTCCTTGGAACTATTAACGGGAACCTGCTCCTTTAATAGAACTCAGGTTTACCAGGTAACGTTACAGCCAACGTTTCAAAGTAAAATTAAACGGTTGCTAAAAGATAACAATCTTAAATTAAAAAAAAATTAAATGTCATTGTAATCATTACCTATAATATTATGGTTTTATTTTCATAAGCAAACAATTTTAAATTTATAATCTATATCAAAACGTTAAACAATTGGCCCGTAATATTGAACGACTTAAATTGCATTGATGAAAATGTATTAATATAAATAAACAATAGGACATAGACAGGAGTATACAACATACACGATGCCAGTTTACCATATTCTACATTCAATATTTTCTTCCTGTGAACTAAAATACAACCTCTTTAATATACAAAATTTTCGCACCATATGCTTTGTTACGGCGCCATTTTCTATAATCCGCCCAACTATCGCCTGGGACGCGTCAAAAATATTACGTCTAGACTAGACTCCTTGCAGTTAGGCAACGATAGGTGAACAGTGAATGAAAGTGAACGATACGGTCACATAGGTATTTACATGACACTTTCTGAATTGCTTCCGGAATTGAAGTATGCTCTACATAATAATGTGATAGAATGTCACCTTTGTCTAGAGTTTGTTAAGCGAGTTTTTGGATAAATGCGATTTTTATCAGATTAAACTACATATATGCTTAGGATTTATAAAGAGCGTGCAATTGAAACTGTTTGCTTGTTTCAGATAAAAAAATAAGTTTGTATATTAGTGTTATTTGCATTGTATTATCGTCGAAAATAATGAATTAAACAGAACTAGGTGTATTTATAACTAAAACCAAATAAAGAAACAAGGAGCAGTAAAAAAAAGAAAGACATAAAAAAATCAGATCAACGGATCCATATAGTGTTAGTATGAACTTAGCCTACTTTAGTACACTCGGTAATTAAAAAAAAAGAAAAATAAATTAATTGGCTACATGAACATGTGTGCCATGTCGCCACGCATATGTCTGCCAGCCCAGAGCCTTATAAATGGTCCGTCAACCTTATCCGCCAATTTAGCTAAATCACGTTAATACTGAAAAATCAGGAAAAACTAGAGAAGATTCGAAAGTTAGAACAAAAAGGTCGAATAAGAAAGTACATAATTGAATGGACCCTATTTACTTAACTAAGACAGTATAAATCGTTGTACAGCAAGAAACAATAAATTTTCACGAAGCTTTGCAAAGCGACCTTATATTAACGGGACTCGGTACCAACCTTAAATAATTAGGCAATTAATTTTGTTTACTGTATGAGAACATAATGTAAATTATAGTCATGAAACACGTATTATGTTGATTATTCTATTGAAATATTATAATTGTTATTATGATTTACGTGTTATAGCGTTAACTGAGGTAAGTTCGTTTTAATTAAGGTAGTTTTATTATGTTATAATTTTGTATGTCACGTATATATTTATGTTCGCTTAAGTGTAATTAAGAAGTCTCTGGAGCCTACTTTTCTGTTATTCTTTGTTAAAACAAAGAATTAATAATGCAGTAAACTATGCTTCTGATATTTTTCATAGAACACGGACTCTGTTATGAATTGAATGTTTATTTTTCCCTTTAACAAAAGGTTACGAAAGGGTGAATATGTTACTATCGCATAAATTCTATTGAAAAGCCTAGTAAATAATTGTGGAATATGGTAGAAAATCTTAGAAAGAGTGAAGAAATAATTAATTTATTAATGCAAGTTCTACAGAAATTTACGGCTGTATTGTATCTAATATTATATATTCTAATAGTGTATCTCTTTTATAATAATAAATAAATAAAATAAATAAATATAAAAATTTATGCATAAAAACTTTATAACATTTAAAACTGAATTTTATAGAGTTCAGTGTCATAGTTTTAACATCGCATGCTACAAACGGGTCGTAACCATTCAACCTTTATTATAAAGCCTACACTCTGTTAGTTTTGCGAGCTCAAGCGGTCCTAGTCACGAATAACACCAAACATTCTAAAATCACGTTATTTCTTTAAATAAAATAAGTGTGTTAGTTTTTCAACTCCATTTAACGTATATGAATAAAAAAGAGGGAAGCACGCGAAGGAAAAATAAATAAGAAATACAGAACGGTTGCATTCCGTTTCGCGGCCTGAAAATGTATTCTGTGAAGCGAAATCGTGCGGAAAATTTGCAATTTAGAAGTAAAAGGGGGAATGCCAATAAGCCATCGATTATGTAGATGCAAGGCTTTTGTGCATTCTGCAGAGTTATCATTGCATTCAGTACGCCGTTTCAAAACGATTTGTCAGGATATTTTCAAAGGAATATTCGTTTACGGTTTTATTCGGCGTTGAAACTTGTGGGTTTGTTCGATTTTATGACGGTACCGACGGAATTTATTGGGCATTGGCTTTACTAAGAGCCTAACTTTAGGGAACTCAAACGTTTTGCCGGACCACCGCGCTTTACTGGGTGTGTCTAAGTTAAGCTCCGGTATTGGAGCCCAAGATACCAGTGTCTATAAATCCCTGTAAATTTTACCAATTTAACTTGCTTTAATATTATTTTATACTTGAACTTTCTACCAAGGCTGAATTAAATAAAATCTGTTTTTTTTTTAATGTTAGTAAGTATATTACGAAAAAAAATTTTTAAAGATTCTGTACCTCTAATTCTAGTAAGAACGGAGTAGAATTGCTTTTCTTGATAAGAATTCTCAATAAAATACCGATCGGTCACAAGTACAGCTTAGCGCAACTGCAATTTTAAACTACCTGATTTCGCTGTAACAAATTCTAAAAAAAGTCACGTACCGTATTCTTTTCGCTTGACTAGTTTCATAGCAATAGAGTAAAAGTTCCTTTAGATATTTTTCATGGTCAGAAATAGCTTTTATTTTAAGTTACTATGTTTTGTTGTAGTATAACAAAATTTTCTTCTTCGCTACACAACCTACCTACAAAATGAATTTATTAATAGGTTTTTTCAAAGTCAATTACAGATCGTTTATTTATTTCTAAAGTCACGTCTATTTTCTCATTTTCATGCCTTTTGAAACTGAAAAAAAAACTTAAATCAACACATAATTAAATAATTTATCCAATTATCTTTTACCTACCTATACAAGACAAGTCTTAAATCTTTTAAGATCAATCTAAAGGTACATTTAAACAAAAGATAAAAGAAAATGTAAGCCTCGGCGCTGTGGGCTGATTCGTAGGCGTGAACTGACGAAGATGGATTGTAGTAATATGTGGAGATTTATCGGCATTCTGAATAATTCCTTGAAGGGTAAATACAGAGAATACAAGTAAATTTTATTAAACAATTTTCAGGCAATTATTCTTCGTCATTATAATACCCAGTCTGGGTTCATGTGGTAAGTATGGTGTAATTTTTTCAAGTGAATAAGTGGTGGCTATAAATTAATTCCACAAAATAAATAAATAACATAAAGTGTTTATTATATATTAGTATATAGGTACTTGTATTGATTGAATCATAATTTTCAAAGTTAATTTTCTAATTAAATAGTTTGTTCATATATCCTTGTATATTTGAAACCGTCATTTTTTACATTATTATGTCTACTAATTTCTTTTTCTTTTATTTTGTTAAGTTAATTTTCAAATTAAATAGTTTGCTTCCATTTTGTTTCACAAACCTTGTACATTTGAAACCGTTTTTTATCATTATTATATCTCCTTTTTTTATTTTGCTTTAATTTTATTACGTGTCTTAATTCGATATTTTTACAAAATATAAAGATTACAATTTTAACTGAACTATTCTGTCTTGAACAAAACATGACACTCACACACTCTTACTTCACTTTACAAAGCTGTAGCTTTTAGTTTAGTTTATTTTATTTTGTAACAAGTTTTTTTTCGTCATAATTTATATTGTTGTAATTTCATAGGTAAGGCACCTGTGACACAATGATATTTTCATTAGTACAGGTGCTCTTTTCTGTGGTGTTTAATTTCAGCGAATAAACACTAACAAAAAAATCTTTTATCAGTGCCGAGTTTACAGCGTTGTATAAACTTTAAGTGTCGACATAACGGAAAGGTATACCCAAAGATTAGCATTTCTACCTAAAGGTAGGCAAGAGATAAAACAAAAAGGGCTTTGGCAGACCTTTCCGGACTTTACGGTATCTAAAATAGGGTTTACACAACACAAGTATAACGGTGAAAACAAGCCCAATATGACACATGACCTTACATGGAAATGACAGTTTTTCCGGTCACTAACTTCTGACTAACAACTCCACACGCGATTGAACGTAAAAAGAACCTCTATTTAATTATGGTATTTCATAAAACATTTTTATTGTTACTACTAGCTGTTGCCCGCGGCTTCGCTCGCGCGTAAAATAAAGAGTAGTATTAAAGGTAGATGGATGTATTCTGTGATTTTCAAAGTAAGGAGTATGAATAAAATTTTTCATAAAATATTATGGCGTTAAAATAATAATTAACGTAAAGTAAGTAGCAAAAGCATTTGTGTTATGGAATCTGAGACAACGAAGATACCATAAACACCCAGACTCAAGACAATTTATAAAAGTTATTTTCTACATGGACCTGTCCGGGGATCGAACCTGGGACCTTAGAGCTGGCGACACCTTAAAAACCGGAGTGAAAGCCACTCGACCACGGGGGTCGTCATTATAGATATGTCTTAGATGGGCGTTATCTTATCTACTTATCTTTTCATCTGTCTATCTTTGAGAATACCGAACTTCACATACCAACTATTTCAGCCCCTATTTCACCCCCTTAGAGGAAAGATTCCTAAAAGGCTAAAATCACGGAAATACATCTTATTTATTTCTAACTAACTGTATGAAATTAAAAGTGTCTATCTTTGAAAACGACACAATTCATATACCTACAAACTTCCAACCCCTATTTCACCCTCTTAAGGGGATGATTTTCAAAATTGCTGAAATACGTCTTCATTTATCTCTAACCCGAAACCCGTATACCAAATTTCATGTGTCTATCATTGAAAATACCGAACTTCCCATACAAACTTTCAACCCCTATTTCACCCCCTTAGGGGATAGATTTCCAAAAGAAAAATAGCCTATAGTCCTCAATAAGTGGAATATCTAACAGTGAAAGAATTTTTCAGATCGGATCAGTACTTCCTGAGATTAGCGCGTTCAAACAAACAAACAAACTCTTCAGCTTTATAATATTAGTAGGTATAGATAATAATGACCAGATCAAAAGCTGGAACATGCGCTATATCCTGTAAGTATATTTATTTATGCCAGCTTAGCAGTTTGCCATCAGATCTCGTCACACACAGGCATTCATCAGTAGTGGATGCGCGATTCAAATACCGTCCGTTCAGTTTAATAAAGACAAAAATATGAATAAAGTAACCTTGATGACCTAGCTGTACCCGCGACGTTGTTCGCGCTGATCAGTCGTAATAGGTATGCATGTGAAAAATATTTTTGACTGACTGAATCACTGAATGCGCTTTAGATGGCTCAAGTCGCCTGATACGGGTATTTGACAATTTGGTTTCTTTTATGTAAGTCGCAGAAATTGCGGGATTTAGATGATGAACTTATCAACTAACTGACTATGAACTTCACCTGTTTAACAGTAAAGTGTGATTGTAAAAACTTTATGCATTTTTGTTTGTCTCGATCAGGCATCAAAAATTACATGAGCAGCAAGCTATCTAAAAAATTAGCCATGTAAAAAATTACAAACTAAAAAATAATACAAAACACAAAAAGGGTTAGCTCGATATATTCGTACTTCTGTAAGAAAGTCGGTTCTAGAAATAAAAAACAAAATATGCAGTAACATCAGGATTTGAACACGCAGCAAGATATTTCACATTTCCTATCGTATAACCACCGAGCTGTTTAATACTACTGTAAGCATCTTAAATAGTTATTCATACTTCAATAAACTGATCGCTATGGCAACGTTATTTTCGCCATGGTTACTTTTTTGTTTATATGTCAAAGATTACGTGTACAGATGAATGGAGATTATGTAAATTTAGAGTTTGATCCCTATTTAATATGGACGACCATATTGATGAGAGCTCATCCTAAATTGGACATTGTGTCGCCGATATCGCTTTCTATTGATTCAAATGTACATAACTTTTTTGTTTATGAACCGATTTCGATGAAACCAAAACTAAGTAATACCTCAAGTTACGTATAATTTTTGTATATAAACATTGTCTGCATGGGATTCATAGATTTTACGTGATGCGCGCACAAACAAACATATAAACAGACAAACAGATAAACAGACAAACAGACAAAAATTTCAAAAGTGATGGAAATGGGTTCTGTTAGTTATCTTTTCACACGCTGGCTATTTTTTTTTTCAATTTCTTCAATGTACAAAAATGACTTTTCTACAGATTTATTATATGTATAGATAATAATTATATAGGCAGAATACTTATAAAATAATAATTGGTCATGTTAGTGAGTGTAGTGTCATGTGTTGAGTACTTTGTGCATAATAAATTTTGCCGGGAATGGGAAGGACTGTTCTACCGTGATACAGTGTTTACTAGTACGGAGGACGGTGTAACTAATTCTTAGACAACCTTTATTATTAATTTATATTTAGAAATTAGCTATAAAATTAATTTGATTTTAATATGTATCATTCTTGCATTGCTGTAACTATCCGTGAAACCTGTATTTGGCTTTATGTTTTTTATTCTTATTGTTTTTTTACATTTTGTTATTTTTTATTTGGTTTCTCATATTATAAATAAATAAATATTATTTTGAAACCGCTAGTTTTATGGACCTAAAAAACCTGTGGATCTTAGTATACACATTCATATTCCCCTTGAAAGTAGGTTTAACCAAAATGGCATACAAAATCGGTCACAATACTCACATCCTTTTGTCACACCAAATTTACATAGCAATATTGGAATAACCGGTAGCCCGTCTCGTCAAATACGAACCAGCAAATAAAACTAAGACTACATTCGTCGAGACAGGAAAAAACATGAGCTATACATATATTCGAACACCAATATTTTCGTATCACGGCTCTGTACAAACACGGGACTATCTATTCATGACCTTTTGGCAGCATGTGTTCAGTAACTTGACACTAGGGCGCGCTGTTTGCTCTGCAACCCAATACGGCGCATTAAACTGGCTTGTTTTGTCTCCATTATCTCAGCTTTGATGCTGCCAACTAGCCACATGTGGTGGATTAAAGTGGGGCATTGTTAAAAGAAAAAAAAAGACTTTAAACTCGATTTACGAAAAAGGAGAGCAACTTACATTCCTGAATAAAAATTACACCTTAGCTTTAAAATTTTATGACTAAGTTCAGGTATAAGACTCCTACATTAGTAATAGCCAAATACAGTACCCACGATAGGCATTGTTGTAAACTATTGTTATTTCGCGATTGGGTCAAGGATGTACTGCATTGGATCATAAATAAATTATGAACGAAAAGGTATGTCTCCTTTTTAATTTATTCATAGAATAGTAGAAAAGCCAGAAAGTTTTCCAAAAAAAGAGACTAAAACCTTTTTAGGAGTTCGTTTTGGAGTTCATCTCGAGATAAAGTTAATTATTCAGTTGTTGAAACCTAGAATTCCACATTACCATCCTTCGAATTTATTAAATAACTTGGAAAACAATACAAGAAACAAGTCTATGAATTAAAATGATAGGTCTTTGAACTCTGTCGATAAATGGCCACAATTATAATATTTATGTATACCTACCTTAGTCTAGAAATAAAATTGCCTAACAATTAATCAAAGCAATTCTTTTAGCAGGTGTCTATATAATTTGACTATTTTTGTACTACAGAAAAAACTTTAGTATATAAATACAAGTTCCTTCTCTTGGCATTTACCCAGCAGTGGAACATTTATAGGCACCGGCCTATACTGTATCTACAAAAAATAATATTAATAATACCGATTATTACATATTATTTTTTTGTAGATACTGTGGAACCCACTTTTTAAATTTGTCTTGTTCACATAGAAAAGCCCCTGTTACGCGGACCGGACGACTTTAAGACTACTCCACATTTATTACAACACATTGGAAACAAAATCTACGTGCTTATAAAATAAATCGTCGAATCATCATAATTATAAACTTATAACACAAAAGCGATTAAAAAAGGTTATTAAAGACGTGACAAGGAACTTTTATGAGTGCATATCACATAAAAAGCCTGAGACATTTTTTTTGAAGAAAATTGCGTTTGAAATCATTAATCATGGGAACAATGCGTGTCGGGGCTCGACGCATGGTTTGAGGGGTCCGAATTTCCCGTATAATGGGAAAATGAATTGAAAGCCTTTTACGAATAAGTCTGTCGCAAGAATACTTGGCTTTAGTAAACTTTGTGGTTTCATTTCAGTGCTTGGTAAGGTTTTATGGAGATAAACCAATGAATTGTGAATGCTTTTGTTGCGGACATAAAAACGAAATGTTGCCTTGAATTATGTGACATTGTCTCCTTGTAAAAATTCTAATCGTGTCGGTTTTATGGGTATGTCTGAAAATCCAGAAATATGTTGTGTAAAATCCCAATGCATTTTGTGGTTGAAAGTTTATTTACGACATATTAATTTCAATCTGCATCTGTAACGACATAATAATTCCTAAATTATAATGAAAAATGAAATGAGAAACTGTACTTAACCTGAGAACTACGCCTCTATAAAAAATAATTAAATGGTATCTTTTATGTGAGGTACGAAGCGCACCTATGTGTCTATTACCGTATTATTTTATGCAAACATGAGTCTATAACATTATCAAACTAATTAACTAACAAAATTTTATGAGCTCGCATTCAAAATGACCATTCTGGGAAACATTTCCCCTCGATATAGCGACATAATAAAAATAAATTACCAATATTCGCCAAAATGCAACAGAGCAGGGAACTGCTCTGGACATTGTCCGACAATTACCGGCTGTTTCCCGAATTTCCCAATATAAGCTGGGTAATTGATATTTACGCTACACTAAACCTGCGTATTGCTGTCGTGACCAGATTTATTTATCAGTCAGTTAATAAATTGGAGGAATAACTTGATTAATGAACACAAATTGCTTTATTTTCATTGTGAAATGAACAACGGGAAAGTAGGCCACAATCAATCGATGGGAATGCGGCGATAAGATAGCTCTGGAGTGGTGTAAATCCATGTAAACATAATTTGGGACGTGTTTGTTTACACGCAAGAGATATGGGATGAAACCGTTGTACAGTTACTACGTAATTTCAACCTGTTATTGTAATGTAAAAGAAAACTACTCTTCTATATACAGGATTATTTTAAAAGGAGTGCGTATATTTTACGAGGTAATCAGGTGCATAAAACCGAACTACTTTCTCTAAAGAACATAGGTCGAAATCTTAAAATTTAAAATCAACCTTTCATACAATAAGTCACGTAACCTGTCACTTTGTATGAAAGGTTAATTTTCCATTTAAAAATTTGGACCTATGTTTCTTGGGAAAAGTCGTTCAGTTTTATGCACCTGATTATCTCGTAGAATATACGCACTCCTTTTAAATTAATCCTGTATAGACCATAAATTAACTTCGAACACATTTTAAATAGTTCTTCGACTACGCCACTTCCTTTACGATAATTCTAGTAATCTATATAAATAAAAATGAATGTTGGTAAACGCATAACTCAAGAATGGCTGAACCAATTTGACCTATTTATTTATTTGTATGTCCCTTAGATCCACGGAAGGTATTAATACTATGAAAAAATGACATGATCACTCGAAAAACGTTACATTTATTAATACATTTTTCTATTAACTTTTGACAGAACGAAGTCTATCCGGGCAGCTAGTAATATATAAATACTTATATTAAAATTTTGTGTTTCCATAATCCAGATACCAAATATAAATAATGTTGCTTTTGGGGATTGAACTAAAAATCCACTCGTTTTTAATTTAATCAATTATTAAGGAGAGCCGGATTTGATTCCGCATTTACTACCATGGGAAGAGTTCTCCATTAGCATACGGATTGGTTCTTCTGCTATTGAGCAATCGAGATTAGAGCACTGTGATGGCCGCGCTTAATCGACTTAAAGACAACACTTAGCCTTAATGTTGGTCCCTCGGGGTATGAATAAGTTACAAGACTGCTAATAGCGGTAGGTTTGTTAACAAAGATACCTTTTTTTCTCTGAAAGTAGTTCAGTAGTTGCACTTAATTGATTACAAATAAAGCAAGTGCTTAGAGAAATTTGACCTTTTTTAATTATATATTATATTTTTTTTTAAAACAAGAAGAAAATGTTTTACATTTTCAATTGTAAGGCTGCTTAAAACCAAATTCCGAGTATATTTACATATTTATACTCGGAATTTAGTTTTTGCCAAATAATTATTTTAGTTTATTATAAGGTTGGCGACGTGGTCGAGTGGCGTACACACAGGTTTTCAAGGTGTCGCCAGCTCTGAGGTCCCGGATTCGACCCCCGGACGGGTTCAATATAGAAAAATCACTTTTCATCATTGTAAATTTGTAACCCGAGTTAGGGTGTTTTTGATAACTTCGTTGTCTCTGATTTCATAACACAAGTGCTTTAACTACTTACTTTAGATTCAGAGCAATGTACGTATTGTTGTCCAAATTTATTTAAGTATTATTGTTATTATTAATAAGGCGCTCTACATACGATTTTTATACTCACACGTAAAGCGTATTGAGTAGACCGGTAAATGAGGTGTCATATCATTTACTTTACGTTCCCCATCTTAAAAAGGTAATTGGATTAATAAAATAATGACGTAAGCTTAGCAATATACGGCTGACGGGTCTTATGATCTCCACCAAGATGTACCTACTGTACTCATTATGCAATATGTTGGTATAAAAATACTGATTAAAAATTACTGCTATCTGACATATTAATTCACAACCAAATAACTAAAGGATAATTATTTAGTTGATTTTCAAAATACAAGAATAATTTTACGATTACATTGTATTTAATTTTACGTTAAGCCGATATTTGAGAAGCCTGTGTGTTGAAGATCCCAGCACAAATAATGCTTTCAGTCTTTGTAAGACTGATAAATTACTTCTAAATACCAAAATAAACAACTGAATAACGACCATTTATCCAAACTGAAAATAACAATAAACGTTTCTAAAACAACAATACAATAGCATACTTTTGAAACTTGGTAATGCGAATAGTTCTCGATCCTCATTTGTTACGCGTAACTATCTCAGGACCACTGACAAATCTGCGGCGTGAAAACGTTTTGTTTGCAATAGTTTAAGACAAGCTAGGCATTATTCAACGATACCGTGGCCATTTAGCAGTGTCTACCGCACATTTGTACCTATCGAACAGTTGGGAAATTATGCACCCTCTGAACCACTTTTTGATTAAGGCAACTTAGATTGGTGTGATAAGGGTTTATTGAATTAGTTTTCTTTTGTTTTAGTTTGTTGGCTCTTAAATTAATGAAAATGCGAACACTTGGTACTGCATAATTCTACTCAACACAAAACTTATTATACGAGTAGATTCTCTTGTGTATTAAAATTTGTAATGGGCCGACGATTAGAAGAAGGTGGCAGTGGATAGATGAGGACTGCCCAAGAAAATGATGGCTGGCGCTCTGAGGGGGAGTCCGACGTTCAGCAGCGGAAGGCAAGAGGCTGATATGATGATTAGATGCTGAGTTAAAAAAACATGGAAAGAAATCAGAATTCAATAAAATCGTGTTAATTACGGTCGCGAATATCATGCTGACATTTTGTCGTTTAAAACCGAAACATATTCAGGTAGGGCAACGTAATTCAATCAAAATATCATATAACTCAAGAACTATGCATGAAACTGTTCTAGTATCAAATGCCACAACTATAAAATTAACTTTATAGGTTGGTAACCTGAGCAAGGTAATGTTTATAATATAATTTTACTAGCCAACTACGCTAATATTACTGAACTCAGGTTACAATAATGAGTCTTTTATCTAATTCTCACATACTACGAATGTGCTAGTTCAATGACCTGTTTGACACTGGTGGGAACACTTTCTTCGGAGCCATAATAAATTAAACAGTGTTTAGGAAAGATTAATGATGCTAGCATATTCGATTCCATTTCATTTGAACTCGATTCTAACATTCAATGATCAATCAACAGTTCAATAGAACGTCCAACTAAAGTACTTATGTTATTTAAATAAGTAACGGCCAGGTACGAGGGGTGGTCTAATGATGTTCCGTACAATAATTATTTTTTTGTCATATTTCGTGAATTTTCATTAACATTAAGAATATGGATACGGCTATTTAAAGATTGTACTTTGTAATAGACGTACCGCGATATGCATTTTAGCGTTTCAGTTCATGATTTTATTGTGAATAATTAGTATAAATACTTAATTGAAAACATTATCTGTAACACAGGTTTACCATAACACAGATACCAGTCTCTATATCACGTGCAAACCATTTTTAATCTGTATTTACTGTTGTGATGATGAGAAAATAAAGATTATTATTATTATAATAAAAAACATGCTTCAGCTTTGGACAAAAACTGAAAGATTTGGCAAGCTACATATGCTGTAGCAAAGAAAGGCGCAGCTGCAGGTTTGAAGGTTCGCTCCAATCACTTTACGAAAATAATTTTTTTTATTGTTTGCTAGATGACGTGAAACGTACATTCACAGCAAATTTAAACAAAAATATGGAATCTCTTAACAAAGTATGGCCTACGGAACCTTAAAAATTTCGTGTATAGACGAAGCGGAAGGAACATGCCTATTGTCAGATCGACACGTGCTTTCAACCATCCGGCACACCTGTCTGGTACATTGACAAATGGAAGCTAATCGTGACGTCTACCCTTATCTGATGTGTTCAATGTAATCGTTCAACATATTTGTTATATTTCTATAACAAATATGTTGAACGATTACATTTAATATTAAGAAAAAACGTTAGAACTTTCTATCGTATTTCGTTACCAATACTGGTGAAAATGGAACTCATAAATATGGTTTGTTAGGTATAAGTTACTCATTGGGACTTTATTGAATTAGTCAGATTTTATTTATTACGGGACTATAGTGGACTTATCTATAAAATTTGACGTTAGAAATCTAAAAGACAATTTTATTGTGAAACAACTCAGATAAGAAATATTACACCCAAAAATGAGATGTTAACTTAGGCCTCACGTTTTACGATAAGGACAGCATAAACTTTTCGCATCTCTCTAAACATGCACTAATTATCCTAATTTTATAATAATTCCACTAACATAATTAGGTACTAAACTAAAATTATCTCTACCACTTTTTATAATAAATATGTTTCAATAAAAAACCCACTTACGTTCCCTCCAAATTCAAATTAACAATATTAATATGCTACGCTAACATTATCCCTTTATCTTCATCTACACTATATTAAACTAATGTAGACAATACATTAACGGAGGCGGTATAAAAGGCTAATATTAGACGAACAAAGCGTAATTACAGGCATCCATTATCATTAATGAACCCTTACGGGGTAGAAGAATACTTGTTTAGGCGTGTTTGTTTTTCATGATTTCGAACTCAACTCACATTTGAGAGGAACCTGTTCCTTTATTAATTTGACGTTTGAGCTTGTGACTGCAAGGATAGCCGAGTGGTCACCACGCTAATTACCACTGTGCGCGACGTGCTGCGGGTTCGATCCCCGCATGGGACAAGTATTTGTGTGATCCACAAATGCTTGTTACAAGTCTGGGTGTTCTTTGTGCATGTGATTTAAATGTTTGTGAAACTCCCGCGACACAAGGATTAAATTCATTAGTGCGAGCGTCGTTTAAAAAAAAAAAACAAAAAGCTTTGTCTCTGTGTTGATATAATTATTATGTGAAATCATAGAGGTAGGTATGTAAGCGATGTAACAAAAATCCAATGAAATATTACCTAGGATCGAAACATTCGGAATCATCATTAGGTTATGCAAAACCGTTTTTAACTAGCTCAGGTCTGAGAATTCAAGAGATTCTTAAGCTATTATAGAAACTGATTATTATAATATTACTAAAAATAACATTCAGAATTTACACTTAAATCACGATAATTTAATTGTTGAACATATTTTTATATACAGATAGTTATAATTATGTGATAAACAGTTTATGTTCCTATTAGTGGACATTTGAAACCTGTTTATAAAAAAAAGGTTTTAAATGTTTTTTTACCTTTTTTAAAATTGTTACTGACGTAATAATGGTTCGACCCTGCCCCACTTCTCCCACGCGAACCAAACGTAGCAATTAGTTTATTTTGATAAAATTTATCTATAATTTGTATGTATTTATAAAATATGTAAGTATGTTTTTCAGTTGTCTGGATGCCATAGGACAGACTCTGCCTAGTTTTGAATAGATGGCCATGTGTGAGTCATCCCAAGATATTTAGATTTAAGATTTATTGCACCTATTTTCCATTAACATTTTTAATTATTATGGTTAATCGTTTTATTTAACGCTTAAAAAATTTTAAACAAAAATAAAACTCAAATAAATTCGTAATTAAATACAAATTGTAGAAGGAAAAACTTAAACCTCAGGCAGGACTCGAACCTGCGACCACTGGCTTGACGCGCCAGTCGCAAATAAATTCACTAAGTTCCTTCAAGGACCTTCATCTAGCTATCAGTGTGCAAGAGAGCGTTTAATTAGATCCCTCTTGATAATTAAGTAGTTTCTTCAGTATTACACTGTTTTTCTTTCAGGGAAGATAAGACTTTCCTAAGTATTTTTAAATTAAATACATAATCATAAATTTTTGTTCCGTTCCTGAAATATTAATATTGCTTTTCTTAGGATTTCCTTCGAGGTACTCTTTTGTTTTATGAAATGGTAATAAAAAATAATGTTAATCCGTCTGAAAACCATCCTACCGGGCACGATGGCCCATTACGTTGGGGCGATTTCGTTCCTTCTAGTGCTTCAGATTTAATTAGATCATGACCGAACCCGGTATACTTTCATATTTGAATATATTAAGAGCAAATGAACTAATTTGAATAATGCAAATTATTTAATAATAAAATTAACTTTTTTGCATATATTTTTTGTCCGGTGTCAGTTGAAACGTCCGAGTTTTACTGTCGGGCCTACATAATTAAAATGAATTTTACGGACATCGCAAATTAAAAAAAAAGTTATCACATCCGATAATCTTATCTTGCTCTTTTTGAAGTCGCAACATCGCCGGCTCTCATTTACCACGCTTCTAAGGATTTCGGACGGGCCTCCATTAAGTAAAGAGGATCTCGGGCGAGCTTAATTAAGAATTCTCTCCGAAATCTCGTCTCAGTCCGCCACCCTCGCCTCGGACAGAATGGCAGCGATTGATTTTAAATGAGCAGCCAACAAAGACCCGTAGAAGTGGGCACCGCTTTGAACTTGCCAATATAAACTTTGTGGTGAAAAAAGTGTGCTACACGAGGGAATAAACCCGACGATAACTGCCCCAAACAAGACGAAGGGATATGGGAATTTAATTAAGGCCACACACCGCAATAAAAATAAGACGAGCTTTTTAATTTGTAAAGCCATCAACTTTGATGTGGTTTCAACCGCGGATTTTTGGGGAAATTTTGTATGCTGACGTGAATTATAAAAGACTCGCTTTTTATAAGGCTGTTGGCATGTTGTAGAAAATTTAATTTGTTTACTTAAAATTTAAAATATTAATGCTTTCAATAATAAAAAAAAATATAAAAAGAAAAAATTCTACGATTCAAAGATTGGTTTTCTACTATTCTGTAATAAAAAAAGAAAATGAATTTAAGCGTGACCTTTATTTAAATTAATGAAGAACAACATCAACTTATTTCAAGGGTTTATCTTTTCCAATGTGTTATTCCAGTCGACAAAAATAGACTTATAAAAATGGTCACGTCATTAACAATTACAGGCAGATTATGCTTATAGCACAGTAATCTTATCCTCCTCATATTATCGTAATTATATCGCATAAATATCAAATTAATTAAGTCACAAGGATGCAAACAAACTAAATGCTATCCGAACGTTTCTTGAAATACTAAAGAATTTTTCGTTTCTTAAGATATTTGCTAAAGATAAACGTTATCTCACTTTATCTACCGTTTACGATTCCTAGTTGAAACGTTAACCAGGTCTTTGCGTAAAGGTAGTTTTTACGATCGCAATAAAATTAACTCCTGATCAGAATTGGAATTGAGAACGGATTCGGATATCGCTGTTCAATTATGGTAAATGATAATTTGAATTTGTTGGTAAGTAGCTTTTATTTGAATAATGTAACCTGATATCTTTATTACAACGATGCCTATTATTTTTTAATTATGATAATTGTTTAGATCAGAAATTTAATGCGTGGACTATAATATAATTAGTTCAGTATATCGGGTGAACAGTAATTCGTTCGAGAGAAGGTGAAATAATAAATGTTTTTCGTTTATGTTTCAACTACTATTATGAAAATATATTCACTTCTGAGCGTCTGACGTCTTTAGCTAGTTTTGTAGGTAGTGTGCAGAAAGTGTGCTATACAGTATATCTAATTAATAATAATAATAATAAACATAAGATAAGATGACAAATCAGATTAAGTACTCATAAAACATGTTTGCCATTTTCCATGGCATGCGAATATTTACAAGAGTTACAAAAAATGAAAAAGACAAAATAAAATCAAATAGAGCTAAACAAAATCGAAAAAAAGAAAAATATAATATTATAGAATCAAACATTAAAACTATTTAAGTTGAAAAACGACATAAACAAAAAACAATCTACTTAAAATTAGAATTTAACAATAACACTCTATCTTATAAATAACATGTCTTTAAATTAACAGAAAAATAATAATAATATATTTATCACAACTTAAATGAAAATTGAATTAGGTTCGTTAAGAAAGTCTTTAATGTTATAATATGCTCTTTCAGTTAGAAACAATTTAAGTTTTCTCTTAAAAGCACTGTTATTTAGCTCTTTCCAAGTCTTTGGCAATTTATTATATATGATAGGAGCCATACAGAAGATACTTTTGCGCATAAGTGCAGTCCTACATGTCTTTAGACAAAGCTTGCTGTTATCACGCCTGCTTCTAGAGACAACATCTTCCATGCGTGGAAATAAATGTGGATTGGATTTCGTGAATACTGCTACTTCAAAAATATAGAGGGACGATAAAGTTAATATTTTGTAATGTTTAAAATAGGGCTCACAACTATCAGTGGTTTTTAATTTGAGCATTGATCTTATGCATCTCTTTTGGGTTTTAAATATGGTATCTTTCTCAGTTGAGTTACCCCAAAAAATAATGCCATATCTGAGATTAGATTGAACTAACCCGTAGTAAGCAGTTACTAATGCATCAATGTCTAGTGACCGAGACAGTGTGTATAGAGCAAATGCAGACTTATTTATTTTTTTACATAATGTGTCTATGTGAGCTTTCCAATTAAGACTCCGGTCAATGGTTAAGCCTAAAAACTTTGTGGTATTTAATTCTGAGGCTAATGTTTCCACAAAGTGTAAATTGATTTGAAATAGTCTCAAACGAATGCATTTTGTAACATAAATATGAATGGGATAACCCAAAGTATTTATGCCACCATTATAAATTCCGCCTTGCGCCTTGCGGGGACGTCTAATGCCTAGGACTCTTGAATTTTCATACTTGAAAACATCAGAGTATTACTTACCTTACAGCTTGAAACGACAGCACGTTCTCTTAAACTTTCTTCAACATAAATAAGGAGACAGAAAATTTTGTCGTAAGTGAGAAAATATTACAGAAGCTTAATGCTAGTAGGGGCACCTTGCGGAAGGCTGCCTCGTTATACTGATTTATGATGCACCCCCAAAAAGGTATTCCAAAGAAAGACCCACCTTATGAATTCCTTCAGCGGAATTTACGTGAGGCTTTTCATTGTCTGCGCAGGTTATGCCTACAACGTTTAATATTTGAGTTGTTTTAATTTATTGGTGGAATTTTTGGGACATAATATTCTCTTTGTACCTTTTTGTGCTTTAGATTTTAAATTTATTATGTTACATGAAGTAGATATGAAATTCTTATACTTTATGATTTTTATTACAGTCGTGGTGCCTGAGTGACTATTTGCTTGATTTTGAAAGATCAAAGGAACCTATTCGAGACCAGGATAACAACATTAAGTATTTTCAGTGCTTATCACACAAAGGTTTGTCCTGGGTGGGGATCGAACCCACGTCCTCCGGCTTAGCAGTCAGGATCACTAATACCAACTGCCCGCCTCAACCACACAACTTTCCATTAAAAAATAGCCTCTTACGAACTTGCCAATGAACAGGAATAGAAACATAATAATTGACATACTCGTACATTGAAATCCTACTTCTAATTACGTCATTCAATCTCTCAAATACAGGTCAAGATCACGCCGCACCCTATCCTCCATGTTTCAAACCAATCTTAGTGTATTAAAATCAAGTCATTAATTAAGCTGGCTGTGCCAATGAGTGTTGTTTTATAATGCACTGGTGCGGGGAACTCCAATCCACTTGGACCTCCCGCTGTTTGTATGCGTTACCGTTGAAAATGTAGAGGACTATTTGCTTTCATTTTGAAAATGTGTCAGTGACAAATAATTAAATTAGGCAGGTCAGTCTGTGCCATTGTATTGTGAAAATGATTGATTAACATAGCGTCCTTAATTTTTTTGGAGATAAAAATCGTGTAGTTTTATTTTTGCACTCTTTGTTTTGAATCCGCATGGTATTTTATTAAATATGATTGTAAAAAAAAAAAATGTTCAGTTATGAAACGAAATTTAAGATACCTAACCGTGAAAATGTCTTGTTCTTTTGTATCCAGCATCCTTTTAAGTAACCTTTGAATATGTGAAATATCTACATTATTCTCATCGCATGCTTGAAACATTAAATTGCATTGAAACACGTACATAAGACGGGTCATACTTTCACATCCAGCTTACAGAAGGTAAAGGGTTAAATAATGATCATGCCTTCAGAGTATATCAAGTGTTAATTATTGCGGTGAAAGATTAGCTTTCAACGTGTCCACTGCCCATGTCCCGCTGACAGTTAATATGCATAGAGACAGGTTTATGCACGCTATACCGCATCTACAGGCCATTCGTATTCCGTGTCATATCAATCAATAAGCTAAATTAATGGTAACTACGCTTTATGGTAATTCGCTTGTGTCCTACCCCTGCCGGTCTCATACAAAAATAATAGTCTTGTCATTGCACTTGCTTATGCAGTACTTAATACAAGCTGTATATTTTAATTAAAACTGTACAGTTTTATGATCGAGATTTGAGACAGAATTTAGTTATATACACGACAAATATCGAGTGATATAATCATAACCGTATGACACATTAATAAAAGCAAGGCTTAACTTAAAATATAACGTATAATATCCACTAGTGTTTAAAAATTACGACCGAGAGATAATATTCTGTTGAAATAAAAAAATATGTTCTGTTTATTAATGCCATTTTAATATTTTATTGAGTTGACGCCGACAGCGCTCATGTTCATAATAAGCGCCGCATTGCATAAATCAGATACTTTATGAGCAATGGTGCCAAATAAATTAAACGTGAGTTGCAGTACGCAAGTAATATTGCATCGGCGAAAGCAATGTTATAAACTTTTAATTCAGCGAGTTTCTTTTTAATTCGTCTGTAATTACTGAGCTTTTAAATGGAAAACTTCAGTCGTTCTGTAATTATAAGTTAGTCCGATATGGAACCGGTCAACACTGCAAACTTTGAAGTGGAAGAAAATTCTTAATAACAGGAACGTTCAACGATTAAACTAATTAAAGAACTATATTTTTATATGTGACATTTTGCAGTAATTGTGATATTAAGAGTTTATTTATTGCGACGGAGTAATACCTGCGTTCGGGCACGATAATCAACTTCATGCCCATATAGCAATGGGAATATTTTTTGATGGCATCCCATAATGAAGAATAAATCACTTAAGCGTAGGTACTTGAATCAAGAATTTATCTGAATTCAAATTATACTCTAAAAGCCGACGCAAAAATAAACCCAAAGGAAAAAGAAGTAAGAATCCTCCTCTATAATAAAGTTTGATCGTCGCTGGCAAATCTTATATACGGAATAACGTTTTTGGTGAATGATCAAAAATATCTATGCTAGCATTCCGATTTCCCTAAACGAATCATTACCAGTGCCTGCTCGCTAGCAATCGCGGCCCCTCGATAATAATTTGGCTTGATGTCATACTTTTTGCGGATGAGTGCAGCCGAATGGATTTTCCGATAGAATTGCTGTGTTCCATTCGGCATGTATTGTTATGGTAGTACGACGGAACAATCGGGAATCCACCCCATTTATTTCGTTTTTGTTTATGTCTATGTCGAGTGCTGCATGAATTTTGAAACGTTCGTCAATTTATTTAGTAAATTGCATTCGATATTTTGGAAGTAATTATTTTGTGCTGATAATAGTTACCATTTTTTAACGGTTTAGAGTCTCCATGGTATTTTTCGGACTGCTTTTTGCCAAATACTAGAACCTTGAGAGAGTGTTGTGTCAGAGTCAGGACAATTTGCGTAAAAATTACGCAAATTGAGCTAGTTGAACCGCTGTAAAAAGTTTATATAGGTACTTAATTTTTGCCCTAGAGAAAATATTTTAATAAAGCTTTGACCTTTTCCATTCTAAAATCAATATATGTATACATAAATTTTATGATATTATAGTGTTTTGAAACGAGAAAAAGTACTTTATTTAATTGAAAAAGCACTGGCACGTTGCACTGATTTTAACTTCTCGAAACATGTGCGGAATCAAAATGATATATCCTTAAATGGAGCCGTTATAAAGAGGTTAAAAGTGTCAACAATAAATTTTATCCAGTGACAAATGAGACGTACGTGTCACGACTACACAGCCTCGCTTCTTTAGAGATATTAAAAATTAAATTAATTTTAATGAAGATAGCGGGTATCAGAGTCTCGCATAGAATCTTTTGTTGTGACTGCTTGGGGCGGGGTGAACGGGGGTGAATTCTTAATTAAGTGTTGGCGAAGCCCTCTCCGCTTAATGCAATGACTTCACGCCTCGTTTAACTTTCATAAAATTCTCTTAAACTCAGCGATTTTTCTTAACTAGCGGAATAAAATTACCATGTGCAAGTAACTCTTTAGGGTTTTCTAAATAGGATTTTTTTACCTGGTCTCCACTTGCGATGAGCTGTCTCGTATGTAGTTTTCAAGAGCTCTTCACTGCGCTGCACACTCTACTTTTACTTAGCTCTATATCATTAACTGTTAATTGTGTACTCTCTCATAGATATGTTTTTAACATTGTAACATCTATATTTATATAGGGGTAGGTACTTGTATATAAAGATATTAAAAAAACAATTACTAAAATTATTTAACAAAACTTGTGGAGCAATATTATTAAGTTTTCTCAGAAACAACTTCCGAATCACATTATTGTGTAAATCTTACACATAAATAATAATAATTTCAATAACTTTAAGTTGACTTAATTCATAAGCAGTCATAACTTTCGGATTTCACAACTTTGTTAATTCTCAAATAACCTTAGACAAAATATAGCTTTAACAGTCACTTAAATGGCCAGTCAAACTAGCCTACAAATCGGTGATCTTATATTTTATGATACATAATATTAATGTTTCTTAACATAATTAATTTAGAACGACATGTAATTTCGAGCGATTTTTATTAAATTACTTTGAATATTTATAAGCAAATTAGGTACAAATGTGTTCTATCGATAGTACGTTATTACCCTATAATTCTTCTTCTTTGGCCGTATTTTCATTATCGTTATTGCCGCCATAACAGAATTTCGTTGCATGAAAAATCAGTAAAGATAAGCGTACGAGCTATCAATCAACATTATATAGCGATTGCCGTCGTGCCCAGAGCTTTATAATAGCCGGAAATTAATACGAGCCAACGCGATGATGGAAATTATATAAGTAATTAAAAAAATCACTGCTTTAATGGTGTGGGGCATTATCATTACACATTGACAGTTAAGTATGAATTTGAAATACTGGCTAATCACACGATATGAGATTTTTATGTAGATAGAATGAAATTTTATGTGAACTCTATTTAATTGGATCGTTGAGATATGATTGTATTTATATTTAATTGACAAGCGATAGTAGATTGTTTGGAAAATACATAAGCACCTACATGAGTATCGGTTTGATACAATTATTTCTACTGACGTAAAATAAAACTTTTTTAAGCAGTTTTGTGTAGTGAAGTACTTCATTATATTGATGCTTTAAATAGTTCATTTCATGCATATTATAATTATCATCTTATATCTTTACATATAAAACAAAGTCGGGTTTTTACAACACTCGAGAAACGGTGAGTGAAATCGCGGGTCAGTTAGTTTGATTCTATAGAGTGGGTACCTATCTGGGCATATGATATTTCAGCCAAAGTCAAATTCTATGTGCTATTAGTCTGCTTGCGACCACGGCCAGTGTAACCCGGCCGAAACGTCAAGCCTTAAAAGGTAAATGCATGAGTTTGCGTTAATTCCCGTGACTTAATTTTATTAAAATCTATGCTATGATGATACAATATGTTTTTATCGTAAGTTTTTGGTCTTTTTCCTTCGTATGTTCATCAATTTCAAAGAAAAACATGGTTCTCTTTATAGATTTTTTAAAAAAAAAGCTTGAACTAGAATGACGGTGAGGCGCTATTAATATAAGTGGATGAAAAGGTACCAATTTAGCAATAGCAAAGGTGCATGAGTTATGACAGGTCATTAGACATTGTTAACCTATTACCAGTGAATGGATTCTCGCTATTAATTTCTACAAATTGGCTTGGGAATATTAACAACTGGTAAATACATTCGCAATAATAAAATTATTATTGAAAGAGTTCTTACTTGAAAGGCAATAATTAAAAAAAACTGAGTTTCGATTAAATATATCGTTGTGTTTTAGGGTTTAATGACCCTAGTGCTTTAAATACTTAGGTACTTTGGATGCGGAGCAATGTATGTTGTCCACATTATTATTATATTATTATGTTCTATTGCTATTTTTTTAATAACACTCAAAATATCTTTGAAAAAATGCTCTTATCTACATGAACTGATTTATCAAAATTGAAGCTGTAGGTAATTATATAGCTAGGTACATTAAATCTTGTTCAAGAAATAAAATGTTCATCTTTTATTCACATAAGAATCCTACAACAAAAGGGACGATACATACTAAAAATTCATCTCGATACCCTCCTTCACAGTTCGATTACTATGATCTCCCTTCATAATTCACATAATCCCATAATTGATACATAAAAGCCCCGTTGGCTTTGTAAAATTAGGCCCACCCTACCCAGATTTAGCGATTGTTATATTTGAATGATTAATATTGTGTACAGTGAATTATTTCTAATGTCAAACTTAAAGCAAAACAATCTTTATTAATTGTTGCTCTTAAATGTGAATTCACCTGTAACCCTTAAATGCGTGGATCTTAAAACGGTTGTTTAATTTTAACAAAATAAAAAAAATCGCATTTAAGTGTTATTTCAATCCTAGATAGCAGTTTTGGCATCTTTGTTTGAAACCGTAACTTTAAAATATTTTTTTTTATCTTAAATTAGGCTAAGATCTCTAGAAAAAGTGATCGTAAAAGATAATTAACTCAATGCACGTATATTATCATTCATCAGTTCATGTTATCAGCACCGATTAAGACATCGACTTTTCAGGGAATCTCTTGCTCGTATTAAGTTGAAATGCTGCGCTTTAAGGCTTCTCATTCAACCCTTAAGGCACCCTTCTTGACAATTTACCGGCTTTAATTCCACAACCGCACTAAATGTACCGTAAACTGATACAAGACAAACATACGCGGAGCACTCACAAGATTCCCTTAACATGGTCAGACAGAGAAAGGACCATGAATTACGTATATCGTTGTCTCTTTCTCTCATAGAACATTAATGTATAATGTAGTACTGTGCATAGGGTGTCGTCGTGTGAGGGTGGAGCGGGTCTAATCGACCCGCCGCGATAAATAGGGACGCGTGCACGCCGCTTTAGTAACGCACTGTAATGAATCTGCGCGGTTGCATTTTAGGGTTAACAGTAATATTCTCGCCATTAGTTAATAGTTCGTTTGATGTAAAAGAAGAGGGATGTAAAATGGTTCGATAAATTATTAGCACTATTTAACAGCATAAATTTCATGTCTTAACATTGGAATTTAAATAAGGTAAATATTCGTAAATTTTATGCTTATTTAAAGTGGCCAATAATTATGAGAAATCTGTCTAATAATCAATAAAAATATTTTCTAAAAGCGGTTTAATTCAAAATTCTAATTTCACATATTTGATCAAAACACCTGAAAAAATATTATTTGCAATTATGCATTTTGTACATGTCAAATACCTATGTGAAAATAATACGGATCAGTGCGTCTGCTTTTTTTTAAATAATTAAGGTAATGATTTTGTGTATTTACAGTTTTGATTACACATATTATTATGTAAAAAAATTATCTATATTTTCCACTGTGAGGTTTGGCCTACTAAGGAACTAAAGAACCTACCCTTTCCCCCCGTAGGTGTCGTAAGGGCGATTAAGGGATACTTAGAGAAACAAGAAGAATGGTCAACAGCGTTCTCCTAAAGAACTGAATGTAAACTGCGGTCACCAACTCGCTTGCCCATGGTGACTGGGGCAAACACCTTAATGACGATGCACCACAACACACAGCGCCCAAATGGAGGGCCAGGTCTTGTGGCACAACATGGGAGGGGTAGGTCCAGCAGTGGACCGCCTGTGAAAGTCTGAGTTGATTTTGATTGTGTAAAACTTGTGTACAAAGAGAAACGCACCTAATACTTTTCTAACTTTCGCAATTACGATGTGTATTAGTCTGTAAGCATTGCTAACTTATAACTTAAACATTTTAAAAGTCGTAAATACATTCCACAAAGACGTGTCCATTAATGTATCCGCCATTACGCATATCCCTTTAGAAATGAGTGCAACGCGTGGGCTATGTGTTAATTTGTCCGGTATGTTATTGCAAGACAAGTAAATAAAAATATAGACGCCACGTGACCAGAACAAGCATGGCAAAGCACCATAACCTTAAATCAGAAATGGGGCACTAATTGCACAGAAAACATTAACAGAGTTGTAAGTAACTATGTCGCAAGTTATGAGATATTGACTTTTCTTACTAGTTACGAAAAATAATATAATAATATCTTGGGACTCACACACGGTCATCTGATACCAAACTAGGCAGAGCCTGAACTATGGGAACCAGACGACTGATACTTATATATTCTAAATACATACATATTATAGATAAATAACACCCAGACACAGAACAAATGATTGTACTCATCACACAAAGATTAGTCCTGGGTGAGAATCGAACCCACAACCTCCAGCTTAGCAGTCAAGTTTACTAACCACTGATCAACAGGCCCGTCAAATCCAATTTTCTGATCATTATAATATGTAGCCCTAGTACCTTATTGACTACAGTCAGTAGGTAAGTAGACTTAGCAAAAAAAATTATAAGTAGTCCCGTTCCCGAAAAACACGTGATCTCGTATCGTCACCATAGATAGTATTCTGTTTTATTTAGCCACTCACATTTTCATATTATGCTTAAAAAACATCTGGTCGACTTAAATATACATATACATAGCTCGTCCTGACCAAAACGTACCCAAAAGATAAATAATTAATCCTTTTTGGTACATTTCGGCGATTCACTTTTATTCCTAGGTATGGGTGAATTGATTGACTTCTTCATACGGTACGAAATAGATGACATTTTCTACGCATGGTTCTTAAGCAATATTTCTTGTATAAAACATACCTACTCAGTGCAGGATATAACCTTACCAACCTCTCGTGTTTGGCGTGCGACGATTAAACCCTAAATCAAATAATGCAGTTACATTTTTTTGTAACAGCACGAACGGCGTCTCAAATAAATCATCCCTTAAACCGAAAACTTATAAGGTGTTGAAGTAGAGAGCGGATTATAAATGGATTAGTTGCGTGTTTGAGTTAAACTAGACGCTATGTACTTGATAAAGTTTTTCATAAACGGGCCATTGTTTCAAACCAAAAACCTTATCCTCATACCATAATTATATTCAGGCAAATTTTTGTTGGTCTTCATTTGTTTCTGCTCTTTTCTTAGATTCTTTTAAAAGGTTTCTATTACCATTAAACCATGTAGGTAGTAAATAGAAATAAATAGTTCTAATGTGCAAATTTCAATGGGCGCACCAAGACTCATTTGTTCAGTAGGTATATTAATTGTTTCTGAGGCGCGTTCTTGAGGTTTATAAGAAATATTCTTTTTGCATAGATTTGATGGAGTCACAGTCTTAAAATTATTGCAACACTGCATGTACAGTCAATAAAAAATATCAATGAAAAAGCAACAATTACATAAAAGAGCAAACTGTTTAAAAAAATATATGTTTTTAAATAAAATATTTAGGTTTAGGTAAATCAGGCTTGTTAAAAAAACACCCAATTAACAACATAAACAATACATGTATACGAAATCTTGAAAACCATCGTCAATCGCTTATAACTTGGACCACCAACACAGACTTGCATTTCCCAGCACTGCGTTTATGGGAAGGCACAGATAATTTTATTCCCCTCATGCATCCACCCTAAGGTCGATGGGTCGTAGGGATGGTTAGTGTTGTGTTTGTTGCGTAAACGATCTCTGCCCCAGACAATTTGATTCGTAATAAATTACGTTTCATTTCAATGTCACTGTATCAATGTTTGCCCTTTTGATGGCGCTAATTTGATTGGATTTCGGAAAACTGATACTTTTATAAAAGTTTATTCAATACTTAGTTCGCGCGCACATGGACCGATTGAGGCCACCGTTTGACAAGCAGTGACTGTGCGAGCGACTGCTTGAATCAGTTTGACTGGTAAGAGCGGTCGACAAAACAAAACGCTATCGCCGACATCTCAAGCTAGGCCCTTATTCACAAAGTCCAAGCAGTTAACGTGCTGTTACGTGTAGGTTTAAGAGAGGCGTTCTCTTTCGACTTACTTTTCTTTTAAGAAAAAACATCTGTTAAATGTTCTAAAACTTAGGTATATAGTACCAACTAACTCTACCCGGTTACTCTGTGAACACAAAAAAGATTTAGCGACCCGGAATTCTTGAAATATACCTAATCTGCGTTGTGCCACGTTATATTTTGTTTGGACTTGGAGAATAACCCCCCAGGCTGTGTTTGCTGATCACTGAGAAGTCCGTATATAGTGAGCCTCATTATTAAATATACGAATAAGTACCTACACAGTTTTAAATTCGTCCAAATATCTCTTTAAATTTATTTGCTATCTTTGTCGTCTTCGTAACAATTGTATGGACCATAACAAAAACCATTTTCAAAGCCACAGAAAATTATATAAACCACATTTACCCGAAGGAGATATAAAAGATTATGACCAAGAAATACAAGAACGTGTTAACATGCTAGACAGTGTTCAGCTTCGAATAACTAAACGACGTACGATAAAGTATATTATATTATATTGCAGATAAAAGAATTGCATGGCTTGTCTAGAATCTCAAGTGAATTTTTAGTTCAAATAGTTTAACACACATCTATTATTCTGCTTTGTCTATCTATGCATGAAGAAATTATATTTGTTTACCAAATTTGCCTTTTCTGGCTACCAATATTTTTTTAAAGATATATGAATTGGGATAAGTTTAAATGGAAGGACTTGGGGGAAGCCTTTGCCCAGAAGTGGGACAGCACAGGCTAGATAAAAAAAGAAAAAAAAAATGAATACAGACTGGTAACTATTAAGGTTATTGAACTTACACATGGGTAATATAAATTACACAGTCGCTTTAAAGGGTAATAATTAATTAAAATAACCTTTATTTATCCATTGAGATATGCAAATTCATCTACAATCAGACACCAATAAATATACTCGCATGGTATGCCGTACTAACTCAAATACAGCAAAAACAATTGTCGAAATATTGTCATAAATCGCAATAGTAATGTGTTAACCGGCCGTTAGAGTGACGCACCTTAAAAATATTATTCATAGCCATGTAAATTCACCGAAAACAAGGTGTAGTTAAAACAATATTTATCTTAATAATTAGTATAACCCGAGTAAGTTGCGGTTCATTTGATAAAGGTGCGTGTAAACGAGCGCCGGTCATCGCGTGATAACACAGCGGTGTATATAAATTAAAACATAATTGTGTTATCGTGACCCCAAGGTTTTATATACAGTTGACGAAACGAAAGGCTGTTGGGAAATTTAATTAGCATTTTTTTTGTGAATGATGAATTTGGAGTTCAATATTAGATTCAATTATTTTACTAATTATACATATAACGCTATGAATTAAAATATATAATAAAAAAAGTATATGTGCTGAGCTGATTTAATCTCTCTAATCACCGCTAATGAGACACAATTGATTTTCTATTGTAATGCTGCGACCGGTCGCCGATCGGGGACGAATAGGTTAATGGTGTGTCGTAAAAAACTATTTTATAATAATACTAGCTGTTTCCCGCAGCTCCGCCCGCGGTCTTTTTTTTATTTAATATAATTCTATAAACCTTACGGAGCCCGAGAGCTTTCCAACGAATGCAAAACCGTGGAAATCGGTTCGTGCGTTCTGGAGTTATAGCGTCAGGAAGGAAAACCCGACTTATTTTTATATAGTAGATTACTCATGTAGGTTCCCAAGTGTGGCTTTTCTATCCTTTGTAAGTAATCCGACAATCAAAGTCCATTTTGTATGCATCGTTTGAAATTATCATTAGATAAAATAAATAATACAAAATAAATAATCATGGACTCCAATTTCTTAATTCTTCAAACCTTACAAGAAGTAACTGTCTCAAGACAAAAAACTTAAAACATAATAGAAAATAAATAACGTTTCCATTACCATATCTTAACTGTTACAAATCGGACCGGAAATCTAAGTTGGCAGAGCAACAATCTAACCACCAACAATTACTACACACCATTTATGAAAGCTAAGCTCTATTTCATATCTCATACAATACACGTATTCATAAGTCACATTTAAAATTACAGGCCTAAGTTATATTTATGCATATTCGCACACCGATTTAGTATACAACTACTTTGAATTCCATCTTAACGCAACTGCTTGCTAGACTAAAATATAATATTTATGATACCTGTTAACATATTATATCGAAATTATTGGAAATAAACAACATAATTTGCATTTAACAATCGATAAATTATATTCAATTTCTGTTTTGCGTACCCACGACATTGTTTGTTTATTATGTTTTATACAACTGTTAGTTAGGCCTAGTTTTTTGACCCCGAGTTAACTCTACTGTTTAATATGCTAATGGTTTCAATAAGCGTTTTTTCATCAATTTTTAAACTATCAAATGGTCAAAAAAGTCAGAGATGAATAAACGCGTTCTATCAGAATTTGAAACCATTAGTTAGCATATTTAACCATTGGTAGAGTTAACTCGGGATCAAAAAACTTGGCCATAGAGTTGCTCAATTTAGATTAGTTGTCAGTTTGTTCCATATTATATCAAAACAAAAGAATGCTCATGGCTACATATTTCAGGTGTGAGTGGATACTTTCCGTGAAATAATATTCGGAGTGTCACGATAGATTTAGTTGATGCATAGTCCAATATTGTAGCAGGGCAAATCGATCACACGCGCTGACACCGGCGCCAAACGCTGCCCAAGGCGGACAATCTACACCTGTAATAGACCACGACATTTCTACTACACCGCAAAGGAAAAGCATTCACCTTTGTTCCATATTTCACGAGCAAAATCAATATGCAAATAAGTAGCGAACGGCATGTCAGACTATTGTGCAGTACAGTAACAACTTAGCCAACTTTAACCGGTCTAAACTGGTTACAACTAAATTTGTGGCTTTTGCATGGTATTGAAATTTACAGCTTAAACTTCCCCGCCGTTGTCTGAGCGCCTAGTTGGTTTTACAGACGCGTTCTTGAACTATGGAGAAATGAAAAAGTAAATGACGGTCTTAAAGTTGTATTGAAATTTATATTCTTTAGGAGCGTGATTTTGCTATCGTTTGTTCGACATTCAGAATGAATTTGTCTTGCTTACAAATAATTTAAAAGAAACTAAATAATTCATAGAATTTACGGTCGGGAACCTATTTTTAATTTTATTTCTCAATCTCAATATGTTTTTCAAAGATCATATAAAATAAGTTTTTTTTATTGTATATGTAAACATTTTAAATAGATTTCGCGTTTTTCAAAACCGATCTTCAGCTCTTCACGACCATAAATCAATTAATTTCATAATAACACTGATAAGCGGTTAATTTCCCACAGCTGGGCAAAAACCTCTTACCATTGAAAAGGCACAAGCATTTCATCATAATAATAGAATCGTCAAAAATAGAGACTTTCATTACAGCGACAGAAGGGAGAAAGAAAAAATGACCCTCGGTAATATTCAGTCTATTTTTGTGCAATACATCCCAAAAATATTAAAAACTACTTACAGTGCGGACGTCTCCATTAACGGCGGTCTCCCCTCAGATGCCATTGATTGTTTTTGATTGGTTGCATGTTTGTTACATTGTTTTATTGGTCTATTTCTAAAGCTTTTAAAACGAAATCAATACGGCTGTAAGTTATAGGTACCGTAGGTGTCATTTCATGGACTTTTAAATTAATTGAGTGCAATGGTTTCAATATATACGTACAATTATCATAAAATTTCCTATTTGAATTTAGTACATCACAACACAAATTCTTAAAACTCAAAACAATACTTTAATTAATTATAAAAATTTTGTTTATCAGAATGATAGTCTTTTTTTCTTTAAATAATTTTCATTCGGAACCTCCTAAGCAATTGCAAATAAACATCAAGACTGTTTATACTATCGCCATAGACACAATAGTGTCTATAAATAAAGCACACAATTCGAAAGAACGAGTAAGAATTCCATACGAAAATCTCAAGTTATTCTTCTACAGAATTACACGTAAAACTCCAGTACAAAATAAAACCTCCTTATAAATTGTTAAGTAGTTAAACAAGCCTTCATAAACTAGAGCACTATCCAACGAACTCCCCAGCCACCAATAACACACTGTTATAACCCGCAATTTTTTCACGCAAACTTAACATGTAACTTACTTCCACAAGTTGTCACATAATTTCTTCGGCGCAGCGTTGAAAGCCAAAAATAGACGCCCTAAACTTTTTAATAGGTGAAGCGACACTTTGAGTTTGCCGAACGGGGCGGCGCCTTTTCTGTCTTCGAGACAACTTTTATGGCTTTCAGCAAATTGCTGCCTGCTCATTTAAATATACTCTTGAACACGTTATTGTGTTTTATTACTTGTGTTTAACGCAAGTGGTTCAGCCGTGATGGGAAGTATTGTACGGTCCTCATTGATGTTTCCTTTAGTTCTGTTCCATTCATAATCGTGTTAGGGTTGTCCCGTTGTTTGTGCCGCATCGATTAATCTCTTACCAGTTTTCACAGGGAGTCCGTTACCTTTAAAACAAATGCTATCAATAAAAATGTAACTTCTTCAGACTAAGGTTATTACAATGAACAATATATCAGTTACACGAAAGATAGAAAAAGCAGCATTTCAAATCCAGGAAAGACAGAGAAAGAAGCATTTAAAAATAAATTACAGTCTTATTGCACGTCTAAAAAGAGTCTTACTTAAACCCATCTCCAGCCCTTAAAAATAATATTAAAAAAAAACGACCGAAGGTCCATTACATTACCAACTTCAAAAAAGCTTTCAGATTTAGAATTGAAATCGAATACGATCGTGAGAATGGTAATTTCTCGCAGTGACACAGAACATGTTAAACGTGTACCAATGGTTGACATACCTTATTAAACAATAATACGATGCCCTGCGGTTTCACCCTCGTAATTTCCATTGCGTTTTCATTTTCAGAGTTTATATTATTATACATTTTAGCCCAGGTCGGTAGCCATAGTCTATCTGATAGCCAAATTTTATCCAAATCTAATAAGTTGTTTTTACGTAAAGGTGCGACAAACTTACAAAGATACATATTAACCTTTGCAAACAACTTTAATATTAGTAGGATTTTCAGCAGACCACACCTGCACGTTATAATGTTCCATTGAATTTCATTTCCATTCACTAAATTATAACTTCACGTTTAGAGAGTAGAGCTGTTTCGCTTAACTCCAGGTTTATAGGTAATAATCTCATACATTTCAATGTATCCGTTATGTATGAGTGTGATGTATTTTATGGCAAATGATTTTCTTATTGTGCTGGCGTGCCAATTCTCACGGAGTGGGAAATTTTATTTTACATAGAAGTATATAATTATAATTGTAAATTTTTGTTCTATTATGCGAGCACACAAAACTTCTCATTTATATAAAAAATCTCATTAATTAAGTACCCAAGTTTTATGATGATGGATTTATTATTTAGGTACTTATACCTTTATTAAAATGTGTATAGAAAATCCCTTATTTTTCAATGTTCAAAGTGCTCTACGAAAGTTTTGTTTTGGCTTTACATTACAACCCAGTTTCAGCTTATAAAATTGGCACTTGAGCTGTTCGCTGCTAAATCGTTTTGTTGTGGAGAACTAGGCGATATCTTGTTCTTTTCAACAATACAAAGAATGTTTTGAGTTCAGTTTGAAACGACTTCTAATGAGGATGAGGCTCGTAATCGGTTTTATGTTGGATTTTATTTATACAGAATGTAAAACAAAGGGAATATCCATACAAAAAAAAATAGTACGTCTATGTACGTATATAAACCAGAATATGTTCGAGATTCTCGAAATTTTCTTCGACATATTATTATCGCGATGGATATCAAATATTTTAGAAAGTAACTCATTTTGATATATATTTTTGAAAATTAACTCTATACCAGATGTACTTTTACCCCTTTAAGATAACATACCTTCTGGTAACACCCTGTTATTCCTAATTTTAATATAAGGCATTAGTAAACATAGCCGAAAATCAACTAACATTGAATTCAAACTTACTATCGGCAGCAGACAGCGGCTGACATCATAATAATACAGCATTCAACTTAAACCGCAAGTTAGGTAACTTAACTTAGCCGGGTATCGGGTGCTAAGTCAGGCCAACTCCGAGCTGAACGCTTTGCGGCACAACTTCGCCTTGCAGTTAATCCGGCTCTTGTACGCGAGTAGACTATCGAAATTTCTTGAGGAAGTTTTTTTTTAATAAGTCGACTTTAAATTTAAAATGGTAATTTAAATTCACGTATTATTTCCTGACAATACTTTGGTTGACATTAGAGGAAGCTTGAAAGTAGTGCCCATGAATGAAAAGGTGAGAGGTAAGCGTTTGTCGTAGTATGGACATGTTATGAGAAGGGATAAAAGTCACATAACTAATCAAGCTGTGAGTATAACTGTGGATGGGTATACAAGTAGAGGGAGACCGAAAAAGAGATGGATTGTGTGAAAGATGATATGAGAAAGAGGACAGTGGATGCCACGATGACGGGTAATGGAGATGAATGGAAGGAAAATACCTACACATTGCGCCAACCCCATATAATTGGGATAGGCAGGAAGAAAAGACTTTGGTTGAATGACATACTAGCCTCGAAACACAAAGAATTTTCTACCGAACAACATCGTAGTTCGGATTAAATGGTTGGTCAGTTTAAATTATTCTGAAGAACATTCCTTCCCAAATTTTTCCTAGCCTATTTTCAAATTCTTATTCTGTTGCTATTCTTAAATTTATATTGTTGGGCAAAGGCCTTTGACTGCTGTCCGGACCTCTCTGTCTTTAGCGACACCTGTCCACGAGTGCCCCGAATAAAATTTAATTAATCATCTAAAGTTGTAATTATGAACAGGTATAAAAACGTGAATTTACTTAAAATAGTGTAGTACTTAGTTTCTGAAAATATTATTTCTTGACAAGCTGCAGTCTTAATAAATGTAGCGCGACTGGTACCAATTAAAACTATCAATGCACATCGTTATAATACCTTAATAGATTTAGATTTTTTACTTCAATCTGCTTTGTAATTTGCATGACGGGAGTCTCAGTATGGCGATATATATGTATATATATTAATTGTTACATCCTGTATACCCATCCATATTGAAAAATAATAATTTGTTTTCACCACCTAAATATCGTTATATATTCGGTTCAAATCGTTTATTCATCAATTTTTATACAAACCAGTGGTTAAGTAATGAAATCTCCAACTTATTTGGCCATTTGATAGATTAACAATTGATAAGAAAGCGTGGTTTGAAACCATAAGTTGGCATATTTAACCATTCGTTGAGTTAACTCGGGCTCAAAAAACTGGGCCTAAGCAATCATAAATTAAAAATCGTAAGTAATTCAAAATAACTCACAAATATCAATAAAACACAAGGAACAAAATACATAAATATAAATACCATCACTCATATTAATCTGAGATGAAAATAGAAAACACTATTGCCACACAAATATCATCGGACAATATAAATCGTAATATACAAACAGATTATGTCAGTTACTCAGAACCTAATACCGTAAATGTGATTTGGAACTAATGTCCACGGCTTACACACGTGTAATCCTCACTAATGGCATTGGCCACTGACCATAATGCATTATAGATAGTCCAATAAAGTATTTCATCGATCGAATCATCTTTCATTAATTTAAACGCAAGGGCCAATGTTAAACGTTTTAAAACTTTCGATTTATTGAAACTGAAAGATTTATGTCGGGGTCTCCGATCGGTTTGAACTTTGCGCCCTTTTAGTTCATAATTTCATTTATACGCGTAACTTTGAGTTGAATATTGTATTATCGTCGGTGACATTTTAAGTAATTTCTTTTAAATTGTTTCTTCTCTTGGGATAATTTAATTCCGACCTTATTAAGGATCTTTGAATGGTTATTTATATTCTTTTATCGATGTTTTACACATTCATAGTCGACATTAAAGTAATTTATAAGAAGTGAAAGTAGTGAGGTAAATAATATTGTTTTTAAAACTATTATAATATTTTATAAGATGACTTTGATGCTTTGTAATATGCTGTAAAGTTCCAACAATGGGACTATAATTTTGAAAGACTACCATTACATATGAATACCGTAGATATATTAATAAAAATATTAATATTCTTCTTCTGCCTAGCCTTTTCCCAAGCTATATTGGGGTCGGCTTCCAGTCTTACCGGATTTAGCTGAATACCGTATTTTACATAGAGCGACTGCCTATCTGACCTCCACAACCTATTGCTAGGTAATACAGTATTCCATAGTAAGACTGGTTGTCAGAATTGTAATGACTTAACAACTATCAAAGATCACTGATTGGCAGTCGGGACCAACGGCTTAACGTGCTCTTTCCGAGGCACGGAGGGGTCTCGATATGTTTTACAAATGGTCACCCATCCACGGACCAACCGCGGCGAGCGCGGCTTAACCTTTATTATCGGTCAAACCGTACGGCTTATACTTAGCCACGAGCCCCTCAATATATTAATAAAAATATTAATATATTGACCGAATATTGAAACGTCAATCAATTTAAAATCGCAGTTAGGTAAGTCTCAGGTTGTCTCTGTCTCTGTCACTCTAAGGTGAGAATTGACGACGGATTATATAAAGTTAAATGGCTTTTCAGTATTTGGGAATTACTTGATCAATAAATAAAATTGAGAAAACACGATTGCTTTACAAGCTATTTAAGTATGAACGCAAAAGTTATCCGTTTTGCCATTACCCAAAATACACAAACTTCATTCAAGTTTACAATCATGCAACTTCTAAACATTATCACGTTTAGCTGCGCATAAAGACATAAACAAGTTGTCAACTGCGCAGATACAAATATTTAATTCCGGTCCGTTATCAAAGGGAACAAGAACAATAACTCTAAACAGTCTGAACTGAAACTTCGTTATCCCACAACCAGTTAATGCAGCCATGTAAAACTCAAATACTCATCTCGTAACGAAGAAACGAACAGAACTTGGGATCCAACTTACAACGTCACATGTATTCAGCACGAAGAAAATACACTTCCGGACAATTTAAGTGAGCGACCCGAAATTTTTGAGTGTCTGGAAAATCATTAGTATATTATTATACACTTTGATTTAATTGAAAACGATGTTCAATATACAAGAAACATGCTGCAAAACCAACAAAACAGTTTTTCTTTTGTACTAACACTAGCTTTAATCGAGTGCTTTTTTGCAAGAACCTACAATTATTTTCACTAAATCCCACACTGTGACACTCATCAAAAAACTAGTCTAGATACTAATAGGTCGGTAGTAGTGTCGGTAAAATATATATTTTTAATTTCCATGCAGCATCGAGAGTACCTAAGCTTTTACAAACAAACACCTTCACACTTTTGTGATTATAGAATATTTGAACCGCGAATAGACCTAGGTCTATTTTAAAACAAAAACGTGAGGTGACTCAATATTATTGTCCTGAAGTATATAATTCAGGCCTCGTTAAATAAACACTTCTCTTTCGTTCTCCATGCGTCTCTCTTACACGAGACAGTAGAACATATAGCGCGCTTAGTTTTAATTACACATACAGTAAGGATATTACTCGTACCGAGTTACGCTGACGGTACACCGGTTGCTATAAAATTGTGGTTATATTATTAAGGGTTTGTTTTTGTTAGGATATTATCGAAATTTGGGGTCTATTATTGATCAAATAAATTAAGTCTGCTACAGTTTAAGAAGTACTTAAATTATAATGTCAGAATTATCAATGTACATGCCAAATTAATGTATTTTGGATGGCGCTGAATAATCATCTAACAATTTTAGAACGCTAGATTATTTCCTTTTAAGGAGGCTTTACACAAGCGACAGCTCCTGTGTTCATTCTTTAGCAATAACAAAAACAGTTCTGCTTAACGATCGCTACTTATTCTGCCATTATCATTATATTATATTTATGCAGGTACATTGTTTCTATGATGTGAATATTCAACCAAAAACCAACTCGAATATAGCAGCTTATGTTAAGTACCCTCATTGTGCTCATAAACGGTAACAATGAACTATAAAAGAGGCAATAACCGATTTTAGTACACTTACGGAATTAATACTTCTTGTTTATATGACCGTTTTCATAAAGTTATTAAACATTCTGCGGTTGTGTATGAATTAAAAAATAATTATGTTGTTTTCAACTGTTTCGTAATTGTAAAAAATAATCACTTGACGAGCTTTCAGTAGCAGTAGAGCAATGGGTAATTTTATATTTTCAGGATTAATAGTTTTTATGTGGAAAAAAAACTTAACTATGGCCGTATCCCATAAACTCCCCTGGATAGAAATTAAATATCGAGTTTAAGTACTGTTTTAAACCTCATAATTTTTCATGATTAAAAATATCCTAAAGAGAGATCCTTTAATCCGCTCCACGTCGCTCTTTCAAACTTCATGTAGTAATTTATTTCGCCTGCATTCAAAACAGTTTTAAGATAACTAAACCTGATAAATATTTCAAAGGACGTCAAAATTAACATTTCAGAAGCTAAAATTTCGTAAATTGACTACAAACCCTGTTTCTATCTCAAAATCAAGTAACCAGCCCTAAAATGGCGAAATGACAATCAAAGCTTGTTTACCTAACTCGGCACAAATAACCAGTGTATTACTAAAACCGAAAGTCGTTTCACGGGTTGCAGAATCAATCAATCTAGTTTTGACAAAACTTCGATACAATACTGTCGCAATGCAATTCTAGACGCTATAAATATCACATTGAGGAACACACAGGAGATATGAATAAATTCATCAAGATAGAATTTATTCATATCTCCGATTAGATATGCAATAAGAAATGCAGACACTCCGAGGTATGATCTGGCTGACGTAATATGCCCACGCCGTCTATATACGGTCATATTCTGTAATTACACATTTCTTTGGCGTGCCTATTGTTTACACAATCCAAATTTAAACCGCGACTGACACACATCACTTTTTGAACTTAAAAAAAAAACATATTTGGAAAATAGTGTAAAATTAATCTTGCTGTCAATATCGGTTTATGATTACGTAACTTATTTATGGACCTATTTATATATAACCTTTTTATGGATTACAGACCAATTTTTTGGATCACAGAATTCAATTAATTGATACTTGACTTATAGAATCTGAATACACTTAAAATGATTTTAGTGAATCAGCACGGCTTATTAGTATCGTTGGTAATGCACAAACTGAAAAAAGAAATCCACTGTATGCAATTAAGTGCTTGAAGAAATTAAAAAAAAAAATGAAACTGGTCCTGTCATACGATCAACAGAATAATCACTAGGCTTGGCTAGTGACTGAAAGCTGCTCCACCTACTTGCACCTCTGGGACGTTGCAAATCAGGTGCGTGGGTTCGACTCCCGGCTCAGACACTTGTATGTTGAGATTGTGTTGGCGAATTGCGAAATATATTAATGGTGTTGTGTAGATCTGACAAATCGTTTTGTGGATTATGGCGACAATCAAAATATGTTGATAAATTATTCACGGCTTCATTAACTTTATAATATCTTTAGAAAATCAAATAACTTAAGTCTATTTAAAATGTCCTAAATATATTTTGATGATATCAAACTTTAGTGACAGACTTTTCGTTTTACGCTTAAGCGTTTTAACAATTAGTGAAGTCAGATGATTTTATTTTACTTACAGTTAAAAGCAATAAAGAAAGGCTTCGCTTGTCGCATTATGACAGAGGTGGCCAATTCGTCCCGTGGTCGTTTGTCTTTTATTACCTACTATAAAATTAAACATAGGTAAGTATCACTCTTTTAATCACGGCATAGCTTCAATAGAAGAGACACGGTCCTTTGAAAGGCTTCCTGGGGACACAGGTCCAACACGCAGTGTTCAAATATGGGATGGGCATCTACCAGGAGCTATTCACCCCTGTTCTACCGAAGATCAGACATAAGCAGTCCAAGATAAGTATTAGCATTGTCAAGCCAGCCGAAAATATTTACACAAAAATTGAGATATTAAAAACTCTATACATACTCAAGAACTACACGCTGTTACTGTTTTTATCGAAATTATTATTCATGTCACAAAAAAAGATATATTTAACAAGAGAACAAACGAAGCCCCGTGATTCCTTTCAATATCATGTCCTCATACAATAGAGATTTATAACAACTTACCCAGGATTAAAGGGCTACTTCCTCATAAATCACAATCAACCATCACTGGACAAAGGCGGGCAGTATCTTATATAGAACAAGCTAGAATAAATTCAGCCAAGGTCTATAATATACTGCGGGTTCGTTTAACTTGGCAACATGTCTGAACAAGGTTCATTAGACATGTGTCCTGCACTGGCCAATATTGTCTGAAGTTAAATAGTTGGTCAATGAACGGGGTCGGAGCCAAACTTAGTTACCTAAACAAACAGCGGGACCCTCTGTGATAGTCAACATTGGTTCCTCGTAGTTCTCGTTATTGTTAGTGTATTCAATGCTCGTTGAATGCAAAATGTGTTTTATTGCAGAAAACATAAACCCCAAAATTTTTCTACCTAATCACATAAATTAAACAAAATTTTTCAACTTTTTTTTAAGCAAAAAATAAAAAAAAACTCCAAAATGAACTAAATGTCGTCCATCAGCCATCATGGGACATCTAAATTTATAAAATAAACGAGAATAAAAAACAAGCTACATTCCTAACCTAACCTTAATTGCTCCGTTAAAACGTTTCCTACATTTTTCTCCCTAACCACAGTTATTAAGACATGTTTGCAAGGGCAATTATTAAAGCACTTCACGACGCGTTCCGGCAGACTTGGAATTGGATTTTAAAATTAACAGCTTGATAGACACTTTTGCAGTGCGGTAGCAAACACTTTTAAATTCGATTGGACGTCGTGACAGTAACATGAGTGAGAACATGGCTGAACTAACGGGGCTGGCAGGCACGAAGCCTCATCAAATTTTATCATCCCTATTGACAAGGTTTTGGCGAACGAAGGCAAATTCTGAATACTACTTAATAATATAGACGTCAAAATTGATGACGATGAATGGATGTTCGTTAGTCCTTCACGCAAAAACTAGTAAACAGATTAAGATAAAAGTTTCTAGAAAAAACTTGGTTTAAACAGTTTCGTTCCAAAACGAGGATTTACCAATAGAATATTTATTCCCGATAAGTATTACGGGAACTTTAACTATGCAAGGAAAATTGTCTTACTTGCATTATATATTTTCTCTGCAAAATATTTCATCAAATTTTATTGCGAACGCTAACAACATGTTTATTTAAGCAATAATGGATTTTACAACTATGTTTATTGCGCAAATCGATCGTTTATGCGGTAGTAATGTTTAAGGTATTAAACGCATAAAATCGTGTTCGTTCATTCGACGCTCATTTGTTCGTGTAAGACCAAACCGGACGACCGTAATAGGATAACTCTGTTTCTATGAAAAAAGAATTAAGTATATCATTTGAATAGGAGCAACACAATACAACTTAATTGTAACTTTTTAAAAAATACAACTGTATAAATACAGGCTAAACAATATGTAATAATGACGTTTAGTTTAGAAGCTTAGTTAAACATTGAGGTTTAAAGATAAAATGGACAAAGCGGGAGGTATAATATAAGAACTGATTTCAAACATTATCTTATTTTTTTTATCGTTTACTAAATGTCATTGTGGCCTAGCAGTTCAATGACCGGACTCGTATGCACATGGTTGTAGGTTCGAAGTCAGGTAAGTATTTATGTGACTTTTTCAAAGTTATATGTCTGCATACCTTCTTAATTATTCTAAGACACTATAGACACAACTGAGAACGCCAACATAGTGAGGAAACCTGGATACCAAAAATTGGAATCTGAAATCGCCAAACCCTCAATGAGCAAGCGTGGTGCTCGATGCTCGTTCAGAAGGCCTGCGCCTAGCAGTGGGATATTTATAGGCTGATATATATTACATTTAAGGATGTCAAGGATCTCAGTTGTCTTACATAAACTTAGAAAGCACTCGTCATAAAGTTATTATGTTTTAATGATTGCTTGGTTATGAACACGCAACCTAGTCCATGATTTGAATTGAGTCAGTAAAACTGTGGGCCACCGAACCATTAACTTTACCGAGTGAATAATTTAACAAGTATCGTAAAGTTATAATGGTTAAAAAGTTCAAGATTTACAATACTAGATTGTAGATTAAGGTGAAAATCACTACGCTTATCCAGTAGCGAATAAACATAGAACTAACTAAGAACACGATACTACGATTTGTATCGATATACGATGTGGAGATGTTATAGGTAAAGTAGAAAGAGAATAAATAATTGTCCAAAATTTCGGGTATAAATTGCTACTGTAAATTTTTTTTATATCACAAAATATTTTGTATTATATACAACAACAAATTATATATTTTGACAAGGCTTGATAACAGAATTTCAAACCACATTAAAATCAACGTTAGTATTAAATTTATTCTCAGTATTGGTTACTTGGTTATTACATCATCAAGTTTCAAAACTTTAAATTAAGTCGGTGCAAAGAACAATATTCCAAAATAAATAATTATAATATTATAATCTATGAATTTAAAAGTACATATTACTTAAATGTAATAAGCGTTACACATATTTTATGTAAGTAGGTACAGCTCTTACTAAAAACATGTAAGAATACTTAGCAAGTCAGTAAAGATGTACCAGACGAAACAGATATTTTAATAGCTGGCAATATAACCCTCATTACTGACTTGGCATTTCAGTAAAAGGGCGAACACCTCAGTGTTTTATTACACTGCTATAAGCCTTAATACCACTTGATAGTTATTCAAGCAACACCAATAACACAACATGTATACCTTTGTTCCTACTGCTAGTCACAAATTCATAGGTACTGAGGCTTCATATTAATTGTTGTTTGCTTCACAAATATAACTCTTAAGAAAACTGAACAGAGTATCTATTCGATTGGTTTTTATTACTTTCCCTAATACAGTCTCTTATCGCAGGTGGCAATATAAGCAGTGAAGGCACTGTGAAATTCCCCACTATGAGCCCCGTTCAAGATATGAACGCGTTTATTATACCTACATACAAGAAGTTGTGAATTCCTAAGTAAAAGCAAAATATGAATATAAGATAGAAAAGGTACTAAAAAGTATACCATTTAATTTACATTTGTGAAGTAAAAATTGTTTACAAGTCAAAAGAGGATACGCTGAATATTGTGACTATATTTTTTTGTATAAATAAATTTATGAGATCAATTCGTGAAATCGTTAACTACTTCCAAACAAAAATATATTAGGAATATTGTATAAATAAAAGGGTAACAAAACTTTGACTATTATTGTTTCAATACACGCTTGGAAACAATTTATGGATATCTCAATATATATAGGTAACTGCGAGGACTGTAAATCATGTTTTACTGCTTTATTTGCTCAAAGCAGAAACAGAAGTTCTATTGTAACTTTCTATTTTGGATTCTATATAATTATTTGGTTTAGCCCGCTGCAATCGAAATTAAATCTCAATTATATTGTTCTCATTTAACGTTGTTCATTTGTTTCTTTTATTCTTATAAATAAGTGTATTTTTAACCAGTAGGTATTATACACCTCTTGCGAATTTACCAAATTTGAACCAGAATCTATAAATATTTAGAGGAAGTTATTTCGGGCAATAGTCAAATAATAAAAAAGTCACACAATCTCCAGAATTCAGATTATGTCCCATTGCCATGTCTTACTTAAAACAAACTACAACCTACAACCAAATACAATATTTTGTAATACAAAATAATAATATTATTCTACCAATCCTCATTCGTAAATCACATGTGTTAATAGCATCAGAGTTCTGAAGCACCAAACTTTACGAATATAGAAAACTATAATTACTTAAGTCGACGATAGCATAAACAATAGTCATTGTACAAATCCCGGGTTGGAGGCGGGAGGCCAAATTAATGAGAACCAACCCGCCACCGTTACTCACATGGGATTACGGCATGGGTTCGGTGTAAACTTACTTTATTAGGTGCCTTCTGAGGAACGCTTTCTTAGGGTTGAGACGTTGATAAATATTAAGCAATTCTTAAATATTATTCTTAACTAGCTGTGGTAGGTTTCATTCGTGTAAATAAATCCCTTTCCCTTAAAACATTTGATCTATCAGTCTTCTGTCTCATTCCCTTATGCACTTTTCAAATTATGAGATTAAAAAAATCTTCAACTTTTAAATTTTCTTATAAAAGGAAAAGTTATTATCCCTTTTTTAGCTTATTCTGAAAATAAAAAACACGAAATAAGAATTATACAATTTGGTACATTCGTTCAAAAGTTAGGTACGCACGTACATACATTCATTTCGGTGTTTTAATTACAGATTTTACGGAAATGTAAAAGCTCTGTTTTTTATTATCTTTATTGTCTTTTATGCTATTGAGATAGTCTTACAAATAATTACAAATCTTTGGTGTTATTATTCCGGATAAAATTTAGTCTTGGGTTTGAAACTGAATAAGTGGCTATTTTATCAACCAAAAGAATCCCTCCAAAAAGTTAGTCATTAAACGGAGCTGGTTTCCTAGACTAAAAAAGTCCCTAAAATACAAGATTAAAAAAAAAATAGGTATCATTAACTTCCAACAAAGACATACAAAAACATCAAACTCAAAAAGCTGTTAAAACTGCAATCATCGTCGAATGATTTAGTTGAGACCTCATTCAGTGAATCCTATCAACTTCAAACAAAACATACATCTATTCATTACTAAAACAAAAAGCTCAGGAAATGTTTTCCCATTCAATTTGTATGACATTCGACGTTGTGAAGCGTCAGCAATCCGGGTAATGAAATTGTGCTCAACGCGACGCGACGACTCGACGACGAAATAATATCCTAGCTCCGTACATGAAAATGTCTGGCTCAGCACGTCCCTTATTTGTCAGTTTTGTCAACTCTAATTGAAAAAGGATTATTTTTATGGAGTGCGTTTATTCAACGAGGTTATCAGTTGCATACAACTGAACAACTTTTCCCAGGAAACATGGTCGAAATCTTAAAATTGAAAATCAACTTTTCGTACAAACATGAGACACGTGACCTGTCACGTTGTATGAAAATTTCATTTTCAATTTTAAGATTTCGACCCATGTTCCTTGGGGAAAGTGATTCAGTTTCATGCACTTGATTAACTCTTTGAATATAGGCACTCCATAAAAAATAATCCTGTATATTACAATTTCATTTATTTTCTGAGATTCACATGAATTTTAGAGAATGGAAAAAAACTATTTTTTATCCCATGAGACCAAAGCATCGCAAAGGCGTTGAAACTTCGGGAACTAAAATCAAAATAAACCGCGATAGAATTTGTTTAATAAGTACTTTTATTTTAATATAATTTTTACAGTCAAAATTGTGTTCGATATTTTTAGGTAGAGAGATGTTTTGCAAGGATTAAGATCTCCTTAAAATATTTGTCCATACATAGTAAAAAAAACTAGATATTATTTGTTTACATAGATACGGATATTTTTCATTGTTGTTTCTATTGTAGCCCGCCGTGGAAAATGCCTGGATAACACAAACTGTTTTTATTTTCGGCCAGAGTCTGAAACTCGACTTCACACTCACTTGTAAGTATACAAAATGAAAAAGCGCTGTTTGGCACTGGTAAAATCCAAATAGTCTTGGTATATCTAAATGAAAATACATGGTGTTATGAAAGGAAATAAAACTGTGAGTAGAAATTAGTAAAATATTGTAAAAACTAAATTTGATTGTATTTTTTCATTCATTTCGACTCGTATGATAAATTATATAATAATAATAATAATAAAATGTGGTGGTGGGCTATCGGTTCACTGAACGGGTTTGCTTGCACAAGGCTGCAGGTTTGAACCCAGTACAGGCAAATACCAATGTCACTTTTTCGAAGTTCATGTCCCTATTTTCTTAATTTTTCTAATACATGATTGACAAAAGGGGAACCTGGATTCGTAAATTTGAAATATAAAATCGCCAACTCGCAATGAGCAAAGTGGTGATCAATGCTCGTATCTTGTCGATACGAGAAGAGGCCTGTGCCCAGCAGTGGGACATTCATAGGACTTTAATATTTATGTAATAATAAAATGTCACTTATAGTAGTACAAAATCTATTAATTAATTCACTTGATAATAATTCCCTCTAAATCTTCACGTTTTACGATATCCTTGCCACAAAGGAATAAGCATCTTTAACAGTCCAACAAAACTGCTACAAACAAACAGACTGTTCGTAAAACAAGAATACGCTACCGTTCTTATCACGGTAGCAGACGCCCACAATACTACTTCCATTATCTATTTTGTCTGATAACAATACTTGTTCTCCTGTATTTTAAATAAAGAACATGCTTGACAGCTTGATATGATTAAAATGTCATTTTATTAACTGATCCTTTTTTGTTTTTATTTTTAAATAAGGAATGGTTTTTAATTAAAAGTCTTATGATTGCGTGATGTGTTTGACAGTTATGATAATGTTATGAACTAGTTGATATCAAATAGTTTTACTTTTAATTATGATGACTGATTCGAGATGAACGTAGTAATATTTTTACATGGCTGTGTATTTTGTAATAACATTTTTAAGAATGATTTATTAATTCTGTATTTTCTTTAAATAAGACTCCTTAAAAAGGATTAAAAATATGAATGTCCATTAAGAAAACAATACAACGGAACTAACGGAGGTGCAAAAATGTAGTCTTCTGTCCATCCTAAGGTTGTCTACATCGCTATTAGCGATAATACTCGTTTTACCCGTTATTAAGATTTTTTGTAATTAGGCTGTGTAAAATGTTAGTGTAGATTATAATATATTCTATTCTGCAACAAATTACTCTACTCTACGTTTCGTACGTAAAATAAAAATTTACGAGACTAAAAAATAATATATGCCATAAAACAGTAGCCGTCTTTCATACATTATTTCATGTCTCAAATTCCGTCACTATCCATACAATCTTCCTCGACAAAGCAATGGTAATCATTCTCCTTAGGGAATGAAGGAAAAAGTCTACCAGCTATATTTACAGCAATCGTCAAACGGTAGTGTCCACAACGCCCGCAACATTACGTCTTTGTCACAACAATCGGAGCAGGTCCGTCGATACGTTGCATCTCGAGGGAAATTACCGTTTTCCTTGCTGCGCCGTGACTTGTAAGGTAAGGTAACGTGGTTTGAGACGCGGCTTTAAAATCAAATTGTGGTTGAGAACGCTGCATTTTATACATAGAGCGAATTTGAAAATACAATAATATTGATTTTTAAAAGTCTGCACATAGTTGACGACCACTATAATTACTTATATATACTTTTTGGGATCATCTAGCTGGGATTAAAAAAAAAGACGGTTGGTACTTTTGAATTATAGTTCTATAATTAAGTGCATAATATATTATTTAATGTTTTGTCACAACATTAGATACAGCTGGAGGAAAGTTTCCTATTTCTTATATCTCTCTGCCTCTTACAAAATCTGAACAACATATTTTGAAATATATGCACCTTATTTCTGATTTAATTGTACACACATATCTGGCGTGATAAGATAAATTAAGATTAAGGTTGTATATTTCGAGATTTGTTGAATAATGTTAAATTGTATTAAGATTTAGTTTCCCAATATTCGTCAAGCTTTTTAGTTACGGCTCAGATTTCTTGTTTTACGGGTAGTAAAACTTGAATTGGTCTTATACGATTGGTATTGGAAACCTATATTCTAATCTTGCATGTATTATTATTTTATGGCTTTAAGTTCTACACGGCATGCAGTTAAGTTAAAAATATATTTTCAAACTCTTCATATTATACTGCACCAGGTCAAATAAAATATAATAATACTTTACATAAAAAAAATACACAAGCAAAATTAAAAATGCACAGAACCAATTTTATACACCGAAAAATTTCGTTGAAAAGTCGAAACGTCGACACAAAATTTCGAAAACAAAACAGCAATTAATCGGTATGCAGCTGCAGCTATTACTATACCCGCTAAACTAATAAATATTTTATGCTGCGAGAGTGAAAATCCAGTACAAAACTGCAGCTAATTTTCAGGATTCGAATGAATTTATTCCAGCCGCCGAGAGCGTTGGGACCGCGTTGTAAAAAATGCAGCCAGTCGCAATCCCAGTTTATCCGAACGCAAATAAATCTGTCAATTTCACTTAGCCTCCCTGCCTATGTCTGCGATGGATACTGTGTTCTTGTTATCAGTCGCTGGATTAGAGAGGGTTATGTGAGTTAGTGAATGTATATTATTTTCTTGTAACTCAATCCTGCTGTGAGGTTATTCGAAATTGATTTCAAAATTTACTCATTTTATTTGAGAGTAATTTTTTGTCTTGATTTGCAGAATATATTTAACAAGGGTTCATGACACGGTAGTTGTAGTACTGTATGTTGTACATATTCTCTCACTGAAGTAGAAAAAGTATTCCACAGTTTTCGAAATACACGTTCAAATTATGTAAATATATTAAAAGTATACTCGTCCATTTGGTGCCCTCTTGATCAGGCGATAATAAAAATAAAACATTCTTAGTAACGATTCATTCCTTGATCAGACTCACACACAAACCAACGCCCAAAAATACCTTCCAATAACTTCGTAAAACTTCAATCTCTCACGAACAAACAACAACACCTATTGTAGTACGACAGTTGAAATCCAATAGACATCCCCTCACGACCGAGATCGAACGCATTCATCCGTCGAGCCTGAATGTATCGCACGAACGTACGAACATTTTGTTTATTCGCTTCAATTGTAGTACATTGCGATGCTGCAAATCGTATTAGAATTATAAATGCTCCAGTAGAATTATTGTATATTGGATTATTGTGTATTCTATTTTTGTTCATATTGTATACATAGATACTCGTATAGTATAGATTCTCGTTTCGATAGCTGCAAATACAAGCACAATTTAGTTTACCAACATAATTTTGGTTGGTAATCCACTGTGGTAAAAATCTTGGTATATAAATTTGATAGAAGCTATCACAATTATTACCAAAAAACATCAAAGATTTTTTTCTCATCGTTAATATTTATGTGGGAACTAATTGTCAACACACCCGCAATAATTGGAGCTGACATGATACCAGTATCTTTTACTATATTCGAAACATGAGACTTTATTGCGATATTTGCTTTAGATTATTATATCAATACTAGCTGTTTCCCGCTGCTCCGCCCGCGGTCTCAATTTATTTTTATATTTGTGATGTAAGCTATCCTATATTTCAAGTTGGATCAAACTGCACACGGTGTGCAAATTTGATTAAAATCGGTTCAGTAGTTTCGGAGTTCATCCCCGACAAACATCATGACACTGGAATGATATATAGGTAATATCGATTGATGCCAAAAAGTACACGGTGCTAGTTTTTCGCATTTTAGCCCATTCGATTCCCGGTCCGCAAAGCGTATTTTCAAACATCAATTTAATGCAGATTTATTTCTTTAAAAAAATAAAAGAATGTTTTCTTTGAGTCTAATTTGCTATTCTTCAGTATTGAGAGTACTTTCTCTCTTTCTTTCTGGTGGCAATAAAAAATCCATCCTGTTTATCATAATATAACCTACGACCTACTCTCAGACCTACCAAATAGACAAACGAAAAAAAAAACATAAAAGTCTGCGAGCCTGATATTTAAAGAAGAAAACAGTTTTAATATCATTGCAAGGAGTTTTGACAACCTTGTTTATTTAATTGTTAAATAACCTCTATGGAGGTGGATCTGGAGGATAGTAAATCGTACTAAAACAACAAAATTTGGTCGTCTACCTACTTACGTTTTTAATGTCAATAATCGCGATGTTAATAATTGATAAAAATTAAACAAAAAAACATTTCAAATTGGACCAAATTGTGAATCTAAACCATCCTCGAATCCACCTGAAGACACACAGCAAATTTCATTATAATCGGTCCAGCCGTCTAGGAGGAGTTCAGTCACATACACACTCACAGAAGAATTATATATATAAAGATGAGTATTATCACTTGTTTGTTTGACTTCTGATGAATATTTTTTTCATTACCTTACACACATAATTCATGAAGAGTCGTGCTCCCAGTTCAGTGGTTCTATTTTGATTATCCTTTTCACCCTCCAAACATTTTATCTTCATCAAATCGTGTTAGAATTATGGCTGGGTAAGCTGATGAAACAGTTGAATATGAGGATTATTTTGGTATCGATTTGTTTTCAACGAGCTTTAATACTTATCAAGAGAGGAAATTAAATTGGCCTGGTGCGAAATATTCGTAGGTACGTTTAATTATAACATGAGAAATTTACATTTAAATGAGTTGTATTATTTCGAATTTATTGTAACTACTAGATACTACGTGGGAATAGTCCGTTCCCGATTTTATTAAATTAATATTTCTGTTTCTGAAAAAATAAAAATGCTTCCCCCTTAGACAAAATACATTTCTATAATCGTTATCGCTGATCGAATCGCTCAAATGTATGAAAGTGACAAGTGTAAGTCACGTGACTTATCTAAGAGAAAATTCATTTCCATACATTTAATGTCATTTAAGCGATTTCTATCATTACGTTGTTGCGTTAACGCTTGCAGAAATTTAGTTTGTCTAAGGGGGCTTTTGTTTTTTCTTGCGACATACTAGTCGTTACTGTACACGAGGTGTATAAATATTAAACTAGTGTAATAAAATTCTTATCACATACCGATTATATCGTAAACAACCTTGCATCCAAAAATAAATAATCGATACCAAAACCTCATAAGATTTAAACAACACTACAGCAATAACTCGAATCCCTAAAACGAAACATAACTTATTATGTTTACCAGTAAAGATTTATGTGGGTATCACGACATTATCATAATGGTATTGAATATGGAAAGCAATTGGGACTGCTATCCGAATTCATATGAGTTTTTCCAACGATTGTCCGGGATTCCTGATGGTACCGATTGCTTCCCTATTTCCTGTATCGATATTTTATTGCATGCCATATTTCTGCGAGATGACTCGACTGCCTGCCGACCGATTGGATATCGGAATACAGTATCGAATAAATATATCGAAGTTTGATTGGTTCTGATATAGTGCGTTTTTAACAAGATTTCTAGTTGCATGTCTATGTCGGCAGAATTTTATTTTAATAATTAATCCTAAAAATTTTTTGTTTATTCACAATATGGTAATCTTTCCCATCTGCTTCCAGGCTGTCTTTCAATGGGTATCTTTGTGTACCTGATTCCAACACATTATTTCAATGTATTTTTCTACTTTCCAATAAAATATTTTTATGAAAATTTATAGTTACATTTCAACGGCCATAGCAAATTTTCCACCAAAAATCAATTAATTAATAACTTCCTGTTGTGCTGTGATTTGAGATAATTCAACATCACACCAAACTTTGTTTTTTTAACCTTTCTTCGTTTTTTTCTTAAAGAAGAAAATATGAAAGTAAATTTCACACAAATTATGCAATAAAAAAAGTCATTTTGCGAATAACCCTTAACTTAAATATATCAGCCAGCATTGTGATACGCAGGAACGTACACAATCCTTTTACATACAAAGTACGAATCACCCTTTATCTTTTTTTCACGAGTTAGCCGAATAATGCAAAGTTTTCCGTATAGTCGAAAAAGTTAACGTTTTTCGTGCAAAATTTATTAGCCATAAAGAGTGACGTTCGAACCACGGAACTATAATAAAAAGAAAAGCTGAAAGGGTCTGCCCACGGCAACTTTATAGACTTAGCTAGTAACTATGTTGCCAGTTATAACAGTTTTGTTTGCTAATAAAAACTTTTCTTATTATTACGGTATTATGATCTCCTTTCGTAGCATAAGATACTTAAAGGTTCGGTTATTTAGTTAAACTTCTTTATTGTTTCAAGTTAAGGGAATCAGGAACGTTAACGGAAATATTGTTTTACAAACTTAAATAGGAGAACAATACATAACGTTTGATGAGTAGTTATTGGAAAAATATAAAAAAGAGGTAAATATAATTAATGTTCATTTTATTGCGTAGGTTCCTTCTCCTAATTCTTTACTCAATAAAACATATTATGAAACACTGATTTCATTGAAGTATTTCGCTATAATGAAAGAAATAATATACGGGATGGAATTGTTTAATATCACCTGAAGGAAAAGGGAACATTCTCAACTACGATCAAACTAGAATATTATAGGTAATTGATAAATACACGCCTTGACACTTACGCTGTCTTCAACAACACAAGCATCATCATCAAGAACCTTTGTAATACATTATTAGATTACAACACAGAAACGAATAAATTTATCCATTCGCATAATTCATGAATGAATAATTTATCAAACAAAATGCCGCCACAACGTGCGCAGCGCCTCACAGTCCAATTAATTCCACTGCTCACAATTTTACGCATTGTTAAGAACTCCGTTTCAATACAATACGTAATTATTAAGGTTTTCTGTTAACATGCAAGCCAACGGACGGCAAATAGAATTGGGAGCTTTTAATTCTGTGAGCATTAAGGGTTAAATCCACCACCAGTTGCGAGACCGCCGTTGGCGCAGATCCAAATTATTTTAAAAGAAACTCCGTAACGACCTCATTTCATAGGATCACGGTATATTACTTGTTAACATTTTTAGGATATTGTACTGGAAAATTCAAAACATAGTCTTTTTGTTTTGGGTCGTTTTATCTCGAAATGAATGTTAATTCTTTTGCCGGTAATAAAACGGATCAAACTCTTATTTCAGGTTTGATACTGCTGTTTTAAAGCAATGACATCATGTAACGGTCTTATATATGTAACAGTCAATTGTTGCATAAGCAGGTACCTTCTGAGAATATATAGCTCACATAAACCCTTCGCACGGTTGATCTGAAGTTCAGAAATTATCATGACATCGGCCTTAAACATTAGGTTAACTCACATTTTTAAATTAAAAAACCTTAAAGAACACTGAAAATACATTTATTATTATGCATTGAGAAAAATATTTTTTACGCCGTTAATATTTTATTCGATTAGAAGTTTTTTTTTGCAAAACATACTCACCTTTCATTTATTCCACTGTACTTGCGGATACTTTAAATAGCGTATTTGATTAAATTATCGAATTTTTTAAGCCTAATTAACTATCTATACTATAAAATGCAGTTCAAATAAATATGTTTTGTTTTAGTAAACGTTCGTATAGTTTCGTATATACTCGGAAACTGATATTATCTAAGTCGGATGTTTGGCCGTCTGAGATGAGTTCTGTTGTCGATGGATAAAACACTTGGACGGGAAGTCCTTCCGATAGTTGGCCGAGTTCCTTACATAAGGGCTTGTGGAAGAATATATCGATATATCGATATACGGATATTATTGGGTCTTATTCGTAGTTTTGCTTATATTGCATATAGTATCCGTTTGGTATAAAATACTTTAAAGGGGTCAATATTTTGCTACCAATATAATTGTTTAGAAACATAATTGGACGAACTTTTGCATGGGTAACTCTTAATTTAAAATAATTTTAGTCCGCATGCGTTTTTAGTAGGTAGGTACTCCTACTTATTTAATCATATTTCAAGAATAAAAACTATTTACCTGAGGCATCGAGGCATTTATAATCGGCTATTAATTATACAATATTGAATGTTTATTTTTCAAATTATATTTTTCGATGTTTGAAAATTAATAATATCGATGATTGAACTTCCGACATCCCTACTTGCTGTGATTATATCTAACAAGTGCTATTGATTGTTTAAAGTGATGCATGGATGCATCGATTCTAAGAAATTTCAACGGACTAACGATCGGACAACTGACGTGAGCATACGTGTTTATGCTCCATCGCAAATTAATGTTTTTACGTGATTAATGATATTTCAAAAACATAATTTCAGTGATGTTCTAAGAGGAGTTTATTAGATGTTTTTTTTTTATATTGGGTTGTATCAAGCGAATCAGTTATCTCTCCTAATATAATAAAACTAAAGAGTTTTCTTCTTTGGTTAATTGCGCTAATCTACCACTAGTCTAATTTCAAAAATTATTTCAGTTTTTGACAATCCTCTTATTCAGGTAGGATAATTATTATAGACCTACGATATACTTTTTGCCGCGGGAACCGACGCCCACGCAAGAGGAGCCGTGAACAACGGCTAGTATTTTATTATAAAGTGTTCACTTGTCTTAATGAAAATAAAAACTTATATATTTATTATAATAATGTTTCAGCAAATAAAACAATTGAAATATGATTAGGGCAAATGGTTCACAAAGGCATTATTACGATTTCATCTGAAATGAATAGCATTCCTGTGTTCTTTTCATTTAAAACCTTTTAGAACGTGAAACGCGAATGGTTAATTAAAGCGAACATGCTTTTAACAATTGTAAATGCTCGTGAACTGAATATTTTACCGTTCGCCAATAATAAAGGCGTGTCGAATTTGCAATTTTTCCGTATGAATCTGTCAACATGATTTTGTTAAACATTTTCTGTGTAAATAAGTACTTTATATGGTACATGTATGTATTAAAAAAAGCTTACTATTAATGTGGGTCACACATAACTAGTATTCTTGTTAATCCCTTCTGCTAAGTTAATGCTTTTGTTATGAGTCCGACACACGTCGATGCAATAGCTGGGATTCGAACCGACAACCACTGCGATGCAAGTGCGACGCCCTGACCATTAGGCTGCAAACGCTTCAAATAGAAGAAAGAAAGAGAAATCAAATTAAAATTACGACAAAAAATAAAAATACGACGCGTGTACATAAAGACAAAAAAGACATTGCGTCATATTCGTGCAAAACGGTCGTCGCTCAACATAAGCCATAGTTCCTGCTAGAAAAAGGGCCTTTTAAATTATTTAAATTAAAGCTATTTAAATAAAAACTAATTAACTGTAATAAAAAACGAAAGTTACGTAATTTATTTATTTATTTATATATTATAATTGAAAAATTAATAGACAACGCAATATTTAGTCTCGATTATCTCGACTGTCTTTTTGTTTGACTAGACAAGATCGCTATTACACCGCGCTGAATATCATACGCTTACTCATCACGAAAGTCAATTAAGTCATCATTGTTGGTTGTCATATAAAAGCGCGCCTACTGACTGATTAGTCCATCTAACCCTTACTATTATTGGTGTAGTCTTAACAAGACAGTCCGAATATCGCGTAGTAAGTGTTATAGCTCGTCTATGTACCCGTTCTAAGTCATTTATTCATGTAAACGTAAGAGAAATGACTACGTTCCACTTTATCTCATTCATTATGTTAAACACGCTCAGAGCGATATAATTACGAAGTTATTTATTATTGTTGTATCACAAAACACGCCATCCATTACAATTAAGATATTTTTATTAACATTTTTCACGCAACTCGTAATTTTGAAATATTGTGGGATGTTTCAAGCGGTTCGTTTGGTTTCAACAATCGTTTTATGATTCTGAGAATGTTTGTTGGTTATTCTTTGTTGAAATTGTGTCAGCCAAGAAACGAAAAGGCTTTCCAATTACTGAAGCTTTATACAGAAAAAAAATGTTAATATTTACTATTTTATTTTAAATGTAAAAGTAATTTTGGCTGTGTGTTACGCAATCACGCCTAACTACTGAACCGATTTAATTTAAATTTGGCACCGAGACAGTCTGAAGCCTGAGAAATGACAAAGGTTACTTTTGCCACGATAACCGACTAGCACGCGGGTGGAGTCGCAGGCTACAGCTAGTATCATATAAATAGTATCCACGTGGCGCCATTTTAAATTTAAACATCCTAAATATAATTTAATATTTATAGTTTAGAAACTGATCACATTAATTTACACCCACATGAATAACAGTTAATTTGGTTTCTCATTACACAAATTACGTAGCTTACGTAATTGAGGCATCGTGTTACTTTTCACTTACACTATAAAATATTTTGCGATCGCAGGATTTCCTATTGTTCTCGAAGTACTTACCTACATAGTATATCAAGCTTTATTTGCTTAATAGACTTTTCCATCGAATCCTTCTTGGAACACTACCAGTTGACAACAATCGTGTACAAGTGAATATGTCAGTAATGGCGACATTTACTGGAAGAGAATATAAGACCACACGGTGTGTTGCCAATAAACCGTGTGCTTAAATAATTTGTTACTTGTAATTTCTTGGTACTTGTCTATCAATACTGAGTTATTATGTCGTTAGCAAACGTACTACATTTGTAGGTACCTCTTCCTAATTCGTTTTTTTTTTAAGTGTAATCATGGAGCAGGTTTGGGAAGACCTTTGCCCAGCAGTGGGACAACAAAAGGTTATAAAAAAAAAATCAAATTAGTTTTAAATTCTCCAAGTGAATTTTGCGTTCAGACAGGCAGGTATTATTAAAAAACGTAGGAATATATGCTACAGTAAACACACCTTTGGAACTCAACAGCTTTTCGCATTGAGATAAGATTGAGAATCCCTCCCAATAGGCAACTACTAACATAAATCCTTCATGAGCAAATACTTTCTAAAACAATTGCCAGTAGGTACGCAGATGCAATTTTATTATTTAAATATTATTTTTAAAAACAAAATCGTATTAGGAATTATGAATAAATTAGCGATGTTTTCGAATTTCGATTACCTTAAAGTTCATTTTAAAAATAAAACATTTTAATTCTCGCTTAGGCCTATTTAGTGTATTATTTAAAAAAAAAACAAAACAACAAAATTCTTTTTCAATAAGCAATGTTATCGTTAATTTTAATCACATTAAAATATATAATTACATTGCATTTTTAATACATTAAATCTCGCTTAAATTTAAGCTGAACAAGCAATGTGAACGAAGTGAAGCGAGCAAACCGCAACGTTTGCGGATGTCACAAGATTGATTGACGGTGGCTCTGAATATGTGATTAATGACCCTTCGTATGAAGCTCTCGCTTTGTGCTGAACGTTTGTCGTTTTACGCTCATCTAACACCGATAAGATACATAAAGGTTCGATTAAGGTTTAGTTTGAAACCGTAAAGTGATTTGTCAACTATAATATCTGTCTGGCAAACGACAGAATAATTTTAACATTAATCACTACGCATTCACCTTTTATATATTAATAAAATAAATAAATGAAATCGCCAACTCGCAACGAGCAAGCCTGGTGATCATCTTTCCTTCTTGGAAAGAGCCCTGCGCCTAGCAGTGGGACGGGCAGGCTGGTACCTATTATTATGTTATTATTAAAAAAATGTGTGATGTAAGTAACATTATTCATTATTGTCTCTTGGTAAAGACATTATTTGCAATTATCTACTATTACATATAAGACAAGCTACTGTACTCATTCATGTATAAAAAAAAGGCTTGAATAAGAATTTTGAGCCAAGAAACATCTACACAATATTCTCATACCCTTAAGTATATACAAAGGTACCTCCGTGAAATCTAGACCGCCGCAATTCTCCAAAAAAATATAAACACATATCTCTCTACTTTACATAAGATAGCACTTTAGCAAAACTTACGCATAAAGTACACCTTCGAAATATTTCCTTGAATACTCACGGTAGGCGCCTAAGGCCGATTATTATTCATATTTCAGTGCGCGCGCCTTACGAAGTCTGATCACGGCAACAACTTTTTCAATAAAACACCCCCTCAGCATTTGGAAGTGCGGTCACGCATCGAACCAAGCGATTTTATAACTTTATCTGAGTTATGTGGCGATACCTGGTACCGTTCTATTGAACCCCAAAGATTTTTACATTGAAATAGCTTCATTACCGCTATCTGTTTTCCGATGAGTTTCTTTTGATCTTTCGCTTGTGTTGTTCTATTTTAACACAGGTCGTATTAGCATACGTGAAATGATAACAACTTTACTTTGTGGCTTGAATACATTTTCGGAACGATCGGTGATTGTTTATGCAATACCTTTGACTCTAGATTGTGGTGTCGAATAAATGTCTGTATTAATCCCATTTCATTTAGAACACGTAAATAAAGCTAATTTAAATTCACATGCTCAAGTAAAACTGATACCTAACATGGTTTTTAATATATAATTTAGTAGGTATTATTTCTATGCGATTAAAAGTCGCGAGCATACTTTAAATAAATACATGGATATGATAGGATTAAACAAAACCTACTTATAATTGAAACAATTGAACTAACATTAAAAACATTTGAATCTCTATTCTAAGAGCTAAGTACATAGTATGTATAGTCTCTACTTATCAATTTATACAAGTAATATTTAATAGTTTCATTTGTACAACAAGAAACGCTCATTAAAGTTGAATTATAAGTATCATTCATCATGTATTTCTTCCTAGAAGCAAATGCATTCCGCTTGTCATCAGCATGACAAGAAAATCATCGTTAAAGACTGCGCTGTACCGCCCTTACTGAGATTAGCCGTTAATATTTATAAATGCAATAACACCTTAATATTCATAAGTGAAAATTATTATGCAAATAGTGTCGAGAGGGCGGGTTGTAAATTCAAAGGAGTCTTGTCGGAGTCTGCTAGTGCCTTAATTGCTGTAATAGGCGTTATGTATCGCGTGCTTCGTGTTGAATGTCTTCACTTACTATTAACATATCTGGAACACACATGTTAATAATTTATTGTTTTTAATTGCGACCTAATTGTATTATTTGGAATGTGTATCAAGGTTTTTTTATGTCATTTGTTGGAAGATTCTAATTAATTTACCAATTTATGTACATAAAGAGCATGATCCGATAATATTATTAATTAAAATTAAATAGTATGTATTAATATTTGACATAACGACTAAAGATATTGTGATAACGCTAGTATACAAAAGCGCCAAGCAAATAATTTATTTGTCTTAAATAACCTGAACTCAATATCTGTTATATTATTGCAAACAGCTAGAATAAAATCCATTTAAAACAAAATTTGTTTAAGATATTCGTTGCGATACCTAAAACGTTAATTAAAATCAACACATCATTTCTACTACAAAAACAATTGCCTCGCATCCACAACATATATATGCTTGCAAAGAGTTTGTAATTTAGACTAAAAGCAACGGGGAACAAACTATTAGGAAACTAACAATTGCTTTCTATATTCACTATGTATTAAGTTTCATAGAAATGTAAGACCCGACAAATTTCCGCAAACTACATCAGAGGAAGGGTTAACTTAACACATATTTCATTCGCTGTACGTATTTTGTATTCGCTTTAAACCGATGCGAAAATCCTTTCGTATTAACACTCAAACATACGTCATCATCAGACATGGTTATTAAATATTCATTTTAATAACAGAACAAAAGGCAACGTGTGAAATACGCCCGTCAACGTTCCAATGATTTGCAGCGGCCGCGGCAGGGTTATTTTTATTAAGTCATTTTATTTTATTTCTCTAATGGAATATGAACATTTGCTAGAAGTATCTTTGAGGGCAATAAATCTACTCAGCGTTCTAAACGGTACATGAAATTCAACACATGTTTGACTAAACGCGACAAATGTTGGATTCTTATAATGCAATGTAAAATAGATCCCAGCAGAGTGGTAACAAATTTACAACTAAAATATTTTTGAGCGATATACAAGGCAAGAGATTGTGGGCAATAAATTTGAGAGACATATTTCACTACCAGTTTACCTATTTAAAGCAATTTGACATCGAAATACCCAGCAGCCGCTTAATAAAAACCATTTAGCAAATCATGTCTTTCTAAACACTGTATTTAAGACTTATTTTATAGCACTATTTAATGAAACGAAGGCTGGTTAAGTGCTGTATACGAAAAGTTGTAAAACCGTGGTTCTCAACGATTGGTCCGTTAGGTAATTATTGAAATTTGCAAAGTCGGCGCTACTAATCAGTGTTTCGAACTGATAGCTGGTACAAGACTAATACCACAGTATAAACACATACAGTAGGACGACGCCTTTGATCTCCTTGTAAATGCCGACAATGTGTAGAAATTGTCGCAACAGCCAGGGTTGTCTCAAGTTAACAATATTTATTTAAATTTATTTTTGATCAATATTATTTAATAATTATTATTTAATAATATTATAAGTATAGATAATGTTGATAAAAAATAAATAAAATAATATAATAATATATACCTAATAAAAAAAAACTAATTTATTTTTGATCAACGTTACTTAATAGTTATTATTTAATAATAACGTTTATCTAAAATAAATAAAAATAAATATTGTTACAATAATTAACAATAGCGAGATACACAATTTGTAAAACAGTAACTATTATGCAAATGTGCTTCGTCTGTGGTCTCACATGATAAAATTCTAGATTGAGATTGAGACGAACACATGTAATTTCATTTAGAGAAATGTCCTCCATCTTGGATCTGGATTCAGGAACTCTTGCGCGATAGACATTTCCGCGAAAGCTTGACCTCATTTTTATTTTCAGTGACCTCGCAAATCTTAAAAATGACATCACAAAAAAATGCATATTTTTCTCGGCGCCATCTTGAATTCTAATTTCCACCCCATAATCGCTTTTAGCGACCTCGGGAACTATGAAAATGACACCCATGAAGAAAAATTTGCAAAATTTCCTCGGCGCCATCTTGGGTTTTAATTTCGACCCCATAATCGTTTTAAGCGACCCCATGAACCATGAAAATGACACCCATGATAAAAAAAAAATATATTTTTTCGGCGCCATCTTGGATTCCAATTTCGACCCCATAATCGTTTTAAGCGACCCCATGAACCATGAAAATGACACCCATGATAAAAAAAATGTATACTTTTTCGGCGCCATCTTGGATTCCAATTTCGACCCCATAATCGTTTTTAGCGACCTCGGGTACCATGAAAATGACACCCATGATGAAAAATTTGCAAATTGTCGTCGGCGCCATCTTGGATTCTAATTTCGACCCCATATTCGTTTTTAGCGACCTCGGGAACTATGAAAATGACACCCATGACGAAAAATTTGCAAAATTTCCTCGGCGCCATCTTGGGTTTTAATTTCGACCCCATAATCGTTTTAGCGACCTCGGGAATCATGAAAATGACACCCATGACGAAAAATTTGCAAATTGTCGTCGACGCCATCTTGGTTTCTTGGCACCTATTTTAATAGAATTATTTTATATTTATTAAAACAAAAAGAACTAAACTAACACCAGGGGCGGCAGTCTCTACATGAGTCGATATGTCATCGCTACGTACCGATCGTTATGTCATATCAAAAAATTATGTTTGCAGCATCGATATTCGCTATGAACGCAAGTCTCTACAGCCAAGATAGCGTGCAAAATCGTGTCTTTGCTATGTCGATACGTCTACGAAAACTGTATTCATAGTCTCGTATTTTTATAGAAGATTATTACCAGCTAAAAAATATTCCTTGGATATAATGGTAAAAATTATGCACTAAAATTTATTATAACAAATAATTTTATTGAAAATTAAAGAAATATTAGATTAACTTTGTTTTAAAAACGCTTTTCTTGATGAAAACCTTGAAATAACTGCACATTACGGTCAGAATAATTAGTAATGATTTATTTACTAAATAATTATAAATTAAGAAGGGTATATATTATACTTATGCGTGATTGCAACTCTTTGACTAAATGACACTGACAAATTCAAAATATTTTGGTTTGTTTACATATTATTATGGTTTAAAATAATCTTAAATCATTTGAATTGTAGAATAAAATGTGGATATGGCCGAACAATTTTAACCCGCGTCCCGGACCAAGCAGCGGCTAGTAAATTAACGGTCCCTTTTTTCAATTAGTGTTTGTATTTTCGTTGGTGTATCGATGTTTATGATATTTATGGCGTAAGCGAACCGCTAAAGCTTCTAACAAGCAATTAGAACTTTTATTGGGATTGCTGGAGGCCCGCCCATTCCTCTTCACAAGGCGATTTACTGGTTTGCAAGGCCGGGATAACTTTGAAGCTGGATGGAAGGTGGCGACGACGGAGCTAAAAAACGTTCCTAGCGGGTCTTGTAAGACACCCGAGCAGTGGGTTTCAGTTGAGTTTTATTATTATATACCTACATACTTTGTTAATAAAGTAATAATAAAGAATAACAATAAAGAATAAAGAAATTTTATTTGCTAGAAACATGGTATGGTATTACAAGATAGTTTATATATATAATAGTTTATATTCAGCGACAGTTAGTGGCTTAATTTTGGCTGTCACGTTTGTTTTCTTGTGGTGACATTGAGAATTTTATATATTTCCGCAACAGCCGTTCATTAATTGCAGTGGTTACAGCATATATCACTCTGCTTACCGACTTCTGACTCATAATGCATCCCCACTGCAGTCCAACAGGTTGTTGGTAACAGCCACTGGCGTAAAATCGAAGCGCCGCCGTCAGTATAAGAATAGAATATAAAAAATGAGTTTTGCATTTCTTTCTATTCATGGATAGTTTCAAAATAACACCCACTTGGAATTCGACAGACAGTCCATAAGCCCGTTGTCGCTGAAGAGATGGCTGCAGTTCATCTACGAGCACTGCAAACATATCTTTCGATATCCTATAGTAGGATAGAAATTGACTGTCTTCCAAGTCCAACGGTTTTTCACTTTGGCGTCGGATGCGGGCCACTCTCCTAGCATTACCATATTCTGCCTGTGTTCCAACGTCACTAAGTCCCAAGCTAAATCCTGTTCCGCTATAATTTTCAATTTAATTACATAAATTCACAAATAAATACCGACAACGAATTATCGTTAAGACGTATCGGGCTGTCCAAATTAGACGATAAAATAGCGTCCCATTATAACGATAAATAGATACGGTTGCGATGACAATCGTTATATTTGTCAGTCGAGACTACCAAATATCGATGAAGTTTGATTTTTATGACTTAACGACAATTTTCGGTTGTTATGTCATAGCGATTCATGTCGAGACTGCCGCCCCAGATAGCCCTGAAAGTTAGCTCCCGAGCTACTAACAAGTTAATGTATGCAGCTCGGGAGCGCCCTTCCCCCGTCTCGCCCCTCGCACCCCGCACGATTGCCCTGTCTAGACGTCTTCGTCGAACGACTGTATGATGTTAAGACTGTGCTAATACTAAGTTTGCGGTATCAAAGTCGGCCGTGGCGCCACCGCCCACGGTCGTATCTCGACGGCCCGCGCAATTGCAGGGCCTATTACCGTACCTACCACTTGTATCTTGTACTTGTACTTCACAACGCCTGGGAACAAACCCTGCAACCTGCCGCGCGCCGCGTGGGACGACACTTAATAGCCTTTTAATTTTCAACACGAGCCCATCAACACGACCCGATAGTAATAGTCTGTAATACTATACTTAGACTACAGCAGCTAATCGTTTAGGATATAATATACATTAAAATTCATTGAATTTTGCAAGTTTAGAAATCGTATTATAAAAGTAGCTGGCAAGTGTTAGCCGCATCTATTCTACATGGTTACGTATGTTAACTGTCCATTTTGTTCGCGGTGCCAATGAATTTATGTTAACTTCTCAAGTATCGCGCTTACCGATAACGGCATTCCACCTCCTACAATATCTAATTATTCACTCAAGTGCCATTTTATTGCGGCTGTATAATGAATTATTACCTTGACGATTGAACATTTAACCGCTTAGTGGATCTTCTTAATATAAACAGGGATCGTATTCTATCTAAATAGCGCACATTAAATATCGGTTGCTCTGCTAAATCACGTTGACGTGAGTGATTAATCTTCGAAGTAGAATGCTTGTCGTTAGAAAGGCAATAAAGAGATAACAAAATAAATCAAACGGTTATAAATAATATACGGTCGGCATGAGCGATCAGTCCGAGAACTGTCCGTTCCGATAGAAATTTACGAAACTTTTTATGAGAATCGCATGGTACTAAACGTAGAATAAATAAATATAAAAACAACGATCAGTTGTAAATAACATTTTGTTGTTTATGGCAACCGGTTAAGACGTAATCAAATCGGTCTCAGAGATCTGTATGACGACTGTGTATAACGAACTCTATTATATTTTAAAATTCAATTCAATTTAAAGGTCATTTGAGGTGAGATAGAAACTTATCCGATCTAGTCGCTCCACTGAATAACAAAGTAATAGAAAGCTTATGGATGAATTTGCAAAAAGTATTATGTAACCTCTTTTGACTGTAAAACTTTTAAGTGTTGTATTCAATGTGGACTGTCTTCGGTTATTATAAGCCATAATTCAGAAGTGGGAATGCGGTGCAAAAGTGCAATATCCGACTGGAGCTATAACTGTCAACAGTGGAATGAATCACGGGCATATAAATCGTGGCTAGGACAGCATCGTGCTCGGCACCGTGCAATCGTAGCCCGATTTTATTTTATTACTATCACTGTGGGAGAAATGCAACTGTCGATTTGTTTAGCTAAATAACTTTACGATAACTACAACCTAGTTTGGTTTACAACAGGTTGGTGATTTAAAATGGTGTTGGATTCAGGCCTTCGCTTGCCGGCCACTGGTATTTGTATAGCTCGCAATAAAGCTTAGTGTAAACATAAAATATTTGACAGATTTATGTAGAGATCTTTTTTGAGAAAGAAAAACATCGGAACTGCTTCAATATTTAATAATGAAATTGAATTGAAGACACCAACTATTTACTTAAGAAATAACAAAAATATTTTCACAAAGAACTGTCGTTGCGCGTGACTTGCATCAATTTGCGCTCCTATCCAAACTTTTTCAACTAAACAAACAGTTCGGAAATTAGGCAAACATGCTTGACGACAGGAAGCGCATCTCAAACAAACGCGACGCTGTCATGCGCCGGCGCAGACGAGAAGATGGATGTTAAATGGCGTCCGATGATTAACCTGGCAGATGATCAATTTCTAATATTAACATTAGCAGCTAAGCATACAAAGATTAATTATGGTGTGTTAGGTCAGGTCCCCTGAAAGTTCCTAAGTATTTTTTTTTGTTCAATTTCTAAGATCATCTATTTAATTAGCTTAAGAAAAAACTAAAAGTATACTGATAGCAAAATAAATTTTTCGTCGATTAGAGTCTATCCAACCAATAAAAAATAAAACTTACATGAATCAAAAGATACAATCTGTATAGATGCGTTTTAAATCGGTTAGTATTCAATCCGATACCAAAGACCATAAAAATGAGGAGATCCGCTTATTACAACCGTTTTTGAACGTTCACTTGTCTATTCCGGGTGTGGGACCACCCACGGTATGGCGACTGTTATTTTAGGTACGTAATTGAGTTGTTGCGACCGTGGCGAACGACGACCCGGCTGCGACACGAGTAATGCGATGGTTTACATGACTTCGATGCACCCTGCACGCATTAATTTGGTACGGAGACTAGGAGAACATTTTGCCTGCCTGAAACTGTAATTGGCTGTAAAAGTTGATGACACACTTTCGTTGTTTGACCCCTGTTCGGGTGACTTATGATTTAAAATAGATTTACTAAAATATTCTACTTCTGTGACTTTATTTTTTTATTTTATTTTATTTTGGCAACATGGTCAAAAAAAATTATTCAATAAATTGGTTCCTTTCAATTAATAGACCTATTTATGCCATTACCATTTTTTATTGAAAAAGGATAAACCGCCCAGTTTTAATATCTAAAGACGGACAAATATAATTTTGATGAAGCTCAAAAATGTGTCTCACACAGAGATGAAAATCGTAATGCTACTGGTTAGATAGACAACCTTAAATTAAAAAAAAAAATTCAACAATTTTATAAAATTCTAATTCATCAAGTACAGCGTTTAAGTTTTATTAAATCCAATATATTTATAATTTATTACATAATCCAAATATATGGAATCATATTATGGAGTTGCTCGACATACATAATGAGAGCTGGTTCAAAATTAAACGTTTAGGGTCATACAGCAGATGTCTTGAATTTAAAACGCCAATTTATTCTATAACCAAAACGCCTACGATTACAGTGGCCTATTTATTTCACATTATTCATACTTACGTAGGAAGACTAATGAGAATAAAGAAATCCGTATACATTATTCATTTCTCGTCCAAAACCGACACTCAAATCGTCTTACCGTCATCGCTGACGTAATTTTGTGGCTTCAAGAATGAAATATCTAACGTCAATGTAGGTGTAGCAGTCATTTGTTTCCTTCTTCCAAAAAAATGGGTTATCGTATCCTTTGAAATCGGCATACGTCCTTTACCTATAAAACCAAACATTTAGCTGGTATAATAGCTCAAGCCTTCCTTTATTTTCTCCCCTAAACGTAACTGACATGTATTGTGCGAAATGATTAATAACATATCATAATGATACGACGGTTTTTTGTTGTTGTTTGATGGTTTACGCTGTGACATTCTTTTGATGGGATGTAGGTCGATGCATGTTATGTCACTAGTTTTAGATTATTTTCAACCCTTTGAGATATGATTTATGGAACGAAGAGATATTAAATTTTATAGGCCTTTCCTATAAAGTTTTCGTCGTAGGCAAAATTGTTTGACTCGTATGACTCTTCACTCACAATTTTATTTTTTATTTTATTTTATTTTATTTTATTTTATTTGGGAAACCTCACAATCTACGAGTATGTATTAGAAGATGCCCAACGCCAAACCATGCTTACAAGATAGGTTTAAATTTTATTACGTTTTGCAACGTTGGCATTAATGTAGGTACAAGTTTGAAAAATTTGTTTAAAAGTTATCCTTTTTCGCAATATTCAACTATTTTAATAAAGCAGTCTTCATATTATAAGAACTACTTATAAACCTGGCGCATTAAATATTTGTTTTCGCTCGCAGAACCGAGCTCCAACTTTACAAGCAGAATTTGCGTTGTTCTCAGAGATATTATAGTTTGCTTAAGTCTGAAGTATTTACTTGTTTTAAAGAATTTTGCAATCGACCATTAAAGTTTTATGTATAGTTTAAATAATTTAAGAAGCCGGTACTTGTTTGAATATTTATTTGGGATCCATTTCCCTTCAGCAATTGTGAGTCAATTGATTTCCAATACGTGGTCTACTTTAAAATGTCGTCCAAATGGCTGTCGGCCCACAACAAAGTGTACGGCTAGTAAAATATCTCCTGCACTTACTTCCACACGTACCTCCTTGTATTCGAGTTTGAATACAAATGACCTGATTTTTGTTTCCTGTAAATTTTTACGCATACAAACGCTGTGCTGTGGTTTATTAAACAGACCGTCCGAATGTATGTCATGATAATAAAAAGAAATTATTTCCATTTGTTACGCTGCAGCTGCAAGAAATGAGAATGTAGATACAAATAGTAAGGTGTAATGAAAAACATTCATTGCGTGGAATATATTCGAGAGGATTTGCAGGATCTTTTGTATTGTTACGGAAAAAATCTGATAAGTACGGCCGTAAGCATAATAGCAAAGCTGTTTCCTTTTATAAACATATGTTTTTCCTGTCCCAACTTTTCTTTCTTCTTTATGTCTATTCGCAATCTCTTACGAGTTTACGTGAGTAATAAATCTCTTTCAGTAAACACAAGAGTACAACGTAAACTTTATATTTGTGTGAAAGAATAGAGGGTTTATCGATTAAACTATTACTTTTTACTGGACCGAGGACCTTGTTAAACATAAATTACATTTTCATCCTCCGACTACAGCAAAAATTAATGTTTATTGCACTAAAGGCAAGTGCTAAGCTTTTACGGATAGAACAAACTGCGCTGTTAAGAAGCTCGTTCGATTTTCATTGGCACTTTGCCCTAGACTAACAATACTCTCTTCGACTATGAAACCTTCGGAAATCCTTTTCTATCTCTTTCGTTGTTTCTGTATTAGAAAGGGATAGGAGATTGTGTAAGTCGAGTTGTTGCGGGATATAGAATAGGTGGTTGCATTTAGCTCATGTGATCGCGTGGCTCTTATGTACCTCGATGTTTTATTGACTCAATCATGGTGATACTATGAGGTTGCGCCTCGTCGGACCCATGGGTAAAGTGCTGAGGCTGTTCTGTTTACGTACATACACATTTTTATCCATCGTAACTAGAGCGTGGAACGATGTGCGCCTGATATTACAGACAACTTTTCCTGCATACAATATTGTGTTCTTGTTGGTAAAAAAATAAAATCTCCTAAGAGAACAAATAAGTGCTTTCTATACAAAATCTATATCTAAAGGCAAATCAAAACAAAAACTCCTTATCTTTGTACCAGCCTTATCACAATGACTGAAATATGACCACATAAAATAATGTTATAGACAACGGGTACATATCCGAACGAATGTTATAGAGATTAAAATATAGGAAACTAAAATCGAGTCCCTTGTTGTCCGACCGTGTTTACAATCGGAACAAGACAAGACAAGATATTTCCGTCAACTTAATTGAAGTGACATGAGTTACTTTATTGATATTAAAATTTATTTATGAATACGGCGGCAAGTGATAAAACGACATTTCACTGGCCGGTGTGTTTGTTTGTCGACAGATTTCTGCGAACGAGCGCAATTAATTATGACCGATGTCGGTCGTCCATGGGCGACGCGGACGCGCGCTTGCGTACGCCTTTTGTTTTTACACACCATTTGTAGAACAATGCAGCGCGTGCGACTTTTATCTCGCTGCAAATAAACGAAACCTCGTGTCGACTTTTTGCCGGTCTCGTTCGTGGCTTGCCTTATGCCTCTCCCCGCCACGTAATTTTGTTAAGCCCGCACCGAAATGTTACTGAAGTTAAACGAATTTTACCAAGCGGAATACTTCGATCCAACAGATACTAAAATAACAAAGTCAAACGCAAAGTTGCGACGCGACATTCTAGTCTTATTGAGTATCAGTTTCCAGCTTTTCTTCGAGCTGTTGGGCCGCACAATAAGAGATGGGTAACCTACATTGTTTCAAATATCACGCCATTTACAACGCAGGATTGACTCATTACTTTGTAGTCTTTTTATTAGTAACTTTATTTATAGTGATGCTCTAATGGAAAGATCAAACGCACTCGGCAGTTAATTTTAATGTCTCGGTGTAAACGGGCACCGAAGCCCGTTAGATATAATTAGAGGGATCGGTAAAGCCTCGCCGTGCGCTGCGCCGCCGCCAGTAGTATTTTGATCGCGTTGACATTTATTATGTCACCGACATCGGTGCAAACTCACCTACTTGGTATGAATAAGTATCTATTTTCATCTTTAACGAGTGCATTAACATACACGCAGGAGGACGTGATATACGTACGTCAATATACGAGACATAAAGTTGCAATAAAATGTAAATAATTATGATTGATTGAAATGCGGCTAGACGTTTTGCTTTGAATCTATATTAACGCGATATCTTCGAGGAATATTGCGGGAAATGGTGTCAAAGGCGACGTAGTGGAACCGCCAAACTTGTTTTATGTGTCAGGAAGGAAGGCGCGCTGTCAGCGGCGCCTCGCGAGGCGACGAGGCAGCGAGGCACTGAGGCGGGGCGAGGGCGCAAGCTCTCATCAACTTTAACGAGCCATTACCGCTGCGCCGCCACGCTCCGCTCTACAAGGGGGGGATTCGTGTAATTTTCGGAACTCGCATAACGTGTAATTATTTCAGGAGGGGTGTCAATAATATAACCGCAACGTATTTATATGCGTCCACGTTAAATTTTTCGTTGCCTAGTAAAAGTAAAACACTGCATGTTTATGTATGAAACCTCGTGAATTTTAATGAAACTTCGATACACATAAAATCCAATTATTCGTGTAATATATACAGGTTTTGTTAATGGATAATCTCAGCAAAAAAGGGATTTGTAAATTTTTGCTCTGCTCAAATCGTTAACGAAAAATAAAGTTGCATACGACGTCGTTATGAATAAGAATGGTTACTAATGAACCAATTTATGGAGACAACCGTCTGTCCAGTGAGTTATTATCGACACAAAAGCGAAGACAGAGTAAAACGCTCACTGAAATGGAACGTAACAAGTCCACTGAAATAATTCACGGCGGATTCGACACGGACATTCACAGTTGCATCGCCGTGGGCGAGTGCAAGCTTGTCTTGAGACGTCGACAGTTCTTGTTGCGACTACCGTGGTTATTTCTAAACCGTATCACGTCTCTCCCGTCGACCGGATCGCCTCAACGGCCAACGCTTTGATGTCGCATTCTCTTTTTGCAAACCACATTTCAGTGTAGACTGAATGCTTTCGGGAAAGATGTCTAACGACCAACATTTCGATCGGCGCATTCTTCATCAGGATATTTTGTTTGTATTTCACATCAGCTAATGTAATTGCCTCTCGATGCCAAGTTAGTGGATGTCTCGTCAAATTTATTGGATCCTTTCTCGGCTCCTCGTAGCTTTTGTTTTAAACAAAGTCTTATTAAGCTATCTCTCTACATCTGATCACAGAAAATGACAAAATAATTTAAAAAAAATATATGTTCAGCTCGTTCAATCGTTTTCATAGCACGGCAACTTTGCAAGATTATCTGTTTCAAACGTTTTAAAAATGAAACCGAAGTGTTACTTAAACTTACATACCGATAGCTACACAGGGGGTTGTCAATGCAGTTTATTTTCAGAGTATCGAATGTGGTAACAGATAATAGAATGCCGTAAAACTCGGTCTCGTGTGGGCGAGGCGTAGATAAAGGCCGGCTGCGACGTATCTCTTAAAGCGGTAATTTGTTAGAGCTCTTGTACGACTCACTTGTGATAAGGGAAATAAAGAACCTGAGATCTAGTGAAGTTCAAGGCGATGTTTCAATGCCATCACTACATTAGTGCGATATCTTCCTTATTTGCAAATTAATTGAAGAAGGTATGGGTCTCGCAAATGCTGTACAATCCGCTCGTAGATTGTTTACGTAACTCTTTCCCACGAATGTTGATGGCCATGTTTGTCGAAGTTTGATTGCTTGCTATCAAAAAGTTGATTTTGATGAATGTTTTGCTAGTCAATAATCAATTAAATGCCCAAGACGATGAGTTTCGTCATTGAGAAAATTAAAACTATTATGAAAGTTGAAGATAATTCTACAAATACCCTTGGGCAAAATAACATTAATCCCATTAAAAGGTATAGTAACACAAAAACGAACTGTAAAACCCTTGATTGTATGCCAAATTAGAAACCGTATGGTCCTATTACTATAACGAGAAAACACGTCACGCGATGCTAAAACTGACAGCTATGTGAACATCACTACGATGTTTTATAGCGCCGAATAGAAATAAATGGAAATAAAAGGGGAAAAAATACTTCCAAAGCATTAAACGTACGGCTATGAATGTCTTTAGACAAATTAAAAACGCTGTGATTTATAACGGTAGCCGTTTTATTGTGTGCAGTAGCATTTTACAAGCTCTTCGTTAGAATGTCCAAAAATATACAATGACAACAAAGCGGTGAGTTGAAAAATATTCGTATGTTTAATGACAGAGACCAAAGCCCAAATGTAGTAGGAGCGAATGTGGGATGTAGTGCAGTAATGTGCAGTAATAATAAAATGCTCACACAAATATTTGATTCCAAATTATTATCCCAATGAAACGGAAAACATGGGGTAGGTTATTTGATAGCATAACAAACTAAATAAAATTTAATTGTGTGGTTTATGATAATAATGTCTGAAAAACAATAAAGTAATCACACTATCTCATCTCTCTCTCTATCATACTAATATTATAAATGCGATTTTGTGTGTGTGTGTATGTATTTTAACTGATCACACTCAAAAGGCTAGACCAATTTTGATAAAGACTAAGTAGAAGTCGAAGAAATAATTTGGTTTGGAGGTAGCTGACACCCTGGATTGCTTAAAAAACTTATCTGATAACCCGCGGTGAACACCGCGAAGCGCATCTAGTTTACAAATTGCCAGCGGCTCTACAATAGAGTTTTGGGACGTTATACATGTGAAATTTTTACAAGAGTCAACGTTGATCTAATCTCTCTAAAGTATGGAAGTGACAAGTTTAAGTCAGGTGATTTATCGAAAAAAAGTGTCATTTCTATACATATAACATTTAAGCGATCTCGTTACAGTTTACATCTCTTGTTCGTTTCCTACCTTTAATTTCAAATTTACCGTTCCCGGATGATTGCTCGTTTACGTTTTGATATCGTACCCCCAGTGGAAAAAAGGCATAAGTGGTTTTACGTCGAATTGTCGATTTTCACATATTTGAAAGGTACGTTTAAAGTTACATATGCTGATTTTTTTTCATATTTTTCTTGATAAATTTGACGAATTTATGCAAGAAATATTGCTTTATTAATTTTGAATACATTATCTTTTTTCTTAGGGATAAATAGAATAAACGTTATAACGCAAAAAATTTTTTGTATAATATGACGTATTACATTATATGACGTTTATTGTTAAATTTTAATGATTGAAATAAACAATAACAAATATTATGATTCTAATCCGTTTCTTTTTTTTACATCACTGGTCTTGTATACACGAATACGTCGTTTTTTGTTTTATTAATCAGGTAACATTATATTATAAATGCACATACTGCACTAAAAATTTATTTTGATAAAAATAAAGCAGCGTTATGAGTGTTTACTTCATATTAACTTAAAAAACGTCGCGACTATGTACCTAAGAGGCGTCGCGACACCATATCTAACGGGCGTCGTGAAGCTATAGTTGAGATTAGAGTGGCGTTTCAAGCGTGAGGCGTCTCGACTCCGTAACGGTTCGGCACAATTGAGCAGCGTCGCGCCGCAAAAGAAGTTCGGCGTTGCATTAGAGTGGCGTCACCACGCTGTAGTTGTATGGCGTCGCGACGCCATAGTTGAGAGGTATTGCGACTTCCTAGCAGCGGGGCGTTGCGACTGGAGTCGACTGTTCTTCTTATAATTATTCGTTCTCTACCTCTCTGTAAATCTCCGAAAATTGTGGACCAATTAATTTTGGTGTTTTACAATGTTGGTATGGCATTGAAGTGGTTTCATATGTATGAATTTAGATCGATCGATTCAGTAGTTTTGTTGTTCAATCAAAACAACTGGAAAATGTTACCATTAATGTCATTTCGGTTAACAAAATTGGTCATGAAAGACGACGAAGACGCATGAGCTGCAAGCGACGGGGGATGTAAGGCAGCGGGGTGGGGAATCATGCAACCGGGACGGGGGTCAACTGACTGTCATACTGACGGTGGGCGGTGGGACATGCTGGGCAGTTCATAAGTAGGCTATATACTCGTATGATATGTAGAAAAGTGCCAAACTCACATGGCTTTTGTGTGCTGTATCACCACCGGCCCCTATCTGCCTGTAAACCATGTGGATAGGCTTCGATCTTTTTTTAAATTGATTATCAGCAGAGTGACAACATAACCGTAAGAAAAAATTGCAAATTCGCATGCATGTTTTCCGGTATCCACTGTATAAAATCCCCTAATTCCTCACCTTGTGCGGCTTTGAAACTACACGGGTAGGTTCTCAGACAAAAAGAAAGAAAATGCATTTACTTGGGCCCATTGCGAGGCATAAAATAAAAAACTAACTTCAACAATGATTTCTAAAATGTTAGGGGAAATATGCGTCATATTCGAGCGCTTGTTGATTTAGTGGTTGAACTAAGTGTGACCACCAAGAGTGTTGGAATCCAGTGTCGGGTCAAAAATTAGGTGACGAAAAGACAGGCAGGCTCAAACTAATTCTTATTATTTCACTGTCGAACGCCTCCGATAGCATGTAAAACTGTTGGTTCCGACCGTCAAAAAAATTCTTTGGTCATTGTTATTAAGATTAGCTGTGCTACCAAAAGAATTGCCCAGTAAAATAGATAGCGGAGGTCAGTCAGAAATACGGAATACACCTGAAACCGATGAAACTGGGAGCAGACATCGACTGAGCTTGCTATAAATTTGAAGGTACCGTTTAATAAGCACGGAGACAGTGTAATCAAAGCTGAGTAAAAACAGAAATCAGCTCCATTTGTTGATAGAAGCTGTGAATTTTAGTAAATCGTCTCTACATACTTAATTCCGTAAAGAGCGCAAAACAATCTGCCTCGAGCAAAAGCTGGCGCCGGCGCTGCAAGCCGGGTATTTATTGGTCTCATAGTTTTTCAGTTTGCCATTAGACACTCGTCACAAACAGCGAAAGAATGAAATATTAAAAAAAAATGAAATTTGTGAATAGACGGACTTTATTCTTTTACAGCTTTCCGATAAGTTGATTGGAGGGTTAATTTTTATTTATGGTCCGTATTAAAAAAATATATATATTAAAAAGTAAATAGCAAGCCTAATTTTAGTCATATAAATACACCAAAACCACGGTGCAGTGTGCAATGGATTAGCTAGGTATTTGAAACATTTGGAGTCTTTTAGTTAACTTCGATCGGAATGGGGTTGTGCTTGTAAACTCTTCTGTAAAACCATCTATATATAATAAAAACCCCATAAGATATCACGAATACAGATAATGAAAAGATACACCTTGATTAAGCATTAAAAATGGCAGACCACCACTTAGAGAGTATAAGTTGTTTATTAAAGTACTAGCTGTTTCCCGCAGCTCCGCCCGCGGTCTAGTTTTTTTTAATATAATTGAGATGCAAGCTATCCTATCTTTCAAGTTGGATCAAACTGCACACTAGTTACTACTAGTTTCGGAGTTCATCCCGGACAAACATCGTGGCACTGGTATAAAAAGATACAATTTATTATTTCTGACAAAGAAATATTACAAATTAACAAAAGACAACATGGTTTTGTCATAAACGGAGTTGCGAAAATTGCTCATTTTGTAATTTTAATATTTTTTACAAGTTAAAGCTCAGTATTTAGAAATTCATCCAAAAAATATTAGTAACGGCTATCTTCACAGAAAATACATAATATCCTGGCAGTTATTGTTAAATACTGTTATTTATGTTACAAACTTTAATTGTATCCAAAGCTATGCTAATTATTTTGGATATAATAAAAATTATTTGATACACAATATGATTTCTTCTTTTTTCCTTTAGTCGTAAATATTTAGCCTTGGGTAATATCTGGCAATATGCATGTAAAAATTTTATAACAGATAATGGAATAAATCATTATTCTTGTTTACTTAAGGTCTCTCAACGAGCCTTTAAATTGAAAAAAGGGGTAAGTATTGGATACTTAATATAAACAACAAATTTAATAAAAGAAAAAACGCAGTAATCCTACTTATACTAGCAATAATTGACAGTGTTACAAGTTCATAAGTCCTTTAAGTGTACATACTTTTTAAAATATATTTAATTTCACGGGAAAGTTTGGCTTAAGTATTGATACTTAAAATACCATATTTTTTTAAATAACGAAAAATAGCATAATAGTTTATTTCTATGATTACTAATAAACTGGAAACCTTACCACTAATTTAAACACTCCACGCAGTGTTCTATTTTTTTCCCTTTTATTTGATATAAGAATCTTTCCTCTACGACCTAAGACAAAGTAAATATTTCCATAAAACCAGTTTTTTGGCCGTACTGAAAAATTAACATTTCTGGCTTATGGCGTTTTTCCACTGAGGGTGCGATATATGACCCATCATCAACCATATAGGGACTAACGAGCTAACACCATAACCCTGCCATCATCGCAACATTATTTTTATGATACTAGATAATTTTATGTACGCAGGTAATATGTGCAAAAGATATAGAAGAAACTGTTGAATAGTATGAAAATACTTTTAATAAAAGAATCAAATAAAAAATATTTAGTATCCATGAATGGCGGTACAATATAATAATATGGTGACAAAGCAAACATTTGGATTCAGTTTGATCTGCCCAAAGGGCACGCAAAAATACAAATAAAAAAAAATATATTAGAATTGAATTAAATTTTATTATAAAACTTGCTGTGTCCCGCCACTGCGCCCGCGGTATCATAAAATATAGCCTATGTTACTCAAGGTGAATGTAGCTTTCTAATTGTGAAATAATTTTTGAAATCGGTGCAGTAGTTTTTGAGTTTATTCGTTACAAACATGCACACAAAAATACCCATCTTTCCTCCATTCAATTTTAATACCATTTTGATTAAAATTTTCTTTGATGATTTTCAGAAAACTACTAACTCGTCCTTCAAAATACATTGTACCAAAGTAACTACAAATGAAAACCGCAAGCCGCTATCATATTTCGCCACCAGTTTATAATAATCATAACTATTATGACAGTAAGCCGTTTCGAAATTCATTATAATTAAGCACATTACAAACTGTAGATATTTGGTCCGTATCCTAATAAAATCTCTAAGTTACACGCCCGGAGCAAGAAGGCCAGTAGCGCTACCTGTGTACAATTATAAGTTGAATTTATCTAACTTAACTACCTACGTTAGTTACAACTTTATACATTTTATATACCTATAGTAAGTATATAAATTGTAGACAAGTTTACAATTGTAGTACCTACACAAACAAAGGCAGAATCACTGACTGTGAGTCAAGTATCAATTTTAGAAAGATTTTATTTTGCAGATACTCAATTTATTGAGAAATTATTTTTATTGTAATATTATCGACTTCAAAACTAAAGCTAGCATGTTGGCATGTTCCTAGAACAAAATCCCTTAAAACACAAGATTAAAAAAAAAAGATAAGCTACAAATACGATAAACAAATTTTAATATCGAATGCAAAATTAGCATTCGATCTGTGTACCAGTGGCAAAAAGTGGCTTATCTGTTGTACTATTTTTAGCTTTGTGTTTATTTATTTTTTACATTCTAAAACGTCATTATTTCAAATACCAAACTCTTGCGACAACTTTCATTGCTGCGGTAAATAAAGCTTATATCCAAAAATGAACATTTATGGACTAATAATAATATATGCCCACATTTTATCCTGAACATAAACTTTATACCTTAATCTACGCAGTTTATTATTCGAAAATGTTACCATTATATAAAAATACATCGTTTTAAGGTGTAATTTCATGTGATTATAATAACCGTATCGAGCTACGGTAATCCATATAATGATGGCTTAGCAACGATTTACTATCAGAGGCTTTATTAAAAGGCAATTCAGTGTTTAATCTGTCATTAATTTAGTAAAATTACTGCTCTTTTCATTTACGAACGAGCCTGAGGGAAATAACTCTATTGGGACAACAGACAATTAAGTTAATTTGGCTTTTTCTTTATTTCAGTGGAAATTTAATATGACACGCGGCTAAGAAAGAAAGAAAGAAAGAAATATTTATTTGTTAGAATATAGTTTAAAAGGTGTTACACAAATTAATACGATCTTATATTCTACCATTTCTGGTGTACAAATATTTTTATGGTATACTTATATCTAACACAAGTACCTATAACTTAAAATTCTGAACATAACATAACACAACACAACGTAACATAACAAAACTGGAAGAAAAGAACAATTTTAAATATAGTTATATTGTTTTGTCGGCTAAATAATCACTTGTTGAGTAGTAACATTTCTTTAATAATATATCTAATAATTTATGTTTAAACTTATTTATATTGAGGCTTTTTAAACAGTTTGGTAATTTATTAAAAATACGAATAGCCATGCAGAAAGAATTTCTACTGTACACTGTTGTACGTTGATTAGGTACATGGATTTTCTGGGAAAACCTGCTATTTCTATTAGTAATTACAATATTTTTATCAAACAGATTTGGGTGCTTATAAACGAATACACAAATTTCATAGATGTATAAACATGGTAGTGGCAGAATTCTATGTTTTTTGAATAAAGGTATACAGCTATCGAGGTAGTCTGCTCCACTTATTGCCCTTATACATTTTTTTTGCGCTATGAAAGCTCTATTTATGTCAACAGAGTTTCCCCAAATTATTAATCCGTAACGTAAAATAGAGGATACATATCCGTGATACGCGCACAGGGTAGCATTCGTTGTGGCTACTCGTCTTAGTCTATTTAAAACGTATACATAACTATCCAATTTTGAGCAGATTTTATCTATATGTTGTTTCCAGCTACAGTATTTGTCAATGACTAAACCTAAAAAAGTGGTCGATTCTACTTGTTCTAGAGTTTTATTATTTTGAACTATATTAACATGTATAGGATTACTATTGTATGTCTGATATTGTATAAGTTTCGTTTTATTAATGTTTATATTTAAATTATACATACTGCTACATTGCTTTACTGCTACACTGGCTATACTTATTGTTTCATTATATTCCGCGTATACCACTTTATTTATGAATGGAAGGCAATTTGGTTGTCAATATATAAAATTTGAGGTACTTAGAACGGTAAATTGTGATAGAGCAAACGAAAAAAAAAATCTTATACCTACAGGATTAATTAAAAAAACCGGCCAAGTGCGAGTCAGACTCGCGCACCGAGGGTTCCGTACAAACCTGTAGGTATATAAGTAAAAGTTATGGTGTATTCGTGTTGCGGTGTTTGTTTCCTCCGAAACGGCTGAACCGATTTGCATGAAATTTTGTGTGCATATCGGGTAGGTCTGAGAATCGGCCAACATCTGTTTTTTTTTTTAATCGCTGAACAACGTTTGCTGGGTCAGCTAGTAAGTTTATGATTATTAAAAAAAATATACTATGTGATGTAACTAAAAATTTAAGATTTTCGGAATTTTTCCTATATGTGTACTTTATAACGTTGCTTCATGCCAAATTTCAAGATTCCAGGTCGTCTGGAAGTATCCTTTAGGTTTTGATTCCCTTGCGAGTAGTTGCGAGTTTCAAAATATGCGGCTTTAATTGCTGTATCTTTTGATTGCGTTGACGTAGAAGTTTGATTTTGTTACAGCTTAAAGATATTATAGACTTGAGTATTTGTTAAGAATTTCAATATAATACCACTACGCGTTCATGAGTAAAGGGGTAATAAGTTTAAAATTATTAAAAATATTTTTATTATATGATGTAACTAAAAATTTATGCTTTTCGCAATTTTTCCTTTATCTGTGTTATAAGACGTTGCTTCGTACCAAATTTCAAGATTCTGAGTTCACGGGAAGTACCCTGTAGGTTTTGATTCCCTTGCGAGTAGTGGCGAGTTTCAAAATATGCGGTTTTAATTCCTGTTTCTTTTGATTGCGTTGACATAGAAATTTGATTTTGTTACAACTTAAAGGTATTATAGATTTGAGTATTTGATATGAATTTCAATATAATACCACTACGCGTTCATGAGGAAAGGGGTAGTAAGTTTAAAATTATTAAAAATATTTTTATTATATGATATAACTAAAAATGTATACTTTTCGCATTTTTTCCTATATCTCTGCTATAAGACGTTGCTTCATACCAAATTTCAAGATTCTGAGTTCGCGGGAAGTACCCTGTAGGTTTTGATTCCCTTGCGAGTGTCGAAAATTTGCGGCATAAACGGGAGTATCTTTTGATCGCGTTGACTTAGAAGTTTGATTTTTTCACAGCTCCAAGAGACCATAGACTTGAGTATTTGATATGAATTTCAGCTTGATACCTCCACGCGTTGCTGAGAAAAAAGGTCTTGACAGACAGACACACAGACAGACAGACGGACAACAAAGTGATCCTATAAGGGTTCCGTTTTTACCTTTTGAGGTACGGAACCCTAAAAAGGAGTGTGTATAAAACAACTTTTCCCAAGGAACATAGGTCGAAATCTTGGGGAAAGTGGTTCAGTTTTATACACCTGATTACCTCGTAGAATATACGCACTCCTTTTAAATGAATCCTGTTTATAGAACTAAAAAATTCACAAGCAAAGAGCTTACATAATCTTTAATAAGAAAACAAAGATTGCTCGCATAATTCACTTCGCTTGGCAAACACGATTCCTCGTCTACAATTTCATTGTAACGTGTTATTTGCCCACCCCTTATACCTGATAGTACTTAACCTCTGTCGTGTACTCTAGCTCTCTACGTAACAATTTAGTTTGATGATAATACTACGATCGAGTTACGGACAACCCTAGCTGCGATTGGGTTGCGGATACATTGACCAAGAGGGAGCGACTCACCAATTGAAGGTGCTTTTTCAGCAACCTGCACTTTTTTTTTAATTATTTAAGAAACGATTATAAACAAGTCTATTTTTTTTTTGCTGTATTCACCGTTTTCATATAAACTATATGCGTTGCAATAACATACAAACAACCTTTCAGAGCATTACTTTATATCAGCGATACTTTACCCTTTTCCGGAAAAAATAATACCCATTTCTGGCACATACCTTTGTTACTATATGAGAATTACAGATTCTTCGTCCTTTCTATAGTCATAATCATGAGTGTTTTCACGAGTTCAGTTCGTATCGCTCCGCTTCCCGCTACGCTCACCGCTTCCTCCTCAATAATATACCAACATTCGTATAAAGGAATCCCGTGAAAGTCTAGGGGAGGTGAAGCCACGCTGTTACCGTGAATTTTGTAATTAAACGCCTCGTCTAATTGTGACCTTCGACCAGTACGCTTCACACTCGGCTACACTTTCGGGATTAAGCTTTGTAACTAAATAGGTAGCTTACTCTATTACTCCGGTAAATTGGTCCTAGGTCCTCACCTAAGGCTATTAGCCGGAGCAATGGACCATCGAAATTGAAGCTCCGACGACCTTAGTCCATGAAATTAAGTTTATGCTAAATTAAGTTCTATTAAGAATTTAAAAATTTCTCTGTTGGTAGTATGCTGTTTTAAGATTTTTGTGTATCTCGTTTCATTTCAACCTGGTTTATGAACCACACTTATAAAAGTTACATATGAATAGGGGAAAATTATTTTTTCACATTTTTTTCGTTTTTAAAAATATCATTAATTTGTAAACTCTACAATGTTTTTTTATTTAAAGCTTGGAACTATCTTAACTGCTACCACACCGGTATGACACCGCTATATTGTTCTCAAGCTCCGCGGTCTTTGAGTGATTAAATTAAGTAGCAAAATCTGATAACTTGCGAAACTTTTGTGAATACATGTTTCGAGAAAAAAAAGACGAATTTAATCATAATATTATTGAAAAAGAAAGCATTTATTTTTTTCATCATGTAAATAATAGCAGACGATCATATCGTTAACAACGCAGACGACTAAGAATACTTCTTAGCGTATTTTAATTTAGTTTGTATAACTTGATTGGATAAAGAAAGCCCTATGCAGACTAATACAGATACCTGTATTTAAGCTCAATTAAAAATCATGATAACATACAATTTAATGTGTCAAATAAACCCAACTCAAATTATATGATAAGGTATGACAAATGAACTTTGAAAATGATAATTCAGCTAAATTTGAATAAAAGTAAAAAACATGTTCTTGTTTCAACGGTATTGTCGCTCAGCGACAAAGTTAAAAAAAATATATATGTTCTTGTTTCAGTGGATTTCATGTAGTATTTTTTTATATTATACCTAGATAAATTAGATTTCTAAAATTAACATCTGAATTTGGTATTGTTACGAAATTATGAGAGGTGCAGGTTATACGTATTTAAAAACATAATAAATAATAAATCTTTATTTTTGTACGATATGTTTACATAAATGTGCTCTGCAATATATTAAGACATTGCTGAAAATATTTTTCGCCAACGATTTTCAACAAAAAAAAACATCACAGAAAAAAGTCCCAATTTAAAAAACTTAATTACATTTCTCGTAGTCTTTCGAACGAATTCCTTGAGTCGCCACTTACACGTAATTACCATACAACGAAGCACGATTAAAGGATAGTATAGCTATGGAATGACGGCGTTTATGTAAATTGCTTCCGCTTGGATTTCGCTAAGATTTATGTGTTACCGTCAGGAACAATTAAATATAGACCGCGAGCCGAGCTTCTGTATAAATTAACTCATTTTAGTCTCAAGCGTGAACGGTTTGAATTCTGTTACAGATTCTTCGAACTTCTACGATAGATTTGTATTTTTCATCGTCGTTTGTCATTCAATTTTGGACTCTATAAGAAAGGTGGCCAGTTGTAGTTACATATAATTGATACAGTGCACTACTTAGAGCATAAAATTACAAAGCACTATTTCTCTTTAGCAAAACTTAAGGTAATTTATCAAAAGATACTTTTTGCAAAAAAATAACTGAAAATCAGGCATTGTTAAATAAGTCTGACATGCATTAACTAAATGGCTAGAGCATCAGACTTGCGATGAAAAGTAATATAGTAATGTGCTCTTCACATTGCTATTAAGTTCTTTTTAAACAAGAAACAGCAACATACGTATTACCTACTTAGGGCTACGCTCTCAAACTTTAATTCATGCGAGAATTTAATTAATTTTAATGAGTAATAAAAATTATTCGTTAATGATGCAGTCAACAGTAAATAAATATAAATTAATTTGCATAATTATCTTCTTAGTGTGGCATAAGTCCGGTAAATATCTATATGGCAGTAATTAAATGGAGACACCATATTCGGATGACATCTATAACATGTGATGAACTGATTAAGGTAAGCGATAAATTAAATAATACAAAATCTTAAAAATTACTACGGATGCAATAAGATTTCTAAATTGAAAAGTTGTAATTTTTCTATAATTTTCAAGGAATTTTAGATGCGGCCATAGCCTAATGGCTGGGGCATCGGACTTGCGATCATGTGGTCGCGGCTTCGAAACCCTCTCATTGATTTAACGATGATGAACCCACTCGGAACAAAAGCATATATTTAGCTTACCACGAGGGGTTAACAAGAATAGTTATGTGAGACCTACATTGGGTACGACACGACTATCTGCTTAAGTTTACAGCTTGACTCGCAAACTGTCTATTCCACAGTTGATAATATCTATTGTCATAATTATCGACAGAATTAATTAACATTGTTATGCAACAAATTAGCTCTAATCGAATAGACCAGCTTAATGTCTAATCAACATAATCAAATAAACACAGTATTCACAGAAGTCGAACACACTCAATGCATAACATGAGTCCCAACTATAGAGGTGAACTTCATATCTTATTCCACACCTCAAATTTTATCATCTCCTTTACTTGACGTGAGGTCAAAGAACTTGACTACTCTAATCATTGACGAGAAATAAGATTGCTTCAGTTTGTTCTATAGATATAAGAACTTTTCTGTGCATTGTACCCTCATCCACTTCACTAAAATCTTTAGGGAATACAGTTGAGTCTAAATAAAACACCCAGATTATTACAAGTGGGGTCCATGAATTCTCTATAACTTTGGCTACCAATAAAATATATAATGACCGAAACATTTGCACCAGTCGCTGTAAAATTCAGTAGCAAGCTAGAGTTGCACCCCAGGGCAGAGAGAGTGCTCGGTAATACCTGTCCGACTGTTTTTATTGGCATTTATATTAAGTTTTCATGTTTGGCTAATGGATTACTGCAATAAGCAGGGGAGTGCAGTAGTACATGCCTTTTTGCGAACTCCAGAGTCTAATATTTACTGTGGTTTCGATTGGGTAAAGTAACTAGTAGTCTTATGGTACTACAAAGTTTCATATTGTTTTAACCTATTCGTCCCCCAGCGGCGACCGGTCGCCGCATTACAATAAAAAATCAATTGTGTCTCATTAGCGGTGATTAGAGAGATTAATTTGCAATTTAAATTAATTAACATAGAAGGTATCATAAAAAAATAACTTTTCTTCGTATACAGGATTAATTTAAAAGGAGTGCGTATATTCAACGAGGTAATCAGGTGCATAAAACTAAACAAGTTTCCCCAAGGAACATAGGTCGAAATCTTAAAATGGAAAATTAACTTTTCATACTAAGTGACAGGTCACGTGACTTAAGTTTGTATGAAAGATGATTTTCAATTTCAAGGTTTGGACATGTTTCATGGGAAAAGTTGTTCAGTTTTATGCACCTAATGACCTCGATAAATATACGCACTCCTTTTAAATGAATCCTGTAGTGAATCAACTAATTTTAATTTCAACTAGTGCTGAGATAAATGCTGTTAGTTTTGAATATTTGTCATACCAAAAATATGATTATTGTAATAAAACTTACAAAATCTAGTTTTCTTAAGACTAATTAAAAGTTAATTAATAGATTGAATGAAATACTTACTTTTTCGCTTTATGTAAACCCACTCATGGTAATCTGTTAACCTGAAAACTACATACTTGGATAAGCTTTATTATTATAACGAAGGTCACTCAAAATTACTTTGTTAATATTATTCAAGCCAAACAAATTGCAGGATACCAGATACATATTTATTGTTGTATATCAAAATAATTATATTCAAATCTGATGTAGGCAGTGGGCACAACATCGTGCAATTTGCAAACTAAGCTTATTTTCGATCACCATCTTATGATAAATGTTTCCCCCATGGAAATGTACCAGAAGCCGATATGTATTAACATAAATTATACTCACAGATTAATTTTAGCTCTTAACTTCCCTGTAATATTTGCATCCATGATATATTAATAGGCAATGAGTTTGTATGAAACATTTTGTAGATTTTGGGTCAAGTGACGTCAGATCGCAGGTGCTGATTATTATAGTTAGCTTTTGATATTTATGACGGTACGATAGTCCGGCTTTTATATTTTGAGTTGGTGCGACAGCTGTACCAAATTAGCATGGTTAATTTACCTGGAGTTTTTGAGAATTTATTTAACTTATTGCTTTTTTAAATCTGGACTGTCTCTTGTTAAGAATTGTCGTCTGTTACGACAAGTTTAATTGCCAGGAAGAATAGATTTAATTTCAGCGATATTCATCAATAATCCTCACTCAGATGTGAACCATTTCAACCATTGTCGTAATGATTCGGTCAACTCGTAATTACTCCTTACCAATATTATAAATGCGAATGTTACTATGTATGTTTGTGTGTTACCCAATCACACCTAAACTACTTAACCGATTGAAATGAATTTTGGTACAGGTATTTTCTAAAGCCTCAGAAAGGACATAGGCTAATTTACCGTGAAAACCGTCTACCACGCGAGCGGAGTCGCGGACTATAGCTAGTATCTAATAATTTAATTGAATATTTATAATTTGCGACTAAAACATATGTAAATAAACTAAATTATTTTACATAACCAACTGTGTTCATTTACTGTTAATCTTCTCACTATTGTGTGTGCCCATTGAACTGAACAGCACCAAAATCCACTGCATAACTAGATCCAAGCTAACAGTCAATGAGAACATTATTAACGCCTATTATAGTTGAGCTAAATCTGACAGCTAATCCAGCACACTGGGTTCTATTGATAATATTCCCACTAATATTGTGCTACCAACCTGTCGATATTATAGACTGTTCTAGACAGTACCTAATATCGATATCGACAACCCTAATTTATGCCTTAACTTCGTTAGGAATAATTTATAGGCAAATTGATTTACGTATAGGTACATAACAATACAATTATCTAATTCAACAGTAATTTGATCTCGACCTAGTCAAGGAAAGTTCGTATTACAATTACGTTGCAAAATATTTCACCATAAAATATTTTGATGATTTGAATTTAAAAATCTATAAAACAAACAGTTACATATAAAACTTTGAGCAGAATAGTATTAACGAAAATGACACTTGCGTAAGAATTTTTTGAGACCAATTTCTTTGTATTCTACATAGCAATGCACGTGATCATATATTGGATACTTTATAGCACTAAGACCACAATTTTTATTATTCATACAACATTTTCATACCCCTGTACGCATTTCTATGAAACATAAAAATTACGACAATTTTATTGTGTGCGACGGAACGCACTGTCGTAAACCAACAGAAATATCCTCGCACTCTTATTAAAGCATTCTTGTTAAATGCTTATCTAATAAAAATCATTCCCAACATACAAATTTCAATCAATAGCAGATAAAAATAGGTATGTCATATCAGAGTGAATGACCCGAATGACCTAAATACTTTAGTTTACTTACCTATTTTATCAGATTTGTGATGTTCGAATGCAGTGACAACAACGCGAAAGAGCCTATATACTTGAGGCATCAACGTGCAGTTAATTCTATTTTTACTTCGCCTATTTAAGTCCTTGTTATTTTACGACCATTTACATTTTATTTGTTAATTTTAATATGTAGTTATAGTTTCATAGTGTCCTTTAAGTTAAAATACATTGTGGAACCAATGTTGCTAAGTGGGTAATTTCCAGGCTCTTAAAAATACAGAAAAGTATGAGAGTAAAGAAACCTCGTAGTGGCCTAGCGGTTCTATGAACGGATTTTCGTGGACAAGGACTTTTTCAAATTCGAAGTACTTTCATAATTATCATAACACACCATTGATAAGCGGTGAAGGAAAATAACGTGAGGAAACCTTGATTCCAAAAATTGCAATCTGTAAATGATCAATGCTCATTTCGTCTCTATATGGAAAGAGGCCCGTGCCCAGCAGTGGGACATTTATTGGTCGGTGTTATAAGTGAGCAAAAAGGATACTTATCATGTAGGTATGACTAATATGTTCTTTTGAACTTTAGAAAAATACAATGTCCATTTTATAAGTATACATACAATGTAAAAAACTACATAAATAATATATTGAATTTTTTATTTTTCTTAGGTATTTAAGTCTCTATTGTCGTGTCTTTATAAAAAAACAAAAGGTACTTATACGAATACACTTCTGAAGAATAAACTATACATAAGTACCTAGTATACTGAATGCTTTCGCTTTGTGGTACACTTTCTATGTTTTGAATACTGTTGACTACTTAGCCGGATTAGGTATGTGGAATTAAAGAGGGAGGGGAAGATTATTAGACATAGGTATAATTTATTATATTTGCACCCGTTGCTTTAGTTAGATTGCTGTGATCGAAACAGCAAACTCAAAGTCAGAATAAGCGGCAATGGAGATTTACGGTCGAACTTTCCTTAAGTCTACCGAATATCACTCGATTCGAATAGTTCTTTGTCCCTAAAACCTGCTGATCAAGGAAAGCTATTTCGGTACCAAAAAGGTGGCTATAAACGTAGCCGATACGTAAGCAAGACAGGAATAAATTGGACTCAAAGATTTATTGCCAAATGCTCTTAACCCGAAACCTTTCGCCCAAAGAATAAGTATTCTATGCTATTCAGTTTTTCGAGCTCCAAATATATCGTGCTCTTTCCTTGACTGTCTCAAAAGAATAAGTTATTTGTTTTTTAATTTATCAAGGTAAAATAAGCGTGCATTATTAAATGTATAATTAACAAAATGATCATAAAATAAATCTTTGCACGGGCAACTTGGTTTACAACCTTTGGACTTAACGACTCGGCTAAGACTTGTAAGCCGCAGGTAACGACGTGCTTCATTACTAAGTGTATATTATTTATGTTGCCTTTTACGTTGTTTTATATCTCTGTTCCCACTATAAAGTTACTGGTACACGAAAGCCGAATAAGGAGTTAAGGAAGAGTTTAGATACTTTTATTACGTGATTCCGTAAATAAAATATACGCCTCCAAGTAATAAACTGGTGTTGACAAGAGGATAACAAGATTTGTTATTTTCTGAGTGAGAAATAAAACGAATTTCTTTTAATAAAGTTGCTATATTTCAGAATTCTGTTTTGGGTACATGACAACTGGCTCTGAAAATATTTTGATTGCAGATCAATTCGTTAACGTTTCTTACAATATGTGAAGGATTAAAAAATTTTAAAGTCGGAGGAAAATTAGATTATTACACTAGGGTTACATTTATTTCTAATACACAAATTTAATATAAATATCACAGTCAAAGATTATATAACTAATATTCTAGAAAGACCTAAAGGTATATGGCAGTGAAATGCAGGGCTTCATTTTATTCTACGTTTACAGTCAAAATTGTAACAACCTCAATTCATAGGTACAAAAGATTAGCTTACAAGAAAATACAGTGTTCACCAATGGCAAAACTAGTCCTATATACTGTGACTAGAATATAGATTAGGAATAAATTACGAGATACAAATATCAAAAGTTCGGTATCTACATTACAAGCACTACTCTGGCTAATCTACAATGGTTATGATTCCTGACGAATATTAAGTTATATATTATCTACCTACACCTAATACCATCTTAATTTTTTAGTTCGACAATTTTGAACTTCACTAATAACTGCAAAACATTTTCACGTAACTTATCCTTAAAATTTGAAAAGATAATGATGATTATTGCTTTGATTTCCTCGTTCATCTTACGAATGTCACGTTTAATTATTTTGAGTTCCATACACGTTCTTGTTCTCAGGGCTCTGAAAAACGCATCAAATCTAAATATCCGCATTGTCCTTCAATGAAAAACACTGATGGGGCTGGGGGTAAAATTGTAAACAAGATCAATTTACCTCATACGGCGGCGGCGGCAGTATATCACACAGATTTATTTGACAGCCCTGTTCCGACCTCGCTACATTCGAATGTCTACTCGTCTGAATGGGAATTTTGAAACTGTTCTCCCTGCCCAGCCAGTGCCACTGCGGATAGTCATACTCTAAATCACTTGCAGGACACACTTTACTTTTGTCTTGTCTGCTCCTTGATCCAGACCTATTTGTGTGACAAGAGGCGCAGTCGTCTTCTAAGACATTAATGTCATTATGCGCATTCTCGTGTCTCGGCTCTCTATAGTCTTTCGTAGACCTACTGGACGTGCTATGACAACACGTCGAACATTCCCCGTTTGAGTACTGAATGCTTCCATTGCACGATCTAACAATGCTATTGTTATGGGATCGTCTTTCTGGGCAATTTCTCATGTCTCCGATGTCGTTATTGTCCTGTGTGGAAATTGATATTTATTGTTACACTTACGAGTATATTTGTGTGGCATTTGATATATGATATTAACTTATGCAAATTCGTTGGAATCTTATCTAAAGTCAACAATGTGATTCTCGAAAATGTTATCACAGCGTACCTTGAAATTGAGTTCTGTGTAAATGGCGCTGGACGCGTATGGTTCGGGCGGCCCACGTCGTAGTCTATCTACACTCGACGCGTCTAATCCTTGAATGGAATTTTGAGGAAGACTGTACTCTGGTTCCACGCTAAGAATGCTCGTCGATTGTCCACCTACAGATAAGTTTGAAATCTATAAATAGGTTCATTAAAAACTCGCCAAGCTTAACTTTTATCAATCTATATTGTACTTACCACGAAACTATATTCGTATCGTGAGAAATATGTCACCGTTGGTAAAATAAACATCTGATTATCGGAGTAGATAACAACTGATACTCACCATGTAAAAGACTTTGGTGACAGCTGCTTACGTCTAAAGTGGGATCGTTCGGAGCGGCGAACACTGGCCGATCCCTTAACCAAATAGTGTCTTTATTCAATAGACACTGTTGAGCCGTCACAATTGACTGACCTATAAACGAGATCAATGTATCAATTACTTGCACTTAAGATACACAAACTGTTTGAATACAAGAATCAATCAGTCAATTACCAGTGGATTTTTTCCTTTGAATGTTGTTGCGGCGCTTGATGTAGTAAACACTGAATACTCCGATTATGATTACGGAGAAAAGAGTTAGGCCGAGAGCTAGTAACCAAGTTTCTTGAAATATGTGAGTTATGTTTGTATCTTTTGGTGGTTCAGTCCTGTAGAAAAAAAGGAATATATTTAGTCTTTTTCCTATTTGTCTGCAATTTTATCTGGATAGTTTTTTGAAGATAATAAAAGTACTGTCTCACTTAATAAAAATGTTTCTTTAATAACAAATATATAAATTAACAGATAGGTAGTATCAGAAATCTTAAATCACAGACACAAGTTTAAGCACCACATAAAGGCCATTGTGCCAAAACTAGCGTCCAATAATCAGGAGTTATTCAGTACTTAGGCCCGAATGGTTTCCGAGCCGATTTATTGGGACAGAATTTCGGGATAAAAATAAAAATTGACACTTATGTGATTGTTTAAATAAATACACGGCCTAATTAAGTTTTAATTTTCTAAGTGCATTAAAAAAAATAACGGAAGGTTACTTCATCCGATAAAATTAACCACAACTATAATAATACTATATGCCTAGAATGGTCAGTTCTAAAAAAGTTAGGACGAAATTCAAAACTTTGAACAATATTATCCTTGCTCTATAAAAACTGACCGATTTTTTTTTCATGTTTATCATCTAACTTACTGAACATAATGTCTCTGTGACTGTGTAGGCAGCATGTGTATATGAGCAGGCGCGCTAAACGGTCCGTTTCCCCGGCGAGTGACTGCGGCCGCGCGGGCACTGTACCGCCCGCCTGCGCGCAAAGAACTTGCTGCAGCCGCACGTGTTCTAGCGCCCAATGACATCTGACCCACCACGCGACCGCCAGTACTACCGCCCACACGAATCTCGATCTGTTTTAGATAGATCTCCTTAAATTGGTTGTAAATTGCGAATTTTCAATGAAATAAAGAATAAATACTTACCTATGACCTTTGTAATATTAAGGTATCGCTAGATACTCATTGATAATCGGCAAAAGAAAACATAAAAAATCCTGGATTACGTAAATGAAATCGCAGTGATCAATGCTTATTCTTCCCCTATTTTAGAAAATAAATAATGAGCCTACCCTATGTACCCAGCAGTGTGGGACATTCATATGTGGGTAATATTATAAAATTTTATAATTATGTTATCGTGATAAACAATAAAAAAATATTTTCTTATGCTCGTGTCCAAGTGCGAGGTCCAGATGCTCAGTTCCAAAATTAATTTTATTCCATATTAATATATATTTCCTAGTCTTAAATAAAGTAAACAATGTTACTTTAGTACCAACATTGGTACTAAAGTAATATCGTTTACATTGATGACCCCTGAATACAGAATTGATAATTCAATTGATTGATACATGTGCCACATAATAATACAAACACGGTATTATCAACCGATTAATACAGATTGAATGTTTTCAAAACATTCGGTACCACGCGATTGATTTGAAATAATAATTGTAAACACGGTAACTATTCCTGACACAAAACTAATCAAGCAGAACTGTAAGGAATATAAAATTAAGTTTCTTTTTGTCTTTTTCTCGCCAATAACAAAATTTGTTTATTGGAAAGTGACAGATAGATGCCGTTATTTTTTATGATTAAGGGTTGTTATACAAAACTCACCAAATAGCCAGTAAGTTCACCATTCCACGTGCTCACAGATGGTGGTTCCCATCGTATCCACGCAGACGTTGCGTTTATAACTCCGGCCGTAACGCTTTGGGGCGGCGCAGAAGGCACTAAAATACCACCAATATCTTTATAGTCCGCAATAAAAATACTAAAATTATGACTGTACAATTAATTTTATTAATTGGGTATCATTATACGTTTATTTATTGGCATATATGTCATATTAAAGTTTATTACGATTCAAAATGAGACAGCGAAATCAAATGTTTATTTCGTGTTATAAATATAAGATTTAACTTGCTCCATAATAAAAATTAAATGTTTACCATCCTCATCCGTGTATCCAGTCATCAAATTAGAAGGTTTTCCTAAGAGCATCTTGTAAAATGGCATCACGAATATATCGTACTGAGTGTAAGCCATCAAACCATTGAGGATGTAACTCGATGATCCACTATTGTCAACGTTCATCAAAGACCCATTTGAACACAGGACGTCTGAATGTGATGGATTTAATAACGTAATTTCTTCATCAGACACATTGCGCCAATTCAGAGTTGTGCCATTGTACCAAATTTTAACACCCTCCAAATATTCATTGTAGTCGGTCAATACCTACAAATGAAAGAGTTAAATATTTTGCACTGAAAGATAAACTATTATAATACAAGAGTTCAGATCAGATTACTCACATCCCAAACAACTTTCAATGATGTAGATGATAATGCCTCCACCCTTCTCAAAACTAACACATTTTGTTGCAAATATTTTCTCGCTTGAACTAACTCGTATTGCGTCATGTGCGTTTCACGTTCGTAATCTACATTATATTCGTGATCCATAGAAGGTTCTCTCAGTTCATTGTTTCCTTTTTTTAGCACTTTTAGATAAGCCTCTTGCATAATACTGCCAGCTGCGTTGACAGCTGTGCAAATCACTCTCCCACTGTGTTCAGAGCGCGCGCCGTCCAAATACAATAAGCTCGAATTACTTTTAGTGCATTCTGGGAAAAGTAAAGAATCTTGAGTCCCCTCAAGAATCCAAAAAGTGGTCGGTGTTGGTAACCCTTTAGCCTCACATGGTATGGAAACCACATCGCCCTCCCATGCGGTTAGATTAGACGGTATTTGCGTGAAGTGTGGTAACGCTAAAACAGATGGCCGTATTAAAAAAGAACGGACAGTTGTTAGAATTATTGATGCAATAAAATCAATCTAAATCAAGACGGAGCTTACAGTAAACTGTGAGTGTAGCTCTGGTGATACTGGTGCCGGCGTGGCTGTCCGCGCGGCAGGAATAGACGCCGGCGTCGGTCGCAGACACATGCTCCAACCTTAATAGCCCACGGGTTATTGTGGCATAGGAAGGCAATGATCCGTCTTCTCTGACCCAAGTTATTTTTACGCTTGCATCATAACTCTACAAATAATTACAAAGTGTTAAACAGTTACATCAAGTAGCATTATGCTGCTGATATTGTTTTATAAGTAGCCTGAAGGCATTATTACCTGACAGTTAAACTCGACAGTTTGCCCAACCAAGGCGGTTACGTTACTAGGTTTAACAACGAAGTGTGGTCGTCTTAAAACAATTAGTGCCGCAGCTCGCGACTGCCTTTCACCGGCTATGTTTGACGCCACACATCTAAACAGACCGCTGTCTGTTGGCAATGTTTCTAAGATCTTTAAGTTTCCTGTGTCTGTTACAGTTACCCTGAAATGACATGACTTCATTACTTAACGCTATTATGTTCTTTGTAATGTACTAAAGAAAGAAAAAAAGAAAAGTTGTACTTTTGTTTATACCATGTAATGATGTCATACCTGCCATTGACTTCAACATCATACAACTGTCCATCTTTGAGCCAATGAACCGAGGGTTCAGGGACCCCTCGGGGAGGAGCACACTCTAATAAAGCAGGTTCTCCAGCCGCTACATGAACATCCCTTGGCTCTGCCCGAAATTCATCTCGAAGGACTGTAAAACATTTACCTTTTACTCAAGAGCTCATATCATCAAGCATTCAAATTTTTAAAATAATATTAATAACTCCAAAAAATTAACCTTACAATAAAATTTTACACCAGCAATATAATATTGGTTCATTGTATGATAAATACCATTTCCACACAATCTTAACAAGTAATAAAGCGTAGGTTGATCAGTACCACACAATATTGGAAACCATAGTCGATTGATTTATAACTGTTTACGAAAGGTGGGCAAGTTTTCTCTTAAATAATTGGACTTACTCGAGATTAGATTTAAGTTGAACGAATTTATTAAAAACAATGTTGGATGGAATTGTGAAATATAATTATGAGGTTTTATTTTATCATACATAGCCCTGTAAATAAAACACATTTCTACAAGCATTAACGATGATAAAAATCACATAAATGCTTAGAAATTACATTTGTTTTGAATAAGTCAACGAGCGTGAAGATTTGAGCGATTTGATCAACTTAAATTCTTATAGATATGTCTAAGTCTGGCACTTCTTTATGAGCCCTTTTTCTAATAAATAAACAATCATAGATGTATCTAAAATTTAATCTCAATTCCACATAGTTCCATATAGTCAATGCAGAAGATACTCGTAAACTAGCAACAACATTAAATCTTGAAGCTAACACAAAAGACATAAATCTAACCAACAAAGGTTAAACAGTACTAGGAACTACGACAAACATTTGTATGCTAATGTTCCTTATGTATAGTGTAGGACTCACCGGCGACATTTAGCGAGGCGTTGTGACTGACGGCTTCCCCAGCCAGGTTGCGTGCCACGCACCAGTATACGCCCTCGTCACTCTCCTTCTTACCCCTATTCACCCTAGAAACACATAGCTTATGAGCTGTCTTGATTGTCCGTAAGTGATGCTTGTGGTGTCCGGATTTATGTTTCAAGTTTAGTAGTTGATGTTGGTTTGGATTTTACGATAATAGTGTTTGTCGTATTTCTTTTGTTTATAGGACCAAAGCACAGACAATGCAAAGGAAGTAAGAGTAGGGTTTCTTTCTTTCGTAAAACTTAGAACATAATTTTCTTCTTTAGATTTTCCAATCGAAACCTTAACTGATGATGGTTTCTCGTGATCATTATAAAAAGTCATAGTCTCATATGTATAAATGTATACATCTCCAAACATAAATTATTATATGTTTGTCATTCAATCACGAGACAAAATTATTCCCGTAAGCAAATTGTGTCCAATTAGGTTTAATGAAATATTATTTAACAGAAACTATAAGATACCTACAGATAGGTACCAGATAAATAAAATATAAGAATTTGAACCTTTTGATCAAACCGGAAGAAAGCCGAAATCGTTCCAATATCAGCCCCTTTATTCAGATTGAGTTTGTTGGAAAATACTTTTTGATCACACGACACCGTACCGACATGACGATGTTATTTGGAATTGGAGCAACAAAAGAAACTTTGGTTCAAATTGTATTGTCATCATCTAGCCTTACGTGTTGCATAAGATTTTTACGTATATTCAACGAGGGGGAATCTGGGGAAAAGTTGTTCAGTTTTATGCATCTGATTACCTTGTTGAATATAAGCACTCCTTTTAAATTAATCTTGCATAAATTATCAAACCTGCAAGAGTATTCATTGATTAAAAGTTTTTCCTTAAGAAATTATCCGCGCACTGGTTAGCATTACCGTGAGATAAACAGAAAAATAATCAATCCTGACCTAGTTTCAAAGAGACCGGTATTTTGAAAATAATTTTCCGCTAAACCCAAAGGAAGTTAACGTGGTTTTAGCTAAGCAGTAAGAATCCAGCATAGTCTTTTGCCCCCTACGCAAGAGAAGAGCATGAGGAAAAGTCCGGGTTTTTTTTTACATTTTAAGAAAACCAACCTTAAAAACAACAGCCCATCTTCCAACAGCACTCTATGCCCATCCTCTGCATGTGGCAATAGGGCGCCATCTTTGTACCAATGCACGACGGGCTTCGGCCGACCTTCCACCACGCATCTCAAGGTCGCTGGCTCGCTCCGACCTGACACTGTGTTCGATGGGTGTTCCTTGATCCGGGGAGCTCGGTTTTGTGCTAAATAGGATAAAAAAAGTTTTATTGAAAGAAATCAAAAATCAATCAGCTCATGATATGATGAGATCAAATTTATAAATTTACCTTCCTTAAATCTATACGAAGTTAATTTTTTACCATATATATAATTGATGAAATTTATGTTATTTTTAGTAAAATCTCGTACTGAACGACTTATGTTGTCCCGTTGAATTATCCATAAATTTAAAATAAATATTGGTAGATATGTTTAAAACTTAAATTATCAGTCCTTAAAAAATAAAATGCGAATAATTTTATACCAATGCCTGCCTCTGTAAACTACATTCATGTGTCGCAAAATTTAATTTATTCTGACATGGATCTGAAGACGGAGTACATACTCTACGTAAGCCTATTAAGGTTTACGTGGAGAGGATCTTATATCGTCCTCGCAAAAAGCATTCCTTAATATACATTTTTACTTGTATATTCATAAGGAAGAAGAGAAAACGTGAAAATGGATTCAAGAATTAGAGCTCAATTGGGATTGCAGACGAAAACAACGTATTCATACTAATAAAAAATGAAACAACTAACTCTTAAGTTTAAGTGAATGATTCGATAAAGCTTTACCATAGAACACCTCCGCCTCCGAGGATCATAAACGTGCCATGATCAAAAGGTTTAAATCAGAATAAATCAAATTATCATACGCGTGATAACAATTAGACAGAAATTATGAATGTATGAGCTTAATTGTGTAGACTATGTGCCGAGTCACGACTGGGACTTGACCATGTCTGCTTGTCACATAGACAAGGAACAAGGAACTCAAATAAATGAAGAATAATATATTTTAAATTAGTAAGCGCACATAAACAGTCTGGTCTATGAATGTAATGAATATATTCATAGACCAGATTATTTTTGTACGATTACAATGGTTGGTGAATGTGATAGAATTGATGATTTTCTCATGTTTTGATCGGATAAAGTACAGTCGAATCGAGAACCTCCCCCTTTTAACGACGGTTAAAAACAACGGAAATTAACACTGACAAAGTCTGCGGCCCAACATAATACATAGAAAATAATTTGGTAAGACTGAGGTGCATAAAATAGGTCGATGCTATTAATATCACGAAAGTTCTAAACCATGAATGAAGAGACTAAGACAAATAATTGCATACAGGGTCATAACCTACGTAGGTAGTGTGCAATTATTTGTTCCGTTCGACGACCTTGTCTCAGCTTAACAAACTAAACACAAGAACGACATATTAAAACATGGCGTCAGGCGCTTAAGAAATAAAACTTATACAAAAAAAATGTTTTAAAAGAAAGGTATTGTTCACATAAGCTAGATCACAAGTGTAGTGTCTCTAAGAGTGATATATTTATTACACGCTTTTACAAAAATAAAGGGCCACGTGTAAAATTCTGTTCCCACATTTATGTGACATGAAAAACCGAGTCAGTGAAAAAGATAACGCTACCTCGATAAGAGTGATAATATGTAAATCAAAACAATTTTTTGCAATCGTTGTATGGAATTTAATGAACCCGCGGCTAGTACTTATTTTATCAAAATATTTATATTTCCCTTCGCTCCGTTTTAAAATATAAATCGCGAATGAGTGATGTTTTTTTTTCTTGCTCAATTTTCTCTGTTAACCCCAACAAAAAAGGTTAGTTCAGTCAAGTAATCTATTATGATTTTTTTAGCATGAATTTAAAAAAATGAGTTGTTGTTCAAATCAAAACAACAAAGAAAGACATATTTATAAATAAATATGTAATTATGTCTCGATGCTCGGTTTCCCTTCATCGACTCCATCAATGCGTAATGTTAATCACGCTCTATTTCTAGAATAAATTGATGTTCAGTCATTGTAGTCATGTTTTTGTTTAGTCACATCAATGCACTGGGTGGAGCTATCGCTAACCTATATCGGTACTGATGCAAAATCAGAAAACTAGTTGATTTTAACAGATTCATTTTATTGTAAGAATATTGTTACTTCGGGAAACAGGTACTTTTTCTCTGATGGCAAAATTTTATGTTTCTTAAATTACAATGGCGATTCCATATTATTGTGTAGTTTATTTCACAATTATGTCGCATATATTTGAAGAGCAAAATGTTTTTTTTTAATTTGTTTTGGAAAATTGGAAATTTAAAACTGTATTTGGGCTCCATAATATATATTCTACATGGATTGTGTATATGATATTGAAAAATAACACGACGAAAAAAGGCATTTCTGCGTAATACCCGCTTCGTTAGATTCTAATATTAACCATAAAGCCCTATAAGATGAATATTACATTTTGAAAGTTCTACAGGACCAGTTCTACCGTTTAAGTCTAGTCATAAGCTAAAAAAAATAAGACAAGGCGATCTTAGCGACTTTTGGCAAGCATGTATTAAAATGAGATGATTTTGGCAAATAGAAATGAAAGTACCAGTATTAGAATTGAAATAAAAAAAAGCCTTTTTTTAAATATATTGTTATTTTACTTCTCAACTTTACTTATACAAAAAATTTGTCAAGCATTGTTAGCTCTAGATCGTACTACACATTATACAAACTACTTATGACTCTATACATGCATAGATTATATTAAGTTGTCCTTATAATAGCATAACATTAAATTTCGTTACAAGTACTGATAAGGCCGATTGACGCCTACTCCATTCGTAAAACATTCCTTTATGTTAGGAGTCTTTGTAACGTATGGATCTCTCAATAACCGACTCCGTTTGTTCGTGTGTCCGTTCCACTGCATTTAGATAGACACGCAGATAAAACGATACTCGGGTATTGTAATAATTGTGATTTATTTTTTTAGTCTTTTTATGAGTAGGGTTGTCCAGGTTTCTTGTGAATAGTGAATTTTTGTAGGGTTTTTGTGCACACCGTAAATTTTTTTTTCTGATTTAAACATATATTTTTTCTAATAGGAAAAAGCGGTACGTATAGGGAGTAAAATATTTTAAATTTAATTATCTTATTTTTCAAACTTACATTAGGCATGCAATTATATCCAGAAGGTAAACTAGATACCTACGAATTTAAATTTTATCATAGCTAAAAGAGGTTCGTGCCTAATTCGTGCCATTTTAGCCGATGATAAAGTTTAAGTTGCGTTTACTGTTGTTGATCCGTGGACGGGCGATTTGTAAACATCCCGAGACCCCTTCGTGCCTCGGAAAGCACGTTAAGCCGTTGGTCCCTACTGTCATAAAGTGATCTTTGACAATCGTTAAGTCATTACAATTCTGACAACCAGTCTTACAAATACTGTGTTACCCAGTAAAATGGCTTGTGGAGGGCAGACAGGCAATCGCTCTATGTTAAATAAAGTATTCAGCTCAATCTGGTAATACTGGAAGCCGACTCCATATTAGTTTGACAAAAAGCTAGGCAAGTGACTGATGAACTAACATAACTAAAAAAACTTATCCGTATAATTCGGTATTCAACCAAAAATATGGTAGGTTCAAGCTACAGCTGCATAACATAAATCAGAAAATAATAACTACCTTGGTCATGTTATTAGCCGACTAGTTGCAGTCTTTAAAATAATTGTAGGTCTCTGCGGCCACACAACAAAAAAGGTAGATACCATTTATACTTCAAAGGGTCCACACACATTAACGAAAATTCCTTATTACAATGATTATAATTTTTTTTTTTTTTATGAAAGTTTACTAGCAATGTGGGTCACACATTACTAGTAATCTCGTTAACCCCTCGTGCTAAGCTAAGATGCTTGTGTTACGAGTGGGTTCACGTCGGTAGTTTAATGGGTGGGATTCGAACCAGCAACCACATGAACGCAAGTCCGACGCCCTAGCCATTAGGCTACCGCCGCTGCCGTCCTTTTGTAATTATAACTGTAGTATAAAATAGTAAAAAATATATTTGTAGATTTTACGTAATTTTTTCGTTTATAAATGTATTTTAGCATTCACTCAGAGTATTTTTAATAACACCAAAACAGGAATGTTGGCAACTAAACAAACGACCAACAAAAAACGTAGTATCCATAACACACAAAAAAATCGAATTACTTCTGCACTACACAAAACGTGTCATAACGACACACTAACGCACCTATCTAATCACATATTAAATAATCATACTCAAAATATTAATTACAAAAGGACAGCCCTACGGCGCAGGCGCACCATCGGTAGTTCTTTATTAATACTTGTCACTGTCAGTGATAACGCGACACAATACTCGGATGCATTTGTTTTTTTTTTATTAAAGTGGGTGCAACGGACAGGAATAAATCGATTAATATATTTCTACTCTTTTATCAGACAGGTTGATATGAAAGACGTAATGAGATTATTACACTGCTTTATTGTCCGGTTATATTAAAAAAAGAGTGAAAGCCCTTTGGACTCTTTGCGCTTCATGCGTCAGATATTCTGATAATTCTATATTCCTAGTTTTCTTCTGATATATTCTGATAATTTCAGAGTTCGTAGGTATAATTTAAAGATTCAACGGCTTACTCACGCGAATTCTCGGGATCGCTCGACTAGTTTCAGACTCAATAGGAGTCCTTAATCATGAGCTGACGCGGCGGCGGCGGTGTCTCTAGTCGAAGAGTCTGAAACTAGTCGGGCGATCCCGAGAATGCCTGTGAGTAAGCCGTTGAATCTATAAATAATTATGAATTCGTAGATATTTTTCCCGATTTAGATGATTCTGTGAAATATGATTCTGTGAAGTAGGATGTACGAGGACTAGGTACATCTCAGGTGATCCCATATAAAATGTTTAAGGGCGAAAAAATTAGTGATTAATTTTTAAATTAGACTTCATAAGTTTTAATATTAGTTTTTTTTTCTAGTATTATATTTATATCGCGGTGGCCTAGCAGTTCAATGACCAAATTCGCATGCACATGGTTGCAGGTTTGAACCCAGGCAAGTACCAATGTGACTTTTTCAAAGTTATATGTACTTTCTAAGATAATAATCATTCTAAGACATCACTAACAAAGGGTGAAGGAAAACATCGTGAGGAAACCTGGTTTCCAAAAATTGGAATCTGAAATCGCCATCCCGCAATGAGCAAGCGTGGTGTTCAATGCTCATTCCTTCTTTATATGGGAAGAGGCCTGTGCCCAGCAATATGACGTTTTTATTTTACTTATAGGCCAGTATTATTATATTTACTTATATTTTTTTACAAAATAATTGCGAGTTTTTAGCGAGATTGGTAAAAAAAACTGATTATAGCCTATGTTTCTATATTTCTGTATGTGCACAAAGTATTAAATATAGAGAAATACTAGAACGTGAATTAATAGATATCTGTGTTTATATTTATTACAGTAATTTATTTATGTCACGTCGGGTCAGTCACCTTTTCACTGATTGTGTTATTGTAACCAGATACCTATAGCTATTTTCAATTGAATTGATTTAATCCTTGCAAATAAATATTATAATTGACATCGGGTGCTTTACAGGATGCTATACTGGGTTAATTTAAAAGGGGTGCGTATATTCAACGAGGTAATCAGGTGCATAAAACTGATGCCCAAGGAACATAGTTCGAAATCTCAAAATGGAAAATGAGCTTTTCATACAAAGTGACAGGTCACGTGACCTATGTTTGTATGAAAAGATGATTTTCCATGTAAATACATTTCGACCTATGTTTCTTGAGAAAAGTTGTTCAGTTTTATGCACCTAGTTACCTAATTGAATATACGCACACCTTTTAAATTAATCCTGTATAATTATAATGGATTTTTATTTGGCAAGTTAACTTTGGCTTTTTAAGAAAAGCGTTCAACTTTATGAGCTAAATCAGTATTTCAAATATGACCGGACACTGAGCACCCTTTATTTAAAACACGCGGCAGATTCTTGACATGCCTGGGACTGTACTAAAAATCCGTCTCGCTATGATAGCAATGTTTGCCTTGTCTTCTGATAAGTCTCGGCAAGCAAAAAATATTTATGTGCAAATATTATATCGTAAAGATATTATTATATCGTATGATCACGATTCATCTGTCAAGCCGTACAGTTCTTGTTATTGAATAAAAACTTTAACTGTCATGTTGGAATTGAAAGTGACGGACGATGTAGGTGTTGTATATATTTTGTTATGTAAAAATCCCTTGAATATCAATTTCAAAATAGATGTTCATCAAATATTCCAAATCAAAATACTTTCGTACCTAGGTACAAGTAATGTAACAGGAATAGTTATTGTATTAGGATATAATAGGGTCATTTCGCCTGTTCGCGTCCACTTAGTGCAGTTGGCAAGTTTGAAGGAGAAAATAAAAATGTTCCAGCAGTAATTTCAATGAAAAGTTTATGTAATGTGTTCATCAAAATAGTCTATTTTAAGTTTACGTTTAGTTTTGTTCGAAACACCTTGTGGTTTTTTTTTTTAAAAGGAAAACATCAGAATTAGTCGATTTACCCAGTTTGCGTCCATAAAATCCAATTTGCGTCCACCCGTTGGACCACTTTGCGTCCACCTTAGAAAAGGAATAAAGGGGTGATATTTTTATGATAATGTAAAGAGAGATTGGATTTTAATAATTTATTTATTAAAGAATTATAGTTATTTAAAAATTATCATATTAACATTAACAAATCACTATAAAGAAAATAAAAACACCTATTTATTCTTCTCAACATTGATAGAACTATAAATTTGTTATTTTTAAAGTAGTTACGCTGTCGCCTTGGGTTAAAATCCTTTAATGATAGCTGTGAGTGAATTTATATAAATAAATAAATTTAAAAAAAATTAGGTACCTACTTATGTAGTAAGTAAATAGTAATTTTAATCTGTTCTGTAAACTAACAATCAGCCTTGATTAATAATAAGTCTTTGGCTATATCGTATAGACAAAACAATACAATAACTTTGTCTAATCCTACTACTAAAAAAAATTTAAATCTTAATATTTATGAGACAAGGTATGTTATTATAGCCCTAGAATTTTAATTAATGACACGTAAGTCATATTCAAAAGACTTATCTTTGGCCTCTAAATAACTTTATCCTACTAAACGAGTGCATTTCTGATGATACCATCTAATACACTTGCCACAGCCAATGTTTTTCTCTTCGTCGTCTTCTACATCTGAAATTAGTGTATCGTCACATTCAGGACATTTCACACGTTCCACGGCTGGTAAATTTTCATTCTCAATTTCTTTGTAACTTCTTGAAGAGGATGTATTTCCTTTTTTTGTTTTGGAGCAGTTTTACCAACCGTTTGAGGGTGTTTTAAAGTTTTTTTTTCTGTTCTTGTTACAAACAATACAAACAAATCAATTGAAAGAATGAATAAAAATAGTGGACGCGATTTGGTTTTGTTGTTATTTCCTGCAGGTATAATTTGCGTCCATTGCGGACGCAAAGTGGAAATTTTATAAATTCGGTGTAGTAATTCGCGTCCACCTTATTTTAACTGTTCACTATAAAAAATATAAGCAAATCCATAATTAATATAATTCTTTTTATTATTATCAACTCATAGAAACCGCTACGTATCCAAAATACACATAAAACAATAAAATACTTACCTTCAAACGCACCGCTGCCTACAACTTTTGTCTTAGAATTCCGCGCAGCCGCGCTCTTTTGTTGAACAGCCGTCACAAACTAATTTTTTTACACAGGATTGATTGGGGGCAGGGAACTTTTTTCTATATGTGCGTGCCTCTTATACATTGAGGTATTGGCGGTAATGACTTTTCGGCTGATTGGTGTGTTAGTATACTTAATTTCGAGATTTTTCAAACGGAGATCCGTAAAATGGACGCGAATTGGGGGGTGGACGCGAACAGGCGAACTGACCCTATATGAGGTGCAAACTTTTTGGTGACATTTTTCTTACTCAAAAACACAACTTAATGTAGGTACTTAATAACGTCTCTTTTCATAACCCAACTAAATCCATATCATAATAAAACTCCTTTTGTTAATAAGCTTCCTAAAATAGGTCAATTATTTCCTCGGACAATAGGACCAGTTAAAAATAAGTGTCAATTTCTGTCACTTTATTAATAAGTAAAAACAAGCCCAGACAAAGGATGCGCGCCAAAGTACGTAAACCCCGCCCAGTTTATGAATATTCAACAGAAAATACACCTCTGCTTACTCCACAACCAAATTACAAGCGTAGCTGTATAACATCATCAATATAATTATTATTATCACATTTAAATTCAACCAATAAGAGTTTAATATATAGCTAATAAAAAAGAAAAGGTTTTATTAGCAAATAAACAAGAGAAAGTGTATGTTCCAAATTTGAAATTGGGTGATTATTCTTCTCATCTTATATTATACGATACTTTCTCATATCTTTAAAATTTTATTATTAACATAATTTAATTTGACAATATTTGTGTGTTATGAATAATCAAGTAACACATCTGTTATTAATTTTATGCAGTTTTTAATTAAACAGCCAACTTTAAGTGTTACTGTATATGCATAGATCCACACAATTTTCAACTTGTAGTAAACGAGGCCAAATAGCTCCCACTATAAATTTATAAAGGTCCGAAGAGTTTTTACTCACTTAACTGGCCGTTAACGTTAATTAAGGTAGCGTTAAAAAAATAAAGAAAACGCTACATTGTTTTCTATAGCTACCGAGCAAGGGAACTACATTTTATTAATTGGATACCGTTGTTTAATTACCTGATGGCATAGCCGATCTGATAAAAATGTAATACCCGTCAATTGAAAAAAGATTAACGGTAAAGCACTTAGGCCCAATAAAAGCTTAGAGCTTTTGATGCCCATCATAGGTTTCAAAGAGCTGTAATGGTCTTTGCTATTTTGCTATTAAAAACTTTATGGAATGTATTAACAGAAGAAGTAAGGTATGTTCTTAATTTAGTATTATTTAAATTAAACTGTATACAATAAAACATCATATTAAATGTTTAAGAGTGTCTCTACTATGTGTATAAAAGAAAAAAAAAATTAATTTAAAAATATGTATAACATCATTATTGAACTAAATCATAAAACAAACAAACACTCGTAATTGGTAAGTTAAATTTACTTTATTAAATATTTTAATAAAAAGAAACAATTCAACTTGCGTATACTATTTGTCCACAATAATCCAAAGCAAAGTTGAAAACAAAACAAATAAAAAAGTAATATTTACCATTTGTTCCATTCAGTCCAATGAGAAGTAAATGCACAAATACAAGAAACACAAATTGGTTCCTTCCATTTATGGTGTTATCGCACTCATTAACACCAGCATCCACCATACTGCCACCAAATTATTTTTAATTTTCACACCATTGATAATTTACATGTTTACAATTTCACTAAAAAGTATCCACTGTTTATTTTCATCACTGGCATACTGTACACCATGCGTTCGAAATTTGAGAATATTCAAAATTTCATTTTATGAACGAAAAGTTCGGTAAACAAAGTCGGCATCGCGTTCGGAGCTCTGTTCGGCCGCCTCACACGACCATTCGGCTACGAGTCTTGCGTCGTACTATCGCTTCTCCCTCCCTCATCTCTGTTTACTCTGTCCTAAATGGGGGGATATGAGACTCGAAACTTTATGTAACTCTATTATGGTGTAAATAACCATTATCACTTGATTTGACTGTCACAGAAGTAAAGCATTGTTTTCAAAGCGAAGTTGCGTAAGCACCAACCCAATTTGTTGTGAGTCAGGCGAGTACTTAGCACTCGAGAAACTTTTTTATGATCTGTTAAACAACCTTACCTACTTATTATGTATCCCACAAAGAGACGCCTTAAGCTTTTATTTTCGTATTTCGCGAATCGCTAATAGGTACCTAGGTATATTATTTTGTAAGTGGTACGTGGAATTAATAGCTACATTAAGTAATATTTTAAACATTGCTAAGTCTTATTCTATGAGTATTACAAATTTTGCATAGGTTGACTAAACAAAACAACAAGAATTGTGGTCAGTTAATATTTTATTTAAATGGCACCTTAATTATTATTATATTATTGGGTACAGTAAATACAAAACAATAGTTTAAACACACTACAGTTTAAAGTTAGTTTGCATTTGATTTGTTATTTCCAAGTAAAGCGCAGTGCTGATGTTCATTTAATGATAATAATATTTATTAATGCACCGCAATGATTACAACATTATTGATGTGTCGTCAATGTCAACCAAAAATTGCAAGCGTCGAGTCGTAACTTTAATAACACCGGTGTACAGTCAGCAAAAGGGCTGAGGTCTAAAATCATTGTGTGTCTAATCAATAACAAATCCTCCGATATTAAATTTCTATACATACCTAACATCAACAAAAGCGAACCCATAATCTGTACTAAGTTTTTGTCCAAACAAACCCTCGGGATCAAAACTTTGGAGGCCCATTCAAAAACGAAAAGAAATAAAATACGGCTTATTTCATTTGACGCATTTGTCGAGTTAGCGCATGCGCACCGGGCGGGCGCCGACAAAGCCAATGGGTTCGAATAAAAAACGTTCTAATTTCAAACCGGTCGCCCCTCCGCCGCACGCGCTCCTGCGCATCCCTTCGCCCATTATTATGCTGAAGAGGTCATTCACAGTTCGCACAATACATCCCATACATGGGTGACTTGCTAATAGGTGAGGCTGGGCGCTCTTGAATCCTTTTTGAACTCTAAGTTTTATTCTTCTTATAATAAAGCTATGTGGTACGTAATTACGGGGTTGGACTAAAATGTGGGACGCACGAGATTGTGCCCACACAAGCCATTTTAATGACTTGTTATTTAGTAATAGCAGGCCTAATTGCAGTTAAATCTAGCCGCAGTACAAATTACTTCTTGATTACTGAGCCTAAAATTTGAAGCTAGTAGTTTCATAAATAGGGAGCTTAGTTAGCTTACGTACAATATTACATGTAACATAGTTTAATACAGGCCCAAATGAAATATTATGTACAAGACATTTAAAACTCAGATAAATTGCAATGAAACAAAAAATAAATAAGTGCAATATAAAAAAAGTAGGTACATAAAATGAGCCCAATTTTCGTATCAAACCCTGGCCTTCAAATATAAAGATAAATTTTGACATGTTCTGCGCATTGACACGAAGACTGCGCAATCTTTTTAATTGAAGGGTGTTGTTAATTGAACTGGTTCAGACACCGAGACTTGACAAAATTAAGCGCCGTTTTAAATTTTGATATCGTGTCCGAGCAAAATCGATATTCGAGTCTGATAACCGTGTTCCATAAAAAACATTAAAAACTTGATGACTCAACTTTTTTTAAAACAACACTATATAAAATAACGGTTACAATAGTGGTAAGTGCAAAAATTATAGTATCGAATTTTTAACAAATTAAATAAAACAATCACTTAATTTAGTTTCTTTTTACGACGACGAAAATAAAAAGAATAACATTTTTAAACTATTATATTTTTGAAAATATCAACTTCAATTCATAAACCAGCCAGTATTGCATAACTGCGATAATACATCCCACTACTTGTATGTAGTAAAATAGAACACAATTTTATTACCAAAAAAAATATGTTTATGAACACATAAACATAAAAAGTGTAGTGGGCGATATAAAATATTGCAACAAAATCAGTAAACAAAGTGCGTTTTTTATTTCAACATTGAAACAAGAAGTAAATTGAGTGCATACATAATCAGCGTGGAAAACAGTAGCCATACGGATGTCGCCTACCACGTACGTGCGAGCACTGCCAATCGGGTGAAAATAGCCAGACAGCAATGAACTCTGAAACTAGAAGAAAATCTTCCTTTTCTACTAAAACGCAAACCTAAGAGAAGTGTTAGAGGTCGCTTTATACTGGTTACAATATTTTTATAGTCCGCCAGTTTAAATCCATAAAAAGAACAAACTTAGAAATGTTATGAGCTGTACTGTAATGAAAAGACGTTATTATTTTTTATTTGTCCTAATTCCAGTGTATCTGGCATATAAATTACTTTTTTATTCAGATGGACACTTGTTAATCAGCCAGTAAATCATAATTTGCACGCATGATCAATTAGGCCAATTATTTGGGTAAATAAAAAGGCGGACTCATTCGTTCTCGCTGACTACAATTAAATATATTGATATGACCTTACCAAAACAGAAATGTTACATATTTTTATTCAGCAATCCAATTTTAAAGCATATTGACAGTCGTATAAATATTTATTGCTGCAACTGATACGTATCCAAATTGAGACTGAATATTCACATCGTATTTATGAAATTTTCGAATTAATACTACGGCATAAATTATGTCTGTGAACGTAAAGGAAAAAAAATACATTTGCTTTTTTATTTCACTTCTTTTAAAGTCACAACTGTAAAATTATTAAGGATCGTTATTTTGTAATACAATTTAAAAATAAGAACAGAAAACAAACGACTGTTTTATGACTCATTTCTTTGTATTCGTTTGCTTGTGTATCTATTGTAATACATTGTAAACAGTAAACAAAAAAAATCGAAGTCATAGAGTTCTAAGAATGTCTGAAGATGGCCAACACGTCACACGTCAGTCGACCGTCGCGAAGTGTGAACACTAAATGACTGTTCTTCACACAACAGTTCGTCACGATTTGTATCTGTTATAATACCAAGAAGAAGAGATAAATGTATCGCTTCAAAGAATAAAAAAAATATTCAGAGCCTAATCTTGTGGGAATATTTTAAGTAGCTCGTACAATGTAACATTAAAATACGGTTTGCAAGACATAAATCGTTGATGTCAATAATAAATGCTTTATGGAATAAATAGCTACTTCTATTGAGACCAAATAAGACAAGAGCGGTTGCATTTTAAGTTAAGCTATATTACACAGTAGCGGTGAAAACGTAACTTGATAAAACTGATAATAAACACTATTGGCTATTGAACTAAATATGGTGAGTTTTGAAATATAATTAAAAAAAATATTATAATTAGTCCGTCAATAATAAAGCAAAAATAATTAATCCATTAATGAATTACAAAAAGCATTATGAGCAGCAAAATAGTTAATTTATTATTTATTCAATCCACATAAATTTAAATACTAAGTTCAGCCTGCAGTAGACAGTGAAGTAGCTGTTTATGATCCCATTTAAATTATTACAAATTATGTTTTGAACGGCTTCAAAATGGGTACAAAATCATTTTTTTTACATCCATAATTTACACTGTAATACTTTATCAGGCTTATCCTGTCTCCTGTTAATACAGATCAAAGGTAAAATATAAAACGCGGCGTTCGAAACGCTGAACTGCGATCGCCCAAGCTTTTCCCGAACGACACTCATTGATTGATGAGCAGACAACTGGCGTGTTTTGCATTCAGCTATTTACGGGTATTTCCTCCGCTTAACCCGTCTAAAGGCTGATTAATGGCGACCACCGCTGTCTATTACGCTGAGGTGACTGCCTGGATGTTCGCTTCACTGGATCTGTAAGGAGTACCTGAAAGGAAGTCTATTTAGAGATCGACTTGAATTTAAAGGTTAATTCCTTTTTGGTTGTCGAGACAATTGGAACTGACTTGCTTACTCTGTATGTGGTAATTTATAATGAGACTGACAGTCACTGTTTTGTTTTGTGTTAATCTGAAACTTTGGTAAAAGGTCAAATCAGCAATGCCTATTTAAGAATACTTTTTTCGGATAACTGTATCCTTTTTTGGATGGGCTCCTGGCTAAGTAATAAGCCGTTTGACTGATAACGTAGGTGTAGCCGCACTCGTCACTCGATGGGTGACTATTTATAATCATATCGAGACCCCGCCGTGCCTCGGGAAGCACGTTAAATCGTTAATCCCAAATGTCAAAAAGTTATCTTTTACAATTGTTTAGTTATTATAAATTTATAATTCTGGTAACCAGTTTTACTATGGAATCCAATAAAAATGGGCTGTGCAGGTCAGATAGGCAGTCGTTACATGTAAAATACGGTATTCAGCAAAATCTTGTACAACTGGAAGCCTTTTTTTTTTTTTTTTTTTAAAGTCGACCCCAACATAGCTTGGGAAAAGGCTAGGCAGATGATGAACATATCCGAATCCGCAATATAACCAATATTGGCAAAAGTGAATTAGTTAATGTTTGTTTTTGTTTTTAATAATTTCATTAAATCACAAGACCAACTAAAGGTTGATTACAAGTTAGAAAGTAAGTGCCGATTAAGTTGTACCGATTTACAATCATGACGATGTTCATGAATTATTGGCTGTAGCCATCACCTTTGCAGTTATTAATTTCCAATTATAATTATAGTGAGGTATAGCGTAGATCCTACCTCGGCGCCTGCGCCTACGCAGCGTTGCCGACGCCGGCCGAACATAATTTGCAACCTGCTAATAGCTATCGTGAAACCCGCACGCTCAAAGTGTTGTGGTCCAAGTTTAAAACAACGGCGTACTTCGTAGGTAAGCGTTACGCTTATTATTATCTTTTGTGAAAATTTCAATAGTAATATTTTGAATCTTAATTGATTGATTGGGCTCTAAATTTATAGATTATTTTTTTACGACCCACTCAAACTATTCAAAGTGGGTACAATTATATAATTGCTAACTTAATAATTGTCTATATTCTTAATCACCTAGATTTTCACATAAATATTTTACAAATTCACATGGCTAGTCATTTGAATCTTATACTATTTGTTCATTAGGTATGTTTTTGTTATTTAATCCGCTATAAGTTTACCTTTTGGACTTCACATCAAAAGTGGCGTGGGCCGTTCTAAAGGCGATACCGGCCTTTCGCATCGTAACTTAACGCGATTGTACTTTAATTTTAGTTATTTAAGCGCCAACCATCTCGTTTCCGATGTAATTGATCATTAAACTTAGTTTATGATGCATAATCGTCTGCACTTTGACAATAATCATAAAGTGAATGTTTGCTTTGTGAATTCCGTTTACGATTTGTCACTCGTCATTTATTGGCTCGTTAATCACGCCAAGAGTTAATGTACCTACTGCGTTAGTTATTTGTTTTGTACCCGTAATGTATTCAAGTGAACGTGTATTTTAAAATTGGAGCTATTTACCACTTCAAAATGTTTTCATTTTAAATCCAGCTTGTTTGACATTTAAAAACACAATTCCAACCAGTCACAATAACGCAAACTTGAGCAAAAAGTTTTAACTGCTAATAAATAAACAGAACTAAAACAATATGGTCTGTACAGCGCAATTTATTTGAAAGCCACAATGCATTCAGAACTGCAATACACGAAATTCAATAAGAATGCGCTGCGTCTCGACAGCGTTTCAAGCAGACCAACTTCCCTGCACCATAATGAAAAGAAACAAAGACTATTTCAAGTCCCCCTCCGCTTCACTTTTTTCGTTCTCGCGAATAAAACCGTCTAAAAATACGTCGACTTGTCGGAGGTACTTTTTATGAGACTCGAGTGTTAGCAGACGTACTAAAACTTGTTCACAAGTTTAAAGCTTTATTTTAATTTTCCTTGCACACGACGCCAGCGAGTTTCCCTAAGAAAAAATGTTTAACTACGCTGCACGTGCGCGAAATAAAGTGCGATGTTTTATGAGAGCCTCTTACAAATGAGGTAGCTTAAGGCTGTTATCGTTATTGTAGATGTTCGCAGTTGATTACGACGAATTTCAGGAGCTTTTTAGTGCTCGTTTTCTTTGGGAACAGACATAATTTGTGCCGAGTTCAGATAAGTAGATGGTAATTTGTTATCTAATCTATACTTTTAAGTAAATCTTAAGCACATCTTTGTAAATCATACCGAAAATATTTGTTGAAATTAAAAATACATTATTAAAATGTTTAAGTATGTAGTTTTGAAACAAGTAATCGATGTTATACTGGCTTGAAATGCGATGCGTACGATAGCACCATACTATCGAAAATATTCTTAATTTAAAACAATAATAATTATTATGCATATTTTGGGATTAACAGAAATAAAATCATAGCTATAACTCCGCTTCTTTTCAATAAAATTGACACGTAGTTAAATTAAATATCTTGTTTTACGATCTACTCATACAGCTGATGACTGAGAATTACTTTTGAGATTGTTAATAATAATATTTAGCTTAATTTACATTTTAGAACGTCATTAAGATTTCATTTCCATCGGAAAATAAAATAGTACGTTAAATTGTAATATTTGGAAATTTACATTTTATAAATACTTAAAAACTACTGGCGAACAGATATCATAATATATTATAGTAACAATATTATTACATAAAACGTAAGGTTTTTTGTGTATAATATTCATTACTAGCTCTTCGTCAGCGTGGACTTCAGAATTGGGTCCAAAAAGAATTGAAAAATGAGAAAGTAATAAAAAATCACCCGTGTTATCGCTTGCGCTGTAATAGAGAATAATACCAAATTTCAAAGCTGTCTGCCCGCGGCTTAGCTCGTAAATTATTTTCAATTTTCCCTCGGGAACTACTTAAGAAATCGGGATAAAAAGTAGCCTATGTTCTTTTCCATGTCCAAGGCCACATGCATGCCAAATTTCATCCAAATGCGCTCAGCCGTTATTGCGTGATGATGATGAGTAACAAACATCCAAACATCTAAACATCCACACTTTCACATTTATAATATTAGTAGGATTAATATATTTGCAAAATATTGAATAACACTTCTAGGACATTTACAAGTGAAACAAACTGTTTCTCGTAAACATGAATATTTATTCTAGAGATAGAATATCTGGACAGGTGCAGTATTTTACTCTCAATACATTTACATAGTGGAGGCCACTTTTCATTATTACTCCACTAAATATTTTATTGAAATGACTTCACTCTTGACTAAGAAATTTATATCCAGAATATTGTTAGTACTTACTTTAACTTCCTAGAGTATAGACCCAAAGTGTAGGAAAGACATTGTCAACCGTAGTTGGAAATATATTTTAACAATAACGAGACTAGAAAACAGGCTATCAATAAAATAAATCAACATGATAAAACACAACCTAAAAATATTCGCAACATTGTATTACAAAGCTTTCTATGCAACCACCATTGCTGTGTAAATCTAATACTAACGATGTGTGACTATTCTCTCCCTTTTGTTGATTCTGCACCACTTTGGAACCCAAATACTTATCTATACACAAGTCAGCCATTGTGCACCGTAGTTAGGAAACAATGGAGTTCCACGCGAGACAGAAAGAGTAAGCTGCTATTTATTAGCTCTGAATAAGGACGGGAGGAATTGTATGTGGAACAACACCTCATACTTGAAATTCGAAGTCTAAAGAACGACTCACGATTTATCGCTAGGGAAATTGTGGAAATTTGCCCTTTGCATGTACACAATGTTTGCCTAGTCTGATAAATATCGCAATGTGCTGTGCACGCAGCAGTACCTACTTCAAATATCAAATGGATTTCTTTTGGAACTTATACCTAGATATGGATTATTTAGTCATACATTATTATCACCTGGATAGATAATCTTCATACAAGTGCGTAGCTAAAAGTGAGGCAAAAAAGATGGATGTGTGCATCGAGCATTATGTATCTACTTTCATGGCCGACTACATATTCATTGTATTGTGACACCCACTACTGAAACTGTCGTTAAACTTAAAATTAAGAAGAAACTTGCACTAGTGCCTATACCAGGTGACCCGTAACACAGGTATCTGTAACCTATCTGGGGCACCAGTCTCGCACAAATATTGTATTCGTTAGATCTATAATATTATCTATTACACCTATGTACTACATTTGTGATTAGAAAATAAATTTATTTGAATTTATAAATTTATTTGAATTTATAAATTTATTTGAATTTATAAATTTATTTGAATTTATAAATTTATTTGAATTTACCGCTTGAACTTTACGACTGACGGTACATTTGGACACAGTTTGAATTGCTTCACTATTCTAGAGCGTACTCGGTCTCCAGGCGTTATAGTCTATGGGGCTAGAATGTTTCCTTAGGTTATTAACGCCAGTTTGAAAAACTTCGGAGGAAAAGCGAAGCATGAAAATTATTTTTCCAAGGTGCAATAAAGTCTTATGCTCATGCTAATTCACAGTGGCTGTAATGGTAATTGCTGAACTCAAAGCAAATGATAACTAATCTTGATATTAAATCTTAAGGAAGTATTCGTTAATCCTAAGTTGAATAAAATTTTATAGGACTTTCAAAGTTAGGCAGCAGTAAAAACTGCGATTTCTCATAGATTAGTACGTACGCCGGAATCATTTGAAAAGTTTAATGCTTTTCGATAAAGTTTCGTGGCTAAAATATTTCCTTGTCTTATCAGGAGGCCTTAATAGGTCAGGAAAGTATTTAGATACGAAATTGGCACATAACTAATTTGTTATGTAAATAATTACAAACGAAAATAAGACTTTATCCCTAACTAACTTTAATACACTGATTTAGCACATCAGAATTCCTACTTTTTTCTGCCGGTACAATCTTAGAAACCTTTCAAAGTTATGAAACAACCCATATAGTATTTACTCAAACAAAACCCAACTTTACCGAGAGACAATCTTATCAGGCACATTTATAAAAATACCGGCCAATAAACGTCCCACTGCTGGGCGCAGGCCTCTTCCCATATAAACAAGGAATGAACATTGATCACCACGCTTCCTCATTGCGGGTTGTTGATTTCAGATTCCATGTTTTTTGGAATTCAGGTTTCCTCACGATGTTTTCCATCACCGTTAGTCAATGATGTCTTAGAATGATTAAGAAAGTACTTATAACTTAAACAAAAAAAAGTTACATTGGTACTTTGCCTGGGTTCGAACCTGCAACCATGTGCATGCAAATCCGGTCATCAAACCGCTAGGCCACGGGCACATACCATCCACTTTTTCCTTACGATTTCTTCATAATCATCGTCCATCCATTTAACTTTTTTTTCTAATACTGTATATTCCTACAGCGAGAGTCTACTTCAGGAGTGAGACTGTTCCCCCAGTAGTAACATGAAAAACGGTTTTTGCCAGGGAAAGTTTCTTCATCCGCAATATCCCAGCTAAGCCGGATTTGCAACTCACTCCCTGCTTCTTCCTACTTTTCTTTTTAATTAAAACACTTTTATGGACACTGTAGAGATTTTAAAAATGCAAGTTAATTGAAGTGATACGTGACTTCAGACCCGCTTCGTTCCTACCCGGATTAATTCAGGATTACATATTTTGCCATAAAAAGTAACGTAAAAGCAGAGATTAAAGCTAAAATGTGAAATGAAATTTCTAAATCCGATTAAAACTTAGTTAGATAGTTTCATCGACAAATTAAATTTCAAAGCATGGTGTTAGGTATATGAGATTATTTTTATGAAAATTGCGCACTTTTAATTATTAATAGGGAATAAAAATCAGTTTTCAAAATGTATCAATATTAAATATACTTAACGCATTTACTCAACGTACTGGTACTTATAAAATACAATACAGTATAAAACAAACAGAAAAAAGCTCATTCGTAAAAATCTTATGTGCCAGCAGCAAAAAAGGCAACATCAGTCTTCGAAACAAAACACAAACATTTTTCTTAGACTTAAAAGGAGACATCCATTTTATTTTTTACTTTTCCGTTTTCATCAGTCTTTCGCAACACCTCTCTAGAGCCTCCTTGACGCGACACATGTCTCGTGCTCGCAGGTTTCTTTAAGCATACAAAAATATTACGAATGAGGAGGGTTAAGTCGGGTTCTGCTTACGATTAATCATAAAATATTAACCCTTATTCGCCGCTTACCGCGATAAGTACGTGCTTATAACTTTCTCTAATGCGTGTTCGCTTTATTTGACGAGTTTGGTTTGGGGCTTTACGTTCATTTTAAATGTATTGGTTTGACTTTTAAACTAATTTCGAGGAATGTGTAATTAATCTCATTGTGATATGTATCAAAAAAAGCTGGCTTAATATATTTTATTGGTGTTTAAATAATCAAATTACACGTACATACACAAGGAATATCCTAAATATTTTAACATTTAATAATCCATAATAATCGTGAACTGCACCTTTTGGTAACGTAAACTTACACATTCCAGAGTCTCCATCCATGTACAACATTCCTCTTCTAGTGTAAATTGAGCGTATACATTCAGTGAGCACACAAAACTTTACAAAAAATATACCTTTTGTATTGTCGGTCCGGATTTTTATACATTTAACCGTCGTTACGAACCGTCCCGTCCCTGAAAAATACTCGGAATCCCACCTCAACATCGTTAGAAAAAGGTTAGCCTGCTAATGTTATAGCGCCAACAGAACCAACTCTACGATTTAATTTTACAGAAAATAATATGTGTATTGTACCTGTATGTTTGTTCTACAGTAATATAAACGTTAAAACTGGCGATGTAAAAACAAATAATATTAATAAAATTAACCACATTAATAACTCTTTGTACAATTTACAGTGTAGAAAAGGTTGAATTTAATTTCCCCGAATTGATACAATGAAATAAAATCCTAAAACATTTTCCGTTGAAGAAAAAAACATCAATCCTAATTCCAATCTCCACAAAAAAGATCACATTTATTTTGTTCATTATAAATCCAATTTATTTCGTACAAAGACGTATTCAATATCCCTTCGTTATTTCAGAAAATTGATTCCTGTTTTATTCGATTCGAGAATTCTTATCACATTTCAACTGTTTCTGGAATGGTTTGGCAGATGGGACGTTAGTATGGTCCTTACTGGTCGTAACTTGGCCAGGGTGCTTTCACAATGAGTGTTCACATTCGTTGAAATGGTAATGGGCTACGGGCAATAGTTTTAGTACGTTCCGAAAATATATAGCCGATTTGGCTAGGTAAGATATTTTAACTGCAACGGTCTTTTGTGTCCAAGTGTTTCTTAACAGGCTAAAAGATATATGTTTAGTGGTATTTATAATTCTTAAATGTTGTTTAGCTTCATCTACAGAAAACTTTGCACGGGAATAAAAAAATACAGACTACGATAGATAAGAATCTTCAAGACAACTTCATTAACTAAAACAAAGATAGAACAAAGACACCTTTTCAACTTTGCTAAATAGAAAACTACTTAATCCAGAGCTATCTACTATCTAAATCTGGTTTCCATCCCCTTTATTAAGTAAGGAAATACGAATTTCTCGCACGTAGTACCAAAGTTGGGACAAGTAACAAATGAGACGTAGAAAAATCGTCCAAATATGTGAGCCGAGTTGATTTTCCCCTGGAGTGTTCTTTCCTCACATAGGTACTTTGTAACACATGTACATGAATGGTACTTCGAATAAATGGCAACGATTCATCCTCTTTTGGAATATCACTTGAAATATAGGTTAAGGAAATGGTAATTTTTTGGATTGGATAAATTGGTGTTATATTTGGGGAATAAACTACTTACTTGTGGTGGAATTCAAATAGAAGAAAGAAAAAGTATTTATTTTTAACTAAGAAAAGACGCAAACAAGAAATATAAATACAAAGAAATGCAAATAATAAAATAAACATAAGAACCAAAACTGAAACAAAAATTTTGAGTTGGTAGCTCCGGTCAGTTTTATAGGTTGCACTTTTTTAAGTATGCAGGTTTTGAATTAACCATCAACAGCGAAATTAATAGACAGTCACAAACCTAAAGCCAGCTAATCTAATCCTTACATAATTTCCAAATTAGATACAGACGTTCACCAGAGCATTAGAGATCTGCTTATCAATACCGCTACATGTAATTGATAGGTTGCTTTAATATGCCCCAGGGTGTATCAATTGACTGGTAGCAGAAGGAACGAACCGCGATCGTCCCCCGGGCATAGAACCGTATTTATGGGACCCAAGCGACTTTAATTCCTAGTTCTGTTTTCTAATCGAAATTAATGGTAACCAATGTATCTACGTAGGTACATTATTGAGAGTTTAAACTGTGATTGTGGGGTTAAAGGTTGGGAGTAGGTAATACCCTGATTCTATCTTAAATACTGTCTTTGGAGTTGATACTTTTGAAACAAGAGATGGAGCAAATACGTAGTATTTTTAAACCTTATATTGTAGTTTTTTTTTTTTGTGAGATGTTGATTTTTTAACCTAAATAAAAAGTTGTTCACAGCTATATACATTTACTTGAAACCTGAGTCGTCTTAATAAAGATAGGAAGTATCAAAATTAGTCTTATTTCAAATTTGGGTTGTAAAATTGTGGTCCGCAACCGTCACATAGCTTGTAAAAAAAATTAAATCGATTAAATCACGCAAACTTATTTAAGTCCTTTAGGAACATCGCATTCTTGATTCTAATCTGAATTCCTTTTAAAGTTACGGTCATCACTCGCGTTTTTTACAGAAAAAACTCAATTTCTGGAGCTGTTTTAAATTTGCTAAGGAATATAAAAAGCTGAATATCCATATTTTATGACAGCAAATTAACATACAAGGCGTGGGATTGCAGTATGACGAGAAGGAAACTTTAATATATTTTTATGAAAGGCGTTTTCGCGCGAAACGTGAATGATTAATGGCCGACCCTTCACCCGGGATCCGTTTCCGTCCGAGCTAATTCCGGAAGGTTTTCGCTGAAACGCTCCTTTTTTTATTAATTAAGCCGCTTTATACAAAAGTCAGTAATATATATAAATTATACCAATTAACTGTATAAAACGTTGAGTTTACTTGAAAATCTTAATTTAAAATAAACAGTTTCTACTTTCATGTAAAGAAGAAAAAGTTATTTTACTTAAGTTGTTTTTTTATTGGGTTTATTTATATTACAGACATTTTAGGCTAATGTCCTACAAATAGCAGAGGCAAGAGTCATTATTAATTTTTAGGACAGTGGCATCTTTTTTTTCGACTGCACGGGTAGCCGAGTGGTATAGGTCACGTTAATTACCACTATGCGCGACATGCTGCGGGTTCGATCCCCGCATGGGACAAGCATTTGTGTGATCCACAAATGCTTGTTTCAAGTCTTTATGACAAGTCGTAGGCTAGTAAATACCTACATTACTTGCTATCAAAACACCAATTTGACTTTGATAAGAAGCAGTACCTTTTTCTAATCATGACTTCTGCCAACATGACGACTGCCAACATTATAAAGATAAAAACATCGAGCGCCAACCCGCATTTACATTTCTAGGCGTTTAATAAAATAACTCTTCTCTCATACATATTTCTTCTAAACGTTCCATCCAGCTCTTCAAACATTTCTTTGGTAACGTAACATGTTTTATGGTTATGCCTCTTTTCCATTACATCACATATAATCACATATATCATATCATCACAATACTTACATGTCATTCTCTGCGTTCCTACCGATTAAAAAGCCGACTAACCGTCTAGTACTCACTTCTTCAAAATAATCAAGAACTACACAATCGTCGTAATTAATTCCAATATTAATACCAAGTAATGTGATAAAATATCTGATTTTAGTAAAATATCAATATACAACGATCTATATCGATACTTTTACAAACACAAATCAATACATTCCTATAAATACAAACGCAACGTTACAAATGGGATATCCGATTTATTCCCATTGAAATTGAAGCTAACACCAAATTGGATTTTGAATTACGACAACGGATAAACAGAGATTTAATAATTTTGTACGTGTATATTGGACATTGTTGGTTTGAACACAAAGTATTTGTTTTGTAGGGAAACTTTTGGTGTTAAAAATCAATCAGGCATGAGTTATTTTTATACGTTTTCACTGAACGATGTTTCGAATTTCTGATATGTGCGATGTATATAAATATTTGGATATTCTGTCACATTTATAAACTTTATGAATTAAGTTTAAAATATTAATTTCAAAAAAACTAGTTACCATGTATGTCTTGGTATTTTCTGTTATTAAGTGGCAGGATTAGGACTAGACTAATTTGCTTCAAAATCCAGAAAAGGCTAAATTAAAATTGTCTGTCTCCAAATCAGCATTAAATTATTTACCCTATTTAAAATATTAATCTCCTATCCCCTAAATAAAAAAAATGTATAATGAAACAACCTTTTAACATACTTCGGGATTGAACTCAGCATTCTCGTTTGGCAGCCGCGTTTATGACTATCGATCTCAGGCTGACTGAGGCAGTTGATAAAAACTAGACAATGTTCAGAGTAAATTGAAAAAGGAAATGTTTTTCCCGCTGCTTGTGTTTTCATTATGTTTTTTGTGCCGTCTAGACAGCGCAAGTTAGGTAGGAAATACAAAGATCAGAAAAATGTATAGACAGGGTACAGAGATGACGAAGACTAACCGAGGGCCATTGTCGAAATGGATATCCCATTCATTATTTTTTTAATTATCGTGTTTTATAAAAGTTCTTTTTTAACCGACTTATAAAATGGAGGAGGTTCGTTTTGCTTGTGAATGGCGCCGTCTTATTGTCATCGGTCGCGCGATGATGTGATGTGTGTTAGTGTGATGAAAAGGTCTACGACAGCATAGGACCCTCAATAGACAATTCAGTAGAACATAGTATGGTCACACGATCATTTTCATCGGAAGCACACCTCATTGAACAAGCGTTAGCAAAAAGACGGCGCCTAAGGTCTGAGCACCATTTCGTTTTAGTCTGCATATTCATATTTACTTCGCACAAACCCGCTGGCGAATTGATAAATGAGCTGTTTATCAAACATCTTCCGAGTAATCATTGAGATCTGGGCATAATGAGCCGCTGCCGCTGTCCAGCTGCCGTTCTCTGTGAAATCATCATAATTGTATCCCACGGGCACAAATCTCATCTCGTTTCGAACTCGATCATACGAATTTCAATAAGGATAAAATGCGTTTAATAACCTTACCTGCGTAATTGAATGATGTTCGCTGTCTGCACTCTAATCGTGTGGCTATTAATCTGCAAATGCCCTATATTATACAGTGTTGATTGTTGATAGGCAAATTAGTTGTGTCGGAGAGCTGCTCAAGTGATTATAGGGTTCTAAGCTTAGGGTTCATTCATACATTGAGATGTTATGTTAAGTTACTAGACATCATTTTTACCATTCACTATATCTAATAATAATAACAAATTAAAAGATTTTTATCATAACTATTGACATATTACTTAGAGCAGTGAACAGGTTCTTATTATAAAATATTACTATCAGTACGTACTGATTAAAAAAAAAAATATTTAACCTTTTCGGTGTACCTCTGCAGGGCAAATGTCTCCCCAACTTGCTTTAGGCCCTTCGACGGTCGATTGATTTCACCTCGCCAGCGTCTTTTTGGCCTACCCCGTTTTCGAGCTTTAGCTCTAGGTAGAGTATTGTAGACTTTTATAAATTTAAATACATATAACATACGTCAAACATCCCAATAAGATAGACAAAGGGACATATTCAGTTAGATTGTATTTACAAGTCAATTGATACAGTAATCAAATTGACATTAAACGGAGCACTTCGTCACGTTGTTCTGCCATCAGTTGCAAGGACATAATCCTTCTAATATGCTTAGTTTTAGCACAAATGTCCAGCTTACAACAGAACCATGAATGTGTGAAAAGAGCTTTACTTTTGATGTCAGACACCAGATGGTCACCAAGGATTAGCTTTACGATTTACTCCTAAATGTTCTTAAGTTGTTTAGGTGTTAAAATATATTCGTTACAGTTTCCCGGGAATTGCACAAGTTCACAGTTTTACGACCGAAACCGCATTTGAGCTATTATTATTATTGTGGTGATGATTTTACATGGAATCATAACTTTTGTAGAATTTAGCTCTTACTCGTAATATTTATATTTTTAGCTCTTTGGTGGGTATTATTGTTACATTACTCTTTGATTTTATTAGCTTACAATACCTTATTGTCACATAGTTAAATATAACACAATTCATGGATTTTGAGGATTTCAATAAGTATAGTCAAATTGTAAAAATCACAAACTTTTGTGGATCACTCTGGTACCCCATAGCCAGCGTTTAGGTACTTGATAATTGTCATTCTACTGGTAAAACAAAACACTGATTTTCACGAAATATTAGTAACAATCATTCAATTTACGTTGCTTTCTTTCAATTCATATTGCTTAAAAGTAAATTATAGGTGCTAGTTATGATAATGTTTGCGCGGAAGTACGGGATCGGTCCGGGAAATGAAAGCCATTCTTCAAGCGGTCGCCGCGTTGATTGGCGCCAAGAATTTCCCTTCGCCTACTACTTATTCCATGTAAAATATAGACGTGTTTTCTTGCTTTCGAAATGATATAGTTTAACAATGTTTTTCTGTTTTCTTGTAAAAGTAAAAGATCAATGTTTGTTTTATTTGTTGGTAGCTGTAGAATACAAAGCGGGAGAAAACAAAAATTGAAATTCGAGACCTGCACATGGCAACGGTGAGAAAAGAGGAATAAAAATTGGTATATTAAGCCATCGATCATTGGACAACGCTCATAAAACTGATTTGAAATTTCCTTCAAAAGATGAAATTACCTAGAATTTTAGGGTGGTCTTAAAATTCAGAAGAGGTTTTTAAAACTAAAGTTTTACTCAGCAAATATCGTAAAACTAGGCGGGGCACACAGGTGCAGCTAACATCAAACGGTACAAGTACAACCTACGTGGTTCCTCTACAGAATTTGAAATCGCGTACCTACTGTATACTTCAACCCGTAAAACGTCTAGACAAAAAAATCGCGTAGTCGAACATTGTCGCCTACTTCCACTATCTTCGATCGATATCGTATGTAACAGACGATTTGCTATAGAAAAAAGGCACTAGAGAGTAAAATAAAAAAGCGCTAGGGTAGTCGATAAGACCACTGTGAGCCCTCGTTATCTTGGGTCATAAATTACCCCAACACCCTCGGGGGTTCAGGTAGGTGCCTCCCAGGCAGGATCCTTTGAAACGCTATGAGGATTCCGGGAAATGAAGTGACTACGTGATCCAATTGCGATTTTAGGTGCATTCGATTTATGTGTGTTTTACTAGTCACGCGACATTCTTCAGACTTTCGATGGGGTATTTACTTTGACGACTCGTTAATGGAATAGCAGAGGTGAACGTTCTTGCACGAAAGAAAATAATCGATTCTAGTGGCGCGATTGAAGTCTGAAAAATAAAAGACGGTGCGAGTTAAATCGATTAATTAATGATTCAATCTCGCGACGTCCGCGATTTCCCGATTTAAAATGGTAATAGACATCGGTTTTATAGGATTCATTCTCCTTCTCGAATTGAATCTGTTTCGATTAATGTCAACGTTTCGTTATGTCGTTATGGGATTTTGTAAATAGATTTGTATGTCGGTATCTATATTTAGAACTAATCTAACAAGCTCGTCTACTTAAACTAATATTACCTAGAGACGGTAGAGGGAAACTGTTAATATACCTATTGATTGATTCGACTCCGAATGTACACCAACACATAGTAACTGTGGAACATGTTGCCTCTATTCAACATTAAATTTTTCATATCACGAAGCAAAGTGCGGAAGTGAGATAACAATTAAAGTTTGGCAATAAATCCAACAGTTTCGACGTCTGTACGCGTCGCGACCGCATACGACAATCTATAGCATATCGATACAATATTGGTAGAGCAATTCTAAACACTTTCCGTTTCATCACGCTAAAACAATGTTAACTAACTTATGTTCTCAGTAATAAGGTTCAGTTTTGAATGGCAGTAGGCTGTTTAGTAGCATTAGTAAGTATGTTCAGTTTGAGTTTTGACAAATATCTGCAGGTGACGGGTGTGCGGTTTCCCGCCACGGATGCGTTTGACATATTGCTTTGATAGCGGGTTCTGTACATACTGGCGATGGCGTCATAAATTATAGACATTTCTATGAAGAAAGAGGTCAGCTATTTGTACTAGGGGACGAGTTTTTTGTGAAGACAGGCAAATTTGAAGAGGAAATATTTTAGAACTTTGGGTCTGGACATATTATATTACGAGCTGTGCTTCAAAATGTATGGCATAGGTACCTTTTTGTTTCTAATATTTTTTGTCCCATAATCCTAAATTACATCATACGTTAAATAAAAAACAAATAATTTTAAGCGAAAACTATAAAACTCATTATATTTAATAACTACTGGTTATATAGGCTACTAAAACATATCATTAAGCTCTTTTCTTAGAATATATGTAGCTAAAACACTGTTCGAATTAGATTTAGAAACTCCAAGGGTCCGTATCTCCAGTCTACGTCAATTCAGACGATCATTAACATTAATAAGCCAATTACTAAAATGAGTGAAGCAAAATTCCTCCCTTTATTTCCTCCGACAACTGTCTCGACGTCCGACACCATTTATTTTTACTTGCCTAATGAAAACTGACAATGCTTCAAGCAAATGTCTGGTATTGATCCAAATTAAGAACGAAGAATTCAATTTTTTATATTTTCCTAAAGAAAAATTAATTCATCCTGCCAGTCGCATTTTTAATTTAGAAAGGAGTTAAAGCTCTTAGCTGATTAAAAACTTGAACAAAACGTTTAATAAATTACTTATACCTAAGTACCAAGAAACTTTTAAAACTTTGAACATTCAAAACTTAGTCTTGACATGATTGGAACAAAACGGTTTTGATAAAATGAAATTTTAATTTAAAAAAAAACTAGCCAGCATTCCAAAATTTAAAACTTGTAAATAATTATCTGTAGAACACCAAGAATTTTCTACTTATCTTTTGGTTCACAATTCTGATAGTACCTATATGAAAATTTTCGTATACACATAATAATAATTACTCTTTACCTTTCTATAATAATAAATACTTCAGTCTATACCCAATAAATTCTACCAACAAAAAGCATAGTCAATATTTCTGTCTTACACAATATTATCGCACACATTAAGGAAAAAGTAATAAATAATTTGTCACGGAGATTGCCCCCATACGGGTCAACGTGTGACGCAGGTCGGAAATGATTGGATTACAGCAATGATCAAATTAGGAATTTCTTCTATTTTCCGCCTCATAAATTACATAAATTGAAGAGATATCATATCACGTAGACTAATCATGAACAATGTAATTAATGCTGGTGTAATGAAGGTATATTACATTTTGGTATGTATAATATGTATTATAGCTCGTAATCTAATGTGTTGTTTCTGAGGTTTACGCGAATGTTAGACATTGAAATACTATAAGAAAATCTTTTTATTTCAGTGACTGAATATGTCGAAGATCGAACGGGCATAAAATTTTAAAATCTTTCTGCAGTACATAAACAGTAGAAACTATAAAATAAAACAAACATCCCATGCAAATATATAACTACGCAGACTGCTAATAAAGCTGCCATCCAAAGTATTATCAGAGTCAAAATAGTCTCTAAAACGCATAAAATAAATACGTAATTGGCAACCATAGGATATAAATAGTTAAAAGCCATAATTAATTCAAGGTAGCGTGTCTGCTCCTACTCCGGCCTACACGGTTTCTGTACCCTCAATTTTAGTGCCGTGTTATATACCTATGGGTCGTAAACCACACTTATCAGAACGCACACAAATGCGTTCATAAAATCTGTACTATTACACTGATAACTTAAAAGTTATATGCTGACCTAAGATTTTGAGCTAATATTTGTAGTTTCACCTTTTGGTAACAGTTTTATAAACATCTTAAATTATACAGATTGATTTATTGGTTGTTTCTTCCAAGTCTCAAATGCAAACTATAATAACGAAATGTCTTATGTGGAAAACACACTTACTACCACAATAAATAATTATAATTATAGGTTTAGTGCCAAAAACTCATCTGGCCTGGTGGCCAAATCTGGAGCTAATATGATTTTACTAATATAGCTTAAATTTAAAATAAACAGAAATTAAGATTTAATTTACTTCATGTGCTCTTGGGCGAGCACGTTATGTTTACCCTAAAAACCACGGAAATTCTATCGAATTCAAACACCAAATTCAACCGTGACGACGCGACGTCTCCGGGAATAAATTTGTCACTATACTGTACCTAGTTTTGACGCTTGCATATAACTAAAATTATGTCTTCCCTCAAAGCTAAATTCTAAGTTTGGACGAGTTTTCTACATGCCAATGGAAACTTTAGCGATACAGATAATATTCTCTAGCACAGAAGCTAGTTTTTATTTCACATCAAAAAATGCCACTTGGCCAGGTAGGCTGGTCCACCTATAAAAGAATTACTTGACATTTCAATTTCATATTCAATGGCAATGAACTAACGTTTTATAAATACACAAACTTTCTAAGACTTCAATTTGTTCTGTATCTGCAAAATAGCTTACACTTTTTTAGGATAAAAATACCAAATAACCAACACGAAACGATACAAAAGTAGGTAAAATATACGTGAAAACGTCAGAAAATGTTAAGAAGATAATAAACTTCTATTATAATGAGCGTCTTCGACTAATTTACGATACGGTCCAGCCCACCCCAACTAATCCATACTTATTAAGGATAATGGGGAACCAATGAACAACTTTTCGTCCTTTATCTGAGGCCATAAATATCGGCTATCACACGTCGCCGGTAGCAAAGGTGTCGAAAGTGCAATTTAATGGTTCTTTTATTACGTTTTGTGTAACAATTTTAACGTAAGTCATAGCAAAATGTTTGAGTTACTTACACTGTCGGACATCTTCAGGTTACGTCACTTATTGACTATAAATATATTGTTAGGCATAAAGTTCTATCAATACAATGTTAATAAAATATTTTTAGTAAGTACACGAAAAGAAGTCTGGTTACCGGCTCTTTAATATTCGTAAATAATACGGAAAGGAAGACTACCAATCCGTTTTATATTCTTTTCAATTTTAGTGTTTATTAGTCCGGTTTTTACTTTGAAACTTATAATGATTGTGTACCCATTAAAATGTTGACTTCGCAAATATTCATTGGTTTTATTTAAGAGCTTTTTAGACTAAACTCTGTCAAAAATGTTTTCGCTAACTTATTTAGGCAAGCTTGAAAGTTATTAGTAATAATTTTGATATTACATTGTATAAATAGGGCAACGTATCCTAAATGTGTTTCTTCAGTTCACTACAGAGGTTTACAACCTGCCGGATTTTATCACGGAATAATTTATAGTTTCTCTCGTTTGTGTTGGTGTCTCTTTATTATCTAGAAACTTGATGGCCTTAAACCATTATTACCATATTAATTAAACTAGCTTTATGATCATTCAGGCCAATTCTTTACACTAAGCAACTGTAGCAATTTTTCGTAATTATGTCAATTCTCGCAACCTATGACATGATATAATTAAATTATGATAATATAAATTTTATACTGCATAGCAAGGCTTCCTTTCATAAAAAGAAGGAAATCAATGATGTCTTTGATTAATTAAGAAATTAAGTACATATTTCTTTGAAAATTTTTCCTTGGTAGGTACTTGCCTATAATAGGTTGGAACTTGCAACACTGTGCACACAAATCCATTCATTAAATCGTAGAGCTTTGTCTTATTATCCATACACCATATTACTTTTGGTCAGTAGAAAACAACAAATCTTTATTAACCTACTTGTAAGCCAATATCGTATCATCCCACTACACCCTGTAGCCTAGCTTTCCGTTCATTTTGGGTTGAACTAAGATTACTATAGTATTACCCAGTATCCCTTAGGACCGTTAAGGCAATCTGTAAGCGAGGTCTATATTCGACCACCAATTCCAATCCACTTCGTCTTAGCTAAGTCCTGTTCATTTCACAAGGGAGATCGTTACGGCACTTACATAATATATGTACCTATCGTGTTCTCGGAATTTAATACGGGAATTAGTCGTATTACTCTGAAACCAGAGTTTCAGCGGAAAATGAACATAATATCAAGCTAAGTTGTGTGTGTACTGAACTTAAAACTTTAGAACATAAGAACATAATTATATTACTCACCCTCAATTACCCAAAAAGACTTTTTTATAGATTACTAGCAATGTGGGTCGCACATTACTAGTAATCTCGTTAACCCCTCGTGCTAAACTAAGATGCTTGTGTTACGAGTGGGTTAACGTCGGCAGTGTAATGCGTGGGATTCGAACCCGCAACCATGTGATCGCAAGTCAAACGCTAAAATTCAGAAATTGTATCCAGGATACAATAACAAAAGCGTCTAAAAATCGAAAAACAAAATGAAAAAATGATTCCTCGTATTATAGTAATGCTGGTCTATTATTTCCTCTTCAATTTACCCATCTAAGAACATGAGACAAAACGTCAGCGTCTGAAGAAAATGACGTCATAATACACAGGATGAATATCCGACGATCTCTCACCGTATTCAGGAGTGATATGAGGCTGAGCCGCAACGAGGATACACGAGACATATTGTCACTCCCTAGCCTCGGGAGGATTGGGCGTCTAATAGCGAAATAGTGTCGCCCCGAAGCTTGTCACTTATCATTTGCAACGCTAATGGAATACTTATAACTGGCTTATTATAGCGTTGTTTGGTGTTGTCGTGAATATTTTTGGTTAAGTGCACTTTTCTAGCCGTGGTAGGTCGAGGATATTCTGTTACCTTTTAAAAATTATGCTCCAACATACTTGAAAAATATTGCCTTAGACAGATGTTCGGCAAACAGCTGATAACACTTTCTTTACAGAAAGTATTCATTAATTTATTTCTATAAAAATCAACGAACGTTTATGTGGTTTTTATGTTAATAAACAATCATGACGTAACTTTATTGTACCTATTTTATTTAATTCAATATTTACACAGGAATATTTAATTACAAAACACTTAATACTAAACTATATTAATTAGACAAAACTAAAACTAAAAAATAGCATCAAAAAACTCATCCACATCGCTGTCGACTGGAAGTGTGCCCATAAGGCTGGCAGCATTGCCACGTTGAATGGCAATGCTTAACCGCTGACCAAGGTAAAAACCAGCCCTTGGGTCACATGAGGTGTCAACAAGACGCTTGGACGTAACTTATTTCAGTGCGAAAAGTTTCCTCATAATTACAAGCGTGACAATGTCCACTAGTAATTGTCAACAGCTAATTAATATCTTCCACAAGCAACACGGACGCGTGGAGACCGCCAATTTGCGGCCACAGCACATAACGTTTTATTTGATACGAACAAGGGTTAGTATTTATTATTGTTTACGTAACGCGATGGCCTCCGGGCACAATTCCGTTGAATTATGGTCTGGTCACCCCCGTGCGACTGTGCGCAGGTGGGGCAACCACAGAAGGTCTCAATTTATTGCTAATTTTATTTGTATAGCGGTTTTGTATATTTTATTGTTTTTGCGCCTAAATATTTTTCGGACCTTCGGGCTTAAATCTATAAACCGCAAAAACACTTACGGAAACGTCCTTCTAATCCGTTTTTATGGAACATGCTGAATACAGAATATGAGTTTGAGGTTCGTCCAATTTTCTATGATGCAAATGCAAAATGTCGAAGAAATTGACGCTATATCGTTTAGTCCCATAAGACGCAGTCGTGGGCGGGTAAAATATTACTCTACTCTCAAGAGCAGTCGTTAGCTATCTTAATATAATACAAGAAGGTCAGAATTTCGTTTATATGTATATACTTATTATTTTGAGCTCCTCGATGACAGATATTTTCCTTGCATTTATTTTTGTTGTAACCTAGAGATTCTTCCTGGAAATGTTAATTCGGTCAATTTATTGTAGAGACTAATAGCGGTCTATTTACGTTGTTTTATGAACTAAGGTCAAGTAACATTATGCTCAAAACAAAAAAGGATTTTCTCTCAAATCGAAATACTACAATTTGGAATAAGGAAACAATTGACCCGATAAGTAAAAAAAAACAAATCATGAATTAGGTCGACCTTATATTTCGACGATTAATATGCATTGGATAACCACCACTGGCCAGCGTATCCGTTCACACAAATAGATTAACCGCATACAAAGCGAGAGTCCATACAAATCCTACATTATTATCATAACCAATAACTATCAGGCCTAATGTTTCCGAGATAACAGTCATGTCTTCACAAACATCCCCACATTATCCCAAGTAATTTGCAAAACAACTGGATTTTATCCCGCATTTTCCTTAGTCTCATCCAATTCTGTGCACCTGAAATTCGACACGAAATAGAAGTAACATCTATAGAACGTTCTAGAAAAGAGTCGTTTTTCACTTAGACATTATTCGAATAAAATCCGTTATTGGAAATACACGAGAGTGCTGTTAAAAGAACGATATTCGGTTTCCGTTCTCTCTAATTAATTTCCCCGTGTCGCCTTTGTTTTTTGTCTCGCTCCAAGCTCTAAGCTTATTGTTACTATCAGGTAATTTATACACGGGCCTAATGAAAATGTATCTCTGCTATTTATCAAGCGAAGTGGCGGTAGACTTTGGGAATGTTATACCAATGGGAAAAGGTCTCATTTATGGTAACGGTTTCCAAGTTTCGCTGACAAAAGGAAAGTAGGATTCTTTTTCTTTGGCGAAGGATTTGGGTCATTGCTTATTTCTATTGGGAAAAGATTCAGGTGGAACTTATGTATTGTTCCCAGAATGCGTTGTTTTGGTAATGTGAGCTTGTTTTCGTCGGATATCTTGGTTCTCCTAATGTTTGAAGTAGAGAAGGCTTGAGGAAAGTTATACAGCCGTTTTAAATTGGATTATTTGCAGTTCTTATTCCAACCTTGGTATTATTCTATTGAAGGTTTGAATTGCTTAAAGTTGCTTAGGCAAAATTTCAGTAGTTACTAGCTGGAAAGACTGATGATGTATTACAGGACGTTATTTATGACATCGTTTAACACGTAAACACAGGTGAAGCAGGAAATATTACGGTAATAACATCCACTGTGTGCATGCTTAAGCAAGGAGCATAAACACAAAAGCCACGCTTATATAAGACATTATTACCTCGAGTTTCTAAGAGAAGAGATGTTTGCAAGGATTATTACAAGTCTAGCAATAAAGGGGTCGACACGACACCTGGCAAATATTAAAAGGGGAAGAAATAAAGTGAGTGTTATGTTTGTCACTAAACGTGACCCACGTTTATGAATTTCTTTATAACCCCCCCTTAAGGTATAAAAAAGAAAACAGCTTCTGAATAAGTGAAACAGCAAGTCAAGTCTTACGTAGATATAAAAATGTGTAGGATAACAATTTTACAAATTTAAATGTCTCCTTAAAGTTTGGGCCTTAGGTATTACTTAGTAAGTTTCATTATTTTAAACCTTATTATTCATATACTAAAGAAGTAACTACTATCTACAAGATTAATTTACAAGGAGTGCGTAGAACCACGAAGAAATCAGGTGCATAAAACTGAACCTACGCACTCCTTTTAAATTAATCCTGTATAAAAACGAGAATTCATAGTAACATCAGTAAAAAATATCACGGAAAAAAATACAAAACAAAAGAAGACATTGAACTCAAAATACAAACATTTCATAATTATTTCAATTTTGATCTCAACATTCATAGTCTTGCATGTCTGTGTAAATTCAGTGAATCACCTCGGAGCAAGGTGAACGAGACAGTTACAGCTCACTTCCGAGACCTTGACTGTGGGATTAGATTGAAATTGAATGGTCTTCTAGAAAATGAGAAATGAAAAGAAAAAAATCACGTACCTCGGTTATGACTGCGAAAGAACTTTTAAAGAACTATTTCAAACGAATGACGGAGATTAAGAAAATACAAACTCATTAAAGTTTCTTAAGGATTTATTTAAAGAAAATGAAATATTAAGGACGGTTGCAGACGGTTATTTCAATGGATCGATAAATTTGTCTTGATTTTTTTGCATATTTAATCAAATATTATTTTTATTGTATTAATCATTTTCACTAAGTCTCCTATTGTTTTAATTTTTAACCATTGCTTTAAAACGAGCTTCATAATCATCTACAAAAACTCTTTCTTTTATCTAACGAAATTTTGGCACTATTTTGGCGAATAAAGCCATATATATAGGTGAATAAGTAATCATTAGACTACGGCAGTGGTAAAGCTTGCAGTAGTGCGCTAAATTTAGGGATTTTAATGTAATAAAGGACGATCGTATCGCTGCATTGTGCTCAATACCCGCCGATTGGCTTTTGCATATAAATTCGGTTACAATCGTACCGTACCTGTGCAATTGTTTCAGAATATTCGTGTATTGTGTAGTGTTGTTAATCACTTCATATTATAAAACATTCACATCCGCCGCGTCTGTCTGTCTGTTTGCGATAAACTCATAAACTACTGGACCGATTTTCATGGTGTTTTCACGAATAGGTGGAGTGGTTCTCGGGGAAGATTTTAGTTTATAACTAGACAAGTTTTTGTTTACATTGGCTGACCGACATCCACACGGGCGAAATCGCGGGCATCAGCTAGTACTGACTTTTACATTGATGACTTTTCATGTATTGTTCCCTTATTTTTACATCACATTTAAAATACTACTACCTAGGTACCTATACATTCTTGTGATGAAATGTAGCGACACTTAAGTAAGTTTTGTTTTTATCTTTTGCAAAAATATATTTTCACCCTTATTGTTAGTTTAGTATAACTAGGTTTTTCTGTACGTAGTCTCTTGATTGGGGCATTAAGTATCAAGTTAGTATCAGATTTATTTAGGAGCGCATCGACAGTAAAGTGAACTGCACGAGCATTGATCTGAAATCTTCAAAACCGTAAACCATGGGATCAGTACTTATTTAATACGCTCTCCACAGCACACCATAAACTGGAAATTGCCTTCCTAGTTGAATTCATCCGCAGGGGACTGGGGCACCTACCCTAATAACATTGCAGTTTCCTGGAAAATTTTAGTGTAGCGCGGTCCAACGGGGTGGAATAAAGGCGGCAGCTCGTTTCCGCGTCTCAGACTCTACTATCGTAACAGACGTCCAAAATTTCAAAGTAACACTTCAGCATACAACGCTCGCTTTGTTCTCTCACTTAAATCAGCTATCTTGAACAAACGGCAATGGAGTTGAAAAGTAATTTTTGTCTCTTTGTTTCTGTTGAGTATTTAGTAGCTGGATTAGAATGCTCTCACCGTGATATAGGTGGAGTTTATCCGGTCTAACAAAGCTAAGCTCGGAATTGGGGTACATAAACACACCTGGTTAATAATGTTTTTTGGAGATTCCAAGTTTTAACTTATGAACTTAGGTATATGGGTACAAAACAAATTTGCATAGCAAGCATCTTAGGACTACGTATTTTAGCTCTCATATTATTTCTATAAATCCGTTATAAATTCGTGTTTGTTTATTTCCATCATCGATTTATTGGTCACTTTAACTTGGTATAGGTAATAGAAAATTTTATATCGGAATTATTGAAGAATTTAAAGGAGGTACATTATCGTAAATATAACAAAGTTTAATTATATTTATTAGGAGTGACTTACTGATGTGCTACTTTATATCCCACTCCATAAACAACTCACTAAAAGTAAAAATATTAATGAAATTACCACAAAGTTACGTGCTCATAAACAAACAAATGATGACGTCACCTTCATGAAGGCAAAGGTACGAGTTCAAGTGCTCGACAGGGTGCCGGCGGCGACACAGGGTACCCCGCAGTCCTCATATTAACTATATTTTACAAACGAATTAATTATAATAAGCAGGTACTTCAATACTAGTGTAAAATCTGGCTACATATAAGAAAAAAAGAGTTTTGAATTTCAACCTTGTTTCATGCGGGAATTAAGTTTGAAAACTTTTTTATGCAACTTATATACTATGAAGTTTTCATTGTAGGTGATCACGAGAGTGGTAGGTACATACCTTCGGACCCTTTGGTGCAAGAGTATAATTATGTACTTATATAAGATTTTTTTTCGCCTTGCTCAAAAATTACCAAGTAAGAAAACCTGAATGTTCTATTTTACAAATCTTTTAATGTTGAACCTTAAATTTGGATATCGTATGGCAATTAAAAAAATATTATGAACCTTTTTTCAACTTTATTGAGTTTTATCTGTAGTGAAGTTGTTAGCAATTGTTGTAAGTAGTAACAAAGAGTAGGCAAAATTGAAAAATATCCAATAAATGCATTTATCTTTTATAAAACCGGTATTAAAATTTCTCTGCTTGCGTAGATAAAATTTGTCACCAGTATAAGATTTACTTACCTAAATGCGTGGGGAATATCTCCTATTTCTGCAACTACAAAAATATGACTCGTTATGAAACTAAGGCGTGTTCTCTATGGCATAATGTAAGATTTAATCTCAAATTTTGACGACTGACTTTATAATTATGATTGATTGCAAATTAATTTATAAAATGCGTCAGCAGTTCAATGACTTGTTCTGTGATAAACATAAAGTTACCAAATCCTTACAAGGACCTACAAAATAATTTGTGAATGTTACTTTTTTTCAGATGTCACATGTCGTGTTGAGCTTTCTAAGTTATTCAAAGACCTCTGTCTGAAAACAAAGTAAAATATTGTGAAACCATGACTCAGTTGAAACACAATCCTTAATTCAGAGGTTCTAAGGCCCAGTTTTTTGATCCCGAGTTAACACAACCAATGGTTAAATATGCTAACTAATGGTTTCAAACTTCGGTAGAACGCGTTTATTCATCAATCGTTATTCTAACAAATGCTTAAATAATTAACACTACAACTAATTTGATCATTTGATAGCATAACGATTGATAAAAACGCGTTTTAAAGCATATTTAACCATTGTTTGAGTTAACTGGAGGTCAGAAAACTGGGCCTAAATCGCAAACATACAGAAAACAAGCATAGCGATCAATATGTGTGCCTTCTTCAGAAGCAATTATTTAAATTTTATTACGTATCTACCTATAAGCAATACCCGTCCTAAATCAATTATTGAAAAAACATACTTATAGTCACTTTTTTACTTATAGTTTCCGGCAACAATGAACATATTTTATTACTGAAGTTCAAAACTCCCCAGAAATCAAAGTTGAACGTACTTAAAATAGATTTCCATTCGACAAAGTTACGACTTTCATTGAATACGAATTCATTGAATTGAATGTTACGTTATAATAGAGCATAACTTTGGATACGAACAAAACTTTGAGTTTTACATATATTTTATAAACTTTTTTAATACGAGAGCGAACAATAACATAAAATAGGGGCATTCGGACGGACAGTCCGGCGGCCGTCCGATTTCATCGGCGCACATATAATTCAGTTAACCAATGAACCACATGCGGTGCACACGGACACACCGGATTGAATTGGGATCAGGAAACGTATACAATGTTCGTGTAAACTCCCGCAGAGCTATAGATATTGTAAGAGTGAAAAAACATTTGACAGTCGAACACACGAATTGAAAAAAACGCGCGTACCATTATGTATGCCAGTTTCCGCTCAATATATGCCTGATATTGCTTGGCGTTGAGCACGCTCTACACATTTATGCTAAAGTACCTGTAAACTTTCCCATACCTGTCGTATTTCGATATTCAATTATGCAAATATAACCCAACTTCATGACAAAACTTATCTCGAACATCTGTTGAAAGGTAATACCTACAGAAGTTATAACTATTTCAAATTCAGATTATCTTGAACATTTGAATACATCGTTTATTACTCTTGACTAATTTCTAAATTTCCAACAAGTTCACTAATCGTTTATCGATTAAGTAAGATTGCTGCTAGCGCAGGCGCACATCTACATAATCGATTCCCGATTAAGTATCGATTAGGATCCGGCGAAACTAACACTGCGATAATCATCTCTAGTCTCGTAGACCGGTATAAGCCCACTCGTTATACACGAACATTACGGCAACGGCTACAATGATCATGTTGAATTAAAATTCAAATATAAGACAAGATCTATAAAACTCGAACATTAAATAGAACAGCCGAGCTCGACATGTCAGCGTTCCGTACATGGTTGATACATAAAGACATTTTGTTGTGCATTTTACGACATTGAAGCGAGAGATCGTCCCATCTCAAGACTTATAGAGCATGCCGACATGTTATAAGTTCGAACATCAATAGTACACTCGACTGCGTGTTGTAGCTTGCAGAACGTCTCTTCAAATTATTGTTTCATGTTTCGTTTTCACAGTGAACACGGGTTTACGGCGGGAATCGGTGAATTTCCCTCGAGTGCAGTAAAAAGCTCTCTGTCAGACGACACTCCATCGGCAGTTCGGTTCAGGGTTGATATCTCGACGGCTCGCGTCAAATATCCACAAATCCAACGCTCAATAACTTTTGTTTTTTATTAGAAGGGACCGGACAGAAGCAACAGTGCCAGGACTAATGCCGATATCAGGATTATTCGCTCCGGTTTTTCCTTACGTAAAGGGATGCTCTGAAATGGTCTCATTCCAAAATATTCTCATTACTTGGGCGGAATCTTTTTTACTTTACGGCGGTACGCTCCCCTTTTCTTGTTCATTCAAGTACAAAGTTTTCCCGGCCCTCTCATCGGCTGCGAATGAAATGACTAATAAGAAAAGCAAATGATAGCAATCTGCTCGAGCTTCTCGATCTTAATTAAACTGATGATGAAAACTTATATCAAATAAAACTTTGGTGTCTGTATTAATGGAGCTGACGCAGTTACTTGTTGCAATAAAAACTGTAAAGGCCTTGTTGACAGTGTTATAAGAATTCTTTCAACGCAAACATTACATGTAAAAGACCAACAAAGGTAATCCCACGATTTTTATAGAACTTTCAAAAGACGTAAAAACTGCCTACAATATATTTTTTTATATCTCGGGGCAATAAATATGTCCACCGCCCTCGCGCGCGTCTCCAGTAAGTTCTTAACCAACTACCAGCCTATAAATCCAAATGATTGATGCTAGATACCAGATTTATTTACTTAAGTACATAGCCGTAAAACGTTATTTCGTAACGCCTATTAATCTACAAAGCACATTATAATTTATTTTTAAAATGTTAATGGTATCACTCGTGTCAACATGACAGATTAGTTAAAAACATACCAAGAAATGAAAAACCGGGCCTCCTAAGAATTACGACCACTTGCAGACCAATGTGTCAACAGTTCCTAATTTCTTCCAAGAAATTATTTCTGTTTTATCTTTTGGTTAATGTTTTAATATCGTATATCAAGACTTTTAATTTGTCTTTAAAATATTATTATAATGTTATTATGAGTTGATATTTTAAGCCGTTGGTTTACAATAATAAACTAAGTGATATTAATAATTTGTTAACATAATTATTTTTGAGAACTTAAATTGTTTTTGGTTGTCTCATAATTATTTATTGAATGAATTTAGAGTAATAAAAAAAATGGTTGAATACCTACTGACCGCAAAAAAAAAAGAACATTGTATATTATAAAAAAAAAAAAAAAAAATGTCTAACATAATAATATAAACTTTCCATAACCCTCAAAGAATAAGTAGAATCTAATATCAACTTCATAACACACACATATTTTAACGTACCCTAACACTGACAAACTCACTGCATAAACAACGACCTACAGTCCACAAAACACCCATAAAATCTGTTGCAAATAAAAACACCGCTTTTTATCTCACTTATTGATTTAACAAGCGGTCCATATGCAGCTAAAACTAGGCACCCTCAAAGTAAAGAGACACCATTAGATGCCACGTGGGACCATGCCCCATGGGGCCTTATAGGGCAAAGTAATGCGTGGTTCCGCTGCACATTTTTACTTTTACCACTAATTGGGGCACTGTGGGGATGAACGAGACCCCATCCCCAGGGAGGAGTACACGGCTTTTTCAATGTCACTTTATTTGTTCCTAATGAATATACCACAGTGGGATCAGGATTTACTCGTGTATGCCTGCATTTGTTTTTATTGAAATAAACTATTCACGACGGAGATCAGCATAGATACATATTATAAAGTTCATCTAAGGGTCGAGACCTAGTCACTTACCGATTCGCAATGGTCCCCGCCTTGGAGTTTGCCAAAGAGCTATGGAGCGCAGCATTCTTGGTGTTAAGAGACAGGACCGAATTCGGAGCACCACGCTGCGTTCCAGAAGTGAAATATATGACGTTGGAAAAAAGGCTCCCAGGCTGAAGTGGGATTGGGCGGGACACGTCAGCCGTATGCACGATGACCGTTGGGCGAAGGTCTTTACGCAATGGGAGCCAACAGATGGACGGCGCCACCGAGGCCGGCCCAGGAAGAGGTGGCTCGTTGATCTAGACGCATACTGTAGGGACTGGTTCGAAGTGGCGCGGGATAAGGTTAAATGGAAGAACTTGGGGGAGGCCTTTGCCCAGAAGTGGGTCAGCACAGGCTAGATAAAAAAATAGGGTTGATATAAAAGTTAATAAACAAATTTATATATTTTAATGATGTTTATTTTAATTTTTATCTTATAGGAAATAGCATCTGCAAAAACTTCAGATATCAATTGCATTTGTATTAAAGCCAGTATTTTACGGCATCACAGTAATCCTGCAGTCAATATAGCGCAAATGAATTCAGCAATCATCGTGTGCAAGAGAGTTTTTCAACGAAAATTTACGCTGCGGCGCATAATTTTACCGTTTCTGAAATATTAAAGAGTCTGAGCCAAATTATTTCATTTTCCGAGGAATAATTTAGTTGGATCCCAAAGATTTCTTAAGCCTGCATATATATTACCTTCTTTAGACGATAGAAAGACTAAATTGAAGTTTCTGTATCTGTGTGTCTATGTATCTGCGTGTCTATGTATGTATGAAACTTGGTTTATTCCTTTATTCATTTATCAATGTAGCATAAATATTGTTTTAGAACCTTATCTTTTAAATAAATCTAATTTGAAAAATACTTTTAATAATGGATTTTTATTACTACTGGCATTTCATTACAGACGCATTTGTTTTAGGTGAACCTCAATTCACGTTCGCATTTTTCTCAAAGCCGTCACGAGTGAACCCTTTTAATATACTAGAAATACAAAATACATAAAGAAACCTCAATTTCAGAAAGTAATATTCAAAGCTTCAAACTTAACAAAACCGGTGGAATCCTCATCTAACAATGGGTCTGATTATCCGTTGATCCTTGGACCATACCGTAAATATACTACATATCTGCAAAATTTCACGCACCCTTGTAATAATATGAGAAAGGCTCTTATCTACCCTCGTTGCGATCAGACCGAAGAGCCCAGAACCGATAAAAGGGTCCACTATATCATATTGGCACTTTCGACAGAGGTTCCAGTAATATTTCGTACTCCTTAAAGGATAACGGTAGCTCAGCCCCTCTTCAGAAAGCAGATGATGTAGGGGGTTATGATCTATTTGTCAGGATCAAAAGTGCGCGCCGGTACTCGGATATTGAATAATGTATACGATAACAATCGGTCAGTGTGTGTAGCGTAAGTGTAAGATACTCTATGAAGCCTATGTACAGTTAACATAACAAGTAAATTCTTTATAAAATTATGTATTCATTTGAAAAACAGGAAATTAAGATTTTTTTTTAATTTAATGAAAGATAGAAAAAAAAAAATTGTGACAGTGCGTTGCCGCGTGCCGTCATTATACTATTTAACAATGCAAATTACAGATAGTTATCTTTGCCAATAGGATTAATTCTGTAAAACGTATTTTTTTTCCAATTAAAGTATATTACGTGCTGTTGAGAGGCATTATCTATTTCGACTTACTATACTTTTAAGTAAAAATCTGTTAAATGGCTTTTAACGTATATACTGACCGGTGATTCTCAGAATACAAGAAAGGTTTGGCGACCCGGGGTTTTTGAACTTTAATCTGCGTTATACCATGTTGTTTCATTTGGACTTTGAGTATAACCCCCCATTTGTGAGTCAAGCAATCAGCTTGCAAGACAACCTCATTTAAGCTCATTATAAATATGAATCCTTGCAACCAGTTTCATCAAACTGCTGACGTGTAAATGTAAACAAAACAATGACTCGCTAATTTGCAGACGCGCCCCCTTGTGAGGTCACGAGGTGTGGCACTTGGATCCAACGGTTAATGAAAGTATCGGAGGGAAATGACGTTTCTCTGTAATATATGATGAATATCCGAATGTGGGTGATTTTACCTGGTCCGAGTTTGAACCGACCTACATACATATACTCATTTGAATACAGGTACAATTAATCTTTTAAGGAGGATTGATGAGAAAGGGATGTACAAACGTGATTAACGTATAATTTGTTACTGGTAGATTTTTGAATTGTTTAAAAATTAGAAAAATAAACAGAATTAGCTCTAGTACGTGAATTGTTTGTTCTTTCGTTTATTACGTCCTTAAACCGTCTACAACTCTAAATAAATTACATCTATTTCTCATTTGCCATAAAACTGTAGTGTAAAATTAATAGCGGTTTTGTATTTTAATAATTAAGTAAAAAATTATCGCTCAGTATACGGTACACTGACGTGCATGAATGTAATTGAAAAACTTTTATGTGATTTTTATTCAAATTTAACGAAATTATGAAATAAAAACAAGAACATCATGTTCGTGGCTATTAATATTTTACTGCACAGAGAGTATACTTTCAGCATAGCCAACTAAAATTAAAGTGGTAACATATTTAGCTTGCGTTACCATAAGCACTATTTGATTGGACACCATTGTCTTAAATATTTTATGTGAACGTTATTTTGTTAGTCTTTTCAGTTCACGAACAATTAAATTAATCCACCAAAGTACGATACTCCACTGCCAATACAATAACATGTACCTACTATCAAATTACCTGCAACTAATAAGTAAAACGTTTAAATATAATAAATATAATAATAAATCAGTGCTTCGAACTTACATTGATTAAGCAGGAGCCTAATCAATCTTACAAAAGCATAATTTATGGATGTAAACGTTGCATAAAACCAACTATTTTCAAAAAAATATGATGACTACAACTAAGATTGATTCAACTAAGTTACAATATCTTACGTTGAAACGTAGCGTAACACAAGTATGTTTCGCTTTATATTTACCCGAATCGCGTGTCGCGACGAACGACAACCACGCAAAGCTTTATGTCGTGTTTGAGGTATTATACCAATACTTTGCGTGTTCGCTTATTATAATATGATTTTAACAAAGCCGCGAGTAATGCCCACACAATAGACGCCTTTATCCGCAAACTGGAACGATTTAGGATTACCAGTTTTGATATCGCAATACACTTGTCTGGTAATATTTGTTTAATGAAGTTGTTTCCTTGAAATGGTTTGAGGAAGTTGAAAATTAAATATATTATATAAAACTTAGTGTTACGGTCAATATTACTATTTGACAAACGATGAAATAAACGGACACGTGAAATTTAAAGGAAATAGACTCTTCTTAGAAACCAATCTATCATCATCTTCCTAATTCATAAGCCGCAAATAATCAGCATCTAAGGAGTGCCAATAAAAATACATTTTATCAAAGAATAAATCCATTCAGCTGTTTTAAATAAATATAAACTAACACCATTCCAAATGCCATGATCAATAAAACTATCGAAGCCATTACAATTAAAGACGAATGAAATATCGCTTTCTGACGACCACAAATACAAAAGACGTTGTTATTTATCAACGAATATCGAATAACATTTGTTATCGATATAAAAAAGATATCGATTCTCTTTGTCGACGAAATTAATAGTAGTTGTGAAATGAAATAGTGATGTCGCAATATAATTAAGGTATAATTTACTAACGCTCGTATCGCGAACACGGTGCTTTACGAAACTAAATTATATTTTTAATGCCCATCACGCGAAGCCGTAAATATAAATCTTAATTGTTCCCTTTACATTGTTAAGCTATTTAATTATTAAATTGTTTTTACATGACGCATAAAATTTTGTTTTTTGATAAAAATAATGATGTAATTAAATTATTTTGCCAACAGTAGCAGACGGAGCCGAAGTCAAATAGTCAATAGAAATATTTAAATTTATATAAACCAAGTTAAAAGAACCAAGTGTAAAGTCAACAATTATAATATTTTTCTTCAGTCCATAGGGTCATGTTAGCCTCCCTCGAGACTATCTGTGGTAGATCTCATAAAATAAGCCCAAAGGTTTGCACTTATGGTAAATATTTAAATGCAAAAAGCTGCTATCTATGCAGGAGATATTAACAATTCCAGAATTGGTTTTAATTATTTCTGTCACTTACTCCATTAATATTGACATATTGCCAAGTTTTACGGACGCTAACAAAGAATTATGTATACCTTCTGTAAGATGGTTGCTTGTCAACAAAATCACGGAATAATTCGGAATCTAACTTTCCATTAATCTTATATTACCTCGATCTACGTAACCACGTATAACTTAACTCATTAGTAAATCAAAATAATTACCTGTTACCATATAAGAACATTTCATTAATCCATAATTAATGTATTTACCAGTCAAACTGTCTGGCCGCAAGAAATCGATTCGCAACACTAACAATACTGCAACTGATCGCAAAATTACTTCGAACATTTAATAGAATATAAACGGAGTGCTAATTTACACCTGTCAACAATGATTGACAGTGAACCCGTCAACTTTAATTATCTGTCAATGTTTTGACTGCATCATAAAATGATAATGAATGCTCACCAAAAGTTCGGACGTAAGTAATTATAGGGTAGTTAAAGGGAATCATTTATTATGGAGTGAATATAGTAGTGTGGTAGTCAAGCGGAAAATTGTTGAAGGACTGCGTTACTAAGGCAGCCACCAACAATATTGTACTAACAATTTTGTGCAAAGGTCGGTCGATATGAAGTACCTAAAATGTTTTTTTTTGTAAGTGCAACGTTGCGTGTTCTTGCAAGCTTTGAATTTTGGTATCTTTAAAACTATCGCTAGTTTCTATACAATATATTCAACACATTTAGTTATACATATTTATTTAATCTATTTGACTTTGACGCTTGCGAGGGCTGGTTTGTAGTGCGCTGGATAAAGTTTAATGGAAGGACTTGCATGAGGCATTTACCCAGAAGTATGACAGAGGCTGAAAAGACAAACCTACTTTGTAATATTGTACCAATATTATTTTCTTTAAAAGAAATTATGATAATTATGCACAGCGCCAAGCTTTCGCTGTTGGCTATAGAAGCCGGCCAGCATGAGACAAATTATCTCATAGGCATAAAGTAACAAAGTATATCGAAAGCTAAAGCCGTTTTCATATTAAAAAGTCACAATAAGACGCGCTGCGTAATAAATCTATCAGTAACTGCTTGCGTGCGTTTGGTGTTGCTGCAATAAAAATTCTTGAATACGAATAGAATTATAATTAAACGTTATAAAGTTGCCTCATTGTTTACTTACAATGATTAAGGAGAAGTATGGACTAGGTAGATTAAGCCAAGAAATAACTTCCCTTTATAAGAATGCATGTATATACTCATGATTTTTTGATGTTTTTCTAAGTTGTCACCGAAGAATAAGCTGATTAAACGGTGATTCTTATGCATCTTAGAATATTAATTCACAAGTAGGTACTGTCATAATAAGCATGCTACTTATTCCTTCAGAGATAAAAGCGTAATTGTGGCGTCGAGATTTGGACATTAATAAAAAAACTGTTTTGAAAGCATAAATAAACGAAATTATGTCAATTTTTAAAAATGTATTCTGTCTGTTCATGTAGATTTTATAGATACATAAAATGTCAGGCGAAAACCCGTTGATCCCTATAAATGTTTTCAATTTAAAAAACTATGGTTGTTAATGCATTATCATTCACCGATTGGCCCTCAAACAATGACTGACGTCCGGAAACGCAATCAACTATGTATTCGTTGGAAAGAGGAAATATCAATTCGCTTTTGTACAGAGGGGATCGGTGGATGCGTTTAGTTTAACAGAACGGACAGTCGGCTCAATTATGCTCATATTATATGAGCACTGATATTTAGAGTACCAGTTACGTGCTTACAAGGTACAAGCAAATAAAAATGTTTTCTTTTTTCCGAAATATTTCATATAATTTTTGTTCTATCGGCCGTCAAGCGACCTCGCATGGAATGTAAAGCTATTTACTTGATTCTCGTTTTTTTTTAAACTTGTTATTATGTAGCAACTGCATATGCATTTGTTTTTACTTAATCTTTAAACGAATCAAAGAAAAATCTGTTTCAAACCCCTGAATACTGGAACGTAAATTCTATCTTAAACATCTACTTCGCACTTTAAAGTGACAGAAGCAACATGAAACTTAACGGCGGCTTTAAATTGATTGCCATTTCAGTATTAGTCCAAAAGTCGATTAACTTACTAGGTAATTTTACTTGAAAAATGGTAAAAAAATATATTCAGTAAACAAAATAAGTTTTAACCCGACAGCATTTACCTTCCCTTTTTTAAATCAGAAACAAATGCCGGGGCTTTAGTGGAGCTCATCTATCCACGGATCGAAAGTGTATCCGCCAATTTATCGGGAATCACCCGTCTGACGGTGACGGGCCACGCTCTATTGTCCCCGGCTCAATCATGCCAAATTGCTGCCCGACGTATACATTTTACCCGATTTTACATTCCAGTGCCGTTTCAACTGAGATACGACTATCGGAAATAGGGATGGAAGGTAATGGCCGTACCATGCACACATACCCACTTATAATTCAGTGACGATCGATTTTAAGTGATGGATGACGTGATGCATGAATACGAATGTGTGAACTATCGGAACGGTTTCACAATCGATTTAATTTAAATAGGGAACAACAATGTAACATTTGAGCTCAAACACCGTAACCGCATTGGTATCGATTCAACAGTTATTCGATTATGTGTCGATTACATGCTTGTCAACCCTATTAATAAAGTAGGTGTCCATAGCATTTGAATTTAAAAACTACATTTCCATAGTCGAGTAGATGGGACCGTTACATGAGATTTTTGGTAGCAACACTTGTCAACATTTTAATATAAAAACGAATTATGAAATTTGATAGAAACTTAGATTTAATTCAATGACATAATCTGATTATTTAAATACGCCAGTTTATCCCATCGTAAATTAAATAAATCCGATGAACACCTACTTCAAATAAACATCAACATCTCAATCTAATGTATAAAATATTCATTTAAGTTAAAACCAACATTTGTAAACCAGATTAATTCAAAGATATTTTAGCCTTATTTATTAGTATTACATAACTAACCATCCATCATTTCTTAATGGCATCAGTAACTTATACTATGGATATTTTAAAAGTTTCCTCCCATATCGTCCAAAACAAACATCGAAATGCGAATCCCGGAGATCTTTTACAAACAAACCGGGGAACGGGTGATCTCACTAATGAAGTGTTCGCATTTTAAACTCGAGAACATCTTGTGCACACTTTTGATAAAATCAAAAAGAGTACCGCGTTCCTGTTTGAGTTATTTGTCGTCACATTAAACGAGTGTTCGGCAAAAAGTCGACTGAGATCAAAGCGATGACGTGGCAGTCTGAAATACACCCAACCGCACGCTCTTGTCAACGAACACGCGAAACCCGTACTTCTATTGCGAGATTTACACTACGCCATATACATCTGGTAATTAAATGAAAGGAAGTCGTCCTGCAAATATTCTTTGATGAAATTTAGTATCAGCTTTATTTATTAAGTCATTAATTATGAAAACAACTTATCAAGATCTAAAACCGTTTTCAAACGTTTTAGATTTATGGTTCTTGAGGTCAAAAACTAATTGAAATAACCACTTCTACTTACATGAATGGACAGTTTAGAATATTTCCATTACACCAAACAAAACGGCACGAATTGTTGTACAAAAATTATTAACATCACCGATATCACTTACAAAATGAATCAAAGTAATACGTGTGAAAAATAACGCGGTAATCAGCGTTCTGCGTGTCATAACGAAAATTGCTTCCGAGTGATACGCGTATATAAGGCTTTCATACTTCAGACGCATGAATAACGAGTGTAGTGTTAGCATAAATATGGAGACAATGCAGCTTTTAAACACAGCCTGTGTCACGATAGTGCCGAGTCATTTCGCATTCCACCAACCATCCGTTAGATTCCCTTCCCTTCCTCTATTTATATTCAAATATATTCAATTTAAATTAAACGCGTCAATCAATGTTCAATTTAATTGATAGTATTTCAATTTCTGAATAACTCAATCTTGCTCAATTTAGCTGTATTATTTTGTTTGAAATCGATTGGTATTGAAATCGAGTTACGCTGACTTCTGTCCCAAAAAATATGAATGAGGTCAGTAATTAAATTGTATTGAAAATTAATTTGATTTTGGGCTCGAATATTTGATAAAGACAAATATAAATTTTAATCGATTATTTCCTTTATTTAGTTATGTAAATCATTCTTAATATAGAATGTAGGATTCGAAGTGAATTCATTAAAGAACTAGTAATCGATTGCCAATAAATAAACGCGAGTTAAATGATGTAAATAAATCATTGCAATCGCGTGATACGATAGAAATATCAAAGTATAAATCTCCACAATTAAATGCAATAAGATAGATTTCATAATGCCTACATTGGCTTTGTACAACTCATTATAAGTATCATAAAATATAGATATTTATCTTGCAAGTGCGGTAGCGTTCGGTAGCCATCGCTCGTCAGTTGCTTGCGGCTGTACTTTATCCATGCGAGCCCTAACTCGGTTTGTGCACAAGTTGTCTTGTGGGTGTACAGCCGGTAATTATTTTAAACTCAAAGCTTGGAAATCGTCGTGTAGGCAGTTAATCTTTGCGTCGTATGTAAATGCAAATTTGTTTTTCGGGAAACATACATACGTAATTAGGCAAGATTTAGAGCCTAATTAAGATATAATCAATACGTTAGATCAAAATCTAACTCCAATAGATAGGAATTTCAGTTATTCGATAAATATTATTCTAGTTACAATTCATTAAGATTGCAATAGAAATATCAATATCAATATTTCATGTTATGCAGTAGATCATGGCGTCCGGATTCCGTCGATAAATTCAAATCTATTTCAATTATTTCTTGTCTACATATAAATTAAATTGTAGTTCCAGTTCCAAAGCAAACAAGCAGGTAGTCATATCACGGACGAATATACACTAGTGTATTTAGATTTAGTTTGAGGCCAATCCAAGGTCTGGTAGCGTCAACTCAGATAAATAATTTTCCTCATAAACAACACAGTTCTACTCCGCGAATGCGGCGAGTGCACACACCTAACCTAAAAATGTTTTAATCTTATAAACAATAGCGAAAATGAAGTGTATAATAGTTGTTTTGTTTGTGTTTTTATTGTGCGTGTCTGTTAATGAAGGGAAAGACTTCATTATGGGTACTAGAGCGAATAATTTATTAATATCGACAAATAAAGTGAAATATAGAAGTCTACCGCTTATAAGAAGAGACAAGGATTACACTTACATCGACCCAAAGGAAAGAATCATTAAGGTACTTAACTTTAATTTACTCTTTCAATTTTCAAAGAATTCAAAAGGAAGTTCGTTTAACACCTCATCACGTAGCACTTATTAACTATTGTAAGACAATACTAAGAAGAAACAAAAACCATGAATACAAATTATCGTTGCAAATAAAACGGAACATGATATCATAGATGGTGTAAAAATAAACACAAACAATTTCGAGACGATTCCAAATCGTCTATTTATCTTGACAATATAAAAGTTATGATTTAGAATGTACAATGTTATTTCTCGATTTATTTTCGTATACTGCGTCGCATATTCAATATTAATTACGTGTATCTAATGTAAATACAGACTGCGGTGACGCTAGATACTTTATGTATTTTAGTCTTGTTATTTTAGTGAATAGAATGCCATTATATTACAGACTATAATACTGGCAATGAGATGCCGGTCACATTCGGGAGCGCAAAGACCAAACAAAATATCAAGCTAAATCGATCTGATTTGTAAAAAAAACTAAGCCAAATACTCGTCCCGAAAATGCTTTGCCGAGCAGGAAGAAGGAAAAGGATTTAGCTGATTCTTTTGTTTAAATCCGTGACATATGTTATGAAGGCTCGGAAGTAAACACATTGCAATCTAGTATAAATCGAAAGCAAAACCTCTTGCGTAAAAGTATTATTTGTTCGATCTACGACAAATCAATTTATTTCCGCAATGCACATTTAAATAAAATATATGACACCTCAAGATCTATATATACCAGCAAATCGCTAGCTATTGACAGTTTTCAATGTTCATTGCGTCTAATCCGCATATTTACAGCCACAATCTATTTGAATTCCGTTGCGTCTGAAAGTTATTTAGGAATACGACTGCTAAAGATTACGCATGTTTTGTATACCTCGTATATTTTCTCGGGAATAAACACGGTCATTTAATCGAGATTCATTCATTGGGGTAATTGGTTGGCAATTGATTTATTCTCGTAACACCGATGGTTTATGCCCGACACGAAAGCGACCGCTACCTACACCAGTTTAGATGCTACTTTCTCACGATAGTTTGCCTTTACGTATTTTATGTGTTTATGTAATGTTTATTTACAACACAATGCTTTTAGGTAAGGCTTCCGTAAAATCTATGAAATTGCCTTTACGAAATTATTAAGTTTGCTCAATTCATACGTAAAGACTGAGTTTTATAAACTTCTAAGATAAACGGCTATTATATCTACAACTAGTCTTGATGTTCATTATGTTTATGATAGTTTTATGTTTATAAAGTATAAAAAAGTTGACCTGTACTAAACCTACAGCTTTTTGAGTTTGAGACTTGAATTACACTCTGTTTGATACAAAATTTAGAAATAGAGGGGTTCGTGGCTAAATTTAGTAATGGCTTATTAGCCACGAATTAAACATACCGAGACCTTTCCGTGTCTTAGAAAGCATTTTAAGCCGCTGACCCCGACCGTCATGGTCATACTTCGATCTTTGGCAGTCGTAAGGTCATTACAATTCTGACAGCCAGTCTGACTATGGAATACCTATGGGGTCAGACAGGTAGTCGATTCATTTAAAATACGGTATCCATGTAAATCCGGTAGGACTAAAATCCGACTACATACATAGCTTGGTGTAAGATAGTCAGAAGAATTTGATAACTAAATTGATTAACCCCAACATCAAATAACACACCTAAACTTTATAAGTACAACAATTTTTCAATTAGCTGTTGTAAACTCAACATCGTGATAATCAATCAACTTAAAAAAACAGAGAACTAACTCCAAATAAAAAATAATAAACCCGAAAACCGATAACGAACTCTGCTTGCCAAATAGCATGCGAACACTTCATCAAACAGAATCGCGTTAAAAAGGGAATATTTTGGTGTTGAAACTACACTCGCATCCCACTTAGCTTTGATGAAACTTTGATGATCACACAAACATACACGAGAACACGAATCGCTAGCGTGTCGCAAATTGCTTCGAAAACGTCGCGTGTGAATATTGAATAGGACCTGAAGAATAATATATTCACTTGTTTTTGGTACCATGCTAATCTCGGATTGAGAAAAAAATGTCAGCTGTTGTGGTTCGCGTCGTAAAATGCCAAAGGATTTATAACGCCTTTGGCGCTTTTGTAAGTGGCCCTTGTGTTTTATGCTGGACGTACAAAACCGAGTTGGGAACATCTGTTATTACTGGAAACATGGAGCACTGTGTCGTGCATTTTTTTATTAATTTTAGTTGTTTGGGATATGTGGGTAGTTGGCCGTCTCTTTATGTGTGTGTAACTGTATTTAGCTAAATACGGTGAAAATTGAAGCTTTATTTGAAGCGGCAGTAGCCTAATGGCTAGGGCATCGGACTTGCGATCATGTGGTTGCGGGTTCGAATCCCACCAATAAAATTACACTACCGACGTGAACCCACTCGTAACACAGGCATCTTAGCTTAGCAGGGTTAACAAGATTACTAGTGATATGCGACCCACTTTGCAAGTAGGTAATCTTTAAAAAAAAAAATCTTTGGATATATTGTATAAGGCTGGTATAGAGTAGAGACGCACAAAATACTTTTTTAAGAACAAATTCCTTTCTTGAATCCTAATTTTTTTTCCAGAGTCCAAACTCGTTAAAATGAATAAATAGTAACTATTTAATAATCTGTGTAAATAGTAGCCAGTTATATTTCGCAATTGAACTATCAATTAACACTAGAAAATCTAACTTTATTCTATTCATAAATATTAAACAGGACTTATGAATAATAAACATCAATATTTTATGTATAAACGGACTTAGTTTCCGACCAACTCTAACTGAACTGCGGAGGTCAGGCGCCAGCCGCACTTATAAATAAACAATAATAAATAGTCCGTTGAATAATGCAAAATTAACATTCATCTGATCGTATTGGTCCGGTCTCTTAAAATAGGTAAACAAAACAATCGCTAGTACAACGAGTGTGTTATTAGAGTCATATGAAGAAAACGAATGTAAAAAAAATGAACTTGATTAAATTTTTTTTTTAAGATTATGGCAATATGGATCTCACATTACAACTATTCTTAACCCTTCCTGCTATGCTAAATGCATGTGTTATGAGTGGGTTCACGTCTGTAGTGCAAGGGATGGGATTCGAACTGACAACGACATGATCGCGAGTTCGACGCCCTAGTCATTAAGCTACCGCCGCGCCGCTTTAAATTACTGCAATATTTTACCTTAATCTTATTTTTCGTGGCGTGTCTCTAGGCGTGGCAATCTGTAGGTATTGTGTCAGTCCAGAAATTTGCTACAAGTACTGCATTATGCTTTCATTCAATCGTAGAACGTAATACGACTAATTTACCTTAGAGACCTACAAACAAAACCTTTATTTTTCTTTTGTTTTTTATTTAAAGCTGTATGTCAACATTCGATATTATTGTTCCCAGGGAATCATCGCTCGCGACCTCTCGCGGACTGACACTGAGGTAACCGTGACCTCAGGCGGCGTGGGCGCAACCAACGTGACCCTACATCTCACAAGTGGACGAGGAGAAGAACTAAACTACCTAATATTAATATTCAGCAGAAACAATGATCTATAAATATTTTTATCTATTACACATTAAATTATAACACTTCTAGTATTTAATTGACAAATGTCGCTGAACCAACAAGCTTATAACAAGGTATTTTAGATAATATCGCTAATAAAGTAGGCCAACGAAACATTGTTCATTACGACCAATTATTGGATTGAAAAACACGTCTAACTGTCTTATACCATTTTATACAAATAAATGAAACAACCAGTACAATTTATACAAAGATGGAACTATGATAAAAAATAGTTAAACTTAGACGAGACGCTGGACCGTGTTAGTGAAAAACAAAATTAAAATTATGTCTCGTAAAAATCTACAAGGGAGGGTAATATGTATATTTTGTTTAAAAGATTCTGAAAAAAACCAGACAGCAATTCATTTTTTACTTAAACAATACATAAAAGGAAAATTCTTGTTTTGTTGAGATAACTCAAACAACTTGTAACAAAACAACAGACAACGGGGAAGAGCTTTACAATTTAGATACGATAAGAGCAACTTGACAAACAGAATACAATCTCCTAGAGTACCGATCTCGAGGGAAAGATAATATCCAAACTCGCAAACATTCATGTTTAAAATAGAATAAAAAATTGAAGATTTTTTATAAATGATTTAAGTGTCAATAATTTTACGAACACACAAAAAGCATCCGAGACAACATCGTTTTATTTCATTTACCTGTAGGTACGTATTTTTGCGATGGTATTTAGACTAATCAATCCTTCTAACCTTCGTGTGATTTGAAAGGCTCTTGGGTATTTTGCAAAATTTGGGTGCAAGAATACCTTCCATAGCTATTTTTGACGGAAAGCCATTGAAGATATAGGAACTCAAATATTATTATTGCTATAATAAATTAGTCGCCTCCTTGATCCTTCAAAACTGTTCAAAATGGCTGAGCAAGTTTAAATGATGGTTAAAGACATAATACTTTTACGTATGTAAGCGGATAGTAATATAAATGAAAATTCAATTAAGTTGCAAACAGAGACCAGACGCGGCCACGGTTTGCGTCCAATGATGTGTATAAATCGGGAAAATTAAAAAACCATTCATTGAAAACTGTTACGGACCGCGAAATGCAGTACCGTCAACCACCGGCCGATATAGGTTGGTCGTTATATTGGGAAGTTAAAAGCTTTCGTACTACATATTTAACGCCACTCGAAAGCCTTTGGTATTTTTATTTTATTTTATAAAATATTTTACAGTTTTCCGACTTTTTAATGCCCTAATTTGCCCTAAACTATTGGAGTGTTAGTTTCATGAGTTAATTTCTTTCCTTGGACTCTCGTTTGTTTTTACTTAAGGGCGAAAGAAAATGGATTGGGTCAACAACAATAACAAGAGAATCAACATTAAACAGAAAAAAAACAATGAACCAAACAAAAAACTTCGTCATATTTACACTAACAAATAAAGTTTATCTATGTGGGCATGTATATTTACTTAACGAGCAACTTTCTTATTTTTACACTACCCTTGTTTGCTTGCAACAAGATAACATCTCAAAATACAGTAACAAAGTACTGCACATCTCCCCTCGCACACAAATCAATTTTAGCGAATTGTCAGTGCACACAGGGTGTTTAAAGTGAGGGTGGGCTAATGGAGACACACGCATTAAACCGGGCCGCGTGCTGTGACAACATTGACGTAGACCAGGGGGCCTAATTAGTTTAAGCCTGCGGCCGCCGGCGCCCCGGAGATGGACGTCAAGGATGTTAGAATATGTGAACTGACCCGTGTACCTACATGTAACTAACTGTATAGCACATGTCTGGGTATCACTACAACGACGTATCTATAAAACAAAATCGATTCCCGCTGTCTTTCCGCCGCTATGTACCTATGCTAAGATCTTTTTTTATATTTAGAGTGATTCAAGAGGAAGGTTGATATGTATAATACACGTGCAAAGCCATGGTGGGTCCGCTAGTAAGTTATAAGTGTAGGTACTACTGGTTATATGTACTGTAAAGGTCGGAGTAACGGCATACAAGGAAGAAAAGGGAATCCGTGAACGCTGAAAAAATGAAAAATCGGTTTACAATAAATAATTCAGTATTCTAGAAGTATTTACAATGATTTTTTAACATCTTTTCATCAAGGTCTGGAACAGAATAATCTTCGTCTTTAACTAATAAAAACATGTTTCTAAAACGTGAACACAATATAATGACATGATCTGAACTTGAATTATGATTTATAAAAACTCAAATTATAAAATTCAAAGTATTACCACTAAAACGATTTCCTCAAGGTATCAGCGATATCATAGCGTCGCTTCCAGCCAGACAATTCTATATCCGTGCCCGACCAGTAGGGTGGCACTAACCTTCACATTTTTATCCAGGGATCAAAAACTAGCCGACTACGCATTACCGTAATACATTTAGTAATTTAATTCCGTGTCTGCTGGTGGTTTGAACGTCCAATTTATTAATGCGAGCTTAATTAATTCACAACCACATTACACTATCGGTTCAAATAAATTAAACGAATTAAGTACTTCGGTGATAACGGACCTGGGACTTGATTATCGAGTTTCAAACAGGAACGCTAATTTTACGAGGCTTATGACGTCCATAATGGGTTGGGTTGCCAGTGTTTTGACATAGAAATGGAGCACTTATTTCATTGCAATTAGCATTAATATATACATCAGGATAGCTATAAATAGTAACTGTAAAATGAGTGGGGGACACGAAGACTATAATAATACTCGAATAGTTATTGTAAAGGCAATGTGGTAAATAAATTCTGAAACCTTATCGGTGGTACTTATGCAAATTCGTTGTTGCATTTAAGGTCATGCTTGTCTCACTTATAGCAAATATTATAGAATAAATATACGCAATAACATACATTGTTTACAGATTTGTTTATATTTAATTCAGTTTACGAAGTGTAGTTTTTATAATTAATTTAAACTGCCTATTCGAACTATAAGGTTAGCTACAAACAAATAAATGTCTATATTATAATAGGTGTGTGGTAAATATAGAATTATTAAAGTCTGAGAACGATAATAAAAGCAACATAGGTATCTCAATTAAAAGAAATGGACTTTTTGTTATGTAAAAAATATTTTTATTTATATCGTTGAAAAAACCTCCCGCAATTAATAAAATAATGTTGCAAATTTTACTTTTTACTCCTGCTTACGTTTTACCCGTGTGATGTAAAAAGAAGCTTAAAACATTAAGTACAAACATCAAAGTAAAAAGATGCATCCTTCCTGGCAATATTTTTTCGTACGAATCGTTTTTAAAATGAGCTGTTTTGCTCTTTTTACGTCGGTCTAGCCTGTGAGAGATGAAATTTTGACATTAATGTAGGCAACCACTTTCCAGCGGTAGACACATTCGTATAAATAAAACATGGACATCAAGTAAGAGTGACCATGACATTTAAATAATATTAACGGACATCAATCATCAGCTTTTTTTATGGTTTTCACTGAATTTAAGCCAGATATGGTGTTCAGGCTATTTTGATAGTTCCATTTCTTGATCCGGAATGATTAATTAACTTTCTTGTGGTTCAGATTCACAATATGTCTGCATTAAAGGCAACGAGTTACCAAGTGTCCAAAAGTAATTGGTGATAATGAGTTGTAGTAGGTAGACAATTAATCTGAGATTAATTCTTCTTCTGAAATACCTTTATATAAGTATATACCTTTAGTCGAACATCTTAAGCGCATAAGCACCTCATCTTTTGTATTCAGTGTCACAATGCTCTGCGCCGACATTTTTGAGTATTTGTTAGCAAACAATTACAGATTGACAGGAAAACTAAGAGAAATTGATATTAGTGGATGCAAAAAGCATTGAGACATGCACTTATGATGCCTTCTTCAAGCTGTACCTACTTCAAGTCTGAAAAAACTTTAATAAACTCTCTAATAATAATTCCTAAGTACTACAAAAATACATTGAAGAAAGTATTTCTTACCAAACAAAACGGGACTTTCCCTAAATAGACCAGGGCCGAAGCCTTCAAAATTTGTAAAAAGTGAAAAAAAATTACAGTAGGATGAAACCAATTAGAAAAGGAAGGGAATATGATAAAAATTAAAGAAAAAATAAATTACGGTCGATCCGAGTTCGGGAAGGGGGGGAGGGGGGGGTTTTAAGGGTAAAAAATGGTTTATCTTGATTTCCAGCAAAACTACAAGTCCTATGAAAAAAAGTCAAATGGCAAAGTTGTAGGTAATAAAAAGATCTACAACTTTTGTATTTACACTTTTTTCACATAACCTCAAAATGTATGTGAAAATCCAAAAAACCAAGTTTTTGGTTTTTTATTTTTATCTTTTTCAAAAATATTTTTTTTTTCACGAAATTTGGTGAAAACTTACCTTTTTATGTCCCAAATACGCTGTAATTTATTTGATTAAAAATATTTATTTTTTCACCTTATTTTGAATTAATATAAAAAAAACACCCTAATTTTCAATCGAAAATTCACCCGTCAAAATATCAGCTTTTTTCAAAAAGTATGGGGGTTTTTTGTTCGTTGAAATCTCTACTTTCTGATGGTGTAAAAAAATATACATTACTATAGTAAATGTTCTCAGAAAATGCATAATCACTATGTACAATTTCATCAAAAAAATTTCTTAGCTTCAATTTTTTCCAGTCTGCATTGGTTCTTCATCCAGAATTTCATCTGAATCATTTTGTGAGATTTTCTATGACATGAATGTAATTCGAATTTAATAAATAAACTTTAAACTGAAAAAAAAATTAAGCAATGTCATTTTTTTGATGAAATTGTACATAGTGATTATGCATTTTCTGAGAACATTTACTATAGTAATGTATATTTTTTTTACACCATCAGAAAGTAGAGATTTCAACGAACAAAAAACCCCCATACTTTTTGAAAAAAGCTGATATTTTGACGGGTGAATTTTCGATTGAAAATTAGGGTGTTTTTTTTATATTAATTCAAAATAAGGTGAAAAAATAAATATTTTTAATCAAATAAATTACAGCGTATTTGGGACATAAAAAGGTAAGTTTTCACCAAATTTCGTGAAAAAAAAATATATTTTTGAAAAAGATAAAAATAAAAAACCAAAAACTTGGTTTTTTGGATTTTTCACATACATTTTGAGGTTATGTGAAAAAAGTGTAAATACAAAAGTTGTAGATCTTTTTATTACCTACAACTTTGCCATTTGACTTTTTTCCATAGGACTTGTAGTTTTGCTGGAAATCAAGATAAACCATTTTTTACCCTTAAAACCACCCCCTCCCCCCCTTCCCGAACTCGGATCGACCGTAATTTATTTTTTCTTTAATTTTTATCATATTCCCTTCCTTTTCTAATTAGTTTCATCCTACTATTATTTTTTTTGGTTTTAACAATTATCGGCCCTGGTCTAAAAACTCAAACAGTATGGTCATCTAGTAATGCACTCTTTTCTACCTCAAATATTGCGAGATATTCGGCTAAAATGTTATGTGTATCGTCGGACGTTGCTAGTAAAGCCGTTTCCCCATTTCATATTGATACCATAGAGATTGCTGAATAGAAACTCTGATAGATAGCGTTTTAGTATTCCCATAAAAGTGTACTTGTCTGGATTAAATTCGGATTGCATTTATATTTCTTTAAAAAGTATCTATATTTTGACAGCGTATTCGGAATAACAGATTATTTTTTTATCGACAGTATAACTTTTTATAGTTTCGTACTATAATTTCGTCCCCATGCAGTTGCAAACGTAAATTTTGCATGCGCGATACTGGCCATAAAAATGTTAGTTCCGACGTCCAAGCGGAAATCGAACTCTGAATATTTAGTGTTGTTACATTAATAAAAAATAAATTAAGCTTTTCTTGTAAAAATTAAAGTAGTTAACAAGTAGTTCTTGAACTAGTTTTTGAAGAAAACAATTAATGATATCTACTCCATTTTTGTCAAAACATAGTAGTTCACCTTCTAGGTATCGTCGAAGTCACATAATAATATAATATTTGTGTCCCTACAATTCACATGTGTGTACAATTTTTTATTTATAAGAAAAATACTTTTAAATCTGTATTGAATTGCAAATCAATTTAGAATCTTTCATAAGCCGATTAAAATTGTACATAAGCAGAAATCATACATAAATTTTAGTATCCGTAAATCAAATCGCTCAATGCTCGATTCCCCAATCAAAACAAAACAACCGAAAAGCCGATTTCCGTTAGCAGATTGTCTAAATAGGATTCGTACAAAAGATACTACAGAAAAATAAAATGTGAACATCACATACTGTGATTTGTGTTATGGTATCAGAGACAACGAAAGTACCTCAAACACCCGAGACAATATAGAAAAGTGTTTTTTTCTACTTTGCCCGTCCGGGGATCGGACACCTAGCGACACCTTGAAAACCGGTGTGAACGCTACTAGACCACGGAGGTAGTCGTACTACATGTACTTACATTTAATTCTGCGGTGAGTCATAGCTTGTAGACAGACCCCGTTTATACATTAATGTACTATTAATGTCTGTATAATGCATTGCTTTGCGTATCATTAAATGTTAGAACTGGAGCGATTTTATCGCTTGACCGAAACTCGGTACATAATTATTGGTCAGAAATTTGAATTCTGTGACGAAATATCTGATTTCCCATAATTAGGGGTATTTATACAGTGTAACTTATAGAAATATACGTTGAGGGCTGATTTAACCACCAAAGATAACTTTTATTAGTGGAATAAAAAATTCCGTCTGACAGTTTTTATTTTCAAATATGTCAAAAATTCAATATTCATTCGAAGAAGGTACTCACTACTTCTAGGTACCTACTTGGAATGAAATTTTAGCAAAATCCACCCTCATTTGAATATGTTGTACGATATTATATTTTTTTTGGAAAAACACATACTTTTAGAAATAATCTCAAAATCTTTATGATATTTTTATCTAAGATGACTTTTATGTCATTCAACTGGAAAGCCAGTACTGGAATTTAAACGTAAGAATTTCACACAAATTATTACAAAGATAATATAATATCAAACCAAAACAAACGTTAACATTTTAAAATTAATTATCGTAAATAATTACGAACATTAACGCTTAAGGGTTTAATGTATCGTCCTTTTGCGGTAGGCCCTCGACGGCGGTTTGTCACAATTCTAAACCCCTTAACATTCCCTTAGTATTATAATTCACCATTCCATTTAGAAACAAAGGAACAAACATAAGTACAGTCAGCAACGAGAATTGACAACCACAGATTTAGATTTACGAAACACCTGAAAACAATGACGTGCTAGAAGTTGGCTGTTATAAATATCATACATCATGTATCACACATCTAGTTAACCATTTCATGAAGTAAAAGGTTCGTTTCCTTGTTGCAAAAAAATCGTAAGGAAATTCATCGTTAAATTAGATTATGTTCATCATACAATTTTCTTGTTGCCGACTTTACATACCTACATTCAGAAATAGGTATCTACTTAAACACTTATCATCTTCGCGTCAGACAGTCGAGTTACTTTTTGTTGTTCAGTTTTACCAGAAACTTTCAGTAAAATACGAAATTCGATTTTGATGCGTCCCATCAAAAAGTAATTTCCCATGAAAACAAAAGCCGCCAAGAAAATTTCTAATTCGATCCAATCTAAATCCAATTACTTCCCCGGGTTGGCGCTTACACGATATAACGTGCGTGTGTGCCTTACAGATTTACTCAAGTGTAGGTATTGATCGACACAAGAAAACACAACATTGAACAAGTTCTAGTTACAATCAACAAGAATCATTTTAGTGTAGTTTGTTTTGCAAGAAGGGGGTAACTGCTGTAATTTAAGATGAACGGTTTGTCCAAATTGGGGAGATAGTGGGGATTAGTGATATTAAGTAAGGTTCGTGGCTAAGTTTAACCTGTACAGTATGACGATAAGAAAGGTTAAGCCGCGCTCGCTGCGCTTGGTCCGTGGATGGATGACCATTTGTTAATATACCGAGAACTCTTAGAAAAGCACGTTAAGCCGTTGGTTCAAACTGTCATTTAGAGATCTTTGAAAGTCGTTAAGTCATTACAATTCTGACAACGAGTCTCACTTTCAGTGTTATCCAGTAAAATGGGCTGTGGAGGTCAAAGAGTCTTTATGTAAAATACGGAACACCGACCCCAACATAGTTGGCAAAGGTTAGGCAGATGCTGATGGTTAGTACATATTATATATCTTATCTTATATCTTTAAACGAGCAATTCTTGTATATATATATATAATCTGAATCTCGGAAACGGCTCCAACGATTTTCATAAAATTTTGTATGCAGGGAGTTTCGGGGGCTTTAAATCGATCTAGCTAGGATTCATTTTCAGAAAATGTCGTTTTATCCGTGTTTTCAGTAATCTTAAATCTTTAAACAAGCAATTCTTGTATAAACTTAGTCTGGTCATAAATACTTTTACAATTAAAAATAAACAAAACATTTGAATTTGGAATCTGTCATTTATATGATTGTTCATTGTGATATAATGAGACCTCCTTCTTTGTGACAGAAAAACGTAGTATTCGTACGAAAAAGGTGGTCAAAGCAGTAAGGGAAAGAATTCGAAGAAATCCTGTCCGAAAGTAAAAGATTTTATCTCGGGAGATGAAGATAGCACCTAGAACCATGTCTCGTATTTTAAAAGATGACTTAGGACTTGCAGCCTATAAGAGACGTACTGGTAATTTCTTAACTGATAATTTAAAAAAGAATAGGGTGGTAAAATCGAAACAACTACTGAAGCGGTACGCAAAAGGAGGTCACAGAAAATTTTTGTTTACTTATGAGATTTTTTTTACAATTGAGCAACTTTTTAACAAACAAAATGACCGTATTTATGCTCACAGCTCTAAGAAAGTTTCCCAATTAGTCGACAAAGTGCAACGTGGGCATTATCTAACTTTAGTGATGGTTTGGTGGGCTATTAGCTATGAAGGAGTGACTGAGCCATACTTTTGTGAAAAAGGAAATCGGCACAAGGGTATCAAGATACCATTCTTGAGAATGTAGTAAAGCCCCTTAACAAGACCATGTTCAATAACCAAGCAAGACGTTTCAGCCTCCCCTTCCCCCTCCTTCCAGCAAGACTCGGCGCCGGGTCATAAAGCTCGGTCTATGCAGTCTTGGTTGGAAACGAACGTTTCGGACTTCATCAGAGCTGAAGACTGGCCGTCGTCTAGCCACGATCTTAATCCGCTGGATTATGATTTATTGTCAGATTTAGAGAGTACGGCTTGCTCTAAACGCCATAATAATTTAAGCTTTCTTAAAATAATTTTTAATTTTAATGCTATTTCGGATTTATTGATAAGCTGTATAAAAAAAATGTTTCTAATAAAATATTAAACTATTTGAACTCGTGATTTTTTTATTTAAATAACCAGTTCATATTTATTTATTATTATGTCGGTAAGATCGAAAAATATTATTCATTCTTCCTCATTTCATCAGTAGGTATATAATTCGTAGTTAAATATAATTTCTAAAAAACATACTACCAAAAAAAAAACGAGCAAAGCTCGGTGATCCAGGTACTACTAATTACGAGTCCAAGTTTTTTACTAAAGATAAAAAAAAAATTGTTGTTATAAGTTTACAAGGGATAATCAAAAGATTTTTTTCACCAATAAATACTTACCTATGGGCTTCTTAAAAAACTTTTTATACAATCACTAAAAACTTTTTTCTAAAACCATGATATAGGTACTTAGCGCGTGCTTAAACCATGAAAATACATTAACTACTTTTACTTGTATATTACTATGCAATCATGAAGATTGGATTAGCATACGACTGAGAACAGATTTTGTGACTCTTGTATACATTTCTGTCCAAACTCTCTGTCGATAGAAATCGATGGAAAGTGTTGTAGAACATTGAAATTGATCTAATGTTGATTGACGTAAAGTGGACTTTGATTTAACATAGTCGTTGTATGATGGGAACTGGTGAATGACAGAAAGAGGGAAAGGAATAAAACAGACACTAAAGCCACTAAGGGGCTATCAAGGACTAATAAAAACGATCAAATTTAAATAAAAACTAACTGAGGCCCGCAGTTTCACCCACCTTCTTCTCATTTACGTAAAATTCCGGTTTTCAAGCCGAAAATAAAAATCTAGGTTTGAAAATCAGCATAAGTTACTCCTTCTACCCTCTCCTATAACCTCTCTTATCAAAATCTAATTAATCCTAATCTTATCAAAATCGGACTGCTTTGCGGAGCAAACAAACAAAAATAAATAAATATTATGGTGGTGCTACCCGCGGTTTATCATATAACTATTTTTTTGCGAGATAAAAGAAGCCTATGTGTTGATCCAGGATGTCAGCAACCTACGTTTCAAACTGTATCAAAATTAGTCTAGCCGTTTCAGCACGAAGAGGTAACAAGCATACATACTCAGAACCTTTCACCTTTATAATATTAGTGTGATCAACAACTTGTCGAATTATATCTATCTCTTAATGTTTACGGAAACACAAAAAAATGTTCTTACATTGTTAAATAAAGCTTGTTGCCTTGTTACCTAGGTATCTACTTTGTATTTTGTAAATAAGCAATCGGCACAGCGTTCATGTACAATAACCGGGGTCATGTCATAGGGCCGTCGACTGTCGCGAGCACTAACCGCAATGCGTGTCGCGTCAGCTAGTCTGTAAAACTGCGGACGTGGATTTTCCCATAGATTAATTCAATACTTTATGGTGAGTCCCTAACTGACTCTAAAACAGTGTTCGACTTTTCAATAAAATAGCCAAAAAAAATATATTTTTTAATATTATATATTCTACAAAATTAATTTTAATTTTATAAACAAAATATTTTTTTGAAAAATAGATCGTTGCTTTCTCCAAATTTGAATTTTATTTTCAGTATCTGCGTTGGCAATTAATATTTATAAGTTATTTGAGTTCGTCTTTGTTATTAGGACGGAATTAATCTCGATAATAATATTAAAATACCTAGTTATTTTTAAATTTTTATTTAGATATAAATTAGACCTCGAGTGGAATTTGAAGACATTTTTATTGATTTAAACTTTCTATATGAAAAGGACAACGACATAATAGCTTCATATAAGTAAGCGTCTATATAGAAGTGAAACTTTAGATATTTGATTGATTACTACTCTCTCTTATAGGTAAGTTGATCATCATTTAATGGCAGATAAGTTTTTTTTATAATTTAAAGCTAATATGCGGCTTTCTCACCTAGCAAAATTACAAGACAACTTTTAAATTTTTTTTAGTTTCGTCGTAGGTACAATGTTAAGTAATAAATTGAATTACATATTTGCGTCTTAAACTTTTAGCTGAGCGCTGGAAGAAAATGTTTTACAATATTGTACTTTGCAGGCTCTATTGTTAATTGTTTAATTAAGTACCTAAGATTTATTTTCATATTTAATTTTGTACTTTGATAACATTTTATTTACGGCCCTAATCGTTACTTATCGTATCGTTCTTTACGTATGTTGCCCCCACCGTTTTAGTAATGTTGATGCAGAACAACATCACTAAAAATTTAAAATAGAACAAACTTTTCAATACAAAGACTTGAAGCCAGTGCGCTCATAAATATCAAATGAAGATTAATTCACGAAGAAATTGCGAAACCTCGCGTTAGTCACTCCTACACTCCACGGATTACATATGTCAATAAAATCAGCATTTACTTCTCACGTAGGAGTGTTTTACAATCCTACTAAAACTATCTGGTTCTGCCACCTCATTAAACAAGGACCCAAACTCATAAATAAAGGCGCTATGGCCCTACTTATCAAGTTGTCCTTAAGACTACTTGTTATAAACCGCTTAAGCAAATTGTAAAAGTTTTATATGCGATAACACGGTACCCTCTTTCCGTTAGCTTGGTATAATACAGGATAATAATTTACTCGCCGATTACAGCTTAGAGGAAAGAGTATATCAATTGAGCTTAGAAATTATTTCCAGTTGAAGAAGTTGAATCTAGTATCACTATTTATACAGGATTATTTTTTATGGAATGCGTATATTCAACGAGGTAATCAGGTGCATAAAACTGAACAACATTTCCCAAGAAGCATAGGTCGAAATCTTAAAATTGAAAATCAACTTTTCATACTTACATAAGTCACGTGGCCTGTCACTTTGTATAAAGATTTCGACCCATGTTCCTAGGGGAAAGTAATTCAGTGTTATGCACCTGATTACCTCGTTGAATAAACGCACTCCATATAAAAATCCTGTATAGTAATCGTTATTACAGTACGGCCATCACCGTAAATTATTCTTCGATAACAGCGTGTAAGCTGTAACTGCCTTACGGCAAAAAGTTTTTATATTTTATCAGACATTTGCAGTAATCGTTAAAATAGAAAAAGACGGTATTATTATATCAATAAAACTGTGAATTGCTACTATGAGCTATCCAACCATGACGTAATTAATAGTACGTTCAGTCAGGGATTATAACTAGCGTACTATTAAGACACTTAAGCGTGTTATAATTTGATTTTATACCTTTTTTCTCGAGCTTGAAGAACTTTAAAAAAAAAATTAGTTTGTATTTGTAATGTCTCTGTGGTTCGAAGATAACATAAGGAAATAGTTTTACAACATTTAATAACCTGGATCTACAGTTTCTTTACTTTTATTCCTGTACTTTTTAAATATTTATTGATATACTTAATATGAAACATTACAAAAGTTGAAACAAGCTAGCAATTATATCAGCAAAGTTAGGTGGACAACATTTTGTTCCAGCGTTTATATTTGCCATCGTTTTATTACTCCGATGAGGCTGAATCACGTGCAAATCTTGCTTCGAACGCAATTCCCGTTGATTTAAAAGGGTTTTTCTCATTATTTTTAAAACATTCAACTTTTAGAACAAGACATGTTTAAAAGAAAGATTAACGAGAATATTTATAGCATATTATATTTATACTAGCTGTTTCCAGCTGCTCCTCCATTTTTTTTTATATTTGTGAAGTAAGCTATCCTATCTTTCAAGTTGGATCAAACTGCACACGGTATGCAAATTTGATTAAAATCGGTTCTGTAGTTTCGGAGTTCATCCCGGACAAACATCGTGACACTGGATTTATATATAATTGATTATGTATAATATAATAATATTTTTATTATTTATATATAGTACGGCAATAGTAGCACTTATTAATTAAAACTTAAAGCTCTATAAAATGTCTTGAATGCTACCAGACGTTGCTATTTACTGTTATATTTAACGAGATTACTCTATGAGAAATCTCTGGGTTTAAATATACGTGTCAGTAATCTTGGACTAATAAATTCTTTTAAACACAACCCATGTCTGATCTGGCGAAACTGTTAAAAGCACTTAATAAGTATCTAAGTACATATAACTCTGCATCTATCTAACAATTAATTTGAATGCTTTATATATTCAATCAAGAAAATTCCTGTTCTACATTTATCGGAAACATTTCAGTCGTAAATCACTGTCTATAGGGTACTTAATTGATAACTTTCCAATACATAAAATATTTAAATATCAAAGTGCTCAATATTCGGGGCTCTAACAAAACGTATCTGTCACTAATTCATTACGTACTATCTCATTTTAATGGAATTCTATAAAAAATGTTGCCGCATGATTTATGAGGGTTATCGTATGCGTTGCCTTGTTTTTTTTTAACCCGCGATAAGGGAAGTAACAGAGGAAGCACACTGTGATTTATTGTATAGGTCAGTTTATATTTTTCAATGAACCACTGTGTATAAACACGCCTACATGATTTTTTCGTAATAAAATTATAAAAGTCAGATTTATATCCCGCGTTATCTTTGATTTGTTGTTTATTTATTGTATCTGATAACGTTTACTTGATTCTTTGTTTATTTTATTACATTTAAAGCTGTCAATTGCATCTTTAGAGAGCCATTTACACGCATGTACTTAGCAAGTAACAGTGTTGTAAATGCGTGGGTTGGCAACTTTTTGCGGACGGATGTGAAGACGCTAAAACTGAGTACAAAAAGACGGATTATGATAATCGTCGACCAAATTGGGCACGTTGAAGTGCAGCTAATATATTCACAGCTGCGTTTGTGTACAGGTAAACAATAGGTCCATGAATGCTGCATTGCAAGCCATGAATCATCGGGACACCCTCGCAGTTCGAACGTAAGTATTCCTGCTAATTAAAAGTCGGAGAGCCCGAGCTCTTGCTGTCGTTAGTTGTAGACTTTATAGGGTTACATGTCAATAGAAAAAAAGTGAAATTTCAATTTATATTATGACTAAAAAGCTTATTTTATAAATGCGAAAGTAGCTCCATTTGTCGGGATTTCTGGCTTTTACAGCTAAACTTCGGCTCAAACTGATTGTAATATATTGTTGTATAGAGTTAGCTTGAACTCCAAGAAATGAAAGGAAATGGGTACTTTTTGATGCGGTAACCGACAAACACGTGGACGAAGCCGCGTTCGAAAGATAGTTTTTCTGTATGAATATTTATTTTTATTGTTAAACAGATTTTGTATTTTACCTCGAATGTTATTCAACGTTAATTTTGTGATTATAACCAAAGCAGTCGCTATACCAAGCTATATGTATAGAAGCAGAACTGGAAAAAAATATTTCAAATATTAAATTAAGTAAAACTTTCGGCACCGAGGCATTTTTAAAGAAGGCCTTTTTATTTTAGTGATCATGTAATAAACAACGAAACGTTATTAATTTCAAGTCAAAGCAATATTATTTCAACATACGATTCCACTTGTAGTACTGACAGCCCTAACTGGTAATTAAAATGCAGCAGTCCTGTATCATCGTATCGCCCCAAAACGTCAGTTGAGCCATAAAACTTACACGAACACGCCTGCGATGACGCACAGACAGTTTTATGGAGGCGAGAGAATTTGGCGACGATTCCTCAACCTCGACAAATAATAAGACAGAAGCTGCCCTATATTTCAGACTGAATTAGTTTTATTATTAACGATTTTGAGTAATAAAAAGCGACGATAAAAAGTTTTAAGAAATGATTGAAATACATAACATGTAGATGACTTTAGTTCATAGATGTAGATTTACTTATTTATTATCCTGTGTAATACTGTATCCTATTTTACTGAGATACCTACTGTATTACTCAGTACAATGGTTGAGGAGGTCAGATAGCAGTCCCTTTGTGTAATGAAAATGAATTAACAAAAAAAACAATGCAAAATGTGGTATTCAGCTAAATACGGTAATACTGGAAGTCGAACTCAGCATAGCTTGGGAAATGGCTCGGTGGAAGAAGTAATAAATCGTACAAATCAATGTATCTATGTATATAGCTGGATACCTAGCTAAATATATAGAAGTTAAGAAGTTAATATATAGAAGTTAATAAGATAATAAGGTTGAAATAAACATCACGTGTCACCTGTAAAAATAAAGAAACGACATTTTATGTTATTTTCTCAATATCTATTTCTTAATATTTTACATCCCTTACTTTTTTAATTCATATATCCAATGACATTGAAAACCGACCTCTGTCAAATGTCAACGGATTCCAAATTTTGAAGAGAGTTTGATACCAAACTCTTTACATATAATTATATGACCATGATTATCCTAATGATCCTAACTCCCTTTTAAAGATGGGAAAACCTTTCTTTTTTGTTTTCGTTACATGACTAAGCGACAAACTGGCTGTTTTTCACTATCACGTTTTTCTTTTACTTTTTAGCATTATCTTATCCTACCCTCCGAATACTTACAATTCCCCTACCACACAATTAAATTTAATGAAAAAAAAACAATGCAAATTTTGGGCTGACTGTTCGTGTTTCAAGACCATTCGTCATAGCGATGTTGCAAGTAAAATTTGCAAACCAGTCTCTACTAGTATGTTAATGTAGAGCGGTTTCGAAAATAGATGCATTTTGACGCAGTTCGTATAGCAATGAACACATGGCGTCATTACGCCGTCTGTCACACCGATACGAAGATTCTGTTACGGACATACCCCACCCTATAGTTACTGAAACTCCGAACTAAGTTCTAGGGTGGCCATCTATTACACTGTAAGCTGGGACAATCAGTTTTGAAGTTAACAACTTCAAAACTTATTGTCCCGTAAAGGTTTTGATGAGAAATTGATTTAACAGTTACAAGTTAAGCTCAATAGGTATAAATATACCAAATTTGACGTTAGTGTAATACGCACTGTAATGTATGTAATAGCAATAGAATTTATTTTTATGTATTCGTAACGATACCATCGTTCTTTTTAACTAAACAAAATTTACGAAATAATTCGATTAAATTTTACAACATTGTCTATATAACGATAACTTGAGAATCATGAACAAAAAAAACACATAAATGTTTCATTATATTGATTAGAATAAAATAACTGTCTAGACTTATCAGCCAACTGTCGCACATATTTTAAGCACTTGAACGAAAAGCCTAAATCGTTAAAAAATGTAAATCCAGGCCGATAAAAAATGCCCATGCAATGTAAATTTAAAATAGATCTGGAATATTAACTAAGAAATCCAGACATATGGTAACCGTCGTGAAGTATAAACTTTGCATTTAAGAAAGCCGCCGCCGATCCGTGGGCGTTCCAGAGAACCGCCTGAGTCACTAAGTGGATCCCCAAACAACGACCACAGAAAACGCGGCAGTTTGCGTAACAGTTACGTGTGAAAGTCGAAATCATTGTACTGATACCGATAACCTAACGTTACTTCACTTAAAAGGATTGGTGATAAATAGTGGGAACATTTTAAGACTAGATAAAGCCCTTTAACGCTTTTACGAACGTTTAGTTCCTACTACCCACTATCGCTTAATAAATTCTTCGAAAATAAACCATAATTGTTCAAAGTATTCCCTCGTATATCTTCTGTATTTATGTGCATTTAATATCTCTTCTATTTATTTTTGTATCTGGAATTAACTCGAGTGGAAGATTTTCGACAGTCGTAAAATGAGTACTCAAGTTTGGGACGAATGTTTACTTTACAATTTTATTACTGTTCGAATGTCAATGTAAGAAGCAGTCTCATAGACGACCGACCGTCTGTAAGGAAATAGAGATGAATATTTTGTTACACGAAAAGACAATGTCGAAAGAATAAATAAATAACTTCGAACGTTCGTAAACAAACAACAAAAGTCAGTCTGTCAACAGTTCCAATATATTTTATTCATAAAACTGATCCTGTTGAATTCACAACGCTATTCCTCGAACACGGTTACACAATTTCCATATTTGTTTACAAAACAGGACATTTATCCCGGTATAGATTATAGTAACATTTCCTTTTGTCTCCCAAACACACAATCATTACAATGAAAGATTACCATACACCCTAACCTATCGTGGGAAAAAACTTGCATTTGTCACGGCAAGTACACTATTATACGTACACAACTTTTCATTTTGGACCCTTACACGAACAGACAAAACCCATTAGGTGTGTGATAATGCAAGTTCATCGTGGCACAGGTATTGTTTAGTGTTGCCAACGGAACAAAGCAGTTGGGTTGCCGTCTCATCTACGGACCTATTACGATCCATTGTTGAGGAAGCGTGTACAAAATTAAAATGCAGCATTGTCTGGGCTCGCACGCCACGGTGATTGGTGTTTTGTTTTAGTATACAGTGAGATAAGTTGCTTAGGTTTGAGCTTATTCATATTAGAATGGACAGTTATTGGCTGGTACTGTCTCATATTTTCTGTGTGAAATTACTTGGTAACACCGCTAGCTTTTGTTTGCTTCTATTTAAAGTGAGCTTGTAACATACTCATACGCAAGGCTAACTGCCAACCTCCAACAGTCTGAGACAAATCAAGAAAAAAATATGAAAAGAGTAGGTAGATACTATATTCCTACTGGAGTTGCGCAGAGCTTGCATAAGCGATCTCACGGCTCCAGCAAAGGCAAGGACGGAACCTGGGAGTTTTTGGTCGGTGCAAGTCCGACATAACCCGACGCTGTGCCCTCAGCGTGGGTCGAAGTCATTAGAGTTTCACCCAAACAAAAAAAATGCTAGATACTATATAGCAACTTTTTTATCACATAACTTCATAACTAAAACGCAATAGATAAAGCAAAAACTACAATATTCTATATATCAAAGGAGGTTACCGTGGACCTTAACAATCAATACACAATTTAAATTTTAAGTGCGAAAAGTTCTTAAGTTACGGCATCATGCAATTTTCCTTCGTCCAACTTATAAAAAGTGAACTCCCCTCGGCCAGTCGAGCAAGTTTAAATTGCCCTCTTCTTTTTTCACTATCTTTCCTTCCACTCAATTTTTCCTATTTAAACTTTTCCGTTTTATTTTAAAACGCCAACCGCGAGTTGTTACGTTTAAGTACGATTTTATCGCAAACTAAATGTTATAGAATATACTTACAACGGAATCGTTTGCATTGTACTAGGTAATTTAAACAGCTATGTTTAAAATTCATTGTTCGAACCTTTTTTTAAACCAAGTCGAATGTCCTGCAATATTACGCAATCAATACTCTTTGGCTATATTCTGTCCTTGTAAACAGATTTTAGTCTGTCAGATTTTCTGGTATTTAAATAAATCTTTAATTGTTTTGCAAACTAACACACAAGTATTTAAATCCTTCAATCCTTACTTAACCAACAATCAAACACTTATTAGTCGAAGCGACAACAAATTCACCATTTCAATGACCATCCTCGAACGAAGTCGAATAGACATTAGATTCGATAGCTCTTAATTCGAGTACTCTTGATTTAATCGTTGAGAATCGAGCATTAACACTGGCGAGGTAGAAGAGCTCTTGCGAATATGTTCCGTTACTCTTTTTGTAGTTTTGAGATGTGTTTCTAAGAAACACTTCAATGCGACGTGTAGATTTCTTGTTATAAGCAAGTGTGAGATTGTGAAACAAATTACTGTATATTTCTAAGAGATATTAATTTTACTGCATTTAAATAGGTATGCGGTAGGTACTTGAAAATACTTGCTAGGTTTTATATGAAGAAATCATTTGTTTATATTGCCTGGACAAAATAAAAAGATCGACGTTGAAGTGTCGAAAACTACTTTCAAATTGTATGTACTCAATTCTGAATCCATGATAAAATTCGCAACAACCTCTTCACTCAATGTAATTAAAATCTTTTTAGATACGGAATATGTATGATTTAAATGCTACACACATGCACAATTTCTTCAACCCACGGATTGTACGGATGAAATTGATTAGCTACGGTACTAAAAATGATGATTTGCACTCAAAGGCAAAGCGAGCCAACAGACGAAATTACCATGTATACCACGAAAAATAGCTTACACAAATGCAATTATGAGGAAATATGCAACACAAATTATTTGTTCAACATCCACTTAGAGCTGTTTAAGTTAAAATCAACATGCTGTCAGTATCTACCCACACTCGCATAAACACTCAAGTAATGCTTTTCACTTAGTCAAAACAAAGATACGTGTAATTTGTTCGATGCGTTTGCTAAATGGACGCAAACTTCCCGAGGCTCAGTATATTTTAAGCGAGAATATAAAATTTAAAACAAAGACTCGTTATGTTAACCCTTTCTGACCCCACCCGGGTACAGTTTGGCACCATAACATAACATGAGCTATAAAATGTGTGTATGGAATCGGTGTGGTGTTACCCTTTTTGTAACAAAGTTTCCTCAGGTTCGTTGTAAAAGAATTTTCCCTGTAAAGAGTTTCTAGCCTCATTTTTCTCGTGTCGTTCCGTGGTCGAGCTTGAGTTATTGAACCCGTTTTCTAGGACAACGTGTTATTAGATTTTTCCGTTGGGAAATACCCTGGCCTTCTATTACGTGTTAGTTGTTACTTAATATCGTCTTCTGATGAAAAATGTCTTCAAATTACTTATTAAGCTTGGTTTCTTTATGTATTATGCGACAACGTCGAAGTTAAAGTCATATAAAATTGAAACTCCTAAAACTTGTTCCAGTCAAAACATCTTTACTCAAAACTTGGACTGTATAGACATAATATAGTTATGTTTTTATTATATTTTCCTTGTTTTTTCCCTACTACAAAAAAAACATTATACCTTTTAATCCTGGCAACTCTGTTTATATTTTACCGAATGGTGCCGCAATTTGCGTAGGTATCCACCTTGCCGTCAAAACTCGCCGGTTGCCATGGCAACCCCCTTTGTGGTCCGCGCCGTGCATTCAGCACTGTTTTGAAATTTTCCCCGAACACGTTGTTTAATCCGTATTAAAATAATAAAACAGCCCAATGTTTTTCCTCTGAAAACTGGGCAGCGATATTAAAATGTTAAAATATCAACCATAAATTCAGAACGTCCGAATTGAAAACAGGTTTTATTCGTTTGCTATTTATAAATTGAGTCATATCATAACAGATGTTATTGTGTCTTTGATTCACTGTGTCAGCTGTAGTCATAACAGAATGCGAACTAACAGTAAACTTTAAATAGAATCGTTGCAATCTAATCATATTTTTACACAGACAACCCGTGCAAACAATCAGGGACAGCTACGACACAAAGTTATCCTTATATTATATTATATTATACAATCAACATTTTTGTAAACTGAATCATATAACAGTCTCATTTGGCATCGTTAATTTTCTTGTTAAAAAAGCCCGATTTAATAAAAAGAATAAATAATCTCCAAACAATATTCTTTCATGATGCGTCGACAATTTCAGTTAATTCATATTTCATCAAGGTTCTTGCTTTTGCATCTCTCATTGATTGTTGTCTTACGAGAAAACATCAAAGAAGTACATTAAAGTCCTCAGGTGGATTTGGAAGTTGCTTAGTGTTTACTGGCGTATTTCTTCCTAGATACCAGCTAACGTTAGAATGCAAACATCTGCAGCTTAGAGCTCTAATTAAAATAAAAGCTAAATAAAAAGCGATTTCTACAACACATGTGTTGTAGAAATGTTGTGCTGTTACAACAATCGTTATGCACCATGGTGCATAACAATTGTTGTAACAGAACAACATGAGCACTAATACGACGGTACAGGTCGTAATAGACCGTTAAACTTCACGGCTCGAGACGAACACTGCTCCAAAATACAGGCAAAAACAGTTCAAGTAAATTGTTATTGACGTGTACATTCAAACGTGCACGTAATCGCTTGAATTTGTGTGGTTGTTATTTGAATTTATATTTCAAAAGTTATGCGTCGCGAACTAAGTCAGCTCAGCTTTTCAGCAAGCATTAATCAGAATTTTCAGTGTGAAATTGTGATAGGATAAAGAAGGTGTTTATTTGTGTACGTTTATATCTGAAATATATATTTATTAAATATTAAACAAATATGTAAAATAAAGAAAAGATACATAAAAACTATATGATAAAAGATACACCTAATGTAGTGTCTTTGATTAGTCCTTTAAATAACAGTCCATTTTTAAGATCCAATACCAAGATTTCTATCATCGACATAAAGTTCTAGTCTTATGTGATAAAGTAATAACGTAAGCTAATACACACAACACTAATTTTAAATGCCTTTTTCCATACACCCTCCATAGAGCGACGCGACGGTAGACAGGCTACCTGTCATGTCGAGCATAAATTAGCAGTGTAAACATAAACTGAATGAGTGAGCACTGTCTTGACTGACATTCGATTAAGTGTTCCTGTACAGTCAAAGTGTAATTATGCCCGAAGGCTTACTTACACATTTTAAAGAAATTCAGAATCGTTTTGTGTTCTAGGTACTTATACGCCGTTGTTTTTTATGACTCTTGTCTCTTTGGCCAATTAATTTAATCATAAATTATTACCTTCCAAATACTAGTAAAATAATATACTAAGCTCAAACCTTTTTTTTTAACGATATTATCAAAATTCCGTCTTTATTTTTTTGCGACATTTTGTTTCTTTGATATGTCTACCTATTGTCCTGTATTATCCTTACTTCTTTGCGTCATAATTTTTTCATGATCATAATAACTTATCACTCGTGTATGTATTGTATGTAACAATAATTATATGCCATGAACTCTCACCCTTAACTGTGACGTAGGTATGTGCCGACTTAAGTAACGCATCTGTTTACAAGTGGGTTCGACGTCCAGCGTTGTAACAACGTCATTAGAAAACATACAGATAAATGAAATGTAACTGTTTCCATCATATTAACATTAGAGCCACGCCTTAACATAACAAAAGGCAATAAACAGTCGCATTGTTCGATACAATGCAATGTCCATACAATAACATAAACATGGCTACGTAACCTGTGTTTCGATGGAGTGTTATCGCTAAAAGTATCGATATAGATACGTAATTAGGCAGACGACAGCCGGCGGCGAATCCAAAATTGCGGCAAAATGTTACCTATGTAAATACAAATTTAACTTGCCGTGCTTTCAGGGAAATGTTATTAAATTTTGAGTTGAGATTGTCTTTTGTTTTAATCGAGAGAGATGTGTCGTGTGGGTGTATTGTGCGTGTACTTGTGATGGTGGGAGACATATTTGCGTCTTAACCTATTCGTCCCCGAGCGGCGACCGGTCGCCGCATTACAATAAAAAATCAATTGTGTCTCATTAGCGGTGATTAGAGGGAATTTATTTGATTAAGCGTTCCTTTGATATCTAATCAATAAAATAATCGTTTCGACTTCTAAAAATATATAGTATTAAATGTCAGAGTTCTAATTTCAAATAAACAGAAGAAATAAATAAAATAAATGATAAATAAATAATGTGGACAACATCACATACATTGCTCCGAATCCAAAGTAAGTAGCTAAAGCACTTGTGTTATGGAATCCAGAGACAACGAAGGTACCTACTACAAACACCCAGACCCGAGGCAATGTAGAAAAGTGCTTTTCTACATTGACCCGTCCGGGGATCAAACCCGGGACCTCAGAGCTGACGACACCTTGAAAACCGGTGTGTACGCCACTCGACCACGGAGGTCGTCAAATGTGTAAAAGACCGCTCAGAAAAAAGTTGCAGAAGAAATCAGAAAACAAAAGACAAACTCAAACGTATTTGACACATGGATGGGTGAACCCTTTCAATTTGAAATCGCACTTACAAAACAAAGGATGCATTACAGACTATATAGTTTTCAATTACCATTAAACCGAGCGGTAAAGTTCGAAATACGGAAACGTATCCGAAATAATCCCAATAAAGGTCGAGACTTACAGTAAATATTCGTATAACTAAACGGCTTTGGGAACTTAGGAGGATATGGTAACGATAGAGACTTGTCGAGATATAACTATAGTACTGATTAAAAGTGGAGAATATTACTGAAATGTACGAAAATTGCAGACCTAATATATTAAAATAATTTTTACTTGAACTTTTACTTGACGATTGAAAAAATGAATGATAGAAGTCAATTTCATCATTGTGTTTAATTAAAATATTTGCTCTATCTAATTAAGGCGAGGGTTCAGTACCTCTGTTTATCTATCAAACAATAATATGTAAATAAAAAATATTTTTGGTAATTGAACATATTGTCTAACGCTCTGTGAAGATAGAAACGTGAATTAAAATAAATGACTCTATAGTAAAATCTAAATAAAAACACTAAATCGCTATTTAAAACGTTTACCTTGAAGAGACGAATTAATTGAACTGGGTACCTTAGTGCTTCCTCAAAGCTGCATTGACAATGTAAAGTCAACTAATGTTGGAAGCTACTAGCCAAACACTAAAATACCAACTACCTACAATCACGTTCAGTAGACGAACAGAAACGCTGAACGAATCGACTTTATAACACAATATACATTACGGGAAATAACGGGCGTGACAAAATTTATACGTAAACATTAAAGCAATGTATGGAAACATAGCTATAAAAACACATTATGCGTACTTACTATACTGCAGTCAATCGACAACTGAGCTGTGATGGGTCGTTAAACTTCACCAGGCCGTCCGCCACAAAACCGTCAATCCGGAACTAGTCTAGCCTGGTAATGGTTTATTAGGCTTCAAATGTGTTACATATTAATGTAACGTTGTCTACTAGAATTAATCATGTGATAATGCTAGTCATTAATTGACATTATAATATGTTTATCGATGTCGTGGTGGCCGAGCGGTTCAATGAACGGATTTGTATGAACATGGTTGCAGGTTCGAACCCAGGCAAGTACCAATGTGAGTTTTTCAAAGTTATATGTACTTTCTTAATCATTCTAAGACATCATTGACAAATGGTGAAGGAAAACATCGTGAGGAAACCTGGATTCCAAAAATTGGAATCTGAAATCGCCAACTAGCAATGAGCAACACGTGGTGATCAATTCTCATTCTTTCTTTATATGGGAAGAGCCCAGCAGTGGGACTTTTATAGGCCGAGATTATTACGTGTGTAATAATGTGTGGAGTCGCACGCGCGCACCCCTAGGTGACGTGCATGTTTACGATTTACGGGCAGTGAGAGCTCCGCAAATAAAGAAAATGACGGATACATTAAAATGTGTCTCATGTAATATCGTGATTGATGAGTTGTTGGCTTACGTGCAAAATAAGCTATCGCTCATAGATGAAGAGAGTTTAGTGAAAATATGTGTGTCTACGTTTGACAGTGAACAAATTAAAAAGTCGAAGTCGTTATTATTTGAATCGATTCCAAGTGAACTAAAACGTAAACCTACACGAAAGGGGCAAGGGAAAGAAGATCGTACTATGTACGACATAATTAGTGTGTTTAAGGTCATTGACAGTGATGTGATGCCAGTATTTGTGGCTCGTAATTTAGAAAAACTACCTCCAATAACCTTTGACCATCTGGATGTTTCTGATCTTTTGAAAAAGATAGTGATACTTCAAGAGGAGGTAAAGAACTTAAAGAATACTTGTGTCACAGTTAATGAATTAGAAAACCTTAAAAGTTTATTGCTTGAGCCAAAGTCACCCACTCATCATAACGTAAACACAAAAAGAGGTGCATACACGTTGGATAAAAGTGACTCCAATCAATCTGGGGTTCAAAGATGTGCGAGCATAAATAAAGTTAATACTTTGTCAGCTGATATCAACAGTGGCGGTAACGTATTGCACGAAGCGACAACAGTGAGTCATAGCAGTGAACACAGTCCGAGCTCGGTGTCGTCTGTTCATTGCGAGATAACAAACCGGTTTGCCGGTGAGCTGTTAAGTGAACAGCGTAAACAAACTGTGGTTGATGTTGTTAAACACAATTTCGAAGAAAATCGAGTTGATGATGAAGGATGGACGGAAGTTAAAAAGAAAAAACGTTATAATATGAAAAACCGTCTAAGGGGTATGATGGGAGTTGCGAATGATTTCGTAGAAAACTTTCGCTCTGCGGAAAGGAGCATTCCTATTTTTATAACGAACGTGAACAAAAGCGCAACAGAGGCCGATATAGTTAATTATATTATGAGGAAAACACAGGTTTCTGTTAAATTAGAGAAAATAAACGCAAAAAGACAGTCTGAACACTATGCCTACAAATTCTTTGTGGGACAATCGAAAGTACAAACATTCCTTGATGATAAGTTATGGCCTCAGGGTATAATATTTCGGAAATTTGTACATTTTAAACCGAAGGCAGCAGCACAAGCTAGTTGTACCGGAAACGGCTCCATAATTAAGATAATTAATGGATAGTAAGACTTGCAAGTTTGTCACATTTAATTGTAGGAATGCTAAGCGATCGGCAGATTACATCAGAGTCTTGTGCAGCAGCGCGGATATAATTGCGCTTCAAGAAACCTGGTTACTAGCTGAGGAGCAGTCATATTTGGACACCATTAGCTGTGAGTTCAGTTCGACGGGTACGTCAGGTATGGACTCGGCGTCAAAACTAATACGTGGGAGGCCTTACGGTGGTGTTGCTATTCTGTGGCGAAAAGTAAGGTTCAGTAATGTCTCGGTTATCGAGTGTCATAATCCACGCGTTTGTGCTGTGAAGATTGCTCTAAGTGACAAGTCAATTCTAGTGGTGAGTGTGTATATGCCGACAGATGACATTCTTAACTTAGCGGAATTTGCGGACTGCCTTGGCTCGGTGAGTGCAATTATTGACAGTTGTAACGTGGAATGTTGCTATATCTTAGGTGATTTTAATTCGCACCCAACCGAACTATTTTACACGGAACTTTCAAGTTTTTGTGTTGAACAACAATGGACATGCATTGACACCGGGTTGTTGGGTCTTAGTTCAAATACCTACACTTATATTAGTGATGCTCATGGTTCGCAGAGGTGGCTCGATCATTGTCTAGTCACAAAGGCGGCTGTGCCTACTGTTATGCATTCTTATGTAAAATACGACGTGCAGTGGTCTGACCACTTTCCATTGATTATTATTTGTGACCTTAACTTTGTTCAGATTCAGCAACCAAATGTTATTATTGAGGCGAATAGGGTAATCTGGGGAGAAAGAAGTCAAGAACAGATTTGTGCTTATAGCACAAAATGTCATGAAAAATTGCGACAAATTGACTTCCCAGATGACTTTAGAAAATGTAGTGGTCAGACTTGTAATGACCCTGGCCACTTTTGTATAATAGATGCAATGTATGCAAATATTGTTGGTGCTCTGTGCGAGTCGGCTACCGAGACTGTAAAATGTGGGAGAAATTCTAGGAAGCGAGGAACTGTCGTTGGCTGGAACATACATGTGGGCGGCGCGCATAGAGAGGCTAGGCGTAAATTTTTATGCTGGTCAGAGAATGGTAGGCCGACATCGGGAAATATTTTCGATGAAATGCGTGAGGCTAGAAGGATATTTAAGTCTCGGTTGAAGTGGTGTCAAGACCATGAGACTCAAATTAAAATGGATATTCTAGCTTCACAACATTCCAAGAATAATTTTCGCAGTTTCTGGCGGCAAACAAATAAACTAAAGGGTAAACCTGGCCTCCCTGTGTGCGTAGATGGCGTGAATGATGCTAGACAAATAGCTGACCTTTTTGTAGACCATTTTAGTGTGCAGTCTCCATTAGGCCCATCTAAGTCGGCGCTCAATGTTGAGCCACGGAAAGACCTAGGAGTTAAAATTACTGCTAAAATGCTCTTGAATAGAATTAACGCAATGAGTCGAGGAAGATCTCCTGGGCATGATGGTCTCAGCATTGAGCATCTCCGATTTGCTGGCCCACATTTGCCAAGAGTGTTGGCTATGCTTTTTACTTTTTGTCTGAGTCATGCTTATATGCCAAAAGACATGATCAAAACAACAGTGGTGCCTATCGTCAAAAACAAGACTGGTGACATGAGCGATAAGAACAATTACAGACCGATATCTCTTGCCACAGTCATATCGAAAGTGTTTGACGGTGTGATTGACGCTCAACTTAGCAGTCATTTTCGTGTACACGATAACCAATTCGGTTTTAGTTCTGGATTATCCACTGACAGCGCTATATTCAGTGTCAAGCACACTGTAAAGTACTACACGGATCGCCAAACTCCAGTTTACGCATGTTTTCTTGACATGAGCAGGGCTTTTGACTTGGTTTCGTATGACATTTTATGGAAGAAGATGGAAGAGGTAAACTTGCCACATGAGGTAATCAATACTTTAAAATACTGGCATGGAAACCAAGTCAATAATGTAAGGTGGGCTGGTGCCCTGTCTAGGCCGTATGGGTTGGAGTGCGGGGTGAGGCAAGGGGGGCTATGCTCGCCTACGCTATTCAACCTATACGTGAACGATCTGATTGGCGCGCTTAGCAGCATGCGTGTCGGATGTCATATTGATGGTGTGTGTTGTAATAATATTAGTTATGCCGATGACATGGTGCTGCTGAGCGCATCCATCTGCGGTCTTAGAAAACTCGTAGCCACTTGCGAGCAATATGCCAGACTACATGGCCTGGCGTATAATGTTAATAAAAGTGTAGTCATGGTCTTTGACGCCAGGGGTAAATACCTAGAAGCAGTACCTCCAATTAAGATTGCCGGTATACCTCTTGTGAGGGTAAATCGATTTAAATATCTGGGTCACTTCCTCACCACTGGCCTTAGAGACGATGAGGACATTGATAGGGAGCGGAGAGCGCTGTGTGTGAGAGCTAACATGATTGCCCGCAGGTTCAGGCGTGCCTCTAAAGAGGTCAAGTGCACTATATTTAGTGCTTACTGCACGTCTTTTTACACTTGCAGTCTGTGGGCGTGTTATACTCAAAAGTCATACAGCGCGATCCGCGTCCAATATAATAACGCATTCAGGCTGCTGATGGGGTTGCCCCGATACTGCAGCGCATCAGGGATGTTTGCGGAAGCTCACGTGGATTGCTTCTTCACGACGATGCGGAAGCGGTGCGCATCCTTGGTCCGCAGGGTGCGAGGCAGCGCCAATAGCATCCTGTCTATGATAGCGAACAGGCTTGATTGTACGTTTGTGAACCACTGCTGCCAGGTTTCAGCTGGGCCTGTCACCTCGCAGCAATGATGTCACAACCTGTTTCTTGTCTTTTCATTGTACGTGTCCTACTAACATAGTTTATAAGTATATTGTTACTAACACTATGAGTCTGCTGAGTTGCTCGAAATAAATGTTATTATTATTACATGTTGCAATGATTGAAAGTTACTAGTCACCTATGTAAAATTCATAATAAAAATATCTTCGGACAACTCATTCACGGCCATCTGATCTCAAATTTCAGGCCTGAAATATGACAACCAGACTGCTAAGCATACTTATATGTATATTTCTAAAAACGTACATAGTAAAATTACATACAGAACAAATGATCGTAATCATCACACCAAGATTTGTCCTGGCTAGGAATCGAACCCACGACCTCCAGTTCAGCATTTAGGGTTATCAACCACTTTACCAACGGTTGACTGGCCTCTTATAGGTCAGTCATAATTAATACCGTCATAGATTCAAAAACTTGCGATGTAATCCTAATGACGCAGAATGAAACAAAAAAGAACGCATAAGCGATTAGTTTCGGAGCCTAATCAATGCAAACAAACAATAAAATGTTTCCTATTTATAATATTAGTATCTATACTAAGTAAATAAATATAGTATAAAAATTTTAGGTCCAAAAATAGCACAAAGCTCAATCAGTCCTCCAATCACCGCGAACATAAAACATTTTGTAACAAAACATAAATCGAGACCTTGAAGTTTGCAAGAGGCAGAACTTCACGTCAAACCACTAGAGAAGGCAGAATCTCAAGTGGTCCTCTCACTGAGCAGCTGTTGCGACCGGCTGCGCCCCATCACACCAACAAAATATACGTACGAACAGTTCAAACAAATACGGCCTCTCATAAATATACGGACAGACCGATAGAAAATAATATTGGCCGTGTAGTGTGTATACTGGCCTTATACAAATATTATGTTATGGTTTGTTAAATTAAAAACACATTTTCGAGTTCTTTTCGAAATATAAATTGCTATTCGTTCAGTGACGTGGGAACGTCAAATGTTTTAGGTGACAAGTAAAAAAACCGGCCAAGTGCGAGTCAGACTCGCGCACCGAGGGTTCCGTACAAACCTGTAGGTATATAAGTAAAAGTTATGGTATTTTTATTGCTAAATGAAATCCATAACATAACAATGTGGAAAGCTGACGGTACCTTGTCAATACATATACACACATCAAAAGTGTCTAGGGATCAAGCATTTTTATGCGGATTTCTTGAGATTGAGATGTGGCTTTGTAATAAATTTATGATTTTATAAATTTATATGGATCCTTTTTGGTGCATTTCATAATTCGAATCAGGAACTGTGAATCAAATTCGAGTAAAAGATGAAAATCAGCTGTCAATATTTTCCCTATAAAAACATACAACGCATTGAAGACATTATTAGTGCTACTGTTTCCCTACTACTGATTAAAACCAACGTTATTATGGAGCGGCGACGTCATTTAAGCAGGGAAGAAATGCTCAGAGCCGTGGGAATGATAGAAGCTGGTTCCCGGCAACGTACTGTGGCTTTAGCTCTGAATACAAGTCAGAGTGTTATCAGTCGACTTTGGACACGTTACCGAAGCACTGGTACCGTGGCTGAGCGCCATGGAGGACGGTATCGCTGCACCACACGGAGACAAGACCGATACATTCAAATCTTAACTCGAAGAGCTCCAACAATAACCGCCATGATGTTAGCCGTGAGGCTTCATCACACTTCAGGGAACTTAATTAGCGACCAAACAGTCAGAAACCGCTTGCATGAAGTGAACCTTCATTCCCGAAGACCGCTACGGGTACCACCTATAGCAATGCACAATCGTAGGATTCGATATCAATGGGCTCTTGAACACAGAAATTGGGCAGAAGAACAATGGCGTTTCGTGTGCTTTTCTGATGAGTCTCGTTTTGGTATGAGACCGGATACAAGACGTATACGACACTGGAGAACCCCTGGACGCCAACAGCGATTAAAATCCTACCAGGAAGTCCATCCTTATAGTGGTGGAACCATCATGGTATGGGCGGGTATTTGGATCGGCGGAAGAACTGAGTTGATTTGGATCAGAAGCAACCTCAACGCTCAAATTTATGCTGAGACGATTGTATCAGACGTCATCGTTCCTCTACAAGTGCAAATCGGTCCCTTATTTCAGTTAATGCATGATAATGCACGACCGCACACCGCAAGAGTTGTAAGACAGACTCTCGCCGCAGCTAACATCAATGTCCTGCCCTGGCCTGCTCAGTCGCCAGACTTGAACCCGATTGAGCATGCATGGGATATGCTACAGAGAAGAGCTCTGCCGAATATGGAGGGTATCCAGTCGCAAGAAGACCTTTTTTTGTTGTTGCAACGAACATGGGCGGCCATTCCACAGCGTGATTTGGATGAACTCATTTTGAGTATGCCAAACCGATGTTCTTGTGTTGTTAGTGTTCGCGGTAGAAACACGGATTATCAATTGTTTAAGTTACCCAATAAAATTTTAAAGAAAACTGTTATTTCAGTCTTTTTTTCGAACTTTTGTGTTAGTGGTTCAAATGTCAAAAATCCCTTTATTAGGAAAATGGCAAATTTCTTTATTAATGCAAAGGTGACTTGGTTTATCGTTACTGTGACAAACGAAAACACTTTATTCGATGAATCCTTAAAGAAAATTTTAATTAATATCAATCAGGAGAAAAGTTATTGCAAAAATATATGTTGATCCCTAGACACTTTTGATGTGTGTATGAAAACATTAATATATAAAATTCTCGTGTTGCGGTGTTTGTTTCCAAACTCCTCCGAAACGGCTGAACCGATTTGCATGAAATTTTGTGTGCATATCGGGTAGGTCTGAGAATCGGCCAACATCTGTTTTTTTTTTAATCGCTGAACAACGTTTGCTGGGTCAGCTAGTAAGTTTATGATTATTAAAAAAAATATACTATGTGATGTAACTAAAAATTTAAGATTTTCGGAATTTTTCCTATATGTGTACTTTATAACGTTGCTTCATGCCAAATTTCAAGATTCCAGGTCGTCTGGAAGTATCCTTTAGGTTTTGATTCCCTTGCGAGTAGTTGCGAGTTTCAAAATATGCGGCTTTAATTGCTGTATCTTTTGATTGCGTTGACGTAGAAGTTTGATTTTGTTACAGCTTAAAGATATTATAGACTTGAGTATTTGTTAAGAATTTCAATATAATACCACTACGCGTTCATGAGTAAAGGGGTAATAAGTTTAAAATTATTAAAAATATTTTTATTATATGATGTAACTAAAAATTTATGCTTTTCGCAAATTTTCCTTTATCTGTGTTATAAGACGTTGCTTCGTACCAAATTTCAAGATTCTGAGTTCACGGGAAGTACCCTGTAGGTTTTGATTCCCTTGCGAGTAGTGGCGAGTTTCAAAATATGCGGTTTTAATTCCTGTTTCTTTTGATTGCGTTGACATAGAAGTTTGATTTTGTTACAGCTTAAAGGTATTATAGATTTGAGTATTTGATATGAATTTCAATATAATACCACTACGCGTTCATGAGGAAAGGGGTAGTAAGTTTAAAATTATTAAAAATATTTTTATTATATGATATAACTAAAAATGTATACTTTTCGCAATTTTTCCTATATCTCTGCTATAAGACGTTGCTTCATACCAAATTTCAAGATTCTGAGTTCACGGGAAGTACCCTGTAGGTTTTGATTCCCTTGCGAGTGTCGAAAATTTGCGGCATAAACGGGAGTATCTTTTGATCGCGTTGACTTAGAAGTTTGATTTTTTCACAGCTCCAAGAGACCATAGACTTGAGTATTTGATATGAATTTCAGCTTGATACCTCCACGCGTTCCTGAGAAAAAAGGTCTTGACAGACAGACAGACAGACAGACAGACAGACAGACGGACAACAAAGTGATCCTATAAGGGTTCCGTTTTTACCTTTTGAGGTACGGAACCCTAAAAAGATGACTAAACTAAAAATCGAGAAGTCCGCCCTGTGTACCATTTTGTACGTGAAGTTTTAAATACTAAAATAAATAAATTCTAGTCCTGTAATAAATATAGATTTGTGTAATCTTTCGTTATTTATCCTATTTCTTAATACTAAAACAAAATAAACACTATCTTTCAAGCTTTCTGTCGTTAAGAACATTCAGAATAGGCCAATAAATAAGCAATTAAAATATCGGTTAGTAAGCCTTTTATTTATCTTCCTTCATTATCAGTACAAACCTCACTTTCATTAACATTTCTAGAAAATCATGCACTTTAAAAAAGTTATTTTGCTGTGTACAACGCTATATAGAAGCATAATGATAAAAGAATTGTTATTCCATAAGAGGCTAGCAATTTAATTTCATTTCAAAGTACCAACGATGATCATAATAAGTTATGGGAATGCACAGATAAAAACGCACATGCGAACTAAGATAAAACAAATGACGAATGTAAAAGAATTACGAGGCTCGCGTCGCACGCAAATGACGCGGATGGCATTATGCAAAACACACAACACAATGTCACTGAAGGATGTGACTGGTGACTGAACAAACAAGTAGATTTTTTACGACGAATAAAATTGACGTTTGACAGTTTCTGTATGAAACAACTGTCAAAATTTTAAATTATTCCTCGAATAAAAAATATTTACCCGTTAAGTTTTCAGATGTAGGTACCTGTAGCAGTTATGAACTAACCGTCATTCAATTCAGCTCCATCCATCCTCCTAAAAAATACAAAAAAACCTTGGGTATGGGTGAAACAAATACATTCCAAAACCGAGCAAAAAGATTAAGCCCTAGCAACTTATATTATACTTATAGAGCATCAGCATAAATTATATAACAGCAAACTTATTTTATAAATAAATTACGTCACGGGAATTAACACAAACCCATGCATTTACCTTTTAAGGCTTGACGTTTCGGCCGGTTTGCACTGGCCATGGTCGCAAGCAGACTGAACGCCTTAAAAGGTAAATGCATGAGTTCGCATTAATTCCCGGACGTAATTTATTTACAATCATGCAAAGCGATAGTTAAAAAAAAAAATTTAGTATCCTTATACCCAAAATAAAACCTACACAGAAAAGTAAACAGAATTTACCATCACTTACAATACGACGCAATACAACGCACTGAACAAACAGTTAAGAATTGCAAAAGGAAACTCGAAACTTTGTATCGTTCTTTCGTAGTAGATTCCTTGTACTGCACTGTGTAACCATTACTTGTTTGCTTAAATGCTTGTTTGAATGTCTGGAGACAATGTTTACGATTCCAACAGGTGACAATCAACAATGGCCCGTAAACGGACCGAAACAACGTTTAGCGAGGAAAGGATCAGCTTTGTACCTGAGCATTGAGCAACATTATGTTTCTGGTGAATCGTTAATGTTGCAGTGCAGTTATAAGTGTCAGATGACAGTCGTCTGATGGAACAATGTGTAATACCGGCCTACAAATGCCCTTCTGCTGGATACAGGGCTCATCTATATAGAGAAAGAACGAGCAATGATCACTAGAGCTTGCACTTTTCCTGGATTCTATAAATTCAAATCTGCAATCACCACGGGTTGGTGATTGCAGATTCGAATTTATAGAATCCAGGTTTCGTCACTTTGTTTTACTTCAACTATAGAACATTTTATATTCACTTGTAATTAAATACAAATAGTAGAGAATTTGAAAAACCAGGCAAGACTTGAACCTGCATCTTTTTAGGCGCACCAGTCTGTTTACCTACTAAGCTGCAGTAATCACTTGCTTGACATTTCAAGTTCATCTTCAGTTCATTCATGATAATAAAAAAAACTCTATCTTATAAAATCTTTATATTTTTGCTACCCTTGAAGCCCTTGACCAAATCGTTCGTCTTATATTGCCAGCAAAAGCTGCAACAACAATTTGCACCACATTTGTGAAGTTCTATATCAATGTTGAATTTGCATTCAGCCTCTAATGCACTGTCATGGTCATACGGATTCAAGGAGCACCTGTATAAGTCATGTAGGTGTATCTTGAGAATTTGCTTCTCCGAAGAAGGTGCTATATGTATGTATATACTTACGTGTGCATCGTCATTCTTGGCTGAAGTATTATAATTTGTTTACATTTCTTTTATTTATGGACGATAACCACCACTCTGCTAGCTTAAAATATGTAGGTAGACCTCGTCTGTGTTTGTTTTAAATGTTATTTTTTATTTATGAACGAAGTTTTTTGAATTTTTGGGTTTTTAATTTAATTATTCTATGGGTTTGATCATAGTTTGGGTACTAAAGATCAGATTATGCTTCAGTGCTCATTCAAGAGAACTCTCATCCATCCTTTTCGATCTTTCTAAGAGAATAGTGCTATTACGACTAAGTATTAATATTATACAAAACATTAAACAAAATATCACTTATGAATTTTAATGTGATGTAATTCTAATGCTACTGTAATGTTGCCAAGCCATTGTAAAGTTTATTACAGACGATACACAGAGAATATATTAGCTTAAATATAAATCAACTGCAAACAACGTGACATCAATTCTTGTATAACGATCCCTGTCTCGTTAATAAAAACATAACTCTATGAGATTAAAAGTGCTATACGTAGCCCCATTTGCATTCCATGTCAGTACCAAATTTCATAAAAATCTTTTTGAGTACGTAGTAAAATTCAAATTTCTTTCTCTTACTCAACTTTTGCGTTCTTCATATTTTTAATATCTCTGTGATCGTTTACATCGAGCGGCAAATATAGAACGAAATAGATTTAAATAATAGTGCTAAGAGTATTTTCAACACTTCTTATAATGAAAGCAATAAGATTAGGAATATTTTTAAATCCAAATCCAGTTTATGGATCATGTGTAACTCGTAAAAACCTTCACGAATTACATGGGATTAAAGCCGAAAGTTATAGTTCTGCGGTAGGTCGTACACCCATCCAATACGAATCGCTCGAAATTAGAAACGTGCAGGCAATTGTCTCCTTTATACACTGAGTAATATCGTCTAAAATGTCACGAAGTATTTATTTTAATGTGAATGTGTACGACAAATCGAAACAACGTTCCGTGAAGTGCTAATCCGAAACATATGTGACAAAAAAAATCACTCGAGATAAGGGTCAGTTTCAAGAACACGCCTTGCAGCGCATACATCGCGCTATAAAAAGAACATTGGATCAGCGGATTGACAATGACAAGCGTTTAAGAGCCACGTTTATTTATTTGTACAAGCATTTCCTTTTAGCGACGCCGAAGATACAACACTAGGAACTTTTAGATAAGCATTGTACCTTTGACAAGACAAGCTACGCTATATTATGGTAATAACTTTGCCTCCAAACCGAGACTCGAGGCGGACGGTTAGTTACGACTAAACAGGATGTATTAAATTAGAAAATATATCTCCTACACGAGCTTTCTTAAATTTAAAGCGAAATGTATGAAAGTTGTAAACTTTGGCGATAAATCCAAGTCAACTTGTCGGACTCGTGCTTGTAAACTTGAGTTACTTGTAAAACATCATGCATTAACATGTTGCGGGGCGCTGTTTTATTTTATGGAGTGAGTTTCTTATTTTATGAGAATAAAGTCTGAAGAAACTGAAAATCAATTTTAAACTACTGTCAACTGTCTCAGCGTGAATAGCAGTTTATTCAGTTTGTTGGGAATTTGAACATGGACGGTTAAATCGCAAAATTGTTATTATAAAAGTAATAAACAATGTTACATGTATTGTTATAAGTAAAGGTAAAAAATGTAACGACTACTAGTTCTTTGATCCCGAGTTATTTAACCAATGGTTAAATATGCTAATAAATGTTTTCAAACTTCAGGAGCACGTTTATTCATCAAATATTTTTCTAACAAATGGTTTAATAATGAATCCTCCGACTAATTTAATCATTCGATGACCTACAAATTGATGAAAAAGCGCGTTTTGAAACCATTAGTTAGCATTTAAAACCATTAGTTGATTTAACTCGGGATCAAAAAACTGGGCCTAAGCACTTAGCAAACAGCTACAGCACTATTTATTTAAAATGCTAAGACATCATTCGGGTCAAAAATATACATTTTGAATTGAAATATATATTGATGATTTTAGCAATCATAACATTAAAATCGAAATAAAACTTTTCCCTTTCATTCAAGAAACAACAGCGTGAACATAAATTAGTACGCACCAAATGTCTTTATCAGCCGTAAAATTAAAATTAAAATACACATATATGGTTGAACGTCCCCATAAAGGACTCTTGTATCGAGAACTCAAGTTGGGAGTGAATACAAAAACTATCGAATGTGTAATTGAGTCGTTGTGAGTCATTCGGGGCGGGTACACATCTGCTGCTAGTACGGCCGCTTTGATGTATGTAGCTGGGTGAACTATGACGAATAGGAAATGGAAAAGATAAGCTAAAAAGATTTTGTAATGTAGACATACCTACTGTGACAGAAAATGTATTTGTTTAAAAATGTACTTTAAGCAAAAAATCTTGCTTATTTACTGAAAATTCTACAGTGATATTAAATCTTAAGTAGTCAAAATAAGCTCCTGTTGGGCAATGACAAACTTTATTATACTCTAAAATATTTTCCAAGAAAGCTCACATTAGTTATCCTAACGCATTTTCCTTTCATCAGCCCTTGCCTGCGTATTATATTTTTATTGAGACACATTTTCAAAAAAGTGTTTTGCTCCAAAATTAATTGCGTAATTAATCGTAAAACTAAAGTAATCCCAATATCCTACCACAGCGCATCCTCACCTATTCCCCGAGGTGCACTACCGCGGTTTAGTTCCGGTACTTGTGGAGTCTTTTGTTTTTCACCCCACCGTGTATTATTTAGCTAAAACCAGGGGACCGTTTTAATGGACTACAAAACTAGAAAACGAGGGGCCCAAAAAGATTAGATTTCTTATCAACCAAAAAAATCTTAGCACAAAAGTACGTCATACAAATTGTATTAAATGTTTGAAGTAAATAATATTGAATAAATAAGGGGTCTTTTTTGTTGTGGTTTACTTTACGAAGAATTTTAGTTAATCTTTTGTGATTAAAATTTACTTACTGCTTAAAAAATTTACTGATAAATGCATATACAGGCTTTTTCTCGTGGCTTCGCCTGTGTGGGCTTCGGTTTTCGGCAAAAAGTAGCCTTTATCCTTCTTCTATAAATGGGCTATCAAACCCTGAAAGAAACAAGACAAATCACTAGTTCCGGATATTGGCGCGTTCATAATAGGTACACTCTGTCAGGCAAACACTTTTATTTGAACCGTTTTCTAGTGGATATTGCAATGTGATCGATAAACGTAATTTTATAAAATAAAATAATATGGCCACATTAATTTACGCAACCATAAATAAATCATTACCCAAAATAAAACGCACGCATTCACATTAAATTAATTTTCATAACATCCAATACCATTCAAAAATAGAACAAATTGTTTTACAGCCAGCCGTAAAATTGTGCCCACATAAATAAATTAACCACAGAATATAAAAATTAACGCAAAACGCAAGAATGTCATTCGTTTGTCTATAATAGTGTACGTTATCCCATATGCGGGTCCGCAGGGGCGATATAATTAACACGATTATGGTACGCCCACCTCACTATTGTTAAACTTTAATGTGATGAAACTAATCGATTTGAAGCGCAAAGTGATAATTAAGTTATCGAGAAACAAAAGCGTTGATGAATCATGAAAAATATAAGTAAAACACTTTTGCACGCGGAGATAAGATGATTAATGGTTGGCAGTGTTGGCACAGACTGCTGCGTAGGACTATTTTACGTAGGTTTAAGCGCTTATCTTAATGCTCTGAAGTCGTGAGAGACGAAATGGCGGTAAATTAATCGTGTTGATTGACACGTGTTTGACTTGAAAGATAAAAAGTGCGCTTTGCATGAAGGTATATATTAGCTAGCTTAACTAAGCGAATTTAATGGCATATTATACGATACGATAAAGATCGTAATAACAAAAAAAAAAATAAAAAAAAAATAATTATACTCGTAATAAAACTCTTTTGTTGTACTCCTCTGAGCTGCAGTATAACCTGACAAATAGGTGTCTAGTCTACCAGTCTGACTGCTTTTGACTCAACAAGGATAACATTACTGATTGTATTGTCAACGATATATACATACCTGCTTAAATAGATATTCCGTCAAGAAAGCTTTGAGGCGTAAGAGAAAAAAAATCCTTTAGCTGTACAATAGACTCTATATTATAGAATAGGTGTGAATCAAAATGACAGGCTCCCAGAATTATAAATAACACCTTGCATATTAAAAATAACAATATAAGGTAGCAGATATTAGAAATCCCAACGGTATAAATTATATTATGTGATAAGCATCTTTGGTTCCCGCACAGTCCGACCCGCAGATTGTCCCCCGAAATGTGACAAAATTAATGAATGGCGTTGTCGTGGCCAAAATTCAATTACCAATGCCACCTAACGCTGCCAGGCGCAGTATTGATGGATAACAAATGAACAAGGATGCCCGTTGAAAAGAAACAAAAGAACGCACGATGAAGTTCAAAACATGAATGTAAATAGGCCTCAATAAAGAAACAAGGCAGAGAAAATCTTATCCATTTAATGCTCGTGTACATTAATTACTTCTTTTGAGTCTTGCAAATCGTCTAGACAGCTGTAGATAACCTAACCTAACACTCGAATACGAAATAAACAAATACGAGTAACATGTCACGAAACATTTATGCAAAAAAAGGAAGAACATGATATACTACGTTACCCAGAATACCAATTCTCTAGCTTAAGAGGCACTTAATAAAATTTAAGCGTTGAACAGTTTAGTCGTAAGACCCATAAAGAAGTCGATGGGACGGAGGACGCTACAATGACGGCGGTCGTACCAGGACATTCGGACCAAGTTTATTTTACTGTTCCCACTCAAATGTGCAGTAAAAACCCGCCCACGCGATGTAACACCCATGATATTCCTACTGACCTCTGCCCCTGTATAAAGAATATCCCAGGCATAATTCTAAGGAAATTTTATTGTCACCCGATAATTTAATACCGATTCGAATGAAGGAATAAAAACGCTGGTGCTTTTCAAGTATAGAAAAGTAAATAACGATGCTTTTAATGGTTTCCGATGTGAATAGGATCCCTTTCATATATCTCCCGGTTTTTAATTGTGTATCCTTTTCGCTTTAAGTTGTTTTGTACCTACATGGATGTCTTTGAGAAGGATTCAATAAAAAACTTTTTATTATTGCTGCCCGCAATGCAGCGGTTATAAGCTGGCCAGTCTCCAGTTTTCAGATTGTGTCGAAAATTAAACAGCATCTTATAAAAGCTTTTCCATATTTGTGGGCATACGGTGGACGCCATTTTTGTCTACATAAAGACTAAGGAACTGCGTTATACTGGATGGTATCACTTTTAAAATTGATTCCATTTTTTAAATTTTAAATTTCGCGTTTTCATGTTGGCAACTGTGCAAAAGTTAATAAACCGCATTCAAGAATCGTTGGCTGCATTCTTAGATAAAAGATAGGAGAATAAATTGTGTTTCCTTACAATAATAATTTCATGAAGCATAAAATATATTGGAATAACAATTTATTGCTCGCATGTATTCTTATGTCAATTATTTGATTCATCTGGCACATTACTCATCGTAACATGACTGTCCTTTGCTCAGTAAGTCAGTTTTGATTTGGTGGATCTTTAGGGCGGGAGCTTTATTGGCCGGAGTAGTTTAACTTGTTTAGTTTTATTGGACTTACACCGTTTATCGTATTAAGACAACCCAGTTATTCTATCTCACATTACATTCCGTAGGGTGTTTTGATAAACCGTTCAATTTACAAAAGGATGATGCTTGTTTCTAAATGGATGCCATTTCCTTTTGATAATGATAGTAGGCGGGCCTATTTCTGTGTAGATTGAAAGTTAGGTAATCCTTAAGCTTTCGCTTGTGTCTGTCGACACTAGAAAAACTTTGTTATGTTATCTAGGTAGTAAATTATTTTTATTGTGCTTTTGTTCAAACGGGTCATTGACTTCTATTCATATAATTATGTACCTTATACTCGTAATATACAAAGTGCAGATTAGCATTTAGGATAAAATTTAGGAGTTTGTCCCAAAAGATATAAATAATCAACATAAATCACGGTAGCCGGTCAATAATTAATAAATTAATAGAATTGAAGAATTTAATAGAGAGATTGGCCGAAACAATAACGATGTAACAAAAAAATCTAGGTACAATAATATCAGATTATTATATTATACATATAATAAGCAAACTAAAATTTCACCAATTTTGTGGCCTTTACGTCAAATTTTGTGTTTTTTTTTTTATATTTAGCTATCTCATATTAAATGCATTGACGCAGCTAGACTAACTCTCTAGTTAGCTTTAATTTTAGTTATATTTAATGGTAACTACTCGTACTAACTAAACAAGGCACCTTGCACTAGTGGCCCTTAATCATGATTGCGCGGGACTTACTAAGACTTGCACCGTAATTATGACTAATGAATGTTCATGGCTGTTTCCAAGGTCTATGCCCCGTGCTGGGCAAACTAACATATCTTCATACTTGAGCCTTCTGAACTTATTACAGAACTGGTATTTCGGTTTGATAGTTAGTAAGCTATTAAGCCTATCCAATTTGAAATATGTTCCCCGTCGCAGGACATGGCGTATATTTTGTTCTACCATAGGTACCTTTTGGCGTACCATTTCTGCTCCAGCACCTGCACTATTCAGGACGTGATGGAAGCCAACGACCTTGCCATTCGGTTTAAAGGTCATTGACACGAAAAGAAGCAGACTGAAGAATTGTTGCATGAAAAGTTAAATTTAGATAATAATTAATATATACATACAAAATGCAAACATACTTATTTGTGGCAAGTAGACGGTAATTAGGTTCCTTTGGGATAAAAAGTAGCATGACAGAGGTAATCGCTGCAAGACGATGAACCGTGTAAAGGACACGTTAGAAATATCAAAAGATAAAATTGTAGATAGTTCACACCCACAAAAGCTTTTACAATCTTAGACGTTATAGGTACCTGAAATAGGTATCTACTTTAATTCTAAACATGCAATATACTAATAATTCTATCGGTCTATCTAAAATCTTTAGCCCCATCAAACGATGTCGGGCTAATTGATAACGGACGGACGCAGCAAATGCACGTGACACAAAATCAATATGGCGGTGATGGATGGTGCTGAATTTTAATTAAACTCACATCAACCTGTTAGCTGACAAAATGAGCTTATAATGGCAACGCGTGATCATAGCAAACACTAGATGAGTGTCTAGCCATTAATGAAAGTAAATATTGAATGTTTGTTAGCATCCATGATTAAAATTTCTAGCTTTTAGTTTGGCGCCAAAAATGGAGCTCTGTTTTATAATTTAGTTAATTTCTAAACCTATCGAATCGGTTTTTCGTAAAACTTAGGATCTGTTATGTAAATACATCCTTACTATCTTGCAAACAACAATATCTAACGGTTCGATTATAAATAGTATATCCGATAGAAATAATTAAAAAAAAGCACTATAATTTAAGCAATAAAAATTAATTTACTTTCTGTACCAGTAATAATAAGACGGAATATCTGTATTGAATAATAAATGACTATAGAAAATGAATAACTGAAATAATTTGCAAACCATACAGACTAAGAACAATGATCCCGATTCTCGACAAGTGCTTGGCCGTTTGCACTAAACGTCGTCAACAACATTGTTCAATGAACGAGGAATATTTTGAACAACCTGCCAGTTACCACAACGTTTACATCAACAGTCATTTATTAGTGTCAGTTAAGTATTCATTACCACGGTAAAAGGAGCGTCGTATACAATGTTAGTGCAGACACCGAGTGTCTCAACTGACCGACAGCGTTGCCCCCTGCCGAGGTACAATGAATAACCGTGAAATTACTCGTAAAACTTGCATTAGGACGGCAGTTAATAAAGCCGATGAACCATGTGGTCGACTCATAAACCCACACGAAAAGTATTAAGACTTAAGACACTTTCGTCTCCTTAGTGATAAAAGTCTAAATTGAGATTATTGATAGCCATGTTAATTAATAATGTCATTAAATTTTATGAATCGAAACTCCGCGCCTCTATTGGCGTCCTTTTAAATGGTAAAAGATATTATAAATAATATTATTAACTGATCGGTTAATTGCCGTAAGCAGATATTTTTAAATGGCTTAAACAATAAAAAGCACAAATCATCGGCGCCATCGATTATAATATATTACGAGAACGTACCTACTGTCCTTTTTATATGTATACCTTTAATAAGGGAGAAACATAAGATATTTAAATAGAGCACCTATATAAGACACACACCATTCACTAAATGTCAAAGACTGGGAGTCATTAAGGCAATAATCAGCTTTTTTTTCTTCCATCTAATATTCGTTTGACATTGGAAATATTTCCAGAAAGTAAAAGAACAGTATTTTATAAGTCAATTGTTTGTTTCCAATAGGAATCAACACTCCAGGACCAGAAGAATCTCAATCTTCTAATAATAAAATACTCGTTGCTATCCATACAATAACCGCCACAGCTCCAACTTCAAACGCCGAAGAATCCCTTCAAACTGACACAACTGTAATTGCAGCCTATTATATCACATAATCCGCAATTACATACAACTCCTTACGGGCTGTCAAGCGTTTTACAGTCCAATAGCTATACAAAGGGGCCTGGACACCATGACATGATGAAGTGTCACCTCTCAATGATAAACGATACTGAACCTCGGGCGTCAAATGAGAAATTCAATTTCTCGCTCCCGTTACTTCGCTTAGCTGCCGGGTGATATTTAAGATCAATCAAAACTTACAGTGATTTTATTTATGTTGTTTTGTTATTTGAAAGGCGTGGATAAAGAGCTTGGAGCTTAGAAAGAGAAACGGTTTTGTAAGCTGCCGTTCATGGAGTTATTCCAATTATAGAAGTGGGTAGAACTTCCTAGAGAGTTTGACTCGACGCAATTTTGAGGTTGACAAGCTTGTGATGAATATTCGGCTTAATTTATTTTAATAAGTGAACTTAGTTACAGTTTTGCCACTAACAAAATGTAAAGGAATACCTGCCGAATAAGAACTACGTGTTTATGAACAGAAATCAGAGGAAAGCCTTTGTGCACATGGTACCCGGAATGTTTTATCAAATATTCAAATTCTCACAACAACAGCAACATCCAATTAATTAAGGCTGCATTCATAATTCAAGCAAAACTGTATGCAATGTTATTTCTATCAACTCGTCAAATTTACTGGCCTTAGAGGAAGTAAACCGGCTCAATATTTCATTGATAGAACTTAACTTCAAAACTTAATTAGGTTCATGAAAATTTGTTTAACATTATTGCATTCTGTTACTCGTAGGTGCTACGAGTATTCACAAAGCAAAAATAAAAAAAAATACTTGGAAAAAAATCATTCGAGGGAAACCGAAGAATTAGAGACATCAAAGTATAATTACCCGTAAGATTTGCTGCAAAATAACAATCTTATTGTTTACCAATTAAGTACTAAAAAGTCGTTTGCAATAATGGCAAGACAGAAGCTATTAAAACGAATGGTCCATTGATTTATATGAGACCACACGGTCGAGTAGCAACGTTTATGTTTGTTAACATTATAACACCGAAACCCGAGTACCGATGTATTCATAACTTCCTTTGTGGACGGCATAAAGCATCGTAAACGCGTATTGTTCAAGAATGCGATTATATTAAAGAAACTTTATCGGGTCTTGTGCCATAAAACGAGGAATGTAGGAGCCTAGCTCACAAGAAGTAAGAACTGAAGCTATTGAGATAAAAAGTAAAACTGCACTTGTTCCTAGAAAATGGTCATTCAATTTACTTGGAATAAGAGCAGTTGTTTTAAAGTTAGATACTAGAGTTGCTACAAAGAACGTGTCGATCGATCATTTCGTTAGTTATCTTGTTGTACTTTCAGACTTTTGTTATATTAGTTTGTAGAGAGTACAATAATTATAATTATTATTTGGCTATATGATAAAAGTTTAGTTTTAGCTGTGACGATTGGCCAAAAAACAGATAATTGTATACTTAAAGAACACATTTTGATGAGTAATTTTTGTTAAATATCAATAACCTCACTGATAACTTATCAAAAGCTAATTTGGACGAACTGCCAACTAGCACGTTGGTCACTATAATTATGGTGTTTTTCTACTGTCGCTCTAAGATCGCTACATTTATAAAAAAAACCTCCAGTACGTTAGAGGAGTTCCAAGAAACTTTTTTTTGTACAGATAACTAGCAATGTGGGTCGAACATTACTAGTAATCTCGATAACTCCTCGTGCTAAGCTAAGATGATTGTGTTACGAAAGGGTTCATGTCGGTAGTGTAATGGGTGGGATTCCAACCTGCAACCACATGATCGCAAGTCCGACGCCCTAACCATTAGGCTACCGCCGCTTCAAAGTATAGGATTAATAGTAGGTACGACATAAAAACTTAAAACTTCTATTAATTACCGATACCTCGTTCTGTAATTTAAAACCAATCCTATGCACATTCGTCAGCAAAGTAGCAAGTAACCTGCGACAAGAGCTAGAGTGCAAGAAGATTTATGATTATAATCCACTACAGTATACGGCTACATCACAATTTATGCGATAACACTGTTTTGTCTTTACAATAAATTAATAGACGGCCAGCTACGCTACACAACTTTTCCATCCACGGCCGTCAACGCAGGACAAAGCCATAAACTGTGTCAAATTAAAAACCCTTTGAACTCGCCGTAAACATAATCGTATGTACTAAAATAAAAAGATCGTTCAGAATGCGAGACATGTGTCCATATGTTGCTAAGAGACAAACCGTGTATAATGTGATAAAGTGGTAGGATACCGTTTGGATGACGAACGCCTCAATAATCGTGTTGAAAGAAAAAGTTTGCTTTATTTTTAAATGCGGGGCTCACTGTCTTGAGCGGGGTGTGTTTGTTTGGTCACAGACGTGATTGCTTATCTCATTAAATTTCTTTAGTTTTATAGCGGGTGTTTATTTTTAATCTGTTGATTTGTACGGCTTTGAACTCCTTGTCTTAATAGTTATTTTACAATCATCACGTTGCTTGAGCTGTTTATAATTTGCATTTAATTTTAGCCAAGCGATTAAGGATTAACTACTACTTATTTTCGAAATCGAGGAAAGAAGCTGTATTTATTTGCAAGATGATTTTCTTTTTTGAATTTTATCAGAAAAGTTTTTGAGCTCCAAATGTGGAAAGTCGTGGAATTTAGTTGCTTGATACTTTGTTTCTGCACATTATCTGAAAGTTTTTACAAGCTACCTCCTCCATACAACTTAAGTATTTATGTACTTACTTACGTACCTAGTAATATCACCTACTTACATAAAGGTAGCCGTTTGCTTAAGCACCTCAATCGCTACTCTCACCTTCAAATCCAAATCACATTTACTTAAGCACCAAACTTAGTATCATTACCATCATAATATATCCTGAATTCTCGCAAAATGTTCACGAAGCCATTATTTCTTATCAGCAGATAAAAAGATAGTGTTTACTCTGATGCGCCTTACAGTCGCGTCGTCGAGACGAGATAAATCGACGGTCCATATTCCACTCTCCCACGGTTTGACACGCGCACCCTGACACCAAAGTCAATATGGATATCATATCTGTTTTCTTTGTGCGTTTAGTGTTTTTTGTTCCGACATTATCGCTTTGAAGGGTGAATTATGATTGTTAATTATCTTGGAAGTTGGGAGCAGTGAATTGTATTGTGATTTCAGGCGTATACGACGATGTTTTGTTTTAGTCATTCTTTAACTTAATAATTAATGACCTGTTGAGTAGGCAAAGCAGACTAAAAATTGAGTGCTAATTAAATAACAACGTCGTTTCTGTATATAGGTACCTACGCTACTTTATTATATTAATAATGTTTTTTTAAACACCATTTGTGGTTCCTTTATTGTACCTGCTATAAGTAATGGTACCTATTCATAAACATTTTCAAAGTAGAAACCAATTGAAACTATTATTTTCCTATATGTTCGATAGGTCGATAAACAGGTTTTTACCTATCATTGCATTTTACTAACAAGTAGAAATAGATAGGCACCGAGAATCACAGATTTCCACAAATTTTAATCATGACGCTAAGTTAGAGATACGTGTAGGTAGAAGGTAGGTAGATACCTACCTACCTAAACTTAACCACGGCATATTGTAAACCGTATTCAGTCTGATGTTAACCAAATGTCGTAAACAAACATAAGTGGAGTGTTTGCTCTCACATCGGTCGGCGGCTAATCTGTAAACGGATATGATTATGAATTTATGAGAACCAAGCTATCGTCGACGCTCGCCCCGTCATTTATAATTCAAACTTACAAAGAAGTCGTAGGCGATGATGGAGACATAACTTCGTTTGTTATGATATGTTTCGCTTACTACCCATAGAAGTAACTAATTGTTTGTTTGGCTTCAGATCAAAGAAGTCTATTTCAGAACAAATAACTGTATTTGAACCTCGAAGGTAAATAAATACCTCCAGTGTTCAAAATTAATATTATTTCCGAACGTTGGTTTAGAATAGCCACCATTCGGTTTCTAAACTAATCAAAACGTTACGTTTTACGGTTGACACATTCGGTTAAAGAGCAGTTTCCTAACCACAAAACACTAATACTAATAATAGGATCTCCAACACATTAGTAGTAAAATGGTCAGTAATTTGAGTCTCCAATAAAGACCAATTATATACAATAGAGGTTTTCCTGTTGTTTAAATAGTGCGATACAGTAGTAAAAATATCAGGCACAACCACTGACACTGACAAGAGTATCTTTGAAATCTTACGTACAATGGAAAATAATGTTTTGTAATCCAATTTTTGTGGATGAAGGTTAAATATTATAAAATTAACTTTACTGGATCTAGATAAAACAATGAGTTTGTATCGCAAATTAATTAATCCAGTCCTTGTGTGTAGAGTGTTTCGACAAGAGATAACTAAAAGGTCTATTCATAGTTGTGTGTACAAAAATGTAAACATAACCTCTAAACTTGTTAATTCTTATCCTAATAACTTTTTTAACTCAGTTCGTTGTAAATCAAAAAAGGTTAGTATATTTATACACTATTTCATCATATCAGTTATTCTAACATCAATTACGTACTTACTTCTTGAATAATGTTGTCAAATAGTCTCTTGTTCTGCGGTTCTAGAGGCAGTATGACTCTGATGATGAAGAAACGGTAGTGGACGATGACTCTTCTCTATCAAGGGACTCTAAAGTAGTAAAGTTTTCCACAACATCTATGAGAACTGATGTTATTTTGAAGTCGGCGCTGAGTATATCCAGAAAGTAAGATTCATATAAATTATTTAACTGTTTGATATCAGTATGTTACCAGTGATAGAAGTGTCTTAAATAATTTTTAAATATAGAAAAACACTAGTTCTAGCATAGTTCAAAGGTTTAGATCATAAATTATGTAACATCTGTTTTCTGTTTCAGTAAAATTGAACAAATGTTCTATGAAAGTAAAATTAGATTAAATGGCAAGAAAATTCTAAAGAAAAGTGCATCAGTAAGTACTAATTATTACTATAAATACCATAAGTTTTTCAATGCAATAATAAATTAACCTCTTCAAATTAATAACTGATGCAAAAGTAATATTTTTTACTAATAATTCTTTTGTTTCCAGGTCAAATTGGGTGATGAAGTGGATGTTATAAAAATGGTCAGTCCCAATAATACAGATCATCTATATGTAGCGAGAGTAGAAATAATGAACATAACACCTAAAGAAGAAAGTATTCAAATTACAGCAAGGAGGTTTAAACACTTGCTAATTGATAATTATGATGTTGACCCACATAAGTCTTCTGTGGCAGAAGGCTAGAATGTAGTTCAAATTATTAGGTAAAATATAGTAAACTAATTACACCTTATATTTTTCTGATTATAAATTACACAGAAATTGCCACAAGATTTTCCAGCACATATGAAGACAAAAACAAAGATTTATTTATTACGTAAAATATGAGTAATAATTGTATTAAATATTATTTTTTTGCCATAAATAACTAACCAAAACTGCAAGAATATGCAATATTCCTAATAACCCTTAGTTGTTATTATTTGTAAATATGTCAATATATTAGAAATTAAAAAGAATGTAATTGTGGAAATTGATTTATTTAAAATACTAGTTTAAAATCATGATTAAATATCTAAATCTATATCACAATCTGAACTTTCAAATATTGATATCTGTGAACTGGCACTTGACACTTTTTGCGTAAAATTGCTGTTTTCTCTTTCTTTCAATTCAGAAATAGTTGTTACTTTATCGGAAGAGCTTGTTAGGTTTTCAAACATTGAAATCTTGGCTTTTGATGTAGATGGTTTGTTATGTATGTTTTTATCATTTTCCTTTGATACTATCAAACTATTGGATTTCTCTGATGATTGTGGCTTTTCATCATATTTATCAAAATTATTTTTACTAGAAAACTCAAACATTTTCAACTTGTTGATAGTTCTATCTTTTACTGGTGTGGTTTTATTTAATTCTTCTTTGGGACTCTTGTTTAATATACTATCATTATTATTTACTGATGTATCAAGAATCTCATCAGATGTTTCTATATCTTGAGGTTCAGATTTAATAATATTGTTCCCATTGTTTTCTTTCATAAAACTGAAATCTAGACCTAAATCGGCTAAAGCATCGTTCACACTAGGCACAGCCTTTAAAATTTCAAATTCATTATCACTGTCTGATTGATCTTCATCATTAACAACTTTTCCTTTAGATTTATTTCCTCTTTTCGGCAATTTATTCTTAACTGATCTAGAATCTACTACAACTTCTTTCCTTTTTCGTTTATTACCTTTCTTCGTTTGAATATTCGATGGGTCTTTGACTGCTTTATTTAATGTAGAATGTTTCTTTAAGGTCACTGCAAACTTCTCATGAATACCTGGATCTTTGAAGTTATTATCTTTTCTATTATCAGTATCTTCTACAAATTGATCATCACCGTCATTCTTTGACTTTTTATTATTAAAATATGAACTAGTAATGAGGGATGCTGAAAGATGTATATTGTCATCGGTAACATCGTCGTGTTTTGCAAATAGTTTACAATTACCCGATTCTATGTCGCTTTCTAACGTTTTGTGATCAACTTGCAATAACTTTGCGTAATACAGAAGTTCATTCCGCCACACATTGAGGAGATTCAATCGAGTCAGCAATTTTTTTGCTGTGCATAGGTAATCAAAGTCTGGATATTTAGGTGTTGTAGAGTGTAATGCATCTACTGTGTCGTTTAACGTACAATCCTGCATAGATAAGTCTACAAGTGAAACTGCTATTACCGCATCCATTGGTAGTATTGTTTTCCGATACATTAGTCTGCAATGTGCTTGAGACAATCTGAAAATATAAATGTTGGTTTTTGCTTATTGATTTATTATTTTGTTTAACTATAAAGACGATAGTTAAGGGCCCAGAAGGAGATGGTGAGATTGTATCAAAAGAAATGAGGAAAAGAAGGCCTTAGAAATAAGTAAAATAGAGTTTACGACCTGAATAATTGATTTGCTGACACATTGTCATGATAGTTTTGATCCTGATATGTCCTCGGGAATGTCAATTATGCGGGAGCAGATACAGCTCAAGTAACCAAATCAAGATTTCTTGATTCAAATTAGGCTACCAAGTAGCACTTTCTGAATGTCGGCAAACTAGACAGCACACTGATCACCCACCTTCTTCTCCTCTTAAGTGCTCTACTGTGGAGAAGAAACGGAGCAAGCGCAACTAACTCCACAGCAGCATGCTCTCTCATTTTACAGAAGTATAAAAAAATTAAACAAGTATTTAAGGTCGATTGGTACGACAACAAGTTTATACTTCTACCTCTTCGTCGCTTTTTCCCAAGATGTTGGGAAAAGACGTCGTCTTCAATCGTATTCGTATTAAACATAGAGCCATTGTCTTTTAGATCTAAACAACTCATTTAACTGGGTATACCAAAGTCAGACTGACTATCATATGGTAAACCCAGTTTCATGATTTGTGGTCTGCTCATAATATGGTATTCACCTGAAGACGACCCATTTTCCTAACTGATCTGATAGGTTCTCAGAATTGTAATGAAAATAAACTCGAAGATCGGATTTAAGAGACAATCGGAACCAACACGCTTAAAGAGGCATATAGGGTTCTCAAGTCAAGTTTATAGCAGTGAAAGTGTACATACCTCACTAAACTATCCAACATTCTGACGGTGGTGCGTGAAGGATCCCTATGCTCAGATCTTCTTTGAGCCATATAATACTTTTGAAGTATCATGTTAGCTGATTTTGTCATCTCCGTATATTTAGGCCCAACTAAACTTATATACATCTGTAACAGTATTACAACACAATTTAAGTCACAGAAGTGTCATTTTAACGTTTATTTATTTATTGCAATCAGGTGTTATTTTCCCAGCTTGGCTAAAAGGTATATGTAATGATAAATGAAATATGTCTTTTGTTTTCAAGAATTAGAGAAACTATTACTACATAGGTAATTTCTTAAGCCAAAAAAATTTTGCTTACATTTATGGTCCTTTTAACTTATACATATATCTCACCTGCAACTTTTCAAGAGTCCATTTTTTCTTGGAATCTATTGCATTAGAATCTCCAAAAAGTATATAGGACGACACAAGTTTGTCCCATGTCTTGTTTTTTGAGTCCAGCAATATAAATATTAAATCGAACCTAAAAAAAACGAAAATTATTTATTATATACTTTTTATTTATTATTTTAAATTGAAATTATATTTAAATTGAACTTTACCTACTTAGCAGTGGCGTTCCAAGCGAAACATTGACGCTTAGCGGTTGATCTGTATCGTAATGTCCTTTTGGGTTGCAAGCTGCTATTATAGCGCATCGAGTATTCAGCTTGCAAACGATACCAGCCTGGAAAAACATAAAAATATGAATAAGATTTTATATTTTTATGATTACCTAAATGTCGAGTTAATTTATTTCTACATAGTAAAACATTAAAATAGTTAAATATTACAAACATACCTTTATTTATTTATCTAAGACTTGTTACACTTAAAAAAATGATTAGCCATACTTGAACAACGATGATTTCATTATTTTCAATTAATTTACTTCAATTTCATAAAGAAATATGTTCTTAAGTGTAACTGATATAACCTTACCTTAGCTACTGATATAGTTTGTTGCTCCATGGCCTCGTGGATCGCAGTACGGTCGTGCTCTCGAAGTTGTGATATCTCGTCAATGCAACACACACCGCCGTCAGACAACACAAGAGCACCTCCTTCTAACTGCCATTCACCATCTTCCTAAAATAGAAATTAACTGCTTTAATAAAAAATTATGAAAATATTCGTTGTTTTATACAATTGATATTCGGCAACTTCTTTCTCCTCATTGAGCCTGGATTTCTTAACATTAGTTAACTTTATGGGGTTCATATTTAAAAGCATACATAGGTCTGTTGGGTATATAAGCAGAGAGACCGAAAAAGAGATGGATGGATGGATTGATGATGCCGCGATGACGAGTAATATAGAGGAATGGAAGGAAAATACGCATTGCGCCGACCCCATATGAATGGGATAAGGGCAGGAAGAAGAAGAGGTCTGTAATACCATAACCTTTTCTCATTCTGATACTTAATTAGAATTATAGTGTAAATCTGAGATTTATTCGAGGCGTTTTACGAAACCTATCAATTGAAGCATTCCAGTGTTTAAACATTCTTCGCAAGATCGTACCCTTAGTGCAGCACATGTGAGTCCAGCTCTGGTGCTTCCAGCTCCTGATGTAAACACCGAACGCGCGGTAAGTTCAGATCCAGTCCGAAGTAACTGTGATTTCCCAGTACCTGAAAAATGAATAGTAATTCAGTAAGTAAGCAAAACCAACCTTAATACTCATGGAATAGAGTTTGAAATGCCTGGATCCCACGGTAATAATGTTACTTAATTTAATATAAGCAAGGCTAAAACAACTGAAATTAGCGAAGAATAGAGTTCAAAGTGCCTTGAACATTTATGTTAAATTGTACACTTATACCTTACCTGGATCCCCTACTAAGAGTAAATGGCACTGCCCACGTACACGAGTTGCGTGTTTTTCATCCTGTGCGGATCTCTTTGCATCATTTTCTACAACATGATTTGAGCCAGTGATGACTGTGAGAAGTACTGCTAGTTTCACCAAATGTAGTCCATAAACCTAAAATATAATTTAAAAAATAACGGATTGGCTTCAATACGACAATGAGAAGAGAAAGAAGTAAACTTTGCCCTGCTTGACAGTTAGGCTCCAAAAAATTACCAAGGCCTTAGGTGAACATAAATTTTTTACACTTATATTTTTTAAGATGGTAAATAAATACTGCTTAGGAATTTGTTCTGAAGATTTCTGCAGACTCAGACAGTTAGTATTTCGAAGTATTGTTATGAAGATTCCGCCAGTTATTATCTATACTAATATTATAAAGAGGAAACATTTGATTGTTTGTTTGTTTGCATTGAATAGGCTCTGTATTATACTGAACCGATTTTAAAAATGATTTCACTGTTGGGAAGCTACACTATCCATGGATGACATAGGCATATAGTGAAACAGCTAGTAATTTATGTAAAATTGTATACGTAATTTTACCTGAGGACAAACAGATGCCAAAATTCGATCCCTCCCCTTCAATGGACAAGCTTCATACTTCATCCAGAATTCATCAAAACAGTCCTTTACATCAGGAGCTGATGCAATAACCTCTGACCTCTGTGAATTTGATACCTCAACAAAGTTTGCTTGTAATACTAGCTCAACTTCAGATTTTTTATTGTGAACTGATGGCCGCCATCGCCTACGGAGTGTGCCACTGAAAAATTGAAAATCTTTTAAAGGCGAAAGTTTGTATTTGTGTCTTTGTTACTTCTTCGCGCTCAAACGACTGGACCACTTTTGATAAAATTTGGTATGGAAGTAGCTGAGACCCTCGAATAACACCACATTGTGCAGCTAGTGTTATATAATTATGACATCCATATTATTATATTCTGCTTGCCATTAGATTATCTATGTCTAAAACGACGTAAAGGTCTATTTGGAATATTTGTAAGAACTAAAAATTGGAATTGACAAATAAAATAGGCTTACAAAAAAATATCATTTTAACTCCAATACAGTTTTTAACTTGACAACCCTAAAAGAAAAGTTCGATTTTGTTTTATTTATTTATTATGCGGTAAAAAATGCAGATGAATATTTGTATTCAAACAAAAGAGTCATAGTCAAGAGAGAGGGAGAAAGATTTATTATTTAGTAAGACTTTGATTTACCAAATAATGACATCATCACCAGGCTTGCAACAATCTACTAAATCATCTTCTAGCACCACCCACAGAGAGCCAGGAATTGTACCAATGCTTAGTTTATTTACTTGCTCCTAGAAATCAAAACTGGGAAATCAAAATGTTGATAGATACATAAAGAAATTTATGGAACAATATAATAGAAAGACAGATAGTATATTGGTTCAAAGCTTTTAAATATGAAGCATCAGGACTGAAAGTAGGTTTCAAGTATGAGGATAAATATATTTTTTACATGTTTTTTTTTTTAATTACTTATAGAGCATATTTACCTGTATTTTTATTTCCTGATAATCTTTACAGTGTTCTCTAGAAACTAATGGTACTTGTGTAAATGTGGAACTTCTACAAGGTTTCACATCACTGGCGCATTTTGAAGGGGCTTTCAAAATGTATCTATTCTCAAATTCAGCTTCAATACAATTTTCAAACTTGCATTTGACACAAACATATTTCCGTTGATATTCTAACATTTTAGACTGTGTTACTCTAACTACTGTACCTGAAAATTAAATAAAAAATTGGAATGTATAATGATAGATTTAAAGCCTAATATAACTGAACTTGCTAAAACCGCTGACCCTGAGTAGAACAGAGATAATTATAGTTCAACATCATACCAGATACTCTTCAACTAGTATATTTTTATATTAACGTAAGTATTTCTTGATTCATTCATGTACTAATAAAATTTCGTATAGATGTTATCATAAACTAACCTGTAACTTTTAAAAAACATCCCAAGTCCACATTCTTGGGGAATACAGTACGATGCAGTTCAGGACAAACTGGTAAACCAAAAAACCTTGCATGGATGTTACGTTTTAAAAAGCAATATTCCAACTTAGCCACTTCCGCTTTATATTCATCACGTTCCAAGATAGTTTGCTGGGCCTTTATTAAATCCTTGTCACAAGCCGGTAGACTTTCAATAGGACTACATAGCACTTTATCTCCAATATCTGGATGTGACTCAAAAAGTTTTAAGAAACTGCAAGATACAATACAAATTTAATAATGTAAACATAAATAAACAAGGTATGGGAAAGTTTAGTTTAAATTAATATTTACTCGATATTAATGCTATAGTAGCCTAAGTTATCGCTTTCGGATAAAATAGAAATGCAGTCTTCTATGTGGAACTTGATAACATAGTCTAAGATCATTTTAACATGATTTTAATTAAATAAAAGATATAGATAATAATCTTTTCCCCAGCGCCGACCACCGATGCGATGACAGAACAGTGACCACAGGCCACAGACAGTGACACTGACAATGACAGTTGTTTTAAATTCATTGGCCACAGACTAAAGAAGTAAAGACTAGTGATATATTACGTGATATTATATTGATATTGCCAAAGACATTGTACTCTACTAACTAGACAGTGCACGAAAAAAAAATTGTTTATCTAAAATAAGCTTTACACCGTACACATAAGATAGCTATTTCTTTGTAAGCGGTAGCTAGTCAAAAACGGTCCTGGCGAGAGGGCACCCGCTGGTAGTGTGTCCTGTGTGTCCTTGTCTGACGTCTTGCCAGCTCAACTAATCATTGGGTTTGGTAGAAATGGTAGATTTTTTTTTTCTTTTTTATGATTTACTAAAACGAATGATTCATATACTTTGAAACGTATTTAAATATTTTACAGTTCCTATCATTAATAAATCAATTCGTTTTATTTTAAAAATAATTCATTATTACTGAGTATGAGTAATATTTAAATGTTTGGGCCTGGGCGGTTTGTTCACTTGGTTGGTTGATCGCCGTGCTTCGATTTGCGATTGTGTCTTAAAACCGTTTGTTTTTCATGAAAAATGGTGAATTCTTGTTGTGTGACAGGGTGCAAAAATGAGTCTTATCGTTAATAAAGCCGTAGTAGTAGCCACTTTTCTTTCCACGGGTAAGAAAAAACAACAATCATATCCTTTAGGGCTTAGGGTAACCATGAATTTTGCCGATCAAAGATTTTTTACTATCTCATAGTCAGGTAGATAGATACGTACCGACTTTCTTATCAGTGGGGGATGTACTGTTAGAGTTTACAAAAGGGGCAAAACCCGGAACTTAGATTTTTATATATTACAAAAAAAATTGATTGTTATCGTTTCTTTCGACTTTGCACCGATGACGTTTGTTGTTATTAATTATATTTCTTGTATTGTAGATTTCTGAAGAATAAAAACCAGAAATTGAAGTGGGAAAACGCAGTGCCTGAAAAAATCTCAAAGTCGTCTGTTGTTTGTAGTGCGCATTTTAAATTTGATGACTTTATTCCTGGTTATACAAGAAAAATGCTGAAACCTGATGCTGTTCTATCAATATTTCCTAACGTTAGAATAAATCATCTGAGTGCGTGTGTGGATATATCGTGTTCTTTTTTATTTTATTGCATATCTTGGCTACTTCGTAATGAAAATATTAGACAAACTAACATGTTAACATTGCCGAGCCTTGCTCATAACGCATCGCACACATAAAGATCATGACTACTTGATTGATGTTTGTGAATTTTCTCTTCTTTCACAGCCTTTGTAGACAGAGGAGGGCTAAAATATGCTTCGACATTTGTGTTCGATATAGTAAAATATATAGAAAGACAATTTTGCTAATGTCTCGTGATTTACAGAGTTTGAGCATGAAAAAGATGCTTACTTAATATGACGTTACATCAATTCTCCCCTAAAATTAGGCACATTATGCTGCCCATCCAAGCTCTGACGAATCTCACGAATTGAATTGATTAATTAATGTATTGGCCAAAAATACTAAAATTTAAGACTTAGGAGCTACGGACAGTCCTTAACCCTGAAGCACGTAGGTGATAAAGCTACATTACGACAAAAATTGCATAAAACTGTATTGTTCAGCAATGTATAAAAACAAATCAATAAAATTATTGTTAATGAATTCGAAAAAACCAATGATTTGTATTTCTCATAATTATATGTATGTAAATTTGAATTTGTACGCTCTAATGCAAAACATAGATGGACACGCTAAACTAATCATCAACATCCCATGTACTTAGTAAAACGGGGTGAATAGGGACAAGTTACAACTTTATGAACAATTTTAAGATAGTTGTTGATGGATATATTGCTTTAACAGGATCAAAATTATTGAGTCTTGGTGGTATCTTTGCTATCTATTTTAAAACTATGCAATAAGCATTCCAGTTTAAGCAAAAATATCAATAATATATGCTATCCCTATTCACCCTGAAATTGAGGTGAATGGGGACGAAAGTAAGGTCAATAGAAAAATTGGCTAGGGCTGGCACTCCTTGATTGTAATAATCAAATGCTATTATTTTGTTTGAATTTGTTATCAGATCATAAAATAAAATAGTACATGTGAATTTGATACGTACACGCGAGACATATCTGAAAATGGAAAACAATATGTAACTATTAATACAAATATTTGCCACATAATACAAGTACATGCATCAATAATGAAATAAAAGTTTTAGAAAAAAAAACACCATGACTAAACTGAATTCTTGCCTACACATATAAAAAAGAATGTTATAACTACTTAGTGACAACCCTACAAACCTGTACCTATTCATACCGTCGTTCCTATTCAACTTATTCTTATCCCAAATGACCTCTCTTTCGTTGTTATTCATACTTGAGACGTCCCCATTCACCCCAAAAACAACAGATTTTGCATCTATTTCTAATTTATCAAATAAATTAAAATCAATTAACAACTAAAACTTACCTTCAATATATATGATGGCCCAAACACTAAATAACGTTTTTAAATCACAATTGTCTTCTGTTATTAAGAAATGAATTAAAGAGTGCAAAGTTTGTAACACTTAAATATTTACCGCCACTAAAAGTTATTTTCAAATGTGTTTTTTTGATAGTTTGCAACTAATTTCATGCATATTCTTTGTTGCAACGAGAACTTTCAATATTCTACTATTACACCACAAAAAATGGAAGAAATTGTAACGAATTTAGAATTAATATTGAGTGTCGAAATATTTTCCTGGTTTTATCCCTATTCACCTCTCAATCCCTATTCACCCCATTTTACCGGTACCTATGTTTACAAATAAACAATTTTCAATTTTAGAATTTTGAAAATTTTATTAAATTTTTAGTCTTTTTCTGTCCGAAATATTGCATCACGTTCATTTGAACTAACACTAATTTCATCATAAATGTACCCATGCACATTGTATATTATATCTCACATTTGACAAAAATACCTAGCTTTTTTGTACTTTATGGAGCGACAGGTTTGTTAGGCTGTTGTCAAATTAACGGCAGGTCAGATGATACCTGTTACTTATACAGAGAGGAAAAAAGTACTTTCGACCCTTAACCCACGTGTAGGGTAATTGATGTAGATTCCAATAAATATACACACTATGTATAGGTTTTTTTTTTTTACTTTAATTAAAATAGGTAGCGTGGTTAGGTAGCATCAATATCAGGATACTTACACAATTGTTTTTACAAGCAATTTGTCCCGGGTTCTGTTTGGTCATGGTCACCCTATTAGAAAGAGACACACTACCATCGGGTGCTCTCTCGCTCGGACCGGTTTTTGCGCCATAGTGCACAGTCTAGTTAGTAGAATACATTACAATGTCTTTGGATATTGCACCCAAAGACATTGTAATGTATTCTACTAACATTGCACCATTGCACGGCGTCGTTGCCAGTTGCCAAAATAACCTAACCACTGCAAATTGCAAAATATTAAAAAACCTTGACACTATAATACTGAGCTATAATATGTACTGCATAATGATTACTAATTGAAAAGTTGAACAGAAGTTCATAATTCAACTGATTGATTTACTTGTTGTTATCTACTTTTGTAATGAAGAAATCGGACAAAGTCAGCAGTGACTACTAACTTTACAAAAAGTTTCCTATGGTGCTCAGATTATGTCCTCATCATCTAAGTGCTCATATTATTTGAAATGTTTGAAATACATATAATATATGAATGGCATACCGCATACGGGCAGAGAGAAGATGATGACACACTGATAAGAGAAAAAAATAAAATATTTTATAATTAAATATATAAAACGAAAAGCCCGACTGAGTAAAATAAGATAGAAATAAGTTGAAATTAATATTTTTTACAGTTGTAGTCGTTTCGATTCAACTGCACAACACAAATACCTCATAATCAAAACCGATATGAGCCAGAAAAAAAGCCTGCATGACATAGTGATGCCAACATTTAGGGTTTCTGAAATCGTTTTCAAACTGGTTTTTCAGGAGAGTATTCATTTGAGGCAATCATTTCGAGGGTCTTAATAAACCTGCAATTATCATCGAAACACAGTAACAATTAAAATTAAATTTAAAAAATAGTCTTGCACCTTTTTTGGACCTATTGTATTTAATTACGGGGTTAGGAAAAAGTGGAAGATGGTATTTTGTTAGTGACGAACTACTTGAGCCGTAAAGCACAATAATAAAGAAAGGAGATGTCCGTTTTTTGTATGGACCTTGGTTTTTTGTTCTAAGTAAATTTGTTCCAGCGTCAAACCACTTAGGTTTTAAAGTACTAAAAATATGGAACTGAAAACCCTAAAAATAATATTTTTTAACCCCTCGTATGTTGTTGAATTAAAAATAAAAATAAAAATTACCAAAATCAGTAATATCTTATTTTATTGCTGGTATCGCAATGAGTTATGCATGTCACATTTAATATGTCTGACATCTGACGCATCAGTCAAACTTCAATCTCGTTCGTTTGACGTTTATTTAATATCTCACCACCACCCATGCTGTGTTTCCCTGCGGGTGTCGTATGTTATGTGGTTGCAGCATTATCTCACGATATAAGTACATACTTTCTAGCCTGCTTGCCAAACGTATCGGGGGCAGTCACACATATCCCTGCTTCCAAAAGTTTATAACAATTATTACCTTGATAGTTTGAAGGAGCTACTTACACCTAAACAATTACATACTAGTTTAACTACAGTTAGTTTATCTAAGGAATCTTAATAAAACTTCTCAGAGAGACAAAAACCTAGAAGCAGGAGGTTTGTAACTTCACTTCTAAAGAGAACATAGATACCTACGTAGTTTATTGAAATTACAAGTTAAAGCTAATATTTTCAATTTACGAACATCCCATAACAACAATAATGTGAATAATGTTTACAGGTCTCCCAAAGTAATAATGCGCATAGAAATTTTCGTCACTGTTCGCCAACGGTCGTATTCCCCGAGCGTCGGAAGACGATATGTATATAGAGTGGTTAAGTGCATTTTCTTCATGCATAGTTTAGTAGAATTATGTGTTTTGTGCTAAAAGAGATAAATATTGATTTATCAGTAATAAAATTTGATTCGATGATTCCATGTAAGCGAGGAAAACCACACGATTGCGAATATGCTACAATATTTGTTGATTTCCTTCGAAAATTTTATAGTACTTTTTAAGTGTCTTACTGAAGCTGGTGTAATGATGTAAGAAAAGAAGGTTTAAATAACACAAGGTTTACCTAACATATTTTTATTTATTTGTTGTATTTTTGCATCATGTACTATACTTGATATTATTATTTATTCCTATATCTATTTGTTTATTTTATCTTTCTATTATATTAGTATATTTAACTATTTTACAAAATTATTTAAATTTGAATAAGATAATTAAAATTGAAATTAATTTCACCTTTGAAAACAAAACCAAGAAGGGTGTGTAATAGCAGCTCTATATAATTCCACACAGAGAGAACACGTGCAGTCACCACCAATATGTAAAGACGACTGACGGACTTTTGACTGACCGGCGACCGCCGCCGACCGCCCGAATTGTTTTCGATTGTGTACACATGATATTGACTCCTATTTCTTTTGAACAAGGTGCAAAATGCAAGTGCATTGTTTAGGGCTCTTACGATTCAATGATTCGGGTGTTTCCGGGAATACGACAATAAGCGAAGATCTGCATGTGCATTATTAATTTGGGTATACTGTACATTTTTGCAATGATAATATTTCGCCGATTTGACAGTGATAAACGTCAATTTTGGTTTTGACAATCCATTTGCAGGTTTTGTTTTCGTTCAAAAACTGTAATGTCTGTTCATTTCTGGTAGAAATCAACCAAAAATTATTAATTATTTTTTATAAAATTGGAGGCTTCGCAAAATCCGTGATTAGTTCAGAAGTGCTTCTTTTTGATATGCCTATCCAATAAAAATGTCCCAACCTGGTTCGAATTATTGACGAATAAAAAACCAATAGTGGACGTCATGTCCTTTACACAATATGATAGTCTACGCTAGGAGTTTTCATAGGGATTTTAAACAAACTTGGGGGAAAATTAAGGCAAGGGTTGGCAGCACTGTTATGTCAATTTTGACTGTTGACATCAATAAATTTTGGTTCTCTTCTTTTCTCGTAATATAATTAGCAACGTTTGTGACTTTTATCGTAAGTTGGTTTATTGTGTATTCGTGTTAATTCATATTAGGTAATTTGCACACTGCCATGGATGTTTTAAAAGCTGAAATTGCACGGAAACGAAAGCTTCTTGAAGAAAAAAATATTATTGTAAGTATGCTCGATGTGCGTGCGTTTATAATTTATTTTACGTCTTGTATACCTACGGACAGTAAAGTAAACTTATTACGAAATTGCAGGACCCTACCAAAAATAAGAAATATTTCAAGAGAGGGGAACTTCTGGCTAAAGAACAAGAGGAATACTTAAAGAAATATGGTCCTCAAGTCAGTGAACCTGAAGAAAATAAACCTGATGTAAACAACGAAAAAGGTTTGTTTTATTATACACATTACTTGCTTATTATACTATTAATTATGTGTATTATTATTAATATCATTTGAGATAGTTGAAAAAAAAAAATGTTGATTTACAAGATGGATCCTATGCATCATAAGTAGTTAAGACTAGTTAATGGGTTACTCATAAATGTATAATGTTTTAATTGCAGGTGATAGACAAGCAACAAATGATGCAGAAAATACAGAGATAGTTGGTCTGCCAAGAACAGAAGTAATAAAAAGATTAAGGGAGCGAGGTCATCCTATTTGGTTGTTTGGTGAAAATGAACTGCAATCATTTAAAAGATTGAGAAGGATAGAGATTCAGGAACCAGAAGCAAATAGAGTAAGTTAAAATATAATTGAATTCTAAATTCACTAAGTGCATAATCAATGATTGTTATGATGTTGACAAGGTATGAAAAGAAAATAGAAGTCCTAAATATTTTCTTCTTTCTTTAGCCAAAAAACAAATATTAAGATCAGGAGTAAGGGCTTATGATGTCATACTGCGCCAAAAAATTTAGCACTAAATCACAATATGTGAAATTCCAATACACTGTATATTCATGATTTTTTTTTATAGAAAAAAAATATGACTACTTTTTTTCATTTCCTATGCACCAGACATAAAAAAAATCAACATGCCAGTGTACATGCACAAGATTGAACCACTTACATGTGCAATAGATGGATGTTAGTTTGTAATAAATTGTCTTGATGAATGCTTGAATAATATCTTTTATTATATTATTTCAGGGACTGAGGAATGATTTTCAAGAAGCTATGGAAAAAGTGGATGAGGCATATTTAAATGAAATATTAGCTTTGGGAACACAGGTAAATAAATATGTGAACTGCTGGGACATTTTTTTTTTTTTTGCTTTTGCTATTATAAGGAATTGTAACCTTTTGTTACAATTAGAAGTAATTTATGTAAAGTTGTGCTCTACATTTGGTGTTGAAGTTGAATACTGAAATGATGGTTAACAAAAATTGCTGTTCACTTGTTTAAAAAAATAAATATATCTCTATGGGGAGTTTGTAGTGCTGTTTCTTCTTCTAGAGCACTTAGGAAGCAATGAAGGGTGGATGAATCAGGGTGCTGTCTGTTTATACAATGTAGTTCAAAAAGTGCTACTTATGAGCCTAATTTGAAATAAATGTTTTCTGATTTTGTTATTATAAAATCTCATATATTCTTAAAATTTTAGATTGACACAGAGAAACAAATAAAGGAAGATGCTCTCGATGACTCAATCACATATGACTTTATTCAAGAGATGGCAAAAACTATGGGGCAAGGTGACAAGAACCATGATATGAATGTTATCTTAGCTGTGTTGCAGGTGGGTTCTATGATTAAACTAAAATATATGTCTAAAATACATTTAATCAAAGCTCAAAATATCAAGCAAGAAATTAGGGTTTTGCAATGATTTTTCCTTATTTTTTAGTTTATCATTATGCTGGGTTACTCTTAAATTTAATTCAGACCAATTGATATTGGATTTATGATGTTTCGTTCTCTTAAACTTAATATTTTTTACTAAATTAACTTGTCTAATAATTTATATTAATTTTGTATTATCTTTCTATCGAAATTAAAATAAATTCAGGATTATGCTTAATTATATTCCTTTTTTTTTCTTATTATAATTATACTTCTGTCCTTGAATGTGTACACTAATTTTTAAGTTGTTTCTTTCAGTTTCTCTTAAAGTTATGGGGACAACAGCTGAACTCTGCTACAGGGGCTGAAAAGACAGCAGTAAAACACAAAATGACGAGAGCAACATTCACTCAAACACAAGTTTATTTAAAACCACTTGTAAGAAAGCTGAAAAAGAAAAACCTTCCAGATGATATTTGTGAAAGTCTTTGTGAGATTACCAAACATTTGCTTGATAGGAACTACATAATGGTCAGTCTAACAAAGATTTTATTTCATGATTTTATATATCAAGATTTCTAAATATCATTTAGCCTGTACTGTCCCACTGCTGGCCAAGTATCTCTGACTATTCCAAAAAATAAAATAAAAATACATACATGCTTTTTAAAAGACAGCTAAGAAAAGGCTAGAAAATAATAATCAAATTATAGTTTAGCACTTACTTTATTTTAAAATAATCACTAAGTATGTTTTTTTTTTCATCAGGCAAGTGACGCATATTTGCAGATGGCAATCGGTAACGCGCCATGGCCTATTGGTGTCACTATGGTCGGTATTCACGCACGTACAGGAAGAGAAAAGATTTTCTCAAAAAATGTAGCTCATGTGATGAATGATGAAACTCAAAGGAAATACATACAAGCATTGAAGAGATTAATGACAAAATGCCAAGAATACTTTCCAACGGATCCTTCAAGATGTGTGGAATATACTACTACTAGATAATAAAGATCGTATATAAATATCCAATTGTTTTCCTTTTCTATTACCTACTTAGATTAGTCGTCGTAGGTGCCATAAATGCACTGTAATAAAAAAATATGCATGTAGATATTAGATGTATGACTTTTTTTACGACCTCCGTGGTCGCGTGGTGTACGCACCGGTTATCAAGGTGTCGCCAGCTCTGAGGTCCCGGGTTCGATCCCCAGACGGGTCAATGTAGAAAAAAAAATTTCTACATTGTCTTGGGTCTTGGTGTTTGTGGTACCTTCGTAGTCTCTGATTCTAAAATAACAAAATCTCTGACATAAGTTTCTAAGATGCAGAGTATTTATCATACAGACAGATAGACGAGAAATTGATCCTGTATGAATCCATACAGGATCAATTTCTCGTCTGTCGCTGAAAAAACGGAATCCCGTTTATTCTTTCAAGCTACTACAGCAGTATTAGGTATTTACCTACAGCTTATCTTACAGAAATAACGTTCCATCGGTGTGTTACCGAAAACTGTCGCATACGGAACTAATGTTACGTCGATGGTTTTACCCTCAAGATTCTCCAACGATAAATTGTTTGAAACAAAGATTTTATCACAATGATTAAACTAGAGGTAGATAATTATCATTGAAACGATTAAGATCGTAGATAAAAACCAATGTAAGACAACACACAATTAGCTTCCAGTGTAAAAAAAATCTTGTGTTATGACGGTGTTAAAATGACAAAAAAAAATTGTATTATTTTGAGCGTAATTTTTGCATACAACTTTGCAGGAGGTGGTATTCAATTTTTGTTCTGTGTATTTCGTAAAAGTTTTAAGAGAGTTTCGTTTGTCTTAGTATGTGAATAGTTTCAGGTACAAAGTCTCGGATAGTGGGCGGTTATGAAGCGCCTGAGGATTATGGAAAGTTTCACGCATCAATACAAAATCTCTCTGGCTATCATGTGTGCGGAGGGGCTGTGGTTTCCAAGTGGCATATAGTCACTGCTGCTCACTGTGTTTACCAGTAAGTAGTGTTTATGTTTTTTACCCGTCATAGGACGACCTATTCTGATTTAACAATTTTTTAGGGTTCTACACCTCAAAAGGTAATATGGAACCCTTAAAGGAACACATTCCCATTGACCTAGAACTTTGGAATTTGAAAAGTAATAGGTTCTATTATATACTACAAGTACAGGGAAAAGACTGAAAACTATAATTTGTAATTAAAACATGAAAAAATATGATCTTTGTACGGAACCCATGGTGGGCGAGTCCGATTTGCCCTTGTCCGGTTTTGTAGTGAGATTGAGAGTGATTGTTTATCGTTATAGTGACTTTATTAAATGTATTCTTGGGTATAACACATTGCTCCATACTTTAATACATTATGCAATTGCAAAATTATGACAACAATATAATTATATCGCTTAGGTACATATCTGTAGCTTTGCTTTTAGCTTAGCATGGGAAAGAGACGTTGACGATGTTAACTTAGGTAATAAGTAAGTCGTATGGAAAGGGCACTTGTTTTCCATAGGTACCTAATACCCCAACAACACGGTAGTCTTAATTTTCTGTAAACCAATGTTCCATACACCTTGTGCGTCAAAGCTTGTGCGATTCGATCAGCGTAAACTCTTGCAGAAATGTAACTTTTCTATGGGCTAGTCACCTCTGACCGTTGCTGCATAGTGCATGGTAGAAGTTATCATAACTATTGTTTACAATAATTAGATTTCAATCAACGCCAATCGTGTCTCGTACATCGATCATTTTTATCTCTGTGATATCTGGTTTTTACAAGTTAACAGGGAATCTTAAAGTTTCATTACAAACAACGCATATTTCTTACTAATCTTGAAAACACCTTATACTAATTCATATTAATGATTCAAAATACTATAATTACATTGATAAAAATGTAAATATAATTGACGATACAGGAGAATATATTACACACTATTTTTCAAATCATAGGTTTAAAAAATATATGTTTAATATACCTACGTATGATATGCCAGGTAATAACCAGGGGGTCATACTCAAGTCCAAACATAACGACGTGGATACTGAGGTACCTGATTTTTTTTAGAGCTGATCCAAAATTTATGAAAATTGTAGCGGGCACGCATGATTTGGACGTTGGAGGGAAACAAAATGAGGTCGAATCAATTATTATATACAATAGATACAACCCTACTAGTAAAGAACATGATTTAGCACTTCTTAAAACCAAGAAGCCATTTGATTTACGTTACATACGAATCTTGCAACTTCGAGGACTGAAGCTGAAAGAAGGAGATGAAGTTACTTTGCTGGGATTTGGGGCAGACGAGGTTGGTGTCTTGGGAGTACATTTATCGTAGATTATTAAATTAACATTTATTCTTTAAATTATTTATTACTCAGTTTTCAACCCTGCGAACAGGCGAGACCTCCTGAATCCAAAATAAGTAGTACCTACTTCCATTTTTGTTGAAAAATACGACTTCTTAAAATGTCTATGGAAAATGTTTGGTTTTAAATTCGCTGATTTATGTATGTCGTGCCATGTAGTCTGGAAGTGTTTAATTTTCGAATCGATAACCCCATAAACTGGAATGCTGTGCCAAATCCAAATAAAATTGGTATAAGTGCGTGAAGATTGAATAAGAGAAGGCAGTCTTATCCAATCGTTATGTTTTTGTTTTGTCCGATTCGATCACCGCACGGAAAAAACAGATTATGTTCTATTTCATCTGAATCGAGTATTGTGTTCGTGCAAGATTTTTGTTTGTAAACTGCATCCACAATACAAAAGAAAATGCTAGTTTATGAGAAAGAAAACTGTTGACAGTTAAGACTGCGGTGTGTCCGGGTTCGTTTGTAAACTTCTCTTGTTTTCATTAACTTGGGTATAACTTAAATATTTTAGCCGAATGGACTTTCGAGCCGCAGGATGTACATATTGGATTTACCAGTTTTCAGTCAGAAAATATGCCAATATGCTATGCGATATACGAGACCGATAACTAGAGAAATGTTTTGCACATTTACGAAGATCGGCGAAGGATCATGCCATGTAAGTAGCTTAGATTTTATTATGTTAGTCTTATTTACAGCAGATGAGAGTAACATTAGGTGGTTCAAAAATGTATTTAATTAGCCATAATTATACATTTTTGACTGACTGACTGACTACTGTCTAAATAAGTTGCGAACTTAGGCACTTGTCCCACCACCAACATTGACAGAGAAGCGAGAGTGTGTAGTTTCGATAATTTTGGCTCTGGGTTACGATCAGAGAATATGGTTTCCACTAGTTTGTCGCGGTGACCATAGCTAAGGTCTGTTCATCTATACTTGTCACAAATAGTAAACAAACCGACGTCAATTACAAATCACGATTTTTCTCAAAAATCACACAATGTATGTTACCGCAATTAGTTTTCAATTCTGAATAGATCACACAAAGTTTCCCATCACTAATTTTATTGACATTTCTTACATACGCCATATTTGTTTACATGTTTGGACAAGTATAGATGAATAGACTATACTATTGTCGTCGTAGCAGTCGCCAGCAGCGTGAACAGTCAGCAATGAACTATAAATACGTGAATCTCTTTTATTGACACGGGATCTAACATATTATTGTACGTTTGAGCGAAAAAATAATCGACAGTGAGTCGTTTACTAGCACGGCAGTGGAACAAATGCCTCAACCGATGCAGATTAAAATTTTATTAATAAACTGATTTGTTTGCCAAGTAGAAAGTCTAAGATACATTTTACGATGTTGCATCAGATCTTGTTAGCAGCAGCGATGCTGGACTGGATATCAGGAAACTTAATGTATCATACCTTACAGGGCGATTCTGGCAGTCCATTGATAAAAGGAGATGAGCTCGTTGGCCTCGCGTCGTGGGGCATTCCCTGTGCAGTAGGCTTCCCAGACGTCCACACCAGGATCGTTCCATACATTCGTTGGATTAAGAATCATATTAAACAAAATTTTTGTGTTAGTCGTCGCAAAAGATTAGCTTAAGTTTTTATAGAAAGCATTTGACTTACGAATATGTTTCCTACTTACCAGTGAAGTCTCGTAGTGTGAAGAATTTTCAAAATGTAATTAATTATTAAGTAGATACAAAGTTAATAAACAGCATAATTAAACCTAAATAATTGAATCACACTGAATTATTAAAATATAGGATGGCGTGACTATCGAGATGTACATAATTTGTATAAATAAATAAAATACTATAAAACTGGAAAGAATTTTATTATTCTATTTATTTTACTATTATTTTTGTATTTTTCTTTCGGAAGCGACACAATTTTTCTGTGCTTATCTGGAATGTAAACAAAGCAAACAAAGGTTAACCACACAGTGACATCTTTTGATCATTTTTTGATCTATTAATAATTGCTTGAAAATCAATGAAGTAACACAAATGCCTGAAAGAAACATAATCTACAAATACATACCTACAGATAAATAAAATTGCAGCATCTGTTTGTAATATTAAAATCGCTTTGTATTAAATGCATATTTTATGGATACTTATACGATAAATAGGTACCTACATGGTACATATACCAAACCAAATAATTTTTTTTTATAATTTTTTTTATAATCTGTCTGTTTGTTCGGGCTAATGCTGAAACGGCTGGATCAATTTTGACGGGACTTTCACTAACAGATAGCTGATTGTAATAAGGAGTAATTTAGACTTCTTTTAGAATTTTCTTTTTTAGAAATTGTAGAAACCTATGTACTTTTCAAGTTAATAGTGAATCTACTGTATGACGCGGCATAGTCACATCTGGTAATTAAGAATTATTTAATAATAGCAGCTGTTTACCTTATATTCTTGCTTATTCCATTTAATGTCCATTATGACGGCCATTACAGGTCTACCATGAGCACACTGAAACGGTGTTTTACATGTTGACAAAGACTTTATCAGTTCAACGCAATCATTCTTCGAAAGATGCTCTCCGAACTTTATTGCATATCTACAAGCCTAAAATGAAAAAAAAACTAATATAATTGTTATATATTTGGCTCTATAATAATAATTGTCTTAGTACCTTCCTACTAGGAGAATAATAGATACAGAAAGTAACTAAGGTAACAACAATAAGAATACACAATAACTCATTGATTTGGATGTTTACGAAGTTAAAAGTGTCCCCACACTTTTAACTTCGTAACCATCCATGTGCTAAGGTGGTATCGTTGTACAAAAATTAGCACAAAGTTTCACTTGACGGCGCAGTAAAGTAAGTGACCCTGACTGCGAAACCAGAATTCGTGGGTTCGATTCCCACAAATCTTTCTGCAACGATCATTTGTCTGGATGTTTTTTACTTATAATTATGTATGTATTGAGAAATAATATATTTAATAAGTATGTTTATCAGTTGTCTGGTTACCATAGTACAGGCTTTGCCTAGTTTGGAATCAGATGGCCGTGTGTGAGATGTCCCAACATATTATAATTATTACACTTATGTTGGCTTACGTATAAGAACCCGGAAGTTCGAACCTGCGCGCTAATCTAAGCTAACTTCGCAAAGCCGCGATGCCGTTACGCGCAGTGTAATGGATCTCGCTGCCACAATCAAAAATCCAAATATTTTTATTTCGAACTAGCTGTACCCGCGACGTTGTTCGCGTTGATCAGTCGTAATAGGTATAAGTGTGTAAAATATTTTGACTGAAATCACTGGATGCGCTTTAGATGGCTCAAGTCGACTGATATTTTCTTTTCGTTTGTTACGCGATACCTCCGGAATTTTGTAATTGATCAATTTCAATAAATTTTTTATATCGATTGGGTTAACATCACACGTGGTCCCGTACAACATAATTATATCATCAAAATTTTTCTCAAAATCTCAGTACAAAATTGCTTATTGTACGTAGGTAGAAGATAAATATTTACACTTATGTTTATTCTATGACTGAAATTCAAAAGAGTTTGAAACTTTATGTAGGCTTTGTACTAAAGATGTAGTTTGATGTATTTTTGTTCGTTAGATAAATGTTCTTCTGTAGACAAATAAGATTGCGGGACCTAGAGTCAGAAATATTTGAAGTTACATGTTTGTATTAGCTCGCGATTTTTTTGTGAATTTAACTGAATTTACTAATTTTGTAGTTATATAGTTACACATACACACCGCTCGTAACTCCTTTACAGTTAGGTATTTTTGGTAAGATGTAAATTTTTCACTGTCACATGACATGAGTAATTCGATCAACCGTTGAGAAAAAGGTGCTTTTTCTGCCTATTGACATGTTTATAAGTTAAGATTTCACGGTTTTCCCTTTCATACAATTAACCGTGTTTGTTGAAAAGGTTCATAATTGTCCCTGTTGATGATCCTATACCAGTACAGGGTGTAATTTTTCGCATTTTAGAATGTTCGATTCCCGGGTGTGCAAAACAGATTATTAAAACTTATGGATGGAGCTGAAAATGAAATAGATTTGAATTTATATGTTAAAAGAATAAAGAAATGTTATCGCCTTATCGCGTTTGCTATCTCCATTAGGTATTTAGAGTTCCCTTCAAATGGCCTTAACAAAATACATCTGTGTAATAGCATCTTCCTTTGAACGTTTAAAGGATTTTTTCGACGATATTTATTTTGAGTTTGATATTAAGCTGAGTGTCAATATAGGTGTGAGCAAAAATAGCTCATTAGAATGGATGTTTTTCGATGTCCACTGTCCTAAATATTACTATGGTGTCCACAAACGACCAAAAGAGAAGGGCATTCATTTCCTGGCTCTTTTCTTTTTGTGTTATACCAGATAGTCCTGTTTACCCTTGCTGATAATTTTGCATTACGGTACTGGAATAGAGCAAAAGGGAGGATCACTGCAGGCGGCCGGGAGGTAGAAAGCGGCACCAAAACGCTTAAGCGTATAAACAATTTCCAGCTAAATATGTAATTTTCATGTCTCCATGTCGTGGTGGCCCAGCGGTTCAATGACCAGATTCGCATGCGCGTGGTTGCAGGTTTGAACCCAGGCAAGTACCAATGTGACTTTATCAAAGTAATATGTACTTTCTTCATCATTCTAAGACATACCTACATGACAATCGGTGAAAAAAAACATCGTGAGGAAAACTGGATTCCAAAAAATGTGAATCTGAAATCGCCAACCCGCAATGAGCAAGCCAGATCAATGCTCATTAAATTCCTTCTCTTTATGGGAAGAGGCCTGTGCCCAGCAGTGGGACGTTTATAGGCCGGTATTTTATGCAATTTTCATGACACACAGTCCACACGACTGTCCGATGGTCATAATTATATGATCTTTGTTGGTCATAACAATCCTGATAATCATTCCTACCGAAATATACGTACTGAATTATTCAGTAAAATTGGTATCTACAGCTGTAACCGGTGAAAAAGGAAGTTTACTTCAACAGCTTGGGAAATGGTAGAATGTAATTTTGACGTGCACATTTTGACCAAAGCTGAATTTAAGAAAATCAGAGATCTCGTGAATTGCCGTAAATAATGTCGGCATAAATACATCCATTGTGTATAAATAATAATAATGACCAGAACAAAAGCTGGAACGGGCGCTATATCCTGTATATTTATTTATGCCAGCTTAGCAGTTTGCCATCAGATCTCGTCACACATAGGCATTTATCAGTAGTCGATGCGAGGTTCAAATACCGTCCGTTCAGTTTAATAAAGACAAAAAGATGAATAAAGTAACCTTGATGACCTAGCTGTACCCGCGACGTTGTTCACGTTGATCAGTCGCAATAGGTATGCATGTGAAAAATATTTTTGACTGACTGAATCACTGAATGCGGTTTAGATGGCTCAAGTCGACTGTTACAGGTATTTGAAAATTCGGTTTCTCATAAGTAACTCGCAGAAATTGCGGGATTGAGATGGTGGACTTATCTTCTAACTGACTATGAACTTCACCTTTTTAAAAGTAAACTGTGATTGTAAAAACTTTATACATTTTTATTTGTCTCGATCAGGCATTACATGAGCAGCAAGCTATCTTGAGCATTTTAAAGAATTGGAACTGTTTTTATAATATTAATTTCTTATAATAACCACCTGTGTAAAAAATTACAAACTAAAAAATTATATAAAACCACAAAAAGGGTTAGCTCGATACATTTAAAATTCTGTAAGAAAGTCCGTGCTAGAAATAATATAAAAACAAAATATGTAGTAACATCAGGATTTGAACATGCAGCAAGATATTTCACATTTCCTATCGTACAACCACCGAGCTGTTTAATACTGCTGAAAGCTTTGTAAATAGTTATTCATACTTCAATAAACTGATCGCTATGGCAACGTTATTTTCGCCATGGTTACTTAGTTGTTTATATGTCAAAGATTACGTGTACCGATGAATTGAGATTGTGTAAATTTAAGGTTTGATCCCTATTCAATATGAACGACCATATTGATGAGAGCTCATCCTAAATTGGACTTTGTGTCGCCGATATCGCTTTCTATTGATTCAAATGTACATAACTTTTTTGTTTATGCACCGATTTCGATGAAACAACTACTAAATGTTATGGGAAAGTTGAAGCAATACGTCAGTCAAAACGGCATTTAAATCAATTCATTCGCTTCTGAGATCATCGCGTACAAACGCACAGACAAACAGACAAACAGACAAAAATTTTAAAAACTATATTTTCGGCTTCGGTAGCATGAATAGAACGTGTGTATGTAGTTTTTTTTCTAAAATATTCAATGTACAGACACTGGCCGTTTACGATTTTATTATATGTATAGATATAGATGTATAGATAGATATAGGTACCTAGTAACTTTTCAGGTACTTTCAAAACGTTAAATGACTAGTCATTTAACGTTTTAATAACATTTAATAACATTTCGGAACCGCGCAACTAGTTGCGCGGTTCCGAAATGTTATTCCTATGGAGAAGAACTGGCTAGAAACTGCGTTTAACGGCAATTACAGTCCTGCTTAAAAATCTAGTATAGACACTATCATGGAATCACCAAATCAAAAATCTCTATAGTTATACTTGCCTCACTAAAAACTAACTCCATGATAGATTTTGGGTATAACGCTAAACATCCTTTCTGTATTTTTATCACATTGATTTCTTCAATGATAAGACTTTTCACTGCTTTTATCACTTTTACAACCTGAAAATAAAGTATTAATTGTAAAATAATTATTGTTCAGTAGATAAACGTCATCATCATCATCTTCCTGCCCTTATCCCATTCATATGGGGTCGGCGCAATGCGTATTTTCCTTCCATTCCTCTCTATTACTCGTCATCGCAGCATCCACTCCTTTCTTTCTCATATCATCTTTCACACAATCCATCCATCTCTTTTTCGGTCTCCCTCAGTAGATAAACGTACATTAATTAATTGCAGATATTTGTGAACTTGTACCTCAACAATAGGTACAAAGTTCTACTATGAGACACGTCAAATCAAATAGTTTGAGGCATCCTGTAGGAAAGACGAGTTCAAAATATAAGACCCGAATTGTGAATTAGGTACAACATTTTGCGCATGAAAGGAAAGATGAACAAAACTAAGCAGATTTAATTATGAAAAAATAAATTACCTCTCTGGGGTTTTTCCCTAGAATTGCTTTGGGTATAGAATTGATAGTTATTTCGTTTTCATTTAAAATAGTCCACTGAAGACCGAGTTGAGTAAACTTATCCTTGTAGTTGTGTAAGTAGAGAATTTCGTCTTTTGATAATTTCAACGAGACATTATCAAGTGGAGTACTTATCCATCTGTCTTCACTTACATATTCTGTGAAAAAGACAGTTTTACTTAAATAAGTAACTTACTAACATTACGCTTAAGATCTACTTTTACCATGCAAATAAATGATTTGAATATAAATTTGATTTGAAGGAATTACGTGAGTAATTAGGTTTGTTTCATCACTACGTATTTAATTTCTTAACGAGCTTACCTGCTAAGTTATTTTCTAATCGTATTCTTTCATGCACTGCATGTTGATCAAATAATACTAAATATTCAATTGTTTTTTCTGTTCTCTGACATTTTTCTGCTACAATTGCTGCAATAAATTTACAATCAGCTTGACCAAGCACCTGCAAATTAACCGAACATAAATGTTTAAAAATATAGGTACTTACATTCAAAATTTCATGTCTTACCTATTTAACTAAAACTGAATATTTAGATACCTTAGCATTTTTCAAAGAATTTTCATCAAAAGTTAATGCTGCAATATTTTTTTGTACTTTATTTTGAAACTTATGAATATCTCTACTTGTATAATCTTCAACATTTTGTATTCTCGGTTCATATATTTCAGTATTTACTTTAACGTCATTCACAAAATTGTTATAAATACTCTGAAAGGAATTCAACGAAATACTACATCATGTTATATAAAGCGATATATACATTTTTTTACGGTTCGGATAGGTCATTTAAACTCACATCTTCATAGTAATCTTTGTCCAGGCTATAGTTACAAACATTCTTCGTGCGGCAATTTTCAAAGATTTGAGACATACCTGAAAATGTGCTATTTAAATAAATCTTGAAAGCAAAACCATGATTGCAAACAATACGTTAAGTTATTACGTCATCTACCTTTAGGCACAAATCGGGGCCTATTTCTCAAAACAAAGTTATCAGCCTCTATTTTATTCATGTCTTCTTCATCAACTTTAACTCCTTTGTTTTGTATGAGCCAATCATCCGCTACAATAATTTCATTAAAATTTTCATTTTCATTCAATTTCAACATTACCATAGGATCTTGTATGATTATATTTGGTTCCTTAGTAACGACGCTGGAAAAGTGATGGGAGACATTTTCGGTACCAACATAATCTTCTTGATTTGCAATTATTTGGTGAGGTTCGTTTTCAATACATAATATATTTGTATTACGAACCCTTTCTGAGGTATTGTATAGAGAATCATTTAACAAATTATTTTCATGAAAAGTCAAATTGAATTCTTTTTCAACCAAATCACTGTCAGGCAAGATTGTTTCACACACATTTAATGGTTCTATTTCAGTTTCAGAACACTGTGATTTAGAAACAAATACAATGTTGACATTATTTTTGTCGTGTTCACATTTACTATCAGCTGCAGACACATTTTCATCAGCCATAGTGTTAGAATACTTATCAAATAGCTCATCTGATTTGATGGTTATACATTCATTTAATTTGTTTTGTGATTCTCCAACCATGTTAAATGGTAAAATAGATGGTGAGACTATGTACGTATTCGCAAAGTCTTCATCCAGTTTATAATTTTGGGTACTATGTTGAACGTACGTTTGATTTGCTATGTAATTATTGTTGTCGACCGCATTCATTTCATTGATATTACTTTCAGAATATTCGATCGTGTAAGAGGAATGATTTACAACTTGTGTCGTATTGGTTTTTTTACAAGTTGTTTTTTTTGACACAATTCGTTTTTTATGTTTATACTTATGAATATTGGACGAAGTAAAATTTTCTTCAGATTGTTTTGTTATAAATCGAATATTATGTTTTCGCGGTGGAGTACACTTTCTCTTCTTTTCATTTTCCTCGTGAAATTCATTTCTATAATAATGATGACTTTCGTAGGTTAATTTATTTTCTAAGTGATCACTTGAAGTACAATGCATAGCCTTCTGATAGCTGTAATTGATATCAGGATTGTCCGTACTATTATTTGTGAAACCTAAAGCGACAGGATCATATATTGAAATATCTGATGGTTGATTATATAAATTATCGATACCATAATCATCATGTACTTCATTTTCATTCAAGCTGTTACTAAAATACGTTGACAATTCCCGGTGGGTGGTGTTCAAATCTGTATTTCCACTAGAAAATAATTTGTGAGTCAATGTATATCGCTTTGACACTCTAGGTCTAAACGAAGACAAACAGTTTTGTTCAAGGTTAAAGTTGGGATTTTCATTATAAAATTCTTTTGAAATATCCTGATTCCTCATTAAAAATTCTTCCTTTTGACTTGTCAAAATCGTTTGCAAGAGATCATACGTAGTTTTAAAAGGTTTCGGTTTGTAAGTTATCACCATGCGTCTGTCTATAAAACGGTTTTTAGGTGTTAGTAATACATTCTGATAGTTTGTCACCATTTGTTGCCTAGACTTGGTAGCCACGTCTTTTCTGGAAATGTGATTTTCTCTAAATCTATTATTTCTTTTATCACGTCGTAAAAATTCTTCAGCTTTTTTTGCAACAATTTTGCTCCTTTTATTCACAAAATCTGTTTCTGTTTCTTTTTTACGGCTATGATCGTTATCATGCAACTTTTTTATTTTCTTTGATATTCGTCTTTGTTTACTTTTGTGTTTTTTAGAATTCATCTGTTTATTTTTTTGTTTTTCAGCCTTAGATTTTGAGTTGATTTTATGAATCTTTTTGAATTCTGACTTTTTGTTTTCTTTATCGTTATTAGTATATACATTTAATTGTTTAATGTTATTATCGACCGGAATGTCTTCTACGAATCGTGATAATTGATATTCTTCGGTGAATAAACCATTTTTAGACCCGTGATCAACATTTCTTGAAATCTTGTCTACTAGCGTTTTATCGCTGCTTTGGTTATTATTTTTAGTAAGCAATTTTGATATGTTTGAACCCTGTTGGACAGCTTTCTTTTTCCTTTTAATCAATTTGCCTAAATAAATAAAAACAAAAAGTACAAATATCTATAAACAACATTATTTACATATGTTATTTGTGGTGCAATTACCTTTGACGCCATTTTGCATCTGCGAAACATCTATTTTTTTCTCTCTATTGTTTCCTAAAAATTTTTTCATGATTATTTCTACTTGATTTCTTGTGTTTACATTGTCATATTTACTTTCTACCTTTGTAATAGAGTTCGATCTAATTTTAGGTCTTTTTACTTCCTTTAAATTCATATCACCAACGTAAAACTTTACTAGCTTTTCCAACAGTTTGTTAATTGGGTTCCAGTTCTTGAATTCGATAACTGACTGTCGCGGTGTAATACTGATATCATAATCAATGTACGGGCACGTGACGAAAGCAAAGTAAAATGGAACATTTTGTTTGAATAAATTATTTTCATCGTCATCTTTCTGAAAGAGAAAATTATAAAAAAAAATGATTAATCATACTTCATTCATCGTTAGGCAATCATAAATTTAAATTGAACTTTGTTTTGTTTTTATTTAAATTTGTTCTAGAACACTTACCTTATGTTTTAGTCTTCGATGATCTTTTATAAGCAATACTTTTTTGAAATAGTCGTTGACGATCTTATGTAACTTGCTGGTGGTATGTATAAACTTCCTATTTAGATAAATCCAATGTATGTCGAGATCATTATCCGTTTTTCCAATTAAAGCTTTTACCTTATACTCATTTTTTTCTACTTGAAGTTCGAGTACGGCAGCTTTTTCGACATTAAACAACGACAAAATTGTTTGATAAATGTCTCTTTTCTTATGGATTTTAAATATGATTTCGTTTTTTGAGTCATCTCTTAAGCTTAGCGATATATCATTGTGCACTAAAGATAATTGTTCTAGAAATGATTTTATATTTTGCTGTTCGTTGATTGGATTTATTGTAGACTTTTGTATGTGAAGATTATGGAGAAATCCTTTAATGTCCACCTGCATGTAAAAATCGCAAGTAAAATAATCACAGTAAAAAAACATACGTATGTATACATTCATATACTATACATACATGTTTTTTTATGTTTTCTAAACATAAAGAAAACAGTCGAATTGAGTACCTACCTCCTCCTTTCGGAGGTCGGTTAATAATGAGCAAAGTTTTATATGGTTTATTTGTGTTTTAATTTATACTTACAGTAGTCCCTTTCGTAGGTCTTGTTGTCATTTTTGTAAACTTTTTTTCTTGTCCTTTATAAAATGTCTTAGCCCAAGTTTCTTCTGTACTTTCATGTCTAGATGTGATTTTAACAGTTTGTGAAACTGTGATGATGTTAGCTAGAAATTCACCACGATAGCCGTAGTTTTTTGGGGCTGTTTTAAGAGACGAAATATTGGTAACTTTACTAGTCATGTGTCTTTGGCCAAGTTCATTGAAATCATGTTTTGTTATACCGCATCCATTGTCGATAACTTGAATAGTGCTTTCTTGAATATTTATCCTTATCGCTATTGATGTTGATTCAGCGTCAAGCGAATTAAATACCTAAAATCATGATAATAATACGTTCGATAATCTGTTGAAATCTTATCTGCTCCTACAAGCGGTAGCCATGTTTAATGTGTCGAAATTTAAAGTAACATTAATTAATTTCTTAAATTAAACCACGGATTTGTTTGTTTATAGTATACTAGGTATTATTTTACTAAGGTAGGATACATATAATATATCATGAAGATTTAAAAATATAGTTGAATAATTGATGTCGGTAAGGTTTTTTCGGACAAAAAACGTATAAGATTGTTCATAGGTATGGTACCTATGCCTATTTTAATTGTTTAACTTCAATTGCACTTACCAATTCCTCAACAGCTTTCTTATAATTATTAACGTTAGATGATGCACTTAATAAAGATTGAACATCGTTAGGTAATCTTTTTAATGCCATTTTAATCTAAATTAAAAGTTACATATTTAATAATATTTTGACATTAGTTAATGTAATGTTATGACATAAATCTGAATTTAGAATATTCAAAGTAACAAAAGAGATTTTATTCCAATAAGTTTTATTAGGAGTGCCATGACTGAAAAAGAAACAAAACCGTTTTCTCCACGCTGTTCCAATTCATTCGTACTTAGTTAATTTAATTAAATACAATTAATCATTACATTTATATAAATGTACGTACATACATACCATATTGTAATTGTAATTATAGGTAATCTGTATTAATGGCTAACCCAACACGGAATACTTGTATGAAATCACGACAAACCCACAATAAGTCGAGCCCCAGTCGGATCGTTAAATTATTTTCAATTCATATTTTGGACAGTATTCGGTGTTTAGACTTCGAACATACATTTTAATGAATGGGAATCGATTAGTATTTAACCCTGAACTCTGTTTGGAATACATACGATGGTATAAAGTACCGACCGGCGAGTAGTCGTAGTACGGACCCCCATATGACTGACCGCGTGAAACAGAAATTGATGTTTTCATTCCAATTGAAAAACGATAAAAGTATTTTTGTACATTAGACTGGTGAAAAAGCAACTAGAATGTCGTGCTTTACTTAATTTTTCACCTTGATTTACATACGAGTGATTAACTATACTCGTGTTATTTTCAGTACCGATAAAATCTTAATAATCGTCATGTTTGTTTAATAACTTTCGTTAAACTATGAGTGATTTCGTTGAAAAGGAGATATTGTTGTTTTGGGAATACGTCAAACGGTGAGTATTAGAACTCTTTGAAAATAATATAGTGACTGTTCATATCTTAGGTTCGTTTTGTTAAGTTATTGTTCAAGTCATAGACGAAAATGCTCCAGTTTTTTTTAAGTATGGTAACTTGTTTATGGTGTTACATTCCTCATTCCTGCAAGCAGCACCACAGATTATAAATGGCTAGCGAACGCACGTGTAACGTCTTCAAAGTCTTCAAACGTTGTAGCTTAAAACTCTTTGGTGTCTTGTTACAGCATCTTGTGAAATTTATGGTTATCTTAACTTATGATCTAAACATAATAAAAAATATAGCACCCTGCCGCGTCTGTCTGTCTGAACGCGATAGACTCAAGAACTACCGAACTAATTCATATGACTTTCACCAATCAATGAATAGTTTTTATACATAAAAATGCCCGCTAGTCCAATTATATGAAATAAAAAGCACTATCACAGAAAAGAATCAAGGTTAAACAGTCTGACATAATCCATTACGTATCTTGAAAACAAAGATAACAAGAGACACTAAGTGACTTCATGTTATTATGCATTTTCTTAGAAATGTATCACCATGAATATTGAGGGATAATGTTCCACAATAGACAACGATGATTCAACCGAATGACTAATAGATAATATGTTCTAAGACTTAAGATATGTAGATTTCTTTATAACATAATACGGTAGGATAGGATACATTATACTTAGATGTATGCGCCGTAGAAATGATAATGTGAGAAATAGTAAGACTTATACATATAATATACGTATATTTCTATACTGTGATTCTACTAATACAGCAGAAGAGTTTATTTATTACTCGTTAATCCCAGGACCTATTGGTCTGATTTGAAGAAAAATTGAGGGTTGGATATACCATTTATTTAGGGAGGCTTTAGGCTAGTTTTGGCCGCGACTTTCAACGCCCACTCCTGCGATCAAAAGTTTGTTATTTATGTAATTTGAATATTTTATTATGATATAAAATAACAACTGTGATCTGTGTTTATGTCGGCTAAGACTGATTGTCATAGTTTTAGATGTTTGTTTGTTTTATCTTGATGACATCCTAGTCGAGTTCGGTCATTGCGACCACTTATTTACAACGTTTTTTTCAAGAGGTCTACCGCATTTATCCTGAGCATAGGCTTTGCCAGCTTCATCGGACTAAAAAAAATTGGTGACTAATTGATAAAAATCTTGATTTACATTTCGGTTACTTAATACGTTACTATGTTATCTCATTCATCGCTTTCGATTATTACGAGAGGAGGTAATAGTAATATTTAAACATCTTCTTATTCTGCCTAGCCTTTTGCCTTACCGAATTTAGCTGAATACCGTATTTTACATGGAGCGACTAAATATCTGACCACGACAACCCATTGCTAGGTAATACAGTATCCCATATTAAGACTGGTTGTAAAAATTGTAATGGTTTTTAAACATACGGCACTAAATACATATGAGTACCTACTATACCTAAGACTTATAATTTCCAAACCTTGAAGAAAAGATTTAGGTAGCTTTCAGGAAAATAAATGTTAAAAGTAATTAAGTTCCTTAACAGTTATTATGTACTTTACTTGCTGGAGTTAAGTCAGTAGGTACATAATAACTATGCCTACTATAAAATGAGAAAATCGATAAGTTGAAAATGGGGTCACTAACGACGTCAAATAGCCACAAAGTGGGCCTACGGAAAGAAGTCGTGAGCCATGCCGCCTGTTGAATTATTTATTCATCGTCTGAATACTACCCATTTTCTTACTAGGTACATATTTTTCATAATGACTTATCAATATTATCGACTATAAGGTGACATAAGTTTTCTTAGAAGTTATGGCTTGTTAAGTTCAAAATAAAGTTTTAATAAGAATACTAGTACTACTAGACTGCGATTTTAATGAAATTCCTAAGTGTAATAAAACAGTTTCTTAAGATGTTTTTGTCAAATACTTTTGTCTTAAAACTATCACTGTGTCCTGATATTACCGTGGTCCTGGCGCCATACTTATTATATTAAACAAAAGCATTTGATTACAAAAGATTGCTAAAAATGTGAAGAATTTATGAGAGTAAATTTTGGGCTACATTCCTATGTTTTGACAAATCCTTATCTTTGGGTTCTTTCTTGTCGTTATTGCAAAACAATACAGATAACAGTAGTGACTGTATACAACGACTGGTCACGGGATAGAGGTCCCATAAATAGTGCAGGACACGGTCCATCAGTCATCAGTTCCTACAAGGGCTTCGTCAGCAAAGGATCAAAATTTCTGCAACTTTAAGGTAAGTCTCTAACCAATTGTGGAAATATATCTATGAACTACCCATCATTATCTTGAGATGGTTTGGTTTCTTATTTCTTTTTCACATTGCAGATGTTCAAAACAGCTCCACTAGTATTGGCTTTAGCCATATCAGCTTTCGCAGCCGAAATATCTAAATCGTATTCACATGAAAACAACGCGGTTTTTAAGCCTGAAACTATTTCTCCTCCTGTGGAAACCCATGCTGTATCGAAGGAAGCCAAGCCAGAATCAGAACATCCAGTGTACCGAGGTGATGATGGAAAACATCATGGTAGGGCAAGGATTGCACCAGTGAGATCTTTTGGACCAGTGATCAAACATGAAGGAATGTTAGCTGACCAGCCTGCGCCTACTGAAATTAAAAGAGGTGTAAGTATTTGTGTAGATTCAGTTATATGACCATTATAATTTTCATCTACATACTCCTTATAGTTATGTATAATGTTTATTTCACTGGAGCGGTATAATTTATGTACCTAATTGTATTTTTCAGGAAGAAGTTGGTATACTTGAAAATGATTACATTCCGGGCGCTGGTGATGTAATGTACCCTGATGTTCCCTATGCGCCCGCCTACCTGTATGATACGGGATACTCTGCATCCAACAAGTAAGTTCAGATTTAAGTTTCCAATTATATGAGAGACTGATTCATAAATATGTATATGGAATTGAATAAATTCTTTCGATGGTTGGCACTTATACCGTCTTGGTCTGGTGAACTATAGTTATATATAAAATTCTCGTGTCAGGGTTTGTAACCAAACTCCTCCATAACGGATTGATTGATTTAAAAAAAAAAAAAAACTATTTTTCATTCCTAGTGATAAGCATGCCCCTCTCCAGATTGTGCCAAAACAAACAAACGTTTGCCGGGTCATCTAGTTATAATATAATTTTCTACTGATGTATGTTTTTATTGGGTTTAATTATGTTTATTGGTTGTTGCAGTTATGATGTCGGCAGCTATATGATGGATCCTGATTTGTCTACCTTCGGTTTGTTGTGGAGCCAAGTCCCTGATGCCAGAGTAAGTTTATATTTTGAGTTATTTTATAAATTGAGGGAAAAAGGACTGCTACAAATACTTTAATACATAAAATACGCCTTTTCATGATACTACGATTAGGATTCGAGTGAAGAAGGAATAAATAGGTTAGATACTGGCGAAAACGTTCATATGTATCATTTACAATATGAATGAATACTTTTGATTTAGGTACATAATGATTCTTTCTTCTTTTTTTAGACAATGGCTGGTTTTGTTGGACGCACATTCATTTGGGTATTCAACAGTATCTTCATCCTCATTCTCGGGTCTCTTTTAACGGTCGGCGTCTGTACTTACACGAATTTGTGCAGTATTGCTTTCCATGGCGTTGGACCCATCCATGAAGAAATGAGAGCTATGATGACTCCTGACAGATTAGAGAAGATCAGCCATGCCGCTGATTTCGTGAAAACTGCTATAGATAAATATCAGAAGATCCAAAAAGTCACTGATGCAGCTGGGATGAGAAGACGTCGTCGTGCTATTTTCAAATATTAACCCTTTATTTTTTTTTCCTAAATTATATTTTATTAAAGACCTAATATAATTTTACATAAAAACAATATTTATTTTTTCTTTAATAAATCCTGATAATTGCAACGTGGCAGTCACGTCTCCTTCCCGTTCGCCGGCCTTTAAAAGACAATCGTATTTTGATTGATGAAATTAAGTTATCTACTATATAAAAATAAGTCGGGTTTTCCTTCCTGACGCTATAACATCAGAACGCACGAACCGATTTCCACGGTTTTGCATTCGTTGGAAAGGTCTCGGGCTCCGTGTGGTTTATAGTAAAGAAAATTCTCAATTACATAAAAAAAAAACTTAGACCGCGGGCGGAGCTGCGGGAAACAGCTAGTTAGATCTAAAATCGAGAGCCATTTGACTATTTGTTCATTGATTCCGGATTGAACTGGTATAATTAAGTATTTCACATTTCCTTGATAGATCTATACATTAAAATTCGTTAACACTGACGCACATCCTTAATGAGCAAGTATCAAGGTTCGTTTTAATTTAAAATTATATCAATGAGTACCTACAAATTATCCTAAATAGCCACAATAGCATGCAACAAATTACTATAGAATTACCTACTGATGAAACGATACGTAGCCTTACAAAGCACATAACAATAAATTGTTCAGTAACTATCTAATCAAATTACTATTAAATTATGTGTGATGGCAGTAACTTGACAGGCAGTACTTAGGTCATGGCTTATTAAGACAAGGTATAATTTTACTTTGTTTAGATAATAATGTACCTAATAGTACCTACTGGGGAAATGAGACACCACTGCATTGAGGTAGGTAATGTTGGTAATTAAATAATAGTTATCAATAATAATATATTTTTTTTGTGAAAAACTTTTATTTATAGTACAAAAATTAAGTCAGCTGTCGTAATTATACTAAAATTTAATTTATCTATACATTATTTGAATAATTAATCTTAAAAATAAAATGTTATTTATGTTTTTGTTTAATATTTATGTTTAATTTGGGTTTCGTAGTACGACAACAGTTCGCAATCGGAAAAGCGGCATCGCTGAATAAGGGTATTAATTGAACAAGATCTAATTTATTATTGCAGATTACGTTCCAATCAACTAGCAATATTGATAAGAATATTTAGATTTAAGATTAGTTTAAACATAGATATTATAATTGATTATACCGTTATAATTACTTTGATCATTTTGCGCATTGTATCAAATGAGAGGTAACAGTAATAACTGTCAGTAAGATTGGAATTTAAGGAGAATGGGTAGCAGCGTTCTTCTTAAGAACGAATACAATACTGCGGTCACCATCTTGCTTGCCCAGCGTCGTGACTTGGGCAAAAACACCCCACAGCACACGGCCCCGAGTTTCCGGTAGTTCCACTGCAGAAGGCGGTGGGCCGAATGCTGTGGCGCAACTTCCGAGAGGCCTATGTCCAGCAGTGGACCGCGATAGGCTGAGTTGTTTAAAGCTTGGTTTTGGCCACGCTTTTATTAGGTTTCTATATTATTATAACGATACTAAAGATGTTGGAAGTACAATTTAACCAAGTTCCTGTTTTACAATTTAATTCATGGGATGCTGAAAGTTAGTTTGTTTTAAAACTATAATTTGTTGAATTTCCTTGTTAACGTTAAAGCAAGGTACTGACATCTGTACCTACCTACTAAGCTCGCTTTTGAAAGTAAATACTGATTTCATGTTTGAAGCATAAAGCTTTTGCAATGCCTTATAGTAAAAATGTGAATATAATTTAGTATTTTTTCACGGAAAGTTTGCTTTATCGATTGTATCGCATTGCGTGACCAGCCGAGACAATAAGTAGAAAATAATGGTGTGTTATAAAATGTTACGTCGCATTTCATACACCATAAAACTGGGGTAACTAATGTAGCTATAAATATTATATTGCTTCTGTCTTAATGCGTTAGGTACTTATCCTCGTGGTGGCTAGTGATCTAATGACCAGAATCAAAATGATTAAAAAAAAAACAGACAAACTTAGTGATGATAATTTAAATTGATAAAATAAAGTTATTATAAGATTTAAGACACTAAATAGATTATTATTAAATAATAATCATATAATTATTTAGTGTAAGCATACTTAGTGAGTAAGATAACGCTCAACCAAAAAATTATCAACATAGCAATATTCCACTGTCATTAAAAAAGTTTGGTCATAAAATTATATTATTTTTGTATGTCTCTTTGTAAAACCAACTTTATGACATCCGGATAAGATCGAATTTGGAATAAGCTTTTCAAATCTGTCTCCCCTGCGTGATGTATAGGTACACCACACCATATGTGTTTGATGACAATTTTAGCCATGACTTCAGGGAGTCATTCTTTAAGTTCAAATAAAACATAACAGTACGTGGTATGTGGTATAACGCAGATTATAGTTCAAGAATCACGGATCGGTAAACATGTTTCGTGTTCGAGATTCTCCGGATAGTGTTAGTATATAATGTCTTGCATATTTAACATATATTTACTTAAAAGTATAGTAAGTCGAAAGAGATAACGCCTCTTTTAACCCTACACGTAAGAGCACGAAAACTTGGACTTAGGCCTCAATTCGAAAACGGATAACTAGGGTTATTTTTAGGTATATCAAAGACAAAAACTTATGCAAAAGTACTGATATTTTATAAATTTGAAGTGGCGGTAGCCTAATGGCTAGGGTGTCGGATTAATTTGCGATCATGTGGTTGCGGGTTCTAATCCCACCCATTACACTACTGACGTGAACCCACTCGTCACACAAGAATCTTAGCTTAGCACGAGGGGTTAACGAGATTACTAGTAATGTGCGACCCACATTGCTAGTAATCTTTATAAAAAAAAATAAGTTTACTTAAGTACATAAATTTTGTTCTTGCTTTACAAAATGAATAACAATGTTCTCACATGCGCCTTGTCCTCTGTTTGTTTTGTCTAGTCACTAACAAGCACGCAGGCGTCGAGTGAGAGGAATGTTGGATAATACGTAGTTGAGTTGATGAGTTCATAAGCTATTGTTTACTTGGTAGCTGAAATAAAGTAGGTATAATATCATACTCGTTTCATCACACATGCAAAAACATAATACATAATAATAATATCTTGGGACAATGTCACACACGGCCATCTGATTCCAAATTAGGCAGAGCCTGTAATATGGCAACCAGATAACTGATAAACATACTTATATACTTCTGAATACTTACATATTATAGACAAATTACACCCAGACACAGAACAAATGATCGTGCTCATCACACAAAGATTTGTCCTGGGTGGGAATCTAACCCACGACCTCCGGCTCAGCAGTCAGGGCCACTAACCACTAGACCAACAGACACGTCAAAATGTAGGTATCTTTAAAAAAAAATCTTAGATTGAAAATTAGTGTAGCATAAATAAATGCTATAGGGTCCAGTATTTATTTATTTATTCTTAATGCACACAATTAAGCTGTATGGTACTCGGTAGGAACCTGGCAAGATTCAGTTCATTTCACGTTTTAACGTTCTTATGTACATAAATGTTAAATTAAAAATGTTTTTTTTTTAAGATTACTAGCAGTGATACAGTGGAGTAATAAAACTGTGCTTTTGTTGCACATAGAATATGAAATTTCGCAACTCCAAAACATTGCCAAGTTATTTGCCGGCAACTATACAAAGGCGGACTTAATGCCTCAGGCATTCTCTACCAAACAACCAAGTATTCACTTTCCCTCCAATTTTACACGACAAGCAAAAGTAATAAATGCCTACAATTTTACATAAAAACCTTCCTCTGAATGACTATATATTGCTGAAAACTGCATTAAAGTCGTTCCCGCTGTTTGCTTAAAGATATCCAAGCATACAAACAGCGGGAACGACTTTGTTTTCTACAAATATCTATAAGTACTTAAAGTTACTAACAATCATGAAGAAGAAAGATTTGTACGTTTGTAACGAATAAACTCAAAAAATATTGTATCGGTTTCATAAATTATTAACAAAAAATTGGAACTGCGGGCAGAGCCATAAGCAACAGCTAGTATACTATGTAAAGATTAAAGGCAAAACAAAGTCGATGATCTCTGTAAACCATTTCTTTTTATTCCTAGCACGATAATACTTGTTAGTATGTAATGCAAAAGAGAAATAAATGAAATCTTTTATATTCACAAGGATTCCGTCATTGTCTGAAAGTGACATACAAATATCCGGTCAATGAAACAGATGTACGCGCGATGTGTCACTGTGGCCTTATCTTGTATTTATATATCAGTACTTATGTTTTGTCTGCAGAAATATCCTTCGCTAACATTGCCAACTGCAGTTTCATTTTCACTTTATTTGGAAACAGACTTATCAGTGGGAGTGTCAGTATATTTAATTAAAGAGATTCCGTTATCAGTATTTTTATCTTCGCTGAAGTGAACATCATATTTGATACCGTCATTCGCGCATTTGAACCAGTAGATCTCAGACACAAAATGGGTAACTCAAAAAGTAAGAAAGTGAAAATAAGCGACGAACAAACGCAGAACGTTCAGAAAAATAATGAAGAATCTCGTGAAAGGATCAATTCTTTGAAAACTGACATATCTGATGTTGGATCGAAAAATATCGAAGGATTTGAAAATGGAGAGAACAAGGACCGGGATAATGCTAGTAGTGCATCAACAGTGGAAGTGCTTGATGAAAAGTAAATTGTAAACTGTGTAAACTGTGAACAAACATTTATAGTTTTAATGGTTTTCAAGTCAAATTCTTAACGTAAGTCCATGTATACAATAAGTGTATCGAATAAAACAATTTTGTAAATACTCGTTTCTTATTGAATTTTATTTTTAGTATGGAATTTTCTGTTACATTTTACTGCTGCCAATAAACTTGTGAGAAAAATATTTTGATTATACACCAAGTGACACATTGATAAGCTATCGGATTAAATATTTTGTTGTTTGTTATTGTTGTTATCTAATTAGTTTCCAGAATCACGATTTCACGAAGATAAAAATGTTTTGGATTATTTTTTAGGAATTAATTATTGAATTTAGTGGTCTATTCTTGACATTAACCAATTACGCGTTGTCTTTCCGAAAAAAATAAAAATGGCCTCGAAAATAAATATTTAGGGACAGTAATAGTATATAGTATCATGATTTCCAAACCTTAAGAGCTTAAAACAATGCCATTTCGTTTATTATTTTTATGGTCATAAAACACGGCATTTATTCAAGTAAGAATGGCTGGATATTAATTGTTCTATAAAAGAAAATGTGTCATCACGGCCTTTGAGTCATATGTCTTATACACACGGGCTGCTGACCTTGTAGAATTTATTAATCAGAAGTTGAAATAACTATAACTAACTTCGACCCACAGATATTAATATGTGAAACAAAGCAGATGTTTTGATGAATAATAAATATAATAGGTATACCTACCTATTTCAATATAAATATGGCTTCTTTGTCTACTTGAACAACAGATATGAGAGTTCGCTTATTATCGTGTTAAGAAAGTTGATTAAGTCATCTGAAAAACACGATAAGGCGATAGGTTACTGACATTGATAGATTTACTCAGAGGTCATATGGACCAAGTTATGACGTCACATATAAGAAAGCTAGTAACAAACATGTGATAAGGAGAGACTGGAACAAAAGGTAGACTAATAGCCGAATACTAACACGTCAATCAGTTTGAACCCGCCGTTAAGTCTCATGCTGTCTCTATCACTTTAAGGTGTGAAGTAGCGACAGGTAGACATTTAAGAACGTGTTAAAGGTAATTAGCGTTTCAGTATTCGGGAGTAGGACTAAATAAGTAAATACCTACTTAAGATGCAGCTCCACAGCGATTCATGGAGACGATAACCACGTGTGACAAGCTTCGCTTTTTATGAAAAATGGTAGTTATAACATCTTGGGAACTGTAACCGGACACTGTCCCCTTAACAAAATCTATTTACAGTGGGTGTCACGGACAGCCCTCTATGCAGAGGATAGATGGAGGAGGAGGAAACGCCACAGCGCGTGTTAGTAGAATGCATGAGCGTGGCCGCACAACGGGCACAAATCCTCCAATCACCTGCGTCGTTGCGGGAGGCCTGCAGCAGCCTGAAAAGTTTGCTGACCTTCTGAGACGAGCTTGGATGGCTGGAGTGAGGAGCAGGAGAGGATCACGCACAATGACCCAATCAAGAGGCTAGGTGCGGAAACGGCCCCAGAAAACCAAACCAAACCAATCCACTGCACCACGGACACGCTACGCATAAAACCATCAAACGTAACAATTTCCAAACAGAACGACCCTGAAAAGAAAATGAACATAACATCAACAACAATTGTTACAAATAACATGTTAGAAAGTTATCTGATATTGTACGTACAAATAACATGCAATTTATACAGGCCCCTTTATAATGGCATTTTACACCGATGCGTATCTCTGTTTAGCTGTAATTTTTTACGACTTCTACAAAGAATAATTCCTTTGTTTGTTATAACAAGCATTCAGTAACACATATGAACTAACTATACATAAATATGTATAGATCGATCCAGTTGAAGCATGGTGACTACTGTCATTTGTTTTTACAAGTATAAACCAACCACTCAGGCCACGGTAGTGACAAGATGTCATTACCGTGACTGCCCGCCAACCGTGCAGTCAAAATAAGAATGTATTTACTTTGTAGTGACATTCACTTGTTTATCACTGTACAAGCTATTAATAAACTGAAGAAGTTTAAATTTAAATTCTCGTGTCGCTAGCGCTGCTCGTTTGCTGCGCACGCTGACGGAAGTTACTCTTTGGTCGCTGTAACTTGGCGAGCCTAAAAAGCGATACAAGATATTGTCGTCTCTTTCTCACCCACCGATAGCCACGACATACTGCCTTGTATCTCGTTTCAAACTCACCAAGATTTGTCGACCATAGTGTACGCGTGTCAAGCTTCGCTTTGTATGAAAATGGTAGTGATAACATCCACTTCACTGCACTACACTCACGCTACGCATGAATCATGTTAAACGCTAACAAGAGTCCACATGCAGCTTCGTGGGTGTAGAATTCGTGTACCGTGTGAGCAGCATTGGAGCAGTGCCTAACTGCCCTAATTGATATGAATATAATATAATATTTCAGGACACCTCACATATGGTCATTTGATCCTAAACTAGGCAGAGCCTGTGATCAGATAGTGATCAGACAACTGATAAACATACTTTATTTCTAAATACATACCTACATAATATAGATAAATTATATCCAGACAAAAAACAAATGATCATGCTCATAACACAAAGATTTGTCCTGGCAGGGAATCGAAACCACGACCACCGGTCGAGCAGTCAGCTGGCTAGGGTCACTAACCACTAGACCAACAGGCCTGTCAGATATTGATAAGGCTTTGCTGAAAATGCTATACAAATAAAAGAATTGGGTCAAAATCTTGTAAGAATATGGAATATCTTGCTAGGTAGGTCATATTTCCTAGTTGGTAAAGCCAAGTCGATATTCGACGATATCTCACGATGATACTCTGAAGGACTGCGATGCCATTTTCTAAACTGTTACTTATTTGAATATAGGCAAAGTTGTGTAAATAAAGAACTGCACTTGAAAGGAAAAAAAAATAAAAAATAGGCTATATTTGGACAAAAAAATACAAAAATCGTGTTTTTACAAAATTACAAAAGTTGGTATAAATTGTATCAAGCTTAAAATACCGGATTACACATTAGATCGAACAAGCACTTATATTTGCAGTTCCTCGCGAGATGCCATTAATTGAAATTGAACGAATTAAACCATGTTGGGTGTCACGATAATTTCTAAAAATAGAATTTATACTGAGTCATGCGAACTGTACAGTGTTTTTGAAGGCAAAACTAAGTCAAAGAACAAAAAACTAATAAAACTAAATGTATTTTAAGTACAATATAGTAACAATGACAAGTAAAAAGTAATTTCTCCGACATTTGGTTGAAAGGAATCAAATTGCGTCAGTCAATCAATCAGAAGTTGGATTGCGACTTTAATTCTAAGAGGTACGGTTCATTTTCATAAAATGTATTTAGTGACATGCGGAAGACTGTACTGGGTTCTTTGTTCCGTGCCTGCCTTTGTATAAGACCGTCTTAAGCTTTGTCAAGTGCTGAACTGTTATCAAAGATGAGTCATAGTAGTTACCTGCGCTATCAGATAAACCTCTTGTGGATGTCATAAAAATATCTATTGTTTATGTGCTTAATGCGGCATTGTGCTAAATGACGAATTAAAAAAAAAACACGAGAGACTGTTCAAAGACTTAGATAAACTAATTTTGAGTAAAAATGACGAATATAATATGTATAATTGTAGAATAACAGAAATATTGTGGATCTGTATCTTCTCTCTTCTAAATTATTTAGACATAAAATAAAATGTCGTGGTGGCCTAGCGGTTCAATGACCGGATTCGCATGCACATGGTTGCAGGTTCGAACCCAGGCAAGTACCAATGTGACTTTTTCAAAAGTTATATGTACTTTCTTAGTCATTCTAAGGCATCATTGACAAACGGTGAAGGAAAACATCGTGAGGAAACCTGGATTTCAAAGTATTGGAATCAGAAATTGCCAACCCGCAGTGAGCAAGTGTGGTGATCAAAGCTCATCCCTTCTCTATATGGGAAGAGGCCTGTGCCCAGCAGTGGGACGTATAAAGGCCGTTATTATGTTATATTAATAGCTTACGATCGCGACTCCTCTCATATCGATAACCTTCCTCGCTAAATGGGCCCTCTAACAGTGAAATAATTTTTCAAATCGGACCAGTAGTTATATAAACAAACAAACAAACTCTTGGGCTTTATAATATTATTTGGTATAGATATAGATTTGGAGAATAAAATTAAAAAAAAAAATCTCTTCGCTTTAGATTTAAAAGTTTGTTTGGTATTTAGTTAAGTGTATAACTTAGTAGTTTGGCCTATTACCATGAATTGCACCTTCAGTTATGCTTGCTTATAACAACGTCATGATTTCATAAACCATGGCATAAGTATCCATAATTTCGATCCGTCGGTGATGGTCACCATGACTTGTAGTTATGATAGGACCGCCCTACGTTACTATGGTAGCCATAGCCATAACAGTTTTAATTCACAATCATAACAGACTTGTTATAAATCAGTATTTCTGTGGACAGTGACTGACTTGCCGACTTTGTTTGAAGTTGCCACGATCGAAAACTTACAACACGGAAAATATTTATCGACTTCTTAACGGTATAAGCTCGCTCCTTTTTACTTCTAATTTAATTAATTTCTCTAAATTGTGTACGCATTCAAGTAAATTCATATTTAATTAAATAATTAATACTTTTAATAATTGAGAAAATATTATAGTAGATAATTCTTTCCTAGTAAGTGAGACAAAGAAAAATCAAACTGGGCCAATGTATGGACAAAACTGTTATAGAAAAAATTCAAAAAGCGAAGTAAGTTTTTGTCGTTCTGAAGTTCTGCATGCTAATTTGATTATTGAATATTCAATAAAAAGAATACACGCGTATTAAAACAATTTGAACTACGTTTTTTTTTAATAATATTAGTAGTTGTTGTGCATGCTATCTACGCGTTTGTTTATACAAGCATTTAATGCAGTAGACTACATTTAAAGCTTTTTTGTGTTTGCATTTGTTTTTAATTTACGTCGATAAATAAAAGATATTATATAATATTTGGAGGTATCAGTTTTAGTGATAAAACGTAAAGTTTTCTAATAAAACTTAATCAAAATAAATAAATTGAAAACCATGTTAGTAGGTAATTAATATTATACGTTTCTTCGGTATTTATAAAACAAAGTTTATTTCCACCTTGATTTAGCTTGATCTTTGAACTTTATTCTGTTTATAATTGTAATTATTTTCTTGTTTTTTTTATATTTTGATTTATTTTTGCACTTTAGGTATATTAGGTTAAATTAAGTTACCACCAGGAGCTGAAACTATAATTGTTTAATAATGGGATGGCTAATATATTCCGTCGCTCTTTGTATTATTGTTGGGTAAGTCCAAATATTTTAACTTGCCCTTGATTTGGTGGTGGAAACTAAATTATCAGCAGGTTATAAATATTTATTTGCACATTATTTTAAATTTAAAGCTTTATTTTAATTTTTAAGCATAGTTTTCAAATCTTGACAAAATATGGTATTCGAAATGTTTTTTTTTTGTAAATAAAGGCGCATTATGTATAAGGGACGTCAGAATATTTTTTTTTAAACTATGCCTTCATACATAAAAAATAGCTAACATTTGGGTGCACTGTACCTAATCGGTATACTATCCATATCTTTACCTGGTATATCCATCGTACCTGGAAAGTATAATTTAAACAAAATGAATAAACGGCAGAAGCAGAGAAGAGCATAATTCATTCGAAGGATCTTTGTTACGTAGGATTATTGATGAACACGAACAATAAAGCAAATTGGTAACAATACTATTGGAGGCAGTTTTATGATATTTTCGTTCTTGTCAGAAATATTTTTGTACCAACTTATGGATAACAGACCTTAGAAAAGTAATGTATGTATTTTTATTATTCTAATTTATACTTTTTAATATTTTTACAGCAACGCGGCGGCTCGATCTAAAAGCAAAATGCCGGCTCAACCAATCAAGTTGTATTACTTGCCTCCATCGCCACCTTGTCGGTCTGTAATGATGGTTGCCAAAGTCTTGGGGATTGAACTGGATCTTGTTGTGACAAACATCATGGAAGGGCAGCATATGACACCGGAATTCCTCAAGGTAAATCGAAGCTGTGGTGTATGGTAACAGTGTAAACAAACGCTGTAGGTATATTAAAATAAAATTGGCACATCGAAGTGTTCACTTACTGTAAGAACTTTATGATCGTTTGCCCTTTTCTTTAAGTACTTATTTATACTTAAATTAATTGAATTAGTAAACTTGGGCAGACACATTCAATCTCGTCATGGCTCTAAACTGGGCAGTACTCGGTACAGGTGGTGTTCGAGCGCCTGCCGATACTACAATAGCAACAACCTTCTGACGGCCTAATTATTTGTAATTAATTTTTACATAGCATATCTTGTGTCTACCGACCATCACTTGCTACTAATATCTTATACTGATCACACCAAAATTATAGTTCTTCTTTGCACTGAGCATTCCTGCAGTTTTGATACCTAGAACCCTTTTGAATCCCGAACATGGTCCTTCGAACCCGATTAGTTTAATATAAAGAAGATCGGCGATTATTGGAAGAAAGGATTTAATAAGGAGTTATTATCCATCGTGACGTGGAGTTTTGGATCGGACTGAGCTCGAGCAAAGTTAGCGGTGTATAGCATTAATTCAACCAATATCATTGCCCAACACTCAGGTAATATAAATAAAAGTAAATAGCCAATTCATAAAAGGTCAGTGAATTTATTTATTGTATTACATAGCGTACATATTGTGTTTGATTAATATCATTAGGTACCTTCTTATTACAGTGTGGTTAATATTTTACATAAGAGCAAATATAAAGTTTAAATCATACTAATTATATATATAATAGTAGTTAGCTTAGTTGCTACATCATTTAAACTTGGTTTATATAAAGCTGTAATTAATTCACATCTCATATTATGAGCAGGTATCTCGACACAGTAGATAGGTAGTACATAAGAGTGGTTGATTAGTGCAAGTCATTGTAACATCTGTTAAGTCATTAATGATTCATAATTGTATGCAGTGTATTAACTTAATTATTTTATTCGTGTATTAGATTGCCTAATTACTATCTTGTTTGCGTTAGTTTTACAGACAACATTGTATTTAATCGAATAACTTGAAGTTATATGGCCTTATGTAGTTAACATTTTATATTTTGATTGTTTTACAATATCAGTTAGTTAAAAGTAAAAATACAATCAATAGATTCGTGCCAATATTATCTATTTGCTCCAATTATACATTGTATTCCCACAAATTTCAGGTTGACGTCATTTGCTTCCCAGTATGTCCGAGGAAAGAGAATTGGTTAAGAAGCGTGGCAGCTTCAAGGGCCGTTTGACTGCTTTCGTTAACTTCCTGGACTCACTCAAGGACAAAGAGCTAAATAGTTTTGATATCTCCGAATTGCAGTTGCGCGTAGGCAAGATCGAGTCGTTGTACGAGCAATATGACGAGGTACAGTTACGTCTGGAATGCATTGTAGAAGATATCAAATTACAATACTCTGAGCGTTCTGATTTCGAGTCTCTTTATTATAAATCCTTGTCCAGAGCTCAAAATATCATGAGTGACTTTAATAGGGATAATAAATCGATGGAAAGTTGTAAAAGTACGCGTACTGGCGGCCACAAGCCGGTTAAGTTGCCAACGATACAGCTACCAAAGTTTAGTGGATTATATAGTAATTGGTTGGAGTTTCGCGACACCTTTAGCAGCCTCATCCATAGTAACGATGACATAGATGAAATAAATAAGTTCCATTACTTGAGAGCATCACTGGAGGGAACTGCTGCCATTGTAATTAAATCCATTGAGTTTTCTTCAAGCAATTATTCTGTGGCATGGAAGTTGTTACGTGATCGATTTGACAACAAAAGATTACTTGTTCAAAACCATGTTTCTGCACTATTCAATATTGATTGCGTTTTAAAGGAATCTTCTGTTGCATTAAAGGGTCTAATCGATCAATTAAATAAAGACTTACGAGCATTGGAGTCATTAGGGGAGCCTGTTAAGCAGTGGGACACGTTATTGATTTATATTGTGACTCGCAAGCTTGATCAAAAGACGTTTCGTGAGTGGGAAGAGTGTAAAGGTAGGATAGATAAAGATAGCCCGATTACGTTTGACGATTTTATGCACTTCCTGCGTAATCGAGCCGATTTAATTGAGACCTTAGAATTATCTCGCAACAATTATTCCCAAACGTCGAGTAAATCATGCCCTAAGATCAAGTCTATGGTAGCTACACAGTCTTTTAATAATGATTTAAATAATACCGAAATTACTCGTAAAGTGTGTCCTAAATGTAATAACGATCACTCTTTAAATAATTGTCCACAGTTTCTCGCACTTACTAATGACGCTCGATTAAAACTACTACCCACTTATAAGATTTGCTTCAACTGTTTTCGTTCCGGTCACTATGCAAACAAATGTAAAAAACCGGGTTGTAAACTATGCAAACGTAGGCACAATACACTAATTCACACTGACAATAAAGACACTATTGTGAATACAACTAGTGATCACTCTAATAATCTGTCAGCATCCTCGTCCTCATCGTCTGCTACCACGGACATGAACAACGTAGCGTTGTCAGCAAACATTTCATCGTCCCGTGATCATAAGCAGCGTGATGTGTTGTTGTCGACCGCTCAGGTCAAACTGCGGGACCACAATGGTCGTGTGCAGATTGTTCGCGCAGTGCTTGATAGCGGGAGCACATCGTCGTTCATAACAGACCGGTTATGCAGACAATTAAATTTACCTACTAGCCAGGTAAACAAATCTATACTTGGCATTAATAATGTAACGTCGCACGTAGGCAAATTATGTCGTGTTGAGTTAACATCAACCGATGATAGTTTTACCTTTAACCTTCATTGTTTTGTTCTGCCTTACATTACAAGTAATGTCCCGTGCCGTGAGGTAAATTGTTCTGATTTCGACATTCCATCGAATATTACTTTAGCAGATCCTACGTTTTGTAAGCCCGCCGATGTAGATATTTTAATCGGTGCTGACCTCTTTTGGGAGTTGTTAGGATCACAAAAACTAAACTTAGGTACCGGGAAACCAATTCTATACGAAACTCGTTTAGGATGGATAGTTTCCGGTCCAATCAGTCAGAAGTATATTTCATTACTTTCAAATGATTTAAAATGTAATTTGTCAAAAACTGTTTCTGAAACCAACACTGACTCGGAACAACTTAGAGCTGTTTTAACAAAGTTTTGTCAATTAGAGGAGGTGAGCACAAAATCTTCTGTTGTTTATATGCCAGAAGAGAGGTTGTGTGGGGATCATTTTGTAAAAAACACGACACGATTGTCTGACGGTCGGTTTTGTGTTCGCATACCTCATAAAAGGGATTCGTCAGTTTTAGGTAATTCGTTTAAAAAAGCTACACATTATTTATAATCCTTGGAACGCAGATTAAAAGTTATGTCTAAATCTAAAGGTGAAGAATTTATTGAATTTGGTCGTTTTTCTATCTATCTACGGCTTATACGCTCTGTAGCTTATGTGTTACGATTTCTTAAATCATGTAAGAAACAGTATCCTACAACCAATAATTTGACACTGGATGAGTTGCAAAGTGCACTTACCGTTGTCATCCGTACAAGTCAAGTAGAAGCATTTCCGGACTATCAATTACTTATGAATAAAAAGCGTTTAACGCCTAAGAGTGCCCTTCTTAAACTTAATGTCTATTTAGATGATAATAATATAATGCGAGTGGGAGGACGTCTCGATAATTCTAGTTTTGTTTATGATAAAAAACACCCTATTTTATTACAGTCCACTCATATTTTAACGAAACTGTTGTTCGACCACGAGCATAAAAGGCTTTTACACGCTGGCCCACAATTATTATTAGCTTCCATTAGAGAATCTTACTGGCCAATAGGGGGTCGCAACTTGGCGAGGGCCTGTTTTTACAAGTGTGTTTTGTGCCGTCGCCTGAGGGGTAAGGTAATAGCACCAATTATGGGTAACTTACCTCAAGAACGCCTTCGTCCAGGTTATCCCTTTGAGAGCACGGGAGTAGATTACGCCGGGCCTATCATGTGTGCCAGTCGTCAAGGTCGTGGATGCAGGCTGGTAAAGGTGTATATCGCAATTTTCATATGCTTTACAACTAGAGCTATTCATTTGGAGCTAGTTGGCGATTTAACCAGCAATAGTTATTTACTAGCCTTGTATCGGTTCATTTCTCGCAGAGGAAACCCAGTTAATATTTTTTCAGATAACGGTACCTCGTTTGTCGGCGCTCATAGAGACCTATCTAAGTTCTTAAACTCAAAATAGCTCGGCCTTGAGTGAAAGTGCAGTGAAGGAGGGAATTAACTTTCATTTTATACCCGCGTATTCTCCTCATTTTGGTGGCCTCTGGGAGGCAGGTGTCAAGTCGACAAAGTATCACCTTCAAAGAGTGTTGGGAAATTGTAATTTGACCTTTGAGGAGCTATACACCGCACTTACCAAGATTTAAGCCGTGCTGAACTCTAGACCTATGTCTTCGGATCCTGCTGACTACACTCCACTGACTCCGGGTCATTTTCTTGTTGGGCGACCTCTTACTTCTACCGCAACCTCACTACCAGGATTATTCTGCCAACCATCTGTCTCGCTTCCAGCGGATTGAGCAGCTTCGCCAGCATTTTTGGAGCAGATGGAACAAGAAGTATGTTGCGGAGCTACGGGTGCGGACCAAATGGCGTTCCTCCAAGGATAGCTTAAGGAAGGAGACTTTGGTCGTGATCAAGGAGGATAATCCTCCCCCTCTAAAGTGGAGACTGGGACGAGTTGTAGCTATCCACCCGGGAACTGATGGCATCGCTCGTGTAGCTGACATTCAGACGTCCACTGGTGTTGTTCGGAGAGCGTTCAACAGAATTTGTCCACTGCCTGTTGTGTCTCCGGAGTCTTCTGGTTGAAACCGTTGCTTTCAACGCCCGGGGGCATGTTCGAGCGCCTGCCGATACTACAATAGCAACAACCTTCTGACGGCCTAATTATTTGTAATTAATTTTTACATAGCATATCTTGTGTCTACCGACCATCACTTGCTACTAATATCTTATACTGATCACACCAAAATTATAGTTCTTCTTTGCACTGAGCATTCCTGCAGTTTTGATACCTAGAACCCTTTTGAATCCCGAACAGGTGGCGTTATGGGACTCACGTGTTGATTTTTATACATTACGTTTATTGATGCAATCCTTCTAAATGATAAAATATAATTATATAATCTCACAAACCCGGTTTTTACCGCTTTTGAGGTACATAAAAAAGAGTAAAATTTATTGTACGGACAAACGAGAAATTTAGAATTTTGGGATGATATTGGAAGGTTGTATAATTGTATATAATTCTGCTAATAAAATATTAAGCGACAGAGTTCGGCTTCTAGTCTCAACGATTTCAGCTTAATTACTGACTCAACTACAAGAACCTCTATAGAAACGCATCTTATTATACTAAGTACTCTGAAGAAACGTAAAATAATGATTGCAGATTAGAGTTTGAATCACATCCTTAGTGCGATACGCTACGAAATCTATTCCATTGTATAGCGTGTGAAATGACACATTAGATGACCACTATTGAATGACGATAGGTGTATATCCCATTGTATTATTTAATTATATTGTTGTAATGGGAGTAAATTGTTGTGCGATATCGCATGCAAGTTGATGTGCCCATTATGTAGCAGACAATTAAAATATCGCATAACTATACACAGTCCTAAGTTATTTTGTTTATATAGGTATTTTTTTAAATAAAACTTCTTTACACACGCTTGATTTGGGGAGTAAGGTAGTGAAAGCGTGACGAGCGTTATGAAAAGTGTGATCGAGGCGAAAGGAAGTTGACAGGGAAATATAAGTTAGTGAGGATAGAAAGCACACATTTTCTATCGCCCTGACATAGTTTAACATTCTTTTTTTTTGCGGGGTTGAAAGTTTATGACTTCCCCGCGCCGAGGTCACAGCATGGGGATATATCGGACTTTAAGCGACTAAAAACACCCCGGCCCCATCATTGCCTTAGCCAGAGCTGCAGGATCACTTGCGTATTCCCAACGCAGCTCTGGCAAGTCTACTAGTCTAGTTTAGTCATACGTTTCGTATATCGAAGACACAGTGCAGGCCTATAAGTTATAAGTTTTATTTCTGTCGTGTGGTCAAAAGCAAACTAGTTTTTTTTATTAATGGCATTCCTATTTTTATTAAATTATTATTAGTCAAAGTCAAGAGTTCTTTCTTATCCAAGTTTGTGTAAACTCTTATCACTGTGTTACAAAGCAAAGTTATAAATGAATGTTCAAGCTTTTCAAGAATTACAATACCTACTGTAGATAAAGAAACAAGATTGTCAACATCGCGTGCTTCTAACTCATTTTTATTCGTCAATAAATCATTTCAGGGTTAACATTTTCATGTGGCCTACAACTTAAATAAGGGAAATGCCCGTAGTTGCCGAATATATTTACGACTAACTCCATAAAAGTTTACTTATATTTAGTTTTATTATTTATAGATGAACCCGCAACACACAATACCAACAATGGATGACAGTGGCTTTATTTTATGGGAGAGGTAAGGATTAAATTCTTCCTAGCTATTATTTGTTTATGGATGAAGGTTATTAGGTAGATTCCTCCATATATAAACACAAGTCACATGACCTGTGACTGTACGAAAAGTGATTTTCCATTTTAAGATGTCGACCTATGTTTTTTGAGGAAAGTTGTTCAGTTTTATGCACCTGATTAACTCGTTGAATATACGCACTCCTTTTAAATTAATCTATATAAATAAAAAGAGAAGGCCTGACTGACTGACTCATCAACGCCTAGCCCAAAACCTTAGACCTAGAAAGCTGAAATTTTGCACAAAGGTTTCCTTTATAATGTAGGCAAGGAATAAGGAAGGATTTTTCGAAATTCTTACAGGTGTTAAATAGGGGATGAAAGTTTGTATGGAAAAACGTTATTTTTGTAGTTTAAACCATAAAAATTCGTGGTTACCATTCTGGTTAAAAATTATAAACCACGTGTTTCAGTATTTTTCGAAATTCAACCCCTAAGGGAGTTAAATAGGGGGCGAAAGTTTGTAGGGGAAGTTCAGTATTTTTAAAGATAGACACATGAAATTTCGTATACGGGTTTCTCGATAGAAATAAATAAAGACGTATTTCAGCAATTTTGAAAATCTACCCCCTAAGAGGGTAAAATAGGGGATGGAAGTTTGTAGGTATATGAATTGTGTAGTTTTCATCTAGGCACATTAAATTTCAAAGGATTATGAGTTAGAAATAAATAAAACGTATTTCCGAGATTTTATAAATCTACCCTCTAAGGGGGTGCAGTAGTGGTTGGATGTTTTTTTTAGGAAGTTCGTCATTTTCAAAGAAAGGGATGACATTTGGTATACGGGTTTTTGGTTAGAAATAAATGAAAACATATTTTAGCGATTTTAGAAATCTACGCCTTAAGGTGGGTAAAAAATGGGGTTTGCAAGGTATTATATTGTGGACTTTATTTTTAAAGATAAGGCCATGCCTTTCATTTACGGGTTTCTGGTTCGATACAAATAAATGACCATCTAAAACATATCTTTACGATGACATAGTATGTTCGAGTGGCGTTCACAACGGTTTTCAAGGTGTCGCCAGCTCTGAGGTCCCGGGTTCGATCCCCGGACGGGTCGATGTGGAAAATCACTTTTCTACATTATGTCGAGTCTGGGTGTTAGTGGTACCTTCGTTGTTTCTGATTCCATAACACAAGAGCTTACTTTCTTTGAATTCGGAGCATTGAATGTGATTCTTCATCTTTTCGTGTCAATGATTTTCAAGTTTTGTTTGACCAAAAAGTTGCCACCATTTTAAAAGTTTATCCAAACTCAATGTATGTGATGTTTTCCCACATTATATTATTATTATCTTAACGCCATAATATTTTATGAAAAATATAATTCAAGCTCCTTACTTTGAAAATCACAGAATACATCCATCTATCCTTTACTACTTACTACTCTTAACTTTACGCGCGTGCGAAGCCGCGAGCAACAGCTAGTCCTGTATATAGCAAAACATAAGCGTGAGATAGGCTGAAAAACTTGTCAAAACATTATGAAATAAGCCTAAACGCGATAGTAATTCGTGGTTTCGTTACAGAGTTCCTATCTATGTCGTTTTTTTTTCATTATTGCGAGGGGCTCGTGACAAAGTGCGTACGGTTTGACCTACAATATAAATGGTGATCATTGGTATCAATATGTAGTAACATATTGATACGGTAGTATAGTTAAATTACTGTATGATGTGTATAGATCAAAATATAGTATGATGGGAAACAAAATTATGGTTTTGTTGATGTTTGGTATTTAGAAAATCGATATAAGGGTAATCTGTTAATAATATTTGTGCTATTTACAAAAAAGTGTCTATAAATGCATGACGCACAGAGCATGTTTATTGTAGACTTACTTGGTAGCACTCTTGCTGTAGGACAGCTGTGTGAACATTGCTAACAACATAATGTTAATACTAAGGCATTAACACGATATAAGTAATTGAGTTTTGTTAATAATAAAATGACAATGAAGACACTGGATTCATTGTCATATTAAGGGATAGTTCTCTTCCTATGAAAAACGACAGATTTATTGCAAAGCAAAGGTTATACAGCCACACTCAACATTGGATATTATATACCTGTGTCCCGCGGTTTCACTTGCGGTAATTGTCCCTGTTCCCGTAAAAATATTATTTTTTTTGAGGTTTACGCGAATGTTAAACATTGAAATAAAACTACTTTAAAACGGATTCTATCGCGATTTATTTTTTTAATTTTAGTTCCTGACAAATTATTAATAAAAATAAATGAAGGTAGAACGAGCAACATCCCGCTGTCAAGACAAATACCACCTCAGTCGGCCCGTGACAAAATCAAAAATAAACCGCGATAGAGTCCGTTTTAAACTATTATTTTTTGTTAATTTTCCATTATTTTGTAGTAAGTATTTATTCTGCTACTCAAGACGGAGACGAATTTATCAAATCATATGAAGAAAATCGGTCCACCCGTTCTCGAGTTAAAAGTACTGTAAGAAACAGAGACTTTGCTTAATAGATATAGAAGTGTAATAGATATTTATTTTCAAATTTCAGCCGAGCAATCTTGACTTACCTAGCCAATGCATATGGTCGCGATGACTCTTTGTACCCCAAGAATCCTCGTCTAAGAGCCATCGTTGATCAGAGACTCAACTTCGACCTTGGAACCCTGTATACCAGATACATTGGATTATACGTAAGTTCCTTACAATATTTATTTGGGGCAGTGTGTTTTCGGCAACAACCGTTCAATATGCAGACATCTTCTCAAATTCTTTGTATTTTTGAGTTGTGTAACAATCATTATGATTGCTTAAAGGAAATGACAGAATAAAAGACAGGTAAATACTCTGCAGTGGGATGACAAGATGATTTAAAAACCTTAAAGTGTACCGATAACAAGACCCATAACATATAGGATTCATTTAAGAGAGAGAACGCAATTAAAACATTTTACTTTAGAAGAAAAAAAGCTTTGAATGCGTTTATGAATATTCTTATGTAATGGAATCTGAAATCGCCAACCCGCAATGACCAAGTGTGATGATCAATGCTCATTCCTTCTCTATATTGGAAGAGGCCTGTGCCCAGCAGTGGGACTTTTATAGGCCGGTATTATTAAAATTAAATTCTATGTAATTAATTTAAGTGTGTATTCCAGATGCCTATGCTGTTTCACGGTGAAGACTATAATGAAGAAAATGCTGAGAAGTTGAACGAGGCTTTGGGATGGCTGAACACATTCCTAGACGGTCGTGCTTTCGTCGCAGGAGACAACTTGACCATAGCCGACATCTCTATAATAGTCACTATGACTAATTTAGATGTAAGTAAGATAAACGATAACATGTAATTACTAGATCAATTGAAGTCAGATCATCACCCGAGTTGTTCAGGTAAAAGTCATATGAAAAGTTTGTCTTCTTTTTAGAATACTTACTAGAGAATATTACCAGTAATTATATTGGTGACACCAATTCCAAAAACCTCAGCTAATAATAGTATTAAACTCAGGCCAATTTCTTTACTTTCCTGTGTTTGCAAAATTTTTCACTTAATGTTGACCAAAAGACTTGAATGGTACATAGAGAAAAATAAATTGTTATCACAAGACACTTCCGGCTTTAGAAGAGGACAATCATGTCAAGACTGCCTGGTTAGATTAGTAAGTCAAATTTACTTAGGATTTTCTCGTCAGACTCCAACTGTAGCCTGTTTTTTAGATGTAACAAATGCTTATAATAATGTGTTAATAGATGCTTTGACAAAAATTTTGGATGAGATAGGTATTGGTAAAAAGCTATGTCAATATTTATGGAATTATCTAAGTGAAAGGCACCTTATGATGATAGATGAAACTGATCGAAATAAACATTTTATAAGATACACAAGCCGAGGTTTAGCGCAAGGTGATCCAATCTCTCCTCTTCTTTTTAATATACTAACAATTAAATTATTCCATGAAATTAAAAATGTAACCATGTGTCAATATGCAGATGACTTTGTTTTATATTCTTCATCTAAAAATCTAAGGGTAAGTCAAAATGAATTTCAAATAGCGCTAAATACATTTTGTTACATTTTGGATCAAATGGGATTAGAATTATCAGCCTCTAAATCTAAAGTTTGCATTTTTAGTAGGGGATTTAGAAAATTACAAATTGAATTGAAATTACAAAATCAAAATTTAGAGCTAGTAGACAATTACAAATATTTGGGTATATGGATGGACAGGTCGTTACGATGGAGCAAACATATTAACATAACGATAGAAAAGGTGCAAAAGAATCTTAACCTACTTAAAGTTTTGGCAGGTACTTCCTGGGGCTTACATCCTAAACATTTACGACATCTATATATAGCATTGATTAGAAGTCGAATCGATTATGGTTGCTATTTATATGATGCAAGTGCCAAATGTCATTTAGATAAATTAAATAAAATTCAAAATCAGGGACTGAGGATAATAGGAGGATTTATTAAAACCACTCCAATTCATGTCATGGAAAGCGAGCTGTGTGTAATTCCGCTGTATTTACGTAGAAAATATTTGGCATATAAATTCTGTCTAAAATCTAAGTCTATAGAAGGTAATGTAACTAAACAGCTATTAAGTGATCTGTACACTCTTCGACAAAATTGTTATTGGAAGAATAAAAGTATCCCTTTACTAGTAACTTTATACAACGAAACGAAAGAAATTCAGGTAACTTCTTCATATCCTTTATTAATGTTTACGTTGAAAACATGGGTTACCAATATTAATGTAAATGAGGTAATAAGAGTGAATTTAGAAGCAATAAAATTGTCAAAAAAATCCTATGAGAGTAATTTGTTAAAACATGAAATTATTAGAGAATTGTCTATAAAATATAATGAATGGTTTTTAATATTTACAGATGGGTCGAAGAGTGTAGAAGGTCATGGATCGGCATTCTATGTCCCTAGTATAAATATTGAAAATAATAAAAGCCATCATTGTTTTAAGATAGGTGAACAGACATCCATCATGACGTTGGAACTTGTTGCAATCTCGGAAGCTTTGACCTTTATTACTGATAGTCAACATAAAAACATTGTTATTTGCACAGACAGCAAGAGTTCTTTGCAACACATAGCTCGATGTGCCTCTGGTCATAGAGGCGCATCGATAGCTTATGTTATCCTATCGAAGATAGATACACTGCGGTCAAAAGGTGTCCAACTTAGATTGCAATGGGTTCCATCGCACATTGGGTTGTGGGGCAATGAAGAAGCTGACAAGTTAGCAAAATACGCAGCTAAGCACGGGAAAGAAACTTATTTTCATTTAGACTATTCAGAGTATTTACCTAAATTTAAAAATATTTGCTATAACCTCTGGAAAGAATATTTTAATAAACGATCAGTAGAAGTTGGGATATGGTACAAAACAATTCAATGTCAGCCTCTTCGTGTGCCTTGGTTCATGGACAGTATTATAAGTAGAAAATTAGTTGTTACCGCTCATAGACTCAGATCTGGACATATTCCATGTAATAAATTTGCATTCATGATGAGGAAAACTACGTCGCCCAATTGTGAACAATGTGGGGTTGTTGAAGATTTACACCATTTATTGGTGGAATGTGTCCGATATGAGTCAGTAAGAAATAATTTAATATCAGCTTTGAATTTGAACAAGACTGACGTAGGTATGTTTCACAAAATCCTGTCCCAACCGAATGGAGCTGATGCGAAAGTTTTGTTCAAATTGATGGCCCATTTATAATTGCCTGTATGTATGTTTAGGGTACGATGGGACTGACATACGCTATGCGTAAAAGTTCCTTTAAAAAAAAAAAGAAAAAAAAAAAAAAAAAAAAAAAAATATTACCAGTAATTACCTTAGTTTATAGCCGAGACAGGATAAAAAATATGAATTTGACGGGACGAAACTTGAATCATATATTATTATTATTCTTGTAAAAACAGAGAGTAGAAGTCTTGTTATTCTTGTAACTTGAATCCAACTTATGTGTGAAGCTGACTTAATACATTGGTCTTCTTCGATAATATGGGATTGAGATCTAATCTATAAAGAAAATATATTGTTTTTTATTTTTGTTCCCAGGCATTTGGATTCGATTTTAGTGCACATGAGAACGTGTCAAAATGGTTTGAACGGACTAAGAAGGCATTGGAGCCTTATGGCTATCAAGAAATAGATGTCGCAGGCGCACAAATTTTAGCATCTTTCTTAAAGAAAGAGTGAAGCAGATATTAGTATTGATTACATTAATTTATCACGGAAACACAGGTTATATTATTGTTAGTTGTGTTATTGTTTGTTTATTAACGTTCTTATAAAGGTATTATGAGCCGACGATCTTTGCAGTGTTTTATTTTGTTACCTATTTTAGTTTAGCCATTGGTTTACCTCATGTTAAGATATGAGGTAAACCAGTGTTAAAATATAATAATATAAAATTAGACAAGTGCGAGTTGGACTCATCCACCAGGGGTTCTGTACAAAGACCTGATTTTTTCAAGTAGGTATAATTAAAAATGTATAGTTTTCAGACTTTCCCATGTACTTGTAGTATATATTACAATCGTTATATAACAATATTCATTGCCAAATTTCAAAATTCTAGGTCAATGGAAAGTACCCTATACATTTTATTACCCTTGAGTGTGTTTGTGTGTGAAGTTTACATTTTTTAACAAAATCAAGGGACTGAAGTTCTAAACGTGTGATTTTTATTTCAACGCGATAACTCCACGCGAGATATAGGGATATATGTTCATGACAGACAGACGGACGGACAGGGAGACGGACAACAAAGTTATCTTATAAGAGTTCCGTTTTCTCCTTAGAGTACGGAACCTTAAAAATAATTGTGATTCTGATCTCAATGTATCGCATAACAATACTGAATCTAACTAGATAATATGACTAAGATAATAAACGATACTTCAATTTGTTATTATAAAATATTAATATATAGGCAGTTCTATTAACAAAAGCATATATGTACTCAGTAATAATTGTAACATTGAAGCATTAGAACAAGCGTGTACTAATCCTATGATGCGGCTCATATGTCACGATAATTAATGAATTCTGTTGCCGTACGACAACAACGAGGATAATAAGGTGTTAGTGCGGAGCGTCCCACGTCCGGTCGCACGAGAACGCACCGTGGTGCTATTGAATTGAGGTAGGCATTTCTATTTGAGGCATAACAATGCCCCAGCGCATGCAAGCGGGTCGCGCGCCGCGCTCCTACCGTTCTACGTTTTCAAAACAAAACAGCCGTTCGATTGTTCCAATTTGAAAAATCCACCACAAAACGATCAAACACATCGCAGTATTCACAAACAACGGGCAACAAGTGAAACAGAGAGTGTGCCGTGCTCGCGTTGTCGCCTCCTAGCGCTGGCTCGCGAAACACGATAGCTTCAACATTCTACAACTAAGTCTTGAACTGAAAATGTGGTGGGTGCAGTGCTGCGGTTGATATGTGTTGTACAAGTTGACACAGCTGTGGATTGTTTTGTTAACACGATGATATTCATAGTAGGTATTTTTCTATAACATACATTTATTATTTTAACTTAGTTGATTCAGAAATCAAAATAGTGGTTTTATATTATGTTCTAACTCTGTTAGTGTGTTCAATTCGTGATAACGCAGGTAGTTGGTTGCCATTAAAACTTCCGTTTATAGTGCACTACTAGTTTACAACATAATATCCTTCTGATAAGTCGATGTAAGCTGTTCTTAATTGATAAGTAAGTAGGTTAGTCTTTATGGATGGGATGGTGGATTAAAGATTGTCTCGCTGAGTTCATCTAATCCATCTCAGTATTTTTGTGTCATCATGAAAAGGTGACTGAACCTTTTATTTTATTAAGAACAAAGGGGAACGAGGTTTCCTATCCGTAACGGGAGGGAAGTAGTAATAGAAGTGATGAAAATAATATTCATTTGTTAGAGTTAGACTTGATCTATTGTCTAGGCAACCATCAGGCAATGCTATATGATAAGGTAGAGGATACGATCATTATTCAACTAAGCTGCTGCACTTCGTCTATTGTTAAATTGCTCTCACGCGATATCTGGTACGACTATTGTATCTAACATTGGCCTGAAAGCTTGCCACTAACTATACACTAAATAGCATTGCATCATTCACACATCCTGTCTTCAAAGAAGTGTTGTTTAACTGACAGGCGCTTGTATTGTTAAACAATGCACCTGTTAGAAGATACACAATAATTACGCGTTTGTTGTTACAGCGATTAACATGCGTTCTAATAATAGCATCAATGTCATTAGCTGTCCAGTTTCCTCCGAATCCCACGTCAGATATGTCTGCAGATGAGAAAACTCAAAAGGGCAATAAAACGATTGATCAGTCGGAGGAAAGCGGTCATGAAATAGAAACGGATGTCGACGACGGAAAAGAGAAAAAGTTTTTAGATGATGCTATGAGAACAGTTCTAGATCCTAATACCTTAATTATTAAGACCAATGATATAGTCGAAACATTTAAATATCAGTTAGAAGAATTAGATAAGGTTAATACAACTCTTGATGTTTTTATGGACGAAATGGATAAGTTAAGTTTGGATGTATGCAAAACTTCACAAGACGCTTTATGGTCCTACGTCACAGACATAAACAATGAAGCTAAGAAAAATAAAATGGTAAGAATAATTGCTGATAACAATCGCTGATAAACTTAAACGACTCGGCTAATACAATTACTACAATTAGCACTTTTGATTTTGGGAATGCTTCAAGATGAAAATGATTCAAGAGAGAACAATAATACATATAAGGCCATAGTTTTGACGTAATCAGATTTGTGATCTCAGAATGACGCTAATAACACACGTCTTCGTTGAAATATGCTGCCTTTTATTCTCTTCACTTGGCAATATCTATAGTACACAAGCGGAATTCATAACTTTTATGAGTTCCTGTCTGAAGACTATTCATATTTACTTCAGTTATGTTTAGTAGGTGCCCATATTTTACAGGTTCGAATTGCTGCTGAAGAAGATGAAATAAAAAAGCAATATTGGAACATTTTAAAAAAGAAATACTTGAATGACGAGCAGATTACCAATGATCCGAAAATGAAAAGGAAGATACGAATAATAAAAGAACGAGGGACCAATGTGCAGATGCCACAAAGCAAGGTATTTGTATAATAACAATTCATAGATGTAAAAAAATTAACACAAATAATATTTCATTACTAAAGATATTCAATTTTCGTCCCAAATGCCATTCATTTATGAAAAGTAATCATTAAATTAAATGGGTTAAATATAAAGAAAATAGTTTGATTAGAGACTAAATACGCAATTGACGACATAAGTGTATTACGATATACGAAATCAGAAAAAAAACGTTCTTGAACTATAAATATTTTTTTCTATAATTAATTTATAAGCTATGCACATGCATAAACTAAGCACGACTTATCAGCATTTAATATTATTACATTGTTATTGTATAGTTTCAATGAATGGAAACTTCAGAGGAACTTCTTGCGTGTGTGACTTTGCTTTGAATGTAATTCAGTCATAGGAAGTTCTATTACTATGCTGGTATTAAGAATAATTTTCATTTATAATTTCAACTGAGCATTATTAATTAACGTTTGTTCGCACGTTAAAGTTTGATTGTTGACTATTGCAACTTTCTTTGCCTTAGTTTGACACAAAAATTTACTTCTCTTCAGTAATATGGACGAAAGAATTGACGATGGCGATTGAAATGAAGATGATAATGACAATGATCGGATATGATATTAAATTAACTTCAAAAAATTAATTAAGTGTCTTTTTTTTAATTCCAGCAAAGAGAAGAAATAGACACTATGCAGAGGATTTGGAGTCGTGTGACTGTCTGTGCGTATAACACATCGTGCAACTCGGAAGATTCGGTACGAACGATGAGTGGTCAGTCAGTATTATTTACTTTTATTATCATCAAACTAGATAATACATGGACACTGAATCGGGTTACAAAAACACATTGCGAAATTCATAATGACAAACGATAAATAAAGCTAGATGTTGCTATGAATATTAATTTTAATGACATTGATTCGAACTCAAATATTTAACCGATGTCAACGTGCATTGCATTGCAAATGACTGAATGCTGAAACGTTATCACATCAAGTCACCGTTAAGTCTCATGCAATTTTAGTCAATTAAAGTGTAGAATCAAATGAATATTTAACCCTTTCACTGTCCCGTGAATCACATATGAACATTTCCATTGTTTAACTATTGTGTCTTCTGACGGGATAGGAAAGGTTTTAAGACAGTCTTAAAGTTAAGTTACGTTTTAGTATTTTTGGGGTAAATAAGTTTTGAATATCATATCTTATTGCTGCTTTAGCATTTAAATTATCAGGTGATAACATAAATCATTAAAATAATTGGAACTATCTATATTTTGCGTTTAAACTATGTTTGTATTATTATCTAGGGACATTCATAAACTGTAATCGAATTTTCTGTAAACAATAGAAAAATTTTTCCAGACGTAATAACAATCTTTAAAACAAGCAACGATACAAAGGAATTGGCGTATTATTGGAAAGTTTATCGCGATACAACCGGAAAGAAAATACGTCCGATATTCAAAGATTACGTAGTAAGAATGAATAGAGTAGCGGAATCTGAAAATTTTACTGACGCTGGAGACATGTGGCGATATGCTTTCGAAGATGACGATTTCGTTGAAACTGTTGATAAAATTTGGCGGGAAATTAAGCCATTCTACGATTTGTTGCACGACTACGTTAGAGCAAAACTGAAAATAATTTACAAAGACATTTTAAAGAGCAATGACAAAATGATTCCGGCCCATATTTTAGGTGAGTTCTGAGGTTGGTGACGCCTTATTAATAAAACACAGCAATGTGTTTCTAATGTTATATTTATTGTAAAATTTTATGGTACTTCTCAGTTTATTGCTTTCCATTGTTGTTTTATGCATCATTCACTTTAAAATACATAAAAAATATTCTCATCCGTCTCAAACTTTATCGTTTTAAAAGGAGGATGCACAAAATTGTTGGGGCACTGTCCCCACCTACCAACAGACTTGGGATTTGTTTTAAATATTCTTATGACGACCCAGGAAAAGACCAATAATATTTTTTTAAACTAAAACAATGGGGTTCACGAAAAAAAAAAAACAGAAAAATATTTTTATATACATATAAGTACATAAGCAACTAACTCCGAATCATTTTGAACCAAAGTATTTTGCAAAATGTGTCGCCTCTGTCGCAAAACAGATCGTGGACACATAACACATCGGCGTCCAATCTCCATGTTGGTAAATCACAGTCCAGTAAACGTGCCAGGCTAAAACGAAAAGCAATCAGATGGTCCAGTAAACAAGCAGGGGTTAAAAATAATCGTAACAAACAACGACAGGTGAACAACGTAAACACAGCGGAATGAACTAGTCAAGACTGAGGTGCGCGAGCGCAGGCGGCGACGGGCCGGGGGCGGGGACGGCTTCTTACCTGAAATTCCGCGTATGCGCCAAAACTTCTGTTGTTTTACAATGTTTTCAGTAGGCACTGTTTATTATATTCTTTTAGTTATTGTTTTTCTCACTAAACTATCAAAGAATATACTTATTTTGTATATTAAATGGCAGAAAATGTAACTGTTACTTATTTTAGATTGTGTTCCTGCAGATAATACTCCCATTAATTGTAAAAATGATTTCCTTTTTAGAGTAAATTGAAAAAAATAAAATGATTTCAAATTCAATTAGAATGAATACCCCATACCTACGGCAAATGTCGTCATAGTAAAAAATAATCTGGCTGCCAAGACGTGTAAACTGAGATACATTTAAAATCTGTTGGTGGGTGGGGACGATTTTGTGCATCCTCCTTTAAAATGTTAATTTCTAACTTTTCAGGAAATCTTTGGGCACAGGAATGGCAAGCTATATATCCAAAAGTTGTTGCATACGCTGATCACATGAGGCCAAAATTACCAGCCAATGAGACTATACTCTCAAAAGACCTCTTTGACGCAGTCGATGAATTCCACCAATCACTTGGCTTTGAAAGCGCGAAGGATTCATATCAAGATATTAAAGAAACAATGACAACAGCCAACTGCTTGCCGTCCAGTCACGATATGTGTGACGGAGTTAGTTACAAGTAAACTATACTTTTTTTCTTAGTTTAATTAGGAGTTTATTTTTGGTTACCATTTTAATTTTTAATAGGTGCCTACTTGTGATTGAGATCCAAATGCGTCTCTTTTGTTGAAAATAGTCTTTTAAAATTTGATTAAAAGTATCAATTAATTTAAAATATCAAAAGGATTGTAGTAACATCTTTAGTAATCTTTCCACCATCTTGGAATAGCACAAAAATAATATTATTTATGAGAATATTTACTATATAGTTATTGTGTAAGGGATTTGAAGAAACCAATTCCTGGATTCGGCGAGATTAATTAATATTAACTTATTAGTCTACCCTTACTTTTATTTTTCCTTTGACATTCTTCTTCTTCTTCTTCGTCGTTACACTCTTGGCAGAGTGGTCGTGGTCGTATGTGGTGAAGATCCATCGCCATTCCTCCCTTACTGTAGCTTTGTCCTTTGACATACCTACGTTCTTGGTAATGTAGCCTTTCATGTGTTCGAGTTTCGATACCATTACATGCAATATCTGCTGGATTCTTAAAATAACGAGCGGGTGTACAATACGTGATTTCGTAAAAACATTCTTCTTTGTTTGTGGTTTTGTATCGTTTTATCTGTTTTAGTTTGTTTATAAAGCACGTCTTCAAGTTACTAGTATCAATGAAAACGTTTTTTATACATTTTACACTATAATGTAATATACTTCTACTATGTAGCTATGTATAAAAAAGTCGGGAGTTTATTTTTCCTACTTTTGAGGTACTTATTTCTCATCTTCGACATAAACATATTCTGTACTACATCTCTGACTATGTCTATATTTATATTTAATTATAATTTTGGTGTAAAAAATTTGCTTAGTATTTGGTATTCAAAATATCAGTCAGCAGATGAGATTTTTTATCTCATGTTTTATAATCTAAAACATAGGCGCTCTGGCTGTTTGTACGCTTCGAACTTTCATATACGCAACGGATTTTAATGTAGAATTCAGTAATAGAGTGATTTCAGAGGAAGATTAGTGTAAATTAGAGGCATGTATTATTTAAGTTACAAATATAATAACCGACCATACGAATGTCGATATTCTTTTCTCAAATGCTTTAAGAACATCGTGAGAGTTCGGTGAAGTAAAAAATGCAAAAAAGATATTTAACAATTACGAGCTGCCTGAATTACGTGGTTCATAGTACGAAACTCAATTAATCCGTGAAGCAAAAGAGATTAATTAACAAATTAAAATGCCTCGTTTGTTGTTGTCTAAAAAGTAAAACTATTAATACCCGCCGGTAGCACTTAATGTTACTATAATATCATGTTTTTTGCTATAAATAACTGGCTGAATGAAATTTGTATTTATAATAATTCATATTTTCAAGGATAAAATGGTGTGGAGAGAAGGTAACAGATGTGGTTGTTGGTCTGTCAAGAGCTGCTAGACTATTGGGACACGTCCAATACTTCAAACATTACAGGAATCTACCCCCACTGTACAGGGATGGACCAAATCCAGGTATTTTGTTGGATATTAAATGAAGTCAGTATCCTAAAATGGTATCCTGCTTTCTATATTTCACATACTCACTAACATGACAATGTGCTAACATTTAGATTTGATACTGAAGTTCGTTCTTATCAATTATTTGATTAAGAATCACAGTTTAAGTATTATTTTTGACACACTTAAAGAGATCATCACTTCGTTTTAGTTTCCTGTCGTTCGTACTGAACACAACATTTTTTTTCATAAATTGTATAGGGCCTGAGAAAAACAGGAATGACCGACATAGCTTCCAGAGTAAGTAAGCTTAAGTGGCAGTGGGCTGGTCAAGTCTGTCCAAGGACTAATGGCCGTTGGAGCAAACGAGTCCTTGAGTGGTAGCTACCTTTTCAGGTCATCGGTCCATCTGACTGGGGGTCTTCTAGTGTAGGATACCCCCAGTGGACACCCACACCCCAGGTTTGCCGATTCGTGGTCTCCACTCAAGAACTCATCTGCTCCAACGCCATCAGTCAGTCCTTCGACAGACTTGACCAGCCCACTGTCACTTCAGCTTACTAACTCTGCAAGCTAGGTCGGTCACTCCAAATATATGGATATAGGCCTCTCATTCAGTCCGACCCAGATGGGTCGGACTGAATGAGACACTGAATGTCCAGCAGTAGACCGCGATAGGCTGAGTTGAGATAGGGCTGATGATGATGAATTCTTGTATTCGAGACAATATCTTGTATACTTTCAGTCTCAACTATAATTTGATTAAGTTTAAAATTATTATATTCATTTACTCGGGAATTTAAATCGCAGTGAATCAGCGCGGTTCCCGGCCGGCTGCCAGAAAGGCTCTTCCTATGCCAGTTGACGTTGTCAGGTCCCTTGTCGTAGGTCGAAGGCCTACCTCCATTATCCGGGCACAATTCGGTACTTAATTTTTTTTTATTAAATTCTTTTTGGGATCCAAATTCTTCCCGTCGTCTTTTTAAATTTGGTAGTCGGTGAAATATACTGCGGGTTTTATGGCTCTTGGTAACGAGGGAAATCGTATCGGATCAGTTGATTGCTGTTTATCGCCTTAGAGCAAGAGTTGAAAAGTGAAATGGATTACTATGTTGCAACTAAGCTCATGAAACTAGATCTATGACTTTTAAGTATTACTTATTGCACATATGGTTAGTAAAACGTAACTCTCTATAGTGTTGCGGATGTATATTCACTGCATTTTAATTAAAATTAAATATTTGTTAGGTAATATAAATTAGACGATTTCCAAATTTCGGGACTAACAACTATGTGTCTAGATAGGCTCCTTGCTAAGATTAAGTATACAAGCTATACAAATTTATAAAACTGAAGAGTTTATTTGTTTTGTTTATCGCGCTTATTTCAGGAACTAATGGTTCGATTTGAAGAATTATTTCAGTATTTGGAATAAAGCGAAGACCTAGACTTGAGAAAAAAAAATGTAGTTTAATTATAAATAATATTTATATTTATTTATTTATTTATAATATTTAAGAGCCTTCAACAAAGTCTGTCTGTGCACTTAACACAGTATAAAAACATAAAATATTCAGTTATAAATTTTCAGTTCATAAATATTCGATCACTTGATACTCAGATCGATCGATTTTAGTGGCAGTTGTGCTTTGACTCCCGGAGTCACGGACTGAGAACAATTAGGTATTCAATACACAACAAAAAACGTAGGTAATCGAATCTTGTATCGAAATCAAGTTTACTAGACTTCCTATTACGAGTAATGAAATTGAAATCCGGGATGGATGTATGTATCCAGGTAGGTATATCATCTGTGCTTTATTTTTTGGTCTAGTCCACTGCAATTCAGTAGATGGTAAAACTTTATCTTTTTGAACTTCTTTATTTAAAAAACTGTAAATAACTCACACTAAATTATAAGCTATCGACAAGTTATGAGGCAGATGTTTGAAAATGAGACATGAGGCCTTAACCCCGTCATGACCTACTGACCGAGTCAGGATTGGAAAGAATGCTGTAAACCTATGGTAGTCCGCAGACTTGTAGACTACTAGATTTTTCCCAAGCGATGTTGGGGTCGGCTTCCAGTCTTACTGGATTTAGCTCAATGCCGTATTTTACATAGAGCGACTGCCAATCTGACCTCCCATTGCTGGTATCATTGCAGTACCTCATAAGAGTAAGCGATGATTTGAAATAAATCGACAGTTTCTAATATTATTAATGAAATTATGTATATGTTCTGATCACAATCATATGATGACATGACATACAATATATCTGATGTGCATTCGTTCATGAAGTGTACTTGGCTTATAAATATTAATATTATTAATGAAATTCGTGTTTAACAGCGTTTCACGATGCAATCTCCGACATCGTTGCCGTTCAGTTGACCTCGCCCGAGCACTTGAAGACCCTGAACTTGGTGAAGGTTGAGACTGGCCCGGAGGTAACGTTGAACCATCTGCTTTGGGTTGCGCTGGAGAAGTTCCCGCTAATGGCCTTCGCGTATGTCCTGGATAAGTGGCGGTGGGACGTTTTTGGGAACAGCAGCTTGGAGAATTGGAACCAGCATTGGTGGGATTTGAGGTTGGTGACATTCTATTAACGTTGGTTATAAATAGATACTGATATAAGGAGTAATATTCCTCAAATTCGATTTCCTCTAATAATTCCATACCGTTCATGCTTTTTTACTTTTGTGATATGAATGTATACACACACAATTATATTTTGTTTTGCATTATTTATTTTAACACTAAAGGCCGAAATTATGTCAATACAATTTTGAACTATAGCATTCACACAGAATAATTATAATGTTTGATTAATGTTTACCCCACTTTCCAGACATATTTTTTCTGTCGGCTGTTAGTCTTTCAGCATTTAGCTCCAAAATCCATTTTACTGGAAGTATAGTATTCTTTGGTTAGTTTGGTTGTAAGAGTTGTAATGCCGTAAAGAATGTTGTTCAGCTTGTTGCTAACCCAAGGCTTCTATCCAAACTGCCAAGAACTAATCGTCAATTTGACACTTCATCTAAAAGCTTTTAAATGCATTGAATATTTATATTTATTATTCAGTTACGTGATCTGTATACATAATGAAACTAACCTTTGAAGCTATTGCTACAGTCCGATGCAAACTGAATGGCGCACGGCCTCTGAACATGAGGCGAGTCGCTGCACAGTAAGTGCAAGTTGGTAGCGGGCGACATGAAGCAGCAGCAGACGACGTGTCGAAGCGACACTACTGGTTTCTATGTATTTCTATGAAATTACATTCGTAGTTAGCGACACGAAGCTAGCGAGGTAATTGCATAGAAATACATAGAAACCAGTAGTGTCACTGCGACACGTCTGCTGCTGCCTCATGTCGCCCGCTTCCTACTTGTACCTTAACAACTTCATACACCAGAGGGGATTCGGGGTGAGGTACTGCGCACTGTGTAGTGCACTTAATGCACGTAATAAGTGCGGATGAGTTGGTACATATCTCAATGCCATGAATGCAGATGTCAATGTAAAAATATACCAATTAGATTTTTTACTGTAAGGTCCGTTTCTTTATCCTTTAAGTATAATATAATTATATTAATATATATAATATATAAAATAATATTAATTCTGCACAAAATATTTACCAAAACTTAAGAATTAATTTAAATGCATTTTGCCCCAGTTTAAGCTTGCATCACTACGTCTTTAAGATATTAAGTAATTTTTAATTTAATGACGGAAATGTTTTCGATACATTAACAATATAATGGTGATGACAAAATTTAATATTGCAATCAGAATGTCAACTAATTCAATATGGATTATGGCATACTGGGGCCATTATCTGTATATTAATACGTGAAGCAAAAACTTTGTACCCTTTTTACGAAAATTGCGCGGACGAAGGAGTATGAAATTCCGCACACTTATAGTTTATAGGTAGGTATAGAGAAGGAGTAGAGAATGCTAATGTTTCTTTTTATTTTATGCATAATAATACATTAAATCAATAAAAAAAACACACTATGTTAGTGTGTGTATTGAACGTGTGTGTATTGAACGTGTGTGTAACTACCGAATAGATCAATATTGTTTGTCTTTACTGAATGTCAAACAGAAACATAATCTATACGTGAATAGGTGAAGCAAAACCTTTGACCTCTTTTTCAAACTTGAAATTAATACGAATTCTGATTGATTTACGACCACTATTTTGCCTCTAGTTGATTTAAATATGCGCCTAGACAGATAGAGATGGAACTTCAAACATAGATAGCAACAGTTCCTACTATCTGTATAGAAATCTTCATATTACGGTCCCTAGTCTATATCTGAACTATGATAATGATAAGTTATACATCTGTGCCTTGATTGACCATTAGTTATTCAATTCATGTTACTTAAGCCATCTATTTAAAGGCACAAAATAACTGTCTATTTACCTGTTTATTTACTTATCTTCACATGGCATCAATGCGTACTTCCATCTCTGGGTCGATGGCCTTCGTCTTCCATATTATATCCTTGTCACACAAATTGTGCGCGTAGGTGTGTGTGTGTGTGTGTGTGTGTGTGTGTGTGTGTGTGTGCATGTTCCTTACGTCTTTACGCTCGACCGGCGGCTCTAATTTTGTATAAATTTGGTGTGTAGGGTAGCTGACTCCCTGCATTGATTGACACATAGGCTAATTTTAATCTCGAAAAAATAAGCCATCAAATTTTCCATCTTCCACCTTTTTATGTGGTACTGAAATATACCTATACTAATATAATAAACATGAAGAAGTTTGATTGGTTGAAAGCCAATCTCAGGAGCTACTGGAACAATTAGAAAAAATATTTCAGTGTTTGATAGTTGATTTACAATAACGAATAGACGCGATAGCCAACACCCATGCAGGCGTAGCCGAGGGCAACAGCGAATTTAATAACCCTACGCGAGTACCTATAATACACTCGCGAGCAAAAGTATGGAATCACTTACTTGAAATTTGCTTCGCGCAATCTGAGTACTAAATTATTCTGCTAATATTAATAAAAATGGTACCATTTTAAAGATTAAACTGTTACCTTTAAATTGATACCAAATTCATTAAAATCACACCAGTATTTAAGGAGCTATCCTGGATTAAGTGAAGGAGTTAAGGAAAACCTAAGGATAATGAAAAAATAATGAATGAAGAAAACAACAAAAATTGTGTAACAAAAACTTTAATTGGCTTTAAAATTAATTTTCAATATTTTGTGTTCCCTCCCCTCGCCCTTATAACTGCTCGAAGACGGTTCTTCATTGATCGAATCAGCTTCCGAATTGATTCTTGCGGGATACCTTCCCACTCCTCTATCAAAGCCGATTTCAGCTCATCTACACTTGAAGGAGCAGGATTTCTTGATCGGACCCTCCTCTTCAATTCATCCCACATGTGCTCAATGGGATTTAAGTCCGGGCTGAGCGCTGGCCAGTCCATTGTGGCGATACCGACTTCTTCGAGGTATTCAGTTGTGGCACGGGCAGTGTGACAACGAGCGTTATCGTGCATAAGGAGGAAGTCATCACCGATATATCCCGCGTAAGAAAGGACATGGTCCTGCAGAATATCGGTAATGTAGCGGTCTGAAGTTAGACCGCCTCCTCTTCCCCCGCCAGGCACGAAAACCAGCTCCGTTTTACCGTCGAAGGAAATGCCGGCCCACATCATACAAGAACCACCGCCATACGCCACTGTCTCAGCAAAACAACACTGTGCATATCGTTCCCCAGGCCGCCTGTAGACCCGACCTCTTCGGTCGCTGCCATGCAAACACATTCTGCTCTCGTCGGAGAACAGGACACGCTTCCATTGCTCAACCTCCCAATCAAGATGAGAGCGAGCAAATTGAAGACGTGCTTGTCGGTGGCTTGCCGTCAGTTTCGGGCCTGTGGCTGGCCTTTTTGGAGTTAAATCAGCTTGCTTAAGTCTTCGACGAACTGTCCACTCGCTGGCAGCTACTCCACGAACATTTCGGAGCTCCTGTTGGACGTCGACACCAGTCAAATGTCGATTTCGAAGAGAGGTTGACACGATAAAACGATCATCCCTCTCCGATGTGCACCGGCGCCGTCCAGATCTTGGTCTCGAGATAAAGCCACCAGTCTCCCGAAAGCGTTTATAAACTTTTGAGACACAGGACTGGCTTATGTGGAGCTGTCGTGCGACAGCCCTCTGGCTGAGCCCTTCTCGCAATAGGGCGACGATTTGGGCGGCTTCTGTAGGTGTAGTATCCATTGTCGTCCAAATTCAAGGGTCAAAATTAGCGGAGATGTGTACCGGTCAACGTTTGAAAGCAGACTGATAAAGAAAATCCGATAACACGTGCTTTTATAGGGGGTCAATAGGGCGCAAGTTGTGACCTATCAAACATATCTTTTTCCTTACTTCTTGACATAATCCAGGATAGCTCCTTAAATACTGGTGTGATTTTAATGAATTTGGTATCAATTTAAAGGTGACAGTATAAACTTTAAAATGGTACCATTTTTATTAATATTAGCAGAATAATTTAGTACTCAGATTGCGCGACGCAAATTTCAAGTAAGTGATTCCATACTTTTGCTCGCGAGTGTAGATATCACATTAACGGTAATTCGTTAATGTGCAGTCTATTGTAGTCACTACATACATGTTTACAATCTGTTTCGTGAACAGTTATAACCAATTATCAATTGCATTGGATCAGCTGCGTTTAGTATCATCCGAGCTATTAAGCTTGATGGGCAGGAATGAGTCGAAAGAACCAGTGTCTATTTACATTTTTATTTTAAGCTTGTTGTCTTATTTTCCCGTTACACGCTATTTATGCTTAGCTATTCTGTAATTTTTACTTCTTCGCATATGTAAGGTCAGCTGTAAACGACGTCTGTACAGGATTATTTTTTATGGAGTGCGTTTATTCAACTTTCCCCAAGGAACATAGGTCGAAATCTTAAAATTGAAAATGAAATATTCATACAAAGTGACAGGCCACGTGACCTATTATTGTATGAAAAATTTATAAAACTCATTAGCAACGTAGGTCGTACATTTCTAGTACTTCTGTTAACCACTCGTGCTAAGCTAAAATGCTTGTGTTACAAATGGGTTCACGTCGTCGGTGTAATTTAACCAGCATCCTTTTTATTATGACTGTCTAGAAATATTTTTTCAGGATGAAAGAAACGGGTGTATCTCCACCGGTGCCTAGAAACGAGACTGACCTAGATCCAGCTGCGAAGTACCACGTTGTGTCACACGTCCAGTACATTACGTAAGTTGAATTATTCATGACTGTGAAGCTAACGGTGAAAGTACTACTTACGGGAAGAAAATGAATGAGTCAGGCGTTTAAATTGATGTGGTTGTATACGTTTTCCGCTGTCAATGAATCCTGACTAGGATGCAGCTGCCGAAGTTTGTGTTTATCTTGTGTTCTAAAGAAAATGACAATATAAGTATAGCATAAAAAATGGTACACTTAAAAATTTACCAGTATAGCGGTCTCACTTTCCATAGCTAAAATGTCAAAGTCAAAATGCCAATTAAGTAGATTCCTTTAATACCATAAATTGATTAAAAGCTTCAGCAATACTTATATATAGAAACTAGATACAAGTAGATACCTATGTTAATATAGATAATCTGGACAACATCACATACATTGCTCCGAATCCAAAGTAAGTAGCTAAAGCACTTGTGTCATGGAATCAGAGACAACAAAGGTACCACAAACACCCAGACCAGAGACAATATAGAAAAGTGTTTTTCTACATTGACCCATCCGGGGATCGAACCCAGGACCTCAAAGCTGCCGACACCTTGAAAACCGGTGGGTACGCCACTCGATCACGGAGGTCGTCAAAACAGGAAGAAGTGTATTTTAGATATTGTATAATGACATGCAAATGAAAGTTAATAACGATGAAATACAGCTAATTATGTGGACTTTACGACAAAGTCCCTAGTATACATTACCGCTTTTATGGACAAGAAAATTTCGAAATCACATTGCGACCCTTGTAGAAAGTATTAAAATATTCAAACATGTAAAACTGATTCCGTTTTATTTTTTGAATATGGACCAAACAGAAAAACTTTACGAGTTGCTCTGAAAACTGAGCGTAAAACCTTTCATTTGGCAGCCGCGTTTGCTATCACGTTAGAGAACGAGGCTGTCATAAACTTGACAGCTAGCCTTGCCAATCTGATATTAGACTGAGTATTCATAAAGTCAAGGTAACCAAATCCCATATTAATCGATTCAAATTGTTAGCTAGAATGGTTCATGAGAATCTAAACAAACGACGACATAAAATAGTAGTAAGCTGATAAGCGCTTGAAACCTTCTTTGTTTTCCATTCACTCACGGATGAACGAGGAAACATAAATATTTATATTTTCAGATACCTGATATCGCATGTTTTGGAATTCCAAATCCTGTTATCGCTTTGCAAGAGAGCGAACCACACGGGACCCCTTCACGAATGTTCTATATATGGAGTTAAAGAAGCAGGAAAACTTCTAAGGTATCTTTTTTTAAGAATATACCTATAATAAGCATGGGTAAATTGTGCACTCTTTGTTAGCCACAAAGATACTTGTATTGACGCCATTAGTATTAATTAGGTTTAGGTATATGAAATTGTCATACAATGCGGACAGTTTAATTCTCATTGTTTGATGCTTAGCTACCGGAATTACTCATTTATTTCTTTGTTACACTAGAAAAGCTCCTTACTTTTTTGTTCCCTTGCTATAATGTAGGAAGTTACGAAATTTTCCGCCTCTATTTATTGTTGTCTTCTGACTATATTCGCCTAATCCAAGATTTTAAATACTAGTCTAGTACAATCGTTAAGCGCAATTATATTGTTGTTTTCCCATTTAATTTATGTATTAAAATCTACGGAAAAAGCCATATTCGTTAATAAAGTTATTTTTAAACTGATCTGAAGTTTGGCTAAAATTATTTAATTATCATCTAGGTAATTATGATTCATACATAATTAAATATTTATGAGAGCATTATTGTTGAGGTAGGTTTCCAGTCACGCAGAAAAAACTTTACTGCAGTAGCTGTGACCATAGGCGAATTACCCTTCACTATTTATTTTAAGCACGATCTTGATCTTTGATGTTTACTACTTGCGAAGGTTTCAATGTTTAGTGTCGATACGCCTAAGAATTCAGTTATGATATTCATATTATCATCAACAAGAGATACATGTTCCTGTCCCTATCCCATATTTTTCTACATGGTGCAATACGTCTGTTTTAACCATCAGTTCTTATCAAAAACGTCTGTTTTTTTACATAATTTACTTTTTATGATCATATAGTTGCCATTTTCTCCATTTAATCTAATAAAAAATAAAGGTCTATTGTTATTTTTTTTAATAGGCAATTTATTTTCAATCTTTTTGATATACACTTTACAATATTTATTTCACGGTATACTGATTGATAATATTGTCGTTTTCCTTTTTCAGTGATGGCATGGCTCTCGGTGCAAGTGAGGACTGGCGAACAGTGCTGCACGCCATCACTGGTGAAACAGAGCTATCGACAGAGGGTATTCTGCAATACTTCTCCGAGCTTCAAAAATTCCTTAAAGAAGAGAACGTTAAGATGGCTGTTTTAGGCGAAGGAGACATGGACCAGAGCGCGCCAATCATTGTGGGTGCCATAGTAGTGTTATTGACAATTCTTATTATAGTTCTATACTGTGTTAAGAAACACGATGTTGGCAGCAAAGTGTTTTCAGTTTGCGGTTTGAGTAAAAACGGCTCTTTGGACATAGTGACAAACGAACTGCCACAAGGTAAGAGCAACGAAGTAGATGGGATCAGTGAAGATAAGGTTTGAATGGTAAACTAGAATAAATCTGAATGTGATTATACTAATGTTTATTTCATAAGTGAAAGTATTGCAGAAATCTAGGACAGGACTAGAGATAAGATAAACAATTATTTAGCAGTTATCGTGCCAGTGATTATAAACAAGTTATGATTTGATTACATAATAAGATAAATATATTTGTGTGAAAGTTTTGCATTATTGTTTAAGGTTCTAATTGCCATGGGTATGTTATTATGAATAAACTTTATTGATTGATCATCAGTGTTTTATTTGTCCTTTTATACTGTACAACACTAATTTAATGGGAAAACAGCCTTTATTTGGGAGGGATGAGAATTCAAGTTTAATGATTACCAGTTTCATTTAAATGCTCTGAGTATCGAAGATAACAAATTATTATAAAATGATAAAAAAAAATGCATTTTTGGAACCTAATAACGACCAAAATTAGAAAAATCCTTCTTATGTAGATATAAAGGTTTTGAATCAACCCCGGAATATTACTTTAAATATACATATTAATTGCTGTTATCGATTGAAAAAAAAATTTGATTCTGACTATATTGCAGTTGACTAAAATGAATGTGTATAGTAGCCTGTGCTATATAAATATAGGTACATAGTACTTCTCAATGTCCTACACTAAATAGAGTGTAGCGATATAGACTAGTTATCAAATTACAATTCACCTAGCAGGTACACGGTCACCACGCATAATATGTCATGGTCTGTTTGGATAATTTCAGTTTTATGGGCATACTAATACAATTCAAAATGAAACTGTTTTAATATATGGTACAAGCAGTTGCCGAGCAGAGATCAGTGTAAGTAAAGACCATTTATCACTGCCGATAAATGAGATTTCATCGCAGAGCTATCAAGATGAATGTTTTAATTAACTTAGATTAATAATCGAAGGAGAACTACATAAAAGAGATTTTCAACGGTGTACAGCGGGCTGTAAGTTTGTAATATAATTCGTTTAATTTTTCGTCAACCTCGGGTAATTTGGGATCTTTGCCTTATTGTGTAAAATTCGTACATCCATCCACACTGTTTGTCAATTATCAGCATTTATTTACCTATGTATTTTAACGTCCTTCACAGTCATGATCAATCGAATTTCAAGTCTTCTTCTGCCAAATAATTGATATTTGAATATCAACTATTTGTAGCTATCTTGGTGTTTATTTCTTACCGTCTGCATCTATCCAAAAATATCTGTCAATTATATAATTGAATTACGTGGCAGCGCTGCATTTAATAAAAGAAACAATTTATATATCAAAGCTGTGTAAGTCTGTGTCATTCACGCGATTAATAAAAATGTGAATGTAGCCTCCCACACTCAGGTCATGGACCAATGTTATTTTTAAATCAAATTGCATTAAATTATCAGTATATCTCTAGCCACCTCACGGAACCCTCATAATTGTTTTCGTACCCGGAATCAGCTGTACTTTTCCGAAATTATTGAATGAAGTTATTGTTGTAAGAGTTGATATTAAACAATCGATCGTTCCTCGAGTTCGTATAAGCAATGATTGCTATTGACGGCCAACGATGTCCGCGACTGGCTGTGGACATCCGCTCGTAGCCGACTTGTCGAAATGGTTAAGAATGTGAGCCGGTGTGAACTAACTGCAATCACCTAACCGTTGCCGCTTGTGACGAACGCGCGCACCTAGGATCGCAGCGCAGGAGTTCGCGCGCGAATCGCATATTCAAAAATCGAGCACTGCGTCTGTACGTTACGAACATAAATTCAAAATAAAATACAAATGCTATTTTAGATTCTTTTTATTCATGAGAATAACAATAAATATTTTTTGGTAGATATTCCAATAAATGAAACTGAGGCCACGACAAATGAAGCCTAAGTGAAGTGATGATACATGGTTGTGAATAAGTTTAAAAGAATTACAAAAAGGTAAGTTTAAAATAAACAAATATCCTTAGATTAATAAAAAATAACCAATAAAATTAAATTGAGAAATGCTCAAATATTTTATGATTTAATATCGGGCCGTAACATGAGAAACCAATTTTCCTGAAATGCAGTTTTATTACTCGGCAACGAACCAGCAATATGAAGTACTTACGTAATTTTAATAATCATTACTTATAGTATTGATTATAAAAAGAATTATTCTAGGAAAGATTTTTTTCGCACCGATTTCATTTACCATGAAACCTATACCTATCATTAAATTAAAAAAAAAAACGTATGTGCTTTTATAACGAATGGTAAATGAACGCTGAAGTCGATGATTTTCTTTTATATTAGAATAATATACTATTGGCAAATAATTCATTGTTTATTATTTACCTTATCCACCTGTTGACTAACTTTTCATGCAGTAGTTGTTTTTTTATTAAATCGTGCCAGGTGGTACACGTTCAGTTTATAAAAAAAATAAAAACGTTGAAGGATTTGACGCCTATATAAAATTGATATTTTTAATCAGGATAAATAAACCGAAGGATTTTGGACATGTCACCATGACAACAATTTAATTTTAGGGAAGATTCCTAATTGAAAAATGTACGCTATAGAGAACGTTTAACATTAAAATTTTTAATTACAGAATTAAAATTGACGTTCAATTAATAATCAGTATTTTATTGTCGCTATGGAATGTATTTTTTTTTTGTGTTCATTTTGCAATATAATATGGTTCCAAATTCAATATATTTTTGGGAAATAACGATTGTAATTTAAATTTTTTAGTATTTTGCGTATCGCAGCAATTTTGTTGCAATAGTTACGCAAAACATTTATGAGAAAGATGATTGCGACAAAATAAGGCGTTGATGCCAAAACCAATACTATTGTGAGAGCGAATGTTACCACGTAAATATTATGATTGTACAAGTATATACTAATGAAATTTCAACCAATTTGTTAAGTAGATAGTTTAATGAGGCTATTAGTTCATTAAATAATTGATAATATTATGGAGTCTATTTCTCGGCTCTATCTGCCGAAGGCTCAGTGGGTTAACATTTGACGAGCTGCAGTAAATAGTGCAGGTACAATGCCTGCCAGATTATAATATTATATAATTACTGTCCACTTATAAAATTTGAGTTGTACACACACATTTCACAAAAAATATTATAGTATTATAGGTATGTGATATTGATACTATAATTTATAATTATATTAGTTAAATAAGTTTTTATTAATAACTCAAATTTTTAAATCAGCTAGTAAATATGATTGCTAGGATTATAGTACCTGTGAAGGCATAACCAATCGATCCACGAAAATGGGATTGAGACGTTTGTTACAGAGTTCCTATTGCCACCTACTACTCTATCATGAGACCAGCTCCGAAGCACCATAGTATCGTATAGTATCGTATTATTCCCAAACTGATACAAGAATATAGTAGAACTTATATGACCCGGTGGCTAATTCTGGATATAATGTTATTTTTCTAAATTCATGTTGTATAGCTAAAACAGAAATTTTATCGAAATTAGAGCATTATTTTACTATAAAAACCACGAAAATGCGAAAATGTGGGAAAACCCGTCTCCTTGGTCAAATAAGTTTGAGGCACCGTACACAAATAATTACATCAACTATATGTTAAGATTTAGTTCTAACAACATAAGTATGCTTACAACCTGGCCTAGAGACACATACATTGCAAGTAAAATTTAAATAAATAGAAAAAAAAACTATTAAAATTACTCATTTTGAGTAATTTATTTAATTTGTAATTAACATAATTAAGAAGAGCTTGAAATACATCAGATTATATTATTGTCTTGCATTGCAAATTGCACTAGTCATACATGTTTTGACCCCGGAGGATGTGGGACGGCAATCGCCAACTCTAGAACGTTAACTTTAATTGCACAACATAATATATATGTATAAATCTGTTTCTTAAAGTATTTATTTTATTATATTTGAAATGCGTATTAAGGTTTATTACATTAAGGGGTACTTGAATATACCAATTACACTTATTAACCTTTTCCTCTTGCACATGGTTTATACAAATAATATTATTATGTAATGCAAATAGTATTATTTATACAATTTCTATAATATTTATACAAATCATATTATATTTATACAAAAATACAAATAAAAAACACATTTGAACGAAACATTAACAAGCCTAAAGCCACCATTTAGTTGTTGCTTAGTAGTTACGTCTAAAGCTAGCTGATCAGTCGATAATTTCGAGCCTTGTAACTATTGCACACAAGTTAAGCATTCTATAATTTCCCTCATAACTGACCTGATATTCTCAAAAATATTCACGCAAGTCACGCTAACTATCCTAGCTAACTATACATATGTATAACACCTAGGTAAAACATAATATAACTTTCAGACAAGGTCAGTATGCGAACCGAGATAAAAATAAGTTAACACCATTCACTATTGAAGTTAAAAAATCAGCCTGTTTAATTTAACTGTGACTTTTTTACTTCGTAACCGCTTGTCTGCTATATAATATATTGTTTTTATCGATTTTATGTTTCGTAGAAATTTTGATGCTCATAGTCGTTGTAGACAAAATCATTGTTTTATTTGTAATTAATGATACCTAATAATTGAACCGATGAACATAAATTGTTAGTGCTATGGCTGAAATAAGGTATTCGTTACATGTTTCAGTATTAAGTAACCCTTTATAGTGTCCTATAGAATCGACTTTCATTTAGTAAGCATACAATATTTCGTTTAACCGAAAGTTGAATCTGACGAGATAACATTATAAGGATACAAGTTGTATTATCACGCCTGTATTCAAACATAATAATATGAGCAGACATGTACGGTACCCGGCACGTAACTTGGCAAGAGTCGTTACGAGTTCATCTCATATTTTAACGTTCTAATGTATTCTAACGTACAAAAATGTTAAAAAAAAGGTTATTTTTTAAGGACTACTGGCGGCGATACAGTCGAGCAATAAAACTGTGCTTTTGTTGCACATAGAATAATATGAAAATACGCTTTCACTCCAAAACATTGCCAAGTTACTTGCCGGCAACAGACTACTTATATAACATTGCACTCATATTTTAACAAACAATTTAGTATACCTTGTAACTTCGATACATCTTACAGGGGTTGTTAATAAGAATTATATACACACATCAAAAGTGTCTAGGGATCAAGCATTTTTATGCGGATTTCTTGAGATTGAGATGTGGCTTTGTAATAAATTTATGATTTTATAAATTTATATGGATCCTTTTTGGTGCATTTCATAATTCGAATCAGGAACTGTGAATCAAATTCGAGTAAAAGATGAAAATCAGCTGTCAATATTTTCCCTATAAAAACATACAATGCATTGAAGACATTATTAGTGCTACTGTTTCCCTACTACTGATTAAAACCAACGTTATTATGGAGCGGCGACGTCATTTAAGCAGGGAAGAAATGCTCAGAGCCGTGGGAATGATAGAAGCTGGTTCCCGGCAACGTACTGTGGCTTTAGCTCTGAATACAAGTCAGAGTGTTATCAGTCGACTTTGGACACGTTACCGAAGCATTGGTACCGTGGCTGAGCGCCATGGAGGACGGTATCGCTGCACCACACGGAAGACCGATACATTCAAATCTTAACTCGAAGAGCTCCAACAATAACCGCCATGATGTTAGCCGTGAGGCTTCATCACTCTTCAGGGAACTTAATTAGCGACCAAACAGTCAGAAACCGCTTGCATGAAGTGAACCTTCATTCCCGAAGACCGCTACGGGTACCACCTATAGCAATGCACAATCGTAGGATTCGATATCAATGGGCTCTTGAACACAGAAATTGGGCAGAAGAACAATGGCGTTTCGTGTGCTTTTCTGATGAGTCTCGTTTTGGTATGAGACCGGATACAAGACGTATACGACACTGGAGAACCCCTGGACGCCAACAGCGATTAAAATCCTGCCAGGAAGTCCATCCTTATAGTGGTGGAACCATCATGGTATGGGCGGGTATTTGGATCGGCGGAAGAACTGAGTTGATTTGGATCAGAAGCAACCTCAACGCTCAAATTTATGCTGAGACGATTGTATCAGACGTCATCGTTCCTCTACAAGTGCAAATCGGTCCCTTATTTCAGTTAATGCATGATAATGCACGACCGCACACCGCAAGAGTTGTAAGACAGACTCTCGCCGCAGCTAACATCAATGTCCTGCCCTGGCCTGCTCAGTCGCCAGACTTGAACCCGATTGAGCATGCATGGGATATGCTACAGAGAAGAGCTCTGCCGAATATGGAGGGTATCCAGTCGCAAGAAGACCTTTTTTTGTTGTTGCAACGAACATGGGCGGCCATTCCACAGCGTGATTTGGATGAACTCATTTTGAGTATGCCAAACCGATGTTCTTGTGTTGTTAGTGTTTGCGGTAGAAACACGGATTATTAATTGTTTAAGTTACCCAATAAAATTTTAAAGAAAACTGTTATTTCAGTCTTTTTTTCGAACTTTTGTGTTAGTGGTTCAAATGTCAAAAATCCCTTTATTAGGAAAATGGCAAATTTCTTTATTAATGCAAAGGTGACTTGGTTTATCGTTACTGTGACAAACGAAAACACTTTATTCGATGAATCCTTAAAGAAAATTTTAATTAATATCAATCAGGAGAAAAGTTATTGCAAAAATATATGTTGATCCCTAGACACTTTTGATGTGTGTATTTAATATTCGATGTCAATGTCTAAGTCGACGGCACAGAGTACATTATAATAGTCGGTTAATAACTAAATAAAATTATGGAACTTTGAAGCGCATTCTTTTGCACAAAAAATCACGTCATTCAGGTTCCTCTTAAGAAGCTAAAGTAATTATATTTTAATCGTGAAGAATTTCATGCGAATAACACAAAGTCCGCGGCTTGGAACGAGTTAATAAGATGCTTAGGTCATATAGTGACAATAAATCTAAATGATGATTATTTCTATGGTCAAGTGGTTCAACAATTTGGCCATTGTCTTGTCAGAACCTTGAAAAATGCTTTTTCATAGACTAATAGACATCTCATTAAGTACCTACTTCACTTCAGATTAGTAATATGAAGTCTCTCCCGAAACTGAAAAGTAAATTATCTTTAAGATGTTCTTAAATGTCTGTCCGTTGCTATTTTACACTGTAAAGTGACATATACGGGATGAGACTCAATAGCGGCTTTAAATTGATTGATGTTTCAGTATTCGGTATCAGTATCCACGCTCATTTAAAGATAAGTTTTAAAGAGGCTGCTGAAGTCAGTCTAAAAATAAAAAAACCCCTTAGTCATCATTCCTTTAAACTTTTCATGCCAAATTGGGAAACACACAAAGTGTTAACAATCCTAATAAATACGGATGTTGCGGACTGATGACTTTGTCATATGAAAGAACATTTCAGGGTGTTAATATAAACCCACTTTTTGCACATAAGTAAAATACGAGTAAACATCTAATTACCGTACATAAATCATGTTTACAGAGAACGTTAGAAAAACAATTCTAGTCTTAAATGCAAACACGCTTACTGCAAGTGCTGATGGTATCTTTTCTAATGGTGAGGCGACCTTGTGTGGCCTGTCATTCTATTGTTGCCCAACTTAACATACCATCAAGTTATTGTTCAGAATAATTACTAGCCGGATGATACAGTACTAGATTAATTCAAAGAACTGTGCCTGTACTATAAGCTTTATAATGTTATAGTTCATTTGTTATTTTTTTGTTGTACTTTTTTAGTTTTTATTTACTACTAGCTTCTGCCCGCGACTTCGTACGCGGATCCTGTTACTTATGCCAGCGACAACAGGGTCGTCAAAATAAAAGATCTGAAACGTCTGATGTCAAATTCTAAGAGCCCGGGGGCGGGAAAACAACGTGATGCGCGAGACGATTTGGGACCCTCCAGATCTTTCATTTTTGTAAGATAGCAGGAAATGCCCATCAGAACTTTTCCTCACGATCAGCGGTCAGTCGCGCATCATATTCTTCACTGGTTTCTAGAGACGTGGATGTAGATGCGCAAATACGATGAGAATGCAAGCGTGCTTCGCGATCCGAAGCTGACGCTCTTCGGTAGATTCTTGGGATCTTATGATCCTCAATCTTTTAGCTCCTTTGGAACATTGGGAAAGATTTGACCTCTTTCATCCTATCCTATCCAGATACCTGATCAATTAAAATCTAAGTGACTGCAAAGTAAATTAAACGCTCAAATAACATAAGCCCGAAATCATATATATTCGATGAAAAAAAAAATTGGAGTTTTGGCCAGTAGAGTCGAATTATAAATGATATAGGGACCATCGTCATCGAAAATCAGTCCTAAAGGTAATGTTATTTTATAATTATACAGTGAAATTAGTGATAGCTTTGATTTCCAAGTCAGATGTTTCAAATCTTCGATTTTTATAAGTCAACAGGGAATGCCCATCAGACCGTACAACTTTTGCTAAGACGCCATTCCTATATGTGTTATACTGTAACTGGGCTCTTGGAGTTCCACATCAGGTATTCCAGATCTTCAAATTTATTCTCTCAGCAGAAAATGCTCATCACGTGGAACAATTTTTGCTATGGTACCATTTTTGTATCTCTTGTAGTTTAGCTGGTCTGTTGCGGTTCTGCATGAGGTGTTCAAAATTCCAAGATAAATTATAGCTTTTATGTTACCCAGACTTAATACCTATACAACAAAAAAAAATCATTCAAATCCGTCCAGTAGTTCCGAAGATTAGCGTGTACAAAAATACAGACAAACAGAAATACAGACAAACAGACAGAATTTTTTTTTGGATTCGTGCTCTATAACTGTTTGTAAACCCCTCTCAATTTTTTTTTTATATTTTCAATGTATAGACAGTTTTTTTTACTGTTTTATTGTATAGATTAATTGATGCCAAAAAGTACACAGAGTTATTTTTTCGAATTGTAGCCCATTCCATTCCCGGTCCGCAAAGCGTATTTTTAAACATCTATTTAATGCAGTTTTATTTATTTTCAAAAATAAATTGAGTCTAATTTGCTATGTATTTAGAGTACTTTCTCTCTTTCTTTCTGGTGGCAATAAAAAATCCATCCTGTTAATCATAATTATAACCTACGACCGACTCTCAGACTTACCAAATAGCAAATAGACAAACAAAAAATAACATAAAAGTCTGCGAGCCTGATATTTAAAAAAGAAAACAGTTTTAATATCATTGCAAGGAGTTATGACAACCTTGTTTATTTAATTGATAACCTCTATGGAAGAGGATCTGGAGGATAGTAAATCGTACTAAAAATAACGAAATTTGGTCGTCATGGCAACTACCTACTTACCAATTTTACCGAGGTTACCAAGGTTACCGCATTGTTTATTCGTTTTTAATGTCAATAATCGCGATATTTTCCCTTCCTGCTTTTCTCTTTTAATTTATTGAATTTACTGAAATTTCTTTTCTATAAACCTCACGGAGCCCGAGACCTTTCCAACGAATGCAAAACCGTGGAAATCGGTACGTGCGTTCTGGAGTTATAGCGTCAGGAAGGAAAACCCGACTTATTTTTATATAGTAGATTACATTGTATCTACTGTTTAGATATTAAGTTAAATGTTTTATATTTTATTTTTGCATGCCTCGAAGGTAAATTATGGAAGAACTTAATATATTTCATGACATCTTGTATATGTACCCATATTTGCAAAATAAATTTATCTTTATCTTTAAAATAATATAAGAAATCAAGGTTATTATTCAGAATTCTGTCTTTAAAATCCAAATAATTCATTCACTCATTTAATTTTTGTATGTAGCAATAAAATCTACCAAGGGATGATTTCCATCCCCTATTTCGTTAACTAGAAATAATTGCATTAGTTAAAGTCATTAACGTCTTTAAAATTCGAATCCCTTGTGGCTATTGAATATTGACAATGAAAAATTTTAAAACTGTGTTTTGTGCCTGACTTCTTCAGATAAAAAAAATATGTAAAAACTGACACAATTCGAGGGTAACAAAGAATAATGATAGATACGTATAGAGTTACATAATTGTACAGATGCTAATTGCCAATTTGATCTGGTTAAGAAGATCGACTGATTGTATGAAGTTTACCCAGTTTAACAATCGTTATCTAACTACCTTCATTAACCCTAACCACGTAACAGTTTGTTTCCGGGTAAATGTTTCGACTGATTGGCTGTTGTAATGGTTCATTTCATTATTTATTTTATTAATTACTAGCTTCTGCCCGCGACTTCGTCTGCGTGGACTTCAGAATTGGGTCCAAAAAGAAATGAAAAATGTTAATGTAATGAACAATTGAATGAAATTTTTCACCCGTGTTATAGCTTGCGATGTAATAGAGAAAAATAACAAATTTCAAAGGTGTCTACCCACGGCTTCGCTTGGAAACAATTTTGAATTTTCCCTCGGGAACTACTTAAGGAATCGGGATGAAAGGTAGCCTATGTTCTTTTCCATGTCAAAGGCTATATGCATGCCAAATTTCATCCAAATCCGTTCAGCCGTTTTTGCGTGATTGAGCAACAAACATCCAAACATCTAAACATCCAAACATCCACACTTTCACATTTATAATATTAGTAGGATTACATTTTCAGCCATGGTCGCCTCACTGCATGGCCCCCTTTCCTTTATTGGTTTATTGATATATAAGTAATGTCATTAAATATGACATTACTAAAGGTGAAGGGTTGCTAAGAGTGCCACTAATAGGATTAACAAGATAAGTCTTAAAAAGAAGACAAACCTTTTTTATTTGTCATGTATAATTTGATTAAATATTTGAATACACCAATAACATAAAAAATACTTCAAGGAAAAATATTGAAACAGGAATTATATTATGTATTTACAACATAGGATTCATGAAATTGCAAGAGCCTTTTCCCCTCCCTAAAGAAGTGGAAAAATGGTGACCAATGGCCGGTAGTAGCTAGTTTAGACAGTCAAGTTTAACATCAATATTTTTTGTTGTTGTTTATAATATATGAGCGAAAATTTGCGACAGAGACTGTGGGAACTATTGTTTTTTTTTACCTACAAATAAAATAAAACATCTTTTTTGTATCGATTCACATCACATTCATCAAAAAAATTACTTTGACAAATGTAACATTTAACATAGATTTATAATAGAATAATCACTCTAAGAAATTATGTCTTTAACAACAAGCTCTGAGGATTGATATAAATACGGCGTGAGAAAAACAGTGCAATGCATTCAATAATATAATTCTATATTTAAACATCAAGTACGTTTTTTCTACACAAACAGAAGGAAACCACACAGTAAAACGCATTCATGTCGTCGTATTTCAGCGGATTCAATCGCAAAAACATCATTGTAACGCCACAATGTTTTAGATGTCTTTCCGTACAACTGGTAGGTACTCGGTAGGTACTAAATACAACGTAAACATTGATCAGCCGTCACTCTCTACTAATATAAAACGCAGCCAAACTATATTTTTTAAACAATTATTTTATATAGTTAGTCTTATGGTGAAGCTGGTGATTTAAGATGAGTAAAGATTTTTACCCAGTTAACGGAGGGTTTTACCTATTTCTACCAGTCTTTATATTATATGCAAACAATTTCAATCTGTAACCACTGTTATCAAGTTATTAGTTTTATACAATATATTAATAATAATCTTGGAACAACTCACACACGGTAATCTGATCCCAAACTAGGCCAAACCTGTACTATGACAACCAGGCAGCTGATGATATAAGCATACTTGTATATTTCTTAAAACATTCATATTATAGATAAATTACACCCAGATACAGAACAAATGACTGTGCTCATCTCACAAGATTTGATTTGGATAGGAATAGATCCCACGACCTCCGGCTTTGCAGAACGCAGAACGCAGACGAACAGGCTCTTCAAAAAGTTTTCAGGAAATTAAATATTTTTTTCGAAAAGGACTTTTCTGGCTGACTTAATTTAATTTGATTCGCATAACTTGCTCCATATCACACGTGTATCCTAATTAGAATTAAGTTTTACCAAAATATTTGGGTTTTTCTTTCTTAATTACTAATTATCGGTAATGACAATGGGAAGCGAGGAAAGTTACCTAGGCACAACGACTTTGTGTCTGGGTAACTTTCCTTACCTCTTAAACAGTTTGTTTGTGGCTATTAAAGTCAGCTATTTATAGATAGTAATCGGTAAGGTAATAAGTTGATCGGCACCAATTTGCCGTGGCCAGCATGTTTGCTATGCCTGATGAGTTGGTTAGCGCAGAGCAATGTCGTTAAACACGTCATCAGTATTAACGGAAACAACAAATTTTAGCCGCTCATTCAATGGGATGCCCCGTGTACTTCATCAGGTCATATTAAGGACTATCCCACACGTTTGCCGGTAATTGAAAATCTTGTGGAACACTTGACGAAACTCTAATCTTACCTATTAGGTACAGTGTCTGCTTCCTAGAAGATTAAAGGAGTTTTAGGAAATTTAAAATTTCAGTCGTTTTAGGATTCGTTTCCTGAGTTTTACTGGTCTTTGTAATCTGTTTTTCCAACAGATTGACATCTGTCAGTGAGCTGTTTCTGAACCATATAAATATTAACAATTATGTATACCTATTGTTCAGAAACTGAAACACCCCTCATTATCTATGTAGAATTGTATATAGACAGTTGATATTTTCCAACTTTACAAAAATCGTGATTTATTTATATTTCAATAGTTAATAGTGCTAATTCTAGAATTCCTTGTTGTACGAAATTGTATTTAGGTGCAACACACGCATGATCACTAGGTACATCTAACATTCAAGACTTATAGCAATGAGATCTTGTGTCATCATCTGACTAGCCTTTTCTCAAGCTATGTTGGCGTCGGATGGCCCGGTAACCGACGGGACTGTGACAGATGGGACGGCTCAAAGTGCTTCTCGAAGCACGGAATCTCGGTATGTTTACAAATGGTCACCCATCCGCGGACCAGCCGTCGCGAGCGCGGCTTAACCTTCATTATCAGTCAAATCGTACGGCACTTAGCCACGAGCGAAATCCTCAACTAAGGGATTTGAGTACGGAAGTTAAAATAACTACACATTTAAATAAATCGTAGCATATTAGATAAATTGCTAAATACTTAGCATGTGTGCGCAACATTATGTTCTTTAAAGTAAATAAGTAATACTGACAAAAAGTTCACTATTGTCGTAATCGTCCTAAATTGTTGTAAAGCAGTTAAAAAATTATATCGTTTGTCAATGGTTTGTAAAACTGAAAATAGGTAAACGTAGAGTAAACGTAGTTATATTTTAAACGTAATATTTATATTTTAAGATCTGTATTATTGACATTATGGAATGCAAATAAAGATATGAATATGTATTGTAATGTTGAGAATCAAGAAGCTAGGAGAGTTATTGGTTATAAAAGGATGTTTAGTCTGGTTCAATTTACGTTTTACAAGTACACGTTACATTAATATAACATTATTAAATATAATAAGACATCAATCATAAAACCGTACTACAAAATTCATAAAATAAACTATTGTTTTTTGACTCACACGTTTTGGGAATTACGATGGGAAACCTTACATAATAATGATAAGTAAATATTTACAAGTAATAAAACAAAAACGCGTATCTAATTTGAAGCGCATAGTTTTTTTTTATATACTAACGTTTTTTCGTACTTTACTCAAAATATAAAATTTCAAGGGTAGGTACATACCTAATTGCTCTGTTGCAAACATTAACACTCATTGTATATTTAAAGTTGCGCAAAACATCTGACTGTTGTTTAGGCCCTTAGAAATGATAACTGGTCCTTACAGTGATGTAATAGGTTACACTTGAAATTTTAAATTCTATCCAGTGTCACTACAACCTTGATAGTGGATGCGGAATCAGCAGAACAAGGTCAGTGTGATGACACCGTCGACTTTTTGTTACGGCTCCGGTGTATTGTCGAGTACATGACAAAAACTCGTATCAGAGTGACAGAAAAAATGTGCATTTTGTTATAATTGAGTTCATTATGAAACATACATAAAGGACCAGCCTTCCAAAGTCTGGTCCTTCGAGTCAAGATTTTATGTAATTTGAAAATGGAACAATTGAATAAAGAACAAACAGAAACAGTTTTTTTATTTGAAATAAATAATGACGATAAAGTATTGTTCGAAATTATATACTTATGTTTTGTTTATTCACGGCTCGTTAGTCACTTCTTTTATTATAATATAATTTAATAGAACCGCAATGGAATGAACATTGTAGAGTTAAATATTAAATTAAGTAAAGAATAGAAGTCAACTATATTCTTTGTTGAAAAATATTCCATTATAACAATGTTAAAATAAATAGATGGTTTAACATAAAAGTTGTTCAAAGGACCATTGTACATAAAACATATTTGATAGGCTTGTGTATTGTCATCATGAATGCATTTCTGTTCTTTGCCCCAGCATGAATGAACAGATGTCGCGTCTATTCCCTATAGCTATTGTGAATGGACCGGAATTATAGTACCAATTTATTTAGTGATGTATCACTGACTTCGAATTCACAATTGTGTAATGTATTGTGCACAAGTCATAGTTGTTGTCTGGAATTAGGTTTAACGTTGACTACATAGAGGTAACCGGAACGTCAGCCTATGAGTAACTGTATACCGCAAGGATAACAATAAAAACATTTCTATGTATTCAAGTGTATACTATTCAACCGACACAAATACTTTGCATTTGCTCCGTAGGTATGTTAGTTTTCATATATGGAGTTACTGCTAGTATTAACAACAGGCATACCAATTGAAGCATCGTATGATACGCGACTTGTTGAGTCTAAAGATTGCAATAATAAAATCCAGGTCGCTTGCTAACACTGTAGTTTTAATTTCTTTTTTTTTTTAATTATGACAGACAAAAAATTATACACAATAACTTACTTATCAATTGAAATAAAAACAAAAGCAATCGGATTTTTTTAATGAATCAGTTTCAAATAATTGATTCTAAATTCGTAACGACAAATGCTGTAACCAAGGATCGAACAAATTGTTTCCGTACCACAATAAGCAGTAACCAACCGTTAAATTAAATTGCATTGTTAAAGATTAGTCTTTCGATTGATATAAAACTTCGTGTCGTATCACAATCTAACGTGCATAATTATACTGTGTTCTATAAACAAAGATAATCCCCATACAATGAGAATTTGAACGAAAACTCATACATTGTTCGGTCCTTCGTGACTCCTAATGAAAAGGATGGAACAGAATTATAAACAATTGTTACCTAGGAAAAGTTGATTCATCCTAACAGAGACGATTACGTTAAGCATGTAGGCAATCATGAAATGATTACCGCGTCCGGTAGTTCATATACCAATCAAACGCACAAAAGCCCAATGAGAAAACTGCGATATTCACTCCTAAACAGATGTAAATTGTCATAAAATTTAATGCTATACTGTAAAATTCAAATCGTTTTTAGCTATCGAATGCAACGGTCGTAAAGGTAAAAAATAATTAATGTTTCTGTTTCAGATACGCGTGACGTAGTCATGGCTGTGGATAGCAAAAATGCGGAGAATAACAAAACTACTGATAAAACTCTTAATGTTAATGGTGGTGACTTAAACGGAACTAATGTAATTAAGAATAGTTTTAATAAAATTAAGGAAGTTGACAACATGACAAATATAAAGTTGGATAAAGAGCATGAAACCAAAATTGAGAAAAATGAAGATGACCCTTGGGAAGGACTAAGTCATTTCCAAAAACTGAGACGCATGATCTCTTTAATTACGGTAGAACCTATTTTAGCTTGTTACGTTATGCCTTCAGTGTTGTCGGTATTAGCAACACAAAACCTTTACTTGGAGAAAGCATGCCGAGTAAATCTTCAGTTTGATCATCACATATGTGACGCTTTGACTCGAAGAGAAACAGCTAACTATACTGCAGAAGAAGAAGCGGTGCAAACACTTGTAGCATCTGTTACAGGATGGAAAACTGTGTTACAATCATTCTTGCCTTGTGGAATATTGATATTTCTCGGAGCGTATAGCGACAGGGTCGGACAAAGGAAAGTTTGTATGCTGCTTCCGATCGTTGGAGAATTCTTAACGAGTATAGGTCTGATTGTGAATACATATTTCTTCTACGAACTACCAGTGGAAGTGGCGGCAGTTACGGAAGCAATATTTCCAGCCATGACAGGTGGCTGGTTTACAATGTTCATGGGAGTGTTCAGTTACATAGCGGATATAACAACAGAGGAACAGAGGACGTTGAGGATAGGGATAGTGAATCTGTTTCACTCTGTAGGAGTGCCCGTCGGGGCAGCTCTCAGTGGGATATTGGTGCGAAAAATCGGCTTATATGGTGTGTTCTCTGTTAGTGCGACGCTGTATGTTTTAAGCTTCATCTATGGATTTGTCCGCATCAAGGAAGTGAAGAAGGTGGATCCTTCTGTGGTGAGTATTAAATAAATCACTTTTAATAGACACCTAGTTATCATAATCGTGATGACATGTATAATTTTACACGATCGTTTATTGAATAACGACCGTCAGTATTTATTGTGTCCGATGAGATCTTCATCAGTTTAAATTAAACACCTTGGCGGTGAGTGGATTAAATGGTTCATTGAACGAGACAAGATGCTTTGTGTATTTATCGTAATTACTGGATCGATAAGATAGACGGTTACGGTCCAATTGATATTTGCAACTAATTATAGATTACAGTGACGCTTAATTTAAATAATGCAACTCGTGGATAATTCCTTCGCACTTTGAGATAAATGAGACTTTGTTACCATGAATGGACTTATTAATTACTGCATATTCTTGTTTGATAACAAAATTTCCACTTCATAATTACTAACAGTCAGACTAGGAGGCCTCGTTGACCTCTATCGTTATCTACAGTTATAATATTGAATAGCTTTAAGGGACCAACATACCTTTATTGTCAATTCAATTAAAATCAATAGTTTTTTTATTTGACTTAACAAATTGCATAAACAATTTTTTATAATTATAAAATTAATTATTTATAAGTATGAATTTATTTTTAGTGGTTAGGGTAATTCTAATATTTGTTAACAAATTAACAGATACTTAAGTTTAATATTACTTAAATAAGGTAAATCATATTCGACACTTGCGATGTCGTCTCAAAAATACAAAATGTGTACAGTAGCAATTATAACGTCGTTTGCGTACTTATCTAGTTTTTTGACACAAATTTTAATTCCGGGTTTATTTAACCTAGGCTAAGACTTGGCGAACAGTACTAACAAGTGTATCAGATATTTTTTACTGCTATGAACAAGTGATTGACCTTTTAATACTTACATTCTATAGTAAAATGTTTGAAAGCTTAACCTTAATGTTGAAAACATAAATTCAATACATATAATGAACAATCATTATACCTATACAATTGATAACCATCGAACGCACCTTTCAAATGCCAATAAGGACATGTCGATGCCATTGCACACAATTCGACTGTACGGATAGCCGAGTGGTATAGGTCACCACGCTAATTACCACTGTGCCCGACGTGCAGCTGCGAGTTCGATTCCCGCTTGAGACAAGTATTTGTGTGATCCACAAATACTTTTTCTAAGTCTGGGTGTTCTTTGTGCATGTGATTTGAATGTTTGTGAAACCCCCGTGACACAAATATTAAATTCCTTAGAGCAAAGTTCAAAAAATAAGAAAAAAGATCTGTTGTAAATACAAATACTGACAATATAACTATCGATAGGTACGTCATTGATTTGGTCTGTTTTAATATACGTTGGTCTTGGTCGTCATTGATATCTGTTGTATTATTTGGGACGGAAAATAATTAGAATACTTTTAACCCCGGATACTGAAAAGCAAATTTACTTAATTTAACTTAATTTAACACGTTCTTAAATGTGTATCTGTCGCTACTTTACATGTTCTATCACATTAACATGTAAAGTAGCGACAGCATGGTACTTAAAGGTGACTTCAAATTGATTGACGTTTCAGTATTCGGCCCTTAATCTATTAAAATCATTTAAGAATACAAATTTGTCATGTATCATTTATGTATGTGATTAAATGTTTTAATAATAATAAATGTGGACACCATCACATACATTGCTCTGAATCCAAAGTAAGTAGCTAAAGCACTTGTGTTATGGAATCAGAGACAACGAAGTACCACAAATACCCAGACCCGAGACAATGTAGAAAAGTAATTTTCTACATTGACCCGTCCGGGGATCGAACCCAGGACCTCAGAGCTGGCGACCCCTTGAAAACCCGTGTGTACGCCACTCGACCACGGAGGACGTGTTTTGCACGTATAATTTCAATTCCCTGCTATTTAACATGCAAATATTGTACATACGTACACTTAACCTTTTCAACTTAGCAATTAATTTAAGCGATACAACTTCCTACCAGGAAAATCACTTGCATCTCTTCCGTAAACTGCAAAACTTGTTATTTTTGTCTGTAAGATTCATCTCTAAAGTATGAATTGAGAATCGTCAAGGCTAAGAATACAATTATGTAACCTAAGCAATCTTTAATGTCGACAACCTCCACCTTTGTCCTATTTAACGAAGCTTCACATTTAAAATAAACAAAACACTGCAAAATTATGCCTGATGTCAGTTTTTTTGGGAAGTAGTTAAGATCCAAATATTATGGCCTTCTATCATTAGTGGTAGTTATTTTCCGCTGGTGACAAAAAAATAAATGCCCTATTCATGACAAGACTACAAAAATAAATTGAACAATTCGTGTTGGTTTTTAAAGTTAATTTTGAATCATGAAAATATTTTCATGAATATAGGCGTTTTAAAACTTTCATTTACGAGATCAAATCACGAAAGTAATTGAATACAAAGACATATAGAAAATTTGAACCTTCGGCAGGGCTTGAACAACTAAAAGTTAAACGCACAAGCTCACCTAGCGAGTAGTCGCGCGATTGAGTCCTATCGGTGGTAAAACTTTTTGTAATTTTTTTGTACCGATTTAATAAATATCGCTACGCATGCGTAGGTATTAAGTAAATTAAAGAAAGCAATAACAAATTTTAACGCAATAAATGTAGTCTTAAAAATATTTTACTCCTCTAAATATTTTTTAAAATAAAATATTGAGTTTGTTGCACAAAAATGTTATGTTGTTCAATAACATGGGATAAAAAAAACAGTGAAGCGTGATAATTTGTTTAAGAACTAAGAACACAACATTAAAGTAATATACATGTTTATTAAAAAATATTCTTGTTTCACCGTTTTCAATTGTATTGTTAACCACATGAGGTTGAATTTCAATGATTAAATAAGAAAAAACATGTGTGATTTTATACTCACTGCGAAATTACTGAGTTTCAGCCCTTAAAGATAATTTTCCTACAAGACGGTTGTATAGAGTATGGTTCCTCATATAACACCTTCGTATAAATGTCCCACTGTTGGGCACACCGCACAGGCCTCTTCTCATAGAGACAAGGAACGAACATTGACAACGACCAAGAACGAACATAATATCACCACGCTTGCTTATTGCTGGATAGCGATTTTCGATTCAAATTTTTGGTATTCAGATTTCCTCAAGATGTTTTCCTTATTTTTTTGTCATTGTCAATGATGTCTTTAAATAATTAAAAAGTACAAATAGCATTGAAAATGTCAAATTGATACTTGTCTGTAAAAGGTTTCGAACCTGCCATTTTGTGCGCACAAATCCGTACATTAAACTACTAGGCCACAACGACATTTCTGTGGGTCCTTATGTACGAAGTTATATCGATATTCGTTTCTAGGACCAGTCGCAAGTTTGTAATCCTTTCATCGTCGCTGCATCCATTAATCTCCCCTTCACTTTTAAATGGTGTAAGCTTTAAAATGTTTGCAATACTTATTTTTAAACTTTTTAGTAACAACATTATGTAAACGTATAGGTACTGAATTTAGTGCATAATTAGTAATAAATGATTATTAATGTGAATGTTTGTGAGTATAGGCTGTTTGTTACTCTTTGTCGCAAAAACAACTAAATTAATATGGAGGGATATTAGCACAGAGATAGGTTAAATCTTGGAATAACATATTATGCTTTTTTCCCGATACGTTTACGGAACAGTAAATTGTGCAGCTAGTCTACACTAATATTATAAAGCTGAAGAGTTTGTTTATTTGTTTTTTTGAACGCGCTTATTACTCGTCCGATTTGAAAAATATTTCACTGTTAGATAGCCCAATTATTGAGGAAGGCTTTAGGCTATAATTTGCGATAACCGCCGCCCACGCGAAGGACCGCGAGAACAAGCTAGTAATAGAATACAACTCGAAACGCGTGAAAAAATGTATGTTACAGTTAGCCTTATAAATATTATATAACCTGTTATTAAATTTATTAGTAATTGATTCCGTTGCGTGTCTGTCATTGAAGATTATGTAATTCTCATGTAGTGATTGTATCAGCAATTGAGATACACACATGCACTTGTTTGCAGGGTCACAGAAAATGGGCCAGTGAAGGGAGTTTGTAGATTATAATACGATTTAATAGCGTATGTTAATAGTTGTTTTATGGGGATACCCTCAGTAACAATGGCTTTAGGATGTTCAGATTTTTGGTGCCTTGAAATTATAGAGCATTACTTTGGCCATTTTTTTATTTTGTAACTATAAGTGTACTGTGTCTTGATGAACACGATTTGTATTTTATGTTATGTTCGGCATAATAAAAATAACATAATAAATAAAAATAAAAATGTTTGGGAAAGTATAGAGCTACCTTCTGGGAATTCAAATCGAGAGTTTATTATTTTAATAATGTTTTATTTTTAATTTATTGGAAGTCACAAAGCAGGTTCAGTTATAAAATTAAGATTAGCTATTTTTTTATGTATTAGAATGACATTATAGTATGTCAGTTCGATAACGATAAACTAATCGATCGTTAAACAATTCAGGCGAAATAATAAACTACTTTAATAACAGTTCAAACCGTATAGATTAAGGTTATTTTGACGGGGACCTTGTAAAATGTACTTTCGCAATTCTAATTCATTAACCAAATAAGTTTTTGCAGTGTTAATGTCATATGAACTGACCCTTTTAAACAAGCCTTCCGTATAAGACCGACAAAAAAACCAAGCAATTTTTTAATCAAACTTTTTGTTTGTTATTTTAAAATAATATGAAATATTGATGAAGTGACCGTGAAATGGGCGTAACGTAATTATGTAACATTTGTCAAGTTCAATGACTAAATTAGATTATTCGTGCGTAACAGTACAAAAAGTCCGTCAACTTGACCCAAATTGGTGTCACACTCGAATGCAAGGAAGGACCTTGAGGTAGCAATTTCTAGAAAGACTAGAAAATACTCAACTAAACAAAATGAAGGAGAAAGTTTCACTTGATCAACGAAATATCAATAAATGTAATTTTTACAAAAAATATTACGGGTCCATACTTTAAAAGGAAAAATGGAACCCATAAAGGATCGCTTTGTTGGTCGTCTGTCTGTCCACGCGTCTGTCTGTCAAGACTATTTATCTCGGGAATACGTGCAGGTATCGAGTTGAAATTAAAACCATAAACTTAGTTCTAGTCTCTTGAGGCTGTAAAAAACCGATCTTCTAGTTTACGTAAATAAAGATACGGCCGTTTATACCGCAAAAAAAGTATATTTCGACACTCCCAAAGGAATCAAAATCACTTCCCGTTGACGTAGAAGTTTGAGATTCGGCAAGCAATACCGTCTCCTAAATAAAATACAGCAAAAATTCTGAAAACCAAATATTTTTAATTAAATCATAAAAATTACGGTATTCGCAGTTGTCCGGTTTTTTTTTTCAAGTTTGATCGAATCGGTCAAATGTATGAAAGTGACAAGTCTAAATCACGTGACTTATTGAAAAAAATTGACATTTCCATACATTTAATGTCATTTTAGCGATTTCTATCATCATTAACGCTTGTAGAATATTGTACTTTGTCTAATACTGCTGGCGTCAATATACCGCGTACATGTAAGATACCGAATATGTGAAATATATCATGAAACTCATACATTACCAAGCGTACCTGAGAACTTAGCAACAATGTTCTGCACTTTGCTCAAGACTGAATAAATAAAACTGGTTATTCTTTACTGGTCTAAGATCCCTAATACAACGACCTTCACCGAGATGCTTATTTGATGAAACGTATTTTATATTTAATTTAATATGTCAATAAATATAATCCATATGGGTTGCCTAGCAAATTTCAGTCCAGATTATGTTTAATTAATAATTAAAAAAATTTTTTTTTTGAAAATTTCAACGGTATGTTTATTAGATAAATTCTATACCAATCGAAAGTATGAAGCCCATAGAATATGCAAACGTTAGGTTGCCTATTCTTTTCCGGTCACAACTATCGGGTTGCCAGGTATAAACAGGTAAATTAGTACTAGCATTTTGCAACGGTCTGTTTATTGAATGAAATTGAAATGAAACTAAAGATTATTTTATTCTGAACACGGTGGTATAGGGTTGCCTGCGAAAAATCAGTCCAGAATTGCGGTTGTCGAATTTTAAAAAGTAAAACATTGCTCCCGAACTGCATACATTACCGTGTTAGTAGTTCGGGAGCAAACTTTCAGGGCTATCTTGTGTTAGTTTAGTTCTTTTTGTTTTAATAAATATAAAATAATTTTATTAAAATGGGTGCCAAGAAACCAAGATGGCGTCGACGACAATTAGCAATTTTTTCTTCATGGGTGTCATTTTCATGGTTCCCAAGGTCGCTAAAAACGATTATGGGGTCGAAATTAGAATGCAAGATGGCGCCGAGAACAATATGATTTTTTTTTGTGATTAGTGTTATTTTTAAGATTTGCGAGGTCGCTGAAAATAAAAAAACAATATTTTTTTAAACATTTCACCGGTATGATTGTTAGATAGATTCTATACCAATCGAAAGTATGAAGCCCATAGAATATGCAAACGTTAGGTTGCCTATTCTTTTCCGGTCACAATTATCGGGTTGCCAGGTATAAACAGGTAAATCTGTACTAGCATTTTGCAACGGTCTGTTTATATTATTTTTTATATATATATTTTTTTATTTTTTTTAGGTAAATTATTATATTTTGTAATTACTAACATAGTTCTTAAGCAATTGTACTAACACACTATGAGCCGTGTGATGCTTGAAAATAAAATATTTTTATTTATTTATTTTATTTATTGAATGAAATTTAAATGAAATTAAAGATTATTTTATTCTGAACACGGTGGTATAGGGTTGTCTGCGAAAAACCAGTCCAGAATTGCACTCTCTTTCTTTAAGTGGGCGCACTTAAAGAAAGAGAGTGCGCATGCTATTTGGGCTTGGAAAAGAAAAGGATAGCGATAGACTCGTATATACTATGCATCATCACAGTATAAAAACATACAGTAGGACGACGCCTTTGATCTCCTTGTAAATGCCGACAGTGTGTAGAAATTGTCGCAACAGCCAGGGTTGTCTCAAAATAACAATATTTATTTAAATTTATTTTTATCAACATTATTTAATAATTATCATTTAATAATAATGTTGATCAAAAATAAATTTAAAAAAATATATAATAAAAAAAATCGATTTTTTTTTTGATCAACATTAACTTTAACTTAATATTAACTTAATAGTTATTATTTAATAATAATGTTTATCTAAAATAAATAAAAAAATATTGTTACAATAATTAACAATAGCGAGATACACAATTTGTAACACAGTAACTATTATGCAAATGTGCTTCGTCTATGGTCTCACATGCAAAAATATACAATTCTAGATTGAGATTGAGACGAACACATGTAATTTCATTTAGATAAATGTCCTTCATCTTGGATCAGGAACACTTGCGCGATAGACATTTCCGCGAAAGCTAGACCACATTTTTATTTTGAGCGACCTCGTAAATCTTAAAAATAACACTAATCACAAAAAATGCATATTTTTCTCGGCGCCATCTTGGATTCTAATTTCGACCCCATAATCGTTTTAAGCGACCCCATGAACCACGAAAATGACACCCATGATGAAAAATTTGCAATTTTTCCTCGGCGATCTTTGGTTCTAATTTCGACCCCATAATCGTTTTTAGCGACCTTGGGAACCATGAAAATGACACCCATGAAGAAAAAATTGCAAATTGTCGTCGACGCCATCTTGGTTTCTTGGCACCCATTTTAATAAAATTATTTTCTATTTATTAAAACAAAAAGAACTAAACTAACACAAGATAGCCCTGAAAGTTTGCTCCCGAACTACTAACACGGTAATGTATGCAGTTCGGGAGCAATATTTTACTTTTTAAAATTCGACAACCGCAATTCTGGACTGATTTTTCGCAGGCAACCCTATACCACCGTGTTCAGAATAAAATAATCTTTAATTTCATTTCAATTTCATTCAATAAACAGACCGTTGCAAAATGCTAGTACTAATTTACCTGTTTATACCTGGCAACCCGATAGTTGTGACCGGAAAAGAATAGGCAACCTAACGTTTGCGTATTCTATGGGCTTCATACTTTCGATTGGTATAGAATTTATCTAATAAACATATCGTTGAAATTTTCAAAAAAAAATTTTTTTTTAATTATTAATTAAACATAATCTGGACTGAAATTTGCTAGGCAACCCATATGGATTGTATTTATTGACATATTAAATTAAATATAAAATACGTTTCATCAAATAAGCATCTCGGTGAAGGTCGTTGTATTAGGGATCTTATACTATACGCAAGTCATCAAAGCTACCTAGATGAACTTATCTGATTTCTACCTAGATGAACTTATCTGATTTCTAAGAACGCATCTAACTTATACCTATAGATCCATAATCATTTACTTATTAATAGCAGTCAAAGAAACTATTTAAGCAACCCATACATAGGTTTTGGGTACATAAACGGACCCAAAACCTATGTATGGTTTGGTTATGTATGGAGAAAGGATGGAGACCAATTTGATTTCGAAACTGACAACGACACTTAAGCTACGGCCACATATACTTATCTGTGGACATAACTATCTGTCACTAGCTGTGGTCCGCGGCTCTGCTCGTGTGGCTATTGGTTTTTGGGGCAAAAAGCTATGTCCATTATTAGAATCCAAGCTAAACGCATGACAAGTTTCATGAACATCGAGTTAGCGGCTTATTCGTAAAAGCATAAACGACAGCGTTACTTCCGCATTTATAATATTTGTATAAATATGGAAGTATGGAATTGAATATTTTAATACAATAGCCGCTGAGTGTATAAATGTAGCATTGTAATGAGACAATCAAGAAGTTAAAACGACAAGAACGAAGGCACTTGTTATTTTTTTTCCATATCCTTGAAGACATCTAGATTGTAGAAACTATAAATTGTAACATGCATAATTTTTTCCGTCGTGGTTATGTCTAGTAATATCATAATACCTAATGTATTTTATTATTACTAAAAATTATCGATTATTTCACAAAAAATGCTAAAATATATTATTAATTTGTAAAGTATAATTAGATTTTTTTATGTAGGTGTTTGATCAGCTAAATCAGACGTTCATAATACAAATAACGTGTGTCACCTTCAGTCATCTGTCAATTACACACACATTTTTTTTTGTTTACAGGCCTGAGTCTTTAAACAATGTTTTTCACATAGCTGAATGCGCTGTAAAGACTGATATTTTAACGCATTCAGCTATGTGAACTAAAATATTCTATCATTCATTAAATCTATATCTATACTTATAATAAATCTGTAGAAGTGAAAATTCTGTACATTGAAAATATCAAAAAAATTAATGGCGGGGTGTGTTACTAGACCGACACCGAACCCAAAAATGTGATTAAAAAAATTTTTGTCTGTCTGTCTGTCTGTCTGTTTGTTCAGGCATCACGCAAAAACTACCGGTTCGATTTCGATGAAACTTGGTATAATTGTTCTTTAATATCCTGGGCACCACACTGGGTAGTTTTTATCCCGGAAAAGTATAAACAAAAAAAAACAAACTTAATTTTGCGGTTCGATCCCTAGACCCGAATACTGTACCAACCGCAAATAATAAGTTTGTCGTAGGTTACGTCACCCGCAGTGGAGTTCAATAAGGGGCGCTGCACACGGCCAAGTAACTATTTATTAATCTGTGACACGGCTAAGATACTATAATTATTTATCTATACTTTATATACATATATTATCTATACTTCTTCTATATTAATAATTTCGTTCAGGGCTACGGTAGACTCGATCGAAACCTTATATGAATAACAAAACATAAAAAAATATTGATTTCGAGTCGACAACATATATCCGCAAAATTCGGATTATGGAGAATTTCGTTAAATTCTAATGGCACTGACAAACAAACCGCAGTCGCCATCTTGGGTAGTGATTACAGTGCTGACAAGGCGTATGACAGTTGCATGATAGTTGGTGTTAAATGAAAGAGGTATGAGTTTCGTATAAAAACCTCCTTTACTGCTCAGTTAATTTGTTCTCTAATTTTAAAATTTAATTGGTTTTCTTTCAATGATGTAAGAAAACATTTGCTCTGATGAAAATATATTTACTTATTATTGGTACAAGATGGTGTTATTTCACATAAAAAGCTAGGCCTCACGATTACTTAACAGTTGGGTCCAGAATCGTTTCGAGACGCGTTGGAAATAATAGTTCAAGAATATTTATTTCGCTTTTTTCACGTTCCGTTGCATACTAGCTCTTATATACGCCTCGCCAATCAACACGTCGCGTACGTCGCGCCAAAGAAGCATCCATCACAAAGAACTTTGGCTCATTTGACTGTGTAAAACGAAACGTCTTGCCGGAAACATTGAGTGAATCTTAACAAAACTTAAAACTTTTCTTCAGTCGTTGTCGTTTCGCGAAAATATTAATATTATTTCTGTGTAAAAAATAAAAATTATGTGTGTGAAAACTATTGCAGTTTTTATTTACTATATTTATTAAACACAATGAACGAAGCTATACGAATGTATGGCTTGCTTACCTTTAATATTCCTTGAGAACCGATGACTACAGAAATATTTACCTACATTGTGTATCATGAGTCACATTTAAACCGAGCGGAGCCGGGTTTTCATCTAGTAATATTATAAAGCTGAAGAGTTTGTTTGTTTGAACGCGCTAATCTCAGGAAGTACTGGTCCGATTTGAAAAATTCTTTCTCTGTTAGACAGCCCACTTATTGAGGAAGGCTATAGGCTACTTTTCTTTTGGAAATCTACCCCCTAAGGGCCTTATCACATTAGCGGTTTGGAAGCGGCTGCGGGGCGGAGCGGACGCGCAGCGAATGCGTCGCGAACACGCCGCGGCTGCGCAGCGAAGCCATCGCGGACGCGTGGCAAATACGTTACGTTTTCGTCGCGTGTTTGTAGCAAATTATCGCCGTACAATACAGTCAGTAACAAAATGGATTCCGACGAGGAAACACTCACACTGCTGTTGGCTTTATTACTTCGAAAGCATCAAAGAATTTGGGAAGATCCATTATCAGTTAATCGAATGGAGGAGAGCGACTACTTTGAGTTGCTTTGCAAACGAATAAAAAATAATCCAAAACAATTTCGTTCCTACCTACGAATGTAGACCTACATTTTATGAGTTTTTGCATCTGATAGAAACTGACATAAGACATAAAGACACACATTTGAGATTATCAGTATCATTTAAAGAAAGGCTCGTGCTTTTTTGATCCCATATTACGTAACGAATTTGAATTTCATGAATAAGTAACTCTGTATCAATATCCGAATCTCCCAATTCCTGTCACATTCGTGTTACGTTACGGTCTGATGTGAGGTGGGGCGGACGGGCTGGCGTATGTACGAGACAGTACAAAATGGCGTCCACTTTATTGTTCGCGGCGATCACGTTGCGCGTCCGCAACGAATTCGCTGCGCATGCGCGGCGTGTTCGTTGTGTGTTCGCTCCGCTTTGACGACGTTCGCAATCCGCTAGTATGATAAGGCCCTAAGGGGGTGAAATAGGGGTTGAAAGTTTGTATGGGAAGTTCGGTATTTTCAATTATAGACATATGAAATTTTGTATACGGGTTTCTGGATAGAAATAAATAAAGAAGTATTTTAGCGATTTTAAGAATCATCCCCCTAAGAGGGTGAAATAGGGGTTGGAAGTAGTTTGAAGACATATGAATTGTGTCGTTTTCAAAGATAGACACATTAAATTTCTAAAATCAAGGGTTATTAATTAGAAATAAATAAGATGTATTTCAGTGATTTTAGGAATCTACCCTATAAGGGGGTGAAATAGGGGCAGAAATAGTTGGTATGTAAAGTTCGGTATTCTCAAAGATAGACAGATGAAAAGATAAGTAGATTTAAGATAGTGACCATCTAAGACATATCTATAATGACGACCCCCGTGGTCGAGTGGCGTTCAATCTGGTTTTTAAGGTGTCGCCAGCTCTAAGTTTCCAGGTTCGATCCCCGGACGAGTCCATGTAGAAAATCACTTTACTACATTGTCTTGAGTCTGGGTGTTTATGGTACCTTCGTTGTCTCCGATTCCATAACACAAATTCTTTTGCTACTTGCCTTACTTTGATTATTATTTTAACGTCATCATATTTAATGAAAATTTTTATTCATTCTCCTTACTTCACGCGCGAGCGAAGCCGCGGGCAACAGCTATAAATAATAAAATTATGAACTTAACATTCTTTTCTTAATTTTACAACCAAAATTGTGATAAAAATAATTGCTTGTGAAATAATTTTATTTAATGTCCAGGTACGGTTTTATTATTGCTTGTTTGGGCCTCGGTGTCATTTAATAATAATAATATATTCTTAATAGTACAGCGTAATTTAGAAAATTTAAAAAAATCTGCATAAAAAGTGGTACAAAGGGCGGCCTTATTGCACACGGCAATTTCTTCCAGGCAACCATTGGACGGAATTTCGGGTGAAAACTTAAAAACAGTATACAGCTATATCTAAACCCTTATGACCTAAATAAATTAAGAAAACAAAACAAATATTTAAAAAATAATAATAATATGAACACAAAATAACAGTGATTTTGATAGCGACAAGTAATGTTTAAATACGACGTGCAAAAAAGGTACCTAATAAAAAGCAGAATCGGTTCTTACATAACGCAATATCTCGAGACTTGCTTGAAAGTTAAGTTTAATGAAAGGTTTTAAAATTGTATTTCATTGCTAATTGACTTAGGACTAATTAATAAAATGCCTGGTCATATATGAAACACTGCCTTAGCTCTTAGAAATGAATATTTTCTTTAAGAAAACCAAGCCAATTCCCAAAAATCTAATTGACCTTGCCATACATAATTATCAGATGATCAAAATTAGTGGGGGATGTTCTAATGTTTTTGAAGGACTATTACTTCTTTTAAGAAAGTAATTGTTCTATTCTTAGTGCTGAAAAAAGTTCAAATATGACCGGGCATTTTTGTATCACTCTGTAGAGAACAAAGATCGTATGTATTAGATCCTTTCAATGAACACTAAGTCACAAGAACTACTAGTCTGTCGTCATTATCATTTGACTTTCAAATAGTTGCCGCTTTCTCTTAAGCGGGATTGAAAGTTCCTGTGAACATCGATTGTTTTCCCTATAGCAAATAGTTTATTTAATTAAGATAAAAAAAGTCTCAAGAAATAATTGTGATTTATCACTAATATCTGTGAGAAAATGAAACAAAGCAAAATATTTTATCATTTGAGTAACGAAACAACATATTTTATGATGTCAATTTTGCAACAAATCGAATGTATGATAAAAAAGTTGAGTTGAATAAATACTTTAAAAAAACTGTGTCTTGCGTCCTTCCATTTGACATTTTGAAGTTATTAAAACCACATTTTTCAGTTTATTTCCGTACACAAAGATATTTATAGTGAGGCGTAATGCATTGAACTTATGTTTTAATGCACTTTTATTGATCATTATCCTACCAGGTCGCTTGTGACTGTACCACAAGTTTAACGACAAAATGTTTTGTTGATGAAAAAAATCGCATTTTTAAACTTGTGAATTCATCAACAGCTATAGGTGCGTATCATGTATTATTATGTCTATAGAAGTTAGTCTCAGAACAGGCTTTAACTGCTTCATTGGACTTACAATATGGGTATTCATAAGGACCTACAGCAAGAACAATAGAAAATCTAATGCTATTGTTGCGTGATCACATATGATGCGCATAACATGTGGGTTCGATTGTTGCGTGAAACATTTGCGAGGCCCACACTGTTGTTTTTCTAAGTCTGTAGGTACTATAACGTTAAGTGAGATGTTGATTTGTATGTTCCAATCGTAGAAAGATAATCTTAATACAAGCGCGTAGCCAATGGATAGGCAAAAAATATCGACGTTCGCATCGAGCATTATGTATTTACTTTCGTCGTAGTCTACATATTTATTACATTTTGATAATCGTTTACTTAAATCGCCATTAAACTGAAAATTAATGAGATATTTGCACTAGCGCTTAACCTTGACGACTGACGGTACGTTCGGACGTACCAACTGTGTTAATAAGACATAGTTTGAAGTGCTTGACTTTTCTTGCCCGTAGAACCCGAGTTCAAGGCGTTATAGTTCTATGGTCCAATAAAAAAATTTGAATCTTCACTTAGGGGCATTTGTTTAAATCGGGAGTAAGATAAGAGGTCTTAAATAAGGATATATTGTATTGGTTTTCAGAAACCTCCAGCCAACTGCTGCGATCGTCTAAGAACATTCTTCGACACCCGTTATGTGAAGGAAACGCTGATGGTGGCTTTCAAACGAGGGCCTAACAACAGGAGACTTCGAGTCATCATGCTGGTGGTCGTCATGTGTGTTATTATCGGACCTATTTATGGTGAGTAGAAGTTAGATTTACGGTAGAACTTGTAGAAGGTATTTCTGAAGAAATATTAAAAATAGGTCCCAAAATAATTTAATGGAGAAAAACTATTGAGATAATCTGTCGGTTAATATTGGATTTTCATATTGTTAAAATATTAAAAAGGTTCGTTACCATTTAAAATTAGTTATATTAATGAGTTTTCCTCAGAAATTATTCTACGAGCACAAAAAATATAGCACATAGTATAAGCGCCGTAGTTACGATAATAACGACTGAAGATTAAAATAATTAATTTGATTCAAAATTCCAGTATAAGATAGCGAAAATTAACCTTGCCTTTGTTGTCCATGGGAAAAAGTTTGATGACAAGTTAACAAGTTTATTCTCATTAAGTAACTAGATACAGAAAAGGTACAGAATTATAGGTATAGTATTTACATAATTTTACTTGAATAGTTATCTTCTATCCGAAAATGCATGAAGTCGATGAATACACATGCATAGTTCTGTCACGTTTATCAAATAATCAATTTGCATGGATGTGAATATATTGTGATGTGATCTTGATTGGTAGTTTAAATCTATGCAATTAAATTTACGCAATACTTTATGCAAAATATTATTTTGATTTGCTAATGTTATTTGTATTGAATTTCAATTAGTAAATAATATGTTTACGTCGTTGGAAATTACTTTTTGTTTTTAAATAGAATTTATACTATGTTAAAATTTAATAGAGTGTGATTTTAAATGGGCCCAGTGGCTTTCAACAATTCAGTGAAAAAAAAGAGTCATGCCCAAAACATACAAGTACTTTTTTCCATTTTGATATGAATCTTGGAGCATATAATTATAAGGACTGACTATATTATTATTTTAAAATATAGAGTGATGCAATGCAACAAATTAATAGAATCTAGTTTCTAGTACGGACAAAAACCTGACGTGAATTCTCTGTCTAAATGCTTATACCGTGTTTTTTTCCTGTGATGCTAGTAAACTGAAATTGCTTTCGTTCAGATACTCAAAAAATAACAATTACTTTTTATATACTTGACTGTAGCTACCTACCGTTCATTCTGAAAATATACTGTCAACGTTACAACCAGCCCCATTACCAAATGATCGAATCGATCAAATGTATGGAAGTGACTAGTCTGAGTCACGTGACTTATCGACAACAAATGTCATTACCATACATTGAATGTCATTTGAGCGATTTTTTTACTCTTTAACGCTTGTAGAATACACTTGGCTGGACTGTTTGGTAACAGACCCTGGTAGAGCATTAACTAAGGTACTTAATTAGCAAAATTTCTGCGGCCATCAACAAGTTATTTTTAGTATTTTACAGGTTATTCTAGTTAAGTTAGGTTTTTCTGTATTCTTCCGTGTTTTAAAGTTCGAAGTATTTATGTTCCTTAAGCTCTGCGAACATAACTGCAGTATTTTTTTACCCTCGCTTTAACTAGACCACGATCATTATCTTGGCATTTAAACTCAAATATTTCAGTGGCATTATAAAATTGCCTTACAATTACGCAACATAAACATTATGAGGAGTAATAATTAAAGTAATTCTATATATCGTCAACCTTATGGCAAACTGCATTTTTTTTAATAGTTGTGTCGAAGTTGGCCCTAATATGCTGACATTCAGATAATATTTAATCTTTTATTAAATGTGACAGGTAATAAGTTATTCTTCATATTTAGCTTTTGACTGGTCTGTAGGTCTACTGGTTAGCGAGCCTGACGGCTGAGCCGGAGGTTGTCGTTCGATTCTCACATAAGACAAATCTTTTATCACGATTACTGTTCTGTGTCTAGGTGTAATTTATGTATAGTATGTATGGATCAATAAACAAATAAGTATGTTTATCAGTTGTCTCAGATTCCGCGTAGTTTGGATCGGATGGTCGTGTGTGAGTTGTCTCAAAATTACAATATTATTATAACAAAAAAACTTATCTTATAATTTTATTTAAATATTCTTCTGTATCCTGAATTACTATTCTGTATAGTCACTTATTTGATTTATCCATAAATCAGTGGAAGTATACCTACTTAGGTCTTAGCAATACATCTAATACCGGATTTACTAATCTGCCTGTATATCACGCCCTTGGCAATGAACTGACGTTCCATTGGTTCCAGTTACACGTTAGTTACACCACGACTTTCTCTTAGTTTCGCTTTCTATAGAGCTCTAAGTACTAACCGCACCATTGCGGTTTAAAATAATTTAAATACTGTGTCGAATATGGAAACTGTAATGAATGAGGCATAACTTATTGTTCTTTCTACGGTTTTCGTTTAAGTACAGATTTTTGTATTGAATGTGCGTACAGTGAAGCGCCTTAACGGCAGCAGCACCTCAATGCTTTGCGTTAATTTTTTGACTATTTGAACGCAAATAATTCGATTTTGTTGAATATGGCTCAATCGGGATGTTTGTCGACTATTGTGCCAAAGTCATCAATGAGAGCAAGTGTTATCAGCAAAAAAAAATGAAAAACAACCCGATGAAAACTTGAGTTAAAGAAAACATGATAAAATTTATGAGCACTTTTTTTTACAACGTGACTGAATGATTATTGAATTAAGTTACGCAAACAATTAAAGTTATCACGACAGGATATGTAAAATAATGTCAGTAGATGCAAAAGGCATTGAAACAGCTAATTCAAAAGTTGAGTTGTATACGATGTTTGACTCTACAAAAAATAAATTCGGTTTACGGACGACAATATACGTGCTAACATCAAAGGAAACATTGCGAATATATGTTTGAGGTGTGTTCTAAAATAGACTATCACTTATTGTAAACATTGTAAAAGCGGGTCACTGTGGTCATCCTCTGTTAATATCTTTGTTTAAAGTAGCGGATAAGCAACATAGGTGTGAAAAATGGAATAGATACAATTGCCAAAATTGCCAACACACCCACAAAAATAAATAGCAATAAAGCTATATCTACTTCTACAAACTAAGGACGCTTTATCTGTATTTTGAAAGTCACGAGTCTGCGGTCATAACTTCAAAGTTTTGAAATAAGTTTTACGTTAAATATATATAAGTAATCAGTATTTTTATTTTATGCTATAAAAGTACATTGATACAGGTTTTTTAATGTGACCCTGTAATACCAAAAACATCCTCGACTCACCCCATAATTCATTCAGTTACCCCGCACAAAGATATAACCCAGTAACATGATTTTAAAAATGTTAATGCAGTGGCGGACTGTGTGACCGGCATTAGCTAATTAAAACATATTATACCTATACAAAATTCAAACAATATTCCGCTGATTTTTTCTTCTTCCTTTAAAGCTTACCTAGTTATTCTTGTTAACCCCTTGCTAAATTAAATGCTTGTATTACGAGCGAGTTCACGTCGGTCGTGTTCACCGGTAGCCACATGATCGTAAGTATTTATAGTTTTATAGTTATTAAAATCACTTTCCAAAAAAAATTAAGATAACGATAAAAAGTACATTGACTGTACCAAATCGAGTGTCTTCTAAAGAAAAAAATAGGTTGCCAGACAGTGTATTAATCGAGAAGACTAGAAATCACCAGAAAAAAAATTCTTGGGTACAGGCACTGGGGAAGGCCGAGTTTTTGCTAGGGAACTAAATCATCATCCTCGTGCTTTATCCCAATTTCATTTGAGGTCGGCGCACCATATCTTCTATCACACAATCCATCCATGTTCGTGCTCAAAACCGTTCTTACAATATTATTTTCACTCCTTCGCATCTCATGCCCATACCATGACAGCCGGTTTTCACATCGATTTTCGGTTAGATACCCGGTGCCACTTTCTCGTATATACCTTACCTTATATTACTAGGGAACTAAATGCGATTGACTTTGTTTAGAATCAACCGCGATTACCTTTTAACCGTTAGCCACGACAAACAATATTAACATCAGGATTTTTCCACGTTATTTGACAAAGATTAAGATTACGTAAGAGGTAAATTAAATCGATTCCATTCCATCAGCATTGTGTCGCATATCATGTTTTCTGAAGTGATTTGAAGTCACATTAATTAATCGTACCTCATTAAGTTCTTATACCTAGGTAATCAATTGAGTATTATGTAACTGCCATCACGTAGGTTTTTTTCAATAGTTATTAAGTGAGGGTCAAACCACGCCAAGATATTAAATCAATGTTTTGTATTTGGTGTCTGTAAAGGTGGGTACTGACTGGTGTCACCGGCCGTAATGTAACATGTTACAAAGCGAGCATTAGTGGAGTTAGTTCGTAATAAACGAGTACAAATACGCTTATTGTCAACTCTGATTGCACGAATGCTCGCTTTATACATTACGCCCTCACCCACGTTTGCCTATAGTGTGTACTAGAGAGAGGAATTAGAATCGAACTAAATTACTTACTGAAGTTATGACAATGATAAAAATATTCGCGTGCGGTGTACCACTGGAAAACTGACGTTCCCAATGCACTACTGTATTGATAAACCAAAATTAATGTGTCAGCATACTTGTTAAAAATCTGTTGTTAAATAATAAGTAAATGGGAATTCTATCACTCTTGCGTGATTAGTCTTACAGGGTATTTATACCTACACTGTTTTCTTCAAATCTCAATTCAATGTTATAAATTAAATAACGTATGGTTTATGGAGTTTCTTGCCAGTTCTACTCAAAGTGTCAAGAGCAACCTTAACTTTTTTTATTCATCCATGCTTGGGGATGTGGATTCAAATCATGAGGGCTTGTAACGTGGCCGATAAGACTGTAATCCAAAACCGACCAATGTGGAAAAAACAGTTAAAGACATCTTTTTTATTACAGGTGAAATGTCAGTGCTGTACCTCTTCACGAGGTACAGGTTCAACTGGAACGAGGTGGATTTCAGCATGTTCTCTACTTATGCCATGTGTACTTCATTAGTAGGTAATTATTATTTTGATTTGTTTTTCGTGCGTACCTTTATTGTAACGTCAGTATGACCGTTTAAAATCTTCAATAGACTTTATAAATGGGATGATGGGCTGTGCCTTCAAACTATATTTTGACCTGTAAAATTACTTTTGCATTTTACTTCAAAATTCAATTGTGTGTAATATTATTATGTACCTAGTGCACAATTGCCCTTTTTGGAGGATGATGTTTAGCCCATAATTAACTAGTGTGTTTAGTAAGCGTTATATCAAAGTAAGGTATAGAAATTAGTGCGCTTAAGCTGCGAGAAGATCTTAAAAAAAAATATTTCCTTTAATTAATTTATCATTATGCTTTCCAGGTACTTTATTCTCGGTGGGAGTATTTAGCCACCTGTTAAAGTTCGACGATGCAATCATAGGTGTTATATCGTGCACCAGCAAAATATTGGCTGGTTTCATGTATGCCTTCTCCACCAAGACTTGGCAAATATACATCGGTCTGTATTTTTTCACTACCTTAACTTCTAAGACTTGAATAATTTTGTAACCTTCGGAATAATTTTTCGTCTTTGCAGCTCCGCTGATTGAAATATTCAATGGAACTTCGTTTATCGCGATGAGGTCAATGGTCTCCAAATTGGTGGACAGACATGAGTTAGGTAAGAATTTGTGCTTGTAGCGCCATCTATTGAATCTAACCAGAACCACTGAAGTTTGATGTAAAGTTAAGATGAACGTGGAATGAAGATAGTAATATCTATAGATCCAAAAAAAAACCGGCCAAGTGCGAGTCAGACTCGCGCACCGAGGGTTCCGTACAAACCTGTAGGTATATAAGTAAAAGTTATGGTATTTTTATTGCTAAATGAAATGTAGTAAGTTTAAAATTATTAAAAATATTTTTATTATATGATATAACTAAAAATGTATACTTTTCGCAATTTTTCCTATATCTCTGCTATAAGACGTTGCTTCATACCAAATTTCAAGATTCTGAGTTCACGGGAAGTACCCTGTAGGTTTTGATTCCCTTGCGAGTGTCGAAAATTTGCGGCATAAACGGGAGTATCTTTTGATCGCGTTGACTTAGAAGTTTGATTTTTTCACAGCTCCAAGAGACTATAGACTTGAGTATTTGATATGAATTTCAGCTTGATACCTCCACGCGTTCCTGAGAAAAAAGGTCTTGACAGACAGACAGACAGACAGACAGACGGACAACAAAGTGATCCTATAAGGGTTCCGTTTTTACCTTTTGAGGTACGGAACCCTAAAAACGGAGAAATATTTCTGGTAATTAAGCATTACAGAAGATAATAACGAAATTTTAATGAAAAAAGGTGGAACCTAATGTAAAACTATCGCGGTGCATGATTATAAAATGGAGTTCCACGAAAACTCATGCATTTACTATAAAATTTATTTGCGTTAATCCCCGTTACTTATTTTTATTATAAACACATTCGTAATTGCTTCTTTGAAATTTCAGGTAAGGTAAATTCGTTCTTCGGAGTGGCTGAAGCAATGATGCCGTTAATTTATGCGCCCATGTACACTACATTGTACACTGCAACTCTCAAAACATTCCCGGGAGCGTTCTTCTTGCTCGGTGGGGGACTGACTATGCCTGCTGTTGTGATATTTTTGTAAGTATTCTTGGGAATCAAAATCAGAGGTTTCAATCCTTGTCGTTAAGTCTAAGTTGTCCAACAAAAACTTATAGTGCTATATAAAGGTCTGAGATCTTTCGCATTTCAGATGGTTGTATCTCGCCAACAAGAAACACATTCAAGCAAACTTAGAAAAGGAGGCTGAAATCAAAGCTAATGAGATTACAGAAAAAAGCGGGATCGAAAATGTTGCATATGAGACTGATGAAATTGAGAAAAAGACAAATAAACAAAATTCCACAGAAGATATTAATGATAGTGTCACACAGTCACAGATCGAGATGGGATTCATAGAAAGTATTGTCAACAATAGTAAGGTACAACACTAGTTAAGACGCCTACCAACGTAAATATTTTTAGAAAAAGAATCTGAAATAATTATGTAATTTAAAAACTTAAAGGTGATGAAAAACATCGTGAGGAAACCCGTGTGTAACTTGACTAGGCCGGTAACATTCTAAATTGGCGTATTGGGAACAACATCACTACTAATTTTAAAGCAAATTTCAATACTGGCTTGCCCTACGCTTCTCAAAGATTGTTTCGTTGAGATATATGCAATAAAGAATGCCTTATGCATCCACATGACAATAGTACGTCAAACTCAAATTGGTTTGGTCGCAAAATAGGGTTACGAGTAATGGTTACCCAATCCATTATCAACCTTAAGAACAGGGAAGTGTGACATATGGAGTGCCAAATGGTTTCTACGGACACTATTGTATATTTTATAGTACTATCCGATGAGAATGTTAATGATGATAAAGTAGTTAGTATACTAAACAATAATTATATATGTGTGAAGACGTATTTCTCCACGGAATAGACCCAGTGGATTTATGTAGAGAGCAGCGAGAAGTCTGGCAACAGCTCGCTGCTTGATTTTCATGTGCACATTTGCACAAACAGTGGGGTGAGAAGTCTGGCATCATCGCCTTTGAAACGATGTTAGAATTATTTACCCGCAAAATCTTCCTAGAGGCTTAATGCCTCATTATGAAATGTAGCGTTTAAGTTCCTTGTGATATTTAAATTTTGTTCGAAGCTGTAGGTATATTAAGACTAAACGCAAAAATCTTTTACTCTTCATTTTAGTGCTCAAAATAATGAACCTGTTATGTTTAGGAATTTATGGTTGGTATTTAGGCTATGAAATCCTGCTTATATCCGTCCGTCTAGCTCTATCAAAATCGTATCGACTTTGAATTATAGCGACTCATCAAAAATCTTATCACTAGCTAAACTCCTAAATGGTTAAAAATAAAAAGTTACCATTTTGACAGGTTTGACTGAAGAATCGCTACATGTCTTCGATTTGTGTCGAATTTGGTTTTGTTGGCCATCCAATAAGTATAGAATAATTAAGAATACCTTGTTTTTGAGTTAAGAAGAAAAATGTTTTAACGTGTCCGTTAGAACGATACAACTGTAATTATTACACTTTAAAGTAAAAATTATACCATTATTTTGTGTCCGTTTCTATTTTATGTTCGTAGAAAATTATTTGAAGAAACACAAATTACAGTTTTCATAAAAAACATTGCTATATTTTTATCATATTATAATATCTGTTTTGTGTTTGTATATAATGACATACAATTCGTACAAAGTTTCGCGTACCTATTAAAGTGATTTAAGTTTAAGTTAATGTACCTAGATTATTTAGTTAATTATGTGTGAGTACTTATTTGAAGAAAATAAAGAAATATTTTTGACTAATGTAATTGTTTCGTTGTTTTTTTTTACGTGATAAAGACTTATTAATCGATGAACGCCGGCTGCACGCACGAAAAAGTGTCACGCTCCACCTAAGTCGAGCGTGCAAGCGAGAGCGCGAAACAAGCGATAGAGAGGCACGGTCGACGGTCTATCTCTCTTCCACTACATCGGCTGATGCGTCCGAGTAGAAGAGACTGTGCAATTTTTCAGTAAATGTTTTCTTATGAAGTTATCACGTAAAATTATTATCCGTAAGCCGACTTCAAAGACAAGCAATTTTTTTACTTAATTTTGCTCGATTATCATAACAATTAATACCAACATATGTATTAATAGTTCGATCTTTGGATGATGTAAATTTTTTTAATACTTATTGGATGTTACGTACTCCTGCTGCGGCGTATTTAATTGTTTTTATCAAGTTTTAACTATTCTATAAAAACCTATTAATAATAGTATGTGAAATAATAAAAAAAGATTCTATAAAACGTCAATTTATTTTAGGTACAGATCCGAATATATCTTAGAAAATTTTAAATTCAAAATTGTATAAAACATGGAATATTACAATTATAAAACCTTATATGAAAAACTATATAATATAAAAAAATATTCGAGATATCAGATACCGAATGCTTATCTTAAAATAACATTCAGAATACAAAATGTTTGTGGATACTTCAGACTTTTTTATTGTCTCTAGACAATGCAGTCTTGTACGCTATTTTTAATAAGTACTTATAACCTCTTATAATGACTAAGATGGATTAGCTGTGCACAGGATTTCGTACACCTTATGCGGGATTTCCTTTCCAGCGAATGAGATGTACAGCGCTTTGTGACTTGGATGGACCTGAAATAAAGACAATCATTAATATACTTCCGTATTTATTATCGGTAAGGACTGTTAGAGAATCAATAAACAAAGTAAACTTCAGAGCTAACCGTAGAGTTTTGTACCAAAGAGTTTTAAAACTGGAGTTTGTTGACCGTTAATAGCCAACCAAGCTTAATAACATTAAAAGGTGATTCGTTTTTTTGTAATTGGTTTGGTTGTTGTACAATTTTTAGAATCGAACTATTACTTCAAGATAGTTAGCCTGCATTTTCAAGTAAAAGTATTCAAATCCAATAAAATATGTTACGTTTCAAAATCACTGTACATGGATAGAATGGAATTACGTATACTGCGACATGCTAATTTGTGCCCGGATAAAAAAACATTTATTTTCTTACCTTGCCAGGCGTCAGCGACCTTTGTTCCTTAACCCTGCCGATATACAGACGTTCACCAGTGGAAGTGTTGCCACCGCACACTGCGTTCGGAGGCACGTAGCCATCACCGCTTTGTACCCAACAGACGCTCTGAGGGCGAGCGCAGCATACCTGAAACGAAAGAAATATCACAATTTTGCTAGGATGCTCAGTGCCTGGGGGGAAAGTACTCTAAATATTAGAGATAGCAATTTATGCTCCAAGGAAACTCTCCTTTATTTTAAAAATCAAATAAAACGATCAGAGATTCTTGAAAATACGCATGGCCGACCCGGAAATTGAACGGTCCGAAATCCAAATAAAAAACATTCTGTACTTGTATGACATTAATCGATAGCATCAATCATAAGAATAGTAGATACACTTTAAAAACATGGAAAATTTATTGAATTCCACCTTGTATACTTTAAAAAAAGGGAATCTGCACGTGATAAGGATGGACCTCACCAGAAAACGGGAAAAGAACGTCTGCCGAGTCAGCTAGTACATACTTATACAGGTTGCTAACGATAAGGTATATCTGGCCCTACGACTGGCCTGCTAGTCTAGTGGTTAGTGACCCTGACTGGTAAACCGGAGGTCGTGAGTTCGATTCCCTCTCTCAGGACAAATTTTTGTATGATCAGCACGATCATTTGTTCTGTGTCTGGGTGTTATAATTTATGTATAATGTATGTATTTAGAAATATATAAGTATATTTATCAGTTGTCTGGTTACCATAGTACAGGTTCTACTTAGTTTGGAATCAGATGGGCGTGTGTGAGATGTCCAAAGATATTATTATTATCTATCCAAAGGGAACGAAGAGAACCTACCTACATCTGGTGTAGTCAGTTTACAAAATTTCAGTTTGAAACAAATTAGTTAAACAATTGATATTCAATTTTAGGCATCAACTATCCGACATCAAAAATCGTAACCAGACCGCTGAAGCGATAAATCTTAACATGTAGCGAGTGCGGTACTAAAGTATGTAAAAATAATCGTAAAAAGGTGACAAGTTTGATAAGAATCTTGGAGTGAAAAATTGGATATCAATTATTTAAGTTATTCATCACTCTCATCACTCAACCTAATTAAATATTTATATGCAGTATTATCTTACTATAAGTAGACGTGTGCAGTGTGAATGGATTTCACGACTCCGTGTGCTGTCTATCGCAAAGATAAAACTTTTATTCTGTCTGGTTTTGTCGTGAGGTAACAAGCGTAGCAATAGGTTCGTAAGTGCTTACATCAACTCAGCCTATCGCGATCCACTGCTGAACATAGGCTTCTTCCAAGTGACACCACAACACCCGGCCCTCCGCAAGTACTTACATATTTATGTACATAATTAAAAACCGAACTCTTAGTAAGCCGACCTTTATAATTTCATCCATTTGTGATTTGAAGCCCAAATTATTCTTTCTACTACCTGTAAACTGGACTTTATCTGGCCTGCGCTCATTTATAACGAAAATATTCACGATACTTAAACATGATGAGTGTCCTTGACATGAACATGAAAATTCTAAAAACAAACCTCAATGTTGTTGACTTGATTCTCTTTTCCATCCCAAGGCACGTAAGCAGCCCGATGTTTGATAGCAAGCTTGCCGGGTATAAGGTCTCCGTCAAAATGGGCCCTGATTACCCAAAGTGGGCTTCCATCATGACCTTCATAGCCAGCGACGACAGCCCTATCGCTGTATGCGGCTGCGTCATTTGGAGTGGTAGCAACCCACTCAACTGGTGCTAGAAATAGAAAACAATTTAAATTAATTTAGCCCGATATTTCAGCGCCGTTGGTTTATCTAATGACGTACGTTACTGGCCGACACAGTAATGGAACACATGTTTTTATTTTACATCGGTTATGATTACTGGATGCCGGGACCAATAATAGTCGGCAGCTGGTGAAAAAATCGTCGAAATATGCGCAATAGATATTTCAGTGTATCAAGGACCTAAGTACTTACGTTTTTTATCGTTCTGATAGTCCTTAAAGTGATTTGATCTATATTTGATCTCATCTATATGATATACTCTGGGAATTTATTTTGTCTATAGACCTGTACGTATTTTTACATTATACCAAACATAAGTTGCTAATGCTTAATATAAACTTACATTGATAAGTTTGAGTAGGAGAGACATTCACGTATCCAGGAGTTGGGTTGTAGCCGAAGCCAGCTCCAGGGGGAGCTGTGGGTTGCACACTCGGGTACGACATCGCTGATGGCGGTTGTCCTGGTTGACCCGGCTGGTAGGGATACCCAAAACCTGGTTGATATTGAGGTTGGAATTGCGGCGGGAAGCCGGGTTGTCCTTGTGGAGGAGCTCCGGCGTTAACAGGGTTGTATAGCTGCGGGTAAATAGGTTGACCCTGAGGTGGTGGGTAATGCTGAGGGTTGCCGTACGGATCTGAAATTTGAAAAAAGAGAGATATTGCGTGGCATTTGAGGCAAGGTTAAATTAGATAATGTTCGAAATCATTAATTAAATGGTTCGCGCTAATGACCTTCAAATAGTTCTTCAATTATTCTGCCATTAGATGGCTCAAAGTGACATTTAATTGTTGTCATTATAACTAAAACTCTCCTGTTCATACACTGTTATAATTTCTGCGTTATCAGTCTGGACCAAAATTAGACTGAAACAGTCATATTTTGTAGAGTTATGAAGATAAGGCTTGAAAACATGATACCTACACTTTGTATACCTACTAAGTATTTTCATTTAAATGAGAGCAAAGAAAACATCATTATGTAGCTGATTGAACGGAAAATGGACCGTGCGTCATAATAATATGGTCTAAAATGTTTGATGATAACAACTATCTGTGAGGTTTCGAATATTGGATAGCGAAATTTTTCATTTATTTGGTAGCTATTAACATAATTCTATATAGGAAATTATTAGTAGTTTACTTTCTACTGCAGATTTTAAGGACTAAATAGTGAAGAACTTATAAAAAATCCAATAATATATTGAGCAATACTCAGCTTTGTCATAGTTAAGGGTAGTTATATGACTCATTGAGTAGAATCGTTAACAATGACGTAGCCTTTTGTTTGCCAACGACTCGTCTTAAATATGGCCAGTAACTTTCAAATGACTAGTCCGAAGTAAAACAGACGGCATTCGTTTGAAATAATCGTCTATGAGGTGACTGGCGACTTTCTACACAGCCACCTTTGATGGAATATTTTAGGAAACTCGACGAAGCGTCACGTATAGAAATCGTCTACCATCGAAGCTGGAGAAATTCCATAGCTCCTAGACAGTTATGAACGCGTAAACAAAATACAGGTAATCGTCTACAGAACTGTCAGAATTTGCAAATAAAAAACAAAACGCCTCGACATTTTATATACGATCTTTACAATAACCAGCAACAGTTTTTCAATATAGAGAAGTGAGTAGGGTTAACACAAGGTCAGTTCCCTTTGTACCTGAGTTTCACTGTTCGCATCAACATCGTGATGATATTGCATAGTTTTGATAGTTTCGTTCAACATTCCTTTGTTATGTAATGGTATAATAATCATTAGCGCATCCACTTAGAATACGAACTTAGTAATTACGCAGAATACTTTCTGCTTAATTTATTATATGACAATGCGTGCGAATATACATGAATAGCTATTTTATTGTAGAAACAAATAATGAGTGTCAGCTTCGCATCTGCAGATTCAACGTTAGACAGGCATAAATATGCTATGTACCTACTTAAATAATCATCAAAAAAAGAATCAGCAGCAGGTATTTTTATTTTTACCGACCGGTATTTTTCTCACGTGTTGTTTTAGCATCGATAGCGTTCTTTAACACATTCGTCTCGCAATCAGGACCCATAGTCCCATACTATTCTTACATATTTAAAAGGGATATTAAAAAGATAATAATACTCACATCCAGCCATATTCACTTTGGTTTCAAAAATAAAATGCACAAATAACAAGCGTGGAACAGATAGCAGGCACTTTTGTCGACTGGCGTGGCCGGGCGTCGACGAGACGACGAGTGAGAAACAAAATAAACACAGAGAATGAATGGAACGGCACGATCTTTACCGTTCAAATCAAAATGGCGGATTGTCGAGTGGTTTAGGGACGCGAGCTCACAGATAAGATATACTTCTGGTATTACGGCGACTACGTCACAGTAATTTTAGAAAATAACACGTGCTCTATCTGCTCTACTATGTCTTTTTGTTTCAAATTAATATAAAATGTTCATTCAATGTTGTCTGTGACAGCTACCCCTTTGGGATTTGTGCCCTAACTTTGTGCACTAATAAAATTGTGCTGTTTCTGTTTCAGTATATTGAGGTTCAGTATATTTAGGTTTTTGGAGGCCAACGCTCTTTTTCGGCGACATTATAACTCATTGTTTATTCTTGTTCTTTTGTTTAGATTCAATATTTTGTTTGTAATTTCAATAAACAAAATATGACACGCTTCATAGAACTAAGGAATGAATTATGTAGGGCCAAAAATATCTCCCTGAGGCATTCCCTAAATATTACATGAAAATGGCAATAAATGATTGAGTATTGAGTATTGAAATTGCTATTGTTTCTCTTTACTTATGCGAATGGTTCACATTTTTAATACTCAATATTGAGAACATAATTATGGAGTTTCTTGAAGTTTGAAGGTTCCATACCTCGAAAGAAAACCCTTACAGGGTCACTTGATTATTTGTCTGCCTTGCTGTCAATCAAGACTTTTTTTCGGAAACTCCTAGTTGTATATTGTTAAAATTAATCTCGAGTGCTACGGTCACTTGAAGCTGTCTAAAATTCAAGTTTATATAACAACCCAATTAGAAACAGCCATTTTAAGTTGTTTTTCATATTAATTTTCAAGTTACTCAAAACGTTAGTAAAAGTAAACGTTAATAAAGTAAGGTTATTTCTTGTTGTCTTAAATCGATGTACGAGAGATCAGTTTTCACAGCAAAGCTAAGTTTTCTTTTGAAGATTAAGAAGAAACCGTGACGTTCAGCAAAATTGATGCTCGAGTCAGACTCGTTCTGATCTTTTTTTCCCTTACATACCTTCAAATCATTATAATTATTCTTTACAAAAATTATAGTGTTCACATTTCATCAACTTTATAATTTTTTTTATATCGTAGTGATTTGTTTTTTTTTGCTACCATTGTAGCAATATAAAAACTAAATATTGTATCTACAGTATTTACTTCACAAGTCGCCATTATTTCTAATAATACACATTCATAACACATTATTTATCCTTGCAGTTTCATATGAAAAAGCAAAAAAAAATACAGTTTAAATTATAAGAGATTTTATCGTGATTAAAATAATAACACTATGCATAATACTAAAGTGACGTGACGTCACAGATCACGATGGGTATCGTGGCTCTATAATCTAGTTACACGCATCCATTGTTACTACGTCAATGATAAACAAGCACACGTTGACTTGAGAGCCTTTTTTTTGTTGTGTTAAATATATTTTTTATTGCATTAAAATAAATATGTATATAACATAAAGCGTCGTGACGTCACATATCACGAAATGTATCGTGGCTCTACAATCTTGTTACACGCATTCAATATAACTACGTCAATGACCAGTCCTTGATTAGTCATAGTATTTCGTCACAGTTTCAGTTTTGTCCACCGGTTCAAGTAGGTTTGTAACACTAGTCTTATTTAGTGAGAAGGTAGCGCAATCTATCTGAAAGTTATGAAAGTCTTATAAGCCTGAGGAAATAACTAAAGGTGAACACTGCAGTGGGAATAATAAAGGAGAGTTCGTCCGTGGGAAGACAGAGGGCGCTGAAGCAACTAATGCTGTTTCGCTTAGTGAAGAGAGCACCTATACGGAACAATATCTATGAACGTGACAATGGAATTATGCTTCTGCCCAAGATTATTCACACATAAACCGAAACTAACTTACTTTTACATGAGAGAGAGAGATACTTTCTTTGATAAAGAATAAAATAGAATAGAATAGAATGGAATATAAAATACCTAAATAAATATTAGTAACATTCTGTTCAAGCAGAATACCCAAGTTAAATAAAACGAAAAGTATTCTTCACTTACTTTCCAATTCGCAACTTAAAGCAAGAACTTTAAATCTGCCTCAAAACTCGAGGGCATAAGCTGGTTCCATAATAAAAACATGATACACAAAAGAGCAATCTCGTGTACATAGTTGGACAATGTTGCATTTATGTGAAGCAAACGGAGATTTCATATTTTTGTCTGGGATTTCATATCTCCCCGAGGAAATACAGACATACTACGACGTTAGGTACTTTTGCTTGGAAATAAATTTAAATACCAATGAAATTCACATGTGTGGCTCTAGTTCAAGTCTTGAACGAGATTAAATTTTTTTTGTTTATAAGTAGGTATATAGATTTTTAGGTTAGAGTTTAAGGGTTTTTGAAAGAAAACGATGGATAAAAGCTTCATGACACTTTTATTGAATGAACACACGGCTATAGAAGTACTGAATCATTAACACTGTATAAGATATGATTCGACCGGAAAAGTTCATAACTGTTGGTACATTTACTGTGAACACGTTTGCCGATATTTCAAGTTTACGTGAAGCAACCAACATTATCATAGTTTGCACTTGGCTGACGTACGCAGCATCTGGAAGTAATAGTTTATGTTGTAAGTTTTCTGTAATATTGAAAACATGACTTAAAAAATATTTGTTTCCTTTTGGACCTAGCCAATTGTACGAAATAGATAAATATAAGCAAACAATGTTTCGTTGCTAAAAAAGTTAGGGTGGAAGTCGACAATTTTTTTCAAACAATAAAAAAGTTAGTATGAAATAATACCAGTGATCTGTATTTGAATAAAATATCAATTTTAATTTTAGTTTTTGTGTAAATATTTTATTGGTAGTATAGCTATGGTAAAAGATGTAGGTAGTTAATGTTATTAGTAGGTAATTAAAGACAAAACATAAAAAGTATTACGTAGATTAAGATTGATAAACTTGTTAGTCAAAAATTATTGTACAATCGACCACACATCATTGGGAACCATTTGACAATTTTATTCTATGATTACAGAATTTAAAATTTAGGTTAATTTCGTGATTTTTTGTTGCCACTGTTGTGCGTTCGACATTACGCATTTGACGCTTAAAAACTATAAAGCGACATCTGTACTTTACTAGATATAATAAAATACCTGTGCCAGGCGAAAGTAGAACGTGCATCAGTAAATATAAAGTCCTTTTTCTTTCGCGTATAAACATCTCACACATGCTTGCCAAAAATATGGGACGACTGTTTAAACACGAATACACAAATAAATCGCTGAGAAATACCTCCGAGTACTGAAAACAATGGGAAAGTCGATTTCTAAATGAACATTTATTTTTTATTCGTGTGAAATAAGATTATATTTTATTAAGATTACCTTTATTGTAGGTGATAATGACCGACAAATTAACAGTACAGTGCATAATAACCACGAATTGTACATTATAAATACCTGAAAAAAAACTGAGTTATAATCTTAGTCTAGCACATCGTATTGTTTTGTAAATAAAGTCAAAGTTCAGTTCTAACATAGTTTAAGAAAATGGCCCATTGATTTTATCAATTGGTAGAATAATTACCTGACCGCAGTAAATGTTATTGAAGAGATGAATACAGTCTCCCAATTTATCATACATTTGCATGAGCTCAAACCAAGAGAAATGTTTAATTTCATTTTTTATTGCCGAAGGAATGCAAATAGTCTGCAATAAAAAGTAACAAATATATATTCTTATTATCAATACCTTACAAATAAAACAAAATTGAACTTAAACGGATTCTATCGCGGTTTGTTTTTATTTTATTTCCCGACGTTTCGACGCCTTTACAGGTGTCATGGCATGTCAAGGCATTCTCGATAGAATCCGTTTAAAAGAAGTTTTATTTCAATGTCTAATATTCGCGTAAACTTCAGAAAACAATATATCTACAGCTTGTTAATTATAGTACTAAGCACTTATCAATATACTTACTTTTATAAGGACAACACACATTGAATCTTGAACAACTATCTTCTTTTGTTTTGACATTGTACTTTCAATTCTGTTCATTAATAATGTATTCAACATTAAATGTTTAATAAAAATGCTTAAAATTAAAAAGACTAAGATCGAACCTTGCAACGTTATTAGGAAAAATGAAACATGCGCACCAATATTCTGCCAGTTAAATTTCCGTAACCAGAATGTGGAGAACACTTGCGCAATAGGAATGATGATTAATAAAATGGAGATTACACGTCTTCTAGTAAATATTATTTTAGAGGCACCGTAATGGCTATCAAGGCCGTCAAGTTTATCGAATAGTTTAACATAATATACAGTATTTAAGAAAGCTACGGAGAAAACTGAATATATGGTTTCTGCGATATTCACGACCCCGTAAGTTTTTGTCAAAATATTTAATGGTACATCAGAATTTGTGTATCGCCAACTATTTGGTCTCATTATAATAGTCGACAAAATTATGTAAAAAATAAGAAAACATAAAGAATAAAGCTTGTTCGGTAAATTCAGTTTGACGACATTATTTTCTTCATATCTAATCAGCTGTGATCCAAATAAGGTTGCAAATCTTATTAACGGTTTAGCTGCAACGACTATTGAATATTTTGAAATTGATTTTTTATATCATTTCTGGATAAAATAACACTGAATGAGTTTTTATCGTTTGCACTGAATATTTTATTCCTCCTTACAGATTGAAAATCTTTGATGTAAAACATTGTGTTTTCTTCTTGAAATTCTGTTTCATACTGAATGTTATTTATTATTTTATTATTTGAGTACGCATTTCCGTAATTAAATATGATTCAACTTATCAATTTTCGTATACAATTCTAATTAATGAAATTGCTTTTCCGTATGTAGATATTACTTTAAAAAAATAATATAAAGTGTAATGTCTTGTTTCGTGTTTCAGTATCTTATTTTGATTTTCATTAATTATTGGCTACTGGATAGTTTTATGAATATTTTATTTGTAATTCAATTTATTTTACAGCGTAAATAATAATTCATGTAGTCAGTATTTTTTGATCGAAAAACACATGTATATATTTCGGGTTAAGCGTCAAGGTTTTTGCCTCGTATGTTAATAGTAGAGAAAGTAGTTCTGTTTTTAAAATATATTACAAAAAACAGTCAAATTTGAACCCCTTCGTACACGAAGCGACGCAAGTCCCGATACCCAACTTTAATATCCAAACAATTACCACACAAACAATAGAGTCAAGTCAATCCTAATAATTACCAACCATAGAGGTTTGCACATAGGCGTTGGTGACTACTACTAAAGTCGTCGGGAATTGGAGACTCGCAACGCCTCGCGTGTGAACGGGCTTCAATCAATCAACACAGCCTTTCGCGGTCCACTGCTGGACGTCATAATCATCATCATCATCATCATATCAGCCGTAGGACGTTCACTGGTGAACATAGGCATATCGATTTCCAATAGGACCGGTTGGAAGCGGTCCTATTGGAAAGTAGTGCGATCCTGTGATCTTCATCAGATCGTTTGTCCACCTTGTGGGTGGACGTCTTGCACTTGCCGGTGTGTGATCTCCATTCGAGAACTTAACGGCTAACTTAACTTGTTTATATGAATACATATATACAAATCTCGTATAACAGTGTTTGTTATCGAACTCTTCCGAAACGGCTTCATCGATTTCTTCTTTTGGGTATTTTCGATAGGTCCAAAAAAGGGTCATAGGCTACTTTTATACCCCTAGGTTATGGTGGGTGGATCTCTCCAGATTAAGACAAAACAACGTTTACCGGATGAGCCAGTATATTCATAAATAACATGAAATTGATGATCTCAGTAGCACTCGAGGTACTAAAACAACAAAAAAGTACTGAAAATAAAATATGGAAATTATGTAAGTTCACGTACCCTTTCTTAAGTTCATTCTTGGTATTTTATTACTTACTAAACGAAAAAAAACGGCACAAAATGATAAAACAATGTATTTGCAAAAGTAACAACCATTAAAAATAAGATACAAACCAGAAAATAATCAAAAGGCATAAAAGTAGACGACAAGAGCTATAGCTGTAATGATTAGGACAACGATGACAATTCCACTTATTTGAATAAACAGTGAGCTGCAAAAAACAACATGATTTTACAAAAAGCCTTTAAATATTGTATAATAATAATTATAATGTCACTTACCACACATTTAGGGCTTTAGGGATATTTTCATATATAAATATACTTTCTCCACGTTGACTTTGCGCTTCGAAGTGTTTATATATTGAAATCTAAATAAAAAATATATTTTATGAATTTAATTACGATATTTGCAAAAAGTAAAAAAAAAAAAAATCCTAATTTTCGTAAAATGAATAAATATTCTATGAACATTTAATTGAAGTAGTTCTGCTTTATCTAATACTAGCGGCCCGCCCCGGCTTCGCACGGGTGGACATTTATTTCTGCGGTTTCGCCGTGCGAGTCGTGCGACACATATCGGCCGGCGGCCATCATTCATTTTAATACCAATTACAATTTTAAATTCGTAATATCTTTTGAATGAATAGTCCGATTGGAATAAAATAAAAAGTAATTTATAGCTATTGAAACAATCTTGCTCAATAAATAGTTTATATGGATAAGGATTAGTATTTGACGATAATATGATCAATAAACATAGGCTAATAATTTTAATTACTTTTATTCTATGGAAAAGTGGTTATAATGGCTAAAATATAAATGTTTGGTTTATACTATTGCGGACTTTTTTGTAGGCATTATTGCGTTCTACAACTTTTCTATAGAAGTCAACCATACATCTGTAACCATTTAGGCAGCGTTCGCGAGAATCGTTAACGTACGGCAGTTTTTTCGTCGACTTACTCCACAATTTTCACTACCACGAAAAATCCTATCTATTTTCCGGGATAAAATATAGCCTATACGGATTCGGAAGAATTCCTCTAAGTAATGGTAAAAGAAATTTTGAAATCGATCCAGTAGTTTTTGAGCCTATTCAATACAAACATACAAAAATACAAAAATACAAAGGTTTCCTCTTTATAATATTAGTATAGATATAAAATTCTCGTCTTTTATAAAATAATTATCATTTTATCTAAAGGAGAAATTACCACAGAACCGGAAAGGTATGTAAATAACCTACCTAAATAAATAAAATCAAAAATAATTTATTTAAATAAGGCCATTAAGTAGCACTTTTTGAACATAAACATTGACAGCACCCTGATTCGCCCACCCTTCACCGCCTCCTAAGTGCTCTAATTGGGGAGAAGAAACGGTGCTACAAACGAAAGCAGCACGCTGTCTTATGAAATTGAAAAAACAAATCTTTGAGGTCACTAGGTAGATTTATGAATCTATATATATAAAACAAAGTCGGGTTTGTTACAACACTTATAACTCGAGAACGGGTGGACCGATTTTCATGATTCTTGATTTGTTGGATTCGTCTCTGTCCCGAATAGCAGAATAAACATAATAACCATGGAAAATTTACTGTATAATTCACGGGAACGGGGTAAACTTACGTGGGTGAAACCGCGGGGCACAGCTAGTTAGTAATAAATCAACAGATGATGATACCATGGAGATAACAGAAAAAAAGGTAGCACAAGAACCCGCTTGCTTCAAGATTAATGCTTGCAAGAGATATGTCGACATACATTATTAATTCTACCTACCCAATTGCTTCCGAGAAAGATGTAGGCACTAAATTCTAGAATTACTCTCATACCTCGAAAATAAGCTAAACTTTATTGACTACTTACATAAACTAACACTTTTGACATTTTTAAATTGACTTTGACAATGTGTCGGCAAATCCACAGAAGAATAATTTGCATTGTATAAATATTAAGGACATCAAAATTATTTTTAAGTATTAGTGCAGTTCACAGCCACATTTTTTTTACCATTATTCACTGACTTTGTAAACTAACAATTAAAATACATGGAAACTACCAATACCACCAAACTACTAGAATTATAATTGAAAAATACCTGTAAATTATTTGTGATCATCATTAAGTCTAGTATCATTATTATATCTAACTTTGATTAAGGAAGGGACGGCGATCATACTGCGAGGGTTGGTTCGTGGTGGCGCGAGATAGGTGGACATTGGAGAGGCGTTCACCCAGCTTCATTACGGTGTCTTTTGCTTAATATATCAAAAGAGTTACAGCTCCCGCCAAACTTTATGGCCGCTCCGAATCTAGCTGCATTACGCTGCGCAGAACACAAAATCAGGTATCATCGGGACGTACGCGGGGCGGGTGGCAGGGCACGCCCGTGCGCGCTGTTGTTCACCCGCAAGCGTCCTCGCCTTCCGCGCGTTAATGCGATTGTATGAGTAGTGTGTATGAGAGTATGTACTAGTATGAGTGTACCATAAACGAGTTTGTACCAACGTACCAACAGCTACATTCAGAGCGGCCATAAAGATTGGCGAGTGCTGTACCTCCTTGGTCAATAAGTAAGTAAGAGCAACGCGCAACTTTATTGTACCACATAATAATTATTTAAATAATTAATTACTTGCCCATTTTAAATATGTACACACAGCAAACCAGATAGTTATGCAGGATACACCAACCAAACTCTCGATAACCTATGTAAACTCTTACCGCTGGGGAGTCATTAAGTCCATAAAATATATATTTATGCATAACGCAGATTATAGTTCAAGAACCCCGGGTCGCCAAATCTTTTTTGTGTTCTCTGAGTCAACGGTAACTAATACATATTAGGCTATATAATAGACTTTTTCTTTAAAAGTAAAGTAAACCGAAAGAGATAACGCCTCTCATAACTTTACGCACGCTGCTCGGACTTCGTGAATGACGGTTTGTGAGTAGAAACCAGGTATGTACTACAATAACTCATGCTTGTACACGTAATATAGTCTCGTGTAACACAAATACCTATTTTCTTTAGTTTGTCCTGCATCTAGTTTGCGGTGTGTACAAAGAAAATTTTACGGGCAATATTCTTCAATAGATAAATCGAAATAATCGTAATAAAAATGACGAAAACTGAACAATCAGATTGGAAACCATAACTTTTAATTAAATATGTAATGTAGTATCAATTCTGGTATCGTGCCAACCAACTGACCCAATTTAAACGTCAATGATCTGATAGATTAGATAACAAGCAAGCAATAGCCAGTGCTGTATTAAGTTTGTTACATCAATTCCAACTTACTTTCGATATGTCTTACCAAGTGATGTCTTATAATAGCCATTTTTAAATCTTCTGCTGAGAGGAACTCCTTAAATACTGTTGGAACAAGCACTTTTACAAGATCATTGAAGTACCTACGTTTTTATTTCAGATTCGCATTCCAGATTTCTCTAAGCCGTTTTTCTTTATCAAGATGTTCAATGAAAAATTTAAAACTGGTAAACTGGTCCTCGAAATTTCAGGTTACCGCATCAAACCAGCCATCAGGGTCTATGCAACGTGAATATAATGAAAGTCGGACTAGCAGTTACTACTTGAAAAGTAAAGGCAGCCGGCAGGATAGTACAGTAGGCAGGAACCGTATTCAGTTGTATCCGTTACAATCGCTTCTGTAGACACTAAAAAGTCAACCATATCTTTTTTTGAGAAAAAGCCAGCGCATGATAATGTTTCGCCAGGTGCAAACGTACTCTCTGCACTAGGATCTAATTATACTAATCGGTTTTAACTATAGTTCAGTCATGACAAGACAAAATCAATTGTTTAGGCTTTTCATTTTAGTCGGTGAGCAGACCAAAGAACACTGATCATAAAATAATTTTAATACGGATTAAGATAAAATAAAAAAGGGGAAGATTATTGTAATATTTTATTCATTTAAACCTAACAACTCGCATGACGGTAACAAAATCTATGTACAAGATATTATACTACACACTAACAGTTGGAGTGTAACCTTTCCATTTGTAGTTTTAACTACTGGAGATAAAATTTTGGCTTAAGCATCAAATTAATTGCCTACAATTGATACAATACTAACTCTAATAGAGAGAATCACAGCTGAAGAGGATAATATTGAACGCTCAATGTTGTATTGCTCAAAATCATGACGACAATAAAGCTATCATATCAGTACTTCGATATTTTTGGTATTTTCTTTTGAAAGAAAATATTCGCGGAGTATAATCTTGACAGTGATGTAGCGCTTCCATAAATCTTTTGGATCTGTTCTTAGTATTCAGATAACTTAGACTTATAATCTAAATAGAAATCCTGCGTCCTGTAAATATATTTTCTGATAAATTATATTGTTGCTATACTTCAAGACTTTAACTTTGACGAAAAAGCTGTATTTGATGTGGGATATTTTGATCAAGATATTTTCAGCAACTCTTTTTTAGTTTTGGGCCAGCTTCTTGGCACATAAATAAGTTTTCTGATTATCTTTTTCCATTATAAAAAGGAGTAAAAATGTACAAACAACTGGTCTTTGTACTGGTTTTTAAACCCACAGAAATCAAAATAATAAGCAAATAAAAAGGGGCATACTTCACGAACCCATACCGAAATACCTTGTTCATAAAGATTTACGAAAATAATTAACAAAAAAAAAATAACAAAAGTGATGTCGAATCAACAGTATTGTTGCTATTATTTTATTTCCTACACTAAATACCTATTTTATCTACTAAAAAAGCTATTAAAAAAAAGGAAAGTCAGTTACTGACCTTCAATAATAAAGAAATATCTTTCCATCAAAGCGATTTTAGTACATATACAACATGTAACAAAAACCCTGTCCGATCCCTAAGACTATTATTCGGTATCGTACTGTGAAGTGTTGATTGGAGTTCTTTTTTTTCCCAATTGTAAATATAATTAAATCAAAATAAAAACTCATCCAAGGCACACACTGACCGCTCCTTAAAGTTCACGTACTTACTACCTGCAGCTTTGTGTCAAAGAAGCCGCCTATACCTCGCCTATACCGCCTATACCGCCGAGAGGGTTAATGAGCTGTACCACGAGTACGCCTTCATTGAATCGGACAGGAGTTTTGTTACACGTTGTATAATACTCCGCATTTAAGCAGCAGTAAAGTCAAATTCTAGGTTTAATTGCAAATAATTGGCCAGTCATCTCCATTTCACTCTTCTTTCAGTTTTTTATTTTATCTTTACCTATTTCTGTATCTGCGACTGAAAAGAGAAATTAGTTACCATCAGACTTTGGCAAAAATTTTGCTTACCCTTATTATTATTTTATATTTCATAAATAATATTTTTCACGTAACATTAAATAATTATGAAAATAATGTCCAATGTTATTTTTGAATTCATTAAATATAATTATTATATTCTACGGTGGAAAATAATATTTTACTCACTCAGATGCGTTGTACACTGGTATAGTATTAATTTACGGTTTCTGGGAGGGATCGAACCATTATCACCCAATTTCTAGTTTTATTCTGCTGTTGAATAATGTCGACTAGTAAATGTTAACATTTACAACAAAAAGAGACTAATCGAACAATAAAGGTCATATTCAACACATCTGTAAACTTTTAGGTATGTCTAATTTCTTATTATTTAGATTTCTGTGTGTTAATTCCTTTTTAACGCAAGGAGGTTTTCAAATCCAATCGAAAGTGAGATATTATAGTGCACAATTGCATACATTGTGAAAAAACAGGTGCACACTAATTCTTTAGTCTCATAGTCCGATGGGACGGCAGACCCTCACGACCACATGCAAGATAAGGCGCAGGACCAACGGCTTTACATGCTCTGTGAGGCAGCGTCGCCACACTGACACAAAGCTGTATTGAGTATTTTTAAACAAAAATTCAATAACTATATTTGGCCCGACCATTTGACCGATGGGATTTGAACCCGAGACCTTATGCACGGAAGTCTTAAGGTATGAACGTTAAAGTTTATACTTACAATCGAATAACCACCCAACTACCCAAAATACTCCTACAACGATAGCTATAATGACTACCACGCCCAAAGCGCAACTGAGGAATTGACAAATAAGATTGCAAAAGCAGCTGAAATGGTAAAGAAAATTAATTAATATAAGTATAAAATAAAAAAATAATGTATACAAAAATTTCTAACTTCATTGAAGAGTAAAGATCTATAATGGTTAGCATTCACTAAAGCACACCGAGTGGCGTATGTCAACACGAGCGCAGAGTATTCGACATGTATTAATTATAAATGCACAAATACTATCCAGAAAACAATGTCTCATAGTATGGGATCAGACATTTGTATTTCATATTTGTAGGGCAGTGTACACTTAGCCTTAATAGTTTAACTATCTAATTATTACATATTGAAATTGAATGATAGAGAAAAATAATAAAACATATTTTTAAGTCATCGACCAGCCAGTTTGTTCTAGCAAGTCTAGTTAAGCCGGATTTGAATTTCGGTCCAATTACATTACAATATAGTTTTATGATAGCAATTATGTGATTATTAGTAGATAGGGCATGTATTATGCTGCCATAAACATCAAATATAAAACTTCTATTATTTACTGCAACACCGTTTGTGTAGTCTTCGACACAGTTTGAATCATCATCTCCCTGCCCTTTTCCCTATTAGGAGTAGGTATATGGGGTCGGCTCAATGCGTATTTTCCGTCCATTCATCTCTACTAATCATCATCGCAGGATGAATAAGAATCAAATGATTGTTGTATCTGCTTGCTTTATGCCTTTGCAAAGCAGTGTTAGTTTCCATGGTTTTCCTTTCATTTAGTTTACCATGTTCGAGATTTGATTCTTATGATGGATCCATCGATTAATGCCATAAAAGTATAGGATGTAATTTTTCAGATTTCAGCCCGTTCGATACCAGGTCGGCCAAGCGTTTTACATGTTTCATTTGAGCATAATTACCTATTACAAAATATCAGAAGTATTTAGAGTACTTTCCTTTCAGGTGGCATTAAAAAATCTACACTGTAGGTATGGTATGACAATTTAATTGAATAATTTTCAAACAAGGGTTTTTCAACTTATTTTACTTATGAACTGCTACTTAGTTCATCTAAAACAGCTTGACAAAACCAAATCTCGGGTGGTGATGGAGAATTTGAGTCCTATTCACATCAAAAACACGTACCACAAAGAATGATTACGAACTCATAAACTTCAAAATAGAATCGCCCGTGACCAGTTGGCTATTGTTTACATATTATTCATTATCGTTGTAAACTTGTTCTACTTGTATTTTATATTTCCAAGAATAACAGCTGTTATTGTTTTCAGTTAATGTCTAGGTAGTTTGGATCATATAAATTTTAGCGGGTTATTGTAATTATGTTTGGAAAAAACGTTTTCCAAATCAATATTTTACTCGCTGGAAATTGTTTTGTATGAAATGACATTGAAGTCTCCTTTTGTATGGTAGCCTATACAGAAGGACTGATTGTATATACGGAATATACAATACAAGGCCACCGTGTGACATGTTTTTAAATGAAACAGTCGACCTTAGTACGATGAAGCACCGAAGGACATGACTGGTTCAATAACATTTTATATCATAGCGTCATTACTACAAAAACAATAACATTAGATCTATGTATCAGTATAATAATTCCACTGATTCGTCCGCCTTCCGCGTCCAGTCCGACCCAAATACCTTTTTCGGGTCATCGGCCCATTTGGCTGGGGCATCCTTCTAAGCGTCTTCCACTCAAGGACTTGTCTGCTCCAACGGCCATCAGTCGTTAGACAGACATGACCAGCCAACTGCCAATTCAGCTTACTAACTCTGCAAGCTATATTGGTCGATCGGTTCTCCTCTAGATAATTTCAATCCTGATCTTATACTTCAAAGAAACTCCGAGCATAGCTCGCTCCATTGCGCCGTAGGTCATGACAGGTAGGACGCACTGGTTGAAGACTGTTGTTAAACATCTAAATTATTACGTTCTTTCTTAAAATATTATTTGCATTCTATGTTTACCTGTAATTGGGAGTGTAGCAGAACTACTCGTAAGATCTATTAACACCTTCCCTGTCCCGTCAGAAGACACAATAGTAAATGGAAGTCTTCATATGTGATTCACGGGACAGTGAAAGGGTTAATATGTAATTTTATGTCTGTTATGTTGTTCAACCATAAATAAAAGCATTAATAAATAAATAAGTACAAGATTTACTTATTATGTTTTAATACATGACCATAGAATGCCCATATTATAATTGTGCAAAGAAAACTAGATATAATGATCAAAAATGAATTTAGTAGTTCAATTGACTTAAAAATCTTTGTGATATACGATCAAGGTAGTTAAATTAATGTATTTAAGTACGGAATAAGAAAGAAAAACGTATTTACTCACCACATTTTTTTATTTTGATCGGATATTTATCTTAATTGATTATCATTCACGATACACTTACTGTCAAGCGTGTTACAAAACCTGATTAAAAAGACAACAAGAATAAATTTTCAATAAACGTTTTATCGACGCTTCCGTTTGAATTGTATCTGTAGATTTATGGATCATTGAATTAAAAATCAGAATAAATTAACCTTTACCTACCTAATTTCATGTAATTTACAAAGCTTGACAAAATACTTTAAGACGACTTTATTGGTTACCGATGATATTCACCTCAATATTTATTTAAATAATCTCATCGTGCGACTCATTACAGATACATTTTAATAATGACTTTGACAATACGTCTAGAAGATTTATGTTTCTGATTTATGTCAATAGCATTTTATTTCAGGGCAGAATAATAGACAAAAAAGGTTTAAGGTTCACTAATTTATTGTCTCTGATTTTATTAATTTGTATTCATTGAAATAACACCATTATTTCAAATTAGCTGTTTTTCGCGGCTTCGCCCGCTTGAACTTCGGTTATCGCGGCAAAAAGCTTATAGCCTTCATGAATAAAATAAATGGGCTATCAAGCACTGAAATGTTTTTTCATATCGGACTAGTTTCTGAGATAAGCGCGTTCAAAACAAACAACATCTTCAGTTTTATAATATTGGTATAGATCTGGTGTCAATTTCCCTCAAAGTGAATAATTCTAATCTTACTTCAGCGGTTCAGTTGTATGTGGTTTGATTTATACATCTTTTTCAATATCAGTAATCTTTAACTTTACGTAGTATAAAACTAAGATGCTTCCACTGTCTGTTCGCTTAAATATTTAGAAATTACGCAAAGGATATTAATGCAGTTTTCAGCAATACATAGAATGATTCAAGAAGATGGTTTTTATCTATAATTATAAGCATTTATTTCTATGGTAACCGTGCAAAACTGCGGCGGGACCACTAGTTCGACAATAAATTATTTTTTCTGAAGACTCAACCTTATGCTTGTCATGGTCACCGGTAGGCTTAGTCTCTAAGTAAGTAATTAGAGAATAAGCCCCCATTCGTCTTATTATTGTTTGCCACCATGTTGTGTTTTTATAACTCTTTCATTAATAAATAAATAAATTGATTTATTATAACATAGCACTTACGTTAAACGTATTTTAAAATATCAATCCCATTTAAGAAAACAAATAACATTGAGGACATTTCCTTTTAAAAAGTAGTCTATTTACTACTTATATATCCTCGAGGTATTATTTATTAAAATCGGATTGATTTTAAATTTACAAAAAGGTGAACACTTATGTGATAGATACAAAAATAATACCTATACCAGTGCAGAACATTTACAAACTAGGTGCATTCATTAATATCTTAAAGCTATTAAATAAAATTTACAATTAAAAATACAGAAGTAGGAAATAAACAAATATTTATTAAGTGATGTTGGTATGTGTAAATCGTCAATGTTATATGTTTAACGCCCGTTGTTTCTGAAAGGCCTGTCAAACCTCATGCCAGGCATCTTACCATGGGATACTACTTCCCAATAAAAAGAGAAGAGCTGTGGAGGTCGGACAACATTGAGGTCGGGCCTGCGGGTGACGGAGAGGGCAGCCGATCAGCTGGCAGGCACGAAGGATACGAACGCGAAGTCCTACGCGTTCGTCTTCGGGAGAAGTGAGGGGTGGGCATTCAACACCTACTTCTCTGTAAGGGGCCCGCTGAGGACCGAGGCTTGCTGGAGCTGCACTGAGAATGTACAAGTGATCCCGCAGCTCCGGCAAAGGTAATGATGGGACCAGGGTGTCTTTAGTGGTTTTAAGTCCGACATGTCCCCACGCCACGGGTCGAAGTCATAAACTTTTCACCCCGACAAAAAAGAGCAGTCGCTCCGTGTCAAATAAAATAATGAGCTGAATATGGTAAGACTGTGTGCTGACCCCCACATAACTTGTGGAAATGCTAGGCAGGAGAAGAGTCACAGTTGTGATGTTAAAATTAAAACCTGTATAATATGTAAATACCTATGTTTTACAAATAAACAATCTAATTCTGATTCTGATCCGTTAATTTAAAAACAACTTAATTGGATCAGTCTTTCAGAAACTGCGGAGTAACCTCGAATACTGAAACGCATCTTAACTTTAAGGCGTTCTTAAATTAATAACTGTTGCAAGATTACACCTTAAAGTGACAGAGAAAGTGTGAGACTTAGGAGCATCTTAAAGCTGATTGCCGTTTCAGTATTCGACCATTAGTGTAACAGAGAGAGACGTAGTAGTAGGGATATCGAAAATATTGAATATGTAGAGCTCATAAGATAAAGTCGATAGGCGGATTCATTGTTATTATAAATGATCAAAGTGAAAATATTGACCAAAAATAATAACCTGATCTGTATTAAGATTTGCAGTTGCGAAGTTAAGTCGAAGGAAAGTATCATGCCAATAACTGTTTTAGCGATCCAAAAAACCACTATCTGACATTCTCCACCAATTAGAGACAAGCTGTTGGCTCATGATTGGTAGAAGTGATAGACCTGATGCCAAACGGGCAAATCTAGTTGACTTTTGAATCGCAGAAACCCTCATTGAGTAGATCTTTTTTGCCAGAGTCCCTCCAAATGATATGCATCATTATAATACTGTTAGGAAGGACAGCGTAGCCGGGGTGGTCAACTTCAGAAATTTTATGTTTATCTGGCCAGTCTTTACTCATTGAGTGTATTACAATTAGCTGATGACGATTAGTAGATAAATAGAGGAAGTATAGGTAAAGGTTTAAAGTATGGAAGGAAGACTTGAGAGAGAACTACATCTATAATATTAAATTAACTTTTTATTATTATAATGATAGCTGTCCATTTCAGTCAGATTCATTATCCTAGCTGTTTCTTCCTTATCTGTAAAACAAACAATACATGTTAGATAATTCCATTCGGTAATAAGTATGTGTTTTCACGGCTTAAATTAAATATCACGGATTGAACTATTATTCAAATTTAAGATGCATTATTATTCAAAGTTTTATTAAAATTATTAAATTTAAAACAAACACAAATATTTCTCCCTTGCGGGGATCGAACCCGCAGCAGTTGCTCAGTTCAACTACATTTGCCATGTTCATTTCACTAAATTTGACATGTTGACCCTATATACGACTCGGCAACGTGAATTCAATTATTTTTGTATAATACTTACTAAATAAAACTCCAACTGCCCATAAGATAAGAAGAATAATCGCTACTATGAACAGTATTGACACCGCTAAACTGATGAGCTTGCACAGCAGATTACACACACAGCAACTGCAAAACAAAACATTATGATTCAGTTTAATAAAAATAAAATCAACAAGTACTATAATATAATAACTTGGGACAATCTTAGATACGGCCATCTGATCCCAAACTAGGCAGAGCCTGTACCATGGCAACCAGACAACTGATAAACATACATACTTATATATTACTAAATACATGTATATTAACGATAAATTACACCCAGACCAGAACAAATAATCGTGCTCATCACACAATTATTTGTCCTGAGTGGGAATCGAACTCACGACCTCCGGCTTAGCAGTCAGGGTCACTAAACGATAAACCAACAAGCCCGTCTTGTCAATAATAGGGTAATCATTCTAGGTCATAAACTAGAAGAGATCAAACGAAGTGTTATTTAGCTGTAATGTGAAATGATACCTTGAAATTACGTTTGGAAATAAACTACAGAATTGCTCTTTTTGAAGGATCATTAGAATCGTATCTAGTATTAAACTCCCATCAAACAGTATATCCGATGATCAATGCAACCTTCAATAACTTATTGGAATAGCTAAAGATCTAGAAGTTTCAATGGCTTCGAATAACTCTGAATCGATCGATTAACTTTTTGTAAATGGGCAAGGTGGACAATAGCATTATTTACTTTATAGTGGTCGTAAAGCGTAGGTATTCGTGACCGATTGCCGTAGCAACTCGTGCGCATCTGACCTGATAAGGTAGCTGTAGGAGGCTATGTATGTTGTTGCTATGGATCGATAGAAGCAATCATAGATACGTAGTTTTTTATCAGATTCACTGTAGATTTTTAATGTTGGAACATTTTATGTAGTGCGTTTCTGTATTGGTAATTAGCATAAACCACCGAACGTCTATTCTAACTAGATTGTACAGTCACGAGCATAAATATGTACACACAGCGAAATTGTAAAACTATTTAGCGAGAAGTTTTTGTTGAAACCCAAAAAAAATGTATTATGCATGATTTGATAACTGTTATAATTGTGTTGTTAAATGATTAAAAGTTGAATTGATGGTGAAAGATTTTTATAATTTTGTGCCCATTCCAGCAGTGCTATTCTCTAAACACTACACATCAAACTTAACACTTTCCTTACGAACAATTATGTCAAGACAAGTGAATTATTTATTCATTATATTAATAAACATACAAAAAATTATGGTCCAAAAAATTGCATTAAACAATTTGCCTTTGAATTACCCAACAATATAAATCATGAAAACTTAGTCTTTTAAATTTATTTGAACTGTTTTTTAAAAACACTTAACACTGTACACAAAATATACCCAGAATTGAAACAATCATTTCTACGTCATCATAATGTTTGTCCTTCTACTCCTTCTGATCATTGTTTGTCTCATGTGGGCATTGAACCCACAATGTGTCACGCAGTTATAGTTACGTGGGGACTATTCGGCTAACCTTGCAGTCAGTTCGACGCAGCTATAGATAAATAGCACCTATATACATATTCGTCATACAAGCACGTAGCTAGTAGTGAAGCAAAACAGATTAATGTGTGCATCGAGAATTATGTATCTACTTTCGTGGTCGTCTACATGTTTATTGCATTGTGAGAGCCTTTCACTACTTAAACCGCCAGTACACTTAAAATTAAGGAGATAGTTGCACCAGCGCTTGACCTTGACAACTGACGGCATGACCGGACGTACCAACTGAGTTGATATGATAAAGTTTGAAGTGCTTCACTATTCTTGCGGTTTCTAGGCGTTTTATTTCAATAGAAGCAGCGTTTAATGGTCAATGTAAGGCTCGACTCACACCAAAAGAGCGTCGAAGCACAGCGAAGCGGAGTGCAGTTTCACTGTCATATGAATTTTAACTTTATTTTCATTACCATAATACTATTATCGTATGAGACGTATTCGACTCGTTCGAGTTCTTATACTCTCACATACTGCGCCCCGCTTCGCTGCGCTTCGACGCTCTTATGGTGTGAGTTGAACCTAAAAAAAGCATAGCAGGTTAGACGGTACGTAGAATAAAGTTAAACAATAACAATGTTTATTTTTATTCGAATATCACGTGTAAGTCAGTTGTGTGGCCGTTTGTAAAGTGCCATAAATCCTCTCTACTGACTTTTACAACTTGCGTCAGAGAGCAGTAATTCTCTTCAGGGGTTTACATGAATTATTTAACTTTGATTCTTATCACTTTATACATAAAAGTCATGGTTTATGTACAAACTGTCATGTCAAGATAATGTGGTGTTCTTTGAAATACGCACAAATCTATTTTCATTGTTTACTTTTTAACTATACATACAATGTAATATGATAGATGAGTACCTAGTCTTAGTAACGATACAAATTTTTTTCTTCTTAAATTAAAAAGAGTAACCTTTACAGCTCATTTTTGTAGGAAACCTCTTTAAAGGAATATTTTAATAACATTATAATTCGCAAGTTTTTATAATTACTAAATAACTTTTGCTACTGAGACACTAAAATCTAAATTAAACATTAAAATACATTATTTTATTAGTATAACAAACTAATTTATGGCTTCTACTTTGCTCGTGTACATTTTAACGAGGTCCAAAGCAAACAAATTGTATTACTCCGACAGCACGTGCCAATGTGTTTGAATTTTAATTTAGACTAAACGTGACTATGCTTGTTCGTAATTAAAAACAACTGAATCATCGTTCAATCACGGTAGGCAACCTGTATAGCCAAGTCACATTTCTTATAGGTATAGTCTTTTAAGCGTATAATATATTGTCCCACTGGAAAACACCTTTAACTCTTTTTTTTTATAATTATGTAAACAAACAAAAGAACACTACAAATATAGAATCGTCTCTTCTATGAATTAAGTCACGTGACGTAGGTCGGTGTGACGTCAAGTCGCCGATACGTCTCATGGTGTTTCTTTCACATTAAAGTGGAATGTAGCGACGGATTTTATAGTTTTTTTAGTATACATTTAGTCATTTTTCGAACAAGATCATAAATTTTGTGACAGGCATCTTCTGTTTTCTTTTCAAGTTACTAATTTTTGAAGTAAATTTCTCTAAGCACGCTTGACTTGGGAGTAAGCTGCTGAATGCGTTAGGAGAGCGTGACGAAAAGTGTGATGAGAGCGTTACGTAAAGTGTGATCGGGCGAGGCGAACGGAAGTCGAGATGGAGGTATAGTACGTTAGTGAAGATATAAAGAGAGTTACGTTTCATATACTGCTGTAAGGGCAAGAGATAGAGGTGCAAGCACACATTTTCTTTCTCTCTTTGTCTTTAGCCGTTTCATATATCTAAGACACAGTGCAGGGCTATGAGCTAAAGAAGTTTTACTTTAGTCGAGCGGTCGAAAGAACTCGTTTTTTTCATATCAGCACCTTAATTTAAAAGATATGAATAATCTAATGTTCACGTCCACCTCAGAAAACAATAGATATGAATGAGCTTTTCCATTTTTCTGTAGGTAAAGAAAATTACAGTCGATTGCATGTCACCGTAGTATAATGTCGTTTTTATAAGCAAAACTGACTATAAAACAAGGTTGTTGTACCGAAGCATAAATTAAGTATTCATAAAATACTTCCAATAAAAAAGCAAAGAAACAATGAATTCATATTCAATCCAATTGACTTTAAAAATTCTTTTGATCTACATTATTATTTCGGGATAGGTACTTACTTAGAAAGACTTTGAAAGATAATTATGTACCTATATTGATAAAAACAGATATTATCAAAGATATTGTAATTCTCCAAAGCCAAAATGCTAATGCAAAGTAACTGTATATACCTACCTAAAGGAAACATTAGCATTAATTAAGCAGTCACAAAGTAATGCGTAGATAAAACAAAACTCAAATATTTTGGTGTCGTATACTGAAACATCAATCAGTTTGATGCTGAGTCTCATGCTATCTCTGTTACTTAATATAATATAATGTCATGTTATGAAATATATAATAATATCTTATATAATACTAGCTGTTTCCCGCTGCTCCGCCCGCGGTCTCAATTTTTTTTTATATTTGTGATGTAAGCTATCCTATATTTCGAGTTGGATCAAACTGCACACGGTGTGCAAATTTGATTAAAATCGGAGTTTCGGAGTTCATCCCCGACAAACATCATGACACTGGAATTATATATAATATCGATTGATGCCAAAAAGTACACGGTGCTAGTTTTTCGCATTTTAGCCCATTCGATTCCCGGTCCGCAAAGCGTATTTTCAAACATCAATTTAATGCAGATTTATTTCTTTTAAAAAATAAAAGAATGTTTTCTTTGAGTCTAATTTGCTATTCTTCAGTATTGAGAGTACTTTCTCTCTTTCTTTCTGGTGGCAATCATAATATAACCTACGACCTACTCTCAGACCTACCAAATAGACAAACGAAAAAAAAACATAAAAGTCTGCGAGCCTGATATATTATTTAAAGAAGAAAACAGTTTTAATATCATTGCAAGGAGTTTTGACAGCCTTGTTTATTTAATTGATATATAACCTCTATGGAGGAGGATCTGGAGGATAGTAAATCGTACTAAAACAACAAAATTTGGTCGTCATGGCAACTACCTACTTACGTTTTTAATGTCAATAATCGCGATGTTAATAATTGATAAAAATTAAACAAAAAAACATTACAAATTGGACCAAATTGTGAATCTAAACCATTCTCGAATCCACCTGAAGACACACAGCAAATTTCATTATAATCGGTCCAGCCGTCTAGGAGGAGTTCAGTCACATACACACTCACAGAAGAATTATATATATAAAGATGTTGGGACAACCCACACACGGCCATCTGCTCCCAAACTAGGCAGAGCCTATACTATGGAAACCAGACAACAGATAAACATACTTATATATTTATAAATACGTCAATATTGTAGATAAATTACACCCAGACACGGAACAAAATGATCGTGCTCATCACACAAAGATTTGTCCTGGGTGGGAATCGGACCCACGACCTCCAGTTTAGCAGTCAGGGTTACTAATCACTAGACCAACAGGCCCTTCAGAGTTAATTCTCTCTCGCTGTTAAGTCTCATGTTGGGTCTGTCACTTAAAGATGTTATGTAGACCATATATAAGAACTTCAAAAACTTAATTTGCGTTTAAATTATTTTCACATCTATATTTACTTATCTTTTTATTAACTTATTTACTCATTTATGTTTTATTTTTATTTACTGTAACTTTACAATAAATAGGTACTATTATTGTTTTCTGCGGTTTACGTGAATGTTAGACTTTGAAATAAAACTACTTTTAAACGGATTCTATCACGGTTTACAGAAACGTTGGGAACTAAAATCAAAATAAACTGCGATAGAATCCGTTTAAAAGTAGTTTTATTTCAATGTTTAAATATTAATGTTTTTATTTTGACGACAGTCTGATTGAACTTGACTATACTCGATTTATATTCCAAGCATTGCTTCATGTTACCTTCTCGAAGTAATCTTAACCTCGAGCGGTAACTGCAGTGACTCAGTAACGGATAACCATCGTTAGTTACGTTTTAGTACCGAGGCAACTCAAATATGAGTAATCAGGAAACTAGAAATAACACTAGCTTTAGGCGCGACTTGTATTGTAAAATGTTTAGGTAAGTAAATATTGCCCAAATTTTCCTTAACACAATCTTATCCATAATTAAATTAGATAAGTTTTAGTCAGAAAATATAATATATCAGTAGTAAATCTACTATTTTATCTATTGTTGGATTTTCCCTTACCTTGATATTGTTAGATTTCTAAAATATTTTCTTATTTTTTTTCCTTAGCCTATATTGTCTCAATGCTGGGCAAAGGCCTAACCCAATTATATGTTCTTATTACTTAAGTAAATAGTTCTTGAGAAATTAACATTTACACAAAGATGGAGACTCAAAACAAGTACTTAGTAGAGTCCGACTTAATACAAAAGACTTAATTAAACATTAGTCATAATGCTAATTGTATACTCATTAGACGTATTGTGACGTTTCAACGTTATTAACATAGGTACATTCAACGTTGCAATAGGTTGAATATTATATCGCTTTAACCAATTTTAGAATCACTACATAGTATAAAACAAAGTCTCTTCCCGCTGTCTATCTCTATGTATGCTTAGATCTATAAAACAACGCAACCGAGTTTGATGCGGTTTCTTTAATAGATAGACTGATTCAAGAAAAAGGTTTATATGTATAATACACGAGCGAGCCGTGGTCCCGTTAGTTATTTATAATTTATTATTTTAGTATTAAAAGTATATTAAATTGTTCGTCAATTTAAAATCAAACATAAATGGCGGACTACAGAAACGTCAAACAGTTTGTAACCAACGTAAAGTCTCATGATGTCTCTGAAAGGTGTGAAGTAGCGACAGATAGACATTTAAGAACATCTTAAAGGTAATTTGCGTTTCAGTATTCGAGGGAAATACGGATAAAAATGTTACTTGTTGACTATTTCAATTATAATCCTAAATATTTAAGTAGGTTGGTACCAAGTGAAGGTATTCCGCACTTTCCTTAGTTTCGATTTGAATCAGAAAATCAATGACAGTTGGAGTAATAGCATGTTTACATGTTGTATCAACGGGCGATAATATTACCTTCAGTGTCGATAAGAATAACTTTTTTACCGATTTTACTGATAAAGATTGTTATGTATTATATAGCATATTGTTATCAATCATGATAATCTCAAGAGCACAGTAGGAAAACTATATACGTGACCTTAAAATTAAAATTGCTGCGAAAAAATACCTTCTAACAAAAAGTTATGTAAAAATAATGTAAATAAGTAACTTCTTAATGTTGCTGTTGGCGAGTGTAGGTAGGTACGTGCCGGTTGCATTAGAATGTTGATTGAGTAAGTCTGCTTTACGTCACGACTGTACAGAAGAAAAATAAACTGTGGTTTGTGCCGCGAAACACTAGCTCTTGCTTAGGCGAACATAATAATAGAAAGAATATAGCAGAAACATATTCTTGGTAATAATACATTTTTAATTTAAGCCGTAAATAACGCTATGGATATAATGCTTACAAAGAAAACAAGTTGTAAAAAAAGCATGTAATTACAGCGATTCAATTCCATGCAATAATTTTCCATACAATTAAAACATTAACTTTGATTTGAATAGTTTCCTCACAACAAATACATTCGACTAACGACATAATTGGAATAAAATATTCGCTTCGCGTGTAAATTTATTCAAACTGCACAATTTACCGTGTTATTAAAGTAATATAATTCACGTAATTTTTCTTTATAAACAAAACACTGTGTTAGTAAATAAAAAACAATAAAATTAGCGTGCACTCACCACATTTTGTTTCTTTTTGTCTCGTTGTGTGTATTCAATGATTGCGAGACAGCAAGTCGTCGACGACTGAAGCGTACTGGCCGTTGTTACTATTTAAAACTACAACAAAACTTATCAACGTTATCGAAATTTATCTCCGATCGATGCGTTTCGGTTTATTTGGTAATGGCCTAATAAACATGGATTATTGATGTAAGAAGCACTTTCGTGAATTAAACAAACTAATATTAAATTAGAAGATGTAAAGACTGCACACTGTTGCTATGCGGTTGAGCTAGTAATTGGATATTCGCAACTTTTTTGGCTTCGTTCAAAGTTTATGTGTTTCATTTGTTCGAGTTAATACTTGTGGTGAGACGCGACTGGTGTGAAGTAGATGCTGAAACAGAACAGTTGTTTAAATATTGATTGACTTAAATACGTGCAGATGTTTACAAGATTTGTTGCTTTGTTATCGTGTGTACTCTCTCACACATACTGGTAATACCATTTCTTTTTCATTCGCTCAATTTAGAACCATCATAACAGTATTTTTTCTTATCTTTATTACATATTTGCAAAGAAAAATGTTTAGGAGAATATAATATTAGTATTTTTGGTACAACACACCTGGCTATGTGATCCCAAACTATATATAACCTGTATTATAGCGATCATAAAACTGATAAACATCCTTATTTATTTATTCTAAACATACTTATATCCTTACAGTCTAGACTGAATATCTGTAAATACATAGATAATCCTACTAATATTATAAATGTGAAAGTGTGGATATTTGGATGTTTGTTACTCAATCACGCAAAAACGGCTGAACGGATTTGGATGAAATTTGGCATGCATGTAGCCTTGGCATGGAAAAACATAGGCTATCTTTTATCCCGATTCCTTAAGTAGCTCCCGAGGGAAAATTGAAAATTGTTTCAGGGCTAAACCGTGGGCAGACAGCTTTGAAATTTCGTATTTTTCTCTATCACACGGGTGAAAATTATATTTAATTTTCTTTACTTTCACATTTTTCATTTCTTTTTGTACCCAATTCTGAAGTCCACGCAGACAAAGTCGCGGGCAGAAGCTAGTTATAAATAAATAAATTACTCCCTCTAAATAGCTCTACATTTTGTTAAGATTGACAAGTATATATCAGGCAAGAAATTTCTAATGCAAGCTCTCTAGGTATTTCTTGCTCGATGTTATGAATATTCTGTTTCTAGTGCGATTGATAAGAAAATCATATAGGCAGATAACATTGTTATTTATCAGAGGTTCGGAGTATATATTAATGTTGTGGTTAGATTAGAACAGGTTACAGGTGTTAGTCACGTTTATTATTGTGATTTATTAGAAAACTCATTTGGTTTTTTCCAGGTCTATAGCGACATTTAAAGAACAAATAAAAGGAAAACTACTTACAGGTTATCTTTGAAACATGTCAACTTAGTGTTATTATGAATACTTGTGTGTTATTGACACAAATCAACTTCAACTTGTTAATTATGTTCACATTGAATTGTAGGTACTAAACTTTTTAAAAGATCATTGAGAATTTTAAGGTATATCTTACACGATGACCTTGAAAATTGGATTTCTGTACTAGTCTGTTAATTTGATGCTAAAAGAAATAAGAAAACAAAACAATACGAATCGTCAAATACGTCATTATAATAGTATTTATTGGTACAAAATTTATGCCACACTACTCAACCGTTACAGAGAAAATTTTCAATTTAGGTTGAAATAGACTTATTCATAAGATCTTTTTCCCAAAATTAGGAACGTATATTAAACGGTACAATGTATTTGCGATGACTTTTTCCATAAATAGTTTATAAATGGAAAACGCAAAAAGGATTCGTCTACAATTTTCTTTAAAGAAACTGTGTTTTTGGGTTTCACCTTAAACAAATAATTTTAGTCAAATTAGTGTCCCTAATGAGATGCATCTACATATAATGTTGCCTCCATCTATTTCTCTCAAACTTATCTTATCAAAATGTATCTAATCATTATATTCACGCTTTGTATCACTTAGCTTGCATATACCTTATTATTATAGCAAACATAAATGCACATTCAACAACAAACACACACTTTTGCATATCTTAGTCATACACACTGTAAATACTACGTACTGAGTTGAATACAATCCAATCGGTATTATCTTTCATAAAATCGATAATCTATTGCTCTACCGTAAGTAACACCTTCGCAAAAGGTAATAACAAAATTATTTACTTACCAATGAATCACTGTACTTCACAGTAGGTGAATTCACTTCGCAATCAGTAGACTTAGTTCACTGTTATTGTTTTAATGACAAACTCATTCCACGATAATATAGTTCTAAATGTTTGACGATTTTAAATGACACTGTTTCTTGAAATTTGTCTTGCTCACGCATAGCCTTTGTTATTATGCCGACGTGACAGCTTCACCTCGCGACGTAGATTGACTACTTTAAGAGTCAGCCGCTTATTTGACCTTCGTGGCATTCAATGAACGAACAGTGTGATAGTGAATACATTATACGTTTATGGCGATTTAGGTCTTAATATGTTTTCGTTGTGCCTTTTAACACAGCGAACGAACCTTAACGAATTGGTATTAGGTACATTGTTTAATTAAATGTGCAATCGATCAATATGTTCGTATTTCAAGGCAGTAAAATGATAATCAGTACTAAATAATGCAAACAAGATTCATAGAAATATTTCTTTCGCTGCTAGTTTTATCTCGAATCGAGACAAATAATTTTTCATTTCAACATTTTACACTCTCCAAGCTTCAGTGAAATAATAAATTATAAATAAATTACTCTCTTTAGGCATCCTTACATTAATTCTATTCTGATCTCGTAGTCTCCTTGTAGTTGGTAGTGCCTGTGTGTAAGACCAACGAGGCTTTGTAATAAAAAGTTTTGTATATTTTTTTAACTTTTTCCATTAGAGCGGATTCCCCGGAGTGAGGCGGTGGTCGTTCGCGTGAGAATGAGCAATTTCCTCCCGACCGCCACGATTTCGATCTGACTTCCTGTCTGGGCAGCGATTTTAAAATTTATAGAATCGCTTTACATGAAATTGAAAATAAGAACAAAGGTGGATCGTGTGTGGTAAGAAGAAGCAATATTTTTTTATGGCTGCCGATATTTCACGCTTTTAATATTCACAATTCACGTTCGATTCGTATTTTGAAATTCGAAAATACCTTGCACAGAATAAATCCGTTGGAAGTTATTCTAAAAATCGAACGTTTATGATAGCATATTAAGAAAGAACAAAGGATATCGATGATTTTCTTTAGAAACGAAATCAATAGTTCAACGTAAGTAATAAAAGCAATTTTTAAAGCAACAGTCGCCTTAGTCGGTCGCTTTCTAAAGTCTATAAATCAGGGTGATTGCAGATCGGGGCCGTAAGTCTCTATTGCCTGAACAATGCGCCGCTGGAATAACGAACTCAATTGTGTTAAGTCAGTTGCACCTGAGCGAGCCAAGCTTTTTCGTAACGACGCCCCTTTAGTTTTATTGAATGACGGATACCGGATGTTCTTTAGTAGTGTTGGCGTTTTATAGATTGTACAAACTTCTTCGACTTTATCTGATGAAGAAAAAAATATATTTGTGAAAGATTTTGTTTTATTAAGTGCGAGGTTCAAAAGATACCAAAATTAAATTGAATTTTCATTTTAACTTTCTATAATAATTTCATCGTCTTTCAAAATATGGCGCGCTATGCTTCACCCTTTCACAAACTCCTCAAAGGAATAACAACTTCAGATTTCTTTGAAATCTTAAATACCTCATAATCGAAGCCAAAGTTTAACTCTTTCACAGAAGAAACATCAGCAGATACTTTGAAACGAACCTCATTGGCGAGTTTCGGAATTTCATTCCAAGTCCAGAAATGAAAAAGACTTCGTTGGACGCAAGTTCGATTCGGAACTTCAACTGCTGCGATCGAACCGTTCATGATTGCTCCGTCTCGAAAATTTCGTGCAAATACTTTACAAGCTTTGGTAAAGTTCATGGAACGCGCGATGAGACTTCAAATGAAATATTACTCGTTGGTCAGTTCGTTTGTTCGTTTAGTATACATAATGGTAGTATACCTACAACTTTGTTCTGTTTATATTTTCCGTGTGATTTTGTCGGGTTATAAGAATGCAGTAGATTGTAGGAAGTGGGAGGTAATTATACATCACTCATATCATGTAATTATATTACATTACATGACATTTGATTATTATGAGTTGGAGGTTGGCGAATAGGAAACCAGAAATTAACAATTTACACTTCTGCGACAGAAAACAGGAGAACGTGAAACATAACAATATTTTTGTTTGTGGAACGAGACATCGATCTAAGCTCCTAACTGTAAATTAAACTTAGTTACTAAATTTATTTGGATCATTGATATAAAATTACGTTTTGAACGGATTCTATCACGTTTTATTTTTAATTTAGTTCACATTTCAAATGGGAAACTAGAATCAAAATAAACCATAATTTTATTTCGTCTAATATTCACGTAAACCTCAATAAACAATATGTACCTACTTGGATTATTCAGATTGCGGTAGGGGGATTAAAATGTAATCAAATTCAGTAGTGCATATGAAATTCTGTGAAAATACGATATCAATGTTGACGATCTGCGGCAGGCTGCTATACGGTGAAAGTTTATTTGAAATGAGAATTCTAGATATATGCCTAAATTGGGATTAGTTGTTGGTGGTTTGTTATTGATACATAACAAGAGTTAGTTTGGTCCTTTTATGTTTGCATTGATGGGTAATAACAATACTACGTGGTACTGTTATTATGTTAATTCATGAAGATTGCCGGAGTCCAACGCCGGGAACTGAATTATTTGCTGTGCTGTGAAGTTTATTTATCATATTATTATTTAGTAAGTTAGAGAGCACTGTCTTCAAGATACAGGCAAACATCAATTGTTTTGATTTTCGTACATAAAAAAAGTCATAATGAAAAATTCCTCCTTTTGAAATCAATTTTTTTTATTATAATAGTCAAGTCTTAATTTGACATAACAGACCGTCAACTACATTCCGAAAAAAATCACGTCGATCCACAGAGGTTCCCTAGTCAAATAAACATGAAAACAATTTGTGTAACAACGTTCACAAGTATACGCCACCGCGAAACGAACTCTCCTCAAGTCCCTAAATCAAACACCCTCAAACTCAAACTATAAGTCATCCTTAATACCTAAGTAAGTACGTATTTGTCTTTGAATGGAACTACGAGCATACGGCTATAAAGTTTCTACCAATTAATATTTGCTAAAGGTACTTTGGTAGTTGCGGAACTTAGATGCAGTTCCAAACTTGAACCAAACACAAAGATCTGTAATTAAATGCGTTCACGATAATATATTGATGCTGGCAAGTTTTATTGCATAACGTTGTTTGGAAACAGAGTATTGTTGTAGTTTATGGTACGGCTTCTGTGCGTTGGAAAAGTTAAATTTCATAATTGTAGCATGGTTCGTTTTTTATACTAGGTCTATTTTATGTAGTAGAAAACAATACAGTATTTTTTTTATCGAGTGCGAGAAAACAATACAGTATTTTTTTCAACGAGGTAATCAGGAGCATGAAACTGAAACACAAACACCCCAAGGAACATGGGTCGAAATCTTAAAATTGAAAATGAAATTTTCATACAAAGTGACAGGTCACGTGACTTATGTTTGTATGAAAAGTTCTTGTTGGTACTCGATATATACCTAGAACAAAGGCGCGTTATTTATATAATTTAAAAGTAATATAATGTGCACTGACTTTAAAAATATGTGGTTTGTTGGATTTTTCTCTTTTCTGAACAATATTCTGCATATTAGAAAAGCATCAATGTTAAAGGTATGTCTCATATTCATGTGGTCTGTACCTTTTTTATATTAATTCATGTTTGTTAATACATGAGATTTCTAAATGAACATTTCAACTACATCCATAAATTTATAGAGAGCGAAAAAAAAAACCGCTTTTTTCTAGCCAAAAAATGCTGAATTCAGTTTGTTCTGAATCAATACAATTTGCTATCAATATCTAATCTCTTAATGAATAACGTACAATCTACATTACTCACTTTACTATGAGTCATGAACATATGCATTTAGTAGGCCTCGGAAAAATACGTGTAATGTTGACTTTTTTTGTTGAACTACCATATTTGTCAATTTTTATTATGAAAAGCCTCCCGAATGTTTATGAGCCACGACTTCTTTTGTCTTCCAACTCGCTTTCATCCATCAATCTTGCCCATCATATTATGTTCAATGAAATGTTGTATCAATGTTGCCCAGAACTAGTTCATTTTACATTTTAGGCTCATTTTACATTTTGCTGTTTTTTTTTGTGTTTTTTTTTCAAAGTATGGAAATATATAAATAATTGTAAAACTTATTCCAACATCAGATACACATATATCTAACAACAGAGGTCTCTTAGATGCCTTTCTGCCACCTTAGAAAAGGTACATTTCGACGAGCGTTAACGATGAGACAAACCGCATAAATGACATTAAATGTATGGAAATGACATTTCTCTTCGATAAGTCACGTGACTAAGACTTGTCACTTTCATTCATTTGAGCGATTCGGTCAGCGATAACGATTGTAGAAATGAACCTTGTCTAAGGGGGCAGACCTAAATATGTTTACCCATTACGATAATTCGACCTTATATCATAATTTTTGTAATTTTTAAATTACTAGCTTATAGTCTGATTCGTTGTCACTCAATTCAATAAGCTTTTAATAGAAGTATATTTAGATAACGTACTTAATCTAATTACATAATTAATTAACTTAACGTTATCGTAATAACGTATCTGATACCTAATTAGTCTGCTGAGTATTCACTCGAATGCTCAGCAGACTAATTAGGTATCAGATATGTTATTACGTGTTTGTATTCATTTGAAACTGTTTGTGTGTCAACACAAAGCCATGTAATATTTGTTCAAATATTACTTGCTTTGATCTAGAGTAGAGTAATAAGTTATCATCGTAACTAGCTTATTAAGTTTTACGTTAGGAGCTAGTAATTTCAAGTTAATAGTAATAATGATTTGTGTATATGTATATATCAATAGATAAGTGAAAGTGATGGTCAGATTTGAATAGTCATCGTGATATGATATTACCATTGCAATTTAAAGTAGTATCAACTGCACGACATTGATAGCATTGTCAAAAACATATTTTAAGAGTAAATTTTGAAAAACAAGTATTATCAATACTAATATTATAAATGCATGCACAGACTGACATCCGGCTGGCATCCAGTCTGTTTTAACGTTTTCACAACGAAACTGATAAAACCGATTTTAATAAAATTTGGTGTAGGTTAGATTGAATCCTAACTTTTTGCCGTGCGCGGGGCAAGCCACGGGAATAGCTAGTTGTTAATAAATAAAAAAACCTTGGCACATTTTTAAAACCTTTGGTAGGTATTGAGGTACTGCAAATGCATAGAAAAAGTTCTGAACATAAAGTAAACTTTAATCATTGCCAGTCCCACGTTCTAGACTCTACAATGTACACTAGGTTTTACTTCTACCAATCTATTACATTGTTGCCATATGTTGGTTAAGCTGTGCCAATACCCGAGCACGCGTGCTTACTTCACCGTGAAAGCCCCTAAGCTGTACGCTGACTGCGTCTTATGTAAATATAGTTAAGATGCTAATATGTAAGTTTTGTGTTAGATTAAGATCTGCTTGGCACTAGTTTTGCAAACTAATTTGTCTGATAAAATGCGGTGTTGTTCATTTTGCTCACAAACAGTAAATAAACTGTATCTACTGCAATGTTTTATAAAAAAAATACTATTATTGTAGCAAGTAATCGTAAAAAGTAAAAATAATTTTGATTAGCCACTATCCGAAATTTATATGCGAAATTTGAGAGACACCAATTCGTATTTAATATTCCCTTAAAAAGCCTGATAATAATAAAGTTCGTTATAATCAGATAAATTTTCTAGGAAATTCAGTTTGGTATTAGATGGTATTCAATTTTGAGTAACAAAATTAAAATTTAATTCTCAAAGGTTTAAAGATTTGATACAGCTGTTTATCTCTACAACATAAATTTGTAGTCTGAAAGTGAGGTAAAATTCAAAAGCTTATAAAATAATTTTAAATACCTACAGAATAACGACACACATTCCTAAATTAGGACCCAAACACGCGAAGTTAATTAATAATTTTACAGGAAACACGTACATGCTACACTGCGATCTGTTTGGAATCCGCTTAGTGCAACCCACGCCACCCAGCGTCCGGTTTCCTCCGGTCTCCCCCGGCTTCCTTCGGGCTCCTCCGGGTGAATCCGGAAACGGTCCTTCGCTGGCGAGGACGGAAGCGTCTGTTTAAGCTGGATCTGATATCTACGTCGCTGTTAGTAAACTGCTCGCAATTATCGCTTCGGGGTGTTGCTTAGTACCTAATGCCCAAGTATAGCAATGTTATTTGTTCAGTCTTACAGTTTTAATGGAGGAATTAAATAGTAGCTTTGTATCAGTACCGCGAATAGCATTCAACTTGTTTCTTCGTATTTTAAGTACTAACTGATTGGTATTAATTTAAACCTTACACTAAAAAAAGAGAGAATCGAATGCTATTATTAATTTTGATCTATTTGTGGTTCAAATGATTCCTACCATGCGGTAAATTAAATTAAGAATGAAGCCCTCGTGATCATGCAAGAAATATAAAGCTTTTGTGAAATAAACATAAGTATAATTAGCATTTTTATGTTTTTTTGTAGGCAATATTATAAGGGTACATGCATAAACCCATAAAAAAAGTTTGGCGTTCACTTTGAAAAATCGTTTTTTTTGTTACGATAATCTTTTTTGTTGTGACAAATTCAATCAATTATTATTATTACATAAAACTTGAATTAATGAGGTTCAACGTTGTTTACCTATTGATCGTTAATAACCCACAAAACCTAAAGCACGCGGTCGAAGTCGTGGGGGACAACTAGTAAATTATGTCTTACTTACGACTAAGTACTTCATCAACATTTGTCTTTGTAGGGATACACTGATATTTATAATAAAGTTTTCCTTTGAACATAATTTTCTGTAAATAAGTATTCTGATTATGTCCGAAGTACAGTCAGAATATAAACATTTAAAACAATCTATCTATATATAAAACTCTTCCGTTACTGACTGACTAACTGACAGACAACGCACAGCCGAAACTACTGATCGTAAAGAGCTGAAATTAGGCATGTGTGTTTGTTGGGAGGAGTAGGCTACCACTAAGAGAGGATTTTTGGAAATTCCCTCCCAAAGGGGAGAAAAGGGTGGTAAATTGAAAATGTTTTTTTCTCAATGGATTCCACGCGGACGAAGTCGCGAGCTAAAGCTAGTAATAGATAATGATCTTTTGATTTTATAAATAAATATTTTCAAATAATCACTAGATACTACCGAATATTACAGATTCCTCATAATATATTTAATTTCAAAATGATAACTTGTAGTCCTTTATCTGCCAGCATTCTCAGTAAATGATGGCACAGGGAAAAAGTTCTATTGTTGTAAAATAAAATAAAGTGTATAATAAATAAATATTGTTAGTGCACTTGACCTGACTTAAAGTGCGCTAACTTCCTTGGTCGGATTCGGTACATAATTTAAATCCTGGCAATTTTATAAACTTTTTTCTGGTGACTCTACACATTAAACAGAACAGAATTTATTGGTGGAATGATTCAGTCGGTCAACGCCATTTGGTCTTTCAAACGCTTGTAGCTTTTGATTTATGAATAGGAGTTTTGTTTGCTTTGATTAAACAGAATAAATGTATCTTATTTAAAACATAATTTGTAATTCTCGAGTCCTCTAGATAAATATGAATTTAAATATATATTTGTGAAATGGCAGGAAGAAAGGTATATTGTCTGTTTCCATATTATGTAATCTTTTTCAAGGTGAATTATAAAATTTTCTATTGAATGGAAAATCTTCTTGATAATTTGTTTACGAGACGAAAGAAAACCCATACCTACGTGTCTAATATTTTAAAATTATATATTTTTTTAAATAATTATCTAATGGCATAAAAGATTAGAATTAATATACCTTTATGAAAAATGCCAACTATCCATGTCTCTATATTTATATCATAAATTCGAAAGTAACTCTGTTTTTCTGTGTATTACGCTTTGACAATTGAAATGAACCAATTTTGTAAGGTGTAAGCTTGGACTCAAGAAACGACGTAGATTACATTTTCCGCAATCGCCATACATACACGCAGGCGGATCCGCGCTCAAAATTAGTTAACTATTTGTTTACCAAACCTAAAATTCATTAAACGTTATTATTTAGCCATCGGCTGTAATTTTCATAAGCCGCTGAAAGCAAGACAAACGATGGACATCTTTAATACTCAAACCGTCATCATATAATGCGGTTGGCATAAGTGATGCAAAGAAGAATTTATGTTCTCCATCCATATTGCCCTCTGAGTCTGGTCTCTGCATTTAACATTATATTCCTGATTTATTGTTAACAGTTCATACGATCTTACGTATTTTTCTACTGGGAGTTGATGGGATTTGTAAGCGCCTTAAAAATAAGAATAATTTTTCCAGTAGTGCAATAAATAGCTCAGATATTAAAAATGAAACTCAGTGAGTAGGTATATTTTGGCATTTTGAAAATAATTATTCTTATAAGCTTAATAGCTAAATACTGAAACGTCACTCAGTTTTAAGTCACTGTTAAGTATCATGCCGTCTCTATCACTTTAATAAATGTGTAAAATGCGACTGATTGACTTTTCAGAACGTCTAGGTTAAGCAACTTTTAAGTATTCGGGTTAAATTTAAGTTTTTCTTTCTTCCTTTAGAATCTTCTTCTTCCTGTCCTTATCCCATTCATATGGGGTCGGCGCAATGCGTATTTTCCTTCCATTCCTCTCTATTACTCGTCATCGCGGCATCCACTCCTTTCTTTCTCATATCATCTTTCACACAATCCATCCATCTTTTTTTCGGTCTCCCTCTGCTTATATACCCATCCACAGTCATACTTATAACTTGTTTTGTTATGTGACTTTCATCCCTCCTCATAACATGTCCATACCACGACAAACGCTTACCTCTTATCTTTTCATTCTTTTTTTTCTTCCTTTAGAATACATCGTGGAAAATATTTCATCATCATCGTCAGCACCTGTATAACCCACTGCTGGGCATTTGCATCCATCCCACTCCTAATATCTTTTGCATGTAATCTATCCATCTCATTCTCGGTCTTTCTAGATTTCGCCGTTCTTGTCTTGACCACCTTACGTTACTTACTGTAAACAAGAAATTGAAAAAAAAACTGGTTTTATTAAAACTTTAATTTCAAATCAAAAAGAAAAATATAAGCCAAAGCATCTACTTAGGTTCAATTCCAATAATTTCAACCTGCCAATGCACTAGTTTGTAACTTTCAACTGTACATTAAAGTTCTTCCCAAGTTCTTCGATACAAAAAACTTACTAAGACTATGCATTTCCTTTTAAAGTGCTTTTTTACTTTGTCAGTTTGTACACAATATAAATATATTTCTCATAATTTTATGAAAGTTTTAGTTCTACAGTAAATTGTTGCCGTTTGTTCAATACTGACGGTTTTATGTGTACAACTTTATATTTATCCTACTTAAGGTAAGTCTCGAGTTAGCTTTTAAAAATATTGGACAGCACTAACACCTTCCTTTATATTGTAAGGCGAAACATTTCGACAAATTCTCAAATATGGCAATCTATATTATTATACTAGCTGTTTCCCGCAGCTCTGCCTGCGGTTTAATTTTTTTTTAATATTATATTATATTTGCCTATGTCACTCGGGGATAGTGTAGCTTCCCAACAGTGAAATAATTTGTCATATCGGTTCAGTTGATTCAGAGCCTATTGCAATGCAAACAAACAATCAAATCTTTCCTCTTTTTGATATAAGTATATTTTATTTTTGTATTTTATGTAAACAATTGATAGATGAAATATTAAAAACACGGTTCCAAAAGGGTCATCAAACTCAAAACTTTGAACAGATGAATAACAATTTACAAAGTTTTATTCATTGAAAGTCTTGACAAAGTCACAAAATGTTCGTTGTCAGCGCTCAGCTATAAACAAAATGTTGCAGACGAACTGCAAGTTTTAATAAATTCGTCACCGAACTTCGGAGCCGAAAGTCTTAATTAAGATAACGTCCTTGGTGGAGTTGGTGGTGGGGAATCCGGTTCCCGCGGAGGGAACTTCAAGTTTAGCAGTTTCGTGTTTGTCTTAGACAACTTGGACAGTGAAGTAACTAGTCAAACAAACTGGGCGCCCGTCGGCGGTACCGATTTAAGCCCAGCTTAACATCCAAATTAAATGCTGCTACACGTACCGTTCCCCGGATTGTGGAATGCTTTAAACACACTCTTGCTAGCCCGCAAACTGTTATGAAACGAGACTATGCTCAAACTTTTAGTTTGCACAGCAATACCGTTGAATACTTACATTGTGGTTTAAAAACGCGAAAAACATTTTCATTCGCCGCTAGCTGCGTGGGAGCTGCATCAGCGGTTGCGAACAATAATAAAAACACAATAATGGAGTATTTTACTTTGTGTTTTTTTTTTTGTGAAAAGAAAATGATGGGTGAAATTGGAATTTCAGTAAAGATAGTAGTCATGCAGAATACAATTCCATTGGTCAAAAAAAATAAAAAGGAAAAACAAATAAAGTTTATTTTTTATTGAATTTAAAAACTGGGATAATATTGGTAGTAGATACATAAAATCAATGGATACAATGATTAAAAAAATAAAAGAATTAATTTCAGAATATTTGTGAATTGATGCAATATAAAATACGATGTCGATACGATGTCGTACGAAATTTTGAATAACATAAATTTACTCAGAGAAAACTTAAACACAGCTCGAACATAAAGTTAGTAAATATGTAAGCGAGTGCGTATAGTAGCGATCTAACTTATACGGGTCTCAGTCCAAAGTTTCGTATTAACTGTGAAACTTAAACATCAAAGCAACAACGCGAACTTACTCCCAGACCTCATACCTGCTGACAATTTCAATAACTAACTTTGTCATATCGCTTCTCTAAAATACTTGTAGCAAATTATACCTTTCGACAGCTGGTTCCGCTTCAGTGGCTCTGCCACTGTTTGCTTACGTAAATTATTGGAATATATTAAATCAATTATTCTTCTCTTATATAATATTCTTATTGATTTTTTATTCGTGCCAAATAATTACTTGTCATTGAAAAAAATAGAAAAAAAGGAAATTTTTAACCAGCAGTTGCATGTTCGAGTCCTACCGGAGGTTAAAATTTTTACTTCTTTCTATTTGTATTTAATTTACATATACGTATTATTCCAAAAATTACATAGAGAAATGTTTTGTATATAAAATCATGACATTATTTACAGACGTAGAGTGAAAATAACTGATTACACAATGTAAAGAAAAATTGACATCAATGTCACGAAAGTACAAACTACGCAATTAGAAATTCTTTATATTTTTTCCAATTATTTGTAAATCAACACCAAACTACTGATTTTCATGAAATTATAATGGGAACAGGTCGATTGAATAACCTTTCGATTATAAAAAGCTTTGAAAAAAAGCCGAAAATTGACGGAGAAATTGCGCAAAAAATATAAAAAACCTTCTTCTCCTTATTTGAAGTCGGTTAAAATATTAAAGTTTTTTGTGAGACTAACTTTTAAACTATCGTGATTATAATAAATTATGTCACGGGAATTAAGGCGAACTCATGCATACGCTCATTGCCGAGGCCGAGTTACACTAGCCGTGGTCGCAAAGTCGTGGTCCCTTGCGACCACGGCCAGTGTAACCCGACCAAAACGTCAAGCCTTAAAAGGTAAATGCATGAATTCGCGTTAATTCCTGTGACGTAATTTTGGGTAGGTTTTTATGAGGATGTGAATTCCTATAATAACTGCCAGTTCGACTCGCGACACCGCCGCCGCTGCGTCAGCTCATGATTAAGGACTCCTATTGAGTCTGAAACTAGTCGGGCGATTCCGAGAATACGCGTGAGTAAACCGTTGAATCCTTAAATAATTGTGAATTCCTTCTTGGAAATTAATGGGGATTATTGCGGTGTCAATACTATGTAGTCTATTCGATTCTGGGCGCTGAAAATAAATTTAATGTATCCACATAGCTCAATGATACAAGCTATGCATATTTTCTAGTGCTTATACCTAGTATATTAACAAACTGGAAAATATTTCAAAACTTGTGTTGATAGAATTTGATTTGATAGACTTTGATCTGATAGAATTTGTATAAACCAAAAAAAAAATTTATATTTTCTTTCTATTTGATGCAAAATAACAATTTACCAAAAATTTTAAGTGTTCGAAGATCAAACACGTGAAACCCCTATCAAAGAAATTCAAGCTTAGCCTTACGTCAATCAGATCGTAAATTAATCTTTTGTCAGTCTATACGAGTGGGTAAATATTACATACATTCGAAGCGGCACCATACGATACTTCTAAACGCTTAAAAACAAATTAGAAAGCGGGTGAAGCGTTTTCAACGGATTAAGTATTTCACTAAGAGAGAAATAAATAATGAACATTTTCCCCTGATCTCTTTGTTGGGAACACGTTCATTAATTTCAAAGCCTCTGGCCGTTGTCTTAAAGCCATCTCTTTATTCTAATGAAAAACGAATTTATAATTGAGTAGTATAGTTCAACAGAAAGCTGACTGCTGAGCAAGTTAAATTAAGGCTCATATTGTCGTTCAAATGGCAGTTAAAAAATATGATATTAATACGTAATATTTTTTTTTTCTTTTTAATCACGGGTTAACTTCAAGAGAAGAGACCCGGTCCCCTTGAAAGGTTTGGGGATACAGGTTCAACACACAGAGGCCTTTACATACATTCCACACCTTTACATTTCACAATTTATAATCACATACCAAGACCTATTAGAGAATTACCATTATTAAAATTTAAAAAAGCTTTAAAGACCTGGCTTGTTGATAATTGTTTTTATAGTATAGAGGAATTTCTTAGTTTTAAAAAGTGAAACTGTTTTAGAGTTATAAGTAGATACCTATTTACCTTTTTTTTGTTATATAGTACCGTACCAATTTAAGTTTTCGCGTGCCTATTGAAGGCGAGATGTGTTAAGAACTATTTATTTTTTGTTTAACACCTTTTGTATATACCATGTCTCTAGCAAATAAAGATTCTATTCTATTCTTGTTGAGAACTTTAAACTAATATGAGATGCGGCACCTACCAGGGGCCATTCACCCCTGCTCTATGAAAGAACAGACATGAACGGCCCAAGGTAGCTACAGAACTATTGTGACTATTATGGTGTTAAGACTAATTTGGGCTTGATATGTATGTGTCACGCAGAATGGTTTTAGTATATTTATTTTTAGTCAAGCTAATACAATATCAATGCAATTTTTAAAAATGTATCTTCTTTTATATAATATTAGCTGTTACCGCGACGTTGTTCGCGTTGATCAGTGTATTTATTGACGGCAATAAGTGAACGCGGTTTTACGTATGGCTTAAGTCGACTGTTCTTCTGAAATTCTCTCATATTGAAAAATGGTGACCAAAGACAAAAAGTAACACACAGACTGACAGAGTTACTTTTGCATTTATATTTTTATAAAGGACTAGCTGCCCGGACAGACTTCGTTCTGTCAAAAGTAAATTAATTAAGGTAATTCCGGAGTTTAGGAACAGTTTTCTTTTTAATAGTTATTTATGTTTAACACCTTTTAAACCTTCCCTGGACTTTCACAAACATTTCAAGATCAAAATCAGCCAAATCGGCCAAGCCGTTTTCATGCTATGTCGTGACAACGGAAAACTGGTTTCATTTTTATATATGTAGATTTAACGTCAACTATTATTTATTGCATTCATGGGAAACAACGATATTTGTTGGTAAATTCTCCTACAACAACCTATTCATTCATTTACTAAATGGAATTCCTATTGAGATATTTAATTTAAATATTTCCTAACGGAATAACCCAACGGTCGATGGACGCAATGTGACCGCAAACCAAATGAGGCAGGCTGGAAGTTTTACTCGAATCAAATATGTTACACATACTAAAATATTAATAACGGTCCTTTTAGTTATGTAATGATAACATTCCCATTATTATCATTTACATAGGATGGAAACTCTGATTATCCATCAACTTTAAACAAAGGTTTTGAATAGAATTTACTGTTGTTTAAATTTCTAGGAAACTGAACAAAGCAAATAGCCGAATTTACATGAAGTGAAGCAAAGCTATTTTGTGATAGAATGTGGTCAACTTGTTTAATATTTACTGTGTTTATAGTATAGGGTGACGTTTATGGGATTAATGGAATGGTAAATTATTCGTTGAATGCTATGGAAATGGTTGGTCATGATAAATATTTAGAATTTCACAGTCTTCGTCTCAAAACCGTCTTAAAAAAATGGCTGAAAAATTCAGTCATTTCCAAAAGTCGCATCGCAAAAACCACTTTATGCCTCGCGGATTGCATGCGGTTGAATTTTCGAAAAAAAAAAAGTTTATTTCAAAACAGTCACCACAGTCATATAGTCACATCACACATTTGATCAAGACTGTGTATCTAGTTTTTGAATTAAAACTTCGTTACGCACGCTTGACTTGGGGAGTAAGCTGGTGAATGCGTGACGAGAGCGTTATGAAAAGTGTAACCGGGCGAGGCGAACGAAAGTTGAGAGGAAGATATAAATTAGTGAAAATAGAAAGAGAGAGAGAGAATTTTCTACGTATCGTATATTACTGTAGGGGCAAGAGAGATAGATGCGAGAAAACATTTTCTAATTTTTATAGCTAGTTACATTTCGTAAATTTAAGACAGTGTAGGGCTTAAGAAGTTTTACTTCTGTCATGTGGTCTTAAGCACTCTCGTTTTTTTTTCTACTATTGCGTCACATTTATCGTCACCGATTACAGAAATGTCATTTGATAATTGGGTTAATGTAATCCCTACTCAGGCAAATCCTGTATAGGATTATTGCATCGTATTTATCATCATTATCGACAATCAGTGCACGTCCATAGATTATGTAGGCACGTTCCCCACAGACCGCCACGACCTGAGGCCACAAGCCGTCCTGAGAGGATTACTGGTACAATCACCAAGCAAGCTGATTGTTGATTACACCATTATGTTGTTAGTTATTGGTTATGCAGACAGCATAGCAGGAAGAGATAACGAAATTCACCCTTAATTCTAAATGAACAAAGTCGTTTTGAAATTAAAGTCTACAGTTAAAGTTTTGTTGCAATACTTCTGATATGTCTAAAACAGATTGGCACGATTATATATATATAATTATATACATATATGATATATATATATAAATATATATATAATCTATGTAAATTATTCTGCTCAATTTGAGATTATTTTTACGTAGTAGAAAATTATTCTCGCCACAGAACAGAGAAAATCTTTTTACTACCAAATTTTAATTTTAAATCGCAATATCTTATCGTTGTCACCGTATCACCGTCTTAAATCCACCCATAAGTCAGATTTATAAAAAAATAAATTAATAACAGTAGCATCGCCACACACTGCATATTAAAGTTAATTATAAAATACTGAGTACTATCAAAAATATGAAGCACAAACATTAAAGCAACGGCATAATATATGCAAATTGTGGTGTTTCAGTGAAATATCGCTTTTAATAGTGTGGAGCCGTTGATGCGGACAGATGTTGATAACATTAATATCATGCGGATGAATTCATCATGCGAGTACCGAGTGTAACAATATCGGAGCGCTGAATATATTAATGTGAGTAATGTAGTGATATGCTGATATGTATATCTAAGAATATTATTGTTTTTGGTTAAAATGGAATGATCAATTTTTTTTGTTTGAAAAAGTATAAGTACATTGATAACAATATGAATATAATCGACGATACAGGAGAATTTATTACACACTATTTTTCAATTAATGGCTTTAAAAATAAATGTCTAATATACCTACCTTAATTATACATAAAAACCTTCCTCTTGAATTATTGCATCTATTGCTAAACACTGCACTAAAATTTGTCGCGAAGTTTAAAAGCTCTTAGTGCAAAGACATCAGGAGTTGGTTTTTTATACCTACTATGTAAAGATTATAATATACTCTTCTTTAGTCTGCCGTCCGCATTAAGCCTGAGTGCAAACTTTCACAGCTGATGATTGAAAGAGTGATTGGTTTAAATGGTAAGAGATGAGAGGAACAGGAGCGGTAGCCTAATGGCTAGGGTTTCGGATTTGCGAGCCTGTGGTTGCCGGTTTGAATCCCACCCATTACACTACCGACGTGAACCCACTCGTAAGATAAGCATTTGGTAATTGCTTCTTATTCTTCCTTAAGTGCATCGTTTGCGTGGTGGAACAGAGATTGACAGTTAGCTTTGAAAAAAAACGACACCACGTCTGCTTTTTACGATGTTTTTGAGATTATCCATTTAGATTATAATGATAAGACAATAATGTCATGGATTCATGTACAATGTCATTTTCAGCCGAAGGCTATGAGACCAGGAGTACCAAAAACACTGAAAACCTTATTTCTAAACAAAAACAAAAGAACAATACTTTCCATATCATCATTTAATTTCTGGATGTCAGATATATCCAAACAGACATTGTACAAATTGTTGTTTAGCATAATTTTTAATATTTAATTATGATCTTTGGTTTCTCACGTTATTGGAAACAACACATGTTGCACATAACGTATGCTTGAGTGCCTGATGCCCGGCATCCGAATCCTAATGGAATACGATTCCTGAATATAAATTACTTCTCATATTTGAATGTTTATTTGTATTGAATTTAATCCCGAAAATATTTACAATAATAACTGAGCAGATTTAGAAATAAATACAATTTCTGGAAGAAAAAAACTTGAGAGGTGTCAAGGGACACCCGGTTGGAACGAAGTTCCTTTCGATTAATTAGTGAAAGAATTGTAATAAAATTAAAGTAATAATTATGTACAAAAAACCTGTATAGGAACACTCAATACAAATAATCTTCGCGACACCACACTGTTCAAGGCGAAATAGAAAAACGAAACGAAAATAACTGACTTGCTTTCTATGAGCGAGAGAGAGAGTGAGAGAGACAGAGAGAGAGCAAAAAGTATCGTTACAACTTTTCGTCTAAATGTTTTCCGTCTAGCCCCCTTTCGCAACGCGCGATAAGGGTCAGGGTCGCAAAATCAAAATAGGTAGATATATTTACTTTTAATTTTCAAGTGTTATTGTGTATGCACCATAGTCATAGTACTTACTATACGATGAATACAGTAGCTTATAATTTTATTGTGGAAAATAATAAGGATGTGATATGTATTTAATAAATAGGAGGGGCTCGTGGTTAATTGTAAGCCGTACCGGGTTAACCGATATTAAAGGCTGAGCCTTGCTCGCCGCCATTGTTTTGTGGACGTGGAACCATTTATAATAATAATAATAACTCTTCATTTCAAGTAACTAGGCCCGTATAAATAAAATTAATTTATAAACATACCAAAACCTAGTCGTCTAAGGAGGTCCCTCCGTCCTACGGGAAGAACGTAAGTCATTGGTCCTGTCATACTGCGATCTTTTGACAGTCTTTAAGACATTCCAATCCAGACAACCAGTCTTATGGGATAATGTGTTACCCAGAAAATTAGTTGTGGAGGTCAGATAGGCAGTAGCTTCTTTAAAATACGGTTTAAAGCTGAATAAGGTAACTGGAAGCCGACCCAAACATAGCTTGGGAAAAGGCTAGGCAGAAAATAATGTCGAAAAAATGGTGCGAGATAATGTGGACTATGGAGATTTATAAGACACGTTCAAAGGAGTGAATGCATGAGCTAATGAATTAAGATTGAACGTAGGTTCTCTTCGGCCGCTGTATCTTGGCGAAGCTAAAAAGCGATACAAGATATTGTCGTCTCTTTCCCACCTACCGATTATATAAGCTTGCATCTCACACAAACAGTCTTGTATCTCATTTGAGACTTGCCACAACTCGTCGGCCGTAGTGTACAGGAAATTCGTCTTTCCCTAATAACATTTCTCTAACGTCTTCTCATCATTTTTGAATGTATATTGAGCTATTATAGTGCTCTATCTGACTACGTCGTCACTATACTCTGTGCGATCAACAGATGATTGCATTACGTGAGTATCGTACTAATTTTATTGAGTGTGCATTCTATGCAAGATCTTTCCGTCTCCTTGAACGAACGTATTGTCATTTTGATTCTACGTGTACTATTTTGCCCTAGTAAATATATTTTGGGCGGTACCTGTAGGTATAGCTACGTTATTAATATTTGTAAGTACAGTATTAGTGCTTACCAAAATAAAATTTTACGTTACGTGGATTTCAACTGGGGATAGTTTAATTTTGTTATTAACTGATTATATACAGCATAAAACATCCTTATTTACTCGTAAAACGAAATAATTGACACAAATAACCTACCTAATTATTAAATGAGAGGCAATTAAATCAACCCAATCCATTTTATGTTGACCAAACGACTAATTAGTAGTTAAATGAATTTATACTGGTAAACGAAATATTTTGTGTGGATAGTCAGTCAGTCACTCAACTTGATTGGTAAATCCATGATCGCTTCCATATTATAATCATTCATTTATTTATAGTCGCTAAATTGTAAATTCATCGTGAAATAGCGGTTAGTTTTGTAATTGAAAAATAGAAACGGATTCTATTGAAAATACACACAAGAAAACGCATCTCCATGAAAGCAAGCGCTGTCGTCGGAATAACAGATTCTTGAAGCACATATAACTTCGACTCATCGCCATACTTTATAACAGATTTCAACACTAAGAATACCGTTTCAAAAACTGAGATATTCGATTCCTTCGTTTTGTCAGCAATATTCAAATGGAGACCGCCGCGGAAATATTGCCCCGTAGCCTATATGCAAATTCTATTTGAAATGCGAAAGTTTCCACAAGAGCGTCGAACCTTCAATCTTGAAGGCAAACAGTTTCTATAAGATTAGTCGTGAGATGCTTCTTCTGCAGTCAATATTGACTTAGGCGGCCGGTGCAGACGGCGAGTCGCTTTTAACATGGAAAAATACGATCAGTAGTGTAACGTTACTTGGCTTTCACGTTGATTATAGAATGGAACGGTTACAATAGGTTACCAATGCAGTGGGTACACTCATGCTTAGTGTATTATTTGCTGTGAATAGCGTGTATCGCGCTTCGACTGGATTTGAAATATAATCCAATTTCGATTTAGCTAAATTTGAAATAGGAAAATAAACTCAGTTGCATTTAATACATTGTCATGTTGTTACACAGAATTGCTTGTTAACTAGTTTTGGATTTAGAATTTGTTGTGGTATTATTAAATTTTATTTAAATGTTCTGCCAACTTACTCCATTTATAGAAAGGAGGTTAGTTCCGTGAATACTCACAAAGTTTAATCTTTGAAATCTTCTTTCAATCTCCTTCAGAAATTACATTTCCTTTGAACTCTTTGGTATTACTGCACTTTTCTACGAAGCTTTCCGGCCCGGAGCGCTGCAGCGTTCGTCCTCTTTTTTTAAATGTGTGCGTTTCCTTCGCTTACCGACTTATTGTCTAGTGGACGGCCAGATGTTTGCATTGAGGCTATTGCATTCCCGCATTACGTTGCTCGGTAAAGTTTAAAGAATTATTAATTCCAGCTGAGGCACGATAAGATGAGTAGGTACTTCGATGTTTGTGTAAGGTTTGGGGTTTAAGTTTATTATTATAATAACTTCCGTGAGACGAATTCATAATTATTTAAGGATCGACTCGCGACACCGCCGCCGCCGCGTCAGCTCATGATTAAGGACTCCTATTGAGTCTGAAACTAGTCGGGCGATCCCAAGAATGCGCGTGAGTAAACCGTTGAATCCTTAAATAATTTAAGTTTATTGCGAAATTAAAACAGATTTGGATTTTTAATTATTTAGGCTTCTATGTTTTGGTAGGATGATAAAAGAATTATAAATCTGAATAATTGTTATTCTGCTTTTACCCTGAATATATGTGACATACTTTGAAAACATTTATTAGTAAGAGTATTTTAATGGTATTACATTAGCTTAATGAGAACTGATCGCTGTTATAAAATTAGGTAGGTACTCAACCAATTCACAGTAATTGACCTGAATTTGAGCGTAGGTTATATTGGCTGGATCTTCTTCTTCTTCGTCGTTACACTCTTGGCAGAGTGGTCGTGGTCGTCAAATCTGGTGTAGTGGCTAGCTTAACAATCCGTCGCCATTCCCCCCGTACTGTAGCTTGTCTCGTACATTCACAGAGTGGAGCATTAAGTGCAGCTTTAATTTGATTACTGGATCTAGTTACCATTTAATTATGATTATGGAAATGTATGAAATTACAAATTTCTAGTTAAACAATTATATAAAAGAACTATCATTGTTATTTATAAAACAAATTAGAGCATAATTGGGTCTTTTAATTTTAAAACGATTTTAGTTTTGGCTTGGGTAATAAATTTGATGAATTTTCATCAACAAAAATAGTATTAAATAATATAAAATGAGATCATAACTTTTTCAGCTCATTGTAGGCTATTAATGGGTTAAAAAAGTATTTCATTGAATTGTTATATCCTCGAACCAACACTGGCAGTCTTTGTTCATATTAAATAACTTATATACAATAGTTTTGATTCAGATAATATAATATTAAAACAAACAGCGATTTTAACCGAGAAAAAACTTAGTACCAACTCTTTGTAATGACGAGTGTACAATTAGCATCGTCCTGCCGCCACAGTCGGATAACGAAGCGACGCCGCCGCCCGCCGCCCGCACTTCACATGCAACTTGACTATCAACCTTTATTAAAAACCAGATCTTAAAAACTACCCAAAAATAAAACAAAAATCAACCTTATCACATAACAGATAAGGTTGAAGTGTGTTTGGTAGATTAGGGTTAATAAGGATGGATTTCGCTGATTGTTGAATTTGTAGATGTTGCACTTGCCTACCTCACGATAGTGGATATAGTTAAGGGCTCTTCAGCTGAAGTAGGTATACATACCGCAACTTTCAGGCACTGCTAGGATTTCAGATTGGTTCTGAATTGTTATAATGAAGATGATATTCATTTGTTTAGAGTTGTTTGCGGAATTACTGTTTTTTGCGATCATCCATCTTCTGTGAAAAACAAATGAAATAATGAATGATGTTGTAAAACTTTACTTGTTTTATTAAAGTTGTGGAAAGTTTGTCTTCCTTTACGAGCTTTTTGTAAGTAATCCTTCTTTATTTTTGCAGTTAGAGTAAACTGTTTGTTTCTAACTGTTAGTTAAGTAAGTACCTGTTTATCAAGGAAAACTGTTCATTTACCATTAAACAGTCATTAGATGCCATTAATCAATACATTTTTGCTACAAATGAAGGCTAACGGCATCATAATGATTGCATTACTATTATACAAATCCCTCATCCCGAATAATGTTGTTCGTTCTTCCAGTGGTAGAGGCAGGACGTAGCTATCTATACCGATTTGCGCTTATTAGTAGGTACCAAACTTACATTTTTACAAAATAAATACGGACCATCGCTGTTTTCCAAAATGTTTGGATTTTGTATTCATTTTTACTGCTTTTTAATTGTATTAATTTAATTCCCACCTTAATGATTATAGAAAGAACAATTTTATATTACATCTAGTACAACTATTGTTCTAGTATATGGAACTTAAGTAAACATGAACAAAAGCCAAGACCAAAAGGAAATCAAGTAGCTGCAATAAAAGAAAGCAGTGAAGTCGCCTTTTGTGAGCGAGCAAAGTTGCAGGCGAGAACTGAGGTATCAAGAAACTTACAAAGTATTCTGCACCAGCATTTTATCTTTAATCAGCTCAAATCGATAGAAAATTTTATATCGAACGGTTTAAATATGAATCAGGACTTACACGAAAGTTTTGTTTGCTGATCTGCTTTTGGCTTTGAGATAAAAGGTTTGCTTCAATTAAAATTGAACAAATAATTATTATGGATTCACAAAAACAGTTGTGAAATTCTTAATTTATTTTTATTAAGAACTTCAATTAACATCATGAATCTTATGTTAGTTTAATGTTTAATAATAAATTTTACCATCATAATTATCTTATTATGTTATATCTATTATATATATATTATATCTTTTTTTTTTCTAAAAGAAACTCGGTTCCAGGAATGTCGATTTCATAAGGCTTTCAGCTAAGTTCTTCTACACTTATAATTACCGAGGACTCTGAAATCAACTAATGCGTAGGTGTTCCAAGCCTGTGATCGATACGACCAAAATAGATCAGCTTCGGGACAAAATGAGAACCGAAATAGTACTGTGTTTTGTTATGGTGTTCTATAATAAACAACCTTATTCATCATCATATTATTATGCCTTGCCTTTTTCCCAAGCTACCTCATAATACCTGTTAGATAATTTTGTTCATAGATATCTGTCTAGATGTCTTAATATGATGCTTTGATCTCCTGTAACTAAGGGAGCATAACTTAAGTCACTCACCATCTGCCTTTGTCTATATTTGTATTTTGTACATTCTTCTTTGGAGATCCAATAATAATCCTACTAATATTATAAATGTGAAAGTGTGGATGTTTGAATGTTTAGATGTTTGTTACTCAATCACGCAAAAATGGCTGAACGGATTTGGATGAAATTAGGCGTGCATGTAGCCTTTGTCATGGAAAAGAACATAGGCTACCTTTTATCCCGGTTCCTTAAGTAGTTTCCGAGGGAAAATTGAAAATTGTTTACGAGCTAAGTCGTGGGCAGACAGCTTATAAATTTGGTATTTTCTCTACTACAGCGCAAGCTATAACACGGGTGAAAATTCATTTCTTTTCGGACCCAATTCTGAAATCCACGCAGACGAAGTCGCGGGCAGAAGCTTGTGAATAAATAAATGAATCCCATGGTAAGACTGAAGCTAACCTTATTATTAGTATTTATATAATAGTATGTTACATAGTGTATACTAAAACCGAAACAACGATACACGAGTCAATATATTCCTGTTACGGTACACATCGACAAATCGAAACAGAAAACGCAATCTATTCTGCTCGTTTACTGATTCTATAACTTATTTTTTTCACATTTTAAAATAACGTTGTAAGTAGGTATAATTGATAAGGTAGGTTTGAAAACAGTTTTGTCACACATCTAAATCTAGGGAAGTATAACATCCACGAGGATGAAGCGAGGCTTCATTAGCAAGTTTGTAAAACAAACATTTCAAGGCTGACGTAGCGACGTAAGTTTTAAGCGGAGTAGGAAATGGAATAGTATTTGTTAGATGGGTAATCTATTACTATCTTAAGGCAAATTTCCCTGGTGCTAATCGCGCTTCTTACGTAACTAAGTTCAATGCTTAAATTTGTATTTCGTTCGTAGTATAGGTACTGCCACCCAAGATTCAGGTTTTCGGTAAGTTTGGGAGGCAGCAGACTAAGTTTAAATATATATTTTTTAGATTTTAAGACCTGTTTAAGCGAAGTTTAGTTTTTTAATTAATAAAATTAATATAAAATATCAAAATATTCGACATTTCTGTTTTAAAATTTTAACCTCGGTCACAGAGACTTAGTTAAGTGTTGAAATCGTCCCTTACCATCTTAAACTTTACTTCACATCATAGTGCTGTTATCGTTTCATCGATAAAGTTTAACTGCGAATTCTGTTGGAATAATTTAATTGATTTGCCTAATGACTTTATTTGTTACTTGACTATTATTTGTGAATCGAAGGTTTATTTAACGTTCTCTAAAAGGTCATAAATTAAAATTTTAATCGTATTCTACCTATCGAGATTAGTCAGGGTGAGGTACGATGATCAGTCAGGGGCGCGGCTGGAAATCGCACAAGATAGAGAGTTTTGCAAGAAGAAAGGGGAGGCCTTTGCACAGCAGTGGGATCTATTATAGGTTAGGTGTGAGCAATAATATATGTGACGTGCAGATTTATAATGAAACTACTTAATTATTTTGTGTTCTGTCAATTATATCTGATCCTATTAATGTTTAGTTATTATAAGTAAAAAAAATACAAAAAATTCTATAATAATATAATTGTACGCCTACTTACAGCGGATACAATATAATTTACTGAGACAATTTAATTGCTTCGAACACTTTATCAAAACATTATTAATAATATTTTTAGTCATAACGATAACAGGTAATAGGAAAGACCCCACAATATGTCTTCAGAAAAAAAAAGGCTCAAGGCATCAAGTCCAATTGAAACCACTTTCTTTTAACCACCCTAAGATCCTAAGTACTTATTTTTATATGGCTGATTTACATGCAGTAATATTTATGGTATGTTAATCATTAGTGTACTCATAATATAGTAAGAGTATGTAGAAAATGACCCGCAACTCACTACTCATTGACTTCCGATACCGATCCCACGTTATTACGTGCTAGGAGCAGTGAATGATTTACTCTTCATGATTCAGCAAAAACTTTTCTCTCGCAAACGGAATCTAAGGGAACAATAATTTATTTACCGACAGTTATTTTTGATAAGCTATATCGAACGGTTTTGATTTAAATATGGAACATTTTCATATCCTAATTTAATAAGGTGATAACAGATAAAAGCTGTCAATGATGGAACATAGAATTAAATATTAAAAAATCATAAGCCACCGTTGACTACCATTTAGAATTGGAACACGAAATTTCAAAAGTGTATTGTTGTTCCATAAAATATTTTAGAAAACTTGAATTATGAATAGCCTTTTAAATACACGGTTACTTGAAAATAGAACATAATTAGTTTTAAGTTATATTCGATTAAAGACTAAACAAGTGAAGAGCGAACTAACAAAACAATGTTGAGTCAAACACTCACAGTATTATATTTCGCGTTCATTAGTTTCCACTTTTAGTTTGCAATGTTTCTATTTCTGCTGCAGTCATGGAATTGTTTACGCTGCGAATTTGTTGAGTATTTTAGTAGTGTTACTTTTCCTAGTAACAAGTAAAGTTCAAATTATTTTATTCTCCTGCGAAGCTACGTTTTATTTTTTTTAACAACTAAATACACAAGTTAAGCATTATTTTCTTTAAATAGTTTGTAGATATGACTGTGAGCCACGAAGCTATTATTTTAAATGAAATTTTATCGCAGTAATACATTCCTCATGAAAGGAAGAAAGTTTTTTTCATTTTAAAGTCTCAGAGGGCACGTTCACAGCCTCATCACAAAGGCTTCGTTGCACCACTCTCTACGCATTCTAATGCAAATTTCATTGAAATGCCCTCCCTTTGTTATCATTTCCAGTCCTCAAGAACTCACTCCCACATAGATCTACGTTCTTTTAAGTATATGTGACTTTATGTTCAAAAAATTAAATCAAAAGAAGAAAATTGTGGAAAACTTTGTAAGGAATTATAAGGATGAATTTGCTTTCATTAATTACGTTAAGTGTTCATTTTTAATATTACCGTTTGAAGTTCTATTTAGATCGTTCGAGTTTAGCATTGAGGGAAGTTTTTTGTAGCCAGGAGAAAAAGGCTATTCCGTCCATTACTTAATTACGTACTTGCCTTTTAACATTACGATAAAAATGTAACGATATTTTTCTTTTCGATAAAACTACATCAAATTGGCTTTCAGGAAAAAATAGGATATAGAAATATCCGCTACAAACAAGTTGCATGAAACAAATCTAGAAAAACAAGATATTTACAAGCATGTTGTTTTTTCCTTTAGTTTGCAAGTAAATGTACAAAGTTCGAGAAATAGCTCCATAATAGGTGTTTTTGTACATTCATGACTCAGTGTGTAGTGAAGTTGACAAGGCAACGTTTTTACATTGTTTCGGTCTTACAAGATTTATGATCTAACTTGTGGTAACCGCGACTTAGTTCAAGTAAAAACCTTTAGAATTTAAGCTACTAAGAACGCGCGTCAATCACTATGTTTATTTACCCTTTTTTTATTATAAAACAATATGTTGAAATTTCAATTATTAAAACAAATTGAAATTTCAGAAGAGCCACATAATAATGTACGGTACCTATCTATACGTATTTTGTATTCAGGTTCTCACAATAAGAGACTTGAATAAAAAAAGTTATTCACAAATCACAGTGTTATTCAATTATTTTTGTGTGGTACCTATCTTTTATATTTTATTGCATAATAAAACATTTTTTATAAAATCTATGGCGTAAAATGTAAGGTAATAAATTATTATGCTTCAGTAGTGAGTAGTATAACATTAATATTATGGCGTGGATGTGGCTAACGTATGACGCGTTATCAGCGTTTTAGAGCATTAAACACGTTAGTCCATAATGACTAACTGGTCACTGTTATTTCAGCGTTGAAACTGGTTTTAACAGGCGAATAATAATATGTTGTTACATCGTCGACTACGTTTTAGAACTAACATTATATATATATAATATTAACGAGCATAATCAGTAATAATAAGGCACTATAAAATCAAAATGTTTTAGTTCGACAGATAATTAATTTATTTAAAAATATTTTCACGTAATTTTACCTTTTTCAAAGATCAGCTTGTAATGTCACAACGTAAATAAAAATTGTAGGACAGAGTGACGTCACACAAATTTGCCACTCACATTTTCCTTTCCACTCACGTTTTGTAAAGAGATCTCTTATCTCTTTACAAAACGTAAGAAAAAATACGTGTCTGACATTTTTATCATTTAAAAACTGGACGTTAAAACAAATTGTTAATATCGTATCAATTAACCTGTATTTAGTTGCTGTAGATTTTCGTTTTTAAAATCACCTTATTAAAAAAGAATGCAGCCATTGTAGTTTGCATATAATTAAAATAGGTATTTTCTGAAACAACTAATATTTAAATATCAGATTGAGATCTTATCTTTTTTATCTTTAGCTATCTCTCTTTTAGATAAATAAGAACTGAATACAATATTTAACACGGAGCTACGGCCAGACCTACACAACAAACACACCAAGCAAAGAAGACTTTTAATTAGAATCTTAGAAAAACACAAGAATGCTGACCTCACAAACGTCTTTCAGATGTACACAACTTCTTAGGTAACCATCTACTTACTTGCACAGTTTCTACAGGTTGTCGTACAAATATATAAAAATATGTTTTTGTTTTATAATAATTATATTATTGTTTCCTCCTTTTAGATAATTATTATATAATAATATTAAAGATTCTGAATTATGTTTGTTAAAATATTTATTTTTATTGTAAAGGAATATTTTTTTCAATTTTATAATAAATAATTCATAACTTTTAATATTTTGTATCGAAACTATTCGAATATCGTATTTACTAGCACTTTAGAGTAACTAATACATTTCGAACAGATATTAGAACGATGTTATATAAATACACGACACAAAGAGTTTTTAATATCTTTCACAACATTAATTGTTTGTACTGCTCACAACTAATATCGCATGATAAACAAATGCACGAGTTGAACTTCAGCAGTCGTTTAACTTGCTCAGTTGGAAACAGTGGCAAATACATCTCAGTTATAAATCGTATACATAGGGAAAACAAATAAACTTCGAGTCGGAGAGTTCGTTTCGTAAAACACTCGTAATTTTCTCTATCTCTCCCTTCATCTTGTTTCGCCGAGTAAATTAAATTCCACTTATTTTATTTTAAATTTATCTTTATTGTCCTTGTTTAGGCTTAATTTTTAATGGATTGGGTGCTGTATTTTACAGTTTATATAATTTTTGAATGACGTAAAGCTCCCACGACTTCATGTTTTGACTCATATCTACGCATATTAAAATTTATGATTTCCTGGTATGTCCCTTCATTTTCAAGCACACAATCATTGACTATGATTATGGAAGTGTTAATGCCAAAACCTTCAAAAAATACCTCAAAAAAGGTCTTTAATTTTAGGATCTTATTTCAAGGTTTTTCATATGTGATGATGATCATGCGCTGCGGTGACTAAGTCTCTTCTATGCAACGCTTTCTCAGCGCTAGATACAAACGGTAATTTGAGCAGACAGAATATTTATTTAATCTTTTGCTTTGTACAAGACCTGAGTATCTAAAAATTTTAAAACCTGATCCTGTGAATTTCATAAGCCTACATTTTTCATCCATTTTAATCCGATCTGAAAAACAAAATCATTATTAATGCGTTTTATACAAAGTTGTTAATGCCTCCAAAATCTCTACAGCCAAAAATATTGCTGGATTATTCCGACCACGTAAACACGAAAAATGATTGTAAAAGAAAATTCCTAAAATAAATTCAGTTATAAATGTGGATTTATTACAAGCTATTCGAGGCGGAATGCGTGACGAGACCTGGCTTCTAGTAAAGGAATCTGAAACGTGAACATTGGTATTTCCAAGTCCATTGCTTCGTTATCGCAAAATTTTATTGCAATACCAAGTACAAAAGCAATGGAAGCTGAAAAAAAAAAACGAAACACCTGTAATTTCGTTCCGACCTAGCTACATGGTTTCGTTGGGAATTATTTCAATAACACTGACGAATGGGTTTTATAACGGAATTGATTACGGCCCAGATAACGAGATGTAATCGTACCGAGGGGAATAGAGACAAATGTCGTATTGGTTGCAGATTTACAGCGCGGCGCGCGCCATCTGGCGTGCCAATTTATGAGTTTAATCAGGGAGCCGGCGTTGCCACCGGTTTGGGATCGCAGCGAGAATGGCGCCGCGCTTGTTCACTGTTCAGCTTGCAAGCCGCACGTAGGCACCACTTTATATACTGCATTGGCTTTTAGCTGCTGCGAATTGATTTTAAGTGGCTTTGCTTGTATTTAACCTCAAATTTAGTTTCAAAAGTAAATTAGGGTAAGACTAAATGAAGTGGCTTATTTCAGCTTACAATGCAACAAAAATATTTCATGTAGCGGTAAAATATATATTTTTAGCTGTATAATGGTCACAGACAACCTTTTCTTTCTTAGAAAGTAAGACTGCAATATAACTGTTCACAACTCTAACCTCGGACAGTTATTGCTAGTTTTCTTACAGGGAAACCTAATATCACTTTTCCGTACAACGGAATCGATCCACAGCCGTGCTTGCTCCTAGACCAATAAAATAGCCATTATAGTGTCTGGGCCTTGGGTGGAATACACTGCAATTTATTTAAAACATAACCTTTTGAAAATGTTAAACATCAGCTACACATGATAACGAAAGTTCATAGTCAGATATTTTGTAACTAAGTATCAATACTAAAAAAATATTGTCGAATTCATACCTCACATTAAAAGGTTACCCGAATATTCTGACAATTTATTAATTACGAAATATTTTTTACGTCTAGTTCCTAACAATAGGGACATAAAAATTATTCACGCTTACTAACTTATAGATTAAGCTTGGATATCGTGAATTCATACCACCCCGTATTCCGATATTCCCGTCTACCTTGTAAATGACCAACTAATCTTCTTCAAATCTGTATCAAAGCTCGTCCACATGGTCACTATGTACTGATACCATTGAGATCTCAATACGCGTAATGACGAACTGCCAGTGCGCCGCTAACGACCTACACTGGCCTATGCCTGCCTTTGACACTGTTCGACTAAGCTGGTTGCTATGGCAACCATTAAACAGGCAAACAATTTAACTTCAATAGATATACGTTTCATTGGTACGGAGGCATATAGTCAGCTATGATTTGTAAGTTAGTTCACGTTACAGTGAATTATATAGATGATAGTGATTTCAGAAGTGGTAAATAGTATGACATTTTCAATTTACAAATAGGCTATTATTTTCTCTCAAAGCATACCAAATGAATACATTTTACTTAGCTATTTTGGAACTGCATTATGGATCATGATCATGATCTAGCGCAGAGTTATGAAATTGTTAGATATATTTATATTCTAGTTGATACAGCAACTAGCTTTTCTCGCGCTTTCGTCCGCGTAGGTAACAGTCATCGCGGCAACAAGTTGTCTATAGCCTCCCTCAATAAATGCAATTTTCTAATCGGACCGGTAGTTCTTGAGATCGCGTTTAACCAAAGAAAGAAAGACACAAACAACTATTGGTAAGCAAAATGCTTGTGTTACGAGTGGGTTCACGTTGTAACTGCAATGGGTGGGATCCGAACCCACGTACGCAACAACATGATTGCAAGTCAAACACCCCAGCCTTTGAATACTATACAGTATGGGCTGTTGACATTTAATTCATTGTACAAGTTCATTTACACTACCTTCAGGGGTTTAATTTACTGTTTAATTACAAGTTTTCCTGCTCCCACGTCCTAAGGGTTCTCTTTAGCAAATTACGCATGTATCAGTCGAATAAACACAAAAACCACTTAACAAGAGTTGGCAAAGTAAGCAACACTTCCATTAGTTTGTAGTTCCGGCCCGAAACGGCAACGCCATAATCGCAACTAACCAACTAGATATCAGCACATATAACTTTTCTAATCAAACTCGCGTAGAGTTGTAATAAAAATGTGTGGAGCGAGGCAGGAAATTCTTCTTTTATTCTGGTTATTGAATAGGCGATAAACACAAAGCATAAATATTGCTCAACTTATCGTCTAAAAGATCTATGGAGGTTGGCGCGTATCGCTCTCCTGACAGTTATTGCGTTTTTTATGCGTAAACTTCGGAGGAAATTCTATTTACTGAGGACATTGTTGACAACAACATAAATATATAGTAAGTGAAAACAAAACAAAAGTATTTCTAATATCTTACCGTTAAAATAATAGTCTGTAATTGCACGACTTCTTTTCTTTATTTTTAACAATGTTACTGTTTTCTGTTTTCTTTTTAAAGGGCTTTAGTTGATTACAATACGTTTTTGAAATAAAACCTTTTTAAGAAATGTAAACAAAGGTGTCGTGTTCCAAAAATAAACACAAAGAGGTTCTTAAAGGGCTTGTTCCACTGCCGGCGATAAACGAGAGGTAGAGCTATGAACTAGTGGCAAAAAGCGTGAGATCTGCGATCGATCGACACTATTATGACGTTTGACGCTCCGATTGGCTTATTCTAAGCTTTTAACCTGCTCTAATATTTCGATTGCATAAACATTAAATAAACTCGCACTTGGGATTCTTATCGTTTTTTTAGGCACTGGGCTAGAGTTGAGTTTGAGAGCACAGTAGAGTAGAAATAAGTTGGTCTGTCGGCGATTACTGAGATCGAGTAAAGCGAACATTATCTTTGAAAGCTGTCTTCATGACAGCTTCAGATGATTGACAATAAATATTATATGACCGAAAAAATTGTCGAATTACTCGTATCGGTGGTGGGACAAACGCCTTATAACCTGAGATTTATCACAAAAAAGAAATACAAAGAAATTGTTTCGAAATTTAATTTATATTTTTAGTTTTTATCGGGCTTCTGTTTTAATAATAAACAGAAAAGTAAATCATTATTTAGAATGAGATCCTGCTATATGAGTCTTTATAGCTGTCTGTTTAAATTAAATTTTATGTTGGTACTTAATTTTATATAAAGTAACCATGCAAGGATGCTACAAAGGCAAATTCGTTTCTCTTACCTCTACAGCTTCAAAGGGAAGAACTGGATCCGAGCAATTTTACTCGTTACACTTTAAACGTGAATGTCCAAGAAAGTCTGGAATATATAAAAGATCTTTTGTGCTATTGTCCTCTTGTTCGTTAATATACCTAGCTGAATAAAATTTTGCTTTAAATAGTATTTTGATACAGGAGTGATATTTATAAGGAACATCAGTGATCCCTATACATCTCTTCTTTTCTCTCTCTTCTCTCTTGGTAAATTCTGAATATTTCTTTCTTAATCTTTTAGAAACTCTATTCATATTTTTCCATAGTCCTGATATTTCACGAACTCAAAAGCAAATCCGTCGACGGACGCACTTTTCAGTGATCAACGAAACAATACAAGCATTACATAATGCAGGCAAACTTCAAACCGATCGAAAACCGAGCAATCACTCTCACTTACCAAATCCACTCCATTTTATCTCGAAATTTATAGGTACGAGTACGTTAAAGCTTAATGCGGCATACATAGATAAAATGGTACCATTAAAATGGACGTTGTCGTAAATAATTTATCTCAATAACACATTTGTACCATAATACTCTCTTGTTCTATTGCTTAAATAACCATTTTGCGCGTCTAATGGGTACTTCGTACCCGTTCGTAACGCATAGTTGAAGATTAGAATGAAATATAGGATTGTAACGATTATTATAAATGGAAAAACGTTTCGAAGTTTGTTACTTCGACAAATGTTTATGCGTTTTCGTCTGAGAGTATTAATATTATGTATTATTAGTATAGTACTTTTGTTTCTGAACTTTGATTCAGTACTTTTATTGTTTTTTTAACATGTTGGTAGGTATCTATCTATGAGAAAAGGTTCTTCATCGTATAGATATTATATTTTGTGATATTTTCAGCTACATCGGAAACGGTCACTTCTTTCAAATAACCTAATAGTATCTTGTCATAACAATACATTCTTGATAAATCATATAAAACAACAAACAATTGAACAATTAATATGAACACAATATTATGTCCAACCCAACAAAACCCTCTAACCGCTACACTGAAACCGAAACATCGTCAAAGTTGGCTCGTAAATGTCAACATAAACTTGGCCCTTTAGCCGATCAGTGTTCATTGTGATCACGCGTCTGGCCAACTAATATTCAAATTAGTGACGTCATCGGATTAGGCTCGACGCTGCTCAATTTCCGTTGATTACTCCGCTACGGGTTATTATGCTCCGAAATGTATGCGTTCATTATAACTCGACATCTTGTGACGTAAGTAATTTGTACTTACGTACTTGAGGCTATATAACAATTCTACGAATTGGCTTACTATGTGGTAACAAGAGATGTGAATTTAAAATTTCTTTGAAGAAAATTAAGGTACGAGTTAGCTTGATTTTAATTGCGAAAACTTTTTACTACTGAGAATTCATACTTTGTCTTGCTTTAATGTTGCGTAAAATTTCTAAATAAGTACACTAAATTTTCGTTGGCAATTAGTCGTGTTTGGACTAAAATTAGGACTATTTGGGTCTAGTATGCCTGTACTTAGTTTGGAATGGCGTACATTAGCTGTTTCAGAGCGTGACCTAATAGGTGTAGGTACTTGTGTTACCGAATTTGAAGGGGAATGCCAATTCGACGTTGACTCATTGTTAGATAACAAGGTTTGAATGTTGAAGCAGACTGCTATGTAACATGTTGGTAGTAATGTTCTTGCAACGTAATATAATTAGTACTAAAGTATGTAAATAAATATGACGCTTTTACAGTAAATAGTGTAATTTTGTGGGAAAATTTAAATAAATTGCTTGTTTATAAAAATATTGTAGTTATATTGCAGGCAGAAATATTTTCCACTTCAACTACATGGAACAAAATAACTAAAACAATTATTTAAGCAATACATTTTCCTCTATTGTTAAGTATGAACTTAAAATAATCAAACAACGTTTTCCATCAATAAAAACAAAAGAAACACTACCAATAGGGTGGGCGAACCAGGGTGCTGTCTGTGTCGATGACCTTCAAAAAGTGCTACATGGTAGCCAAATTTGAATAAATGGTTTTTGATTTGATTTGATTCTGAATAAACTATCAACTTTGTTTTAATCTATATCATAACAATAGTAGATAATTCAATATCCTTAAATTCAGGATTTCTCGAATATCATATTGACTAGCAATATGCGAAAGAGAAAATATTTACTTACTCCATTGCTTTCGTAACATTGTACCAACAAATAACACAGTTTAAATATGAACCAAAAACGAAGTAAATAAAACACGAGATATAATCCTACAATCTATATTATTATGGTACCTGCAGGCAGCGACTGATATAATTATTCGACTTTCTTTGGGTATTACTCGTTTTATTCTAAATTATGTGTTGCTCCTGGTTCCGGCCACATGATTGTGTCCTTTCTTGAGATCCAAGTTTATCCCATTCCACGTTTCATCGAAATCGGTTTAACAGTTTTGGCTTGAAAGCGTAACAGACATAGATTTGCTTTCGTGTTTATAATATTATTCTGGATAGCGTATGGTTAATACTTTATAATTATTCAATATAATTATCATTCATGTACAGACGCTGTAAGAATATTGTTAGTAGATATACCTAAGTACTGTCAGTGCGCACGCCGCCGCGCCGCCGCACTATGTGGAGATTGAGTCGGTTTCGGGTCATAAATCCATAACTTCTATGTTTGTACAGATTTGCTGCTGATTTTTTTTTGTGTGTTCTTAAATAAGTATACTTTTAAATAATATACTATTAATGGATATAAACATGTCTTTATTGTCTAAAAAAAAAAGTAAACTTGAAATGTTGAAAAATGTTCAGAAATATCCGACTATATTTAAGTAATTTGACCTTAAATGATAAAATTACCACAAATTAAACTCTTAAAATAACTTCTGCTATTATTAAGTAATTTTAACTAAAAAAAAAAACCACTGTATTATTCAACTAGCTCTAAAGCTTCATCTATAAGTTCCATAGACTTTTTATTAGATGGTTTTCTTACTTGTTATTTACCTAAGGGTCCGAAGTATACAAAAGTATATGTAGAACATCTTCATTTGTAGCTATTCTAGAGCATTTTCTAGCATGATGAAGTCTAAATCGTTTATAGTCTTTGTTCCTTGATTCCTGGGCATCTTCGGAAAGTTGTCTTAGGGGTAACACTGAATAATGCCGAATGACGCTTTCCCCGTGAATTAGGACTTTATGGACAGATGATGGCATATAATACCACATATATTTATTAACATATCTTTGTGCTGTATCCGAAGCATACTGACCGATTTTTGTAGCATTAATAACTTTTCCACTTGGTATTACTTGAAGTAAAACATAAAATCGTTTTATCAATTCCTCGTCCACACCAGTAATTTCTGCACTGCACTGATAATTTTGAAAACATCTTTCGAAGGGCGTCCTCGCTTTCCTGTCGATGTCGAAGGTTCAGATTCACAAGAAGCATCTTCCAGATTCTCAGTAAATATGACGTCCAACCACGCGCTTTCTTGTTTAAAAATATTTGCTTATTTTTGCCAGATTTCGTGTAACGTTGACGAACGTTTGTAATAAGATTTTTTGTACACTTGCTACAATCTTAGCGATATTTTCCTGGGAAAAGTTCGTAAAATTATCCCGTATATAACTTGTCAAAGCAACAACATAATTCCCGTCACTTTCAATAAAACAAGACATAAGTCACGTCTGGTACAGTTGAATTCACTCATTGTTGCGAGAAGGTAGATGGTTAGGTTAGTACACTTTAAGTAACGACAATGACGAACGAAAAGCAGTATATAATTATTGAGTATTCAGAATCCCTATTTTATATAAAAATATTGATTTGAAACGTGTGCAAAATTGTGTTAGAAAGAACTTATTATCATTATGTGGTTATGCGATTTACGATAAGTATAATAAATAATTGATTATGTATGTGAACTAAAAATGGTGGGAAACATGCGATACATCATCTTAATTTACGTTAAGATGATGTATCGCAATTAATAAAATATCACAAATAAGACCTATAATAAGCATGAAGTCAAATAGCATCACCTACGTATTTGTGGGATTTTTTTACTGTTTTATGCTATAATAGATTAACATACGTAGTGCAACGAAATTGCAACTTTTTTTTTCTTCTTTCATTATAATAGTAAATTTCCCATCAAATAACATAATTTACAGACCTTCGGCAAATTTCGGCAACTGTCAAAACTCTAATTGAAAGTATCATGTACGCAAAAATGAAATGTCGCGAGATAAATATTTCTAGTAAATATATTTACAAATATATAGTATTTTTATTCATACCAGTCAAAAGTACATAGTATAGGCTTTCTGTAAAGGTATTATTACTTGTATAGTTTACATTGCTAGCTGCCTAGAAAATAATCTTGAAAATAATACAAATTCAGATTGTTTTGTGATAGTTTAGGAATGATCGTTTTTAGATGATCTTTTTTATAAACCAGTACCGACCACATGCATAATATATGTATAATATAGTAGATTAACTTCTTAGCTACAGTTTGAGGTATAATACGAGTACCTACGCCGATTTTTACAAAATGTATTTATGGCCAGCCTCTCTTAGGCACCTCCACATGGCGCCGCAATAAAGACAAATACTTATTAAGAGATTTATGATCTTTTTTTTCTTTAAATAAAATATAGCTGTTTTCAGCACGATCTAACAATTATATCTTTTTGTTTTTATTTTTTGTTTGTTGTATCATGAGACCCGTTATCTCTTGCTGTAATTAATGCCAGCTTTTTATCTTTCTTTGCCCTTATTTTGTACTTTTAAATAGTCACTTGTTTTCTACTTTTAATTTAAATACCTTTGTCATTAACATTTTGTATTTAATTATGTTCCATTTCCATAAACACGTTGAAGATTCTTTTGTACGAGAGTTTAAAGTATTACAAGATATATTTACAATTTTAAATGGATCTTGTAAGTCTTCTAAATTCGGTTAAATCTTCACTTCAAATCACAGAATCAACTGGACGATATTAAATAAGAAAGTATATTAATAGGTTGTTTTAATATTCACAGCTTTTATATTCTTGTTACTTTACAAACTAGATAAATTATAATTATATCAAACAGTAACCAAACTTGACCCAGGTCTTTTTATATCACTTTTTCTTCGACAATTCGCCTGTATAAATAAATCCCTATTTCGTTACACACAAAATAAAAAACAGGTTATTATAATGCATGCCTGTGAACCTATCTGTTGTTTTAACATCCCTAAAATATGTACCACACTTAGTTCGCAATAAATAATTTGAATTTGTATTACAATAATATTTTACATCACTTTTTAACATAAAATAAAATAACTACAAAGAAGTTTTAACTATTATCATACACATCAGCAAGTCTTTTCCATTTCAATTTAAATTAAGATAAAGATGGCGTCGAATGCGCGGCAAATTGAAATGGAAATACCTCTCGGTGGCCATTTTTATTCGTTGCGTGGCGCGGGTCGACGAATACCATTTATTTCACCTCAAGCGATTCTCCCGCAGATGAAAAAGTTTGAGTTATCAATTTCAATTCGCTATTTTGTATGCAGTCTTTAATTTTTCCACTGAGTTTTTCATTATTAAAGCAAGATGCTCGTTACCTCCATTTAGTTCGTTGAAAAGAAAAGCCAACGGGGTCGGTTGTTTCAGTTGGAATGAAAATAATAAATCACTTGGTAGGTAGATCGTAGCAGCGCTTGGTCTATTTCATGCCCTCTGCATATATAATGGATACTAGACTAAAGTGTTCGAGATTTATGTGGCAGTTTATTGTTTAAGATATTAATTTAATTTGTTTTGCTGTTCAACACATGGGTAGGTTGCTTGCCTCTTTTGTAACAAAATTTACTCTCATTTTATTACAGCAATGTTATTCTCTGTTAACTTTAGCTCGTCTGAATATTTAAAATAAAATCTCTGGTAAAATCTACGAGTACGGTTTCGTCTGAACGAATATGATAAGACAAAGCCCGTAATATGACTTTGTAAAGTTGCTAGAGAAAAATTTAATCGCGGAGAGTTAAGGCAGCGGAATGTAGAGGAAAATGGTTGGATAGAGACCACTTATTCCCTTAGAATTTCTACTGTTAACAGATAAAGTCTGTTGAACATTTACAAAGTTTTGATTGAAACTTATAATTGCTTTTGATGATAAAAGTATTTTAGCAGATACTCTAAAGCGATATTTTTAGTTTAATTAACGATAAATTTCGTTAAAAGTAAAGTTTTAAAAGTCAGGTCAATTTGAATTATAGGTACCTAATTAAATATAACTTTAAGGTAAATTTAGAAAGTAAGTAAGTAGTAAACGTGTAGGTACTTTAAATTAAACTCATATTACTGTCTATCTATTCCTATCATGTATGTATCAGAAGCGGTCGTGGAGGCGTAGCGGTTCAATGACCGGATTCGTGTGCACATTGTTACAGGTTCGAACCCAGGCAAGCACCAATGTGACTCTTTCAAAGTTAAATGTACTTTTTTAATTATTCTAAGACACCATTGACATACGGTAAAGGAAAACATAGTGAGAAAACCTGGATTTCAAAAATTGGAATCTGAAATCGCCAATCCGCGGTGAGGAAGCGTGGTGATGAATGCTCGTTCCTTCTCTACTATAAGGGAAGAGGCCTATGCCTAACATTGGGACATTTATAGGCCGGTATTATTATGTATCTGAAAATAAACTAACTCACACATAGATAGAAGGCTCACATTCTATAGACACACATAATTATCCTGATTTGTGGTTTATGTTTACCACAACAAGGCTGTTTGGTTTCTGTGTTTAACCCAAACTATTAGCAGAAATTTACGCGAATGTTAGACGGGTAGACTACCCGTGACCATCAATTTGCAGGCGCAAAGGCTTTAAAATAACTTAAATAAAAATAAACCACGATCAGCTTAAAAAGTAGTTTAAATATTATCAAAGAGTCATTATTATTTGACTTATAGTAGTGTATTTTGTTTATTTTGTTTAAAAATATTATCTAATTAACACTTACTGTTAAAAGTTAGTTAGTTTAGGGGTCATGAACTCATGTTGTTTAATAAACACGTCCATCATTTTAAACTTGTATTCTAATATTAGATTGTACTGTAAATGTTTACCTTAATTCATGTTAAAATAATAAAAAGAAATTAAAAAAGAACCTTATTTAAATTATAATTCTTAAATCGAAATAATATTGAGGAATGGTAATTTATTACCATTCGTAAATTTATCTACTACTAGGGGGGAAAATTGACCATAATTCGTTTAAATTCATGTTTGAAAAAGGGATCAAACTTTTTGCTTCGCGTGTTAGTAGGTACATTAATTAAAAAAAATATAGACAAAGTTATAAGGCATTCTCATTTAATAATTATTAAAACCATTCGTAAATTCATCTACTATAACAAAAAATACCAAGTAACAAGGCATTCCCATTTCATATTTTACAGATTGAGATTGACGTATGTAAGCTCTAACTGGTTTTGCCGAAATTTCGGCCTATTGGGTGCTCAAATTTGACGTAGAAAAGACAGAGGCCTATCCGCTGTCAGATTTGGCAATGAGTTTAAGACTTGCTGTATCTGAGTCTGCAAATAAGAATTAAACTGAAGAGAAATTTAAATAGAAAAGATAAAAAACGAATCGCACGCGTAGAATTCCTTAGCTCGCTCGTTGGATACTTTTCTAGTAAACGGTATAATAATAATAATAATAATCATTCATTTCAAGTTTCACAGACTCATAAATTTAAAATATTTATCCACATTCAGTCACATTAAATAATCAATCAATCAAGTACAATATAGTTTATTTTATCAGTATTTAAAAATGAACAATAAATAAATAGGTACCTAGTCGTTTTTAACAAATTTCTTAGAAATAAATAACTGTCCTTTAATAAATTTACTTGGAAATTATGTAGGTATAAGTAAATTGCGAGGAAAGGTTCTTTATTTACTATTTTTGTATGAAACCGTACAAAGGTATTCACCGTTTCAATTACCAAGAAAAAATGGGACAAAGGCGGTAATTGTTGTGGAAAAAAGATCGCGGTGTAAATGAAAATTGATTGCCTGTTAATTACGGCGTTGAATGCCGCTTTGAATAAGTTTATTCTTTTGAGAAAGATCTTGAAAGGTTTTACATTATGTAAACATTTGAATAATATTTTAATGAATATTTTCACAGGAATAGAATATAATAATATATTTTCGAATGAAAAGGTATTTGATAGGGCATAGTATATCCTCATGGAACTAAAAACGGCGCATAAATACCGCTTTAAACTTCGTTTATTAAATACCGCATGGGATTTGGATGCGCTCATGATTCAGGACCATAGGCGTAGCATAGAATAGCAAAATCGTAATTTGGTTACAACGTACATTTAAAATATTTTGCTACAAAATAGGTACCTAATACGTCGATTAAATGAAATAAAATACAATAATTATATTCAAGTTGTTTTGTTTTTCTTTTCTAACTGGGTATTTAGTCTGAACGGACCAGAACTATCTTTGCATCTTATTGTTCTTGCACTTGTAATAATATGAACAATCCAAATACAGAAAATTGTTGTTACGTTTTTCGTAAGTGATAATATTGTATCGGTAATTATATCAACTAATTTCTGATAATGTTTCCTATTTTTATGGAAAAATGATGATGACATTATTTTATTCTTATCATGACTCACCTATCCTCATCAAAATTTTATTTGTGGTCTGCTACTTCGATACTTCTCTATCAGATGTCATCTAACACTTGTAACATCCTTCCTAACCTTATCATTTTTCACACCATCCATTGTTTATTTAGTTGTATTTTAATTATGTATTAATGAACCTAGAAGACTCTCTATCTACTGCTTCAAAGTACTTTTTTTTAAAGTTAGGTACTGATGTGGGTGGCAAATTACTAGTATTCTTGTTAACCCATGGTAAGCTAAATGCTTGTGTTAAGAGTAGATTCACATCGGTAGTACAATTGGTGGGAGTCGAACCCGCAACCACGTGATCGCATGTCCGATGACCTAGACCTAGGCCACCGCCGCTTCGTACTGATTCTACAAAGTGACGTCACTAGTAATAAGATGTAATGAATTATCCCACCCGAACAATGGTATACCTTACACAAACCTGTATGTGTTTTGGGGAATGGCAGTGATATGTCATAATTGTGGCAGGCCATAATGAGGCGACAGCGTACAAGCCACGAATGGCTACACAATGCCATGATTTATAGCGTCTATGTCCCATTGTTGGATTAATGAGATTGCACCGTCAGCAATATCGCTCTATAGCTAAATCGCAACCTTATACAGCTACAGACAGATTATTATAACAATTTAGAACAGATATTTTTTCCGTTACTCAGTTTAAACAAGTCCTAAATAAAATTATCTTCTGGGACATTTTAACCCTATTATTTTTGAATTCACTAAAGAAAATCTATTTAAAAAATAATCAAGCGGCCATTCCGCAGATATTTTTAAGATTTCATGACAAAACTTTTTGCGCCAGGGAATAAGAACTCGGTAAGGCAAGAGAAAATTTAATTAAGCAACTAATGAAAACGTGGAATTTAAATTATGTGCTCGTAAATCCAGTTCTTTTGGGACAGTGTATTGACAGATGAATAAGGTTCTTTATATTCATTCCTCATTCTTTTATGAATATTTATATCAAAATAACATAATTATTACATATCCTTCTTAAATAAATAAATGATATTATTTGATAAATAAATGATTACGTATTTATTTTGAAATTAAATTGAAACGAAATGAAAATGTTTTATTTTAGTAATTGTTTTGTAAAATCTAATTAAAGCTGTGAAAATACATTTGGTATATAAAGGCAGGCTCTACTTATGCAAAAGCCACGGCTCTGTAGGTAAGACCGGCTGTTTCAATTTCGTCACGTACCGTTTACTTTCATTTTACTTGTAATGGGGTCGTAAAAATAAAACTTCGTTAACTAAAGCCAATTGTCACAGAGTTAAATTTTAGGATAAAACATCTTCTAGACAACTTCGCTTGAGTTACCTTTGTGCGAAATTAGTAACGTAAGTCGTATTTAACGGTGTCAAAATTATGTAAAAACATACCTAAGAAGATGTTTGTTTTTTTTTTATTTTTTTTTTCACTCATTTTAAAGGAAAGCAAAAATGCCTCAAATAAGTATGAAGAAATCATTTTGATATTAAACCCAAAGATAATCAACTGAATAAAGAATAAGGCAATTGCTAAAGTATCAATTCGTAACCTTCAGCTATTTTTGCCTACTTGCTACTGACGATAAAGAATAAATTTAGTGTTTTTCTATGTATATTACTCGCCCCATAGGTGCAAATACTAGCTTAGGTCAATGACAGTTGCCCTTGACATGAAAGGCCTATCTATGTTGCAGTTGTAACTTAAATGACAATACCGGCCTTAAAATCACAATGCTCGGCGCAGACCTCTTCGCTTATAGAGAAGGTATGAGCATTGTTCACCACGCCGCTGGGTCATTGCGGGTTGGCATTTCCAGATTCCAGTTTTTCAAATCCAGGTTTCTTTACGCTGTTTTCTGCATATATTTTTGATGACGTCTAAGAAAAAATATTTGAAATTTTAAAAAGTATTTTTGGTACTTGCCTGTAATGGGTTTCAAACTGCAACCCTGTGCTCAAGAATCCGTTCAAAACCGACCAACGCTAGACCTTACCCAACTTAGATATACATTTATTTTTAATTATAAAAGATGTTCAAGCGAAAACTCCGATCAATTCTCAGATATAAACTTAAGGAGAATCGCCTTCGAGCACATTGTTGTAGGAACATTATCAAAGCGCTTTCTAAGATATATGAGTAGTAGCCCCGCCTTCTAACTGTGCAATGAACTTTAAATCCCCTTTACACCTGAACCGCCCACCAAATATAGTTGTCGTGGAAATAAAACGATAAAATCTTACTTGATGTGACATGCAAACGTGAAGTTAGTTTGTTTGAGTGTGAATTATTGTTGAAGCGTATGAAGTAAGCTAAGTACACTGCCCTTTCCACATAATAGTTTTTATACCTCTTTGTTTTATAGAGTGCTGACAGTGAACCTGTTCAGAATTTGCTCAACTTTTTCCTTCACGTACAATAAAAAGTTCTTTGACGTTATCTGACGTTTTCTGTCGGAAAAGAAACGGTTAGCGTTTACTTAACCCAATTAGGACGAGGTCGGACTGTGAGCGATTCAAAAAGGATTTTTGATAAGAATTCATAATTAAAAATCCATTGTTTGTTCTTTAATCCTTTGAAATAGATAAGATTTTCTTTAAAGATTCACTTCTTTTTCTTATCCACGTAAAATAATCTTTATTCCTTAGTATTTATTCCAAGCCTAAATTGTATGTTGTTGATTCATATTAACAGCTGTTTCCCCTAATTAAGGCATGTATTCCATCATAAATATTAACACATTAGTTAACCTCATAAATCGCTAGAACAGTAAACGTTTCCTGAAGGAAGCGTATTAGCATTCCTGTTGGATAGTGTCGGGCGCGCAGGAGTTGAACAAACATGGCTGCCGCAGCTACGAATCGTTTCCTTTGCATTCAAATGCCGGAACAACAGTTTCCTTTGCACAAATCACTCTGTCACTTCTGTTTTATTCCCACACTATGTTAGTTTTTATGTACCGGGGACGTTTAATCGAATGTTTAAATTTACATTTTAATGTGGGAACATCTGAAGCTATTACCAGTATTTAGTTATAGTTAACGCAAAACTTTTGAACGGCTGGTTATTTGATACCTGTTAAGGTTACATAGTTAATGTATGTTTGTTATTTTAACTACCAATTTTTTTTTATTGTCTTGTGTATACTTAATACTTAAAGAGAAAAATTATATTGCAACGATTTCAAATGCTTTCAACATCTGAATGCTACATTATATCTACATAACATAAGCTATATTTCTTTATAGAAAAATGAGCGATCGCGAGCAAAGCTACGGGTAACAGCTAGTTTGAAATAAAGGAAACGGTTTTAAGATCAAACCTCGTCTTTTGCAGTATTATGATACGTCTTTTCTGTGGTACATTGAGAAGTGACAATTTTTTTATGAATGTTATAACATTAGTTTAAATGTATAACGATCATAAATCAATACAGATTTCTTACCTGGTGATTTAAAAAAAAATAACAAAATTACTCGCATTTGTTGTTTCGTGGTGTCCTAGCTGTGCAGTGAAAGGATTTCGTTCGGTTGCAGGTTCGAACCCACTCCAGGCAATTACATTTATAGGCCGGTAATATTATTATATCATACTCGCATTTCAGTCTGGAGATGTGAATCTGCTTCAAGAAACGCTCAATCGTTGGACCTTATCGTTTTGAAACTACAATAAGATATCGCAGTGGTATCCTATGGTGCGGTTCAAAGGATTTGTATGATAAACGGCTGAGAAGGATCACCTTGTCAGTTTGTACCTGCGGGTCCAAACGTTAACGAAACAGTCTGTGATAATCCATCTTTATGTATTCCATGTACATTGGACCTAAGTACCTACATGATACAGGATTATAAAAGGCCTTAAAAGGCTTTAAACGGAATATTCAAACTATATATTATTATTAAACAGAAACAACGATTCATTGGATTTGACAAATGAAGTATTTATTGTAAAAAGCAGTCTCCATGTTTTGTGTTTGACTTCAATTTTTCATTTGTTTTAAGTATAAAAAGCATTTAATACAGCTTTTCTTTTGTAATATAGCAGACCAGCGGCAAGACATTGAAAAATCTCAAGAATAAGAACACAGCAAAAAGATTTGAATTGAAGATAAAATTGAAACTAAAATTACCTCCTTACAAAGCTGTATTCTGAACAAAAGCGGATCCAAATTAAACACTAGTTCAACTCAGATAATACACAATAATTTCTTTTTAAACACAAACTACAAGATTCAAAGTTAAAGAAAGTTTTCACGTGAAAGTACATTAACATTTCTTGAACAAGGCTTCTACAGAACAGATGTTAAAGCCACAAGTCAAATAGACGCCGAGTGGAACAAAGGCGATGGTCTGGAACACTGAAACTTGGGAGGATTATACAAGATTGAATATTACACAGCATACATCGCTTGCAAGACCTTGTTCAGGAGTGATTCCCTTACGTTTCTTTTCTAGGCTAATATTCCATGATTTATATTGAACGCAACTGGCATGGGTGAGAAATAAGTTTAGGATTTCTTCTGTAAACATTCATTACATTTTTATTGTATTTAGAATGTTATAGTCCGAACTTTGAAGCAGCGGTAGCCTCATGACTAGGGCGTCGGACTTGCAATCATGTGGTCACGGGTTTGTATCCCACCCATTACACCTCTGACGAGAACCCAAGGACGAGAGGTTAATAAGAACGTAAAAAGTAAAAAGTGCGAAAAAAATTGCTAGTAATCTTAAAATAATAATAAACATGTTATTTTAGTTATTTGTTATGTTTTTCCAACCTGTTAAACCTAGAACCAAACTTTAACTATTCAAACAGATTCATTAAGAAGAGGATTAAAATTTCAACTGAAAATCTTAGCTATTTCGCCTTTGCCTTTCAGAACACAAAACCACAGGTTTAAAGCATTAAATACTATATCAAAGGCTTGGGGTTCAGTACAAAAGTAAACATGGCATATAAAGTAACCGTAACGATTCTCTAGTCTCAGCGGTGTCTCATAAATAATATCTGTACGTACTGTAGGCTCATGTGTGGATTAATCTTATGTAATATGCCCAGCTCATACTTGCGAACTTGTATGCGTGTACAAGGGAATTCATAGCTCTTATAACCGGGTTTGGTACAATATCGTACGTCGGTATTATCTTGGGTCTGTGAGACAAGGGCTATTAGCAGGGTTGTTGGGTATGTGTATTTGAACGTTGTTCATGTGATAAATTTATTATTTTAATTGAAACGTTCGCTAATAAATGCATATGAATGGTTGCTTGGAAGAAATTGCCGTGTGCAATAAGGCCGCCACTTTGTACCACTTTTTACGCATTTTTTTATGTTTTCAATTTTACGGTGTACAATAAAGAATATTATATTATTATTAGGTAGGAGAAATCCATGAAAAATTGCCAAATTATGCGTTAAATTCCATAAAATTGTATTAATCGGTATTTTTTTCTAAATTTCTACATCCGCGTGTTATAATAATTATGGTCTAACGAAATAGTCACATAGTATTTATCATTGAAAATGCGACCTTACGTTGAGAATGCAGCGTTGAAGTTGCTGAGATGTCATCCAACTTATGGAAGACATGCCAAGAAACGAGTTTAGTGAGTGAAATGTAATATCTGTTGCCTAAAATTGTGACCTCAAACTCTTGACCCACTTTTAACTTGGAGGGATTCCAAGCACATGACGTTGACGTAATTTAATAACCTTATTTTAAACTTTATTTTTATACGATGAAAACTCAAGATATCTTGCCGAAAGTTTTAGAGCTTAGTGCCTTTTATTGATGGTGGTTTAAAATCAATAGCTTTATTACAAAGTAAATATCGCCTGGTGACTTCTATTAACGAGATGTTGGCAGGCAAATAGGTTTACTTTATAATTATCACGTGAGATGGTTTTTTAGTTGGCTATCAAATAAAAAAATAAACAACTTAGGGCAGTTAATGAATATAATATTAGCGGGAGAAACGGCCGTATCTTGTTTTACATTAACTTAGATTTTTATATTTCACAGCTTAAATAGACTGTTGACGTGAAAATATTTCAACTCGATACCTTCTAGCAGTTTTGAGATAAAGGCCTTGACAGATAGATAGACAGACTGACAGAAGGACGGATGGACGGACAGACAGTTGGGCAACAAAGTGATCCTATAGGGGCTCAGCTTTTCCCTTTTGACATACGGAACCCTAAAAATGAAAATGTGGTTCTGACGAAAATTATTCTTCGAAACAAAAATACGTGGTACATAACATAAAATAAATGAAATATAGTGAGTTTTGTCCATTTATCTTTACTTGGTACTTATTAGAGTCGACTGAAGTAAATGGGTGACTTAACCCTGAGATGGTGTAGTAAGAAATTGCTATGTGGACGTAAAAGAGGGTCGTTACGACAGTCTGTTTTTTTTTAATTTAGGCCGTTTTTGTAATAGAGGTCATGTTTTGTTACAAGAACGCTTTATCAGGGAACATCTTGGTCTTTAAGGTAATTTCGTTTTTGTTCAGTGGATTTTGTTTAAGACGAAAAACGTTCGAGTAAATAAATGCCTAGAGCATTAATTTATTCCACAATATATATATATTAACTACGAATCATATTTCACATATTTAGTACTGTTTCTGAAGTTAAAATACAGATATTTTTTCTATTAATCTACTATCCATTATTCGTCTAATGTTCAGGTCCACTCAAAGTATTTCTAACTATGTATTTTAATAATATAAAAAACAATTTCTTGCTATAATTTTTCATACAAAATAAATTCGGTTGTTCAGTGGACAACCCTAGCTGTTAGCAAGAAGATTGAATGAAGTAGTATTTCAGGTAAACGGTAACAACGAAGATGGAAATAATAACAATAAGAAGGAATTAAGCGGTCTTCATAATGTGGGGAGTTCTGTCGTTCCGTAATAGCGTGGTAAGTTTGTGATGCCGCGCTAATTGTTTGTGAGTTTCTTTGAAACAATGAATATTGTCTGAGCGTTGATTGTTTTGCGTAGAGGAAATTAATATTATTATTATATTTCAAATTTAATCAAATGGTTTTTGATATGTCATTGTTCATCTGTTTCAGTAGTGGCGATAGGCTAAATACGATGATGATGTTGAACTGGTTAGGTACACCCTAGATTCGTTTTCCCGACACCGAGACAGACTTATTAATTTCAGTTGTAATTGATAGCATCGGGTTCGCTATCCTTCAAGATACTGAAGATACTAATAACCCTATCGCTGATAAGACTAAATAAACCTTTGTCATCGCAAACCATCTCATTCGTCTTACACGAATCCGCGATGCCGCAGATCATTCCCACAGATAAATCAAACGGTCCTAATTCGTCCTTTACAATTGGCGAGCGTGTACCAGTAATCCATGATCACGACACCGGATTTTGGACCCCCGAGACCTGTGTAATAAAGCTTACCCCGGTTCGATTAAGCCAGTAAATCAGACTGTCGTCTCGCATAGATATAGAGGGTTAACTTCTGATTTCACGTGTCCCTGACTCCTATCTCCGAGGTCGGAAATTGCCAAGAAAAGATGGCTACCAGCCGAGGCCTGCTGGCTCTTATTTATTTTTATTTCCTCGGGCTGTGCCAGTATCCGGACACAGCGGTCGGTAAATAAATTGTAGTTTTAGGTCGCTTTATATTGCTATTAAAGACGAATAGAAGCATAAATCGATTTATTACCGTCGTAAACGGCAGGACGTCGCTAAATAGCAGTTTACCTGATTACACAATAAGTGGCGATTATAGTCGAATTCACATTATTTGGATGAAAATAGATTGTCCGTAATCCCATTACCTTAGAAAGACGTTATTTACTTCCATAGGTACCATTGATTTAAACATTATGTTCCTTCGAGAAACCATTTTGGATTGTTTACCTGGACGCTCGTCGGCCGACTATGACCTGTATAAAATGTCAATAACACTATTATTATATACTATTATTAAGTGAATTTAATCCATTTTGCTATTTAGTCATTTATATACAAAGTCATGGAAGTAGTACGAGAATAGTCTATCCATTTGATCTTGTGATCGTATCTATCATCGGAATACACGTAATGTGCATGTTCGTGGCGATAAAATGCGCATAACAGCGGTCTTTATGGCTATATGAATACCACATTGGTGCATACATGGCTACTATTACGGTTGAAATATTGGAATTTTGGTACCCCTCAAAACTATGAAGGTTGTAATAATAATAATGCTAACGTTTATTGGAGTAATACGTTTTAAGGAGTATTATCTAGTATATTCAACTGTTTTATTATTTATAAACGTCATAGAGTATTCGTATTTTTTTTTTATATATTTTTAACAGACAAAGATGGCTAAAAATCTATAGTAATCAAAAGGGCTTACTTAAGGAGACAGGAAAAAAATAATTTTGTGGAGGTTGACGGAATAAACAAACAAAAAAAAACAACTGGTAAATGATATTTCTTCTCATATTTTTATATTATGAACATAGAAAACATCTAAAAAATCATAATGTGAAAAAACAGCTTTTACGAAATTTATTTTCTTACCCAAAGAGTTACATCTGAAAAGTCTAATGTGGTTGACTATGGCTCACATTTGCATGAAATATTATGTACCCTACGTGTTATGCATGAAATTTCCAAGAGATATTCTTGAAAACAAATAAAAGGCTCGTACTTCAGGGTGTTTTAAGACCACCCGGGTATAAAGAGGGGTGTAATGTGGTGATAAAGTTTGAATGGAAAATCTGATTCTTTGGTTTATGGACTGTGTGTTTATATCCAATATTTTATCAATGGAAGCTCAAAGTTATTACTATTATACCTAACTAAATAACATCAGTAGGAAAAGTTTAAATTTTTTTTTGGGTGTCGTGTTACTACTATTCATGTTAACCTCTCGTGTTAAGCTTAATAGCCTGTGTTACGACTAGGTTCACGTTGGTAGTGCAATGAGTGGAACATGAATTCGCGACCACAAGATCTCAAGTCCAACGCCCTAGCCATTAGGCTAACGCATACATTAAATTAGGTCTCAGATTAAATTATCTTCTATGTCACGCAATTAACGCTGTCGTTAGTAGGTACTTTAATATAATTAGTCCTCCATCTACCTAAGGGACCCTAGACGATTTTCATAGGATTAAGAGAGTATGAAGGTGTGAGGTAATTATTAAATCCTAAATTGAGGGATGAATCTTTGTAAAATAATTACAAAATAAAGTTTATATTATAAACTCAATAAATTATTTTTATTTAATTCTGTCATTTTTGTTTTAGATTATGTAGATCCTAATACTTCATTATCATTAACACTTTTAAAATTCCGTTTTAAATATGTTGAACAAAACATCGCATTGTTCTAATCTGCTAGTTCACATACGAAACAGCAAGCCTAAATATTTTATAATAGCAGCAATAATTATAATTATTTTTTGTAATATGTATTTATTTTCAAGCTTGTATTTTTCATAATAAGTAAGTATCTACAGTATAAAGTCATTACGAGGTACTTAAAGAGCAAATTTAGTCACAAGCCATCAGATCCCCAAGATAAATTAAGTACATCTCAATCTTGTTACAAATGTGTTAACAATTTCACAAAACGTTATTTAAAACGTGCATTAAGTTATCAGGTGTTTATCTTCCCACGCAAGTCAAGCAAACCCTTCGAGCAGGGGAGTTTGTATTATTGCCGCCTTCGAGATAAAAAGAAATATATTGTGACCAACATTTTGCTGAATTTTCTTGGTAATTGTTCGTTATTGTGATAATGCTCAAAACATTTGGAAAATATTTATTTTCGTCCCACACTTTTGCTGAATTTTCGTTCACACAGGCTTTGTTTAAATTCCTTGTAAATAATAAAAATATTAATGTAAAATTTTTTCATAAGCTACCTATTGTATAGTAATGTTGTATTAGGTATTGCTATATCTATTATATCTATTATGTTATAAACTTTAAATTAAGCAATTTCACCTTGTAGCAATACTTTTCGATCGAACCTTGTCCCGACAATATCGTATAAATAGTTTCAAGTGCCTAATACCATTCGCCTCAGAAGAATGCTTTCTTCTAATATATTACGTAGTTTTGTTTAAGTACCAGAAGAAAAACACATTTAATCATCTTCACCTATATCTATAAATGTTGGTCTTAATGACTCCAATATTATCTATAAAGGCAAAAGTTTGTGTGTGTGTGTGTGTGTGTGTGTGTTTGTGTTTGTTACCTCTTCACGCCCAAACGGCTAGACCAACATTGATAATATTTGGTATGAATGTAGCTGACACCCTGGATTAACACGTAGTCGTTATTATCCCGAAAAATTAAGTCGTCTGGTAATCAGCGGGTAACACCGCAGGACGCAGCTAGTGACTGATAAAAGCAACGCCGGTTTGCAATGTACGATATGCAATACACCTATAAATATCAAGTGGCTTCCAATTTTGAAGGGTCACGTTGGCCAAACGACACTTGAGTCATATAAAATTGGATTAAAATATTCTCAGACATTTTTCACTTAGGTATAAATTGGATCCTTGAATACATGTTTTATGCTTCACTTTTCTGAGTACAAGAATTTAAGTCCTAACTGTTGTCTACGTAGAAGAATACAAATAATCAAATCATGTCCTAACCTTTTTATGCCTAGCTTTTTTCCCAAGCTATGTTGAGGTCGGCTTCCAGTCTTACCAGATTTAGCTGAATACCGTATTTTACATGGAGCGCTTGACGTCTTTTACCCATTCCTGGGAATTACGGTCTCTTATAGTAAGCATGACATGTACTATACGTATAATGAATATAATTATCTAAAGCCGATAGAATTGCGTTTAAATTAAAATGAACATTCAAATCGTAACAAAGTTACTTAAAACAAGTTAACGACGTTTTAACAATATCGAGTCGAAGTTGTGAAATCGATCCGTCTTAATTATAAACGTTCGTTCAATGTGATTAACAAATGGCTTTAATCCTGAGTTCGACAAGATAATTAATTTGAAACGTAAGAAGAGTCAGAGTTTAGACAAACGATTTTAACTTGAATGATTGTATTTTACAAATAAGAGAGCGATTTCTAGAGGGATGGGAATAATTTTAGCAATTTATTTTCCGAAAAGGTAAATTATAATTAAATTTTGGTTGTCTAGACTAGATTATTATTAAAGGCTTCCGGTCGCGCACGTTTGTGTTAGAAACTTCTTCAACCTTTCGTTATAGGTACTTTTTTATAATGTCTATCTACATAGCCAGGCGGGCCGCTAGTTATGTACAAGAAAATTATAATAATAAAAAATAATAAAATAAAATTATATAATAGTCCTAAGAATATAAAGTATCATACAAACTTTTCTCCCCTTATTTATCCTCTTGGCGGTTACATTTTGAAAAATCCTACCATAATTGATGCCTACTTTCTAAGAGGAATACGTGTGCAAAATTATAAGTTTCTAGCCCTAAAGGTTTGGCCTGTGCCAAAATTCAAATATATAGTTTATTTTTTATTTTTAGACAATTAGATATTTATGTCTGAGAGACGAATTCAGAATACCGAGAGATTATTAATACAAATTAAACGTACAAATAAAACGTATGTTTTTATCATTAACACACAAATTATCGATAAATGCGTCCACTTCTAGTTCAAACACAAGGCTTTGCTGCGCGAAACACGCTCAGTATTTCAGTGCTGTAATGTGTAAGCCTTGTGTGACGTCACTCTAAAACCATGGCAAGAGCCGATCAGTTGCCGACACACGAACAAAGACATAATACAGCAACAATTTTGTACGCGTAATTTTGAAACATGAAAATAACCCCTGGAAGGTTGTTGTGTGACACCACTGGTGTTATGTAGTCAATAAAAGAAAAAAACCTCCTTCGAAGTATTTAATTTGTGGTGTCACACAACAACCTTTCAGGGGAGTATTATCTAATTCCAAACAAAACATAACGTGGCATAATAGATTATAGTTCAACTTACCCGGTCGTCAATTTTTTTTGAGAGTCTACGGGTTGTGTTACTTAAAAATATAGTAGGTCGAAAGAGATAACGCCTCCCTTAACCGTAGACACGTAACAGCACGTCAACTACTTGGTCTTAGTGCACCTGATTACCTTGTTGAATATACGCACTCTATAAAAAATAATCCTACCATAAAATAATATACCGGCCTGTGTTTTTACTATCTAATTACTGGGCAAAAACCTTTTTTCGTTAAGAAAAATAATGAGCGTTTATATTACTCGCGGGTTAGAGATTTCAGATAACAATTTTAGAATCCGGGTACTTAAGTACAGAACAACTAAGAATAATTAAGAAACTACACATTGTTACATGGCTGTATTCAAACAACCTTATGCACAAGAACTTAATCAATGAACCGCTAGCCACCACAACATTCCATTAATGAAAGAAGCTATATTAATATATTCTAACAAACTCATTCACACGTCTATAATGTAATCATAAATTTTCATTTTAAATCTTCTACAATCAGGAAAGCCGTTCCTATCACGTACTGTCGCATCCGCGATTTCGTTTTGTCGCATCACGTCGCGTTGGCGTTTGTCGTATCGAATTAACGCGAGTTAACACGAAACAGCTCAGTGCTCGCGTTAAATGTAACATTAATTACTTGTTATACAGGTTTTAAGCGAAATCGGGAGCTTTAATATGTCCCGATAACTTTAATGGTTTGGTCATGCAAAATTCTCCTTTGTGACTTTGGTCGTTCTAGTGATAGCGTTTATAGTTGATTGCAGAATTATTTTAGCGGATATTATGCTGTTAGTGCGTTTGATCAAAACATTGTTACATGATTCTCTATCGTCAGTCTATGTTTCGTTCAAATTTTATGATAGTTTAGATACTGTTCGTATTTATTAAGCCCATAGTAAGCAATTCAGATCTACGTAACTACCATATTACATCTTCTGTAAAGTCTTCAGTCGTGAGTCTACAAGCAGAAATTTCGAAAGAAATAACAAGGACATTTGTACGTTATTGCTTTTGTATGATTGTGTACTTAAGTAGATTGTGTCTCTTCTAGTTCATAGATGAAAGGCTAATTTATAGGTCAGCATATACCTTACTATTTCTCGCTGGCTTTTCAACTTATTATGCTATTCATTCGTTTGATGCGCTGTTTTTTACTCATGAGCTAATCATAAAAACTAGAATAATTTTCTTTTTCATAAATTTATTACACGGCAAGTGGCTTAAACCAAGATTTAATAGTACCTATATTTAAAAGAATATCTTATTGCTACTCATAATGGAATTTTTAAATGAGTGTAATTAATTAAATGGATTTCTTAATCTCTAGGACTTTTTATCAGTTAACATAATTACGACACTTTTCGCAGTAAAGTACTTAATTTTGGCATAATAGTTATTGCCCTAACCTATATTTTTTTATTTAGGATTAAGCTATTTTATTTTTTTTGTAGGTTAGAGTAAAAAAAAATTCTTTTTCTTTTTTCTAGACCAAAAAACATGTTTGTTTTTGTAAGCCATTAATGGCAAAACATGCAGATCTAACTATTATTTTTAAGACCTTACAATAAAAATATTCTATTCTATTTTATGTACCTACAAATTCGGACAGTAATTTTATGGTTTGCATTTCAGAAGAGACAGGGCTTGGATCTTAAGACCGTTGCCGTTGGTCCTTCAGACGGAATAATAAAAGCTGTAGGACCAGAAATTTTCGGAAACCCGCCTTCGTGTGGCGCACCCTACTTTAATATTTTATTTCAGTCGGTTGTAACGCAGTAATTCGGCAGAAATGTCGCTTGTGATTAAATGTTTATTGTAACATATATTACACAATGCCTTTACGCATTCCCTTAATCTTGGAATGGGGATACAAGCTAAAGTCGGTGAATAAGGAATATTTTGTGTCAGCATTACTGTTGTTTATTGTTAGAAAGAACGTGCACTGGTAAGCAATTTATGGCATAATATATGTTTCTTTAAATATTTGACCTAGATCATCTTAGGACCCTTGCGCTTGTTCACGAAGAGGGCAGCTGTGAGGGAGCAATAGTGACGAATCGTAATGCGTGCCACCAGCACTTAAAATGACTACCTACTACGAACACTGTCAAGAGTGATAAACATGAAGAATAAAATGATCTTATTTATTTTGCAAGATAATATGAAGATAATCATTTTAAGGAAACATTTTTCAGACCTATGTTTAATTATATTCCTTTTGTGAGTATACTTAACCATTTCACTGTCCCGTGAATCACATACGAACATTTCCATTGTTTAACTATTGTGTCTTCTGACGGGACAGGGAAGGTGTTAAGTTTATTTTAATTATGTAATTAATTAGGATTGTTTTTATTTTAATTTATACATCTCTAACAATGATAGTCGTATTAGCCCTTATGCAAATTCCTACATTCCAGAGAATGTAGGAATGTCAATAAGGGCTAATACGGTATCGGTGCTCCTACATAATATAGTACACATTTCTAGATAAGTAAACAACAAACAACAGTACTGAGTAATATGTAATTTACAGGCTATAGAATAAAGATTCTTTTCGCAAAAAGCAACCGATATTTTATTTTATAAATCAAATGGGCGCTGGGTATTTTAACCCAGCGCCCGCAATATTGCAATACCGTTGACATCGTTATCGCGCGTCAAAGTATCAAGCCCTTCCGCCTTATGTACGGATCATGGTAGAACTCTGCTGGTATTACATTCGATACGCTTGGTTTTTATCGAGTAATCAAATGTCTGCTGATTTAAATGTACATTTATATTTTTATGTTTATCGATAAAACTGATAGGAATAATGAATTGAGTAGATTAACGGATTAGGTATGGTTAATGATTTGCATTTAACACTTGAGTACATATAATAGAAATAACATAAAATAAACTACTAATGCCTTTAGGTTTAAGACTAACTAGTACTAATATTATAAAGACAAAAGATTTGATTGTTTGTTTGCATTGAATAGGCTCCGAATCTATTGAAAGGATAAGAAAAATTCTTTCACTGCTGGGAAGCTACATTATCCCCGAGTGACATGGACTATATTATAAGTATTTTATATAAAAAAATTGAGACGTAATTGTTTTAAAAAAGTGATCTTGTAGTGAGACAGTGGTACATACAATATCGTATGTTACAGCTAATGCCACACATAGTTCAATAGCTAAAAGAAAATGAAATGGTGTGTTTATTTAGTATTTTTATTGCAATAATATCAATTTGATCGATTGGTTATAGATTTTTATCAAAACTTGGTGTTTGTATTTACATGAAATGAGATTCATACCATGGAATCACTGAAAATTGGAGCTCAGAAATAGAAATCTCTAACACTAATTTGTAACCAGGAATATAATAATATTGCCATTTTGGTCCATATAAAATACTCTAACAATATATTTCTTCGTCATCGTGACCCACTCATCTCGAAAACAAGTCCATTTCACTACGACTAGATTGCCTTATTATGTTGGTACCATTTTACTACTCAGTGCTCGTTCATAGTCAGAGGATCGTGACCCAATTCCAGTTGCTGTCTGAGACTGCATTCTATGGCGCCACATTCTACTTTCGATCTAGAGAGTAGTATTGCAAATTGAGCGTGGTATTGACTTCATGACTTTTGCAGCGTACTAAATCCTCTAATAAAGTCACCATGACTTTATTGGAGACCGAATAATCATTTAGGGAAACTCTGCAATCCTACTTATTTTGGATTCGTGAAAGTACATATACTTGAAAGAAACATCTATTCTTCCCTTGAGATAACACCCAATAATTTAGGGTAAAATTTATGAATATAGCTAGTAGTTGACCCTATCGACGTTGTTCTATTAAGATAGAATAACGTCGGTAGTGTCAACTGTTAACTGTGACAGTTAGTTCAGGTTACAGTTTTTGTAAACTTTTTAACGCTCAGCACAACTTTTTCGTATGAATTTTCATTGACAATAAAAACTCCAAAAAAACATAATCGAAAAATTTCCAGCCGTTCACGTGAGATTTGAATTTCTTGACCAAAGGATATAGCCAAGGAATTTATATTTTGTATTTTAAGCAGGCAAACCCAGAACGCTAGCAGTAAATATTATGTTATCAATTTAAATGAAAATTAATGGGATTCTGCTAAAAAATAGAAAATATAAATACCAAAACATTTTGATAACATTAGTTACAATGTATAAAACTAAAAACAAAACAAATAGCGATCTAATCCTCAACAAGCATTGTGGCGGTACTATCGTGAAGTCACAAATTGCCAGCCATTCTTTGGGCAAAATGCCAACCTCCGAAATATATGTGGTAACTTATAGTGACCACAAATATTTAAGTTATAGTTCCTAAAACAACTATTGTAAAAAGTATATATATAATAAAGCATAAAAATAGTATATTTCATACCTGTTACGTCTTTTTCTTATGTCTGTATTTATGTATTTTAGATCAAAATACTACTTGGCTAAAATATTGAGATTTTATATTTGAAACCATTTTGTTGCACAATATTTTTTTTTGTTTTTATAATCTTTTTTTCAGAATAGTTCAGGATTATTTTTCCCTTCATGCCGTCGCAAATATTGTTTTGTTTTGCGCCATCTTCAGACGATAATATATGATTATAACAATCAGTTAATTATAAAAATATGTCTTCAACATACACGAGTAAGTGGAAAGATTGACAGTAAGTAATAATTTCATTGGAAATGCAATGTAATACCTGATTTTTAATATTAACTTTGTTAGAGCCAGATTACCCAACGAATACCCAGCCTATAGAGTTCGAACATTTTCAGAAGTCTAAAGTTTTCTTCAGTGCATTAGAATTTCTAGGTCCCAATTACCGCTTACCCAGAACTACGAATACGAATAATAAAACGAATAAACTGTATGTTAAACTTTCAGATATCAACAACTAACTAGGCCTTAAATTTATAGACGCAGATTTTTTAAATTTTCACCTTGTTTAAATTTCAGTTTATCTAGTTATATAAAAGCTTGTGATCATTTTGTGGTAGCCTAGTAGTTCAATATACGGTTTTGTGTGCATAAGGAAGTGGGTAATAGGCAAGTAGGTACCAATATGTCTACTTCATAGTTTTATATTCTTTCCGAATTATTTTAAGACGTCAGTGACAATCGGTGAAGGAAAGTCGTGAAGAAACCTGGATGCAAAAAAATTGAATTAGTAGGCATTGTATTCAATGCCCACTCCTTTTCTGTATGAGACATTTTCACAAGCGATAACGATGATAGAAATCGCTTGAATGACATCAAATTTATGGACATGACATTTCTCTTCGATAAGTCACGTGACTTAAGACTAGTAGTTCATTGAAAAGTTACATTTGGGGTTGCGTTTTTTAGAGGACGCAATTTTATTTTTTTGATGTGTAGGGGGGGTCAGTGTAAAGCTAAAACCAAGTTTGTGGGGTCGCCACCCTTGTCCCACGGCCGCCATCTTGAAAATAGGGGTCCAAATGGTTTTTGCGATTTATCTCTTAAACTATTCATCGGATAAAAGAAATTTGTTAGCATTTATTGTTGCAAATAAAATTCTCTACAACTTTGGTTCAGTAACTTTTTGTCGTAGAACTATAAATAAAAAAGTTATAAGCAAAAATGTTCAGAAATTCGAGATTTTTTTATATTTTTCGATATAACTTTTTTTTTTATCATTTTACGAAATAATTATATCAGACCATTTTTGTAGATCGTTTTTAAGGAACAACTTAACAACATTTTTTTATTAAGTCAATAGCGAAGGTTTTACAGCGCTCCGAAGTGAGTACCTACTATTTTTCAGTACTCTTAACTATACACATATTATACGTCTGTACTAATAATTTGTCATCAGTTATTGTTTATTTTGTTATTATAATTTTTTAATTATTTTTTAGCAATATTATTAATAGTTAATTATTGACTCTTTTCCCCACCACTCAAGAGGTAGAGTCTGGAGGCGCGTGTTTTTTATGTGGTATCGCCAATAGGCATAACTCACGGTGATTTTCTAAATTTCAATTATTCCATCCTCAGTATTTTCGATGGACAAGGCTGCGGCTCAGCATCTGATCGGCTTTCTGTATTAAATATTAGTGGGAGAACAGGAGAAGGAAGGGGTGTTAATGTCGGCGGTTCATCATCAAACTCATTTTCATTAAATAATTCTGAAAGCCCCATTACTGCAAGTCTCTCCAGAACAATAAAAGCACACTGCAGAACATTTCAACCCTGCTTTTTGACATCCACACATTGCTCAACAGTTTCCTTTGCATTTGCAAAAGATCAGTTTTAGAATCTCAGGGGGTGCTGGAGGTTTAGAGCTCTGCACTGGAATCAATAATTTTCCACATTTTTTTCAGCCCCAGTCTTCAGGATCTTTATTGTTACCAAGCCACGACTGGACCTGATGGTAGACTCGGAAAGTATGGAAGCGAGCTGTGTCTTGTGTTGGAGGAAATGAAGATATAAATTAAAAGTACTTTTTGTCACTGCCTTGGAGGTCTTGCTTTTGTGAAGAGAATTATCATCTTTATTACAGTATTCTCGGTAACCGCCATCAGATTTAAAATTATTTTCAAAATCAATAATTGTAAAATTCTGTAATGGAGTGGAAAACAGTCAATAATTAACTATTAACAATATAATAACAAAATAAACAATAACTGATGACACATTATTAGTACAGACGTATAATATGTGTATAGTTAAGAGTACTGAAAAATAGTAGGTACTCACTTCGGAGCGCTGTAAAACCTTAGCTATATACTTAATAAAAAATGTTGTTTATAAAAGTTGTTCCTTAAAAAACGATCTACAAAAATGGTCTGATATAATTATTTCGTAAAATGATAAAAAAAAGTTATATCGAAAAATATGAATAAAATCTCGAATTTCTGAACATTTTAGCTTATAACTTTTTTATTTATAGTTCTACGACAAAAAGTTTCTGGACCAAAGTTGTAGAGAATTTTATTTGCAACAATAAATGTTAAAAAATTTCTTTTATCCGATGAATAGTTTAAGAGATATATCGCAAAAACCATTTGGACCCCTATTTTCAAGATGGCGGCCGTGGGACAAGGGTGGCAACCCCACAAACTTGGTTTTAGCTTTACATTGACCCCCCCAACACATTAAAAAAATAAAATTGCGTCCTCTAAGAAACGCAAGGTTAGGCCTAAAAAATGTAACATTTCAATGGACTATAGTCACTTTCATACATTTGAGAAATTCCATCAGCGTTTACGCTTGTAGAAATGTCACTTGGCTAAGGGGGCAGATGTACTTACTACATTATATGCTAATAATGTTTGTTTACGAATACGTCGCGTGCCAAATTGATTTGTATGACGTATATTACACACTGCGGCTCACAGGGCACGTTCGGAATGCGTTATTAGGCCAACATCAATGTTTATAGCTCAGTCTCAATACAATTAACATGGTATTCAAGCTCACACGTTTAATGAAATCGTTTGATTGATATCGTTTGTTTTGATTGATTGATGACACAAGATTCACTTTAATAATTATACCTATTGAAATTCAATATTCATAAAACAATCTTTGGTTAGCTGGTTGCGGTGTTTCTTCTCTAGGTACGGCCGCAGTAATTATAAGAGTGCTCTTTTTTAAGTGAATATTCAAAAAGTGCTTCTTCGTAGCCTTACGTGGAATAAATGAATTTTGATGTTGACAACGCTGCTAAATAAAGTACATATTATAAGAAAATCACGCGGGATTATCACGCGATTGCATTTACCTTTTAAGGCTTGAGGTTTGGACCGGGTTGCACGGGCCGTGGTGGCAAGCCGACTAGTTTTATATGTTATAAAAAAATTATTGTGATAAAACTTTTAACTGAATAAACGGAATGTATGTTAAATAACTTTTCAGTGTTCATTGCAAAGCAATGTAGGGGCGAACTATGAGAGATTATGTACTCATGACAGGATGGCACGAAGTTAGAATGGCTTTATGCCACGTTTGTGGCTGTAGCATATTCATCAGAAATGGAACTTTGCAATCGAGTGAGAAGGTAAGACATATAGACGGGCCTGTTGGCCTAGTGGTCAGTGACCCTAACTGCTTAGCCTGAGGTCGTGGGTTCGATTCCTACCCAGGACAAATCTTTGTGTGATGAGCACGATCATTTGTATTGTGTCGGGGTATTATTTATCTATAATATGAATGTAATCTATACTTATAATAAATCTGTAGAAGTGAAAATTCTGTACATTGAAAATATCAAAAAAAATAATGTCGAGGTGTGTTACTAGACCGACACCGAACCCAAAAATGTGATAAAAAGAATTTTTGTCTGTCTGTCTGTTTGTTCAGGCATCACGCAAAAACTACCAGTTCGATTTCGATGAAACTTGGTATAATTGTTCTTTAATATCCTGGGCACCACACTGGGTAGTTTTTATCCCGGAAAAGTATATACAAAAAAAAACAAACTTAATTTTGCGGCTCGATCCCTAGACCCGAATACTGTACCAACCGCAAATAATAAGTTTGTCGTAGGCTACGTCACCCGCAGTGGAGTTCAATAAGGGGCGCTGCACACGGCCAAGTAACTATTTATTAATCTGTGACACGGCTAAGATACTATAATTATTTATCTATACTTTATATATATTATAATTATATTATAAAGCTGAAGAGTTTGTTTGTTTGAACGCGCTAAACTCAGTGTATGGGAAGTTCGGTATTTTCAATGATAGACACATGAAATATCGTAAACGGGTTTCTGAATAGAAATAAATAAAGATGTATTTCAGCGATTTTAAAAATCATCCCCCTAAGAGGGTGAAAAAGGGGTTGGAAGTTTGTAGGCATATGAATTGTGTCGTTTTCAAAGATAGACACATTTAATTTCATACAAGGGTTATTAGTTAGAAATAAATAAGATGTATTTCCGAGATTTTAGAAATCTACCCCCTAAGGGGGTGAAATAGGGGTTGAAAGATTTTATGGGAAGTTCGGTATTTTCAATGATAGACACATGAAATTTCGTACACGGGTTTCTGGATAGAAATAAATAAACACGATTTCAGCGATTTTGAAAATCATCCCCCTAAGAGGGTGAAAAAGGGGTTGGAAGTTTGTAGGCATATGAATTGTGTCGTTTTGAAAGATAGACACATTCAATTTCATACGAGGGTTATTAGTTAGAAAAAAATAAGATGTATTTCCGAGATTTTAGAAATCTACCCTCTAAGGGGGTGGGGAAATAAGGGCTGAAATAGTTTGTATGTGAAGTCAGTATTCTCAAAGATAGACAGATGAAAAGATAAATAGATAAGATAATGACCATCTAAGACATAATTATCTATAATGACGTCGAGTGGCGTTCACTCCGGTTTTTAAGGTGTCGCCAGCTCTAAGGTTCCAGGTTCGATCCCCGGACGGGTCCATGTAGAAAATCACTTTTAAACATAGTCTGGAGTCTGGGTGTTTATGGTAGGTACCTTTTTTGTCTCCGATTCCATAACACAAATGCTTTTGCTACTTACTTTACTTTTATTATTATTTTAACGCCATAATATTAGATGTAAATTTTATACATTCTCCTTACTTTGAAAATCACAGAATACATCTACCTTTAATACTACTCTTTACTTTACGCGCGAGCGAAGCCGCGGGCAACAGCTAGTTAGAAATATATAAGTATGTTTATCAATTGTCTGGTTGCCATAGTACAGGCTCCGCCTAGTTTAGGATCAGATGGCCGTGTGTGAGCCGTCCCAAGATATTATTATCATTATTAATATATACCTACTAACATTATCACAATTATTTATTATAGTGCCACAAACTTAATATATATGACCCGGTGGCCAAATCATCATCCTGCCCTTATCCCAATTTTATTACGGATCAGCGCAGCATGTCTTCTTTCTCCATACTTCTCTATTTAAGTACTATTACTTGCTTAGCTTGAACATAAAAATACGGATATTAAGATTTAATTTACTCCTTGTACACTCGGGCGAGGGCATTATTTTTCCTTTTAAAACTACTGATGAATCTATCGAGTTGAATCACTAAATATATAGTTCTATATACTTTTGTTCTTATAGACCAATTTTTTTTCTTTCTTGAGAGAGCTCACCCACGGCCATCTCAAACTATGCAGAGCCTGTACTATGGCAACCAGACAACTGTCTAAATAAGTGAAAATAATTTTTTAGTTTTAGCGTCATAATTAAGTGAATCCACATCACAATTTAGATCCTTAAGTATAAACACATAAAGCCGAATACTGAAAAGTCAATGAGTTTTAAGTCATCTGCTACCTCTATCATTTGAAATCGTAAAGTAGCCTTATCGTAATGCATAACAAAAATACGCGTGTGAAAACGCTGTCGACTATTACTATTGGTAATAAGTCAAAAAATGTAACTGCATGTATACTCTCATTCTTATTTATCATTAAAAAATATTTGTATATAGCAACTTTACAATCAATCCATTAAAAAAGATTAAAAATACTTACTGTTTGTAAAAACATCAGAGTTTTTCGTATCATTTTGCAATGTGCACGAAGTTTGACCCAGTATTTATTGTTTCCGTTTGCTCTAAATATTTAGAGATTCGAACTGAAAGCGGTTCGAGGATTCCATTTTCAGCAGGCACTTGTAACTAGCTATAGCTGTTGCATAACTAATGGCTTGAGAAAACCAACATGTTTGGACTGTCCTGACACAGTCGGAATGGCGAATGAGAGTAAACGGCCATCTGGGTGGCTAAATCCATTTCATTGTCACCCCTTTATGTGGTGTTGATGAGTAATGATGTAAATGTGCATTAAACAGATTTGCACTCATTTCCAATTAAAAATAATATTTTCAATTGGAAATAAGTGAAAATCTGTTTTAACTTACAAGTCAGTCAGACAACTGACTTGTAAGAGAACTACTCACTACCACTTGAAAATATTTAAATTTACTGACTAGCTGTAAGTTAAAAATTTCATTACAAATAATAATATCCATAGCCATCTGATCCCAAACTAGGCAGAGCCTGTACTATGGTGACCAGACAACTGATAAACATACTTATCGTGCGGTTCAAACTGTGATATATAACACAGTTGGTACGTCCGAACGTACCGTCTGTCGTCAAGGTCAAGCGCTAGTTCAAATATTTCCTTTATTTTAAATTAAATGGCGGTTTAAGTAATGAATGAGTGTCGCGATTCCATAAATATGTAGGCAACGACGAAAGTAGATAGACATAATGCTCGATGTACAATATTTTGGGCTTCACTATTAGCTACTCTAACTATTAAGATTATCGATCTAGGTGTTATTAATCTATTGATCTCTTGGTTACGACAGGTAAAAGATAGTCTTAATTAATTTAATTAAAACCAATTGAAATATATTATTTAATACCTTATAAATCCCTGACAAAGGTTCAAATTGATTGGCACTTCAATTATGATATTGATACTAATTGCTTCTAAGATGGATATTCTATTCAATGGAGTAACAAACAATGTATTGTTAAGGAGTCGGATATTAATTTATTAGTGTTATAAATAGGTAAGTAAGGAATGGAGTAGGTACTCAATAATATTAATGTTCTTTAGAAATAAGGGCACAATTAAGAGGCTTTAAGCATGCGTCTTAAACATGGGCAGGATCTGACCAAAATCGATCTTCAACCATCTACAGAACGATTGTCATGACTAGTACCTAGGTATACATATTTTTTTTGGAATAAATTAAATAAATAAATGTCATGACAACATTTCACACTGCTCCGAATCCAAAGTAAGCAGCTAGAGCACTTGTGTTATGGAATCAGAGAGAACGAAGGTATTGCAAACACCCAGACCCGAGACAATGCAGACCTCAGAGCTGGCAACACCTTGAAAACCAGTGAGTACACCACTCGACCACAAAGGTCGTCCAATAATAGGTAATTTACTTTTTATTATATAGACATAGACAACACTGTCGACATTTATATCGAAATAAAGATATTTTTTTTACAAGCAAGATGGTATAGCCGAAAAAAATATTTAAGACCATAAATTGTAATTAATTCGACTAAATTCGAAATTAAAAAAAAAATTAATCCGGTACGGTTGGGTGAAGATAGATCTTAGGTCAGATCTAAGACTTCAATCAAATCCTTACTTTTTACAGTACTGTTGTCTATGAAGTCATGAAGTTTTATTAGATAAACGTCTGCAACGTATATGCAGTTAATTAAAATGTTTAATTGGTAAATATAAAAAAATACCTTTAACATATTTTGTTTAATTTTGCTCATCATATTTTCTAAATTTTCTTCTTCAAATAGGGTGTTCTTCCTACCCAAATATTGAACGGAACAACTAACATTATCATAGAGGTATCTAGTAATCAACCTTAACGTGTTCTAATGACGTAAGCCCAATCTTTTGTCGCCTTCTACTGTTTTCATCTAATGCTCCCTGCAATGCGGAATACGTCATCACGGCGCATTAGGGCCAGCCACCGGCTTTGAATAAACTTGACCCCTTTAGTAACAGATGTTTCTGTAAATAAATCTTGCTGGTGTTTTGATGCTCTTAAAGTTAGTCATCGCAACTGATATTTTTTCATTTGAAAACACTTCAACGCTGCTAAATGTGCATCTGACTGACTTACCATGTTAGGTATAATTGCTTTATTAGTCTTTGAAATAAAACTACTTTAAACAAATTCTATCGCGGCTTATGTTGATTTTATGTGTGTGAGATTGTCCCAAGATATTTATTTTTTTTTTTTTTTTTTTTTTTTTTATGTTAAAAAAAAACGACGCCCGCACTAAGGAATTTAATCCTTGTGTCGCGGGGGTTTCACAAACATTCAAATGACATGCACAAAGAACACCCAGACTTGGAACAAGCATCTGTGGATCACACAAATACTTGTTCCATGCGGGGATCGAACCCGCAGCACGTCGCGCACAGTGGTAATTAGCGTGGTGACCTATACCACTCGGCTATCCGTGCAGTCGATAGTATATTTATTTTTATTTATTTTAGTTCCCGACATTTCAACACCTTTGCAGGTATCATGGTCACGGGCATTATAAGTCCTCTTTAAATGAGTCGTCGCTTTCATCAGAGACTGGCCTGTTGGTCTAGTGGTTAGTGACACTGACTGCTAAGCCGGACGTTGTGGGTTCGATTCCCACCCAGGACAAATGTTTGTGTGATGAGCACGATCATTTGTTCTGTGTCTGGGTGTTATTTATATATAATTGAATGTATTTAGAAATATATAAGTATGTTTATCAGTTGTCTGGTTGCCATAGTACAGGCTCTGTCTAGTTTGGGATCAGATGACCGGGTGTGAGCTGTCCCAAGATATTATTATACTATATTATTATCAACGTCATCTAACATAATCAGTAGCAGTGCCCCCGCCAGGTTGATTAAATCAGCGGCACGTACTATCCTTTTCTCGAAGCACTTCAGGCCCTTATCGACTCGCTGTAATTTCGATGTCGATAAGCCAAATTTTATAAATTGTCAAGCCAATCTATATTTATTTAGTTCATATAGGATTTATAATATTGATATGGTCATTAAAATATGTTAGGTTAGATTATGACGTAATAACTTAAGACAGAAGGACCCTTAAGTAGGGACTGAATAAATTAACCGACTTCTTACGGTACAAGAACTGAGTTGCGAGACTTGGTTCTTTTTACAAGTTATGTTTGTGATGGCATACATTTTATGCAAAACGAATAACTTACTGCATTTTCTTACCAGTTCATTTCGTGAATATCGATCTTAAACTTGTATCTTTAGTTGAGGTCAAACTATTGCGAACCCGTTTTAAGAACAAGTATTACTTATTCATCTTTATCAATACCTTTTAATTTAATAGTAAATAGTTAAAATTTAAGTGTTACCTACTCCTAAATCTGAATCAATCAAATAAAATCTATTTGTTAAACATAGGTTTTGTTTTTTGTTTGTTTAGTAACAATAACGGTCTTAAATGTAAACTTAATATAGTCACAGGTAATATATACTGCATTACGTTACTTAAAAATTAACTTACTAAAGCATTTTTTTTTACTTGAAAACAGACTACAGAAATTTAAAACTAGACTGTTGCTATAATATTCAGGCTGCCGATGTATAAATATTTTTTGCAGGTGGCGTAGATTGTTAAACTTTATTTTAGATGCAAACTTTTTGGCAGGTTTTATAAATCAAATAGATACATTGATAAACAACTAATGTTATAGCTGTGTTATTGAGTATATTTTGTTTGAAACTTTCATTTGAGTTATTGCCTTTTCGTGTTTCGATTTTGTCTCGATAATCTTCCAAAGTTATTTCTAAAAGTTCCTTATTTTAAACGTTGCTGCAAATTCACTGATATTAAATATAAACATGAATAAAAATTGCCAATGCAAAATGGTACATCAAATATTTTTTTTAATTTTGGATTAAGTTTTTTTTTTCATAAAAAAAATACTAGTAATGTACTAGTATTGTTGTTATTTAGTGTACTTAGAGCTAAATGCTTTTTTTATCAGTGGGTTCACGTCAGTTGTTCAATGCTTGGGATTTAAACTGGCACTACATGATAGGAAGTCCAACGCCTTAACCATTACGCTACTGCCGCTGGTAGTAAAAAAATGGTAACTTTTATTTCTTTCTTTTATAAAAAAACGACGCCCGCACTAAGGAATTTATTCCTTGTGTCGCGGGGGTTTCACAAACATTCAAATCACATGCACAAAGAACACCCAGACTTGGAACAAGCATTTGTGGATCACACAAATGCTTGTCCCATGCGGGGATCGAGCCCGCAGCACGTCGCGCACAGTGGTAATTAGCGTGGTGACCTATACCACTCGGCTATCCGTGCAGTGCAGGTAACCTCTTGATCTCTGTCATTCATATTTATAGGTATAACTTTACAAGAAACAATTTTCGTTTTAGAAATTTATAATACTAAATTGAATATACTGGACTTGTTTTATGAAATTCTTCTATTATAATAATTATAATAATAAACACCGGCAGCCTGGACCTAGCTCCCGTTGCCGGTTGGGGACTGTTTTTTATATTTTTAAATGTATATATTTTTTTCTTTTTAGTGTTAGGTATATATTAAAAAATGAAATTTATATGTGAAATTTAAAATAAAGGTAATAATAATAATACCGGCTTTTAAACGTCCCATTGCTGGGCACAGGCCTCTTCCCATATAGAGAAGGAATGAGCATTGATCACCACGCTTGCTCATTGCGGGTTGGCGATTTCAGATTCTAATATTTGGAATCCAGGTTTCTTCACGATGTTTTCCTTCACCGTTTGTCAATGATGTCTTAGAATGATTAAAAAAGTAGGTATATATACAACTTTGAAAAAGTCACATTGGTACTTGCCTTCTTCTATTAAAACTGTTTAAATGAAGCACAATTTTATGGTTATAAGCGTAGGTACCTTTTCTTGCTTAAACTGCACAACTGCACTTAACTTATTACCTTCCAGGCTCACACCATACTTATCCAGGCTTTTAACTTCACAGTAATTAAACATAAAACAAACACCTTCATTAAATAGAAAGCCCATAGATTACATAAAATAAAAAAGAACGCAAGAGCTTCCTATAAACAAGGATCGTAATCCCATCAAGAAAATTAAAGTTCGTTTTTATTTACGGAGAGTCTAAGGCTCGCTCACGTACGAGAATTACTGTGCATTTGAAACTGCAGTAACTTGTTTAGCACCTCACATGAGCACGTGAATTGTTAAACCAGACTGGACTGACTGATATAAGTTAAGGTAGTTTATACTTTGGGTTTATAGTCTTTCTTGTTTTGTTGGGTTCATCGTGTTTAAAAATTCAATTTGAATTGTTCATTAGGCAATTATGATAATTATATTATTTCTTTTTTTTTTCGTGTCAATGGAGTCTAATCATATTTTTTTCTGGCCAGTATTGAGCAACCTGTTTAGCTCTATCATTGGCCTCGTTTTGATATTGTTTGTTACAGGATGTATCGCTTTCACACGTCACTTTTTTATGATCTCGCTGCAGTCAACCTACTCTCACTGACTGTGAATAAATATTTATTATGTTCAAGTTTATATGTGGTTGTATTGGCAAACGGAAAATACTATCTACAGATTAGGTAAAAAAAAAAACATGGAAAAACATTATGTCAAGTGTGTTTACTAATAAAGTAACCAACAATAGATTTTGAGCATCTCGTACCGGTTAAAAGTAAATCAAATTAATTTCTGATCATCGTCATGAACGTGATCAAAAGTTTTAGTAACTCGAAATAGATTGGAATTGATAGTTGAAACATACGTAAATGTTTCCAAATTCAATTTACTTGTGGGAACCGTAACTTCGTACAATACCACAAAACCTCTCCCTTGAACAAAACTTGAATTAAGCGTAATTAATTTCGAGTATACGTATTAATATTCAGAATATTGTCCTTCATATTAAATTTAATAACATGATATATTACTAAGAAATCCACATACATTTAGAGAGACACGTTTACGACAATATTCCGTCAAACCGTACCCAAGCCCTGGTCTAAAGTGGTTTTATGTGGCGGAAATTTTATACACTCCCTTGAGTCGGTGATATTAAATTTCTAAAAATATTGGCTTCTGTGGACTGTGTACCTATTTCTGTTGTTGTATAAAAATTCCACAAGCATTGCACTTGGTTCTGGTATTCGATTTTAAATGTTTGCTATAGTTAACGCATTAATTGTGAGTTATTGAACAGACTGTGGAATGAACCTACTCTCTATTAAGCTTATGAGTGCAGCCTTATTTATTAAAACTTTATGTACAAAATGAAACAAAATATTAAGAGTAGATTTATTGCTACAAGGCATCTTTCGTTAGTCAACCTTTGGGTAGAAAAGAAAATTAATATTGATGAGGGTTCAAAAGGTTGAAACGAAAAGAACAAAAATAATAACTGTTCATCGCAATATTCTTAAAGATTAGTCATGTACTCATTATCCGTCAGTGGTACTTTGTACAAAACACAATCTAAATAAAAAAAAATTAAGGAAGTGTCACTGATGAGCTAAAATGGCAAAATATTTACTTCCATTGATAAAGATTTAAAAGCAACGACACTATATAACTGATTTGATATTAGGTACATCATTATTATATACCTACTTAAAATGATTATACGACGACCTCCGTGGTCAAGTGGTGTACACACCGGTTTTCAAGGTGTCGCCAGCTCTGAGGTCCCGGGTTCGATCCCCGGACGGGTCACGGTAGAAGAACACTTTTCTACATTGTCTCGGGTCTGGGTGTTTGTGGTACATTTATTATTTATTACATATTATTATGTAACTTTAAAACCCAATTATTAAACGAGTCCATGAATGTAAAATAGAAAGCGTTTCTAAAAGAGAACTTATCTAAATACACTGAACATCTATCTTCGTACTACAACCACGAAACACTAACTAATGACGTCTTTATCAGGCGAGCGGAAGTCCGAAAGTTTGGCAGTTAGTTCTGGCCGGCCTGTGGAGATCAAACGATAATAGTTTCGTATTTATTAACAAATACATAGCCACTTATAGCAGTATACATATTTAGTACTTATTAAGGATTCTAGAAATAAGTTTTAAATAATTTAATCTCTAGCTTAGAGATTAAATTATTTAAAACTTATTTTATAAATATGATATGAATTTAATATCTTATAATATAAAAAAATATAGCAGAATTTTTTACTAGAATATGGGTTAGTATTTAACAAAAAATACATTATAATAAATAATCGTTTTTGTACAAACAAACAAATTAAACTGTTATAGTTGTCTAAAATGTATATTCAATACAAAATTAAATGTATATAATATATTATACAATTTATAGAACGTATGACAGAGTATGAACGTTCTAAAGATACATAATTGCCTTAGCTAGATACATTGTCAAATGTGTTTTACCAGCAAATCAATCAATCAAATTGCATTTACGAGTTATATTTCATGGAAATTGCCACACCACATTCTATACACCTGTGTGTGTTTATGAAATAATATTTTCTTCAATATTATTGTAGTGAAATGATAGTGTAATATAATACCTGTATCGCAATAAGTCCTGTCTCTAATAACACATGTACGCTAAGTGTGAATCATGTCAAGGCTAGTCCTGCACCTGATCTCCAATCATGTTACATCGCCGTCCCCTCGGACTGTGGGGTTGAGGGAACAGAAAGTGCACCTGTGTTTACACATTTGTGCACTTTAATACATACTATATTTTGGCTTTCCTTGCTGGTTAGTGTTCTAGTTATCTAATTCATTTTAATTGTAATTAAAATTGAACACTTTACTTTTTTTTGAGTTTATATTCATATTTTATTTAAATATATTATAAAATAATAAATCATATATTATATATAAAAATTACACGAAAATTATACAAACATAAATAATTAATAATCTAAAAAATGGCGATAAAGTATTCATCCGCATCGCTGTCGACCGGAACCTTTACCATTATACAATTAATTAAAAATTTAAAGTATTTTCTTCCATTCATCCATTTTACTCGTAATCGTGACATCCACTCTTTTCTTTCTCATATTATTATCATATTTCACACAATCCATCCATCTTTTTTTCGGTCTCCCTCTGCTTGTATACCCTGCCTAGCCTTTTCCCAAGCTATGTTGGTGTCGAGTTCCAGTCTTAACGGATTTAGCTGAATACCGTATTTTACACGGAGCGACTGCCTATCTGACTTCCACAACCTATAACATAGCCTCTGCCTTTATACCCATCCAGTCAAAATTAAAATACCGAGGTCAAATACAGCTATGGTTTATTTCTTAAGAAGTTAAATGAAGAAGACGTTATACTAATTAAAAAATACTTCATACGTTTAATGGAGACAGTAATGTCATAAATGTTAGATGCTATGACGATGAGTAAGTTGTCGCCTACAAGGTTGACATTTACAAAGTTACTGTTATGTTGCAATTTATGCAAATTGCTACTGGCGACTTCGTGTAAGGCCTAATAACCGGCTAAAGCTACGGTTCGCCTGCCTACACATATTGCGACGTAATAACCACAGTATTTACATGACATAAAAACTGTAATGCTTTAGAATAAAGCTTTATTCTTTATTGGCTTATTTATATTATGAATATTTTACCAATGACAATCAGTGTAACAGTTTGAATGTAACTGTGGAACCTGCTTTATTTAGGGTAATTTAATCCAGTTAAATTCCACTATTTAAATCTATAGTACCTACCCGAAAGCACGTACAGCCGTTGGTCCTGCGCCTGATCCCTCTCCAGTTGTGTCGGCCAACCTTCCCATCGGACTATGAGAGTGAAGGAATAGAAAGTGCACCTGTGTTTACGCACACACGTCTTGTGCACTATAATATCTCCTGCGAACATGGCTGATCTCATTTGAGATTGAACGCCGAGGCCGAAATTTGGTCTGAAGATTATTATTACTCTCTATCAATACGTTACATGCCAGGCATAGTTTGTACATAATATCTACAATACATCTCCATTTTTGTTTACTTAATGTCGTTAAGTATTGATGAATTTAATACTAAGAATATACGCCGACAACATCACATCTTGCTGTTTTGATACAAAAACAAGTTTGATAAAAATACAGTATAATGTTTGAAGTCGCAGTGTAAACGAGTCTTAACACTCACAGATTACAAGTAACTGCTAATAGCTTAATAGCAATATTGTACGTGCTACGGTTCAAAGTAATCGTAGCAATCGTAGCCATACTACATCCACGTAGCATGTTGTCTACGAAAACGTAGCTTCTGTATTCAGTTATAAGCTTTAACGGTCTCCAGATACCGTATACGATGTTAATGCACTAATGCGTTTAACGTGTTCAACAAGACCTAGTTACGATGCATAATGGACGAAGCGGAATTTTATTAATTAATATTCGTTTGTAGTATTCGACTGTTGAATATTTGATAAAAATTAATGTAATGTTCACAGAACAAAAGACATCATATAGAAATTTTCAATAAATCTTAATGAGATAAACTCTTACCTTTTTAATCTTACTTATTTTTTAAGTAAAGGCTCTTACGTTAACTTAGACCAATGTGACGTATAAAACAATAGGTATAAATTAATTACACTCAAATACAAAAAGCAAGAAAAAAAGTTAACATCCAGCTGGGCTCGAACCTGCGACTAATGGTTCAATGCAACTAAGCTACAGAGATCAACAATCTTCCTTTCTTTTTGTAACTAATTTACAAGTAATTTGTCCGCATAAGTGCCTAGGTACCTAATAAACAAATAACAATAAAACGATATTCATTTATAGATTATTTGCTTTCCATTTTTGTATACAACTATCTGTGACTGCATTTTTCCACTTAATCTAAAAATGCATGAAATATAATTATTCTTCTCTATATCCCTATTAGTACCTGAAAAAAAATCACAAAACTTTCTTTAACAAACTTTTATAATCATATTTTTTTAAACGCTAACTTCCAATGTAAGTCGCACGTTACTAATATTCTTGTTATCGCCTCGTGGTAAGATATTTTTCATTAATTAAAAATATCCTCTATATTACTTGCATATCAGAAGTTAGAGTGATAACTCAGAGAGACTAATAGCAACCTTATTGCCGTTACGTCACTACGGATAATGAACGGATGAATATCACATGCGGGTCGGTAAACACTACTGACGCCTGTTCTCGAAATCTGTTTGTAATTTGCTCTCGAGTGTTTACATACTCAACAATGGATTTAACCGCATATAAGTACACAATATTGTCGAGTCATTGTCATAACCGTTGTATTGTCAGCAACAAATTTTGATGAACTGATTCGGTATAAAACTTAAATAAACTAATTTCTTGGGATATCTTACACACGACCGTCTGATCCCAAACTAGGCAGAGCATGTACTATGGCAAACTGACAACTGATAGGCACACTTATATATTTATAAATATATCATTGTCACTTCATACTTAAATTAATACCGTTTTGAACGTCGTTAAAACGTAAAATATAGAATCTAGAAGCGTGGCGGTATTAACACCCCCGCGCGTCGGATAGAACGTAAAGGCTTTGGTCCTGCGCCTGATCTCTCTCCGGTCCAATCTTCACTATGAGAGTGAAGGAACAGAGAGTGCATCTGTCTTTGCGTACACACTTGTACACTATAATATCTTCTGTGTACTTGACTGAGTGAGGTTAGCGGAAGACCGGTGGTTGTGGCGTAAAATGGGAGAACCCTACGTCCAGCAGTGAATTCCGATAGGCTGAATTGATTGACTGAAAAGACTGATCTCACTTGAGATTGGCCTATAGGGCCGAAATTCGGTTTGGAGATTGTTATTAGATGTAGGTAGATTAGTACAGATATTTAGATATTATTACTGGCAAGTTTTTAATTTTCTACATTTAATATTTTATAAGCTTATACTTAAGTTCCATAATATACTGAACTTGATAAAATCATTTATCAATACGCTGTGTAAATTGGCTCCGTGCTGTCGCTGTTATTTCCCGTGGGTATAGTATAAGTTATTAATGACGCTATATTGAAAACAGGTGCATTATAACACCACAATGAGCCGTGATAAAATATATTTAAAGCGCTTATGTTGTATATTTGAATATGCTTTGAGGTTATAACTAATATTAAAATCGAAATCTATTTATTATTTTGTTTGTCATAACATTTTTTTTTAATTACTGTACCTAGCTGTATAATAAGCTGATTCGCGGGCCACTCTTAAGTATTCTAATTAGCCCCTCGTGCTGAGTCAAATAATTGTGTTATGATTGGGTTCATGTATGTACTGCAATTGGTGGGTTTCAACGCAACGCTCATAAACTCACAAGTCCGAAGCCCTAGCCACATAATTGAGCTACCGACGGTCCCAGCGCCATAATATAGCCACTTTAACTAAACTAAACGCTGTTATTGACGCATTATTAGTTCTTTATTTTAATGACTAGCCTGCAGCTTAGTGGTTAGTGACCCTGACTGCTACACCGAAGTCGTGGGTTCGATTTCTACCCAGGAAAATGGTCTTAGTGACGATATCTCTGGGTGTAATTTATCTATAGTCTATGGTTACGTTTCATAATAATATTATCTTAGTATGATTATCAGTTGTCTAGTAGCCATTTTAGAGGCACCGCCTAGTTTGCGATAAGATCGCCGTGTCTGAGTTATCTCTGGATCAATAAACGCTAAAGAGAAGAGAGATATTTATCATTAATCCAAGAGTGACGTCTCGTTTTTAATTTAAAATTGTATATGGTGATAATAATTATAGTCACGTAAATGCGAAAAAACTCTGTTTCACTATTTGGTTGAACTAAAAAACAAATGAACACGAACCCGATGTCAAAGTTTTCTTTGCAGCGACGAATCGGACTCTATAATTTGCGCTGACGAATGAAAAAGTATAAATAGAGTTCTGAATTCGAATCGCTAACTAGCGTTGCCGAATAACTGAATATGTATCCAACTGTGAAAGCAACTTCTGAATACAATTGCATCTACATGCGAGCGTTGTTTTTTCTTTCATATCGGCAGAGTTGATGCGGTGGGTATGCAAATATTTCTATCAATATTCATAGCCAGCGGCGTCATCGATAATTGAGTCTTACCTGACAACGGTGCCTTTGATTTTCATATTCGTTATCTCGCTTTTCGGTGAAAAAACTTTAGACGGGATTATTACAAAAACGAGGAGTCTGTGTTGATTTTAGGAGAGACTTTGAATATTATGTAACAAACTACGTCAAAATACATTAAATCAAAAAACGAAAATGACTTTCAAAGTTGATTCAAATCTTTTGCTTTCAACATAATCTTCCACTGACAAAAGTAGTTTATGATAGTCACAGTGATGTTTATTAATTTGTATTCGTAAAATGGTAAAATAACTCTTAGGACTCATCATTTATACAAACATGTTCTTACTACGTGACAGACCCTTTAGTTCACATTAACACACATGATGACTGGCTAGCATTAAATGTTAAAATTGGTCATTATCAATACTTAACGTTTTTTTACAGTTCTCTCAATCAAAATACTCAAAGGGAATTTTTATTCGATTTTTTAATGAAATTATAGGTACCTATTCCAATTTTTTGTATGCTTAATTTGAATTCTTTACTAATATAATTAGGTACTTATTGAAGTAAAAATATTTTTTTCATATTTTTTCAAGTCTTGCTATAGAAATATTTCAAAAAAGCATAAATCTTAAAAAGCATTACTAGAAACATGTAAATTATAAGGAATCCCTTAAAATTAGTTCTTTTATTTTCAATTCAGTAAAATAAGAATTTATTTTCTGGAATAATTCAAACAGAAATTCTGTGAACCAAAAATCCAAGTTTGCGGCCCACTGATTGTAAGCTTAAGATTATGTCAGAAAAAAATAATGAAAAACATTATTATAATAAATCACTGACAAAAACAGAAAAAGAACGTATCTTTATATAAAATCAAGTTATGTTTTTAATATCTCTCTCCACGGTTATTTTTGTTATGGGACTGCGGGGTGCGCAACTCCTATAACACACAGTTCGATTTTCAGTAATATTAATTCCAATATTTCGTAGAATACTATTTTTGTGTTTTGATAGTCTATTACTAAAACCTTTTTAGTATCGAATTCTCAATATCGGTTTCGAAGAACTCGATACCACTCACTACCAAGCAATCACCAAACCATGCAGGCCGTCTCTAAAAGCTTGTTTTTGGAATATGGAATTCATAAAAAGCTTTTGTTGGATTGCAAAATGTAAGAAAAGTAAACGACGTTGCCAAATCTTATATAAGTTTAATGTTAACCCAAAATACACTGTACATTAGAACTTTAATGTAGGCTAATAAAATAACTATATTTATACAAAACAGCAGAAATGATTCTAAGTAGGTACTTTAATAATTATAGTCAGGATCGCAACCACGAGGTTAGGAATGACCGAACAGCTCCGTAGTCGAAAGCAAAGTGAGCCGCGCCGCCGCTGCAGTCTCGATGACGCCTTCGCAAGCGCCCTCTGTCGGCGTCTGGGGTAGTTTAGGCCGACAAGTGTTGCCGGCGACAACATCCGGCCGTCCTGCACCACGCCTTCGTCCTCGATGGCGTCCTAGTCTGGTGCAAGTGCTGGAATCCACATCAATTGGCCACATTAGTATTTTATCAATTTTTCATATAACGACACCTACATCATTTCGTATAGCCGTTTTCCACCAGTACAGCTAACTAAATGATGTTATAGCTATATTATTTATAGAGTTCAAAATTCTTAGTCACGGCACCTCTGGTTGACATCAATAATCAAGACAGCCGGTGGTTTAATCCGCACATTGGGATGTGTATCGCCACTTTGCTTATTGGTTCATTGATCTCAAGAGTCTACTCAGCAACGATGTTCATCTCAGATATTCGTCACTGATTTTAATGACCAAGAATTCGAAATCCACAAATAAGCGCTTGCACTAGACACACACTTGGATTGATGGAGTGAAATAAACATTTCTGTAATATTTACTGAATCAGGTTGCTTTATACTTGAGTAACAACACTTAAGATAGCAATATCTTTCTCTTCATTTTTATCTTTATCTTTATTAAATTTTTCACATACCTGACAACATCCGGTATCTTCATTTAATTTGCCCAAGCAATTAGTCATTACCTTCAGAGAATCGTATCCATGGTTTCATGTTTTCGGCGCACGTTACACCTTTGTAGTGCTTGGATGTACGCTCGGCCCCCTGCATATCCGCCACTTTGTATCTCTAACCTGGAAAGGGCCTTTGAACAACGGCAACAACTTTGTGTTTTGCCCGTCGTTGTTATGGCTAGGAATTTTAATTATAACAAGGTTTAATTATAACGTTGTATTTAGGGGCATCTTTACGTTTAAAGTCGAAAGTTACTTTTGTGTTTTTAGCTTCCTTAATGAAGTTACATAAACTACTTGTTACCGACTATTTTATCTGAATTCATTCGTAGCCTGTACCCAAAAGAATACTTCACGCCGCAGTGGATTTATTAACAGTACTATCTCTTAATACCTTGCTAAATTTGGTCAATATGCAAATCCCATTTGTTACAGTCTGTGTTAGCTCCCATACTATGTAAAGATTCCAAAATAGTTTGATTAAAACGCTCAACTTGCCTGTTAGATCTTGGCATAGCTGTAGCAATTACATGATGTCTAATATTCCTATTTTTACGCAACAAACAATTTAGAAATTAATGCGCTGCATCCTATAGATATCAATCTCTTAGGGTTCCCAAATAAGTATATAAATATCTTGTTTAATTCATTTATCACAATCGGTTCTTTGTATTTTTAACAGGTGCAATGAAAACGAATTTCGTAACAGAGTCTATTAAACTAATAAATAAGTGTTTTTTAACGTTTTTTTTTAATAAAAAGCCCCAAGTGATCCATATGCCACATGTGGAAAGGCCTCGCATATTTAGGAATTGGAAATAGTTTCCCAGCCCTTTTTACCATGTACATTTTTATAATATAAACAATTCAACAAGTTTTGATATACTTAGTAACTACTCTTTTGAAGTGCGGAAAACAATACTTATCTCTAATCCTATCTATTGTTTTGTCAACAGCAAAATTACCTATCTCATCATGATTCGCTTTAATTATTCGTCTGCCACATACTGTTCTGCGATAAACTTTATTGCATAATAACTCATATTAATAAAACACCTTTTTTTTATGATAATCGGCCTGTCCTGACTCTAAATTTTCCCTTATTGCACAAATATTGGTATCTTGCAATTGTACAGTGGGGTCAGTAGAAATAGCACACTGATTCCCAAACTGAGACGAGCTCGTATTTCGGGAATCAGCGGCTCTGCTCTCTAATGCTATTACAATTTCAATGTCATCAAAAGTATTGTGCAATATTGACTACCTACAGTAGATCTATTTAGGTACCTATATTTTGCTTAACAGTTACTTAGAGTTCCCCTGTTTCATTATAACTTAGAGATTTTAGCCAATTACTTAATTTAATCTTCAGGTTATGTTTATTTACTTTCTACAGCGAGATTTTATTATTAATTTTAAGTAATAGGGTTTCGTGATAAAGCATCTACATGTTGCATCTGAGATCCTGCCCGATGTACACTTCAAAGGTAAATTCCTGTGTTTGTAGGACCCACCTACCTATACGCGGATTTATTTCTTGCTTATTAGTGGAATATCTAACTAATCAGTGACTATTTTAAAATTTGATCCCAACAGTAGTGTCTAAACTTTTAAGAAGCCAACAACTATAGCCAAAAATTCTAACTCAAACGAAGGATAACGCTTTTCCTCTGCCGTCGTTTGCCTACTATAAAAATGTACAGGTCTTTCGCCATCTGCTGTAACTTGCGCTAAGATACAACCAAACCCATCGCGACTAGCGTCTGTATAAAGTATAACTGGAAGCTTAGGATCAATTATTGATAATAGAGCATTATTAATCAACCTATCTTTTCAAATATTGACAGCATTATTTATTTATTTTTTCTCCACTTCCAAACAGAATCCTTTTTCAAGAGGTTAGTCAACGGTCTACAAATTAAAGCACAATTCTGAATATATTTTTTTTTTTAAATAATTGACTAAACCGAGAAATTGTCTGACCTGATGCACGTTTTGAGGGATAGGACAATATATATATCTTTCTACTGCAGCTAGTTTTATTAATTGAGCTTTCTGCCACGCAAGTTAGTAATACTCGCATTTTAAATCTAAAACTGTAAAGTACTTACACCCTTTTAATCTATCTATTAATCATCAACAAGAGGCATGGGATATTTATCTTTAACAGTTATTTTATTTAAACCCCGAAAATCTATAGGTACATAATCTCTTCTCCCCAGAAAGCTTATCCACCAGGACAACTGGGCTTGCATAAACAGAATTACTATTCCTAATAAGATCATCAACTAACTCCCTAGTTATGACCCGTTGCGCGTCAGACATTTTGTATGGACGATGTTAAACCGGTTTATTGAATTGACTACTACAATTCGATCTCTAATTCTACACATGAAGCTTCCTAAATTCGTTAAATGTTAAACACTTTGAATACCTCGAAAATAGTTCATTAAACTTTTCTTTACACGCACTTGATTCGACATTTAACATAAAGCATTCAAACTTTCATATTAGGTATCTGAACTAATTGGAATTTCAATTGATTTCCTATACGACTACATAATACGCGTATCTTCTGTAAAACTTCAGCCAATTAAAATATTACAATTCGTTAACGCATCCGTGACATAAACATCTACTGTGAGTTGCACACCGTCCACGTTAAGCTAAACCGTAACTACTTCGTTAACTTCTGAATACAAATTATTATTGTAACCTACTCGTTTTAATGGAACACTCAATTTTCTTGGTTCTAGTTTAAATGTATCTACTAAATGAGCTAAAAGTAAAGAACAGTTACTTCCCATATCTACGAAAGCGTGATGTTCACAATTCTTTATCTTAACATTTTTATAAAAAATATATTTAAAACAGGTATTCCTACTACACACGAATTTAACCTCTGCATCCTTTTTCAGTTTTATTTTTTTTTTTGTTTTTAGCAAAACACACTTTTTCTACATGGTCTACCTTATTGCAATAATTACATTTCGTTTTGTTAGGCAAAGTATAACTGTCACGTTTGTGTCCGCTGTCTTCACAACAAAAACAAGTGAATTTTTGCTTATTTAAAGAATTTATGTTTGAATGATCAACTTTTTATCTAATAAAGCAAAAGGTCGAGAAGGATGCCTAGATGATACATTCTTTGACCTACTTTCTGTAGACACTAATGTTTTACCATGTAAGAATGATGCTAATTCATCGCAATATCTAAAACTACCCGCCTCTGCGGCCATACAAATAGTTTTATCACCAATCGAACCGACAATTACAGAAAAAAGCATTAACTTCAGAGAGTAACCTAAATACATGCAATGATTGACCATCTGTAGGTTTTGCTTCCATTAAATCTTTCAACAAAGTATACATATTATGCCTAATCGCAATTTTTTTCAGCAATATGTTTCACCAGTCATGCCATTTCCAAGTAGTCCACTTGGTTTCCGTTTTTAATATTGAATCGTACCACATTTTAACCACATCTATACATCAACTACACGATCAAACTCAGGAATAACAGATGATAAAATAGCGTTTTGACTCACCGGTGACCGCTTTGACCTCTTACGTTTTCGATTTCTTTGTACTCGTGTGTCCGAGCTTGAAGTACTGCTTGGACTTACGTTGAACTCGACACAGAGGAGCGTTGCCGACGTCGATGTCCTTGTTTCTTCTTCTCCAAAGCACTCTACTTTCGACTACGTGGCATCGCGGGTATAATATAAAATAGAAAGAACACAACGGTACCACTTCTGATGTAAGAAAAGTAAACGACGTTGCCAAATCTTATATAAGTTTAATGTTAACCCAAAATACACTGTACATTAGAACTTTAATGTAGGCTAATAAAATAACTATATTTATACAAAACAGCAGAAATGATTCTAAGTAGGTACTTTAATAATTATAGTCAGGATCGCAACCACGAGGTTAGGAATGACCGAACAGCTCCGTAGTCGAAAGCAAAGTGAGCCGCGCCGCCGCTGCAGTCTCGATGACGCCTTCGCAAGCGCCCTCTGTCGGCGTCTGGGGTAGTTTAGGCCGACAAGTGTTGCCGGCGACAACAAAAATTGTAAATACTAGCTTTGACTTTTGTTTTGTGTATTTTTATTGCAATGGCAATACGTCACAGTGAAATAAAACTACTTTTAAACGGATTCTATCGCGATTTATTTTCATTTTAGTTCCCGAAGTTTCGACGCCTTTGCAGGTGTCATGGTCACGGGTCTACTGAATTCGCCATTCATTCGTCATTTCAATGTCTAATATTCACGTAAATCTCAGAAAACAATATACATAATACGTCACAGGTAACATTATGAGAAGACGAAATCATTTTTTAAGTTAAGTTAAAAGTATAAGAAATTGTTGTGGTGGCTTAGCGATTCAATTTCCGGATTCGTTTGCACGTAGTTGTAGGTTCGAAACCAGGCAATTACCAATGTGACTTTTTCAAAGGTATATGTACTATTTCAATTATTGTTAGACACTATTGACAAACGGTGAAGGAAAAAATCGTGGGGACCCTGGATTCTAAAAAATTGAATCTAAAATCGCCAACCCGCAATGAGCATGCGTGGTGTTCAATGCTCGTTCCTCTCTGTAAGGGAAGAGGCCTGTACCTAGCAGTGGGTGGGACATTTATTAATAGGTTTGTATTATCTATTATTATATACTGTTGAAAAGCTGTAAACTGAATTACTTAAAAAATCTGAGCGGCTATTTTCTAACCACAGAATTAAGGTGAAAACGTCTAAATGACAGATTTAAAGAAAATCCTTTATGCGAAGGTACGAATATTACCCACAAAAACATTTTAAAGCCAAGTCCAACTTTACATCAAAATGATAAATGTTTGTGAATCTGAATACCATCAAGTTAAATAATGGACCACAAAAGGTTGCATATTGTGTTCCTTTTATCCGCTTGCATTCAAGTAAAAGTTGCGAAGTAATAATTCATTTCCGACAATGATCCACTGTTATAGCTCGGAACTGAATTCCGTTTGTGGCCATTTAACTGTAGTACTGCACAAAACATCGCGTTTTTTCTCCAGTCCACGTAGTACATCGCTGACACAACTTTATGGGACCGCAATCTTCATAAATCTTAAGCAGTGCGTCCTTTTGTCTTTGTTCCATTCTCTTAGGGTTTAGGCAAATTCTGATCCCCGCAAATTGGCCACATTGCGTCCCCAACAGAAACGTGCATGTTATACCTTTGAAAGACCATTGGCGCACAGGTAAATAAATGTGAAGGAAAACTTGGAAACTTATGTAAATAGGGTTATGTGTGTCTTGAATAAGTAACTCGGTATACAATAGGACCGCACCTTTTATCTTTCTTTGCCTTCATACAGAAAAGTCTTCCAGGGTCTGCATAAATATAAGTATTGTTCTAAGTTTTAGAGAGTTTCAGACGAAACTAGAAACTGTACTGTTTTATAAGTTGTTCTTCTAGGTTTATGAATAATGAAACAATAAACGTAAGGCTTTCTTGAAAAATACTCTCTTATACAATAACACTGAGTTAGAAGGTGGGTGTATTTACAAAGACTAATTCATTATGCAGGTTTTCTCGAATTGTCCATAAAAGAGTCCTTTGAATATCGTCATTACATTAAATTGTTATCTGCGATGAGACCCGCGGCGCACGGTTTTTTAATTAAAACAGGCAATTTGGCGCTGACTTAACCCAAGTTTTACAATTATGTTTTTGTCGTCGCGGTTACGAACTTTGTGTATTAAAGGAAATTTATTTTTAAGTAAAAGTTTTATGGATTTGAGATAAAGAATTTAATATTGAATCTAACTTTTGTAGACGAGTTAAAACAAAATGTTATTTTAAATCTTCGAGTGTTTATCAAGTTTAGCGTTGTGTTGGACTGTCCGGAAGTGGACGTATGTAATGAACATGATTCTCGATCGGGCGCTGCCGGACGATTTATCGAGTGGCGCGTGCTGTTGGCGGGTTCCACTACTCTCGTCCGCTGAAGCCGGCAAATGGAAAAGTTCTCCCGAAGTAACCCGAGGCTATCGAAGCCCCGATGTGTTACAACAAATTTTATACCAGCGTCGGCAAACTTTCCGCGTACTGCTCAGCAATAAATAATAATGCCTGAATATTGGAAGCGATCAATACATAATATTTTAAAGTTCCTGTTTGAAGTCGAAGTGGACTTGCTGAGAGTTCCTGCAGTATATTTTAATCGTAATACTTCTGACAGCAAACGCTGCAAAGCTTTAATATACATAATACACCGGAGAATGAGCAGCCAAATAAGGGAGGAATATTCATGAACGAAACTCAGTTGAAAGTTTTTGATAAGAAATTATGGTAATGATTTTAAATTGACCTAATCCATATTGCGGAGGCCCGAAATTTGGGCAACAAAACTTGTTACGGTGGCGGTCTGATGCCTCAACTCGAACTCAATTTTCTAATTAATTTATACCCGCTCAAAAAGTTTGTTTACAAAGATTGGTTAGGTTTGATTGTGTTACATTATAATTTAAGTTTCAATATTCGTTTAACTAATTTGTTATTTTAATTTTAATGCTTACCTACTCATTTGAATTTTAGAATTTTTTTGCAAAGAGTTTTGAACCTAACATTATGTATGTACGTAAACATAATTTAGCAAATTGCTATTTGTTTAATTCTTTCATTTATTCCAGCCACCTCGCGCCTCTCATAAAATATTATCGAAAACCTTTTAATCAAATTAATTGGAACTTTAATTAAAATTATCAACGTTTTTTACCCCTGAATTTTCATCGACGGTGGATTTAAAACCTTTGGTAATTTACCCATCGTAGGTACGCGGTTATATGATGCGTGGTTCATTTTCATACGCCACGTTCGCGCTTAAAAGCTTTCATGATATCAAATTGACACTTTCCACGGCTGCGCAAAAAAATATAACGTGAAAACGCGAGCATGAAAATGACGTTATGTCGAGGACTAAAAGACAGACGTATTCGTGACTTGAGCCATTTAAGGCATATAACAGTGTACGAAACAATCGATGATATTGTTCAAGAACTTCGTATCTACCTACCAGTTGAACTTCCCGTTAGTATTTATGTTTACGATTAGTAGCGTTGTTAGAGAGGGTGTAATTTCCTACATACAAATTCTGAGGATCGGAATGGTAGTTTTGGGGCGTAATAGGATTACGGTTTTACATTACATTATTTTTGCTTTGTAATAATACTAATGCTACTGGTATTTCTGTCCGCAAATAACTGTTTATGTCATTTGTTTTGTTTTACCATTTGTAGTATTATTTCTACAGACAGCTTTTCAGATGTCAAGAATAAATTTAAAAAATATATTTATCAAATACCTACTTTGGAAGATTAATGGTGGATATAATAAAAATACAAATCAGTCAACACAGACTTAAGCATCAAAAATATTGTGACAAAAATAAGGTAAGATACATTTATTTTTAGAAGCATACAACAGAAACATATTTCGTTAATTATATTACTTGATGTGGGACCCGAAATTCATCCACGTGAGGTTTAATCCCTGGAATTGATATCATAGCGCGGCCTGTCACGCCTCGTGACGTGCCAATGTTTCAAAGCCGAAAACACAACTCCATTCCTTTGACCACTAACAAACATTTTTTTTGTAATATTTGGCTGAAACTTTACGGATAGGCGTACGTTTTATGTAGGTATATACGGGTAGAATAATATAGTATTTAGTATGCTGATGTGGCTGAGATTGGCTCACCGTTAATTGATTTTGTATTTCGTGACGCAAATATGAAAACAAGTCTATTGGTAATTATTGTTTATAGTCCAGCCAGTGATAATTAAGCAATTCTTAATTTTTGCTTCAAATAGGATAGGCAGAAGAAGGGAGAAGTTAACCCGAGCTCCCATTCTTTGTAGTTTCTTTCACGATTGTCATAATTTTTTTCAATAATTTACAACATTTTGTTGCTAGTTCTATCAAAAATTTGTTAACATAAAAAGGTGTGATCTAAAAAGAAGTACTCAAGTAGTCGAATCCGCGTAATAACGATGTGAAGATACATCCGTATGAAGTTTAATCCGTGAAATTGATATAAGAGCGTGTCGCACCGTCGCGGTCCCGTCACGCTCCGTGACACGCCAATGTTTCACAGCTCGAACGCGACTCCATCCCATTCTTTTATCCGCGCATCAACCTTTTGTTCTACAAACCTTTAGTTTTGATATTGGATTCGCACCACGTTCCCTTCTTTTCAAGATTTATTGGATTACGTATCGCATTGTTTCGTGTTAGTGTGAGTTCGCAGTGTGTTATTATGTAATTTCTCTTGGTGTTAATATGTACTTCTATACACTCACAAGTACACAATTCGGTGGTTATAGAGTATACCCTTATTTCAAAGCAGTAAAGTAGAATTTTCATGTTTCGTTAAAAATGCTTAGAAACTATGACGTATTTAGGTACATACTCGTACTAACATAGAGAGTTTAAAGTAAATTCCCTGCTACACTTGCGTGATAAGTTTTAAATGTCTCATTATAGTTTCTATTGTGTATTGTTTTGAATAAAATTTAGTAAACCATAAAAAGATCAAACAGTATTTTCAAGTTTCGAAGTTTAATCTTAGTGTAATGAATATGAGAAATATGTTTCTAGATAAATAGTTCTTGTATAATAACTTTCGTGAGACATATTAAAAACTATGTTTAAAACAAAAACCGGCTTTACTCACGTATATTTATTGGAGTAGCCCGACTATTTCGAACCCGACCGGGGCCCATAATCACGAGTTCATGACGCGGCGGTGTCGTGAGACGAATAATTCGTCTATAATAATTATAGATATAATATCGTGCATAATAATTAATAATAAGTGGATAAATAGTTACAGTTCTTCTCACAAAATTTAAATTAACTTATGCCTTTTCTACACCTCCGTAATTTTTTTATATCTACTAGTAGAAATTTGTCTATCAATGTTTAATCTTAAGTTCACGTGAACAAGGAAATGAAACCCAAGCTACTTGTTTCAAATTTTAATAACACTTTGAATTTAATTTTGATGCTGATTGAGGATCAAAGTAAAGTAATTAATAATGAGCTTATCATTTTACGCCTCTTGAAACATGCTTTTAAGGGAAATTTGTTTTTATCTTAACGAGTTTAATTATGAATTTTAAACACAAAGTAAAGACTTCGCTTAACCAAAACGATGTTTTGGTTCTATTTCTGGATAATGATATTCAACCTTACATTTCTATTGATACTAGTTGTGCCTTGCGGTTTACCAGACTACTTTCTTTTCGGGCTAAACTCCCATATTGTGTTAATGCAGGGTGACAGCTACCTCCGTTTAAATTGGTTCAGGTCTATTTTGGACCAATTTGGTATGGAACCAACTTTTGTCAAAATTGGTATAGTTTTTTGAGCGTGAAAATCTTGAAAATTCGTTAGTTAGTTGATCTAATTCTTCATATTACTAGACTCATTATTAATTATGACTCTAGCTTATGATTTAGATTTTTTATCGTTTAGGAGTTTTACCATCTCTCCATCATTTCACATGAATAAACTAAAATAATAAAACTATCTATTCGTTCCCATAATATGTTGTTATAAAATTATCCTCCAACTCCTAACCATTAAGGAGTTGTGCACACGGCTACACAGCAAGCTACATTTCCAGTTTATGCTGATCACGCATTGTATAGGATTTCCGTACAATGCGAGGTCAGCATATACTGGAAATGTATAGCTTGACGTGAAGCCGTATGTACCTTCCATCACCAGTTCATCAGCATGACGTATAAACTAGAAACACGGATACTCGCCTATAATGATAGAGGATTGCTCCCGATTTCCCTGGAATCTTATCATCAGATCCGTTAAACACAATCGCTATGTTTTTAATGTTTTAAAATCTAAAAGTAATTTAATTACACACAGTCCTGCTGATGTATTTTTATTATCCTACTATCCTACTTCCTACTTCCTACTAATATTATAAATGTGAAAGTGTGGATGTTTGGATGTTTGGATGTTTAGATGTTTGGATGTTTGGATGTTTGTTGCTCAATCACGCAAAAACGGCTGAACGGATTTGGATGAAATTTGGCATGCATATAGCCTTTGACATGGAAAAGAACATAGGCTACCTTTTATCCCGATTCCTTAAGTAGTTCCCGAGGGAAAATTGAAAATTGTTTGCGAGCTAAGCCGCGGGTGGACAACTTTGAAATTTGTTATTTTTCTCTATTACATCGCAAGCTATAACGCGGGTGAAAAATTTCATTCAATTCTTCATTACATTAACATTTTTCATTTCTTTTTGGACCCAATTCTGAAGTCCACGCAGACGAAGTCGCGGGCAGAAGCTAGTTTATAATAAAGGAATTAGTAGATATTAGCTGCAGACATCCTTGAATATTAATTTTGTACTCAAAATCAAAATACTTTTATTTCATGTAGACCTTTCCAGACACTTTCGAAACTTAAAATGACTCTAGTCACTATTTCTTATTCGTCTGTTTTTTTGAGACTAGCTACTTTATTTAAATGTAACCTTAAGTCATAACTTGACACGTGGAAGGCTGGAACGTGTATTATAAAAATACACGTGTCGTGTACTTCGTGACCTTGTCTTACCTTCAGTAATAATAGGTAAATATTGATAATAGATCTTACACAAGCTTTATCGGTATGTCATTTGATTAACATGAGGAAACATATAGGTAATTATGTAGGTGTCGTGATTATAACTTTTTTTTTAAGTTTGAGCGAACTTGAAGTTGTCAATAATCCTTAATAAATGAATAAACTATTAAGCAAAAGGTTGCGAGTAAAGAAAAAAAATATTTTGGATATTCTAACAACATATGAACTTACAACTTAGCCACAAGCCCCATTTTATAAGAGCCTTTATTAAACTTTTGTACAAAAATATTTGTATTATAAATATTAATAGATAATATGTTTGTGGTGAAACTCGTCATAAGACGGAGGCTCTTTTTATTGTTACCGCTTGTTCAAACACATCGATTCATAGGTAAACCACATTCATCACCACATACATACAAAGCCTGAATACATTTGTGTTGACACAGTCATTACCTGCGCGTCGACCGTAAATCTAATATTGTATTGGCTGAGTTCCCTTTGGCAACGTTAAATTAGCAATTCATAGATTAAGTACCAACGCTTGTCCCGGCCAATTATCGACTATTAATCATATCTAGCAAACACTAAAGCCATATTTGCTTTTGGGTATGTGTAAGACTAGGTACATGTGGTATGTTTGCATATGCAACCGGCATTCGATATTATACAGGATTACTTTTTATGGAGTGCGTATATTCAACGAGGTAATCAGTTGCATAAAATTGAATCACTTTCCCCAAAGAGCATCACCAGCAAGGAGGTCGAAATCAATTAAAATTGAAAATGAAATTGTCATACAAAGTGACAGGTCACGTGACTTGTGTTTGATGAAAAGTTGATTTTTAAATTTAAGATTTCGTCCTTATGTTTCTTGGGAAAAGTTGTTTAGTTTTATGCACCTGATTAGGTACCTCGTTGAATATACGCACTCCATAAAAAAATAATCCTGTAGATAAGATGGATATCGTTCATGATAAACAATCGCTAAGTATTGAAACAGTCTTCCATTTTTGTTTTATTTAAGGGGAACGACAAAAAACGTGAAGGCCGTTTTATTTTTAGATTCAAATTTAACAACCTCACGGCGCGCGAAGCCATGAAACAGAAACGTCTTTTAAAAAGCAATTTATTAACAACACAACTTGTTTGTGCTTCCGAAAATAACTTCACGCGCCTCCGCGGCTCAAGGAAAGTGATCTGGACAAATAAAATTACCTTTTCAACAGTTAATTTGCGGAATGAATCACTTTCAGTTGCAGGCTGGCCGTTGTTTTTGTTCGAGGACCTCGCCCGGAACCGAACCCTGTGCTTGTCAACGGATGAGTTAATATTATGAGCAGTATTTACCGGAAGATGACATTTCTCGAATCGGCCCATTAATTCCTAATGGAGCGTCGACGGGCTACATTTCATCTGTTTGGCTGCACACCAGACCTTCGCCGCAGAGCTATTTTCGGTAGCGTATCTGAAAATTTATAACTACGAGTTAGTTCTAAGTCGTTGGATAGCGGCAAAGTAAGTGGGATTTATGATATGACATTTTTCGGTCTATTTGTTTGGGTACCTTTTTTTCTTAACAACCTTTGCCAGTTCCAGCGTCGCTAGTTAAGATTTACTCCTTTACGTCTCAAGATTTACGTTAGAATTAAGAAGAGTTTCATTCTTTCTACTACTGAGTTGGGTAGTTACATTTGAAAATTCATAATGAACAAAAATTTACATAATCTAAAAGCAACTGTAGCAAACATTAAGGATGACGTTTCAATTTAAAGTTTGTTTTATGTGCGTCATTCCGCTGGGACAAAACATTTCGAACTCAATTTGAATTTGAGAACTAGATGTCGAATCTGCTTTTGAGCAGTACAACGCAATGCTAACAATATTCTGGTTTACTTTTCATTTCCGCTATCAGATCGTATTTTTTTACTCAATAAAGATGAAACCTGTATATATATCGAGATAATTACTTCATAACTGTAAGTATATTGACTAATGAAACAAAAGTATTTATAATATGTATCTTTATCTTTACGCAGTATAAAACAAAGTCTCTTTTAAGTGATGTAAGATGAAGTTTGTGTATAATTTTTGTCCGCTAGGAAGAGTGTAAAAAATTACATTATTTTATTGTAATAAAATAAATAAAATATAATTTATAATTTATAATGAATACACATTTAATAACCAACATAATTATTTAAAATAGATGGCAAATTAAAAAATATTTATGAATGTTTTTTTAATTATTTCAACATGATAATATCCTATCCTATCCTTAACACCAATGCAAACTTCAACATCAAATGTTCGAAAATAATTGATGTAAGATATTGAATAGAGTCCGGCAAGCGCGTCTCGGTTACCCGACTTCACCCTGAAATCCGACTTAGAAATGCTCGTGACTGATTAAAAGGCCATGTTTACTAAATGAAGGACCACTAGGGTCAGTATTTGTCAAACTTTTAAGCCTTGAGATTAATTCCAGTATAGCATTGAATAATAGCGTTAAATCTGGTTAGACGGGAAGACGTTATAGCTTGTGAAAATGCCAGGCAAAAATATAAATATAAACCATACTTATTAAACAGCTATTGAAAAAAATGTTCTACGAATATACTGTAAAAAAAAATGTATTAGTATGGATAGGCATGGAAGGATAGTTCCTTCCGAAATAACTTTTTCGTTTACTAAGTAAATATTAAAGCCTAAAATATCACTATATAATTAAACTTTGCAATTAAAATATACAATGATTTTGAGTAATGAAGTCTTTAAACATCAATTCAATGTGTAAACATTTACGAAATTAAAATCTGTGACAGATTTTCAATTAATTGAATACGTCATCAAAATGATTTAAAATTTTGTTGATAATTTTGCAATTTGCACAATTCAGATTAAATTATAATTTAAAATTCAAAGCTTAAAATTTTTAAGTGAAAATATACGAGTACAAATTAAAGCAATTTCTACCAATAAATTAATAAAATAAATAATCAATATTAATACCTACTATTTATTTGTCCTATATTTGGAGGGTTTGTAAATTTAATGTGTAGCATTTCCAAACCCTCCAACCAGTATTTTAGATTATTTATTACTAGTCATTTTTACATTAATTTTGAATATACTACTATGCCTATAAAAAACTAAAACTCGCACTGATACGCAAGAAAGAATAATTATAATTAAGTTAATTAAGAATTCCACGGATTACTCACGCGCATTCTCAGGATCTCCCGACTAGTTTCAGACTCAATAGGAGTCCTTAAAGACAAATTCTTAAATCCTACTGGAATTTGGATAATTTGTTAAAAGAAAGATTTATATCTTAAACACTTCAATCTATTAAATACATTTAAGCTTATTATGATTAATGACTCCTATATAATTATGAATTCGCCTCACGGAAGTTATTATATAAAACAATATATGTCGTTTTCAAATAGTTACGATGAATAATCAGTCTTCAGGGAACAAGCACTTTGAGTAACACTGGTTTGAAGTGAAGCGGTATCTATTTCAAACCGCCTTTATATTTCAACTTCACCTTAGCGGACCAAACTCCATCCAATCTGCGGAGGTTAACTGTTAGTTTATACCATGTACTAGTGAATCTAATGTATTATTTCTAACGGTAACTACATCGTTTATCTTGCTTGTTAATTATAAAAACGTTAATATTTTATTAATTTTGATTGGATGTTAATTATTATTTTGGATGGATTGTTAATAAAATAGAAGTATTAATTACTTTTTTTTACCCTTTTTTTTTTTTTTTTTTTTTTTTTTCCGCTGGGAAAAAATGCTGTTACGCATGCCCTTCCCGTCGGGGGACGGGAGAGGGGTATGTGGGACTCCCCGGTAAAGTCGTTCCCGGTATACCCACTAAAAATACCCAGCGGCACTCCGACCTCGCCTGAGTGGAGGGGGCCTGGGAGTCTATGTCGTCCAGTCCCCCACCGGCGACTACCCGCCTTACGGCAGGCCCCTCACGCCCCCCACCCCAGTAGGGAGGGGCCTTTATAATGGCCGGAGCGCACGGGGTGATTCTTGTGATGCAGGTGGTGGCGCCCCCGCGCCTGTCGCCCGCTGATCACCCCCCGGGGCGGATGGGGACGGACGTTGTGTTCGCCGTCTTCTGCCCCTTCTTCGTCTACGGAGCGGCACCGCGAGAGGGTCGTCCTCCCGCATGCGCTCCGCTGCCTCCTTCTGTGACATGACGTCCTCACAGAAGGAGGCTACCGCCGCCCATGCCTCCTCACTTCCCAACATGGCAGCAATCACGCTGGGGAGCGAGAGGTCGTCCCCGACCGCTGCCACCAGGGCGCGGCGGGGTTCAGCCCACGATGGGCACACCTCCAGGGTGTGCTCTGCCGTATCCACCGCGGCTTCGCAGTGGTGGCACTGTGGGGTCTCCTCCCTCCCAATCCGGTGCAGGTACGATCCGAAACAGCCATGCCCGGACAGCACCTGCACCAGACGCAGGGAGAGGGAGCCATGCCGCCGATCGAGCCAATCACCCAGGACGGGCCCGATGGCATCCAGCGTCCAGCGACCGAATGTTGCGGAGGCAAGGTCCTCGGCCCAGTGCCGAGTTATTGCCTCCCGAGCCTCCTCACGCACGTCCTCCCGTTCTGTTCGGTCCGGGCGTCGGTTGAGCGCCTTCTGCTCCGCCGTCCAGTCGTAAACTCTGGCGAGCACCCAAGCCTCGAGCTCCCAAGGAGGGGTTCCCGCCAGAGCGCACGCCGCCGCGAAGCTCACTGTGCGGTAAGCCCTCGCCACCCGCTGTGCAATGGCCCTTTGTGGCCTGCGGATGGCAGCGGCGGTGACCCGTGTGCGGAGTGAGTCCGCCCAGATGGGGGCCCCGAATAGGGCCATACTTTTGAGTATCCCGGCGTATAGACGCCGGCATTGGTCGCCGGGCTTCCCGATGTTCGGGAGGAGCCACGAGAGGGCGCCCGCAGTCCTCAACAAGCGCGTCGACAGCCCGCTGAAGTGTGCGCGGAAGCGCCACCTGCTGTCGAGCACTAGACCCAGATATTTCATCTGGGCCTGCACCTCAATGCGGACACCCTCCACATAGGTATGAGCGTCGGGTGGTTGGCACTGCCGAGGCCCGTGGAAGAACACGGCCTCGGTTTTGTACAGCGCCACCGTCAGCCCTAGGCGGGAGATTCTGCCCACCACATGCGAACCGCCCGCCGAGGCCAAGCTGGCCGCCTCTCCAAAATTTCTCCCCCGGGCAGTCAGTAGAGTGTCGTCTGCATAGCAGATGACAGACGTGCCACGGGGAAGGTTGCCCCGCAAGAGCCAGTCGAATCCGATGTTCCAGAGGAGCGGCCCAAGAACAGAACCCTGTGGAACACCGGACTCGACGCCGTATCGCCGGAGCTCACCTGACTTGTCCTCAAGAAGGACTGTGCGGTCCTTCAAATAATCTGATAAAAGGCCCCTCAAATACGGAGGCACTCTATGGAAGCGGAGCGCCTCTAGTATGGTGGAGTGGGGAATGGAGTTGAAGGCGTTGGCTATGTCGAATGACACAGCCAACAGTCCATCCCCCGCATCCATCGCCTCCCTCACCTGGCCCTTAAGCCGGGACAGGGCGTCCACTGTCGAACGCTCAGCTCGAAAACCGAACTGAGCGTCCGCTAGGTCCGGGCCGACTGTGCACAAGTGCCTGTTGATACGGGCGGCGAGGATCCTCTCAAACATTTTACCGACCTCATCCAGTAAAACAATGGGTCGGTATGCCGATGGGGAGTCCACTGGCCGCCCTTCCTTCCGAAGAAGGCACAATCGGCCTTCCTTCCATGGCTTCGGGAACCTCTCACACGTCAGACACGCACTGAAGAGGTCCCGAAACCTTTCTCCCATCTGGGAGGCGGCGATGGCCACCACCTTCGCGGGGACGCCGTCCGGACCTGGGGCCGTCTTTTTCCCCCGGAGGCAGAAAACCGCCCTCTCCACCTCGTCCTCCGTCACCGGCGGGACCGGTGGTGTGAAGTTGTCCCTGCGCGGAAACAGGGACCGGACCACCATATCCAGCAACGTCGGCTCGAGGGTCTCGGCAACTGGGGGACCGTACGGGCGCAGTTTGTTGCGTGCCGCCTTGTACGGCCTCCCAAAGGGGTCAGCGTCCAGACCCTCCAACATTTCCGCCCTCGCACGATCCTGGGCCGCGCCCATTCGCGCCGTCAGGGACCCCTTGGCTTCTATGTAGGCCGCATAGAGGCGGTCCTCGCTGTCGAGGTCACGAAAGCGCCGTCGCCGGCTCCTTGTGTAGGCCCGCCTGGCCACCACACAGGCGGCCCGTAGCTCTACCAACTCCTCCGACCACCAGTAAACAGCGCGTCGAGGGGGCGGACGGTGAGACCGAGGCATGCTAGAGTTGCACACCTCGGTATGGGAGTCCCTTAACTGGACCGCCGTGGCGTCCACATCCCGGACGTCGTCAGGAGGCGAAAGCCAATCCTGGACGAACGCTGCCTCCGTGGCGGCCTCCCGGTCTAGGCGGGAGAACGCCCACCGCGGGAAGCTCGACCGCCCCGCGCGGGCCCCCTGGGAGCCCTGGGCGAAGACGTCAAACCGCACGTATCGGTGGTCCGACAGCGTCTCCACCAGCTCTACCCGCCAGTCCACTACACAGGCCGCCAAAGAAGGAGAGGCAAAGCCGAGGTCCACGATGGAGCCTCCCTCCCGCCGCACGCAGGTTTGCACTCTGCCTCTGTTTAGGAGGGATAGACCGGACGCCACGGACCAGGTCTCCACCTCGCGTCCTCGGGCATTGGTGGTTCGGTTACCCCATCCCACCGACTTGGCATTGAAGTCGCCCACGATCAACACCTGGCGCTGCGCCACTCCGCCCGCCACCCTGGCGAGGACCTCTAGGAAGCTCTCAAAGTCCGTGAGGGGGCGGTTTGGGGAGAAATACACCCCTATAAGGGCTATGTCTCCCCACGCGGCGGCCACGTATCCCTGTCCCCTCTCTAAGAGCGAGAGGGGAGGGGAGTCCGTAGAAGACCGCGACACCAATGCAACCAAGCCGTTGTCGTCTCCCAGCCAGCTGCCAGGGACAGAGTACGGCTCGGCTACAACCGCCACGTCCACCAACCACTCCGCCAAGGTTTGGACCAGCAGATTCTGGGCCGCTCTGCAGTGGTTGATGTTTGCTTGAAGGAAACGTCGTCGAGGCCCAGCCATCAGTCGGTGTTCATTGCACTTCCCTCGGTGGCCGGCACTGAAACTGGGGTTCCAGTGGCGGCGGCAGTAGCAGGCCGCACCGGCGCCTGCGCTTTGCCCTTACTTTTGGGCGGACAGCATTTCCTGCCCGTCATCACGTGGTCAGCCGGAAGACCACTGGCAGTACATACTGCGCAGTGCGGGGTGGTAGCCTCGCAGGTGGCCGACCTGTGCCCCTCCTTCCCACAGCGGAAGCACAGTTCCTTGCGCTCGGCAGTGGACGGACAGAGAGCCCGGGTGTGATCTATGCCGAAGCACTTGAAACAGCGCATCGGCTCGTCCTCCAGTGCCCGGACCCCACCCGAGCTAAGCCCCACTGGGAGGCGACCCTTGGCCAGAACCGCCTTAGCCGCCACGACAGGGCACTCCAATCGCATGGTGCCCATACCCCCACGACCTGGTCTAATGGCCCGGCCCTTGACATCTGCGACGGCGCAGCCCCCCGCCACCGCTACCGCAGCCACCACCTCCTCTTGCGTGACCGAGTCGTCGAGGTCGGTCACCTCAAGAGCCACACATTTGACGGGCCTCACGACCTTTGCCGTGTCCGCGATAGCCTCTCTGAGCTTTATCGCAAAGAGGTCCGCCTTGGTGCCACCCTGAGCCCCCGAGAACTCGAAAATACGAGCCCCCGTTTGGGTCTTGCGGCACCTGACTCTGCCAGCCCCAAGTTGGGCAGGGTCAACGTTTGTACGAGCCCGCCGCAGCACGGACTCATACGTCTCCCCTCGCTCCGCTGCCGCTGGGGTCAACGTGACCACCACGGCTGCAGTTTTTGGAGGAGGAGCGAGCTTTCTCCTCTTGTCCACCTGAGCTGCAGGCTTGGCTGCAGGGGGCTTAGGGGCCGACTTCTTCCCCTTCTTCTTCCTATGGACCACCTTTGTCCAAGGCTGGTTAGAAGGGGTGGTGGAGGGCAGGAGTGGGTCTTCCCTCTCTGGTTCGGGAGGAACCGACTGGACGGTCGGGGCCAAAGCTGTCTTCTTGCCCTTTCCCTTGCCCTTGGTGGTCTTGGACACCTGCGGCTGCTCCAACTGGGCTGGGGCCGTTGAGGGCCCTGGTGCGCTGGGTATCCTTTCGGGCACCTTATCCGCCGCAAGCGGAGGGCGGAGCCGTTTCTCCGGCAGGAGCCTGTCCTCGATACCGGCGAAGCAGGCCCTGGTGAAAGCCCTCTCCTCCATGACGACCTTGCGGATGATATCCTCAAGGTTAGAGGGGGGAGGCATCGCTGGACTTTCGGACGTCACCTCAGGCCGACTCATTAGCTCGGTAATGCGTGCGTGCAGCGCGGACACCTCTTTCTGCAGACGATCCACCTTCGCCTGTAGTTGCCGCGTCTCATTGGAGGTGGTGCGATGCGTCAACTCCTTCACAATGCCGAGCAAGCTCGCTGCCCGGCATTTCAGGGCCTTCTGGAAGGTCCCCTTCAGACTGGAGGACTTGGAGGCCACCTCCAGGATCTCCTGCTGGTCCTCAAGAGCCATGCGCTCCATTTCCTCTACGGAGTGGTCCGCGTAGAGGGCACTGGAGGTGCCGTAGCCAGCCTTGGCTCTGGTGGTTCGCGCCCGCTGTTCCTTGGAGGCGATCCTCTCCTCCAAGTCGGCTTGAATTACTGCCCGCTTCGCGGGCTTCTCCGCTGCGTCCGGAGAGCCTCCGGAGCCCCGCCTAAGGAAGGCCCTCTTCCTCGACTCGCGGGTTGAACTGCGGTTCGAGCCACTCATTACTGACTCCGTATCAGAGAAGTCCGAAACGACGTTGCTCCCTCTGATGAGACTGGCCACGGACGGCGCGCGGCTGGTCTCCGATGCCGAAGCATCACGGGAAGTGGGTTGGCTCTGAAAAGGGCCTTTGGGTTGGCCCTGAGAAGGGCCTTTGGGTTGGCCCTGAGAAGGGCCTTTGGGGAGAAAGCGCCCGGAGGCGGCCCTCGGTGGTTGTGGCATTGCCACCTACAATATCGAAGAAGACGTCAATAGGTTACTTCGATGCACAGTGTTCGTTTGCCGCCGGCCTGCCACTCCGTTACGGTGGTCAGGCGCGACGTTGCCCAGGGGTCACTACGAGGAAGTCAACACTGTGGGGGGACCCCCACTTTTTTTTACCCTAAGGTATCTTAAAAGTTTTCAGTTTGTTTGTCAACCATTTTAGGTTCCGTGCCTAAAGGATAAAACTACGAGACCCTAAGACTCCGCTGTCTGTCAGTCACCAGGCTGTATCTCATGAATCGTGATAGTTAGATAGTTGTAATTTTCACAGATGATTTATTGAAGTGAAACTTCTTTTGGCGCATGAGGGTAAAATTTTTACAGATGAAACGTCACGCCGGTATGCAACGGAAGTAGTAGAATACATTACAATGTCTTTGAACGGAAGTGTCAGAAAAGAGAGAGAGAGTGATCGAGACCATGAAGGTTTTCATCTATACCTTCATGATCGAGACCGATTGAGAGAGAGTAAGACAGGGCTTCTATTAAATTATTTTATTAAAATGGGTGCCAAGAAACCAAGATGGCGTCGACGACAATTTGCAAATTTTTCGTCATGGGTCATTTTCATGATTCCCGAGGTCGCTTAAACGATTATGGGGTCGAAATTAAAACCCAAGATGGCGCCGAGGAAATTTTGCAAATTTTTCATCATGTGTGTCATTTTCATGGTACCCGAAGTCGCTAAAAACGATTATGGGGTCGAAATTAGAATCCAAGATGGCGCCGAGAAAAATATGCATTTTTTTCATCATGGGTGTCATTTTCATGGTACCCGAGGTCGCTAAAAACGATTATGGGGTCGAAATTAGAATCCAAGATGGCGCCGAGAAAAATATGCATTTTTTTCATCATGGGTGTCATTTTCATGGTACCCGAGGTCGCTAAAAACGATTATGGGGTCGAAATTAGAATCCAAGATGGCGCCGAGAAAAATATGCATATTTTTCATCATGGGTGTCATTTTCATGGTACCCGAGGTCGCTAAAAACGATTATGGGGTCGAAATTAGAATCCAAGATGGCGCCGAGAAAAATATGCATTTTTTTCATCATGGGTGTCATTTTCATGGTACCCGAGGTCGCTAAAAACGATTATGGGGTCGAAATTAGAATCCAAGATGGCGCCGAGAAAAATATGCATTTTTTTTCATCATGGGTGTCATTTTCATGGTACCCGAGGTCGCTAAAAACGATTATGGGGTCGAAATTAGAATCCAAGATGGCACCGAGAAAAATATGCATTTTTTTGTGATAAGTCATTTTTAAGATTTGCGAGGTCACTAAAAATAAAAATGAGGTCAAGCTTTCGCGGAAATGTCTATCGCGCAAAAGTTCCTGATCCAAGATGGAGGACATTTCTCTATATGAAATTACATGTATTCGTCTCAATCTCAATCTAGAATTTTTGCATGTGAGACCATAGACGAAGCGCATTTGCATAATAGTTACTGTTTTAAAAATTGTGTATCTCGCTATTGTTAATTATTGTAACAATACTTATTTTTATTTATTTTAGATAAACGTTATGTCAAACAATGTAAATATTGAAGAAATATCTTATATAAACAAGATATACAATATATCTTCCTTTTTCCCTTCCTCTTAATCTTGGAAATTTAAAGTTTTAGATTTGTATAAATATAAACAAGATTTATAAATTAGTTCGCCAAAGAAGTTTCACTTCTGACATGTGTACTTTGTACGCACGCATGTTTTTTTCTTTTGTTGCAATAACAACAAATTATTTAATACAGAAAATAGTAATTAAATAAATATTAAAGAGCTATACAACAAACGTGATTTTTGCTCGTTTATGCTCGATATTGATAACGGCTACAGGTAGACGCTTGAAATATTGATAGAATTGTATATCTACACTAATGTTATAAAGAGGAAAGATTTGTGTTTTTGTGTGTATGTTTGAAATTAATAAAATCAAAAACTACATTGCTGATTTAAAAAAAAGAGTCATCTTTAGCTACATTCACCTTGAGTAACAATAAATAATGATATAAGTAATTATAAAGCATTTTTTTAAAGGATTCCCATAAAACAATCATGACTTTTTTTGCTCGTTTTTATAGATAATGGACTCAACTTTAGTCTGGTTTTTTTTATTGACTAAGCTACGTTTATTGAAGTACTTATTTTTGACATCTCGTAAAAAAAAAGAAATATGTAGGTACCTACTAGATAGGATCGACCGATCGTTTTTTATGAAACGTTTAGAATTTTTAGCAATACATTTTAGGGACGTGTAGCATGTAAGTTCAATGCATTTTCCAGGTTAGAGGTTAAGTGCTAACTCAAGCATCAGTTTCGGTGTTGAATATGCTCTACGATCGATATTACTTCAATTTAGTATAATTTGAAATTTGTACTTTATTTTTCAGTCTGCTTTTCACCCTTAAGTATATTTTCGTAAAAATAAATATGTAATCGTTATAAATAAAATTGTGTTTAATAAACTGTATTATTATTATTTTTATCTGATTAAGTTAGTAAAAGTAAATACATCAAGAAAATATATTTCTATTTCAACTAGGTATGTATCTATGCATTCATTCCTCCCTTGAAATTTCTAAGCAAAAATATATACCTTGTTCTCTTATTTTGCATGTTTTTATTGTATTTTCTTTGCTTTTTAACTACAAGAAGCTTTTTACTGTTTCACATTGCGAGTCCCATCTTTTCTCTTGGGAATAAACTGAGATACACAAAGTAAATGTTAGCGTACAATGTGTTTTTCTTACTGTATGTATTTGTTTAGCTGATACCTGGTTCTTATATACAATTAATACTGCCTTCATAGAAACGTATTGAACAGCACAAACTGTTGTTTTTCCTTTTTTTATATCTTGGATTTTGGACATCTCACACACAGCCTTATTTTTCCAATGTAGGCAGAGCCTGTACTATGGTAATCAGAAAAATGATAAACTTACTAATTTAATATATTTTTAAATGCATTAATATTATAGACATAATTTAGAAAAAATACATATTATAGAAAAAATTACACCCAGACACAGAACGAATGAGCGTGCTCATCACACATAGTTTTTTTGTTCTGGGTGGCAATCGAACTCACGACCTCCGGCTTAGCAGTCTGGGTCACTAACCATTACACCAACAAGCCTTCAGTTCTTTCCATCATTTCTCACCATAGCCGTAATGTATAGAAACGGCCAATAATGTAAACATGGATTTGACTTGAGTATATATAAAAATGTATAAAGTATTGTCTAATACAACTCGACATTCACATACTATATTGGACATATTTTTGTTTACACTATTGGACGTGTCTATTGATTATGGTAACATGTTTGTACTATGCTCTTAGTGACGTCATGTAAAAACACTTCCAAAAACTCATTCAAGTAACAAAATTAAATATCCATAGTCACTATTTCACTTACCTATTTAAAAAACCTATTCTTAGTCTGTCACCATAAAATGTGTTGTAATTTAAAATGATATTCTGTCTTGCTACGGTCCAACAGATTTTATTAAATCAAAAACATTTACCCGAAATTTCTGCTTTATTTGGAGTGAATTTCTTGAAAATGAAGTTCTTTATCATAAGTTCATTAAGGCTGTGTCCCGTCGACGTCCCGCCCGAGATACTCAACTTTTAAACTTAACAACGTTGAATTTTTTTTCTACTTTTACATAAAATTGTTTTGTTTCGAAAATGAATATTTTTTGGTTGTAAATTTTGCTTCTATAAAAATGTTTTTTCTTCATTACTTTGATGACCGAAAATAAATTAAATTATTTGAGCTACACAAAATATCGTATTATCAATTTAATGAAGTGCTGCAGGTGTAGGTTTTTGTTTTAGAATTCAATCTATAAATTGATTTTAAATTTAATAGTATTTATACACATAATTACTGGGTAATTTCTAAATTAAGCAACGAACATTATTTAATACAAATAGCATACCTTATATTTGTTACGACTAAGCTACAAGAATAAAAATTAAAATTCTGTAATTATTTTAATATATAAGTTAGATGAGGTAGTGCCTTAGAATACTTACTGAACAAACACGATAAGCGGAGCCACTTATCACAACTCTATCTCCTGATTAAACTTTTAATCCGAAAACGCAAAGTGTTAAACTAATGCTTTCAAATCTGGTGAGAAATTACCGAGATTAATGTCATTCTAAAAGTTCCACAAACATCTCTTAAGTCCCTGGCGAAGTTTTGAAATTTTTCTGCAAGGTGCAATGAATCTAAAGAGCAGAGCGTTATTAGAAAGTTCTCCAAGTAGGATTATTCGTACTCTGTCTGGAAATTCTCGCGAAGAATATTATGGTTTCATAACTGAAAAGTTGTATACTGGTCGTGTTTATTGCGTTTCCTAGCACCTTCAGTTTATAGACGGTAAAAATGTTCCGATTAAACTTTGCGGTATAATCCTAGCCACTGAGTATACAATGTTTTATATTAGTAACTATATTAATACAAAAATAAAAGCATAATCTGTACCTAAAAATATAAAACAAAAGTTATATTAAGTTATATACTTTTCAATCATCTGTGCAACGACTACGTAAATCTGAACCGCTTTATGGTCGTTTAGTGTCTAATGCCTAACGGGATTAAGTTCCTTTGTGTACCTACCATTATATCTAAAAGTATTAAAAAATATATATTATGTACGTACTTAAAACAACAATACTTATAAAACGAATAATAACTTATTTTTTATTTAGATTTTAGTTCCCAACGTTTTTGTCTTAAGTTACGGCTTAAGTATAAGGCGTTTCAACCTTTTTCGCGGTATATATTGATTTTAGTTATAGATATCAGATCGCGATTAACTCCGTTTACAAAGTTGTTTTATTTCAATATTAACATACGCGTAAACCGCAGAAAGCAAATCAATTTTTCATACAAACATAAGTCACGTGATCAATCACTTTGTATGAAAATCTCATTTTCAATTTTAAGATTTCGACCTATGTTCCTTGGGAAAAGATGTTCAGTTTTATGCACCTGATTACCTCGTTGAACATACGCACTCCATAAAAAATAAACAATATAAAATAATCCTGTATACTTAACAACGTATACCTATTTGCGAATACATTCAACCGAACTCTTTGTTACTCTGCGTCACCAAAAAAAAACTAGCTAGTCAGCAAGCCTACGCCTACGCTAGCCTACGGGGTGGTTATCGGCACTTTTAGTACGCTTTTCCGTTTAACCTCGTGATATTTATAACTACAAAACTGCAACAGTTATGACCATAAAACTCAATGAAAAATTCAGCGTCGTTTCATTTTTTAGCTATCAAGTAAAATAAAGACAATATCCAAGCCATATATCTTCTTGAGAAATGGATGTGAAAATTGTAGATGTTAACAGAAAGGCAACGTCACCCGTAATAGTTCCACGTCTTGTAGAATTTAGCAAACACCAGAAATATTTGGAAACAAAGGCTGCGGAATCCACGCTAATACGAAAAGTTAAACGAGTGTTGTTTAACTGCTGTCAAAAAGTACATTTTATTCAAGCTCTCGTTGTCCCCTTGTTCCTTATGTTTAAGAAGTTGCCTCCCTGGAGATAAATAATCGTATGAAAAGTTTACGGCAAAATGACAATCATTTATTCTCATTATTTCTTAAAACAAAGGGAAAACCCCGGTAAATATTTCTCGATTTGTAAAAGTACGTTTATTATTCTCTTCCGTTTCCCTTTCAGTTTTTCCTAACCCCAATATGTTAGAAGTCGTGAATCCGAGAACAAGAAGTTACGCCATCTCTTTTTGCAAAGGCTGAGTGATTTAAACGTTTGCTTCCCCAATTTAGGAGCCCTCCTAAAAAAGTCTCGGTCAGCTTCAGATGAAAGACACTAAATCGATTTTAGTTCATTCTTATAAATAATCGAGTACTGTACTCATACTATTCTTTTCAAAGACTTATCCAAGCGTATTGTTGACATTTCGTGTGACCCAAGGGCTGGTTTTTACCTTGGTCAGCGGTTAAGCATTGCCATTCAACGTGGCAATACTGTCAGCCTTATGGGCACACTTGCAGTCGACAGCGATGTGGAAGAGTTTTTTATGCTATTTTTTTAGTTTTAGCTTTGTTTCATTAATATAGTTTTATTAATTGGTACAAGGTGAGTTGGAAATATTTATAATAATATCGAGTGCTGTAATTCTACTTACTTTGTTTTCCTTACTTTGCACTTGTACAGTGTTTCCTACTTTAATATTTTACTCTTACTCGCAACTATTTTGCTTTTAGTGTTGAAAAATTCAGTTTCAAACACATAAATATTCAATATACAAGTTGAGATAGAATAATTTCATATAAATTTGTTTATATCAATGAATTGGGTGTGGAAATGTTAACCTATTTATTTACAATTTACATACTTTATATTCCACTGCTAAGTTTCAAAATATATTGAAGACGACAGTGATGTGACAAAGTGTCTTATTATATAAACCTGACCTGTTAGCTAAAATTCTGAAACAATAAAAAGTTTTTAATAAAAAATAAGTTGCAAAGAGTGTTCTAAAAACAAAATTAGTGAAGCGGAAAACGCAGCGCTCAAAAAATCTCGGATATCGATAATCCTGTGTACGTATTCTGTGTCATGGCGACGTTAATTGATTTAAAGCAGGTTACAATCTAATTTTCTGTTTAAATCGATACGGGGCTCGTCGACGTAAAATTGTATTATTTTGAGCTGCAAATTGAATTCTGTGATCAGTGGATACGTGACCAAAATACCTGACACCTTGTCACATTTTAACTTGCCCACAATATTTTTATGCTATTTTCAATAAGCGTTTCATTTTTACAAAAGACTACGAACACTACTTTATGAAAAAATCGAATAGTCAATAAAATCAAATATCAAAGCCAATTTTGGAAAATGTAGAGTACCTTTTACGTTTTCCGCGCCAGATGCAATATATACATCATTTAGTAAGTCAGTAACACAACATATAAAGACAACATAGATCTAGGAACGAAAAGAGACAGATTCACAATATACAGATGTATTAATTTGCATAACTTGATGAAATTTTAATAAGCAATATCTACAGAAATACATAGAAAATGAAAATTTTATTATATTTAATTGAAAGCTGATTTTTCAATCGCCAGATAAATTTTATTTAAGGAATAACAGTTTTCGTATGAAAGAACTGTCAAATTTTGAAATTTTTACCTCGAATAAAGTTATCTGACGATGAAAAATCGGCCCTTAGTAATTATATTCTTTATCAATATGTTCTGTAATTCGTAAGTTAGTATATTTTCTTTAACGTAAAAATTTTGGAACCTTAAGAGAAAATCCCATGATTGATCTAAAATAAATGTTGCCTTAATATAGTTATCAAGGTTTTTTTTTCTCCAACAACTTATAATAACATTTCGAAACAGATTACAGAACTAATAAAAGAAACTTTTTGTTTGCTTTTCTTAGAAATTTTACTCATTAATTTGCCATCAGTCGGATCGTAGAATTTATTGCTAAGATAACTGGAAACTTAGTAGATAGAAATTCTCAACTGTTAATAAATTTTCCGTTTTCATTAGAACCTAACATAATTAGTGTTGCTAATTAACAACGAGATGTTGCCAAAGTAAATTAAGAAGGAATATCAAGGAATGTTAATTATGGAAATGTGTAAAAAAACCAAGGAAACACCGCAAAGGAAGTTTTTATACTTTTTGAACTTTCTACATCAAGTCTGAACATCATTCTGTACTTATTAAAGTTTAAGTAATTACGTTTAATCGTTGGTGAATTTCGGTTATATTTAAGGTTAGGTACGAAGATCTGAATGATTAAAATAAGTTCCTAACAAAGCTATTAAGAAAACGACCGTAGGAAACTGGAGTTCAGTCGGGGATCTAATTACAAAGACGTTCACAGTTCTACGAAAATTATTACTGCAATTTTTCACTCAAAACTTTCATGACTATAACTTTGGAAGGAACATGAGACTGAGTAACTTCGCTGAGGAAGATTTATTCTCTAATAAATATTATTATATACAAGAAGGCCCGTCATGTTGAGTCCTTGTTTGTCGATATCTAAGCTGTGTTTGTTTTTGATATATGTAACCGTACTATTTCGTTTATAAATCATGATTTACTATTAGGTATGATTAACAGTGGGACACCTAAAATTCTTGTCGCGATGTTTGTTACCAAACTACTCCGAAACGACTGGATCGATTTGAATTAAATTTTCTGTACATATCGGGTAGTGAAAATCGGTCAACTTTTATTTTTCACACCCCTAAGTAATAGGGATGGCTCTCTCCAGATTTTTTAATATGGCAGAATCTAGTTAATTCATATACTGATGAGATCAAAAATTTTACAAAATATTAAAAAAAACAGAAATAAAGTTTGATTTTCAAGAATACAAACAAACACTTTGCAGGAAATGTAGTAATCGCGTCATAAAGTACGAGCTTTCATTTGTTTTTTTTTTCTTTTTGTAGTTTCATCACAGGAGTACATAATTGCTAGCGGAAACATATGGAACAGTTAAAGTACTTCAAACTGACGGTGAACCACCATTTTCGAGAGCGCCTTAATGTATTTTACGATTGTTTTTATTGTTACAGCCCTATAAAATTGCAACTCTGCACTTTTAAATTTCCTTTTTTTTTAAATACAGTAAAACGCTTCATAAAGGACGGATTCGTTTTGTATTTTATTACACTGTCATTCTGTTGCGACAGTCTAGAGAACACAAATAGCTTTTACAAGAGTCACGTTGTGTGATTGAAGTAAAATTGGATGGACGACTCGGGTATTCTAGAATCTCATTTAGATTAAAATATGGTGACAAATTGACTGCGAAAATTAAGATTCAAATAATTCTTAAATGTAGCTTACGGTCCATAAGAATTTTAGACATAACGTGCAATGGACTAGTTAAGTTAATACATCGTTACTAATATTATAAATGCGGAATCAATCTGTCTGTGTGTTACGCAATGACGCCTAAACTACTGAACCGATTTAAATCCTGCACTTGAGAAAAGACAAAGGCTACTTTTTGGATGAAGCACACTCACGCGGGTGGAGTTGCGGGCTACAGCTAGTTTACAATAAGTTATCTATGTAGAAACACACCTATAAAACTATACTAAAATAATTAAAATACAAAAATTTTAGACTAAAAATTATCTCGGTTTGTCTGTCTTTCTGTCACGTCTAAACTACCGAACCGAGTTTAGTGGAATTTGATATGGAGTGACCTTGGATCTTTAGTTAGGACAGAAGTTACTTTTGCCACGATAACCGAGACACAGTTGGAGCTGCGGGAATTGGTTAGTTTATTATAATGTTTAAGTAAATAATTATAATCATGATTATTTTTAATTGATTAAATTGAACATGCGTTTTTTATGAAAATAACCGTTATTTTGTGGATGGAAAAATAATCTAGTGAAATAAAGAGTACTAAAATAGCAATCAGGTTAACATTTTGAATAACTTTTGTTAACCAAAATAATTGTTTTAAATTAAAACCAATTCCTGATCCTGTAAACCAGTTAATAGTTGGTCAGAATACTATTATAACCTGTTAAATTTATAACCATTGCTTAATTAAATTTTCATATTGTCCGAGATATTAAAGTTCGATAGTATTTTTTATAACCTATTTTAGTTCGCAATGGTCTTTTGTTAGTTGAGAGCAAAATAATATTTATTCTTATCTTATGTGGAAAAGTATTTGATTGACCAATATATCAAAGACACTTTGGTAGTAGTAGTATTAGTAAGTAGACATTCTGCAAAAATATTACAAACAAAAAAAGCAAACAAATCTTGTAAAAATACTCATTTCTTAATTGTTTAATTACTATGCTTAATTAATCACCTAAACCACATACTATCGAAAAGTGTCAGTAAGTACATACTCGTAATACAAATTACTAAAACTATCACGTGACCTAGCGGTTCGGTTGGTGGGTTTTTGTGATCAAAGTTGCAAATTCCAACACAATACTAGCGAGTATAAAATATATGTACCTACTTTCTTAATCATTCTGAGACATACTTGCATCTTGAGATAAACTGGATTCCAAAAATATGAATCTGAAATGGCCAACCCACATTGATTCAGCGTGGTGATCAATGCTCGTTCGTACTCTATATGAGAAGAGGCCTGTGCTGTGCTGTGGGACAGTTACAGGCCGGTATTATAATGAAAATATCTAGCAAATATGCTCAGCACTTGAGAGGAGCGCATCGAGCTCAATTAGGCTAATTTAAATTACATTCCCATCAAATTATCTGGAGCTAATTGTTAATAAAGCGATAATTAATCTTGGAATAATTAATACTGAACGTTAAAATGTTGGAGCGTGTATTTTATTAAATGTACATTCTGTAAGTCAGTCATTCTTTAAGAATCGTTATGAAATTAAAATTTTAAAGGCCCATTCGTTATTTTAGTTTGCAGGTAGAATATAAGTATGAAGATAATTAATACCATTCTAATATTAATACGGAAATTTAGGCCAACTTGCATGCAAAAAATACTTAAACTTAACTCAGAGTTAGTTTATTGTTTTCTGAGGTTAACTCGAATATTAGACATTGAAATAAAACTACTTTTAAAACGGATTTTATTGCGGCTTATTTTTATTTTAGTTCCCGAAGTTTCAACACCTTTGAAGGTGTCATGGTTACGGGCAGGCATAGTTCATCAGAGTTAGTTGCTAACTCGTGGTTAAATTGACAATTTGGCCTCATAAATATTTTACATTATAGAGCTATTATAAATTATAGATATGAGATACAATTAAATATTAAATTATATTCAAATAAATATTTGTCTTTTTAATAATAATTATGTCTAAATAAATAGACATAGATTATAAAAATAGCCAATAGAATATAACGGAAAAAAGAACTCTTTTTTAGGGTTCCGTACCTCAAAAGGTAAAAACGGAACCCTTATAGGATCACTTTGTTGTCCGTCTGTCTGTCTGTCTGTCTGTCTGTCAAGACCTTTTTTCTCAGGAACGCGTGGAGGTATCAAGCTGAAATTCATATCAAATACTCAAGTCTATGGTCTCTTGGAGCTGTGAAAAATTCAAACTTCTAAGTCAACGCGATCAAAAGATACTCCCGTTTATGCCGTAAATTTTCGACACTCGCAAGGGAATCAAAACCTACAGGGTACTTCCCGTGAACTCAGAATCTTGAAATTTGGTATGAAGCAACGTCTTATAGCAGAGATATAGGAAAAATTGCGAAAAGTATACATTTTTAGTTATATAATATAATAAAAATATTTTTAATAATTTTAAACTTACTACCCCTTTCCTCATGAACGCGTAGTGGTATTATATTGAAATTCATATCAAATACTCAAATCTATAATACCTTTAAGCTGTAACAAAATCAAACTTCTATGTCAACGCAATCAAAAGAAACAGGAATTAAAACCGCATATTTTGAAACTCGCCACTACTCGCAAGGGAATCAAAACCTACAGGGTACTTCCCGTGAACTCAGAATCTTGAAATTTGGTACGAAGCAACGTCTTATAACACAAATAAAGGAAAAATTGCGAAAAGCATAAATTTTTAGTTACATCATATAATAAAAATATTTTTAATAATTTTAAACTTATTACCCCTTTACTCATGAACGCGTAGTGGTATTATATTGAAATTCTTAACAAATACTCAAGTCTATAATATCTTTAAGCTGTAACAAAATCAAACTTCTACGTCAACGCAATCAAAAGATACAGCAATTAAAGCCGCATATTTTGAAACTCGCAACTACTCGCAAGGGAATCAAAACCTAAAGGATACTTCCAGACGACCTGGAATCTTGAAATTTGGCATGAAGCAACGTTATAAAGTACACATATAGGAAAAATTCCGAAAATCTTAAATTTTTAGTTACATCACATAGTATATTTTTTTTAATAATCATAAACTTACTAGCTGACCCAGCAAACGTTGTTCAGCGATTAAAAAAAAACAGATGTTGGCCGATTCTCAGACCTACCCGATATGCACACAAAATTTCATGCAAATCGGTTCAGCCGTTTCGGAGGAGTTTGGAAACAAACACCGCAACACGAGAATTTTATATATTAGACTTGCTGACCCAGCAAACGTTGTTATGCGATTAACAAAAAAAAATAAACATTGTTATGTTATGGATTTCATTTAGCAATAAAAATACCATAACTTTTACTTATATACCTACAGGTTTGTACGGAACCCTCGGTGCGCGAGTCTGACTCGCACTTGGCCGGTTTTTTTCTCGTGAAGTTTCCTGATAAAATAAACAAGTTAACTGTTACATGACACAGAAATTGCAATTCGTGATCTATAACTCATTGATATGAGAGAAGATGATAAGAAATATGTCAATTTCTTGCACTTATTTTTTTCTGCTACACTATTTTGATTCTCATTATAAAATAATAATACTTAACAAACGAAAAATCCTTCTGAAAATTTTAAAATAACTTATCAATAACATTTTTTTACTCAATATTCCGAACGAAACCAACTTCAATATTTCTCGATGGGTTTTACTTGGAAAAATCACGTGTATGTTTTACGAGTGCTTTGCAGTGGCTGGTCAATATTTTGAAGCCCTAGAGCGCAATTAATCAACTCAAGTTTTAATTAAATCCATATGAGATACGGTGCCATACCGAGCCGTTTTTCATCGCTCGCAAAATCATTTCATAAAGCGTGTTGATTTTCTACGCATATTTGAGTGACGTAAACATTACAGATCTCTAATTAATAGTGATATGTGATGTTAAAAAGGTTATATCTATACATATAATATATCTGTTTGTCTGTTTACCTGTTTGGTTATTTTGACATCACGTCAAAAGCACAACATTAACAGATTTATGTATAATGTGAAATAAACTGTTGATACAATAATGTTGCGTATAATTCGACGCAACATTTAGTTAGAAAGCAATTAGTTTATTGTATACAAGGAAACAGAATATGGATAGGAAATAAAATATTTATTAATTCTTACAAATATGTTATTTGAACTTACGTACTTATTTTGAAGTACGATTTACTTCTCTTCTTTATAGAGGTTATTTTTTTTATTTTCTTATTATTTTTATTTGATATGCGTGGCCCACTCTTTCTTTATTTATATAGTAAAACAAGAAAGAAACCAAAAAAGAAATTTTTTGATAGATTATTATCTAAATAACATGTTTTTTATGCTCAAATTAAGATTTTTCATAGTGTAATAGCTGTGATATCAAAGAACATGATTATCTTATTCTAGAGCTCGTTATTCTCAAAAGAATGAAAACTACATAATAATTGTAGACGTACTGAGACTAACGAGGGCATCCAAAAAGTACATCAAAATCCGCAAACAGGGCGCAAAAGTAGACACTAGATGAATTGTTGCTAAAATATATCGTATTGCAAGGTACGAGGGTGCAATTTAGCTTTGTTTTTAATGCACTTGTTTACGTGTACAAAGACGAAAAAGTTTCACAACGCTTCGTTAAACTAGACGCTTGGGATTACATGCCCGAGACACTCATTTAGACAGTGTGGCGAACTGAAATCTTTGAACGCATTAAAGGGGAATATTTTAGATATTTGCTTTATTTACTGTTGTCTAAATAAGTCCCTTTTAATTTAAGTTTAAAGAATATGTCAGTTGTAGATAAAGGTTATTAAAAAATCCTGAAAACAAATGTTTTGCGCTCTTTCTCTCTTTGCAATTGTTGCTGTCTGTAACGTTAGCAAAAAATGATTTTGATTAAGGATATTTAATAAGAAAGTTTTACATTACGTTTATCCACACCTCATCTAAAAATTAATAAATTTACCCCGCGGTCGCGGTTTTACCTGTGTAAGTTTCTCCGTTTCTGCTATTATGGAAGGAGACAAATTCAATAAATCAAGAATCATGAAAATCGATCCACCCGTTCTCGAGTTATAAGTGTTGTAACTAACCCGATTTTGTTTCATTGAATGCAAAGATACTCGTAATTAATAACATTAAGAAAAGTTATATTTATAATAATTCAACAGAACTGTCCCAAGTTTGCTTACAAAAAACACTAACAATATTTTGTCTTTTACCCTCAAAAACTGTTTGCGTTTTGTCCAAATACCCTATGTTTATGCAAAACATCCCTTCATTTGATGAATACTCAGCGTTGCATAAAACAGCGCCCACGTAAATTCCCTAGCGCTGGATAACTACTGGACTGATCCCAACCACAGTATAAATAAATATTTATACACAGTCGGCAAAACCACTGGGGGATATGCATAACGTAATTTAGCTTTCGCGTGCAGAGAAACCGTTAACTTTAAAAATATTCAAATCTAGATACGTTACAAAAGTTCATATAAGTGAGTTTGTAAAGGCGTGGTCTTTAATGTGGCGGGTTGGGGAGATTAAATAGTAATTTGTTTAAACAAGTTTTGATTGCCTATCGTCGTCATTAATAAAAAAATCGAACAAATGTGAGTCAAGAGTAAAGTATGGCCGATGAAGGTGAAGGTGAAGTTAGCTCTCCGAAGATGTGCGCATGTATAGACGAGTATTTCTAGTATCCCTAAAGACGAGTGTCCCTATAAGTAACTTCTGCGCAGCGATCTGAACAAACTTCAGGCCAGCCTAGAACCGTCGGCCGTACTTGTACTTAGTTCTGGTCTACTACTTCAATGTATTGTTGAATTTAGGACATGGTTTTTTAGCAGAGCTAAATAACGGCTACAGTTTTAATTTCATCTCGATACCTCAACGCGTTCTAGACAGGCATACGGACAGATGGACTGGCAGACAGACCATCAGACGGCAAAGTGATCCCATAAGAGTGGGAGAAAGTTTTATTATTTTTTAGATAAAGAACCCTAAAGAATATAACCAATATAATTAGAAACTCACTTAATCGCATCACATAAAGTTTAACTCAACAATATGAGAAAGGATTTCACAAAACTAATTTGAAATTATGCAGCGCTCAAGGAAGGATTTCCTAAAAAAACACCCAACGCTCTGGATGAAGTTATAAAGGTTAAATAATGTAAAAATTACAGGATTTTCACTTTCATTTTTTTTTAAGCTGAATTTGATATTGAAATTGTCCTCAGTGTCCAGTTATTATTGTAGTTGGTAGGTATGCCAATTATGTAGATGTTTTAGTAAATTTTCGATATTTTACTTTATTTATTGTTGAATCGATTTCTTGGCTTGACAGTTGCCCGAAGATGTCGCTTAAAAAAATTAATATCGTACATGAGTTGAGAATCTCCTTTTGAAGTCAGTAAAAAATCGTAATACAGTGCAATAAAGAAACTTTCTATCTTTTACCAACACTACAGAGAACCGTTCGTCTTACTTTAGTGTTACAATTTGCAATCAGGCTTCCTTTTGACTCACGTAGCTGAGAAATAAAACGTTAACATTTTAAACTTTTAACAAAAATAAACTACGAATCTATACTTGTTTGAACGCGCTAATCTCAGGAGCTACTGGGCCGATTTGAAAAAATGTTTTACTGTTAAATAGTACACTTATTGAGGAAGACTATAAGCTATAATTTGCTGGTGGTAACCGACGCCCATGCGGGCGGAACCGCGAGCAAAAACTAGTATAAAATAAAGTTTTCTGCGTTTAACTACTTACTAAAGAATTTACATAACAATTACCATAAAAATTGCAGTTTTCTCGATGTCATACAAACGCTGAATTTATGGCCGTACTACAAAGGACACTCAAGATGAGATAAAAATTTGCATACTGTATCTCGATCAGTCCAGCTGGTAACTGGCGAACTTCATAAACATTTCGAACCTTCTGCAATTTATGCGAAGTTGCCCTTACTTTTCTGTTTCTTTACATACCATTGTATGTAAATAGTTCTCTTATAACTTTAATGTAATTTAATAATAAATTACTTTGATTTGGAATTAGCTTTTGTCACGCGATTTTTTTCCTCTGATTTGATTAATTATTATATATTCAAAATGTTTTAATGATTACATTTTGGCCGCTGTTTTATGTAGGTAGGTACTTGACTTCTTTCATAGTTATTAAGTACAGAGACTACTGAGTACGTTGACTTTGTAGTCTATATACCATTTTAATAATGTTACGTATTTGCTTAAGGAGTAGGAATGTTTAGCTTGTTCAAGAGTTTTATCTACTTAAGGATATTACGTGGGATATTCTCACAAATTATATATTTATTCTGACTGTGACAACAACGACTTCACAGACAACGGCCCTAACAAAAAATCTTCTACGATATAATTAATTATTGTAACAATAATCAAGACTGAATTTAATACTAAATTTGATATTTTTAATGAGCTCCAGTCAATACTTTCTTCATTTATTTATTTATTTATTTATTTCACTATATTACCAACTATCATTACAGGTGATTCTCCTAATACAATAGTGGTGTAGTGATTTAAAGACATTCAAATAGTACACAAAACTAACTCAGAGAAAAACAATTACAGATACCATGACCCAAAATTAAATATGTCAATAACATCAAATACATTATTCATCCCACAATTAAATTCATGAATACAATACAAATGTTCACTTCAAATAATAATTATATTAGCGTTAGGTATATGAAGTAATAAATAATGTACACTTTGCGAGCTCACTCTTTGACGCACCAAATATATCACCATTCTCGTGTACCTTATTTACAGTACTTATAGCACGAGTTAGGGGGGTTTTAGCCAGCAAATTGGTTCTGGCTCTTGGCAGTGCGAGTAGTGGTGGGCGTCGCCGTCTCCATACATAACGATCCGGTACAGCTAGGTTTAGTCTCCCCAGCACTCCCGGATTCGTCTCTTTACCTCGAAGTAGTTTTATCAAATAAAAGACTAGTGCGAACTCTCGCCGTACTCGTAATTCATTGTATCCTACCATTCCTAGCACAAATAGCGTAGGGTACATTAACGGATAGAAAGGGTACACGCCGTAAAGTCTATGATAAAGGTGCCGTATGAATTTATTTTGCACCCGTTCTAGCATCACCTTATATTTCACCTCATGCGGAGCCCATATGATTGCATTGTGTTCTAGGTGACTCCTGACTAGAGCATCATATAGTACTTTAACCGCTGTGATGTTTGTAAACCCTCGTGACTGTCTTAGTACAAAGCCTAAATTTCTGTACGCCCTTTTACATATATTTGTTACATGTTCGCGAAATGTCAGTTCCGGTGTAAGATAAACCCCTAAGTCCCGTACGTGTGTGACGCGTTTAATAGGCTCCGTGTCCATCTTATACTCGTATTGCACAGGTGTTCTAGCCCGTGTAAAACTCATTACTGAACATTTGGACACGTTGAAATATAATTTATTTAACTTACTCCACTCAACTATCTTGTCGATATCGTGCTGCATGCGTTTACAATCAGACACATCTTTAATCTCGAGCAGCAATTTCAGGTCATCCGCAAATAATAGACCAGTCCCATTTCTGATGACTTCTGGTAAACTGTTTATCATTATAATGAAATTCAGAGGCCCCAAATTGCTGCCTTGACTGACCCCAGACCTGGTGTAGTACGGGTCTGATTCACAGCCGTTATAGTCCACGTATTGTTGTCGATCTCTCATATAATCTACAAAAAAATTTAATAGATGAGGAGTGAACCCTATCTCTGCGAACCTACTCAATAACATATCATTGTCGACGGTGTCGAATGCTTTTTTAAAATCAAAGTATGCTGCATCAACCTGTATTCCAGCATCCACCGCAGGTATTACTTGTCCCATAAAATTAAGTAGATTGGTAGCAGTGCTGCGGCCAGGTCTGAACCCGTGCTGAGCGTCCGTGATCTGTGAGGTTACTTGTGCTAACACGCTACGTTGGATAGCAGATTCAAACACCTTCGCCGGTGTTGACAGCACCGCCACTGGTCTATAATTACTGACATCTAGACCTGTTTTAGCTTTAGGTATTGGAATGACGCGTGTTATTTTCCATAAAGTTGGGTACGTCGCAGTTTGTAAACACGCATTGTAAATATAATGAAGTGGTTCAACCAAAACTTTGCTACAATCTCTGAAGAGGAATGCTGGTATTCCGTCTGGTCCTGCCGAACGTTTAGGTTTTAAGGACGCAAGCGCTTCTGTCACCTCCTTTATACATAAAGTGTCAAGTTGTATACGTGCACTACTTGTTCTAGCGCCTGTGACAGCAGCTGCTTGCGCATCCAACTTCGGTGATTCGCTATTATAAACAGATTTAAAGAAATCTGCGAATTGCCTGGTGCATTCTTCGTCTGTTAGCTGCTTACCATCTTTTATCATGTTTTGTTTACTTGTAGCACTTCTCTGCATACGAATATACTGCCAAAATGACTTAGGATCGTTTGTAAATTCCTCTTGTATTTTTGTTAAATGTTGTTTATGAGCAGTAGCTAAACTTTCCTTCACACACGCTCTACATTTAGAGTATTTTTCATAATCAGTAGTTGATTTTGTTTTTTTATACTTCTTATGGAGTCTGGCCTTATTTTTTATGTCTCTAATTATGTCACCCGTATACCAATCTGGGTATGAATAACGTCTATTCTCTATAGTAGACCCTTTCTTCCTTGGTACACATGCATCTATAATGTAGTTGATAGTGGTATAAAAGAAACTTAAGATCTCCTCTACATCGTCAATTTTATACAGTGGTCCCCAATCTATGGAGGCTATCATGGAATACAAAGACTGATAATCAGCCTTATAAAAATTCCACTGCGGCCGTATGTTACGTGCATTATTACCGTCAGAGGGCAGGTCGGCAGGAGATGAAGTCTCACGCGCAATCGAGAGATACACACTCACTGACAGCGGCGGATGATGTGGATCCACGGGTACTAGTGGTTCGTCTGCCATTATCACTGATACTCCCCCAGGAAATTTCGTATTCAATACTAAATCTAACTGGCGATCTAAATAATTCGATACTTTGTTGCTTTGAGTGAACTCGCAATAAGATAAAAAGTATTCATAATAATTATTTACATTTACTGGACATGAATATAGATTAAAATCGCCTATAACTACAATTTTCTTATATTTAGTACTAAAATTTTCTATTATTCTAAACAAAATCATATACTCATTTTCAGAGCTACTTGGTGGTATATAAATTACACAACACAAAAATAAAAATCTATTTTTTAAGTGCACCGTCGCAGAAACCATTTCAAAAATGCAAGTGTCTATCGAGACGTCCGGCGCATGCACTTGCCGTAGCTCGAACCGTTGTGTGGCCACGAGAAATGTGCCGCCCTGTTTTCGGCCATCTGCTCGATCACACCGTATTATTTTATATCCCGGTGGGACGATCTCAGCATCTTGGATGGACTCATTACAACCAGATTCCGTAACAGTGTACAAATCATAGTTCGAAGCTTCTAAATTATTTCTGAAATCATTTAACTTTGTCCGTATACCTCTAACATTTTGATAAAATATATCTATATTATTACTTTGACGGTTGTTGTAATGAGAAGTATTATTAGTTACGAAAAAAATGTGATACATTGTTTTGTTCCGCAACCTTAAAATAGTATGGAATAGTGCCGCGTTTTGAATTGATAACATTCGAAGAGTTAAAAGTAGTGACGTCATTTTCAGCATTGGCTTTTTTTTTACTTTTAAAATAATATGGTATGGTACCGCGTTTTGATTTGTCAGATTGTTCTGAATACAACTCATGATTATTTAGTTGACTCAGATCTATTTGTTGTACAAATACTTGTAGCTCCTCGAATATTTTTTTTATTCCTAAATTGTTTACTGAGCCAGTACTTTTTACAAACATTTTATAACTGTAGTCAATACACTTGTTGGAATCAAAAGTATAAGCATATTCGTGACGTATGACATCCTCATATAAAAGAGCATTAAAAGCTTCAATTCTTCTATTAAAAAGAGATACATATTTATTCAGTTTGAAATTTGGTACACATATGATGACATTGGTGTGTGTTACTAGGCTTAATTGCAATTTTATATATTCTATTAAACTTTTATAATTTTTTGAAGTTTCGAAATCACTTTGTCCTATATATACAATACAATAGTCATTCGAGTTAAAATACTTTACTTTTGCGTTAATGTTTGAGAATAGTTGTTTAACACCCCCATCCGGTATGCAGTAGTGGCATATTTCAAAATTTTTAAAGACATTCCTCGCTGTTGCCGTTATGTTATTTACAGTATTACTACTAATAAAACAAAGTTTTTTACAACATTTTGTTAAGTCTTTCTTGTCTAAGTGTTGCTCTTCATCATGCTCGGTATAGGTGCCCTTTTTTTCCTTTTTATTTATACTCTTTCTCATTGTTTCTGGTGTTTGTTTTTGTCTTCTTGAGGCACTCTTAGGATCTTGCGTGGCAATTGACTCTTCTGGTTGCAGTGGTGGCTCCTGGTTCCTCTCAGGAAATGGCGATATTATAGTTCCTGAGTTATTCAATGGGGAGTTCATAAAGCTATCCGTTAAACGACGTCGACTGTTACGACGTTTTGCTCTGGATTTTCTTATTGATGACAGTGGACTCTTACATAGCTTTTTTAGTATTTCGATTTCTTGGTTGAGTTGACTTACATGTTTCTGTAGATCATTTTTCTCTAAAATAACGTTTTCCAGTTCATATTGTGTCGACCATAATGAAGATTTCAAACTCGCAATCTCAACTTTCAAGTCCTCTATTATGTTTGAGCAACAATGTTTTTCTAAATCCAGACTTTTTGCAGACAGGTCTTGGGACATAGGACTTTCAAGGGAACTGTTGTATTGTAGACTTTCATGCGACTTAGTTTTGGAGATTCGGCGACGTCTTATTGTAATGTTATCATCGTGTTCCATCGTTGTTTATTATATTATTCAATTCAATTAATTTATTTCAAACATATAGTATATAATAATATCTGACAAATAAATAACGATTATAAAAAAAAATGAAAGATAAAAACTCCAAAAAGATATTCCAATAGTCGGGATCGATCTCACATACACTTAACTTCATGTCACATCGGCGCTCTAACTAGCTACGCCTTCAGTGCGTAGCAATGCGAATTTACGGAGTAGTTCCTTGGCTTGTCTATCTCACGAACTTTGAGCTAATTTTGTGACCATATAAGGTAATCCTTGCGTCGCTTCGTGCGTTGTGTGACTCACCAATGTTCGACGAATGGGAGCGAGTGTCCGGCGATGACTCAGTGTTGTCCTCTTCGTATTATTTGTAAACCGACTTTCTGCACTTGATTTTTGTTGTTTTCTTCACTAATTACTTGTTATTATGATGGTGCGTATGTGTAAGTAAGTTGTTGATATGTAGTACACTGATGTTTAGTGTAATATCTGCAGTATGTGACTTAGATACACGGTAAAATAATTTATTTGTACGGAGCACCTCGTAAAGCTGTGTGCCGTGCGCGCGCGCGTGACGTGTACTGGTACCTATATTGATTTTGTTAAGATTATAGGTAATTTAAGCAAAAGGTTTTATTCTTATTTTATAAATCGTAAATATCCTAAACGGTCGCTTAACTTTAAAGGCCACTTTTAAAAAGTTATCCAAACTAACTGATTGCCGATCAACGTATAAAGAATGAAACACTTAAAAGGAGAATCGTGTCAGCTACCTTTTGTTCGTGGCCTGCCTTTAATATCAGTATACCAATTATGCGACTCACAAAAAACGAAGCCCGATTTTTTAATTCAAAATCTAAATCAAACTTTTCTTTTTGCTTACATAAATTTATTGTTTTCTGAGGTTTACGCGAATGTTAGACATTGAAATAAAACTACTTTTAAACGGATTCTATTGCGGTTTATTTTTATTTTAGTTCCCGTCGTTTCGATGCCTTTGCAGTTGCAGGTAGACAGTCTGCCCGTGACCATGACACCTGCAAAGGCGTCGAAAAGTTTTATTTCTATTTCATAAATTTATCAATTAAAGGGGCAAACGGGGCACAAAAATTAACTCGCAGTGAGTTGCTAACACGAGATTTAATAAACAATATTGTATGACAAACTGACAATTTATACTAGTATCAGCAATAAGTTAGTTTTTTGCAATTTGACCTTTGATAAAAATAATATAATTGTCCCACTGCTGGGCAAAGGCGTTTGGTCAAATAGAGAAGGAACAATAATTGATCTCCACGTTGCTTATTGCGAGATGGTAATCACAGATTCCAAATTTTAGAAATAATGTTTTCTTACGATGTTTTCTGTCACCGTTTATCAATGATGAATTTAGAAATTACGTTTAAACAGTGTTAAATACTTTAAAAAGTTGCATTGGTACCTGCCGGTAATGGGTTCGAATCAGCCCACTTGTACACAGAAACCCGTTCAATAAACCACCACGTCAATTAAGATTCCATGAGACAAATGCCAAGGTAGGATTATCAACGCTCCATAGACAAGTATGAAACTTTTGCTTAAACTCAGTTTTCATTGTGTCTTACTTGGATTAATACGTGAACTTCTCAAAGGGTTATCTAAGTTTAGGGGACCACGTTTCTATTAATTACCAAAGTTTGTGCCCGATCGATATTAATTAATTAAGAAGCCGAGTTGTCTTTAGTAAGGCGCGAACATTTCCACACAGTTCCTTTGTACTGTTTTATTTTAATTTATTTCTCTTATTGTTTGGAATGCGTTAAGTCTTGGACGTGTGAGGTATTTTGTGAAAAGTTTTACGTTACTACTGATAAGTTTCGTCGTTTGCAGTCACGCTATTGTTTCAGTATAGTTGGTTTTATATGAGACTTAGCGGTTTGAGTTCACGACGTGTATAAGGGTAATAAATTATGGATCATTATAGAAACAAACGAGTAGTCAACATTCTCATTAATGCATGTTATATTTACGAAATCAATATTAGGAATTATTTTAATCAGAATAAAGCGTTTTCAAGGACACTTTTGATTGATCTCTTTTACATCAATCAACAATTCAAAAATACTTATATTTATAGGAATCCACCAATTTATATTCAATCATCGACGATATTAGTCTTGTCCTTCAAACACGCTTGTCCCCATTAATCACTTGTATTGCCAGCAAATTAAAAATACATTTCAAAAGGTATACCTCTACATTGTCATTAGTGCTAAGTGTAAAAGTACACAGACGCAATTAGTCATGCTTTGAAAAATCAAAGTTATTTGCCGCCACCGTAAAATGTGGCAACACGCGAGAAAGCGCTCGGTTTGTGCCACTTTAGAGCCACGAAAATTGACCGACTCAACGAAACTTTCCAATTAAGCCATTACTTAAATGACGGGTGACGTAACTTTGGATAAATATTGCTCTGAGTACTTTTGCAAACTGTAATGACCTGTACTTGTGTACGTTAATGTAAGTTTGCCACAGAGTAAGGAAAAATTATATAAAGTAGATACATGAATGTAAATAATAAATAATATTAATAATACGAAGTTGTGCTTAATGGTATTGTATTACTGATGTCCAAATACTGAACGTCAATCAGATTGAAGCCGCCGTTAAGTTTCGTGCTGTCTCTGTCACTTTAAGGTGTGAAGTAGCAACAGATAAGCATTAAAGCTAACTTCTTGTTATTAAATGTTTATCTCTTGTTATTAATTATAATTCAGGGATTGGATACTAAAATCTTTCCAACAATTTTCACCATACATGCAATTCAAAAGTTCAAGCATCTAAAACATAGAATATAAACAAAATTTTTTTTTTCTTTTCTAAAATATATATATAAGTTTATAAAATACTGTTGTTTATCTGTGTATTTAATAACTGTATTGTTAAAATGTAGGTACATAGACAACATAGACGTTTTAATTGGAAGAAAATCAATTGACCGTGCCTTCACAAAGTTCCGATAACAATCACTCCATTCGCTAACTATTCTGTGGCACAAGCTAAATCCGTAATACATTACGGGCCCGTGTCGTCGAGTTATATCCGCCCTCGAATACCATGTTCCTGAACTTTATTGACATATCACTCCGCTATTAATGTTTTAGGTACCTAATAAACAACGGTTTATATCTTCCGCACTACTTTCGTGTAGCCCGAATATGGAATAGATGGCTACATATAAATTTTATGTACCAAACAACTTTCGGATGCTACTGATTTTTTTATTTGTTTCATAACTCTGTTTTGTTTTTGTAATGCTACTGTTTGAGGTTGATAACCGAAAAAAAGAGACTTTTTAATTAAAGTTTAATTAAACATGCTGGTGCTAAAAATATACGCTTCAATGTATTCTACACTGGCCTGATAGGTTTTTACATATAATTAAAAAGGTAAAAGAGTTTAACCTAATTGGCGATGCCTTTTTGAGTTTAATAACTAGTACTTTAATTTACATGAAAAGAATAAACGCACTTGCTCTTGTAGAGCAAAGGATAATGGCATCTAAAGCCAGGCATTACAATTCAATTTTCCCTCTCAAGTTTAAGGAATAAAATCCCTGTAAAACATATAATCGGAGCAACTCTGTTTCCGCGTCATTGGGAACAGACGTTCCAAGTTCAATAAAGAGCGTGTCACGCGTCAGTCCGACTCTCGACCGGCAAACGGACACGTAGGCAATAACATCGACTCAGCTCCACAACCTCACATATATCGCATTCAAGGCAATTTAACTCTTAATACATAGATGTAAGGGTCAAAACGGCCGCACATAAATTGCCATCGCTACGTACCTGCGTTATGAGTTAGACACTTTGACGGCCGACGCAACTTTAAGTAGGCAACTAGAGTGGTGATATGGGTATCCAATATTTGTGTTTGTTCGTAAGTGTCACTTCTAAGGTCAACGTTTCAATATCGAACTAATACTTATTATCGTGGGTGAAGGATTTTATATTTTATGCATATAAAGTAAGGTGTGTTTATAAGATAAACTTCTAGTAAAGCGAAGGAAAGAAATAATATCGGGTCATTACTAACCTTCTTTGACCTTTTGATAGTAGTTTTATGCATATTTTTATCTAAATAATTTTAAGTATAAGCTTTATAGTAGAATATCTCTATAGAATTTGTGAATAGTCCTTTTTATTCTAAATTTGAAAGTACAATGTGGAAAGTAAATAGCTTCTAATCTTTATCAACCAAAAAAAATCTCATATAATCTCTTTATTCCATCAAAATCAATATTTAAATGAAATTCAGTTCAACACAGAAACCAAACGGCACTCAAACAAATACATCCGATTCGGTTCAAATCGATGACAAAGGCGACCAAAAGTGAAATATGACGGAAAAAATATACGTCCCTGCAAAACACTCACGTTGAAGCTTTAAAAATCGTCCTTTTGTTTACGACGCAATGAATTTCGAAATTCAGACGTCTGCCCGAAAAGGTGGGTGTCGCTTTGTTCCGTGTGAATAATTCGCTGCCGCGGTGCCGACGCTTCTATCGAAGTAATTCGCTCAAAATGAAACCGGTTAGGTGAAATTGATAAATGCTGTCGGAAACCGCTAACTATATGAAAAAAGGAAGAAACTTGACAGTTATTTGGTGTTAAATAATGTAGCAAAATTTGTGTCAAATGAATCGGCAAAAATTATCTTCTGTAGGTATAATAATACGAGAAACAAAAGTTTATACCCCTTTTTTGATACCCTTTTTACGAAAATTGCGCGGACGGAGAATTATGAAATATCGCACTTATAGTTTATAATTATAAAGGACTTCAGAATGTTAATATATTTTTTTTAATATGCATAAATAATATATAAAATCAATAAAAGTGACATTACGCACCAATCATTTTTATTTGTGCCTGTGCAGATTTTAACGTAAATAAAACAGTTTATTTTATGCCTAGGTTAATCCGTTTTTCTGTTTGCGGTAGACCCAACTCTTAATTCTATTTATCAAACCTCAACATTTTGCACTCGATTTTTTGTTCAATAAAAAAAACAAAATATTTTTATTTCGAGTAGACCTTTTCAGGTACTTTCAAAACGATAACGCTAGTTGCGCGGTTCTAAGGTGATTCCAATATGTAAACACAAAATACGTTTATTTGTTCGTAGGCATTAGATAATACTTTTGTTTTCAGAATATTAGTTTCCGGCTGCCACTTTCCTACCGAATTCCACGCCCGCGATGGGTTTAGGAATTCGGCAATATAAGGCAATTAAAGTGTTTAGTTTCGTTACCTACTACATAAATATAAATATCATTACATAGGGTATATTCTGTCCAATTTGAGATAAACCTACACAATTAATTTTATACTCTATGAAAGCAAAAATATTCTACCTATGTTCCTCTGTTTTATTAACCAAGCTTTTCAATAGTGCGTTCACAAGTAACAATGTGTTTAGCTTTTTCATTTTATCGAGTAGTAGGTATACTATAACAAAAACACGTATTCAGGTGTAAAATTCAGTAAATCTCATAATAATTTAATTAATTTTATCATTCATATTATTTGAAGTTAAAAAATATGACTGTGGATGGGTATATAAGCAGAGGGAGATCGAAAAAGTGATGGATGGATTGTGTGAAAGATGATATGAGAAAGAAAGGAGTGGATGCCGCGATGACGAGTAATAGAGAGGAATGGAAGGAAAATACGCATTGCGCCGATCTCATATGAATGGGATAAGGGCAGGAAGAAGAAGAAGACATAAAAAATATATATCACTTACTTTACCTGAATTAAGGTTCAAAGTCATGGTGGCCTGGCAATTCAATGACCAGATTTGTATGCACATGGTTATAGGTTCGCGCCCAGGCGCCCACCTTTGTGACTTTTTCACAAAATAAATCACATAACTATTTACTGGATGTTATAATTAATAGGTACATAATTATACATCCTTCAAAGAGAAAACCTATTATTATTAGAATTCTTTGATGTAGGGTCAATAAAGGCTAGAATAAATATTGAACGGCTAATTTTCTTGGAACTTGGCAGCAATGTTATGCAGTTAACATTAGCCATCAGGGACCGGACTCCGATTTAATGTAATCAGAATAACAATAAATAATAGTTTAGGTGTAGGCAGTGGAATGCTTTGGTTACTATAAACTCACGGTTGATGATAGGTTCTTGAATTAAAGAATTTGAGTATTCTTTCTTAAAGTTGTATAGTACTATTAAGAGTGGAGCTTTTTAAAATGTATCCAGCTGAGAGCCATTTAAAAATGAGTATAATCAAATAAATTTGGATCTAGCATAGTAAAAGGGTTGGTACGACTGAATATCACGCATGATACAAAAACAATTTACTTGAATTTATCGTACTCATGAAACAAAATGTGTTTAACTTTTTAAGATCCCGCGAGTCGCTATCATTTGACGCTTGACTCATCGTTCACATACACATTCGATTGACGTTCTATTGAACTCAACGATCAAAGCTTCTTGTCATGTGTTTAATGGTTTACGAAACACTGCCCCATTTGTTTCTAAAATGAGAAACATCAAATAATAGATGCTCGTATAGATTTCTTTTGTTTTTAAATAAGAAACTCTACAGATATTCACTTTAATAATGACATCGTTACAGTGCGTAAAGATTATTATACATTTTGCTTGATAATGGAATACATGAATCTTAATAAAACTCAGAATCTCGAAGAATTTACGAAAGAACTATCCGAATACTTATAAAACAATGACAATATGTCCCTTATATTTTCTCTTTAGCATTATCCAACTTTAGATAAGTCCTCTTTTTTATAAGGGCCCGGAATCCGGGTTTGAATTATGATAAACGGCCGCTTTTCGGTGTCATCCCAAAATTATTTATTGTATTCATGTGGGCGAATTAAATCTTTATTCCTGGTTTACCGTTGGAAATATTAAATAAATCATGTTATGGAATTTTCGTTTCGTTATGCTTGTATTGAGATGAATGTATGAGATAAACAATAGTGGACTGGAGATAAGTTATGAGGAAAACAAATTCTAACATAACTCTATAGGCATGTTTTTATTGTGGTCTTTCAAGAGATTAGGTAAAGAAAAAAAAATAGTTTAATCGGCTGTATAGTACAATAGTATAGCATCATATTACATAAATACACACGTAGGTACACAGCAATGTATTTTTTATTTCTGATAGATATAAAATTGCAGCGCGTATCCAAAAACACTATCATTTTAATGAAAATTTTGGTTTTAGAAATATTTTAATAGATTGATATAAAAACAAAGATTTTAGAATAGAATGGGTCTTTATTTGCTTAGAATGTAGGTACATAAAAATAGGATGGCAAATCACATAATAAGATCCGAGTACATTCTGCCTTATTAGCATGCAAATATAAAACAAAGTTGATAAATGTATTGAGTCATTTTCGTAACCAATTTTGTGATAATATTTCCTCTTCAAGCATTTAAACCAGTTAATATTTTGTGCTTACCCATAAATATGTTCCTAATTCTTTTCCAATTTGTTCTTAAGCTTCCTCTCACAAAGTAAGTCACGGTTTGTTTTTTCGCCGCTTGTTTTTGTAAAAATATAGGTCGTTGATATAATATACTCATTACGATTATTATTAACAGATTTACGCAAAGCATTGAAATCTGTAATAATATTAAATAGGTGAAGAGTTTGTTTGGTTGAATGCGGTAATCTCAGGAACTACTGGTCCGATTTAATTCTTTTTTATTTTTTGAAATAATAACAGACGCCAACATTGGCATAGGCAAATCAAATATTTCCTTACGATGTTTTCCTTCATCTTTTGTCAATGGTATATTTAGTCAGCTAGCTTAGAATAATTAAGAAAGTACATATAACTTTGACAAAATCATATTGGTTCTCACCTGGGTCTGAACCTGCAACCATGTGCATACGAATCCGGTCAACGAACTGCTAGGCTACCATGACACTGTCAGTTTAGACACAGTGAGTTTCAATTCATTATTTTCTAAAACGTAAAAATACGTATCAGACGTAAGATAGCAATTAAAAACAACGTCCCACGACAAAGTTTGGTTAATAAGCATTTAGGCCGTATATTTTAATAATATATTAATTTATTATTTTCATAACTGAATGTTCAATAAGCTTTAACACACCAAAGTACTCTCAGTACGTACCATATTAAGCGCTACAATGATCGGTGTGCGATAATGCTAGACATTGTCAAGTGCTGCCTTATCGACGTGAACATGGAAAAGTACTCTATTCTTAAACATTCACATAGGCAGCGTCAAAGCTCTTTTTTTAAAGATACATTACTAAGTAAGTGAAACAGTGTAAAATGCTGGATTTAAAATAAACCTTGTACATTCCTTCATAATGATATTTTGATGTTCGGTATCTGAGCACAAATCCCTTAATCGCCTTTCTTTTTTTAAGATCGCGTCGTTAAAGTCAAAATATATTTATATCACATTAGGCCGCAATCTGAAAGCCATTTTATTTTAAACACGTATTTCTTTCTTGAAGATTGTAATACGAGTAAGAAATAAATCAATAAGATTAACTCCTAAAATTTACAAATGGGTAAACTTGATTATAAGTGTACTTAAGATATCTATAGTTTACTTTCTTTAAATTATATTTTAATACTTCGTCATTACTAGAATATATGTGACTTTAGTCAATATCTCTTCATTTATTAAACTGTGTTTGATGAGTTTTTTTGGTTGAACGCGCTAATCTCAGGAAAAACAGCTGGTCCAATTTGAAAAAATCTTTAGTTTTAGATAGCACATTTACTTAGGATGCATGGTTCTCCTAATGTTATTATACCAACATAAACAGTCTAGAGGTCATTCTTCATCACCGCTCGCTATGCGAACTAAACTTGTGTAGATAATATAAACAATTCAGAACTGCACATTCGTCATATTGAGTTCCTCGAATGTTTATTTCATATGTTACGCCTGAGGAAATTTACCAAAATTACACGTCACAAGAGCAAATTCCGTACATCTTTAGTTGAGGAATTCATTATAAATTCAAAGTTTAAATTGCTGCCTCGAGCTACATCTCATCAGCGTTAAAAACTTTTTGAGAATAGTACTCCGTTTTATGTAGCATACGTCTGACGACGCCAACGCCTCGTGTTTAGTTTAATTAGTAGGTACGGCGAGCCTAATTCCCCAAGTGTACGTTTAATGACCTCAAGGAAAAACTTAAGGAAACCAAGAACAGTGTTTATACAAAAAGTTGGACGCTATTGTACCTTTATCTCGAGTTACTGAGAGGTCGTCGACGAAGGGATCTTTAAGTAGACAAAAGTTTTTGGAAACAAAAATCTTATCTTCAGACCTTATTCATTAACCAAACAAACAAAACAAACTTCAATTTTTTTCCGAAACGCTGTTGATAAATAAGATGTAACCCAAAATTGCATTTCGAACCACTCGACCCACATACTATAATCTCAAACAATAAAACTACAACGAGCTAGCATATTTCTTCAAAATAAAATTCAAAACTGCAACACAAAAACACTACATGCAATAATAGTAAACCCGAACAAAATAAAACGTCATTATTTTGTAGTAGCGACCTCTTTACAGTGCATAAATAATTCATGTTCTAATTAGGTACTTCTCGACGTTCATAAATGCATCTGAAGTATTGACGGTGCTGCCCCCTGCCGTCTGTGTTTAAGTTAATGGCTCTATTACTTTAATAAGCGTATGCATGCAATCAAACTACTTGATAATATGGTATTGAAGTAGTTCAGGTAATCAAATGTTAGGTTACATAGGTAATGGTATTATTAGATGACGATATTATTTTCATTTTGTTTGTCACGAACATAGACGAAACAGCTTTTATGCACCAAAAAACAAAAGAAATACGTGAGATTTGTATTGAATAATGTTCACCTCTGATCATTGTTAGTATACCTATCTTATACCCAATACCTTTCTTTTAACTGTAGATTAGATTTTCGAAATATTTTTTAAGACATAAAGTTAATTAAAAATTCCGTAACTTATTAATAATATTGAACTAAAGTGCCTAGTCTAATAAAATTCAAATGAAGTACCGTACCTACTTACTTTAAACTGTTGTCGAAAGATTATTGAAGAGAGTTCCTCTATACAATTTACCAGTTAAAACTTATACTTCAATATAATATTGCAAAGTACTAAGATTCAGTCTGACGTGACTCAAACTGAAAGGATTTTAAGTTTATAAATTGTAAACGCTTTGATATTTAAGAGGGTTCGTTTTGATTTAGAAGACGCTTACTAACTAAAGGTTTCGTGATTAAGGGAAAGTTAAACGGTTTATAAATGGGGTAATTAAATTGTAAACGGATGGACTTTTACTTACTGATGTAAATTAAATTTTGTCAACTCAATAATCAGCTAAATAGCGCGACCTACGAATATGTATAGACCACTGTACGATATAGTTCAAATAATTGTGTAAAATCAAAATGTAACCTTATTGTATGCATATACAATAAAGTTACATACTTTGTGCCAACAATGTGCAAGAAGTTTAAATAAATAAGATCCATAAAGAATTTTTGATATCAGTAAATCTCAAGCAAGAACTGTTTAAAGTTTCAAACATGATATACCGAGAATAGTAGTTCCGTATATGTAAGATACTATACTGCACGTTCTATGCTGTAACAGAAACTAAATGTATCAAATAAATAAGTCAAAGCATTCTGTTTAGAGTACAAAGGAGTGGAGTCTTTTGGGTAAAGACATCAAAAGTACAACGCGAAAATGTCATATTGACCACTGGTGTACCTTCTTATGTAAGTTCTAGCTATCTCATCAAAGGGTTAACAAAATACTTGTAATGTGCAACCTATTTTGTTAGTAAGCGTTTTAAACATAGTGTTGATGCATTGGCGGCAATTGAAACAGGGTTGGGACTTAAAAGGTTGCCTCGATTTTCGGTATAAAAGCAGTTTTTTATAAATGATCTAATATGTTAAAGAGGAAATCAAATAAACATATTATGAACAGGACACAACAATAAACAAGGTTGCAGGTGCAAACCCAGTACAAGCAAGTAACAAGTAGTTTTTTAATTAATCTCAAACGTCATTGGCATTTGGTGAAGTTAAATATCTTGCCTGAATTCCAAGCAAACGTGTTGATCAATGCTCGTTCCTTCTCTATATGAGAAGAAGCCTGTGTCCAGCAGTGGGAAATTAATCGGCTGGTGTTATTATCACGTGAGAAATAAAAAAAAACACTATTTGATAGATTTGCAACACGCATAATAAGGATATAAAACTTGAAGTCGTGTTTAAAAACAAACATTGTTTAAACTTATTTATAATATTATAATCCATTTTCTAAGTACATCTTCTGAAATATACAAGCAATACCATTAGCAGAAGAGCACGCACTATCTTGAAATCCCGACATTTCTAAATTGGATTGCGCTTTAAAAGCGCCAGGAATAAGCGTAAGGACAGCGTCGCAGATCCACTATAGATCAAAGTGCAAAAGTATCTAAGGAGCATTACTCTTGGATGTCAGGCACACCGTTGGGATTCGCCTCACAATGCATGCCATCGCCCGGGATCCACTCAATTTCAGTTTCTTTGTGACCCACTTGGCCTTAAAGGTTTCGTTACTTCTCACATTTTTTTATATTAATCGGCTTATTCATTTATTTTGTTGGGTCCAACATTACGGTTTTTGTCTACAAAATGGAAGATGAAACATCTGGCTTAAATAAGGGAGGTTTAGCTTTTATTTCTAAAGATCTAAAAGTACAAAACACGAATATTTACTGTTCTATTGGCGTACACTTTGTTATTATGTTTATATATCTATGTATTATATATAATTCCAGTGTCACGATGTTTGTCCGGGATGAACTCCGAAACTACTGAACCGATTTTAATCAAATTTGCACACTGTATGCAGTTTGATCCAACTTGAAAGACAGGAGCTTACATCACAAATATAAAAAAATGAGACCGCGGGCGGAGCAGCGGGAAACAGCTAGTGTCAAATAAAGTTTTATTTTATCTTTTATCATATCAACCCATGCTTTGCCACTGTTAGGCAAAGGACTCCCTCCCTTCCTTCCATTCTTCTCTATTGGCCATTATCATGATCATTAAATGAATTGATATTGTATTACACGATCAAATACGGCACGGATAGCCGTGTGGTATAGGTCACCACGCTAATTACCACTGTGCGCGACGTGTTGCGGGTTCGATCCCGCATGAGACAAGCATTTGTCTCATCCCACAAATGCTTGTTCCAAGTCTAGGTGTTCTTTGTGCATGTGATTTGAATGTTTGTGAAACCCCCGCGACACAAGGATTAAATTCCTTAGTGCGGGCGTCGTTTTTTATAAAAAAAAAATATATTTATATATATTGAATATTACAGAAAAAAAGAAGAATGAACTTGAAAATTGGTCTACAAAATCAAATAAACAAGACCTTACATAATAATATACCCAAAACATAATTCTTTACGAGGAGAATGCGAATGGGTAAAAGGTTACTCGATATTAAATTTAATTACTTAAGGTTCATATGAAATTAATGAGTAATTAAAGGTTTTTGATCGTTAATGAAGTTAAGGCTCGTGAATAGCTCGATTACAGATTTAACGAGATAAAATTCAAATTAAAATATTCTTCGAAGCAATTTTATACGTATGCAATGTTAATAAATTGGTTCAATTAGTTTAAAAATCGATGAATTTAAAGATGTTTAAATTATATCCTTAGCCTCAATAAAAAAACTTAACTACTGTTACACTATTCAAACGTAAATCTCTTTGTAATATTGTTATTTCTTTTGTAATCTTTTTGGTTTTCTAAAGGTACTCCAATATTTATACAAAAAATTATCCCTATGTTTTTCTTATAATTTTAAGAAAAACTAAATCCTGTTTGCCATAAAAATGGGTAATTAGAAAGAAAATATTTTTTTATTAAAGTTTTTAGGGGTTTCTCAACTCGCAATGTTAGGCCACACTACTACACACACGAGTGCGATACATATGTTTTTTTACCCCGGTATATACCCTTTGTTTTTTGTTTTCGTGGTGAAAAGCTAATTCTTTCAACCCACGCCGAGGGTACGACGTGGGTTTTTCAAGGACCAAAAACACCCCGACCCGACTCTGCCTTGGCTGGATCCATGGGATCGCTCACGCATTCTCTGCTCGATTCCCTCGGTAGATACCCTGCCATTAAAAAAAAAGTATCTAATAAACACGCCTAGATAGTAGGTAGCCAGTTACTCAGTTACCTTCATTCACTGTAAAATATATTCCACGTTTAACCTATAGCACTTCTTCATGTTCCAACTTCTTTAGAGATCCATATCACTTTTCAATAAATTGAAAGCGCTGAAAAGTCTTTGAACATCGACGTGTCTTTCACTGAAATGTGTTAAGGTATTTTAGGACTGAACTAAGCTTAAAATGGGTACGGGTTTTTCAAAGATTCCAATTGGTCTTGTATCTTGAAACTAAGTTTTAGAAAAAAAGCAATTATTTTTAAAGAACAAGTATGGATTACAAGACTTATTTCTGGCAATACTAAAATAAGGTTGCAAAATACAAATAAATTAAAATAAAAATCCGTTGAGTTTCTAAAGCAGCTTTTGGAAGAAAAAAAATCTTCTATATTATATGAGTGTGTAATAATTATTATAATCTAAAAATATAAAAAGTTTAATAAAACAACAACGTACTGTTTTGTACGCAAGGAAGGTTAATGCATTAACAGGCAAGAAGCATACATGCACGAATACCCTGACTCGGCTTGGAACAAATATCTATGGGCCTTACAAATATTTGCTACGTGCGGAGAATGAAGCGAACAGAATTGTGCCACTCGGGATGTGTGATTTAAAAGGCAACGTAATCTTTTGACTACACATTACTCAGCAAATAAAAATCTGAACAGGAAAATTCAGAAATTTGAAAAAAGAAAATTAAAATGTTCTTTTCTAAATACGAATAGATCGTTATTGTCAACCAGTAATAAACTCCGACGGTTGCTAATTAAAATGTAAATCAAAAATGTTAACTCACACATTAGCACCCAAATTATTCTTATTATAACATTTTTAAATATTAAATACAAATGCAAATTACAGCAGTATTACAAGTATTCTGACAGGGCTCATAAAAAAGTTGGCACACTGTGAACTTTCCCTTTGCATATTCATGGAACAAACTCTCTCGGAAGTTTTTGGTGAGAAATTATGATAATAATTTTATGCTAACTTCATCCGTCTTGGCGCTTTCATAAATTATGAGTTGTATTGAAGTAGGTGCATGCGGTTTGCCGCGTTGCCACCTCGATTTCAGATATATGAAAGATAACTTTCTTGAGGACTTGAAATTAATTTTGGCAACATAATGTATGACTCTGAGTTATTTTCTTTTTTTTCATCGAAAGTTAAGTTATCTAGCTAAAAACATCAAAAAGCTTTAATTATGTTTAAAATTGATAATTATACTTTCGTTTACTATGTTTCGCACATAGGTACCGTAGTAAAAATTACTAGTCAGCAATTTCGTTATGGGGCCATTCACCGGACGATCACAGGTGCAATGACTCAGGTAGGGCCTTGTGACCCAATTTGAATGTTTTTTCGACCATAATATCTTTAAATATTTGATTTATTTATTTATAAAAATATTACAATCATACTAGCCAAAAATATAGAAAGGAAATCAATATTTTTTAATCAGTTTTAATCGTTAAAGTTTGGCCATTAAGTGCATGCATTATGATTCTTTTTTTCCACATTTTTTCCTGGACATACAAAATTTGGTGTTAATAAACCAGTTATCACATCGATAAATTATAATCATCAGAGAAAATTACGTTTAGTTCTGAATAGGACCAATGTTCACTATTTCCATTAAACAATTTCTCAGATCAAGAACAATTTGATTTGATCTCAGTACAATTTAGTGACGGCTAGTAGCATATATAGTTATAGTACATTGTAAAATACAAGTAGATAGGTACTTTTAAATCACAATAGTACTAACATTTGCGAAATTTCTTATTTAGTTTCCCCGCTATACATCTTGTTCCCTCACCAGCCGTTCGCCAAACAACTATGTGATTTACCAGAGAATTTCACTAACCGCGTTAAACAATAAACTAAAGAGAGGATTCATTATCCATGTGTGTGCCATCATAACCACGCATACTACCTCCAATTTCTCTTAAGGCCAACTGGAATTTGCCTAAGCCTGGGTTATTCACGCTGGCGGTAAACAAAAGATGACATATAGGAAGATTTATGAACAATTCACGACGCAATGATATGGGGTATCTATTCAAATCCTTCTGAATTTAGGGGCAGGTACTTGTGAGATGATGTATGCCCGCGATACAATACAATGGGCCCGTACATTAGTTCGCTCGTTCGTACTGAATTGAATTTTTATGGGTATATGTACCTTATTGTGAATTTTATAAGTTTGTATGTACTAAGATCAGGAATAAGCATTTTTATTAGCTTTCTCACTTCACTAAATAGTATAAAACAAAGTCGCTTCCCGCTGTCTGCTGTTACGCTACAGATTTTTTGATGTTTTTTTAAATAGATCGTGATTCAAGAAGAAGTTGTATAAGTAATACATGTGCGAAGACGTGGCAGATCCGCTAGTAATATAAAGCTGACAAGTCGGTTCGTTTGGTTAAACACGCTTATCCCAGGAACAATAATTGGTCCTATTTGAAAAAAATATTTCTTTATTAGATTATATTTTAGCCGTAATAATCAACGCCAACCGCACGCCGGGCAAAACCGTAAGCAAATGCTAGTACGAAATAAATCGAATATAAAACATTACTGTTAAAATTCTTGTGTTCGTTCTGGTATATCAAGATTGGTAAGTCGAGTAAATCGAGTCGAGATTGAAGACGTAAGTCATAGTTTCTAAAACATTTTGATACGTATATTTTAACAAAAGGTAATTTATCAAGTCTGATTATGCATGATAAACGCCCTTAGAAGAAGAAGGTACTTTACATTTCTACAATCGTTATCGCTGATCGAATCGCTCATATGTATGAAAGTGACAAGTCTAAGACACGTGACTTATCGAAGAGAAATGTCGTTCCCATACATTTATACAGGGTGTCCCAAAACTCAACGTCAAGCCGAAACGGGGTGACAGGATTGATCATAACCATCACGAGAAAAATCTGAAAAAAAATCTATCCCATGCAGTTTGAAAATTATGGGCATTTTAAGAAAAACCATTAAATTTTTTCTTTAAAATCATTAAATTAAATTTGATCAAACTGTACCATTTTTCGGTTATTGTGGTTATTATTTTTTATTTTTGTTCATTTGAACTATAGAAACGTAATCCTAAATAACATTTCTAGAATCCCAATAAAAAATAATGACACAATTGCCTTAAGTTCCCGAGAATTGAGACTATTTGTTAAACTACGAATTTAAAATTTTCAAGATTCGTCGACTTTGACAGGCCCTCCTATAAAAAAAATGTACTAGAGTGCCTTGGCAAGTAGCATTAAAAGTTGGCGCATTTAATCAGAATTCTAAAATGGTACAATACTTGTTAGTTCCATACAATAGAAAAGAGTAAAAAAATTAAAACCTCAAGTAACCCGATTTTTGCTATCAGATTTTACTCAGTTAAAATGTTTTTAATTCGCACAAGCTCTAGGTAGGTTCTTAATTTTAAGGCAAAATGATGAGAGAGATGGATAATGGGTATGTTTGCCATGAGTGAGCGAGACAGATAGTGACGCCACGCATTGAGACGGAGATGCGTCGTTTAAACGAGTGCGAATGAAACAGATAGATGCTATGGCATCTATCTGTTTCATTCGCACTAGTTTCAGCCAAGCAAATGGCTACGCTACCAGTCCGACACCAACCAGTTAGTACGTTTCGCTCATTCGTCTACTGCGCACGTTCGTATTCGCTTGTGTTGATTTAGTACTGACAACTTTGGCTTCTCTTTTTGGACTTGAATCTTTGTGAATTGGACTTGTTGATAACATACCGGCAACTTTGGCTTCTCTCTGGACTTTTGTGTTGGCATCCCTTTTATCTACCATGCCTACGCGCTACACTTCACAAGAATATGCGAACATGCACCTCATTTATGGGGAATGCAGATGCAACGCAAGTGCTGCCGCTAGACTTTATCGTGAAAGATATCCAAATTTAGAGCGCTACCCGGATCACCGCGTGTTTGTTAATGTGCACCGTTCACTCACAGAGGGCGGCCATTTCCTGAATCAAATACAGGCTGGAGGTAGACCTGTGTTTCCTTTCCAGGAAGAAGTATTGCAAGAGGTCGCACGTGACCGAAGTATTTCCGTATGTGGAATTGAAGAAAGAACGGGAATACCGAAAAGCACTGCTCATCGTATTTTACAAAGAGCCGAAATGCATTCGTTTCACGTACAACGAGTTCAAAGTCTTCTACCTCGAGATTATCAGGAAAGGATTTCTTTTTGTAGAACAATGCTACAGAGGCATAATGAGAATCTCCAATTCATCCAAAAAATTCTCTGGTCAGATGAATCGACATTTAAAAAAGATGGTTACATGAACTTGCACAATTATCACGAGTGGCATGTGGAGAATCCACATTTAATGCGAGAAGATAGATCCCAGTATCGTTTTAAAGTAAACTTGTGGACCGGAATTTTAAACGGTAAAATTATTGGGCCTATTGAACTGCCTGAGAACTTGAATGGAACTAATTACCTACATTTTTTAAGAGAAGATTTACCAACCCTGTTAGAGGACGTACCACTAGCAGATCTTCGCGACATGTGGTTTCAACAAGATGGCTGCCCAGCGCATTTCGCAGTGCAAGTAAGAGATTTCCTTGACCAGGAATATCCGGGAAGGTGGATTGGACGTTCGGGCACTATCTCGTGGCCCGCCCGTTCACCAGATTTAAATCCCCTGGATTTTTTCTATTGGGGAGTTCTCAAAGAAAAAGTTTACTCAAAGCCCATTGAGAACGTAGCCGACCTGCGTGAACGCATTTCTCAAGCAGCTGAGGCGATCAACTCTCGAAGATATGCCCGACTAATAAGTAGATCTTTTTTAAGAAGATGTAGGGCTTGTATTGAGGCTGATGGTAAACAATTTGAACATTTATTGTAATAAAAAACGTTATTTCTCTATCATCTGACTTTTATTCCAACAAACCTAATTATTTTACTAATTTTACTAACTTTTTTTCACTTTGGTAAAAGTGGCGTCACTATCTGTCTCGCTCACTCATGGCGAACATACCCATTATCCATCTCTCTCATCATTTTGTCTTAAAATTAAGAACCTACCTAGAGCTTGTGTGAATTAAAAACATTTTAACTTAGTAAAATGAGATAGCAAAAATCGGGTTACTTGAGGTTTTAATTTTTTTACTCTTTTCTATTGTATGGAACTAACAAGTATTGTACCATTTTAGAATTCTGATTAAATGCGCCAACTTTTAATGCTACTTGCCAAGGCACTCTAGTACATTTTTTTTATAGGAGGGCCTGTCAAAGTCGACGAATCTTGAAAATTTTAAATTCGTAGTTTAACAAATAGTCTCAATTCTCGGAAACTTGAGGCAATTGTGTCATTATTTTTTATTGAGATTCTAGAAATGTTATTTAGGATTACGTTTCCAAAGTTCAAATGAACAAAAATAAAAAAGAATAACCACAATAACCGAAAAATGGTACAGTTTGATCAAATTTCTAGGTTTTTCTTAAAATGCCCATAATTTTTAAACTGCATGGGATAGATTTTTTTTCAGATTTTTCTCGTGATGGTTATGACCAATCCTGTCACCCCGTTTCGGCTTGACGTTGAGTTTTGGGACACCCTGTATAGAGAGGTCAATGGCTGGACTCGTATGCAGACATGGTGTTGGTTCGAACCCAGGCAAGTACCAATGTGACTTTTTCAAAGTTATATGTACTTTTTAATTATTCTAAGACACCATTGACAAACGGTGAAGGAGAGCATCGTGAGGAGACCTGGATACCAAAAATTGAAATCTAAAATCAGCGACCCGCAATGAGTAAACAAGGTGTTCAATGCTTTATTCCTTCTCTATATAGGAAGAGGCCTTATTGGCCGGTATATTAATGTCATTTAAGCGATTTTTATCATCCTTAACTCTGTAGAAGTGTACTTCTCTAGTCTAGATTCTTCGTTAGGCTTTAACCTCTACCGTAACTTCTTAGAGTTTCAGTAATGTACAGACAATTTGTAATTCAGTACACATCTATTAATAACACGCGCTTGTAATGTTTATTAGACGGGGCACGCGATACAGTGATTCCACTAAAAGCATCTCTATATAGGCCTCTTACAAAACTCTCCAAAGGAAACACGCATTTTCTATAGCGAAAATTTTTATTCACTCAACGTAGTCACTGAATAGTGTTTCGGGTGGCTCAAAGAAATATTTTTCGGGAGGTATTCGGTGCAAAGCATTAAATATTCACGGCAATATGCTGCGCTCGCGTTCCAAAATAATTTAGGCAAATATACGTAAGCTTCTGTTTTAGAATGTGTGTACTGCTGCTTGAGCTATATATCTCAGTTTTGTGTGAAATAAATGTAGAAAAAACACGTTTATTTGCATGATACAAAAAACAAATGACTAAACGAAATTTAGACATTCTTTTTTGTTGTTTTCCAAGTTTTCCATTTTCGTATTCCATTTAAAAACCAACCACAAATTGATTTTGATTAAATTATATGGTACTACCTCCGACATGTATCTTATCGATTACAGAAACATTTTTTTAATCGATACATATCGCGTAACAAAAATACAAAAATATGAAGACCAGAATCAGAAGAACACCCTCTTTTTAAAGTCGGTTAAAAAGTGAAATGGCGCGTGCTTCGTTTAGTCTCAGGTGTCCTTTATCCTTCGCGTTAGGAACATAATGTAATGAATACCGTCGGTATGTTTGGCCGTCGTCACACAAGACCTATTTATATCCAAAGGGGTGTGTCACCGTTACGTTTAATATTAACGGGATGCTCCACAAGCTAGGACAGTTTCAGAATAGGTAAAAGGATAGCGAGAATAGGGTTACTGCGTTTTCATTTCAGTTCAGGACACAGAGAAAAAGTTTTATTGAAAGTTAAATTTGTTTCGCTGCATTTCGTTCGTCCGTTGTCCAATTGTGTGCACTGCAAATATGGAGCACCCGCTGTCTGTGTAGACGTTCAAATAGAAATGTTGACAGTCTCAGAAAAAACGTTGGTTTTGGTGATACTAGTTATAAGGTTATTCGGTAGAAAGAATATTGGGTTCTCTTGTGCTATTCAAGTGTCAGTGAAAGGTCCTTTTTCAACCTAAGTACATTAGCAAGACCCTTTTAACTTTGCGTTTGTTTGTCTAGTCACGTCGCTGAATATAAATAACAAACAAAATTTATGTTCGCCCGAAGTGTAAAACCTAAGTAATTAATGAAATTACTATAAATCTAATTAACATCGTGACCTTTTGTTTCAGACGTTTAACTTTATTGTTTAAGACTGTAATTCAGTTTTGTGTTAGAAACCCAATTATAAATGTGATGAATAAATTGTTTGGTATTGTGTTAGTTGTAGGTATTAATAAACCTTGAAGAAATATAATTAAACTGTACACTTTAAACTTCTTTGAGGATAAGTTAATAATATTCATCCGTAACGGTTAGTGTCGATTTTATGTCCAACTGAAATATTTTCACTGTTACATAGGTGGACTTAAATCCAGAAGGCATTATATTGATACTATTGAAATATTACTACTACTTTTGAAATTCTTTTTTATCCGAAGTTTTTCTTTTTATACGTTTTACACAGTAGGTACACCAACAAACACAGCTTATAATAATAATAATAATTCGTTTATTTATCAGCGACTTATAAATATATTAGTAAAAACAATTATCTTATATCACGATACTATTATCAAAAAAAAAGAAGTTCGCATAACCTCTTTCAGCTAATCCCATCACAAATCAATACGAAAAGTGAATTAAACAGTGACTAGTAGAATCTATAGCAACTTACATTGTTTTATATCGATAAATCACAATATTCGAACAAGAATTGCGTCTGAATTCTAAATCGAAACAAGATAGAGCGGGCCGTCGCGAAATATCCACATAAAACCGCAAAACACACGAAAATGATTTATAGATAAATAATTCATGTTCTAATTAGGTACTTCTCGACGTTCATAAATGCATCTGAAGTATTGACGGTGCTGCCCCCTGCCGTCTGTGTTTAAGTTAATGGCTCTATTACTTTAATAAGCGTATGCATGCAATTAAACTACTTGATAATATGGTATTGAAGTAGTTCAGGTAATCAAATGTTAGGTTACATAGGTAATGGTATTATTAGATGACGATATTATTTTCATTTTGTTTGTCACGAACATAGACGAAACAGCTTTTATGCACCAAAAAACAAAAGAAATACGTGAGATTTGTATTGAATAATGTTCACCTCTGATCATTGTTAGTATACCTATCTTATACCCAATACCTTTCTTTTAACTGTAGATTAGATTTTCGAAATATTTTTTAAGACATAAAGTTAATTAAAAATTCCGTAACTTATTAATAATATTGAACTAAAGTGCCTAGTCTAATAAAATTCAAATGAAGTACCGTACCTACTTACTTTAAACTGTTGTCGAAAGATTATTGAAGAGAGTTCCTCTATACAATTTACCAGTTAAAACTTATACTTCAATATAATATTGCAAAGTACTAAGATTCAGTCTGACGTGACTCAAACTGAAAGGATTTTAAGTTTATAAATTGTAAACGCTTTGATATTTAAGAGGGTTCGTTTTGATTTAGAAGACGCTTACTAACTAAAGGTTTCGTGATTAAGGGAAAGTTAAACGGTTTATAAATGGGGTAATTAAATTGTAAACGGATGGACTTTTACTTACTGATGTAAATTAAATTTTGTCAACTCAATAATCAGCTAAATAGCGCGACCTACGAATATTTATAGACCACTGTACGATATTATACTCGTAGTTTCAAATAATTGTGTAATATTTAAATGTTACCATATTGTATATGCGCACAATTAAACTTAGATGCCTACTCATTTCTAAATTATTATTTAATTATTTTGTTGTATTTATCCAATATTTATATCTAATACCATATACATATTATATACCTAATATCCAACAATATCCCTAATCTTAATAAATGTACTTACATTAACCTGTTCAACGTTTATATTTAATACCTATATCATCTATAAATATATCCATACCATCTATGAGAGATGGTTAAATTGTTGATTTTATCGTGTACCTATGAATAAATTAATAGATTAAGGCCAGTCCACCTTTGTGCCAACGATGTGAAAGAAGTTTAAATAAATAAGATCCATAAAGAATTTTTGATATCAGTAAATCTCAAGAAGCAAGAACTGTTTAAAGTTTCAAACATGATATACCGAGAATAGTAGTTCCATATAGGTATGTAGTACTATACTGCACGTTCTATGTTGCAACAGAAACTAAATGTATCAAATAAATAAGTCAAAGCTTTCTGTTTGGAGTACAAAGGAGTGGAGTCTTTTGGGTAAAGACATCAAAAATACAACGCAAAAATGTCATATTGACCACTGGTGTTCCTTCTTATGTAAGTTCTAGTTATCTAATGAAAGGGTTAACAAAATACTTGTAATGTGCGACCTATTTTGTTAGTAAGCGTTTTAAACATAGTGTTGATGCATTGGCGGCAATTGAAACAGGGTTGGGACTTAAAAGGTTGCCTCGATTTTCGGTATAAAAGCAGTTTTTTATAAATGATCTAATATGTTAAAGAGGAAATCAAATAAACATATTATGAACAGGACACAATAATAAACAAGGTTGCAGGTGCAAACCCAGTACAAACAAGTAACAAGTAAATTTTTAATTAATCTCAAACGTCATTGGCAATTGGTGAAGTTAAATATCTTGCCTGAATTCCAAGCAAATGTGTTGATCAATGCTCGTTCCTTCTCTATATGAGAAGAGGCCTGTGTCCAGCAGTGGAACATTAATCGGCTGGTGTTATTATCACGTGAGAAATAAAAAAAAAACACTATTTGATAGATTTGCAACACGCATAATAAGGATATAAAACTTGAAGTCGTGTTTAAAAACAAACATTGTTTAAACTTATTTATAATATTATAATCCATTTTCTAAGTACATCTTCTGAAATATACAAGCAATACCATTAGCAAACTCTAAGAGCACGCACTATCTTGAAATCCCGACATTTCTAAATTGGATTGCGCTTTAAAAGCGCCAGGAATAAGCGTAAGGACAGCGTCGCAGATCCACTATAGATCAAAGTGCAAAAGTATCTAAGGAGCATTACTCTTGGATGTCAGGCACACCGTTGGGATTCGCCTCACAATGCATGCCATCGCCCGGGATCCACTTAATTTCAGTTTCTTTGTGACCCACTTGGCCTTAAAGGTTTCGTTACTTCTCACATATTTTTTATACCTATTAATCGGCGAATTCATTTATTTTGTTGGGTCCAACATTACGGTTTTTACTATGTAATCTACAAAATGGAAGATGAAACATCTGGTTTAAATAAGAAAGGTTTAGCTTTTATTTCTAAAGATCTAGTTTGACATGAAGTTTCACATTACAATTACAAAACACGAATATTTACTGTTCTGTTTGGCTCTACACATGTTTTCGCAAATAAAGGTTTATCTTATCTTTTATAAATTTAACCGAAATCCTCATATTCTTACACTTCTGTACACTGTTCACTATATTCCAACTACTCCCGTCTACCTTATAAAACGTTTTGAGTTCCTCAGTGACTCGCATTACCGTGCCCTGAGATCATCAGAGAATCTAAAACTCAAAATGCCGATGCATTCCACAACTTTTTTGGACAAATCATTCGCCATTCAAGCAGTATAATTGTGAAATAAACTGCCTGTGACAATTCGCCAGGAGCAAACGATCGCTAACTTAAAAAAAGCGTTGATAAAACATTACTTTTCTCAATCAAAATCGCTGTTATAAATTTGTGTTCATATTATTATTATTTTTAAATATTTGTATTGTTTTCTTAATTTATTTAGGTCATAAGGGTTCAGATATAGCTGTATACTGTTATATGTCTTCACCCAAAATTCAACCCAATGGATGCCTGGAAGAAATTGCCATGTGCAATAAGGCCGCCCTTTGTACCACTTCTAGTTTTTTTATGTTTCAATTTTACGTTGTACAATAAAGAATATATTATTTATCATTTCTTATCTTACCTATATTAATGATATTATATTATTATAATCAGCCCATGCTTTCCCCCTGTTAGGCAAAGGCCTCCCTCCCTTCCTTTTATTCTTCTCTTTTGGCCATAAAAATAACATTTGAATCTATTGATATTATATTATACGATCAAATATATATTGAACATTACAGAAAAAAAAAGAAGAATGAACTTGAAAATTGGTCTACCAAATCAAATAAACAAGACCTTACATAATAATTTACCCAAAACATAATTCTTTACGAAGAGAATGCGAATGGGTAAAAGGTTACTCGATATTAAATTTCATTACTTAAGGTTCATATGAAATTAATGAGTAATTAAAGGTTTTTGATCGTTAATGAAGTTAAGGCTCGTGAATAGCTCGATTACAGATTTAACGAGATGAAATTCAAATTAAAATATTCTTCGAAGCAATTTTATACGTATGCAATGTTAATAAATTGGTTCAATTAGTTTAATATCGATGAATTTAAAGATGATTTATCCTTAGTCTCAATAAAAACTTAACTACACTATTCAAACGTAAATCTCTTTGTAATATTGTTATTTCTTTTGTAATCTTTTTGGTTTTCCAAAGGTACTCCAATATTTATACAAATAAAATATCCCTATGTTTTTCTTATAATTTTAAGAAAAACTAAATCCTGTTTGCCATAAAAATGGGTAATTAGAAAGAAAATATTTCTTTATTAAAGTTTTTAGGGGTTTCTCAACTCGCAATGTTAGGCCACACTACTACACACACGAGTGCGATACCTATGTTTTTTTACCCCGGTTGTTTTTTTTTCGTGGTGAAAAGCTAATTATTTCAACCCACGCTGAGGGTACGACGTGGGTTTTTCACGGACCAAAAACACCCCCGACCCGACTCTGCCTTTGCCGGATCCATGGGATCGCTCACGCATTCTCTGCTCGATTCCCTCGGTAGATACCCTGCCATTAAAAAAAAGTATCTAATAAACACGCCTAGATAGTAGGTAGCCAGTTACTCAGTTACCTTCATTCACTGTAAAATATATTCCACGTTTTAACCTTTAGCACTTCTTCATGTTCCAACCTCTTTAGAGATCCATATCACTTTTCAATAAATTGAAAGCGCTGAAAAGTCTTTGAACATCGACGTGTCTTTCACTGAAATGTGTTAAGGTATTTTAGGACTGAACTAAGCTCAAAGTGGGTACGGGTTTTTCGAAGATTCCAATTGGTCATGTAAGGTATCTTGAAACTAAGTTTTAGGAAAAAAAAGCAATTATTTTTAAAGAAAAAGCACACATGGATTACATATTTATTTCTGGCTATACTAACAAAAGGTTGCAAAATACAAATAAATTGAGATAAAAATCTGCTGAGTATCTAAAGCAGTTTTTGAAAGAAAAAAGTCTTCTAAATTATATGAGTGTGTAATAATTTATAATCTATAAATATAAAAAAGTTTAATACAAGTTTAAACAACGTACTGTTTTGTACGCAAGGAAGGTTAATGCATTAACAGGCAAGAAGCATACATGCACGAATACCCTGACTCGGCTTGGAACAAATATCTATGGGCCTTACAAATATTTGCTACGTGCGGAGAATGAAGCGAACAGAATTGTGCCACTCGGGATATGTGATTTAAAAGGCAACGTAATCTTTTGACTACACAATATTACTCAGCAAATAAAAATCTGAACTTTAGGAAAAATTCAGATATTTGAAAAAAGAAAATAAAAATGTTATTTTCTAAATACGAATGGATCGTTATTGTCAACCAGTAATAAACTCCGACGGTTGCTAATTAAAATGTAAATCAAAAATGTTAACTCACACATTAGCACCCAAATTATTCTTATTATAACATTTTTAAATATCAAATACAAATGCAAATTACAGCAGTATTACAAGTATTCTGACAGGGCTCATAAAAAAGTTGGCACACTGTGAACTTTCCCTTTGCATATTCATGGAACAAACTCTCTCGGAAGTTTTTGGTGAGAAATTATGATAATAATTTTATGCTAACTTCATCCGTCTTGGCGCTTTCATAAATTATGAGTTGTATTGAAGTAGGTGCATGCGGTTTGCCGCGTTGCCACCTCGATTTCAGATAAAATGAAAGGTAACTTTCTTGAGGACTTGAAATTAATTTTGGCAACATAATTATGTATGACTCTGAGTTATTTTCTTTTTTTTCATCGAAAGTTAAGTTATCTAGCTAAAAACATCAAAAAGCTTTAATTATGTTTAAAACTTTCGTTTACTATGTTTCGCACGTAGGTACCGTAGTAAAAATGACTAGTCAGCAATTTCGTTACGGGGCCATTCACCGGACGATCACAGGTGCGATGACTCAGGTATGGCTCTGTGACCCAATTTGAATGTTTTTTCGACCATAATATCTTTAAATATTTGATTTATTTATTTAATAAAAATATTACAATCATACTAGCCAAAAATATAGAAGGCCATTTATCAATGTTTTATTCGTTAAAGTTTGGCCATTAAGTGCATGCATATGAATATTTTTTTTCCACATTTTTCAATTTAACAATTACTCAAATCAAGAACAATTTGATTTGATCTGAGTACAATTTAGTGACGGCCAGTAGCATAATTATGTAGTTATAGTACATTATAAAATACAAGTAGATAACTTAAAATCACAATAGTAGTTTCTTATTTGTTTCCCAGCTATACATGTTGTTCCCTCACCAGCCGTTCGCCAAACAACTATGTGATTTACCAGAGAATTTCACTAACCGCCTTAAACAATAAACTAAAGAGAGGATTCATTATCCATGTGTGTGCCATCATAACCACGCATAGTACCTCCAATTTCTCTTAAGGCCAACTGGAATTTGCCTAAGCCTGGGTTATTCACGCTGGCGGTAAACAAAAGATGGCATATAGGAAGATTTATGAACAATTCACGACGCAATGATATGGGGTATCTATTCAAATCCTTCTGAATTTAGGGGCAGGTACTTGTGAGATGATGTATGCCCGCGATACAATACAATGGGCCCGTACATTAGTTCGCTCGCTCGTACTGAATTGAATTTTTATGGGTATATACCTTATTGTGTATTTTATTTATAAGTTTGTATATACTAAGATAAGGAATAAGCATTTTTTATTAGCTTTCTACACTTCACTAAATAATATAAAACCAAGTCGCTTCCCGCTGTCTGCTGTCCCTATGTAGGCTTAGATATTAAAAACTACGCTACAGATTTTTATGTTTTTTTTTTAAAGAGATCGTGATTCAAGAAGATGTTGTACTATATAGGTAATGAAAACCACGTGCGAAGACGTGGCGGATCCGCTAGTAATAAAAAGTTGACGAGTCGGTCCGATGGTTAAGCACGCTTATCCCAGAAACAATTAGTCTGATTTGAAAAATATTTCTTAATTAGATTATATTTTAGCCGTAATAATCAACGCCAACTGCACGCCGGGCAAAACTGTAAGCAAAAGCTAGTACGAAATAAACCGAATATAAAGCATTACTGTTAAAATTCTTGTGTTCGTTCTGGTATATCAAGATTGGTAAATCGAGTAAATCAAGTCGAGATTGAAGATGTAAGTCATAGTTTCTAAAACAATTTGATACGGTGGGTGTTTTATCAGAAAAGTAACTTATTAATTCTGATTATGCAAGATAACCTCCCTTAAAAGAAGAAGAAGGTACTATACATTTCTACAATCGGTATCGCTGATCGAATCGCTCATATGTATGAAGTTCCCATACATTTAATGTCATTTATATAGAGAGATTCAATGGCTGGACTCATATGTAGACATCAGACATGGTTGCTGGTTCGAACCTAGGCAAGTACCAATGTGACTTTTTCAAAATTATATGTACTTTCTTAATTATTTATTAGACACCATTGACAAAAGGTGAAGGAGAGCATCGTAAGGAGACTTGGATACCAAATATTGAAAACTAAAATCGCCGACCCGCAATGAGTAAACGTGGTGATCAATGCTTATTCCTTCTCTATATAGGAAGAGGCCTTATTGGCCGGTATATTAATGTCATTTAAGCGATTTTTATCATCCCGTACTCTGTAGTGTATACCTTCTCTAGGGGGGCTGGTCTCGATTCTTCATTCGCCTTTACCTCAACCGTAACTTCTTAGAGTTAAGGTACAGACAATTTGTAATTCAGTACACATCTATTAATAACACGCGCTTGTAATGTTTATTAGACGGGGCACGCGATACAGTGATTCCACTAAAAGCATCTCTATATAGGCCTCTTACAAAACTCTCCAAAGGAAACACGCATTTTCTATAGCGAAAATTTTTATTCACTCAACGTAGTCACTGAATAGTGTTTCGGGTGGCTCAAAGAAATATTTTTCGGGAGGTATTCGGTGCAAAGCATTAAATATTCACGGCAATATGCTGCGCTCGCGTTCCAAAATAATTTAGGCAAATATACGTAAGCTTCTGTTTTAGAATGTGTGTACTGCTGCTTGAGCTATATATCTCAGTTTTGTGTGAAATAAATGTAGAAAATACACGTTTATTTGCACGAAATTACAAAAAAAGTATGTCTTAATTTCGTTAGACATTCTTGGTGAAAATTTACACTTTTTTATTATTCAATTTAAAAACCAAACCACAAAATTGATTTTGAATAAATTTATATGGTACTACCTCCGACATAATTATACCCTATCGATTACAGAATCATTTTTTAAATCGATACATATCGCGTAACAAAAATACAAAAATATGAAGACCAGAATCATAAGAACACCCTCTTTTTAAAGTCGGTTAAAAAGTGTAATGGCGCGTGCTTCGTTTAGTCTCAGGTGTCCTTTATCCTTCGCGTTAGGAACATAATGTAATGAATACCGTCGGTATGTTTGGCCGTCGTCACACAAGACCTATTTATATCCAAAGGGGTGTGTCACCGTTACGTTTAATATTAACGGGATGCTCCGCAAGCTAGGACAGTTTCAGAATAGGTAAAAGGATAGCGAGAATAGGGTTACTGCGTTTTCATTTAAGTTCAGGACACAGAGAAAAAGTTTTATTGAAAGTTAAATTTGTTTCGCTGCATTTCGTTCGTCCGTTGTCCAATTGTGTGCATTGCAAATATGGGGCGCCCGCTGTCTGTGTAGACGTTCAAATAGAAATGTTGACAGTCTCAGAAAAAACGTTAGTTTTGGTGATACTAGTTATAAGGTTATTCGGTAGAAAGAATATTGGGTTCTCTTGTGCTATTCAAGTGTCAGTGAAAGGTCCTTTTTCAACCTAAGTACATTAGCGAGACCCTTTTAACTTTGCGTTTGTTTGTCTAGTCACGTCGCTGAATATAAATAACAAACAAAATTTATGTTCGCCCGAAGTGTAAAACCTAAGTAATTAATGAAATTACTATAAATCTAATTAACTTCGTGACCTTTTGTTTCAGACGTTTAACTTTATTGTTTAAGACTGTAATTCAGTTTTGTGTTAGAAACCCAATTATAAATGTGATGAATAAATTGTTTGGTATTGTGTTAGTTATAGGTATTAATAAACCTTGAAGAAATATAATTAAACTGTACACTTTAAACTTCTTTTAGGATAAGTTAATAATATTCATCCGAAACGGTTAGTGTCGTTTTTATGTCCAACTGAAATATTTGCACTGTTACATAGGTGGACTTAAATCCAGAAGGCATTATATTAATACTAATGAAATATTACTACTACTTTTGAAATTCTTTTATTTTCCAAAGTTTTTTTTTATACGTTTTACACAGTAGGTACACCAACCAACACAGCTTATAATAATAATAATAATAATTTGTTTATTTATCAGACAACTTATAAATATATTAGTAAAAACAATTATCTTATATCACGATACTATTATCAAAACAAAAAGAAGTTCGCATAACCTCTTTCAGCTAATCCCATCACAAATCAATACGAGAAGTGAATTAAACAGTGTCTTGTAGAATCTAGAACATACATTGTTTTATATCGATAAATCACAATATTCGAACGAGAATTGCGTCTGAATTCTAAATCGAAACAAGATAGAGCGGGCCGTCGCGAAATATCCACATAAAACCGCAAAACACACGAAAATGATTTATAGTGGCCCCGATCTGTTAGGGCGGATCTGTGAGGGCAAAAACAGATTATAGAAATCCCAGTTATAACCAACAATCGGGTTAGTCTATTGATGTAAGAATTTCAAGTTGACGTGCGAAAATCGATCGTCTTATTTCTTTTCGAGGGTTTTGTGCTTTTGTGGTGTTAACCTGAATACTGTAATACCATAAAAATAGACTATTGAATTAATTTGTGAACTAAAACAAAAAACTTATCTTGGAACAGCTCACACACGGCCATTTGATCTCAAACTAGGCAGAGCCTGTACTATTGCCTAAAAAACAGTTCACTTTTCAATAATTGATGTTTACGTGATTTTGTACTGAATATACAACCAGTGCCATAATCAGCAAGAGATGGAGAAGCAATGCAATAACCGCAACCAACCTAGAAGACGATCCATATGCTCGACCACTTCGTCAGGAGTGTACGACTAAGAAGAAACAGAAAAATCTTGCTATCCTGTTCTGACAAAAAAGGTGACGTTTTAATAAATAAATAAAAACCATTTATTTCAGGCTTGAACACTCATAATATACATATTATACGACAATTTTATTACTTACTATACTTTGCATTATTAATTACTACTACATTACAATTAATTGTAATTGTAATGTCACAGATTAAAGACTAATAATTACAATATAATATGAATGGAACATTACTTGCCATATACGAAAAAGATAAATTAATAGGCGTATCTTTATTCTTGAAGTACCTTAATTTTAATAAGTGCCTTATTGCATTATGCTAACAATGACAATATAACAAAGTTAAGAAGTAACAAAACTGCTATAACTATTTAAAAACTTAACGAAATAAGTACTCTTTTAACTTAATAGCGGATCAGTATTTTTACGACGTCACTTGCTTTAATCGTTACATATTCATGTTTCTAATTAATATTTCCATAAACGGTAGAAGCTAAAATATGCACCTCACCACTATAACAGAATTTTAAATAAGTTGTGAAAATGCTTGAAGAATAAAACAAGTATCATTTAAGTTTTTTGTAGATGCACTTTTAAATTTTAGCTACTTAAAACTAAATATTGAAATAATTCAACCGTACGTATAGGTAATATTTGCATACCAAAAACTCCTTGTTATTCTCTTACTAAGATGTGAAAATTCTTAAAGGAAAGTGTCATTGTAATCGTAGATGGTTCTGAACTTAGCTCTTCAAAGGAGGTTGCATTACAGTCTTGCAGTGATTATGCGGCAAGTACTGCCTCTTGAGAGTGAACTAGCACCTCTTTACGTCTTGTTTCCCTGTTTATACGATGTAAGAATTTTTTTTGTAAACGTTTTGTGTCGCTGAAATTACGTTGGTAAGTACAAATAAGGTTTGTGTAGTCTTTTGTTTAATAAGTTGGAACTGTAGAGCTTCAATGTTATGTATCTCTCTACCATTGCGTTACCACGATCTCTTAAGAGAAAACGCGAATGTAATTTTTTCCATATAACCGCTCAAAACTGTTTTCTCCGTGTTTTGTAAACTTATAGCTATTCATTTTTGCACTAGTATGGATGTAAACTAGTTTGGTGCCCCTATATTTACCTTGTGCAATTTTTTTTTTAAGATCTAAAGAAGAGAACTCCAAAAATAAAGCTTATTTCGATATCAGTTTTCGGAGACGTATTGTATAAATAAGGCAACCATTAACAAAAAAATAAAACAATAGAAGCATAGCCTGTTATTTCCTAATATATGAAATATCTTTTTGATTGGTTAAAAATTGGAGAAGTAAATAGTCGAGAGCCTAACTTTGTTTTATTTATTTATTTTATTTATTTATATACTCTTTTTACGGGGGATATTTAGTCAGATTCTCTTCTTATTACATACAATTGTAAACAGCGCAAAAGCGATAAGTTACTTCAAATACCTAATCTTCAAAAGTCTCTTCGCTAGCCTTTCGCCTTAAAACAGAACTGTTGGCGTCGTGTAAGCGAGACGCAGCTATGTACCTTGTAGGGCGCCATCTTGCTCTTACAAACGGCATCAGTGAAGCTTGGATAATTCATGGTACGGAAACTGTTTATTTCTGTTAGCTAATGTATTTTATGTAGGGTATTTAAAAAGTACTTTTGCGTCTTTAATAAAAGAAATATAACTCAAAATAAATATACAAAGAAAATACCGGTTCTTTAAGTCTCTGCAATATCATTTAAATTTATTTATTTAGTTTACAACTTTCATACCTCTATTTAAACAATTCCAGTAAAATAACCTGTGTTTAACTAGTGTGTTGCTTTAATTAACATATGTTTAAATACAAATGGTGAGCATACGTTTTAACTACTTCGCAAACATAATTAAATAGGTATGTTTTAGTAAATTAATTGTTATTGCTAAATAAATAGAGTCGGTTTTGTAATTTACTCACCATATTTAGGTTCCAAACTAACTCATGACGTTTCTGTTCTATAAATTGGATTGCACGTCAAATTTCATTGCAAAACTTTAATTTATCTATTGCAATAGCAAAATTGTTGTCTGTAAATTGGTTTTCCTTAATTACATTATTATTTTTTGTTACATAAATGAAAAAATATAATACAGGATGCTGTTCGAACTAATGATAAAGCGCGAAAATAAAACAACAAATAAAATGTGATGAGAATTCAATTTAGTTCAAGACACTTTCGTAAAGAATAAGATTTGTTAAAGTTTATTTGGAACCCTTGATACTCTACCCATTAAAAAAACCCATCAAAGTTGGATAATAATCGTTAAAAGCATATCATACCAACAAATTAAGAATCTCCTCTTAACTCTGTCACAAGATTTTTTTTAAACAAACCTATCCAGTTTAATATTCCTCGTACATCCAAACTTCTAAACACATTCGTGCCATAAAAGATTTGTCTCATAAAAACGATCCCGACCAATCAGGCGGGTTGAAATAACGACGTATTTAGCTTCGATTTTTCTCGTTTTGTGACCTTTTAGGGTCAGTTCACACCGAGACACAACGCTGCTCGCACATTTTTAAGAGCGATTCAAAATATAACTTTATTTTAATAAGATAAGATACAAATTTCGTTGTGAGGATTCAGAATACTTTGCGCCATGCAGCGCTGCGCTGCGTCAACGAAATGTGTGTATCTTTTCGTGAAGAAATTAAAGTTATTACCAATGTGTTTTGTTTTATTTCAATATTTTAATGCTACTAAAACTTTGTTAGCTTAGTTATAAATTCTATTATGCATGCTGTGGTCTCCTGTAAGTGAAGGAAAAGTACACCTACGTGATATTTTTGTCGATTATTTATTTCTTGTGATTGTGTACATCCTTTGTTGGGAATCTTAAAAAAAAAAAAGTTATATTTTGAATCACTCTCGCGCAGCGTCGTGTTTCGGTGTGAGCTGACCCTTATCCAATCTGAAACAGATTTCATTTGAACCATGACTTTACGGCATTCAATAGCAAAATGTTGGAATCCTTTTTGACTGGTCAAGTAGAAATTAAACCCGTAGAATGGTACATAACTGCTAGAATTGAGGACGGATTTAGATGAGATTTATTACTCCAATTATCTATTTTTAGAAAACTGGATTGGTTCTCGGAATATTCGATAATTTTAAGCTTACGCCCTTCGTTTTATATTTAGAATGACTTTCATTCGCCTTTTTGTTTAGACGTAACTAATTTTGTAGATACACCACTTAAATAAATCTGATTTGCTTTGATTTTCTTTACGTTTTTAGAAACTGATAATCAGTTGAGGGTCGGTAAGGGTTAAAATTGAGTTTTATCTACAGATATGATGATAAAGAACTAAAATAAAATAGATACATGTTCGATTGAGTTAAGCTAATAACATTTGCTGTTATTTCTTTTATTTATTTAGTACACATGTAATTATTTACTATGAAGATTACTTTCGTAATAAAGCGCGACTCTACAAAGTGTACAGCCACTCATTTTTTATCTAGTTAAGTCATCATAATGATGACAATCTGAGACTAGAATCAAGCTACTTTGTAAACGCCCTTAAATAACTTTGTATATCGTACAGTGTTCGGGTGTTTCCGCCAATCGCCGAACGACTACTGCTGTCTTTATTTGCAGTCGCTATTCGCAGCCGTAGCTGACGCCGGCGTAGCACGGCAGTCGCGTTGTAGCCCTCGTAGCGTTACAAGGTCTACGCTCCCCTCTACAATAGTATTGACGTAGAGATCTATCTTCTACCTTTTTAATTGCAATTGGACGTTTTATTAGAAAAATATTATATTGATATCATTAAAATTGGTGTTAAATTATTTGTTAGTTGATAAGTGCTTGGAAAAATACTCATCGCAACAGGTAAGTCGATTCAAATATAACTAATTCCAATTATATTTAATTCTAAAAATATTTCATGACGTTTCAATGTAAATAAAATTGGTAGTAAAATTATTATTTTTACAGCTTTTTCCGTCAATTATTATGAGTTGCGAGCTCATATTATGGTAATGAAATCTCGCAATATGGTGCGTAAAATTAACATAAACAAAAAACGGGGTTTATATATCGCGCTTACGGAGTACCGTTTTAACGCAATTCATATTTTATTTCGCGATTCGCTTAAAGCTGGCAGCAATAACCACAATTCTTACAATTGTTCTAGTTTTAAACTTCAACTTGGTGCCAGAAACAATACGTTTGCGGCGAGAAAAGAGGTTTAAGTAGTAGAGAAAAAAATACAACGCGTATTTTACGAGCACTGCTTTTTCAATTGTAGCTTTATCTCGACGTCAGAGGCAGCAAACCTTTTGCGTTAGGTTTTATTACACAATTTATTTTGATAACCATCGCTCGTCGCGTTCTAGAATCCTTGGAAATATTCTCTTATTCCCTTTGTGCGTAAATAAATGTTTATACCTTTAGCGAAACGTAACGTGTCCTCGGTAGTTGTTCGTCGTTTGTTCGGTTTGTTTTAGGTGTAAACACATAGATGGTTACAATTTTCACATTAAGTTCCTTTTACGGATATACAAGTGTCTATTTGGAGCTTACCCTCGCTTACACCCCGGGGTCATATTCTATAGCATCACGAGCGCTCGAGTTAATTAATTAGCCCCTTTGATACCGACATAGCCAGCCGCTATTCCTCGTGAGATCTTTACCGAAGAATGCTTTGCTTTTTGCTAGGCTACCTTGTTTTCTGTTCTGTGTTTGTACACTCGTAATGAGTAATTTTTCCTCACGTACTTTCATTTTTCATTACGTTTTGTTAGGTTGTCAGTCTATTTTCCTTGTACCGTTTTAATAAGAGAAATCCCTGTTGGTTATTGAGGTGCGCCTTGATTTGAATAATGAGATGCAGTAATGAAGCAGGTGTTTCATCAATATGGAAGGCTTTATCCTGAGTATTGGCCCGTGATAACATTAATCAGACTTTTCAATATTGAATTTTTCGTACTTAAAAGCTGAATTTTCCCCTATTATTTTCCCTTCGATCCTTTTATGTTGGCATTGTTCCATTTCGGTTAAATTAAAAGAGGGGATTCAGCATCTGCATTGAGCGTTCAACTAACGCGGACGGCGAATGTTGATTACTCGGAAAATATTTCAAGCATTCATAAATAAATGAAGTTTTATCGTTGATGTTGATACATTTTGTTCTTACAATTTAAAAGCTTTGTGATTTCAAAGTTTCTGCAAAAGTAAATTAAAATTAAATTATTTCAAATATTTCTGTTCCTCTCTGATAATAAAACATAGCTTTCGGCTATTAAGTTTACAATGAGATTCTTTGGAACAATCTAAATGATTATTTTCGTTTGTTAAAATTATGTCTACTACTTTTATTTCCCTTATGCAAAACTTAAATAAAAATCAGCGTTAGTTACTACTTGTACGTTTACAAAAAACTGAAACACAACATTAAATATGGATTTATTTACAATAACTTTAAATATATACAATCTTAACATAACTAAAATAATAAATGATATATACACACGAAAAAATAAATAAAAAACTAATATATATTAATAAAAGTTTAAAAAATGGCGTCAAAGTATTCATCCGCATCGCTGTCGACCGGGAGTGTGCCCACTAGGCTGGCTGCATTGCCACGTTGTATGGCAATGCTTATTCTTTGACCAAGGTAAAAGCCAGCCCTTGGGTCACGCGAAGTGTATCTTATCCCACCTTATTAAGTTAAAAAAAAAAAAAAAAAAAAAAAAACATTAAATATTATTAAAACTTTCATTATTTCTTATAAACGTACATTTTACTAATTGAAATAAATAAATTCGTATTTATATATAATATCTTGGGAGAACTCACACACGGCCATCTGATGCCAAACTAGGAACTAGTGGTTAGTGATCCTGACTGCTAAACCGCAGCTGTGGGTTCGATTCCCACCCAGGACAAATCTTTGTGTGATGAGCACGATCATTTGTTCTGTGTCTGGGTGTTATTTATTTATAATATGTATTTAGAAATATATAAGTATGTTTATCAGTTGTCTGGTTGCCAGAGTGCAGGCTCTGCCTAGTTTGTGATCAGATGGCCGTGTGTTAGTTGTCAAAATATATTTATTTATTTATTCCCCTTTCCTAATGATCAAAGCACAGTGACAATAGCCCGACCTATACGAAGTCAGAGGCAGTCATTCAGATGCAATAGGTAGATTGTTTTGTTGTGTTGGCATTGGTTAATCAAAGGTATCGGACTCTGTGATCAGTTCAGTGTACCCCTTTGATTGTATACTGTTACAGTACTTTAGTTATACACAGAAATGTAAAGGTACATTTGGACTAACGAGTTGTGCGTGTGTTTGTGTATGTACAAGTATATTTGTTCGACAGTGTAGGTATCTTTCGTTTGATAGAATCCTATCAACAAATGAATTGTTTTTAAAATAGCTTCAGTATGATTTCAAACGTTTATTTGGTTTAATGTTTGTTCATTTCGTTTATATATGCCAAATAGACTGAAACTTCGATTAGACAGAAAAATAAAGCAACAAATTAACATGAAGGCAATTATAAAATAGACAAATCCCTTTAAGTTGAATTATATAACTTTACACATAGGGTACAGATTTATTTGTTTTATAACGGGAACTTTGGGATGACATAGCTATTTAAACTGAGTACCTACGTTTTGTGTACCCCTGTAGTTATTTTTATTGTCTTGGTTATTGACTGCGGTGATACGTTGGTACATAGGTTTTTTATTTTCCAAGAGATATTGTCATCGTCGACTAGTAAATGATAAGATCATCGGTATTTAGTGCAAATAATACTTTTTTTTTGATAATTTAATTTCTAATCTGACTTTATCTACTCATTTAAATATTTTTCTTCTTAAATAGCCTTAAGAGGCCCTTGAATGGCCCTAATCTAGTTCTAAGAATATGCTTGAATTACATAGCAGCGATCTAATTTCGGTATTTAAAGAAATTTATGTTTAGTATCTACGTAACTGTAGTTTAAGACCTTGATATCCTTTAGAACTTGCAGGCCTATTAAAATCGAGGTAATAAACCGTGAAGTTAGAAACGTTGATATATTGTTAATTTTTTAACCGTTGAGTTCGAAACATCGGTGTATTGTTATTTGTTAGTAGGTAGCGACAGACGATGTCTTGTGTCAATAATGTTCTATACATTTGCCGTTCAGATTATTTGTCTTGGCAAATATTTCTGCATTTATTACTTGTAGGTAGTGGATCCATTGGCTTTTATACTTAGAAACTTGTAGAATCACTGTAACAAAATGAGTTTTTATAAATATTTAGTGACCAGAATGAATTAATATTCCTTTAATCACAATATATTAAAGCGGTTGGAGTCTAATGGCTAGGGCGTCGGCCTTGAGATCGCGTGGCTGCGGGTTCGAATTCCGCCCATTACACTACCGATGTGAACCCACTCGTAACACAAGCATCGTAGCTTAGCACAAGGGATTATCAAGAATACTATAGTATTAATATTATATAAATCAGAATTTTACCTTTTCCTTAGGATATCTGCGGAAGCTAATAAAATATTAAGACTGTACCAATATGCAAAATAAGATAATATAGAAAGAATCACAAAGCTACGTTATCTTTCGAGTATTAATTACATTTGGGAATTGGAGGCATCGTCGACTTTTTGTTATTCCGGCCTCAGCTCGGATATTCTTTATAAAAAGACATGCCAGGGACGAGGTATGACCCAATGTCCTTTGGGGATACACCGAGATGTATCGCATGACGAACTTTTACCCCGAACATGTTTTATACTGTATACATACATATGTAACTCTAAAAAATACCTATACCTTTGTTTTTGTACAATGTGATGTTGCAAAGGAACAACGGTTTGTTTGTTTTACTGAAGAAATTGGTTTGTCTAAGTTTGTTACATTAATGTTTGATAACTACGCTATGTTAGTTTGGATAATTCAATAAATAAGGCTCTTTACTGGTCTGTTTTTCGTATGTTAGAAAGTTCTTTATTTTTCTGTCATAGGTATATGAAAACTTTCATATTCCAACTTCATAAATAAAAAGAAAATAAATGAGATTTAGTTTTCGTGTTAAAGTTAGTGAAAAGATGTTACATTTATCTTTTAAAATTCTGTCAGTGGCATAACCTACTTTCCTACATATGAGATGTCACTCCATTCTATTCAGGCAACTTTCGAGGTCTCAGATGTTTTTCTCTTTGCAGCGTCAAGCTCGCGACCCTGACCGCAAAAGGCCGAGGCACCGCCACTGCGCCATTTGCTATTAAAATCGATTGCTAGCGCCGCCGAGGTTCGCCAACATTCATTTCCGCCGATTGAATCTCACATTTTCCGATCGTAGGCAGTTGATAAATCTTCAATGTCAGATAAAATTGAAAGTTTTTGGCACTACACTCCTTGTTTCCTACACGAAAGAAAGAAAGAGAGAGAGATAGACAGAGGACGATATATTGGAACAGAAATTATTGTATTACGAGTATATTATATCAAACAATTATGAATAGAACAAAGTAAAGGAAGTGGCCAACAATGGTCACTGGGTAGACTAACTGCATTGTTAAACTTCATTGTTAATCTCAATGACAATGATCAAACTCGTCGACAACTTAAACTATTTAAATTCAGATATGAAAACAAGGGCCCGCGATACTTTTGTCACTAAACCACCCCAAAATGACAAATTAATTAAATGAATGACCTCAAAACAAAGGCTTTAATACCAACCCTAAAGTTGACTGGTCCATTGTACCCCATTGTTATCACTTGAGTGATCAGCAACAGAAAGAACAACAGGTACTGTGACGTCACAAAATAATATATTACAAGTTTTTTGTAAACAATGGTGATGGGAGTTTTATGTCAGTAATAGAATAACGTTATGTGCATGGCGTTACGACGTTCTAGTTTTTATTGTGTTATCACGGAAGTAGGATTTTATTGTAGCTGAGATGGGCGTTCCACATTTCTTACAGCTATATTTTTTTCTAAGGCTTAACGCCAGCGGCTTCGAATCGACAGTGAACATTCAGATTGTGGAATTTGTTTGTTCAAATATTTTGTAAATATTATTGGTGTAGCAGTATTTCTCTGCTACACAAAAAACCCCTTCCTCAATCCTCCTCCAAATAAATAAACTGCCTACTATATATACTCGTATTTGTACTAGTATTTGTAGGTATTTATTTTTTGTTGGTATATTGTTGTTTGGCACCGACTTCAAACAGATCACTTCTAGTTTTGTATTAATATTTTAGATAGTTCTAAGTTTATTTTACACTATTTTGTGCCTTTTAGGTTTTGTTTTGGTTTTTGAAGTCGGTTTAATTTTTTTTTCAAAAGTTTATTTATTTTTTCATTTTTTGTGTTCATAATATTTATTATAATAATACAATAAAGCTCACCTTAGAAACGTTAAAAAATGTAAATGAGAGTCAATACATATTTATTATATAAAAAAAATCTACCCTTAACTCCTAAAAGTCAAGGTTTCTTCCATCATCAGCTCAGTATTTACCAAAAGCCTTTAGGTGATGACTATTGGACGTATTATATCTAAATAGGCTCAGTAGAATCATGAAACACGTTCGACATTTCTATAAAATTTAAGGGTTTCCTTCGATTTAACTGGGATCCCATCATCAGATCCTGACTTGGTGACAATGGGACCACCTCGGGAGAATACTCTTTCGAATACCAAAAGAATTATAAAAATCGGTTCACAATTGACGGAGTAATCGGTGAACATACATAAAAAAAAAAAATAGTGACACGCCGAACATATAACCTCCTCCTTTTCGAAGTCGGTTAAAAATAAGTTAGCCTTTGAAATTTCAAGTCTTATAACTCAGAAAAATTAAATTATCTTCCATAATTTACCGCAAATGAACTTAAAATAATTTAAATTCTTGAAAATGGCTGTAAAGGGAATTTATTAATATAAAATACTGAAACAACATTCACTCAGTGTCATCAAACTTTGTATATAGGTTTGAATCCAATGCGGAGCAAACTTATAATTGTAAAACCTGTACAAAAAAAGTTTCGTGAGTGCTGTATGCGGCTGAACCTTAATTATCTGTCAAACTGTATTGCTTACACTTCCACGAGCTTCTCAATAACTAGGTAATCGTATAAATTTTTTGTTTTGCCTCTTGTAATTTTTTTTTTCTCTTTTTTATAAACGACGCCTGCACTAAGGCATTTAAGTCGCGGGGGTTCCACAAACACTCAAATCACGTGTACAAAGAACATGAATCATGCGGGGATAGAACCCGCAGCTCGTCTCACACAGTCTTAATTCGCGTGGTGACCTATACCACTCGGTCAGTGCAGTCGGCACAGTCGCCGGAACTATGATTCACTTCTTACAAGTAGTAAATTTTATTGCGCATAAATATAACTGCTGTTATTATATTTCTTGTTATCTGCACGTGATTATGACAGGAGGGTGCGACGCTACGCCAGATTAAGGTGAATTATTTGCCGTGTTCAGACGAGAACGTAATATTTTCTTTTCTTGTTCCCTTTGTCAGGACTGATACTTGTAGTAATTTCGAGAGTAAACGTGACGTGACAAATACATAAAACAAATACTTAAAATATTTTATTCATTAATTATTCTGATAGGAAGAAGGACTTTAAAAAAAATAATCGATAACAAAAAAACCCAATTCTATGTAATCAAACATCATGATGACGTAAAAACAAGTAGCTTATAGATATTTCTATGTGGTTAGATCATCAATGAACATCATACGTCATTTATATAACTCCAGGCAATATCACTCGCACTGTAATCACCGTTCTCTATAATGATATACAAAAACACAAAAAGCTAATCAAGGTAACATTAGCCCCTGTAACACGTGTTTAAATTCTCACATGAGAAATAAAAATGGTTTTAAACGGTCTTTGCGAGATACTAATTAACTAATTGTCACTTCTACCGAAATAATAGTGTTAAAAATGTTGTACAAGGTTGTAACTGGAATCTTTAATTGTTATTAAATTGTTGCTTCCGAGTATTTCGTAATTAAGAGATAATTGTTTTGTTGTTTATACATTCAACTTGGTCGATATACAAAGCTTATTTACTCTTAAGTTATGAGGAAATTTCTTTTTTAGAAAATTATGATTTCTTTATTATATTATTTTATTACTTAGATCTGTACCGTAGAATGAGCTAGCTATTGTTTTCAGGGTAATATTGCTTCGATGTAACAAAAGATCTCATCAACCTAACTCATCAAATACTCTTATTTAAACTCCTAAAAACCTCATTATACCAAAGTAACTGAAGCATAACCCAGTGTCTCATAAACAACATCAATTTGCTGAACCCGTCTAATTGTGAGAGTGTACCTCAGTAACGTAACACCTGGAATGCGAAGCCTTAAATCCGACGAGCTTACGACCTTACCGCACCTGATACTCGGGAGTTTATTCTCCTACCGCCTCCCTCTAAACGAAATTAGCTTTTATGCTGTAGTAATAAGGTCGGGTGTAACAATCGAAGAAAATAAACGTGTAAAGCCATTAAGAATGTAGGAGTAGGCTGAACGTTCTCCACATAATATTTTATTAATTTTATGTCTATGAAACATTTAAAGAATATATAGAGGTTTTTAGAAGGAAACTATGTGCGATAAAATCGTGAAATTTAATAGCAGTCAAGATCCAAGAAAACCTTTGCTTGTGTGGGTAAAGGCGGGATTTGTATAATGACGTAATCTAACTTTTACAAGCTGACATATAATATTTAGCTGTTAATTATTTCAAAGAGAATTACTGATAAATAGAGAATTATTTACATCATCGGAATGACACTGATTGTTAATAATATTATTATTATGATAAAAAAGCTCATCTATTTATCGTAGAAATGAAAAAAGATATACATTTATAAAATATATAAAAAGATATAGATAATACATTTTATTTACAGTTATTTTACTCCATCACTATCGACAGTGCAGTGTTATTGTTTGGACAGCCAAGTATTTTAGAACATGCTCCGACATGTTCCTCTGTATATTGTACTTGTGAAACTCAAGTAAACGTTGTATGTTGGCAGCTGTCTCTTTGTAAAAGTCAACGCCGTTAAATTGAAGGCTAGTATCAAATAACATACAATTCCAGTTTAGTATGCAGTACATTGTTTTAACATACATATCTACTGTTACAATACTTAATAATAAATTTATTGTTTAGTACTCTTTTGTTTCATAAATAGTTTGATAAAATCTCAAAATAAAAACGAATAATTTCCTGAATTTTAGATTTTTGACCTGACAAGACTACACTTTGAAACAATACTGGATTGAAGTAGAGAATTAGGCTATGAAGTGCAAAAACGGTTTTTCGAATTTCCCCTGCAATTTCACAGATAACCGCATTTATTCATTTGTCTAAATCATATTTTTTTTAACTTACTAGCAATGTGTTACGCATATTTCTAGTATTCTTGTTAACCTCTCCCACTAAGCTAAATGCTTGTGTTACGAGTGAGTTATAACGTCTGTTATAGTGCAATGGGTGAAATTCGAACGCCCAGCCATTTGGCTACTGCCGCTCCTTATAATTAAATAGTGTATATAAATATTAAAAGTGAAATAAAAACTAAATTATTTCGACATTTTTCGTCTTTTCACTAGCTCTTTATAACCAGTGTTCATTATCGTCTGAAGTTCCATGACAAGATTTTTATCTGACCACTGCAGACCAGATTCAGATTTGCAAGTCGAAAGCCCGGCAAACGAGACTGCTCCAGGATTTAATTTCTAAGTTAGGCTAAGTGTTGGAATTTTCAATTGCGTAATATCCAGTAGCAGCCGGTGTTTGTAATTGTGGCCGGAAAATGGCAATAATTCCACCGCTTATTACATGAAACTGGGTACATCTGGAAACCTCTAGGGGTACAACCGCATGGTATATACCAACAGTCTTACATTAAAAGTGATAGGCTACAGTTATATTTTATGTTTACACTAATTAAACAAGGAAAAACGTTTGTTTTATGCCTGCCTGCTGAAAAAGTTGATGTATTTAATTGAACTTTTTAAACAAAAAAAAAAGGACTAGAGGCCCTACAGCCCATAATTCGTATAATATCCAAGTTACTATCCAAGAACTACAAGTAGCGCGTTAAACCTGAGGATTAAATTATTCCTGTCTGTTATTTATAAACAGTGTAAACTCACAATACATGTGCAAATAGTATACTGAGTTATTTTCTAAAACACAGTTGAAAAAAAAAATAACCATTATTAATTTTACGTAATAATTGTTAATAAGTCTCCTTTTTTTTTTGGAAAGTTTTATTTATCTTAAGTTGTCAGTTTAGTTAAGTTTTAATTGTTAATAGGTTTAGTAGTTATAAATTGTAAATAGGTAGTTTCCTTAAAAAAAAATGTTATTCTACATCATAGTTATATTGTTAAAATTGATAAATAACGGTTAATGGCATTAGTGTACCGATAACAACAATTATTACTTAGTTTCCATACAAACTTCTTGAGCTCTTGCTTAACAGTTTGATTAAGGACCTGACGGTTCAGTGCAGCTTCCTCTAAAGTTGCAACGGCAGATTATCTTAAACACTGCCGTTATTATAAGGAGAGTTTGTTGATTGAATAATAGAGCGTCATCTTCTTAGTCACTTAGATAATTATGACGTTGATGTTCTGAGAATTTTAATATAATTAGATACAATGATTAAATAGGTGCCTATTGACAACTTTTGAATAATATAGCTCTTTGCAGCGTTTAAATTTAGAAAGCATAAACTTAATAACAAAAAACTTCGTGGTGGCCTAGCGGTTTATATATAAACTTAATACTAAAATATAGAGAACAAATAACAAAATAGCTGTATGATGACAACGAGCAATTTGATACTGAACATCACACAGAATCATCTGTTTTGCAATCACTACTAATGATGTTATTATAGAACCTTTGAATAGCAATATGAATAAATCGTTCTTATAAATACCTGCACTAACCTTACTTCAGAATTGAGAAAATAGTGCTGAAACATGTGATATACTTTTACCTTTAGCACCACAAAATATGACCGGCTAACAAAAACTGCTGGCCAGCTACTTAGTCACTTAGTAAGTTAGTTTTCATGAAAAAGTTGTATATTGCAGTGGTCATTTATCTTGAATGTCGGCCGCATATGCTGCAGCGTCTGCTTATTCGTATATTGTATTTGTTCCATATCTGTCCCGTCCCATGATAATCGGCTTTATGCAAGTTTGGCTTTCTACCTATATCGGCTTTTGTTTTTGAATGTTAAATGGTTTGTCACCGAATGTTAACACTACCAATTTAAAAGTAAAACGGCGAATCCTTTTTTTTATTAAAACTGTTTTATTGCTGCAACATTATTTTGAGTGCTTGAACAATTTATATTATTCTGTAATCAAACAAATTTCCATAAATAATACCGGCTTATACATAAATGTCCTACTGCTGGGCACAGGCTTTTTCCCATATAGAGAAGGAATGAGCGTTTATCACCACGCTTGCTCTTTTTGGGTTGGCGATTTTAGATTACAATTTTGAAATACAGGTTTCCTCACGATGTTTTCCTTCACCGTTTGTCAATAGCGTCTTAAAATAATTAAGAATGTACATTATATATAACTTTGAAAAAGTCACATTGGTACTTGCCTGGGTTCGAATCTGCAACCATGTGAATACGAATCCGGTCATTGAACCGCTAGGCCACCACGACGAATTTCTATTGAAATTTCAATTGTTTGAATTAAATTAGAAAACTAGAATTGATTTTTTTTTTCATTAGTATTGTATAATGTTAAAACTGTTCGGCCAGAGTTTTCCATTGTATAACGTTTCACTCGTAAATACATTGTAGAGCACGTATTTGTACACACGTAAAAGTTTCATTTAATTTGTGTTCGTGCTCAAATAAATGTTAGAATTTTGTTGTTATATATTTCGAATAATACATTTATTATTATGTTTTAAACAATGTGCTGTGAGTATATACATTTTCACCGAAAATCTACTAAATAAGTCCTCAGGTTCACTTTGATAATAAAAATGAGGTTTTGTCGATAATGTTGGAGAATGACCAACGTAGATGATGTTTTGCGTAAGCATTATATTAGACAGAAAAGATAAAAATACCTACGTGAAGCTCCTACTCTGAATTAATATCTGTTTCATTTAATAATATGCATTTAAAATCTATTTCTCTATAGTTGGAATTAAAAATCTGACAAACAAAATAAGCATTTACTATCAACCTATTTATATTTCAAACTCCAGAGTGGTTATAATGAAAAAGTTTTGCTTTAGTTTATTGGCAATACTAGTTCAAAAGCATGCAAAACAAGCAATCAACATTCTACGTAAGACCCTTGTTTATGTAAACTAAATTTTCACCTCTTCCATGTTTCTAATCCCAAAGGAAACTACTAAAGGAACTTAGATATTAAACGTCGCTTCGGTAAATTCGATTTACCTTTTTCCTCAATTGTTTACTTTTCCAACCCATGTTAGGACGTCTTTTTACCACTTTTATTTACATCTCCTGGAAAAAAAAACTTAAATTTCAAGAACTAGTTTTATTAACATTATTTGCGCTCCATCTTGTTAGTTTATTTAAAAGAAACGAAAATGTTATTAATAATACAACACTACTAACAACTTTGTAGGTACCTAGGTACTTCGTTTTTTATGTATTTAAATATATAAACCAAAATAGATTAGATTCATTTTATTTAATGTAACTCCGATAAAACAAAAGAATAAACGAAATATTGTTTATTCTTTTGTTTTATTGGTGTTATTGTTTGAATTTGTTTGTTCTTTTAACGGCGGCTTTTAATTATAATTTATTTAGGTTTGTAAATTAATTGTTTGGGTGTCTATGAGAAAAGTTGATTGTTGTATCAGCTGGTTCTGAATTAATTATCACAAATAAACTCAAAACATATTTTACATAAACGAATAATATTAAATAAGGTACATTAATTATTGGTTAGGTAAGTTCATTTTTTTAACACAATATTCAGCACACAATAAGAAAAATGGGACATAGTTAATAGCATAGTTAATATGACATGTAGAAGAGCAAATTGTAAGTACATAAAATATTTACCCATTCATTGAAAAGGTACAAAAGTCTATAATCACCTCCTATCCGTTACTTCGACTCCCTATATTTTGCGTCACACACTTAATAAGGTATTTTGAAACGACGTTCCCTCTAATTTAGCGTATGCTAGTCGTGATTGTCGGAAATATGAGCTTTGTATCGTACAACGAATGACGTAATGATAGACTGTGCGACAGAATTGGAACGAAATGACAAGTACAGGCGTGTGCATTTGAGTGCTAATGTCGAGGCGGATTTAATATTCAATCTTGAATGATTGCAATGGACGGATGTTATGAATGTAACTTAAAATAATATACGTGCGTAAAGCAACTATTTTTGTACCGGATTAATTGAAAAGGAGTGCGTATATTCAACGAAGTAATCAGATGCATAAAACTGAACAACTTTGACCAAGAAACATAGGTCGAAATATTACAATTGAAAATCATATTTTCATACAAATATAAGTCAAGTGACCTGTCACTTGGTGGTTATAACGAGTGCGTATGCACTCGTTATAAATTAATCCTGTATATGTGTATGTATAGGTTGCGTGTGTACTTATACAACGTTATGTAGTTGTTTGTTTTATCGTAAACTGATAAGTTGCGTATAGATAGCCTAAGTATGCCTCTGAAAGTATGCTAATGTGCTTTAAAGTATTTCTTTTTTAATATTCGAGAAAAAAGGACCGCTAATTAACATAATAATCTTAACTAAATTAACCCACCTACTTGTTCAAGACAAACGTTATACATCATAATTATGGGATTAAAATTCATTTAAATCTAATTGAGATAGATTTATTGCATTGTAAAAAATATAGGTACCTAAGGAAATTACAACTTCGGTGGTCTAAACAAGAACATGTCATTGTAATACAGACTTGTTGAATAAGGTATACGTACAAAAGATAAATATTTCATTCTTATACTTTAGAGCCACTAAACCATCCGTATTATCGATTCCCAACCTGTCTATACTGTAGAACTGTGACATAAGACACAATATATCCTCAATCCAATTTCGATTGTCTTCGAAAAGGTCTGGAAACGCGAGATATTTCCCTACTCGATAAATTCTCGAGTCGAGTCTGGCAACTGCACTGTCTAGTTGGATTATCTGATAGCTTGCCGTTTACTTCTTGAAATTGTTGCACAGCACCATTCAATTGTGGAGTGTAGTCTGTTATTTTGCTATGTGCTCAATTCAGATTATTTTATGCAATAATTTTAAAACTTTAAAATATTGTAGTTTTATGATTGGTATATTTTTGATTAGAAATACAAATTTATTGTTAAGAAACAGTTTGAGATTATAAAAAAAAAAACATGCGTGCGTACAAAGTACACATGTCAGAAGTGAAACTTCTTTGGCGAACTAATTTATAAATCTTGTTTATATTTATACAAATCTAAAACTTTAAATTTCCAAGATTAAGAGGAAGGGAAAAAGGAAGATAGGTTAGGAATTTAATTGTCATTAAAATAAAAAAAGGTTTGAAAATTAATGTAAATTATAAATTTAATTTTTTCAATTTATTTCTTCAATATTTACATTGTTTGACATAACGTTTATCTAAAATAAATAAAAATAAGTATTGTTACAATAATTAACAATAGCGAGATACACAATTTGTAAAACAGTAACTATTATGCAAATGCGCTTCGTCTATGGTCTCACATGCAAAAATTCTAGATTGAGATTGAGACGAATACATGTAATTTCATATAGAGAAATGTCCTCCATCTTGGATCAGGAACTTTTGCGCGATAGACATTTCCGCGAAAGCTTGACCTCATTTTTATTTTTAGTGACCTCGCAAATCTTAAAAATGACTTATCACAAAAAAATGCATATTTTTCTCGGTGCCATCTTGGATTCTAATTTCGACCCCACAATCGTTTTTAGCGACCTCGGGTACCATGAAAATGACACCCATGATGAAAAAAATGCATATTTTTCTCGGCGCCATCTTGGATTCTAATTTCGACCCCATAATCGTTTTTAGCGACCTCGGGTACCATGAAAATGACACCCATGATGAAAAAAATGCATATTTTTCTCGGCGCCATCTTGGATTCTAATTTCGACCCCATAATCGTTTTTAGCGACCTCGGGTACCATGAAAATGACACCCATGATGAAAAAAATGCATATTTTTCTCGGCGCCATCTTGGATTCTAATTTCGACCCCATAATCGTTTTTAGCGACCTCGGGTACCATGAAAATGACACCCATGATGAAAAAAATGCATATTTTTCTCGGCGCCATCTTGGATTCTAATTTCGACTCCATAATCGTTTTTAGCGACCTCGGGTACCATGAAAATGACACCCATAATGAAAAAAATGCATATTTTTCTCGGCGCCATCTTGGATTCTAATTTCGACCCCATAATCGTTTTTAGCGACTTCGGGTACCATGAAAATGACACACATGATGAAAAATTTACAAATTGTCGTCGGCGCCATCTTGGGTTTTAATTTAGAACCCATAATCGTTTTTAGCGACCTTGGGAACCATGAAAATGACACCGATGACGAAAAATTTGCAAAATTTCCTCGGCGCCATCTTGGGTTTTAATTTCGACCCCATAATCGTTTAAGCGACCTCGGGAATCATGAAAATGACACCCATGACGAAAAATTTGCAAATTGTCGTCGACGCCATCTTGGTTTCTTGGCACCCATTTTAATAAAATTATTATATTTATTAAAACTAATAGAAGCCCTGTCTTACTCTCTCTCAATCGGTCTCGATCATGAAGGTATAGATGAAAACCTTCATGGTCTCGATCACTCTCTCTCTCTTTTCTGACACTTCCGTTCAAAGACATTGTAATGTATTCTACTACTTCCGTTGCATACCGGCGTGACGTTTCATCTGTAAAAATTTTACCCTCATGCGCCAAAAGAAGTTTCACTTCAAAAAAGATTCTTATTAAATATTTATATGAAATCCTTATTTGTATGTCTAGTGTTTTGGCTTCAAACACAGAACACTTTTTAACAAAAAGGTCTTGTTTGGATCTGTTATAGTATCCCATATTTTCTCACATCTCATTTACATAAAATACATTTAAAACAAAATAATCGTAGGCATAAAATAACATACAAATCATGAATATTTATTACTTATTATCCATTCTAAAGTTAATCCGCAGAAAAAGGCTTGACAAACGAAAAAAAGTTCATTATGACAAACCTAATCCTATTGCGGAAATTGTAACACCGCTCTTGGTTGAAGTCGTGCGATATCGTGTGGTGTCGGGCGGTTCCGTAGGGAGTCGTGCGGTCTCGTGTGGTCTCGGGTGAAGTCGGGACAATGTCGCAGTGGTTAGCTGTGCGGTCACTCTTTTCTAGCTAAGTCACTCAACGAAAGAATGTAATGTTATCATTTTGTTAGATGTTCTTAAGTAATGAGATAAAGGTTTTTTTTTAATAAATTTGTTTATTTTAAACTTTATCATTTAGGTCAGTTTTTTGTTTGACTAATCAAAAGTTGTTTACGAAAGCAACATCAATGAATGTAATTTTAATATTTATTATAAAATTACAAAAGTGTAATTATCTTCTGATGGGTTTTATTAATAATTGAAAATAACCGTGTGCGGCGTACCGAGATAACAGGCTATCGCACAGACAGTTCCATTATATTTGCCGCTTGGCAATTTATCTCCCAACGCTTTTTGTTGGCGATGCTTGTAAACTATGAATAGCGGAATCAATTCCAGACCCGGCAATCGAAACCGAATGAATTCCAATATGTACATCAATTTATACGTAACAGCAATCATGTTGAGTTTCTAATTGTTCGCAGATCAATGAAAAAAGAAACATGGGTACGACAGAGATAAATAAAATGATGGAGCTGCAAATTTGTTTGGTGAAACAGCGGATGAAGTAAATGTTGTTGGTGACAGCGTAGTTCTAGCCATGTATCGTAAAGTAATGTATGCAGCGGTAGCCGCGCTGACACTACAAATAATTGGTGCAGCGCGGCTGATGTGTCCGAGTGACCCTAACTGCGTTTGCGGTGGCACGCTCGCCGTTGAACTCAATTGCAACATCGATGGTGAGTGCACTTAAATGCTGACGGTTACGAATGCCTTTTAAAGCTGAGTGGAGTTGGAAAGTGTGATTTCAATTTTTCCCTATGTAAACCTACTTGATCTGTAACGCTGTAAATTTTTTCTGTAATCCGATTGCGAGATGTTCGCGTTCGATTTCCGATTTACATACAAAACATTTAATACTTTAAGTTTCATTAAAAATATGTTTTAATTTTAAATATCGTTTCCAGGTCGGATGGTCACAATAAATTTATTACCAAACATCTATATTAATATTAAATGCGAGAACGCAACAAGTCTTGACTACAGCAAACTACCAAAATGTGCCAACGACATGAGTTCATTTAAATCCGTAAGTTTCAAGGACTGTCCATTACCATCATCTTCGTTCAAAGATGTTTTGTCAAATTTGGGAGTATCAAAAACCATGGCATTGATATTCCAAAATGCAAAGAATTTATCAGGATACTTTGACAGAAAACATTTCGCAGGATTACAAGATTTGACAAAATTACTTTTGTCAATAAACGGTATCACTCATCTCCCGGATAACTTATTCATGGATATCAATAAGTTAACATGGCTTAACATAAGATCAAATACCATAAATCTCTCTGAAGAATTGTTCAAACCATTAGAAAGGTTGGAAACTTTAGAAATTAGTCACAATCATATGACCAATATATCTTCGAATTTATTTTCACATTTATCTTTCTTAAGAAAACTTTCTCTGTGGCAAAGTAACGTCACCTGGTTTTCAAAAGACCTTTTCAATGGCGTCGACGTTCTTGAAGAATTAGATCTCAGCTCTAATGGTCTCAATGAACTTCCTGCGTCGATATTTAAGCCTCTGCGAAAACTGAAGAAACTGACGTTGTTCTCAAACAAGTTCTCATCATTACCAGACAATTTGTTCAAAAATAATGCGGAACTTGAAACAGTGGTGATACTAAACAATGATGTCAAACTGAAGGAGCTACCTAAGTACCTTTTTGGTGATTTGCCAAATTTGAGGCAAATATACATTCAAAGAAGTGGTCTTGAAACCGTGCCGTACGACGTTTTTGCCAACTCGCCGCTAATTACGAACATATCATTAGCATATAATGACATAACGACGTTGCCGGAAGCCATTTTTAATGATCAAATAAATCTACTTGAATTGGACCTGAGTAATAATAAAATTACTGAACTAAAGCCCAAACTGTTTTCATCTTTAGTGAGATTGGAAAGGCTTAAATTATGTCATAACTCATTGGTGGAAATATCTGGGTGAGTAAAATTTTATTCGAATCTACTTTATCGTTTCAATTAATCATAGTTAAGGTATATTACATATTTATGATTTATTGCAGCCAAACCTTTTCGTCGCTACTAAGTTTAATATACTTAGAAATGGAGCACAATAATTTGAAAACGATTTCCTCGTATTTGTTCAGTAATAATAAACAAAGAATGTCAATATCGTTGGCTTACAATCGACTGGACTTTGAAGGAAAGGAATTGGTAAACAATACATGGAAAATGAAAAAAATATCGCCTTTTGTACACACTTATAACCTCAAGCTACTGAATTTGAGCCACAATGAGTTCAAACTTTCTTTTGAGGACTGGTGGATCAATGGCCATGAAAATTTAGATATCAGTCACAATTACATACAAAACCTTTGGGTGAGTGATCAAATCAGTATTTAGTTTAAAAGTGTATTCCTCCCTGTTTGTGTCGTTTTTATTTATCTAATGATGTTGTTTGTTGTTATAGACTGAGGAAAAGTTAAGCGAACATCAAACTCCCGTAAAGAAATCCATGAAACATATTTGGCTTTCTAAAAATCCAATACAATGTGAATGTCGTAACTATTTGTTCCTTGATTTCATTGATGATCATTTAAATACAGAGGTGGGTATATGCCTATAAGTCATGGAAGACCTATATAAAAATAATATAGGTTTAAATTAAAAAGAGAACTAATACCCCACTAAATGTTCCAGATTGTCGACCTGCGAAGTGTTAGGTGCCCTCTGTGGACAAAGGAGTCCTGTTACATGAGGTTTACCGTACTTATTGTTCTCCTGGTCATCGTTACACTGCTCTACACTATCATCATCATACTTTCCTTTATCTACAGAAAACAAATCAACTTACTCATAAAGAAAAAGTTCAGATCATTTGGTCAACCAGTTAAGAAAAGAGTGCACAAAATAATATTTAAGTATTGTGATAAAGACGAAGAATTTGTTATGAATGAAGTGCTGTCAGTTATGAAAAATAACGATACACTGAAAATTCATACCATGCTGATGAACGACCGTAAAAAACAAAAGGAAAGTCTTGTTAAGAACTTAGCGAGCTGTTGCGAGGATGTACACAAGTGCACTACGATCGTAGTGTTCTCTTCAAACTATTTAACGTCTTCTTACAGTCATGTCGACATAAAGAAAATTCATAGCGAAATGTTGAAAGCGGAGAACACGATTTATATTTTTGTCGATATCGGTTCAGAAAATTCAATTTACGCATTTCTCGAAGAAAAACGTGACGTCACGTCTAGTGTCATGTGGAACGAAGAACATTTCTGGGATAAATTATTCGGAATGATCACTGACGGTCGTTATAAGGGTGCGTATGTGAAGAATAAAGATTCACATAAATCTGTTAAAGTTTTGCCGTTCAATTCGTGTTTCTCAGATGATGTACCAGAGTGGCCCAGGGTTAATGGACTGGACTCACCGACACACAGTCAAGTTTAATTTCACTCTCTATATATAATTTAGCGAGGTAAAGACTGACTTCTCCGCTACGATAACATCTGATCTCAATCATAGTTTTCAAATCATAATTTCTTTTGTATCGTTTGTGTTATTGTATGTAGTAGTAAATACTGCTTGTATAAAATTTTTATAAAACTATTTTATCATGTAAAAATTTAGGTAATAAATAATAAATTATTATTTGTAAACAGTAACTGTGGATAGTAAGAAGACCAATCGTAATTCTGCGGTTGAACCATTGATGCCTACTTCAAAGAAGTGTCATTGATAACAGATGGCAAATGTAATCGATATGTAAACGTTTCTTTTTATGTAAGTGTAAATACATTTAATAACATTAATATAAACGAAAACATTAAAGTTTCATGGAAACTCCATGTTGTTAAGAGTTGTAAACTGCAGCTTATAATAAAACCCATACTTTAACAACAAGGTACGTATTTTATTTTACCTGTTTAACTCTCACTTTGAACATAATCCAAGTAGTGTCCAAGTTATTGGGAGATACGATACCTTTTATGTCAAACTTTTTTAGATACGGTCGGTTAGCAAGGCCGTAGGGTTTATCAGCCTCTAGTTATATGAAAGTTAATACTCCACGATTACCGCCGGCGAACATGAAGGGATCCTACGGATATCGAAAACACCGAAACTCACCTTCGTCCCTTTGAACGCCCGAGGCATGACCATTCAAAACTAAACCTTTAGATCTATTCATAGCTTTTTTGTTTTCGAGGGGAAACATTCAAAAGGCGCCCCTGCTTTTGGGGCTATAAGACGAGTAAGTATGGGATTATTATAGGTACCTCTAAAACTCAAATGAGGGTGACCATTTGAGTTTTAGGGGTACCTATACCTATACCCATTGGGGTTATTTACTTGAAAAGTATACTTAAATGTACATTAAACTATCGTTACCATATCATCAACGTATAATATGTAACATAAGGTTATCTGTAAGTGGGTGGTAACATGATACGTTATTACTGGCTACTTAGAAGCCTCAGTAGTGATTACGTTAATTGAAAGGGTAGCCTCTCCCTATTGATCGCCTTTCCTGGAAACGGATAGCACTTTTCATATCATATTACTTCGGCAGCAATTACATTTATATCTGCGGAAAGAGAAATAAGGTTGAGCTTTCATTTGGGTAGGTTTTATAATAATAATTATGTACATCTAGATACAAACAGGTATAGTGAGTTAGGATTAAGGTCTTCGAAGAGCAATGCTGTGGTTCAGGGTTTTCAAAACTATTGGATAAAAGTATAAGCGGTGCTAAAACACAATAGTATAGTACATAAGAGTTGATAATAAGATTACATAGATCGATAGTTGAATTTGGAAATAAACTTTTTTTTCTCTTTTCATCTTAATTTTGTTAGTTAGCCGTTTCAGTCCGTTGACGGACTCATGGTAAGAGAAGTAACAAAGTAAATTTAGCGATTGATTTATAAGGAAACACCATCATAAAGTCACAAATTGCCAAGCAATATATATTTTAAAAATAAATATATTTTAAAAATAGTATTACCGAGTATTTAACGTTAAAAGTGATGTAAAAGTGAAAATATCGCTTTAAATTAGCTGTGTTATCGTTATCTGGACTTCAACTTTACCCAGAAAAGTGGAAGAGTGACATAAAAGTAAAGTGAAATTGTGTTTTAAAATAAGTCATAAGAAGCAACAAATCCCTATAAAGTACTGTTTATAACATTCAGAACAATATCTCAACAAAAGAGAACAGTGAATCGTTGATGAAACTATAAAAACATAGTGAGAAAAAAGTGCAGCTAATCGAGTTTGACAGTGTGAACATTTTTGCAGCATGAGTCACTTAACGACTGTTTGATGTTTTAAAATAATTTAAAGTATGAACAGAAATACTATTTCGCTTTAGTTTATATCGACAGTTTGGCGAAGTACGCACAGTGCCTATATAATATTGCGAGTACGAAGCGACGCGAGTTCGATCCCACCGCCGGAGGTTCTTTTTGGCTATCATTATATTTTCCAGAAATATTTGGTTAAGCACAAGATCGATTCTGACATACTTAATATTTTGATTTTCATATATTACTTTAATGAAATTATATTTTGAATATTTTTAATATCAATAATGGCGAGTGACGACAGTGGTGTAACAAAGAGAAAACTAAGGAAAGCAAATTCTCATAATAACGTGTCGATTATGAACACTTCAGATCCCTCGCTCTTTGATACCACGATGCAGAGTCTACCTGACCAATGCGAAACTTTAGAAGTACGCGATTTACGAGAAAAAATATTGTCTGTACAGGAGGAATTACTGATTGCGAATATTGAAATTGACAATCTAAGCACAGAAAATACAAAATTAAAACGGGAATTGGAAAAAAGTTATAAAATCATAGAATTATACAAAAAGGTTGGATATGGGGAGACTTCTTCCACCCCACCAACTTCAATGCGGAAGAATAAAAAGAAAGATCAGAATGAGACTCCGTCTAAAAAACATATTGATCAACATATTATTATACCCGATACGCCCATAAATGTAGAACAATGTAACCTAGATAAATGTTCTAAAATAATATCTACAAATATCCAGGATTCTTCTAAAAAAGATACAAACCCAAGTGTGTGCAAGGGAAGCCAATTGCCAGCCGCCAGCGTTGCCCACAAGAATAAACTATGCATACTAAGTACAAATCATGCAAATAAAATAATATCCATAGCGCAAGATACCTTCGCAAACAAATTTGACTGCTGTCACTATTTAATAGGAAACGGGAAAACTGAATATCTCTTGGAAGGTTTAATAGGAAAACTTGTGAAATTCACCATCAATGACTTTTGTGTCATTCTTTTAGGTGACGAAGATTTCAAAAACACGAACAATTACTTTGAAATTATATTCCGAATAAGAGAAGTTATTCAAAATATAAATCATACGAATGTGATCATCTGTTTACCGACGTATAAAAATGGATACTATGCAAATTTATTTAACAGTAGGATAGAAACTTTCAACAACCTCTTGTATCTAGATGTACTGACATATGAACATTGTTATCTGTTAGACAGTAATTTAAATTTATCCTTTGACTACAAATTTTATAATAAACGAACTGGCTTAGTAAGTAACAATGGAATGTATATAATATTTAAGGACATAGATAGTTTAATAATTGACATACAATATAATAACAGTTTATTTGAAACAATTGACATAACCACTGATAACAATTTGACAAATAATGATACGTTTTTTCTTGACTAAATATTTATGTTTATTACATCAGAACATTGCCGGTCTCGTTAATAAATCTGACGCCCTCTCGGTCTGTTTATGTGAACTTTCAGAACGAAATGTTGATGTTGATGTAATATGCATTTCAGAGCATTTTATGATTGCTGGCAGTGAAAATCAGCTACACCTACCTTGTTATAGCTTAGCTGCTTGTTATAGTAGGCAGGCAAGTAAGCGGGGCGGTACATGTATACTTGTTAAGCACGGTATTCAATGGAAAGAATTGACCAATGTAGCAAATATGTCCTCGCAAAGTATATTCGAATGTTGTGCAGTTAAATTGACGGACTATAATATAATAATTGTGTGTATTTATAGAGTTCCTAACTCTAATAACATGTATGAGTTTTTTGATAAATTGGAATCTCTTTTGACACATTTATCTAAACAAAAATGTAAGAATATAGTTTTAGCTGGTGATTATAACATTGACATTTTGAAGAGAAGTAAATTGTCCGCCGAATTCGAGTGTATACTTTTAAATTTTAACTTACACCTTGCTTTGAAACAACCCACTCGGGCCGTAAGTCAAACATGTCTAGATAATTTTGCTCATAATTTTAACAAGCGCCGTTGTACATCAGAAGTGTTGGAATTCGCGCTATCAGATCACACAGCACAATTGCTAAAATGTCCCGTAAAAAAGAAATATGATCTTAAGTACTATCGCAAAAACGCACGAGATTACAGTCAGCAAAATATAGAAAAATTCAAGACTTGTTTAAGTAGTCTGTCCTTCTCAGATGTGTACGCGATGGACGATCCTAATGCAGCCTACAACTGTTTTATTGAAATGTTCCAATTATTCTACAAATTATGTTTCCCCACAAAAATTATTACCGTTAAGACTACCGAAAAACCTACATGGGTATCACGTGGGGTAAAGTTGTGTAGTAAAAACAAACGGAAGCTTCTATGGCAATATAGGTTAAAACCAAATCAAGCTAATAGAGATAAATTCAAAAAATATTCAAAATTATTAAAAAAAATAATGAATCTAACTCAGAAAGCACAAAACAATTACAGTATAAAAACCTCTGATAACAAGTCTAAGACTACGTGGCAAATTATTAATAAAAGCAAACAAAAAGGCACAAAAAACTTAATTTCATGCATCAAAATTGATAATAAACAGATCACACAACCAAAGGACATTGCCAATACGTTTAATAATTATTTTATAGATAAAATACAACCAACTAATAACGCGGTAACAAACTCAACGTCACTAATTCCTGGCAGGTCACAATCTATGTTTATGGCTCCGTCTACGCCCTATGACATACTGAATATTATTATGAAATTGAGAAACACGAGCAGCGTCGGCTACGATGGTATTGCCACAAAAATATTGAAAGCAGTTGCACGTGAAATATGTGCTCCTTTGTGTTTCATTATTAATCTTTGCATAAGTGTGGGTGTATTTCCAGATTCATTAAAGAAGTCGATAGTGAAACCGCTATATAAGAAAGATAGTCACGATTTATTGATAAATTACAGACCGATCGCACTTATACCGGTTATATCTAAGGTGTTCGAAAAATATATTTCTCGTGAAATGAATACTTATTTAGAAAAATATAATATATTAAGTGACGAACAAAAGGGGTTTCGAAAAAATAAAAGTATAAATTTAGCTATTTATGAATTTCTACAAAATGTCATGAAAAATGTAGATACAAGAACACCAGTCTGTGCCATATTCTGCGACATGACACAGGCCTTTGACTGCGTTGATTATAATTCTCTAGCAAAGAAACTTGAAGCCTATGGTGTTAGAGGCAACGTTCTAGAACTAATTAAATCTTATTTACATAAACGCAAACAAGTAACTGAAATCAGTAAAATAAATAAAAAGAGGAAACGTGAAGAAATTTCAAGATCAGAGGAACGCGAAGTTATGTACGGAGTACCTCAAGGTAGTGTATTGGGGCCTCCGTTGTTTACTCTGTATATAAATGACTTGCCCAAAGTAACTGAACATCCGATGACACTCTTTGCTGACGATTGTACTTTGACAATAGCTTGTAATGACATAAACACATATGAACATGACATTAATAATTCACTAATATCTATTATAAATTGGTTAAATGCCAATAATTTGATAATTAATTTTAAAAAGACTAACGTAATGCACTTTAGACAACGTACAAAACCAATCAAAAATCTTAATGTTCAATATAATAATATAAATATCAATGAAGCTGACACAACAAAATTTCTTGGACTGTTAATAGATTCTAAATTGAAGTGGAACCCCCAAATAGAAGCTGTTAGTAAAAAACTGAGTAGTGCAGCCTACGCTCTGAAGAAGCTTGCTGCGGTTCTCAACACAGATGCGCTGATTACTGCCTACTATGGGCTAGCCGAATCAATTCTTAGATATGGAGTTATCTTTTGGGGGAATAGCACGGACAATGAAATAGCGTTTCGGGCACAGAAAAGGTGCATTAGATCAATGTTTGGACTGCAAACAACGGATAGCTGTAAATCTTATTTTATAGAACATAAGATATTGACATTGCCCTCATTATATATCTTGGAAACAATCATGTTTATTAAACTCAATCCTCACTTATTCCAGCGTTTGTCGGATGCTGTCCCTAGGAATAGACGTGATAATTTCAAACTCTGTGTTCACGGCGCTAAAACAACTGTTATGCGTAAGAGCATATTTTGCATGGCTCCGACTATTTTCAATAAATTGCCCAAATCATGGAAATCGTTAAATATCTCTGGTCTTAAAAGTAAATTAAAGAGTTTCCTAACTGAAAGAGCATATTACAGTATAGCAGAATTTAAGAAAGAGGACAATTTTCTTCATTTTTAAGATGACAAATGGCAATGCTTTTTCTTTTGACATGTTATTTTGAATTGTAATTTAAATTGATTTCATATTTTAATTGAACTTACTTTGACTTTGAATTGTATCTAAACTTTATTGACTTGTAATGATGATATTTCATGAATGATGATAAAATGTAATTATAATGAATATTACCACGGTTTATGCACCATCTCTTCTCACCAATTTGTACGCCACGCTATGCGGCTGAACATGCTAGCACTCTGTATCTCATTACTAACTTGCATGCAATGTATCATGTACACCATGTTTAAACAAATAAATTACTTACTTACTTACTTACTTACTTACTAATAATAAAAACGTGAGCTAATATCACGTGGGAAATAAATCTCGACGACAGTTGGCAGAAACCTCCGTCAATGGTTAAAACCATGGCAACTAGTTACCGAGGGGTGGCGATTGCACCCGACTGGAGCCGATGTGAGCCGAACGCCATGGAAATATAAAAGCACTTTTATATCGGTAATAAATTGTCGGTTATGGAAACCTATGTATGTACAATGTGCTGGTAATGGTCGTGAATAAATAAGAATGTAGTTTTAGTAGGGGATTGCGTTTGTTATTTAACATGAAAGAAGTATTATTTTGATTGGTATATTTCCCCTGTGGTAGCTATATTTTACACGTTTGATAAGGTACTGATGACCATCGGTGGCTATTATATAATTGTTTGCAAACACTAAACTCGTATTAGCGGAAGTAAATTAAAACCAATACTTCTAATTCTATCTATCTAATCAACTACTAAATAACAAGAATACAATAATTGGAACTATGAACTTAAATTACACATACTGCACAGTTTACTAGCAATGCGGGTCGCACATTACTAGTGTTACGAGTGGGTTCAAGGTAGTGCAATGGGTGGGATTCGAACCTGCAACTACAAGGAAGCAAGTCCGAAGCCCTAGTCATGATTAGGCTACCGCCACGCACCGGTTTTAGTATTATATTTGGGTTTACGAGTATGCTTCCATTAGTAGTAGCAGAAAAACAATATTACGCATACAAATTTAAATAAGGTTCTGGTTACAGGTAGGAAACAAATCACATATATTATTATAGGTAAATAACACGAAAACAGTGACTTCAAAATCGAAAATATAGAAGCCAGCATCCATGCTTGGTCATGGAAGCACTAAATCTGAATTTCAAATTTCAACTATTCCCCGTACACCAAAAATATGACCACACGTTCACACGACATCGGACCCATTAAGTGCAAGTACGGTCGGCTACATATCAATAGTAAGATTGACATTCAAAAATGAACCTTACCTTTAAGAAATACTGGTGATGTTGACGTAAAAATTTTACCTGTAAGGTGACTTTGTATGTACCTTCGCAGTGGGTTCCATAATACTTAACAGTCGGCATCCATAAATACAGTCTTACTGTTGGACAATGTTCACAGATATTGCAATATCAATAACGAGGCATCGAGCTCCGAATTACGGTTCGTTAATGGAATTCAATAATGATTTAATTTCGCCTGATGATAATTCTGTAATCCACTGTTTGGTCTATTATTTTTCGTAATGAGTGGTTGCGTTATCAAGGGATTTATTTTAATGTTTGTTAAATTATTTTAGTCTTTTTAAATCACTTTTAACGTGTTGTAGGATTGATTCAAATGGAGTTAAATGGTTTTGTGACTATGACATTAATGAGATATAAGATCAGACAAACAGTGGTTGGCATTATAATATCGACCTAATAATGAGCCATGATCTGTTTGCCTACCACACTTGTGATGCCAAGGTATGCATAACAATTGTATACATATACAAGAAACTTTGAGATTATAGATAACTAGCTTCTGCCCGCAACTTCGTCTGCGTGGACTTCAGAATTGGGTCTAAAGTTTCACTGGTTAATCTTCCCACCGGAACTATTTGAGAGATCGGTATAAAAAGTACATGTCCTTTTCCATAGCGTAGGAGACATGCGTACCAAATTTCAAAGTGGTCTGCCCGCAGCTTTTGTCGTAACCACCTTTCAATTTTCCTTCAAGAACTACTTAAGGAATTGTGATAAAGAGTAGCCTATGTTCTTCTATGTCAAAGTGCATGCCAAATTTCATCAAAATCCGTTCAGCCGTTTTTGCGTGATTGAGTAACAAACATCCAAACATCCACACTTTCACATTTATAATTTTAGTGGGATAATAATATTTATTCATTCGAAAGTTAGTACAATACACATGTTACAGTTCTTTAGACTTAGGTACTTAATTTACATTACATTACAATACAGTATAGCTCCGGCCTCCACACTGGGATTCTCTGTGTCGTAGGGTTATGTCCCTTCCGTTAATTTAATAAAAGGTTACAAGAATTATGCATAGTTATGTTTGTTATTGTTAGAAAGAAGAAGAAAAGATTTGAAGATTATGATAAAAACTATTCGTCATCATATTTAATATCAGCCGTAGGACTTCCACTGCTGAACAAAGGCATCACCTTTTGATTTCCAATATGATTAGTTAGAAGTGGCTAGAATCCAGCGCGATCCTGTGATCTTTATAATCAAATACTTCTAACATTAAAAACTACAAATGTACATTTTACTAATTTAAGTACCACGGGATACTAGGCACGTATTATATTAGTAAAATTTACTCTTGCAGCAACCAGGTACATCATATTATTATTGCAACTGACGCTCAATATACTGCAGCCATTTTTAATAAAATATTTTAGTACCCTTTTACAGTTCCCATGGGGCTATAAGGAAGCAGTCTCGTCGCTGTTACGTCGTCTGAAGCTGCACTTAGTAAGTACTAAAACATGGTAACACACTTGTATTACCTACATGTTAAGCATTTGTCGAGGTAGAAATCTTTGTAAAAAAGAGACAAAGTGAAAATCTAATGATAAAGCTCGATCTTTAGATTATTTATTTTTAACTATCTATGCCCCGCGGTTTTACCCGCGCTAGTTTTTGTAAAATTTTGTCATTTTGCCATTGTCTTAATATTTATTCTGCTATTCGGGATGGAGACGAATCTGTTAACTCATTGATTATGAAAGTCAATCTACTCGTTCTAGAATATAAGTGTTGTAAAATCCCGACTTTGTTTTATTTCAATGATATCAGTTAGGGTGACGTAATCACCTTGTGACTGAACCGTCTTTAATAAATAAAGTTAAAAAAAGATAGCAGTTGGAGCACACAAGAAAATACTAACAACCTATACCAGAATAGGTAAATTTAGTTAGCTTAGGCCATTTTCAAGAGATATTTTAGAGAGTGCTTGCACACACCCGGAATATTTAATGAAACAATTCTATTATCCCAGTTTTACTGAAAAGATCATTCGATGCACGAGTTGTTAGCTTTTACTACCAACTGAATAACGAACAATGCATATCTCTCGTGATCGGCATTGTTTTTCAGATTGCAGTCACTTTTTGTTCTCCAGAAAATGCAGGAAGCGAGATTCTTAAGTAAGCTAAAATTGCTTTTTCATGTATAGGTATTTTAGTCAAAATAATTTAAAAACAGCTTAATGGAAAGAAGTTACTTTGTAGAACCCAATGGGTACCTATGTAATAAATAATAAGTCTGGATATTTCCCAAATTGCAATTTTAAACTATACAACAAAATCAAAGATAACATGCTACATACCTATTTAAAGATTCAACGGCTTACTCACGCGCATTCTCGGGCGATGCGCCTGAGTAAACCGTTGAATCTTTAAATAATTATGAATTCGTTTCACGGAAGTTATTATAAAAATATGCTACATACCCATACTAATAACGTGCAAAGGCAATGATCATAATATATAAATGTGGACAACATCGCATACTTTGCTCCGAATCTAAAGTAAGTAGCTAAAGCACTTGTGTTATGTAATAAGAGCCAACAAAGGTACCACAATCACCCAGACCCGAGAAAATGTAGAAAAGTGACTTACGACATTGACCCGTCCGGGGATGGAAACCGGGACCTCAGAACTGGCGACACCTTGAAAACCAGTGTGTACGCCACTCGACCAGGGAGGTCGTCATATTATGATTATGGAAACTCAACAAGGTTCTACTTTGCAAGGTTACATAAGGCTTATGGTTAAGAAACTAATTTCCTTCTACAAAATTATTAGTATCCGACGCTCCTCTGTAGCAGCGAGTGCAGTAATTGAGTCTATAAATCTATAAGCACATTATACAAACTCGAACATTCATCGATTCTAAGAAATCTCATATTCCAAGTAAGAAATGGAACCGCAATAAACTCTTATTCCCAAATCAGCATAAAAACTTTCATATCGATATCAGAGATACAATACAGATGCATTATTGCAATGTTTTACGGAACGACGGACGTATTCGCGGCACGTTGCCCCGTCGTCTCCCTTGAGGGGTACCAAACGAGATTCGTCCTCGAAAACCGCAGATGTATAGACTCCCCAGCGGTTGTCTACATTTGCAATATTGATTAGTTTTGAATCACAATTTATTATGTTGACTTTTCGTCTGGGTTTTTGTTTTACCCATTGGTATGATATTGAAGATTGTTTTATCAGAAATGAGAATGTATATATTATTATTTTATAGTTTTAATTATGATATAACACGGATTATAAGAGGATATTGAAGACATAATTCAGCTAGGTTTTTGTATTTGCTGAAAACTTATTAATAACGTATCTACTAGGACTACTTTGACTACTAGGATTAGGATAGGAGTGCTTACTACTCTATACTACTGACATTAGTTTGTGAATTTGAATAATTTACATTATGTTCACAAGTTTTTGCAATTATGTTATTGTCCCCTACGGATACCACTGCTGTTTACAACTGAATTTAATTCTCAAATTCGTATTACCTTGTAAATTCAATCCCTCATATTTTGATAAAGTTACAGTTAGCAACAAAATCACTATGACAAAACACAATTCAAAGTACATAAACATGTATTTTAAATGTAACACAATATGACCTTATCACGAATGGAATGCAATGATATCCATATTAGTCAATCTGTGTATTTTATTTTTGTATTTAGATTTTTTTTAATCTGATTGTTTTCATAACCTTTTGTTGCTGTCCGTACAATAATAGGTCTGCATTGTAATGTTTCAAAGAGGGCAATGTTCGCGTTCGCAGTTTCCCCGCGAGAGCTGCGAAATGAGATTCGTCCCCATAACACGTAGATGTATGGCCTCCCTAGTGGGAGCGCTATGCTGCATTGATTAGTTTCCAATTATACCAGAATTTTTACAAAATAAGTTCGTAATTTAGCTGCCATGTACACACAGTTTGCTTTGAACTTTATGGCTTTCAATAATAATTATATATCTTTGTAAAAGAAAATATTTTTTCAATTTATTAAAGGTTTGTTTGCTGGTAAAGTACATTTAATATACTCTGTTGCGTTTATTATGTTTCAATAGACTGTACGATACTGTTCAATATTGAATGCATTGAACTCACCAAGGTACTTAAAATTCTGCATGCAACTTTGTCTCTGCATAATTTTTAATATTTCAACTCGACTTTTAGTACCTGTATGAACTGAAAATACATGCAACCTGCTTGGTTAAATTTACGGCTAGTACTTGTGCGTTATGTCGAAAAACGGGGGAAATAACACTGAGTTTAGGAAAATATGAATCCGTATATTTGAACTTGTTAGTACACACTAATTAATATATTTGAACTTGTTAGTACACACTAATTAAAGATTCACCAAATTAAATATTGCCCTTTGTTATCATTATGGGACACGCTATGGCAGCGCTGCCAACATGCGCTCTGAAATCTGGAAAGAATGTGAAACATTACAAGACTGCTGCTGCGGAGTTTTTTTTTTCTTCGCCCCAGCTAGAGCAACAAGGAAGCAGTCAAGGGTGAGCAAATCAGGGTGTTGACTACGAGTTTGTAGCTATATGTTGACATTCAAACTACATAACTACTTTGAAATAAAATATTTTTGCTACTTTTTAAACTAAATAAGTAAAGTTTAAAAAAAAAACTATTAAACACTTATAAAAAAAGTATGGCCATTATTTAATTATTCTTATGACATCATTTCTACTGTGTAATAAATGGAAACATGTAATAATATCCTAGTACGTATGATCCAGTTTTAAGATTTAATGAAAATTCACATAATGCTATTGCCATCAAACATTATATCGCCATTTTTATTTCTTAATACATTTTTCCGTAAGACATTGTGATACATGTTTATAGTTACATTTCACAGAGTTTTTAGAATTGCACAAGTTCTAGCTAAAACTCCATACAATAGTGAAACGTCTACTTTCGTTACATATATTTTATTTAACAAAAACCTATTTCCTGGACTAAATTCATTCCTAAACACAACAACACACCGCACAATCTTATTAAAAACAAGCCGAGCGACCTATGACGTCAGAAGATTGAGCGGTCCACAAATTAAGTACAAAGTCTGTCACCGGTACGTCGCTGATCAGGGCGCTTGCTCATGAAATATTCATAGACACGGATGCGGTCGAATGTACCCCACGATATATTTACGCTGACCACGACTCCTGACGCCGAAATAATAGCTAGACGGATGTTACAAAGTATATGAACAAATATGGTGCATTAGAGGGTTGCGTTGTTGTAATTATATACTGCTTAGAACTCTTTTGATGTTAATGTAGTATTGGGAGGGTTGTTTTCCTTATACTTATGATGGGTGCATAGAAAAATGATCGAGTAATATTGCGTGCAGTGTTTGATTTTTGGACATAAGTATTACGTTTTTTATTATGATGAAACAAATAAAGATTTACAGCTCTGTCTGTCGACTGTGTCTTTCAATAAAATTCGTCATATTGAACAAGATTTCATGTTGTTACTTATTCATTGTGGCTCAGTTTTTTTATCTCGATTTAACTCAATCAATCGTTAAACTAATGGTTTCAAGACGCGTTTTTTAATAAATTGTTAGTCTATCAAAAGTAAATAAATTGAAATATTGATGAATAAACGCGTTATATTGAAGTTAGTTATTGAAACCATTAGTTAGCATATTTAATCATTGGTTCAGATAACTTGGGATCAAAAAACTGGTCCTTAGAAGCCAGATTGAGTAAACCAAATTATGTCCGCTAGGTGAATATGAATAATTAGAGGTCTGAGTCAGTCGCAAACCAAGATCTATTTATACACAAGTTTGTGGTAGATTATCAAAGAACTTATAACTTGAATGTTCATTCTATTGTCTGGATGGAAATTAGATCCTCGGGTTTGCCTATTATCTAGACAGACGGTTAGTTTGAGTTTTAAGCTAGATATGAATGTACAACAATACGGTCTATAAGTTTAATATGATTAGATTAAGCTGGGAAATGTTTTGTTTAGCTAGTTGCTGTCAGTGGAGCCTGTGAAATGTTACCACATTTATTGTTTTGAATACCAATAGACTTTATTAATAAAACAGTTTTTCTATAAATATATTTGAAACAAAAAACTGATTGCAAGAAACATATAACTGTGTAATACAATAAATTACGTAGGATTTGTGTAATAATTTGGAACTGTACATTTAGGAAAAAAAATACACTTTTAAAAGGATTAAAACGACACGTTGTCATGGTTTAGTGCCGATGAATAAAATTCTTAAATTTTACAATGTCCACTGGTGTGATGGCGATTTTTGTGTGATTTCACCTCGTGTGTGTGTTGTTGATAATGAACGTTATTAGGTACATGTATTTTGTTTCTACGAATTTTCAAACCGACAAATCATATAACAATAATATTGTTGTACCTAGTTCAAAACCGTTCCAAGTCAATGACTTTTATCTGCAAAAACCAGTTAACAAAAACACAAATAAATTTTATTCAAATAAATAAAATACTATAAATTAAAATTGTATTTTGAATTAAAAATAACAAAATAGACTCAACACCTACGTTACCAAGCCCACATAAGTAGTCGGTATACTGGAGTTCCTCCTACTCTATGTTTTATTAGTTTAGAAGGGAAGGAAGAACTTTGCACGAATGCGGAAGGGCTTACAAGATTTACTAGGGCTTACAAGTCTTCTACCACGGTACAGTCTGTTTAACAAGACTAAAAGCATAGTCTTAATTGGTAGCAGGTTTAAAATATGTTATACATTTTAGGAACGTTTAGAAAGTCCATTATTAGAACATCATTGCTGTGATGTTGATCTTATGTAAATAAGTTTTCATTTTCCGTTTTGTCATATAATTGCATAGCAAATTTGGCAAAAATGTACGAAATACGAAGATGCGAAAGTTAATATAATCAACTGAAAAAAATAATATAATCTGTGTTTAACAGGGTGAAATAGTGGTTGGATTTTTGTATAAGTCTGTGATGTGTGAATGTTGTGAAGATAAATGGTAATAACATGTTCAACTACTGCATCACATCAGGGCCTCCGCTCAGTCGTGGATAAAAAATATATCAAAAGCTATAATAAGTAGCTGCTTTCAAACACAATCATTTAGAAAACGTATTTAGATGTTTCAACAACAAATGTCATTTGGGACTTGAAATTCATAGCAGTATGTATACATTGATTTAGTTTATAGTACACGCTGTTTTCTAGCGGTAAGGGTGATCAATCATAACAATACCATTCGTACATTCAAGACATGTGGTCAGTACTGCGTTATGAGCCCATAACTATTAGGATCCCAGCGTCATTCGTGCTTAATTTATTATGGTTATAAATGTACCATGCGCCAGTTACATTTCTCATGTTGATGTGACCATGGGGTACAATTTGTATGTTAAACATGTAAATATACAAGTAAATGAGAGCTTATGCTAATATAAGTAATCGACAAGTCAATGGGTATAATAAATATAAATGAGTAAGTTAGTAGCCTGAATATAATTTTAACGTTATGGAACTAGGTCGTGGCTAAGTGTGAGCCGTACGGTTTGACCGATAATAAAGGTTAAGCCGCGCTCGCCGCGGTTGGTCCGTGGATGGGTGACCATTTGTTAACATACCGAGACCCCTCCGTGCCTCGAAAAGCACGTTAAACCGTTGGTCCCGACTGTCATACGATGATCTTTGACAGTCGTTAAGTCTTACAATTCTGACAACCAGTCTTACTATGGGATACTGTACCACCCTGTAAAATGGGTTGTGGAGGTTAGATAGGCAGTCGCTTCATGTAAAATATAGTATTCAGCTAAATCCGGTAAGACTGGAAGCCGACCCCAACATAGCTTGGGAAAAGGCTAGGCAGAAGAAATAATGGAACTAGGTCAACCAAGGCGGTCTAGGCAATAATCTTATTGCTAAGTTGTGTCCCAAAAAACTTTGTCAAACAGAAATGAGAAACAAAAGACAAAACTCCATTTGTCACTGTTGACTATAAATCAATTGTGTATTGTATTACTTAAACAATAGTTAATAAGACTAATGCTTTGGCTTATCATTTTCATTGTTTGAAAAGAGTGAAATGGAATAAAGAAAATAAAATAAAAGATAAAGTAAAAATGGACATTTTAATGCTTGCACAAATTGCAGCTTAAATTTCCATCCAGCCAATCTTCTACTATATAAAAATAAGTCGGGTTTTCCTTCCTGACGCTATAACTCCAGAACGCACGAACCGATTTACACGGTTTTGCATTCGTTGGAAAGGTCTCGGGCTCCGTGAGGTTTATAGAAAAGAAAATTCAGTAAATTCAATAAATTAAAAGAGAAAAGCAAGAAGGGAAAATATCGCGATTATTGACATTAAAAACAAATAAACAATGCGGTAACCTTGGTAACCTCGGTAAAATTGGTAAGTAGGTAGTTGCCATGACGACCAAATTTCGTTATTTTTAGTACGATTTACTATCCTCCAGATCCTCCTCCATAGAGGTTATCAATTAAATAATCAAGGTTGTCATAACTCCTTGCAATGATATTAAAACTCTTTTCTTTTTTAAATATCAGACTCGCAGACTTTTATGTTTTTATGTTTTTTTGTTTGTCTATTTGGTAAGTCTGAGAGTCGGTCGTAGGTTATAATTATGATAAACAGGATGTATTTTTATTGCCACCAGAAAGAAAGAGAGAAAGTACTCTAAATACATAGCAAATTAGACTCAATTTATTTTTGAAAAGAAATAAAGCTGCATTAAATAGATGTTTAAAAATACGCTTTGCGGACAGGGAATCGAATGGGCTAAAATTCGAAAAAATAGCACTGTGTACTTTTTGGCATCAATTAATCTATACAATAAAACAGTAAAAAAAACTGTGTCTATACATTGAAAACATAAAAAAAAAAATTGAGAGGGTTTTACAAACAGTTATAGAGCACGAAACCAAAAAAAAAATCTGTCTGTTTGTCTGTATTTCTGTTTGTCTGTTTGTTTGTCCGTTTTTTGTTGTATAGGTATTAAGTCTGGGTAACATATAGGCTATAATTTATCTTGGAAATTTGAACACCTCATGCAGAACCGCAACAGACCAGCTAAACTATAAGAGATACAAAAATGGTACCATAGCAAAAATTGTTCCACGTGATGAGCATTTTCTGCTGAGAGAATAAATTTGAAGATCTGGAATACCTGATGTGGAACTCCAAGAGCCCAGCTACAGTATAACACATATAGGAATGGCGTCTTAGCAAAAGTTGTACGGTCTGATGGGCATTCCCTGTTGACTTATAAAAATCGAAAATTTGAAACATCTGACTTGGAAATCAAAGCTATCACTAATTTCACTGTATAATTATATAATAACATAACCTTTAGGACTGATTTTCGATGACGATGGTCCCTATATCATTTATAATTCGACTCTACTGGCCAAAACTCCAAATTTTTTTTTTTTTTTTTATCGAATATATTATATGCCTTCGGGCTTATGTTATTTGAGCGTTTAATTTACTTTGCAGTCACTTAGATTTTAATTGATCAGGTATCTTCACAATAAAACTATAACCATGATGAAAGAGGTCAAATCTTTCCCAATGTTCCAAAGGAGCTAAAAGGTTGAGGATCATAAGATCCCAAGAATCTACCGAAGAGCGTCAGCTTCGGATCGCGAAGCACGCCTGCATTCTCATCGTATTTGCGCATCTACATCCACGTCTCTAGAAACCAGTGAAGAATATGATGCGCGACTGACCGCTGATCGTGAGGAAAAGTTCTGATGGGCATTTCCTGCTATCTTACAAAAATGAAAGATCTGGAGGGTCCCAAATCGTCTCGCGCATCACGTTGTTTTCCCGACCCCGGGCTCTTAGAATTTGACATCAGACGTTTCAGATCTTTTATTTTGACGACCCTGTTGTCGCTGGCATAAGTAACAGGATCCGCGTACGAAGTCGCGGGCAGAAGCTAGTTTTATATAAATTAAATGAGGAAAATTAATTTAATCCCATATTTATTTGTATAGGGATCGTAAAGGGTCTGATATCTGACAATTTTATCCCTTCCCCGATAAACGTAATCAGAGATGGGCAGAACAGACAGCTAATTGATCAAATTGCCTCAGTTGTCAGCGGAAAGGGAGTGTCAAATTCCGTGACGAATTGGAGAACAGAAGCATATAGGTACGTAATACATTCTTTTAATTAATTGGTTGCGTTATTTGCTCTGATGTTTATATCAACTCTATAAACAAAAATTTATATAACATAATATTGTTTAAATTAACATGGATTTAAAGAAGACAGAACTTGTTTTAACTTTTTTTTGTAAGTTATTTCAATATAAATAACTGACCATTATCTTTATTTTCCAAATTAAGATTATGTTTATAAACAGCGGACCTGAAACAGTTTCGCACAGGTATTTTACAAAAAAAAACTCTTCTTTTGAATCACAGAACCTATCCATTTGTGGAAATAAATATGTGCACTTATTCGATAGTTTACTTGTATTGTTGCGTTTAGGAAGAACATACCATGCAAAAAAGTTACAAGCTAAATGCATAACCCACCACATGACTCTAAAAGTACATAAATGTATATACATTCAATTAAAAGTAACATGCACAAAATGCGACAGTATAGAAAAATTACAGAATGTGTTTATTTGTCGAAAAGTTCATGTAAAATTTTACAAAATCTGTGGATGGATATATTGTGTACGTCTATGGATCAACTGCATTCATTATATAGCCTACAAAAACAATAAGTATATGGGATAGAGATATACGCGGTAGGGGACTTGGTTTTATTATATTAGATAAAAATAAATGAAACTAAATAACTAATCTATCCTATGACAAACATTGTGAAAGTCTTGAAAACCAGACTCCACAAACGATCTCTTGCTATAATAACGTAGCTTTATATTACAGACCTTCAAGCAGGAGCAACCCTAAAGAGACGTGGGACGTGTCGTGAGCATATAGAGGAGCCATGGGACTCATCAATATTTCTACAACTCGATCTGGATGAGGGTTTAGTGATGTGGAATTCAACGATTCAAGAGCAAAAATCGTATACGGTAGAAGTCGTGGTGGTCTAGCGGTTCAACTAATATGATCTTTTCAAAGTTAAAATTACTTTCTTAATGATTCTAAGATATCATTGACAAACGGTGAAGGAAAACATCGTAAGAAAACCTGGATTCCAAAAAAAAAAAACTGAAATCACCAACCCGCAATGAGCGAGCATGGTGATCAATGCTCATTACGTCACTATATGGGAAGAAGCCTGTACCCAGCAGTGGGATGATTATAAGCCAGCATTATAGAAGACTATTATTCTCAAACTAATTTACTGACGGTCAAGGAAAACAACATAAGGAACAGAAATGGTTTAGTTCCAAATAACTTGCTAAGAGTGGATTTTACCAAACTCTTATTCACCGTATGGAATTTTTGGTATATTTAAAAACAAAAACTATCAGGCGCCATTTTTAGTTCAGGAATAAGTTTGTTTAAAACAAAAACCGGCTTTACTCTCGAATATAATTATATCGTAGCAGACCGACTAGTCTCGAACCCGACCAGAGCCCATAAACATGAGCTCATGACGCGGCGGTGTCGCGAGCCGAACTCATGGTTAATATGTCTCACGAAAGTTATTATTCAGGAATAAGTTATCTGATTTTGGTCAAATAAGCCCTAAGTAGTGCATCAATCAGCAATTAGGCGATTTAGGCAATTCATGATAATTATGTATTTCAATGCTTCTTACACATTGTCACGTTCATTGTATTTGAGAAAAGAACTTAGCAGGTGATTAGAGGCCGTATCAGCTACAAAAGTCGATCGCTTAACTATGAACCTCTTGATATAATATATGCGTATAAGATTAACTAATGCAGATTTTTTTGAACGTAATAATATACACTAATAAAGCTTTGACACATGACATACATAGCGTGACGACGTGACAAAGTTGACAAAGTGAAACACTTTCTGCTACGTCACTAAAAGTAATATTTCTTGAATAATTTGCGTGGAGCCTTTTAATTTCTTTAAATCTTACTACTGAGAAGTGAGCAGTATAGTATATAGCTAATGCTTTACTGAATAAGTTGAATCAGAAATTATTTATTAAAATAAAAAACGAGGATAAGGAGGACAAGGAATATCACTTACTGTATATTTATTTATTTTAACGACACTTACGTTGATAAAAAGTATACAAGGCGAAATAAAAACTTTTTATTAATACATGGTATTGAAATAAAAACTTTAAACAGATTCTATCACGGTTTATTTTGAACTCAGTTTCCGTCATGTCATGATCACGGGCAGACTGAGATTCGCGTAAACCTCAAAAAATACATGGTATCTTATGCCAACAAAGTGAGTTTTAAAGGATGGAACTAAAAAGGAAAAGGACTACAGGGTAAAAAAAAAACGGTTTTATGAAGCAAAATACGTGGAATAACACTAAAATCCTCATTAAATATTTTAAGCAAATAAAAGACACAAGCTAAAAAAATATAAGGTGTTGATAAGATTCCATAATAAGCGTAAAGTAAAGTACTAACGAACCGTCGACGCGTGCCGTAATATGCGTGCCTGTCAACGCTGACGTCACCATGACTTGACGATGACAAATTTTTACCCTCGTAATTTCTAGTCTGGTAGACCGGTCACCGTGGATTATGATAATGAGCCTTGTTGCATTGTAATAAAGGCGATGTTATTGCTAAAGTACACTCGAGAGCAATGAATCCGGGTCACTTAAAGAGTCCTAAAAATCTCGGAAACTAAAAATGCTAGGTTAATGCAATAAATTGTATTTAATAGACAATGTAATACTCCTTAAATGAAGGTATTAAAACTTCTTAGTTATTGTAAAGTTATATCATAAAAAAATCAAATTTGAAAAAGGGCCACTTTCGAAGATGGAACTACGAAATTACAGCATTTGGTTTTGCTTTTGTTTGTAATCTGTCATTTATGTGGGTACATAAACCATGTTGATAGTGCTCTATATTCATTATTCAAGCTGAAATTATGTCGCTTACGCCTGAAGAATGCACCAGAATACTTACAATGCTGGAAACCGGCCGGAGTCAGCGCGATACAGCCAGGACTGTCGGTGTGTCGCTGTCAACAGTACAAAGAGTTCTCCGACGTTACGAAGTAACTGGTTGTAACCTACGCAGACCAGGAACGGGCAGAACCAGGTGTACCACAGCACGAGAAGACCGATACTTGGTGAACACCATACTTCGAAATCGCTTTCTCACAGGAACTGAACTCACAAATCAGTTTCGACTCCTCGGAGGAAGTAACCCAAGTGCATGGACAGTAAGACGTCGGCTTGCTGAATCTAACTTAAAACCCCTTAGACCTGCAAACGGCCCTAAACTGGAGCCTGGGCATCGTATTTCAAGACTAAGATATGCCCAGAGCCACGTAAATTGGAGTATTGAAGATTGGTCAAAAGTTATGTTCTCCGACGAATCAAAATTTATGCTCTACAAGCACGATGGAAGACACAGAGTGTATCGAAGACCAGGGGAAAGATTCAAGCAAGCATGCATCGAAGAAAAAGTAGCCTACGGTGGTGGGTCTGTACTTGTGTGGGCCGGAATTTCTTCTGAAAGTCGCACAGAGCTGGTGATCATAGAAAACGGCTCTTTAACTAGCGAAAGATATGTGGAAGAAATCCTCAATGATCACGTTGGTCCATTTATGGTCAATTTAGGTGAGGATGCTATATTTATGCATGACAATGCCCGACCTCATACAGGTAGGATTGTGAATGACTACCTTCAAGAGATGAACATTACTCGTATGGAGTGGCCAGCGCGCAGCCCGGATATCAACCCGATCGAGCATGCTTGGGACGAGCTAGGCAGATGCGTAAAACAACGAAATCCTCCCCCAATCACGCTTCGTGAGCTCAAAATTGCTCTCACAGAGGAATGGGAGAATATTCCCCAAAATCGTATAAGGAACTTGGTGTACAGCATGCCAAACCGCGTAAACGCAGTAATGGAAGCACGAGGAGGCAATACAAAATCGTAATAAAGCTCATAAATTTCATGTTTCCTATTTTTGTTTAAAGGAGAGATCAGCAGTTTTTTTCTTTATGTAATTTTGTGTTAATAAAATGTTTGGTGACTCATATTTTTTTTACTTTCATTTAATGAGTATTACATTGTCTATTAAATACAATTTATTGCATTAACCTATCATTTTTAGTTTCCGAGATTTTTAACATTCTTTAAGTGACCCGGATTCATTGCTCTCGAGTGTATTATTGCTGATGTTGTTACTGGCCTGACAACGAGTAACTTTTTTTAATTATAATAGTGTATTTCACTTTTTTTTTATGTGCCATACATACAGCCAAAGGTTGTAAAGATATTACAAAGAGTTACAAAGGTTTCCAAAGATCATTGCCTGTCAAATATATTAATCCTATTGAAAGATAATGACATTTGTTTCTAAAAAAATCTTGGCAATATTAATTATTGTTTTATAAATACTTCACAAGCTTCAAATAGTCTGATACAGATAACTGGCGACAAATTACTGTGATTAATGCTCACACCAACTCTAATTTATTATTCATGTCGTTTTTTATTGGAGTTAGGTTGAACTAGACTCATTAGTTATTGATAATAATAACAGGTATATTTAAAAAAAAAAAATTTTCACTCTGTTTCAAGGTCAAAAAAGTAGTTATTTAATCTTGCTTTACCCTTCTTTATTCTTACAGAATAATTTCTGAATTTAGGCCAATAGATAAAATTAGAGACTAGTATAGAGACTAGGTATTACGAAAATGTCGAGGTTCGAAAATATAATTTCGTAAAAAGAACTTCAAATACCTAATCCCGAAAGTAAAATTAAAATCCCAAAAAAGGTCAAGCAATAAAACAGGTTAATTCATTCATGGCCTTGTATTTTAAACCTTAAAACCAAAAAGGATACTAAAATGGACTACGTTTAATTACATTGGCTGTGTCAAACACTGCAAGTGGGGAGTAAGGTCGACCTTAAATCCTTGGAAACAGGCTTTAAATTAAGTTTGCCCGCCTATCATCATTATCCGTATCTAAGAAAATTTGAAACGCACCCTTTTACGAGCCATCAGATAGAGCCCGCCTTGTTTCTGTCGCTCAGATTTGACGTAATAAAAGTTATAACCCCCTCTTGATACCTAAGTTACGGATTATAATTTGCATAATAAATTGTGATGTGAGAATGTCGTGGTGGTCTAGCGGTTCAATGACCGGATTCGCATGCACATGGTTGCATGTTCAAATCCAGGCAAGTACCAATGTGATTTTTTCAAAGTTATGTGAAGGAAAAATCCTGAGAAAATCTAGATTAAAAAAAAAAATACCTGAAATCGCCAACTCGCAATTAAATAAGAAAGCGTGGTGATCAATGCTCATTTCTTTTCTATATGGGAAGAAGCCTGTGCCCAGTAGTGGGGCATTTATAGGCCGGTATTATAATACATTGTGAAGTAAGTATAAATATAGAAACAAGGCGAAGGCAGCAACGTTCTCCTAAAGAACGAATACATAACTGCGGTCACCATCCCGCTTGCCCAGCAACAAACACCCCATGATGGCGCACCATAATACACGGTCCCCAAAATCGCAGTGTGGGATACACTCCAGCCAGATGGACCAATGACCTGAAAAAGGTAGCTGGGTAGGGCTGTATGCCTAAGGTCGAAGACCGGGTGTTGTAGTGTAACTTGGTAGACCCCTATGTCCAGCAGTAGACCGCGATAAGCTTAGTTGATTGATAATAATTGTGAAGTAAAAATCAATGACAGAATAATTTTAACGCTAGGTACTAAGTTTTAGCCCTTTACAAGTTTCGATACAAGATGATTTTATTAACTAAGCAACTATCTCCCCATAGACCATAGAGGTTCATACATAGGCATCCACCGTTTAAAACTAAACTCTTCCAGTATCGGAGACTTGCGTCGCATAGTGTGTAAAAGGACTCAGTTGTATAGACTTGTACCTTTGGAGGACAAAACATTTCAGTTACCAAGGTTACGAAAAAATATTCTATATTCTTTTCATCTTAAGGTATAGAAAAATATAATGGGATGAAATAAACCGAGGAAAACATTATTATCAAATAGGATTCTTTTGTTGTCACTCTCACGTGAAATCAAACATGTCGGTAATTCTAGGAGCAATAGAGAACAAAGATACCTAGTTATTAAATAAAACAAAGAACACGTACAATAATACACGTTTAGAGCAGAAAATAAAAATTCTCTGAAGTAATAAGACTTAAAAATACATTTATTTATATGACATATAATAATTGGGATCGAGATTTTTTGATGTTCATGCCATTAACGACTCTTAACACGTTGACCGCTTATATCAGAATTGCATACAAGAAACTGGTTAACAGATAAACAAGACTGTTACTAGGTGCGTAATTTCATTTGTTTGGAAAATTTTCTTCCCCTAGCCTCATCTGTTTTCATTACTCGCCCGTCCACCGAGCTCATTATTACTTCCAATATTGCTGTTTTACCTAAAGACCATTATTTATCATAATAACTACGTGCAATGTCTGTTCTTTATGCGTTGAATATTTTCCCTATAATTATGTAAAAACAAAAGTAAATGAAAGGATAATATTGCGACAGCCAATTTTGGGTCTTACGTAATTTATACGAAACACTGTTGATACGAAATTATAAATTAGTGTTAAAAATGTAGATTTTCGAATGAACACAATCTTTATTATTTCAGTAAATATACAATTTGGTAACGTTATGGGTATTACCTTAACAGTCTTCAAGTATATTTTTTCTGTTTTTTTTCTTATTTCCGTTAATATTGCATTTATACACAGATAAATGAAGAAAACTAGAATTTAAATGACGAAAAATGAAGTCAAGTTGACAATTCCTCTAACGACCGACCAACGAAGCGAACTTTTTACTTCAAGTTCTCAACGTCCACTTTACCGTTTCAACGGTCCACTAAAACGAAGGTTTAAAAATTAACATCTTCGTAAGCTTTGCAAACCGTTGACTCGCCTTAAAATATGCTGTCTGAAAGAGTCCAGAATCGCTGAGGATGGTCAATTTTATCTATAGCGATTCACTGCAGTAAATCGACAGTGATTTTTCTGACTAAAATATTTGCGGTCTCAGTCCCCATATCTCTAGGGCCCCTCAGCGACGAGACAGTTAATAAACACGATTTCTCCACGTCAAAAAAAAAAACACGGAAAATCGAAACACAACGGAAAAACTGCCTCCTTTTTTATGTCCTGCTTTTTACTGTGACATGTAGTGAAGTGACCGAATAATTTGCTCATTTGTCAACGTCTTCGCTTTGCTGAAGAGAAAAATGATTCACTGAATCTGCCGGGGCGTCACGTCGCTGAATTAATTGAAATAAATTACCTATTTCGCGTCAACAGTTTAATCTTTAACGAGTATAATATGGTATCCGTCAAAAATTTTCAGAGAAGTAATCATACTCAATTGATTCATATTCACGATCCAAAAACTGAGGAAAATCGCTTGATTATAAGAATTATAAACGTTTTTTTCTTTTGTATAGGCAATGCTCTATATATGTATACTACATAAAGAGCATTGCCTTACAGCCCAAAAAAGAAATATAGAAAACCTTAGTTAAAATATTATCGAAAATATTTTATTAACGTACAAACAAGTAGTTCGAAAACAGCCATTTAGTATAAAAGTTGTTCTTGTAGAAAAAAAATATGGCATCGTTGTCGGTAGCGCCGACTCCTGGCAATGTCGGCGCGTGTTCATCGTACTGTAAGTTTGCTTTGCTGTTGCTCAAACAGTTTGGTCAGAAGCCTTTCAACCTCAATAGAATATTCAAAGGTCGGTTGTGAAAATATGGCTCAATTGGAGCTACGATCCGCGCGGGATTTCTGTTTTAATATTCAAGCGATGAAAAATATCCCGTCATAAAAACCTGGACCATATGAGTTTTAAAAGCTATGTATTTGAATATTGATGTTTATGGAAAGAGTACCTTTGGTTATTTATAAAGTTTTATTATAAATGTATCCGTATATCGTAAATTGTAATGTATAGCGTAATGGGACTATGGGTATCTTCATAATGTTCATAATTTTTCATTTTGTTTGCTTTCGCGAATGAATATGTTATGCTCCATAATAATAACGAAGAGTTCATTTCGTTAAATAAACGATGCTTTTCGTTTTTATAAGTATGAATGATTGCGAACATTTATGTTCCATTATGTACATTATAAGTACTAAAACTTCCAATACCATGAAACTTTACCGTCGTAAAATTGCTGTTAAAAGTTTAGTTAGGACTTCCCCAAACTCGAATTACTCACCAATAACATGTTCCACTGAGCAGAATATTATGGATAGTGAATGCTAACTGAGACCCTATCGGCGATCAATAATAATTTGGGTCATTGCCCAAATTTAACACGATTAACTTGACTAAACAATCCGTTATTTGTACCTCATTTGGAACAGTATTAACGGTAGACAATTTTAGCCCATATTACAGAACGTTTACCACATTAAAGATAATCTTCTACATATTATATATCTAAGCTTACTTTTTTATTTTTTTAACGTGCGCATGCATTATCCTACAATAAAACAAGGTCCACTTAGTGATAGGCTCGCTTCGGAGAAAAAGAGCATTAAGGCGTAATTTATCACAGTTTCCACGCCATTAAACATGGAGACTGCAAAAACCGCGTACTACACGTGATAAGCTCCATGAGAACTGAATTGTCTGTGAACGTGGAAAAACATTACCAACTCTGATAACCTTTGAATAATAAACAAAAATTGTAAGAATGGTGTATATAACAATAGTGTATATATAACAATGGTGTATATATATGCCTCACACCCAATTCATTTGAATTGGGTGTGAGGCATCATTCAGAAGTTCCTATTATTTTTTTTGTAGTAAAATCTATATCGAAGTGTTAAAACCGCTTACTGATTAAGCTAGTTAAAAACATTTCAATAAATACAGAGAGAGCTATAATCTGATGTGACGAAAATATTGTTTTCTACAAACTAAACTGGATCTGCCCCGTACAAGTTGTCGTTTACCGAAAAATTGATGGACTATGCGTCATGTGCTTGCGTTGAAAGCTTATAAGTTTTATAATTGTGTTTTTTTGTGAGTGTTTAAATTAACGACTTTGGGATATGTTTCGTTATTAGTCATGACTTACGGCGCGTACTATAACGTGGGCACTGACAATATGGTTAGTCCACAAACTCAAAGTCACTCAGCGAGCTATGGAGCGAGCTAGCTCAGAGTTTCTTTAATGGATAAGATTAGGAAAAAGATTATCCAGAGAAGAACGTAGTGTATGATTCTCCATCCAGATGGACTGATGACCTAATAAAGGTAGTTGCGTCGAACTGGATGTGGAAGGCGGAGGACTGTTGTGGCGCAACTTGGGAGAGGCCTATGTCCAGCAGTGGACTACGATAGGATGATTTGATTAGTCAAATAACATATTATTATGAAAACTACTGAACATTATTTTCACGCTCTATTAGGGACTTTATTTTTCTCAATTTCTTTCGTTATATAATACTGTCACGTAGAAAGTTGAGTCCGTTCCAAGTTGATCAAAGCAGCATGATTTAATGAAGCCTCAAAGGGGCTTGTCAAAACTTTCGATAACTTGTAAGATTTTGTTTGTGAGTTTACCTGCCGAGGCCATCTTAACAATGGTCAGTGGGATGGCGTTGGCAGTTAAGCGATGGAGGAATTCTAACAAATATTTAATTTACTAAAGGGCCTTTCTATATAACCCCAAAGTTAATGCAGCAATTTATTCTTTAAATAAATTTTATAAAAACATGAGTCATTACAAGCTTTGTTGTCATTATTATTTTTGTGATTCCTCAACAAAGCCATCTTTCTTTGATTGGTTTGTTCAACAACTTCTTTCAGTCTACATAGAAATGTATAAATTAATTACGTTACCGAATATTAAAGATCACAAGAAACATTTTGCCTCAGGTAAGTAACATTAAAACAGAGAATTTACCCAAAAAAATATTGAAACGACGGAATAAAAAATACCCTTTCAAAGGTTTGTTTTGATAAATTGAGAGAAATAAAGAAAGGCTTAGGTCGAATGTACCAAATGGTTATGTCATTCAAAGAAAGTAAAATTTGAATAATTTATTCGTCTTTCGTCGTAAAACATTAAATTGCTGGTATTTATCATAGAAATGCTTTATAATTAATTCGTAAACTTTTGATAAATGTAAAAAAAAATAGAAATTTTAAGTAAAGTTTTTTAATTTACCAACTTAAATTCGTTATTATTTAGCGTGCCGTATCTTACTTTGAGTATATTTTTTTCCACACATATAACAAAAAGCTAGTTATAAATAGAAGCAAAGTGCAAACACAATAACTTAAGACAATTCACGACATTTAGCAACATTTACTTTGCAGACTTTTTTCTACACCAAGGAAGTAAGTATTTCACGAATAAGTGCTAGTCCTAATGTATTACATGCCTGTGTGTCTTATCTCACAAAACATCATTAAACCCCACGCATTTTTTTCATACATTGTATGACTTCAAGCGGATCTATTGTAATATTTCTCCTGCTCACATTTTGAGAGCTGCATCAAATATTAAGAATTTTAAATATTACCAACTTATTTGCGTAGACAAAATAATCCAAATTAATTTGGCCGTGTCCAACCTCATCCAAAAACTAGGGCGACGACCTAATCATTGCTTATGAACTTTACATAATGGACACAGAGTCCGCTCTTCACCTATAGCCATTGTTTCGAAAGGCTAATGGGCTCCGACCGTGTTATTCAAGTGTCAAGAAGATGAATGTCATGTTATTTATGAGGTTGCGTTGAAAAAACTGGCTTATTTTGATACCTAGCTCGCCTCAGTTGCATGACAACATATAATGCCGCGCTTTTCACGGTAATCTGTGTTTTATTATCAGGGATATGATTTTTTTTCGTGTAAATGCTATTAACTTTTTGGGGGGAGCGGGGAAAGGCAATATTTTTAATTAATAGCCGTGCTCAATTTGTTTCACCGGTTGGTTTGTTTTTGGTCTTGAGGTAAAATTATTCGGTTATATTATATAGGTATGTTAGAACCGAAGACAAAACGTTAGAACTTATATATTTTGACAAGTAGATTTTATAAAATGCCACGACAAATTTCTATCGTGGCGCGCATGCTATCGCTGCAGGTCTCACCGTAGGATCTAATCCACTATATTTTCTAACAAGCAATAAGAAAATAAAGTAAGCTATATTACAGCTAAGTTGAATTCAATAGCACTCAACTCTTGTAAGAGATTGAAATAAAACTGCTTTTAAACGGATTCTATCACGGTTTATATTGATTTCCGATTTTTTGACGCCTTCGCAGGTGTCACGGTTACGGGCAAACCAGCAAAGACGTCGAAACAGTGAAAGTTTTATTTCAATGTATAAAATTCGCGTAAACCTCAGGAAACAATCATATACGAAATTTTTGAATACTTCAAATAATTAAAATACATTAAAATTATATAATATAGCAAAACATTTTAAATATTTATAAAGTCTGGAAATAACAAACAACGCTTTATTATTTTTTTTCTTCGGCAATACATTTCCACAACGTCTCTTTTAGTTATCTTGATTATTTATTTCTTAGTTAATGCAGAATGTGTTAGACAAGATTTCTCGCAGCAAATTGCTAGCACCTATCAAGAAGTTTTAATAACATTGTTGTAGTTTCCAACTAAGTTGTAATGTGGAAAGGAGAATTAAATATGAAAACATGTTGGACGTGTGCTATTTATCACGTTTAAACAATTAAAGAGTTTATGTTTCCTAGCGTTTTATTTTTAAGTCCATATTGCGTTGATAAATGAAGCAGGCCATAATATGATGTGAAGATAGCTTCATATCATACACAATGGCCCCGATTCTGTTATACACGTAATAAACTAATCTAAGTCTATCGGTATCTTTTTCACTTGTACACAATGTGAACTTGTAAAGAAAAGGACAGACGAAAATTAAAACTGCCAAATTTAGTTCCGATTATAATTCCCATACAAATTTGCTAACAAATAAAAACGAAACTAGTTTGACATTTCTAAGTTAGTTGTTGTCTGTTGGCGTCCTTTTCTCACGCTTTACGTTAGTAAAAGATAGCAAAAGTTTAAATTTAGTTTAGTTTGCCTACAGAGGAATCAGCACCAATGGCTGGTTTATTGTTATCTAAATTAAATTAAAACAAAAATTATAATTAAAAAAATAAGTAGTTTTATAGAACATGATGTAAAAGAAATATAAAGTTAAAATTAATAACTTTTAAAAAATACGCTTAGCATAAACATTAACAAATTTATTCCTTTTTTCCAGAAGTATATTTATTTCCTTTAGGGCTAGAAAGTACCGTAATGTTTCATAAAACTAACTTTCTAGAAACGAAGTAACCCTAACTGAAACTTGTCATGAGTCCTACGGTTTCAGCAGTTAAATATAATTTAATGAAAGTTTCAGCACAGGCTTAAAGTTTTGCCTTTCTTAAAATATATATTGCCACACTTGTGAGTGAGTTTATATAATATCTATATAAACTAAACAAGCATAACGTCAGCATAGCGATTTATATGGTATACTGCAATTCGCAAAATAGATTAAATTTTCAGTTTAATTATCAACTGATACTATTAATTTAACAAAGTTTCAACCATAATAGTTTTCTTATTTTAATTTGCACCGGTAGCCAAATGGCTAGGGCATTAGACTTGCGCGTGTGGTCTCGGCTTCGAATCCCACCCTTTGCACTACCGACGTGAACCCACTCGTAACACTTGCATATTTTAATATTTTAGCTTACCACGAGGGGTTAACAAGAATATTAATAATGTGCGACCCACATTGATAATAAGCGTTTTAAAAAGAAAAGATAAGTAATTGAGGAATAGTTAATGGTAGTTACTTTAGTAAAAAGAATTAAGGTTTTCACGCATGAAACGAAAATTCACGAAACTGAAATGCGAGGACGAAGATGCTGGGGTCAGCAGTCTACTATTACATAAAAAAAAACAATCCGTGCTTATTAATTTGATGCGCCTATTAGTTGGCCACATTAACTGTGGCGTTGAATTATAATTATCGATGCTGATTGCATCCACAGGGTTATTTGTAAAATACCTGCAACTATGCAAGAGTAGATATTAACATCTTAAGCAACAATATATATTGCTCTACGACTTCTAATAATTCGTTAGTTTTGTTTTTGCTTACTCAAAGGTAGAGCGCTAAATGTTTGTTATTTATGTATGAATGCTTATAATGTTAGTTATCTACTCTTACAAAGTTGCAGGTGCTTTACAAATAACCATGTAGGTATATTATTTAATCATATCAATAACGAAAAAGCAGCTGTATGTAACAATAGCACCACGGGCAGGCTTGGTGCCGATAAAATTTCGTAAAATATTATTTTCTCACCATAATCACACTTCGTCGTAAACTTATAAGAGTTGGGTATCCATGCATGAATAACCCAAATAACTTATCGTTGGCATAGCGACAGATGTTCATGACACTCGTTCACCCTTCTTAGAAGTCGTACAATCCGGTAACATTAAGACAACGCCGAGCATACACGCTTTTTGATACAGTTATCAGGAAAAGCGAAATAGGAAAATCTCTTCGTCACAAAGTCTTTTCGCTTTTCGATCAGTATCGACATGACGCAATTTATCTTTGTGACTGTACTTTATCGACAATAAGTATGTGCCTATACGGGATTGTATTAGGTTTTTATGGATCTGACAGAATGAGACCTTATTTTCAAAGCTTTTTCGTTCATCAAACAGAGAGACAATTTTATTCTCCCGAATGTTAAATCGAGATTCAAAATCATTGAATCCAATCGATTACAAATAGAAGTACCTTCATAAACATTTACTGTGCTTTTGTTTTGTTTAAAATGTTGCCTGTTCTGCATTTCTCTACAGTTTCTATAATCACCCTTAAATTACATGCGTTTCCTTCCAAATATGATAAACAATAAAAAATCTAAAGTCATACTTAAGTACCTACTTATCGTTAAATTCACATCTATACTTAACCGTACTTACTTTTACATTTTCCTCCACGGAATTCCCCACTTCATAAGCTGATATAAAAGGCCCTTCACCCGAACCTCCCCAGCTAATTTCCAAGACTGACAAGTTTATATCTATAGAATTATATACCAACATCCTTCAATATCAATGAAGGCGGTTCGATGTCAAAATATTTTTTTTCCGTAAAAAATTCTAAGTTTTGTTCTACGAATGCTAATATAAGTATTGTAAGTACTTAGAATTCGATGTTTATTCATTGACACTAAATAGTACAGATAACTTCATTGGCATAATATATACGTTCGTCATTGTTTTTAATAAACCTATTGAACTATTTTACAACTCTACGAAGAGCATGCACCACTTAAGAAAGTTAGGGTAAAACATCTTCCTGCACCTTGGCTGTCTGATAGCATAAAAAGAGCTATGGCAAAAAGAGATCGGGCTAAAAGACTATACAAAAAAAAACCATCAGATGAGAATTGGTCTCAATACAAAGTGCTACGTAATCGTTGCAGTCGCATGTGTAGGGATGCAAAAAGGCGCCACATACACCACTCAATACAAAATATGAACACACCACAGGTATGGCAGTTTCTGAAATCACTTGGTATTGGCAAAGTTACTAGTGAAGGGGCCATTAATTTGGACCTTAATGCTATTAATCTTCACTTTTCCAAAGCACCCGTTTCCTTGGACGACTACACCAAGTCTCTTACTCTTAGCAGTCTTTCTAATCTTCCCTTGCCAACTTGTACCTCGTTTACACTTCGAGCTGTTGAGGAAGGAGACATTAAAAAATCAATCCTATCAATATCTACCAAGGCGGTGGGAGATGACGGCCTGCAACTCCAAATGATCCTTCCTATCCTAGATTACCTGGTTTCAATCATCACTCTCATTATCAACTTCTCCCTCACAAAAAGTTCCTTCCCTTCCGCTTGGAAAAAGGCCTATGTCTTACCGCTACCTAAAGTCCCAAATCCAACAACTTTATCCCAGTTACGTCCTATCTCCATACTCCCCGTTCTATCCAAGGTCCTTGAGAGTATAGTGCACAATCAACTGTCTCTTTACCTCTCCTCTCACTGCCTGCTAAGCCCATACCAATCTGGCTTTCGTCCTGGCCACAGCACAGTAACGGCCCTAGTTAAAATAACTGACGACATCCGACTGGCCATGGAGAAGAAGTTTCTCACAGTGTTGGTATTGCTGGACTTCAGCAGTGCTTTTAATTCGGTTGATTTTGACATACTCTTGGGCACCTTATCCTCTCTCAATGTTTCTCCTTTAGCAATGGCTTGGTTCAACTCGTATCTTCGGGGTCGATCGCAACTGGTTCGCTCCGACGAGGCCTCCTCTGAGTGGTGCGATCTTGTTGCGGGTGTTCCCCAGGGTGGCGTCCTTTCTCCTCTTCTTTTTTCTGTCTTTAGTAACTCTCTTACTAAAATTCTTTCTTCGCACTATCATCTCTACGCTGATGACTTGCAGCTTTACCGGCACTTTAAAGTTGAGGACATCTCTGATGCCGTTGCTGCCATTAATAATGATTTAATTAATATTTGTCAATGGGCTAAGTCTTTCGGGCTAGTGGTTAACCCTTTAAAATCGCAGGCAATCATCGTGGGTAGTAGGTACTCTTATAAGCATTTAAATGAATCTCTACCTCTCCCACCTGTTGTTTATGATTCAGTACCTATTGCCTACGTACAATCTGTAAAAAACTTAGGTGTCTACATGGACTGTCATTTATCGTGGATCAACCATGTTGTTGAGGTAAGCAGGAAGGTCTATTGCTCGTTCCAGTCTCTCAAGCGTCTCCAGAAGTTCCTGCCATTTAAAACTAAAATCACCCTAGCACAATCTCTCCTTCTACCTCTTATAGATTACGCTGATGTCTGTTTCCTTGATGCGACAGAAGAACTTCTCAACAAACTCGAACGCCTGCAGAATTTGGGCATCCGCTTCATTTTTGGTCTTCGGAAATACGACCACGTGTCGGACTGCCGAGCAAAGTTGAGGTGGTTGCCTGTTCGGCAGCGTCGAGATTCACATGTTCTTTCCCTTCTTTTCTCCGTTCTTCACAATCCTAATACCCCAAAGTACTTGCGTGAGCGCTTTGATTACCTTGTTCCCAGGGGAAATCCTTGTCGCACTTCTTCCTCCCTTCTCCTTCGTACTCCCCTTCACTCCTCTAGTCGCTATGGTGAATCGTTTACTGTCCGTGCTGTGAGGCTGTGGAACTTGCTTCCACATGCTTTGCGTGATAGCCCATCGCTGGACGTCTTCAGGTCAAGAATCAGGGACCATTTTCTGTCATCATGAGTGACATGTATATATATATATATATATATATATGTATGTTTATATAGAATATTTATGCTATTATGATATGTATTTTATGTACTATTTTTATGTAAGTGTATTTTATATTTGACGTTGTGCACTTCTTCTTATCCTCTATTGATATTTTAATCTCCCTATCACTTAAAGGTTTGCTGTAAGAGAACTCAACTCTGGGTTAAGCTCGCCTGTGTACATAATTTTTCTTATACTTGTTATTTCTGTATTTTATAGTGTACAATAAAGAATTAAGAATTAAATTAAGAACTATACATCATCAAGCATAGTGCAAAGGGCGTTCAATAAACAGAAGTTCAGTAAAAAACGAAAATGTCTTTCTTTCTTTTTCTTTCTAGATAACTATCAACATATCAACATTAATTATTCTACGACTTTTGGTAAGTCTTTAGTTTTTTTTTAATACTCAAACGATAAAGCGCTTTTGATGTATGAAGTACGAGGTTGCAGGTGTGTGTGTGTGTGCACAAATAACCTTATATATTAAACAAACTAATCCCAAGATTATGGTGTTCAAATAACGAGACAAGCATTAATCCGACCCTAGCTGAAAGGCTTGCTATGCATATTCAGGCAGTCAATAAGCCCATCCTAGATAAATAGGATACAGGCATGCGTTGCCCATCCCTCAAGCGTTATGATGAAGTGATCGTACTCCGGGCAACTCATACAATATTCATGGGCCGAGAATGCGGCAATTTGCCCGACATGTCCCATGTTCTACAAACAGCAGAGATGTATCTTAAGTTACTGAGGACAACACGTTAGTGATCTCCTGTGTGCAAAAGATTACAAGGGTATACTCGTCTAAATCCATCAAGTGATCAAAGCTCCTGTATATTCTCCTAAGTACCATAGATAATATCAAGGTTTCCCTTTGACGCGGAACGGCAGTAGTATTTAATTATTCGTAGAAGCGGAAAATACCCGACAATTAGAAGAAAATACACGTGAAAATAGGTCACATATTTATTTGTGAGTAGTTTGTTTTTTTTTTAATTATTCTAGTTTAGTTTCAATTGTGTATATAGACCTAATTATGTTTGTAAATATTTATCGTGGTAAATTAAATTCTTACATTGTAAAAATAAAAGTTATTTTTCTGTATTAGGTATGATAAAATTTGAGAATACGTTAGATGCGAGGGAAGACAAATAGCTAAAAAAAATTACTTGATCCACATAACATAACAGTTTTTACCTGCATTCACAGTATTGCGATCCATATCATAGCTGCACTTTAATTATAAATTGACAGAAAATATAAACTACAATACAAATAAATAATTCATTACGTCATAAAGCGAGGTATTCATTCTACTATTTTGTGGTTGAACACCAAACTTTATAATAATATGTAAATGTAGTCCAGCATTGAATGGCAACAGAACGCAATTAAGTGTTTATGGCTGTACCAAAGGATAGTATGATGGTATTCGGATTCATCTTTTTACGACAGCCGCTGTCGTTGCTAGCACAGACCCTTTCATCCAATAAGAGCACTTGACACCCGCGACCGTACTTCAACGGAAAATCAATATAACTTCCAAGAACTTATGTCATACATAATTAATGCAAAGCAAATATCTCATTTGCCACAAATAAAAACTATGGTAAAATCCAGGCCTAATATGTAGGGTTATTCGCCCAACACCCGGAAAAATTGTTCCAACTTAGCTAATAAAGATTTATCGTCGCGATAAAAATTTTCATAGCAGTGAGTTGGCCGTAAATAATTCGTGGCATACCTGCGAATGCTGATTTGACATGGGTCAGGGCCCTGAACTCAGGCCGTATAATATTTCATTCCCTCGGAATGGATTCACAAGTCCGACCGCGGTGCAAATTGAAAATATCACTCGGACATCACACTTAATATGACCTGTGTAAGTATTTACTTGGACACCGTATTAATTTTTTTCGAATAATACCTAATATAAAATGAAAAAGATTTATTTTATTCAGACGGGTGATACCAGTGTTACTAGAATCGTTCAATACTGTGGATATAAAATTTAGTCAAATATTTGTGTAATATGTTGCAGTTTTAGTCACAGAAAAAAAAATGAATTAATAATTCCTACATACTTTTCCATTTGATGACACAAATTCAATACAATCAGTAATTTTTATTTATTGTTATTATTAGGTTTACAGTGACAATATTTTCCGCCAGTCATGTTTAAGAAATCAGAAAGTAAATTAAGGAGATAAGCAATTCTTTGGGATAAGTTAAAACTAATAAATTTTATTTAAGCGCACTTTTTTAAGTAAGAATCCATGCAATGATTTACAGGGGATATTGAATCTTATCATTATCGGATAAGCTTCAAAATGTTTTGTATTGGAATTGATCCGTAACGGACAAAAACAAAGCGCTCACATTCGGCTGTTTGTCCCACACTCATTAATTTGACCGCGCGGCTAACCCCAGAATATCCTGAGCTATTAACTACCGAAACTGGGTATACAATAAATTGAGACTTTTCATATATAAATCAGGGTGATGTCGTGTCGCAGAAGGTCTGTAGATAAACTGGATAGTATAAGAGTAAGGGGCATTATCCGGACCAGCTGCGGCGGTCCGGGCCGTCGCGAACTCCGTCACATTACAACCGGTTTTATGTGAGGACCGGGCGAATCTTACTTTAATACTGTACGGACGAAACTTGCACAAATTGAAACGCGGAGGCGTAATTGGAATATTTCGCAAGTTGTAGGCTAAACTTCATAATTTATTGTGTCAGAACATTTAAATTGAATTTTCACGTTTTATTCAAATTGTAATTATTCTTGTTCCAGTGAATATTCTAAGTTAACATAAATAACATAGCATGAAATTGATCACAAAAATATATTAAACCTGAATGGGAATCACATCATAATAATAAATAGACACATAGTGCTTTCTACTCAAACTTGATACATAAAATAACATACAACGTATGTATAATAACATATAACATACAAAAAAAAATACATTAAAAAACCGGCTTCTTACTACGTACAACATTTTTAGAGATGATTCTCTAAGATTCCATCGTCAAAACTCAGCAATGATAAAATACTTCTCATAAATAAAAGGCAAAAACATAAATGAAAATCTACTTAAATGCTTAAACCTCTCCACATCCCGACCATGTTTCTTTGGCTCTTAAATCCGGATATCCGGCTTCATCGTAGACTCTTTCTTTGCTAGTCTTAAATGAATTTCACTATTATGGCTGAAGAAATTTACTACCCAAGACAAAAATAAACAACTAATGTTTTGAGATAAACAGCTAAATATCTAGGATACAAAATATTTTGAATGTTATTACAACGTATTAATGGAAGTATTTCTGATTCAAGTGGTCCTAATCTGCCAAAGGCGATAAGAAGTAACGATAAAAAAAATATACATCAATTAAAACCAAACACTTCAAAATGTAATAAAAAATCTGATATCCTTAATTATTGTAGTTTCGCTTGTATACAAATAGATACAAATAATAAAAAAAATGGCTCAGTCAAACATACAAAATTACTAAGAAATAAGAAATATTATAGTTAGTTTATAATACCTTACTTTGACCCAACAGACAAACTACGTGTATAGTTTTGTTGGATAATGTTGTTTGTCATACATTTCTCATATTCCTTTTATTAATAAATAAATAATAATGACAATCAAAATAAAAGTACTGTTTTTAAAAACAAATTTCCAGCCAGAAAATGGTACCTACATCAATAAAGGAAAGTAAAATCTTACGTAATGGAAATCTTGTAAATTATAAATCTACTCTGAATGGAATTGAAATCTACATAATGGTTTGCGCCGAGAAAAATGTGAGCACTGAGCAGTGCGACAATACGAAACATTCGGAAACAACGCGTTGCGTTCTGAAGTAATAGAGTATAATAATATGATTTAATATTGTGGAGCTGGAGATTCCGCATTATTATATTTACGTCCTATTGTACAATATATCCGGATACGTTAGAACATTCATTGTAATAACAAAAACTTTTATAAAATAACTTCATTTGAGGGTTGAGAGATAGAGAGGTGAGGGTATCGATTTCGATTGTCGGCACGTATTTATTCTTCTATCAAATGAATAAAATTTACTAAGTTAAAGTTCAGATGTTCTTGTAACGTCACGTCTAAGTAAAAATTGTCCCAAGTCATGACGTCACGCGACATTTCCATTCGCCGTCTCTGTGTAATTTATTTTTCACGAGCCAAAAATAAAACATGTCTAATATTTTGTCGGCCTTAAAAAGATTGTCATGACCATATTCATGTGAACCGTTTCAATAATGTACACTATTGAATTAATGTCTGGTCTTCTACGATTGAACTTCTGATTACTATCAAATCGTAAAGATCTCGGTCACGTAAAAAACAAAAATCCTGAAATATTTTTTCATGTTTCCATTCCATTTTTCATATAAAATAAACTAGTCTAGAATTCCATTTTCCAATGTAACCTTTTTTAACAAAAATATGTAAAAACGAAACCGACAATCTGATGTTGGTTTAGATAATCGATTCAGTATATTTTTTTAGTTTTGCCTACATGTGAAAATAACAAAGGCAATTTGTTGGGCCTGAATTTTAAACATACTTCCGTTTTTTATGCGTATGTTATGGAAATTTTATGGTGTGTTATGATGTCACATTTTAAAGTGACAGATAGTTCATGTCTAATTGTATATGAGTGGCAGATGTCCTACTTTTTAGGCCTATGATCTATTATTCATTGTCAACAAATTTGCTTATTTAATTATAATATACTATATAGCATTTTCTCGCGGCTCCCACCGCGTGGGCGTCGGTTACCACGGCAAATCATAACTAGAAACTTACTAACCAGAATCTAAAAAAATAACAACTTTATTTCAAGAATAGTACTGTCTGTAATAGTTGTGTCTGTTATTAATGAACATTTGATTTTGCATTGTTACACGGCGGACAGCAATTTATACATCTTTCTTAGTCGTACCTTCATTGTTGAAGATTTTGACACCTGTAATGTAGTCGGCGAAAAGCTTGGCACAGTATTTCACATGCTGACTCGGCAATTTTTAAATACTAGAAGCCTAGTGGTGGTCGACAGTCGACCGTAGGTACCTAATCTCAGTGAATTTTTAAGGTTAAGTTTGACATTCAGTAAAAGAAAAATTTAATCTATTTTCAATTTTCCACCGATTTTAACAATAAACAAAAGAGTTTATTATGTGTGTGTCAAATACATGGTAGTGTGAGCAATCTTTTTTTATTGATGTAGTATATTTTTATGCATAATAAAAAAAGCATTGTGCATGAAAAGGGGTAATTTTTTTTTCACTAGGTAGTTATTAATATAACGGTAAATTCTTATTAATAACTAATTAAATAAAATTTTAATATAGATGCAATCTTTTGAATACAAACTCATTGTACATTTTGTACACTTTCCCACTTCAGAAAATTTAAATGGAATGTTTTGCGTACCAATGGATTTAAAACAATGAATGTTTTACATAGAAATATCAACACAATATTTCATTTTCGCCTTTTACGGTATGTAATTTTATTACTGGGATCAATTTTATGACATTCGATACTTTTACGGCTGTTGAGCTTTAAACGTAAAAGGGTTACGGTTATGCCCACATTACTCGACCTTCTTTGTCCTTGTGTAGAATTTTGAGAAGGAATTTTATGTTTTTAATAGATTTGCGTTTTATTGTCGCACGGTACTGCGAGTATGGGATTTATGAAGGTTAAGACGTAAAATTTGGCTTTACGATGTAATCAGGCGACGGTATTTAATAAGAGGTGATATATTTGCATAAATTCTCGAATATACGGTGTCTCGACGATATGATACAGAGTGTGTCAGCATATATTATGTCAGTCTAGTATTTAATAGGTAACATAGGATGTAATACAGGTTTGATTAATAAACATATGTTTATAAGTCAATACAAAGCGACTGTAGTTTATAACATGGGTCGGATCTTATAGAAAGATTAAGAATATTAATGAAATTAGTTTTATACGGATTCTATCGCGGTTTATTTTGATTTTAGTTCCCGACGGTTCCCAGGTGTCATGGTCACGAGTCTGCCCGTAAACTGCGATAGAATCCGTTTAAAAGTAGTTTTCTTTCAATGTGTTACATTCGCGTAAACCTCAGAAAACAAAAAAATTATAGCATTATAATTGATGGATATAATTGGCTGGTAAGATAAGCTATTTACTTGAAGACAAGTCTGTAATACGGGTTTGTTACGGACTAATAATGATGAAAATATATCGATACTAATTATGTAACCCGAACCACATCCTCTTTCAAGACATACTCGATATAAATCCTAAAGTACTTATTATAAATTCATACAAAATTCTCATTACCACGAGATATTACGAAAATAAACAATACACCGGATATTGCATGTTTGATGTAACTTTTGAAGCGGTTAAGGCCCCGTTTCCACTAGAGATTTGCGAGCTAGCTGAGCATAGCGAAGATATGGAACGGTGTGAGCGACCGAGTGCTTCCACCCGAGCCGTCCTCAGCCGCTGAGTTGCGGCGCTGTGAAACGGTGAGTAGATGTGCGGTGCGAGTGTGTAGCGAGCTCGTTTCAGATCCAAACGGGGTGATGTATACGTCTCAAACACATCCCTCGCAATACATCCTTCTTTTGTTTTGTATGTACCAAAACCTCACTCCCCTGACTTGTTTTCACCAGAGCTGCGCTGAGCGAGGGTAAGTCAATAAAGTGATTCTATTGGTTCTCAATAAACACCCCCCTCGCTACGCATTCTCGAACATGTCTGGTGGAAATGCTGCATACTTTAAGTATGTTCAGATCTAAAATGTTATATATGCTTGCAGTATGATAGCACTATTAGATAAAAAGTTCTAGAATAATGTATACGATAGTATAAAGTAGACATACAAAATTCTGCAAATCAAAGTAAAATACAATTCAAAACTTAACGGTGATATTAAAATTTAATGTAACCCTGTATAACTCCAGTTACCGAAACATAATTGAGTTCTGTAAGGATAATAACATCAGAGCAATTCCCTAACTCCAGAGTTCCATTTTGCATAATTTGAAATCTAATCCGAGACATCTATACCCAGTCAGACATCAGAATTGTTCTATAGTAACTTGCCCTGGCCGTCAAAGGAAATAAACTGGTTTCTAAAAATACTTTACAGTTCTAGGTAGCTTCGTGAAACCCCTAGTTAAAACTTCAGAATAGTATAAAACTTCCACAATCCATCATTGAAGCAACCCCGCACTGCAACTTTCAAAAACAAGCAATGACACTTGAAACTTCTTCATCAACGACGTCCTTTTTAATATAAGTTGTCGGATTGCAATACAGGTCACGTTCTGAGTACAACGGTCGCGAGGGACCGACGCCGGCCGAATTATCCCGCGCCGGTATACCCGGTCCACGTGACCGCTCCGCACTGCTGCTCGCCTAGTACCACACAACAAAAGCCATTCTTTTATTTAAGACTTTTAGACGTATATTGTGTTTGGCGGTAAAAGCATGGAGCCATGAAATATGTAAGCCTGTCCGTATATTGCGGGTTAGCTAGGTGTCGCAACTCGGAAGCCTGTAAATCTGTACATGTCTGGTAACCTTACATATTTAAAACATACTCTTCAACCACTAATGTCTAAAAAAACCGTTTTTGTTTTTTTTTAATATTACATTCTACAGTAATTTATGTTTAAAAAAAATGTAATTGCAATAAAAACTAGCGACAAAATTATTGTACATAACTAGCATAGCATTAACTTGAAAATGTTGTAAATTAAATTAATGGTGTCATGTTTGTACGTTAAACACAATTATATTATTCACCTCGTGGACATTTCAAACATTTAGCGCCGTCACTAATGAAAATCATGACAGTAGTAATTATATAAAAACGTTAGCCAACAATCAACATTTAACAATTCCAACGTTGAGTTACGATTTCATTTCTAAGATCGTAAATTAAACTTGGACCGTCTTGTGTTAAACTCTGTTGCGAGCCAAATTAAAAAGCTGAGGATGCACAAAATATTTTGGCAAATTTCCTCAAGCGCAGTCGAGGAGCAGGGTGAGTGTGGAGGCTCATTGCCTAGCATTCCCTACGGAAGAGAATGCGAATCACGTCCTAGGCCAAGAGAATTCCAGCGCTTTCGACGATCTCTCAAATTATCCGTTGGACATAGTGCTCTAGATGTAATTCCAAGCATTAGTGGAATTGCTCGTATGGAGAGATCGAGTGATCGGAAAAATATTTGGTACTCAAGATATTGGACGCTGTTGGATATTTGAAAAGTATTTTATGCCCTTAGGCGAATATACAACTTACTATAAACTACATAATTATAATCCACATGTATTGCACCGTGTTTATTAAAAACACTACGGTTAAAAAACTGTAGTCTTTTTAATAAACACAATCATTATTATACCTAAAACCATTTATTCCATTTACAATTAATTGAGATCATTGACTCGTTTAACAAATAAAACAATTTCCAATGTCAGCTCTACAAAAGTACACAAAATACTCGATCAAAACAACATTTATCGCAGTTAAACATTTCAGTCATCATTAGCTTAGCGGGAGAGCCTTTTCCCAAATATATTGGAATGGGCTTCTAGTTCAATTGGCTGTTTCCAACCGCTTGTGGATAGTTCGTTGATATTTTATATAAATAAGCCTACACAAACCTGGGCGTTTGGAAATTATTGTATATTTATGTTGTTTCTAACTTTCACTTACTGAAAATATTTACCCTTCTACTAATAAAAACGGAATAACATTAATCCAGGTATAAAAAAGAAATAACCATAAAATTTTCATAGGTTTAAACTTGGAATAACTTTATTATAAGTTTATTTTCTAATAAACTTATAATAAAGTTATTCCTCCTTCTGGAGGGTTTTTTTTTAAGATTACTAACAATGTGGGTCGCACATTACTAGTAATCTCGTCAACACCTCTTGCTAAGCTAAGATGCTTGTGTTACAAGTGGGTTCACGTCGGTAGTGTAATGGGTGGGATTCGAACCCGCAACCATATGATCGCAAGTCCGACGCCCTAGCCATTAGGCTACCGCCGCTTCAACAGGGTTAGGACAGAAGTGTTCTGTTTTTTATGATTCTGGAAGATATTACCTATTGGAAATAGAAGTAGCAATCTATTCAAAATTATGGCTGTGTTTAGGATCACTAAATCTTACAGATCGATCGTATCGCCAACCAACCAACGAGTTTCTCATTTACATTCCACAGCAATATAGCTACCTTTTAACGGCTATAAAGCTCGCAATTAACTCCAGGCTGCTGTTATGAACGTTTTGTGTATTTTTATTAAACTGCCGATTGTTAACTAGCTACGGGTGAATTAAATCAGGGGTCATGTACTTTTACTGACGTCGATAATTACTGGGCTGCCAGTCGACCCGTGAAAACTACCGCAAACGTGCGGGCCTATACTTAAACGTAAATACGAAAACAACGTTTAGGTCTGTAGGGGAAATTAAAATTTTATGCAATTACTTTATTTGTTACATAATTCAATGTAATGTACACTGCCAACGCAGTGAAATTAACTTTGCATTGTAAATGTTTATTAATTAGCAGACTATGTACTGAAATGTGTGCGTTTTAGACCCAGTTTTTTGATCCCGAGTTAACTCAACAAATGGTTAAATATTCTAACTAATGGTTTAAAAATTCGGTAGAACGCGTTTATTCATCAATTTTTATTTAAACATATGGTTTATTAATTAACTCTCCTACTCATTTGACCATTTCATAGCTTAAAAATTGATGAAAAAACGCGTTTTGAAACCATTAGTTAGCATATTTAACCATTGGTTGAGTTAACTCAGGATCAAATAACTGGGCCTTAATCAGTAACAGTGGTCCTTAGCAAGAATGACAAAGTAGGTACACCTATATAAATATATATTTATTTAGTATAATAAATAAATTTACTTGAAATTATGATTTGGATGCGTTGAATTGTATGCAAATCAAATAATAATACAGCTTAACTAACCTCTAAACTACAGTTTTTTTTTCCTTACCAGTTTAAGCCATCGCCGACTTCTTATTACCTTTTCCCAGGGCTGTCAGAAGAGATCAATATATCCCCATAATATTACTCTCTTGTTGTTCCAATGAACGCAATACAGAATAAAGATAAATTACAGTGATTTAATATTCATTTCGGAAAAGAAGGCAAGGAAAGTACATTTAAAATACTGAGAAAGATCATAACAATTTTTTACCGCTCGTCCGGATTTATTTCATATATAATTCAAATGTTTCTAAAAAATCGCATAAAGACTAAATAACATAATTGTGGACATATTATTCCTAGTAGGTAAAGTCAGAAACAAAACTTGATTATCGTCAACTTTACAATCCATTAATCAGATTTCCAGAACACCTGAACATCGTTAAAGTACCAAAAATTATTCTTACGACTAGAAAACAAAACAGCTTTATCAGAACCGGTTAACGCTATAATATCCATGATAGCAATTAAGGCATTTTATTGTGTTTGAATGTTTTCTAATTCCGATTGATCAAATTTTCTTACTAATTATACTTTCACACTACACATTAGATATCTACATACTATCCACGGCTTCTGTAAAACCACCCAACGACATACACAAAGAAAAATAACAACGAAAAACAAAAGAAAAACATGGTACACATTTATTGTAATTTATGTACAACCATGCACATAATGGGTAATAATCTAAAACATAGTTGTGTACATAGCTGGCCTTATCCCCAGCGGATATTGGAACTGTTATCGCGCTATGCAAATTCAATTGCGCAGTGCACTCTACGCGGTAACTTTGGGACGATGCAATTGATCGTAACTACCCAATAAGCTAAGAATTGTTTTGGTTAGTTTGTTGTTACCATAATACCTCTGTTTTGTTATGATTCATTTGAAGTCAGCGTTTTCGAAGTTGGTTTGAAAGATGATTATGGATCAGCTTATTAAAGGAAATGAAACTCACCATAAAATTGAAAAAATATCATGAGAATGTTCTATGATATCACATATTATAGACTGCATTACGTATTGGTAAACTTGTGGTAAACGATGACGATGACGAACTTTAAGACCTAAACCAAGCCTGAAAGATTTCATCTAACTTAACATTTTTTAAAAGGACCTCTCAAGAGAAAAATAAATTACGAAAATATTTTTTGTCTGTGTTTATTTTTCAGGAAGAAACAGCTTAATTTTCTCATTCATGACCCAATTATTTACCAAATCCATTCAAACAAAATACATAATTCAACAGTACATGTTTTCAAAGTAATAAACTAACCCGAAATATTCACAAAAGTACCCAAGCCGGGCTTAACCGTTTATTTAGATTAATGTTATAACACGTATTGGATACTTCAGCCAAAATCTCACTGTAAAGTATAGTATTATGCTAATATGACACACATTCTTTTCGAGACCAAATATATCAAAAACCACATTTAAATACGTTACGAAATAAAACGTTTGTGACGTCGACAGTTTTACAAGAAAACTTGGCGACTGAGATTTTTTTAAAGAGGATGTAAATGTTATTTATTCGGGTCGCTTATTATAATGGGTACCTTATGTCCGGTTATGAACACACCGGTTGCAGTATTCTTTCCTACAGGCATCAGAGTTGCCTTTACTTATGTAATACATAATGTTATACAGAGTATTTTGGGATTTGTGCTACATTATGTAACTACTGGTAGGTATCTGCTTTATACAATAACTTATATTTAACACATTTCAGAGGGATAACCAACCTTCCAAAAGTTCGTGCAAAACTGTACCGAACACAACCACAGTCGCCTGAAACTTATATGAATAATACATAAGCGAAACTTCGAAATCGAGAATTAATCCCTACAAGTGATATCGCACGAATGGTTTTATATTTCAGAGAAAGTTACAACACTGATAAGAGTGCTTCAAAACGTAGTTTATAATATTCGTGGCGGCAACTGACGAGCATGTTTGAAATACGGCAGGAGCAGAGAGCACTCAATGTTATTCGAATGAACATTGTATTCGTAAAATATCATTGCGTATAATAAACATGTTGGAATAAAAACTAGCGCTTCACGCGAACCACTTGAATTTTTTTACTAAAGTCATGAAATAATAAAATAATTTAGAACGACGACGTCCTGACTAGGATGTCCTCTGGACCCGAGCCAACACCGTGGGGTGCAACGTTATCCGAGCTTCGAATACAAACTTTTAAGAAGCATACTCCTGTTCAACTTTGCCGTTATTATAAAATCTAAGAGGCGAAGCAAATAGCACAGCAGAAGAAGTTCGACGGATTTTTAGACGTTTCGAACAACGATTATGGGCCGAATTCTAGTCGTGAAATGGATGCTCACAAATTTTTATCACCCCGTGTCGTGCATCTGTAAGCGCTGTGTATCGATAATCCGTGCATAACCATTCCATTTGGACATGACACGTATAGTGCGAGTTATGTGTCTGCGTTAGTTGGCGCATGTTGCAGCGTATTAAATTAGACGTATCAGATAGCTTGATATTGGTACAGTTGGCATCTGCGCAATGCGCTCACATGTGCGACATTGGCCTCGTCTCATGCATCATTCAGACGGAACCTGCATCCAATCGCTCTTACATTTAGGTTATAGCTCACCGCTTACGTGATAAATCGCCGCTCTCGAGGAAACTTGTAGTATCATCACGAGTGTGCGGCCATGTGCTACATCGTTGGGTTTTATCAGATTTTTCCAGCTGCTTACGAGAGCTCATGCAAAATGCATGCGGGCCTGTATTTGTAATTGCCATAACAATTTTGTCTGTTCTGTATTACCCATAATATTAAATACTTTCTCGTCTTGTGCTTCTATTTTTATATAAAGCTACAAGAAGGCACTAGATTAGTGTTAGCGCTGGATGTTCCCATTTTGTCATTGTCTGATTGCAAAAGAATAATGCGTACTTTTCCGTCACAAAATACATCAATGAAATAATTAGAGACATTCGTAATTAAAATTAAAAGTAATTCGAGTAGTAGGTATACATAAACATAATACAGATCTTGACGCTGGTTGTTTGTTCTACGATATCTGGAATTACTCGAATGTATTTCGTTGCCGTTCACTAGTTTACAACATTCGTTTGTACAAGAAATTTTAAATTGACTACAGTTAAGTAAGTTATAAGTACTTTCTTAATCATTCTAATACATCATTGACAAACTGTGAAGGAAAACAACGTGAGGAAACCTGAACTCTAAAACATTGGAATCTGTAATCGCCAACCCACAATGTTCATTCCTTCTCTATATGGGAAGAGGCCTGTGCCTAGCAGTGGGACGTTTATAGGCTGGTATTATATTGTATTTTAATCATATTTGACTACAGACATCATCATTATGTTCTTATGAAAACGACTGGTCATATGTATGTCTATGTATGATAAACAATACGATTTCAAGAAGCCAATAACACTTCGTAATATTAGTCTCCATCTCAAGTGTCATTAATCAATAACTGCAGCGCAATATAAACTCTATGAGCATATAGCTCGTGATATTGCCATTTCGCATTAAATGGAAGTAATTGGAATGCCTGTCAAGTGTGAAATTGGCGTCTTCATTGAGAGACGAAATGTACGTCCTCATACAATATGTATGTCCTCAGAATATATATATTTATTTGCTCTTATATTAATTCCGTTTATATTTATTGCTCGCTCAAGTTATTACTGCTGTGTAATTGTGTTAGTGGCTATAATTCATTGCTGCGCGGAAGAGCGGGCTAGTTAGCCGTACTTGTATAGATAGGTGGCTGGTCGATGCGAACAAGGATTTATTGAACCTCGTTTGTTACATTGTTTTTGGTGAGTATTAATTGACCTTCAAAGATTGCTGAATAAATAATAACATTAATGTGGTCCTAGTTATCATCATAATTAAAAGAATAGGTCCTCGAGATATTATAACAAGCTAAGACTGGGCCATCTAAAATGGTGACTGCCTTCACGAGTATATATTTTCTTTACAAAGAAGCTTTTTCATCATCTTTCTTTATCTTAAAGATCAACGACAGATGTAGGGTAGTCTTTTCTAAGAAGGCTTCCCCCTTTTTACTAGAAAACCTATTCACGTTTCATAAGTCATCCAATTTTCATATGTATAGTGCGGTGCATCACCGTAGTATGAAAATAAGATAAAATAATGAGATTAAAAAAGTTTTTCTCTCGAACATAATAATATAGCGATAGTAAGCTTAAACTGGTATATATTAATAAGCCAATTAACACTATGAAAATTATCACAAACTCTTTAAAAAGGGTATCTTGAGCACCTTCTCATGGTTGGTTTAAAATCCACAAACATTCATACATGTATGTGAGTCACAAAAAAAGATAAAATAATTATGTTGTAGGGAAACATGAGTCCACGAATAAAGAAATACATAATCAAAACAAAAGCCAAATTTAAATCAGGATACTCTCCGTCTCCGTACCGTTGCTTCAAACCCAAAGACTGCCAGCATATTGGCCACGAGAACCACAGGCCGTGCGCCGCATTGCCCGCCCTAGGAAACGAAATGTCTGCGCCGAAATGAAGTTCCACACAAAGTGTGCCAACAAAATCCTTTAAAATTTACAGCAAATAGACTTAATGTATCGAAGTATTTCAAGTAGTGTTAATGGAGACGAATACAGTTGTAAAGATTACGTCCACATAATTATTTCAACTGTAGATTAATTGTAGTCGAAGAGAATAAAGTGATCAAAAGTTACATACTCACTCGCTTACATACTCGCAATTTGATATATTTATAATTTTTTTTTTTTTTTTTTTTTTTTTTTTTTTATTTTTTTTTTTTTTAAAGTTTACTAGCAATGTGGGTCGCACATTACTAGTAATCTCGTTAACCCCTCGAGCTAAGCTAAGATGCTTGTGTTACGAGTGGGTTCACGTCGGTAGTGTAATGGGTGGGATTCGAACCCGCAACCACATGATCGCAAGTCCGACGCCCTAGCCATTAGGCTACCGCCGCTTCAAATTTAAATTGGCGCACAATTTAAATTTGAATTCTAATGGTAAGGTTTATTTACGCCTCATGTCTAGATGATAACCTAGTTCGCCATGGTGAACCTCACGTAAATGCAAAAATGTAATATAACGACATTCACTAAAAAAAATACAAGGTAAAATACAGCAAAATATCGTCAATTCCTCAAATCTTTTACCATGGCGTACTTCCTCACGTAATTGAGGAAAATAAAAAACATTTCCTTTAATAAAAATGAATCCAGCAAAGAAGTCTTCAGGAATCATTTACAATAACAAAAGCAAATCAATTACGTGTACGGCATTTTCGAGCTAATAACTCTTTTACCTGCAAACCGTGCCTGTGGTTGCCTGTGGTTTGAGGGGAAGGCAAACTCCTTAATCACCAAACCTCACGAACGAAGCCGTACACCTCAGCGACTGGCACCCATTTTTTATCCTCATTCCATCATAAATAAGAATAATGAAACGCGTTTATTGGCTGTACAAAAAGAATTAATTAACTGATATTAGATTTTTTTTATATAAGCAATAGTAATTTGTTGAAACGTTTCCTCCTAGTTTTAATAAAGATCCGAGCGGATGTAATAAAACCTTATTAACAGCTTTGTTGAAAATACAATTAGCGAATTTAATTATGATTTTCAGAAATGTATTTTATTAAAATTTGTTCAGAGAATACTCCTTTACAAAAATTGTATTTCAAACTAGTTTAATTTTGTTTTTATTCGATAGAAGTAAATGTTGAATTTTTGTTTAAATTCAAATATAAAATATAAAACGTCTCAACCTTTCAAATTTTAAATTTGATTCAATACCAGAAATTTTATTCAAACAATACAACTCAATAAATAGAAATGAAACCTGATTGAAACCAACATTTTACAAGATATCTCAAAAGATACTGAAGTTAAAAGATTATTTCGAAATACTCGATAACGAGTCGTAGTACGGAAGGACGGTCGACGAATAAAATGGAGTTACAATAGATCTGTCCGTTTGAATATTATAATAATATGTAGTATCTGTAAGAATAATTGGTTAGCATTAGTGGCTTTAATTAACTGCTATTGAACGTGAAATGAAAGGATATTTAGAAAATATGTTCAGAAAATCCAGTCCTAAGTTTCGTAATAGAAAAAAAATCCTAATACGTTACATGTAAAGTTCAGAAGATACTTTGAACTAGGATATTTCATGAAAATGTAGATACGTAGCACTTAATACTAAAATCTTTTTTTAAGGTTACTGGCATGTGGATCTCAAATTAACAGTCTTATTGTTAACTGCACGTGTTAAGCTAATTACTTGTGTTACGAGTGAGTTTATGTCGGTGGTGCAATAGGTGGCATTCAAACCAGTAACCACATGATCGGAAGTCCGACAACCTAGCTATTAGGCTACCGCCGCGTCACTGATAACAGATTTTGTACTTACAGTACCAACATGATTTAAGCAGCAAAATAATACCAAGAAATCCTTGAAAGAGTAATCATCCCTTGAGAAGTTTTTCGATTGCGAATTCTTTCTCAAACAAAGATACTTACTTGGTAAAAATTAAAATGAAGTGATTTTTTTATTTACTTCTTTGAAGCGTACCGTTTCTGATTAAAACAAATATTAAGTAGGTACATGTATTTTTTTCAAATTGATAGTTTTCTTGATTGCAAGAAGAATTATTATTATTAATTATTTATTCATAAATAATAAGTTAAAACTTAAAATCTATTAGATGTTGCGACTTTGTTTTAATTCAGGTTACAAAGTACACAAGGTAAGTACAAGTTTGTTTAAAATAGTTTTTTTCTTTCATTCTGATGCCATAAGTGCAGCCAACTTAATTAAAATTAACATTAAGATTGAAATAATTATGGTTGAAAAAATATAACGTTTTTATGCAATGGGGTGCATTATCGGGTAGGGGCAGGTAGTAGCGGTATCCTAGAGGCACGTAGGCAGACACATACAATATTATATCTTGGTAATGTATCTCTGCCGAAATGTGCACATGTTACTATAATTGTCCTCGGTCTACCCTAAAAATGATTTTCTTTTAATGTCAACGTGTACCTCTTATTGGGTCGTCAAATTTTATTTCTTATTAGAAACGGTTAAAGGAAAGCTGAAATTCACGATTTCCTCAACTGATTTCGGGAATATAAAGTGGTCTGGCACGTATTTGGGACCGGAGTTTTGTCTGGCTTTTTGATATGTTATATGTATATGATAGAACTACACCATATTAAAATTTCAGCCATCCTAAAATGAATTATTTTTATCAAATTTTTTCGAACTTTGATCGCGTCTGGCACGATGTTGGCAACACCCAAAGTGTCTGGCAATTCGATTTCTATGTTTCTAAAGAGTCGCCAAATCATAATTATTAAACAAGAATGGTTTATACTAAAATGAGTTGAAAATCTGGATTTTTCACCCCTATAAATGGGATGCGCACTAGTAAACGCAACCGGTCCCAGGTGCCAGACCTATCCTATCATAATTATGCCAAATTCTACGCCAAATAACATATTAAAAATCCAGCCATACTGAAATGCCTTCTCGAAAACGTTGCCAGCTCCCGTACCATTTCTATGACGGAAGTGCTAATAAAGAATATACGATTGAAACGTTACTTTTATTTTTACTTTTTTATACAAAACATAGCTATAAAAAGACACCAAAAACAATTCATAAACTTATATCATTTTACACCTAAATTTCACTCCACTTTATGCGATATAATTAAATTTAGATCAATAAACACCATGAGAATGTTGCAATATATTTCGTGTAAACTGATACAACTGGTTTTTTTTCATAATTAGCCCATACCAATTGGCACCCATGAAACCTTATTATTTTCTGAACAACATTAGTTCAAGCGGTTTTAATATTTTTAGCTCTAACACTTTCATAAAAGTGTAAGAAAAAATAAAGTAACATTCAGCACCAACAATAAGTACAATGTGTAAAATGATATTATTTAACTTATATCATTATACACAAAGTACGTTCAATGTGGCTATTGATACAACTGTGGTTTTTTTTAAATAACACACATTTTATTAACTTTAGGATAAATCCAAAATGTATCAAGGTTAGTAATCAATTATTCCAAGCCATTGCAGTTTAAACATTTAGAAAATTATCAAAAATAAAAAAGTTATCGAAATTTTAAAATCGCAAAACTTTAAACTCAATTTTCTCAAAACTACATTTTTGTACTTATATCACTTTTCACAGAGGGTACAGAAGTTAGCATTAGTGGCTTTAATTAACTGCTATTGAACGTGAAATGAAAGGATATTTAGAAAATATGTTCAGAAAATTGACTGGCCTGTTGGTCTAGTGGTTAGTGATCCTGACTGCTAAGCCGGAGGTCGTGGGTTCGATTCCCACCCAGGACAAATCTTTGTGTGATGAACACGATCATTTGTTCTGTGTCTGGGTGTTATTTATCTATAATATGTATGTATTTATAAATATATAAGTATGTTTATCAGTTGTCTGGTTACCATAGTACAGGCTCAGCCTAGTTTGGAATCAGATGGCCATGTGAGGGTTGTCCCAAGATATTATTATTATTAAAAAAAATCCAGTCCTAAGTTTCGTAATAGAAAAAAAATCCTAATACGTTACATGTAAAGTTCAGAAGATACTTTGAACTAGGATATTTCATGAAAATGTAGATACGTAGCACTTAATACTAAAATCTTTTTTTAAGGTTACTGGCATGTGGATCTCAAATTAACAGTCTTATTGTTAACTGCACGTGTTAAGCTAATTACTTGTGTTACGAGTGAGTTTATGTCGGTGGTGCAATAGGTGGCATTCAAACCAGTAACCACATGATCGGAAGTCCGACAACCTAGCTATTAGGCTACCGCCGCGTCACTGATAACAGATTTTGTACTTACAGTACCAACATGATTTAAGCAGCAAAATAATACCAAGAAATCCTTGAAAGAGTAATCATCCCTTGAGAAGTTTTTCGATTGCGAATTCTTTCTCAAACAAAGATACTTACTTGGTAAAAAGAAGGTACCCAATATAATTTCATTAAAAAGGATTTCTCGGGAACCCAACCGGAATGCTCACAAGGATTACATAACTCGGATTCAAATAATGAATTTGTTCTTCATCATTATATTGTTTGTTTTTGTTCAAAGCTAAAACCCATTCGAGATTAAAAGTTTAATAATGTTATTATAATATTGACAGAGTTGTTGGTTTCATTTAAATGTTCTGATAAGTATTTAAGCTGATTATATAATGCAGGTCATATTTTCAGGCATAAAAGCGGTTGATCAGCTGCTGATTTGGTAATAAATATTTAATCACTAATTTGACTGATGGCAAACTGAAAATCCTTAGCCAAACACCACAAACCAAGGGCACATATTAACGTCCTTTTAAAAAAAACCTATGTTACTCGAGAAGCTTGACAGAAGTGATAACATAAACTACTCTAAGTTGAACTATACGGCAGCAGTAGGAAAGGAGGAGCCTGCCTATTGCTGCCGTACAGTATGCGTGGAAGAAGGGAATCAGACAGAGTGGCACCGTAACGCCCTTTACGAAACAGTTTACCCTCCCAAAAGAATTAACACTTCAAAAATACAGTAGGATGTAGACTGAAGTCCAGAGCTCTAAAATCCGTAAACATAAGTAATTTACCTACCTACAAATGCACCTCAAAATCTAAACCCAGTTCAACAACACGTCTGTTCCTGGTTCAGTGTGGTATCACTGTTTCGCAATATAAACGAATTCCAATAGAATCCAATGCTTCGCTTTGAACTGTTGCCACTTCCACGAATAGTTTCAACAGTGAATTAACTATCCGTTGTAGGTTTCCTATTCTTTGTTTTTACACAACGTGGGTTGAGAGTTGCACAGTAATATTTGTGTTTGCCTCTGATAAATGATTTTCCGTAAAGCTTTATATCAGGAAGCCACACAAAATTTTGATTAGTAGTCTGATTTTGTAACAGCATAAGTGGTAAAAGATAGTGGAAGTGTAGATCATAATTTTGTTTATAGATGCAATAAAGAGTTATTGCACCTAAAATTTAATAGTATGGTCCAGTGGTCGTTAGTTCTTCACTCATTACAACTGGATACTAACCTGAATTCCTTATCTTAAATGTCGTCTAGTCCAAAGTTTTTACGTGTTCATTTACTTTTTTTGTTTTGAGTTGTGGAAAATTGCACCTAAATACTTTTTTATTACAACTGTAAAATACGTTATAAATTTCAGTTCATATTGAGTTCTGTAAATATTAAAACTTAATTTTAATCAATAGGGTCACTGGTAAGAATTTGTTAATCTTGCATCACGCTATCACGAATCTACTCCAATACCTGTACCATGAATTCTGTAGGCCGTACTGTTGCCCTTGTGGAAGCAAGACGGCACTACACTGCAAGTAACAGTTTCTCACTTACACGATAGCAACAGCTAAAGCTGCTCTTCTAAAGGAGTTCATGGTAAGCGTCCTGGTACTATTCAAACAAGAAAACTTGAACTTGCACTCAGAATTCTACCTTAATCAATGATGAACATAATGTGGAAAAAGTCCACTTTATTTGGGTCGGCTTCCAGTCTTACCGGATTTAGCTGAATATACATATATTATTTCTGACCTCCACAACCCAATTTCTGGATAATACAGTGTCCCTAGTAAGACTGGTTGTCAGAATTGTAATGACGTAACGAGTGCCAAATATCACTGCATGATGAGTCGGCACCAACAGCTTAACGTGCTTTCCGAGACACGGAAAGGTCTCAGTATGATTATATAAGGTCACTCATCCATGGACAATCGCGGCGATCGCAACTTATGATCGTCACACCGTACCGCTTACACTCAGCCCCTCAATATGGACACATTTTTTTTCACGTTTGCCAAAGCTTGCGATATGAAAAAAATATATTAAGCCTTTCTTCAAATTCCATTTACCACAAGACAATACATGAATATTTTAAGAACCTCTTTGTACATTATATGGAATCAAATTTTACTGAAAATCAAGGTCGCTTCAAAATAGTGAAGAAAATCTCGGAAAATTTTAGTTCCACGTTGTGAGACCTCTTCCTCGCTTTGATATTCATAAGTTCTTTGTTCTTAAATGTATCCAACCTTTGGTAAAAACAGTTCAATTTACAGTATACCTTCAAAATAAAGACAAAAGAATTGGTTTTTGAAACTGTTCAGTGTACTCATTCACGAGATTGAATAGTGCTAGTTTTAATATATTAATGTAGCGAAAACCAACACACAACCACAGGAGCAAACTGCAAAAGTTTACACCTTACCTCGATAGATGGCGTTGGCGTTGAATTAGATCGCGCTATGGTTTCGTTACACGCGGAAGCATAAAGTCTTCGTTCAACTTTGCATAAAATTAATTAAAACTAGCATTAGGAACAATTCAGGGTGCACGATACCGGGCCTCTGCATTGTAATTTAGTTAGTTTGAACTCCAGGGTACACGATAACGGGTCCCTGTCAGTTTTTTTTTGCTCTGTCTCTCCCACCTATTGTAAAATTGTTAAATAAAGTAATACCAACCATACCGCTGGGGTTTCCTTCCACTACAACTGGCGCCCAACGTGAAGTCCTAAACCATCAAGCTGGACGAAATTCCTGAGCGAGGAATCACCCTGAGACCCAAGCCACATAGGGTACTGAAGAAGGAAGTTCCTGACGGTGTGAAGACTGAAAAGGCAACCCCCGTAAAAACCATGACATCAGTAAATATGTCCTCGGACCAACTTCGCGAGATGGTTTCCTCCATTGCATCAGCAACAATACAGGCGATTCAAGCTAATACTAACAACAGCGTAGCTTCGTTTGCTGATGCCAAGTTCTGTTATGAAGGATCTAGGCAAACTGAACATGTGGAAGAATTCCTGGCAGCGTCCTCGATTTATAAAAAGGTCCAGAAAATCTCCGACCAAGATGCAATACAGACTCTGCCATTAATTTTAAAGGGTGAGGCTGCTGTATGGTGGCAAGGCGTCAGGGAAACTGTCACAACCTGGGCGGAATTTGAAAACCGCCTGCGGCACGCTTTTGCCCCGAAGCCTTCTGGTTACCGGATTTTTCAAGAAATCTACGGATATAAGCAGGACGCGGAGACGCGAACGGATACCTTTGTCGCAAAGCATCGTGCTCTTCTGGCACAGCTTTCACGGCCACCAATACCAGAACACCATCAACTGGACATGATATATGGACAACTACACCATAGGATCCGCGAAAAAGTTCCTCGCGATTCCATTACATCGTTTGATAGCCTTTTGGAAGCAGCGCGAGCAATGGAGCAATTGTACATGGAAACTTCCAAGAATCCGCAACCCACATCTTCTGGTACTGCAAAAAAGATTCGCTGTACGTACTGCAGAGTGGTAGGACACACCGTGGAACAATGCCGCAAACGCATCAGAGCCGAAGGACAAGGTAATCGACAAGTCAACACTGAGGCTGTTGCAACGCAGGCCCCGTCGCCATCTACGCCAACGTTTTCGTGCTACGGATGCGGCACTCCGGGAGTCATGCGGAGCAAATGTCCTAAATGCAAGCAGGAAAAGCAGCAGAGGGTGGCCAAACCTGAAAAAATTGATTTCTGTGCGGTTAATTTCCACACAGACGCGCGGTTCAGACCTATAATAGGGATAGGAATACATAACATATCAGGCACTGCCTACATCGATACTTGTGCCAAAACAAGTGTGGCATCCTTTCCACTCTATAAGTGCTTACTAAAGCAAGGCTGTCAATTTGTGGAACAAAAGGTAGAGGTTACCATGGCGGATGGCATTCGAAAGGAAAAGAACGTCCTGACCACTAAGGTGCCAGTCAAGCTTTGTAATCGCAGCATACTGACAACTTTCGTCGTTCTACCTGAAGCCAGAGATAACAAAACTTTACTCGGAGTTGGCTTCATACAAGATGCTGGCATGGTACTGAGCTTAGGCCAGATGACGTGGCACTTTATGGATAAACCCAACATAATTTATGAGCTGGAGGAAGAGGAAAGCTATGGTGTTTCTATGGCTCATGTTGAATGTCGGTCACCAACGGTAGCTGCCACTGCATTGCATACGCCGACGATGCCAATTCAAGGAGCTGCTAAGAGTACATGTCTAGTACCAGCGGAGGCAAGTCTACCTCCTTATAGGCTGATACCAATAGATGGTATTGCAACTCCGCCAAAACGTTCCAAACGGCAATTATTTGATGGGTACTCACCTCGGTTCGCCGAATACATGCTTGAAGATGCAAGGCAGGCCGTAGATAGTGCAGAAGTTACCCTGTCTCCGCATTCGGCAGATCTTTTTCCGGGGTACACTAGTGAAGACATAGGACTGAACTCCATTTCAATAGATGAAGTAGACTGCGGGACATTGCAAGGGACACAAAAACAACGCTTGGAGGAAGTGTTGTTGAGAAATGAGAAAGTGTTTCAACCTGCAAAGGAACCGACAACACTGGCTGAGCACTGTATTAACACAGGTGACCATAGCCCAATCACGGTTCCACCTTATAGACTTTCTCCACTTCGCCGTGAGTTACTGGAAAAGGAGATTCAGAAAATGATAGTAGAAGGGGTAATCGAACCTTGCGCATCCGCATGGGCTGCTCCAGTGGTTATGGTCCCAAAGAAAGACGGAACGATACGCGTTTGTGTGGATTACCGGCGACTCAATGCCATTACGACCCCAGATGCATATCCTATGCCTAGAATGGATGACCTTCTTCACGAAGCCAAACCCACTCCTTTTATGTCTACCCTGGATCTTCGCGCAGGCTACTGGCAAGTTAAGGTCAGAGACGAGGACCAAGACAAGACAGGGTTCATAACACCTTTTGGTATCTATTGCTTCAAAAGAATGCCCTTTGGACTCCGGAATGCGCCTGCTACCTTTCAAAGGTTGATAGACCGGGTCAAAGTAAGTCTGAACGAGGTTAAAGTCATAGCCTACCTTGACGATTTAATTGTGCAATCTGTGACGTTTGAATCCCATCTTGAAGACCTTGACAAACTGCTAAAAACGCTACGCAAAAACAATTTGGCAGTTAATCTCTCTAAATGCCATTTCTGTTGCTCAGTAGTGAAGTACCTAGGGCACTATATTACTCCTAATGGCCTACAAGTCGACCCAGATAAAGTGGCTGCAATAGTAAAAATGCCACCCCCAAAGAACCTGAAACACTTGTTGTCCTTCATACAGACATGCTCTTGGTACCGCCGTTTCATAAAGGATTTTGCAAAGATTAGTGAGCCATTAACACGCTTAACGAAGAAGAATAGTGTTTGGACCTGGGGCGAAGGGCAGGAAAGCGCTTTCACACGACTGAAAGAACTCCTAACCACAGCACCAATACTAAAGCAAGCTGATGACACCAAACCCTACATTATAAAAACCGATGCAAGCAATTATGCGCTCGGAGCAGTTTTGGTGCAGGGGGAGGGAGCTGAGGAGCATCCTGTCGAATATGCCAGCCGGCTATTAATTCCTGCCGAGCGTAATTATAATACCACGGAACGAGAGGCACTTGCGGTAGTGTGGGCTCTAACAAAATTTCGAGGATATATTGAAGGAGTGCACGTCACTGTGGTAACGGATCATCAAGCCCTGAAATGGCTAATGACATTGAAGTCACCTACAGGAAGGTTAGCTCGGTGGGCTTTGCTGATCCAAGCTTTTGATGTAAATATAAAATATATTCCAGGCCGATCTAATGTTGTTGCAGACTTTCTATCGCGGCCTAACTGTGACAATGACTCTACTGATTGTGGAATATGTAGCATTTCGGCAGATATGCCATCACGAAGCTCTCGCGACGTACGAGAACAACAGCTTAAAGATGAATATGTTGCAGAAGTAATACAGGCCCTTGAAGCAGAAGGAAGTGAGCAAGCAAGATACTGGAGTGGAAAGGGTTACCTTATGAATAACGGTGTGTTGTACAGGTACAACCCTGATGGAGACGGGGAAGATGCGCAACTAGTAGCGCCGCAACATGAGTGGGCCACGATTTTGGCAACGTACCATGATGACCCACTTGCGGGCCACTACGGGGTTGACAAGACGCATCAACGAATAAGTCATCGATATTTTTGGAGAGGCATGCGGCGATACATTGACGCTTACGTAAAGAATTGTATAGAATGCCAAAGGTTCAAGCCTAGTAATCTGAAGCCTGCTGGACTACTTCAAACAACGGCAATTAACCAACGGTTTGAAATTATAGCGTTTGATTTGTTTGGACCCTTACCTACGACACCGACCGGAAAGAATTGGGTCCTTATCATCGAAGATGTCGCAACGGGCTGGGTAGACCTCTTTGCCTTGCAGACAGCAAGTGCTGAAACCTGTGCTACGGTCCTAATTGACGAAGTGTTCCTACGCTATGGTCTACCCAGGCGTATTCACAGTGATAACGGCCCTCAGTTTGTTAGTGCAGTAATGCAAAAGTTAACGCACTGCCTTGGAATAAAACATTCACTCACTCCGGTTTATCATCCATGCGCTAATCCGGTAGAGAGGAAAAATCGAGACTTAAAGACCCAATTAGCTATTCTAGTCCAAGATGATCATCGTTCTTGGGAAAACAAGCTAGCGTATATTCGCTTTGCTATGAATACTGCGTCTAGCTTAGTAACCGGGCATACTGCCGCATATCTCACTTTCGCTAGAGAATTCCGAACTCCAGACGATATTGCACATAACTTCAAGCAAATCGTAGTCTCTGAAAACTTCGTACCGGAAATCACCCCGAAGTTACTCATGATGGCTAACACCCTGGAGAGAGTACGTGAAGTCAGAGAAAATAAAGAAGAGCGAAGGAAAAGGTATGCTGACCAAGCGCGACGGCCAGATCCTGGATATCAGCCCGGAGATTTAGTTCTTGTGACTGCGCATCCGGTTAGCAAGGCGGCTCGAGGGGAGAGTGCTAAATTCGCTCCACGACGAGATGGACCATATGTTGTTAAGGAACGCCAGGGAGCTACCTCTTATATATTAGCAAAGCCCGATAACCCGGAACAGGTCGCGGGAACTTATCATACCTCAGCCCTGGTATCTTATCGCGGGGATAGTGATTCACTGCCTTCGCCAGTTCGTCCCTTGCGTAAACGAGGACGACCAAGGAAAGCTGCTAGCCAGCAGCCCTGTCGAAGTATTCGTCCACGCGGTCGACCGAGGAAGGTAGCCGATTAGCAAACGGGACTTTTACGCCTTACGACGAAACCAGTTCCTGATCATGTCGTCGGGACGCCTGCCTGATCAGAGGGGGAGACTGTAGCGAAAACCAACACACAACCACAGGAGCAAACTGCAAAAGTTTACACCTTACCTCGATAGATGGCGTTGGCGTTGAATTAGATCGCGCTATGGTTTCGTTACACGCGGAAGCATAAAGTCTTCGTTCAACTTTGCATAAAATTAATTAAAACTAGCATTAGGAACAATTCAGGGTGCACGATACCGGGCCTCTGCATTGTAATTTAGTTAGTTTGAACTCCAGGGTACACGATAACGGGTCCCTGTCAGTTTTTTTTTGCTCTGTCTCTCCCACCTATTGTAAAATTGTTAAATAAAGTAATACCAACCATACCGCTGGGGTTTCCTTCCACTACATTAATCTTTTAAAATAACATTTACTTTTAATATATAAACCAGTCATAGGGTTTTTTATTCTTAATTAATAGAGTTGTTTATTCTTAATTAATCAGAAATCGTAGTTTAATTATTATAAGAACTGCAAAGGAACCAAGATGCAAACTAAAAAGAATGTAAAAACAAAAGGTCGTAAAATCGTTCATAAATTGAGCTACAATAAGCCAAAGTCCACAATACTATTCACGACTTTTTTAAAGGTAAGCGAAAATATCCTAAAAACTTTCCCACTAACCATTACAGAGGGTACAACATAATTTTCCGAAACTTCACCAGTATCTATTGATTATTTCCCCATCAGTGAGACAGTAAGGGCTGCAAATTATCCACGGCTCATGCAATAGCAATTTGCCAAACAGAAATGTCTATAGGGAGTCGCAGGTGGTAAAAGAAATTGTCCCCCATTATGTACGCTTTGCCGGACCATTTTATGGCAACTGATGGCAAATTGTTTGGAACGTGAGATGAACGGAACGGAGTTTTCTGTTAATATTCATGTCTCGGGTAAACCTTATGACTGCACGAAGCTGTGCTACTAAGATTATTGCAAAGGTTTTTCTTAGATTCTATTGCTATTTGTTTATTCCACGTGCGTAGTGTCTCGCCTAAAATATAACTTATATGAGGATTTCGTCGTAGCGTAGCTAATACTGGGAATGAACAGTTGTGTTTGTATATGTTTGCGTGTGTATTAAGATTTATGAATGAAGAATAGAGACTAGTCTATCTTGTTCAAGAAATTCATTATTTGGTAGGCATGCTCATTCTCATCGGCTTTTTTTTTTCGAGAGTTGTGGTAATTAAGTAAAAAGGGAAAATCTAATAAATGATATATAAATAAAGATTGAAATGCATAATTAACAATTTCCTTTTAGAAATTATACAAGGTCCCAATTAAACCCTATCTGGGAAACCGGTTTAATTCCTGCAATTTGCTATTCAAAAGTTGGGTTCGTTGGTCTCATACCAATACATGGGAAATTAAATTGGGGTAGATTTGAAATTGTATTAGTTTAAAAGGGATTTTTAGCATATTATTATACAGTACAAATTAACTAGATTATAGCTTTGATAAAATAGACAAAAGAACGTACTTTAAGCAACGTGATTTATTACTTGACCGAAGGTCCCATACAAACATAACTGCATAATTTGCAAAATTGCGACCATGCATGTTTCATAAAGGCTGGTACACACAACAATAGCGTGTCTATTATGCCATTACCAGCCCTCTCGTCAGCTTCGATGTACATGCACACGCCACAACAATGACGTCATAATTCCAAGCCCGGAACCCATACATTGAATCCTATTTATCGTATGCAAAGTAACATGTTACACGGTGTAATGGTTCTTGTACATGACGCCCGATATCGGACACGTTATTCTGGTATCGGAGTTTATAACTTTTATGAGAGCTATAAAGAATGTGAGATACAAACGATGGGCATAAATCAATGTAATGCTTCGTAAAATGTATGGTACAAAACCGTGTTTGTGTTTACGGATTTGTAAGCAATCGATTTTGAAACAGATATCTACGGGTCACACCGACACAATATGTAACGGGTAAAATTCAATAGTAAAGTGATCGTTCACGAAATTTCTACTTTAATCTTTATTCTATATGGAACTTGAATATCGCACTATGAAATTCGAAGACAGCTAAGATATATCCGAAAAAAATTAAGCATTTAATTTTAATACAAGCTCAATCATATTGATGTCAGTTAAATCTAACAAAATTATATGCTAACAAAATTCTTTACTTTTGCACTTTGTTTGCGTAATCTTGAAATATCACAAAAGTAATATACGTTTTATTTTTTACATTGAAATCAAATTAAATTCCATAAATACCTTTCTCGAAACTAATAAACCCAGTTAATCATGACAAAAAGACACACACAAGAGCATTTTTTGGCATGAAAATGATTACGATAAGAACCGTTCAAAAACGAAAACTGCAGTTATAAGCCTTTAGTGTATAGACCTAACAGCTGTCTGCATTGTGACGAATCGTAAAACGACATGACATTAACATTAAAAAATGCGGTTCACGCATACTGGATAGACCCTTCAAAAACACAATTTCGTTGACAAATAGCTGTGAAACGTGATACTCGAGTTTCGACATCGCAACAACAAAAAAAAAGGAAATCATTATGTAACAAAACAAGCTTTTATAAAAAGCTAAATGCTGTGGTGAAAGTATGTAGTGTACATTCATAGCTTGACATAATTGCTACCACCATCAGCGGAGCCGAATGAATGGCGTCGTGACGAGCCGTGATGGGTCTGGAGCGTGTGCCAGTATGCCGCTCTTTTGATGAAACCATGATTACACCATACGTACTCATACGTGCCTTAGAGTATGAAAAAATACTGGAAATGACAAATTAGGGCGGATTTCTTGTATCGTACGGTTAGCGGATAAATTGTTTGTTAGCTACAGGGAATGTTAGGGTTTTGATTTTATACACGACCACGTACATTATCATGAAACAAATGCGGAGTTTTAGCTTAGAAAGTTAATTTTGAAATGAATGGAAGCTACCTGAGCGTCTAAATGCCTACGTTTTTTACCCACGAGGGGAACGGAGACAGTATATGCGTTTGGGGTGCGAGGATGTTAGTTTCTAAAATTCCATGTTGCCATTTTTCTCTAAAACTACTTGACCGATTTTGATGCAGTTTTCAGTTGTGGGGTTTGATTGGTGCATATTCTTAGGTTTTTATCCTTTTCAATTACTTTAAAATGTTGTGGAGTCTTTTCAAAATATTAAGGTTTTTATTTTTTGGGAATTTAGTTCAGTTATCTTAGGTAGACATTTTGAAAATTTATTTCCAGACTAAAAATGTAAAATCATGTTTATGGTCTATTAATAAAAATAACCTGGTTAAATATTATTTGAACCAAAACAATAATGTTCGACAAATGTATATTGGCTTTATTACTTTTTGCACTGTTATTATCTATATAGCAAACTGTGGAAACACATAAAAATGTAGACTGAATACATTTGTTAATTTATTACTGACTAAGAAGGACATTTAATAAGCCTTCACCTATAAACTTAATTTTGCACAAACAATACACCTGTTTCACAAAAACTATAATGTATACTTCACTTAGACATGACCCGTATTCTAGTAGGGCTGTCAGTTTAGAAGTTCGGGTCCCTTGGCGCAAACAAGCTACGAAATTCTGGAAACTTTATAGCCCTCCTGGCTGTACGGTACTAGCATCTTTACAACTTACATCACTAGGGGAGACGGACTTACATTATGTCAACCATTGTTACAAAGTAAGAAAGTAACATTCTTAAGACTGAATGTTCTTTGACGAAGGTCTTACAAACTTTCATGACAGTTTAAAAAATATCCAGGTATTTAATACTATTTGAGAAAGCACAAGTGAAAATTCAATAGGTATTAAATTGTTCTTGACGGGTGATTGTTATTGATAGGCCATGGGGACCATGACTGCTTAGCCAGAGGTCGTGGTTTTTGTTCTGGGTGTAATTTATACATATTTATACATACAATAAAAATAAAATAAAATTTATATAATAATGTAGGTTTGATTAATATAATTATATAAGTATGTTAATCAGTTGTCTGGTTGCCGTAATACTGGCTTTGGCTAGTTTAGGATTAGATGGTTGTGTGTTGATTTCCTCAAGATATTATTATTACTAGCTATTGATTGCGGCTCCGCACGGCTTGGGCGTCGTTTATCGCAATTAAAAGTAGCTATAGCCTTTCTCAATAAATGGGCTATATAACACTGAAAAAAAATCAAATCGGCACAGTAGTTTCTGAGATAAGCACGTTCAACCAAAAAAACAAACAAACTCTTAGCTTTATTATGTTAGTAACTATAGTTCGAATAAAACAGCAATGAAAATAAATAATGTCGGTGAAACGTGTTGTAGAAGTAACAACGTATCTTAAACATTAGCACTAAAATGCCTGGATAAATCAGATAGATGCCCTTGCCGCAATACCTAAACAAATACACCGCTAGTACAAATGAATATTCACGATACGCGAATATTTTCCTAATAAATCTACCAGAACAAAAGCCTATTCGTCAATGCCTCATCCAGTTAAACGCGACGTCATTGGTTCCGTACATACGCGGCTAGGTTGACACGCCTTTGTATTGCGCGCATTCAGCTATGGGTTAAATAAAAACTGAGCTCAGCAAAAAGTGAAAAAAAAAACGCGTAGGTATGAGCTTCCCCGTTTTGGCGACAATCCGAGAATTTTCTGTTACAATTTATCCAGAAATATTCAGATGAAGTACTGACTGTAAACCCACACCAAAGTACTATGTAGATGTGTATTAAGGAAAGATTCAAATGATAACGTTGATTAAATATTCATAGGAATATAACCATAGTACAAGAAAATCTAATATTTATACGTTAAATCTAGATTTCTGTGGTAATACAGTGTATTACAATTCTCGTGTTTTATATTAAGCATATTTCAACTGAAGGATTCAATTCAAAGATTCTGAATGCAATTTCTGGTGATATTATTCAAAGCGAGCATTCTTCGTAGCTTAGATTCAAGCTCGCTTCTTTGTATTCTAACGTTTCGTCGCAGCCCCGCTGCATGCAGAACAAAGTCCGCATTTGTGACGTCAGAGGAGGCTTAAACATACCTTAACAACACGCACCATATTAACGTTAACAAGAAAGGGCGTGCGAGACCTTAATTTGAGCAAAGTTATTAAATTTGAATATGAGACCCCCGGCGGGTGTGTAATATGAACTACATTGAGAGTATCCAAGGAAACCTACACTATTTAATTAAGTCCTAGTTAGTAATGTGTCATTTAAAATACTTACCTAGACTTGTACGAGAGCAAATAGAAACTACAAACAGCTGGAACGTTTAAAGATCCCATTAGTGGATAAGGTGGTAGGAGCGCGGTGAGTCTAGTCCAACCTTTTTTTTAAATAGCAATCTGGGTAGCACATTACTAGTAATCTCGTTAACCCCTCGTGCTAAGCTAAGATGCTTGTGTTACGAGTGGGTTCATGTCGGTAGTGTAATGGGTGGGATTCAAACCCGCAACCATAATATGATCGCAAGTCCGACGCCCTAGCCATTAGGCTACCGCCGCTTCAAAATGGTAACATTCGATGAAGTCTTCAACTAGGTGGAAAAAGTAAGTCATAGATTTTTTATTATCAAAGAATACTTGAGTCTATCAATATTTGCACATCTTTAAATAAGATTCTACAAATGTATACTAATACCAGCTGTAGCAACCCCGCCCGCGTAAGTGTCTTTTATTGCGGTAAAAGAATGTGTCCTTGCTCTATCTTTGTATCAAATTTCATTTAAATCGGTTTAGTAGTTTAGGTGTAATTGCGTAACACATATACAGACAGACCTTCGCATTTATAATATTATATATAGTAAGCAAGTAAGGATTATCTTAATCTCAGGCGTTACTGGTCCAATGTGAACATTTTTCAGTATGAGATTTAACAACTTTTTGCCGCGATAAATGGCAGAGCCGGTAGCATAAGATAAAATGACAAATAAAATAGATCTGATTTCATGTACATTTTTCTGCTCCATATTTAGACAAAGGATCTTTAAGCTTACGAATCCTTCCCTTTTGGGGGATTACTTTTTGTAATCTGTTTCTGTCAGATGATTTTACATTTCTTTCTCTTGTTGTGATTTTAACAAACCCGTTACTGATATGCTTATTATACAGTACAAAAAATAGTTTTACATTTGTGAAAATTGTCGTGTGGGAAGAAACAAACTGGTATAATATGTAGCCTAGTATTGTAAGTAAAGAGAACGGATTAGAGTCGTGCTCGTAGGAGACGCGAACCACTTATCTTTATTTACTCACTATTTTCAGCTTAAACCTTAAGAGGGTATTCCTGTACATAATAGCTTGAGGCGACAATCCCGCACTCCTTGTTTATACATTTTGAAATAACGTTACTGCGAATCGGCCTTGTTTTCTTTCTGTACAGCCTCCCTAGTCAAGTGAAATTTCTACAAGCGATAGCGATGATAGAAATACATGAAAGTGACAAGTCTAAGTCACGTGACTTATCGAAAACAAATGTCATTTCCATACATTTAACGTCATTTAAACTATTTCTATCATATATTTGCCTTGTCTCCATATAGCGTACGTTTACCTACACATTTACATACAAGGCACTATTTCAAAGCTAAAAGGCTTTTTAACTCCATAAGTTGCCTTGGCGCAACCATTTAGTTTGGTGGGTAATAAATTCACGCCAGCCTCAAAGGTGCGTAATTAGTGTTTTTGCTATGGTTTATTAATTATGGTCGTTAATGAAGTTCAATTAGTAAGTTAGGCCATCAATCTTCCACTCTCTTGGAGACAGAATGATGTATGACCCCGTATTGACGAGCGCACCCACAATTTTGGGACATATTTGCGAAACTCATTAACCGTTATTAATTGGAAGTAATTTATATACGATTTAAAATAGTAAACTTATTTTTAATGTCTTTGAAGTGACGGTAGCCTAATAGCTAGGTTGTTGGACTCGCGATCATGTGGTTTCAGATTCGAGTCCCACCCATTTTACCAACAACGTGATACCACTTTTAACACAAGCAATTTAGCTTAGCACGATGGGTTAACAAGAGGAGGAGGAAGAAGGACTAAGTGTAAGCCGTACGGTTTGACCGACAGTAAAGGTTAAGCTCACCGCGGTTGGTCTATGGATGTGTGACCATATGTAAACATTCCGAGACCCCTCGGAAAGCACGTTAAGCCGTTGGTCCCGACTGTCATACGGTGATCTTTAAAAGTCGTGAAGTCATTAAAATTCTGACAACCATCGTACTATGGAATACTGTATTACCGAGTAGCTTAGGAAAAGGCTAGGCAGAAGAAGACGATGGGTTAACAAGAATACTAGCAATGTGCAAACCACATCGATAGAAAGTTTCTTTAGAAAAAAAGGTTTCAAACACTTTTTTTTTCATAATATAACTTAATTTTGTATAATACTTTTCATTTTTTGTATTGAAACTCAACCGGGCTTACAAACTCAATTGAGTAGTTAAACAAAGTGCTGAACGTAATAATATACAGATTATCTCGTACGAAATTCGAAACAATGTTTGTGTACTTTATAAAATATTTCCACGCAAGGATGTTCCGTACAAAGTGAGTAAAGCACACAAAGAGGCTGTCAATGTAGGTAATCCGTGAGAAAACAAGGCAAAATATATGTTTGGCATGCTGTCGACTCGAGTAAAGAAACGAATATTGATCCCACAGGGAATAAATATGAACGTAAATACAAACAAACTGAGATTTAGATAATTCTTTCAATTGGACTACAGGAAAACAAATTGAATTACAGGATTCGAAGAACGCTTTTTGGGTTAATAACGTAAATTAGAGAATTTTCCCGACTCGTCTGAACTGATAGTTTTTGAGAACTAAAATGAAAATAAAATTAAAGCCTTTAATATTTTTTACAGCTTCTAGAAAAGAATTAACTCAATTTAATATTTTTGAAACAATATTACTCGCTAAAATCGCAATACTGGAAAAAATATACCAGTAAGATCCTTAGTAATTGTTCTCAAAACTTCCACAGTTTTTTTTTGCAAATAATCATTTATAACTATCTGAAATTGTCAATATTAACGCTCCGTCATTTCATCGCTGGCAAAATGTTCGTACAACATGCTCTAGCCGCTAAAACTTCGCTCAAACATACATTTTGCTGTACGCGTTGTACTGCGGGAAACGTAAGCTGGAAATACAATATAAAAGGAACATCATGAGCGTTGTGTTGCCAGGGGCTTTTAACATTCTGGTGGAGACGCTACAGCTTATATGTCAATACTAGTCATTTCAAACTGCTGACAATTCCTATAGCTAAGAATTCCTTTAAAGAACTGTCTAGCCGGTCTTTACTTTGACTGTTATCTTTTGGCATCCAATACGGCGAGACCAAAGTGGCGAAAAATAGGAACGAAATGTGAAAAATTGAGAATTTCTGTGGTAAGTCAACATTTTCGTCGTATCTTTGTACTGCAAGTGAAATCTGTTGTAGATTTTCTTTTGTGTCAACCATTGTTATAAGTCCACTGAAGCGTAGAAATACCTTGGTATAACCGTCTCTTTTCTTCATGAAAGAGTTTTGAATAGCCATTTGAATAACGTCTAGCTAATTCAATTACGTATGCAATTATTTAAACTTGCTTAAACTGCATTGCTTGCCGCTGTACGGTATATCGAAGTTTTAATGCCAATTATTCATAACAACCCAGTTAAGGGAAGCCGTCTTAACAAAACTTCTGAGCCTCTAAGATTTAGGCAAACCTGTTAACACAATGGGATTGTTTAAACTTGAATCAATTTTCAGGCTCACTGATTTTGTATTTCTTTGACTAAATTACGGTAATTTGTTTATATAAAGCAGCCATTTGGATTTCGTAACATGCAAACGTTTTTCTATGCGTGACTACATTAAATAAACTTTTGTAATGTTTTGGTAAATTATAAAGATATTGGTTGCTCGTTATCCAAGCAACGGTAGACTAAACTAATCGTTTTGGCAAATAGTATACAATTACTTATGTTTTTTTACTTGAACTTTGGGAACAAATAGTTAAAGACATTAACAACGAGAAGTTCAGCTATTTAAAAAAATAAACAAGCCATGACGATACCCGGCAGTGTCTTGGCGTTTCAATAAATATTTTATTACAAGCCATAGTTTGGAAAGTGGTGAAAGTTTTTCGATAAGTCCGTCGGATAACAGCTAAACTCCTTGTTCCAGTTGTTCATGGCTCGAATCGTTTCGATGGCTTTTGTTTAGACATTATGAGAATGTACGAATCGTTGTGAACATAGGTTAGCTTCTAATATCCTGGGCGGGCATTTTATTTTGTTATCGGAAAATACTTTTGTCTCTCGATTTCTATTTTGTGGTTTTGTTGAATTTTTCCTTCTCAGGTTCTGAAATGTGATATTTATTATGTAAATTGCTGCTTTGTAAACAGCGTAACCGCTCCGGTGAAAAGTTTTCTTTTGTTGGAGTAAAATTGATCACTTTGAATCATATTTGGTGCAAATCAAACAGAATGAAAAACAATAACGAACAGCACTTACAGCTATCCAAATCAAATCGAAAACATAAAAGAACAAACTAAAAAATGAGTACCGTATGTAAAAACCAATTCTATTCAAAACTCATTCCATTGATACATTTTTGTTAGCCAAACAACGCGCATTGTGAAAATTTGAATCCCCGACGAGATTGACTGAATGTTAACAACAAATGTCGGTTTCATTTGAATGCATCTCCCCTTTTGCCTCACGGGGCATCAGGCAGACTAATATAGTGATATCATCTGACTGCTGTCACGTAGGAGGAACGCAGCGATTTACATACGGAAACTTATTGTGTCTGAAGCATCATGGTAGACGCTTAGTATATGTTGTATGTATATACGTATATTCTGTAGTAGAGATTACATGAGATTTATGTTATACGGTGATTTTTCACAAGCATTTGCTTGGTACATAAACCCCAGATGATAAAAGTGTATCCTAGCTTTTATCGCTTCTGATGTGAAGTGTCATTATTGGATCGATTCTTAACCTGCATAATATATCGTTGTGGGAACTGTAAAACCATAGAATAATAACTAAAGTAAAAACAATTAATATTGCTTGAGATACAAGCTGTCAGATACATTAATAATCTGTTTTACAATCCTGGAAACTAACTTGACAAGTAAAAATTACATAGATACCAATAGCTTTTACTTCAGTTTTGATATTTTCACCTGTCAATTTAGTCTCCACGATTAAAGAACAGAGTATAGTCCATTCTTTTCCCCCTACATTTTACAGGAAACTGATTTTGTACATTCATACAAAAACTGTTCTTTGAAATTATTTGTGACAATTCACTTAACAAAATTTGAGGCATTTGAATAAAAACGTGAACATTAATGGTAAGAATGATACGTCTGCCTAAAATTAGGTCAATGTTAATAGACATACCACCGATCTCTTTGATCGTTTGGAAAATCTGTCGCCATCATTGATTTGCGATAAATGTTTGAATGCTCACATTTGGCTCAGAAATCTATGTCTCTTCTTCTGCCTAGCCTTTTCCCAAGCTAAGTTGGGATCGGCTTCCAGTCTTACCGGATTTAACTGAATACTATATTTTACATAAAGCGACTGCCTATCTGACCTCCACAACCCATTTTACTGGGTATCCCGAACTGGTTGTCAGGATTGTAATGACTTAACGACTGTCAAAGTTCACCATCTGACAGTCGGAACCAACGGCTTAACGTGCTTTCCAAGGCACGGCGGGGTCTCGGTATGTTTTCAAATGGTCACCCATCCACGGACACATTAGTGATAACAGTTTTAATTTTAATGGGCAATACTTACATCATAAAAGACTATTAAAAATAAGTATATGCAAATAATTTACTACCTCTTGAAATACTGAATGTAAGACAAATGTAGAGAACTAAAACCTGTAAAAGGCAATCATAAGCCATATAAAAATAATAATGTAATTTAATATTTAATCATTTAATTTCAACAGACGCTAACCCTAACATCAAAGAATTTAGCCATTCTAAAGTATTTTAACTCTTTGAAGAATAGCTAACACTTAAAAGAGTACATTTTTAGAACGAAACAGTGTTGCTTTCCGTTCTTGATTATTAATTGGAAAAGGCCGGTATGCTTTTTTGTACAAATTGTTAAGTTGATCTAAAAATTAAAACCTCTAGTAACCTGCGATCATGTGGTTGCGGGTTCGAATCCCACCCATTACACTACCGACGTGAACCCACTCGTAACATAAACATATTATTAGCATAGCACGAGGGGTTACCCAAAATACTAGTAATGTGCGACCCACATTTCTATGTAGTAACCATTAAAAAAAAAATACATCTTGTGTCATGTTCCCAAATATAAAATAAGTAGAAAAACATTGTCCATTTCAACAACAATCCAAAAAAAATGACAGCTAACTAAACACGATTGAAAAAAAAAGTCACGTCAACTCTATTCGTAACCAATAAAGCTTCAAAGGAAAATACCTTGAAATATCGCCGAATAATCATAAGTCGGGAACGTGTTCCTTCCAGATATGGATAGCCAAGCAACTTTTGTAAAACGACTACATTTTCTGGAATTGCGTTTAACGATGTTATTTATTATATATATTTTTTTTACCTTTACTTATAATTGTGACTGACTAAACAAGTTTGCTGTGCCACCGTATCTAAGAACTTCAGTTATTACCTTAGTGACTGCTTCGTTGGTCTAGCGTGACTGCCGTGCACGAGGTCTCGGGTTCGATTCCCAGGTCCGGTGAAAAATATTTACTGAGTTTAGAAACTCTGTACCGCTCGGAGTCAGGAAGTGTTGCGGTATTTACACCCCCGCGCCTCGGAAAGCACGTAAAGCCGTTGGTCCTGCGCCTGATCCCTCTCCGGTCGTGTCAGTTAACCGTCCCATCGGTCTATGAGAGTGAAGGAACAGAGAATGCACCTATGTATGCGCACACACTTGTGCACTATAATATCTTCTGCGTACATGACTGATCTCACTTGAGATTGGCCGCCGAGGCCGAAATTCGATCTGAAGATTATTATTATTTATTTTATTTTCACGTCAGCCATGTTTTTTATTTGTTTGAGTTCTTAGTTAAGGATATTTTTGTTGTTTATGTATTATTAGGACAAGGTTTGATAAATAAACTTCGTGTTATAGGTATATTAGGTGAGACAGATTATTTTTGTACTAGTGTTGGATTCAGCAAGTACGATAAAATTAACCCCGTTAAATACCGCCATAATTATTGGTATTATGAAAATAAAGTTCATTGTTTGTTAGTCAATGTATTATTGGTTTGCTTGTACGCCAATTTTAACCATTGAATTGAATAAATCTATGCGGACACTGTTATAGCTAGAAACAGGTAAACATTATTACAAAAAAACATTTTCAAACGCCGTGTTTTTGTTCTAATGACGTCATATCTTTCCAATTGCCTTCATATAAAAAAATAAGGAAAATTATTTTCTACCGAACAAAATACAAGCCTGTACCCTTAATAATATAACTCTTTAGCGGAACAATTAAAGCACCCACATATCCTTTGGGCACCACACGTGCGGCCGTACGACAGGCAAGCCGCAAATATTCTATACTAGCTTTTGCCCGTGACTTCGTCTGCGTGGACTTCAGAATTGGGCCTACTTCAGAAATGGAATAAAATTTTCACCCGCTTGCGCTGTAAGAGAAAAATACCAAATTTATAAGCTGTCTGCCCACGGCTTAGCTTGTAAAGAATTTTTATTTTTCCCTCGGGAACTACTTCAGGAATCGGGATAAAAGGTAGTTTATGTTCTTTTCTATGTCAAAGGCTACATGCATGCCAAATTTCATACAAATCCGTTCAGCTGTTTTTGCGTGATTGATTAACAAACATCTAAACATACAAACATCCACACTTTCACATTTATAATATTAGTAGGATGGGAGGCGGAAAACACAATACACATTGCATCCATTAGAGTGACAATACGCTCCCGACAGATACCCCAAGCTAGTATGTTATATCCTTAATTATCAATATACGGATGAGTGCCTACCTGTGTCTCGCCTATCGTCTGAATGACGCGCCTCATTCAAATTATCGTCGGCCTCACAATTTATATTATATTACGGTCTATCCCGAATCCATGTTCCCTCTAATTTGTTTTGTGGGACTGGCGTAAGGCTGTTGGTTAGTAAAATTAATGGTTTTTCTGTCGTCTTGTATGTGTGGCTAAAACGTTTTAATTATAATCTTTAATATTTGTATTTTTTTGGGAGACTCTGACGTAATCATGATTTTTAATTAATTGACGTTACTTTGTCAGTTAAAATAAGCAGGCTATAAAAAAATCTGCTTTCGTTATGTAATGGTTCTAACTTGTTTGTATTTGACACAAACTGAGCCCCGCGGTTGCACCCGCGTAAGTTTTCCATTGTTTATACAACGAAAACGAATCCAACGAGTCGAGAATCATGAAAATTGGTACATCCGTTCTCGAGTTAAAAGTGTTGTAACAAAGACGACTTTGTTTTATTCCTATAGTAAAAAAGAAGAATATGAACAGGCCGACTACATTCTGTATTGTCCGTAATACATGTAATTTAACTACGTCAGAGTAATTCTAATGTTAACGCTATTCTAAAATCGATATTATAATTATGTCCATTTAAGCTATTGTTGACATATAATTACAATATTAATTGAACTGAATAAGCAATTCGATTGGGAAACTATTCACTATCGAATAATTAAACTATGAACAGCGATGGCATATAGCCAATATAAATTTTTTCTCTCTGTTCAATGCAAGAAAAAATACAATTGGATTAAGCTCTCTGTTTGTACATCATTTATGCATAAATGTTTATTTGTATGCAAATAAAATTAAAAGTTATAATTGAGAAAAAAAAAACACCATTTGCGAAATTATTCAATTGTCCAAAATTAAAAGTTCCTGTAGTTTTCAACTGACTTAGGTAGGTACACTTCTGCACTGTGATCTAAACTAATATTGAAAATTTGAATCGTTTGTTTGGTTGAACGCGCGAATCTTAAGAATTACTTTTCCAATTTGAAATTATTTCAGTTTTAGATAACCTCTTTATCAAGAAGGTTAAAGGCCAATTTTCGCCGCGATAACTATGTTTACAATGTTATCTGTTATTCTGTATATATCAAAGGAATACTGACGAATAGGAAAATATTCATTTACCCGAAACTCTATCCAGGTACCTACGTTATTGCTTTGTGAGTGAATGTAATAATAGTTCTGCATTGGCCCCCACTCGGGTTTTCTGTTGCAGACAGCTAAACGTCAAATGAAAAGGGTGTATTCGGCAGGAGAGTGGATTTGTTGTTATTCAGGTTATTCAACAATGTATTGTATTCTGATGAACATTAATTTCAATTTCCTTCGTAGAAAACCTGCTTGTTATAATAGCAAGCTTTTCGTAGGTATAAATAATTGTTACCATGAAATATTTGTAACAATACAAAATAATAATATGACAGGCAAATATACAAATCTATATTTATGTCAATAAAATGTTATTTAGTTGAATAGGCTGTGGAAGAAGACATTTTTTTGTGTAATGTAATTTATTGGAAATAATTTTAATTTTTTGTATAAAATAGCTTTACATATCTATAGGTACTATCAGTGAATATATCAGTAAATGTAGCTTTAGATTATTATATAAATATAGACAAAATAATATTCAATTTATTCAATTACACGTATATTAGTTTTTGCTCGCGGCTTTGCCCGCAAGGGCGTCGTTTATTGCGACAAAAAGTAGCTAAAAGGATTACTAATCCATAAAAATAATATTGATCATAATTATAGCGATTTGTAGCAACGATGTCATACATAGATATTGCACGTACGCAGATAGAACACATTTATAAATTAAGAGATAAGCATTATGTTAGTATATGCATCTATCCTACGTACACCTATACTACTATACTCTCAACAATGCGGGTCAGCTATACTGCAGCGCTTGCGACCGGGTCTTTAAAACCAAACTCGGTCTAGCCAGTCACATCAGGGCTCACGCTAGGAGGTGAATTTATTGTCATGGGTCGCCGTTATCGAAACCGATAAGGAGGACTATATATGTATATATGTATATGCATCTACTATAATAGAAAAAATAAATCAGACTAAATTCATCTCGTGTCTCATTGCTCTCCTTACCAAACACTGGAAAACAGATCTTTCTTTTAAATATATAATTATAATTTCTATTACTCCCAAATCTGTATCGTAGACTACTCCCCAAATTGATCGAAACAACCATGTACAAATTATTGACTAATATCACCAAACATAAAACGGTAAATATCTGAAACTCCATAAAATATGTTCTTCAGTATTTCTCGATGGAGACATAAATAACAGTTCCTCTCAGCCTATCTCTAGGGTACGTCTAAACTGACGACCCTCTGCATTTAATGGTTAGTACATAAAACTAAACTACGATAGGACCCGAATAGGAATTGTGACTTTGTCTACCCTTATGGAATCAGAGGTTGAATAAGAAATATGGAAAATTATGATATTCAAAAAGTATGCTTCGATTATTCAGTCGTATTATTTACATAGATTGGGAGGGGCTCGTGGCTAAGTTTAAGCCGTACGGTTTGACCGGTAATGCAGGTTAAGACGCGCTCTCTGCGGTTAGTCCGTGGATGGGTGACCATTTGTAAACATGTCGAGACCCCTCCGTGCCTCTGAAAGCACGTTAAGCTGTTGGTCCCGACTGTCATACCGTAATCTTTGACAGTCGTTCAGTCTCACTATGGGATACTGTATCTGTGGTATTACCTAGCAATGGGTTGTGAAAGTCAGATAGACAGTCGCTCCATTGAATACGGTATTCAGCTAAATCCGGTAAGACTGAAAGCCGACCCTAACATAGCTTGGGGAAAGGCTAGGCAGAAGATTATTTACATAGATTATACAAAATGTACGGTACGAAGTGTGAAATGAAAGCAGTACTATTGTATACTATGTACTTACAGCACAATGAAAAACGATTACAAAAGTTTTTTTTTATCGGCTCATAAAATGGTTTAATCTGGTTTTTTCACATTCTTCATGCATAAATATCAAATTTAGCGCTCTAAGGTTTGAATATGAAAAAAAACTAAGCGATAACGAATTGTTGTTGCTTACGATATGAGTTATTTAATCCTGCGAGGTTGTAGGTGGTTGCTTGTGTTTCAAGCAACCTTGTTTATAAACCTATATAAAAACTTCAAAAAATCATAATGTTTATGAAAGGATTTAAAAATACATTATAATTAATGTACATAATAAATACTTAGGTATATATAGTACAAATGTATAACAATCACACTTCCAACTGCGATATTGAAACTCAACAATTAAGCCCGTAAAACAATAAAAATCAATCCACATACTCAAGGTTTACAAGCGATCTTCATGCTCGCGGGCTTCCGGTACATCCTCAAAGAAACAAAACAGCTCCGGAGCCGGATGAGCCGTGATAAGGAAACCGGATGCCCATCCCTGGCTAACGAACTACTAGTAACGAACCCACCAAAATCAAAAGACCCCCATCTGTCCGTCAAACCACTCTAAACATCACTTTTTCTCAAGGAATATGGGAGGCAGGGGAGCTCAATGTATACTAGTCTTTCCTATCTACATGCTAATATAGTGTAGTAATGGCAAAGTGACGTGAAAGCAAACTTCCTTTGATACTTCACTCCTTAAGCGTACTCGTCGTTATAATGTAAAAGTTATTCGAGCGAAGAATGTTTTAATGGAAAACAAGGTGCGCGAAGGTAATGGAAATTATTTAATACTGTTATAATAAATTTCGAATCATTATTAAATCATATACGCTTATTAACCTATATGAAACTGATATTAAACATTAGGTTTAATAAATAGCCAGTAGGTATTGGAACATCGATATCGAGATGCTCGTGCCTAAGTGTCAGCCGTTCGGTTTCACCGATAATAAAGGTTAAGCCGCCCTTGCTGCGGGTGGTCGATGGACGGGTGACCACCCAAAAAAAACTGAGCCCCCTCTATGCCTTGAAAAGCACGTTAAGCCGTTGATCCAGACTGTCATACAATTATCGTTGCCAGTCATAAATTCATTACAATTCTTCTTCTTATCGTGTCGATGGTAATCATATTGTGTCAGCCCAAAATTTCGCTACGAGAACTGAATTACTGTAGTGGTTAGATAGGCAGCCACTCTATGTAAAATACGGTTTTCAGCTGAATCTGGTTACACTGGTAGCCGACCCCAAAACAGCTTGGAAAAAGGCTACGCCTATTATTATTTTATCATCCATACTCAATGCAAAATATTATCATAATCGCGCATTACACAACAGCAAAACTACAACAGTAGCCCGTTCATCTTGTATGCTCTTTACAGTTAAGACTTATCATGCATCCACGCAACGCGCACTCTAAACGAATATGTGCAGATCTTCCAAAAATTTATCGCAAACAGAAATTTAACCCACAACCCTGGCGGGAGGCCAAACACTTAGCCAGTGCGCCAATCAGATGGTCACAAAGTTCCTGATTTATGAACATCATGGAGATATAAAACATGGTAAGATATCCAACAAACACACTCTTGAAAATATATTGAAAAAAAAAAAGTGATATGATAAGCGTCCTTTACATAAAGTAAAATAACGGTCAGTCGATCAGTAAAGAGAGATCCAGCAGATACATAATACATTAGATTAAATTCCTATAGGTAACTGATCATAATCAGAAAAAATTTAGATTTGTAATTGTTAACCTTTATGTGTAATGAAGACTGAAAAGATAGTATAGCAAATTCAGCCTTAAATCTACCATCAAATAAGGCTCATATTAATTACTATATAAACAAAAGACGCAGGAACGCAACCTAATTCGCGCATATTTGAGTGCGCGCATTGTACGGATATTTTTCGCGTTAGAATTTGCTATAATCTGCCTTAGATTGACGTTTCGATTTGCTTCTTCTGCTGTAATATGTTATGACTCTTTGTGAACTCCAAATTATAATGTTGACTCAGTCAGCACCAAAAGGTGATGAAAAAAACAGTTTTAAAATACACCTAAATAAATTGTCCCATATTCTGTGATGTTGCGATTCTGAAACAAAATATTTCGAAGAGTTAGTCACTGTGTCCTTGTAAGCCAATTTATGGAAATATTGCATTTAAGTGATTATTTTGTAAGATAATTATTGTACCTTTGTTACTGATTGTATGTAACAAGGATTCACCCTTGGAAGCTTACAACACGGGCAACAATAGCTACATTCTAAAAGAGTTTACAATCCATTTACACTATCTCTAATCTCATAAAACAATAAATACTCTTGCGCTAGTCAACCGTTAGTATACTTAAACATTAAGCTCACATTGGATAAACGACTTTTGATAAAAACTAAGCACACTTCTCAAAAACTGTTTAAAGAATATTAGACTTTAAATGTTAGAGTTGAGAGTTGGTTTTAAAATCCACTGATTATTTAGTAGTTAGCATACGAATACTCTTTATTACAAGTACTGTGTAATGAAAATGGGAAAAGAAAAAGAAGTTAGCGGAATGAATGTGTAATTATATTGATGTTAGTATCTCGTTTTTGCTTTAATCCTAAGATATTAAGTGCAGTAAAAAACTTTTAAAAGGTACAAATTTTGCTCTATGTACGTCTATCTATATTTCCGTAGATACCATTAAAAAAAATAATTACAAATCTAATCGTTTTCTTTATATTAATAATTGACCCGGCAAACATTACACCGACATATTATAAAAAAAATCTGGAGAGGGCCAACCCTATTACTTAAAGATGTTGGCCAATCTTGGACCTACCCGATATGCACAAAAAATTTCATACAAATCGGTCCAGCCATTTCGGAGGAGTCATCGTGACACGAGAATTTTTGTTTCAGATCCGTAAAAGTACGCGTATTTTTGGAAACACGATAGTCAGTTCACAGAGCACGTAATAAACAGGGGCAATAAAGAATCTGACAGTTGTTAGGCCAGTAAAAACTCTGAAGGACAAGAAACTCGTAAAAAGGCGAGTCTTGGAGAGCACTAACTTAATGCACGCATAAATTTGGCTGTTTCGGGCTTAGCTGATGTAAAATCGACAGATAAAAAAAAATGCATGTAGATATAAAATGTTCTTGTGATGATATTAAAATACCATCCTTTATCTTTTCTCCCGAAAACATAGTCGCCTTGTAAATATCCACTTCCATGATTAAGCAATTTTTAACTGACATTAAAGGATGTATAGCAATACATCCTTTAATACAAAAACGAAACATCAATACATTATTTCGTAGTCTGGACTGTACTATTATTTGGAATTAAGCAAAAAAAAAACACCAACGCAATAAATTCACCAAAAGCTAAGAAGCGAATGAAATTATATTCAAAACAGACCGTTATAAGCACTCTCGAATCAAGAGCTAACGACGGTTCCAAATATAATGATCTCAGAACAAGGATAAAACAAAAGATAAGTATAAAAATATAAGGGCTATTGAAGAGGAAATAATCAAAGGGTGGGACCAAACCCAACCCGTGGGAAATTACACATGAAAGGCAAACCAAAATGTCTTGCGATTAAATCTGTCTGTACCCGCATTTCTGTCCCATCGAGTCATTTAATTGAGTGGAAATACTGAACGTTTGGGGTCGTGTTCCAATTTAGTATAAATTCAGTGGACACGTGTTTGTAAATTACAACCTATTTATTTAACATGGAAAGTTAATGCCCTGGTAATGATTGATACTCCGAATTCCTTTGAAACTAGTCTTATGTAGTGATAGAGACCTTTCATATAGCTGTACATCGTTGCCTACAATGAGACCCGATATTCTTGTAACCCGAAACCTTAGAACTTTGTTCTGTTTTTCTTAATTAATTAGGAATCTCTAAGAGTTTAGTCTAGACCAAAGTGAAGTTTACATTTTACAGTTTGCTTAACCCGACCTTAGTTTGTCTAGCGACTTCTTAAAACTTGTTAAACTAAGACTCTAAGTAAGAGTATCAAGTTTATTATATCATTATTTCTTAAATTCAGTAATTAATGTTAACGTTTGATGTGAAAAATGTGCAAGTCCTGATAATTATACCAGTTGGTCGATGAAAAATATTTACGTCAATTTATTAACGAAGACAATGATATACCAGTCTATGACAGTCTTTTTTTTATTTTTTTGACATCTGCCTTGTTTACCTACTCCGCAAGGTTTGGGTATTTTGTATAAAAGTGAATTTTGAATCGAAACTCTCTGAAAATAAGCGCTACAGAAAGGTTATTATTTTCTGGCGTTACGTAGATAATGATGCGACAAAATATTGTCTTTATATTCCCTCTTCCTAGACCACAATAATCTAAAATATACATTTATAAACGCGGGATCAACATGACTCTAGCAGTTACTTTGTTGTAACGGTTGAAGGGAAAGTTTTAACGAGTTCCTATCTATCGTAAACTATATTACTTCTCATACATACATTGTACACAGAAAAAGGTTCGATCTTTACTGGAGTTAATTTAACGTGACGTGAAGTAAGACAACAAAGTGAGGTGTTTCGACAACGTTCCGCAGTCAGGTAGTACCAGTATTGTAAGTTTAATGATGTTAACCAGAACCACAAGAAATATGATACTTAAATTTTTTAGTTGAAGGTTGCTTAACAAATCTTGATCCTTGAAATAAAGAATGATAAGTTTATTGTTTTCTGAGGTTTACGCGAATATTAGACATTGAAATAAAACTACTTTTAAACAGATTCCATCGCGGTTTGGTCAAGGGCATGGTCGGCATGGTCATGGTCATGGTCACGGGCCAACAGTCGACAGTCGGCCCGTGACCATGACACCTGCAATGGCGTCGAAACTGCGGGAACTAAAATCAAAATAAACCGCGATAGAATCCGTTTAATATTAGTTTTATTTCAAGGATAAGTTTTATCATTTGAGTAAAAGACCTTAACACGATAAAAAACTGAATTTAAGGTAATTGTTAAAGTCGGTAAAGTACCCAATTTCTGAAAACGCTGAGTGAGAATTTTGATTGATTTGATATGATGAAAAATTGGTTAAATGTAACACGAGATATAGAGTAACGCCAGATGGACCTTCAGACAGCTAGTCCAAAAGATGGATGGCGTATTGGATAAGTATAAGTAAAAACACGGTTCCACTTAATAATATAATTAATTCACTAAACTTATTTTAACAAAAGACAACACCACACGAATCGCGGTCCGTTGCGTCACTAGAGTAATTATAGATTTACTCAATAAATAGTAAAAATTATGTTGACTATTACAAATTACCTAAATTTATATAATTATCGGTTCTTCTCCATGGGAAGGACACTTTGGAACCGTGGACCTAGAATCATTAGATCAGTATATAACGTCTCTTGAGCGCCTTCTTGAGGTTTATAAGAAATAAAAACTTTTTGATTTTGATTCATTTTAACATAATGAAATGGAAGTATTTGATTAAGGCTCAGTACCACACAGCACATCGCAGCGACAAAATATCGTCAAGCAGTGGCTACAAGCGGTAGATAACGACCGCAAAATGTGGTACGTGTGAATGGTCCTATTCATTTTCAATACAAAATATACACTCGACCACGTGGTGTGGTTGTGGTCAGTGGTACGTTTGGGTTGGCCTAAAAAAACACGGACGAAGTCGCGGCTGACAACTAGTATTAAAGCTATAACTAAGTTATATAATCTGTAACTTAATTACCATGTATCTTAGTGTCATAACAATGTCTTGTATTGTGAGGAGAAATAAACAAATTTTATTCATATTATATTAAAGTAGACAGTATAATAATGATATAACAATGCGGCACCGAAGCTCCTCAAAAAATAAGAGCAAGTAAAAAGATTTATGACGCTGTATCTTTTTTACAAAATAAAAAGCAATTTCAAGTCTGAACGCTCCATTGTTAAGAATCCTGATGAGATTCCGACGTAGTCAAACATTCTGATTAGATTCAATAGAATCTTAGTATTCAAATATCCGAGCGGAGGTAGACACTTGACATGACGAATAAAACCTCTTTGGAAAAAATATCTCCGCTTTAAATATGGGATCCTTGACAATACACGACGTGAGGTATCGGAAAACGGAAAAATGAGACGCGAAGTATAGTACCTACACGTAGTACGAGTACATGGAGTTTCTTGCCGGTTTTTCTTCATAGGAACGCCATTTTAGAACCGCGCAACTAGAGTCATTTTACGTTTCAAAAGTGCCTGGAAAGGGCCTACTTGAAACACAATAATAATATCTTGGGACAACTCACACACGGGATCCCTTTGTGAGCCATCTTTGTGTGATGGGTGTGCTCATTATTTTGTTCTGGGTCTGGATGTAATTTATTTGAGGATGTATTTAGAAATATAAAAGTAGATATACTTACCAGCTATCTGGTTGCCACAATACAGGCTCTGTCTAGCTTCAGGTGTAACATGTCCCAAGATATTATACTATCCATATTTTTATTTTTAGGCATGTGCAAAATAAAATTATTGTGAAATACAGCTTTTATTGAGATACTAAAACATAACAATGTTTAACAAATATAGTTCTGTTATATATAAGTGTTCTCTAGTGGTATTTATTCCTAAACTTGGAGTCGTTACACAACACTGCGAAAACTAATATTTACAATAAGAAACTTTATCATATCAAGTAACACCTGTTTCAATGTAACAGTCGGAACCAAAGACCTGTAAGGCAATGATAAATAAAAAATATTTACGTATTTTGTCAGAAGCGCAAAGTAAAAGCTTTCCAAGTCGTATTGACAAACCACTCTAAGTGAACGTTTATTCGGTGGTAAGACGCCAGGTAACATGTATCTGCGAAACACGCTTTCAATGTGCCCTTGGGATCTTTTCCAACAATTTGTACAGCATTTTCAATACACAAGCACTTTTGTATTGAAAGCAAAAACATTTCCATCTCTGAAAGACCACCCTGAGGTAACGTTTGGAAAAAACATTTTGTAAACTTACGTATTATGTTCAAGTATTTCAAAGCTGCTTATGGAGGAAATCTGTGGAGCGAGGTCGTTTTACAGATTACGAACATGTTTTAGCAAAAGAAAGATATTAAAAAGCAATCTAGTTTAATTTCCATCAAACTCGTAACACGAAAAAGAAATATTAATATTTTCCTCGTCCCTAATTGCTTCTGACCGTAGAAAAAAAGCAGATGGAGTGTGCCGAGTGTAACATGTGAGTTTTAATATTTGCATGGCGTCCGCTTTCAGCTTGGTTCACTCGAGAGGATATCTATAATTATAAATACATACCTAACATTTCTCTCTTTCATAATATTGGCATAATTTAATATTAACAGCTTCACTTGGAAATTTGTGCAAAGCTTTTTATGTAACATTTAATGTTCCATTTTGTAAAATGTTTGTTTGTATAAAGCATTTAAAATTATTACATAAATAATTAGTGTAATCATCTTTTCGTTAAATCGTCCAAAAAGCCACCACTCGAAGTAAGACGGATTGTCATTGTGTTGTACTGAAGCTAACTATGTATAGACTCGGCATCCCTAAATGTGCAAAATAGGTAAGACGAAATAAACATTGAAGTAATTAAAATGAAAACCCAAATAAAATTAGTAGGTATCTTTTTCAAGTTACATAATACATCGTAAAATATTTTTTTTAAGTAATGGTCGGTCCCCGGGTAGCACTTAAATAGATCTGGTAATACATATAAAGTGGGGAAGCAGCCTTATTATAATGGTCTCTTTACAATCTCCCGTACGGGCTGTGGGGGCCTTTTGATATTACTGAATGATTTAATAGTCTATTCATACAACTGATATATTGGCCAGTATATTGGTATTAGTTTACATGGTACTTTTGTTCTCGGTAGACCGTGGGGAATAAACGTCCAATTAATAGGCTTATACGCGCACACTCTTCTCTTGAAAGCAAGCAATTGCTCTAAAATTATGTCAATATTGTAGTACATTACGGTTATTTTAAGTGAACTTTATAGATTATGTTATAACAATTTTAGGTATATGATGCATCTGTTAAATAATGATATAACTTTTTTATTATACACACGTGAAAACAAAAACGCGCGCACTCACCCACATACACACACACTGAGACGTAAACACTCACACTAAAATGTTGCTAAATGTTAAATATAATTTTATTATTATAATTTTTATAATGACTACATAGTTCTTAAATATCTGGGTTGTCGTACCAAAACGGGCGGGTGCGACGTAAGATGCGAGCTCGAAGTATGAGAGAAGTAAGACTAAGGTGTGCGAGTTGGAATGTAGGAACGATGACTGGAAGAGGAAGAGAGTTAGCAGATGTTTTAAAAAGGCGACGAATAAATGTAGCGTGTCTGCAAGAGACAAAGTGGAAGGGTGCAAGGGCTCGAGAGATAGGAGAAGGATATAAGTTTTTCTATTGTGGTAGTGATGGCAAGAGGAATGGTGTAGGTATAGTGTTAGATAATAAGTTGAAAGATTGTGTGGTTGATGTTAAAAGAGTGAATGATAGATTGATAGCGATTAAACTGATTGTGGACGGCATCACTTTCAATGTGGTAAGTGTATATGCTCCACAATCAGGTTGTGAGGAGAGTGTAAAAGAGAAGTTTTGGGAGGACTTTGACTGCTTGATGTTAAATGTGCAGGACAGTGAGGAAGTTTATGTAGGTGGTGATTTTAATGGACACGTAGGAAGAGAGAGTGATGGATACAAGAGAGTGCATGGTGGTCGAGGATTTGGGAACCGAAACGCGGATGGCGAGACACTATTACAAGCTGCCTGTGCCTTCGACCTGGCTATAGCAAACACGTGGTTCAAAAAACGAGAGGAGCACCTTATAACATACAAGAGTGGTAACCACACGACACAGATAGACTACTTCCTAGTAAAGCGGAGAAGTCTATGCTGTGTCAAGAACTGTAAAGTGCTGCCAGGCGAAGCTTTAGTCACCCAGCATAGACTTGTTGTGATGGATATTAAATTTAGTGTCTCGTCCAAAAACAACAAAGAACGGCCTCCTCCAAAGATTAGATGGCGCATGTTAGTGTGCGGGACAATGATAATTTATAGTGACTGTTCAATAACAGTGATAATAGTTTATAGTTAATAATAAATAATAGTGTATAATAATAGTGATAGTTCTGCACAATAGCTATAAGACATTTTATTCATTTTAATTTTATAGTTTTATAGTTGATAGTGTTTTTGTTTTGTATAGTTTACCAACTTAAAGTTGTGTTTTTCTTATTTGATTTTATATTGTTTCGTTAATTATTTAAAACAGATTTAAACAGATTTATATAGATTTTATATTTTAAATATAAGACCGCTTATCGGCCCGGTAAAGTTTCGTTGTACTTAAGCTAATAATTGTAAGACCGCTTGTCGGCCCGGTAAAGTTTCGTCGTACTTAAGCACATTGTACCTTGTAAAAATTCGAGCGCTCTGATTGGCTGACCAATCACAGGGCCTACTTTAATTCAGTGAAAATTGTATATAATAGGGGTCTGCGACCGGTCCGAACACAGTCGGCGGCCAGCACTCCTAGGAAATAGAAGAAAATAAATGAAGACCGAGCAGCAACTTACTCTCTTCGAATATATTCAATGGGCGTTTTATTTCTTCTTCAATAAATCAGCGCAACTAAATGTGTATAGTTCTGCACATTTAAATGGTCCTTCGAGCCGGATAGAAGATAGTGTATGAAGAATTAATTCGTCAATAGTGAAGATTTTGAAGAATTATTTGAAGAGCCAGTATGCCGGTCACACGCTCCGAGGGGAAAGGGCGCAAACCGCCGGTAGAACAGAAGAAGGCCTCTGAGGATAGCACGCCGGCTACCTCGGGGACCGACACCAGTGCGGAGGCGAGCACGGAATCGACAGTGACAGGGACGACCGCCACAGAAACCACAGAAACCTCCACGACGAGTCGTCCAACCACCGTGTCAACCTCCGCAACCGCAGCAACTACCGACGCCGCCGCCTCGAGCACGAGCACCGCCCCCGCCCCGCACCCCGCTAGCGTCGCCGCACCCTCCGCGACTCCTTCAGCCGCGACGACGCTGGCCGCGGGCGCACGGGCGAAACAGATGAAGCCGCCTGCCGCTGTCACCGCCAGAGAAGCTACGAATACAGAAACTTCAACAGTGAAGAGAGCTGTGAAGAAGAGCACCGCCGGTCGAGCGACCGGACTACAGAACCCCGCCCCCCCGAGCAAGAAGGGGTGCGGGGGGGGATCGTCAACTCACAGCAAGTTGAAACAGTACAAGATAGCGAAGGCTAAGGAAGATTTGCTACGGCTTCAAGTGGAATTAGCCGCCGCACACCTAGCCACATTAGAACAGGAAGATACAGACCTCGAAGAGGATAATGAAGATGAAGTCTCCCTGTGTTCGAATACCGAAACGAACGCCAGAGTGGACACCTGGCTCGATAGTCAGGTGGAGCGCCCCGTGCTTGCGATCGCCAACGAGCCTCACCGATCTATAGAAGAGCCGCCAGTGGTTCACACCGAGGAACGTCTACCGCCACAACAGAGTCAAGCACCGGCGGGAGGTCAGAGCGACCTCGCCTTACTTACAGAAGCGATCACGAGAGCTGTCAAAGCTGCACAGCGACCGAAGTTTATAGAGTTACCGTGCTTCAACGGTTCACATCAAGAATGGTTACCCTTCCGCGCGGCCTACTACGAAACAGAGAAGATGTTCAGCACAGTTGAAAACACGAATCGACTTCGAAGAAATTTAAAAGGAAGAGCTAAGGAAGCAGTTGATGGGCTACTGATTACCAACGCGCATCCTACAGAGATTATGAAGACATTGGAATCGAGGTTTGGAAGACCAGAATCAATTGCAATGTTGGAAATGGAAACTCTTCGAAGTCTGCCGCGCCTTACAGAAACGCCAAGAGAGATCTGCATATTCGCAACAAAGGTTTCAAACATAGTTGCAACGTTGAAGACATTGGGCTGCTACAACTACATGTACAATCCAGAACTCGTGAAAACAGTGATAGACAAGTTACCGACGACTCTTCGCTACAGATATTATGACTTCTCAGCGACACAGCCGAGTGAAGATCCGTGCCTCATCAAGATAGAAAAGTTCTTCAAGAGAGAAGCCGAGTTGTGCGGACCTTACGCGCTGCCAGAACACGTGTCAGCATACAGCGCACCCGCACCACAGAAGAGGATGCAACGGATCAACAACGTCACTGAGAAGAATTACAAGTGTTTCATATGCGAAGACCCGGGACACATCAACGCTGCAGAGTGTGAAAAGTTTAAGAAGTTAGATGAGAACGGAAGATGGGAGTTAGCGAAGACCAAACATCTCTGTTTCAGATGTCTTCGATATCGTAACAAGACTCACACCTGCAAGCCAAGAACATGCGGCGTCAACGGCTGCAAGAATTCGCACCACAGAATGCTTCACTACGAGAAGAAACAAGATACAGAAAAAGAAGTAGAAGTAATTAATTCGACTTGGACCATCAACAAACAGTCATACTTGAAGATACTGCCAATTCAAGTCAAGGGTCCAAGAGGGGCAGTCGACACATTCGCATTGATGGACGACGGCTCAACAGTAACGCTTGTCGACGAAGATATAGTGACAAGCATCGGAGCAACAGGACCTGTCGAACCACTGAAGATAGAAGCAATCAACGACATGAAAACTTCAGAAAAGGCTTCCCGAAGAGTGACCATCAACCTAAGAGGGCTCAATGGTCATGAAGAAGAGATTCAAGCGCGCACAGTCAAGAATCTTCAAGTCTCATCGCAACGGGTACCACACGAAATCGTGAAAGATTGTCAACATTTAGAAGACATCAGAAGTTATGTCACATACGCGAATGCGAAGCCACGCATATTAATTGGTCAAGACAACTGGCATCTTCTGTTAACGACACACATCAGAAGAGGAGACAACAACCATCCGGTCGCCTCTCTCACGCCGCTGGGGTGGGTTCTTCATGGAAGCCAAACCAGAATCATCGGGCGGAAGATCGACTTCGTGTCACATATAACAGAAGAGCCAGAAGACAATCTAGAAGATCTCGTGAAACAGTACTTTGAGATGGACTCACTGTGCATCAACCCTAAGCGACCGAAGACTGATCCAGAAGAAAAGGCTCTTAGAATTCTAGAAAATACAACAACTAAGCTAGAAGGAGGAAGATTCGAAACCGGACTTCTGTGGCACAAAGAAGATGTCAAGTTTCCAAATAACTATGACAACTCACTCAAGAGACTCTTCAACATTGAGAAGAAAATTGACCGGGATCCTGCACTGAAGAAGAAGTACGTCGAACAGATGGATGCACTCGTCACTAAGGGATATGCTGAAGTCGCTCCGAAACAGAAGACAGTTGACAAGACATGGTACTTGCCACACTTCGCGGTTGTCAACCCAATGAAGCCGGACAAACTGCGAGTGGTGCATGACGCCGCAGCCAAGACAAAGGGAGTAGCGCTCAACGATGTGCTACTCAAAGGGCCCGATCTTCTGCAATCACTACCAGGCGTCGTCATGCGATTCAGACAACACATCATAGCTGTGACTGCAGATATAAAGGAAATGTTTATGCAGGTGAAGCTAAGAACCGAAGACCGAGATGCGCTGCGGTACCTATGGCGTGGAGATCGACGAGATGACCAACCTCCAGAAGAATACAGAATGACGTCGTTGATCTTCGGAGCATCAAGTTCACCTTCGACGGCGATATACATAAAGAACTTGAACGCCAAACTACATGAAGATACTCACCCAGAAGCCGCAGCAGCCATCGTACAGAAGCATTACGTCGACGACTACTTGGACAGCTTCAGAAGCCTCGAAGACGCCAAGCGCATCACGAAGAGTGTGCAAGAAGTACACATGAAGGCCAGCTTCGAGTTGAAACAATGGAAGTCGAACTCAGCGTCACTCCTAGAAGCACTGGGAGAACAAAGCAACCAGACCGGAGACATGGAACTCTACGGAACAGAAGAAAAGACTGAACGAGTCTTGGGCGTCATCTGGAAGATGAACTCAGATGAACTCACCTTCAACCTCAACTTAGCCAGAATACCTTCAGCGCTTGTAGACGGGAAACAGCCAACGAAGAGGGAAGCGTTGAGAATAGTTATGTCACTCTTCGACCCGCTCGGATTCGCATCGCCAGTCACCATCAGGGCGAAGCAATTACTCCAGGAGGTGTGGCGCAGAGGAACAGCTTGGGATGACAAGATAGATGAAGACCTGGCGGAGCAATGGGAGGCGTGGATCACTCACCTAAAGAGTCTCCGCAACGTGGCAATCCCGCGGCAATATCTACACTACAGCGACGCCGCCTCATTAGAACTCCACGTCTTCAGCGACGCCAGCGAGTCAGCCTACTCTGCGGTCCTATTCTGGAGAGCAGTGACACCGAGCGGCGAAGTCGGGCTATCTCTCATCATAGCCAAAGCGAAGGTGGCACCACTTAAGTTGACGTCAATACCGAGGTTAGAGCTACAGGCAGCAGTCATGGGAACCAGACTCGCAGAAGCTGTGGTCGAGGAGCACGAGAGGAAGCCTGACCGCAAAGTATTCTGGACAGACAGCAAGACAGTACTCACCTGGATAAGGACAGGGTCACGTTCGTACAAACCCTACGTGGCTCATCGTCTTGCTACGATTGAAGAAAGTTCCAAAGTCAACGACTGGCGCTGGGTCCCGACGAAGCTGAACGTGGCAGACGACGCCACACGAGATGTACCAGCAGCATTCAACAAGGATCATCGTTGGTACAAAGGGCCTGACTTCTTACATCAATCAGAAGACTCCTGGCCAATAGAAACAGCAAGAACAGTAACAGAAGAATCTTCAGGCGAAGAAAGAACTCATCACGTGAGCAACATTAGAAGACTGAAGCTAGCAGAGGGTCTGCCTGATCCGACCGAATTCTCCAGCTGGAATCGACTCAGATATACAACAGCACGTGTCCTGCAGTTTATTCAACTCTGCAGAACCAACAGACAGAAGGTTAATTACAGAAGAACAAAGAAAAACAAAGAAACGGATCCAGCATGGAAGAAGAACACAGACAAGACAGTGAAACGACAGGCACCCAAAGCACAGCAAAAATCGCTGTTAGAAGACAAGAAGTTGCTACCAGTCACAGCCGAACTGCTCAAGTCAGCAGAAGAGCTCCTGATGAAGTCATCGCAAGAAGATTCCTTCGCTGAAGATATAGAGAACTTGAACAGCGGAAAGCCGATCAACAAAGAAAACAGACTTCACCAACTCAGTGTTGAGTCGGTGAACGGCACGCTGAGGTTGAGAAGCCGTATCCGAGCAGTCCAAGACATGACGGAACAGTTCAAGCACCCGATGGTAATCGACGGCGATCATCCCACAGTCAAACTCTGGGTACAGGCGATTCATCGACAGCTACATCACGCCGGTGTAGAAGCCACAGTCAACGAGTGCAGACAGCAATACTGGGTATTGCGACTGCGCCCAGTCACACGCACAATAGTCAAGAGGTGCCTATTCTGCAGAATGAAGACACAGATGCCGCCGCATCCAAGAACCGGTGATCTGCCAGCGTGTCGCTTAGCACACCACAAGCGACCTTTCACATTCACCGGGATCGATTACTTCGGACCTCTCTCAGTGACCGTCGGACGAAACAGACAGAAGAGATATGTGGCCATCTTCACATGTCTCACGACGCGAGCAATACACCTCGAAGTCGCCGGCTCGCTCAGCACCGACTCCGCGGTGATGGCATTAAGAAGAATGTTCGCGAGAAGAGGATGCCCTACAGAGATATGGTCTGACAACGGCACCAATCTGAAGGCGGCTGACAAGGAGCTCAGAAAATCGATCGACGAGGCGACTGCAGAAGAAGCAACGAAGAGAACCATCTCCTGGCGCTACATACCACCTGGGGCTCCGTTCATGGGCGGAGCATGGGAGCGGATGGTCCGCTCCGTTAAGACAGCGCTGACAGCAACGCTACATGAACGCCACCCGACGGAGGAGGTCCTCACAACGCTGCTCACAGAAGTCGAATACACAGTCAACAGTCGTCCGTTAACCCACGTGTCAGTCAGCCCAGAAGACCCAGAAGCCCTCACTCCTAACCACTTTCTTTTAGGAGGCCCAGGGCGAGTGCCGCAGCCAGGCACCTTCACCGAACGCGATACAGTCTCCAGATCCAGCTGGCGAGTCGCACAGAGACTGGCTGATGTCTTCTGGCAACGCTGGGTGAAGGAGTACCTTCCCGAGCTTCAACACCGGCGGGAGCCCCATGGTCGCGGCCAGGCGGTGCAAGTCGATGACCTCGTGCAGGTCGTTGACCCGAACCTGCCTCGCAACGTGTGGGCACGAGGAAGAGTCGTCGCTACGTATCCTGGTCCAGACGGCATCGTGCGGACGGTGGACATCCTGACGAGAGGGGGAATCCTGCGCCGGCCTGTGAGGAAGCTGGTGATCCTGCCCCTGCCTGCTGACGTCGAGCCCGCACCGGAACGTGATGCGACGCGGTCGCACGGCGGGAGTGATGTGCGGGACAATGATAATTTATAGTGACTGTTCAATAACAGTGATAATAGTTTATAGTTAATAATAAATAATAGTGTATAATAATAGTGATAGTTCTGCACAATAGCTATAAGACATTTTATTCATTTTAATTTTATAGTTTTATAGTTGATAGTGTTTTTGTTTTGTATAGTTTACCAACTTAAAGTTGTGTTTTTCTTATTTGATTTTATATTGTTTCGTTAATTATTTAAAACAGATTTAAACAGATTTATATAGATTTTATATTTTAAATATAAGACCGCTTATCGGCCCGGTAAAGTTTCGTTGTACTTAAGCTAATAATTGTAAGACCGCTTGTCGGCCCGGTAAAGTTTCGTCGTACTTAAGCACATTGTACCTTGTAAAAATTCGAACGCTCTGATTGGCTGACCAATCACAGGGCCTACTTTAATTCAGTGAAAATTGTATATAATAGGGGTCTGCGACCGGTCCGAACACAGTCGGCGGCCAGCACTCCTAGGAAATAGAAGAAAATAAATGAAGACCGAGCAGCAACTTACTCTCTTCGAATATATTCAATGGGCGTTTTATTTCTTCTTCAATAAATCAGCGCAACTAAATGTGTATAGTTCTGCACAGTTAGAGAGGGAAGAATGTTCTAGTATGTTTAAGGACCAGATTGTGAATAAAATTAAAGAAATGGATGACATGGAAGGTAAGTCTGTGAATGAATGTTGGAATGAGATGGCAACCTATATAAGGAAAGTTGCAAAAGACGTGTGTGGAGAGTCGAGAGGAAAAGGTTTGATAGACAGGGATACATGGTGGTGGAATGAGGACGTACAAAAGGTTTTGAAAGAAAAGAAAGTGGCATTTAAAGAATGGCAGAATGTTGAAACTGTTAATGCAAGTTTGAAGGATGAAAGAAAGAGAGTTTACATGGAATGGAAGAGGAAAGCAAAAAAGGCGGTAGCAGTTGCCAGAGCTAAGGCGCAAGAGAGGTTGTATGACTCTCTGGACAGCCCTAGAGGTCAAAAGGAACTCTACCGAATTACGAAAGAGAGAGAAAGACGATCGAGAGATATAACACATATAAAATGTATAAAAGATGAGTCTGGCAAGGTTCTGTGTAAAGATTATGAAATAAAAGAGAGATGGAAGGTTTATTTTGAAAAGCTTATGAATGAAGAGAATGCCTGGAATGGAATGCTTCAAGAGGCACAAATAAATAAGGGATTGGTAAGAGAAATTAGCATGGATGAGGTAGTGAGAGCAGTCACAAGTATGAAAAATGGAAAGGCCCTGGGACCTGATGATATACCAGCTGAAGTATGGAAGGTGTTAAAAAGGGACGGATGTATGTGGCTGACTTTGTTCTTCAATAAGTTGCTGCATGAAGTAGTCATCCCACAAGAATGGTGCAGTAGTTCACTAGTGCCCATCTTCAAAAATAAAGGGGACGTACAAGATTGCGGCAACTATAGAGGGATAAAGCTCATGTCGCATACTATGAAAGTATGGGAGAAGGTGATAGAGAAAAGAGTGCGAGAAGAGAGTGAGATTACCCAAATTCAATTTGGGTTTATGCCAGGTCGAGGGACAATGGACGCCATCTTTGCACTTCGCCAATTGTGCGAGAAGTATAGACGTGTGCACAAAAATCTGCACATGGTGTTCATTGATCTTGAGAAAGCGTATGATAGGGTGCCTCGGGAAGTGTTGTGGTGGGCCATGAAAGAGAAAGGTGTGCCTGGGAAGTATGTAGAGTTAATTCGTGCGATGTACAGGCAATCCTGTACGTATGTCCGATCCTCTGCTGGCAATACTGACCAGTTCAGTGTGGCTGTGGGCTTGCACCAAGGGTCGACTTTAAGCCCATACCTCTTCCTGCTGATTATGGACGCCCTTACGGCGGACATACAGGAAGAGGCACCCTGGTGCATGCTGTTTGCCGATGACATTGTTCTGGTCGGTGATGATGGACCTGAGATCCAGAGCAGATTGGAGGTTTGGCAGCAGAGACTGGAGAATGTTGGCTTGAAAATTAGCAGAACCAAGACCGAATATATGTTCTGCGATTTCGGCGGTCTCTCCAGTCCTGAAGCCATAGCGCTTGATAGCGCGCCCCTTCCGGTCTGCTCCGACTTTCGGTATCTCGGTTCACTCATCCAAGGCGAGGGCGATATTGATCGGACAGTCATGCACCGAATTAACATAGGATGGTTGAAATGGCGGCAGGTTACGGGAACAACTTGTGATCCCCGCATTCCCCTTAAACTTAAGGGGAAGATATACAAGACTATGGTCAGACCTGCCGTCCTGTATGGATCAGAGTGCTGGCCCACAAAAGGGATAAATGAAAGACAATTGCATGCAGCAGAGATGAGAATGTTGAGAGGAATGTGTGGTGTTACGCGAATGGATAGAGTGAGGAATGATTATATAAGAGGAAGTTTGAAAGTGGCACCGGTAACCGAAAAACTATGTGGAAACCGGCTGTCGTGGTATGGGCATGTGATGCGGAGGAATGAGGATCATGTTGTAAGGAAGGTTTTGAGCATGAATGTGGATGGGTATAGGGGAAGGGGACGACCAAAGAAACGATGGATGGATTGTGTGAAAGTCGATATGGCAAGAAAGAATGTTACTTGTGAGATGACGGCAGATAGAAGAGTATGGAAGAAGAAAACATGCTGCGCCGACCCCAAATAAAATTGGGATAAGGGCAGGAGGATGAGGATGATGAGTTCTTAAATATCTTTCCGAACTTCTTTAAGCTGCGCCCTATCGGGTCCATATTGTGTCTATACTATAAGTAATTGCACCACCTGTTATGTATAATAATAATAATAAAGATTTGAGTATTGAGTATAGTCAGTAATTTTACATCATACATGCATCATAACATCATTGTTACCTGCTAGAACCGATAATATCGGATGCATACCAAACTCCCCATAATTTAATTTACTGTTCATTTAAAATCCGAAATACAAAAGGGAAAATAAAGTACAATTCAATATTACGATCTAGATTAAATAGAATTCGCCATTCCCTATATCCTTTCGGCCAATTGTCTAAATCCTTATTTCCAGTCGACCGTTCAGCAATTGTGGTTCCAATTAGAAAGTCCTTATAGACGGACAGTTTACCTGGATTATCTCGTGCTCCGGTGTTCTCTTTCATTTGAATTATTGGGTGAAATTCTTTAGAAATTGCGGAGGAAATGTCTGGAACTGAAAATTTATTTGTAGAATGAAAAAATTCGAGTGTATTTGTTGACTGTTCTTGCGTTACCGAGCCAAGTTGTAGGTTATATTTTATCTACAACTACGATGTACCACTAATATGTCTCATATCTAACAATTATATTGTTCTAATTATATGATGAAGTAATAATTACATAGCTACTCATAGCACTACTCATAATATCAAACTGAACATATTATTATCTCTAAGTTACATAATTAAACGTTATTGCTGTTTCCAAAAAGGAATTCCACAAAAGCAAATTTAATTTCGAGTAGATATTGAAGGAAAACGTAAACAGATAGAAGCTTACATTCCTCAAATTGTTTACAGAGTATGCTATGTAAATACTGTATGATGAGATAATAGAACGTAATCGATTAGATGAATTATGCATTAATCGATAAACGTGTACCTTTCTATGTAAGTTTCATTAACAAATATTTTGATTTGATATTTATTATGTGCGTATTTGCTTATTTGTATGTAGTTGCTTTTATTTGTTGTTTATACAATTTCACTACAATTTTTATTAAAGTAAAACAATAAATAAACGAAAAAAAAAACTAAAGCTTGGGTTATTTCATAAGAAATCTCTGCCAAGAGGCCCGAAAAAACTTTATGATACATGTAATTCAATTTGATATAAGATATTATGAGTTAATATTTATATTGATTGTTAAAATGTCTATAGGGAACTTAGTTTATGTACCTAATGGTATGAATGGTTGACTCGATCGTCATTGTATTAAAGTTGATTAAATTATACAGATATTTATAGAACCTGATTGATATTTATAGAAACAAATTTCTAAAATAAAAATAAACTGTGTTAACTTCTAATATTATTCCTAATAGATACAAAAAAGCAGTTCCCGCGTATTTATCGTAACAAAAGTAAATATTCATCCAATTCAAATAACTGTTAGCCTGTCTTTAAAAAGAGTTTTTGCAATAGTACACGTCTATGTGTTCATCCACTTTCACAAAAACTCACATTTGCAACATTCATAATCAAATCAACTCCAACAAATTTTAGCTAATCAAAAACCTTATCCAATAACAATCGATATTTTGTACCGCATCTCGATAATTGCTCATCGTTTGGTGGGAACCTTGTTCCCGACGTGTAATACGATAAGCTGGCCAAACTCCTCGATTCACTGCACGTACCAAAGCATTTTCACATACATCTCGATAAACGTAAAGCCAAAGAACGAGTCACGAGTGACAATCGATACGCAAGACGAACTAGATTTTGATATTTGAAATGTAATTGACCATATATTTATTCTATTCTGGATAAGCTTTTATCCTATCTCACAAATATTCTCTTTGAAGGACATCAGCATAGAATTTCGTTTGAAAATATTAATTACATGTAAGTAGATTAAAGTTGCAATAATGTCATATATGTCGGATATTTTTTTTATTTTCATTTGTATAACCTATTTCTTCTATGTATTTATTAACAAATCACTCCAATGACTTATCCGCTAAAACATAAATAAAAAAAAGAGTTAACCATTGCTTTTTAAATTGTAGATTTGTTACAGGCCCAATTGAAAAGTGTCTCCAGAAAAGTTATGTGTGTTAAAAAATAAAGAAAACTACAACTTACAGAGGAACATTGCCGTCAATCCAAATAAAATGTTCACCGCATTCACACTCAGAGAGGTCCCTAGGTGACTTGAATATGGAGATATCTAATCTAGTGTCAGTCATGTTGATGAATACAGCACTGAATCTCACTGTATCTCTAGTTATAGCTCTACGTGACAGATGGTGAGTACTATCGCTGGATAACGCAGCTGTGGTTTACATGCGAGATTCGGTTTACGTTTTCACTGAACATTACAAAGGATTGGTCAGTTGTGTGGTGATTGCAAGGTTTGACGTCATAAATAAATATATGAATAAGTATAAAACGGAAAAAATATGCATATGGTTGAAGTAAAATATTATTTATTTATTTATTTAACAATTTTTGTACACAAAAAATTATTGATGCACATTCTTGTTGAATTTTCAGCAAACTTGAAGTTAATTGATATTTGAGGACGAAATAAGCTGTCATACTTTTGGGAAAGCGGTCCAATGTATAATGAATGAATTTTATTTACATGTGTAATTAATAATAAACATTTAAACATTATTATAACTATCCTTAACGCAGTCTAATACTGTAAAAAGAAACTAAAATGCACAAATAAGGTAGCCTGTTAAGGGTACGTAAGAAAAGTTTAATATTTTAGGACAAAGAAAAAGTCATTAACATAACATACAAAAAAAAAACAAATCCTTATAATTTTTCAACAAAATTCAGTATATAATAAGCAGTAAAAAATATGTTCTCTCTCTAAGTACGTCCACACAACCGTCAATTGCCATCTAATTAATAGCGAACTAGTTGCTAAAGTTAAATAAAAGCTTGCAATAAAAACGTAGCTAGTCGTCGCTGAAACAAAAGAACAGAGTAAATTATTCCGCTGACTGATCTGTACCTTCACGTAATGGCAGCAGTTGGGAGCTAATTAGAATAATTTTCTGTCTAACAGAATTATTGATAGAAATATTTCAGCTTTCAAATGAATTTAAGGGTTTGGGCGTAGGCGAGGTATTAACTGCCAGTAATTGTTTCTGTAGATATTCCAAGGAATTTTGGTATAATAAGTAGGGTTGTTATAAATTAAATTTCCGTTGGCTTGATATTAAATAAAGTTAGTCATGGTTTTGTTAATTTTCAATTTTAGAATGAATAACAATTTATAATACCTATTTACTAAAAACCATTTCAAATAAAGTAGACACTCATTTAAATTCCTCACAAAAATCTCTTTCAAACAATACGAGTATCTCGCACGATACTTCATTCATTAGGTACTTAAGTTAATAATTATGCCTTATATTAATATACTTAATGTTAAAGAGTACATATATTATTATGTATGTATATAGTATAGTAAAATATGTTACGGTAATTTTTTAGTACCTAAGGTCCTTATATGGTTCTGTTTATTATTTTTTAATTTCTGTAATTGTATACTTATGGAACGTAATAAAAGAATTGAAAATACTTTTCATTTCCCTACCTAACCTGCCCCATTTTCAAGACAATTAAAAATAAAAAAAGAAACGTTTGCACCTACTTTTAATGAATGTACTCCTACATTACCAGATAACTCACACAAGGTAAACTGTTTAAAATCTCGCAGGACGTTCGTTGATGTTCATAATTGTGTATTATATTTTCAGCCAATAGGCTGTATAAGTTTTCAATACTTATTCCTTGTACTGACCCATTTGAAAAGAACATATTTTTAAGAGTATTACGTCATTAATTGGAGCTTATTCTATAGTAACACAATGAAAATTGGATGTGCAAACGTGTAACAAATTCACGTTATACCGAGCCATAATATTCAATGCACTGTACTGTCATGAATATCACAAGTACAGCTTCGTGTACATTATGGCCGCTCCTTGTGCATTTGATAGGTTTATAATAAATTAATGGGTGGAGAAGCCGCAATGCTAGGCCCTTCTATTGTTCTAAGTCTAGTCTAAAATATAAATCCCGTTACATTAATCTTTCACATGCTTGTGGCTTAGTTGGCTTCCCAACCTATTTCTTGTTCTGTTCACTAAAAACTGCTTTATTTCATTGTTCATGTATAGTATAGGTATACAATTCCTCGTGTTACAGTGTTTGTTACCAAATTCCTCCGAACGGCTGGACCGATTTTTTTATTTATATTTGGTAGGTCTGAGAAATAAATTTATTTATTGGCATAAAAACATTTACAATAGTGGAATTCTCTGGCTCCTGCGCTGGTTAAAAACTGTGCTGCAGAAGCCAGTGTCCTTCCGTTTGTGCGAAGTGTCAAAGCGCGTGTATATTGTATGTATATGTGTCTTTATGTAAGGAATGTGAATTTATTTCAGGTATATTACTAATTATAATAAAAATAAAACAATACTAAACCAAAACCTTATAAATTCATATATAATTTCCGGTATATAAGTAACATTTCGATATTCGTTTGATGAATTATGATACACGAGCACCTTAAGATAATTCTGTACAGCTTTCTTACACTGTTTTTTGTATAAGTTGTAAAATATGATAATGGCATACATAAGTAAGTAAGAACTATAAAACTTGTATGTGTTTAACGACATTCACGTAGGAGAAAAGAAATAAAAAAGTTTGAACAAAATCTATTACAAAGTTGCTGTGACCAATAAAAAACTTCAAATGATTGACGTTAACTTTATTGTTTAGAAATAAAAGCAATAAAATTGAGTTCCTGTCACAACATAACGTTAAATCAGTAAAGAAATCACACAACATGCAAGTTTCAACATTTCTTCTTTGCTTAGCCTGTTTTCTTTGTAATTGCATGCAGTTTTTCAACTTAATAGCTTTGTAATATCCCTAGATATTATCATATTATTCTCGGCACGCAAAACTTACTGGCATTGCGGTTTTAATATCGTAATGGTGTCTGCACACTACCCTTAATTTAGTTTTCCAGTAGTCAATTACTAACCAAGCAAATTGCACCGAGAATATCTGAATAAAACATTTTTAATTAGCCATTCATTTGCAAAGTAACTGTACCCGTTCTTATTTATTTAATGTAAGTCAAATAACATGGCGACGTTTTAAAGAATGTTCGTCTTTGGCTACGCTGTCTTGGTGTTCTTGGAATTATTTCCAGACGAATTCGAATACTTTACGTTACAAAAATTCCCTTTGATGTAGCCAAGAAATTTGAATAATTTTTTAGAAAATAAATTTATCAGAATGCTCATGTCGAATATGTTATTTATCCATCTTCTTAATATATATCTTCTTAATAATATTTGATGTAATAATGGTGTAATAAACGTTACAGACAAACAAATAGTCAGTGATACAAGTTTTCTTGGTAATGTTTCGGGAACACGTGATTGTGTTTGAAACTACGTGCCTTACGAGTATGTCACTTTTATGTATGTTTTACCCGATATTATGATGTTTTATACATCACAATATCAACTTTAATCGTCATAATATAAATAAAAATTCTAAATCAATGTTTTTTTGACTTGTTGGTTCTCTGGTTCATACACAAATTTAATTGAAACTAGTAATTATTATCTCAATAGTGTGTGCTTCAAGCACCATTTAATTCTGTATTTATGCAGCTGTGACATAGAAAGTACAGATAAAAAAAAATACAAGTACAGATAATAGAGAAAATAACGAAAAATATAATACCGGCCTATAAACGTCCCACTACTGGGCACGGACCTCTTCCCATGTAGAGAAAGGATGAGCATTGATCACCACGCTTGCTCATTGTGGGTTGGCGATTTCAGATTCCAATATTTTGGAATCCAGGTTTCCTCACGATGTTTTCCTTCACCGTTTGTCAATGATGAATGATTAAGAAAGTACATAAAACTTTGAAAAAGTCACATTGGTACTTGCCTGGGTTCGAACCTGTAACCATGTGCATGCGAATCCGGTCATTGAACCGCTAGGCCACCACGACAGAGAGAAAATAACTACTCATTATTATCTGATAAACTGTTTCCTATTTCCATTGTTCTAATAATTGCCGACCGGGATCGTAGGCAAACAATACCAGCGATTATTATCACGATACTCGTGAAAATCTCATTATCTTCAGATCTCGCGTTATTCTTCGTACGCCCTTTGTCCGTATCGCCCGCAATCACGTTCGCATCACAAACAAACGGGGATAAATGGTAGGTGATGCGGTTTTATTACTGTTTGTGAACGATTGGGGTGACGTCACGATAAGTCAGCAGTTCCTATAAGCAGATGCGTGATAGATTCGTTTTCTTTTTCCTTATAGGCAGAAGAAAACTCAAAGGACATCAAAGCTTTATTTAAGAGGATTCCGGGATCGTTTCGCATCATTAAGGAGCCTGGCAACAGACCGTTATAATGCTACAATGACGGAAGTCGTTACGCATAAAATCGGTAACTTTTATGTTGCGATGTGTATCTATTACTTTATAAGATTACGTAAAACTGGCATCAAGAAGTACGAATTAAAATATAAGAGTACGTACAGCCTTCAATTTACCATTGGCATGGCATATGACGTATTTTTAATAAAAAACAACTTTAGTGTCCTACCATTATACACATATTATTATGTTCATAGGTAATTCACGAGAGTGGGAAATGAGTGATAAAAATAATAAAAATAAAGTTGGGACAAGAGACTATTTATAAGGAAAAAAACTGAGCTAAAACCCTTTTCGTCTTTTGGTATTAATAAGAATTCTGATTCGTATTTCATATCGAAAATTACCAAGAAATTTACCTTTCATTATTAATAACAAATTCTCTGTTTGTATATTTGGTATCAACGTTTCCGAGAACCAGGCAAATTATTATTAAAATAGTATCACAAGATTATATTCGCCCACTCATAAGAAGATTGGACTTGGTCGACGATTTCTCTTTCAAATAGTAATTCCCGTTGAACAAGGTGCTCTATCCCCTCAAAGATGGCAATTTGAATTCCTAATGGATCAATAACTATTTCAGTTTTGTCTTTGTCCTTCAAAGCAAGTCTCAAAGGAATTTGCTGTATTTGCGTTCATTTCCCGACAGAGAAAATGAGCAGAATTTCTAAGGAATTTTCAATTGAAATTGACAATTTAGATAAATGCCTCGCCTTGCTTAATTTCGATTAAAACGGGACGGTTGGAAAATAGAATTAAAGTCACCGAAGTGTCAAGGTTTACCTACTTATAATGTCAAGTGTAGAGGCCCTCGCTAAGTTAAAATATAAAATAGTCTCGTCCAATTTTAGTCGATAGTAAAAAAACTTTTTTTTAAATCCTACAATCCTTTATCAGTTGCTCCATCTGAACGCCTTTTATAACAAATTGTCACGTAACGGTTCAAAGCCTTTGCTCATCCGTTTCCGATCGCTACACACTAGCCTAGAGCAGTTATCGTTCAAATCGCTCTCCAACTACCCCCTTATTCACTCATGCAAAAACGCTTTCAAATCGAGAACTTAGATATGACGAAAGCAATTTCCCTAGTGACATAAAACACAGGAATAGCTAGACTCTTTTTTCACGCTAAATTGAACTAAAAGGCTTTCAGTAGCAGACGGAGCAGGATGCGGCCGACGCCGGACTTCCGGCTTTACGTGCCTCAGACTTTACATGCAGCAGTTTTTCTCTCGTTCACTCTTATTTATAGTTCCCTTCAATGTTTCATTGGGCGGGAGCATGAGTGGCGAATTTCGTACAAATTGCGAAGTTTCAGTTCGCAAATAAATAAAGTTTTTGCCGCATACGACGTGGTGTTTTATTATTAGCTTCGTGAGTTTTATACAATTTATAGAGCAATTAGATGCATATATTTTACTTGAAAGTTTAAGTTACCCCGTAGAATGTAACTGCTGCTGATATTTCTTTTTTCATTCTCGGTCAATAGATTTCATTCTTTGACCTTTTTGCCGAGGGTGACCAAATGATAAAAAAATAGGATTATTATGATCATTTACTATAACTTCGGAATTTGTATTGGTCGCCTTACAGAAGAGTTATGTTTTGGCACTTTGAGAAATGAAATTTAATTTATTAAAATCAGAATATTTTGCTCAATTTACTCCACTCTTCTTTTTTTATGCATAAATTCAATACATGACAACTCTTCACAAAATTTCCTACACAAATTTGATACAAGCATTGTACTGTCTGTTGTGAACTATCAAATTATACTTTTACAGGGGAACGCTTTATTCACACTCTACAATATTCATTAAAAGTTTTAGACAAGCGAATATTACTGTGGTAAGGGGTGGTGGAAGTCCGCAATTTTAATATACCTCATCACCGTCGCATTACCCTAAACTACTGTACATGTCCTGGTGTTCTAACTAATAACTAAACTGTTCTTCTTTTCGAGTCAATGGTAGACTTTTTTCAAGGAAACTGAGTATTTAAATTTGATGCGCCCAGTAGTTGGCCACATTAACTGCGGCGTCATTGGCTGAACTGTTCATACTTGGTATTGTTCATATTAGCCAACTAAGCAAAAACAGGTGGTTTTTATTTTAAATATGTTATATTGTTTATTATATGTAGTGATGGTGATCACGCGCCCGCGTATGACTAATGTAACCAATCTTCTTAGAAAAAAATCGCGCACAGTGTGGTCATGTGAGTTCTCCATTTAGGTACTTGGTATAAGCATGTACAACTGTACTAAACTCCTTCAGCCGAAAACTCTTGAAAGAGTATTTTTTTAAATAAAATCTTACTATCAATGTGGGTCGCACATTTCTAGTATTCTTGTTAACCCCTAGTCGTAAGTTAGCTGTATAACGAGTGGGTTCACGTCGGTGATCGCAAATCCAATGCCCTAGCCATTAGGCTACCGCTTTAAACTTTAGTGGTTGTCGTTTTATGATGATACGTCAGTCTGTTCTGGATGATGTAGCTCACGCGATTGGTCTCCACTTCTTACGGAATATATTATCAAAGTAAATTATGATAAAATATAATGACTAAGTGTCATTACAAACAATATTTTATTATTATCTATACTATATAATATTATAAAGCGTAAGAGTTTGTTTGTTTGTATGTTTCTTTGTTTGTTTGAACGCGCTAATCTCAGAAGCTTCTGGTCCGATTTGAAAAATTCTTTCACTGTTAAATAGCCCACTTATTGAGGAAGGCTATAGACTATAATTTGTCACGATAACCGACGCCCACGCGGGCGGAGCCGCGAGCATGAGCTAGTTCTTTATATATCGCAGTTTTTGTGTAACACAAAAATATCAAATGAAGTTTTCAAAACATTCCTCCGTACTTAAAAGTTGGCTCGTGTGATACTCATTTGCTACAACCAAGAATGGAACCATAAACCCCAAGCTTAGCAGTTTTATAACAACAAAATAAACGAAGGGCTTAAATAACACGGAACTAACAACTACAAAGTTATAATAATACAGTGTACAGTTACTAACAAGTTTAAAATGGCTCATGTGAACGTTGCCTATTTAAGCCAAATTGATGTCATTATGAAAATGTACGCAATCCAACTATTGTAATAGCAGAAACTCGTAATTGGCCGGAACTTAATGATATGAGTGTATGAGGGACTTTCAAAGAAACTCAAATACAAGTTTACTATCGTCGTTTGTTAAAAAAAAACAAGTTTCTAGAGAGTAAATAGAAAGATGCTTTCGTTATGGTTTAATAAACAGTAGCTTACGTCATAACCGAATTATGAGAACACATTGCTCGCAAGAGGGTAATAAACTACTTTATTTTGTGCAGTTTAACTAGAATTTTAACTTAATTTAAAATATGGTGTTTAGAAGTAAAAAAGTAAACTAAAGAACAGGTTTTAATTCATAAATAGTTGAATCATACCTATGGTTGAAACTATACAGCGATTTCCTTAGGGGAACTTTTTAAATCCTTTGACTAGGGCAGATTAAGGTGGTATCCCAAATATGTGATTCTTTCTCACCCTGACCGGGGTCCGGGATTCACTCCCGCATTCACCGCACCTCGAAGAATTTCAGCCCTGTAATGTATGTCGAAACGAGTTTCAACTAATATTGCATCCAAACTTGTTCCCCTTTACAACAAACGAATACCTCTCTGAAATGCTTTAAATTTGTGTTTATTCGATATTCAGTTAGCTCCATGTAATTATGTAGGTAATTATGTGATAAACTTAAGTTTGATAGGTAGTATCGTCACGTATCTCTGAAATGTGGATACTTAAAAAGTTGAACTCATCATGCAGAATAACAAAATAAAATACAGAACAACTTACATAAAACACAAAGTTACCTGGTTTTTTATAATTGACCGTGACTTGTAAAACCATCGAAGTATAGCAGCCGCTACGCTTACTTCACTTAAAGCAGTAATTTTGATACACATTAACAACATAAAAAAATAAACCGCGTGTCACCATGACACATCGCTTTTCCAGTCTATACTTGCTCAGTAATCACCCTGAACACAATTTATTGTGTTTTTAATGCACGCCGGTATAATTAAAGGTACCAATTATATAAAAAACAAAGTCGCATTTGATACAATACTTATAGCTGCGGTCGGATGGACCGACATCATGATTCTTAATTCGTTGTATTCTACTACGTCTCGAATAGCAGAATACATTTTTAAACCATGGAAAACAAAAAAGGTTTTGGTACGTTTACAGTCCCAAATAAGAGACAATAATGAAACACGTATATGTGTTTCATTATTGTGTGTATTACCGTGATATTATAGTTACTAACCGGTCGACATTACCAAAGCTAAACAATAACGCATGTTTCCACCAGATGACTGTTTTTGTCGGTTTCGTATTTTCACCCCAACAATTAGTATTCTGTTTCTGCCGTCGACTAATTGGATTGTTAGTTAAATTGACGTCCAAACACTGGCAGTAACGTCAGCGCGTCATTTAGACTTGCACGTGCTGTTGCGGATGTGGCTATTCAGAGCTGTATTATTAGATTGCGTAAAATCAATACGCTAATTTATTTTTTATTATTTATTTATTTATTAAGGTTAACCAACAATTGTTTACGCATAACTAATAAAAAGTAGCTTATTTAATACATAAAGGCAGGTGTAACAATCACTTATAGGTTAACACCACATTTAATACAAGAAACGGTTCAAATTATAATCAGTAACAATATACAATTTCCAATAACAAATAACAGTATACGGAATTTAAATTCAAATACACAATTATATAATTAAAATTGTAAAATTATTTCAAATGAATGAATAAAAAATCAAATAAAATACAATTGAGTTAATGATACATTGAATAAGAAAATTACAATTAAATAAATGAGATTCAAACACAAAAAATAAAAGAATATTGTTCAGTTCAATAAAATTTAGATAAGCACTGCATAATTATATTACAAGTTTTATGCAAAAACATACTTTAATTTATATATTTGCAATTGGGATATCCTTAATTACTTTATAAAGTGTATTGACACTGTACCTATTGGTGTACATCAATCAAGTCACTATAGTTATTTAGGATCCTGCAATAAATATTTGCAAAAAAGGCCTCTAAAATTAGTTGCAGGAAAGTTAATTTTGAATTAAATTCGACATTATCTATAGCGCTTCTTATTTTCTGCTGAGCATAATATTGTCGTTGCACGTGGCACACCGCGTATGAGCAGTTTGGTAATACCATGTAACTACTAAAAAGCAAACTAGAAGTATCTGTTTCTCAACGCCGATTGGCTTATACCTACCAGCTCTCACACGATCGGAATTATCCAAAAAGACTCCTCATTTCTTCCAAAGAAACGATACCGCGGAATAGTAGTAGATCTAAAGTCAGAAACAAGTCCGCGTTTTTACCATTCATTTTTCTCACACAAACATCTCTTTTACCTTGCCTGGACCACCAAAGGGCCACCATGCTTTAAACATTAGGAAATGTAAACTTACACACTGTGGAGGCAAAGCGTGACGCATTTAATATACTTATGTAATCCATAACTAAAAATTACTTTGCCAATTCGTGACGAAAATTAAAACATGTTTTTTTTAAGATATTAAATGAAATAGGACAACAATTTTGCTGCGTAACCTTCCAGAATGTTATTTATTGTTGCCTTCCTAATAAGAAATGTATGTGCATTCATGCGACATGGGTTGTCCGATAGGGAAGTATCTATTGGAAATCCTCCGTTTCCAATAGAATTTGCTTGCATGGGAAGCGTTTGTGCCGTTCAAGTGTAATCAATTAAGTGGGGACAGTATTCGCTTTATACATGACAAACGTAGTGGAATATTTCCTTTAACTGTCCATACCTGGAGTCTAAAACAATTATGTTTGTACGAGCAATACAACGCTAGTACAACTTTTGTTTTCATTGTTTGTTATTGTTGGAAATGTGATTTTTAATTCGAAAACTGAGATTGTGTGTGTACGTGTGTGTAAGATCTATATTTTTAATTGTTCAAATATTTAATGATAATTTATTGAACTTAATATACTACCTACTTACTAAACTCATACGCCACCTTGTGCAAGCTTTTGATGAAAATGTAATGAATAAAGTATAAATTATTGATTGATTTATTGAATTAAAATGTGACGGCACCTTCCGTTGTTTCAATATGACAATATAAGCTTCCCTCAGCTTATATTAAATGGAACTGAGTTTGGACATATTTAGATGTTGACACTTATGAGTAGTCTTGCACCTTAATCAACAAGATAACAAACTTAGTATGAAATATAAGTAAAAATGTTTACTTAGCCTGTCATAGACAAATGTGCCTACATTTGTCTATGTTCAAACAATGTACAAGTTAGGACAAGACAAGTCCAAAGACAAAATTATTGATTATTACAAAAAGCCAAACCAGTATCAAACGCCACCTTTCACTACAAACTGTAGACAGTATAGACACCGCCTTAGAACTCCGCAAACACAAAACATCGTTACCATCATAACAAACTTGCAAACTATAAATTATACTAAACACTAATTTCCTCCGTAAAGCCGTTTAAATTCCGCCTCTGTTTATATGAAATTGATGAAGAGGTTTCATATACGCTCCGAAGCTAGCACATTATCAAACAATGTTATAAAACAAATATAATTCGACGCAAATTCAACCAAATTCGCGGGAGCCCGCTCTCTTTTGTTTACTAACGCAATGTTATTTGCATTTTAATGTTCCTAATCTTGAGTCAGGCGGAGTATGTCCTTCTTTATATGTACAGTATCTTTGTACAGAATGTAAGGAGGTTCTACATCGCTATACATTTTGACAATTGAGTGTAAGTTTGGGTTTTGATGATAAGCATACCGACCTTTTCAAGTTATGTGACGGAAATCATTGTTACACTAGGGCGTCGCTATCTCTTGGTAACACTTATTCTTGTTTATCTTGAGCTCCCAAGACCAGTTTTTTTTTAATAATACCTTGAATCAACATTTATGATATAAAGTGTGATATATAATAAAGTTTAAAAAAAATAACGTGCACTGTAGAATGACGTTTTTCGACAGCTTAAATCTCCAATTTAATTATGTAACTTGCAGCAATATTCTTTAGTGCTTATACAACTAGCAAAAAAACAAAATATAATTTAGAAGGCTGTATCTCTACTTTAGGTGATAAGATTGCGTCTTTGCACATCTGTTATTTTTATAATATAATATAAGTTATAGATAAATGTAATATAATAATATGTATGTGAGATAAATCCTGGCAATTTCCTATTCAAATTATGTAATCCCGTAAATAATAATAAATAATCTATAATTTAAGAACTAATTTTATTAACCCTACAATATACCTACCTAAAGTTACACGTTCAATTTAGATATCGTTGACAATGGTATTTATTCATTAGATCTCAAATTAATGTCTACGTCTGCCTGATAAATGGTTCAGTAATTTAGTTCGCCAGTGTGATTAAAATACCGTTAGCACTAACCCTACATCAGCGCAGTATTGATGCAGATGGCTTGCGCGTAATGGCGTTAAAGGCATCCCAACTTATTTTTAAACTGTTAATAATAACGTGCTTTAAATTTAAAATAAAGGGAAAGTAAACAGCAGAGGTATTATATACATCCAAATATTAACCAAAATATATCACACACATATTATCATCATCTGCCTAGCCTTTTCCCAAGCTATGTTTGGATCGGCTTCCAGTTTTACCGGGTTAAGTGAATACCGTATTTTACATAGAGCGACTGCCTATCTGACCTCCACTACCCATTTTACTGGGTAACACAGTATCCTATAGTAAGACTTGTTCTCAGAATTACAATGACTGTCAAAGATCGTCTTATAACAGTCGGGACCAACGGCTTAACGTGCTTTCTGAAGGACGAATGGGTCTCGGTATGTCTACAAATGGTCATCCATCCACGGACCAACCGCGGCAAGCGCGGCTGAACCTCAATTATCAGTAAATCCGTACAGCTTACACTTAGCCACGAGACCCTCACACATAATAACAAAGAAAGGTTTAGAATTGAGCATCTCTAAAACAATAAAACCCTTTAAATACTTTGTTAAAATTTTTACTAAAATTTTACCACAAAGGCTGAAGTGAAAAATCTCTACGCAATAGCGAGGTCATAACGGCAACCAAGTCGTTTCTTTTCAAGCCTTATTTAAACGCGAAACACAAAAATAATACGCATAATATATCAACAAGCACAACAAAAACCATAAACTAACTTCCACTTAAACGGACTACAGTAAAATAAATTTGAAACAGGAAGACGAAGGCACTAAACGTTTGAAAGTTTTTCTGTTGCCAACATCGGCTCAGTAACAAAAGCGGATAAATCGGCCGAGAATACCATGCATTGTATTCGTATTAAGTGTGAATAGACGACGCTATCCCTCGGTGCGACAATAGCACTGTAGACGCCGATGTAGGAAGCATAGATAGTGCAAACAATGGAACAGATAACAGCTGGGAATATTTTCAAGGAATTTTACCAAGGAGACGGTAAACGCGTTTCAGATAATGTGTTTTGTGTTTGTTTGTGCGTAAGACTGTTTCGTTCGCATGTAAACTTCTGAATCGATTTGAATGATTTCACAAGTTTGATGTATGAATAAACTTCAAATATAAAAATATTCGTATAGGTACAGCAAAAGTAGATGATGAATTGAGTTTATAACTTTTGGAGTCGTTGGGTGGGCTAAATGTTGGGTATAATTTACAATCACATACTTTTGCATCACTTCGACGCCACACAGTTCTGATGCGAGCTCCGTTCATTAGTATTGAATTTCTGATTTTGATCATCTACTTTTGCTTTTGACTGTTCCTATTTCGATGGGGATTTTAATTATATAATTTTTTATGAATATCTTCTTTTCTTTGTCGAAATGAGAATCAAATCCTTCAACTTCCGAATGTTAAAATTATCAAAATATACCACGCATAGGTACATAATCGTGTCTTCAATTATAAAATTAAAGTAAACTACTACTAGTAACTATACTCACACGATCACAAGTTAATATCTATAAATTCCACTATATTCTGAAATAAATTTTCTTTCATAAGTCTGTACAGCACTTCCCATTTTCCTTATATTGCACTTATCAACTTTCCTTTTTTCAGCTTGACGTGATAAATCTCGACTGTAACGAGAGAGGTTCTCGCCTCGACTCAATCTTTCCATCTTGCACACTTTATTCTTCCAATACTGCATTTTTCATTCACATTAATCTATCGCAAAGACTCTTAAGGGCTTGTTAAGCTAAAATAACTCTACAGCCAATCGAAGCGAAGTGCTTGGATACTCGGCTGTAAGTTGTACACTAATAAGACTGAGAACGCTACCGGAGTGTTTTGACTTCTGAGTGGATTGCGTAGCGAGACAGATCGGGAATTAAACGAGAGTTTCCTTATTTGTGTATCCATTTACGGGCTGAAAATACAAGCTTCGAGTAGTTGAGGGTTTTACGGTGCTTTTGTATTCCATCGTACGAGCCACTTCAGTTAAATTTTAAGAGGATAAATAGCTCTCCAGGAACTTGCGTCGGTGAAATTAGTGTTGAGTGATGTGGTTTGAAATCTTATTCATATTTAATTTTCATAATAATATGTTGAAATAAAACTACTTTAAACGGATTCTATCGACGTTTATTTTTATTTTAGTTCCCGACGTTTCAGTCGACGATTCAGTCTGCCTAATATTCGCGTAAACTTTATAATAATAATATATTTTCATAATTTGCTTCTGCTAAACATGCAGACTTAGCATCAGAAGATTGCGATAAAACAATATTAAATTGACTTTTTATGGGAAAAATTGGTAAATTTTCCTACTAACATACTTCTATAGTTAAATTTTGAGAAAGAAATTCAAAGTATATACAAGTAAATGCAATACTATGTTGTGGCATAAGTTAAGAGGGAAATAACGGAAACAAATAATATAGATCGTTGTCAACGGGCCAACATTGGATGCGGTCAGTAAGTACAGTAATTCTTAGCTAAGTCCACACAGTAAAATTGAAACAAATAAATCTCTAAATTAAGTTTCCAGATTATTTCGAATCCAATTTTTTAGTTCGTTTTGTTTTTTCAACAAAAAATCCACTGACTATCCGATTATTAGTAAAATTTTGTTTGTGTTGAATTGAGAGTTAAACAACAGCTCAATGACGAGGGGTGTTTTAAAAAATCAAATTCTATTTACCTATTCAAATCAGGCCATTTATATTTTTGTTATCCGTTTATTTATTATAGTTTAGTTTTAGGTGTGTATATAGTTAAACTTGTAAATATTTGCCATAAAGTAATTGATATCAATAGAATGCAGGCCAATTAATTATTATGTCGACTTCGGTGGTCAAGTGGCGTTTACACCGGTTTTCAAGGTGTCGCTAGCTCTTAGGTCCCAAGTTTGATCCCCGGTTGGATCAATGAAGACAAGCACTTTTCAATATTGGCTCGGGTCTGGGTGCTTGTGGCACCTTCGTTGGCTCTGATTCCATGAAGTGCTTTAGCTACTTACTTTGGATTCGGAGCAATGCATGTGGTGTTGTCCAAATTATTTTTTTTATTATTTCTTTAATAATTATTATTGCTCATTAGCACTTTCGCTTTATTAAGCTTTTCGCTTTATAAAGTGTATAATTTACAAAAAAAAAAAATGAATCTTGTTTATATAAACATGAAAGAAATTCGAGATCCCACGTAGAATTTTATTATTCTAGTTACTAAGAATTAAGGTATATCAGTCTTTAAATAAATTCCTTACCAAGACTAGTTCTGGAATTCTGAGTAAGCATTTGCTATAATCGATCGATTTGACATTAGAGTTGCATTAGCCGGGTGGATTCGTTGCCTGCTATTGTGTCTGCGATGCAGATACAATATTATTAGCATACAGGTCTCGCGTTTGTATATACATTCAGTGCAAAATTCCCTAGGATTCAGATGCTAACTAACATCGCTCAGACTGAGCTTTCAGCAGTCCTACTACAAAAATCATGCTAAATTAATCTTAAAGCAGAATTTTTAGAGCAGATTTTTTATAAAAGTGATATGAAACATAAATTCTATTTAGTACATAAGTTAGTTAAGAAAGACTTGGCACTTAAAGAAGAAGAATTCAAATCTCTAGATAAGTAAAAAAATACTAAGTCAAAAACTATTTTAATGTTTTGAAGACGGTCTTATCTAGGCGCACTTCCTCTATGTATCCAAGTGTGAGATGAACGCTAAGACTCTGAAGGATTTTGAGCTAACTCTGCCGAAGCTGGTCGGTGGGTATAACAGGACAAAATCACCCGTTCGCAGGGGCAAGTGGGGATCAAGCCAAATCTCAGAGAGGCCGGTTTGACGGATTTGGTAAAGCGTCGTAATGTCATTGTATCTTTAGTTAAGCCGACAAATCTGTGTTTGGATGTATGGAACTTTTTGTTGGTATTATGGGCGACTTGATCCTGAACAAGATGGTAAAAAAAAGTTGGCTATTCTATTTCTGTAGTCAAAATATATACAGGGAATTGGTACATATACTAACAATAAATGATATTACGAGGAGTTCCCATCGTATATTAAGTTATACAATGCAAACTCCAAACAAATACAGAACAGAATTGTTCTTGATGACAAAAATAAAAACAGACAAAAAAACACAAAAGTGAACACTGCAGTTTTTAATGTACAAAACCAAGTTAGCACAAGAGCATAAACACAGAATAACGAACGAAAAAATGGCGTTCCGCACATTGACCCCACAAACAACACACATGACATTACTATGCATACTATATTATAATACATGTATTTTTTAACACGGAGTACGGATTTGACTACGAATTTAACTATATGCTATACAACTCAAAATCTTAGCGTATTTTTAGAAATAAGTTATTCGTCGTTAATATTCAAAAATAGGATTTAACACATGCATATTAATTGCTAAGACAAAAAGTACAAGTTTAGTATCAAGACCCAAAACACAACCAAACAAATTATATCGATGATAGCTACCATCTCTATTGCAAATAAAATTAAACTAAGTCTCCTGTACAACATCGGCATTAAAATGTCTCACAGCTGGGGATAGGCCTCTTCTTATATAGAGAAGGAAAGATTGATAAGAACGCTTGTTCATTATAGGTTGGTGATTCCGGATTAAAATTTTTGGAATCTAGGTTTACCTACTCACAATTTTTTCCTTAACCATTTGTCAAAGAAAAATTAAGAAAGTACGTATAACTTTGAAAACGTCACATTTGTACTTCCCTGTAATAGTCTGAACCTGCGACCTAGTGCACACAAATCCATTAAATGAACCGCTAGGACACCACGACATAATAGCTTTATCAGATTACCGATATTCATAAATCAAGTGCCAACTATCGCATTGTCTAGCCAACATTGTTAAGGATACCTCTGATGATCCCACTGAGCTGCCCAGCGTGTCCTGCCGCCTGTATACGCGAGGACGTGTATAACGCCACTGAGAATGCTGTCCGCGTGGCTGAGTACTGATCCGCAAAAGTTTGACTTTGCCATTGATCGACACGCTAAGAAGAAGGAGGATACCTCACACCATTCGAATCTCAATAACACAACTTAGTCAAAACATACCTTGTAACTTCATTAATATACAATAATACAACGCTATATAATAAACAAAACAATAACTAGAGAGCGATTAATAACAGTTGGCGTGTTACCAACTTGCAAATGGCCGATGCGAACCACTTTAGGTCCAAAGCCACGCTCCAGTTTGTCGTCTTAAATCCATAAGACAACTTAAGACATTTCAAGACGTTCTTCGGTCGAGTGCTAGAACTTAAGATGTTATTCTAGTTAGACAGTCATTGTTAGTACTGACATATTTCGTGGTCCTTTCAAGTTTATTTAGACTGAAAATTGCATGTTCACAATTAATTTTAAATACGTTTTTCGTAAATAAATTTACCGAAATTTGTGCAACTTATTACCAATCTACATAATAAAAAAAATGATATATATTGCTTTAATATTATACTTATTTGAAAGACAACTCCCAGCGGATAATCAGTTAACATAATCGCAGTGTTGCTCTATTTTAACAAATATTCAGTCTATTTCAAGAATAAAAATGTCTGCTAAAATATTAGAACAAAATCCAATACAGTATCACAATTTAAATGAATATATTAATAAAACTCTTCCAAGCAAATGCCTACGCAACAAAAACATTGAAGTTTTCCAATATAAAACTCTATTACCGAAGTAATAACAGTTTATGGGTACTACTTTCTGGTTATACCCGTATTACAGTTAAATTAACTTTAAAAGAAACTTGATCAAGTTTGTCGTGGATTTTATTTTAAATAGGATTTGTTTAATAACTTATTTGTTTATTTAAGTATTTTTTTGCATACAGCGTCGAAATATAGATTTATGCATTGGTCGCCAAAATGATATTTCGATGTAAAAATAAAAACTTAAAAGTGGCATAAAAATGAACCCCAACTGTATGAACCCCAACTGTATAAACCCCAACTATTATCTACGCGTAATAATAAACGTATTTAATTTATAATAATAGTAAAACAATTAAATATAACAAAAGACTGCACATTATTTGTCTTAAATGAATTATGAAACAAAAAACGATCAAAGGGTGAAAATCCATTATGTCTGAGTAAATTACATTCGGAATGCGCATTGCCGGTTTCCTACCGATTTAGAATCCCATGAAATGCTCGAATTCACATTATGACGTATTACGACATTTTAACATTAATGAAAGCAGCGAGGGAGGCTTAGTACCTACGCATGAATTCAGAACTCATATACTTATGTTACCAGTCCGTTTGTTGGATATCATTACAATTGTGGATGCTGAGATTACTACAACTGAAAAGATAATTCGAACGTTAACGTATGAATTAGTTTATATTATAAGAAAAATATTTTTAAAATGTTGTTAAGGCATTAAGAATTAATAAACAAGAATTTGTTAGTTATAAATTATATAAAGGAATTCAAGGCATTCATCACTTTCATTGGTACAATTTTCTATCCAGACAAAGCAGCTGGACTAGTGTCAATATTGTGTCGTGTTCTTAAAATGTTATAGTGACAATTCCATGTAATATAGGTACACAAGGCCCTGTTTTTTGATCCCGAGTTAAATCAACCAATGGTTGAATATGCTAACTAATGGTTTCAAACTTCTGTACAACGCGATTATTCATCAATATTTATTACAAAAATGCGATTATTCTAAAAAATTGTTAAATAATTTACCCTTCAACTTATTTGACCATTTGATAGATTAACAAAACAAAAACAAAAACAGTTATGAAAAAAACGCGTTTTAAAACCATTAGTTAGCCTATTTAACCATTGGTTAAGTTAAGTTGGGATCAAAAAAACTGGGCCTAAAACATTTATACTTAACTTGACGGAAACTTGTAGCAATGAACAAAGTACGTGCATAAGTGGTACATTAAACAAGTCTAGATAGCATTATCCATCTGTATAATAACCCTAATTAAGATGGTAATAGTTGTATAATTAATTAACTACCTACCTAATAAGTTTAGAGAGATCTTATTGGGTACTATATATTCACATGTAAGAGGCGGATTGCAGTCTTTATTACATTTCATTTAGATGAATGTATTTACAACTAATTTGTTTGATACACTGCTTAGACCCAGTTTTTTTTATCCCTGGTTAACTTAACCAATGGTTAAATATGCTAACTAATGGTTTCAAACTTCGGTAGAACGCGTTTATTCATCAATTTCTGTATTAAATTATGGTTAAATAATAACTCTCCCACTTACTAGACTCTTTGATAGACAAACGAAACGGGTTTTACCGAAATTTAAAACCATTAGTTAGCATATTTAACCATTGGTTGAGTTAACTAGGGATAAAAAACTGGGCCTTAGACTCGCCGTGGGGATGCGGCTTACAATAAAACCCCCTTCTCTACCCATGGGTGACGTAAGAGGCTAAACATCAAGTAAACTACGACTAAAGGATGTAGAAACAAGGAAAATAGGCAGCAGCGTTCTCCTAAAGAACGAATACGAAACTGCGGTCTCCAACCCACTGGCCTAGCCTGGTGACAAGAGCAACATACATACATTGCGCACCAAAACACACGGCTCCTAGGTCCCACTGAGTCGGAGGTCCAAAAAAGTCCGAAAAGCGGAGGTCCGGCTGTTGTGGCGCAACTTGTGTAGACCTATTACTAGCAGAGGACCAAGATAGGCTCAGTTTTTAGACTATTCCTGTTGTGAATGCTTTCAAAATTTAAGACACTGCCCAACTGGCTAGAATAATGGCTTTCAGTAACAATCCATTTCTTTAGGTTTAATTAGTTTATTGATTAAACGATGACTTAGTCTTGCTATAAATACTGTTTGTTTATACGGCAAAGTATTTGCGAAATAAAATGTATTGGATGTGGAATATCGTATATCATGGAAGAGGGTATCAGCCTTCTATCGTTTTTTGTCCCTATATACATGTTTATCGGTAAACAGGTTTTATAGACCATGACGTCAACGTGTGTGTTGACTTATTTTTATTTGAAGTAAATAATAAGAAGTGAAATGACTATCCTTTATAATGTAAATAATGTCCGAATAGCTTATCTTTTTTTTAAACCTCGCCCGCACTAAGAAATTTAATGCTTGTGTCGCGGGGGTTTCACAAACATTCAAATCACAAGCACAAAGAACACTCAGACTTGAAACAAGCATTTGTGGACACATATGCTTGTCTCATGCGGGGATCGAACCCGTAGCACGTCGCGCACTGTGGTAATTAGCGTGGTGACCTATACCATTCGGCTATCCGTGCAGCTACAAAAAATGATTTAAGTAGACAAAGTAATTAGTATTCTGTTGTCAGACATTTGTTTTCCACACTTGTTCATCATAGATAAAGCATAAGTTAAGCAATCTAATTCACTCTTCTAAAAACACATTTTAAAAAACATACTTTACAAATAGTTTTAAGAGCTGTGACAAAAAAAAACCATAATTACTTAAAAAGGAAACAAAATCTTCCTCGTTTAGTAACAAACGCTTTAGTGCAACTTGTGTTCTGTGAAACAGTGGTGAGCAAAATTTAGTATGCGTTTTAGAGCTTTAAAAGTATAGAAGTTCCAGGAATAGGATTCTCTCGTAAAACCCATTTTAAAGATAATAGCGCTGATAATGCCCTATCTAAGTTATAGTCAAGCTCTGATTTAATTTAATGACTAGATTTAATTTCGCTTATCTTTAGCTAAAAATATATTACGGAATCTAACTTTGATAGTGCTTCACTTGTCTTGAGTAATTCTTAAAGAAATTCTCGCTCTCGCAATGTTTACACGAAATTTTATCAGATTGTCTGGCTTTTACTCGTTCCTTACTCTCGGCTTATATTCTGTAATGGAAAGGAATTTTCTTAGCATTCTCGTAACTAATTCTACATTAGAAGAAAATTCTGTTAGCCTAGTAATTTGAGAATTTAATTGGCAACGAATGGTTGAAACTTTGACTTTTAGGTAATAGGTAGAGAAAACCATCATCAGAATCGTCACCTATTTTTCTATATTGCTTAGTTATAGCTTACTTATCGTGTATTAACTTCACGTAAGAAATAATAACTTTAAAAAAAATGCGGAAAAAATCACATAAGATTGCTCCGGATCCAAAGTAAGTAGCTAAAGCACTTGTGTTATGGAATCAGAGACAACGAAGGTACCACAAACAGACCCGAGATGTAGTAAAGTGATTTTCTACATGGACCCGTTCGGGAATCGAACCCGGGACCTCAGACCTGCCAACACCTTGAAAACCGGTGTGTACGCCTACTTGACTCGGTCGTCTAATAAAATTGCATCCAAAGAGATTTACGTGAAGGTCGAACGTCTTTTATATTGTTCTTGTTGCTTCCAACACAACGACTACTGCATGTCAAAAATCCACTTGCACTAAGGCCGCTAGTGTCGTATCGGGTCTATCTGTCATTTCCACCAATGAGAGACAAGCTACTGGCCTGCAAATGGAGGAAATTGACAGACATGTTGCGACATTAGCAACCGCGGCTTTTTGACACGCGGAGCTCCCATTGCGGATACAGAAATACAACATGGAGCATTAAATATCTATTCATTCTATTTTGCTTCCCGTGTTTTAATTCTGAGTATTAATTTTACCTTACTAGAAACTGATTTGTTGTTCACTAAACAGGGGGCCAACCACAATCTTTTAGGAAACAATCTTATTTCGAGAACGTTTTGTTTCAAGCTTTTAATAACATTACTCCTATTCGTACCATGACCTTCATTTTTCAATATTGTTTTATTCCTGCTTAGTGCTAGGAAAGAATGAACGAATAGAAAAGAAACAACGCTATATGTACTGGAATAGCGCTATCCCTTTCACGCGCCGCTGTTCCGAATCGCTGCTACGGACTACATATATCTTGAAGCAAAAATCAGCGTTTCTTCCTTATAAAAAAATACTATGCATTAGAAAAAATAATTATGAGTTATTTCCATGAAACTAATGCAATTTTTATATAGGTTTTGCTTTGAAAAAGAAAAAAACCATTGTAATAATTAAAAAGCTGCGGCTCAGTTGCGGTTGTGTGTGACTGCATGCTTATGAATCGGACCAAAATGTGTTCTTATCAGCTGTCACCTGGGGCCAATCACAAGCTCTTACAGTATTAATATAATATTACTTCAACTTTTCGTACCATGACGTCCTAAAAACAAGCTTATTTCTAATGTTGAAACAATATTATTTTCTTAGCGGTTTTGGTGACGTCACCTTTTAAAAGTTCATTCAATTCGTACCACGATGTGACTTTTGACACTTAGCAGTATTGTTTTAACGTCAAATTTTACAATCTTAAAAAAGTTCCTCAAACATGACGGAAGTATTATTGTTTTACAAATTTATATAAAATAACGTCTTGCAAGTTAAATATTTCCGTTATCTCAATCCGCTTTCTGCGTCTATATTGTTTTGCTTGCATCGAGCGATTGTAGGCAGTAGCTATCGATGTATTGAAATTTAAATTTTCTCATAACATGAATGACTAGGCATATAAAAAAGGTGAAAGTCATCTGCATTTTGACTTTTAAACTTCTTATTGATAAACATTGATTAAACTGGGTAAGAGTCTCCAACAAATGTGAAAATAATAACATAGGTACTAGTACCTATATTTGTAACTTATGTTTTTCTATAAAGTAGGTACATGACAGCAGGCTTAACTTACCCCTAAATGTATTTTTATAGTTAATTACCATTTAGTGAAGAAAACACAAAATAAAAGGCATCCCTACAAGGCAATTACAATAGTAATCCAAAATAGCGTCCAAGACAGAATAACTACAAAATAAAACCAAAGAATAATAATAATAATAATAATTTATTGAAATAAAACGTTTACATAAAGTTGTACAATTCAGCTTACAATAATAAGTTTAAAGACAATTATAACTTAACATAAAACTAATACTAAGATGAAACTTTTATTGGTGAAAAAAATGCTGGTTTGGGATTGCGATGTTCGGCAGCGACCCGCCCGAGCTAGGTTAATTTAACCTGTGTTTCAGGCCATCACTATCTAGTCCAAATAAGTACTTTGGGACAGAAGAGAATAAAGTTAAATATAAATAAGAGAAAAAGCTTAATGGTAAATTGTTATCTAAAAGTAAAACTTAAAATTAGACAAAAGTAAACAATTACAGATTAAGTGTCGTCATGCCAAAATTTCTAAAAGTTTTTCTGTGTCTGAGTAATTGAGATTTGCTAAATAATCTGATAACATTTTGCTACAGTTTTTGTACGTAACACTATAGAAGCTAAGTATCTTGTTAAGCCTATTATACAGAAAAGGTCCTAAAAATACATAAAAACGTTTAGCAAACGCATGTTTCGTTTGAGGAGTTATGCAAACTAGGTCCTTTCTTCTCTTGTCAGAGGGTATAGGGTCAAAAGGTAGTGCAGTGTGCTGGTGTAGTACTATGTATAAAATATGTAATTAAGAATACCTATTAATAGTCATTTATTTGTTATAGAAAATACATATAGGTAGATTAATCGGCAATTAGTGTACAACTTGCGAAGAACGTATGCAATCTTCTTAATAATAAGTCTTGTTTGATGGTGTGCAGAAAGCGAGGTTATGAGATGCCTCTGCAACCTTTGCACGGCTATCCCGCAGTTGATGCACCTTATATTGATCCACGAAACAAATCCGATATGTATCCAAAAATTGAGTATCAGTCCGTTGAGCTAAGCCAGGGTCAAAAATATTAATCGCACGCAAAACACAAACGTACGTAACGAAGAATCTGAATGACATAACTAACAATCTAACATTGTCAAACAAGTACACGCGTTCTGGTTTACGCATTATTTATTAAGTAGTATAACATACAATAAAATAAATAAAAAACGAACTTACGCACCAACATTGTATATTATGATAAAATTATTTTAAGAAAGTCAAGAAATACCTATTCAGCTAGTTTGAATTAATAAAATAAGATAATTTTTCGTCCTTATCACATATCTACAAGTAGTAAGCATGTAACCAAGTACGGAACGTCCATTACTATATTTATTTTATCTGTGGTCTGTTATGGCGGATGTTATCAAACGGTATTTTGTATTCAAATAGCATTACTTATTTTGAAATATAAACTGACAATTTCGGAGAGGCTAAATATTAATTTTAATTATTTTTTCTATTTCTGTTTTACTATTTAATCTTATCTAATCTTATATCTATATTTGTATAAATGGAATGCAATTTTTTTTTTTTTTTTTTTTCTTCTCTCCCACTTGAGATAGGGAGAATTTGGGCTCACACATAGGTGCACCTGTCATTTTCAAAGGAATGCAATTTTTTGTCCACATCCTTTCGTCAACTTTCGTGCATTTTGTTCCGATTCATAGGCATGCAGTCGCACAATCGCAACTGAGCCGCAGATTTTTAATTTTTTCAATTGTTATTTTTTTCTTTTTCTAAGAAAGACCTTTATAATAATTGTATTTGTTTTATGGAAATAGCTCATACTATTTTTTTCTAATGAGTAGTAATTTTTTTCATGGAAGAAATGCTGATTTGTGCTGCAAGATATACTCCGTAGCAGCGATTTGGAACAGCGGCGCGTGAAAGGGATAGCGCTATTCCAGTTCATATAGCGTTGTTTCTTTTCTATTCGTTCATTCTTTTCTAGCACTAAGCAGGAATAAAACAATATTGAACAATGAAGGTCATGGTGCGAATACAAGTAATGTTATTTTATGCTTGAAACAAAACGTTCTCGAAATAAGATTGTTTCGTAAAGGATTTTGGTTCATAAAGGATGTGGACAAAAATAAAATCCATTTACACAAATATAGCAAATATATTGTAGAACAGAAATATAAAAATGAATAAATACATCGTTTCTAGCCTCTCTGAATTTGTCAGTTTTTATTTCAAAATATTAAGTAATGTTATTTGAATACAAAATACCGTTTGATAACATCCGCCATAACAGACAACAGAAAAAATAAATATAGTTATGGGCGTTTCGTACTTGGTTACATGTTTACTATATTTAGATGATAATAATTTGTGAAGAGGACGAGAAATGGTTTTATTTTATTAATTTAAACTATCTGAAAAGGTATTTCTTGACTTTCATAAAATAATAATATCTTATTATACAATGTTTATTTCCATTATAATTTATTTAAAGTACGACGATACTACTTTGCATATAATATATGTATTTTCTATAACAAATAAATGACTATTAATAGGTATTCTTTGGTTTTATTTTGTAGTGATTCTGTCTTGAACGCTATTTTGGGTTACTATTGTAATTGCCTTGTAGGGATGCCTTTTATTTTGTGTTTTCTTCACTAATTGGTAATTAACTATAAAAATACATTTAAGGTTGGCCTGCTGTTATGTACTAACATAAGTTTAACATAACTTTTTTTACATCAGTCATTCATGTTATGGGAATTTTTAAATTCCAATAGATCGATAGCTACTGCCTACAATCGCTCCATGCAAGCAAAACAATACCTATGCACGCAGAAAGGACGGAGATTGCGGAAATATTAAACTCGCAAGACGTTTTTATATACAAATTTGCAAAACAATAATACTTCCATCGTGTTTGAGGAACTTTAAGGTTGTAAAATTTGACGTAAATACAATACTGCTAAGTGTCAAAAGCCAATTGAATGAACATTTAAAGGTGACGTCACCAAAACCGCTAAGAAAATAATATTGTTTCAACATTAGAATAAGATTGTTTTTAGGACGTCATGGTACGAAAAGTTGAAGTAAGATTATATTAATACTGCTATAAGAGCTTGTGGTTGGCCCCCTGTATATCAACGTTCTCATAAAGTCAGCCATGGGCGTTAAAACAAACGAAATCCGTACAAAAACAAATATATTGTGGAATGTCGAATACATTCCACAACCGGACATTCGGATCCTTTTATTTCAACGTTTGTCGTCTCATAAATTTACAGCACAATATTTAGTGTCCGTTAAATAAATTGTACGTATCGAGAGCGGACTTTTCTAGTATACACATTGGTACAAATATTTTAAATTGCAGGGTATGTTTGTAATATCAACAGCATATGTAACAGCTTTAAATGTATTTTCTTTATATGTTGGTCTTACTTTCCGTCTTCTAGTTCATCTCCGAAACGATGTAACTTATTTTACCAGAACTTCCAATGACACTTAAAATGCAAATAAGTAATATAGAGTACATCTACTCATACTCTTTTTATGGTTAGTTGCAAAAAAAAAACAGCCCATGAAATTGTAATGAACAGTGCATCAAATAGGAAATTAAAACCCTACTTTCTGAGTAATTTATTTTTATAATTTAATAATCTTAAATTCAATGGACAACGTCACGGATAAAATCTAGTATGCATATTTTTGAGTTGGCTGGGGTGGCCATTAGGAGATTAAAACAGAGACACACCTGTAACGTAGTGCAATAAAACCGCAGCCCGACTGCGCTGGTATCCTGCCGTAAAATATGTATACCCCTTTACATTTGGTAGGCTCAAATGTACCAAATTATATTGTGTTTACTGTATTTAATTTAACATTTTGTGATAGAGCTTAATTAAAATGTTACTTGGAAAATGTGCTCATATTTTATTTCGAGTAGTGGTTTCTATTCTTTGTTGTGCACTTTGTTCAATTGCCATATTTTAAACACTATATATATATCTATACGAATTATTTATATATATTTTGCACAACGCCGCTAAAGAAGTGCTCACTTTTTCACTTAAATATTGGTTATTTCGAAAAAGCAAAAAATACTTGCGTTATATTTTTTCATTATCCCTACCACTGGACATTGTTCGCATCAAGTCGCATCCCTATTGCTTAGCACTAACTAACATAAAAATATTCAGGATTAAAAATCTACTTTTCATACAAACATAAGTCATATAATATTGTGACCTGTCACTTTGTATGAAAATTTCATTTTCCATTTTAAGATTTCAATCTATATTCCATGGGGAAAGTGGATCAGTTTTATCCACCTGATTACCTCGTAGAACATACGCACTCATTTTAAAATAATCCTGTATATAAATATCTAGACAGAAACTTTAACCTTTGTACATCAGTTAGATATAAAGTTTAACAATTACTAGTTGGTAGTTTTATCTCAAAGCTTAGTATACAAAGTTCCTGCAAAGTTCTATGATATCGTAATTCAGCCGAAGCCCAGCAAATTGCGCAGGGATTGTTATATCAAATCTAATTCGAAGGCTATAATTAAACCACAAATACAGTCGTAAATGAGATAACTTTGTGCGTACATAATGTAGGCGGTATAACCGAACAAGACCGCAGTACATATTTAACGAAGTCGTAAAGTTAACTGCTTTAATAAAATCGTGTTATCTGACGCGAGTCAGATTGAGTGTTACGTAAATATATATTGAGTGTATATATCACAGGTTGATTTAATAATATTTGTTACTTCGAAGGAATTTATACATTTTAATTTATCATTAAATAATAAATTAAAATGTATAAATTATTGCAAAAAAAAATAGTTTTGATCCCGTAATGAACTAGGTGTATCTGTAAGTACCTACTCTTTTTGGCGTTAAATACTATATATTTTCTTAATCTCTTGTACGCCTATTATTGTGAGGTGTGTTCATTCTATAGGGCGGTCTTTGTTTTACAGTCGATGCCTTTCAGTTGAAGACGATGAACCGTATAATGTTATAACAAATATATATTAATTTATTAATGAGAAATTTATGAACAAACAGTTATGCAAGGTATTTAATAAAAAAAATACATAATACAAATCTGATAGGTAACATTACACTGGTGACCAACGACATATTCAATAATTTCGATGTAAAACGAATCCTTTTATACCCGATTTGGCATTCAGAACGGGCGTGATACGGCATTCAGTATGGGTGCATTCAAAATGGCGGGATCATCACGCTATTGCATAGCATACATAGTGATATTATGGATGAAAATTTGGCAAAACTGTTAAATCTATCTACCAACTACTCTTTCATTCTCCGACTTCAGGACGTATTAGGCAAATACCCGGGTTTCATTTACAAAACTAAATCTTTCGTTACTAAATATTATACGTATTGAAAATTAAATCTAATTTTATGTTGTTAGGTACTATCAACTCCTCAGTCTACTATCAAATATTCTTAGGTACTTAGCCATGATCTCAGCAACATGAATTCTCTAGGTATTAATTTTTGACAAAAGCGTTATAAATGTAATATATTTCAGCTAAAGAATGAATAACTACTTTACAAAAATATTAATGAGTACTTATTAAATTATGTTTTAAACCTTTACAAAATTTGTGCCTGACATTTAATATGCAAGGATTTCATAATTTTATGGTGACCACAGTACGTGGTTGCATTGCATACTATCAAATTAATCTTGACTATAAAACTACTGATCATTAATTTGAATTAGTAATACCAGATTACTATTTATTAATACCTGATTTCATTCTAATAGAATGGTAAAAGGCACAGTTGAATTATTAAATACTAGCTCCGCTCCGCAGTGATCCCGTGACTTACCGTAACATATATTACCCTATATGTTACTCCAGAATGCCAGGTACCTCCCTACGAAATTTTATCAAAATTGATCCAGTAGTGTGACCGTGAAGAGGTAACAGACATATACCTACACACGTACACACTCACAAACTTTTGTCTTTATTATATTAGTGTGATGATATTTATGTAATTATAGTAACACAATAACTTCAACAAATTTCACACCAATTGTAGTTGTTAGTCTGAACAATTGATGAAATGAAACTTGACACTGCCGCGTCAACATTGATAGAGAACATTTACCACAAAACTGAAATGAGAAACGTCCTATTGAATTATAGATAATTATTATTAGGCATTCATTTGTTACCACTAGGGAAATTTAACCACAGTTTTCCGACAAGCCGATCTGTCGGTTCAGGTGGTCAGCCAATTGATTCAATGATAAATGTATAAAACTAAAAATATAGTCAATTGATTAGACTGATGTTCTAATTGTATAATAATTATGTAGGTATTTTCATAATGACACCACTCGAAGGTTTGTATTTCATGAAATAACAGTTATACGAGAAAAAATTGCTTGACTATTCTAACACTTATCAAATGTAAATAAATGTAGTTATTATATAACAAATTAGTCAGTAAGCATTCTAAAAACAATTAAAACGAAAACTCTAACCATGATCCTCAACAAACAGCGATTGCTGCTACAGAATTACATAACTTTATTATATTTTTTTTTGACCTGATTCATGCTTCAAATTAGAACAGCCAAAAGATTCACATTATAATACACGACACGTATTATATGAAATAAAAAGATCCAAAATCTATACAATTTCTCTGGATAAGATACAAGACCTATTTCAGAAAACAGCAGGGTTTTATTTCTTCAACAAATAAACAAACGATTTCCTTTCAATAAAAAAGAAAAAGTAACTTCACTTTGTCCAAAACCACACATAAATTAGATTCTTTAAAGAATTCAGAGAGGTTTAAAAGTGCGGTGCTTAATTTCCTTTTGTAAATTAAAAATAAGAAAAACTGGATGCAATCAATAACCATTAATAACAATCCCAGTGGCAAGTGACAGAGGATTTCCATTATGTGTGCTGTGCGACGGGTACCAACTAATTTTAAAACCACGGACCATGACACAAAGAGTGGTAAAAACGGTATTTAAAAAACAATAGTCGAGTAAGCAAACTTTGAAGAAAAATTACGACATTTTTAGTGATTTCCAACAATAACATCATGTAGTAGTAGGTAACGATAAATTAAAATATTAAATGTCAAAAACAAAGCTACGAAAGACGATCCAAGATTCTTACCGTGTGAGTATTATATTCTTCGATAATTTGATCAAAAATGTATTTAAGTAGTATGCGCGCTTCACTGGCTATTTGGTCAAATTTTTTGTCGCCATATTCAATCATAGCTTTGTATTTATGATTTTTATTGAAAGCACTTGTTAATATCTGCACCAATAGCCGAGTGGTACCTATATGTCACCACCCTAATTACCACTGTGCGCGACGTTTTGCGGGTTCGATCCCCGCATGGGACAGGCATTTGTGTGATCCACAGATACTTGTTCCATGTCTGGGTGTTCTTTATGCATGTGATTTGAATGTTTGTGAAACCCCCGCGACACAAGGATTAAATTCCTAAGTGCGGGAGTAATATAAAAAACAATGTAGATGCTTAGCATCGCAAAACGTACAGTGCGTTTTCACAATCGCCTGTTTATGTCGTGACTTATAACAATATATTATTATAATATTTTACGAGTATTTAAAATCTAATCACCTTTTGGCTAAACATAAAAAACATACATTAATTAACAGTTCTATGATCTGTATATGTGAATAATAAAGAACTTCCACTCTCAATATAACCCATCTTTATGCAAAAGCTATTTTGCAAAGGCGTTTATTTACACACAAGTTGTATACCTACATCATTACAAATAAGCAGACAGTTTACCCCAGTCAACACCCTCGGTCCTATTTCTGTCGTTCACTCAATAAATGATATCACCTTTCGTATGTACAAACACAATTAGCAATTAGGCACAAGACTACTACCTGGTAACGACCAATACAAACTCTACTTGTTTACGTGATCAGTGCAGTGTCGTACGTGATACACGGCTTGGAAGAACGTACAACAGAAATAGAGACATATAATATATTTTTTATATTATTTTATACTCCAGGATGTTGTTGGTCTCCCACGATACTGCAGTGCATCAGGAATGTTTCCCGACGCACATATTATGCACAGAATGCGGGGGTACGGCAACAGCATTCTTAAGGTCATTAGTGATAAGCCGTGTTACTCTTCTTGGGTACAATGGGTGCATGCACATGTGCCCGGGGTATCAGATAGGCGCAATCGACTTTTCAACAAAAAAAAATACTATATCCTTAACTAACATAGTTTTATGTACTGTGGTTACTTATATAAAATATGGGCTACGATTTTATTTATTTATTGTATTTCAGTGTAACTTAAAAATAAAAATAAATGCAAATTAGTGAAAACAATAGTGAAATTTTAATCTCCTTGTAATCCGGTGTACTGTCGCGGCTGGCAGTGTTTCAGTATTAATAAACTTTCTAAAATACAATATCAAGAAGGAAAATTGCTTAAATTTACTGTCTCTTAAAACCGCAAGATAAACAAAGTGACAGTAAAATATTGCCTTCTTCATTAATCTTCGTCTTAACATGCCTTGTTCTTAAATTTATTGTTTAATCATAAAGACAATGTGTCAGTAAATGAGAACGTTAGGGATTAGGTCCCAGTGTCAATCAGCGGTGGCTTTGGTAATCTTGCTTTGTAATTGTGACAGAAATCCAATTACCATGCGATTTAGGCTTAATCAGACATTGACATTGATATGCCTGACGTTCCGAATGCCTTCCTTAGCGAGCTGACAGTCCACAAACGTAACTGAATGTTTGTACATGTAATGGATTTCATACATGGTTTGCCTTTGAGTAACACCTCTGTTTAATCGGTTTGATACTGTATATCGATACCCATTGATACCGTCAATTATTATCGGAAAATTCGTTGACAAATATGGAAAGAAAAGGGCATTAAATATATTCTAATTCTGAACCCTTTATAATATAGTAATATTAATAATAGTATAATATCTGGCGACATCTCATACACGGCCATCTGATCCGAAACTAGGCAGGCCTGTACTAGGGCAATCAGATAACTGATGAACGTATTTATATATTTAAAAATGCATACTTATGTTGTTTGTTTTTGTGGTTGTTGTGTAATTTATCTATAATATTATACCCAGACACAGAAAAAATGATTGTGCTCGTCGCACAAAGGTTTGTCCTGGGTGGGAAAAAAAACCCCATGTTCTCCGGCTTAACAGTTAGGGCCACTAACCACTAGACCAACAGAACCTCAAGACCATATACTGTAACTTTCTCCAAAGCTTTATTATTTTAAAGCACTCCAAGTCTGGCTTAAGAAAATCCACTTATTCTCCATGAACGCCTCTCAAGATCTTTTAAGTTTGATGCCCCTTGAACTAAAATAATACAAGAACGAGTAATTTTAATTTAAAAGAAAATTACGTTACATTTTTTAAGAGTCTCAACATGAAAAAGTCTTTCAATATTACATAAAATCCTTAATGATCTCGTTCTTCTAATACTGTGACATTATTTCAAGGGTACAATAAAAGTATTCAATATTTTCATTTCGTTTCATTTAAAAAGGAGCTTGTCCCAAATCTTCAGAGAGCTTAGCAGTCATCAACGTTTGTGAGTGGCAAATGAGAGCGAATTCAACGTGGATGTCAAACAAGCCGGCTCAAAGAAGCTCTAATGAGTCCCCAATTCGAGTGTTTCGGTATTCAACGTCTTTGTTGGCTTGACACAGTACCTGCGAGGCTCTCAATCAGTTGCGATCGTTACTTAATTAGTGCCCTCGACTAGAAATAAGATGCTTTGATTATACAATTGTTGTTTCCGTCTAAATAAGTATTTACTGTTACTGTTAGCATCGTGTTTACGTTCTCATTTCAGCTTATGTCAATGGACTGTACTTCGGAATTATTAATGACAATTGTTATTTGCTCTGAGTATAAAGGTATTTAAATATTTTTTGTCAATGTATGTCCTTATTTGAACACACAGTCTCGTACAAGTTTCATACAAATTAAAAGCGACTGATCTAAACCACGTACGTAATATAAGGTAGAGAGTCTATCCGTGACCACGGCCCTAGCAAGTTGGCCGGAACGTTGGGTAAATAGGTATTTATACCTTATACCTATTACGTACGCGGTTCAGACCTGTTGCCTTTAATATGTGTGATGTATACAAACCGCAAAAATCTTAAAACTATCGTACAAACTTCACAGCCAAATCGTCTTCAATTACATATAAGACAGTTTTTAAACGAATAAATTTTTTGAATATTAAACCTTGTTCGCTTGGCTTTAAGTTTTTTACTACGTCTAATGACATATGACACAATGGCAATGGAAAAAAATGCATCTGTGATCATTTTTGAGAACGGATTTGATACGCTGACTGGCGTTTAGGATTTTTTTCGATTTAATGTATTTATGAAATTTAAATCGAAAAAAAATCCTAGAATAAATAATTTGTAATGAATTTATTTTGCATGGATGCTTATAACTAGTTGTCCGGTCATACATGTTTTTAAAATACCAGCCTATAAATGCCTCGCTGCTGGGCACAGGCTTCTCATATACTTAGTGAAGGAAAAACTCATGCCATCATATGAACAACTTCATGTTAGACAAAACATTTTTTAAGCAAACAATACATTATCATGTCGACCTACTTTACAGCCAAATTATACAATTTTCCGTAATTTATAGACCACAAGAGACATTTAATTATAGTAATAACAAAACAAGCTTCACTTTATACTTTAATCTAAACAATGAGGGCCGGCTGTCGCTGTATTAAATAGAATTTGATGAAAAGCCGAGAATAAACAGGACACAAGTGCAACCGGAAATTAAAGGGACCCGACCGTATCCGCTGTTCAGTATATTGGGGTATATAACGCTCCTATAGAAAAACAACAATATCCCAACGGGCGCAAACAAACGAACGTTTTTGATTAATGTTTTTGTTGGCAATACAACCGAAATAACAAATGAAATCATTATTTATTAAAAACTACTTCGACTTTTTTTAATTAGGAAAATATCTTGATACCTCAGGTTTACCTCTGATAATGTGTGTTGAAACGACGTTGGAACGGTCGGGCAGTAAAATTAACATAATCCGCGATAGTATTCTATTATTATTATAATTTAAAAAGTAGTTTTATTTCAATCATGTGTATTGTTTGCTTTCATTATAGAAGCTTCTATATTCAACAGTTTTTCTGCTTTAGTTATTGATCGACGCCATTTCGATGTTACCGTAATAGGCCACCAGAAGAAACTTTCTAAAACATACCCCACAGCTGCTTGAGAGTTGAGACTGTTTTTATTAAAACACTTGTCAAGTAATGTAATAAATGTGACATTATATTCTAAAAGAACAAGTACTTATACGCATGTTCAACAAAATTCCCGTCAAATTTTGATCATACTTGAATTTCTTAAGAGCATCCTAATTTGCGGACCGAAAAGCAACGTATTAAGTTATGCATTCCTCTTCTCTCTCATCACCTAACAAATTGATATTAAACAGATTGTTCGCAAATTGCTATGCATCGATAATTTTATACGTACGCTATTTAGTATCCATTTAAATAAATATTTCTTCTTGCTACTAAGTAGCACCTACCGGGAATATACAATGTGACACATTTATTCCAATTTAAGTAATTCCGTTTTCCTCCAAGTTTCTAATTCGTGCAACCCCAAGTTTTTCGCTTACATGAAAAATTGGCTCACATAATATATTCGCTGATTTCGAGGCAAAAAAGAAACATACAAATGTGTCCCATTAACTTGAGAAATTACCATTTTTTTCTCAACTTCGTATTCCTTACATGTAAAGTATGTGCGAGAGTGACCCAAATATTTTCGCACACAATTAATTAAATTCAGGACACCCTTGGTACATATTTATAAATAGAAGCTGCTCATGATAATGTGGGTGTTGGGCGTGTGTTGGAAGCTTTTAAAAGGCACTTCGTCAAAGGAACGTAAAGTACATTTACCAGTAATCACGCGAAATTAATGACCTAAGCAAATATTATTCTTTTGTTTTTGTTTTTTTTTTAAGCGGAAACTGCTATCAATCCTGCTTGACAGGTAACTTGGAATATTATTACTCAGAATTATTATGACATCAAAAAGCCACTCTTTAGAGTATGAAAATAATATGACAAGTATACAAATAATGTTTCTTGTTATTTTTACTAAGAAATTGTCCATGTACATTATTTCACGTATACGGATAAATCGTCTAGATATTAACCCATTATCATTCTGATTACCTTCCCGATGAATACAATTGCACCAAAATGGAATAGTGCCAAAAGTCATTCGAAGCTCAACAAAACCACTTTACTGTTGCAGTTAATTTTTACACCTTTTTATATAGGCGTAGTTAAATCTTTTATTCACTTTTAAATGTAAAAGCTTTTATGTACCGTAACTCAATGAGTAAGTCTTTTTAATGAACCGACGGCTGTTTATAAGTACTTATGTCATAATAGACCAATAAACACGTGAAGTTATGAAACTGTTTCATATAAATGTCAATTTTAAAAAGAAATAAAAGTGAGGTAACTACACAGTATTGATTCTCGCTGCTCTTTTTTCCGCTTCACTGCATGCAGTTGAACGCAAAAAGTAAAGATCTACTGGACCAACACCTCGACCAATGTGAAAGCGACTTTTGTTTTTGACAGAGGGCACACATCACTCGACTATCATGCTGCAAAATCGAGCGGACATAAAAAAATAAAGCCTTCATGCAATTTTTTCCGTCGCGTAAAGCTGTTTTAGGAATTATTCGCATGTTAGGAAAAACATTGCCAACAGTGATTAGCTGTTAAATATACGTGTTAACAGCCTTTTACGGGGGTCAGTCTTGCAGTCATATGGGTTCCGGCTCGAAATCCAGTCATTGCACTACCGATGTGAGCCCACTCGTAACACAGGCATTCAGCAAGAGGAGTTAACAAGAATACTAATAATGTGCGACCCACATTGCTAGTAAGCTTTAAGAAAGACAGTTTTTGCGTTACTTATCCTCCATTATTTAGGGTTCTTTGAAAATAAAGGAAAAGATTGCAAGTGTGGAACTAAATTTACGAAACCTTAGCAGGTTTCGAATACCTTAATATTATTCTGCTATGTATTGGAATAACAAACTAAACGCGTGTATTTTCACCGAACTATATTAACTTGAAAACGTTATGCCAACCAAAGTTGATGCCAATATAATATGGTAATTCTATAAGCGATATTTAAATAGCTCAATGTATCCCATTGATCGCCTGCTTCATATTCAACGGGCCGGCTCCCCGCAATCATGGCCACTCGTAAAACCTTACGATATCAGATTTTATCCCTCCACAGAGCTTTAATAATAATCTCCAAAAATTTTGGGTAAACGTCCTTGATCTTGTCAAGACGCAGCTTAGCGACCTATTGAAGAGGATGCTTTGGATTTCGTGGTAATTATCTCGTAACAAGATTTCAGGCATTCATGTGAGCTACTAGCTTTGTAAGGTATTTTAGAAGTACTATGAAGGGGATAAAGAAGCAATTGTGCTTTCATTCGATTAATTTTTCTTGTTTAGTTTTCTTGAAGATGTAGAATATGAGACTTAGAATAATCCTGTATATCTTATTTTATTTATTTTGCCTAACTTTCAATTGAATTTTGTATCACACGGAAGAAAACTGTTTAGTTTTTAGTCCGAAACTTTAATTTCTGAGTAACTCCGAAATAAAATTAAGCGGAGTTCTACATGTGAATACCGTTACCTTTTTTGAGCGTAATTTATGGATGTAAAATGAGACCCCTGGAAATGTCATTGCGCACGAAGCTATTCATGGCCCGCTCAAATTCATGGGCATCCATAAATAGCTTGAGTTATCGCTCGCTTTGAAAACACGTGATTTTAATCCTTCGAAAATAAAAATCGGTTACAACGAATTTGGAACATAAAATTGTCAGTGCGCGAGATATCACAATTCATTTTGAAGATATTCACTCTAGAGCCATCCGGATCTCTTGCCTGAAATAACTGTCGCATAATGTTGATATAAAGCGAGCCAAAGCTTGGGAACTGACTGGAATTCGGCAACTCTCCGGCTTTGATTTAACTAGTAGCTATGACACCTTCCAAGCCTTTGCTGCGGTATTTCTGTTCTGTTTATTTTACCTCGCCTGCTTAGAGAACCTTTAACGCAAGGATAGTGCTGAGAGATATTGCAAGCGTTTAAAACCAGATATTCTGGTTAGTAGGTACGGCTTTAGAAACCCTGCAATTTTATCTCGAATAGTTTTTGCAATGGTAAAGTTGTTGGGAGCGTTGATTAATTTATTACTCGCTTAAAAAGCTAAAATTATTTGATTGATGCGCTCTTTTATAAATATTTAAGTTTTCTCATAAAATTAGAAAAAATGATTGATTTTTAACGGTGAGAGCAATAAGCTCTGAACAATTTCAAATACAACTCTCTTACTTACCTTTACTCTGCTGTTCGTTTCAAAAATAATATTGGTAAAGCTGCAATATAAAAGTATATTTTCCTCTGCAATTTTTACGAACATACCAAAAAGCACTCGAGTATTTGGAATTTACAATAAATATTATCAGGACAGGTGTACGATTGTTCTCTAGGTGGCCATTTACGAAATTACTTCCTAACAATTTACTTCAGACCCACGTCTCATTAAGGGAAACGAAAATATTTTTCCTTTCGTAAACGCTTCTAGTATTGCCAGAGTAAATTTTCTCAATAGCGAATTAGGGTGGCAACATTGAGTTTCAAAACGAAAACACTTCATTGTACCATATTCATCTTGTTTTATGTCACGGCTACCTGAATATTTCCATTAGTAAGTTCAATAGTAAATACAGACTTGCATTGATTTACAAATACATACAATTAAAATATGCATATATATAACAAATGAAATAATCTATATAAAATGGGTCAGCGAATTTTTTTTTGAAATATCGGGAATAGTAACGAACGAGATTTTGATCGAACGAGATGAAAGGATATCGTAAGGGGCGTAAAAATACTGGGATATTTTATAAATTAATTTTATAAATTATTCTTTTGTATAAAATTTGTACATTTAATTTTGTTGTACAACATACATATAATGAAAGAAATATAAATATTTTATAAATTAATTTTATAAATTATTCTTTTGTATATAATTTGTACATTTAATTTTGTTGTACAACATACATATAACGAAAGAAATATAAATATTTTATAAATTAATTTTATAAATTATTCTTTTGTATAAAATTTGTACATTTAATTTTGTTGTACAACATACATATAACGAAAGGAATATAAATATTTTATAAATTAATTTTATAAATTATTCTTTTGTATATAATTTGTACATTTAATTTTGTTGTACAACATACATATAACGAAAGAAATATAAATATTTTATAAATTAATTTTATAAATTATTCTTTTGTATAAAATTTGTACATTTAATTTTGTTGTACAACATACATATAACGAAAGAAATCTAATAGCATACAATTTTATAGCTTGCCTTAAGCCTTGGCGTCTGCGCTTGAATCGTTATATACTTTGATTTTAGCTAAATTAACAATCGTATTTAAAACACTACTTATTTTTAAATTATTTGCTTAGCAAGCTATTTTATTAAATAATTTATGTTTACACACAAAGCAAAGAAAAACAAGATAGAAGAACAAAATGTACTGCTTATTTAGAAACAAAAATTTAAGTCTTCTATTTGTTCTGAAAAACAAGCCTTAGAGCCTTATTGGACTAGATATGACCGGATTTCTAATAGATATTAGAAATTAAGAAACACTTATAATTATGATCACTAATGATAAGTCTCATAAATTAATTACCTCTATAAGTGACTACCTTTAGCGCTTACTATTATAACAAGTAGGATGTATAAACTATTCAAGTTGTAGTCAATAGTGATCATAGAAGTAAGTCGATGTAAGATACAATAATATAATATTATTGTTAATACAATCATAATATATCATTATTTAGGAATCGACAGAGCTAACTATTAAATATACGTAGGTAGTCAGTAGTAACAATAGATTAGATTTCAATATACATGCTGACTTCCAAAAGAACTACTTTGCTATTTAAGACATGATGGAAAAAAGTATATCTGTACAGTCACGAGCATAAGATGTATACACATAGCGAAATTGTAAAACTTATTTAGCGAGAAGTTTTTGTTGAAACTCAAAAATATATACATGATTTGTGAACTAACAGTTCACAAATCATGTATATATTTTATGTTGTTAAATGATTAAAAGTTGAATTGATTGCGAGTTCTTGTTAAATTATTGTTTTACAATTTCGCTATGTGTATACGTATTTAAGCTCGTGACTGTACACGTTATACAGAAATATCAAAATATGTAATCCATTTATTAGAGGACCACTATTTTTGTTCCAATAGAGGATTAATATGAACTCTTCCCACAGACTGATATAAAGGGACTACTTGGAATAGCTAAAAAATATAGCTAAAACATCGTATCGGACGAAACATGTATGGTATTCGTATTCAATTCCAATTTCAGAATGGAATTTTTAATCTAACCATTTGCCGGCAATTTCACGCGCTACAGTTAACAAGCTTATATATCTTACTAGGAATAGGATCCTTCATTTATTTTAAGGGTTGTAAAGTTAAAATAAACGAAGTCCAAACGATAATGAAACCATCCATTGCTAAATGACGCAGAAAAACGAGATTAGAATTCGCTTTCGATAGCAATAAAAAATAAAGGTTTTCCTTTTTCTATGGCTCCTTACTCAAACGATTGTAATCGATATTCCGATTTAAAAAATCTTTTAACTCGATGTTCTAAGAAATTGAAATGAAAATATGCTGACTTTGCCATTAATATGGTTCTATCATTTCGGCTTTTATTGAACTTTTACATTTGTTTACTTTTATTTGTAAGAAGAGATTGCTGCAAATCTACCAAATACATAAAATAGCTTTTAGATCTTGATACATAACGGGTTACATATCATAGAAATAATATCTTATTACTAAACTTCCCTGTAACGCAATTGTTACAAGTACCGACTTCCTCTACCGACACATCATATAAATAAGGCACCATTTATTAGTTTATTAAGTTCTATTATTATCTTAAATCATTTCAATATGTATATTTAATTAATATCTAACTAATAATGAACATATAATAATATTAGGATAACAATTGTAGTGAATTGTAACTATTAGTGAATATTTGATTATGTTGTGACGTCATCATTTGAGATCTGTTTAAATATGGTCGTAACTGTTAATCGGGGGCACTTTTGTATTTGGTTGATTGGAATAAACACTGATCCTGAGTACTTCAAGTTTCACTTCTGCACCATCACCCTGTCGTCTTGCTGCTCGTCATTCTTCGTATTTCACAATATCTAAGTTAAACTGAAGAACTTGTTGGCAAAAACCTCAAAATTGCTCTTCGCGAACAAATACTTTGATCTCAAACCTTTACCTAACTTTTTGCAACCTCTTAACATATTTGAACATCCTTAAACATGACGTACGAGCTTTGTGTGTGAAACTTCACACACAAAGCTCGTACAGTTTTGCGAATGCAAGGCTATCAGATCTGCCTCTTAAACCATCCCAGAAATTACACCTGACTGAACTATGCGGAACTGGCCCCCTACATGCATAGTTTAGGACACAACTTGTTCCAGCTCATGTCTGAATTTTGAAGTGCTAACTATCCGGGCGTGAATAGTGGGAGCGGTTATCCCCTTTTAGTTACCTCATTCTTATGGATCGTGTGGTCGCTCGTAAAGCTGTGAGCCACTTTATTGCGGTAAACATTGAGCACGCAATCCCAGGAGGAGCAAAGACCAGGTAACTGCGGTAGCCAACTTTAAAGCTAATATTAGTTCGACTAGAGCACCGGAAAATCGGTGGCATAGTGATTGGCTGCGGCCCCAGCCGGACTTTCGAATGTCCAATCAGAGTGCGACAGCATCGACTCCAATTAAATTCGATTGAATGGGAAAATTCTAGCACCGTCAGGCATTCTGTTATTTGTAAACTTATTGAATGATGCAGTGAACGGTTGTTGTTTTCGGTACAAAATCAATCTCACCTGAGTTTATTTTACTGTTTATTTTACTTGTTCGACAGTTACACAGGTTGGTTTTCGCGAACTCTAGATATTGATCATCAACTACATGAACAACGTAGATTCACATGCTACAAATATAAAAGTTAACAAAATGCTAACTTACAACTACAAAAACGACTACTAAACACAAACATAATTTATTTAAAAATCTGGTTCTGTTTTCACCTTTAACCTTCCAAAAGAGGCAGAGCGTATTAAGTTTTTCCACATTCCCGTGATCGTTACATTTATTACCGTGTGTCACGGAGCTCTGGTATAATTACGCGGCTACAATTGGGAGGGGGCGACGCAATTAGCCATTTCACAGAAGGCGGGCCGTTGTCACTTCGACTGTAATGACTTCAACTAGTTCCATTGCTCGCCCGCAAAGGCCGGAACAACTTTTTCAAGCTGTTCTTTAATCGAGCTACAGAAATGTAACAATGCATGTAAAATGGAGGTACAAGCAGATTTTTTATTTTATTAAGAACGGAAGTTTATATAAATAAAATATTTTTACTATTTAGACAGCGTAGTAAAATTGTTTAGTATGATCATTTTTAAGACAGCAGATCTTACGTGCATTTCAACATGCATATGCATTTGCTAAGGTTTGCTGTGGAATATACCTACGCTGTTAAATTTCAAAAATTTAAAATAGAATAGAATATTCTTCATTGCACTCCATTAGAGTCACTGAATTAAAATATACACACAGTGAAAGGGTACACTGGCGGTCTTTATGTGAAGACTCAATACATCTCCTAACTTAGTCGTAGTACCTACGTAGTTTCTAAATACTTCATGTTTTACTGTTATCTACATAGCACACATATACGCATCATCATCATCCTTATTACTCCAAATGTATTCAATTTTATCATTTTGATTTACAAAACCCGATCACAACTTTTAAATATTTAAATATTTCGCATAAAAGACCTTTTATAAAAGAGGCGAATAAAAAATACGTGAAAATCAGATTTCATTATTGTTTATTGAGTTTTGAATCGCTCTGAATCTTTGATAACGCTGGATTAAATGAGTGGACTCGGTGAAATAAAAACACAAAATACTCGACCGGATATCGGCTCCCTCTGCAGCGTTTAATTTAACAATTCAGTATCAACCCAAACATGATCGACACCTCACCTAAATTGTTTTTTGTTCGTACATTATTTAACTCGTTAAAACCTTTGGCGATCATCAGTCTTTATCATGTTGCGTCCGTTCTCATTCTGTAAAAAAAATATTTTCGCGGCGCATTGTTCCATCTGAAATTGCCTCTGGAAATTGAACGAACGAGTTTGAAACTACCTCCACGGATGTTGGTGAACACAAATTAAGCAACATTTCAGATGCCATTTTTGTTGTGCGAAGTACGAACCCGGGGTGAGCTAACGTCCAGAAGTTAGTTTACGGGTGTTCAGAACAAAGGTAAAGTTGTCTTGCTCTCTCAAATGTACAATTGTTTTCACTTTTACTATCGACTCGCTAGCATGTGGAGTATTGAAAACAACAGGAAGTAATTTTAAATCGCACTTTATGTGTGTTTTGTACATTCATGTGTAACTTTAAAAATGTTTTTGTACATTTGTACGTGCTATTTTGTTTGTGTTAAATGTTTTCAAATGTGGAACAGGAACTGTAAAACGTTGTATGAAAAGTTTATTTTGTGAAAGGTACCTATTATGAAGATTTTTTTTGCAAATAGGATGTAGTTTTATCAATAATCTAACGATAATGACTTGAAGATTTTGCATAAAAACCTCATTTCCTTTTGAAAGATGACTAAGCCTCAGTCTTGAGCAAGACAAACAATGTCTCCCTTGTAACTTTGGACAGCTATAAAGTTTTGGGTCACACAATAACCGGCTTCTAAGCACATAGAGTAAGTAGTGACAAATTGCTGCCATAGTCAACGATCGCTAGTAATAGTTCCCTCATCCCTAGTCGAGTGTTACAACTTGCGAAATATGCAAAACAGTGACCTCGCTCTATCCTTTAAATTAAACTTTCACTTAACGATATCCTAAACCTTTTAGTGAGTGAATCGTCCGAGTGTACTGCGAATAACACAAAAAAGATATTCGCAATCTACGGTAAAAGCACACTCTGATATACAAAACAAAAAACGTTTGAATGGTTTTGAAAATTACTGTAACGAAAACACTCTTGCCAACACACGTGGTCAGTTCCATCTTATAAATAAATATAATTTGACGACCTCCGTGGTCGAGTATTGAGGTCGGGAGACGTACCGGTTTTAAAGGTGTCGCTAATTCTGAGGTCCCAGATTCGATCTCCAGACGGGTCAATGTAGAAAAAAACATATATTGTCTCGGGGCTGGATGTTTGTAGTACCTTCGTTGTCTCTAATGTTAAATCTAATGTTTTTTCTACATTGACCCGTCCGGGGTTCGAACCCGGGACCTCAGAGTTGACGACACCTTGAAAATCGGTGTGTACGCCACTCGACCACGGAGGTCGTCATTTATTTATATTTATTTATTATAATTACAAATACTGCATACAATCCATTATATAGGCAGTTTATCTGTTTAAATCCCATTCAATTCCTTACTGAGCCAGCAGAGCACTATACATGTTACGTTGCAATCCCCTTAGCATTCGAATCGGAGTCCGGCCTGATTGCCAATTTATTGACTAGCATTGGTCCTTTATCTTGGATGTCCACAACCTGGATCAAGTTGACACAAAGACAAATTGTGACCATTCGGTAATCCGAGCTTATTGCGCATTGATGGTCCTGGCTAATGCCTCTGAAAAAGTAGGTTAGTTGGAATTTGGACGGTATTTGGGAGACCATTTTTTTGGCGTCCTCAATGTATTGTTCTGTGACGTTGGGTCAGCGAAATGTTTATTAAACTACTTGTTGATTCCGTCAATAGAAATTTGTAAATGTATTACGTATACTGTGAAATAAATGTAGGTTAATTATTCAGGTAGGTGCTTAAAGTGCATCTCATTTTACGTACACTTTACTTTTATAAACTTGGGAGGAGAAATTTGAATTCACGGGCAGTGGCCTTTGTACTGTGTAGCTTAGTTGGTACAGCACCTGGTGCGTTAAACTAGTAGTTGCGGGCTCGAGTTCCGCCGGAGCAGCGGAGGCTCAAAATGTTTGCTTTATATTTGTATTTAATTTGATGAATTTTGTCTTTTAAAATTCTAGAGGAAAAAAGGAAATCTTTAAAAACCGTATAAACCTATCATACGGTTTTCGGTCTGTTTGTTTTGTCCTTTACTTAAAAATCCCTGTATTTATATGAAATTAATATTCAATACACTTTTTGTGCAACACCGTTATGAAAATTTGCGTCCTCTCAATATTCAATAATAATATTTGTTTTGGTACGAAGATATTACCAGTCTATTGACTCTCAAAAGCCACGAGAATGTGTCATTAACCAAATTGATTCATCGTAATTGTCGCGAATATATTAACAGGTGTGTGCTTGTGGTATGTATATTATACTTTGGTAAACATGCCATTTAATAACATGAATTAAATTCAGAAATGACTCACGGTTCGATGAATTTCAATACACATAAGAACATTGATTGTCTATTACAGAAGACCATGATGAATTTTAGTTGTAATGTAATTATGTATAATAAATAATTATACCGGCCTATAAACGTCCCCTGCTGGGCAAAGGCCTCTTTTCATATAGAGAAGGGATGAGCTTTGATCACCACGCTTGCTCATTGCGGGTTGGCGAATTCAGATTACAATATTTTGGAATCAATGTTTCCTCACGATGTTTTCATTCACCGTTTGTCAAAGATGTCTTAGAATGATTAAGTAGATATGCATGAAAACAAAATGAACTGAAAAAGTATTTCCTCTAATAACATACTTAGGTATAAAATTCATTAGACATGTTACTTTTGCCATACTGCAAAATAGTTGTAACAGTGTGTTGTTATAAGAATTGGCTTTGCAAAAATACCACAATGTCAAGAAAAATAAAATACTTGAGCCGATTTTTACGACACCACATAAATTGCTTTACGCATTAGGATATTTTATTAGAACAAGGCCCACTGAGATTACGAACCTAAAGATTTTACATGTACATGAAACTTAACATTCACCTTGGGTATTAGAATTTAAGCATGACAATGAATAAACTAGTTACGTAGGAACCTTTGTTGAATCTGTGTTCGAAGTTCGTAGAAGGCCGAGAAATTCTCAGTGGCGTATAATACCTAAGCTAAGACCTTCGACAATCTTGTTGCTATGAATAAGTATTCTCTGTTGTAAGCCTCAAGATTCTGTATGGAACTTAATTGGATTACCGACCGTTGAGTATAATTTAGGTACTGGAAGCAGAAACCATTGTAAATTTATTAATGTAATTAGGTTATGAGTTTTCGTCTAGAATTTGGAACGTTAGGCTTGAAAAGAAAATGCTAGACAGACACTACCCTGGATTTCAAAATAAATCTCAATTTTAATAAAGCTTTAGTCGTTTATATAACGGTAACAAGACTCACAAATAATTTCATATCGAATAAAAAAAAACGACTCAAAAGTTTAAGAACACCTGCACATTGCATGAAATGCTCCAAACCGCTGATCAACGAAAACAGTTAAAAAAAAAGATAAATTTCTTTAACGTTTTATATTTACCTTTACTACGGCTTACAAATTACAGTCGGCTGTAACGATCGGAGTTGAGTGCTAAAGCGGCACATAAACAAAAACGATGTAGCGATTGCCACAAATCCGAAGCGACATAAAAAGGGGATACCTACCTATATTTGGCGGTCGACGAATTCAGGTCATCTGATCATGAACGTGGTCACGTCGTCGCTAAAATAAAACAAGAGTACGTAAAACTGTATTATTTCTTTCTGAATTATCGATCTAGGAATTCGTAGAAGAATACTTTGTGGTCAATGATGAAGAAATTAATAGAAATAATATTTTTTTTATAATTAATATTCAGATTCAAGTTTAAATAATATGGGACTAATAATATAATATATGAGGAGGAAAGCACACATTTTCCGACCACAAGTGAATAATTACTTAATAATAATATTAGGAACAGGGTAGGGCAGGGAGAAGAAGAGTAATAATAAAATAATATATTTTATTAAATATGACATAATAGGATTTAATTAGATTTTTCAGTCATGGGATATATTTACAATTACTTTCAATTTTATACTTACGAAGCTAGTGCAATAGGCTAATTTAGAAATCTATTATTAAACTTGACCATTATTTACCTTAAAATCAAAGCAGTACTTATATGTAAAACAATTGAAATTCCCGATAATAATACCGGCCTATAAACGTCCCACTACTGGGCACAGGCCTCTTCCCATGCAGAGAAGGGATGAGCATTGATCACCACGCTTGCTCATTGCGGGTTGGCGATTTCAGATTCCAATATTTTGGAATCCAGGTTTCCTCACGATGTTTTCCTTTACCGTTTGTCAATTATGTCTTAGAATGATTAAGAAAGTACATATAACTTTGAAAAAGTCACATTGGTACTTGCGCTAGGCCACCACGACATTTTCACAAATTCCCGATACAGGAAACAAATAAATATAAAATTTAAAACCGACCTTAAACACGTAAACATCCTATAAATATTTACCAACAAATATTACTTGAAAGACGAACTCAATTAGCGAAATGAATTCAAACGAATTACAAACAAAATGTACTCAGCTTCAGAAGGTAATTAAAACGCAATAATTGAAGCATCTGGATCCTCTATATCATTATGAACTAGGGTTACCTCGCTTCAAACGTTCGTTAGCGCGATGCTGAACGAAATTAATGATGTACATTGGTATTGCGGTCTAATTACGTCTGTCACTGGTTGCGAGTCAAAGTGCTTGCGCTTGTAATCTTTGTATATCACTGAGTATTGAATGACTAGCAATAAAGGAATGTCGCAAACATTGTTATAGTTAATGCAATCCGATTTTAGGAAGTTGTTGCCCCGCGTATTTCTATGGTGCCGTTGTGGTATTGTTGTATGTCGGGTTGTGCAGCTGCCTTCAAAAATTGTTGATCTGAATAAGCTATTCGAGGCATGCTTGTCAACTATCGGGACGGACTTGCTCTAGTCGATCGAATTTTTTCCTCAAAAGGTCAAACCAGAAAACTCCTGCATTTATTTACGAAATTTTAAGTATTTTTTATTGTCTGGACTTTAAAAGAGGTTTTAACCCCTGAATATGTTTTGACGTGTCTTCTTAAGGAAACGTCGACTCCAGGGACCTCAGAAAAGTGTTGAAAAGAAAAAGTTGTCAGAAACGACGTTGTAAAAATCCTAATTGAAAAATAAACTGTAAAATTCTAATAATTGCAAAATGAATAATTTGATATTTTTACACATTTGATAGATCAGTCAGATGATACCATAAATATTAAAAACTTAATTTTATTAAGGCAAAGGTACAATTTACATTGTTTTTTCAGCATGTGCTCAGAATTGTATGATGCTGTGATGCTAACAATATTTGTAAATGGTATTCCGTCTATTGGCATACAAAATGTATGTGTACATACATTTTCCATTCCAATAGTTAGACTAACATTTACACAAAATATTTTATAATCTGTTTGAGTTTGATGCTATAAACTGTTTGATAAAATAACACAGAGACATTTTATTTTATTCAAACATTGATTTTGTTTACATGATAGTTTAAATGGTATCTACTCGTATAAAGGGAAAATAAAAACTGGTTTGACACATACTTTATACTTATTTCATCTTTGTTCTTGAAAATATACAGACTTGAAAATAAACAAACCTAGCTTTGAACATTGTTCTATACAAAAACCGTATCTTACAGAAAGTCTTAGGAATAGAGATAATTTCCAACGTAGGAACGTAATACTTTACAGTAAGAATTGAATCAAATCAAAGAAAAGTATGATCTAATTTTGTCACCGCGTCCAATCTCTGAGAAATTGATAAAGTTTTCTGTTTCAAGTCTAAACAAACCTCATTACGAGAAGGAAAATGTATTAAAACTTATTTTAAAAATATATTTCTTGGAGTTTATAGTTTTGTTTATCACTGTAGAATTTTGCGTTTTTTAAGGACCCTGAGGAATACGAGGGGAATATGTTTATTGAAAAAGTTATATTATGACTGTGTGCTGAGCTCAGAATGTTTCCTATATTGGAAAAGTTATGATACATCAAAACATCGAATATCTTCGCGGTCTTGACATATGTATTATATTACTTTAAAATTTTTGCCTCGACGTTATAAATAAGATAATTATATTCTTGTGAAAGTGTTTATTATGCAATAATAATACTATTAAAAAAATATAAAAGCTATTGTAAATATAAAATATTTCCTTATATTATTATATACTATAAAAATAATTATTTATCTTAGGACAAATTCTCATAAGGCCATCTGAGAAATAAATTATCATTATAAACACCATAAGTAATGACTAAAATATAAAAAACCAAATCAAAATAGAATAAATCTAAATCTTCCAACTTATATTATTATTCTTGAACCAACTAAGTGAGTCCTTAAGTATCCTCCAGATAAACGAAGCGATCACAAATCGTACTTTTTACCATTCAAAAAACATCTGCCGCTTGATCTTTCCAATTTCCGGCCAATGCTTGGTTTTTATTACAAACTTTCACAAACTTTCGGTAAAACTCGATAATATCACAATTTTATGTTGACTTGGTATTAATGTGTATTATTTTATAGAGAGACTATCATAATTGAATATTAATACATATTTATATAGGTACTTTTAGCAGTAGTTCGGGGTTACGCCCACATAGATGTCGGTTATCGAGGGAAAAACAAGCCTATTATATTTTGAGAAATATAAATATTCAAATTAAAATTATACCAAGTTGCATCAAAATAGGTTGTACGGTTTAGCCGCAAAAGCGTAACAGAAAAAATAATGTTTAAATTTTTAGTAGTATAATTAATAATATGAGATGAAGAAAATGCTAGATAGTAAAACGAGAATATTAATTTGGTTGAACCTAAAATAACAAGCTTTAAAAAGACCAAACTTATTTTGATCATAGAATCATAGACCTAGAACACATTTGCGTGACTTATCTAGGCGTATTAGACAGGGCAAATAATGTCGATCATGCAACTTTTTGTACAAATAAATTAATATACATGTAATGGATAAGACTGTTTTAAATTAATCTTATTGAATATATTCGTTTTAAAAAACGTATAATTTACTTTCATTCTCACCCGCTTCTGTAAAATTACCTTATATTTAAAAAGAAACATAGAACTATACCAAACCTAAAACAAATAAACAAAACTAATTAAAAATTAGATAACTTAGCAACCATATCAAGCAAAATTTATTTAAGCTAAATATTCATCGTCATCTTTGTCATTGACGGAAAACATCCCCAGAACGTTTGCCGTACTCGATGGAAATGCTCATACTTTGTGCAAAAAAAGCCACACTTCTGGTCAACGGTGGAGCCGACCAAACTTTTTGTGAGTTCCAAAAGAACTCGTGCACGGTCCCCATGTCCCGAGCGTTGCAACCCCAAACGGATCGAAAATATAATTAGTTTATTATACGGAGAGCTCAGTTCTATACTTAACATTATTATTGTACTTCAGAAGTTATTTTTTCTTATTATTGTACACCCATACCTACAGTAATTAATCAGAAATGAAACCGTCTAATAGCAATCTGTTTGCTATAAGCTCAACAACGGACAATAGAATACGATCTCAATATGTAACAGGAACGCCATAGCCGACCGACGTCAGTTGTATGTGGCAACACTATGTACCAATACAGAAATTAATTAATATTAATTTATCCCTGATCACGTCTTTGTATGCGGTTTATCAATATGTAATAACCGTTACGTTGATTCTAGGTTAATGTACAATATTATAATTAGTATGTCATAATAACTAAATTATTGGATGATCGGAAATTAATTAATCAGGCCCTCTGTATAACAAAAGTATGTTACAAGGCATTGTGTTCAGTTTATAGGAGAAGTAATTAGGTGTACTTTAGCTCATATCGGTCAAGTACCTAGTTATATCCTTACAACGCCTGTGCGATAAATGTTACAACATTGTAATTTTATAAAAAAAACTAGCTGACCCAGCAAACGGTTTTCTGCCATATAAAAATCTGCGGAGGGCCCAACCTTACGCTAAGAGGTATGAAAAATAGATGTTGTCCTATTCTCAGACCTTTTAGCACTGAAAAATAATTATCAATTCACTATGAGAATAAAATTAATATGGGAGTTGCACTGAAACATTTAAATGATATGATGCCTCTTATATCAGTCACTGCTACGATTGAGACACAAATAAGACACCAAAAAAGGCCGATAACTGTATAAAGAGCGAGAGAAAGAATGATGGCCGGCAAAAAAAATGGGCAAAAACTGTATAGAGAGTAAGAGAAAGCAGGCCGGCTTCTATCTCATCCGTGAAGTTTGCTGGTTGAGAGGTGACAACGGTAGACACCTGGCGGGGATAACTGATCGATTGGTAGTTGATCAGTTTTCGAACGGGGTTGAAGATTAATTTAAATTGAAGAAATAAAAATAATTTATCGTAGTACAATTATTATATTCGATTGCCATCTTGCGACCCTATTGCGGTTGAAACAGAATAATATAGAAATTGCTATTTAAAAAACAGGGGTTGATCGTGGAAGAGTGAAAATTTCAAGTTGTATGTATTTTTAATGCTAAATCATAATAACATATAAGTAAAAAAATAAGTAAATATAACCACAATATTAGTGGCGGGCCACCCCTATCATTTAGGTTTGCTATCAAACTACATATATTTATTACATTTCATGAACATTATACGGTAATAGCCTTGTATTCTAACTATCTTATACAACGTGTTTATTCCAATGAATCCATTTCTTAGAGGTTTCTTAATTAGATCGGATCCTAAAACCTCATTACGGATTAGAAGACTGTTCGCTAGACCTATCTTATTTATTTTTTGCTGCTCTATCGTACCAACGAATGTAATCAAGGAATACATACAACTATTTTCTCAGTCTAAGATTATACCCGACAAGACATGTCACGAAATAAAAAATATTTTCATCAACATATTTTTGTAGGTATCTATGGCTTTCCTGCTGGAGTTGCGCAGAGCTTGCGTAAGTGATCCCGCGGCTCCAGCAAAGGCAAGGACGGGACCGGGGTGTTTTTAGTCGGTGCAAGTCCGACATATCCCCACGCTGTGCCCTCAGCGTAGGTTGAAGGCATTAGCGTTGCACCCCGCCAAAAACTAAAAAGCTTTATCTACTATAATATAGTGTCTAGGCTTTTTTTTTTAAAGATTACTAGTAATGTGCGACCCACATTACTAGTAATCTTTATAAGTCTATCTAGTAATATTTTGTTAACCCCTCGTGCTAATCTAAGATGCTTGTGTTACGAGTGGGTTCACGTCGGTAGTGTAATGGGTGGGATTCGAACCCGCAACCACATGATCGCAAGTCTGACGCCCTAGCCATTATGCTACCGCCGCTTCAATGCTTAAATGGTCGATTTATGATATGTTTTGATTGCCCTTAGCTACTCTCTCTAAGTCTCATAAAAATGCAGATGAGAGGAAGTCCATGTGTTTTACGTTTTTGGTACTGTAGATACAATCATAAAAGTTATTATTGTCCTGAACGTCAAACTGATATTTCATTCCACACCTAGTCCCAACAGTACTATACCTTGTTCAAAACTCGATGTAACACGTTGAATTACTATAGTAGATATCTCATATTGTAAATACCTAAGTTATCAAAATTTTAGTACATTCATCAAGCTAGACTTTATTTAAAATAGTAAGTTAATTTTGCTAACAGGATACAGACACTATCTAACTATCTTCAGGCGCTATTACTTGATAACAATACTTATTACATTGTTTCAAAGCTTAATTCAGTTACAGAGAAAATGGTGAAGAATATCTCAAATACTTTATAAGACGGGGTAAATTGCAATGCTTAATTACTACAGTTGAAGAATGCCAGTGGGCATGGCTTTGCTTACAAATAAAACAATTCTATCTTAACAGATACTCTTAAATATAAAATTAACACTACAAGCCTTCGTTAGCAGTAGGGCCAGTAGGTACCTACACAGACATAAAAAAACACTGGTTCATTCAATTAATTTGTTACGGATAAGTATTTTCAAAGTTTTTTAAATAAAAGAGTACTAGGTTAATAATAATATAACTAAATTTTCGTATTGGTCTAAATTCAAACAGATGAAATCTATTTCGGAAACTTTTTAACCAGTATTATATTTTTTTCCGACCAGACAAAATATGAAAAGATTTTCTTCGGTAGACCTGTTAGGTGCCAAGTATACAATACTCCAGACACTAGTATAAACTGATTCCATTACTTATGAAGGAAGAAAAGCCCTTTGAGACACGTATGAAACTCTTAAAACGAATCAGATTTTACTTAGATAATGCTAGCTATTATATTATCTTCTACCAACCACTTACTTAGCAAGATTAAATATTTTCCGAGCGGATTAAAAAGCTTTTTGTTATCTTTTGTCGTCTTAATTGGATTCGTCGAGAAATATTTACACAATACACAATACTGTATTGTTTTTCTGTTCTGTTTTATATCGAAATCTCATCGGATCGTATTTTCTTCGTTGAACGCAACTTTTGTTTTGGTAAACAACCAATATGAGTTTTCTATTACGTTTATTTATTTCTATATTAATGAAACTCCAATTTACTTTGTTCGGCTTTTTGATAATGTTTTTTAGATCTTTCATGTTGTATGTTTCGGATTGTAACAACATTGGAATTTTTAAACATGGTGTACAAGGTATGTGCGCCGAAATGGTTTTCGCAGAATAGTCTATCAGTGCCCATTCGTGGAAAGGAAGCTCAATGCCCGAATGCGCCGGTCGACCCGGATATAACTAGCTCACCAGGTACGCTGTTGTTTTGCATCATTTCTCCTTACACCCATTTCGCACAACTCGGGAAAATGTCCGTAGAAGTATGTATGAGATAATACGTATAAACAATAGCTTGAGTAAATGATAATTGCATCTTTCATACAGATATTTTTAATAAAAGCAGGAGCAAACGATACGCCAAAGGAATATTTTGATATTTATCTGCTTACCTTTGTCAGACTGTCTATGAGTCTCGCAATTGAACTCTTGGCATACTCCCAAATCTCAATTATTTGATATTTAGCTGTCTGGAAAAAATAAACATAAATTCGATGTATTGAAACTTCATAGAGATTTTTTTGTGCTTGATATTTGTAACTTGCCTGTTGGTCTAGTGGTTAGAGATCCTGACTGTTAAACCGGAGGTCGTGGCTTCGATTTCCACCCAGGGTAAATCTTTGTGTGATGAACATCATAATTTTCTGTCTGGGTGTAACTTATCTTTAATATGCATGTATTTAAAAATATATAAGTATGTTTATCATTTGTTAGAGGCCTGTAATACGGTAATAGTACAGACTCCACCTAGTTTGGAATGAAATGGCCAGGTGAGTTGTCCGAAGATAAAAAAAACGTGATATACATTTTTGAACTACCTACTCCCAAGTTTTATCCTTGTTTTTTTTTTTACTTCCTTAATATTTTATATATCTACCTAGCTTTTCAACTACAAAAATACTTCACCACCTGTCAAACGTCATGTTCAGCGCTGTGAGTGGTTGTTAATCTTTTGGTCAAACCTTTAAAGGGGTAAGACAATTAAAGAGTACGCCTCATTATAAACAAACCCCTAATGTAAAACAAAATGTCGAAAAACCTACAGAAAATGCCCACAAATATCTTATGTAAGTTGGCCCTAGTCGAAAATCTTTATCAGAAAATCTCAGCTCCCACATTTTTATAGGCACAGAAACGTATTTTCTCTTCCTAATAGAAATAAACTCGGTAATTGACCGCATAACTATCTAGAATCAAAGTTGAGGATTTGTATGCGAACCGAGCGGATATTTATGGTAATTTATGTCGACGACCCGGTGTAAAACTTTCACAACCCCGAAATCGTATTTAGAGCAGTCGAATGGAGGTATTGTTAAGGATCGCTCACACTACCCACTAAAATGACTCCATCTTTACAAATATCAAAGAAACAAAATAATCCTGACGTTTTGTGACGTCATCAGCAACAAGCCACAGAAATATCGAGTGGGTTGTAGATAACACTATGCTGTATTGATATGGATCAATGTTTCAATGCAACTTTTTCTTACGATATAACACTAACAATTCAGAATAATAGTAATACAAGTAAAATTGTATTCTAATCAGGTGTTTATGTATCTATACCGAGTAACCTCTAATAAATTAAGCAGATTGAAAACTGTTTATTATAACAAAAATCTGCATCATCAGAATTCTTAATTATTATTTTTTTACGGTATTATGCTATCGGCAAATATTGCTCAACCGCTTGCCCATGTAAATACACCTTTATAGATCAACTGAAAAAAGTAGTTCTACCCTCACAATTTTTTATCTCGAAACTTTGTACAGAGATCAAGTACATTAGCATTGGAATCCTATATTCAAGATAAGTTTGATGTTATTTTGACGTGTGCTTCGAAAAGTAGTATCGTATTACTGTTTGTACCAGAATTGTAGTTGGATATAAATATGTTATTTTCTGTTTATTTTTGTTTGTAGTTCGCATCGAGATGTGTGAATGATACATGGGGTTATGTCACACAATTTTATTCCATGGTTTATTATATTATACTTATCGATCAAGGGCCCGAAATACTTGATAGTAGAATTTTAAGATTTTTTTTTTGAGGATTACGCGAATGTTAGACATTGAAATAAAACTACTTTTTAAACGGATTCTATCGAGGTTTATTTTGATTTTAGTTCGCTCGTTTCGACGTATTTGCAGGTGTCATGGTCAGGGGCAGACTAATTATTCTGAATTATTTCAGGAGTTAAACTTCTTTTCCTAGTTTGTTTAAGTTTTTTTTACGTATATGTACATAAAAAAAACTTATTAAAATTATATGATCACTTATTTAAAACTTGTATAGTATGTTTATGTTTGTAGCGCATTTCATAGACGAAAATAATCAACATCTACTAGTCTACATCGTACCACACTCTTGTCAACGCAATTAGGTACTTCCGTTTGCACAAACAACTGAACTCAAAAACAAATCGTGAAAAGCAACACAAAAAATACCTTCTATAATCTATCCAGAAACCACAAAGGCAAACGAAACTAACAAAACACGATCGCGCTGCAATCTATTAAAGTCAGCAATAATAGAGTTTTATTGATGTCAATACCTTTTCTGGAATGGAAATCGTAACCAGCAGCCACCATTGTGTCAATAGTATCCAGTGTCCAAACACAAACGAATTAAATCAACTCGTAACAAAGGAAAACCTTTTCCCATTAGGCGAAAGTAAACTCTAGTAATTGAGTTTGAATTGCTTTAAAGATTTATTCGCACTATGTTTGTGTGCCAGCCTATATCGAAAAATTAAACGGTCCCCACATTTTAATTGAATTCAAATTGAAAAAGGGCGACCTTCCTGGTGAAGAGTGAATTTAATTTACGAATATAAAAGTGTAAAGAATATTGAAAACCCATTTAGTAAAGTCAATTTAGGTAAAAGTGACCTGTCTTTTATCATATTAATTTAGGAAAAGTCGAGATACTTCGAGCATACAGGTAAAAATGTTCAGGGAAGGGGCTTGTGGCTAAGTGTAAGCTAATTAATAAAGTTACTCTAATAATAAAAATAATTTCGTCTTCAACAAATGTATTTTCATTATTGTTCCGTAAACTGAGGAGCTTTGAAATTTTTTCTGACAATGCTACTCTCTATATCCCACACTGAAGAGGGTTGGACAGTTTGCACTTAAATAGCGAACATCTATCTAACTTTTATTGGCGACGCAGTAATGTGTCCCAAAGATTATCATCTCCACTTTCATTATATACTTGGAGCGTAAGTAGAAATATTTTCAGTAAACTTCAAAAAAAAATAATGTTTCATTTTTTATTTCACAAAAATCATGTTTTTCTACGACTTTATATTTAAAAAACAAGTCAGCATTTTTCAATTTAGCATGCATGTTATGCTGCTCTTGTTATAAATACATACGAATGCGGACTATTTTTCTCTTTTGAAATAAAAAAATATCGACATAAAGAACTTTGTCGCGCCTCATCTTTGTCAAATTTTATTGTTTTGTATAAACTTTTTTTTCGTACCTAGTCCGCATATTAGATCTTAGTTTGATATAATTAGTTAGTTAGTCCCAAGGAAACATTGCATCAAAATCAAAGAAATTACTCGTGAAACGTGAAGTGGAGACAGTTGTTGCTTGTGTTGTTGGTCTCACGGGTCTTATCTATTACAAGCTTCGTGTTTTGTGAGCCCTGGCTGAGTACAAATATCAAAATGTATTAAAACTGAACTCTAAAAACGGTACACTGATTAATTATATTCATATTAACCGAACCAAAATTAAATATAATATTACCTATGGCGTTTATTATTAATAATATTCAAAATTATTTTTATAAATCGAAATAAATAAATCAAGTAACATTATTTATTGACAAAAAATAATATTAATTAATCAAATTACTTGTGGTGTAGTTAATATAAATATAATAAATAGAAAATATTTTTAATAGAACTCTACATAAATTATGCCGCCGCCGTCGCAAATATCTTCAAGCTGCTGGACAATACGTCACGTTTGACGTGAACTAATGATAGGATGGAACGTGTGGACTGTGTTGAGTGTCGAATTCAAAATTAGATTAGTATCGTGTCAATACCACTGTAAAGGAGCAACGGATTTATAAAAAAATAAAGGCAAACACAAAAAAAAGGTTATGGATAATAATAATAATATCTTGGGACAGCTCACACACGGCCATCTAATCCCAAACTAGAAGCCTGTACTATGGCAAACAGACAACTGATAAACATACTTATATATTTCTAAATATATACATATTATAGGTAAATAACACCCAGTCACGGAACAAAAGATCGTGCTCATCACACAAAGATTTTTCCTGGGTCGGAATCGAGCAGTCAGGTTCACTAACCACTAATACTATAGACTACTTTTTGCCTAAATTTCCGACCTCCATACAAACAGAGGCGCTCAAAAAAAATAGTATACAATATTTATTTTATTTTGTAATAAATAACGTATCTTCAGTTTTCTGGAAGAAAAACCCTTAAATATACCCGCAACGTTTGAGTTACAAAGTAGATTGAGGCAATACCTACAATGGTCTATATTCTCTGTCGATGTATTCAAATAAAGGTACTTTTACGTTGATATAAAATCTATTTGCTTCTAAGATACTTGCAATTTTTCCCTTTACGCTTCGACTGACCCGACAATCAGTGTAAAAGCTTTTATATATTCCTCCATAAATATATATCACGTCAGTCCGTCTGGCTTTCCTATTACTTTAAAACTTGCATATCTACATCATCCTTTAAGTCTGTTCATACCTTATTTAAAAGTTCGATACCCCTAAGAGTTGACAACTGGAATCATCGCAGAATTCAATGGATACCTATTGTGTTCTTTCTTTCAACTGTTTTTATACCTCTTCTTCTGCCTAGCCTTTTCCCAAGCTATGTTGGGGTCGGCTTCCAGTCTTACCGGATTTAGAAGAATACCGTATTTTCCATGGAGCGACTGCCTATCTGATTCCATAGTAAGACTGGTTGTTAGAATTGTAATGACTTATCGAATATCAAAGATCACTGTATGACAGTTGGGACCAACGGCTTAACGTGTTGTCCGAGGCACGGAGGGGTCTCGCTATGTTTACAAATGGTCATCCATTCCCGGACCAACCGCGGCGAGCGCTGCTTAACCTTTATTATGACGGCTTACACTTAGCTACGAGCCCTTCTTTTTGTAATTGTTTTTTATACCTATGATGTAGCTATAACGAAACTGATTATGCGTTTTATTAAACAATCATTCCAAATTATTTTGTCACAATTTCACTGAAAACCAGATTTACTACTGAAATTTTTTAATTCTAATTAAAAGCAACGTGATTCAGTGTTCTTGAAAATAAATATAATATATGTTCCGCCTAATGGAATTAATACCGAAACGATTTGGCGCTAGTGTTGAGTTCAAGAAAACGAAACATCACAAGAATAACCGCCCACAGATTAGGCACGATGGATGTATCGTGTTGATGGTCTCTATTAATAAATATAAATATAATAATAATGTATAAATATTATACTATTATATTATACTCTACTTTATATAATAATATAATATAAAATAGATTTTAATTCATAATTGTTACAATAGTATTTAATTTTGCGTGCCCAACAGGCTTTGCGTGTCCACAAAGCTCTAGATAATTTTAAGTTACCACCTAAAAAAAACTTGTGGAATGCAAATAATTATTGAAATTGAAATGGTTTCAACATCTTCTAGGTTTTTAGCTTTCTCCCTCATAGGTACTAAATAGTTGTACTCAACAAAAAGAATGAAACAATTAAGATGTGTTCGGTAGATTTTGCCCGGGAACACATATTAAAATATTTATTCCTTTCATGTAGTGTACGCTATCAATGTAATTCCTATATGAATTTAACTTCTTAATAGCTCAGGGAATAGTAGAGTGCCTCAGTGTAAGTGATGAATATTGAATTCCATTAATCGCTGTCAATATTCATTATTACTATCCATATTTGGATCTACTCTGAGTAATATTATTTGCAGATAGTTAAATACCATGCCATGAAATTAAATTAATATTTTAATAAAATTCCAGCCTATTTAAGGTATTTAATATAATACAAAGAAGTTTGAGTACCTGGGAGCAATTAAATTAATTTTATTTATCATTTATTTAACAAAATAAAAATATAAATTGAATTTTGTGAATATGCTACTTTTATCCGTCCTTGATGTAAAGTTAGACGTTTGATAATGAACATAATAAACATTATATCAATGTAGGTATAAAATAATGGTTCTACAAGATAAGTTTTTCTCGGAATGAAATAAAGACTACTTCTTCTATTATTCTGTCTTTAGCTATTATTCTATAACTTTTATTATGTATATAATAGCCTTTACTACTTTTATGGCAACATTTGTGATGATTTTTTATATAAAATGAGGTTATATTTTATGACGACTTCGATTTGTCCCACAGCCTAGAGTAATTTGGAATCACACTTGCTGCTTGACACATCTTAAGTTTCCTTCCCACGTTTTTTTTGTAAGCCGCATCTGTGTTAGATAGCAATCCAAACTATTATAGCATAAAAAAACAAGCAATATTAAAATCTATGTTTTCCAGGTTTACGCGAATATTAAACAGTGAAATAAATCAATTTTCATTCCCAACGTTTCAACACCCTTGCAGGTGTAAGTCAGCCCTCGGTTATGACACAAGTAAAACCTTTTAAAATAATTTTATTTTAATATATAATAATACATATAAATATATATTAAACACAACAAATTAAGCCTCCGATACCAATTCCATGAAATCTAAAACACAAACTTAGCAATTAAAGTTATTTGTACTCCATCGTCCTACATCTGTTAATTAACAATTATCACTGAAGCTTACAAAGTTTAACATACCTAAATACCGTGTACGTCACCACAATGAGTTCTAATAGATGTTTACAAAGCGACATTACCTCTCAATTCAGAATTAATTGAAAGGGGTCGATACTACCCATCGTGTTAGAACTGAAATCGTACTAATTTATTATGTAAGCAAAGTTCTACTGAATATTCGCGAGATTTACATGTTAATTTTGTTCAGTTTCAATTCCCATGCAATACATAAGTTATTAATTTAATATAAAATTACAAAATCATGGGATTTGGGACTGAACTTAAACGGGGCACATATTATATTATATTATAACTATTGTATTAATTCTACAGACTGATATATATAAATAAAAATAGATACAAAATTACTTAAAAATAAGAAATAATATAGTTTGTTTAAAATACTTTACTTTGTTCCAACAGACAAACTATGTGTAGAGTTTTGTTGGACATTGTTGTATGTCGTACATTTATTATGTCCCTTTTATTAATAAATAAATAAAAAATACTTATTGAGCGTAACACCATCAACATTTCTTGAGGCGATAATGTAAAGTACTAGGAAATTGTAAGCAGAGTCGGTAGATATTAAATCTTAATGAGAAAGGACGTCTGCCTTTCCAGTTGAATCTTACGAACTCTTCACTTAGGTACTAATTGGGTGTACTGCGACACGACTAAGGGCGTTCGCTCACTTATACGGTTCCATTCTGTATTCGATTCGTTTTCGGTTCCGTCCGGTTTGGCCGCCCTTGTAAATATATGGACATTTGTCCTCTTATACGTATTTGCTTTGTATTTTATCTGGTAATTCTCACATAGAGTTATTTTTTTACGGATAATACGCTCAGTTTTATTAGGTTTCAAGGATAAATGTGAGTGTGACGGAGTGTAATAAAGACGGGGAGGCAAAGAGCGCGCTTCGAAGCCGCACTGTCCCCGCCTCCATGGTGCTCGTATTTTTCGCTTGGAACCGTGTAAGTTAGCGAACGATAAGACGGCTATTTTCCATCCATGTTCAAAAACGAACCGAATACGGAACGCAACTGTATAAGTGGGCGAACGCCCTAAGGTTGAATTGTTGTTGCTGACGTTATTAAAGTGAAACTCTACATAGAAATCACTTTTAAAGGAGTTTAAACTAATTAAAAAGGGATTTAATTACTGAACTTATGAACCATTTAAAAGATTCACCAAAAATTTAATATGATAAAAGTACAAAAGTTCGGTGGCATTTGAAAGGAATAAACGAATTTTAAATGTGAAATTTTTTCACACTTATAATATGAGTCCTACTCGTTTGTTACTGCTACGTGTTGAACATAAATCTGACACGTACAAGGCCTTCAGAGAACAAAAATCCAGGATATCATAACCCGGAATTATGAACAGACAAGATCTGACCTTTGTCAAACATAATTCTAATGTAAAGCTTAAATTTTCTTATAGTGTCTTCTAGAAAAAAAGAGTATGTTTAATGTTTATACCTTAACAATAAGGTTTTATATACGAAGTCTCATACCTTTCTTGAACCGATTAAAAATATCGATAGCTGTTATTCAAGATGGTGCCTCGGAGAGCACGTTAATCCGTTGGTCCCGACTGTCATTCAGTGATCTTTGATAGTCGTTAAGTCATTACAATTCTGACAACCAGTCTTACTATGGAATACTGTATTACCTAGCAATAGGTTGTGGAGGTCAGATAGGCAGTCGCTCCATGTAAAATACGGTATCCAGCTAAATCCAGTAAGACTGGAAGCCGACCCTGACATAGCTTGGAAAAAGGCTAGGCAGAAGACAAAAGGAAGCTTATAATTAAGATGGTATAAAAAAACAAATAAATATCTGAATCCACAAAAGTGTGTGTATTGGATATTGGATAACACACCTAAAAGTAATCGTCGGGTACCTCCGAACCAAATTTTACCAAAGTCAATAAGCATTTTATTCGTAAAACATGAAAAACAAACTCATATTTGCTTCCATAACTAGTTTACGGTTGTATAAGCCAAAATGTTCAAAGAATCCAACTTCATCCTCCTCTCAGTATTCATATGGTATGTAAACATCATATTCAACTTTATATGTTTACCAAAACATTCTATAAAATAAAGATGACGAAGAATCAATATTAAATCAAATATTCCAACCGCTGAACTAACAATCTCAGGGCAGCCAGTATTTATGGTTTCATGAATGAATGAATATCTGGTACATTTTCGCTGCGCAAATCATAAAAGTCAAACAGCGTATTACAGGGATTGTAAAATCTAGTTCAATTCCCAATATAAAGATATATTATTTTACCAGTTTGTTACCTGAAAGCAGCGGTTTGTATGTAACTCTTTTGTATACATAATTAATGTGTTACATGACATACATTTATTATAGTTAATTATGTGGATTCTTTTTTACTTTTGCCTCTGTATGTAAATTATAAATATTTTAATGTATGTTCTATGTATTAAGAAAGTTTTGATACAAGATATTTACCTATCTCTACACACAAAACAAATTCGGGTTAGTTTCACAATTTATAACTAAAAAACGGTAGAACGATATTGATGATCTTTGATTTGTTGGGTTTATGTCGATTAAGAGAACGAATGTTAAAAAAAAAAAATTGAACTTATATACCACGTTAGTATACCTATATACATCAGCAATATGGGATCCATGTTCAACCACTTAAGACGTAATTGCAATAGCATGCTGAAACAGTTGAAGTTTAATAACCGTCTTGTATTCGACATTCGAAACTTGAATATGATATCACGAACATGGAATGAGCATTAACGGGTTACAAATGTCAAATCAAAACATAAAGGTGATTTTACACCAACGAGTAGAGTCGTTGATGGGATGGGCGTGAATTGAAAGAACGCAACCCTTTTTACAACGAAAGATGTACATCGTTACCACGTGCTGGCTAACGATGTCGAAAACGAAAATAATTGTTTGTAAACCAGCCAGCGCAAGAAATGACCTAGAGTCCGTGTCGTCGTTTCACAAAGCAATAAAAGCTTTATAGATGAAGCAATAAAGTTTAATACTGTACAAACATTTCAACCTCACACATCGACGTCATTTAGACCTTTGACAGCTAGGCGATATAAAATCACCTTTACATGTTGGCGACATTCGTTGTAACATGTTTATTCAAATCAAACCGTTCCAATTCACATAAATCTTCATTGCTGTTTTTATTGGAAAAGCACGCAATATTTTCGTTGTATATTTTTTTATGGAATGGAAAGTGTGATGTGTTGATCTGATACTATATTTGTTTATTCTTCTTTCTTATTATAGAATATTTATAGTCCGTGGATATATTTCGAGTTCATTTTGTTTCCATTAATACTTTTAGATGGTGGATGGATTGATGTGTCAAGTCTCATATTTTACATTACTATGTCATGATATTTAAAGTAAAAATTAGTCCTTGACAGCCACTGCACGTATTTTTTATACATTTCCTAGATAATTAATATTTAACAGGATTCTAAGCATCTGTTACACTTAGTAAGAGGTTTAAGTCCGTTCAATACTCCTACGATATGGCAAGCAAAAAATATTTACGTGGAATGATTATCGCATTTTACAAACATGTAGTTATGATTTTTCAAAATCGGCTTCATAGATTTATCTGACTTATAGGCTGCCTCATAAGTAGCTTTTTCGTTATTGTTATAAGTATATTTTTATTTCAAATATAAAACTTAATATTTGCATTAGAAAATATGTCTTTAAAAACATATCAATTCACAAATAAAGGTAAAATAGAACTGAATGGTATTTATAACCCACTCAAACAATTTATCTCTGTCACAGGTCACTATGTATGCATTATTGCAATTTTTATACCTGTATCCTGCCTTATGGACCCCATGGGAGCCATAAACCATAATAAGCCGTGAATATAAAAAGGATAAAACGTACCCAAAAATATATTTGCACCAGTGACCTGCTATAGAATCGTCCGTGTAGTATTGATAATGTGGCGTACAAAACTGAAATGAAATATTAATATTTATGTGAAAAAGTATTTTTCGAATTTTTTGTATGCTGTGCATAATTGAAGTAAACTGTTCATGCATTCATATTTTGAATGCATATACCTGCTATCATGTTTTTTCGATTCTTTGGAAATTCGAAATTTTAATTTTTTTGGATATATTTATATTTATGAAATTTAAAAAAGACAGGCAGCTGCTTTGCTTTGATTTTGCACAATAATATTATTGTGTTTTATATTTACTTCCTTATACTACCTCCACTACCTACTGACTGATGTACAACGGCAATTAATAAGTAATAAGAATTTTCTAAAGTTAAAATTTAATTTAGGTTAATAAAACATGATAATTTAAAGCAATGAGCATGATACTAATACATAAAACAATTGAAACGCTTGATCGCCATCTATACGTGGCTATGTATAACATCAATATTGAATATCAGACAGTACAATTGCCTTCCGGTATATATTTTGGTATACGATTAATTTATTTATTTATTTATTTTTTAATAATTATTTATTAATAATGGAGCATTGCTTTGTTGGATCAATCTATACAATAATGAACACAATATTAAACTGGCATCGATGTGAATGTGTTTTTTAAGTACTACCTACTCAAGAAATTACTAAAAGACCTGCTTAGAGTATAAACCAGGAGCTCGTGGCTCTTGCCGCGGTTAGTCCGTGAATAGGCGACAATTAAGCGGCGGTAGCCTAATGGCTAGGGCATCGGACTTGCGATCATATTATTATGTATTAACTTTAAAACTATCGCGTTGCATGATTTTAATAAAATTACGTCACGGGAATTAACGCGAACTCATGCATTTACCTTTTAAGGCTTGACGTTTCGGCCGGGTTACACTGGCCGTGGTCGCAAGCAGACTGGAGATGCGGTGTCATAGCTCCGTGTACGAAGTAGATGATTTTTCATCTACCTTCAGTTCTTCAACTACCCTACACACCACACTGACCGTGTCCTTGTTCTGCACGTTAACCGACTTTGCAGAAAAGCGAGGTTTTGTTAATCGGATCACTGGAAACCAAGATGCTGATAGTTTATATCCGTCTTCCCGATTGAAATTTGGATGTTTCTTGATTTCAATCGCTTCCCGCACTTCTCTCGAGAGAAAGTGGCGATCGGTGGAGAGGACTTGTGCGCGATGGAATTGAATCCAGTGATTCGTGCCTGGCTGTAGTAAATGATCTGCTATTGCCGATTTAGTGGTCTGACGGTTCTTAACAGCCGCGATATGTTCTTTGAGCCTTTCAGCGATGGACCGCTTCGTTTGCCCTATGTACGACTTACCGCAGCTGCAGTCAACTTTATAGACACCTGGCTGCTGTAGGGGTAGAACATCCTTTGGTGTGCGCACCATGTTTTGAACTTTTGCCCCAGGAATATAGACAGTCGGAATGGCAAGTTGTCTAAACACTGCTCCGATCTTATCCGTAACTCCTCTGATGTAGGGTATGTAGGCACTTTGTCTGTTAACCCCCGGATGTCTAACCCTTTTTAACGGACGCCTCTTTCTGTCTTTCACCCGGTATCCATTTTTATACAGTACCTCCTGAACATGATCCAGCTCACGCTCTAAGTGTTCAGGGTCACAGAGATCATACGCTCTATTCCTCAATGATGTTATCATGGATTGCAGGTGACCAGGGTGATGATGGGACGTTCCATGCAGGTATATATCAGTGTGTGTAGGTTTTCGATAAACACAGTGTGATAAGGACCCGTTTGTACTCACACTCACTTTAACATCAAGGAAGGCCAGAGATCTGTCCCTTTCCATCTCACATGTGAATTTCATTTTTGGATGGATGGAGTTCAGATGTTGTAAATATTGATCTACTTCCGGTTGGCTGCCTCTGATGATGCAGAAGATGTCATCCACATATCTCTTCCATAATTTGATGGTCTTTGGCCCTAAGTTTAACGCCTTCGCTTCAAAGTATTCCATCCAGAGATTAGCTAGTACCGGGGCTACTGGACTCCCCATTGCGACGCCATCAATCTGGAGGTAATTTTGGCCCCGGAAGAGAAAGTAATTGCCTTCTAAGCAGTGTTTGAGCAGATCAATATAGTTGTGGGGCATCTCTTTATCACTCAACCTATCCTTGATTACGTCCAGACATTCACTTATAGGAACATTTGTAAATAGTGACTCAACGTCAAAACTCACCATTGTGTCTTCAGGTTCCAATACTAGGGTTTTTATTATCTGGACAAAGTGTCGCGAGTCTTTCACAAAAGACGGTGATTTTCCCACAAGTGGCTGCAATACAGACGCAATATGTTTCGCCAGGTCGTAAGTAGGGGACGCGATTTGACTTACGATAGGCCGCAATGGCACGTTGGACTTATGTATTTTTGGCAGACCATATAATTTTGGTGGTTGGTGTGATTTCGGTCGATGTAGATTGTAGTTACACTGACGTTTCGGCCAGTGTAACCCGGCCGAAACGTCAAGCCTTAAAAGGTAAATGCATGAGTTCGCGTTAATTCCCGTGACGTAATTTTATTAAAATCATATTATTATGGTTGCGGGTTCGAATCCCACCCATTACACTACCGACGTGAACCCACTCGTAACACAAGCATCTTAGCTTAGCACGAGGGGTTAACGAGATTACTAGAATTGTGCGATACACATTGCTAGTAATAATTATTAAAAAGAAAAAAAAAATTGAAACTTTAAGACCCCTCCGTACCTCAAAAAGCACGTTAAGCCGTTGGTCCTGACTGACAGTCATACGTCGATCTTTGACAGTCGTTAGGTCATTACGATTCCGACAACCAGTTTTATTATGGGATACTGTGTTGCCCATTAAAATCGGTTGAGGAGGTCAAATAGGCAATCGCTCTATGCAAAATATGGTAACTTAGCTAGCTATGCTATACAGAAATATACAGGGTTATTTGTAAAACACCGACAACCCCTTAAGAGGTCATTGTACTCAACATTATGAAAAACTTTTACTTTGGGACCATAACTGAATTCGCGAAAAAAAAACAGCTGTTCCATACATTTATGTTCGTATAACTCGTCAAAATGTATGGAACAGCTGTTTTTTTTTTAATATATTTATAAAATGTATAATGTATTTATAAAACTGCAACGCGATAGTTTAAAAGTTAGTATGCTATCCATGTCTGCATTCTCACTCCAACCTACTATACCATCCTTGACACATAGGCATCTATCAACTGAACGTTATACTTGAAGTCCCAAAACACGAAGCACATTTATAAAATGAAGTTATGATAAAGCCTATTTCCACATGGCTGAGCCCAAAGCGACACAATACGACATGATTGATGGGCTGCTCCACAGGAAATACAGTGTACGCTGTACTTTAAAAGTCGGAACATACTTAACTAGATTAAATTGCAAGCTAAATGTAGGTATACACTATAATAATAGGTATATTTATTTAAAATAGGTATAATCTATCATTTGGTAATTAAGTGGCATTGTTGTATTAATGTCAGCCTATAAATGTCCCACTGCTGGGTCAGTCTTTTTCCCATACAGGAAAGAAAATTTTTGCTCATTGTGGGTTGGTGATTTCAGATTCCAATTTTACGAATCCAGGTTTCCTCACGACATTTTTCTTCACCGTTATTCAATGGTGTCTCATACATTATTAACATGTAAGTACATAATTATAACTTTGAAAATGTCACAAAGCCTGTGTTAGAACCTTCGACCATGTGCATATTGAAACCGGTCATTGAACCGCTAGGCTACCATTATGTTACATTAAAGTGTATTACGACCTCGTAATAAATAATACGTCGGACATTTTAGACAAAATAGGCAAATAATTTGTATACTTCAAGTACAATGCAATTCAAAAAGTTTTCATTCAAAACTCTTCCTTCGACCAAAACAAATGAAAGTTCACTGAATCTCACAACAACAATGACACAACCGTAATTACAACAGACAATTGAATAAACATTATTTCAAAAACATTAGACTGCTAACATAATAATACAAAACAGGAATAATATAAATCCTCGCAATTAATATAATCGGCGCGTTTGTGGTTATGAGATAGCAGATATAATTAATATTAAATTTATTTCTACGTGCTAGAATTACTGAACTGTTGCAATAGCTATGTGAGTTATCGCTGATAATACGTTGTGGTCGTTTGTGGTATTTCGTGTCTATGTGTTTGTACATGGTGTTGTTTTGTTAGATGTTTGATGATGTTACAGTACATCCTGTGAAAGCGTTTAGAGTTCTTAAATAATTACTTTCAATTTGTTTACGCAGCCAAGCCCCCCTAGATAAGCGTTAACGATGATAGAAATGGCTTAGATGTCATTCAATGCATGGCATTTTTTTTTGATAATTCATGTCACTTTGACTTGTCAGTTCCAAAAATTTACGCGAATCTATCATCGCTAACGTTTCTGAAATGTCATTGTCTATACTGGTCTTTACACTTATAAGAATTCCATAACTTATATACTACGTCTTTTTTAATTGTTGTAACATTTATACGTAATAATTTTAAAATTAACACAAAAACTTTACCGTAGCACCTTTTCGAAACGTAATTACCTATTACTTCTAAGGTCAAATAAAAGACGTATATTTTACTACCTTAGAACTTAATGCGGACACTAATAATACTCACATTCACATAGAACTAGACCCTTCTGCTACAAATAACATTCTTAGTTATATTTTCTTTAAAGTCTAAGAAAACAATTCTTATTTCATTCGTAGTTTATTTCGCTTGAGTAGCTTCCATTTACTTGACAAATACACGATGTTTCAAAACACGAGTAATTTGATACAATTCTTATATCCAATTATCTTTCTCAGAAAATCACACAGATAATATCTGAATAAGCCAAGTCGAGTAATGAATTTCAAAACAATCAGCCTTAATCCCAGAAACCACTTGATTACTTTCATTCTGAAAGGCGGTTTTGTAAAAAGAATTTTCCCAACTCGAGTTCCGTAATGAAATTCATCGAGCCGTTTACACACACGCTTAATGATAAAACTCTATTATCAGCTTCACTACAGCTGCGTTCAAAACCTTTTTGTATGGAACAAAGGCTTCTACTTACATTAACTTATGCAGAAGGGAAACGAAATTTTTCAGTTATATTATTATCTATATTCATTTGTTTTTGGTAGTGTCTTGGTTCGAAAATAAAGATTTTTTATTTCCAATTATATAAATAAAGGTTTGGTAAGATACACGGGTGTGAAGGCTTCGTTATATGCTAGGTTTTTTTGTCTAAGTTTGATGGCGTTGTTAATTTTTTTTTTCTTTATGTGGGTCACACATTTCTAGTATTCTTGTAAACCCCTCGTGATAAGCTGAATTACTTGTATTACGAGTGGGTTCACGTCTGTAGTGTAAAGGGTGGGATTCGAACCCGTAACCACGTGATCGAAACTCTGACGCCCTAGCCATTAGGCTACCGCCGCTTTAAGTTAAAGAAGAGTGTTCACATTATTCATTATTTATTTACTTACAAAGAAAATACATACTAGTTAATACTGTTAGCCACTTAAGCGTTCTACAGTTAATTTAATTAACTCAGGGTTTGATGCTTAAACGAGCATTAATTTAAAATATTGTATAGCAAAATGTCAATTTCACCTCGTGTTAGCAACTAACTCTGAGTTAAGGTTTACGTGAAAGCGGGCCTTACTAATTAAAATTAAAGGCCACTGTTAATCAATCAATAACACTAGCTTGAACCTCACCTTGAACTTGAATTAACTTTGGGTTCAAACATGACATCAAGTGTGTTCGATAAGTCAATAATATTAATAACAGTCGATAAACTGTAAATACGTTACAAGTTATGTCTAGACTTGTTTCAAATACACAAAAATTTAATTTAATGAATTGTATTTTATTTGTAATCTAGGTTTGTAAAATTAAATACGGATCGAGATGCTCATATATATCATAATTATGATTATAATAATGTTGCAGGACACATAAAATTAAAAAATATATTTTTTTGTGCTACCAGCACTAATTTGATTAAGAGCAGAATGTATTTTTGTAACGAATAAACACAAATCTGATGAATCTGTTTCAAAAGTTCTTTCACCAAGAGAATACTAAATGTTCCCGAAGCAACATTGGCTGTATTTTTTATTTACTAGAAATATTTAAGTACCGCTTGATGAAATTTAACTATTTCTAGTACCTAATTAGTAGCCAATGAGAAACTTCCAAGTGGTGCTACGAGTAAGTAGCGAGGTTCACATGGAAACAAAAACTAATTAATAAATAACAACATAGGTTCATAAAATTTGCTATTTTATATAGGTAATTTGAAATTTGAATAATGCTATTTGCTGGAACAACAATAATAATACACGTATAGAAGTGTGAGGGAGAAAACAAAAAAAAACAAAATCTCAAGAGAAGACGAAAAAAAATAAACATTTACTACACAATTATAGTCATCTTAATTTAAGTAACATTTCCACCGCGTGTCTATTTTTATACATACCTAACATAGATCTGTTATATAGGTAGGTATATGTATAGTAATTCAGATGACGTATTCAATTCTTCGTAAGTGATGAACGATCTGTTCGAAGCCCACGATTCAGGCTGAATGAAAGCGATTCATCTTCGCTGTAACACCACGAAAGCTGGCGTTTGTATTTAGATAGAACAGAAGCTTAAACATGTTTATAATACTATCTATAGCTAGTAATATTATCTTTTATGATCTGAATAATTATAATTATTCAGATCAAATAAAGAAATTAAATTGTTATCTCAATAAAATATCTGAATGAAAATTGTTATCTGAATAAATTAAATTGTTATCTGAATAGATAAATATGTCTTCATTATTTTTTAAGGTTAAAAGAGTTTAGTTAACAGTCGAATACTGAAACGCCAATCAATTTGAAGCAATCGTTTTCGTTAAGTTTCATGCTATTTCTGTTACATTTAAGAACGTGTTCAAGTTAGTTTTCGCTTCAGAATTTAGAGGTTAGTAAGTCTCGTAGTTATGTAGATACTTTTTAAAGTTAGACCTAGACAAGACCTATTTTATCTGTTTTAGAGGTGTTTCCTTCTCTGCTCAAACATGTTCATGACGACTTATAAGATTGTATTTTTATACTAAAAATTTTATTCCAATTCTACCTAATACTCCTTTAGTAAAAAAAAAACTGCGTGGGTAATAATAAATACATCAATTTCCAATTTAGTTGGAAGGTATTTTACTACAAATACGATCAAAACAGGAGCCCAAGTTGGTGACTTGTCTTGTCGGCACATAACTGATCGACGACCGGCTACGATCATGTAGCTGACGCCAGCTACACGACCTCGTAGCTGCTAGCTACGCGGTAGCTACGTGGTTGGAACAGCTACGAAACGGAGAGACCATATTAATAACGTAGTACAGTCACCAAACAGGAATAGATTATTCATATGAGATTTGTACAAAAACAAAACCCTGCCGAATTCTGTTGCACTTCAAAAAAAAGAGATTTTAATACATTATTCGACTGGAATATTAAAAAGTACCGCAATGCTACATTTGTTCGCTCAAATCGGATACATTTAATAAATATAAAATGACTAGCTGCCCATGGACAGACTTCGTACTGTCAAAAGTAAATTAATTAAGGTATTTCCCGAGTTTAGGAACAGAATTTTTTTTTACTTAGTATTTATGTTTTACACCTTTTAAACCTTCCCTGGACTTCCACAAACATTTCAAGATCAAAATCAGCCAAATCGGTCAAGCCGTTTTCATGCTATGTCGTGACAACGGAAAACGGGTTTCATTTTTATATATATACACTCGCGAGCAAAAGTATGGAATCACTTACTTGAAATTTGCTTCGCGCAATCTGAGTACTAAATTATTCTGCTAATATTAATAAAAATGGTACCATTTTAAAGATTAAACTGTTACCTTTAAATTGATACCAAATTCATTAAAATCACACCAGTATTTAAGGAGCTATCCTGGATTAAGTGAAGGAGTTAAGGAAAACCTAAGGATAATGAAAAAATAATGAATGAAGAAAACAACAAAAATTGTGTAACAAAAACTTTAATTGGCTTTAAAATTAATTTTCAATATTTTGTGTTCCCTCCCCTCGCCCTTATAACTGCTCGAAGACGGTTCTTCATTGATCGAATCAGCTTCCGAATTGATTCTTGCGGGATACCTTCCCACTCCTCTATCAAAGCCGATTTCAGCTCATCTACACTTGAAGGAGCAGGATTTCTTGATCGGACCCTCCTCTTCAATTCATCCCACATGTGCTCAATGGGATTTAAGTCCGGGCTGAGCGCTGGCCAGTCCATTGTGGCGATACCGACTTCTTCGAGGTATTCAGTTGTGGCACGGGCAGTGTGACAACGAGCGTTATCGTGCATAAGGAGGAAGTCATCACCGATATATCCCGCGTAAGAAAGGACATGGTCCTGCAGAATATCGGTAATGTAGCGGTCTGAAGTTAGACCGCCTCCTCTTCCCCCGCCAGGCACGAAAACCAGCTCCGTTTTACCGTCGAAGGAAATGCCGGCCCACATCATACAAGAACCACCGCCATACGCCACTGTCTCAGCAAAACAACACTGTGCATATCGTTCCCCAGGCCGCCTGTAGACCCGACCTCTTCGGTCGCTGCCATGCAAACACATTCTGCTCTCGTCGGAGAACAGGACACGCTTCCATTGCTCAACCTCCCAATCAAGATGAGAGCGAGCAAATTGAAGACGTGCTTGTCGGTGGCTTGCCGTCAGTTTCGGGCCTGTGGCTGGCCTTTTTGGAGTTAAATCAGCTTGCTTAAGTCTTCGACGAACTGTCCACTCGCTGGCAGCTACTCCACGAACATTTCGGAGCTCCTGTTGGACGTCGACACCAGTCAAATGTCGATTTCGAAGAGAGGTTGACACGATAAAACGATCATCCCTCTCCGATGTGCACCGGCGCCGTCCAGATCTTGGTCTCGAGATAAAGCCACCAGTCTCCCGAAAGCGTTTATAAACTTTTGAGACACAGGACTGGCTTATGTGGAGCTGTCGTGCGACAGCCCTCTGGCTGAGCCCTTCTCGCAATAGGGCGACGATTTGGGCGGCTTCTGTAGGTGTAGTATCCATTGTCGTCCAAATTCAAGGGTCAAAATTAGCGGAGATGTGTACCGGTCAACGTTTGAAAGCAGACTGATAAAGAAAATCCGATAACACGTGCTTTTATAGGGGGTCAATAGGGCGCAAGTTGTGACCTATCAAACATATCTTTTTCCTTACTTCTTGACATAATCCAGGATAGCTCCTTAAATACTGGTGTGATTTTAATGAATTTGGTATCAATTTAAAGGTGACTGTATAAACTTTAAAATGGTACCATTTTTATTAATATTAGCAGAATAATTTAGTACTCAGATTGCGCGACGCAAATTTCAAGTAAGTGATTCCATACTTTTGCTCGCGAGTGTAGATTGTATACTTTTACTACTATCAAATCTTCTTCTGCCTAGCCTTTTTCCAGCTATTTTGGGGTCGGCTTCCAGTCAAACCGGATTTAGCTGAATGACGTATTTTACATGGAGCGACTGCCTATCTGACCTCCACAACCTATCGCTAGGTAATACTGTATTCCATAGTAAGACTGGTTGTCAGAATTGTAATGACTTAACGACTATCAAAGATCAATATATGACAGTCAGGACCAACGGCTTGTCGAGGCATCATTTGACTATTGACAAATATTCTAGAATATTAATATTTAAAAATGAAAATGAAATAAATGTTACTTTCGAATATATTCTCAATCAGAGTTCGAAATATCATAGTATACATTATTTCCAGTCGGTCGATCGTAAATTGTATGAGAGTTGCACGCTCAGAAAACCACAGCAATACTAATAGTCACATTGAACATTGTTCGACAACGCGATATATTGGCAACAAGAGATTAACTGTCATGTCTGACTCTCGAATAAGGATATACTGGGATGTACTTGTACACTATGGTGTTACAACAGTTACAGATGATTTACTTTCTGTTTATGGAATGCGTTTGACATATTTGATGTTATTCCAGAGATATTGCAAGGAAAACTTAAATAGAGACTCGATATTAATTGATATTAAATGATTATAATTATTATCGATTCTCAAAAGGTTCTGTTAAACTGAAAGCTATAAGCTTTTGAAGATCAAGACATTAAAAATTTCTGAAAATGATGTTGAGCCTTGTGAGTGTGATCTCTCTCCAAACCATGGCTCTCTTACTGAGTTGCTCCCACCACCTGTACATGCATTATACAGCGGCGGTAGCTTAATGGTTAGGGCATCGGACTTGTATCATAATAAATATGGTCCCAGGTTCAAATTCCACCCATTACACTACCGACGTGAACCCACTCGTAACACAAGCATATATTTAGCTTACCACGACGGGTTAACAAGAATACTAGTAATGTGTGACCCACATTCCTAGAATTTAGAGAAGAATATTCTTTATTGTACACCATGAAAGTTACAGGTTTAAAATAATTCATAAAGTAAAAGGGTACAATGGCGGTCTTATCGCTAATAGCGATATCTTCCAGACAACAATATGTTAGTAAACTTTTCTAAAAAAAAATGTTTTGTGCATGGCCGAGTACTAGTCCAAAAATCAAAAATTAAACACTATTTATCCATACTTATACATTACTACTGATGTTAAAAAACATACAGTCCTACATTAAAGTTTCAGTAACCACCATTAATACTATTAACATTTTTCATTACATTAAAGGACACGTATAAAGGATTTTCGAACGACGCAGGTAGGGAATACGGTGACGATAGCGATCGGGGATTGTACTCAAATGGAGTGGAGCGATTCATCTTATTCCCATCTGTATATTGACTAGTGATGCATCAATCAATTTGAAGTATCCTGTTATAATACAGAACAAAATGGAACCTATATAAGATCACTTTGCTGTCGGTCTGTCTGTCTGTCCGTTCGTCTGACTGTCAAGACCGTGTGGAGATATGGAGTTGAAATTAAATCATACGTTTAGAGTTACAATCTCTTGGTGCTGTGAATAAAACAAACTTCTAAGTTAACGTGAAAAAAGATACAGGCGTTTATACAGCAAGAAACCTATTATTTGCGAATCTCAAGGTAATCAAAATTAAAAGAGTATATTAAATTTAGCTAGAACTTTGAAATTTGGCTAATAATATCGTTATATACTACAAGTACAGGGAAAAGTCTGAAAACTATAAATTTGTAATTAAACATGAAAAATATGCTCTTTGTACGGAACCCTCGGTGGGCAAGTGCGACTCGCACTTGTTCGGTTTTTAGATACTTAAGTCTGAAAATTTATATGATCAAGTAATTTCAGAGTTCAAATATTACGTTCCGTCATTAATTGCCGCGTGATTACTCAGAGATCGAATATTTTTAATTAACTTAATACAGAATTAATTTATAAGGAGTGCGTATATTCAACGAGGTAATCAGGTGCATAAAACTGATCAACTGTCCTCGAGGAACATAGGTCGAAATTTTAAAATGGAAAATGAACTTTTCATACAAAGTGACAGGTCACGTGACTTATGTTATTTGTGTATGAAAAGATGATTTTCTATTTCAAGATTTCGACCTATGTTTCTTAGGAAATGTGGTCCAGTTTTATGCACCTCTTTCTTGATTATGCTCAGGTCTTTTAAATTAATCTCCTTTTAAATTAATTCTGTATATCGTTTTTAAAACTTTTGAAACCTTTATTTTTCTTTTTAGTATTATATTTTTACTAGCATCTTCCGGCGACTTCGTCTGCGTGGACTTCAGGTATGGGTCCAAAATGAAATGAAAAATGTGAATGTAATGAAAAATGGAATAAAATTTTTCACCCGTGTTCAAGCTTGCGCTGTAATAGAGAGAAATACCAAATTTATAAACTGTCTGCCCACGGCTTAGCTCGTAAACAATTTTTAATTTTACCTCGGAAACTACTTAAGAATCGAGATAAAAGGTAGCCTATGTTCTTTTCCATGTCAAAGGCACCATGCATGCCAAATTTCATCTAAATCCGTTTAGCCATTTTTGCGTGATTGAGTAATAAACATCCAAACATCTAAAAATCCACACTTTCACATTTATACCTAATATTAGTAGGATTTTGAAACTGGCGAACCCACCCTAGCTTCACTCGGGTAGCACAGTTATAAATATTTATAACTATACACAAAAACCTTCTCCTTGAATTAGTTAATCTTTTGCTAAAAACTGCATTAAAAACCATGATGCATTTTAGCATTTGGGCAGAAGCTAGTATAATATAACTTTTGTTTTGCTTCATAATAGATTTCATATCAATCTATTCACTAAAACAAAAGGCGGTTCGGTTATTGTATTCGCAGGCCCTCCTCAAGCTATTATCTGCATAAACAAATGAAGTTCGTCAACCCGAAGTCAGGTAAGTGAATATGAATAAGGCTGGACGTTACAATCGTGATCGTACGCTGTAGTGGATTGGGGTGATTTATCTTACTCGAGTTCGAATACTGACACTGGTGTAGGATGAATGTGTTTTGGAGAAAATTCAGGATAAGTATGGGAAGCACGAGAACATACTAACTTAGAAATTTTGTGTTCGGGCATGTTTTCATCATAGCTATATCCCGAGGAGTCTTACTTATTATTATTTTTATTTTTAGTTTAATTGTACAGTTTTCAATATAAATATGGTATTATAATATTAGTAGGATTTTATTAGGAAACCGGACGTGCAGTTACTGCGGTATGAACCTAAAAAAATGTCACATTAAAATCTCTTGATTAAAATACCAATTAATCACATATATGCTCGTTATACATTGCATTAGGGATTTTATAACTTTCAGCATATACAGGATTAATAACAAAGGTATGCGTATATTCAATTGAAATTCAAAATCATCATTTTATACAAACATAAGTCACGTGACCTGTCACTTTGTATGAAAAGTTCATTTTCTATGTTAACATTTTGCCCAATGTTCCTTGGGGAAAGTTGATCAGTTTTATGCGCCTGATTACCTCGTTGAATAAACGGACTCCTTTTAAATTATTTATTTTTTTTAATATAAATTGCTATACATGGCCACCCTACTGATGAATAGATGCCTCCTACTCACCTGCCGAAACTAGTGAATAGCCGACGGGTCAGAGTTCGAGCCGTGATCGACATCAGCCAATGAATAGACACTGGATTTTAACCCTTTCACCAAAACGAGGAGCTATTCAGTCAAAAATGATAAAGCTACATGAAAAAAATCCTCCCCTCACATGCATTTATCAAAGCCGATAGCGGCTTTCAATGTTTAGAAAAGGTCAAAAAAGGTTTGGATATCATGTTTATCTGACAATTAATTTGAAACATGACCTGCGAGATTTTCGGAAAATATTGGAATATAATAATATATACCAATGACTCCAATAGTTTCGGGATGGAATAATTATGACTTTTATGTATCATTCATATATACATATAAAAATATACCCATATTTCTCCAAGTCACGTTACAACTTGATAGCGGTCATACCGATTTCATTCATCTTTTTATAAATGTTTTCTAATACTTCTACGTCTACTACAAAGTATGCATTAAAAAATAATATGAAGAAAATTGCGTAGAAACTGAAAAAATATTATCTATATATACATATAGACAGTAGTAAAAGTTGAGAATAAATTCTAAATGTATACACATAAAACTTACTTTGTTGGTTGATTAGAATGGATCGAAAATATTCTCAAGTATAACCATTTCAGAATTACCATGAAGGTATTTTTCATTTTAAGTACAGAACACAAAAAGCAAACCTCTACACGAAATCCAATAAAAAAAAGCACTCGACTATAAAAGTTAAAAAGAGAAGATCAGTCCAAATCACAATGGCATCGTTGAAAGATAATGAAAATTTTCTTTATAGTCCAAAAAGGCAATCAATACGAATTAATTCACTGCGTGATTTGCTTGTCAAACAGATTTCGTCCAATATGACTCCACTCGACTTGCGGATTAATTGAAAGAGGGTGACCACAGATTTCAACCGAATCCCTTGTACTATCCAAGTGATAAGATGGCAGCGACTAGATCTAATATAATTCGTAACATATATTTGTAAAATAGATATAAAAATAACTAAGGGGAACACTTTGCTCTGAATTGACAATGCGGCCATATTAGATTAGACATAAAATAAAAACAATAACTTTACTTATCTTCTCTTCGACTTTTGGGTCAGATACATGATTCTTCATTTAAATTTTGACATTGAAATAAAACTACTTTTAAAACGGATGCTATCGCGGTTTATTTTGATTTTAGTTCCCGACGTTTCAACACGTGTCATGGTCACGAGCAGACTGAGATGGTATTCTTCTTCAGGAGATGTAGCTCGATTTATATTTAAATCTTGGTTCTTAAATTTGGCATATTTTTCATTCACATTAGTCCAAGAGGTGAATGACACTTATGTTTTTTTTTTTATAAATATCACACAATATTTGTCAACGTTGTTGTTTTTCTTTAGTTTGTTTACATTGTTTTACTTTGATGTATTTTCCTTTCTGATCAGCTTATGTAAAGACCTCATCTGTTTCATGTATATTGATCCTGCGCTTTTTACTCATCACTTAGTCTAAGATCTGAAGTTCGTATTTCTTTTCACGTGTGATTTCCCCTGACGCTCCTTACAGCCTCACCTACTACAGGTAAAAGCGATTCCAAGATCATAAATACTTGGGTACCTCTTACGTTATTCGATTACCTTTTGAGTTACTGTATTTTATGTTTGGTGAATCGATGTTATATGGTAAAATGGGTTACTAAATTCATGTGTATGAGTTTACAATTGCTGGCAGAATTTATTATTGGGAATACGTTCATATATTTTGTGAAGGAAAATATAGGTGACCTTTAGGTTTGCTTGTTGGAAAAATATGCAGTGGTTTCTAGTGAACGAACAGGTCCTGCATATTAAATGTATGTAGTAAAGGGAGACATAATTATCAATATTATTGAGATTTCAAAGAATTTTTCATGATTATAACGTGTCTAATTAATATATTTTTATTAACAGACAACTAATTAACATACTTATAAATTTATAAATACATACTTACATGTTATAGATAAATAGCACCCAGACACAGAAAAAATGATCGTGCTCATCACACAAACATTTGTCTTGGGTGGAAACCGAACCCACGACCTCCGGCTTAGCAGGGTCACTAACCACTAGACCAACAGGCTAGTCATACATATTTAATGCCATATATATATAAATATATATGAAGTTTGGTCTTGTAAATCAATAGATGATTTTTTTTTACAAAACAGTATTTTTTATATCACTAAAAGGAGACCGTCAACTTATAAACTACACTGGTTTTAAACTAACACAATGGTATAATAAATATTACTATAAGTATATCATATAACATTATGTTAAACTCTCAGTACTTAATGATCAGTAGCAACCCCGCTCCGCTTATGACAACGATCGGCTTAAGCCAGTTCGGCTAAGATAATGATCGCCGGAATAGGGGAGGGTTGCAGATTACTTTTCTCAATCAGCGCTTCGTAATAAATGTTTGATGAGCTATAAGAAAAACATTTATTTACATCTAATTGCATGCTTTGTTTTTATAGTTCAGTGGCTACATTTTGGTTCTAATTGTGGACGTCACAATTATTATTTTGTTTGTTTATTACCATTTTGGTGGTCATTCTACTGCAAAGCAAATGCCTCCCTCCCATTCACTTCGATTTTTAATTGATTTTAGTGAAGTTATTACAATACCTTATCATTTTTAAATCTAATCAAATAGTAATTAAGATATATACTATATATGTTTTTATTTATAATTACATGTTTAAAAAAATATAATGTTCAAGTCTTCTCCACGTCGAGTTAATTCAAAGCGAGTTCATTATTCTCTACCCTTCGTCCTATAAATAGATATGAACATAAAACTTGTACCGTATTATGCATAATCAGTGTAATGGAACATGATTTCATGGCCGGCGAGCGAACGAGATTTTATTATGTGTTTTTTATTCTGATGGCGTGGGCGGCCACTCTTGCTAATCCATGTTCTCCCATCCACGTTAACTGATCTAAATATAAATACATTAAGGGATGCCAGTCAAAGTGAAAAAGAAAAAACAAAAGACAAAAAAAATATAAGTAAATAGTTATAACTTAATATGTATTTGTTTATTGAAAACTTCATGTACAAAATGGTCATTGTGGTTAAACTTAATAACGCCAGGCACTAAACATCACTATAATCGAGGCAAAAGTTATTTAATAACAAAAAAAACAGTTGATATTACTACTTATTCGTACTTATTGAACCCATCTTCCGCTAAATCAAATATTAGAGAAATAATCTGTAATGCAGAACTTTGTGGTCATCAATCTTTAAAAAAAAAACGACGATCTTTAAGGAATTTAATCCTTGTGTCGCGGGGGTTTCACAAACATTCAAATCACATGAAAAAAAGAACACCCACTCGCGATAATAAGCACTCACAAAATCAACCCACAAAATTCTTTCCTTAATTATCTTCTCAAACTCCAAGATTAACGAACTCCGAACGAGTGCGGGCTAGTGAACGGAGTAAATTACATGCGTCTAACTTCATTACGTCACGGCCAAGCGGTGGCGTTACGTGCCGGCCCTACACCCGAACTTAAGCTTAGTACACACGGCGACACTAAGAACGGATTTTAAAGGTACATATGAACACGATTATTCGATGCTGTTTTCAATTAAATGCTCTATTTTGCCACAAACTGATGATTAAAAAAATTAATTACTAGTAAAGTAATTACTTAGTACTTAGTTTATTGAACTCAATTAAATGTACAGGTTTAATGGCTCTTTATTGAGACACGGACATGAGACACGCAATTAATATTTTCTCTTACTCTTACTCATCTTAATGGTAAAATAATATTTCGTGTTCAATCACAGTCAGGAAGGTTACCCATGTCGAGCATCGCAATGTAAACGTACCATTATAAAGGTTTATAAAGGTACACCACATATGTTTATACCTGCCCATGAGATAGCTTGAAAGGAAAACAAATAATTGGATTACGTTGTGTTTATGTACCCACTATGTAATCCGATTACATGTTTATATGTTTTATAAGTTGGCGGACTTGTTTTGAACGAAAATAAAACAAGCGACTGATAGCTGTTTGGCTATTTTTTCCGTTTTTCGGTTATTTGGGACGGAGTAATCTATATTATATTACTCCATTCATTCCTCAATTCCTTCCATGTGGGCTAAAAAATAAGGAATAATTTAATATTTAATAAGTAAGGTATATTATGTACCAATTTTCGTACGTTATTGCTTTGAAGTTTAATCAAAAGGTACCCATAACTTAAAAACTATAAAGCCATTACCTGTGTATCAATATATGTACTAAAGCTTCTTTGAATTTTAATTACGTAAACATGGTATGGAAAACGTAACTTGAACAAATAAAAGTATTGCATATTCTCACGAAAATGCATTACAATAATAAAAAATACAGACTGTAGATCAAAACCGCAAAATTAACAAATGATAACGAAGGCAAAATGTGGTAAACAATCACACAGTTAACAACCCAACTTTGTATGCATCTCATACATACCTTTATTTAAAAAGTACACTGTATTAACATTCCTTTATATAAACAATTTCAACAGCTTTTCGAATAACTGACGAAATATATTTCAGATATAACTTACAACACATTTTCGTTTCAATCACTGTCAAAAAGTTAAAATATACAAAAACCAATTAAAATTCATTTGTGTCGGAAATTAAAACGAATACCGAATTATTTCGACACTTGATACGAAAACTGTTAACTTTGACGAGACTTGTGAATATTTTTACTTAATTTTTGCAGTATCCATTCAATCCAAATTTATACAGACGAATGCAGTATTTATTAGAATTAACTTTTAAAATGCTAGTAATTATTTATTAAATCAATAGCTTTTCAGAAACCAAAAGTCAGTATTACAAAGACGTTTATCTGTTCAGAAGACGTTTTTATTGATGCGTATTAATCTTTGAATTCAGTGAAACGGGACCCGATATTCATAGTGTAGAAAATAGATAAGAGAATAGAATTCTGAATTCACTGCGTAGGTAAATGTAATATCTACAGGATTATTGTTTATGGAGTGCGTATATTCAATTCAGAGGGGCTCGTGGCTAAGTGTAAGCCGTACGGTTTGACCGATAATAAAGGTTAAGCCGCGCTCGCCGCGGTGGGTCCGTGGATGGGTGACCATTCGTAAACATACCGAGACCCCTCCGTGCCTCGGAAAGCACGTTAAGCCGTTGGTCCCGACTGTCACACACTGATCTTTGACAATCGTAGTCATTACAAGTCTGACAACCAGTCATACTATGGAATACTGTATTACCTAGCAATAGGTTGTGGAGGTCAGATAGGCAGTCGCTCCATGTAAAATACGGTATTCAGCTAAATCCGGTAAAATTGGAAGCCGACCCCAACATAGCTTGGGAAAAGGCTAGGCAGAAGAAGAGTGCGTATATTCAACGAGGTAATCAGGTGCATAAAACTGAACAACATTTCTCAAGGAACATTGGTCGAAAACCTGATTAGGTACCTCGTGGAATATACGAAAAATTAATCCTGTATAATAGGCGGGCCTGTTGGTCTAGTGATAAGTGACCCTGACTGGTAAGCCGAAGGGTTCGATTTCCACCCAGGAAAATGTCTGTGACGAGCACGATCATTTATACCGTGTCTGGGTGTAATTTTATCTATAATAATTATGTATGTGTTTATAAATATATACTAGTTAGTATGTTTATCAGTTGTCTTATTGCCATGGCTTTGCCTAGTTTTGGATCAGATGGCCGTGTGTGGGCTGTAGTTAAATATTTATTTAGATATTTATAACGTATAAATTATTATATATATATATTATTTATAACGTAGAGTTCAATACCCTTTGTCAGCTAAGCCGAAAGTATACGTACGTCTAAATTCATAATAAATATAGGAACCTTTTGTCTCGAGTACTGTATGGCTTACAACATAAAAAGCGAGGTATTATTACACACAATAATATACTTTTGTTATTCAGAATGTTCTGAATAGATGATAAGTATTCATATTTGTTCCATCATTTTCCTAGAAATTGTTATTGTATTGGCAGTTATTACTGTGGTATTTTATGGATACTATCTTTGTTATATAAAGGGAAATTCTTTTGTTATGGTTTGTCAAAACACATATACTGTTTGTTACATAATAAAGATACGTTGGCAGTGAACACTAAACAAATATATTTGACGATCCCATTGACGGTGTGGCTCAGTGTTTGTCCCTTTTGTGTAATTTGCAAATATTTGTTTCGGTCTAGACGTACGAGTATGGGCATGTTATTTCATGTCTGTTAAACACACGGTACTAAAGGTATTTCTATGTTACGTATAACTTTGCGACTAAAAAGACCTACAAAAATATGTTTTTTGTTAGGGTATCGTTCTTTATTTTGCAAATATACTTTTCACATCCGATTATCAAGTTCGGTTTCAAAGACCGTCAATTAAGTAATAAAAAAAATGTTTCCCTTAAACATAGAATATACCACAGCCAAATAATTCAACCATATAATTTGAGATCAATTTTTTATTCACTCTTTATTTATATATTTAGAAAAAATCACCAATAGCTTATATATACAGTAGATCTTAAGTTTAATGAAATATAATTATAAATTTAAGGATTATATGTCATGGACTTTACATTCACCTTATCTTATAAAGATATACCCAAATATATAAACATAACAGCAAACGTTGATCTGCCTTAAAAAAATCTGCAGAGAGCTGGGGTGGCTATCTCCCACTATCACTTAAGGGTATTAAAAATAGATGTTGGCCGATTCTCAGACCTACCCAATATGCACACAAAATTACATACAAATCGGTCCAACCGTTATGACAGAAGAGTTTGGTAACATATATCGCGAAACGAGAATTTTATATATTAGATTTTCAACTATTGAGTCAAATTAATTAATATTCACCCTTATTTTTTTTATGAGCTACGTTGTACAAACTGTACTTAAAATAGTTGTATTGGTTACACTCAGGTCAAGCTGCATCGTCCGATAACCACAGAGCTTGTATCGTTTTTCACAATAATTTAAAGCTTCGTGGAAAGTACTTAGTTAATTCATTGGAATTACCAAGAATGAACGCTGCCATACAGTATTTATTAATGGGTTCCAGTTGTCAGGTTGATAAATTCCGAAAAAATATTAAAAAAAACGCAAAAAGTATTAACGTACATAATTGATTCATATTATCTTACAGTAACTTTAGTAGGACATATTAACTAACTAGCTGTTTCCCGCTGCTCCACCCGTGGTTTCATTTTTTTTTATATTTGTGATGTAGGCTATCCTATCTTTCAAGTTGGATCAAACTGCACACGGTGTGCAAATTTGATTAAAATTGGGTCAGTAGTTTTGGAGTTCATCCCAGACAAACATCGTGACACTGGAATTATATATAATAGATAGATACACAAGAGTTTAACGGTCTTTTCACGGATTACCAACGAAGAAGTCGGACTATTTTCAATCCCCACCTGGCCCCATAATTATGAGCTCATGACGCGGCAGTGTCGCGAGACAAACTGGTGTTGCGGGACCAACAATAATAATTATTTATATTAATTTTAATTTTTGTGGTGTCCTAGCGGTTCAATGACCGGGTTCGTATGCACATGACTGCAAGTTTGCACCCAGGCAAGTACTAATGTGACTTTTTCAAAGTTATTTGTACTTTCTTAATTAGGTACTCTAAGACACCATTGATAATTATAATCGGTAAAGGAAATAAACACGAAGAAACCTGGATTCCTAAAATCGGATTAGGTAATTGCCAACCCGCAGTGAGCCAGCATGGTGATCAATGCTCATTCCTTCTCTATATGGGAAGAAACCTGTGCCCAGCAGTGGGACGGTTTATAGGCCGGTATTATATATAATAACCAAAGTAAATAACATCACCAGGATAAAAACTGTCGCCGTTTTATTTACTTTGCATAATAAACGTGTAAACTCCACAAGCCAAGCACCTAACATTTTACTAAACCATTCAACCTCGACAGTGTTGTCTTACATTTGTTTAAAAAGCTCATTCTGGGGCACTTTCCATATAATTCAAGCCTAATTAAGTCTTGAGAGGCTGTTACGGCGACCAAGTGAGGAAGGTGGTAATTACCGTTCCTTGCTCACTGTTTCATTAAAATTTCACCTTCACTGTCGGGTAACGACTCATTAGCACAACTCTTTGATGCATACTAATTGTATTCGCTTTGGAAAAGTAATTGTAATTAAAGATGGACTCAAAGTGCACGCTCCAAGGAGTAGAAATTCTTTAAGAAGGTTTTAAATGCTCCTTTTCTTTGTAAACTCTAAGCAGGATTTACTTTAGACGTAACAGCATCAAGTTTCGTTTAGAGTTGCAAATCAAGTGCAAGTTACGACTTACTTAAACTGGTTCTATTTAAAAAGTGCAATTGAAGCTAATCCATTAATACCAACAAGTTATTTCATTCATTGAGACACAATATCATCGAATAAATGTCGAAAGTAATGAGGACTAAATATTTGTTTTATTTACTCCATGGTTTTAGTTTACACTGCATTATTTTAGTTTGACTTTGCCCCACAGATAATTAAGAAAATAAAATTTCAATTGTCAAATTCAAGGCTTATTGAATATGGGAGTAAAGGTTATTTATTCAACCAGATAATAACTTCAAAAGCTTATATTTATGATCAATTATATCCAATTTCAATACCAATGGACTTGCAAAAACCGTATCACGAAGCTACTGTGTATACGTCCAAAACAGGCGCCCAAAGCGATATTTTCAACTGATAAATCCCCAAGGGTGACTTGCTCATCTTCCGGTTCACTAACAACAGAGAAAACAACGCACAAAAAATATATTTCAGAGCCCGATAAATCTTTGCCATCAAAGAGTATTATCTCTTTCACAATCGGCCATTTAAATATTCATTTAAACCTTTTTTGAGGCTGTCACGCGTTTAACCCCGAAAGTCACTCAGATTTAATAACGCCTTTTATAGTAAAATTTAAACGACAATTTCTGGCCCTCACCTGACTCAAAGAACGTTAATTGCCCTTTTCAACAAATTAATAGCCAAGACAGAAAGATTTTTCTAAGGAAAATAAATTGTAGTAAGTAGGTGTTTTTGAAAACTCTATTTAAGTCTTAAATTCAATCAAAAAAGATAAAAATACTTGTAGGAAAGCTGCAATAACAATTAATAATTTGTATATTTTTTTATTGATATAGAACTCGTTTCAAATCTAAAAGTACTAACTACTACTGACTAAGATATATTTTTTAGGCATTTTTGTTGAGAAAAATAGGATATTATTAATCAATTTCAATATTTATTTGCATTCCACAATGTTCTTACGTGGTTACTTAAAATTATGAGATCATTTGTGGACCCTGTCGGGCACGCAAAAAATCATAATAGAAAAGGTCCCACAAATCAGCATTATAGTTAACTACTTATCTAAATAACTAGAGGGTTATTTAGATAAGTTATTTGCAAAACGGCTAACCGCATTTCTAGAGAGAAATGCGGTTAGCCGTTTTGACTAAACGCCGCAAGAAATCTAAACAACAACAATTTAAATCTAAATAATTTAATATCTGAGAACCTTTAAAGGCACTTAAACTTAGTTGTTTTATATTTCAAACCGTCTGCCATCCGATATCTTCAAGATCATCAGAATACATACAAAGCATAAACTTTGTCTGCGATGTTACAGAATACAGCTCTTTGTTCTCCCGCTTACGTTCGTCAAAGTACACTCTGCTGCCGTGGCACTTAGTTTCGAAGAAAATTCTTGTAACGAGTATTTCAGTAATGCGATTCACTTGCTTTTACTTTAAAAGCATTCAAATCACCAAGCGAAGGAAACTGAATTTCACGGCTAATAAACTTATAAAATACGAGGCAGTATCAAAACATATTTTCGGAAACCAAGAATCGTGAACATTTTCCTTCCCCCCTTTTTTCAGATATACAACTAAAGAGAGACACTTCATCGTCCACATTTTTACATAATTCGACATCTTTTTCAAACTTCCTAGTTTAATTTAATTAAAATTTTATTATCAGGCAAAATGTTGTGAAGACATAAAACTTATTCTATTACCTACGTCGGACCTACTCATTATTCGGAGCATGTTCAAAATTTTCCAAACTTTTACTTTGCCTACCGAATAATGGGCTTTCTACGTCTCCGTCTACCTTTCAGAAAAGAAGAATCGCTGAATTTGGGCAACATTAGAGGCTCCCGCACCATTAATTCAGAGCAGAAGTTAACTTAGTTGGAGCGTACAAATTACATCAGTCTTAGTTTAGTAACACGGAAATGTTGGCGGAATTCTTTAAGAGGCGTGGTTGTCTACATTATTCTGACGTCGGAATCCAAGAAGCCGGTGAATCGAGTCTGTGGATAATTCGTCTCGTAGGCCGTTCGATCGACCTAATTTGGGGAGATCTCATTCGGTTAATGGCCGTAATGTTTCACCTGAGTGCGTCTACAGCAGCAGATTGAAGTATTTGTTCAGCGAATGATGGCCCTTACAATTTACGTTAAGGAAAGTAAGAAGTCAGTAGTTGAATAATTTATTTAGAAGTTCTTTGATCACAAATGTGCCGTGTTTATTTAGGATGGTTGTGTGTAATGGATTAAAAGAAGAACTACCTTATAGTTTGTTTAAGCAGTTTTATCTTATTTATACCTAAGTTAAATAATAAACGATATTTTTTCAAAATATTTTTTCTTAGTAGGGTTAAGTATGTCAAATCTTATTTCAGTTTATATAACATCTTGAAACTACAGGTTTTGTTGTTGGGTGTAACAAAGCATAATACTTTCAGAACACAAACTCGTAACCCTCCGAAACACAAAAACCCTCATTAGTATACAGCCCAGAACTGCCTCAACAAAACTCAAATCAAACCCAAATACAAGTTACATAAAAGAAAAAGGCTAAGAACTAACATGTAGGCAGATCGTGTAACGCTGAGGTCAGTCATAAACATCGTTAGGTAAACAAGCCGACCTGGAGCTATCGAACTTTCCCGTCTTGCTATAATAATTTACATGATTTTATGTACGAACATGAAACAACGCCCCACGTCCGGTATTCGACAGAAGCGAAACCAAACAAAGGAATACCCCTTCATACGATAGTTTACTATGTTTGGGTTTCAGCTTTATGCACTGTACCATGAATATTTTGTTTTACGTGACCAACATCTTTATCGCTTGTTTAAGCTATGGATGTATAAATATTTGCTGGAATAAAGTTTCGGCTGATTCGCAAATTTATTGGAATCGCATAACGTTGACCTCGTTGATATTGTACAGTTATTTGAATGCATAGTCGTATACAAAAAAAAATCATGACTTTTTTCTTGCTAGATTTTTCGCAATAACATTTTTAGTACGAGTATTCACATGCATATTCTTACCTTAAGATTCGTAAACAATCATCACCAACGCGGCAACGGCACTTAATATCGGACCTGAAAAAATGAGAATAAGATAATATCAAAACACATCTTTACCAACACTCATCCAACGGAATCTTCGTAATTATTCTCATCATTTTGGCAGTGATGAGCTCTGCGGGTATGCGACATAGTCACTACAATGTTCAGTCAATTCTAATCATGTCCTAGTCGTGGATTGGCAGATTGCCGGAATTTTAGAGCGCACTTAGCTTTGTGAATCTCATTTGCAACCAAATCTCGACCGGAACCAAAACAATGCGCTGTCGCTACACAAAGTTCACACCACATAAACTTTGAAAATATATATCTATGTAACATTAATAAAACCGGCTTATAAATGAACCACTTTTGGGCACAGGCCTCTTCTCATATAGGTAAGAAGAGCATTAAATACCACGCTTGCTCATTGCAGGTCGGCTATTACAGATTACAATTTTTGGAATCCTGGGTTCCTCATGATGTTATCCTTCAATGATTCCGTACATCTACCCCGTCTTGTCTCTCCACCACCATTGACAACAGCATTAAGTCCGCCTTTGTACAACAAATATTTTATAACTATATAATATTTTATAATTATACTTTTAATAAAGATAAAATGTATATGACTTTGAAAAATTACAATCATGCAACGCATTAATAACAGATAACTTTGAAAAAATCACATTGGTAGATACTTGCCTGTAATGAGTTCGAACCCTAGGCCACCAAGACATATTATATTATATGAAACATAACTAACATATAAAATAGAAAGATTTAAGTTTGTTTGTACTGTTATCCTAATGATCATTAAAATAATTTGTATGGACATGGCATAGAAATAAAGAAGAACCAAAGCTAGACATACAACAGTAATACATAAAATATTAACTCAACCAAAGAGAGATAACAAGATATGATACTGTAGGGACGAGACCTAAATGTGCACGCCTGGTACGTCCCAGGGGTACTCGACCCTGTTTCAAATCCGGTGACTGGCCAATTTTAAACCATGACGTTTATGAGCAATGTTATAGAACGAACACCACGGGGAATGCTGGAACAGTTTAAATGGAACCTTTTTAATGGCAAGACTACAATACCTATATGAATAACTTGAACTTCTTTCAATATTTCCATAACAAACATTGATATAAATAAACCCAAGATGCACAGTCACAGAAGTTATTCGTTTGAAAACTGTCATATCTATCTGTTTTTGAAGACGGTCTTGGCTGTATAAAAATTACATAAGGATTTTTTCAATATCGGACTCATTACACGCCACTTCACGGGAACTTAAGTAGTTGCGTTTGTAGTCGACTTATTTGTATACCCAATATTTTAACATCTAAATACTGAATTACACCAAAATTATTGGTTGACACGAAGCCACCTGCAAAGGTGAAACTTAATAGGTCGGGAACTAAAAGCTAAATAAAGTATAATCTGTTAAAAGATTTCCGAAAAAAAAATCAAATGCTGAAAATACATAAGCACATTCAATTATGTAATTCACATGGACTTGAATGAGCTTATGAATGCGAAGTCCAGTTGTATTTCGCATTATTCACGGCAAGAAACAATGTGGTACTTAGACTGTTCAAATGTAAACGCACTATCAAATATTAATCCGCTGGATATATTTAAATCAATAGTCCAGCTGCACTGTTCAATAAAATGCATCCATACCAGTTATAATTACTAGCTAACCACACGTTAATTGTCCTAGGGGATGTTAATACGTATTCCAATAGCGTCGCGTCTGAATATGAATATATGACGGTATAGAAATTCCAGTGGTCCGACAATAGTCGTAATTCCACCGTCGGACGCGGTCTGCCACCGGACGTGAGGCCGAATACGTAATGACATCCGATGGTCACATTTGTAATTTTATTACCGCAGCGCCATTCTTGTTATGGTAATCCTAATGACCTAGAGTTTGGTTCCGTGAAAAGCGATGCAATATTGTAACTGCTAAACTTCTTCTATATAGAAGAAAATGGATTTTGTTTTTCGGATATAGAACAAATATCTTTTTTCAGATTCAAATACGCTGGATTTATTAAGCTTCTTAAGTTATAAGGCTGCTCGTTAGTATCAATCAATTCAACCTATCGCGGTTGACTGCGGGACCTAGGCCTCCCATGACCCAGGCCTACAGGATGTAAAACATATCGCCCCCAAAAGCTACTGCAATACCTTGTGGATGCAGGACTCGGAGGCGAACTTTAAGGAAAACAGCGGCGATCACAATAGATCGATGACGGTCGCAGTGATACTGGGGCTGCACAGTCCCAGAATAGCAGCTATTCTGGGACTGGACTTCAACAAAAAAAAATAGGCCTCTTCTATGATGCGCCACAACACTTAGTCCTTCATTTAGGAGCTGTGTGTTATGAAGCGCCATCATTAAGGTGTTTGCCGAAGTCACCACGCTGGGCAAGCGGGTAATGACCGCATTCTACTGTCAGCTCTTTAGGAGAACGCTGCTGCCCATTCTACTTGTTTCTATATCCCTTAGTCGCCTCTTACGACACTCACCCCCAGAAGGAATATTTCTTTTTGTTTTTATATTCATCTTATACAAAGTCTGTGGATAAATCTTTTTCTAGAAAGCAGGCATTTACTTCTTAGATATAGATATCATTCTTAGCGACGTCATTTATATTACATTTTTTTTAAATAACTTTAAGAGCTATGACCTCCGTGCTTGTTTCGACTTCTTGTCAGAGTAACCATTTAGGAAATGTTGACTCTAGTGAACTCAAGAAATAATACTCAAAACAAAAAATTAGTGATGTGCTATCCTACTTGTAGAAATAATTAATATAAATTTCAATTTGAGAATGCCTTAGGCAATCCGCCATTTATACATTAAACTAAAATAAATATATAAATAAAATGAAATAAATTACTTCATAAATATTTAAGTAATTCCACGTGTATATTGCATAAACAAGAAAGCAGAATATAAAACCAGATGGTAATAACAGTACAAAAAACATTTTATTATTCACAAACAGTATCAAAGAAGGAAGTTCCGGCTCCCCGAAATATTTGCATCAGAAAGAGGGTAGTGCGAACTACTTGTTTCCGCGACAACTACAATCGGACTGAAAGAAAAACATTCGGAAGGTATTTGAATGTAAATTGTATAAGGTTTTTTGTTTGATCAAATGTTTGAAGCTTACAGTTGGCGACCAACATTTGGCTAGTTTAAGCACCACATTGTTTCTCTTGCTTTGAATAATCCGAATTCCAGTTGCAATTGGAATGGAATGTGCTATGTAAAGTTTGTGCTGTCAGAAAACCTGTGAATCGATATTTGCCAAACGTTATTGAATACATAAATATGCAGGTTGCTTAGATATCGGTAGCCAAGCATTTCAATATTATTTGTTCCACCAGATGTTATTATAATACGATCTCAAATAGATACATTCAGTAATTCTACATTCGTAACACGTACCTTTACAATTGCGATACTACATTGCTTATTCCATAAAAGAACTGGCATCAACTCACTCTGGCTTTGGTCCCTGGATAAATCGTCACATGTACAATATTAATATAGGAGTGAATGGGGATATTTATTATGGATGCCATGAACCTTCGCGGTGTTACCAGATTTTTTCATTACCGCAGCTTTAATCATTAACGGGCAACACTCTCATTGAAATTGACTTCTCAAATATGAAAACGTTAATGATTTCAAAAATGACTTGCGAGTGCAAATTAAATAAAAATAAACAGTGAGTATTAAATTAATGATTTAAAACTGATGATGAATGATATTACTTCAGCAAAGTTATTTTAATAATTTGAATATGAAAACTTATGCGTATAAGAAAAACAATTTAATATTACGTGATTGTGGCCGAATACTTTACCTATTATAATATTCTCGTCTCCCCACCACCCAAAGGTTGACTGGCAGACTATTCCTTCTGGCATAAAGTCCGCCTTCGTAAAAACATGTGCAAAAAGTATTAAATAAATAAATATTATTATGTAATGATCAGATAAAAAATCTATCCGCAGCAATCATAATACTGTTAGTAGTAGTAGTATAATAATGTTTTTCCGTATCGTCATTGTATCCAGAAATAAACCTTATTGCGAAGAAAATAAAAATATATTTCTTATAAAAATCATTGCCATTCAGTACCATACTGTATATTAAGTGAACTCATATTCGCTGGTATTAGCCACTTACATTTTATGTCAATGTCTGCCTCGACGTCGTAGGAGATAGTTGGCACTTTGCTGTTTGTTGGGAACTAACTTACTAAACTTATTTGAAATGAGTATCTCATCATAACCGATGAAGAATCAAAGATGAAAGGTCGGCCGCTCGTTCTCAGGGGATACATTGAGACGTTTCCAATTTGTAATAAACTTGATCGTAACAAATCTGGAATATTAGAAGGCATTGTAAATTGGATCACGTTTTACGTCTTAGACGGAAAAATCTTTGGGGATTTTGTTCCATTTTTGTATTAAAGCCGTATAACTTCTGACGTTGGGAATTTAAAGAAACTTTTTCTTGGTTGTAGATCCGTAAACTCTTGGCATAATTTAAGTACCTAGTCACGGGCCCGACGTAACTATTGAGCAAAGTACCGGCAAACCCAAACAAATTCCTGCGCGACTTCTTATTGGGGGCTGGAACGACGATCGCTATCGACTTATTATACAAATGGCCGATATCTGAGCAACAGTAACAATATCTTACCATGAAAAATTACGACTCAATAGTGTTGCGGTCTCTCTTGGCTTCGGTTTGCAATAAAATCGGTGCCTCATAGACCATTCTCTATATTTGTGATTCTCGACGTGAACTCACACTGATCTTTTACACACGAACCAATTTTGTCGAACACAGTTTCGGGGGAAGGATGATCTATTGTGAGAATATTTTGTTTGGGACAAACGCCAATATCTGATATTGTTCGATATTGACTTGACAAAATATACGTTTAATATTCGACCTCAGATGTGTGTTGATACGAGTGAATGCCCGTTACTGTAAGTCTTTTGCAGATATATATGTACTTATTTTACTTTAAACGTCGAGGTCTTTGTCCGGCGGCACGTCGACCTGTAGTAGTGCAGTGTTTAACTACGTCATAGCAATAAACCTTTGAACGCTGTCTCGCTGGCAAAACTGAGATAAAAATGAAGGAAAAATCAAATATCAAAATGTTTAATTAATTGTTAGGAAAATTCTAAAGCTACTTTTCGAATACAAACGTGGAACGGTTATTGTAGTGCTCATAGACGGTCCAGCGCAAGCTAACGAGTATTATAATATTTGAACTCGTCTTAAAATAGTTGAACGTGGTTTTCAAATCGTTTGCATGGATAAAGTTGTGTCGTTACCTCAGGCAGCATTAAAATGTGAGCAAAACATGTAAGTGGAAGAATAACGTTATGGAGACCTCACCGTTTAAAGTCAAGGAGTTTCTCTACCTTTTACTTTAACGTATATTTAATCGTGGCTTTTATAATTATTACGTTAGGAAGCTTATCTAATATAGGAACGGCAGAATAAAAAAAATACATACGCTATACTATTTTCTAAGGAAAATTTCTAGGATGCTACGCGAAGCTATTGAGATTAAAAAACATCCTAATTTCAATAGAGAAGATGACTGGAAGATATCACCAACTTGGGATCCAATAATTGACAAAATCAAAACCAAACCCAAGAGCAGCGCTGCAAGACTTCAAGATACAGTGAGCTTATATTGCGTAGGGCGAACACAAACGATTAAAATAATGGTAGAACGAGCAACATATCTTGTCAGACGAATACCATCTCAGTCTGCCCGTGACCATGACACCTGCAAAGGTGTTGAAACGTTGGGAACTCAAAACAAAATAAACCGCGATAGAATCCGTTTCAAAATAGTTTTATTTCAGTAGCGTATATTCGCGTAAACCTCAGAAAACAATGTATACACTTGTTTTGTCATTCAACCTCAATCTTTGATTATTTTATGAATAAAAAACTTCCGATAACATATTACAAACAATATATTATTTTACAACTACTTTTTCAAACAGTATAAAATAATAAAATACCTTAATTAACCATTACCCTGAAGACAAAATTTACCTTCTAATAAGCAGTAGAAGGTTCTATTAATGTTTTTGTTTTTAAATTTAAAACCTCGCGTAACTGAAACCCTTGCAATCAATTTCCTTCAAAGCAATTTTTAAAGTAATCTATTGAGAGCACCCACTTATCAATTAATACCAGCAGAAAGCGATGACTGAGCACAGCTTAATCTCTTTCTGTCGTCTCACTACCCAGCTATTAGCCTAATGGACCGACGAACCTCGATGACGTAACAAATCCAATATAGTTCCGCTGACTATTAAAACAAAAACAATCGTATTAACTTTTTTATCGAGACTTTGAATACTGTCTCTACGGCAATTGCTTCATTTAACTTTTTAAGAGACAAACGAATCAACCGGACAGCCTATTGGCTCGTTTGCATCGTCGTTAACTCGATTTGCAATTGGTTTCATAGAAGCGATTTACGTTAATTGACAAATCCGAATTCAAACGGTTCTTTGAAATTTGAAATGAACGTTACTCAGGATAGGGTTTTTGTAATTTTGTGGGCTTTGTTATGCCTTAAAATGCGATGTTATATTATTGCACATTGTTATAAAATCTTGATATTTTTATATTATTATTCAGGTGGCACAAATATATCATGTGTATTTAGAAAAGTATATAATGAATTTCAAAAATTTTTTGTTCATAATAAAGCAACTAATCATATTGCTTGTCACTTCGTAAATAAACCAAACGCAATCTCCATAACATAAAAAAACAGATTTTCCAAAGGTTATTATTTGAATTTTATGTTTAAATTGACAATATTAATCAAAACATATATACACATTGACATTACACCTTTGTTGCATCGGTTTCAACACACGGTTCAATGGAGTGTGATTGCTCGATTAGCATTCAATACCAACCGATTATTCCTATTGTCTGAACGTGTGAGTCCAATGTCTTGTCAGTTACAGACGATGACACATCATCTATAAGGCCTTTCACTTAACCGAATTGAATTCGCAGCGAAATGTAATGCTAGAATAAATAAACAAGAGAATACGGCACTGTTGTGTTAGAACGTTTTTAGTCCCCGCCGCTAAGTGCTCGTGTGTTGGGGGCTGAATGGTTCGCGCCAAACAAAACAACGGCAGTGATTCCAGACAGGCCGTTCATACATCATCTCACTTCAACGGATCAATGATTGATGGTCGCTTATGAATCGCCGCGTCATTGTTATCATTGCGAATACTTACTGTAAGAGTTGCGGTATTTAGCGTGTTGTTCGACTATGCTTAAAAAAGTTTAAAGTGATTGATTCGGTGACACTACAAAAAATAACAAGCCCTAACAGAAGATTGAGGTCTTCAAGATTCATGTTATTTACGCCTTGATAGCATCATCATTCTTTTCGATTTTATAAGTTTAAAAAAATATCAACATTGATATTACTGCGTAATCAGAACAAAGATAGAATTACGAAACATTATTGTTTACGAGTACGTAGCAGGTCTACGAATCGTAGAACATTTCGTAACAGTATTTCCGCTACGAATATGCCGAACGGCGCGCCAAAACGCGTATAGGTGCAAATGTTTGCTTTTGTAGTTAGTTGCATGAAAAGCGTGCCTATAGGTTCGCAGCATATAAGCAAGCAAACACATTATTCCTACGTTTAAGCTTAAAAAACATTATAATGCGTTTGTTCCAGTTATGTGCATGTACAAGCAGCTGGCTCCATGAGGCATCGTTATCTCGCTTCGTTAGGTCAAAGACGTGTTCACGCATAATTATAAAAACACGTTCCGAGGAGCATTAGTGGGCCTTTGTTTTTTTAATGTGGCTTACAACGATGTTTACCGAAAGTACTTAAAATTAAACGTTAATTGTTTCAGCGAGTTAAAACTCTTTCATTACAACACAGTTGTGTTGACAAGCCTACCGTTTGCCGTTGACATGGATGTTGGTCGAGTGGTTAGTGAATTTGACTGCTAAACCCACGACATCCGGTCACGGGTTCGATTTCCACCCGGGACAAATCTTTGTGTAATGAGCACGATCATTTGTTCTGTGTCTGGGTGTTATTTATCTATGATATAATATGTATGTATTTAGAAATATAAAAGTATGTTTATCAGTTGTCCGGTTACCATAGTACAAGCTCTGCCTAGTTTGGGATCAGATAGCCATGTGTGGGTTGTCCCAAGATATTATATTACATTAGTTAGAAACAGCAATCAAGGCCTGTTAGGCTCAAATAATGACTTTTCATACGATTATTTTATCGAAATGAATTTAACGAAAGCTTACATCACTAACACATTAGAAAAAAATCACTACATGCTAAAGTGTATACAATTTGTGTACAAAATATGGCAACACGTCATTAAAATGGTTTTTAATCTCATAAGGATCGTTCGAGAAAGCCCCACGTTGGCCACGTATGGCATTAACGCCGAGCGACCAGCCCGCCTGCCGTATTACCCAACCAGTTTACGATTATTACATTGCACTTACAACTCTTAGGGGCAGCTGGCCGACTATACATGGTCGCTTTATAGCAATCATTAGGCCACGATCAATGGCAGCCAAACTTATTGGCCGCGTTTTAAAAAACGAACAGCCAGTCAACGGCTTAGCCAGGATTTTCAATAAAGACTTTTTCGTACCAGATTAATGCTTAAAATGGATGGAAAAGCTAACGAGGTTTGGTATCAGACGACTCGAAAAATGTTTCGTTTTGAGCACTATTCGTTTGTTGAGTCGTTCGTTTGAATTGATTTACGAGTAGTTTTTAATAAACTTGACATATTTGTGTTGACATTACGTACCACACATGTTATTATTGGATGATTACACAACAAATTTGACAGTTAATTTAACATTATTGATGTTTGACTGTTTGTTGAACTTTTAGTCGTAGAATTTAAAGGACATAATATTTGATTAAAAACAAACTTGTGTGGATCAACCTTAGAAGCGGAAAAACAATTTTCCTAAAAGATCTGAAATATTCGTAATATAGTTTCAGAGCGCTTTTATTAGAAAAAAAAACCATAGGGGCTTCCTTAATCTAATTCTCTCGACTACTTTGAGAATCACTGAAGTTCAATAGGCCGTTTCGATTCAATAGTTATCGTTGGCTATGAAATGTGCCTGGACTATAGCATTAGAGAAAGTACTTTATAAAATTATATCGTAAACATTCTAGTCGATTCTCTATTCATAATCTTCTGTTGATCAAAGATAAGAACAAAGGTCCACAACAGATTCAATATAGAAAAACAAGGTCCCTCGTAGTAAAATTTAATAAGGAAAGTTTTACCCTCGATTTGGTTCAAGCAGATGTTAGAAATTAAGGTCAGTGGGACGGATTTTATGGTAAAAACAAGTTAATAAAAGTTAATTGAATTATCTGACAATTACCAAGTTTAACGTTTTATGTTTAACGTAAAAAAGTGGTAAAAGTCTCTATGTGCGTACGTCGCTTTTATGAACAGACAAAGGATTTGGTAAATAGATAACACACGACGGTAAAAGGTAGTCTTACTACATAAGAATATTGGAAAATACCTAAAATTTTATGTTTTTTTTTTCGACGATCACTTTTTTTATGAAATATAAGTTAACCTTATAATATAATATCTTGGGACAATCTCACACACGGCCATCTGATCCCAAACTAGGCAGAGCCTGTACTATGGCATCCAGACAACTGATAAACATACTTATATATTTCTAAATGACACAGACACAGAACAAATGATCGTGCTCATCACACTAAGATTTGTCCTGGGTGGGAATCAAACCCACGACCTCCAGCTTGGTAGTCAGGGTCACTAACCACTAGACCAACAAGCCAGGCAACATAATACGTAACAAAAGTAGATTAATATGTGACATACGACTTTTTTAATCATATTTTAGCCAATGTTCTATTCTCTGCCAAAAAAATAAAGACTAAGTTATGCTTGTACTTACTATCCCCTTAATTTCTATATCCAATGAAAATTATATATGTACGTATATACAAAAATATAAAGTACTAGCGACCCGCCCCGGCTTCGCACGGGTGGACATTTATTTCTTCATAGATGTGCACCCCCCTCCCCTGCGCTGCCCTACCAATCCAATACACTGTAACTTTTGAAGATCACATGTGAGATAATTGACCATATATGTTTTTGACAAATAATTGCTTTTTTTGATGATTACTGTTAAGTATTATATTATTTTATGCATTCTATAGCAGGTGTATATCTCTAACTTCATAGCCAAGTAGTTTTTTTTTGATAAATTTAGTAAAAACAAAAGATATTGCCATTAACTTGTATTGTTAAGACATCGTTGTTAAGTTAAGTACAACTTTATCAATGCAAAACACTGTAAAACCGATTACAGTGTTTTGCACTCGGGCCGGTCATATTTAGTTTGGCCATTCATCTAATTATTAGGCAACTGGGGCTAAATTTAACGTTTAAAATAGTACCTGGATGACGGAACCCTAGGAGGTGATTTTAAAGGAAATTATTTGAAAAATCAACTTTACGCCTTCTAGGGTCCCCAATTTTGGATGAATCCTATCAAAATTTCATTGATGATAAAATTTAAAATTTTCGATCGGTTTCGGATAGACTTTTTGAAATTTCATTGCATTCTGCTATCACTTTAATTCGGTTTTGTTGTTTCAGTTCAAAATTTACATATTTCCTTCGTTCTTCAAGATTATGGAAACATTTACCTCTTTTGGAAAAAGTTGATAAAATTATCCGGTCCACCATAACGTCGATTTTCAATGTGACTCTGGATGACCGTGCTTGGTCCCAAGCCACATTGCCGATCCGTTTTGGAGGGCTGGGTGTTCGTAAAGTTTCTAGTTTAGGCCTACCAGCATTTCTGTCTTCGGTCCACAGTACTAAAAAGTTGACCAGGGAAATCTTAGGTTCTTCTCTGGTTGATTGTCAGATTCTGTGCATGACTGAAGCAGTAAATAGCTGGAAATTGTCCTGCCCGGGCACGGATCTACCCAAACAACTTTCTTCTCAGAGGCAGTGGAATGAGCCGCTTTGTAGTTTGATACGGAAGGAATTAATTGAAACGTCAATCAATACTGTAGAGCGTGCTCGTCTCCTGGCTGTGGGAGAATGGGAATCGGGCCTCTGGCTTTTCCGTCAGCTAATCTGGGAACGATGTTGGACAACAATGCTTTCCGGCTCACCATGAGCTTGCGCTTAGGTATTGCTTGTGTCCCATCTCATCGTTGTCAATGCGGTGAAACGGTCGATTGCCTTGGTCACCATGGCCTGTCCTGCAGCGGGAGCGCCGGTCGGATTTCGCGCCACAGTAACTTAAATTATATTATACGTCGCGCTCTTGTCACTGCCGGCGTACCAGCTGTTTTAGAACCAAATGGTTTGGTACGCAGCGATGGTAAAAGATCTGACGATATGTCATTGTTTCCTTGGAAATTGGGTCGGCCTTTGGTGTGGGACGCAACATGCATCGACACCCTTGCGCCATCCCACGTTCAAAGTTCAGCGGCCTCACCCGGCACTGCTGCTTTGCTTTGCTTTGCTTTTGGGCAAGTTTCCCGTCATTGACAAAGATGACGATAAATTTTTGATTTGGAAAAGTGGTTATAATGGCTAAAATATAAATGTTTGGTTTATACTATCGCGGACTTTTTTGTAGGCATTATTGAGTTCTACAACTTTTCTATAGAAGTCAACCATACATCTCTAACCATTTAGGCAGCGTTCGCGAGAATCGTTAACGTACGGCAGTTTTTTCGTCGACTTACTCCACGATTTTCACTACCACGAAAAATCCTATCTATTTTCCGGGATAAAATATAGCCTATACGGATTCGGAAGAATCCCTCTAAGTAATGGTAAAAGAAATTTTGAAATCGGTCCAGTAGTTTTTGAGCCTATTCAATACAAACATACAAAAATACAAAAATACAAAAATACAAAGGTTTCCTCTTTATAATATTAGTATAGATTGGTTCTTAACACCATGAAATTGCTACCGATAGTATCTCGAAACAGATAACAGTCCTATATCAGCATTTTCTCCTCCTTATCCGTTAGGCCTGTACCGTAAGCATTTTACTAAAAATAAAAAACAACTAACGTAGTTGTTTTTTATTTTTAAATATATATTCCTTTACAAAAATCCGCCACTATCCTAATAAAAACAAATGTATAGATGAACTCACATATACAATTGTATTGTTCAACTTTACAGCACAGTATTTAAAAAATAAGAAAAGTTATATTCAGTAAAATTTATTTTTATTGTTAATTTAATTTTTAATGTTAACATGTCCTGCACCATGCACCCTGATTCACCCACCCTTCAATGCTTCCTAAGTGCTCTGGCTGTGGAAGAAACGGCGCAACAAACTCCCCTGCAGCATGCCACCGTTAATTTGCCAAAGCAATAAAATAAATAATAGTAAAGTAGTAATAAATATTTTATATACATTCACTCACTTCATTCTTTCAAATACTACACTTCAAATCAAATTCATTTTATTTGATGTATTTTAACATTAATAGGTAATTGATATAAATAACTAACTAGCCAAGTGGTTAAGTTTGTGCAGTTTATGATTTAATTGTAATGAAGGGTTCTGAGCAATTTTCGCCTACAGAACCCTAAAGTAAACAAAATAACAAACTACAATAGCGTATTTTCCAGTACGCCATTAATCATAAGTAGGTAAACATGAAACGTCACGAGAATACACATTTATCAATATCAAAATCTGAAGGAATTGGTTCACAGACACGGATACGTATGTACAGAAACTATTTAGGAATTAATAAACAATTTGTAGTACGTACTACTGAGTGATACTTACGTAAGTATCACTTTTAGTCTAAAGCAAAGGTCCCTTAAATTCTTATTTGCCAAATAACTGACGTGGCTTTTAATGTACTTTCAAAGTTATTATGTACTTTCGAAATTATTCTAAGCAACATTGAAAAATATGTCTTGGTGGCCTAGTGGTTCAATGAATAAAGGCAAGTATCTGTTTTTATAGTTACATATTTTCAGGACATTCAAATAAATATCTGCAGGAATTCTCAAAACATTACAAAACCTAGGCACTCATTATTTTTACTAATATGACGTCATGAGAATTCATGGACTACTTTCATTTTTACCAGATTACAAAAGAGTAAATATAATACACAAAGAGTTTCCTACCGTCCGAGAATAGATTTTTGTATTCTTGTATTATGAGAGATAAAATTGGAGTAATCCTGACCTTTATATATCCCTTCTCTCTTCCCTCTTTATATATCCTCATTTATTTTAAGCGTCACACAAGTTTATAACTCTAAAAACTCTTACAGGCATCTTTATTTTCAGTTTTCTTTTTTTCTGAGAATCCTTAATTCCCCGAGATTTTTAAAATATTGTAAGTAACTTCCTCGTCAGAAATTCTTAGAAAAAAAAGGATTCAATATTTTAATTAATTGGGAGGATAAATTTTTATCTGCCTTGAGTTTTATAACTACACTAGCGACCCGCCCCGGCTTCGCACGGGTGGACATTTATTTCTTCATAGATGTGCACCCCCCTCCCCTGCGCTGCCCTACCAATCCAATACACTGTAACTTTTGAAGATCACATGTGAGATAATTGACCATATATGTTTTTGACAAATAATTGCTTTTTTTGATGATTACTGTTAAGTATTATATTATTTTATGCATTCTATAGCAGGTGTATATCTCTAACTTCATAGCCAAGTAGTTTTTTTTTGATAAATTTAGTAAAAACAAAAGATATTGCCATTAACTTGTATTGTTAAGACATCGTTGTTAAGTTAAGTACAACTTTATCAATGCAAAACACTGTAAAACCGATTACAGTGTTTTGCACTCGGGCCGGTCATATTTAGTTTGGCCATTCATCTAATTATTAGGCAACTAAAGGCTAAATTTAACGTTTAAAATAGTACCTGGATGACGGAACCCTAGGAGGTGATTTTAAAGGAAATTATTTGAAAAATCAACTTTACGCCTTCTAGGGTCCCCAATTTTGGATGAATCCTATCAAAATTTCATTGATGATAAAATTTAAAATTTTCGATCGGTTTCGGATAGACTTTTTGAAATTTCATTGCATTCTGCTATCACTTTAATTCGGTTTTGTTGTTTCAGTTCAAAATTTACATATTTCCTTCGTTCTTCAAGATTATGGAAACATTTACCTCTTTTGGAAAAAGTTGATAAAATTATCCGGTCCACCATAACGTCGATTTTCAATGTGACTCTGGATGACCGTGCTTGGTCCCAAGCCACATTGCCGATCCGTTTTGGAGGGCTGGGTGTTCGTAAAGTTTCTAGTTTAGGCCTACCAGCATTTCTGTCTTGGTCCACAGTACTAAAAAGTTGACCAGGGAAATCTTAGGTTCTTCTCTGGTTGATTGTCAGATTCTGTGCATGACTGAAGCAGTAAATAGCTGGAAATTGTCCTGCCCGGGCACGGATCTACCCAAACAACTTTCTTCTCAGAGGCAGTGGAATGAGCCGCTTTGTAGTTTGATACGGAAGGAATTAATTGAAACGTCAATCAATACTGTAGAGCGTGCTCGTCTCCTGGCTGTGGGAGAATGGGAATCGGGCCTCTGGCTTTTCCGTCAGCTAATCTGGGAACGATGTTGGACAACAATGCTTTCCGGCTCGCCATGAGCTTGCGCTTAGGTATTGCTTGTGTCCCATCTCATCGTTGTCAATGCGGTGAAACGGTCGATTGCCTTGGTCACCATGGCCTGTCCTGCAGCGGGAGCGCCGGTCGGATTTCGCGCCACAGTAACTTAAATTATATTATACGTCGCGCTCTTGTCACTGCCGGCGTACCAGCTGTTTTAGAACCAAATGGTTTGGTACGCAGCGATGGTAAAAGATCTGACGATATGTCATTGTTTCCTTGGAAATTGGGTCGGCCTTTGGTGTGGGACGCAACATGCATCGACACCCTTGCGCCATCCCACGTTCAAAGTTCAGCGGCCTCACCCGGCACTGCTGCTTTGCTTTGCTTTGCTTTTGGGCAAGTTTCCCGTCATTGACAAAGATGACGATAAATTTTTGATTTTAATATAATTATAACGTCACGGGAATTAACGCGAACTCATGCATTTACCTTTTAAGGCTTGACGTTTCGGCCGGGTTACACTGGCCGTGGTCGCAAGCAGACTGGAGATGCGGTGTCATAGCTCCGTGCACGAAGTAGATGATTTTTCATCTACCTTCAGTTCTTCAACTACCCTACACACCACACCAACCGTGTCCGTGTTCTGCACGTTAACCGACTTTGCAGAAAAGCGAGGTTTTGTTAATCGGATCACTGGAAACCAAGATGCTGATAGTTTATATCCGTCTTCCCGATTGAAATTTGGATGTATCTTGATTTCAATCGCTTCTCGCACTTCTCTCGAGTGAAAGTGGCGATCGGTGGAGAGGACTTGTGCGCGATGGAATTGAATCCAGCGATTCGTGCCTGGCTGTAGTAAATGATCTGCTATTGCCGATTTAGTGGTCTGAAAGGTAAATGCATGAGTTCGCGTTTATTCCCGTGACGTAATTTTATTAAAATCATTCAACGCGATAGTTTTAAAGTGAATTTTTTGATGCTTGTTAGCCTTTATTTTGTAATCCATATTACTTAATATTGGTTAGCAAGTCTTCTTTTTATAGATAGTTTTATTTATCTTATAAGTATTTAGTTTAGTATAATTAATATAGTTTAGTATTAGGTGTGTATAGTATAATAATTATTTATTTTGTAATGTAAGTTCTGTAAAGTGTTTATTTAAGTAGATATCAACGTGCGAGTTACGCGGTGTTGGTTCAAAACACTGTAACTTCAACAACACTCGTAGTTTTTTACGGCAAAATACTGTAAGATTTGTTACAGTTTTTTAGCATGTTTAAACCATAACTTGAACGTAATACAGTGTATTTTTGGTTGCTTTATCTTGCCAAATATACATTATAATGAAAAAAATATTGGTCAGGGGTATTAAACAGACTTCAAAAAACTGATTGGGCGTTGTTAAGCTAAAACACTGTAAGTCGACTTACAGTGTTTTGGATTGGCACGGCCGGCAGCGGTTTCGCCGTGCGAGTCGTGCGACACATATCGGCCGGCGGCCATCATTCATTTTAATACCAATTACAATTTTAAGTTCGTAATATCTTTTGAATGAATTGTCCGATTGGAATAAAATAAAAAGTAATTTATAGCTATTGAAACAATCTTGCTCAATAAATAGTTTATTTGGATAAGGATTAGTATTTGACGATAATATGATCAATAAACATAGGCTAATAATTTTAATTACTTTTATTCTATGGAAAAGTGGTTATAATGGCTAAAATATAAATGTTTGGTTTATACTATCGCGGACTTTTTTGTAGGCATTATTGAGTTCTACAACTTTTCTATAGAAGTCAACCATACATCTCTAACCATTTAGGCAGCGTTCGCGAGAATCGTTAACGTACGGCAGTTTTTTCGTCGACTTACTCCACGATTTTCACTACCACGAAAAATCCTATCTATTTTCCGGGATAAAATATAGCCTATACGGATTCGGAAGAATCCCTCTAAGTAACGGTAAAAGAAATTTTGAAATCGGTCCAGTAGTTTTTGAGCCTATTCAATACAAACATACAAAAATACAAAAATACAAAGGTTTCCTCTTTATAATATTAGTATAGAATGCATAAAATAATATAATACTTAACAGTAATCATCAAAAAAAGCAATTATTTGTCAAAAACATATATGGTCAATTATCTCACATGTGATCTTCAAAAGTTACAGTGTATTGGATTGGTAGGGCAGCGCAGGGGAGGGGGGTGCACATCTATGAAGAAATAAATGTCCACCCGTGCGAAGCCGGGGCGGGTCGCTAGTGTAGTTATAAAACTCAAGGCAGATAAAAATTTATCCTCCCAATTAATTAAAATATTGAATCCTTTTTTTTCTAAGAATTTCTGACGAGGAAGTTACTTACAATATTTTAAAAATCTCGGGGAATTAAGGATTCTCAGAAAAAAAGAAAACTGAAAATAAAGATGCCTGTAAGAGTTTTTAGAGTTATAAACTTGTGTGACGCTTAAAATAAATGAGGATATATAAAGAGGGAAGAGAGAAGGGATATATAAAGGTCAGGATTACTCCAATTTTATCTCTCATAATACAAGAATACAAAAATCTATTCTCGGACGGTAGGAAACTCTTTGTGTATTATATTTACTCTTTTGTAATCTGGTAAAAATGAAAGTAGTCCATGAATTCTCATGACGTCATATTAGTAAAAATAATGAGTGCCTAGGTTTTGTAATGTTTTGAGAATTCCTGCAGATATTTATTTGAATGTCCTGAAAATATGTAACTATAAAAACAGATACTTGCCTTTATTCATTGAACCACTAGGCCACCAAGACATATTTTTCAATGTTGCTTAGAATAATTTCGAAAGTACATAATAACTTTGAAAGTACATTAAAAGCCACGTCAGTTATTTGGCAAATAAGAATTTAAGGGACCTTTGCTTTAGACTAAAAGTGATACTTACGTAAGTATCACTCAGTAGTACGTACTACAAATTGTTTATTAATTCCTAAATAGTTTCTGTACATACGTATCCGTGTCTGTGAACCAATTCCTTCAGATTTTGATATTGATAAATGTGTATTCTCGTGACGTTTCATGTTTACCTACTTATGATTAATGGCGTACTGGAAAATACGCTATTGTAGTTTGTTATTTTGTTTACTTTAGGGTTCTGTAGGCGAAAATTGCTCAGAACCCTTCATTACAATTAAATCATAAACTGCACAAACTTAACCACTTGGCTAGTTAGTTATTTATATCAATTACCTATTAATGTTAAAATACATCAAATAAAATGAATTTGATTTGAAGTGTAGTATTTGAAAGAATGAAGTGAGTGAATGTATATAAAATATTTATTACTACTTTACTATTATTTATTTTATTGCTTTGGCAAATTAACGGTGGCATGCTGCAGGGGAGTTTGTTGCGCCGTTTCTTCCACAGCCAGAGCACTTAGGAAGCATTGAAGGGTGGGTGAATCAGGGTGCATGGTGCAGGACATGTTAACATTAAAAATTAAATTAACAATAAAAATAAATTTTACTGAATATAACTTTTCTTATTTTTTAAATACTGTGCTGTAAAGTTGAACAATACAATTGTATATGTGAGTTCATCTATACATTTGTTTTTATTAGGATAGTGGCGGATTTTTGTAAAGGAATATATATTTAAAAATAAAAAACAACTACGTTAGTTGTTTTTTATTTTTAGTAAAATGCTTACGGTACAGGCCTAACGGATAAGGAGGAGAAAATGCTGATATAGGACTGTTATCTGTTTCGAGATACTATCGGTAGCAATTTCATGGTGTTAAGAACCAATACTTTATATTTTTGTATATACGTACATATATAATTTTCATTGGATATAGAAATTAAGGGGATAGTAAGTACAAGCATAACTTAGTCTTTATTTTTTTGGCAGAGAATAGAACATTGGCTAAAATATGATTAAAAAAGTCGTATGTCACATATTAATCTACTTTTGTTACGTATTATGTTGCCTGGCTTGTTGGTCTAGTGGTTAGTGACCCTGACTACCAAGCTGGAGGTCGTGGGTTTGATTCCCACCCAGGACAAATCTTAGTGTGATGAGCACGATCATTTGTTCTGTGTCTGTGTCATTTAGAAATATATAAGTATGTTTATCAGTTGTCTGGATGCCATAGTACAGGCTCTGCCTAGTTTGGGATCAGATGGCCGTGTGTGAGATTGTCCCAAGATATTATATTATAAGGTTAACTTATATTTCATAAAAAAAGTGATCGTCGAAAAAAAAAACATAAAATTTTAGGTATTTTCCAATATTCTTATGTAGTAAGACTACCTTTTACCGTCGTGTGTTATCTATTTACCAAATCCTTTGTCTGTTCATAAAAGCGACGTACGCACATAGAGACTTTTACCACTTTTTTACGTTAAACATAAAACGTTAAACTTGGTAATTGTCAGATAATTCAATTAACTTTTATTAACTTGTTTTTACCATAAAATCCGTCCCACTGACCTTAATTTCTAACATCTGCTTGAACCAAATCGAGGGTAAAACTTTCCTTATTAAATTTTACTACGAGGGACCTTGTTTTTCTATATTGAATCTGTTGTGGACCTTTGTTCTTATCTTTGATCAACAGAAGATTATGAATAGAGAATCGACTAGAATGTTTACGATATAATTTTATAAAGTACTTTCTCTAATGCTATAGTCCAGGCACATTTCATAGCCAACGATAACTATTGAATCGAAACGGCCTATTGAACTTCAGTGATTCTCAAAGTAGTCGAGAGAATTAGATTAAGGAAGCCCCTATGGTTTTTTTTTCTAATAAAAGCGCTCTGAAACTATATTACGAATATTTCAGATCTTTTAGGAAAATTGTTTTTCCGCTTCTAAGGTTGATCCACACAAGTTTGTTTTTAATCAAATATTATGTCCTTTAAATTCTACGACTAAAAGTTCAACAAACAGTCAAACATCAATAATGTTAAATTAACTGTCAAATTTGTTGTGTAATCATCCAATAATAACATGTGTGGTACGTAATGTCAACACAAATATGTCAAGTTTATTAAAAACTACTCGTAAATCAATTCAAACGAACGACTCAACAAACGAATAGTGCTCAAAACGAAACATTTTTCGAGTCGTCTGATACCAAACCTCGTTAGCTTTTCCATCCATTTTAAGCATTAATCTGGTACGAAAAAGTCTTTATTGAAAATCCTGGCTAAGCCGTTGACTGGCTGTTCGTTTTTTAAAACGCGGCCAATAAGTTTGGCTGCCATTGATCGTGGCCTAATGATTGCTATAAAGCGACCATGTATAGTCGGCCAGCTGCCCCTAAGAGTTGTAAGTGCAATGTAATAATCGTAAACTGGTTGGGTAATACGGCAGGCGGGCTGGTCGCTCGGCGTTAATGCCATACGTGGCCAACGTGGGGCTTTCTCGAACGATCCTTATGAGATTAAAAACCATTTTAATGACGTGTTGCCATATTTTGTACACAAATTGTATACACTTTAGCATGTAGTGATTTTTTTCTAATGTGTTAGTGATGTAAGCTTTCGTTAAATTCATTTCGATAAAATAATCGTATGAAAAGTCATTATTTGAGCCTAACAGGCCTTGATTGCTGTTTCTAACTAATGTAATATAATATCTTGGGACAACCCACACATGGCTATCTGATCCCAAACTAGGCAGAGCTTGTACTATGGTAACCGGACAACTGATAAACATACTTTTATATTTCTAAATACATACATATTATATCATAGATAAATAACACCCAGACACAGAACAAATGATCGTGCTCATTACACAAAGATTTGTCCCGGGTGGAAATCGAACCCGTGACCGGATGTCGTGGGTTTAGCAGTCAGATTCACTAACCACTCGACCAACATCCATGTCAACGGCAAACGGTAGGCTTGTCAACACAACTGTGTTGTAATGAAAGAGTTTTAACTCGCTGAAACAATTAACGTTTAATTTTAAGTACTTTCGGTAAACATCGTTGTAAGCCACATTAAAAAAACAAAGGCCCACTAATGCTCCTCGGAACGTGTTTTTATAATTATGCGTGAACACGTCTTTGACCTAACGAAGCGAGATAACGATGCCTCATGGAGCCAGCTGCTTGTACATGCACATAACTGGAACAAACGCATTATAATGTTTTTTAAGCTTAAACGTAGGAATAATGTGTTTGCTTGCTTATATGCTGCGAACCTATAGGCACGCTTTTCATGCAACTAACTACAAAAGCAAACATTTGCACCTATACGCGTTTTGGCGCGCCGTTCGGCATATTCGTAGCGGAAATACTGCTACGAAATGTGCTACGATTCGTAGACCTGCTACGTACTCGTAAACAATAATGTTTCGTAATTCTATCTTTGTTCTGATTACGCAGTAATATCAATGTTGATATTGTTTTAAACTTATAAAATAGAAAAGAATGATGATTAAATACAAATTGTAGAAGGAAAAACTTAAACCTCAGGCAGGACTCGAACCTGCGACCACTGGCTTGACGCGCCAGTCGCTTTACCAACTAAGCTACCGAGGTCACTGCCTGGAAGTTTAAATTTCTCCTTCTACTTATGACGTCTTTATAGGGCGACGTATGCGACATCTAGTGAACCTACCTTACGGTTGGCCTCACCGACTCTGATTAACAATGTGTTAATTAGAAGTCCGAGAGATGGCGCTGGCCCAATGCTTATAATTTTTAATTATTTATACACATTATCGCATGTGTTAGCGAATATTTGTAATTAAATACAAATTGTAGAAGGAAAAACTTAAACCTCAGGCAGGACTCGAACCTGCGACCACTGGCTTGACGCGCCAGTCGCTTTACCAACTAAGCTACCGAGGTCACTGCCTGGAAGTTTAAATTTCTCCTTCTACTTATGACGTCTTTATAGGGCGACGTATGCGACATCTAGTGAACCTACCTTACGGTTGGCCTCACCGACTCTGATTAACAATGTGTTAATTAGAAGTCCGAGAGATGGCGCTGGCCCAATGCTTATAATTTTTAATTATTTATACACATTATCGCATGTGTTAGCGAATATTTGTAATTAAATACAAATTGTAGAAGGAAAAACTTAAACCTCAGGCAGGACTCGAACCTGCGACCACTGGCTTGACGCGCCAGTCGCTTTACCAACTAAGCTACCGAGGTCACTGCCTGGAAGTTTAAATTTCTCCTTCTACTTATGACGTCTTTATAGGGCGACGTATGCTATATATAATAATGGTTTTAGCAATCTTCACTGTGATCAGACCTCAATCTTTTGTTAAGGCTTGTTATTTTTGTAGAGTCACCGAATCAATCACTTTAAACTTTTTAAAGCATAGTCGAACAACACGCTAAACACCGCAACTCTTACAGTAAGTATTCGCAATGATAACAATGACGCGGCGATTCATAAGCGACCATCAATCATTGATCCGTTGAAGTGAGATGATGTATGAACGGCCTGTCTGGAATCACTGCCGTTGTTTTGTGTGGCGCGAACCATTCAGCCCCCAACACACGAGCACTTAGTGGCGGGGACTAAAAACGTTCTAACACAACAGTGCCGTAGTCTCTTGTTTATTTATTCTAGCACTAGCGACCCGCCCCGGCTTCGCACGGGTGGACATTTATTTCTTCATAGATGTGCACCCCCCTCCCCTGCGCTGCCCTACCAATCCAATACACTGTAACTTTTGAAGATCACATGTGAGATAATTGACCATATATGTTTTTGACAAATAATTGCTTTTTTTGATGATTACTGTTAAGTATTATATTATTTTATGCATTCTATAGCAGGTGTATATCTCTAACTTCATAGCCAAGTAGTTTTTTTTTGATAAATTTAGTAAAAACAAAAGATATTGCCATTAACTTGTATTGTTAAGACATCGTTGTTAAGTTAAGTACAACTTTATCAATGCAAAACACTGTAAAACCGATTACAGTGTTTTGCACTCGGGCCGGTCATATTTAGTTTGGCCATTCATCTAATTATTAGGCAACTGGGGCTAAATTTAACGTTTAAAATAGTACCTGGATGACGGAACCCTAGGAGGTGATTTTAAAGGAAATTATTTGAAAAATCAACTTTACGCCTTCTAGGGTCCCCAATTTTGGATGAATCCTATCAAAATTTCATTGATGATAAAATTTAAAATTTTCGATCGGTTTCGGATAGACTTTTTGAAATTTCATTGCATTCTGCTATCACTTTAATTCGGTTTTGTTGTTTCAGTTCAAAATTTACATATTTCCTTCGTTCTTCAAGATTATGGAAACATTTACCTCTTTTGGAAAAAGTTGATAAAATTATCCGGTCCACCATAACGTCGATTTTCAATGTGACTCTGGATGACCGTGCTTGGTCCCAAGCCACATTGCCGATCCGTTTTGGAGGGCTGGGTGTTCGTAAAGTTTCTAGTTTAGGCCTACCAGCATTTCTGTCTTCGGTCCACAGTACTAAAAAGTTGACCAGGGAAATCTTAGGTTCTTCTCTGGTTGATTGTCAGATTCTGTGCATGACTGAAGCAGTAAATAGCTGGAAATTGTCCTGCCCGGGCACGGATCTACCCAAACAACTTTCTTCTCAGAGGCAGTGGAATGAGCCGCTTTGTAGTTTGATACGGAAGGAATTAATTGAAACGTCAATCAATACTGTAGAGCGTGCTCGTCTCCTGGCTGTGGGAGAATGGGAATCGGGCCTCTGGCTTTTCCGTCAGCTAATCTGGGAACGATGTTGGACAACAATGCTTTCCGGCTCACCATGAGCTTGCGCTTAGGTATTGCTTGTGTCCCATCTCATCGTTGTCAATGCGGTGAAACGGTCGATTGCCTTGGTCACCATGGCCTGTCCTGCAGCGGGAGCGCCGGTCGGATTTCGCGCCACAGTAACTTAAATTATATTATACGTCGCGCTCTTGTCACTGCCGGCGTACCAGCTGTTTTAGAACCAAATGGTTTGGTACGCAGCGATGGTAAAAGATCTGACGATATGTCATTGTTTCCTTGGAAATTGGGTCGGCCTTTGGTGTGGGACGCAACATGCATCGACACCCTTGCGCCATCCCACGTTCAAAGTTCAGCGGCCTCACCCGGCACTGCTGCTTTGCTTTGCTTTGCTTTTGGGCAAGTTTCCCGTCATTGACAAAGATGACGATAAATTTTTGATTTGGAAAAGTGGTTATAATGGCTAAAATATAAATGTTTGGTTTATACTATCGCGGACTTTTTTGTAGGCATTATTGAGTTCTACAACTTTTCTATAGAAGTCAACCATACATCTCTAACCATTTAGGCAGCGTTCGCGAGAATCGTTAACGTACGGCAGTTTTTTCGTCGACTTACTCCACGATTTTCACTACCACGAAAAATCCTATCTATTTTCCGGGATAAAATATAGCCTATACGGATTCGGAAGAATCCCTCTAAGTAATGGTAAAAGAAATTTTGAAATCGGTCCAGTAGTTTTTGAGCCTATTCAATACAAACATACAAAAATACAAAAATACAAAAATACAAAGGTTTCCTCTTTATAATATTAGTATAGATAATGAAAAAAATATTGGTCAGGGGTATTAAACAGACTTCAAAAAACTGATTGGGCGTTGTTAAGCTAAAACACTGTAAGTCGACTTTAAAAGTACAGTCTTTTGGATTGGCACGGCCGGCAGCGGTTTCGCCGTGCGAGTCGTGCGACACATATCGGCCGGCGGCCATCATTCATTTTAATACCAATTACAATTTTAAATTCGTAATATCTTTTGAATGAATTGTCCGATTGGAATAAAATAAAAAGTAATTTATAGCTATTGAAACAATCTTGCTCAATAAATAGTTTATTTGGATAAGGATTAGTATTTGACGATAATATGATCAATAAACATAGGCTAATAATTTTAATTACTTTTATTCTATGGAAAAGTGGTTATAATGGCTAAAATATAAATGTTTGGTTTATACTATCGCGGACTTTTTTGTAGGCATTATTGAGTTCTACAACTTTTCTATAGAAGTCAACCATACATCTCTAACCATTTAGGCAGCGTTCGCGAGAATCGTTAACGTACGGCAGTTTTTTCGTCGACTTACTCCACGATTTTCACTACCACGAAAAATCCTATCTATTTTCCGGGATAAAATATAGCCTATACGGATTCGGAAGAATCCCTCTAAGTAATGGTAAAAGAAATTTTGAAATCGGTCCAGTACTTTTTGAGCCTATTCAATACAAACATACAAAAATACAAAAATACAAAGGTTTCCTCTTTATAATATTAGTATAGATAACTTTAGCTAGCCGACTATTGGCGTAAAAGAGCCTTCGCTATTTGTAGGTAGGTACTAAGAATCAAAAGAAAATCCTTAAATTTAACAAGTTTAGTCTATTTTACGAATAGACAATAAATCCTGTTGCCCGCGACATCCAGTAAGTAGGACATCCGTTAATTATGTGAACTTTTCTTCTATCTCATTTTCTTTACACTTTTATACGTACCTTGATTGACTACAAAAAAAATTGGTAGAAACATAGTACAGTCTGTCGGAAGTTGTGCGCGTAGATACATTTTATAATTTATTTAACCCTCTTATCACTACCATAGTTTAAAAAATATCGAGATACAAATATTTTAATTGAAATGACTGCAAGGATAGCCGAGTAGTCAGATCAGAGGTCACCACGCTAATTACCACTGTGCGCGAAGTGCTGCGGGTTCGATCCCCGAGACAAGCATTTGTGTGATCCACAAATGCTTGTTCCAAGTCTGGGTGTTATTTGTGCATGTGATTTGAAAGTTTGTGAAACCCCTGCGACACAAGGATTAAATGCATTAGAGCGGGCATCGCTTTTAAAAAAAATAGAAAAAAACTGAAAATTAATTCTGCTACTTTCTAAAGATTTTCTCACATAATACACAAACAATCCATGAGAACCATTACAAAACTTTTTGGCTATAACTAAAATCAAACTGTAACCAAAAAATAACTCCTCGTAAATGCCCGGAATCTGACTCCAAAACCTTTATTGAAATACGTTTTTTGAACAATATAATAACTTACCAAAGTATCATGGATAACTTATGACCGACCAAAAACATCTTCAAGGAAACTATAACAAGGTAAAAGGTAAGATTTATCCGCAATTATTTCCTGCAACATCAGCATGAGGTGGGCAGTAAGTTAGGAAGCCGTTAAACTGTGATTACAGGTTGTTGACCTCGCAGACGGTCACAGCGGTCCCATTTTACTAAGTTTTGTCGCCTCTTATGGTGCCCGTGAGACGAACAGTAAACATATTAAAGTAATGTGGAATTGTAGTTTAAAGCCACACATTTTTTTTCGTATATTTGACGGGCCTGTTGGTCTAGTGGTTAGTGACCCTGACTGCTAAGCCGGAGGTCGTGGGTTCGATTCCCACCCAGGACAAACCTTTGTGTGATGAGCACGATCATTTGTTCTGTGACTGGGTGTTATTTATCTATAATATGTATGTATTTAGAAATAAATAAGTATATTAAAATTTATCAGTTGTCTGGTTACCATAGTACAGGCTCTGCCTAGTTTGGGATCAGATGGCCGTGTGTGAGTTGTGTGCCAAGATATTATATTATATTATATAGTAATGGTATCGTGATGGCTTGGACTTGCGATCATAAGATTACCGGTTCAATCCCACCCATTGCTCTACCGACGTAAACCCAAGCATTTAGCTAAGCACAAAGGGTTCACAAAAATACAAGAAATGTGCGATCACATTGCTAGTAAGCTTCTAAAAAAACAGGAAGAATACTTTCAGTAGTTGATAAGTAATCCTAGCCCCTAATATTAAATGCCATAATTCTACAATATCTTCATGAGACAGCAAGTGTGTCAGTACGTTTATAACGTCACAATATAGGGGGGTTATTCTGTAAGTCCAAACAAAACATATACGTAAAATATAGTTCAGGAATCCCGAGTCTTCAAATCTTTTTTGTTTTCTGAGAGTCACCGATTAGTGTTAGAGTATACATTTTAGGCCATTTAACAGGTTTTTACTTAAAATTATAGTAGTAAGTAGTTATAGTATAGTACGTAGTAAGTAGAAATAGATAAAGACTCTCTTAGCCCAACACGTAACAGCTCGTTTACAGCTTGGACTAAGTGAATAAGGCCTCAGATCATAATTATCATTATAAAGTTAAAACATTTCAAAACATTAAACTATTTCCAACGTCAGTACTGAAAGAGTACTCGGTTCGTATAAGATAAAGTGCTGCCAGATCCAGTTAATATGTCGGACTATAGAACGAACTGCCACGGAAGAGTAAAAAACAACTAACCAGCCAATTCACACATTTTTAACTTCAACATCAAGCATTCGTTATTTAACCCATTCATGCCGACCTAAAAATACCTATATTTACTTTTCACCATTCAAAAGTGCTGCGGAAACATTTTCGCTGGGCATTCAACGTGTAGGGGGATACAGGGCTTTTTATCTTCCAAACTCCAAGCCTTTTTGTTGGGTTGCCTCGCACTCTGAAAATAACCAATGCATATAAAATGATTCATGTTCTCAACGTGGATGCAAACCGTTGCATATCGTGCTCACACGCTCGCATTAATTACAAAATGTATACTAGGTATTACGAGCGGTGCAGCCTTTTGTTTTGTTATTTGAAATCTTTTAAGCGAAATATCGGTTTTTTGTAGAGCATTTATGTTTGTTGTTTTAGGTCATGTATCATGTTTTTAATCATAGCAGAGTGCTTATAACCCTACTCTAACAAATGCTTTTAGACATTATACGTTTTGCTTTTTCTTTTGCGTGAAAAAACTTAAAGCTGATACCATACTTTTATTGGAATACACTCTTATTACACATTACATTGAGACAATTTTATTGAGATAGAAATCTATACTTTATTCTTGTATACTTTTAAGGTTCAAATAACAAGGTAGAGGAAATTGGAGGTCGGTGCCAACAAGTTAGTAAGGCGGAATGAACGCCAAGTAGAAGAAGAAGCTCTTGAGTAAGGTGCAACACAATATGATAAACTGTCGTATTAACACTTTTAAATAAATAAAATATGAAAGAAGCGTATGCTTCCACTAAGAAAACCTAAACAAGAATGGTTATACAACAAAATCATAAGAAAATAATATCACAATATCAAGCTGTAATTTCGATGCAAAAAAACCTTTTAGGCCTAAACAATAGTCTTACGTAAATGTATATCAGCACTAAAAATCTGGGGTTTTGGTCCTAAAATAAACGACAACCATTTTTCCCGTGTGTTCCCAATAAAAACATTAGTGATCGTTCGCGCGTGAAATTTCCTTTTTACATGCGTGCCTACACTATACTAAATAAATCTACGTATGTATTTAATGATGCGGACGTGCAAACGTATTACACCAATTTCTCAGGTTTGTAAGCGATGTACGCCTTAGAAATACGGATTATTTTGGCGGTAGATGACTAATGAGAATATTTCCTTTTATGTCACCTAAGAAAGTCCGCTCTGAAGGCGAATACTTACTGAAGGCAAGCAAATAGGTATCTATTGCATACATGTTCCGCATATTTTCAGGATAGTCGTGTTGGTGGTAATGACGGAGTAAATACCTAGTTTTAAATTATTTTTGTATATTTACATCTAAACTATTTATTATCTCATAAGTTAAGTACTAGTTATTTTGCTTAAGCAATATATTCATATCATTAAAAAAAATTATTCTAATTAAAAACTGATTCAAAATCAGACAAAATGGAAGTTTATTTATCGCACAAAGCGCAAGGCATTTTGCGATAAAGAACATACCTAACCTATTAAAATAATACTATATGAATGTCTGATTCAATTTCTATTAGCAGTTGGAACGATTTTCTACAGGTATTTTTCTGATTGAGCGTTTTTTACATACACAGTCAACGGTCAAAATAAAACGCTTGTCGGAGGTTCGCCCACAAACGATGTTACCGCAATTAGCTTTATACTAACATTAATAACGAAACTAACCTTTATTGCATGTATAGGTAAAAGTACACTGTCCATAAAATGAGAACTCTATTTCGTTAAATTTAAATCGATTTAACTGCAAATTGGAATTTGATTGGATGTGCCGGTCGCAAGCATGAAATGAATTTTTGGACTTCCCGAATTCGGAGCAGTACAGAACCGTTTTACTTGGCTACACACTGCTTCATAATTTTACAATTTTTTTTAATAAATAAGATTTATTTAATAGATCTACATTATTAATGTCGAGGTGGACTAGCGGTTCAATGACCGGATTCATATGCACATGGTTGCAGGTTCAAACCTAGGCAAGCACCAATTTGACTGTACAAAGTTATATGTACTTTCTTAATCGTCATCATTGACAATCGATGAAGAAAACTATCGTGAGGAAACCTGGATTCCAAGAATTGAATTTCTGGAATCGCCAACCTGCTGTGAGCCAGCGTCGTGATGAATGCTCGTTTCTTCTCTTTATGAGAAGAGGCCTGTGCCCAGCAATGGGACATTTATAGGCCGGTCTTATTATACATTGTTACAAATATTTATACCAGACTTTCACATCTAGGTATTTACCCAGAATAAAACCCAGGTAAATAATACAGTTTTAATTGTAAACAAAATCAAAATTAACTGGTAGACATTAATAACACTCATTCTTTTTCTCTTTCTAATATTTGTTCAATGTTACATACATTTAAATTACAGTCAAATACGGCATCCCAAATATTTTTCTGAATAAACATAAGATTGTGTTTTTTATGCCTTACGTTGACTTTGCCTCTTTAATTTGAACAAACATTTCAAACACCAAACAAAATTCGACTCGTATACGCACACACCACATACCTAAAACATCGCCCTCAAACGTTGTATCGAGTTTTCCATTTCATTTAATATTCACAAAGTTTATCAACGTTAACGTTTCCACTCGAATGGGAATCCTTGCTAACTTCACAAACTTTTCACATTAAGAAATGACAAACATTAAACATTTATTTGAAATCGTGCATGTGATCGGATGTGTGTGTATAAACTATTCACGAATAAAATGTGAGTTTTGGTGGTACCACGGAGAGCGGAACTTCAAAGGATGTTATGCGGAGGCGCGTTTAGTGAGGGCAGATGGGAGTTGGGTCGCGGTCAGCTTCATTTCCGAACACGAACCTAGATCAGTGACCGTCCTTAGGGTTGACCACTTTAGTTTTGCATTTGAGAGTAAGTTCATACCGAATATTAGGTTCTGTTTTTGCAGTAGTCTAGTATCCACATAACTATTGGTCAGATCTGTAACATTGCAACAATTAAGGTAGTGAAAATACATTTTTATAATCCTTTCTACGTTAGTTCTGAATTTCACATAAAAAATATTTTGGACATGATTAACAAGATGTTAGAGGCAATCATTTCTATTGCTTATATGTTTATAACTACCTTATCTTTAAACAGAACAATAATTGCAAAGCAGAGGCATATAATATAATAATATTGTCAAACAAACCATTCGTTCCTCTTATTTGTTTTAAGAATGACACTTTTTGTACAGTGCCAGCCCTATACATCTACACTCCGATGTCACATTAAGGCCTAAACCTCTAACATATTGTAAGCTATCCACTAGCAAATGAATCCAACGCAGCCAGCTTTCTACTGGTTACCGAATTTACCGCAAAGCCGATATTGACCAACGTTATTAGTACAAAGGGAAGAAAAATCATGTGGAGCCGAGTTTCATTTACTGAGAAATGGAGACGTCATGCGTCAGGATGTTACAAGATTATAGTTATAGGATCCACGAAGGTATAGTTGTTATTATTTTTATATTTATTCTACTACTAGCTTCTGCCCGCGACTTCGTCTGCGTGGACTTCAGAATTGGGTCCAAAAAGAAATGAAAAATGTGGAAATAATGAAAAATGAAATAAAATTTCACCCGTGTGCTGGCGCTGTAATAAAGAAAAATACCAAATTTATTATTTGTCTGCCCACTTATAGCGTAGCCTATGTTCTTTTCTATGTCAAAGCAGACATGCATGCCAAATTTCATCCAAATCCGTTCAGCCGTTTTTGCGCGATTGGGTAAAAATTATCCAAACATCCAAACATCTAAACATCCACACTTTCACATTTATAATATTAGTAGGATATTCGGGACAAAAAATAATCCAACAAATCAAGGATCATGAAAAATAGTTATATCCGTTCTCGAGTTAGGAATCAATGTTGTAACAAACCCGACTTTGTTTTATATATAAGTAATGACTAATTTAATATAAAAAACAGCATTATAAAAATACAGATAGGTACCTATATAAATAGACAGACAGAGATGGTGACGGAGAGCTTGAGCCCTTCCCAAAAACTGATGTTCCACAGCCCTGGAAATGGAAGGTAGAGGTAAGCCTTTTTCTAGCAGTGAAACAGAAGTGTAAAAAAAGTATATTTTTTTAAATTGTGAGCATTTATTTAACCACGTAGATTTTTAATAGATCTAGTCTTATAGATGTGGTTCAGCTGTCAGAACATGTAATATACGACCTCATGAAGCTCCTAGCTAAGCAATGACAATGGGTTATTGTGATAGCAAGCGACATATCTAGCCTCCCGGCTAGTCGTTGACCAATGTCTCTTCCTGACCATTGTATTCTCACTTAAGTTATTACCCTACATACTATACACGTCTTTTGTTTTATCTCAAGAATATACCTAAGTACAATTAAAATTTTCAAAGAATTTACTTGGAATTAGCCTTTTAAATAAGTTTGCTCAATTCTTGAATCATCCCGCCAGACCATCTTGGCCACAAGAACCACAACGGTCCTCATTATCCGACTGGCCTGTTGGTTTAGTGGTATTGACTGGTAAACCTGAGTTCTATGATTCGATTCCCACCCAGGACCAATCTTTGTGTGATGAGCACAATTGTTGTTCTGAGTCAGGGTGTAATTAATCTTAAATGTTTTTATTGAGAAATACTTAAATAAGATTTATCAGTTGTCTAGTTGCCATACTGCAGGTTCTATTTAGTTTAGGATCAGATGACCGTTTGTATATTGGAATGGAAAATCCTAATACCAGCGTCAATAAAATAAACTTCCAAGAACTATTCTATACGATATATTTAAGACAAGAACCAACTCAACCTATCAGTTACACTTAACCAGACACTTGACGTTCTAGAAAAAGCTTGGCGCGAAATAATTTCACCCGTCACTTGACTCGACCTCACTCAACTCGATAGAGCTCGTTGACTATCCCCGCCTTCCCAATGTTCGCAATAAATAAATAAGTGTCCACACCACGAACACTTCACAAAACTGTACTGACTCATAACTAGTTGGTAACTTTGGTTTTCAGGTTAACTATTTTCATTAGAACTAAGAATTAAGTGGTTTTGTTATGTTGGATGTCTTGTCGGAGTTAGTTTAATACAATGGTTGTGTACTCTAGTGGTAATATATTATTGTGTCACACGTTGAATACGAATCTAAGTAGGCTAGTTATACGTAACACCTGATGGTTAAATTCGAATGAGCTACAATCAACTCGTTTCTTTTTTGAGATAACTACAATAGAACCTTAACATAAAAATAATGAGAAAATCTAACAAAGAATAAGTGCCATCTCAAAAGGAAAATCAATTACAGTTATAGGTGTACGAAATTTTTTGTCCAACATTGTCGGCACAACAATGCCCTGTCTACGAGTATACCTGACTCATCCGGCAGAAAACATAGCAAGAGTAATTTTATAAAAAACGTTCCCCACGCTGTAAGTGTGTGCTGAATAACAATGTTCATTCAACTCCCTCATCACGAGTTCACAGCTTATCAAATTTGTTGGGCAACTCAGCCTTTATTAAGTCTCTTGAGATTTTCATTAACTTTATATCTCAGAAAACACAATGGAGCTACATTACAATTCAAATAAAATGTAATTGTTTTAGACAGAAAAATTTAACACAAAAGATATTGAGCCCCAGAGAATGTTAAATTTAAATTATACGAGAGCCTATGAACGACTCTAGTGGTATTTTATTAACTTAATAGGACTTAAGTTAGACTTAATTATCTTTTGGCAAAATTTTAATTTTGTACCTTTTGCTAAAATATCGTTTTAAATGTTACTTGATAAAATATTTAAAGGGGTCGCTTGCTTCAAATGCGAAAATTACTTCAAAGTAAAACTGAAAATTTGTTGAAAGGCAGCAATCAGTGGAATACATTTTCCATATAACAGGCTGGCGAGCCTTTTCACATAAATATTGTGTCAATCAACTTGATGTCCATTGAACCCCATTCCGTTGAATGGTGAACATTATTTTGTGTATTACAAAATGGAACCTGGGGCGGCAGTCTCTACATGAGTCGATATGTCATCGCTACGTACCGATCGTTATGTCATATCAAAAAATTATGTTTGCAGCATCGATATTCGCTATGAACGCAAGTCTCTACAGCCGAGATAGCGTGCAAAATCGTGTCTTTGCTATGTCGATACGTCTACGAAAACTGTATTCATAGTCTCGTATTTTTATAGAAGATTATTACCAGCTAAAAAATATTCCTTGGATATATGGTAAAAATTATGCACTAAAATTTATTAAAACAAATAATTTTATTGAAAATTAAAGAAATATTAGATTAACTTTGTTTTAAAAACGCTTTCCTTGATGAAAACCTTGAAATAACTGCACATTACGGTCAGAATAATTAGTAAATGATTTATTTACTAAATAATTATAAATTAAGAAGGGTATATATTATACTTATGCGTGGTTGCAACTCTTTGACTAAATGACACTGACAAATTCAAAATATTTTGGTTTGTTTACATATTATTATGGTTTAAAATAATCTTAAATCATTTGAATTGTAGAATAAAATGTGGATATGGCCGAACAATTTTAACCCGCGTCCCGGACCAAGCAGCGGCTAGTAAATTAACGGTCCCTTTTTTCAATTAGTGTTTGTATTTTCGTTAGTGTATCGATGTTTATGATATTTATGGCGTAAGCGAACCGCTAAAGCTTCTAACAAGCAATTGGAACTTTTATTGAGATTGCTGAAGGCCCGCCCATTCCTCTTCACAAGGCGATTTACTGGTTTGCAAGGCCGGGATAACTATGAAGCTGGATGGAAGGTGGCGACGACGGAGCTAAACAACGTTCCTAGCGGGTCTTGTAAGACACCCGAGCAGTGGTTACAGTTGACTTTTATTTTTATATAGGTACATACTTTGTTAATAAAGTAATAATAAAGAATAAGAAAAAGAATAAAGAAATTTTATTTGCTAGAAACATGGTATGGTATGGTATTACAAGATAGTTTAATATATAAGAATAGTTTATATACAGCGTCAGTTAGTGGCTTAATATTGGCTTTTTGTCTTTCTTGTGGTGACATTGGGAATTTTACATATTTCCGCAACAGCCGTTCATTAATTGCAGTGGTTACCTACAGCATATATTACTCTGCTTACCGATTTCTGACTCATAATGCATCCCCACTGCAGTCCATCAGATTGTTGGTAACAGCCACTGGCGTAAAATCGAAGCGCCGTGAGTAACTGAATAGAATTCAAAAATGAGATTTGCATTACTTTCTATTCATGGATAGTTTCAAAATAACACCCACTTGGGATTCGACAGACAGTCCATACGCCCGTTGTCCGTGAAGAGATGGCTGCAGTTCATCTACGAGCACTGCAACATATCTTTCGATATCCTATAGTAGGATAGAAATTTACTGTCTTCCAAGTTCAACGGTTTTTCACTTTGGCGTCGGATGCGGGACACTCTCCTATGCATTACCATATTCTGCCTGTGTTCCAACGTCACTAAGTCCCAAGCTAAATACTGTTCCGCTATAATTTTCAATTTAATTACATAAATTCACAAATAAATACCGATAACGAATTATCGTAGAGACGTATCGGGCTGTCAAAATTACACGATAAAATAGCGTCCGAATATAACGATAAATAGATACGGTTGCGATGACAATCGTTATATTTGTCAGTCGAGACTACCAAATATCGATGAAGTTTGATTGTTATGACTTAACGACAATTTTCGGTTGATAAGTCATAGCGATTCATGTCGAGACTGCCGCCCCTGTAAACAAATATGGTCGAAAATACACACAAATTACGACACTCCCTGGCGAGGTGATACTAAATACATAAATAAAGAACGGCAGATGTTGAATTTTAATAATAATAACTGCAAATCTTATTCTATCGTAGAGTTGTAGAAGTGACTGAAAGTTCGTCTCTTAAACAATGAGTAGTGAAGTTTAATGGAAATTCGTCGCGACTCTTACTTTAAACGTCGCTTTTCATTTGCAACGTGAACTGTAACTAGAATGAGAGTACTTTTAATGCAGGAAGGTTGACCAGCATCGCTAACGTTGAAGATTGAAGACTGCTTTACTTTTTAAGTGTAAAATCCATCATTTATTTACTTATATTTTTTTACTGGACACAATAGAACTAAGATAAAGTTTAAGGTTTATATATATAACGATTAAGATGTACAAAGATATCTACTGCTTATTTTTAATGGTTTTATTTTTTCTAGATAACCTGTGAAGTATATACTGAAATAACAAAAATATCAACAGGAAAAAATAAATACTAAAAATACTATTAATATTTACAACAAAACAGAATGAAAATGTATTAACTTTAAAATATACATCATTACTGAAAAAAGATGTTGAGCCTCAGACCTATTTTTCTCATTTGACATGACATTCAGAAGCGAAATCTTATATTTCGCTTCTGAAATATGATATGTCGAATGATGCCTTTGTGTTTCTAAATTAAGCGCTATCAAACTAGCATGGGGATAAGATAACCTTCAGATGAGAAATGATCGAGATAAAGTTTATAGACAGACCATTCACTTTACTCAGTCGAACTAGAATGACATTTACACATAATACAATCCATTTGCTACATAATCACATTTTAGATCACAATTATTCGAGAGCGAGAAATATATGTATTTTAATAAAATAATAATAGTTCTATAGTAAATAACAGAACAATATAATATTATTATTTCAACTTAAAACACAAACTACTAATAAAGTCCATAATTGTAAAACGTTTGTACTTAATTAGAATTAGAAAAGTCGGGTAGCCGAGTATCAAGTAAACACGGTTGAAACGAGTGCTCCGAATCTAAATTCTATTTTTGCGTAAAAACCAAACAAGTGATAAAGGAAAATATACTGTGGTGTTACTGTCAAAACTACTTAAGTGACTGTGAAATCAAAATTAAAAAATAATAAGTGGTAAAAAAGTTATTAACAAAAACAATTCTAAAAATTTGAATAACGAACTATTGAGAAAAAACACAGTGTCGCGTAATTGGAAAGGACCGCGTTCTGTGTCGTTCTGTGTCTCAGCGTGTCACCGCGACGGACGACCGCAGCGGTAAGCTCCGCCCACCTAACACAGTGTCGCACAGTGAACGGCTACTGGAAAGGATCGCGTTCTGTGTCGATCTGTGTCGATCCTTATCTACATACAGTTCCCGTCATTTTAATTTACCTTTGCGAAGTGGTTGTCGGCTACAAAAAAGATAATAAACGAAGATATTAGCGATTTTGAATAAGAAAAATTTGAGCGTGCATTCGCCGTCGGTGTGGGCTAGCTACTGGCACCTGTGACCGAGCGAAAGCGTATGCCGGCCGGTAGGAGGGTGCGCACGCGCACGCTAGACGTCTATTAACACGATTGTATTTTATAAATTGTGAACGAAATATCTAGTTAAGAAGACACGATGAGTGTAAGGCGTTCTCCACCTGGAACTCCAACAATCTCCGCAACACTAGAGGTATTGCCTACATGCTCTGCGGCCACAACATATGTTACTGGAGCTGGCTCGCAACCCGACTTGTCTAAATTAACCGAAGAGCTTAGCGAGGCACAAATTACTTACCGTAAGCGCAAACACCCGCTTGAACGTGAATGCTTGTGCTCAGATGATATTAAACAAATGAGAAATGACATATCACGCGTCTCATCTCTGTTAGAAAAGTATATAACCTCGAACACGGAAATGATAAGTCAAATGAACGCGAATATCACTGAGGTCAAAAGTGAGATGGCCAGTTTAAAAGCCTCGCACGAACTAACAAAAAACCTAATCACCTCAAATGTAGCGGATATAAGTTCACAAATACAAGACGTCAAATCCACCATATTAAAAATTACTTCAGAAAACAGCAATATAAAAACTCAGTTATCTCAAGTAGAATTAAAAATGTCAGTTAATGAAGACAAAATAAAAAAGCTTGAAAGCAACCTTAGTGAGTCGAAATTGAGCCCTAAAACTACCGAAATTCAAAAAAATCAATTATATGTAAATGAACAAATAATACGCGAAGTTCAAGAGCGCAAAAAAAGAGATAATAATATCATCATAGCTGGCATACCAGAGCAAAATGCACAAAGCAGCGAAGAGAGAATTCTCAAAGATGAATCTGCCGTGCTAGATATTACTACAAAAATCAGCGACAGCAAACCGATTAAAATATATCGTATTGGCAAATACATTGCCGGTAAAACACGTAGAATTAAAGTCTGCTTTAATAACCCGGAGTCGGCCATGTTACTACTTCGCAATAGAGAAAAAGTACCGGATAATTTTAAAATCTTCTCTGACCAAACACCAGCCCAGCAGAAGTATTTTCAATCCGTGAAAAATGAACTGACACAACGAACAAACGAAGGAGAAAGTGATTTAACCATAAAATATATAAATGGAATACCGACTATTGTACAACCACCCTCAAAAAACTGCAAAGAACAATAATAAACGATACCTTATCTAATACTACAACTTACCAAATAATAGACGATTATCGACTGCTAAATACAAATAAATCACGCCTCTCATTTTTCTATTTGAATGCACGTAGTATGCGAAAGAAAGGAAAACTAGATGAACTCAAATGCATTTTAAAATCAATACCTACAACTGTGCACATCATTTTAGTAACAGAAACATGGATACAGAATGAAAATCAAGCCTTACAACTACAGATTGTTAACTATACGCACTACTATAATTACAGAACGGACAGTAGAGGAGGAGGAGTATCAATATACATACACAACGACCTAAAACATAACTTAATAGAATCCACATACAAAGATGGAAATAATTACCTTTGGGTACAAATTGAGAAATTTGCTCTTGATGTTGGTGTGATCTACAACCCTGGTAATACAAACTTTGAAAGATTTTTAGATTTATATGATTTGCAGCTACAGCAACGGAAGAGAGCGATTGTATTTGGAGATTTCAATATAGACCTTTTGACAAAAAATAAAACTCTTAAAAAGTACAAACAGAGAATAAAAGAAACCGGATATAAAATACTCAATAAAATCAATAAAACCTACTGTACAAGAGATTCACAATCAAAGCAGTCAATTCTGGATCACATCTCCACAAATTTAAAAGGAGAAAATTATAATATCGCCATTATCAATTCGTCCATGTCGGATCACAAGCAAATTTATCTACAGCTAAACAAATGGAAACCTCCGCCAAAAATACGCCTAAATTATGAAACAATAAATTATGAGAAGCTGTATACGAAAATAGAATCACAAGGACTTGAAGACGTGACAAGTAATTATATAAAACTAGAATCAAAAATAAAACAGTATGTAGAAGAAAGCAAAGTGATGAGAACAAAAGTTTTGAACCTACCCCAAGAAGATTGGATTAACAATGAGATAATTACTGGAATTAGCCAAAGAAACCACCTATGGATACAACACAAGAATAACCTAGAAAATAAGAAATTAGAAAAAAACTATAAAGAAATGAAAGATAAAATTGCTAAATTAATCCAAGCTACAAAAAATTTTTACTACTACAAACTATTCACAAATTGTAAAAATAATCCTAAAAAAATGTGGTCGCTTATAAACAACTTAGCTAGCAACAAAATAATACAGAGTAGTGCTCCTTCAAACCTTTTAGTTGATGATACTTGTATTTCTAATGTAAAAGAAATTTGTGATGTCTTTAATAAATATTTCTCAACAATAGGATCAATACTTGCAGATAAAATACCTATAAAATACCATAACAGCTCAAATCACCCCTTTTTTAAGCCACAGAAAAGATACAAGCATGAACTTACAAAATTAGCTCCATGTGATTCAAATGAAATTATCAAAATTATCAAAGATCTTGACTCGAATACAAGTAGTGGTATAGACAAAATTAGCACAAAAGTCATAAAAAGTTTACAAAATTTAATCTCAGACGATTTAGCTAAATGTTTTAATAAATTAATGATCAATGGTGAGTTTCCGGACACCCTGAAGGTGGCAAAGGTAACACCGATCTACAAATCGGGACCAAAAACCGATCCAGGGAACTATCGTCCGATCTCTGTGTTACCAATATTGTCAAAAATTTTAGAGAAAATACTGTATAGTCGTCTGCTTAAATATCTTGACTCTTTTAACCTAATATCTGATCGACAGTATGGATTCAGGGCTAAAAACAACACAACTGCAGCTACTATTGATCTAACAACTAAAATACAAGAAAACATCGATAAAAAACAATATGTACTGGGTGTTTTCATTGATTTGAAAAAAGCCTTTGATACCGTAAGTCACAAGCTACTATTAGAAAAACTAGAAAACATAGGTGTCAAGGGCAATGCACTTAAAATTTTAAAATCTTATTTAACCAACAGATTTCAGATAGTTAAAATAGATGGTTTAGAGAGTAGTACATTACCGATCACATACGGAGTCCCGCAAGGGTCTATATTGGGGCCGTTATTGTTTTTGATTTACATAAATGGCATCACAGAACTAAATCTACATGGTCATATAACTCTATATGCAGATGATACGTGCTTATTTTACTTTGGAGCCAACATACACGACATTATTTCAAAAGCCCAAGAAGATCTTAATGTTCTATTCAAATGGTTTAAATATAATTTATTAACTATAAATATTTCTAAAACTTGTTACATTATCTTTAAAGCTAAGAATAAAAAAACTCCGCAGCACGACACACTAACTATTGATAACATCCCACTAGATCAAAAAACCTGCGAAAAGTATCTTGGCTTGAGAATAGATCATCACTTACAGGATCACTTCATAGTATAAATCAGTGCATTCCTATTAAGATACGTTATACTATTTACAATTCTCTTATTAAGTCACATCTATTATATCTTATAGAAATTTGGGGAAGTGCTGGTAAAACGAAGCTACAAGAATTACAAAGAGTACAAAATAAGGCCATAAAGTTATTGTTTCGATATCCATACCTAACACCAACTTGTAAAATCTTTGAAGAAACAGAACTGATGGATATAAAACAACTCTACGCATATAATACTTGTGTTCTGATTAGAAAAATTATAGACAAAACTATCCACACTAACTTATCATTTGTAACAAAATCTGAAATTACTAAACGCAGTCTTCGCCGACCAAATCTACTTGTTTTGCCAAGAATACGCACTAATTACGCTAGAAATAATATTACATATGGAGGAGCACAACTGTTTAATAATTTACCTACATATATAAAAAGTGTAAGCTCTCTCAGCGTTTTCAAGTCTCGGCTATCCAAACACATAATGGAAAACTGCCCTAAATAACGTTCCGCCATGTACTTTAATGGTTGAGAGTTGAACCGCTGAATGAGTATAGAATAATTTTATATTTAATACTATACACATTATACTTTGGTGACGGTTACCTAAAATAAGTTTACTTAATGTCTGTTCTCATGTAAGTGGCTTTATTTGTCTTTATGAGAATAAATGATTTAAACCTAATTAAACGTACATAATTATAGACTATAATTTTAGGTAAACACTGGACGAAGTAAATTCAGCCATTTTAACTATTGGAGTATAAAGCAGAGTTTGTTTAAAAGTAAGCTGAAACAACATTGGAAGGAAATTTAAGCATTGCCAAAATGGGTTAAGTTGTGTTGGATATCCTAAACAAAAAATGTAGTTTCTATGAAAGAAAATTGTTTTGACTGAAAAAAAAACAATTTAAAATCAAAATAAATAAAGTTATTTTACAACAACCAGCGTGTTTTATATTATATTTATCTAGTAATAAAATTAAAAATAATAGAATCAATCAGAAAAGTAAAATTATTTTTAAAATAAACGTAGGTACAGTTTGAGTACCAAGAAGATTTTTATTATAACTCTCGTAGACGAAGTCACTCAGTCAGACGATTCCGAGATGCAAGATGTTCGTAAAAGTAAACCGTTATAAGATTTAATACTTAATAAATAAAGAAGATTTTAGAAACCCTTACCTAAGCCCCTAACATTAACTATTCTCAACAATTATTTTACTTGAAGACAGTTTTCTATGAAAGCATGGTCGTCAACCCATCATACTTCAGCTACGAGTTTTATAAATGTCATTTCCTAACTTCAGTCCGTTGTAAGTTGGGTAAATTTATAAGTAGGATAAAATTACGTTCCTCGGCTAAATTCGTTTACATGCTGCACTGCGCTGCAAATGGCATTATGCAAATACAATAACTTCAAACATTACCGAATAGTTGAACAAACTCTAAACCGTAGAATTAACAAAATATAGGTCTTCGCTAAATCGTAAATTAAAAGACCGTACAAGCGTGACGTCACCGTTTATCTGCACTATAAGTCATCGGCGGGTTACAAGAAATGTGTACAAAATACATTAATCGCGTGTATGTTTGTTTGCAGGCGATGAGCCAACAAATTGCTATTATTTATAGTGTTGTGCGTGCCAACGGCATGTGATACCGCGTGGACGTCTGCCCGCATTGAAAGGAAAAAAGAGAATAATTAAGAACGTGTTCTGTTTTCAAATATATGTGGGAGTTATGAACAGTAATAAATAAAGATGGCGTCGAAAAAGTAATGATGAGGGTATAAGAATTAAAGACGTGAGTTTGGTCTGAGGTTTTTATAACGACTAGATGCCCAATAGAGGTCGTAAATCGACTATAATTCGTTGTCTTATGTACAAAATAAGAGCGATACACTGCAAAATAGACTCAAAAATAAAAAATTTAAGTAAAATTACTCGAAAATTATTTACGTAATCTGTAATTGTAAAACGTCCTGCGGTTCAGTAATTCAATTCGATATGGCAATTAAAAAGAATCCTTACTCGTGAATTCACACAAGTCATTAAAAAAGGATTTTAATCCGTAAAATACGTACTATTTTTGTAACCCACCTTGATAATAAGACTCAATTATATACGGTTGACAGCGCTTGGAGTTCACGTCGTGTCACAAACTTACGTGTTAAGTCGGTCGATCGAGTAGAAGATTGGTGCGGTCGAGTTCGAAAGTCTCCTTCAATCGAAGTCACAAAGTTTATTAATCCAATAGAATAGTATGAACTTCGGCTTACGATAGTGATGAGAGGATCTTGAATAAGTTTCGTATTGAGACAGTATGTTATTCTAGGAAATTGTATGCATAATCGGAACGTTCAATTTACATGTACTTGAAAATTTTCTTTCGGTAACAGCCTTAAATAATAAAAATAGTTTAGGTTATTAGTATAGTAAAAAAAGGTGAGAGACTTAAAAGTGATACATAATAATTATGGAAAATATTGCCATCATTAATTCTAATAATGAATTGTTTTATTGACAAAATGGCTTGCATAGCGTCCCCTTAATGCAACATATTTAAAAAAACACGTTTTGATTTGATGTTATTGACAATTATTATAAATATCTATATAATAATACCGGCCTATAAACTTCCCACTGCTGGGCAAAGAGAGAAAAAACTGCCCTTAAAGAGAACTCTTTCCTTAAAGAGAAGGAATGAGCATTGATCACCACGCTTGCTCATTGCAAGTTGGCGATTTCGGATTCCAATATTTTGGAATCTAGGTTTCCTCACGATGTTTTCCTTCACCGTTTGTCGATTTTGTCTTAGAATGATTAAGAATGTACATATAACTTTGAAAAATTCACATTGGTACTTGCCTGGGCTCGAACCTGCAACCATGTGCATGCGAATCCGGTCACTGAACCGCTAGGCCACCACGACAGTCAATACCTATATAGTAGATACTAAAAAGTTTTGCGTCATATCGCACTCATCTATACCAGCTCCAATACTTTTCCTTCGGTAAATTCAGTTACGGTTGCATTAATAATACAACAGCACAAGCTTCGGCCCACAGTTAATTATTCCCCACATGATTACCGGTCGCCGTTTGCCGATGGAATTACTCTGAATTTTTCATAAGCTCTACCTAATTATAGCAAGAAACTGTTACTGCTATTTCCAAAGTAATTGCTGTTAGCTGTAATTTTCAGTTATACATCCAAGTAATATTTAGTTGGTTCTAGTAAATTGATGATATTAATTTGCAATTTTAATGTTGTAATTGCAAGGTTCTTGATTTATGCTGAATAGTGTTGCATTTATTTGATGGAGTAATTTTACTAAGGCCCTGATTTTTGATCCCGAGTTAACTCAAACAATAGTTAAATATGCTAACTAATGGCGTCAAACTTCGGAAGCACGTTTATTCACCAATTTTTATTCTTAAAAATGGTTAATTCATTAACACTCAAACTTATTTGACTATTTGATAGACTAAAAATTAATGAAAAAAGCGTATCTTTTGTTTGCGGCTCCACTCGCGTGGGCGTCGGTCGTCGCAGCACTTGCCTGTAGCCTTTCTCAATAAAAAAAGCTATCTAATGAAATAAGTTTTCAAATTATACCAGTAGTAACGTTTCAAACAAACAAACAATATCTTCACCTTTAAATTGCAAGTATAGATTTCTAGACACTAACAAAAAAACCGCATGTACTACCGACAGCTTACTTTTTCCACAAGGTACACTAAGCTAAACTAAGCTTTATTTACACCCTAATCCTTCAATGGACACCACCCTCAAATCAGGGGCGGCCGACTGCATAGAGACAAATAGAACATACTGATACTGGCAGACGGAATATCCTGTTGTACCGCTATGTAGCTGCATTTATTTCACACCTACATTTGTACGCAAAATTAAATGTCGGGACAATCCTCATTTCATTTCCATATAGACGAAAATTCCATTACTTGAGCGATGACGAGCGCGCCTGGCGTAGTCAGGATTCAACACATAATTAACATTATTTTTCTGGCTTCCTCGTTTATTATAATTAAAATTTGAGTAGTCTTCATCAAATTGCATATATTTTGGCTTGAAATATACTGCTCTGAGCCCGTAATGGTTCCTTTTTGTGCGTGTATTTTTAAATAACTTTCAACAATACGAATAGTTATTTATTTTGAAAACAGACATCCGTGCAGAGGGCTGATCAACTTAATTACTAATCATTAATCAGAAATTTTTAAGAAGGATGTCACTTGAAGTCAATATTACTAAAAAAACGTTGTACTTTAGGTTTTATTTTAACATGCGAAGACAGTAATATAAAATGTTACGTGCCTCAATATTATTTCTGTGATCTACAGTGTACACACCATTTAGTTATGTATTGTAACTATAACTATATTTTGCCATAATGCTAACACGAACTAAAAACAAATGAAGAACAATTTAAACTCAAGAACTGACGTAGTTTCACCAATTGGAGAAGATTAGAGTTCGGCGATTGTGAATGCCGGCGCCATTTGTAAAACTCCAGCGAGGATTATCGTGGTGTTTGTAGAGCTTGGGCTGCCATTTAGCGCATTTTGTTCGACACAATTGATGGAAAAGGATTACTTTGATGCTCTCAAACTTGTTGCATAGCACCCTGGAAGCATTAAACCATCGTACTATCGAGAAATGTTAGCGCTCGATTAATAGTGTTCCAACGTACATTATGTCGATGGTATATGAAGTTAATGAATAAAGTGATTGAACCTGCAGAAAGTACAATTAAATTGAAAACAATGGTGCAATGTATTGTGTTTTACTACAAAGCTATACAAACAATTCCTTCGTGTTTAAATAAACTGTAAATTTAAAATCCAACGTAAAATCCTTGAAAGTTAATATTTTATTGTGCTATTGCTATCTTCCACTTCGCTGTAAAGTATAGCCTTAAACAAATAATACCTTTATCTTTAGACGACAGTACTGATGGATCTGGACGACACTTTCTTGAATCACATGTACACTGCCACACAAAAGTGTTATGCATTTGTCCAATAACAAATATTTTTCCATCCTAACTAACTATAGTTCTGTTAGATGTTAATATCACCATAACATAAATTGCTTTTTATGATATTACCTTAAGATTATATTACTTAGGCCAACTTTTTCTTTTAAATGTTAATAAATGTAAACTATGAAGAGCGTTAATTTTTTTTAAACACAGTTGTTACACTTTCTGCTTCCATCTGACTACTAGTCTAGTCAACAGTAGACAATTTAAACTTGTAACGAATAAATTAAAATTCTAGACATCTTTTGCCTACGATTGTACATCCGATACACTTAGTTAGAGAACTCGGCAGCGATCAGTGCACGTAGATGGAAGTCTTAGCAGTTGCTGCGAACTTTAGTGCGTGACCGGCGTTTTACCACTTGCAGTTCTTGGCTTGCGTTAGAGTTCCGATCAAATTGAACACGAAACGCGCTCTTGCATTTTCCGAGCTCCGAACAATTTACTTTGGCATTATTTTGGATACGTCTGTAATATGTCTGCTAGTGGTACGATGTGAGATAACTTTGAGTAAAACTGAGGAAAGCGGGTTTGGATTGAGGATTTATTTGCTTTGGACATTTCGAATTAACGAGTTTTTTTGCGTCTCTTCTTGTTCAAAGTAATAATTTTGTTTGTCTTAATGCATCTTCCAACCTTCCAGCCAATCCAACCTTCCAACTTTTGTGTTTTGTTACTAAGTTTTGAGGAATTGAACATAATTAACATAATGACGTAATCGTTCAGGGATTATCTGTTGCCGTCCCTTTCTCACGCTTTCTGTTCGAAAAAGACAGCAATGTTTTAAATTTAGTTTATTTTGCATACAGAGGAATCAGCACCATTACCTACTCGGATATTACACAAAGCGTTTCCATAGTTCATCATCATTTACATCCTTTGTCATATCATGAATATGCTCACGAAAATCCACAAGCTGTATGTTCGGTCTAACGCACCCAAAACGGTCTAGCGAATAAGCACAAAAGCGAGCAATTGAGCACCTGAATGTGAGTGAATGCAATTTGATTGACACGCGCCCTTTCATATTCATTAGTAGACGCCACTTCGAAGAATGCATGTTTAAATGAGATGGAATGTTGCCTTTTCGAAGGAAACATGTAAAAATCTAACCTCGAAAATATTTACGACTCCTTAAAATAGGTGCAATTCAGATCTAGGTATATTGATAGTATAAAGAAAAAATGTAGCAAAAACTTTGTAAGTAGCCAATTATTTGTTTATTATTCTTGTATAATAACTTTCGTTAGACATATTAACTATGTTTTTATTAAAACAAAACCACGTATAAATATTTATCGGAGTAGCCCGACTAGTTTCGAACCCGATTGGGGCCCATCGAACCCGATTGGGGCCCATAATCATGAGCTCATGACGCGGCGGTGTCGCGAGACGAACTTTTTTATTATTATTCTTTTTGAGCCCCAACTTGTCCAGGGCAAAGGCCTCCCTTTCTTCCTTCCATTTTTCTCTCTCAAGGACCCATTGAGCCATTCCTTGTTAAAGGCCTATTGTAAATGGATATTTAGTGTAGCATCCAATCATCCCAACGTCAGGTAGGCACAACTTTGTTTATTTTAATACTAAAACCATGTGCTAAAGCCAGTCCAGTGCCAGTTTTTTATTTGAGTAACGACTCTGATTAAAAGCCCTTTTTACACGGAAAACGTAGTTACATTTCTATTAACTCTGTATGAAAAAAATGTTAAAGGATGGCTGTAAAAATACCGTGTTGCATTAATCCGTGCATTCGTAAAATGCGGCGCCTACTTTAATTACATTAAGAGCCTTATTTACCCACGTTTAATGCTAAAATACCGTAATAATAGGGTTATATTCATTTCATTAAGCGAAGCCATAACACTGTAATCCCGTGGTATTCAATAAAACCAATTAAATCAATATTCGAGATACATTTGTCGGTATATTCAACTTTGTTTTTGAAGATACCTTTTGAATATAAAGGTGTGATGCAGACACCGTTGATCTGAGGTATATTTCTAATTTACTGATATGTCGTGGTGCGGGTGCGTGGTGCAATGACGGGATTCTTATGCACGTGGTTGCGGATTCGAACCAGGAAAGTCCATGTATTTTTGCCAAAGTTATAGGTATAAATACTTTCTAAATTATTCTAAGACACTAATAACAAACGTTGAAGGGAAAAATCGTGAGGAAACCTGTATTCAAAAAATTGGGATCAGATATCGTTAACCCGCATTGAGTAAGCGTGGTGATCAATGTTCTCATTCCTTGTCTTCGCTATATGGGAAGAGGCCTGCGCCCAGCAGTGAGCCATTTATAGGCCGGTATTGGATGTATTTATAAGGAAGTTCAAAGAAAGATATACTTAAATATGTTGGCTCACAGCAAATACAAACTACGAATTTAAAAGTAAACAGATACAACATATTTTTATCTAACTATAAAACTTTGATAATCTTCAGAGTTCTTTCACCCTACAGTAATATAGACATTTTAAAATACCGATAATAAATTTTAATTACAAACAATCTTATGCTTCTGAATGACAGACAGACTATTACTAGCATTATCTATATAACCTTTTACCGCTCTTCATAAGTCCCACGTAAGTAGTCTAGTCTCTGCCCACACCGGGCTTTAGATAAAAGTACCTACACACCATATAATATTGCAATCAACAACACAGTTCTAATACAGCCTATTTATAAGTAAAGGTTTTTTTCATTAATAAAGATAATTTTCATTTGCAAATTATAGCCTATAGCCTTACTCAGTATGTGAGCTATCTAACAGTGAAAGAATTTTTCAAATCGGACCAGTTCCTAGTTCCTGATATTAGCGCGTAATATAAGTATAGTTCAATTTACAAAGAAGAAGTTAAGGACAAGTTAGAAATCAATTCATAGAATTACAATTGCTTGAATCATATTTGAAGCAATTCATGAACAGATAATTATACGTAAACCGCAATTATTTCACACTTTCATATATCCCGTTATTTACATACATTTTATAACCGCCGCGATGTTTATGCTAAACACGTAATTAATTTCAAATTTACATTTAATTTATATCAGGAAAGTATTTGATCAAAAGCCTTTGTTAGACAAATCGAATCCCTTTAGTGGAATTGAAATGTTAATTACAATATTAATTCCAAGTCTCTTTGCACGTTTATTATTAGTTTATTGTCAATAGTAAATCAACAACAGAACAATTTTCGTGTTATATTCGGAGTGAGAATGTGTTTGACGGTTTGTAATTATAGTGTAGTACAAATTACATTTCATAATTATATGTAGATGCTAGTTGTTCTTTGATATTTCACGTGATCATTATATCTATCGATTTAACTTGTCGTCAAGATATTTGTTGATTTGTCATTGAGAACTAGTAATAGGTATTATTAATAAGACTATTATGTTGCATAGTGTCGTGGTGGCCTAGCGGTTCAATGACTAGACTCGTTTGCACATGGTTGTAGCTTCGAACCCAGGTAAGTACCAATGTGACTTTATCGAAGTCATAATGTACTTTCTTACTTATTCTAAGAAATGATTTACTAATGGTGAAGGAAAACATCGTGAGGAAACATGGATTCCATAAAATGGAATCTGAAATCGCCAACCCGCAATGAGCTAGCGTGGGTGATCTTTGCCTATATGGGAAGAGGCCAACACAAACCTCAAAACAAAAGAGAAAACTTCCGACTTTACGACTACATAACCTTCCAATATACCCTACAAAAACATTTCAGCTTTATTTAAAAAAACATGAAAATAATTTTGTTATTTATGTGATACGATTATTCCGCTAACTTCCACACAATCAAAACTAACCCTACTCACGAAAACAAGCATACATCTTCTAACATAAAGTATAATACTTTTCCTTTCAATCCAATCACAATTAGTTAAGTAACCCATGTAATTACTTAAAGTCGGCAAGTCTATTGGAGCCGGAAAAAACCTGGATTCATCGGTTACAAAGGGGAGTTGCTAAACTTCATCAAGGGGTCGAAAGAAAAAGTTTTGGGAAAATATTTGACCGTTACAGCCACCTGACATACATTTAGAGATTAGGGGAATCGTATCTTATTTGCTTCCAGTTTAAAATCAGCTTCAAATAAGGAGGTTTCTTTATTATGAACTTCATGACCAAAATAGTGCATAAGGTGGACTAATGTCACTAGACATTACTGCCAGTCAAACATTGGGTTAAATATTTAAATTGTTAATAATGGGGTACAAAAGGCTAAATGTCAACGGAACAAAATAATAATAAAAATAACTATTCAAATGTATAAAACAACAATACCAAATTTCAAAGCTGTCTGTCTGCCCACGGCTTAGTTCGGAAACAATTTTCAATTTTCCGTCGGGAACTACTTAAGGAATCGGGATGAAAGGTAGCTTATGTTCTTTTCCATGTGAAAGGCTACATGCATGCCAAATTTCATCCAAATCCTTTTAGCCGTTTTTGCGTGATTGAGTAACAAACGTCCAAACATCCACACTTTCACATTTATAATATTAGTAGGATAATCAAATATTATGAGAATAAATTCTGACATACATATGTATAAGCGACAACGGTTACTTAGGGTTATTTAGCCACTTGTGTATTTAATAATGTAATATAAACGATATACGAGAACAAAGAGACAAGCAATTAATTGTCATTCGATTATCATCGATTTACAATTCGGCACATAAAATATCTTAACGAGTATTAAAATTAATTTCCTTTTACTCAACGTGTATTTTGAAATATCTGAACAAAGGAAGAATTAAGTGAATTGGGCTGTTTAAATGAATATCTGTAACATAAAGTACAGGTCATGTCATTTAAATTCAAAATCATTTATTGCGTAGTATGGGTTTAAAAAAGATGTAACATTTTATTAATGGTTTCACTACATGCCTTTCAGCATGCCAAATGCTGTTTCCGAAATTAACGTATGATTGGGACTGTGCGTGATCATTTCTTCTTTCTCAGTCCAGCCATCCCAGGTTGTCCCAGAAGGCTAGAAACCTTTTCAGGCTACTACAAGCCTCCTGTAATGAGAATGGGAACTGGAGGATTTGTGCCCGCATTGCAGCATCTGCAATGTCTTGATGGCCTAGCGGGTCAATGCGCGGATTCGCATGCACATGGCTGCAGGTACGAACCCAGGCAATAATCAAAGTTATAATTTGTACTTTCTTAATCATTCTAAGACATCATTGACAAACGGTGAAGGATATCGTGAGGAAACCTGGATTCTAAAAACTTTAATCTGAAATCGCCAACCCGCAGTTAGCAAGCGTGGCGATTAATGCTCATTCCTTCTCTATGTGGGAAGAGACCTGTGGCCAGCAGTTGGACGAATATAGGCCAGTATTATTGTGGTATCTACAAAGAGGGCTATGAGTGACACCTACTATAATAGATTAGTTTGAGGGACAGTGTCTGGTTATCGTTCTTAGGACCAACCAGACTTAGAACTTGCTATTTAGATTAGAGAAGTCTTTTTATTTTGTATCTATAATTATTTCACAAGCTACTTCATCTAATAGGTCAATGGCAACAAATAATAAAAAAAATACATATACTGATAAGTACTGTGCAGTGTGCACTTCCAGCAATATTCAAAATATACAATAGGAAGAATCTCGACAAGTTTTTAATAAAACATACTTTTCATCGTTTAATATTTATTCATAAAGCAGCTACGAGTATATCAATTAAGTTTCAACGAAAACTACAGCTTAAATATTCCTAGAAAACAATTACAACGATATTTTAATTAATTAATAATTGGCAGTGTTTGAGGAAACGCCCCTATTAGCATCAAAGTAATTTACACGAAGTGGCTTAGTATTAAATGAGGATTGAATTTTGAGCCACGGGTCATTTACTCTCGATGTAGGCATAATTGTGTGGTCTCGGTTGTTTTTAAGATCATTAGTGATAATTGTATAATCACCACTAGGTACATACCTATATTATAAAAGAAACAACCAGGAGAGAAATGAAAGCAACAAAAATAATATTATTGTATGTAATACTTATAAAATAATATTGATAATCACAATAAATAACATCAGCCTTAACGTCTGAAACGTTATTTACCCACACAGTCCATCAAGCAAAGGCACACATAAAGTAAAGGAAAATAAGTACAAAATACTCCTAAAGTACGGCTATAACGTAATTTATTTTGTTTTGATGTTGTTCAAACATATTCGTTTTGAGATAAGAGAAACTTTCCCTCGGTAAAAGTAAGCAATCAATGTGGCGTTATTAATGTCTTTTGTTTTTCTGTTGGTAGGCCTGTTTGTTCGGTATTCAAATATTTAATTGTACGTATTTTGTTTTTAATTGGTGCTTATAATTCTACTTGGCTAAAATGAGGTCGAAATGAATAAAATATTCTTTAACATAATTTGATAATTGATTTATTATTTTACAGCGGAATTGTTATTGTAGCTTGCCGTATGCGTACCGCGTAGCCATATAAAAGAAATAAAATATTAATTACTCACGTGCGTTTATATAAATAGCGATTATTATAATGTATGACCCTCTAATAAAAAGGTTGGGTATGATGAAGATCGGCCTGCTTAGGATCTTTTGATCTGAAGAAATCGATTCCTATTAACTTAGTCAGATGAATATTTGCATTCAATTCTCTCTTCCCAATTTCAATAACTACTAGGTATGTGAACAGTTTTTGTTATTCCATGAAGTGTGTTAAGAATCTAAAAAAGCCCAGGTACATTTTTTATAAGAAAAAGAAACAAAATAATGGGTTCAATCGAAAAGTAATACGAGTAAAAGAATAAATGTGTTTTATCTTCAAAGGCTCGTTTGTTCGGCTATTTCAATAGAATGTCAAGAACCCAATTATTTCGAGATTAGGTTCGGTTCTACAAATATCCTGATTATTAATATTTCAGTAATTGTATTTTTCTCTGACTTATTTAGGTAACAAATGACAAACACGTATTCATCCTGAGATTTATTTTTTCAGCCATTCTCTTAACTTTTACAAAGACTAATTTTTCAACCTTATTAGTGTATTTATCATCTGATAAAGTTAACAACAAAAGTCGATGATACAAACAGATTTAATTACTAACAGGTTTAATAGCTATAAATTGTAAATATAAATTAATATTCTTTAACATGTAGTCACGAGCATGCCATAAATATGTATACACATAGCGAAATTGTAAAACTTATTTAGCGAAAAGTTTTTTTCCTTTTTCCACTTACCCATTAATCATCAATAATTAAAATTAGAACTTTGTACTACTGTATCAGTGAACAGAGAATTTGATTTGACAGTCAAATTAAAAATATTGAAAAAAAAATTACCTTCTGATTTACCAACTCAAACAACAAAACTCAATAATATTTCCACAACCACGCATAAATTAACACAGTACACTGGCCTACAGTAAACAAATAAGCGAGTGTAAGTTCACATGCAAATGTAATTGATTTGCTGTTCATGTAAATACTGTGTATTCGGTAACGTGCATAATTTGTTGTTTGATATCCACTGTGAACACTGACGGCGTGCAAGTCCGATACGTCAGTCAAAAACGGAGTGTTGTTGCTAATTAAGCCAGAGAATGATAGGTATTCGAAATGTTCAAAAACGTTGATCGATTGTATTGTTTGTTGGTGCAGGTATGTTGAATGCTGTAGCTTGACATCGTCATCATCTGCCTAGCCTTTTCCCAAGCTATGTTGGGGTCAGCTACCAAACTTACCGGATTTAGCTCAATACAGTAGTAGAGCGACCGCATATCTGGCCTCCACAACCCATTGCTGGGTAATACAATATCCTATGGCAAGACTGGTTGTCAGAATCCTACTGACATAACGACTGTAAAAGATGACTGTCGTATGACAGTCGGGATCAACGGCTTAACGTTTTTTCCGAGGCACGGAGTGGTCTCGGTATGTTTACAAATGGTTAACCTTTATTATCGGTCAAACCGTACAGTTTACACTTAGCCACGAACCCCTCTATGCTGTAGAGGTAGTAGTTTTACAAGCACAAAAAAGATAAGATCGATATTCTTCTTTTTCTTAACATTATATTTAGACATACACATTAACATCATAAATGAAAATATTTTTCTCGACCAGTTCTCAGCCACTTTAGCAGCACTATCCCTGTAGTGGCCTTGGAGGTACTCAAGTGTACAGTTGGTGGAACACAATGGGCAACTCATTAAGTGGGCTCACAGATTGAGGCATGATGCCACGCTCAGGTGTGCTGTAACCCCAGCGACACATATTACATATTAATAATATAATTAAATTTACACCCTACAAGGTAACAACACAGCCTAAAATTTTAGAATGTGTCCTAAGTTTACTTCGGATTCATTGTATAATTTTAAAACTACCAATAAGATACATAATAAGTACTAACCATCTTCTTTAATTATTATTCTACTTTCCATAAAACTGCCGCCACTCCATCTGGAAAAAGTCATGCATTACATATGCAATATTTAATATGAAGACGTGTCGAAAATAAAATACGACTATCAAGATTACATTATTTTCAGTTACTAAGTTCCGCACGTACAACTTTCATTTGAAACTCATGCATAGTCCCCCAACTTTCTCAATACCTATTTCAGGAAATACAGACGCATATGGGCACGAGCGCATGTGGCCGAAACTTTTATAGAACTTTAAATATTCGACAATGTGTACCAACCACGTAGAATCTTCGAAGTAAAGTACTATTCAAAAAATGTTGATATTTTTACACTCATTTCAATAATGGTTTGGGGTGTGCGGCCTATTGAATGCCAAATAAGCAATAATAAAGGTTGTATACTTAAAGTTTACGTAAAAATAATTATGTACCCTGTTGGCCACAACACTGTGGTGGTACTTGGAAGAGACTTGTTACCTTTGGCATTATATTCATAAAAGTCAAAGTTTAATGTTCTAGAAGTCTCTTTAAGTGGTATTAAAATATGCATGCTTTTATTTTTGTTGTTGCGTTGTAATATAACGTTTTAATAGCTAAAGTTTTTACGATTGGCTGAGTGAAGTATACTTACATAAATAATATGAAATTCATAAAAACCACCTTACTAAATAAGAGTTCTACTTTCTTATTTTGTAAAATTAACAATCTGAAGTCAGAAATAAATTACTAACAAAAGTACAAACGCAAACCTAATCCGTAAACACGCGAAACTCAGCTCAAGTTTTAATCAAAGGTAAATGAACACATAAAGTGGTAGCGGCACTAATATAAACATAATTGGTTACTTTAATATACGTTTGAAGTGCTCTCTCAAACACGAGTTAACACTAAAATGCCTGCAGGCTCCGACAACGTGACAACTGGAGACGGAGCCGTCGTAAAATGGCACACAGTCACAGCTGAATTAACGTTCCCAGATTACGATTCCTGGGTCGAGGTTTCGAGGTGGGTCACTAATAAATCTGCTCGAATAAACCCTGTCATAACCGCAGGGTTATAAAACTTTACAGGCCCCTGAAATAAATTTCCATACATTGACTGCAGGCCTACACACGGTACGTATATAGGCATACAAATGTATCCATTAAGCGTGAAATTCTGAATTAATGATGTTATTGCTTTTCCTGTTTGTTACCTCAAAAATATCTACTACATAAATAATGTACGACGTTGTCGTTCACATTGATCTATGTACTAACTTTTGAATCCTATATAACTAAAGACAGCTACCGCTAGTCAAAAACCAGCTAGAGTCACTAGTTATGCATCAGCGGCCGTTGCACGAACGCTATTGATAAATTATTCGTATCGAAGCTTCATAATTTCTCAATCTCCACACTAACTGCAACGTTTACGTCACGAATATTTGGTCGATAGTGTTCGTGCTACAACCTCAGGTGACTCTGTCAGTTAACACTTATCACGGGCCAGCCAGTTCGTCCCTTAATCCCAAATAGAGCATAACAAACAAAACGTCAATACTTTCTGTAAATACCAATACTTTCTACTTTTTCATTACTCTGTATTGCTCTTAGAAAAACACTAAAAGTAATGATTGAATAATTTTGCTCTGTATAGGGTAACTTGACATAGTAGGCATTATTTTGGAGTTCAATCAATCAATCCAGTTTTGCAGCTACGAAATGCGGAGGATCGTGTGTTGTGACGCAATTTGGAAGCGTTTTATGACCGTAATTATTTCGTGGATTGATGAGAGCTATAAATAAAGAGATTGATGCTGCTATAATCTCCAAGTCTCCTGTTTCGTCGTTACGAAATGTGATTAAAGGAAGGAGGAAACGTTGGTTTATGAAACTGAGGAAAAACAAATTATCTCTCAAACTGTTTGACATTTACACTTCAAATTAAACTTCGTAAGTGGAATCATAATACTGATACATTCATTTTTTATATGAACACACTTCTTTAAGTAATAAACTTGTGTCTTATTTATATAGTAACACGTCAGCTCAGATACAAAAGTTAAATTTCGTCTTCCAAATATTTTTTAAATGTGATTTAACATAAATTCAATTAGCTGTAAAAAATTGGTTAGAGCCAGAAAATATAATCAGTGTTGAAAATTTTTGTAACAATTAATGAGTTTGGATGAGAGAAAATTTTAAGATAACAAATTAAAAAAAAATGCTTTTGCCTTGAAATATTTTTTTTGTGATTTAATAAGAGTTTAACAAGTTTATTTTACTCCGATACTCAAATCATCATATACCTGCTTAACCTTTTCCCGAGCTATATTGGGGCCAGCTTCCGTCTTACTGGATTTAGCTGAGAACCGTATTTAAGATAACTGCATGTCTGACCTCCACAACCCATTGCTAGGTAATACAGTATACCCAAGTAAGACTGGTTGTCAGACTAGTAATGACTTTACGACTGTCAAAGATCATAGGTACTATTGCAGTCGGCACTAATAGCTTAACGTGATTTCCGAAGCACGAAGGGGTTTCGGTATGTTTATAAATGGTCACTCATCCACAGACCAACCGCGGTGAGTGCGGATTAACCTCTATTATTGGTTCAACCGTGGCTTACACTTAGCCAAGAGGTCTACTCTGATATTGTCAAGATATTATTGCAAATATACTTACACAAAATTTACATGCTATAAATGGTCATGATCCAAACATTTTATTGGAAATTAGCTTAACAACAACAGTAAATAAATAAAAAACAAATGAAAAGCCTCGCGTGTCTCAAATTAAATATCGTTGAAACAAAACTTCCCTGAATTATGGTTCGGTATATTATATGAGGAATAGATCAATGTTTTCCATTTAATTGTTTAGTCCATTTAAATGTTTTTCCATGCAATAGTTTTAGGTTAATAGTTTTTTAGCTTAATAAACAGTAATTGGAACTAATTTATGGATTATTTTTCAATTAGTGACTGCACGGATAGCCGAGTGGAGTCACCACGCTAATTACCACTGTGCGCGACGTGTTGTGGGTTTGATCCCCGCATGAGACAAGCATTTGTGTCATCCACAAATGCTTGTTCCAAGTCTGGGTGATCTTTGTGCTTGTGATTTGAATGTTCTTGAAAACCCCGCGACACAAGGATTAAATTCCTTAGTGAGGGCGTCGTTTTTTTTTAAATATATCTGTAAAGGAACTTAAATTAATATTCAACTAGCATATTTATTTATATAAAGATACAACGGTTTTGTTTTGATTTAGGTTATAAAAATCTTAGACTTTAAATGTGTATTCAAATATGGTAATCAATCCAAGATTTTTAGAATGGGTAGGTAGGTACTATTGCTACTACAAAAATATCATTATGTGTGAATCAGGGTATTACTATAATGCATTGGACGTTATTATTTTTTCTCAATCCTTATCAGAGTGGTAATAGCTGCTCAGAATAATAAACGATACACTTACCACACTTCAAAATTATGCAATAAAGTTTAAACTAAAGCTATTATTATAAAAAAAAGAAAAAACAGTGAACCCGACTGCTAACCGGAGGTCGTGGGTTCAATTCTCTTCTAGGAAAAAAAATCTTGTGATGATAATTTTTTCGGTGTCTGTTAATCCATACCATGTATTTATTTAGAAATACATAAGTATGTTTATCAATCATCGTGGGAAGCCGTGTGTGAGTTGACCCAATAAATTATTATAAGTACATAGTAAAGGTTAATATACAAGTTGAACCATAAATCAATAATTCTTTATGACTCCAGTATCTACAAGTAAGTAGAGGTCATTAATCCCTTGTTTTATTACTCAGTTTGAGCGGAACTCGTTGGAAGTGCCCACGGTAATAAAGTTTGCAGTTTAAAGAGTGCATAAACTGGAATTGAGGTATTTCTTCTTAGATACTTAAATAATGCAATCTTGAAACATTTTGTTACATATACAGAATGTACCTACTCTAAGTTTTAAACCGTGAATGGAATTTTAAAACTACAATTAATGTGTAGAATATTCATTGAATTTATATTTTGATAGCATACTTTTGAAGTTCAACATAACATCGCTCACCTCTATTGCATTCTATCTTTCGTGAACACCGAGTATTTTTGTGCGATTCAGAATTCTACATTTCCATCTCTTTAGGAGACTATTAAATAGGCTGACTTATAACATGCGAAAAGAAACATATGTTGCTAGGATCGATCTTCAACTATCTTGAATGAAAAGCAACCCTCCTTTTGCTAAGTTAATAATGTCCCCGAATGATGTTGTGAAATAATAAACCTACTAAATCGTTGAACCTACTAATCACCGTGACGACATTCTCAGAACTTCTATATTAAGCGCACATTAACCCCAATCATAGGCGTAACGACTTCCACGAAAGTTATTAACATTGATTCTAAGCAAAAAGGTTCGTATATAATGTAAGTGCTATAAAACTTAAAGCTCACGTTACGTTGCTACATTCGATACAAAATGGCGTCGTTACCTGTTCTAAATTGCTTACACTTAAGCGACAGACCGATATGATCGTCCCACCTTACTTTCGTATCACATTCACCGTTTCAAAGGGCAAAGCCGTACATAAATTATAGTGTGTATACACTTTGATGGGTTCTATTTTTGGGTGTACACTGTAGATTAACGATCAGTAAAGCGTAGGTTTGGGTTAAGTATATGATATAAATCTAGTAACGTTAAGGAACTTTTGTTAGAACTTTTTGATGCTGCTATCATACTTTGTGGTGGCCGTCGCTGATGATCTAACATTATAAAGTTTGCAATATAATGGACAAACGTTCAAAAATGGTCGCTAGTCGCAAATAAAATCATACTTTATATTAAAAACCTTAAATAAATATATTAAACTGTTAACTTAGTAAGTATCACGGTAAACTTCGGTATCCAAAAAGTTCGCTGAGAATAAAATTGTATGTTGATTCGCAGTCTTGAATATTTAAAGTTTTCGTAGAATTTTAAAAACAAACAAAATCTAAACACTAATATTAAAATATGTTTAAAGTTGGAATTTCAAAGGAAATTTAAGCTAACCTTGCCTTTAATAACCATACAGTACCTACTACACAAAGAATCTTAATACTAAAGTTAAATAACAACACTAAACAAACCTCACAAACACCTACATACATGTATAGTGTTAACACTCATTACCTGTATTTACAAATAAACACAAGTTCTGTTATGGAAATGTTTACGATACCAACTCCGAGACGGTGGGTTCCGCACAAATAAATATCATTAGCGTTGCAACAGTTGTGTATAAATGTGTGTGTACTTTCTGCAGGTATGCTAAACATTGCTGATTCTGTAATTTTCAATTAAATATTTATTTTAATCTGGTTTTTTACTCCTACCGGTGTCGGTTATTACGACAAAAAGCCCTATCACCGAATACTGAAGATCAACGATCTTAAAAGTCTATCTGTCGCTACTTTTCTCTTTAAATTGAAAGAGATAGTACGAGACTTAACGGCGACTTAAAAATGATTGACGTTTCAGTATTTGGCCATAAGTCCTGTTTTTTTATCTAAGCTGGAAAAATCAATTTCAACAAAATCGGTTCAGCGATAAAGCCACAATTATACAATCTGTATTAAGACAGTTATATTGGTACACAAAACAATAAAACTTTACTAACGAAAACGTTGTTTATCACAAAAAAGGATGGATTAGAAAGTTCTTTGAGATGACACGACATGTGACATGACATGTCAAAATAAATCTGTGTTTTTCGGATCCTCTCGTTTCAGTCTGTTTTTTGGAACCCGAACAATACCAAGGGGACTCTGTTACTAAGACAACGCGCCATCCGTCCGTCCGGCTGTAATTTTTTTTTTGTGGTGTGAACCATATTGGGTAGAGAGTGAAATTAAAGCACTAAAAGAATACGAGCATGTATTTATATAACCTCTATAGCAAGAAATATTTATGTCAAGTAGCAAATAAGCATAATGCAAAATTAAAAGAAATACTTGGTGTTATATTTTTTACGATGGTACGGATTCCCTTATTTAAGAGTACGACATTTATTGACTTTTTACCAAATCAGTTCATTAAAAAACCACGCTCATTACGACATAAATTATGTATATAAATAAAAATAAATTGCCAAATGTGTTGCTAAGTACGTAAGTTACGAACAAATGCACCCAATTAAATAGTTCTTTTCGTTTTGTGTTCATTATTGTCAAGATTAGGATAACATAATAGAAAATGTAAAAAACAATCGAACAATTCTCTTCTAATTCTTATCATATGGAAAGTGAGTGGGAGAAAGAAACAAAAGAATGTGATTGACCACTTGTTTCACCAGAACGAGACGTACAGTCAACAGCAAAAGTAGATGATCAAAATCAGAAATTCAATACTAATGAACGGAGTTTGCGTTAGAACTGTGTGGCGTCGAAGTTATTCGAAAGTATGTGATACTAATACAGTTTCCATATATTCGTGATCAGTTTTGACGCCAAAAGTTATAAACTCAATTCATCATCTACTTTTGCTGTTGACTGTACTAACGCGGGTGACACAACAGGCCACTGCTAGTATAAAATAAATAAACTCAATTAAGGAGGACATTGAATTAAAACATCCGTTTTATTTATTTACTCTTTGAGTTTTCAGTTTTCCACGTAATTTATAACATTCCGCTAAATACCAAACCCCAATTTCAACCTACGCGGTATTCTAAATGAATTACAAGGTAATCAAAACTTTCGCCCTATGTATACCAAACACATTGAAATTTTATGATGATTGACAAACTTTTAATTGTTATTACTGTAATTAAAGCTAAGTAGAAGTAATTAAACTACACTTAATATTTTCCCGCGTTAGTACAGTCAACAGCAAAAGTAGATGATGAATTGAGTTTATAACTTTTGGCGTCAAAACAAATCACGAATATATTATGGAAGCTGTATGAGTATCACATACTTTCGAATCACTTCGACGCCACAAAGTTCTGACGCGAACTCCGTTCATTAGTATAGAATTTCTGATTTTGATCATCTACTTTTGCTGTTGACTGTACTTACGTACGCACGTAATTATCTAATTAAATTATTTTGTTACTTTAATTGTGTGTTATGTTTTTAATTGTAATTGTGTCTCTGTGGTCAAATATATGGTATTTCTTTACTTCAAAGTAAAACATCTCAAAAAACCCCAAAACACATTTTGTTAAATTTTTATTACGCGTACTTTCAGAATAACTAAACAAATTACTTATTTTTTAAGATATAACAATAGCAGCTTAAAACCGTTTCGCCTCCAGCCTACATTGTAACAAGAATTTATTAAAATCTTTTATGATAGCCCATTATCACGTTCTTTCAAACTTACGATTATAAATTTTGACAAAAGACTTTTTTTCTTAAAGAAGAAAATGTCAAGGTTTTACGACTTAAATACTACTTTTATTGTTATTGTTGCTAACAGCTATAAAACTGCTTTACGCGACCGTCTAGAATTTTTCGTAATAAAAATAACGTTACGTTGTTAATATTTTATTAGAAAAATAATATATTATATACTAATCAAAATATAAAGGTTTATTAAGTAGTAGTCATTTAATTCGGGCGGCCAAAAATTTTAATTTAATTTTTTCCTACTTTATAAGTAGGAATAAATATAAAGCTTATTTTAGAGTACCTGTGCAAGGAGTTTATATTTTAGAACCAAGTACAGGTTACCATTTGCAACCCCTTTGAAATAATCATGAAATAGTTTACCCTAGCAAATACGGTAACCTCGTCGCTTTTCATACAAAAGGCTACTCGACACTCAATGGAAAGGCTACTAACAAGCATCAATCAAATACAGATCTAAGCTTTCATTCGTAGTTGACAGCAACGCACTTTGATCACAAAATCCAGTACATTCTCAATACTATTAGTCTCTGCTAATGGAGTGACAGCCCACACAGTACGGTCCCTTTGATCCGGGGACAGCCGGATATTTGAACACTCCATTTCTATTATATTTCTAATCCTTTCTATTAATCCCGATGTTATTGGCATGTCACTCCTAAGTAAATGTTCTAAGGTCTTGTAAGACACATTTACTATCGACCATGGTTGTAGCAGGCTGACTGTCTTAAACACAACCATTGAACAAATTAATTGTTTGTGCTCTACTCACATAAGACATGTTCAATTACTGTGAAGACATTGCAATATTAGAAAATTAATTAATACTGCATACATATACAAATGTTTGTTCCAATATGTGTGTTTAATATTATTGAAATACGTAGGGAATGTTTTTAATGCAGAAGTCGTTAATCAAACGAGAATTAATGTTTTGCAAACATAATTCAGACATTACAACGATAAACAAAAGCCAAAATATCCAAGGAGCATGTGTGTAGTGGTAAAAATACGGAGCAAAATTTATGTGCAACGCTAAAGTAATTAAAAACACTTGCACAACCAATTTCGAGAGAAGCACGCACGCCACCGCAAAAAGTACGCTTGCTTTTTCTACAAGATAGCTTTAATTAATATGGAAGGCTGCAGTTTACGTTGTTTGGATTCTACACTTAATTTCTTATGTCAGGCTATTAGTGCTTACCACAGCATGTTCAATTTGCTGGATAGACGTTATAAAAATAGCGTACTTTAGTTAGAACTTAACTTTTTTATCTGTCTAAGGTTTGAAACATATATAGGATTATTTTTTATGGAGTGCGTATATATTAAACGAAATAATCAGGTGCATAAAACTTTTCCCAAGGAAAATAGGTCGAAATCTTAAAATTGAAAATCAATTTTTCATACAATCTTAAGTCACGTGACCTCATGACCTGTCACTTAGTATGAATATTTCACATTCAATTTTAAGATGTCGACCTATGTTCCTATGGGAAAGCTGTTCAATTTTATGCACCTGATTACCTCGTAGAATATACGCACTCCATAAAAAATATATAATTTAATTATTACAAAGTTAAAGATGTTATTACAAATAACATCTTTAACTTTACCAAATAGGTATTATACGTATATACCTTTTTGTTGTTGGCGATTTTATGATGACATTTCAATATTCTGGTTTTTTAACCAAATTGGACCTTACCGTTCGTCCGTACCTTCCTTCACGCATGAACGTATAATTTAAATAATTTACGAAGACCTTTGTGCCACCAAAAAAAGAATGTTCGCGGCAAGAAAACAAATTGTTACAAGCATTCCGTATGCCGCGGTGGATATTAAATTCTTTCTCTTTTGTTATTGTCGCTTCGCCTGTTTTGTTTACAATCTGCGAAAAATTTTAGACGCAAGTCAACTTTTTGTCGACTTCGTTGGATTTTAAATTGTGAAAATGCTTGCTTTGAATAAATTTAAATCTGGGAAAGTGCCTACAACTTTCATAACGAGTCACTCTTCACCACAAACATTTATTATGAACCCGCTTATTTCACTCGTTTAACGTTGTTTATCTTGTTTCACAAAGTCTTCAAAGCGACAATAGCAAGTTAGAGAATAATTAAATGATTCTCTGGATTTTTAAATATGGCTAAAAGAATATAAATTGACGTCAGCAGGATTTTTTTAATACATATAATTTATGTGTTTAACTTATATGAATGTTGGGGGAAAAGGGAAATCGTAAATCCGAGAGTTTTTGGCAATACGGTAAACTTTGATATGTTCGTTGCGGAACCCTACGTTACCGTTAATAATAAGTTTTCCGAGTATTTTAATCTGGAAAAATCCAATTTCATCTGCACTATCGAGAGAGGATTTTTTGTTGAACCTCTTTTGTCGTCGCCGTAACTATATTCTGCATGTGACAGCTATCAGAGCATTTAGAGAAGCCATTTAACCATTATTTTAAATAGAATTTGCAAAATAATAGACTCGAATATTTTACTAAGAATTTAAGTTCGAATAATATTAGCCTTATCTTGAGTTACACAATAGCTAAGATGATTGATGATGAATTTATTGTACAAAAACTTTAAAGTGTTTTTCAGTGTCCAAAACATCTGAATAGAAAACAGATGAATCATTTTCCAAATGTAAAATTGTCTTAAGAGAAGTTTGGAAGAATCTCTCATCAAAACATTTATTACGCCGTCAAGGTTACTTGTCCCTAATTGGTTTTTGAAAAGTTTTTAATCCAATTTAATTTCTTAACTTGGAAAATTTCAAAAGAAATTACTGTCTCATCGTTTACATTATTTTATGTCTTTAAAAGTTCGCTTACTTACCTGCTACTGGATACTGAGTTATATATAATACCGGCCCATAAGTGTCCCATCTAGAGAAGAAATGAGCATTGATCACCACGCTTGCTTGCTTGCTTTTTACTTGCTTGCTCATTGCGGGTTGGCGATTTCAGATCCCATTTTATGGAATCCAGGTTTCCTCACGATGTTTTCCTTCTCTGTTTGTCAATGATTTCTTAGAACGATTAAGAAAGTATGTATAACTTTGAAAAAAATATATCGGTACTTGCCTGGATTCGAACCTGCAACCATGTGCATGTGAATCCGGTAATTGAACTTCTAGGCCACCATGACACACATATAGGGAAGTTATATATGACTTTGATATAAAAAAAGTCGTTGTGCGCGTAGGGCGAATTTGTTTACGTTTATAAATAAGTTCGATACATAAAATAATAGCGTTCGGTGCTCCGATTGACCTGCTCAAAACTCTTCACAAATACCTCCGTGACCGTCAGTTACATAATACAAAATATTTGACAAGCATTTTTTTCTTTATCAAATAATAAAAACAGACGAAGATAAACCGTTTTCCAGTTCAGGAGTGGGGGCTTATGACGTCACAATGTTAGCAAAAACTATAGGACGTCACGTGAATTTTCTATTCACTGTGTCTGTTTACGAGAAGAACGAAAAAGTACGTAATTATTTAAAGATTCAACAGTCGGCGTCCTCTGTCGTCGTGTCAGCTCAAGATTAAGGACTCCTATTGAGTCTGAAAATAGTCGGGCGGTCCCGAGAATGTGTGTGAGAAAACCGTTGAATCTTTAAATAATAATGGATTTGTCTCACGGAAGTTATATACTAAAATATACGTGAGTAATATTTTTCATTACCTAAAAACCGGAAACATTTTTTTTCTTACTTTAATGCCCAATTTGACGTAAAAGAGCACTCTTGTCAAGTTAGTAAGCTATCTTAGTTTTCTTACTTTTACGTACGAGTATACTCTTTTGTAAAATAATGATTACACGATAGCGTATTAAAGACTCAAAGCGCCAAAGGGTAAGGGTATGCTATCCGATTATTTGTTGTACAATGATTATTGAGTATTTTTGCTAATACAATTTCGTCCTTACGTTGCCTTCAAACACTCCCAACATTTCTAAATTAACAAGAATTAATAAAATTATCTCCACCGGAATTAATTCTTAATCAAGAGCGTCTGTATTTTCATATATTACTTCAAAACCCGGTCCATCCCAATGTTTATAAAAAGGAGTAACTTAATCCCAGCGGACATGCCGTCACTTCGCTACAAAATGTCAATAGCGAATACAAACAGACCTTTGTCCTGTATAAATATAAGCTGATGGACTTTTCTATCCGTTCGACCCTTCCTAATCTTGAAACAAAAAAGACGTCGACAAGTTCGGTTCCTACATCGTTTAGTAGAGCAATCAAATGAAATGTACATATTGGACACATAACGAACTACTACATGAGAAACTTGCTTTTGTTTTTCCACTTGTTAAAGGTTTTTACGTTTATTTGATACGTATTATCTACAATACCACACGGTAATTGTTATCCTCGCGTGGTGTTCCTATACACAGAAATGCCCTAGAGTACCTAATATTGATAGCAGCCTATGGGTATTAACTACTCTAATTGATGGGTACTACATACAAAAAGGTTATGTTAAATTATACCTACATATCTTATGGCCAAATATTAAAACGTCATCAGTATGAAACCGCCGTTAAGGTGTCACATTATACTTTACATGTTAATGTCTGTCACATTAACATGTAAAGTAGGGACAGATATTTATTTAAGAACCTGTTAAATTTAATTTGCGTTTCAGTATTCGAGGATTAAACACTTAAGATTATAAGTAGCCAGTACAGAAAGGTTATCTATAAGACGAGCCGTAGGGCATAGAACTCGATTCTGTTTTAATTTGTTTTTTGTGTTATAAAAATACAAAGAAAATCATTTTATCAATCACCGATAAACTAGATTCCAAACATTTCGGCGTCCGATATTAAATACCGTTAAGTAGATAGCTGTAAATGGAGATAGGAATCACATTCAAATATCCCAGAGGTCATCGGTCGTAACTGCTCGAGTGATCAATCACTGAACGTCACAGAGCAGATTTACGTAAAGTACTTATAAAATTCAATTCTAGATTGAAAAGTGGGCCGCAGAATATGACGTCAGATTTAATATTGTTTGAAAACATTTCCCAAACATAATTAATTAACTCATTGACTTGATATCGCGGCAAAAAGTATAATAAGCCTATGTTCTTTCTCAGGCTCTAGACTAGCTCTGTACCAAATATGATTTCAATCGGTTCCATAGTTTAGGCCGGTTACACACATGCATAGTTACATTCGCATTTATAATATTATACTAAGGATAAATACACCATTAACGGTGTTATAAAATAATTTGATAGCAGTCTGTCTATATAAGTTTGGTGAACATATTCCTTTCTTCATTTGAGATACATCATAAAAATACAATGTTAATACATTTCTCGCAATATAACTCTATCCTATACTCGAGAATAATGAGAATGTCAAAAACAGTAAATATGTATTTTACTGATTGAAAAAAAAAGAAAGAAATTTAGAACGTTTTATTTCTAGCGCCATTCATAACAAAACTTTATACATGCGAACAAATAATACATACAAGATATTGTTCATTACGTACAAAGCATAAAATGAAAGTGGAATGCAACAAGATTACATCAGTGTCAAGTATTTACAGCGATGAGGTAATTAAATAACACAACCCGTTGGGAAATACAATGCACACAACTCGTGTTTTATGTACATAGTTTTGATTAGATACATGAGTAACGGTAATGAAAACATTATTTCATTGGTTTTGCTTTCATGTAGATTTCCCTTGGGCTTGATACATGACGGGTGGGAGAGTCTTATATTCAATAGACCACGATAGCTTAGTTGATTGATTGAAGTGGGTGACATAGTGACAAACGATCTGACCTTCCCTCCTTCCCCTTTCCTAACGACAGCTCTACATATGAATTGGATACCTATATTAATAGCTAAACGGTTCCTTTTTGACCCCAGTTTATATTTTATATTCTACACTTCAATTGTTTAGTTCTTTATAAAAAAAAGTACAAGTAATGATATTTAAATAGAGACAGGTTCTTGTAAGATCTTTAACGCTGATTTGAGCAGACTCTTTTTGAAGGGTGGTAGTACATTGACGAAAGTTTCCAAGCTTCCAATGACAAACATGTCTGGAACTAAATGTCAGTAAATATTTATATAAAATACTAGCGACCCGCCCCGGCTTCGCACGGGTGGACATTTATTTCTTCATAGATGTGCACCCCCTCCCCTGCGGTTTCGCCGTGCGAGTCGTGCGACACAATATATCGGCCGGCGGTCATCATTTTAATACCAATTACAATTTTAAATTCGTTATATCTTTTGAATGAATTGTCCGATTGGAATAAAATAAAAAGTAATTTATAGCTATTGAAACAATCTTGCTCAATAAATAGTTTATTTGGATAAGGATTAGTATTTGACGATAATATGATCAATAAACATAGGCTAATAATTTTAATTACTTTTATTCTATGGAAAAGTGGTTATAATGGCTAAAATATAAATGTTTGGTTTATACTATCGCGGACTTTTTTGTAGGCATTATTGAGTTCTACAACTTTTCTGTAGAAGTCAACCATACATCTCTAACCATTTAGGCAGCGTTCGCGAGAATCGTTAACGTAAGGCAGGTTTTTCGTCGACTTACTCCACAATTTTCACTACTACGAAAAATCCTATCTATTTTCCGGGATAAAATATAGCCTATACGGATTTGGAAGAATCCCTCTAAGTAATGGTAAAAGAAATTTTGAAATCGGTCCAGTAGTTTTTGAGCCTATTCAATACAAACATACAAAAATACAAAGGTTTCCTCTTTATAATATTAAACAAAACAGTCAATGCTACGAACTGGCTTTGATGTGAACCAGCCGAGAAAGTAAGTACATCATTAATCGCACATATTTCTGTTTATAATCACTCGTTTAAAACGTTGACCTCTTTGACGTTTTCATCCTACTTAATTCCAATAAGCGTGGGGTCGACCTATTTCGCGGTACTAATGAGTGAATCAGTAACACGCAGGTACCCATTAAATGAAACGTACCCTATTTCAGCACGCTGCGTTTGATACGCTCCGTGTGTCGAATCATTTTACGCGTGCCAGCGCCATTACAGACTAAAAGGATTGCGTGCATGAAATTAATTATAGTAATTATTTTAACAGTTTAGCACGAGAAAGTTTTGTGGTATTGTGTGAAGGATTGTGGTATGGACAGTTCACTGATTAATAAAGCTATATACTAGCTAGTATATATGTTCCGCCGGAGCCGCGCCTAACATGATTCAGTGATTTTGCGACCTGGAAAGGCAAGGATGGGGCCAGGGGGGTTATTATCTAAGTCTAAATAAAACAAAACTTCGGCTCGTGTGTTCAGAGATTCACCGGGTAGTGTTAATATATACATTTTAGGTCATGTAACAAATTTTCACTATTTTTATGATTAGACATATAACTAGTAGGTACCTATGAAGAATACACATAAAATAATATGTCAATATTACAAAAGCCAAATACATTTATTTTTCTTACTTCACTTTACAAAGCTATAGCTTATTTAGTTTTGTTTTGTTAAGTTTTTTCTCTCCATCTTATATATTATTGTTAATTTCATAGGTAAGGCACCTGTGATACAATGATATTTTCATTAGTACAGGTGCTGTTTCTCTTTTACTATGATATGTTTTAATTTCTGTGAATGAACTTATTATTATTATTGTTTAAGTTTCTTAGTATGAATAATTATCATTTCAAAATGTCATTCAAACGTAGTTACTCGGATAAATTCAAATATCACTTTAATTTGATCAACGAATCACATTAAGAATGAGCTAGAGAATTTAATATAGCATACTCTATTAAAATTTTATTAATATTGCCTCAAACCAAGTAAACACAAATTATTCATCGTTTTGTTTTGACGGCGAGCATTCAAGCAGCTCTATGATAACGTTTTAAGGGATCTAATATCATATATTCAAGGATATATTATTAAAGTAAGTAACATGAATGTGTTAACTATAGATTTTTGCTGAAGGAATAATGAGGTTAGGTTATCTTTAAAGATAAAAATATATAGATCGTTTGTTAAAATATGAGTCTATGCATATGTCCTTTAATTTTTTTTTCTATTTTGCCTGAGCGAGATCACTGCAACCCGCCTGATCTTAAAAAACAGTGAATTCCAGAAATGAGACCATCGGAGAGTTCAATCCGATCAGCGTTTAATTACAATAATATCTACATTAAAATCATGTACCTAATTAGCTGTTGCAAAAGATACTTAGTAATAATCAGCTCCATATTTGTTAGCAATATCTTTAATATGAGTCTTTATATAAAAAAGGTTACGCAAAATATTATATGAGGTGTATAAACCCTTACTTATATGCAAATAAACAAGCTAACCCAGCTCCGTATGCTAAGCAAAAAAAATTGAACGTTTTACCATAAAAGCCAGAGTTTATACTTTTTTCGCCATTAAGTGTAAAAAATTGGACATTTTACCCTCTTAAATAAGAAAGGCTGCGGTCAATGTTTGACCCTTACTTAAGTATTGCTAATATCAATAAAATTTTTGCCCTCGAAAATATTAATAAACCTTTCCCTAATGGTACTTTATTGAGCTTGGTCCCTTATACACATGTGAAAGGAAATTACTGAAATGTTTGTAGAAGTTATCTTATTAAAACGAATATCAAAGGTCTAATATCAAAATATTTGTATCATATTCAACGTTTAACATTCATTAGATTGTTTGGTACGAAACAAACTTAGCTTTACATGAAGGATCATTATAAATATGCTATTCATGTACAGACTTGTAGGTTTTTTTTTTTTTGTTGTAAATGTCGCGATTAATATAAATTCACAGACATAAGGTATGTCTGACGTCTGCTTCGCAAGGGTTTCAGTCAGACGACCCTTAGGGACATCTATTTATGTTTGAGATATTTGATATTTGACTGGGAGCAGCTCAGAATGTTAAACAAAAAAAAATATAGCATGGAAAACACGTTAAGAAAAATAAAAGCCTGAATCGTTACTAGACTTTCATTCTTATATATTTTGTATTTAAAAAAAAAAGACGACCGCATTATTGAATTTAATCCTTGTGTCGCGGAGGTTCCACAAACATTCAAATAACATGCACGAAGAACACCCAGTATATAAATAACTATAATTATTTTATACTTTGTTTTATTGTTGTTTATTATTTGAGCTGCTTCTTTTTTGTTAGGTATACTAAAATATTATTTCAGTGTTTTCATGCTCTTATATGTTGCCTAAAATATTTGTTATCTCTTTTAAAATATACGATGTTATTAACACTTGATAACCTTTGTTAACGCTGTCTCTCACGATAAATTACTACACATAACACCCCACGTAGACAACACCTGTAGTCTACATACCCTCAGGGAGTACAAACTTGATGGCTTAGATGAGTTTATTACTCCCCTCGTATCAAATGAATCATTTCCAAAATAAAACCTAGTCGACATTTTCTACTTTGGGAAATATATTTAATTTTAATGAGTCTGTGGGCACGATGTGTGAGTCCCTGATTACACATTAACCAATCTCTCATATTTAGCGAGAATTATTAAATTAATTACAAAAGTAATTTATTTTAAATTAGCTTTTTAGATTTAAATTAACGTGTTTCTTGTGTTATAATTATGGTGTGAAATATCCGTATGTCCTTTTTTCATACCTACGTTGATTACATTAAATGTATGTATAATCTCTTCTACTACTATCTTTATGTCTACATAAATTTAACTGAATCATCGAATTGGTCGACTAATACTATACGTTTAGTTACTGAAACACCTTGAATTAGATCTACTGTTTAGCCTATTAACTTGATGGACATCATCGATATAGACATCAAACATAATATTATTGTTTCCAGCATATTTTTGGAGAGCCACAATTTTTACCCTAGACTGTCGTAATAGCATAATAACGGAAGAGTTATTTCATATCCTCGAAGAAAAAGTAACTGTTCCCGCAGAACGTAATATATTTCTGACGTCACATCTTAAAACGTTCCCGACACAAACTCGTATAATTTTTAGCACCCGCATCTCGAACTAATCTCACATGTGTAAGTGCACAATAAACTTGAGAAGTCATGTCTCAAGCGCTGTCAACGAAAGAAAAGTTTAGATTTAGAGGGGTCTCGAAGTTCGGGGGTTTTCAACTCGCAGGCTACAGGAGTACTTGGCGAACTTGGCCAACTTCTGACACCTCCGTCGAGGCCTCTAACGTTATTTACAAGACGACTCCAGCAACCTATTCAAAGGATATTCTATTAAGGAGTTCTTGAAACTTTATTTTCAGAGCTCGGAAAGGTAATCAGTGAGATACGACGACGTTTTGCCCGATCGCGTTATTCGACGACTTTAGTTACGTTAAACGTCGGGCATTTGCGTTTTGATGTTATTTAGTGAGCAATTATAAGTTCCGAGAATTACGCGTCTCAAACTTTCGAGTTCTGGAGAAGTACGAAGTTTGACGCGAGATGAACTAGGCTTTTATGTGCGGAAATTTCACTCGTCATTTGTTTAATGTTCGCAAACAATTTGATAAGAAGAGAAACGACATGGGTGACATGTTGTTGTAATTACTTTTACTTATTTAAAAGGGCGTGTGTTCTCCTAAATGTCACGTTTCATCATGTCTGTCAACAAAGCGTATGCTGACGCTTCGTAAGCATCTAAAAGTTCTTAATTATGTAATTCATCGCGCATGTTTCTCTCTAAACGAAATATAAGAAGTAAGTTACTTTTTTCTGTTTTTATCCTTTTGCTGTATCAATAAACATACAGCGAAATCCAGTGGGTGATATTTAGTCAATACATAAACATCCGACTACTACAGTTTTCAAAAGAATCATTTTTCAAATAAAGTTGATAGTTTAAAAACTCGCTAGTCGCATTACTCAGTGGATTAAGTTAAGACTAGAAAAAGCTGCTAATTCCACGCGGCTTGTAGTTCAAAAAAATTAACGATATGTTTGTTTTCAGTCCCCGATATATATACCTAAAGACTGTAACTGAACACCGAAAAACTTGAGCGACAATGACGTAAACTGATAAATATGCTTATAAGTAGATACTCATAAATTTTGTAAATTGAACATGATAAACCTATTAATTCTGTCTTTATAACAATTCAACATCTTATAACCCACTTCCGAAGACACTATCCTCTATTACTCAGCTCACATGATAACAAGATGCTTAATTCAGCTTAGAAACTATTAGCATTTGCAGCTACGCAGCACTTTATAGAATACGTTAATAAACCTCCACGGTATTTAACTAAAACTCAGAGCTTAGTTCGGAATACGTTAAGTTTAGCAATATATACAGGTGTACAATGTAGTTGTAACGTTAGCAGACTAGCAAGGCATCATTTACTTGAACACGTTATTATCGTTCGGTATTTAGCTGAATCAGCATCCTGAACCAACTTTGCTAAGTCCTTTAAGGCTGGTACACACTGGCTATCAACGAAACATTAAATATTGTAGTCGAACACAAAACATACGCCTTGTAAAACATGACTATGTAGGACGCTGAGAAACCACACAGGTGCGAATGAAATTCCATCAATTTTGTGCGTTTATTATGTCTTTTCCTCTTTGTATGGGGTGAATTCATGTTTTAATAATACGAAAATGTTTGTGTTAAAAGCAGTCGTCATCCATACTTACATTTTCCTTGCGAAAATTCTGTCTGTCTGTTGCGCTTAAATCTTTTGTCCTTGGTTACAAATATGACAGTATAGGCTATAAAAAAAAAGTTTAATCCAAAGATAAGACTAAGGTTACATTTTGACGCAATTTAGCCGACAGCTACAACTGACCTTTGAGTAAAAGGTAGTACACAATATATGTGTACAATTACTATATATATTATGACGTAGGGTAAAATATGGACGCCATTTGTTCACAAGCGATTTCCGTTTTCGCGAACTCGATCTCCGCATACTGTAAATATGGGAACAGTCAACAGATAGTTCCAAGTTTAGGTGTGAGCGAGTGAGATTTGTATCTGCAAACAACGCCAGGACAAATTCTAGTGCGCCACCGTTTATCTGAACCAATATGCAAGAACGTAACTGTTTGTTTGTTTCCGTGTTTGTATGCTCAGAGTAACGTCAAATAGTGATCCGAGGATATTCTGTTGTTTTATTTCCGCTCTGGCTGTTATTGGTTAAATAAACAGTTTTGTTCTGAGAATACTCTGTAACTGGAACAATGGGACATTGTCTGAAGATTGAAATTATAATCCTTAAGGCATCCGTTTCCATGAATGGTCGGTCAAAGTCGACCTTTTTGAACTAGACTCCCAGAAATAATTTTAGAAACTTTCTAGACTTAATAAGCCTATTGTTTTAAGAGCAAGTTTATTAAGATGCTAATTAACTAATTCGTAAAATCGTTTAAGATATTAGTAAGAATTACAAAACAACCCAAAATTACTTGGTAAGGGTCCTTATTTTATAACTAGGTTCCATAATTCAATATGCACATGCAAAAATTAAAACAAAACCTAGACTAATTAAAAGCATCTTCACAGTTCGTTCTCATTAATTAAAACATTAAGAAACGTAGAGCATACAAGAGAAGCACAACAAAAGCAACGGGACTTGCATTCATTCGTTCCTTTTCATTATATCTGACGTTTCTTTATTTTCGTCAAACAAAGGAGTATGTGCACCGCCCTTATAATGCGGAGGTAGCCGCTTGGCGTCTAGCCAGACCCTCGACACATCTAGTGCCCACTTTACTGCGCGGGCGAAACTATGTGACCGTAGTCATAGGAGCTGTGAGTGGTCGCCGTCGCAACCTTACAAATCACTGCAAGACGGGGTTGCGTTTAACAAGATGCAACGAAACTTTTTGAGAAGAAACAGCTCAAGAAAATCTTAATCCGAATTCAAGCTAGCTCCAATTTCACTTAACGTTCTCTTTCTTTAAGAGAAAATGTTTCAGCGTTTTTCAGGTGCTCAAAATCTGAATATGATATTGAAAAGACCTTAAATTATTATAATAATGGCGCTCATTTTTATTATTTGACTTCGTGTCTGTCGGCTCTTGAGCCTTCAATTTAACGAGACAAGTGTTGAAACCCAAGAGCATTCAGCCAAATAATCGTAGTTATCAAACAGTTAGTGGTCTTCGTCAGTTCGCAAAATGTCGAAAGTTTCAGAAAATCACATTGAATGTTCTGGCTTTAATTTAATTTTAGTTATTATTTTATTTGAACAAAAATAAGTTATTAATATAATTATAAGAATTCAATAGGTTACGCACATTATAAGTTTTCTCCTCATAAATGAAATAATTAATTATGAATACTACACAGTAACAATAAGTGTCAGTTTTGTTTCCCAACATATATTTGAAGTTCTGAAAACTTAACTAAAGTACCAAAACTTACATAAAATGCATAAATTCCCAGACACACTTTTCAAACTACTTTCATATTAACTTAAATGCTACGACGAATACCTTGATAATGCCGTCCCTGGGGGCATTTTTAATAGCGTGTTGAGGTATTCCCTATGAGTAATCGAGCCTGACGTGTTATAATTTCAAAATGTAACCCCTCAGACCAATTGAGGCGGTAATAGCCCCGGGGGAAATGAAAGGGGACCGAGCATAAAATCAATAAGTTGTTGGCAATGAAATTAAGAAAACTGATTGAAACAGACGTGCTATAATATACTGTGCACATGTGTAGTTTAAATATATGATTTAGGATTTTTTTTACGAGATATTGAACTTGTCACTCACCATAATATATGTATAAAATTTTCCATAATCTTAACATTTTAACGGGCCTGTTGGTATAGTGGTTAGTGACCCTGACTGCTAAGCCGGAGGTCGTGGATTCGATTCCCACCCAGGACTAAGTTTTTTGTGACGATCACGATCATTTATTGAGTGTTTGGGTGTAATTTATCTTTGATAATATGTAGGTATGTATTTATAAATACATAAAGTATGTATATTATCAGTTGTCTAGCCGTGTGTAAATTGTCCCAAGATATTATTTATTATTAATATTTTTCGAATAATAACTTCGAATATTTGTAATTAAATACAAATTGTAGAAGGAAAAACTTAAACCTCAGGCAGGACTCGAACCTGCGACCACTGGCTTGACGCGCCAGTCGCTTTACCAACTAAGCTACCGAGGTCACTGCCTGGAAGTTTAAATTTCTCCTTCTACTTATGACGTCTTTATAGGGCGACGTATGCGACATCTAGTGATTTCCTTCTACAATTTGTATTTAATTACAAATATTCGCTAACACATGCGATAATGTGTAAAAATAATTAAAAAAATAATAAGTTTTGGGCCAGCGCCATCTCTCGGACTTCTAAATTAACACATTGTTAATCAGAGTCGGTGAGGCCAACCGTAAGGTAGGTTCACTAGATGTCGCATACGTCGCCCTATAAAGACGTCATAAGTAGAAGGAGAAATTTAAACTTCCAGGCAGTGACCTCGGTAGCTTAGTTGGTAAAGCGACTGGCGCGTCAAGCCAGTGGTCGCAGGTTCGAGTCCTGCCTGAGGTTTAAGTTTTTCCTTCTACAATTTGTATTTAATTACAAATATTCGCTAACACATGCGATAATGTGTAAAAATAATTAAAAAAATAATAAGTATTGGGCCAGCGCCATCTATCGGACGTCTAAATTAACACATTGTTAATCAGAGTCGGTGAGGCCAACCGTAAGGTAGGTTCACTAGATGTCGCATACGTCGCCCTATAAAGACGTCATAAGTAGAAGGAGAAATTTAAACTTCCAGGCAGTGACCTCGGTAGCTTAGTTGGTAAAGCGACTGGCGCGTCAAGCCAGTGGTCGCAGGTTCGAGTCCTGCCTGAGGTTTAAGTTTTTCCTTCTACAATTTGTATTTAATTACAAATATTCGCTAACACATGCGATAATGTGTAAAAATAATTAAAAAAATAATAACTTCGAATTAATTATGTTCCTTTGCTAAAGAAGGCTTTTGGTACTAGTCGCGAGGTCGCATCAGATTGTCATTATATTGAAGTCTATGTATTAGAATTGATGTAGGAATGTGGAGTGCAAATACTGCTAATACCGCAGTTTGTAATGACTTGTCAGCTGCATAGAAGGTGACCTTCTAATTTAATAAATAAATGAAAAAAAATATATAAGGAGAAAAATATAATTACTACCTTAATTAAACTGGCCTAGTTTAAACCTTCGCTATGCGTTTAATTTTCAAGAATCTTAAACTAAATCTTTATACTTATACGAAATTATATGAGCTTCTCACTGTATTACGTCATTGCAAAGTACGATCTAAAACAAATAACATTATAGGCATTGTACCGTTAAAAATCTATATACTAAATTGTTTTTTTAATACCATTACCGTTCGATTTTAGGCACGAGAAAGTAAACGTTGACAATCTGTTTTCGTTGTGTATTTTCTGCACCGAGGGACATTTTCATCACATCCTAAGAAGCTTATCTTTAGTAACAGCGTCCTGTAAATGGATCCGGGTTTCATCCGAGATCACCAATTTCTTACTTGATTGGGCCGGCTGATGGCTTTTGGAACAAAGGGCTCGATCAGGCCGGTGCAACAAATATGTTACAGAATAAATCATGGCAATACAATTACTAGCATTTACCGCGGATGCGTATGTGTTTTTCGTAGTCTTATTTGCTAATTGCTATGAATTAAAATATACTGACTACACGAAAGCCAAGAGGTAATAATTATATATGTACCCTGTGTACCCAGCACAGCATTATTATTTTTAAAAAGAGCTCACTATCAATATGGTTTGCACATAACTAGTATTCCTGTTAACCCCTCGTGCTAAGCTAAATTGCTTATGTTACGAGTGGGATCACGTCGATAGTGCAATGGCTGGGATTCGAGCCCGCAACCTCTTGATTGCAAGACGCCCTAGATGATTTTGAAACCAAAATACTAGGATCGACTACGATAAACATAAAGATCCGTATTTCTACTAATATACAATGAGTTCACACTTAATCAGAAATAGCCTCGTCAGATTAAAAGCTACATTCAAAACTTTCCATTGCAGAAGAATTGAAATGGACAGGATGACAGCAATGTTGCTCTACTTCAGAACTTGTTGGACCGACAGTAAATGATAACAGAAATGTATTAACTCTTGAATGTTTGTGGAAAGCTTTACTTGAATCTCATTTATAATATTTATTGAATTATGGAACTTCTAATTAAATAGTGCAAAGACAAATAAAATCTGTTTGTCTTACAATTGTTGCAACTATTCAGCTAAGGAACCTTAAGGTCAAATTCATATTGAAACCTATTTCACATTATATACTAGCTGTTGCCCGCGGCACTACCCACAGTCCATTTTTTTTCTCGTAAGAAACAAAATGTTACCTAGGGATAATGTAGCATTCCAATAGTGAAAGAATTATTTAAATCGGTCTAGCACTTTTTGAGTTTATTTGTTACAAAAAATAAAAATGTTTCCTCTTTATTATGTTAAGTATAAAAGTACAATACAATGTCAATATCGTCACAGTGTCATTATTATAAGAAAAAACGTGTAATTAACCATAAAAGGTCGAGGGTAAAAAAAAACCCTACACTCGGCGATCGAAAAAAATCCGTTCGCTGACTACACTATATTAAAGTAGATTTTAAACCATAAAGGTCTAGATTTCGTAGTTATTTTTTATCAAAAAATAATTTTCTCATTTCAAATTGTTTTTCTAATTTATTATTTCATTAAGTATGCGTTGATTTTCAATTACAAGAAGCACTAACAAAAAATAAATAATAAAAAGATTTCTCAATTTCATTTTACATTTCGTGAATAATACTGATCTTATTTTATCGTGTTACCTTTGCTTCGAAGATTAAAAGCATAATAACAGGTTGAATAATATATTCTTATACCCAGTAGGAGAATCCATGGTACATAGCTGTGATTAGCTGTGAGATATTGCCTTACCCTGCTCTAGAATTCAGGCAAGCTTAGAAAGAAATTTTAAGTAGGATAAATTAAGTTGTATCTGTAATATGTATACTTTAAAATGCATAGATATTTTCTACCAACAGCAATAAACGTAAGCATTTTTTGTTCTTAACAGTAACCGCTGAATCGTGTTGGTTAGTCATTAGATGTATACAAATTTGTAAATTTTAATCTCCTTCAATTTAAAGTCACTATTAAATAATATGGCATCTCTGTTCTTTTCAAGTTAAATGTAGCTGTATATAAACTTGTATAGCAACGTCTTAAGTCAAGATTTGTGAGTATAATTTAATATAATAATAATACCGGCCTATAAACGTCCCACTGCTGGCCCCCTATAGAGAAGGGGTATGATGGTAGGGGTATGTGAGTATATATGACGAAAATTCAATACATTCATGGCCATTCGCCCCCAATTTTTTCAAGTTTATTTTTATTGCCCTATATAAAATTCGAAGAAGTTTACTTAACAATAAGCTAAATTTCGTTACGTAAAACTGGCCAAAATATTTTTCGAAAAAGAAATACGACGCTATAGTTTTTAGATATCTTTGATTCCAGCTTAATTTGCTTTTCAATTTTCAGCTTGGTATTCGGATGTAAGGTATTTTGTTAAATAACTTCGAAGGGGTTTTATTTGATACTGCAATGGAACTACACGTAACTAGCTCTACACATAGTGTGTGCAGTTTTGGAGGTTTATACAACATGACGTTTTATTTTGCACCCGTTCAAACCTTTTAGATACTACGGATGTAGCACAGCGCGTGATTTTTGTACCATTTTTTAGCTAGCAGCAAAATACATAGTTTTTTTGTAAATATTTGATGTTTGTTTATCTTGTTGCATTGGTACGATTTTTTAGGAGTGAAATTGTTTGAAGTGTTCGATATCAAAGAACGTATTGGAAACACACTAGCAATGCACAATTTATCGAGATATAAATCTAGACCTTTATTATAATATGCATACTATATAGGATTATTTTTAAAACACCTGCAACCTTGCAGAAGTACATAATTAACATCATAAGCAACAACGTCTGTTCTACGACTATTGATAATTTGTTTTAGTATAAAAAAACACTTACGAATTATCAAAAGTTGTAGAACAAATTCAATAATTATAATGCCTTATTTAATTTAAATAGTATGTAGATTTCGCGTGCAAGAATAAAAAAAAGTACATCTATCCTCACATAGGTACATCTAATATTATAAAGATTTTTCAACTAAAATCAAAGATTTGTAAAACTCATTGGAACAATGTTCCAAGAATCTCATTAATTAATGCTTCAAGCAATATTCAAGTTACATATTTTGTTTTTTGCTCTTGGTATTCTAAAAGTTATTTGTCCTCGTAATTCTTCCTTAGGATTTTCAGTGGAATTTCAAGTAAAGCTGTTTAGTATATATCATGTGGAACAACACAGCTTAGACCTTTTTCTTAGATTGTATCTTATCGTAGTTTCGTAGAGAGAATTTATTAGCGGGATACAATACATTTTACTGAACCTTAAGTCTGTATTCCAGAAAAAAAAAAACAATTTATTCTTACTATTTTCCAAAAACGTAACGAAATGAAACAAAAACTTTGATGTTAACATAAATATTCCACATCATAGTTACGTCGATATAAAAATTCTATCATAATTATATTTTGATTCGATTCCCTAAAAAATATTAACATTAAAAATTATTTTCTTTTCAGCAAACCGTCTGCTATCTTTAGATTATCTCATTGTTTGCTTTACCTTACGCTATCAAGGCTACATTCCACGTAAAGCGGTAAGAGAAATGAAAGACCAGCATTTCTAGATAATTGCAAAGATAGGCTATTCTGTTATCGGAACAACTATCTGCAAAGACATATTACATCTGTTGATGAAGCAAGTTAGGGAGTCCCCTTCATTAGTACAAAGTTACGCATTATCTTGATTTACGTTTGAATTTCAGAGTCTACTCGTAGTTCTGTCTCAGTTTCTATTTAGATAAATCTGACCCTATTAAATTTACCTTTAGGAACACCAGATGTTTAATTGCGAAATTGCTTTTGAGTAAGTTTGGTACTGAAATCTTTATCTTTGATTTATTTTCTTGTATTATTCTGTTCCCAAAAGATACAGGTATAATGCCGAGTTAATCTAGAACAATTGTACTGCTATTAATCAAGCTTGTTTTATTTTCAAACTATTCCCTGAAGGTTGGCAACATCTTTATAAAAAACCTTATCAAACGCTGACCTGAGTGACTAGACTCACTTAAGCTTGACAGCCTTTTTTGACCTCTAGACTGAATAATCTTTTTGCACTTTTAAATATATTTACGAGCATAACAGCGAGCGATATACTTTTATTTACGATATTATTTACCAAGGCAGCCTTTTTAATTTTGTGTCTACTCATGTAATTTAATCTGAAAGGTTAAATAACAATTTCAGCAAATTCAAATAAATCTGCCTCTAACATTGAATTCGGTCTGTCATTTTCGATCGTATTTATACAAACCTCGAAATACTAACATCGATGCGGAGTGGATTTAAATTGAAATCAAACATGGAGTTCTGGGAAGCAGATCAAATCGTTCTGCAGTCAGATGCCAATTAGCAATGTTGACGTAACCACTGGAGCTTGATGCTCAGATGCTCGCTTCACTGGCGTATATAATCCAGATTGGCTTATTACCGTAACGCCATATTGAATTTGTATATCAAGGCTTCCGGCCATGACCAGTTTGGATATTGGTTTAGATTGCAACTTTATTGGATTAATTACGAGCAGATATGTTAATACAAGGCAACATGCGATCGAATGAAATTGCATTAATGTTCAACGAGCTACTGTTTAGCTGCTGCCGTCAGTAGGTATATATTTTGAGAACTGAAAATTAGTGGCAATAAGATATGTTTAGAATTCATAACATTTTCCGAAATGCTGTAAATGATCTCAAGAATTGTAACTTTTCTAATTTTTACACTCATTATACCTAAGCTTAAATTTATTGATTGATAAACTTTAAGTTTATTTTATGATACAATTCCTTAAAACGCATTTAACTCTATAAGCCAAACAGTATTTATTTCACGTGCATGTATCTGAATCGCTTTCCATTTAAGTAGTTTACATAAACCGCACTGAGCTGTTCTCATTCGCTCTCCTATCAAACTTAGTGGGCAATATCATCAGGTATTCCCACAGAAGTACCCAATGCAAGTTTATGCCTATTGCTTAGCGAGCGATAACGTGATAGCATCTCGTGGCTTATGACGGCATAAAACTAGCACAGTTATGATCAAACTTATTAAACTTATGAAGTTTCGTATCGCTGTAGTTTTGGAATATCATACCGTTTAAAGCTAGTCATGTTCGGATAGATATTATCTGTTCAATCAGTAAATGTGTTTCGTAATCGGCCACGCTAATGGAAATACGGGAGTAAAAATAAGGTTTTACCTGACTCACTTTCGAATGTTTTAATGGTGACACACATTTATCTATGTTATTCGGCTTTTTCATCAGAATAATAGTTGCTTTAGATATTATTCTGAGGTTTTTTACTTTAACGTGAATATGTTACTAGACTGGAATGACACTATCCCACTATCTATATACATATAATAAAACAGTAAAAAAACTGTGTCTGTACATTGAATATATTAAAAAAATAATAATTGAGGGGGGTTTACAAACAGTTATGGAGCACGAATCCAAAAAAAAAATTCTGTCTGTTTGTCTGTTTGTCTGTATGTCTGTTTGTCTGTTTGTTTGTATACGCTAATCTTCGGAACTACTGGACGGATTTGAATGATTTTTTTTTTGTTGTATAGGTATTAAGTCTGGGCAACATATAGGCTATAATTTATCTTGGAAATTTGAACACCTGATGCAGAACCGCAACAGACCAGCTAAACTATAAGAGATACAAAAATGGTACCATAGCAAAAATTGTTGCACGTAATGAGCATTTTCTGCTGAGAGAATAAATTTGAAGATCTGGAACACCTTATGTGGAACTCCAAGAGCCCAGCTACACCATAACACATATAGAAATGACGTCTTAGCAAAAGTTGTTCAGCCTGATGAGCACTCTCTGTTGACGTATAAAAATTGAAGATCTGGAACACCTGTTGAGGAACTCCAAGAGCCCGGCTACACCATAACACATTTAGGAATGACGTCTTAGCAAGAGTTGTTTTGCTTGATGAGCACTCTCTGTTGACGTATAAAAATTGAAGATCTGGAACACCTGTTGTGGAACTCCAAGAGCCCGGCTACATCATAACACATATAGGAATGACGTCTTAGCAAGAGTTGTTCAGCCTGATGAGCACTCTCTGTTGACGTATAAAAATTGAAGATCTGGAACACCTGTTGTCGAACTCCACGAGCCAGGCTACACCATAACACATATAGGAATGACGTCTTAGCAAAAGTGGTTCGGTCTGATGGGCATTCCCTGTTGACTTATAAAAATCGAAGATTTGAAACATCTGACTTGGAAATCAAAGCTATCATTAATTTCACTGTATAATTATAAAATAACATAACCTTTAGGACTGATTTTCGATGACGATGGTATATCATTTATAATTCGACTCAACTGGCCAAAACTTCCAATTTTTTTTCATTTTTTTTATCGAATAAAATTATATGCCTTCGGGCTTATGTTATTTGAGCAATTAATTTACTTTGCAGTCACTTAGATTTTAATTGATCAGGTATCTTCACAATAAAACTATAACCATGATGAAAGAGGTCAAATCTTTCCCTCTGTTCCAAAGGAGCTAAAAGATTGAGGATCATAAGATCCCAAGAATCTAACGAAGGGCGTCGAGAGAGACTTGATGCTGTTTGGGAAGATCAGGCTGCAACTCGCTCCGAGGAAATCTCTTCGGATCGCGAAGCACGCCTGCATTCTCATCGCATTTACGCATCTACATCCAGGTTTCTAGAGACCAGTGAAGAATATGACGCGCGACTGACAGCTGATCGTGAGCAAAAGTTCTGATGGGCATTTCCTGCTATCTTACAAAAATGAAAGATCTGGAGGGTCTCGAATCGTCTCGCGCATTACGTTGTTTTCCCGTCCCCGGGCTCTTAGAATTTGACATCAGACGTTTCAGATCTTTTATTTTGACGACCCTGTTGTCGCTGGCATAAGCAACAGGATCCGCGTACGAAGTCGCGGGCAGAAGCTAGTCTAAGATAAACGTACCGATAAGGTAAGTATTTGTATATTTGGAATCTACTCTTTGCACAAACATAACCACATCGCAAAGGGGGCGATTCTGAAGATCAGATCAAACGTAGTGATTACCTTCTCTCTGCTGAAGATTTTCATTCGAATTTTGTCAATTACGTTATTTTGTTGTATATCGAAACTTTTTTACAATTGTTTTTGAAATTCTTTAAAATACAGTACCTACCTAAAGTAAAACAGAATAATAAACTTGATTAATTTTATGAAAGTTTAATTTTCTTTTTACGATGGTTAATGGATTTAATTATATTATCCATCTAGATTCTAGATCCTTGTTAGCCAAATTTGAACTTTAAGAACGATGAAAAACAACCGTCCTTGAAGAGACGTTTTATGATATTATGTAAGAGAGATTGTCGCAACGACCCAGTTAACACAACATTAAACTGATATTATATTACGATTAAACTTCCTAACTACTTCGCATGTCTCTTCATAACAAGTTTTGTCTCGAATTCTTAGTTATAAGCCTATCCTTCACCGCTTTGTTAAATCGGATTTACGAACTTACGAACGTCATTATAATAATATGGAGAGTCTGTGGCCCAACTGTACCCACGGTAATTTAGACTGATTTTCTTATTTGAATTCGTAATTACGACCTTTTTATGTCAAAGCCATCCTAGCAGTAAGTACTTATCACAAAAGTTACAGGTGCGAAACTTAATACAACTGTTTCTTTTACATACGAATAACCCTGACAATTTCGGAGAGTAATTTATAGCACTTACATTTTGCTCTTTATTTGAAGAGATAACCTGCGGCCTGAAACGATCAGGTAGGTAGGTAGTAGTAGGTTAGGTATGTGTTACTTTTTCTATATTTTGCTATACAATAATGAGTCTTGTTATCACAATCTTTAAAATTAAGAAACTCCAGTTAAATTAAGTACGAGAACACTTCCTTGAAGAGGCCTGTTAAAAAAATTACATCATAAATTGAAAGTAGGTATTCCTTGCCCCAACAAGAACGATACTCAAACAGAGAAAACATCGAATAACAAAAAGAAAAATTATATTTAATGCGTAGCAGCCGTTTTCCATGACCTCCTTGAGCGCCAAAAAGCGTTGAGAGACCCTTTGTGAACGGCTCCGATGTATTTTTTTATTATTTTTCTTTGTCTCGAAACCTTCAGAAGTGCGAGCCGTCTGTTAAAATAAAATATTCGACCCGTAAAATAATTGCGGCAGTAATTTTTACCCTCATTTAGCAACGTTTTATTATTGCGGGAGACAAAAAATATAAGTGGTTCTTCGTTAATTTAGGATAATTATTACGCTTCTGCTGTTATGCAATGGCACGTGTAAAAAATGGAACGTTAAAGAAAATAATTTTCATAGAACTTATTTGACGGTTAAAAATAGACGTAAACGAAAAGAAAACGAAATTAGAATAATGTTTGAGCAATTAATAAGTCCAGACAATTAGCACCTGTTTGCTAAACCCTCGACCGTGTTCGGAATGCTGACTGGCCACTTTGGATTTGTAATTATAACATAATATGTAATTAAAACATAACTTAATCAATTTTACTTACTAAGGGTAACAACCCTTCTTTTTTATAGATAGTTTTATTTATCTTATAAGTTTTTAGTTTAGTCTACCTTTAATTTATAAAAGCAAAAAATTTAAAATTGTTTCTTTTAAATATATAGTTATTTTACAACATAATATGATAATGTATATTTTCGAATGTATTTAAACGACTTCGATGTACTGACTAATATCTAATAATAAATTGTTTGTTTATCAAAAAAAATGAATACAATGTTAATTGGCGACCCCACTCTAGGGCTGCTATTGTGCAAATTATAGAAAGATAAGTTAAAAATCAATGCAAAATTTAAATATACTTCACTGATTGGAGTGCTTTGCAAATTGTGATGAAATTGTGGTAAAAAAAGTTTGTACTTAAATGTTTTGTACGGAAAACGTGTAAGAATTTTCTTATGATTTAATAGCATACGTGTATGTTTACACTTTTCGTATCACACTGAGTAGGTACCTGTATTGTTTCTTTAGAGAGAGAATTACATACTACCAGATTACATTCACCAAAGTGCAGAAAACGCTATCTCGAGGAGAAAGGTGAAACAAACGGGAGCTAAAACGTAAAACGGGTTTCAGTCTATTCCAGAAGATAGAGTCGTGTTAAAGTCCTAGTACCCCTCGCTAGATGTCTCTGTTCTCAATTATACGAATACCACTGAGAGCCAACTGGAATACTCTCTCCAGCGTCAGTTCATAATAAATATTAAATCGCGCGATAGATGGCGCTTGCTGTCTGAAACAAATATCTTCAATAAGGTTTCGGTAGCTTAATAAGTTAATTATATAATTAAAATCACGTAACTATTTAATCGATAAATTAGATTATTGACAAAAAGAATCTAAAAACTATTTTATAACTCAAATAAAAAAATTTAATACAAAATAAAAAAAATACCCACTTTTGGAATATAGGGACCATAGACGGAACGAAACCTACTAGATCACTTATTATAAATATCGAATGATCTTTAATCATGTATTTCGAATAAAATACGACACTTTGCAGTATGATCTAATGAAAATGGACTTTTCCTCAAAAACCTTAAATAATTCAAAAGTTATTATGGACTGACGTACTACCTAAAATAAAAATTATCAAAGTTTAGACAGATTACGTACAGCATTTCAACTCTGATCGAGTTGTGTAGTACATTATGCTTGCATTGCGATGGCTCCTGGCCTACAATTGGATCCTTGATAGGATTACCGCCTGCTCTTTGCCTAATCAAGTGCTTGAACGCATATGGAGTACGTCTCAGTGCAGCGTCTTAGGCGCTCATAGATTATTCAAGTTTTGGGTGTAGATAGGTATAAAAATGTATTTCCAGGTTTGTCTTAATCTTTACTACATTATACTGGAATTTAATTAGTAAAGAGAACGAGGGTACAAATTCTTTGATTATTGTACTGCCATTCAGATAATCATCATCTTGTTTATGTGTTTCGATGGAGATGGTTACGTAGCACATAAAAAAATCCTTTTTAAAGAATAAGGGTTCCCGGCAAAACATGAAAAAAAAAAACCATTCAAACATAGTCGCGGGGGACAGCTATTTCATTGCTTTTAAATTAATATTATTAAATTAATAAATAATTTTTTAGCTATTAAATTAAATGTAAGGCTAAAACTAGTTAAAGTAAAAATATTAATAATATTAAGTCAACTATGACCAATTTCACCAATAATGATTATTCTGCTAAGCTGATTGAATCTCTTTACTATATTAAAGTTATTCAAAATACAGTATTTCCGTATTCTACAATTTATGATTTTGTACAGCCCTAAACATAAAGAAAAAGAAGGTGAGCTCTTTGCCTTGCAGCGGGTCAAAATTAAAACAATCGCATACTCACTTCGGATATTTCTAATATTCCTACGTTATAAACAAAAGTGCACAAAAATTGAATACGTAATTAGAATTCAAACAATGTAACCCACGGAAACAATTCGTACTTTTCTTAATTGAAAAGTACCTACCCATCGTTTTAATCAGGAATGTATTCTGCCTTCTATTATGGTATCTCTATCCGATCAGGCATTAAGGGGAGATGCGGCAACAAAGGCCCGAATTTCCTCGCACACATATTAAGTTATACAGTACAAATACATACATTCGTATGTATTTGTACTGTATATCTTCATGTATATCTCTATACTTACTTATAGTAATTTCACAGCGTTATATTTTTCTGGGCACTTATCTATACCTACTAATATTATAAAGCTAAAGAGTTTGTTTGTTTGTATGCTTGTTTGGTTGAACTCGCTAATCTCAGGAACGCGCTGTGCGCGATGGGAGCCGCGATGATAAGCTAGATATCTTTACATACATACAGTTATCATTAAAAACTACAGGATAATTCAAGTGTTCACTAAGTAGTGTACTGTTAAGAATAAGTTTCATCTCATTGCAGGTAGATATACAATTTCTAAGTATACACAATCAATATCCACAAAAAAGCGGTTCAACGATTTTGTTAGGTTAACTTTATCATGATAAAGTAAATTTATAGATATTAGACAAGTCATTTCGTTCCATAAACTTAAAATAAATAATATGTCGAACTAAAAGTATCCAAAGTTACCCCTTATTACATCAGCTATCTACCAGTGAAAGTACCTGCAAAATCGGTCCAGCCCTTTCAGAGATTAGCCGGAACGAAAAAAAATAACCAAAAATATTTTCGGGTATCTGATATGGTCACCCATCCTCGGACCATCCACGGGGAGCGTGGCTTTTAATACCGGTCAAACCGTACAAATTACACTTAGCCACGAACACCTTCATAAAAAAATGTGACTAACATTCTAGTCCAATCTCGTATATAAAATAGTATGCTACAATAAAAACTCTATCCATATATTTTATAAAACCACAGCTGGACAGCGAACTACTTCGGTTCCCGGGAGACTACTGAGGGTCAGGTTCGTTTTAAAAAGCGCTTTGTGAATTTTTACGTAGTTCTTAATTTTGGGGGTTTTTCACTTTGAGCAGTGAAGTGTGAAGAGTTTTTATACGAAAAGAACTTTAGTGTTTTAGATACTATTTAGATAGTTTCTCTTCCATGATGTGTCATATTCCTCAAAGTTTATTTATTTTTCATTTAAGATAACAATAAACATAAAGATAAAGATTTTATTTGTAAAACATGAGCTTATTAAGTAAAAATAGAAAAAATAAGTATGAACGGAAGCGCGATGAAAATAATAATAAGCAATAAGTTTTGTGTTTGACTCATACTACATACAGCGGAATCAAATTCAATATCACTAAGATTGAATAAAATTCTTCATAATTTTTATGCAATTTTTACCATAAGTATAAAAAATCCTAAACTTAATAAATAAAAGCTGTGCTCAGCCACCGTTTCCTTGGATATTGAGTGCCCGGGGATCTTCCGTTTCCAGTTAATTGGCACTTAGTAGTTACAATAACAGTAATTGTTATCGGGAACAAAGCACAACACAAAGGCTAGTTACTGCAAATATCTTCATTTTCTCTTAAATAATTGCGATGAAAACTAGACTGAGTTTGAGATTGGAGTTTTTAAATTTGTTACTAAATCTTTAATTTTTTAGCTCTATACAAGTGTATAAATTGGATGTCTCGCAATTTTTTTTTTTTCATAATCTATAATATAAAAATGAATCGAAAAATGTGTTACTAAGCGCATAACTTTCGAACGACTGCACCAAATTGGATGATTCCTTTCTTATTGTGTTCGTCATTGTCAGAACAAGGTTTTTATAATTATTTTTTTTATTAATTTCATTGTTTGAAAATTGCGTGAGTGAATAGAAATCATGAACGGGAATTCCTTACGTGGGTGAGAGCGCGGGTCACAGCTAGTATAATAATAACAATCTAATACCAATCTATTAATGTCCCACTGCTGGGTAAAGGCCTCTTTCCATATACGGAAGGATTTCCTTAAGAGCCATTTCACAAAATTAAAGCGCTCGAGTTTAGGTAAAAGACGGCAGCACTGTGTATGTGTGCAAAGCTTATCACACATACACAATACAAGCAGTGTAACGCGAGTGTCGAGACGGACTAAATAATCTTGAGCCGTTGTAATCATAATGCGGAATTTAGAGATTTATGAAAAAAGTTATTTTATTTATCTGTTTCACGTCTAAATTAGTTATATGTAAACTATCCTGACTTGTCAAAATTAAATTCAGTCTAATAAAGGTTTCTAGATAATAAAAAAAACACAAGTATGTAATAAAAATTATCAGGAAAACAAATAATAATATAGACTATCACATAAGTTATAATAATATGGCTGCATAATTTTTATTTTTCCTTTTTTTGATACAATGGTACAAAATGGGGCGTAACGGTTGCGTCGTTACGCCCCATTGCTAAACAATATTAAACAATAATATATAATTAATCTTTAATCTACTAAAATAACACTTTATAATAAAATAAACTCTTTCCTCTTGTAAAAAAAAAAACCGAAAAGAATCAAAATGTTGTAGTCGTAGTATAATAATGCGTTCACGACATGAGCACGCGCAGATTGAGACGCGGGAAAAAGTGGCATAGGTCCTTCCTCGATGGGCGCTCGCACCGGACTAAACAGTACCGGCTTATGCATCGTACTTTATTCTAATTTAGAGTGATTTTAATATCGATATTATGTCTAATTAAATGAAGGGATTTTAATCAAACTTTAGAATTCGATTTGTTAAAGAACATAGTTTATTTTGACATTTTTTTTTATGTAATTACGCCTTAGTAAACCCAAAAAATTGCGATATAATTGCGAATAAATCGTAAAAATTGACCCAAGACTTTATTTTTTTACTAATTAATGTTTATAATAATCGATATTCTAGTACATTATGTGTCGACAAAACTATATGCCTGATGCATTGTGTATTTTTTTTCGTCAAAATTATAACTGTTAATGATAGATATAGGAGTCTGAAGTTGACTCTGCGATGATTCTTCAGTAAACTAGTTGTGGGAGATTAATCACTACAAAGTAAAGAAATAAGTTTCTGTAAATGTTTTACATGAAGTATCAATACGAAAGATTGGTCTATTTTTTACATGTATTCACCAATGCCAGAGTATTAACTAAGATGGTAAATTAGGCGACTAAAATCTTAGATATTCGCGCGAAAACGTGAAATGGCTCTTAAGTATTTTTTTATTATAGACTAATATGACCTTTAGAGACAAGTTTTCATACATAAGTAATTTTATTGCTACATAATTTAATTTTGAACGGTTCCATATTTACTTTCGTATAATATTTATTTAAGTAGATCTTTTTGCCTGTACTTTCTCTTTTCTAGAATTCGTTATAATACAGGAAATACAGGTAAACTGGATAACAAAACCACACTTCAATAGATCATATCGTATGATAAATGATTTTTAAATTACAATGCACAGTTAAGGTTAATACCTATTGTGCGTGCAAACAGATCAAGATAATATTTAATCTAATTATATAATTATAATGGGTTGCAAGTAAAGTTGCCTTTATGATATGTATCACATAAATTTTAAATACGGCTAGTGCACGCTGAGCGAACATAGGTTATTGACTGGTATTATGGATGATTATTAACTAAAATGCGCTATTTTGTTTAAACATTCTTTGTGAAAGTTTCAAAACTGCTTAACTGCTCGATTTTTAAAAAATTTAGGTATATGTCATCTCTGAGGTATACGGGTTATCGAAGAAAAACATAATATTATTTTAAATCGATCCACAATTAACTGTCGGAGATGTCGTGTAAAAACTTCTCCTTGTGAAGATGGTTAAAAAAGGGATCTCAAAAATCTTTTTAAATTGTTATTTTTTTATTAGTACCTGAGTAAGAAATTTGTTATAGGTTGAGATAAGAAACAATCTTGAACATTGTAGGAATCGATTCTAACAAGATCTTGATATATTCGCCAACCCGCAATGAGCAAGCGTGGTGATCAATGCTCATTTCTTCTCTATATGAAAAGATGCCTGATTCCAGCAGTGGTACGTTTATAGGCTGGTATTATTAAGGTCAACTTCAACGTGACCTTCTACTGTTATCTAATATACTAACTTCATAATATTAGTATTATTTCCATGAAATTTTGGTTTAAGTAGCCGCATCGTCTTAGGTCTAATGTAAACATGTCCGAACCTTGCCTCAAGGCAAGCGTAACAACAACAGCATACAAGGTGTTACAAAGATTACTGCTTATATGAGAACATATTTGTTACTGAAATTATGTAATAAAAACAAAACTTTCTGATATACGAACATATAATACGAGGCCTCTTTTCATACAGAGAAGGAACGAGCATTGATCATCACGCTGACTCACTGCGGGTTAGCGAATATAAATTATGACGATACGAAAATGCATTGATCTCGAGTTTAATTTTTAATATTTATTAATGCTCGCATTCGCATGTCCATATCAGGAAGCGGCGCTGAGAAATACTGATGCAAGTATTTATCATTCCAGAAGACCAAGTACTCAAAGTACTCAGTGGTTTAATATAAAATTCATGCAGGAAAATATAACTCCTAACTTCCAGGACTTAACTCCCGGAACACGTTATCGTACACGAACGTTTTGTGTTTCACTTCCCTTCGTAAACGTTGTACGGGCATTCGAGTATAACCAAAACGTAAACCGGTAAGTACACCCGGCTAAACCGAAAATGTGCTCACAAGGTCCTACGCAAACACATTGCAATGTATGTAAACATTGGCGATAGTGCCCCGGGCTCACCATACCGCCATACCATAACGATTTTCGTCAATCGCCCGAAACAAAGAACCGGGGTGAATATTAAAGGGATGCGACACTTGAGCCGGTTTTTCATCACCGACGAGACACCAGTGTACCTCTTTCAAACCCTCCTTTTGAGATCCCGCGCAAGATTAGGCACTAGTTCTTATGGTGTGACCGTAGAGACGTGGTATTGAGATGAATGATAGTTTTAAGTTTGTCGATGATAAGCTTAATGACTTAATTAAAGACGGAAAAATAAACATTTGAAACTGAAATTAAATGTGTTTAGAAAACTTTCTTTTTAAATGATTTATTTATCAACATTTACTGAAACTTTTAATAAGCCTTTAGTGCAAAAATTGTGCTAAATACTTATTAAAAGTGTCAGTGTAAGTGGGTGTAATAATTTTCTTAAAATACTTGTCCTTAAGTAAAGTCATTCATTTAATAAGTATACTAGCTTGACCCCGCGACTCCGCCCGTGTGGGTCTCGGTTATCGCAGCAACAAGTAGCCTACGTCTTTTCTTAGACTCTAAACTATCTTTGTAAAAATTTCATTTAAATCAGATCAGAGGGTTCGAATTTTGTAACAGAAGGACAGTCAGAATTACTTTTGCATTTATAATATTCGTAAGGAAGTACCTAAGGAAGGGCATACAATATTGTAGCGCATTGATTCTAAAAACTTTACATGAAACAAATACAACGAACTTGGAAACAGCGCCGTATAATATAACAACACAATATCGATAATATATAATACAGCATCCCTAGCTCGTTATTGCACGTCATCACTACTATGGCGCGACGCCCGCCACTCGACACCGCGATGATTCAGCATTCTCAATCCAAAAGCCTTTTACGAATCCGCTCTTTCATTTTCAGCGAGTGAATTCGACTCCGTTCCCACGCAGTTTGAACGCGGTGTTACAGGATATACCATAGTTGCTGTTCATTTAAATACGGTTTGTTTTTGGGGAGCTATTTTAGTTCAGGGGTAGGTACTATTTGTGTGTGGTCGCTGACATGGGCATTGACTTGCATCACATTTTATTAATTGCTATTGGCTAGTGTATTTTATACATTTTTAAGTATGAATACTAAGGTGGTATACAGGAATAATTTAAAAGGAGTGCTTCAACGAGGTAATCAGGTGCATAAAACTGAATAACTTTCCCCAAGGAACAAAGGTCGATATCTTAAAATGGAATAATAAGTTTTCATACAAAGTGACAGGTTACGTGACTTATGTTTGTATGAAAAGATGATTTTTAATTTTAAGATTTCGACCTATGTTTCTTGGGGAAAGTTGATCAGTTTTATGCACCTAATTACCTCGTTGATTATCCGCACTCCTTTTAAATTAATCCTGTATTTTATTTTTACAAATTAAAGTTATAAGTGAAACCACAATACTTAACAAACTTGTAGTGCCATAAACTTATCTAACTTAATGACGGCGTCGCTGTTGTTGAATTTAGTTTTATTTAGTTTCAACGCTGTAGTTTTCTTTTTTTTTTTTGTTTTGAGGGTTATCATAATGCCCTTGCCCGAGTGTACAAGGAGTAACATCCAATCTTATTTGCCGATTATTTTATACTAGCTTCTGCTTGCGGCTCCGCACGCGTGAGCGTCGTTTATCGTGACAAATTATAGCCTATAGCCTTCCTCAATAAGTGGGCTATCTAACAGTGAAAGATTTTTTCGAATCGGACCAGAAGCTTCTGACATTAGCGCGTTAAACAAACAAACTCTTCAGCTTTAAAATGTTAGTATAGATTTAGGCTATACAAAATTAAATCAGTAAAATAATATTCGTTTAGTTCCCGATTCAGGCAACGGGTCAGATTAGTTCGTGGCACTTTAGTCACGTATTCCTAAGTTAGCTTCTTAACAATCGTTATCTGTGTTGCAAGAATAAAAACATCGAATACAATGCAATCATTGCACCAAATCGAGTTCGCAACTCAGATAAAGATAAAACAACGTTCAAACAGAACCTTGTTTTCATTGAGATGTAAGTTTTATGAAAAAAAACCCGAAACGTGAAGAAACAATTCCGCGTAAAAGTTCACAACCAAAAGTCGTTTAACAAAAACTGTGCGCAGTCAAAGAATAGCAGTGGTTTTGTTCGCACTAAAGCAAATTGGCTGAATTGGGAGCATTCTGCAGTGTTAACCGAACTTTGTTACATTACCAAAGTTTCACACTGACCGAGCAATTTAAGTTGGTGACTTACTATTGGCTGGATTTTCGCCTTAACTAGAGCATAACGTTTTAACGGCTTATTAAACGTTTACTTTGTAATGTTACGAATGTGTTGTATAACCTTGCTGTGGACAAACTTATTATCATATTATTTTTCGTTTGCAAGACAAAAAGATGTGAGAAAAAAGATGTGAGTTTTAGATGACGAGTAGTGCAGATAAATTAATCAATTAATTAATATCTTGGGACAGCTCACATACGACTATGGCAAGCAGACATCAGAGATATATTTTTTAATACATACATATTATAGATAAATTACAACCATACACAGAACAAATGACCGTGCTCATCACACAAAGATTTGTCCTGACTGGAGATCGAACCCACGACCTCCGGCTTAGCAGTCAGGGTCACTAACCACTAGATGACTAGACCAACAGGCTCGGCAGTGATGGAATGAAAAATGGAACCAATATGAATATCGTGCTGACCCCAAATATTGGGAACAGGGTACGGATATGATGATTTCGCAACATCAAACATCTAAACTTATTTTCAAAATCTTGAGTGAAAAGCCGGATCATTATAATACACTTCTGCCAGCTAAAATGCGTGTGATGGAAATAAATAAATCCCGTATAAAAAAAAATCTTAATAAATATAAACATCAATCAAGGGAGCGTTATGAGGCCAATGAAAAATGGTGATTGCCATTAAAATGTAAACGCACAATGGTGGCACGCGACGCTTCGTAATTACAGAGTTTAACTTGCATCAATCATCTGGCGGATTTCTGTTTGGTTTTTATTACATTCTGTATCCTGGTTTTTGATTTGATAGATATGCAGTTGGCAGGTGTTGGTATTTTTAACTGAATTCTATAAATTGGTACCTAAGGACAACATGTTGCACTTGTTTTCTATTGCAATACAAAAGCAACATTTTGTACTTATATGGGTTTTTTTTTAAGATTACTACCAATGTGGTTCGCACATTACTAGTAATCTCGTTAACCCCTCGTGTTAAGCTGAGATGCTTGTGTTACGAATGGGTTCACGTCGGTAGTGTAATGGGTGGGATTCGAACCCGCAACCACATGATCGCAAGTCCAACGCCCTAGCCATTAGGCTACCGCCGCTTCAATCGATTGATATAATATTAGATCCATGTTAAAGATTTAGTTGATACTAGCTTTTACTCGCGACTTCGTCCGCGTGGAGTAGTATTTTCAATTTACCACCCTTTTCTCCCCTTTGGGGGGGAATTTCCAAAAATCCTCTCTTAGTGGTAGCCTACTCCTCCCAACAAACACACATGCCAAATTTCAGCTCTTTACGATCAGTAATTTCGGCTGTGCGTTGTCTGTCATTTACCACCCTTTTCTCCCCTTTGGGGGGGAATTTCCAAAAATCCTCTCTTAGTGGTAGCCTACTCCTCCCAACAAACACACATGCCAAATTTCAGCTCTTTACGATCAGTAGTTTCGGCTGTGCGTTGTCTGTCATTTACCACCCTTTTCTCCCCTTTGGGGGGGAATTTCCAAAAATCCTCTCTTAGTGGTAGCCTACTCCTCCCAACAAACACACATGCCAAATTTCAGCTCTTTACGATCAGTAGTTTCGGCTGTGCGTTGTCTGTCAGTCAGTCAGTCAGTCAGTAACGGAAGAGTTTTATATATATAGATTTTTAAAATAACTTCCGTGAGATGAATTCACAATTATTTAAAGATTCAACGGTTTACTTAAGCGCATTCTCCGTCTAGTCTCACCCGCAATGGGAGTCCTTAATCATAAGCTGACGCGGCGTCGGCGGCGTCAATTGAGTCTGAAACCAGACGGAAGATCCCAAGAATGCGCGTGAGTAAACCGTTGAATCTTTAAAGAAATTAGTAGATAGGTATTTTACATATTTGATGTAATTTTTTGCCCTTGGTCTATAAATAATATAACATTATATATTAAATGAGAATAGCCCCCGACTTCTGTAAGGCCGATAAATTTTATTATTGTCAAATCAGAGATCACTAAGTTAAAAAGTTATAATTATCAAAAATCACTGAACATCGCGTTTTAATCCAGCAGTCACAAAGCTTCTCTTAACACGTCACCTATTCTTCAGACCGTTTAACTAAAATGTAGGTCAAGCGATCCAACTACCAAAGAACTTCACAGGTGTTAGTTAGAGATCCTTTGAGTTATGCGCCGCCACGTCAAACGGTCCGCACTACTCCGCACTAACAAGTAATAGGACCAGCATTTATATCGTAGTTATATGAGTACTGCTGGGCTTCTATTATAAAACGGTACGATTTTTTATTATGATTCGAATAATAATAGGTCAGGTTTATACATAGGAACCTTTGATTGCCAATTAAGGATTACAGCAGTAACGTAACGAAGTTTAAAAATATATTTATGTAAATATTAGCTGACCCGGTAAACTTTGTACTGTCATATTCTGGAGAGGGCGACCCCAAAATACCTTTGGAAAAGGCTAGGCAGTTAATGTTCAGCACATAAAATTATTAATCATATTCGATTACGATCGGCCCTACATACCTACATATTTAGTGTATGTAAGTAGGTTCTTTATGAAAAATTATTCACTTTTAAGTATTTTAGCCTTTTAGAATAAAACTATTAATTTCAGAATAAAATAAATTATCAATTGAAGCTTGGATTTAGATGGGAATCTGTAACTTAAACACGTATTAAAGATAAGGTTGGGTAAAAAAAAAATACATAAGTAAGTAAAAGTTATATACGGTTTTAGGAGTATCAATTTTATTACTTTTGCATGCTAATATGGCATGGAGGGAAGTGTTCTTGAACCGTGAATTAAATAATCTAGTCTCCAAAAATGCACGCACTATCTGGTATTAATCAGTATTATATTATAACAGTTTTAAAACAAAAAATAACATCAATATATCTTAAGCTAGAGCCATGCCTCTACTATTATTAACATAGAAATTAAGAACAGAGTGATTTGCATACACAATAATATAGGACGTGAATCGCCCCCATACGCAGCACTTAAATGTAATTGTAGGCAGCAAATTACAGGTATTTCAAAGCCAGCTCGTTAGGTAATGTTAGTTGTCGCCTAATCCCACCGCTTGATAAAATGCTTATTAAAGCATGCTATTTTCGTCATAAGGAACTTAAAACTTACACACAATATTACACTAGTTTAGAATACAGACGGTATACATACCGTGTACTGAACTTATGCATGTACCTACTCATGTACTGAACTTATCCACATCTTATCGTGCTTATGTACCGTAAGTACCTAAGTGTAGTGCCTCTATACATTACCTATGCTATATCTTACATATATAGTATACTTATAGTATCTTATGTTTAGTATATTCTAAAACCGATACTCATGTAATTTTTAGTTATATTATCATGTAACGAAAGACCATACAAAATTTCAAAACTGCTTGATAAAACTCACACAGTTGCATGCTTGTTGACATTAATCGATCGCATAAAAACATTTACACGGCGCCTACGATTATTTCTGTAAAATATTACTTCGTGAAAAATCATTGTAAACGTCAATTGAAATTTTCGGTTTCTGAGTAAAATAGAAAATAGGTCTAAATGTACCAGTAACTTCGCAATCCGATTTTTCGACACTACCGAAATCCAACGAAACCATCTAAGAGGCCGCGCGATACCAACCTTCAGTCATTTCTAAAATTATACGCTCAAGGCATACCCTCTCTTATACTGACGACAAAACAACGCATCTTCGGGAAGCTTTCGCATTAGCAAGCAGTAGAAAACAAACCACAACCGACGTATACTACGCCCTCGCCGGCGAGGCTCGTCGCCCTAGAAAGCAAAAAAAATATGTCCATAACAAATAGTTCAGAAAAAACAAGTGCTAGTAACTTTAACAATAATTATGTTTGTTGTCATTTTCCTAATTTTGTTCTTCTGGCCATAATAATATAAATGATAGGGCACCGAAAACTTTGAAGCAATTTCGTTCTAACTGACACAAGCTATAGCTACTTTTCCATAAGCAGTATTATAGATCGATGCGTTGGAGATGAAGGAACCTTTTATTTTGATACACCTCTTAGCTTATTGCATATTCATGTAAGTTTTCCTGTATTCAAAACAATATTCAAGGAAAAGTGAATGAAATGGAAGCAAACTGCTATGTGTATATTATGTAAGTACATATAAAATACGTATAAAAGTGAATGGCAGGGACTAAAGTGGTTATTATTTTAAAATAAATCGGAAGAAATAAGCGGTAACTTTGTTTTAGACAACTGAAGTAACAAAACTTCTTACTCTCATAGGAATGCACTGTGTCTTATACATATACGAAACGTAACTGACTATGAAAGAAAGAGAAAGAAAATGTAAGCTCGCACCTCTTTCTCTTGCCCCTACAGTAATAATAATATACGAAACGTAACTCTCTCTATTTCTATCTTCACCAACATATTCAACTTCCGTTCGCCTCGCCCGATCACACTTTTCGTAACGCTCTTGTCAAGGATTCACCTCACATGAAGTTTTACTTAAAAAATCTACTGAGTACTATTTCGTTTGTATCAAAGACATAAAGATACTTATGACAACAGCGCGGAAGCTCAGATGACACAAATTACGAACATAATATCAAAAGTATTTTATTTGATGTATTAAAAATATCTACGCTCACGTTTCGATTAAAATCTGAACAAAAGGGATAGACAGAAGAGGTTTTAAAATTACTCAATATAATTGTATAGAAATAGTGGTACGAAAACAAAGTAAAGCTACTGACCTGATTATTTTAAAAATAATATTATAATAATATAGTTTAGTATTAGTTGTGTATAATATTATAATATCTTTTCAACGATATTTTAATCCCAAGAATATCACCATTCCTAGCATCCGACAATACCATACTGGGTATTAATGTACCGTAAAGCAGTGAAACTTTGTCGTAAGTTATTCAGCAGTTGGTAGAGAGACGTGTCGAGAGTTCGATAACTCTGGGGACGAAACGAACACTACAGACATGTTGACGCACCTTCGTTGTCTTTGATTTATGTATGGAACAGATAACAACGTCGAAATGCAGTATCGAGACGCAACTAAGTATAGGGCGTCTCATTGCTATGCCATATAAAGGAAAAGTACGTAAGCAAAAAGCAAAGAGAGCAAATTATAATAAAAAAATATGTTTTTATGTAAAAAAAACTGTATTCCAAGACTAGTGAAAATTTTAAGACATCCGGGAATCAAAAAGGTTGAAATGTAAAAATTCCGAGCGCTCTCTCAAAATGTCTATACATTTCTGATTCATTTGATGTAAACCGAATCTAAAAGTATGATTTTAATCAAATAACGTCACGGGAATTAACGCGAACTCATGCATTTACCTTTTAAGGCTTGACATTTCGGCCGGATTACACTGGCCGTGGTTGCAAGCAGACTGAATCTGCGAATCTAAGTCTTTACACATAAGTCTTCACCAATGCATTCTTTACGATATTTGTTGTATGTACCTACTAAGAAAACAACATTATTATTTGCAAATTAAGATATTTTTTTTATTTGCAAAAAAATTTGGTAGTTAGATACAAATAATGGAATATTCATAAAGGGAAAACCGGGAAAACACATCTTATGTCAAGTTTGATTATCATGCAAAAAGTTCACAAGTTAAGGAAGTTATAGATTGGTAGCATAATTATAAAATAAAGTTTCGTCTTTTTACTTTACAAGCATAACTATTTTTAATTTTCTCAAATATTAACTATTTCACTTACTATTTTGTTCATATAACATTCATTTCAGCATCATAACCGATACCACAACGAGTGTAATTTCTCTTCGGTGCTAAATAGTTTCGCGAAACAATGTCTAATGTTTCGTAAATTCTGTACTAGGAATGTATGCAATGATACCCATTATATACATATGCATGTACTTACGTATGCAATGTATCATTCACTTAGTTTTTGTATTTATTTTGTTCGTAGTTTAAGTATAATCTATATGCCTAAATGATTCTAATAGAAATAATTTTAAAATATTCTCAGAGCGATTTCGAATTCAGTTTTAATAAATCATTTATTTGCTTTAAACATGGTAGGTATACAAGATGTTACATTAAATTATAGCACAGGACATATTTCACCCACATTTTGGGCATGCAAAACATTTGTGAATGTATATCAGATAGATTACCATTATATATCTACTATTTATCACTGCTCATCGATTTTTCAATCCATCACAATTATACTGTCCGTACATTACTGCGATTTCGTCGCCTTAATACATAGACCGTTTCAATTCGTAAATCGTCATTGAACACACCACATAGTGACGTAAAGCGTATTGAAACGTAACGCCTCTATCAGGCGATTTGTTAACAAAGGAGGCGGACGGCAACGCGGGCTCTTTTCAAATATTCCACCATTATGTGACACACAGTGGCGTAGAGTTTCAACAGCTATTTTACTGTACATCGAGCTGAGAAAAGATACTAGAAAAGATAGAGTTTATCAGCTACGGCTTGTTATTAATTTTATCTTAAGACCCTTAGGCCTGAAAAGCAAATTAAATAAAATATAGGCTAAAAAACGGGGTGAGTTTTTGCCACCTGTAGGATTGCTAAGAGGTTATCAAAAATGTGGCTGACGATAAGAACGCTTACTATTATAGAGCGTTTTATCTAAAACAACCCTTCTATTCTCACTCGCTCATGTTTCAAAGCACCACAAACATAATGCATTTTCCATGAGATAATCAATGTTATAATGCTAGTAAATATAGAATAGGTATACAGGTATACAGAACAAATTGATACTGGTAATTGCATTCAATGAGAGCCAGCTCAACAAAAAATCTTTGCAACAATTTAACTGTTCTTATTAACATATTGTACCTGGATGACCGAGCTCAACTCGTCTTGTCAGACATTGTCTGAAAATGAATCCTAGCTAAATCGATTTAACGCCCTCGATACCCCCTGCATACTAAATTTCATGAAAATCATTGGAGCCGTTTTCGAGATTCAGATTAAAAAATACAAGAATTGCTCGTTTAAAGATATATGATATAATTTAAAGATATAAGATGATAATCTGTACTGAGCGCTGCGGCTGTAAGTATTACTGGCCAAGCGTCCGCTCAAACTTCGCCGCCAATTTGTTTGCACCTTACAAAGCAACCTCTTTTAATATTATTCAACAAGGCGGGCCAAGAGCCCTCTCAAATTAAACGCTACAATATAATATTTGTGGCATTATGAAAAGCTTGCAAACTGGATGCTATTCTGAGTATTCCTCTCCAGTTTTTGTGCTGGTTTTAGGAACGTTACAAAATATACGTTTGTTTATTTACTGTTTGAGGTTTTATTATAAAACTTCTTATGGAATATTTTAAAAGAAGTTATAGTTAGGTATAAAGACTATCGTGAATCCGTATATATAATTACGTTAGATAGATACCTTAGTTTGTTGATTTTGATAATGTTTTTTTTAACAATAAAAGAAAAAAGGAATGATTGATAATTATAATTTAAGTATGATTTAGTTATTTTAGATTAAATCCGTCTTGTATCGCCAAGACGTAGAACTAGTGTCATAATAAGTTTAAGGCTCATGATGAAGATATTTTTTAAGTAGGTATAACAAGTAGCATAAAAGATTTTCCATAATAGGTAGGTGTATCTTTTAAATAACGTTCCAAACTAATTACGTACGAAGAACAAAATACTCACGACAATGGCCAACCGTAAAACAGCGTTCTATACAGGGGGTGAGGTTTTTTTGCGAACAATATTTTCTTGCTTAGTAGTGTACAATTTTATGATAACGTCCTTATCGGTCATTTGAGGTTAAAATAATATTATTCGGGACCATTCAGATATATTTTTTGACATTATCACAAATATTGTTATCTTGTTTGCGTTTGAATGATCACATTCTCATATTACGTGTATGTTAATATTCCTACTTTTTTATCTTAATAGAGACTAAATTACAGTACTTAATGAAAAATGGAACGAAAGTAGCAAAGCCTAAAAACTTTCAGGTCATACACAAAGTGTAGAGTGTAATTTTTTAACTAATACTTTCTGCATTTTTCTTAAGAGCTCAAGTATAAAAATACACCCCATATTCCTCACCTTTTGTTCGCGTAACAAGTGTCTTCCGAAGTAGCTATTAACTACTCCAGAGACTGAAGAGTCGAGGAGTTCTCGTTCTAGAATCCAAAGGGTCGAGAGACCGTCTTTTGTTTGTTGTAAGCTTTCAACATTCATTTTCTCAGAAATTACACCACTGAAAAATGCAGGTATGAATTTGATACTTTATGAGATGGAAACAACATGATGTAATTAGACGTGCGAACTGTTCACTCGTGTTGCATTTTGAAGGCGACAAACTTTCCGCAGTTTCCGTAATACAATAGAGGGATGCTAAGTGCGCCGCTGACAAGCTTTTGCAGCGCCGAAGTCATTTTATAAGGTCGCTATCTTATTCCTGTTTGAATTTTTCACTGTACTTTAGTAAGAAATTATGTGGTAGCCTAGACTTTGTAGTACACTTTTTAAGAAGGCTATGGCAACTGCCAAAGTTTATTTTAATGAAGTAAATACATAGATATAGTAGAACTTAATACTCTGACGTTACCTGATGAAATTTTTATAATTTTGCAAAATTTTGTATACTAATTGTTGAGTAAATAATAGCGATATAACTTCACAGATTTTATTTTTAAAATTCATGTATATCACCCATAATGCATTTGCTCTTCCAAAAATATCAACAACAAAACAAGTTTCACATTAATGTGTAATTACAAAATTCCATCAGAAACAGAATTATGAACATAGAAACTCGGCTGCCAAATTAATAATAGGTCCCGTCTCACATCCCTCGATAGTAATACGTCACAGTTGCCAAACAGCTTCAATTATTTGTCCAGTTAATTATGCACGTTCAAATTCCGAGCAGGCCAATGAGGCCACTGTAAATGACCTAACCGCAACGCAGCTCCGGGCTAATGTGTATACAATTCTAAATTTCAGGGTAATATCTGGCTTCAATAACACTTGCACCATTAACCCTAGTGTGGAATAGACATTAGCTAGTACGCACCTACCGCAGATGTGAAACAATGCAAACCCTACCCTTACGACTTATCATACAGTCTATTTTATTGAAACACGACCTTTTTGGATCAAGTGTTCAATGAAATATAAACAGCATATGGACCTGATCTTGCATATTTATTTAAACCCTTATTTTCATAGGCTTAAAGTTTCAATCTGTCTGCATGATATAAGTAATATACAAGAACGATTTATTCTATTTCATGCCGGCACAAATTGCCGACAGTTAGGTTAACTGTTGCTCGCAGTGCTTTCTATCTTTGCTATTGTATTTCCCTCTGATGTATTACAAAACATATTAAAACCGACTCGTATAATATGTTCTGACTTTAATAAAATGGCACTTACTACAATATGATGTTTTTCTATAATAATTACAATGAAAATAATTCTTTTGTTTTTTTTATACGTACAATAGCTTTTGCTCGGCGCTCCGCCCGCGTAAGTGTCGGTCTTCACCACAAAGAGGCTTCCTCGATAAATGGGTTATCTAACACTTAAAATTTTTTTCAAATCGGACCAGTACTTCCTGATATTAGGGCGCTCAACCAAACGAACAAAGTTTTCTTAATATAATATTCGTATAGATTGTTCATAATTTGTCCAATTTAAACAGTCAAAGTGGACTGTTTAAAGCCGTCACAAATAACTTTAAAAGGAGTTGATTTGATCTGAATGATTTTGAGTCTATATTTGATCAGACACACAAGACCAAAATGAAATTAGTTTGTCTTATTGTCAATCGCGCTTGCTATTTTGATCTATCAAAAGACTAATGATAAGTTACACAAGCACTCAATATATTCGTCAGTGAAGCACCGAGCTAGGGAGTTGATAGTGTTACCAGCTTATCGCCTCTCGAATTACAGATAGCCAAGTTAACAACTGACCATTAAAAGACAGTTGACGACGCCATCTAATGAACAATATCAATTCAAAAGTATCAATCCACATAAATTTATGAAGCGATATCTCGTTTATTGCATCGCTAGCCGTAGCGAACCAATAAAACTGCCTTGTTTTATGTTTAAAGTTTATGAGCAATATTTTATAAAAATAAATAAAATACACAAGGGAGCAACGATTTTACACTCACATAAATCGCCGGGATACTTTATGTGTTTATTATAACGCAGGGGTATAAAGCAGTGTTAGATGGTGGTGCTAGGTGTTCCACCCTTTTAGGTCACATGGCTTTAATACCTACTTCAAATGTAGCGTTCTAATCGCAAACGTAAAGATTAGTGAACATATTTCAGATCAAAGCAATTCGATGACAATAACTGTTGATGAAATTCCCTTCGATGCCCTAGTAATCTATTCTACCGATTAGATGGATTTTCTAGAAAACTATGAACCCGTATGTACTTTGCTGATATACTGCGTAGAATGCATACTCTTTCGGTGATCTGTGATCTAGCACTAAATAAATAGAAAAATAATTTGACACCAGTTCAATAAAAAATTATCCTTTACTATTTACCCGACTGCGCCAGAAGGAGGGTTATTTTTTAACTGGCCATCTTTATAAAAAAGAGAATTGTTTGTCCGTAAAGTCGGCTTACGGATGATTATTTTACGTGAAAACATCATAAGAAAATTTGTGAAAGAAAGATATATGCGTCACAAGCCGAACGCTTAGGCCGATCGTGCCTCTCTCGTGCTTGTTCCGCGCTCTCGCTTGCACGCTTAGCTTAGGCGGAACGAGACACTTTTTCGTGAGTGCAGCCGGCGGCGTTCATCGATTTATAAACGTCATCATGTTCATAAAAATAGCCTTTAACTATCCCATAAAACAGCACTTCATCAACAAGATCGAAAAACATTAAACTCTTTATTAAACTTTTAAAACACAATTAATTACATATCGTCGAAACTAGATGAAACACAGTATTTTGAGTTGTATAGTCAACCGCACAAGCACAGTAATACATTGACACTAATATCACCTTTATTAGAAAGTAGGTAGGTCGGTACTCGTAAATCATTGTTTTCACAGCCGTGCAGTACATTGTGTTAGGTACTACATGCACGTGATGTTGCGTTCAATGGCTTAAGTTTAATTGAAGTCGGAGTGGTACCGCACTACTGAACAGATCGTACTTAAGAAGCATTTGAGAATATATTGTATCATGATTCACGTATGTATTGACAATGGAAAGGTTAGTTTTATTCAAGAACTCTTAATGTTTATGAAATTAAATAAAGCTTACCCCTAAAGTACTGCTATTTTGCACATTTTTAAAACAACTTTTCTATTTTACATTAGTGATTTAACACGTTAGATCCTCTTTGAGGAAGCAAATTTGTTATTTTAAATTCATAGGTCCACTTATTGACCTCAAACACTTGTTAATATGGCGCGGTCCCTATTTATTTATACATTTACCATGTTTTATTATAATTATAAAATTTTGTTAAATGAGACAGCGTGCAGAGTTTGTTGCGCCGCGCCGTTTCTTCTCCTCAGCTAAAACAGTTAGGAAGCGGTGAAAAGTGGGCGAATCAGGGTGCTGTCTCTGTATACGATTACGTTCAAATAGTGCTACATAGTAGCCTATAATATAAATTATTTTTAATATTTTTATTATATTATATTATTATTATTCCTTGAGTTCAATAACCTATGACCAAAATATGATACCCAAAGGTTTATATTTTCTTTGTGATTTTTATGGATAAAATATCCTTAAAAGTTTACTAGTACTTTATAAGTAGTAAGATTCATCGTATACATGGTTTTTTACCATCGTTTACCATAGTTACGATCATTGATCACCACAATAACAAAATAATATCAGTTTATTATAACATTTAAGTATATTTAAAGTGTAAAATTGATAAATTCTGTACGAAGTATTTTTGTTACACTTTCATTAGGCACGTTATTAAATATTTGCATATCCAATATTTATGAAATTTTAATATGAAAGCAGGAGCCCAGAGTACCAAAGCTATTATAATAAAAACAAAATACGCTCACCGTAGTATTACCACCGGTGGCGCAATAATTGCATACAAACAAAGTCAAAAGAATTTTCCTTTAGAAAATTATAAAGGAACCCGTTTATCTAAAGTTTCAATAAAGCTGACTTGTTCTTTGTGTCGTGCTACAAAGGAATTCCTTTGGTGTAACATCTAGGAGCCAAGACTTGATGCTAAGTGTTAATTTGATCTAAAGCATTACGAGAGAGTGTCGAATCCTGAGTCTGTCACGTATCGATACTAGAATATGAAATACTTGAAGCACTTGAAGTTAATATCCATATACTGAAACGCAAATTATCTTTAAGACTTAAATAATTATCTATCTGTATTCACTTTCCAAATTTAGGTGACAGAGACAGCATGACACTTAACTGCGACTTAAAACTGAGTGACGTTTTAGTATTCGGCCATTAGAATGTTGCGCTGACATAAAATTCTAAATTGGTTGTCCGACTTTTCTCTTATATCTTAAAGACGTCGTGAAAACTAGTAATATCTAACTACTAAATTGTCTGATCGGACCGAAAGTTATACTTCGTTAATACCTACTTAAGATTTTTAAGAACCTAAAATATACAGGATTATTTTCTATGGAGTGTGTATATTCAACGAGGTAATCAGATGCATAAAACTGAATCACTTTCCTCAAGGAACATGGGTCGAAACTTAAAATTGAAAATGAAATTTTATACAAAGTGACAGTTACGTGACTTATTATGTTTGTATGAAAAGTATTGTATGATTTTCAATTTTATAATCCTGTAGATAACAGTTAATGCATTGATATAATACACAGCAATGAAACTGTACAATGACGGTACCTAATATATAGAATAGAATAGAGTAGAGAATATTCTTCACAGTTACTGCATTAAAAAAAATACATAGGAACAAAAGGGTACAATGGCGGTTTTATCGTCAATAGCAACATCTTCCCTACAACCTTTGGATGGACAAGAAAGAAACAGAAAGAAGCAGAGGTAGAAAGGGTAACAGGTGCGATATTACAGGCAACATAAATGCGTGCTATGTATTATTTAGGTACACCCAACACACCAAACCAATAGTCTTAAGTGAACCAAATTTACATAAAATTTAAGGAATAATAACATACTTTCGATGCCGCCGTTCATTACTCTTATATTTTTAGTGTTACTTGTTGCTTGACCTCGGGTCCGTCCGACAGTTATTACAAAACCCACTCTATATGGCTTCCTTAACTCGTTCGTTTACCTACCAAAAGGGTAAAAATAAGTACATTTTAATTGTATAAACATTCTTCACTTCCTATTTAACTTTTAACTTCATATAAAAAGTAAATATTTTGATTTAATAACATTATTAGCCACAGTATGTCGTTATAAAATTAATTATGCAGAACCTATTCATATTTTATTGCAGGAATTAAAAACGCAAATGATATAGAAATTAAAACTCATTTTATCGCTTAAATGAAAAATTCAATTTTAATGTAGCTTTTAAATTACTTTTCTGACATTAATCAACCTTGCCTTGAAAAATTTCGAACCACAATTTGATGTGCACCCTAACATTTTAATAATGTAAATTGATTAAAACCTTTCCACGTAAACATGTCCAAAAAATAAAACGCCATTGGCGAGTTTTGAGCGTAAATTAAATCGTGAATATCACAGAGGCGGCCATATTTGAATGGTGCTATGCAATTTCAGCGAGTTACCGCATAATAAGCTGTTTACGTAAATCTGGCTTCCGATGAATGTATAATGTAATCAGTGACTAATAACATAAACGTATGCGACCTTTATGCTGTCTCGATTGACAATAGTGCTGGGCTGATTGAAATTCCATTGTGAATGTTGTTTCACTGATAATTCATGTTCTGATGCGATATAAGCTTTTGCTTCCGTTATAGAGTTGTAAAGACGGTTTTTAAAAAGCTGACAGAGATTATAAATATAATAAATAATTAATAAATTTGGACAACATCACATACATTGCTCCGAATCCAAAGTACCTAAGTAGCTAAAGCACTTGTGTTATGGAATCAAAGACAACGAAGGTACCACAAACACCCAGACCCGAGACAATGTAGAAAAGTGTTTTTCTACCTTGACCCGTCCGGGGATCGAACCCGGGACCTCAGAGCTGGCGACACCTTGAAAACCGGTGTGTACGCCACTCGACCACGGAGGTCGTCAAATATGCACGTAGAATATTGGTAATATTAATAAGACGCAATGTAACACAACTACTACCTTATATTTATAGCATAAATATATATTCAAATAACTATTATTATATTCCTTAACTTTTTAAACATTATTATAGTTTCGTGTAAATTAATATTTATTTTCCTATCATAATTCAAAGTAATTAGAATAACATAATATTTCTTTTTTTTTGTTGCAAAAAAAATACAATTCATAACAGTTTCTAGTGACTATATGTAATTTGAATTTGGTTTTCTATCACCAAGTGCATACTGTTTATACATATAGCACACATTTAAAACGGCAAGTAACATTCTCAAATGTTTATATCTTTCGACTATATTTATAGAATATTCACCACAACTTTAATACAACAAAAAGAGAATTAAAAAAACAAAGTCTTCGCCAATTTAAAAGTGCAGGCAGCATTAGTACAGTGCGAACTTCAACTTGAATTTATTGGCGCCGAGAATTTCCTTTGAACTCGGTAACGATCTCTGCGGATATATTTTTGCATAATTTTGTTACATTTTATGTCACAGAGAAAATAAATACATTCTTCTTTCTTCTTAATGTTACTTCGGTTTAATTACTTTAGTTATACCTGTGACTTATTTATACTTTGGTTATTTTGTTTCTGCCTAGCCTTTTCCCAAGCTATGTTGGCTTCCAGTCTCACCATATTCTTCTGAACACCATATTTATATGGAGCGTCTGCCTATCTGTCCTCCACTACCCAATTAACGTAATAACACAGTATCCGATATAAGACAGAAGGTTATTCCGAAGTTCTCGTTAGCTAATTGTAGTGCAGAGTTTTAAACGTAAATATAACGTAGTATCTATCAAAAGTGACAATACCTTAACTTCAATACCATTCCAATAATTTAATTGAACAATAAATTATGTACGAAAAACCTCTGTCCTGTTTAATAAAACAAGACGATTATTATGTAAGCGATTTTTATAAAAGGTCGCTAATAAAACATTAAATGCTCGCATATTTCTATCAAACAATTATTGGTTTTTGTTTTTTTTTCTGCTGTTGACGATTTCAAACTATTTTCCTGCTTTTCACTTAGTGTTGGTTCCCACATATCCATTGGTTGCTATTAAAATAATAGATTACACCATTTTAATTGGCGATTAATTTTAATTATACGTATTACAATGGTAATTTGGCGAACGCCATTACCTGCCAGAGGCATTTTTAATTATGTTTATCCTACGCTTTATTACCTCGGTATTAATGTTTAATTGAATTACGACGGTAATCAGAATTTTATGCTTATTGAAATAATATGGTGGTATTTTTTATTAAATTAAATTGGGTTTTTAAATATTTATTATGAATTGATACACGGTAGATAATATATGTTATTTTGTTATCTTCGTTTTGCACTTTATACACACGTCCGAATACTAAGCTTATACCGAGCCATACAGATTGTGGTTTTGGTAAAGTGGCTTACGTAGTTTACCAAATAACAAAACTAACAAAATAATTTGACAGCAAAATTTTTATCTTTGTTGCTGTTATTTTCTTATTTATGTTCAACCAATATATCTACATAAATTAAATGTGCAAATTTAGCTTTTAAATACTTTTACAAGATCCGTAATACCGCGGACTTGCGCAAGTGTATCGTTTTGTATGTATCCATTTAATGCACAAGTTTAGTATCCTACAGCTGGCCATACACATAATGATATGCTTATTGTTTTCTGAGGTTGACGCGAATGTAAGACATTGAAGTAGTTACTTATTAAACAAATTCTGTTCCGGTTTATTTCGATTTTAGTTCCCAACGTTTCGACGCCTTTGAAAGTGGTGACAACGATATGCTTGCGCAATTATGCCACATGAAGTATCTTATAAATGCATCTGACAGCAAAATGTGTACAACTTTTGCTGAAAAATTTTTTCGTATTGAATTTTTGTACTCAGGAGGTTTCGGGGTCGTTAAATCGATCTAGCTAGGATACTTTGCAGAAAATGTCCAACAAGACGAGCAATCTCGGTCATCCAGGTACTTATATTAAAACAAAAAATAGAGCCTCCGACTGAAATGCAGCATTTGGCTATAAAATCCGATTATATCTAGACATTCTTGGTGTAACCACTGAGGATCTATTTATATCTTATACTAGCTGCCCAGACAGACTTCGTTCTGTCAAAAGTAAATTAATTAAGGTAATTCCCGAGTTTAGGAACAGTTTTTTTTACGTATTATTTATGTTTTACACCTTTTAAACCTTCCCTGGACCTCCACGAACATTTCAAGATCAAAATCAGCCAAATCGGTCAAGCCGTTTTCATGCTATGTCGTGACAACGGAAAACGGGTTTCATTTTTATATATATAGATTTTATATATATTTACAGATATAAAAAATATTAAGTTTAACACCGTTTGAAGGAACTCGTTTATTCATATACTCTACGTACCTGTATTTAGCTAATGTCTTGGAGAATAGTGTCAGGTCATTGAACTTCCAAAAACATAGTGTAGCTAGACTATGATACATACAGCCCATATCTCAACGGAGACTCAACTTAGTCAACAAAACAGTTCAGACATGGCCGGCTCAGTTCAAATAACTAAACTTTATATTAATACTAGCTGTAGGCCGCGACTCCGCCCGCGTTGGCGTCGGTTATTGCGGCAAAAAGTTTAGTTCCAAATTTCATTTAAATCGGTTCAGAAATTTACGCGTGATTGCGTAGCACACAGAAAGAGTTACCTACTTTCACATTTGTAATATTAAGTATAGATTATGAGAAAATCTCATCTTCTTCATAATATTGAGTATTAACCTCATCTATATTATTCATAAAAAATACAAACATTGGAATCGGTTTAAATAAACTGTCGGATATAAGATATTTTATTCTATTGTTTTTATTGGGACACCCGGGTTAGGCTAACGTAGAAGGTTGATTAAATATTAATATTAATTTCGCAAATTGAAAAAATAACGAAAAATTTTCGATATTGTTTTATTACTTTATTTCTTTGCACACATATTTAAAACTAATAGAAACCAATGAAGACTTTTATAAAAGTTCAGCTCTTAGTTACTGTAAGTAGCTCCGGGCTTAGTGGGCACACACTAGTGTTTATTTCCTAATAAACTCTATCTGGCTCCAAGTACCTCATAAAGTTAGGAGCGGACTCAGTAACTTAACTAGACACGGAATGTAATCAAGTGGAACAATTAAAATAAAAACGTTGTCAAACGAGATTACTAATAATACGAACAAGTACATATATTATACGCACATCCCTCTATACCTTCAGCTTTATTTGTATGCATCACTTTGCGATTATAATCACAGTTATTTTTTAATGGCAATATGAGACAATTTATTTTTGTTATTTTTGAATCGGAACCATTATGCGTTGAAACTTATAAAAGTAAAAAAAAGATTTCTGTCAAACCTCTTACGATGTACGTACAAATCAGACAAACAGAAATGAAAATTGTTCTAAGGACAGAGGATAATAAAACACCTATAAGAACACGAGTTATTGAATATTCCATAATAAACTTAACCCGTGTCTTCTATTCAATGAAAAGTTCCTCTCACAAAAAAAGTTTAAAACAACAAAAAAAGATGGACAAAAAGTAGTTTTAAGTTTTAACTTTTATTGTTAAAAAAAAATCTCGTTTGACATTATATTATACTAATAATACTAACAAGTACATGTAATATATGCATATCCCTCTTATAGCTTTATTGTAACACAAAAGATGTGACGAAAATTGTTTTACAGAAAGCACCCGGCTTAAATTATTTCGTGTGCTACAATCGTAGCTCTACGAGGCAGTCTCGTAGCGCCTCACGCGGCGTAGCAACAGTTGCATTCGGTACGTGCTACAAAACGGGCGCACTCTACGGAATATCAATTTTTTGCTAAGCTACGAAAGTTGTGGAACACAATGTGACCTACATTAATATTAATAATTGTAAAATAAGTTTAAACTCTTGATATTAAGATTTAATTTGATAGTTATGACGGATTTTATGTTTTGTTTTGTGATAATCGAGTGAAAATGGGAAGTTTGCCTGTATTTTGCTACTTTATATTTACTTACATGAAAGGTACGTCCTCAACTTAACATTACAATATTATTATAATGGGCAAAGATTGTTTAGGGATTTATTTCGGGAGTGATAGTTTCAATTTCAATTTTCAATTTTTTTAAATTGTATTTATTTATGATGAAAAATATTTAAATTATTAGATAGAAATATAAGTTCAAAGAAAAACTGATTCAACTTTTGCAATATCTCGTCCAGCACGGACAACTTTTTCATTCACAAATATGTTGCCGAAACAAATGAACGGAAAGTTATTTCATTCATAGGAGGTTCGTAGTCGTACTATGACATATGGATGAACACGCTACGTTAATTAACTGTGGTACAAACCCCTAATTAATTAGCTAAGGTAAGTAATAATGCAATTAAAACAATACGACCAGGTATAATGAGTTGAAAAAATACCTAAATTTGTTATTTCGGGTGTTGGAATAAATTAAGAGCATAAAAATATATCAACCGATTTTATCGAATAAAATTACGTTTTTATTTAAATGCTTATTTTCATCCTATCCTATCCGCCTTACTGTATAGGTTGAGTACTAATATTAACCAATGAATACATTTATTAAAATAACTATATTGCTAGGCATTAGCTGTAACAAAACAACAATTACATTGTTTTTTACGTAGGCACATGTTAAAATGTTTATATCGCAAACAAAAATATAAAGGAAACAAATCTTTTGTTTATATTTAAATCTTAAACATTATGATATGGTATCAAACAATTTATTTCAAACCGTAAGGACTCTGAAAGCGTAAGAGCTACAATTTAAAAGCGAATAAAAAAACCGGTCAAGATCGAGTCGGACTCGTGCGCGAAGGGTTCCTTACAATATTATTTATATATACGGCAAAAAAACCACGTTTTTTGTATGGGAGCAACATATTAATTTTATGCTGTTTTTAGTATTTGTTAGCGGCAACAGATATACATCATCTTGAAAATTTCAACTGTTATCTGTCACGGTTTATGAGACAGCCTGGTGACAGACCGAGGAGTCTCAGCAATAGGGTCCCGCTTTGCCCTTTTAATACGGAACCCTAAAAACGACTTCCCTGTACAGTCACGAGCATAAATATGTATACAAATAGCGAAATTGTAAAATTTATTTAGCGAGAAGTTTTTGTTGAAACTCAAAAATATATACATGATTTGAGAACTGTTTTAATTTAATGTTGTTAAATGAGTAAAAGTTGAATTGATGGTGAGTTCCTGTTAAACAATTGTTTTACAATTTCGCTATGTGTATACATATTTATGCTCGCGACTGTACATGTGCACTACACATTATCATGTACACTATAGAATTATTAATTTCATGTGTTGCAGTAAGCATATGCCTGCGTATAGTCGGCATATCAGTGCCCGGGTTAAAACAACGTGGCGAGTCTGCGACCTTGACGTGTGACTACGACTTGGAAGGAGGCAGACTGTACTCCGTCAAATGGTACAGAGATAATGAGGAGTTCTACCGATACATGCCGAGACTGAGGCCGCCACAGCACGCGCATAAGCTGGATGGAGTGAGAGTCGATGTGAGTTCCTTTTGTCTTTGCTTGTTTGAAGGTTTTCAATGTTCCCAGGGACTTTACCTTGGTAGTAATGTATACTGTTTATATTTAAGGCTGGGATTTTCTGGAAAAATTCCGTCTAAATTTACAATAGAGTTCAGTTTTGTGGGAAAACAATTTAATACCGTCTCACTTTGGTAGTATTTCTTCGAAGGAAGCTACGCTAGTTCATTTAAGTAGATTTGTGTAAGTTTGTACTCGGTGTTAGAAGTTGTGAAATTACATAATTTTCTATAAGTATTCTCTATCTTCTTAGTACTTTGTTTTTTGGTTAAGTTTTTATAAGAGGAATTTTACACGATAATATTTAACTGTACACATATCATTTTACTAAGGCATCTTTACGTTTTGATGATCATTTGTTTGCATCCATTCTTGAACATTCATTTCATTCTACTAGATGTTTTCCGTTTTACTTAGTTGGAGAAATCAACAGCACGTCGTGTCCACTTACGGGAGTTGACCCTCAAATCACGGGGGCTGTACCGGTGTGAGGTGTCTGAAGAAGCGCCCTCCTTCCACTCTGCTCAGACAGAGGCGTTCATGGAAGTTTATTGTAAGTACGAACTTATGTGATTTAGACGCAAAAGACAGTATGCCGCTTTTATGAAAAAATGGGACGAAAATGAAAAAACCTTTGACTGTACGCCAAAAAAACTTTTAATATAATCTTTGCCAAATTGGGTAGATGCGACTGTATTAGCAAAGTCAAACAATATGGTATAACATAGACTCCCAGATTTCAGAAATCTCATTGTATGGAGGTAGGTAGTATCTACCTGCAATAATGATACCTAGTGGTTTAATGCGACTATAATTACGTATCAATAGATAATGGAGTAATAAAGAAAATATTTTCAAAGATGCTCTACCTATAGTTTTCTCTCTCTCTAGATTGCATTGCACTTGATAATATCGTTTGAGATAATCGGTGTCGTTTGTTCGAAACGAAACAGGGTGCACATAAAACGTTAATGGTATTGCTTCCGCAATTTAAAAACAACAACAAACCGAGATTTGCTAACCCCGAACACATAAAATAGGATCTAATCTATTTTACTCACATAATAAACATATATACAGTTTAAATTTTCAACGAGCCAAATTCCATTCTAATATAATTGAAACACAACAATAAAGAAGCGGTGCTTCAAATTAGATTGTATACCTACCTCGCAATAAAGTGATTCTCATAAAGCGATACTTTATTGGATAAGGTTTTTTCTACCTTTGAATGTTTATGCAATTAAACTATAAAAAAAAACAAGATAATTTGTGAACAGAAAACGATTTACATTATTTTTAAGAAAAATACTTTTCTAGTACATAAGTGTATTACATAAAATATGATTATAATTAGGTATGTAGATACTGATATCGAATTTCGGATTGACTTGGTTCATATCTACGTTTTTAGGGTTCCGTACTTCAAAAGGAAAAAATTGAACCCTTATAAGATCACTCCTTAATAATCATTTTAAAAAACATGTGTTATACTTACAGACTTTCCGCGCGAAACTCCTCGCATCACTGGTCACGAACGAGCTTATGAACTGAAGGAACCTCTTGATGTGAACTGCTCTTCAGCCAAGTCGTTCCCCGCACCAGACCTTCAGTGGGTTGTTGATGGACAAAAGGTATAACGTCATTGTAAATATAACTATTACACAGTTTCTAAATACAAGTAATACCTACCTACTGAAAGGAGTTTCACTACCCGGGCACAGACCCATTCTCGTATAGAAGGCACGGGCATTGATCACCATGCTTGTTTACTTGCGGGCTGACTTTTACTTACACAGTTTGCCAATGGTATCTTAGAGTAATTAAGAAAGTGCATCAATAAAGTTTAAACACTTACATTGGTACTTGCCTGATTGTTTGGATATACCTACTTATTATTTAAATTTTTCCTTGTTGTTCATTTTATTATTTAGATATTAGAAACGTTTTAAACTGTTTAAATTATTCTTAGAACACTAAAACACTAATAAAATGGCAATAAGCCGGTAGTTACTACTTTACTACGTAGGCACCTATAGATGACACGGTCTGGCTGAACCATAAAAATAAATTTTAGTCCGGGTTGATCAATTAGTAGGGCTTTAAATAAGGCATAAACTTTTAATAAACACGACACTATTTACAATTTTTAAGTTCGCCGGATCGACAAAACTTCAATTTATCTAACTGCCAAAATTGCCAATACTGCCACTAATAAAAGTATTGCGATTTGCGCGCGAGCCGCCACAACCGCTGCGCTGATTGGTCGGTTTAGGGCGCATGCGCGACATTCGACCACGCGTTTTAGGCAAAACTGGCTGATCTCAGATCTGATACATTCGGAAGTCTGCTATGAAATTAAGAATAATATGTAATGCTATAATTATTTATGTGATCGCGCGCTTATTTTGGTCCATAGCATATACTAAAACTTTTGCAAATACTCTTCACTATTAAAAAAATTGCCTACAAAACATGAAAATAGTAATATACCTACAATTTACCTTAGATTTTTTTTTTAAACTACGCCCGCACTAAGGACTTTTAATCCTTCGCATCGGGATCGAACCCGCAGCACGTCGCGCACAGTGGTAATTAGCGTGGTGACCTATACCACTCGGCTATCTGTGGCCTGTGCAGTAAATTATTAGACCTACAATAAATTGTCACATACCTACCTTCTTTCAGATCACAGACAGATCATGGCTGATCGCCTTCGGTGCGAAGCCAGCGCCGCAAGGACTGCTCGTATCTACACTCGGATTGAGAGCACCAACTAAACCTCGAATGAAAATCAAATGTGTCGCCACTATAGGAACACATCGACGGGAACGAACTGTTATTATAGGTAAAAATAACAATTTTTCCTTTAAGAGCCATTTCACGTTTTCGCGCGAATATCTAAGATTTTAGTCGCCTAATTTACCATCTTAGTTAATACTCTGGCATTGGTGAATACATGTAAAAAATAGACTAATCTTTCGTATTGATACTTCATGTAAAACATTTACAGAAACTTATTTCTTTACTTTGTAGTGATTAATCTCCCACAACTAGTTTACTGAAAAATCATCGCAGAGTCAACTTCAGACTCCTATATCTATCATTAACAGTTATAATTTTGACGAAAAAAAATACACAATGCATCAGGCATATAGTTTTGTCGACACATAATGTACTAGAATATCGATTATTATAAACATTAATTAGTAAAAAAATAAAGTCTTGGGTCAATTTTTACGATTTATTCGCAATTATATCGCAATTTTTTGGGTTTACTAAGGCGTAATTACATAAAAAAAAATGTCAAAATAAACTATGTTCTTTAACAAATCGAATTCTAAAGTTTGATTAAAATCCCTTCATTTAATTAGACATAATATCGATATTAAAATCACTCTAAATTAGAATAAAGTACGATGCATAAGCCGGTACCATAGATTATACACTTATACTGGTATAGATGCGCCACTCCTAAGGTCAAAATGGAAGTTATGTCGTTACCCTGACTACTAGATGGCGCGCAAGTACAATTATTTTTCGCACCGGCCCTATAGGTGGCGCTTGGATACTACTTTTTCAATTTATTTATTTAATTTTATTATTAATAAAAAGCAAAGATTAAAAACACTTAAAAATTATATTATAACAAGTTACTAAAATTATCTAGGTCAAATTAAACAGAAAGGTAAAAACAAAAACTTCAAGTTGTCATTGCATAGTATTTATTTATCGCTTTCTTTTATAAATAATCAAAAGCTTTCTTCTTTATCTAGTCATTACCGTCAAAAGAATTAATCTTTCCATTTAATAATTGATTTACTTTCTGATTGTATTTCCTTTTTCTGCGCAGAAAATTTAAACTTGCTCTTCTCAGGAGCTGAAAGAAACAATAAGTCTAATAAATATAAGTATCAAGTTGTTGGTCAACATCTCACATTTTAACACTCATACAAATCTACAGGACACCATAATTATTATGTAGAGGAAAGTCAAATGAACTTTGAACAATGTGCTTCATTATGACGTGTCAATAAAATTACATGAATTTAATGGATTATTTAAACATATTTTTACAGTTTACAATAATCTTAGAAAAGCTTTGTTCATTAAAAAGTAACAATAGAAATGTGTTTACTTTTAGAATAATGTAATAAAACTTTATTTAGAAAAAACATTAAACAGAATGAGCCTACAATTATAAATGTAAGTTTACTGACCGCTTGATGAAGTTGTTGCTGGCTCTGCTTCTATTTGATAAAAAATGTCTGATGTTGAAGGAACATCACATCACATGATGTCAGAATTACTTGGGCATTTTGTTGAAGGCTGTAAAATAAATATTTGGATCTTTAATCTCTCTAATCACCGTTAATGAGACACAATTGATTTTCGATTGTAACGCGGTGACCGGTCGCCGCTCAGGGACGAATAGATTATTATTATTTCAGCATTACAAAAAAAGCTTGCAAGTTAAATTATTATCACTTCTTGACATCTTATAAAGATGTCAAGAAGTGATAATAATAATTATTGTGATAAGAAATTTTGCACAAGTTAAAACCCAATATTATGGTAATTTAGAATAATTTAGTTCTGGTCTGATGATGGAAGGTGGCTAAGGGAACTCGGGATTTGTGTGTCCATATTTTTAATAGCAGCTTTTTTTCAGCATGTTTATAAAATAGAACTATGGTAAAGTATAATTAATTATATACAGGTATGAACCAATAAAGAAAATTGAAATAAATAATAGTAAAAAAGGCTTACGCAAATTGAATGTAGGTATCGCATTTCTAGTCAAACGTCTGCTTGGTGTTTTATAATAATCCTCAGTGTTGGTGGCAGATTCAAATATTATTTTGTATATAACAATTTCCTCTCTCTTGAGTTGCAATATTAAGTATAGACTTCTGCTGGTTTAACTTCTCAGTATGAGGATATTCATAAGAAGGGAAATGGTGTAGAGGTCCTTTAAATAAATAAAACAATTATTACTATATAATCTTAAGCAAACAGTACAAAAATAACATGTCACTTTTATAATTAATAAGTCTATTAAAAACTTTTGTTAATTAATTTTACTTACCATCGATCTCACATTCAATATAACATTTTAAATGAGATGATTTCGGCATTTTTAAAATCCAAGTTATAAAATCGAAGTCCGAGAGATGAAGTGCCGAGTTATCATAAATATTATTTATGCTATCAGTCCGGGGTCCAAGTAACAAGCCAAGTAATATCGTAAAACGTAGGTAGATCAGAAACCGTAAGCAAGTAGTTATATAAATATCGAGATATAAAAAAAAAACAAGCGAACACTAAACAAAAAACCGAAACAAAATAAAACACAAGTGGAAAAGTTGGAAAATGAGAATCCAAATATGGCTGTCTGTCAGTAACGAAAACTTAACTTTTCGTCATAATGTTGCCGCGGTTTAAATTAAGTATATATTTCCACAAATTTAATTTTGTTACACTTTATATTTTTAAATTGAATTACATCCTGAAAAGACCAACATGTGTTAGAAAGATGTATTTAAAATATTTTATTTGCAAATATTCTCCTTCACCTTATGCCTAGTAGTAGCTGCTGCCCTCTATTGTCATTTATGTCAATATCCGGATGATAACTGATGACCCTGAATACTAGATGGCGGTACTTTCTATGAAATTTTTTGAATCTCATTTTTGTAGGGGAGTTTCATACCCCTGGCCGGTACTGTTTAGTCCGGTGCGAGCGCCCATGGAGGAAGGACCTATGCCACTTTTTCCCGCGTCTCAATCTGCGCGTGCTCATGTCGTGAACGCATTATTATACTACGACTACAACATTTTGATTTTTTTCGGTTTTTTTTTTACAAGAGGAAAGAGTTTATTTTATTATAAAGTGTTATTTTAGTAGATTAAAGATTAATTATATATTATTGTTTAATATTGTTTAGCAATGGGGCGTAACGACGCAACCGTTACGCCCCATTTTGTACCATTGTATCAAAAAAAGGAAAAATAAAAATTATGCAGCCATATTATTATAACTTATGTGATAGTCTATATTATTATTTGTTTTCCTGATAATTTTTATTACATACTTTACATAACATATACTTGTGTTTTTTTCTAGAAACCTTTATTAGACTGAATTTAATTTTGACAAGTCAGGATAGTTTACATATAACTAATTTAGACGTGAAACAGATAAATAAAATAACTTTTTTCATAAATCTCTAAATTCCGCATTATGATTACAACGGCTCAAGATTATTTAGTCCGTCTCGACACTCGCGTTACACTGCTTGTATTGTGTATGTGTGATAAGCTTTGCACACATACACAGTGCTGCCGTCTTTTACCTAAACTCGAGCGCTTTAATTTTGTGAAATGGCTCTTAATGTAGTTTCAAAGATAGAAATCCATCCAGTTATTTCAAGGCCTTGACCTAATACTACTAGGTATGTTATAGTTATGATGAATGACCCGTCCGGAGAACTAAAAATACCTACCTTTATCTTTTGCATTTTTAAAATGAGAAAAAATCATGGTTATGTTAAAGTGGTACCTAATGACGTCACGATCGTATTCGTAGCGTAATCGCAGTATTAGAATATTGTATCGTAGTAATTTTTTATAATATAAATAAATTTTTGGTACCTACGTAAATATTAAAAATCATGTAGGTACCTAATGTTATTTTATTCGGTATAGCTACTTACCTATCTATATGTAGGTATGTGCTCATTTAAACATTACCATTACAGTAAAATTTGATAAATCATATCTCTTTGTAACTGTGAGTTAATGTACTGTTATCTTATTTAGTACCTACCTACTCTAGAAGCATTGGTTACATTGTAGAGGTAGGTATGCTCAAAGTTAATTTCGAAACAAAAATGACAAACCAGCACATAGGTTTGCTAATAAATATTGTATTTTTTCATTTCAGAAGTCAATTCTTCAAGTTGGAACAAGCCGTTTAGTTTATTAATAATTATTACTCTTAAAATTGTTTGCGTTAAGATATCTTGATAGTTGATTGTAAATAACCATATGTAAATAAAGTTTTATTTGTAGTAACCCGTTTTATTTATCTTTGAATATCAAAAAAGTAAATAATACAACAATACTTTAGAACATTATAATAATGTAATCAGTAATCACTTATTTTTACAATATACATAAGGAAGAACGAACAGTGTTACAATACTAGCCCAAAGTCTCAAACGCTACTCAACTAAGTTGGCTTTAGGTGAGTCGATGCTGTCTGTTAGCTCAGATGACAATTTCAACTTGAGGTCGTCTAATCTGATAAACTAATCGTGTGTCAACGTGGGACCTCTTTTCACGTTCGAATTCAGAATTTCGACGTTCAGAATCTACTTGGATTTATCTATTCAAAAACCGTTTTTCAAGTATAAAATAGCTGATATTTATGCGTTCGTGGACCTCCGAGCAGCGGCTATAGTTTTTGACGTCTTGGTTAGCCTGGAATTAATCGTCATCTTTTGTTTTTAGAAAAATAGCCCTTATTTGAGTGCGTTTGGGTATTCGAGCCTAAGAAACTAAAGATAATGTGCAAAATAAAATACTTCTCATCTTTTACGTAGAGTTGAGACAAAGATGTTTACATAACTCAAAAGTTAATTTCATTATGAATATGCAAGTCTAATATCATAATTCTCAATAGTAGGTTGGTACCTAATCAAAACATTTCCAAAATTTAAGCACTAACAGGGCTTTTGTTTATATTAGTTTAACTCATATTCAAGCCGTATTGCCGAAACCATGTAAAAGAATAGTTACAATTTGTTCATATTACATCTTAATATTCTAAATATACGTATGAATGAATAACAGGGAAATTATGAAAATATCAGTAAATTTGAGACTTTCGATAATTGCCAAAGTGCCAAATACTTAATCGTTTGGTATAAGTATTTATATTACAAGGAAATGAATTTCTATCTATCCAAAACAAGCCTATAGTATTTTGTTTGATTAAAACCTTTATACTTCGAATTTTATAAGCACATGTATAAGCATGGGTACATCAGTATCTAAGTAATAAACACTGCATATTATATTCTAGAATATTTGTAATATTTCTGTTTACTACACAACAATATAATCTGAAGGTACATATGTATAACAATTCACAATTTATTTAATCTAGTGTGGACCAGGTATCTTATAAAATATCCTAAACAATCTAAAAGTAATAATTTATTGCGTGAGAAATGCGAATAATTATCCGAATCATTTAAACCTAGTTATTATCAGAATTAGTGATTATTGAAGCTGTCAAATCACATACAATTTTAACTCCATAATAATTCATTGTATGGTGCAGTGAAAAATATTTAGCTAAATATTTGTAATACATTTGAACACCAATTAACAATTGTGAAATATGTATACAGTAATACAAGTGGTCTAATCTAGATTGAAAATGTTATAAAAATAAAAAGACCACATTTGCAACACATTAGGCACTGTGATTAAACTCTAATACAATACAGCCAATAAAATCTTGTATTTGTATATGTAAAATGCATCAAATCTATCCTTCCTGACCAAAATCTTCCATGAACTTGGTTAGTCTTGTCATATCTTCGTCGTTTACGGTTGGTTTGGAAATTGCTAGAGACCGGAGCATATCAGACATAGTTACTGGAGGTTCATTGAGTTTGTCGCCTGGAACATCCATCCAAGTCATTTCCATTGCACCCGGGTCGCCAGGAGAACATGGGGTTAAGAGATCATTGACTGTTACATTGGGATCTGTGGGACTAGGACCAGAAACCTTCTTGAAATGTGTGGCTGACTGCACCTTACGCACAGGCTGCATCAACGCATCCCGCACTACAATACATATGTCAGCACCTGAATACCCTTCAGTTTTAGAAGCAAGCACTTTCAAATCCTGCTCAGTCAGTTGGTGTCGCGTATTACCCATATGCAACTTAAACATATCCAATCTTGCATGTTCTTCTGGTAGGGCTATATAAATACGCTTCTCAAAACGTCTTCTGATAGCGGAATCGAGAACCCACGGGATATTTGTAGCGCCGAGAACTAAAATACCATCCATATCATTGCCTACACCTTGCATCTGGACAAGGAATTCGGTCTTGATTCGCCGCGCGGATTCCGACTCATTGTCTGAACGTGACGAGCATAGAGAATCAACTTCATCAATGAATATGATACTTGGCTTGTGCTGCCGAGCTAACTCAAACAAGTTCTTTACTAACTTCTCAGATTCTCCAAGCCATTTTGAAACAAGATCAGAAGACGAGACAGAGAAAAATGTGGAGTTGTTTGCTTCAGTGGCAACAGCTTTAGCCAGGTAAGATTTACCAGTACCAGGTGGCCCGAACAGCAGAATTCCCTTCCAGGGTATCCTTTTACCTGTGAAAAGGTGTGGGAATTTGATTGGGAGGATGACGGCTTCCTTCAAAGCCTCTTTGGCTGCTTCCAAACCAGCCACATCACTCCACTTGACATGAGGTTTCTCAACTATAATAGCTCCTTCAAGTTTTCCTTGAAGTTTCTTTTTCTCAGGATTATCAGAGTCGCTGTCACTGTCACTTTTTTTGTCTTCGCTCTTGGAATTGGACTCTCCATCTTTGACTGGTTTCTTCTTGCTGTCTTTTTTTAGGTATTCTTTAAGTTTTTCTGCTCTGTCCAGGTACTGCAAACATTTGGCTCTTATACTTTCCTTGGCTCGCTCACCCTGGGCTTCATACTTGACAGCATGAAGGAAGTATTCTACACCATGCTCATAGAGACGTAAGGCTTCTTCATAGTTTTTGTTCTTGTCCTCTTCTGTTGCTTTCGTGACAAGGTCTATAGCCTTTTGCAAAGTGTTTGATGATGCCATTTTTCTTTACTGAATTTTTACCTGGAATTGAATAACATGTGAAAGTCAGAACAAACATATACTTTTATAAAAAACTCTCGTTTTTTTTATAGAAATATAAAGGCAGCGAGTCCTAATAAATTAAGTAAGTTCTTCTGCTTGCCCTTAACCTAATTCATAAATAACATTGAAAATAATCACTGACAGATGGTGAAAAATCATCAAGAGGAAACTTGGATTCCATTAAATTGGAATATGAAATGGTCAACCCACAATGAGCAAGCGTGGAGATCAATGGTCATTCCTTCTCTATATGGAAATAGGCCTATGCCTAGCAGCATTTAGAGGTCAGTATTTATTTTAAATAAAGAAGAATAATAGTTTTAAAACAACAAATGTCTGACAATAATAGATAGTAAGACTGGAGTGGTAAGGTATAGTAAACTCAGAATACACTATTCTCGCATTGCAGGGAATTCCAAAATATTTTTGTCAAAGACAATTATTGTTTTTTTAATATAAGTCTTCCTTAAAGTTATATTCTCATGCATTCAGAGGATGAGGTTTTTTTAATATGAGTTCAAGTTATATTCTCATGAATGCAGAAGATGAGACACAATACCTACAATGAATAAGAATTTAGGCAAAAAGTTAATATCTTCTGCCCAGTCTCACCAATTAAACTGAATACTGCATCTGAACTCCACAACCTAATTTACTGGATAACGCAGTTTCTGATCTGATCAGATCATACAGTTTCCCATGGTAAGATTGGTTGTAAATATAGTAATAACTTAACAACTGCCAGACCAATGCATTAAAAAAAGAAGTGAATATCAAAAGCATTAACTTATAATTTATACAGGTTTTAACTCATTGAACCCTTTTTAGGTCAAGGTTTAAGGATTGAAGCAAGTGGATGCAAACTAGATAATAATAATCTAATATTATGATGCATTGGAAAGGGTAACAGTATATTATTTATGTATATAATTATATATATCATCAATAGATTTGTTACAGTCAGAGAAACGATAGCAAGTGGTCAAGAAGTAATTATCATTTTTGACATGATAAATAAATCATGTTGTTTTTTATTCAACACCATAAACTGGCTCTTTTAGCATAAATATACATATAATTTGGTAACTTTATTGTTTAGAACTACTTTACCTTACGTGTAAGAATATAATGACAACAAGGAGGAAAATGTATCAAATTATAATTTGTACACAATTTTATTAGTGTTTAGCCCAACAAAAGGAACATCTGTTTTGATTAATATATCTTAGCTTTGAACGGTTTAATAAGCATTCATTAAACTGGCTTTTAAAACACTAATTGTTATCTACATTAAGTTGTTTCGCTTTGCCACCAATGACAAATTTTAGTCCAATGAGATCATGTACTAAAGTACCACGAAGTTCAGCTAAAATACTAGACCAGTATGCGTTACGACTATTACTTACCATCCACAGAAGATTAGTCTCACTTAAAGTTAAGAAATACTTGTTATTTATCCACCTTTAATGGCATAAAATTGCGATAAAACTTTTAATACCAAGAATAAAGACGAATCCTTGTTAGTCACTCACAAGAATTGACGTCTTGACATAGTATTGCAACATAAAAAAACGTTCTAATGAAAACGTTATTTTTATTACAAAGGATTGTATTATTTATTAGATACAGTTGCTGTTATTTCGTTTCAATTCAGAGTAAATAAGTTAAATTTAAGAGTATCATATTTATTGTTACTATTCACATTAATTTATTTTAAAAATTTGCAGAATTGGTACTGGTAACCTTCATGGGTTGAACCCATTCTCTATCTACGGTTGAACCGAAGTCTGATTTATATAATCTGTTACCAGTACCAATTCTGCAATTTTTTAAAATAATTAATTTATTTTAAAAAATTGCAGAATTGGTACTGGTAACAGATTATATAAATCAGACTTCGGTTCAACCCATGAAGGTATTCATCTATACCTTCATGGTTCAACCACAGAGTAAGTATAAAAAAATCTTGGTTGCAAGCATGAAGGTATAGATGGTTGATTTTAAGATTTTACCTGTCGATTTTTTACATATTTGTCACTTTTATTAAATAGCTGAAGCACGACAATTTTACAATTTTGTCTTTTTTTGACATAAAAGTCGATTTGTCAGCTTTATTATACAGGGCCCTTTATAAGATGAATACCAAAATTTGGTATTCATCATATAAAGGGCCCTGTATTTATTGCAAGGATGAATCACCAAAATTATCCTATATAAAAAAAAACAGGTCCCTGAGTTACTTAAGTTATTATTCTGAGTCCTTAAGGGACTGAAGGGCTCTGAGATCTTGATCTGCCCAAATTTCGTTGCCAACGGAGTTAGCGAATAGGGCCGCAGAGGTTGCATGCAATAAAATACATGATTTCAGAGCCGTCACAGCGTAAATACATTATGGTGTAAAGGCCGTTAAGCTGTGCCTGTTATTTCATAAGACCTGTAAGACCTTAACATGCAAATAAAGATTTTGAGTTTGAGTTTATGTACTATTTCGATCATCAAGTTAAACAAAACCTTTGCCACGATATAATGAAAAAATCTTAATAATTATTTAGTACTTAGCCCTTTAAGTTCCATAATTCCATTACGGGGGCCGCCTCCGGCTTCTTTCCACTTACCTCTGTATAAAAATATGGTATATAAGTTTTGTGTTGTTGTTTTGGTGGAAAGACCGTAAGAGTCAAGCTCAATAAAATTATGCATGCGCGACTGCCATGCACGAGGTCTAGGGTTCGCATCAAAGGTCGGGCGTATTTACTGTTTAGAAATAGGTACTCAGTATTGCCTAGAGTCCGGAAGTTAGTTGTTCTTTACACCTCCGTGCTTTGAAAAGCATGTAAAGCCGTTGGTACTGCGTTTTATCTCTCTGGTTGTGTCGGTCTACCGTCCCCTCAGAATATGGTGGTGAAGGAACAGAGAGTGCACCAAATTGCATTAGAATAATATATATGTTCGCGCAGATGGCTGATCTCGTTGAGATAGGCGCCGCGACCGAATTTCAGTCGGGTAGGTACCTACATACTTAAATAAAACCACAAAGTACGAACAAAGAGCTTTTTTATATTTTCCGACTACTAAAAGTAAAAAAGAAAACAATATAATGAGATATAATTTTTACAATAGTGTAAGGGTAACCTACCTACTTAATATAAATTAAACTTTTGGAAGCTCAGAATATAGACACGATATCATGATTTAAATTGAAACAATAGGTAGGTATTGTTTAATGTTTTATTGGAAAGAATGTCATACCTAATACTCCTATTCCTTAATGCCCCTATTCGGCACAAAAGAGCAAAAAATATTGCCAACACGCATCTGTTTAAGTGAACGTTTTGGATCACGTTCCATCCACTAAATACTTAGCAGTTAGCACTTTAGTCCCTCATGCGTTTAAGCGACCATGTAATATTATTATTATATCTATTATTATGTTCAATGTTTTTCCTTTGATCCCTACTTACCCCAAAATACCAAATAAGTCATATATATACCATATTAAATTGTAAGTACCTACTTAAGTTCTAAAAATCATTTGTCTAAAACTTCGAACGTGAAACCATCATGCATTAATCTATCAACAATATCCGTTCTAAAGAAAGCTGCTCCGGGCATGACTACTCCACCTCTGAAACGAGAAAAAAATAATAATTAGAAACTGGTTTTGACTATACCAACCTGTAAGAATAATTAAATTAAAAATATGAATAGAACTAGATGAAAACCCGGCTCCGCTCGGTTTAAATGTGACTCATGATACACAATGTAGGTAAATATTCTGTAGTCATCGGTTCTATAATATCGGTTCAATTGGCCAATCTCAGGTTTAAAGAAAGAACACATAACAAAGAGTTTATCATAAAAAAGTTTCAAAAACAATATTTTCGCGAAACGTCAATGACTGAAGAAAAGTATTAGGTAAGTTTTGTTATGATTCAATCAATGTTTCCGGCAAGACGTTTCTATAATAATAATAATATGTAACTAAGAAATAAAATTACCGCTGACTGACAGCATTGATTTTTGTTATGGTTAGTATTCTTTTTTCTATGGTTGTTATCGCAATTGGCCAATCTCAGGTTTAAAGAAAGAACACATAACAAAGAGTTTATCATAAAAAAGGAGTTTATCATAAAAAAAGTTTCAAAAACAATATTTTCGCGAAACGTCAACGACTGAAGAAAAGTATTAAGTTTTGTTATGATTAACTCAATGTTGCCGGCATTTTCAGGCTACTTAGGCCCATAGATTACCATAGATTACCTTACAGACTACACATATATTTTGGTACATTTTGTGTTATTAATATGAACGTTTCGTTTTACACAGTCAAATGAGTCACAGTTCTTTGTGATGGCTACTTCTTTGGCGAGGCGTATATGATGCAACGGAACGTGAAAAAAGCGAAATAAATATCGCGTTCCGAAACGATTCTGGTCCCAACTATCATGCAACTGTCAGCACTGTAATCACTTCAAGGAGGTTGTATGATAATAAACTCCTTGAATCACTTCGAAGCAGAATTATGTTACGGAACGCGGCCTTATTAATTACCCAAGATGGCGACTGCGGTTTTTTTGTTTGTCAGTGCCATTATAATTTAACGAAATTCTCCATAATCCGAATTTTGCGGATATATGTTGTCGACTCGAAATCAATATTTTTTTATGTTTTGTTATTCATATAAGGTTTCGATCGAGTCTACCGTAGCCCTGAACGAAATTATTAATATAATAATAGATAGATGTCACCGTAGCAGGTTTGTAAGCAGGTACGTATTATAAAATAAAATTAAACTGAAGCTTCGGTTCAAGGTTATAAGCGAACTAAAATTATAATATTGGCCAAAAACCTACCGAAAGCCAGATCATGAGAGCATCGAACTCTCAAATGTTCAACAATCGTGTTAGATAATATAAAAATAAAAACCGATCAAGTACCTACTATGGTCGTTTTTTTTTAAATATAGGAGACAGTTACTTAGGGAAATGGAAAATACGTAGGAAACTACTAGAGGAAGAGTTGAAGGTAAGGCTAGTAGATCTACCAGTAGATCAAACTTGATTCTTGATTCAATTTCAATTCAACTTTGTTGATTATGGCTCCGTCGGGGTGTCGACGATTCTGCCAATGTCAGAGTTGGCCGGTTGGGGACAAAGACATTGTAATGTATGGGATTGATTATTGGTCAAAGAATTTTATTACAGTAATTCTTGCCAGCCCCCCTAGCCAAGTGACATTTCGATAACGAGGATAGAAAACGTTTTTACGCCTCGTACAAGATTATTTCTGTCATAAAATGTAGTCTCTGGTATTCCGAAGGTCCTAAGGATAGACGTAAGTGAGTAGATTCACGCGTCCGTCTTCTGCGTCCGTATATTTCACATTCTCTTAAATTGCAATATCTATTACCTACTAAATGAACATTGACATTTTGTATGGAAATTATATTAACCCACTTAGGATTAATCAAATATTTAATTTAGAAAAGAAAGACTTCATCTTAAGTCGATTTCAGTAGCTGATGAAGCAAATAAAGCAATATTTTTATAATCGCATGTGGACGATGTGATTCGTCTATTTTTATTTCTCTTTCTTTCTTAATTTTGGTAATTTCCTGTTTTAATCTGATATTACCTAACTGAACATTATTGAGTGAATATTGGACAAAATCTTACTTGGGCATATTAGAACTCTCTTTTAAAACAGTTATGGCGCTCATAACAATTGCAATTGCTGTTGTTTCATATCCCGGATCACTGCCAGAGATCTGTAAACATAATAAATGTAGTTAGCATTGTAATTTAGCTTATTAAAGCTTGAGATTTAAAAGTAATTAGAAAAAAACAAACAAAAGGTCATTGAAGTCTTTGCTATGGTAGAGGCCATAAATTAAGGCCAACTAGATAAAACTGGTTGTAATGTAACTCAGAGGAAAAATAAACTTTGTACTGAGTAAAAAAAAATACTTACACACCTACCTACATTTTATTAACTGCTGAATATTAATTAAACATTTTTAGAGATGCAATCGAGTTGCTTGCATTGGCCTGCTTATGCAATTTTTATTGTTATGCAATAGTCATGCATAGGATTTAATAGGTGTTGCTAAAACTTTAACCCACCAACGAATGACCGTATAAATCATTATTTCATAACATATACCTAGTAAGAAATTCGACGCTCATATATAATTACACGGGACGTTTACTGTTTTTTATCTATACAGTGTATAATATATAATGTATTAGTTACCCCTATTAAAAATAATTTATCAAACGTGTCGATACTGCATAACAGCCAAAGTTCAACGTTTTGTTTTGGTAATGTTACGTCATGGAGGAATATTTTTACAACAATTTCTTATATATCAGTTTTAAATATACGCCATTGAACGTCTTACCTTAACAGATAAAGTCTTCGTTGGTTTTGATTTCAAGTCCGCATCCAATTCCCACCCCTTGCCACTAAACATGAAGTAGTATTTGGTGTCCTTCCTCATTCTCTCTGTAGGTCCTTTTTCGGACGCATACCCAAGTGTAAATGTTCTTGGATAATTGATCAACAGTTTTCGGAACCACCCAAAGTAACTTAATAAGTAGTATAAGAACATAAACGGAATGGCTATGAGCATATGTATTGGTAATGTGGTGTACGTCTTGAAGTGTGTCGGTTTCTTTTGAGTTTTCTCGTACAAATATCTTTGAGACATCTCAACTATGTTTGATTCAGGTCCTGAATATGGAAACCATGTTCTGCCGTTGAATCGATGGAAGAATGACCTGCCGATATTATTTAATTATATAAATAAAACTCTTGGGCGAATATTATTTTGAAATATTAATACGGATATTTTCTGACTTCAGGTACCTTACCTTTTCATTTCCTCAGGTATTGGTTCAATAGGTGGATACATCTCACGCCACAAAGCTTGATGTTCCTTAAAAGTATCCAATACGTGAACAAGTGACGTCCAAGTTCCGCTATGCAGCAAAGCTCGACCGGGAATGTAAGCTCTCTTTGGCATTAATACTGCAACGTGGCATTCTACAGTGTGTAGTGTACCTGAAAATGACTTTCTTTTGTAATTTAGCGGTCTTAAAAAATTAAATGACCTCAAATAAGATACATAGTGCTAAAATGAGACAATGGTGTATATTGGAATTGTTCCTGCGAGCCATTAAAAGCCAGACAAGGAAGAATCGTCTTTTAGGCTGCTGCATAGTCAGTTATCAAAAATTCAACTGTGTTGAACTCTAGCCTAGTGACAGAACCGCATTCCTTTGTATGCGCCTTACGGTTCCAGTAAGGCCATTTTCGAGCAGTTTATATTGTATTGTTTCAAAGCTGCTTATAACTCTAATTTTTTTCACTACATGGCCATATACTATACGCCATACAACCTGAATTTTGAGACCATAGCTCACCTTTAAATTGCCTCTGAAGGTATATCATTCCAGTTTCAGAGGGCAAAGCTGTTAGTCCACAAGCTGGTATTACTAAGACACCCGCGTCTTCAGCAGCCTTGTGGTAGTCCCGGGTAAGGTTTAGCATATGCTTGAAAAACAAAAATTAATCAAACCTTCGAAACATGATGTTACGAAATTATTATTCTTGTTCCTAGGGTCATTTTCTATATTGGATAACAAATTGTTTATTAAATTAGGTAAGTTTTTTTTTTAAGAAGAGGCAGAACAAGCTTTTTTCTTTAAGTATACTAGTGATATTCTTTACATATATATATCTAGTTTTGGCCGCAGCTCCGTCCGCCCGCGTGGATGTCAGTTATCGCGGCAAAAAGTATCTTATTTATATCTATTCTTGGGATCCAAGCTTAACCCATATCAAATTTCATTTCGGGGGTTAGCCTTGAAAGAACAACAGATGGACAGAGTAACATATTTATGATAAAATATATTAATAGTAAGGACGTAGGTTTGCTTACAAATATTTCTGCCGATAAATCGAGGTAGTGGGTTCCCGCTTCAATGCAAGCCTGTACGATTGGTGGACTTAGCGTACAATGAGGGCCAGTACAATTGATGACGACTTTGGCCACTTGCAGTACTTTCTTTAGGGATTCTCCATTTTCTACGTCGCATTCCATTACAGGAATGTTCTTTAAATCTAAGCCTGAAATTGAGTGTAAACGATTAATGATCGACTCGGGTTCATTTAAAATATCTGGCCCGCTTAGCCATATTCCTAAAAAATTTATCATTTTGTGAATTTTTAGAAAAATAAAAGTAATCACTACAGGATTCAATTTAAACCTCAGCAAGGAAGAAATTCAATACTTACCTATTCCTTGCTATAACTTAGGAACCACCGAGACAGTTCAACCGGTTTTATTGGTTAGACAGGCTTAAATTTTTAAATGTCTAGTGGGAACCTTTCCAAACGTTATTATTTTGTACTTAACAATGAGCATAGGAACCTACTTACGAATTAAGTGAAAATTAATTGTTTAAGCCCTTGCACATACTGCAACGTAAATGACTATAAAATAATATTGCACCTAACATTATTAACTACTAACCAATTTTATACATGTATATATTTAATTATGTTGTGTACATTTTACACTTTGTTATAGTATGTATAGGTACCCACTATCTATTAGGTATATTGCTATGCTTGCAAAAGATTAGGTACTTACTTACAAAAATAAGTTCCTCATTAAATGCAAGACCATAATGTAGTCTTGGTACGTATGCAATAAATTTGAGTTTGACTGCATACAGATAGATTAATTTGTTTTAATTTTCACGGAAAGTAAGTATATTTAGATTTGAAGTGCCACCGACGAATGAACGAGCTACAAATTTGTTCTAGCTAGACTAGAAAGAATAGTAACAGAATATCACGAAACCCTAAATCGAAAATAAACATATCCTAATTGTCAGTAGTACCTACCAGCATATTTAGTCATCATCTACCTAGCCTTTTCCCTAGCTACGTTCGGGTCGGCTTCCAGTCTTACCGCATTTAAGTGAATACCGTATTTTACATGGAGCTACTTTCTGACCTCTAAGACCCATTGCTGGGCAATACTGGGTATTAATAAACTAACCTATTAATATCTACTGTACATAGAAGCTGTTGGTAGGTAAACATTTTCTAAATAAATAAAAAAAAAGACTGGTTGTCAGAATTGTAATAACTGAACGACTGTCGAAGATCACTGTACGACATTTGTTACCTACGGCTAACGTGCTTTCCGAGGCATGGAAAGGTTTCGGTATGTTTATAAATGGTCAGCCACCCACGGACTAACCGCGGCAAGCGCGGCTTGACCTTTCTGATCGGCGGATTAGACTGAGCGCAGACTTTCACTGCCTCAGACTAATAAAAAAGTAGTTTATTGGTCTGAGTGCATCGGACTTTAAATTGTAAATATTAATTAGTGCATAACAGGTTATGTTTGAAAGCAAGTCTGACTAACCATCAATCGTGAGCAATGTGGGTTGATGCAATTTAAGTCTTAGAGAAATTTTCAAGAAATTATTATGTTGATATGTAAGGCCATTATTGTAAACATTCCTGAATAAACACGCTTCTTTTATTGTAAAAAAAAATAGGTTTCCGACATCCAAAAACATGAAAAATCCATGAAACTAAAACACGTGAAAAAAAATCGCGGGCGCGAGCTATACTTGGTCTCTCTGTCTAGCATCCGGCCGATGTGTTTCCCGTAGGTACCCTAAATAAAATTGCAGTCTAATAGTCCCGTAGGCCCGCGCGGGCGCGTTCTTGTTTATAACAAATAGAGCCAATAAGCGATAGCAGCGTAGATATCACAGATGAGCATCATTCGTTAGAATAATGTTGTAAAATAATCGCGTAAATTTAATTCACGTCCATCGTCGTCTACGTCTCGCCCCGTTCGTGTATAAACACCTTTACAGTCGACCCAATTAAAAGGAGGACAAGCAATAACATTGTTTACATCCTTATCGGATGAACTTTGAATAGATAGGTGGTACTATAATTATGTCTATAATTGCTTAGTAAGTGGTTGTATAGCTATAAGAAGAAAATAGTTTTCAGTACAAGGGTTGGGCATGTGTGCTCAATAAGCGCTAAATACATAATCTAAAAGGTGACATTGTCCTATGATTAATAAGTTACTCATGTTTTAGTAAGGATTGATAGATTAAATATGTCTAAATACTGATTGTAAAATAAAAGAATAAATAAATGTGGACAACATCACATACACTGCCCCGAATCCAAAGTAAGTAACTAAAGCACTTGTGATGAAATCAGAGACAACGAAGGAACCACAAACACCCAGACAGAATGTAGAAAAGTGTTTTTCTACATTGACCCGTCCGGGGTTCGAACCCGGGACCTTGAAAACTGGCGTGCACGCCACTCTACCACGGAGGTCGTCCTCAAAAATGTGTCTATAACAAAATGATCTGTCCCGAGAAAAGCGCTAAGTTATGCTCACAAATTTTAGAAAATGTACAAATAATATTCTCAATTTCAAATTACCGGCTTAAACCTTGTGCTTAGCTAAGCTCAAGGTTCCTTATGGGACCTTGCTCTAACCCAGTTGTAGGTGGAAACGAGTTCCGGAAATCACAAACACTTGGTTATAATCCAATAGTTTATATTCACCTCAGCATTTAAATATTTAACACGATCTGAATGTAGCAGTGGAATTTAATTTAAAAAAAATAACAATAGCCTACAGCGTAAACAGATGATCTAGCTTATGAAAGAAAGTAATTTAGAAACGTTAATTTACATCTCCAGCTTTAGATTTTTCTGGTTTGTGATGAAACATATTTGTGATTGAAAAGTCCTTTCAACTTATTGATGTTAGTGAGGGAGGCAATTAAAAAGGATCATACCTGATTCATTGAGCTCCGTAATCATTTTTTCTAGCTTTTTCTTAGAGCGACCCGATATTCCCCACGTCACATCCCAATATTTTTCTTTGGTCAGATTCGCCAGGGTTGTAACAACAAATTTTCCAGTATACCCAGTTGCACCCAACACTATAATATCTAAACTTCTGTTTGCCATTTTATAAAAAAAAACACTTTTTTTACTGTTTATTTCGTTGCCACTATTTTTGTCAGGATTCCTAATTCCATTCGTTAAATTTTTTGATGAATTTTATTATTTGTGTTCGCGTCAGTACCACTGCCAAGCTAAGCCACTATGTTTATGATAATATTTGTTGTTGTTTTACGGACGCTTGGTTTCAATGACTCTATAACAAATAATGCGCGTTCGTCATAAGCGGACTACGCTGGCCTCTGATGTATTAGATTGAACAGGTTTTTGTTTTACTAGCATGCGAGCACCAAATCAGTTTGAGGTTTTTTAGTGGGTTCCTCAATTATATTCATGCTGTCTGTGTCATTTTATGGCGTAAAATTTCCTCGATGGAATATTTGAAACGTCTTATGCGTTTGAGAAGGTAAGTATTCGGGGGTTACTTATTAAATAAGTGTGATATTTAGTAGTAGTTGACACAGAACAGAAAAACTATTTTCTGTTCATGCATGTTATTACCCACATGAAAGATTTATCATAATGAAATTTTAACTTCGAACTTCTTTGCTTGAATTGTCTTATTATTTTAACTTCTTAATTTTGTATCGTGTTTGTGGTGGTAAAATTTGTTTTTTTTTTAATGCTAGAAGTTACCGGTATTATGTACAACTGTGGGAAAAAGAATTACGTAGATTTTGGAATCTAATCGGCAATCTTCGAAGTCCAGGGTTAAGTCTAGTTTTATCATTTCTATTCATTTTGAATTCTAATAAGCTGGCACGTTCGCGTGTGTCCTTACTTAACTAAGCTATTTTTAACTTTGAAGGTTTCACTATATTATGATAACGTTTTGCGTTGGTTTTAGTGTTGTTTAGTTTCAAGATATAGGGCAGGTGACCCGGTTTTGGCCATTTTAAGAATTTTGTAGACTTTGAGGCTATATTATTTTACAGTTTTTGTTATCACGGACATATTTCTTGTAAAAAGTGATTAAATATATATTAATCTAGCCTAAGGATACATTTTTTTTTATAATGATTCAATGGAAAAATAATCCTGTAGAAAAGAAAAAAAAATGGGAATTTGTGCCATTTTTGGCCAGATTTACCCCATTTCTGCCACAGCCATGTGCCAGTTCTGGCCATCAAAATTCATACAAAATAAAAAGCAGATAATTCAAAGTAATAAAAAGTTTATTCGATAATCGCATAATTTACGACCAACAGTCTTTATTTAGAGAAAAATAGCTAACATAATATTATGAAATATAATATCTCAGCTTGAATTATGCGGTGAGTACTGGAATAATTTTCTTTTCACGACACCGATTTTTTTAGTGTTTGGTTTCGATAGAGGCATTATAATCGTAACTCTGAAAATGAATAGATTACTTATATTAAAATAGCTAAGTAATTAAGTTGAAAAATCACGATAAAAACGAAATGGCCAAAAGTGGGGTTCTACGTGCACCACTTTTGGCCAGTCATGTGGCCAAAGATGGGAAAATTCATTAATTTTGGTTCCATTAGTGGCCACCTCTCATAAACTCACTTAATAAACAAATAGCGATAAAATATCATTAGTACCACTTAGACAGTGTATTCTTTATGAAAGATTAACATAAACATTTAAAAAATAAGAAGGAATTAAAAAAATAATGATTGGTTACTCACCCGCTCGCCTTAGCCTTTTTGCTAAGAAATAAAACAATTGACGCTCGTCAAAAAATAATGACTCGTTGGATTGAAGTAAAGTTTGACACATCAAAGCTGTCAACGCTATCAATGTTGCTAATATTCGATATTTTTATTCCCGTAAATCATAGAGTAATATATTTGTCTTTGCCTTAGTTATAACGATTTGAAGTTCTAAATGGCCACAAAGGGGTCGGTGGCCACAACCGGGTCACTTGCCCTAAGTAGTGCCACTTAATCTGACCCGGTGGCCAAATACGGAACTATTTTTTTTTCTCTTTTTAACGACACCCGCACTAAGGAATTTAATCCTTGTGTCGCGGGGTTTTACAAACATTCAAATCACATGCACAAAGAACACCCAGACTTGGAACAAGCATTTGTGGACCACACAAATGCTTGTCTCATGCGGGGATCGAACTCGCAGCACGTCGCGCACAGTTTCATTTTGTATAGCATACTTAATTAAATATAAGTAAAATAATCGGATCTTGTGATTTAATTGCTCCTTCCTTGCTCCTTGAACACTTGAGTGATGGCATTATTTTTAACCTAAAACCCACGAAAATACTATTGAGTTGAAACACTTAATTCAAATTCAGGGACGCCGTCAGATAAGTTTTCGCACTTATATTCCTAATGTTGCTATTGGTTGTCAACCGCAAGAGTCCCAGGTTCAGTCCAAGCGCCAGATTTTGACGTGTCGCAACAAAAACCCGTGCAGCGATTACATCGTGCTTGCGAAGCAAGACAATAGGGAAACTTTTAGGTATAACTCGCAAATTAGCTATACATGTACCTACCTAATTACCGCTGCCAAAATAATTTTCATAATGTAAATAATTAATTGATGGTAAATTGTTTTGATTTTGCCATTGCTTTCGCTTTTCTTATGCTAGATACCTATGTAGTTAATACACGCTGTCAGTTATTACGTACACAACTTTTAAGCAATTATGATTCAACAACAACAAGTTTAAGTAATTATGATTCAGTTGCAAAACTAGATAGGTACCTACCTGTCTAGTTTTGCCTTGAAATATGTTAAAAAACAATTGCACGTAATAGTATCTAGGTATCTAATTAATTAATTATTGTTTTTAGATGTCGCAATGGTGTGCAACGTCTGACGGTCCGAACTCCAAAGTGACGTTGTTGTACCATAGGTATATTGTTTCTATCTAAGACCTAGAAAAGCAGCCAATAGCTATTGGAAACGTGAATAAATTTCTAAGTGCACGTCTTGCACTTTTAAAATGATCACGTACCTTACGAATGAGGACGGGACCGCGTTGCTAATCAACCGTTCACACATTTGCGTAATTACTTCTTCTTAAATTTTTATTTATTGGAGTATAGGAACCGAGCCTTCGAGTGCCTCCCCGTTACCGGATATTGTCTGTTAACTTTTCGAACTCCTCTCGGTTCTGCGCAGAACGGAAGAGCCCCGACCATTGCTGAGCCATCTATCTTCGTCTTACAAACACGTTGTTCCCTTCATATTTGCACATCTTGCCTAATCTTGGTAGACTGTACCTAAGTGTGGTCCCATCTGGATCCAGTACAAGGAAGGGTAGTAGAGCCAAGGATAGCAAGTAGGTAGTTAGTAAAGCCTGTTGAAGAATCTCGTCGCCTATGGTAAAAAAACTTAACCAACTGCCAAAACACGCACACGTAGGTAGTAGATGCCACCGACCCCTTTCTGACCAAATTATAATTGTTGTTATCTAGGCATAAGCAATTATAATTATAATTACTGTTTGTGTTTCTTAACTTCTGCCATCGTCGGCTATGGTGCGCCAAAGTTAAATTCAATTCAAGACTTTAAAAAAAAAATTATGTGATGTGTAGGTATGGATTTTATCAAACAGAGTAAGTAAGCGTTGGAGAGCATACCTACTACAGCTAACATTTTTCTTTAAATTATATAAGAAAAATATTTTATTAATAAATGTAAAAGCAGGTGGCCAACAACAACAACTTTCATTCAACAATAAAAGCTAAACTAAGTAGGTATAGTCAATTACTATTATATTTTTGGAGAAAGTTGTTCCCGTCTTTTCACTAAAAATAACAAATGATTTTGACTAAACTCGAATTTTATTCATATGGCCAGCACTGGCACACCGGTGTGGCCAGAAAGGGGATAAATCTGGCCACAAAATTACTTTTATTTTTCTTATAAATTGGTGTCTGTTCGATGTTAAAAGAATTCTTTTGAAAGGCAAAGATGATAATCCACAGACCACTTTGAGATCATAATCTGTTTAATAACTTTTTACAACAACAATGAACTTCACTACATAAACTACAAATTAAGTTGACAAAATCCATAAAGTGAACAAAACCGGGTCTGCCAATAAATACCTACCAAATAATTTACGAATAAGGGTCAGCTCACACCGAGACGCGATGCGACGCTGCGCGCCCACTTTTAACCTAACTCCCAAGCTAATGTCAAAAGTGTAAGTGAGGGTACATTCGTAGCGGCTGGTCGCAGCTTGGGAATCAACGGAATAAAGATCGATTAAAATAAAACTTTAATTTTTCTATAGGTATTTCGTTGTGAGCTGCGCAGCGTAGATGTATGTACCTACCTGTCGCATGGCGCGACGTATCGAATAGCTCTTTAAAAGTGCGTTGCGTCTCGGTGTGAGCTGACCCTAAGTGTAATGTTATCATCTGTATCTAATTAAATCTAAGTGTTATTTACGTTACTACAATTTGCGCTACGTCGAGATTATGAAAGTAATATTTTGAAAGTTCGAATACTTAATAAGAGAAATCTGATGCAGCCAAATTCTTAATTTATGCAATAAATCATTGTCACTAAATAGCCAAATGAAGTTTATATTTCTTTTTCAATCTAGCATACAAGCAAAAGCATTCTTTTTATATGGACTGGAGAGAAATAAAATACTTATGTAGGTATGATTGACAAAAAATAGATTAGAAAAGAAAGAAATATAAATTATAACAAGTAGATAATTTATTTTATTTACATTTTTATGTTTAAATATTTAATCATTTATTTGGAGCTTGAGCAATTTGAATTTTCCTACAAACTTTTTAACTTCATCTTTTGGATAAGGCTTAATTGCTAAACAAGTTGGAATATTTTCTGGCTGTTCTATCCATAATTTATGTGATATTGAATTTTCCTTTAATTTTTCAGCTACTTTCTTCAATGAGTCTTCATTTGGCACCTGGAAATACAAAGATTGGAAATAAATAGCCTACAAAAAATAATTGTTTTATTTTTTATTAGTCTGCAAATAAACTGAGTCCGAAATGGCTGGTCTTATGAGCTGATAGTCAATAATTTTTTTTTATCTTAAATAACTATTGTAAATTGTTAAAACTTATGGTTTAAGATAGTAGATTGGTATAAAAATGTATAATTTAATTTCATGAACATTAAAAAGAGAAAAAATAAATTGTGTGTAAAATTAATTGTTATTCAGCTGTTATCTCTATCTATATATTGGTACTTCTATATCCCTTTCTTATTGTAAACATATTCAGGAAGTGTGTGCTTTTACCACTCACCTCTAAAACAACTTTGTGCATATTATCCATGTCATTTAGGTATTGAATAGTGTGCTCATCGTCTTTATATAAATGAAGCACAGCTGTTGAGGCATGGCAAGCCTGAGCTACCACTGAACCAATTGACCATCCTAGCTCCTTTAGCAAATCAGTCCTTAACAAAATATATTGAACTATTGTGTTAGACATTTTGGTAACAGCTACCAATTACAACTATTGAAATGCTGCTCGTTAAAGGTTATTTTCCAGATGGCACGAATACCAACAGTATCAAATTAATGATTGCTACAGCTACCTATAGATACAGAAGATTTTTTCTTACGATAGAATAATGTATACCCATAACTAGATTAATGATGAACTATTAATTATTATCAAAGCGGATTTCTGACCTAGTCAACAACAAGATTCACCACTCATTGGACTTCATTGGAGTCATTGGCACTCATGTCAAGTCATGTCAATTTTGACAATTAATGACAAATGACAATTTACGACGGAGTACCTATTGTCAAAAACATAAACTAAGTCAGTGCAGTATTCTGCAATCTTATCAAATAATAGACTAGAGATCAGCTTTTTGTTGCCAACAGGAAAATATATTAACTATCTATGACAGGCTTGCACTATCTCTGGAAAACAATGATTGACTGACATTTGTCACTTGTCAGCAGCATGTTGTTGATAAATTGAAAGGCTTGTGCGTTACTTTACACCAAGTTCCTATCGTTTTTCGAAACGAACATTATATTTAAATTATTATTTTATTCGTCTATTACTTTTACGTTTTATAACCATACAACATATGAAGCAATGGCTTCGGGTCTCGAAAACTATGTGAATCAAACAGTGTCAGTGATAACTTCTGATGGTCGGAATTTCATTGGAACTTTAAAAGGTTTTGATCAAACTATAAACATAATATTAGATGAATCCCACGAGAGAGTGTTTTCATCTTCAACTGGTGTGGCGCAGGTGGTTCTTGGACTGCATATAATACGTGGTGACAACGTTGCAATCGTTGGCCAAATAGACGAGTCTATTGATAGCCGACTGGACCTTGGAAATATAAAAGCTGAACCTTTGGGATCTATTGTACATTAACTAATTTTAAGGATATGTAATAAATAAGTCTTATGTACAGCTGGAGTTTCTTTTAAAAGCAACTTTATTTCTATTTGTATTGTTTATAAAGTAACCTTAAACTGAAAGCAATTATTATCTTACAAATGTGAAAAGTATATATTTATCTTATTTATTATGCTCATATGGCACCTGTATTGGATAAACTTTCCTTTATGGGCCGTCGAGTTGGAGGTTCATTTTTTTTTTGTAGATAGCACTCATAATCAGAAGGCTTTATACAAAGTTTTATATTGCGATTACTCACGGTTTACGAGATATAATTTTTTAAAGTTTCCAAATTATCACGCAATTTAGTTGGATTTAATGTCATGGTAGATGTCAAATTTGACGTTTTACGTTCCGTTAACGGTGGAGATGCGTTTCATTCAATTTTATCTTATTATGTCTTTTAATATAATTATATTTAAACGTAGTAAATTAAAATTAAATTTATAAAAAATATGTAAATTTGATACGTAATTAATGTGCACTTAAAAACGCGCTTTACTATGCAATTACATTGATTTTTTTTTCATAAAAATAAGGAATATTTTTTACACTGTGGAACGGAACGTGAAGCTTTTGTTGTGACATTCGTCCAAGAGCGAGCGAAGCGAGCTCGGAATTTTAGGGCACCCAGGAGGTGGCGGGGTCTAGTGAGCGAGCGAAGCGAGCGAACAGACCCCACCACCTCCTACGATTAGGCTAGTCAGTCCAAGAGCGAGCGAAGCGAGCTCGGAATTTTAGGGCACCCCGACTCGGTTGGTTTAGGTTAGAAGGAGGTGGCGGGGTCTAGTGAGCGAGCGAAGCGAGCGAACACAGACCCCACCACCTCCTTCGTGGTTATTTTTTTTATGACCACCCAGAAATTAGAGTTCAAATTGACGTAAATTAGTGTTTTAACCTAACCTAACCTCAAAACTTTAACCATGGATATCTCCATAATTATGGGGTTCCGCGGTGCGGGAATGGTACAGGGGGTAGCCCCTCCTCCCCCCTACCCCCTCCCCCCCCTCCCGACCCTTAACTCGCCGGCCCATAAAGGAAAGTTTTACCCCTGTATTTTACAATACACACATCACAATTTAATTCTTGGTGCACTGTTGGCTTATACTAATTCACTTTGAGTGGCCTTTTGGTCTATAAAATGACCCTGACTGCTAAAAGAGGTTGTTGGTTCGATTCCCAGGACGAATTTTGTTTGATGAGCATCATAATTTTTGTTCTCTTATTTATAAAATATATAAGTATGTTTATCATTTGCCTGTTTGCCATAGAATAAGCTTTGTCTAGTTTGGGATCAGAGGACCATCTGTGTTTCGTCTCAAGATATAAAAATAAATACAATAAAATTAAGGCTCTAAAAGCTCTTTCTGAAGAAATTTTGGGTTTTGTGTTAAACAGCAAAAAAATAAGCAAATATGAATAAATTGTTTCATAACCACTTATGCATTAAAATATCTGTAAATAATAATATTGTTGCACTGTTGGAGGGAAATTTTTCATGCAATGGAAACACACAAAAACAAAAATAAATAACAACAAAGGTTTTATTTTATACTATTTACAAATTCATTGGTAAAATATTTACAAACAAATTAATTTCGTTTTATATACACAATTTCCAATAATATACAGTAAATAAAAATGATAAAGTCAATAAAAACGAAATATACAAAACATCAAAAACTAAAGTTTGTGTTTAGCTAACTAAATCGATCTTTAGTCTCGTAAAGTGAGACACTAGAAGTTGTCATTCAGTACTTATATTATTTTTTAAAGACTTAGTAGCATTGGTCGCATATTAATTGTGTTAACCCCTCATGCTAAGTGAAATTGCTTGTGTTGGTTCATGTGGGTAGTGCAATGGGTGGGATTCGAGCCCGCAACCACATGCTTGGAAGTCTGACGCCCTAGCCATTAGGTTACCACTTCTTAAAAGTTCAGATTTCTACCAATCTTTATCATTTGGTACAAAGAAGTAAGCATTTACAGCTATTAGTCAAAATTCCCCAAGGTTTGATCATCCCAAGACAATAATAATAATATTAAAACCTTTTTGAAGTAATTTTGTTGAACATATTATATTTTTACAGTTTTGATATGACTTTTTTTTTAATTTTTCGGTTTTGATAACTAACAATATGAACCGCCATGAATACTTATTCAACCATACTAAAGTTCTATCACATTTAACATACTCAATTACTAGCTAAACTATAACATTATCCCATTAATATTATGAGTAATCGTTATTACTTGACTGTTGCATCAACACAATTTCTTGATGTCTGAAAAAGAAAAAAAATATTAGAAAAAGTGAATACTCCAGATGCACACTACACATACAACTAGATGATATTAAAGATTTAATTTCTAAAAAACAATATTATGTTATATATCCTAATCAAACTGCAAGTACTCAACTATAGTTCAACACACCAAAACCTATAATTACAATTTAACCCTTTCACTGTCTCATGAGTCACATAACATAAACAGTTTCATTGTTTAACTATTGTGTCTTCTGACAGGACAGGGAAAATGTTAAGATAAAATTTCATTATTATAATTATTAAGTACAATATAAATCATTAAAAGAATCTATTTCTTTAAATATTATAGTACAGTAGATCTATACATACTTATAAGATCATTATACATTGTGGAAACCAAATAAGTATTGAGTATCTCTTGATACTTCTATAATGTTTTTATAAGTAACATTTAATTTCCAATTAAATACCTTAAAAATAATCATCTTCAACTAGTCTCCAGATTTAATTATTTCGATATTTATTCCTTTACTGAAAAGACATGTATCCATATTAAGGGAAAGGCGAAACATAACTAATCCTAGATATCGCTACTAACGATAAGACCGCCATTGTACACTGAGTATGGTCTATAATAAAGAATATCCTATATTATTAAAATTTGGGCTATTATGATTACAAATTCACGGTCAAATTTTACTCATGCTAGTAAAGCAAGGTAGTTAAAAAATATATGGATCCAAAGCTTTAGTGTCAGCCGGAACTAACCCTTTAAAACCCGAATCATAATATATGTTCAATTGTATCTTCTCGCCTTATTTCTGTTTTATTTGTGTCTTTGCACTACTTTGGCTGAAATTTTATAAGAATAAATGTCAAATGTGAGATAAACAGATCAGTTTCAGCTGAAGATTCGTTCCGACACTATCATGGTTAAGTTACCCCTGAATCGCCTCAATACCAACTACCAAAAAGTTAAAAACTATAAGCTAATTACATTGGTTAGAACTTAATAACATGGCACCACTATTGTCTCTGATTCCATAACACAAGGGCTTTATCTACTTATTTTGGATTCGAAGCAATGTATGTGTTGTCCATATTCATTTATTTATATTAACTTACCTCTGCATTTTTTCCTTATATTTTTGCGTATTATATTTTTGGAAGAATTGTTTTCCGTATTCGAATGTTGCTATCATAATGGCACACGCCGGTGCTACTTTGAATATTCTAGGTAGTAGTCCTGTAAATAAACCTCTGAAGCCGTTGTTATTATAAATCTGTAGGGCTATATTCTTCATGTTTGAAGCTCTCTGTTGGACTTTACCATCTGAAACAGTAACCACATCAACAAAAACAAAAATAAATACAGTTACCCAGCAATAAGTATAAAAAATTCAAGTATTACCAGTGTTTAATAATTACATTGAATATTTAGCGTACAAACTACTTATAAAAAATTTAGCGTTTATAGTATTGTACACATTAAATAAAGTTTTTATAGTTTGGAACAAGTCTACTTAAAAAACGTAAGTAATATCTATGGTACAAAATGTTGCCAACCTATATAAATTTCCTTTTCGCCTAATTCTATTTGCTGGTGCGTTTTTACAACATCAAAGGGTAATGTTACAAATGCGGCAATCTGAAAGTAAAGGTTGTTGTTAACATACTTATACTTTATCAGTATTATCACCCCACGTAAGTTTAGATAAATCGAAAATAGCAACTGATTATAGTGTAACATATTATTATGTTTTATCTGTTATATAATGGTTATACTTAATCTATTTTAATCTTTATGGGGTTCTAATACACACGAAGAATAAATTATTTATCGACTTACACTGCCAGCAATAGATCCACAGAAAAAGTTAAATAAAAATGAATTCTTTTCGGAATCCGGCTTGTCGAATGCTCTCTTTGTTGACTCAAATGTTGTCCAGTATATACCTGAAATAATAATTGAATTATTAGTAAACTAGGTAGGTACTTAATTTTTAAATATCATTAATTTTTTACGTGTTATGACATACTGAGACAAAACAATACATACTAATATTATAATTTTTTAAGTAACTTTGTCCGACTTTCGATATTACTTATGCATTCTCAGCTAAACCGATTTTGATGAAACTAGATTAAATGGGTAGGATTCTCAAGAAGTTAGACTCATTTCCGTCTCTATAACCAACATCCACGAGGGCGAAACACGGGAAAAACTTTAAATAATCTGGTAAATTGAAAAAAAGAATATGTGACTAAATGAGCCTATAATATTAAAATATATTTGTATTTACCTGAAAATGGTACATCTCTCAACAAAGTTGAGCCCAGTCCACGGAAGAGTCCTCTATAACCTTCGTATTTTATCCCATCACGTAAGGCAACAGAGATTTCTGAAAAGTTATGACCATAATATTAGCATTATGGTAATTGCTTATTCCATTGACTTTGAAAATAGCGAGAGGGTAGAACTACATGTATACTAAACTAACCAAGCTGTGTAAACTTATTCAACATACAAACAACATAATAAATTCATTACATAAATAATTCTAGGTTTTAAAACTTATAAGTATGTACTTATAAGGTGTCCAAGATAGAACATCAGAGTAGCTATGAAATATTAACATTTTGTTCAGGATGACGTTTAAAAAAATGATAACTTACTCTTACAGGGCCAGTAAGATATTATTTAATTAGAAATTTGTGTCTTGGTTGAAATCTTAGTCTGCGGTAATTGATAATATTACCTGAATATGTCAACCTTTTCGATTGCATTTTTGTTCTTATGAGTTCTAGAGGACTGACGATAGTGACCGCTGTCATTCGTGCTGTAGCACCCGCAATCATAGGTATCCACATTGGCTGGCCCACTGTCAATAACAAAATGTTATTATTAATAACAACTTGGAGATCAGGATTCAGCTTTGCCAGACACAGTTGCATGTAAAAACCGAGTAAATAGCTATATAATGATGATCCCAAGCTCTATATGATATAGGAACAAAGAGAATAGGCAGCAACATTCCCCTAAATAATGAATGCAAAGCTGTGCGGTGGTTGTGACACACTTGTCACCTTGGTGACTAGGGCAACTAATCTATACTAATATTATACAGCTGAAGAGTTTGTTTATTTGTTTGAACGCGCTAATCTCAAGAACTACGGATCCGATTTGAAAAATTCTTTCACTGTTAAATAGTCCACTTATTGAGGAAGGCTATAGGCTATAATTCGCAGCGGTAACCGATGCCCACGCGAGCGGATCCGCGAGCAACAGCTAGTACCCCATAATACACGGCCTCCGGTTCCCGAGAGTTCCAATGCTGAAGGTGGAGGATCAGTTGTGGTGCAACTTGGTAGAGGCCTGTGTCCAACAGTGGACCACGATAGGCCAAGTTGATTGTATATTGAAAGAAAGTCACAATCACACTTCACACTAATATTTTCACAAAAATTGTGGGTGTATGTTTGTTAGCTGTTCACACTGAAACAGCTTTACCAACTAACAAATTTTGTATGGAGATAGCTGACATTGAGACGAATTTTTAACCCAAAAAAATTAGTTGTCTGTTGAAAGTAGGCAACACCACGGGGCGTAATTAGTATAATCTAAAAACCTATTTCTAACAAATAAACAAACTTTTGAGTTTTGTATTTTACTTTTACTATAGATTCTCTTGTTTATTTAGATTAGAGGAGATCAAAGGTGAACTGCAAGATTTAAATAAAAATATCTACCAAACATTGTTTATCTCTCGTATTTATGTTATTTTAAATGATATGTTGATAAACTCAGAAATACTTTTTTTAACAATATAGGCAAAGAGTTGTGAAGTAGAAAAAGTAGCAATATTTTCAATACAAATAACGTAATTATGATAATTTATTATATGTATATACAACTACAAGGTTAATAATTTTATTTGGTATTAAAAAAAAACTACAAGTCACTCTCAGTAGTTTTTGCTGAATATAACAGAATCAGATGATGAGTGAAACATATAAATTTGTATTTTCTTACTATCTCATTTCTCACGAATAAGACTTAAAATTCATTAATTGATTAGTAACTTAATGTGCTTTTTATTGAATTTACGCATAAAATTTTATGAATTAATATAAATAATTAATTAGCAACAGTTGGCTCTCATTATTGTCACAGACTTCAAGTTAAACTACTTGTGTCGTAATTATAATGGGCATTATACTTAAAATTCCAAGCTTGTACCAAATAAGATTCTAATAAGAAATTAATTAAATTTTTTAACATAAATAAAATTAGTGGTCATATATTATTAAAGATACCCATATTAACAAAGGTTAGTTTCTATTCTGTAATTTGTTTAGTCAGTTAAGACCTTGAAGTCAAGGTGAGAAATCCAAACGGATCTATTGGAACATATGATTGTATTGTTTATTGTTATGCACATATAAACATTATGAGTTAGGTATGTTTATTCTTGACATTTTCTATAGCTACTTGTCTGCTTATGGCATGTTATTGCATAATAGTAGTAATAATAATTATAACTCTCATAAATCTCATTAATAAAGACAACTTACAAACAGTAAAAAAAAATATATCTATTTAAAGTGAACTTGAACATCAATTAGATTCAGAATTTATTATATTAAGTTTAGCAAATAATAGAAAAGAAAATGTTTACTTACTGTTCTGAGTGAAATTGTTGTAATGCATCTTCATATTATATCTCAGATTTTCATATGACACGAAATAAATAACAGTACATGGAAGAGCTAGGACTAAAGTGGGGCTTAATCCGGACCATAGCGCTGGTACTCCCTCTATTTTAGCTATTTTAACAAACGCATCCTGGAATCATGATAAAATAATTACAAAAAAAATGTTAAGCAAATATTTCACCCAAAGAATTATGTAATTAAATCTTACCACCGTGCCGTTGAAGTGTACGCGTCTGGGTATCCATGCGGAGTCCCCACAAGGACATAAATGTTCCATAAGACCATTGCAATAGAGGTAACATTTATTCGAAAGTAATGCCTTCTGTTGGGCTTGTAGTCTTATTTTAACCACGTCTAGTGGCGTCACTGTAACATAAAAGAAAATAAGTAAAATTCACTTTATTATTATTAATTATAAAAACGTAAAACACAGTAAACTTACTAAATAACGAGGTTATAAGAGCACCGGAACATGCCGATGCCATCTGTTGAAATGGAGTAATACGGAACTGAGGGTCATCTTCCCGAATCATGGCATCGGCTTTTTCCTAAATCCAATATTATTAAGTTACGTTTCTCAATGAAACTTTAATAAGTTGTGTCCGTATTTAATAGTCGTCCGTCCGTCGTAATGTTTTTTTCCTATTCTTTCTTTGCACAATCTGTCAGTGTCAATCAAATTTTGACATTGCATGACATAAAATCAAAATCATAGAGATCTAGAGCAATTTTTTAATGGTGTTACAATTTATATTTATGAAAAATGAAAAAGTTCTATGACGGCAAGGTGTTATATGTTCCAAAAAGCGTCTAATAATAAAACCAATGTCTTTGAATAAAACACACACGTTTAGCTTAATTCGACAAAAAGTGAATTAGTATTTTATGACATCCTTAGTGACACTAGTGTCGATAGTGTAACTACCATTAGTATTACTATCATCTGTACTTATCTCCACTGCATCGCACCTCTAGTTAAATCAGTCAAATCACTGCCACATGGATGGAGGGCGTTACTGAAATTATTTAGTAAAATAGAAATTATTCAGTAATTACACTCACACGAAAGCGGTGCGGTTTCCTGAGGGTTTCAGTTGTGTAGATGAAAAATCATTTTTGAAATGTTTTCTACAGCATCCAGATCTTTGTTGTGAGTACCATTTCATTTATTATTGGAGTTTACATAACGTGACAGCTGTTTTTTTTATATCGGATCTATAAACAAATCGTGCGCGCTACCTAGTAATGAAACGGTCACACACCTATGATCGTTAGATAGGCCGTTTATTGTAAATTATTAATGGCTCACGAGCCAATGAGCCATTCAATAAAATGCCCGTTGAAATACATGAACAATACCTACGATTGATCTTGTAGTTTCTGTAGCCTGCACCACATTTCGTAGTAAATCTGTTCGGTATGAATAAGTTTTTGCCGGCGAGTTCATCTCAAGGTCCCTTCCCTAATGTAAACTTTAGAATTAAAGTGCTATTCGTTACTACGATATTTTTAAAGAAGCCATGTTTATGAACATACGATATTATCGTAAGCTTAAATTGCTATATTCTTACGATTTATAACTTAAAAGTTCTTATTAATATAATTGTAATACTTTTTCAACTTCTTTTAGACTTATTAGTAATACTTGTTCTCTGAATAATTTGTTTAAGTGTTCCCTAAATATAAAATAGTCCCTTGGCCTATTGTCAAACAGTTACACACTGCTAATATTTTATTACCCAGACAAACCCAAAAAAAAAAACGATAAATTAAACAACAATTTATTTTATACATTTAATTACTTACATATGTAATTGTTTTCTTTGTATATTAATGTTAAGGAAATAGTGACATTTAACTATTTCTAATCTTTTGCTTTTGTTTTTACACTTATAAATGAACATAATCTTTTATAATTATAATTATTATACGAAGAAAGTGAGTGCTGAGTGAGTAAAAAACTGGGTTCTGAGCTACCTTAAATTTAACTTATTTCTAGTTATCAGACCATGGAAACTGGCCTTTAAACACTCCAATCTGGTTTAGTATATCATGCAATCAGATCTTCCTCATAAACTGTCTTGTAAAACTAGGCAGGAAAGATAAAATCCATACCTATAAAAAAAAAAAAACATAAATTAGGTATATTAAAGGATTTATGAAGTACAGCATTCATTTGATAATGCTACAGTAGACTGCAGTATAGATAATGAACCCAAAATATTGTGTTTTTTATCTTCTTCATTTACGTCTTTAGATATCTGATTATTATGTTAACACTGATAAGAATTCATTTTAAAATAGTAGTCAGTACAAAGATAGCAACATTTTACATATCTTTTCCTGTATTATTGTTATTGGTAAAAAATAATTATTAATTTCATTTATCATGAATGTGAATGAATTGACATACAGAATTCTAAAGAACTGGAATTATTGTTTAGTTTCCTTTTCACTGCATGAATTAAAATATATTCATATGAATTTCAACAACTCAATAACTCATTGTGTACCTAGGTACCTATATCATGAAATGCAGTTTTTTTTTATCAACTTGATAATTATTTCTTATTTAATTCAGTACACTTTTATTATTCAAAATTCTTGAACAAAAAATATACAAGTACTTACTATTTTTAGTCTGTCCCATTATATTCGAGTTGGCACAGTTACAATGTGCCTTTTAAACTCAGTAAGTAGATTGCCAGAATACTGAAATACTTCTGATACAATACTATATTATTATTTACCAACAACGGTGTCTATCAGTGATTATAACACTTGATTGATTAACAGGCAAAAAATTATGCTTGTAACAAGATAGGGTTTATCACCTTTAATCAAGTTGTGTGATTAAAAGGCCTTTTATCAACTTTATGGTTATTCTTTTTTAGTCTGTAAATCCCACTCATTATTTTGCAGAATAAGCTCAATTAGCAATCTTACCCAATTATCCTTAAATTTTGAATTTTGAGTCTCTTGTTCTTTATTAATTTTAGATGTTTTTAGTTAATTGCGTCTTGGTGGGCGTGGTTATTGCGTCAATTATCTCACACCCAAAGATAATTTTAACATAATAGACGTATGCCAACAACTCAGTGATGTAAATAGTGGTTGGAAATATAGGAACATCGTATTTTTCTATCATTTGTTTGATGTCGCACGATTGATAGAGGATGCATATTTCGCATCCTTGCGCACTCGTTTGCGGTTTGCCATCAATCTCTCGTCGCGGCAGCTCTCGGCACTCACTACTATATACTCATGTTGGTATTCATAGATGTACCTATCATGACCTTATTTCAGGTGTTCCCCAAGTTTCAAAGCGTAAACAATTTGACCTACTTGCTACAGCCAGATGTGGTTTGGATCTTGTTTTGGCAATGAAGTTATCACTAACCTACCTTTATGTTGAGTTTAAGATCTAGACTGATTCTTTAGAATTTTGGTTGCTTGGTGAAACACGTGAAAATACGCAGTCAATGCGAATTATTTGCATATGAATAAGTATTAATCGCACCTAAGTGTATATCTAACTGCTTGAAATAAAATTTCCGTATCACGATTTAAGTTACCTACCCAGTTAACTAGTGATTGGCTCGTTATTAAATACGGCTTTGTTATTAACAGACCTTTTAACGTTTCCATGCCGATTAGAAGTGAAAACAAAGCGTGACTGGCACTGCTAGTATTGCAGAAATTATAAGAGTAATCTGATTCTATCGTATCTTGAATGGCTTAATTACGTTTATTAGATTGATAAGGTGAATAATCCGTAGGCGCCCCAATATACATCTTATAGCAAACTTTAATATTTTGCCTATATTTTCTCGTGCTGGTCCAAGTCTGAGTGCGACGTACAAATATTTTGGCCGTACGGAGTCGGGAGTCGGATCGATGAAACCCGCGTCCCTCGTGCTGCAAGCCAAACGCCGGGAAACGCTCCAAGTGGGTCAGCAATTGATTTTCTGGGAAATTCATAGAATGTTATTACAAGATTCTGGACAATATTGCAATAAAAATAATTGCCTTTTGAATTGCATATCGTTTTATGGAGTTGGATCACAGAAAAATCGATATTCAATCTAATCTATAAACGGTCATTAGCACAGCTGTATTGGAACAGGATATAACGACTGTTTCTACCGTATCATCGAGCATCTTCGTGTCAGAAAATAACATAAAGTTCACGTCATCCTAGAACAGTGGGCAACGCCCCATGCAAACTCATAATCCAGATCAAACCGAGTTAAAAACGTGACGCATCACAATTTCACAAGTACTTGTTGCGGAAAATGTAATTAATGTAATGTAACAATTTTCAATGCTACCTAATTGTGCAATGTTCAATGTAATATTAAACTTGACAAATGTATCAGCCTTCCTTGAGTATCGATTACCATTGTGTGTTGATATCTAAGTATTACGATGTATATCAATGTTATGGTTCGTATTTATAAACCTTTATCGTATCGCTTCGAGATTTTAATGACGACTTTTCTGTTGTACTTAATTGTGCTCATTGTTAGTTCCTTAATTGTATTATGTATCCTATGCTCGTATAATGATGTAACCAGTAACCCTCAAGAACATACCTGCTTAGAATCTAGAGACTTAAAGATGCCAATATCCCCGAGAATTGAAAAATACACAGTATAACACGAAGCGTACCTTCTCTTCCAAAAAAATAGAACTGCAGAACATCAGATTAAACCGACTTTAATATAAAAGTTCCCTTTGTAGCATTTCGGGTTCGTTGACCCTATTGGCACACGAGATAATATTTTCAGAGCGGTATCAACCGAGTGACTAAATCAAAATGAACTGAAATTGTCTGTTGCCAAAAAATTAAAACGTATGTTAATTAATTTGTTGACATGCACATATGCGTGAAAGAAGAGACTAGGTTTATCAATGAATTAGGGAAAATAGTTCAGTCTTCGTCTAAGATTACTTTACAATGTTATTCAACGCGTATTTGTTTTGGGATGTCATGACTGCGTAAAATTGGATGAAAATTAGCACACTGATGTTAAAAGATTCGTCATACTTGGCCTACACGATAAAAAGTGACTAGATTTAAATATAGGTTTCATCCAAATATCGATTTTTTGGGTTGTTATTTCAGGTTTTCTTTCGGTCTAAGGTAAGAATTAATTACCATTACCACTTGTAACTCGAGAACGGGTAGACCGATTATCATGATCAAAGGATCTCTTTTGGATTCTTATCCGTCCCGAATAGCAGAATAGTAATAAAAATAATGGGAAATTGAAGATGCCAGAATCCCGTAAAAATAAGATTTTTACGGGAACGGGGTCAATTTACGCGGGTGAAACCGCAGGGCACAGTTAGTATTATTATAATATTTACACCTGTTGTCTGCGGCTTTGAAAGCGATCCTTTTTTGTTTTTAGTAAAAAATATACGTAATGTAGCATGCTAATATGATCCTATAGTTTTGCAGTTTATTCATTACTAACATACTTACAATATTCTTTATAATGATAGGGTAGATTTATTTATCATATGGGTTAAAGCAAATCTGTTTCTGACCCTGATGTATTAGAAATACCTAACATTAAAAAATGGTATGAGGAATTTTTTATATTACCGGCGCGCAGCGCGCGTTACTATTCCAGGAAAAAGATTAAAAGAATCCGCATGGATGATTTATTTAAAATCGATATATGAACAACCGATATCAATGCTTATCTTTTGCTAGCATTGGCCGAAGTGTAAATGACGCAAACGATCAACCAGACGTAATTGATGATTCGATATCATTGATCTTCAAAATTTGATATCTGTCATATGACTTTAATAAACACGAGCTGTAATCGTGTTGTGGGTTGTTTATGGCAACAATCATTTATATCATGAATGAAGGAACCACGTAGACAAAGATAAGTGGCACTTGCATTAGGAGTAAACAATACGAATACACAATTATTTGACCGATCCATGGATTTCAGTTTTTTTTTTCAGCAATCTGGGTCGCACATTACTAGTAATCTCGTTAAACCCTTAAAGCTAAGATGCTTGTGATACGAGTGGGTTCACGTCAGTAGTGTAATGGGTGGGATTCGAACCCGCAACCACATGATCGCAAGTCCGACGCCCTAGTCATTAGGCTACCGCCGCTTCTTCTTCGTTTGTTATAATTTTCAATGTTAAAAGTTTGTGGTTGAATCAATGTTTACATTTGCGACTTGCGTCCTTCTAAACTAACATATAAAATTCTCGTATCACAGAGTTTGTCCCTAATACCCTACTCCTCCAATTTTATATACAGCGTGTAACAAAAACCCTGTCGGATCCCTAAGAGGTTTATTCGGTATCGTGCTGCTAACACATATACGTAGCCATTAAATGGATTGGAGATCATAATTTTTATTTTTCCCCAGTGAAGATAATTAAATAAAAATAAAAACTGATCCAAGGCAACAGCAACACTGACCGCTCCTCAAAGTTCACGTACTTACTACCTACAGTTTTGTGTCAAAGAAGCCGCCTATGCGAGACGGTTCATGAACTGTACCACGAATACGCTTTTGTTGGATCGGTCAGGGGTTTTGATTTCTTTTTATGTAAGAGAACAACGTTTGCCGGGTCAGCTAGTCTTTTTATAAAGCAAGTGGTAAAGCAAAATATACCAATCATAGTAATGGTAAGTTTCCACAGCCACAAGGGAAGCTAGAATTGCTTGTATGCCACTCAACTAAATTGTATCTGTAGCGAACTACCATTTCACAATATTTAATTAGTTTTATGTACCTACTGATAATGGATAACTAGCTAATTCGCTGTTATGATGATTCACCCGCGTGGATGTCGGTAAGCCAATGTAAATAAAACCTTTACAAGTTATATACTAAACCTTTCCTCGAGAACCACTTTATACATTGGCGAAAGCAGCTTGAAAATCGGTGCAGTAGTTTTTGAGTTTATCGCGAACAGAGAGACGCAGCGGAGGACTTTTTTTTATAATATGTAGTAAAGTACTTGACGGCAAGGTTTTTAATCTTCAGTAGTGTTCTTAGCAGTAACAACTATTACCAATTTAATTTCATTATCAGATCTAAAATGCATTTATTGATTAAATTGAAAAATAAATAAAAGAGCTGTTGTATTCTTTTCCACTGCGGTTTCTATGTTCAATTAACTAAATTGACAATTATCGGATTAGGCTAGCGAAGCTAGGTTGCTTTTGAAGTATTTACTGCGAGTCCAATTAGTTTTTCAATTTTAGCTAGTTTTTTTTGCGATTTAAGTATATTACTCATGAGCACATTTCAAAGACCTGTGAGGCGGTTCTTTATATGTTTAAAACAAAGCTTTTTATTTCTTTCAAAATTACATTGTACACCAATTACTAGCGAAAGAAATATATAGGTTTGTCACTTTTCATGCCTCCAGAAATTTCATGATCTCCATCAATTTCTCACATTTATGATTTCCTCTTGAAGTCTACGTCACGGAAATAACCAACTCGAGTTTAATATTCCCCAAACCTTGTTCAGTCAGTGACTCACTAATTTCGACTACGGATTTACGTATAGCTAACTCGTTTCAACTGCTGAGTTTTGCTTCATTCTGGAACGGTTGTGATTTTCCATCGAAAAGAGGTAATTGATATTTGTCTTTGGAGTATCGATTATAATGATGCAAAAAAAATTGTTAAATATAAAACAAACTCATATAAAAGTGTAAAGAAAGTGTTTCAGTATGAAATCATTGCTGAAAAATTCTGAATGCTTTTAAAAAGCAAAGATCGACCGAAAACTAAACCATTATCTTTTTTATCTCCATGCGAACTATACGACATTCACCTTTTAGGTAAATGATTTTTCCTTTATGTTGAAAATGAAAAGAAGAAAAACATAAAACTGTAGTACCTGTGTACGTGTATTTGTTGGTCTGAAGAAGAAATAATTGTTAATTTATTTAATACATGTTGATAGACAAAGTGCATACGTCAAAATTAGCTAGAAAAAAAACTGAGGATTATTTTCTCAAACTCTGCAATTTTTCAAGCAACATATGTATATGAAAAGGTGGAAAACCTTCTATAACAGTACAAAATGCTAAGAGCCAATTGTATTTATGTAATAATTATAGTATTATTTATATGCGGGACGTCAGCTATTGTAACATGTTTAAGTACTATCTATAAATAATTATGAAATAACGTCGATTGTATGCAATGTTCTATTATTTTTAAAACAAATCTTCCTTTCAAAGAACGTAGTTACAATATTATAACATAAAGACAAGACAAAAAGAGACATGGGGAAAATCTGTAAAATAAGTAGCTTGTCTAGTATTTTATACTAGCGACCCGCCCCGGCTTCGCACGGGTGGACATTTATTTCTTCATAGATGAGCACTGAGTCCCCTGCGGTTTCGCCGTGCGAGTCGTGCGACACAAATATCGGCCGGCGACCATCATTCATTTTAATACCAATTACAATTTTAAATTCGTAATATCTTTTGAATGAATAATTGTCCGATTGGAATAAAATAAAAAGTAATTTATAGCTATTGAAACAATCTTACTCAATAAATAGTTTATTTGGATAAGGATTAGTATTTGACGATAATATGATCAATAAACATAGGCTAATAATTTTAATTACTTTTATTCTATGGAAAAGTGGTTATAATGGCTAAAATATAAATGTTTGGTTAATACTAAGTATAGCGGACTTTTTTGTAGGCATTATTGAGTTCTACAACTTTTCTATAGAAGTCAACCATACATCTCTAACCATTTAGGCAGCGTTCGCGAGAATCGTTAACGTACGGCAGTTTTTTCGTCGACTTACTCCACAATTTTCACTACCACGAAAAATCCTATCTATTTTCCGGGATAAAATATAGCCTATACGGATTCGGAAGAATCCCTCTAAGTAAAGGTAAAAGAAATTTTGAAATCGGTCCAGTAGTTTTTGAGCCTATTCAATACAAACATACAAAAATACAAAGGTTTCCTCTTTATAATATTAGTATAGATGGGCATGTCAATCGTACATAATTATTGTGTTGTAAAAAGGTATAAATTAAATGACAACAGACGATTCATTTTATGCACAACTTCGTTATCTAGCTGTGACAATACGTGATTCTGTTCTTGATTGATTTGTCTGTAATGAGATTTTTTAATTGAAGTTGTTGTGATCAGATGTAACGACTTTTCATCTCACATCACTGTAGTTCGCTTATGAATCTCGTTCATACAAACTGTTATAGTGTACATAGATTACGTTGTTATATTTTCCCGTATTTCTGGAATTTTTAATAAGATCATCTGCGTATATTATGAGTTGTCATTGTCATAGAGGGTAAGCGAACTTGTTTTATTGCTTAGCATTTTATTCTTGTTTTATTTAGTTTTATTTCATACTAGCGGCCCCGCCCCGGTTTCACCTGCACAGTACTAAATTTCTTTAATTATACGCAAAACGCATTCCTTTTGAATCACTATCTATTGCTAAAAACTGCATTAAAATCCGTTGTGTAGTTTAAAAGATCTAAGCGTACCCCTACTTAGTTTTATAAAAAAAGATTTACTTATCTGGGATTGTTCGCAAATGCTTTGATTTTTGTGTTTTGTTTATTATTATTATACCAGAAGCATTTAAAAAAAAACCTTGCAAAAATTTACTTTTTGCAAAGTAATTTTTTTAATAAACAATACTTAAAACTTTTCTAGATATAAACTAGTTTAATAACTAAACTTTTGTTTCGTCTACAAAGTTTATGACAGCAAACAAATAAATATAAATTGTTTGTGGACGTAAATATTCACACCTGTTTTGCTATTTTCTACATTAGTTATATAATACGTATGGTAATGATAATTACTCTCATTTAGTCACATGAGCTGGAGTTAACCTCCATTTACAAACAATAAGAGGGTGAATATTTTTAGTTTTCTAGGTCGAGTTTACTCGAATATGGGTTTAATTCTAAAAGCATAAATTACATTTCAGTTTGTTCAATGACCACGTTCCGTGAACTTATTACTTAAAAGTAAAACATTATTTCTCAGCAGTATTCAAATTCGTCTCGCATCGTTAGATAGTCCATTGAAATGTTACATTTTTTAGGCCTAACCTTGCGTTTCTTAGAGGACGCAATTTTATTTTTTTGATGTGTAGGGGGGGTCAGTGTAAAGCTAAAACCAAGTTTGTGGGGTCGCCACCCTTGTCCCCCGGCCGCCATCTTGAAAATAGGGGTCCAAATGTTTTTGCGATATATCTCTTAAACTATTCATCGGATAAAAGAAATTTGTTAACATTTTTTGTTGCAAATAATATTCTCTACAACTTTGGTTCAGTAACTTTTTGTCGTAGAACTATAAATAAAAAAGTTATAAGCGAAAATGTTCAGAAATTCGAGATTTTTTTTATATTTTTCGATATAACTTTTTTTTTATCATTTTACGAAATAATTATATCAGACCATTTTTGTAGATCGGTTTTTAAGGAACAACTTTTATATACAACATTTTTTTATTAAGTCGATAGCTAAGGTTTTACAGCGCTCCCAAGTGAGTAGGGGAAACCGGGGCAATGTGGGCCCCTTAAGGGAAATCGTGAATAAAATCTAAGAAAAACAAGATAATCAAAAAAATCAACAGCTATTTATTAGTCTCACTATTGCTTATTATCATTAATCTTTAATAATTATCTTAGGCTACCAGTCTTTGGTGCTAATAGAACTTAAAAAATAATAAAAAGCTGCCTGTTTTGCCCCGTGTCTGGGGTAAAATGGTCATATGCGGGGCATAATAGGCATGTAAGTTTAAAACCGAGCACAAAAAGTACAAATGTGAAGGGATTCGTCATCATTATCCTCTTCACCGGCGCAAGAACAGTGGGCCCATCTCTGACATGCACGGCAAGTGACCCAACCCTCAGTAGATTCTGAGTACAAATATCCACAGTACAAACATTCGACATCTTCTTCCTCTGATTCGTTTTCCTTATTTTTTTCATTTTTCTTCGTCTTTTTCTTCCTTCCTTTCTTCTCATTAGCCACTGGTCCGGTCTGGGCTTCTTCAATGTTCTTCTTATAAGGAGAACTGGTTATTAATGCCGTTTTTCCGCGTTTCCTAGTGACTCGTTTTTGGACACGTGCTTTGGGTTTTGGCATGATATCTACAGGCGACATGACATGGAAAGATGTTCCAGGTGGTGGAGTTGTACATAGCTGTAGCATTGTTGATGGACCCGGAGAAGGTGATAAAGGAGGCTGCTCGATATTTGGTTGTGTTAGGGAACCAGTTGTACTTTGTGTGGGATTATGCATAGCCAACGGTTGTGGTTGGGATTCTTGATTCAATGATGATGGTGGTACAATTACATCTTCCATACGCAAATCTGTAGTGTCAGCAGCTAAAAAATCCTCATCACCAAAGATGACTGGGTTAATAGGCCATATGCCTGTTTTACGAAATCCATTAATTGCTACAAGCATTGTAGCAGATTTTAAAAACGCATTGCAAAATAGATTAGCTACTTGATAATGTGTTACTACACGCCCTGGATTTGATCGGAGCCATTTCTTAACTTCTTCACCATAATAAGCACTCAGTGGTTTCATAAAACTAACATCCAGCGGTTGAAGCCGGTGCGTGCAATGTGGTGGGAAACAGATAATATGAACACCGCTTGATCTGGCAATATCGATGAGTTCTAAATTTTTAACATGGCTAGCGTGTCCGTCTAGGAGTAATAAAACTGGTTGTTCCTGCGTAGCTCTGGACCAGGTCACAAACTTATTAAACCATTTCAAGAAGATTTCCTTTGTAATCCAACCTTTCTCATTACATTCTGCCCAAGAATTGGGAGGAGCTCCATCCATTAGTTCAGGCTTCAGTCTCTGACGGGGAAATATGAACATTGGCGGCATGAAAACCCCTGTAGCACTCATACATATTTCGACTGTAAACAGTTGCCCACGCTCTGCCGATGACAACGACCCAACTTGTTTCCTACCTTTGGTGGCCACTACTTTTCCAAGGCTTTTTGCTACAGTTGTCATCCCGGTTTCATCAACGTTATAAATTTTATCCGCTGTAATTTTAAACTTATCGACTGTCTCGACTAAAATTTTAAAGAAAGCCTCTACAGCTTGGCGATTGAAGCCCATGGCTCGAGCAGCGGATGTGGCTTCAGGCTTGCGCAGGGACAAAGAAGAATTGCGTTTCAAAAAATTTGCTAACCAATCCTCGCCAGCGGTTTGAGTAGCCGGATCAAAATTATGTGGGATGTTATTTTTTGTTGCCAATTGATAGGCCAGTTGACGAACTTCTTTTGGAGACAAACCAAACAATCTGCCTTCCATGTCTTTAATATATGAAGCTAACTCTTCCTCTTGAGCAGCTGAAAATACCGGTCTAAAACTACCTAGTTGTGTTGGTGATAAGTGTTGTTTTGATTTGTACTCCTCGAGTTTTCGCTGCAAAGTTGATCGTGGCACATTGTACTCAAGAGCGGCCCGTTTACAGCTTAATCTGCCACTAGCCACATCCTTTACGGCTGCTTCCATATCCCCCAAGCTCCATTTGGCACGTTCTGTCTTCCTTTGGTAGTGGCGAACCATAATTGTATCTGCAGAAAAAAGATCAACTTAATAGGATTACCCGAGGCAAAACGGGCACCCTGCCCATTTTGCCCCGCCCAAAATGCCCCCAAGATCAAACAAAACAAATGACATCTAAATCAAACGAATATGTAGTAGTTCGTTCACAATTCTTTCTAGTTATTTAGACACATAATTGAACGTAGCAATTTACTTAATAACTGAGCATTTAACACAAACACGAATTAGCTATAACACAGACTTAAAACCAAAAAATTATATCAAATGCATCAACTTACGTAATTTCGTTCTGTCGACGTAAAACGCGCATCTACACGCACACAACCAATTTTCTCGCTAGCGCGAGGTCGACTGGAACGCGATCCGACTAGTTCCGAGCGTCTCGGTTTATTATCTTGCGGGGAAGAGGGGGTGCCCGTCTTACCCCGAGGGCCCGTAATGCCCCGGCTTCCCCTACCTACTATTTTTCGGTACTCTTAACTATACACATATTATACGTCTGTACTAATAATGTGTCACCAGTTATTGTTTATTTTGTTATTATATTATTAATAGTTAATTATTGACTGTTTTCCACTCCATTACAGAATTTTACAATTATTGATTTTGAAAATAATTTGAAATCTGATGGCCGTTACCGAGAATACTGTAATAAAGATGATAATTCTCTTCACAAAAGCAAGACCTCCAAGGCAGTGACAAAAAGTACTTTTTATTTATCTTCACTTCCTCCAACACAAGACACAGCTCGCTTCCACACTTTCCGAGTCTACCATCAGGTCCAGTCGTGGCTTGGTAACAATAATGATCCTGAAGACTGGGGCTGAAAAAAATGTGGAAAATTATTGATGCCTGTGCAGAGCTCTAAACCTCCAGCACCCCCTGAGCTTCTAAAACTGATCTTTTGCAAATGCAAAGGAAACTGTTGAGCAAAGTGTGGATGTCAAAAAGCAGGGTTGAAATGTTCTGCAGTGTGCTTCTATTGTTCTGGAGAGACTTGCTGTAATGGGGCTTTCAGAATTAATTAATGAAAATGAGTTTGATGATGAACCGCCGACATTACACATCACACCCCTTCCTTCTCCAGTTCTCCCACAAATATTTAATACAGAAAGCCGATCAGATACTGAGCCGCAGCCTTGTCCATCGAAAATACTAAGGACGGAATAATTGAAATTTAGAAAATCACCGTGGATTATGCCTATTGGCGATACCACATAAAAAACACGCGCCTCCAGACTCTACCTCTTGAGTGGTGGGGAAAAGAGTCAATAATTAACTATTAATAATATTGCTAAAAAATAATTTAAAAAATTATAATAACAAAATAAACAATAATAATAATATCTTGGGACAAGCTCACACACGGCTATCTGATCCCAAACTAGGCAGAGCCTGTACCATGGTAACCAGACAACTGATAAACATACTCATATATTTCTAAATACATAACACCCAGATAAATAACACCCAGACACAGAACAAATGATCGTGATCATCACACAAAGATTTGTCCTGGGTGGGAATCGAACCCACGACCTACGGCTTAGCAGTCAGGGTCACTAACCACTAGACCAACAGGCCCGTCACAATAACTGATGACACATTATTAGTACAGACGTATAATATGTGTATAGTTAAGAGTACTGAAAAATAGTAGGTACTCACTTGGGAGCGCTGTAAAACCTTAGCTATCGACTTAATAAAAAAATGTTGTATATAAAAGTTGTTCCTTAAAAACCGATCTACAAAAATGGTCTGATATAATTATTTCGTAAAATGATAAAAAAAAAGTTATATCGAAAAATATAAAAAAAATCTCGAATTTCTGAACATTTTCGCTTATAACTTTTTTATTTATAGTTCTACGACAAAAAGTTACTGAACCAAAGTTGTAGAGAATATTATTTGCAACAAAAAATGTTAACAAATTTCTTTTATCCGATGAATAGTTTAAGAGATATATCGCAAAAACCATTTGGACCCCTATTTTCAAGATGGCGGCCGGGGGACAAGGGTGGCGACCCCACAAACTTGGTTTTAGCTTTACACTGACCCCCCCTACACATCAAAAAAATAAAATTGCGTCCTCTAAAAAACGCAACCCCAAATGTAACTTTTCAATGGACTATTTATATTTTCGGTGAAATAAAGTGGGTGCCAACCCACGACATTTGATTTTTTCATCATTACATTCTTCGTTTACATGTGGATTTTTATGTTTATAGCATAAAATGTGTCTGATATGCCAATATAAATTTGTGTGACAAGATTAATTTGACAACCATGATAAATATAGGTTGACCTGGTATGGGTTTACGATTTTGTAGTGAAGTATAAAATTGTATGCAACTAGAATATGCCATCACTCTATTGAACTGTTTGTATAACGAAACCTTACGTAACATTGAACTGTGGTTTTATGACGCAGACGTTAATGTGCTAACGTCGGGTAATTCTGGCAGATTATAGGAAAATGCATATAGCAGGCGAATTCAAATTCTTCAAAAGAGCGCTTTGTGTTACTTGCCTTTCATGCCCTTTTCAATAGGATAGGATTTCCTTAAACTACTGAATAAATACTTAAATGCCCGCTCCTATTTGAAATACTGTTTTGTCTCATAGAAATAACAACTTTGATATAATTGATAATAACTGTATTTTCGTCCGTGGATCGGTGACCATTTGTAAACATACCGAGACCCCTCCGTGCCAGTGAACTTTGGCAGTCGTTAAGTCATTACAATTTTGACAACTAGTCTGACTATGTAATACTACTGTAGGTATGCCCAGTAAAATGGGCTGTGGAGGTCGGATTGGCAATCGCTGAGCAGATGAGATTTATTTAGTTTAGAGAGAAACCATGGTCTTTTTCTATAAAAAATGGCCTTACAGTATACAATTATCACCAGCTAATCAAAATTACCACCAGCTAACCTATTTGTCGGACTAGAGTATTACTTTCTTGGAGAAAGATGTTTTTTTCTGTGGGCTTAGACAGTATTTTGAATATGACCAAGCTTTTACGTAGCTCCCTGTCTTTGAGTAATGGGTTTACGATTCATTTTATTTATTGTTAATCCTCTTACTATACTGCAATAGGATCAAATGGAATAAAATGAATAGGACCTCATTGTGATCTTATTTTTCTTCTATCGATATGTGATTCACAAATTATGATATGATCCAAATATCTTCTAGAATTTAACCGTGTATCCTTGTTACAGATGTTGCACGAACGCAATAGGCCCACACAGGGCTTTGGCGTCAATATTAACAAAGAGTCCAGCCCTCGAAACGCCGTCCTTACAATGCCGGGATTACCACGAGGTGACCGGCAACATAATCTGCCCCAATGTTGTGAGGGGTATCGATCATTTGAGAGATCCCCGTCTGAATAAGGTAAGAAATCTTAAAAGCAAAAAATACATCGGCTGTTAAAAAAATGAAATGTTTACTATACATCAAAACATATTTAAGTGTGCAGAAACGGTGAAGACAGTAACACAAAGGTATCAGATGGTTTAGAACATCTTGTCTCCAAAAATCTACTATTGTACCTACATACTTTTATGCAAATATTAGATACTTTTACGCAAATTAGATGCCAATTCTTTCGATAGAACGTAGCCAGCCGCTTTTAACATGAAATAAATTACCACAAATTAACAATATTATCACTTATTTTTGCTTGAATTATAAAATTGAAATTGAGTACAAAAAAAGTACATAATTAGTATGTACTCTACTTGTAATGTGTTTTTAAATCGCCGTGTCGATGTTGTTTAATCCATTAAATGTTTATGCATGTGGCACTAGATAATGATCTGATCAGTGATACGTTGATAACTGATAACACTACTGGCGTTTATCGGACTTAAGTCTATCGTATTTACACTGGTGGTGACGTCGTTATGAAATGCGAACAACGCTTGACGACAAACGCTTCCTATAGACGGTATACTGTCTCGGTTATCATTATAGAAACTGTTGGCCTTTGTTGATGTGATAAGGGATTTATTTGTACAACCTTATTCAAGGTAAGGTTCGTAATTAAAACGTATAATTATACCCGTAGCATCTAAAAATGTTTAGAATGATGGCGATTTGAATGAAAAAAGGTCGATAAAGTCACCGATATTTATAATTTTTCGTGTGAGACATTAACAGCACTAAGTAGAAAATCTTGATGAAACTGGAAATAAATACGATAGTAATTTTTCTTCCTCTTTGAGTTTAGTTTTCACCTGTTTTTCTCGACATTGGCATTGAAATAAGTGTGAGGAAAACGGTTGACATTGACGATGCCGTTTATTTTTAACGCAATTGAGTTTAGTTTATAATCGAATTAAATCTACTTTATGGTATACAGAGTTGCGAGCATTTAATTGTACCATTGTAACATTTGTAACCTTCAATAGGTTGTCTCAGGAAATGGTATCAAGATAAAAAGATGACAACTCGTATTTATGTTGGACAGAAAAATGTTACATTCACAATTTTATGATATCAGTTGTAAATGTTACAAACGGGATATAAGCTGTCTCGCTTTAGTTATTTCGGTATTGGTATAATTCTATTGATAAATGTGTAATGCATATTAATAGTACAAGTAATGATTTTTACTTGAAACTCCGATGTTTAAGAGTGTTTAGACGACCGCGACGTCTCAAATTGATTACGAATAAGAATAACACATACAAAATGAATGCTACGTGGAAGACCAGGCGGAGATGGACGAATGATCTGAAGGCCTTTAATAAGCAGTGGTTTTAATTTGGCCTTGACTGGGAAAAATGAAAAAAAAGGGAGGCTTTTACCTTTTCTGGACAGTTGGGGCTCAAACAAATATAAAATTATTGTAATTTTTTAGGGTCTCGCCTTTACGCTGGAGGAACGCCAGGCGCTCGGCATTCATGGTCTTTTGGCAGCCAAGTTCAAAACTCAAGAGGAACAGCTGGATATTTGTAGAATATCCATTGACAGATACGAGGACAACCTAAACAAATATCTCTACCTCGTTGAGTTACAGGTGACTAAACATGATAAAGGTACCGTTTATTCTGTAAACCTATTTATAGAATACTGGGTTTTGGATGCAAGTTTATGGTATGGGATGTTTATCATACAAAATCTGTATATTATTTGGAGTTACAGGCGATGTTGTTATGCTTACATCAATTTGAGTTTCCTCTAGATATTGGTCTGAAACTGGATGTTTACTTTCGGGAAATTTTGGGGTATAATAACTCAGGGAGGTCGAATTGTTTGGCCGGGTGGGACACAGGTGTTTGGATAACAGGTTTTTAAGTGAAATTTGTGGGTTAACTAACAATGTAATTTTTTACGTATTTACCAGTTCTTACCGGATGATTGGTTTGAATAGGTATTGTGACATTGATCGAGACGCATTAAGTGACATTATACCTTGACCTAATTTTGTTATTCAAGGACACAGGTGACGTTTATACCGTATATAAATATATAAAAGTTCTTATATCATATATAGACATAATACAATAAATTGCAGCGAAACGATAGGCATTATACCACATAGTTTATGCGCTGTTTATACAATTTACTGGATAATTTTACAATTACGTACAAAGTGATGTTGTACATCGCTTGCATTAGACCATAATATTCCATTGAATCCAATTATGTGAGGAAACATTGACCTAATTGCTCTCGTTTCTAAAATAGTTCACCTGTAATTATGGCACTTAAAACACTTGAATTTTCAGTTTTTTTCTAATAGCAAGAAAGTATAAAAAATTATGTATTGATGTTATTTTTTTGTAGTTTGTTACTACTATTAGACCAGGGCCGAAGCCTTCAAAATTTGTAAAAAGTGAAAAAAAATTACAGTAGGATGAAACCAATTAGAAAAGGAAGGGAATATGATAAAAATTAAAGAAAAAATAAATTACGGTCGATCCGAGTTCGGGAAGGGGGGAGGGGGGGGTTTTAAGGGTAAAAAATGGTTTATCTTGATTTCCAGCAAAACTACAAGTCCTATGGAAAAAAGTCAAATGGCAAAGTTGTAGGTAATAAAAAGATCTACAACTTTTGTATTTACACTTTTTTCACATAACCTTAAAATGTATGTGAAAAATCCAAAAAACCAAGTTTTTGGTTTTTTATTTTTATCTTTTTCAAAAATATTTTTTTTTTCACGAAATTTGGTGAAAACTTACCTTTTTATGTCTCAAATACGCTGTAATTTATTTGATTAAAAATATTTATTTTTTCACCTTATTTTGAATTAATATCAAAAAAACACCCTAATTTTCAATCGAAAATTCACCCGTCAAAATATCAGCTTTTTTCAAAAAGTATGGGGGTTTTTTGTTCGTTGAAATCTCTACTTTCTGATGGTGTAAAAAAAATATACATTACTATAGTAAATGTTCTCAGAAAATGCATAATCACTATGTACAATTTCATCAAAAAAATGTCTTTGCTTCAATTTTTTCCAGTCTGCATTGGTTCTTCATCCAGAATTTCATCTCAATCATTTTGTGAGATTTTCTATGACATGAATGTAATTCGAATTTAATAAATAAACTTTAAACTGAAAAAAAAATTAAGCAATGTCATTTTTTTGATGAAATTGTACATAGTGATTATGCATTTTCTGAGAACATTTACTATAGTAATGTATATTTTTTTACACCATCAGAAAGTAGAGATTTCAACGAACAAAAAACCCCCATACTTTTTGAAAAAAGCTGATATTTTGACGGGTGAATTTTCGATTGAAAATTAGGGTGTTTTTTTTATATTAATTCAAAATAAGGTGAAAAAATAAATATTTTTAATCAAATAAATTACAGCGTATTTGAGACATAAAAAGGTAAGTTTTCACCAAATTTCGTGAAAAAAAAAATATTTTTGAAAAAGATAAAAATAAAAAACCAAAAACTTGGTTTTTTGGATTTTTCACATACATTTTAAGGTTATGTGAAAAAAGTGTAAATACAAAAGTTGTAGATCTTTTTATTACCTACAACTTTGCCATTTGACTTTTTTCCATAGGACTTGTAGTTTTGCTGGAAATCAAGATAAACCATTTTTTACCCTTAAAACCCCCCCCCTCCCCCCTTCCCGAACTCGGATCGACCGTAATTTATTTTTTCTTTAACTTTTATCATATTCCCTTCCTTTTCTAATTAGTTTCATCCTACTATTATTTTTTTTGGTTTTAACAATTATCGGCCCTGGTCTATATCAACCAAGCTACTTTTTGATTTAGTTAAAAGTAAATTAAAAATGAAACGTGACAAATCATATATTTAGTTTATAAAAAGGACTTGCCAGCGTCTTCATCTTGCAACAACGTGCATATATAAAAAGAAAGTTGCATGAGTGTCTTATTCAAAAGATCGTGTATGATAAAAGGACTTGATATCTGTGAGACTAAACGAATGGCAAAAGCATTCGTTCTTTAGCAAAGCAACGTAAAATATACCTTATTACCAACAAAATAAGACTTGTTGTACCAGTATTTATTTACAGTGATATTGAATTATTGCAGGACAGAAATGAGAAGTTGTTCTTCAGGCTGCTATCGGAGAACATTGAGAAGTATTTGCCGATTGTTTACACGCCCACTGTGGGCTTGGCTTGCCAGAGATTCGGACTCATTTACAGAAGACCCAGAGGTCTCTTCATAACCATCAACGATAAGGGACATATATTTAATATTCTTAAAAATTGGTGAGTGTTTTTTTATACTAAACTTAGCTGTGCTCGGTGGTTTCTCCCGCGTAAAGAGTTGCCTAAATACATCAACTTTTTTTCTGAAGGTTATTCTGCTATTCTAGACGGAGACTAATCCAATTAAACAAATATTATATAAATCCTTTTTTTTTTGTTTTTGAGTTATAAATAACCTGACTTATTCTTATACGTAGATTTTAATTTATTGTTTTTAAAGGTAAGAAGTAAATAAGACTAAACTATTTAGGGTTAGTAGTAACTAGTTAGGCATTTGATAATAGTTGAAAAGGTGAAAAAGGCATTTCAGTAAATAGAAGAAAAGAATTTTTGAAGAATACTTTACCAGTATCTTGTATCAAAGGTCAGTTTATAATGACGTAGACTGGTGAAGGTAAAGGAAAATCGATATTAGGTAGCGTCGGAAGTATTCGTTGATTGTTTGTCTTCTATCACCTGAATACTAAGCCTGGTATTTGTACTGCTAACGTACATAATCATAGACACAGCAAGATGTGTTTAAATATTTAGGTGGTTTAATTTTAAATCGTGGATAGTACAAAACTGTCAAAGATTTTGCTGTGGTTTTTTTATTAACCATTTTATTGCCATAGTACAGGCTCTGCGTAGTTTGGGATCATATAGCCGTGTGTGAGCTGTCCCAAGAAATAAATAAATTATGAAAAATAACAGGGTAAACCTTTGCCCAACAGTGGGACAGTAATTAGGTTACCAACCAAAAACCCATAGACATTTTAGTAAAAAAACAGTGTCATATTAATGCACTATGACCTAAGAAAAAAAAACCGCGGAAATAAAATTGTAATTTGTATTTGTTTCGTCGTGTTTTTCTCTGTATTTCAGAACTATAATTATTTATCAATCATAAACCACGAGTAACTTTTCCTTGCTTCTATAAAATCATTTTCTTTTCATTAAATCACTGGAGCGATATCGATTTAAAAGAGTACGGAGCTATGTTTCAAAATTACACACTCAATCGTTAATCAAACTGCTTCGTTGAATGAACGTAAAATACGTATCATACTCATTTGTTTTACGACCTGTTTTGCGTCTGGGGATTATGTATAAAAAGTATGATACTAGGAGGGTTACTTGGAAATATTTTGATATGAATCTAGAAATTAATGTTTTTTAGCGGAAATTCAAATAAAAGTATTTTTGAAACGGATTTTCTCACAGTCTATTCAGACTTGTTACCGACGTTTCAACTTTCAACATGACACCTTTGCAGGTGTCATGGTCATGGGTAAACTGAGATGGTATTTGTCGTGATAGTAGGTGTTACTCGTTCTTCCTTGATATTTTTGTTTATTATGTACTAGCTTCTGCCCGCGACTTCGTCTACCTGGACTTCGGACTTGTGTCCAAAAATAAATGAAAAATGTGAAAGTAATAAAAAGTGGAATAATGGAAAATAAATAATGGATATGGAATAATGGAATACGGTTATCGCTTGCGCTGTAACAGACAAATATACAAAATTGCAAATCTGTCTGCCCGCGGCTTAGCTCGTAAACTTTTCAAGTTTCCCAAGGAAAAAATCGCATTGAAAACCTTAGACAATTAAAACCAAAATTCTGTTCAGAATATAAAAAAAAAACTGATTTCTGCGTATTATGTCGTTTTGATTACGTTAGATATTAACGGTTATATGAACTTGTTTTAGGCCGGAACCTGACGTGCGTGCGATCGTATTTACCGATGGCGAGAGGATTCTGGGTCTCGGTGACCTTGGAGCGTATGGGATGGGTATTCCTGTGGGCAAGCTGTCGCTATACACCGCTTTAGCTGGTATCAAGCCCCACCAATGTCTCCCAATCACATTGGACGTTGGCACCGACAATCAGGTAAAGTATTACATAATGTGGATTAAATCTTAAAAGTCAAGGTCAACCGGTGTCTGGTTTAGATTATTATTCGATTTCCTTATCTTTTATGTAACTGAATTTAAAATTGTGAGTTCAAATGTATTTTTATATCAGACTAGATTTAGCTTGCTCCTCTACCCTATATTGAGGTAAATATTCCCCTGTAGTAAATACTCCATAAGAGATTATATCATACCTATTTATGTAAACAATCGAAAAAAAGACATACAAAGGTACTTTCAGTTTTGAGAAGAGGTCTTTGCCCAGCAGTGGGATAATTAGAGGCCAACAATATTTATTTATTGAATACTTTATGCACAGTGTACATAGGTGGACTTAATGCCAGAAGGCATTCTCTGCCAGTCGACCTTAGGGTGATGCAGAAAAGTGTGGTAGATGCACTGAAATTGATTCTGAAAATTAAATAAAATAATATTAGGTAACATTTGAATATAGTACCTAATTCGTTTCATAGTTTATATGTCAAACGTATTTGAATTTCAAGACTTTTTGCAGTGTCTGTTACCAATCTGTGTGTGATAATTGGCGTGTTGTATCTATATTTAATGCAATTAACTGTGACGGCCTTTGATGACTTTGAGTGACTGACAAGACGGGCCGTACCATACTGTACAAGAAACATAGAAATAATTGACGTCTATTTTTGTTGCTAACTGATGTTTTCTACGTGCATACTTAATCATTGGTGGTTTTTAAACATTTTTAGTCTTCCTTGTATTCATTACCATGAGCTATGCCGAACTTTTAGCCGCGAGCAGGTCATACCAGCAATAAAAAATATCTCATCAAATAACGACAAAATAAAACCAGCTCTCTCTCTTGTTGTATGTCTTTCGATATCCTAAGCCCGCTGGGGGGTTTTCTGTTCCTCTGGCTGGAGGCCCAAAAATCCCCATTGGTACGCTAAAAAGTCCAGAAGTAATCAAAGCCTGCGCTCAGGCAAATAGAAGTAGCGCAGCAAAAAAAAAAAACTATTTCTCAGTTCCAAATTTAAATTATCAGTGCTTTCCCGTACAATACAGAAATAAAAAAAATTGAACTAAGACCCAAGCTCGAATTTTAAACATGCTAGAGTAATTATGGAAATTTAAATGCCAGTTTTAATTGTAGTTGTGGAATTGTATATAATATATTTTATTAGGAATTTGTACTAGATCGCAGGTGTGACATAAATATAATTAAGGGTAATTTAATATTTGGTTGTAAATGTCACGTATATATATTTTATGGCCCACCTATTATTATTATTTGAGTGTTCTACTTTAAACTTTATGTGTTTGTAATAAGGTTTGATTTACCACTTAAAATGTCAAATCCATGTCATTTGTTGAATGTAAAATTTTCAGCTTTATTTGTAAGTAATAAGGTTTATTTTACAGGATCTTTTGGAAGACCCGCTATACATTGGCCTAAGACAGAAACGCGTACGAGGCAAGGAGTACGACGAATTTATTGACGAATTCATGGAAGCTTGCGTCCAGAGATATGGACAGAACACTTTACTACAGGTTAGTTTACAATATACTCGAGTAACAATTCTCCGAAGGTATAGAGGACAACAGGGGTAATTGTAGGTACAATATTTCAGTAGTATTGAAAAGATATTTCAACGTCTAATATATCAATTGAGGTTAATTTTATTATAAAATAAAAATTGAAACCGGTAATGGCTATTTACGTAACCTAAATACAACTAACATTCGTAAATCGACCCAACAAGCTGAAAAGTAATATATTGAAATAATGTATGACATGAAAAAGTTATGATGACTGCACGGACAGCCGAGTAGCCACTGTGCGCGACGTGCTGCGGGTTCGATCCCCGCATGGGACAAGCAGTTGTGTGATCCACAGATGCTTGTCCCAAGTCTGGGTGTTCTTTGTGCATGTGATTTGAATGTTTGTAAACCCCGCGACACAAGGATTAAATTCCTCAGCGCGGGAGTCGAAAAAAAAAGAAAAGATGACTCTTTTTGCTAAAAATAAACCATTTCAATTTCAAGAACACAAGGAAGAAGATAAATATAAATACTCGTATTTATGTTGTCGATTAATTTCGCTTTGAAACAACCTTATTTTTCGATCAAAATACACTTTATCGCTCTACTAGAGCATGTCTTGTGGTTTCTGGTATTGAATTTGCTACATTTATTCTTTACACAACATTTGACGTGAAATGACGTAATTACTATGTAGATAAATGTATATTAAGACTGGAAGTGTTCCCAAGATGTCTTAAATCAATTGCAATAAAACAGCATCATATAGTTTGTATGTCCTGGTGGCCTAGCGGTTCAATGGCTAGCGGGTTCGAACCCAGGCAAGTAACAAAGTACCAAAGCGACTTTTTCCAAGTTTTCTTAGTGATTCTAAGAAAACACACAAACAGTACAAGAAAACATCGTGAGGAAACCTAGATTTCAAAAATTGGAATTTGAAATCGCCAACCCGCAATGAGCAAGCGTGGTGATCAATGTTTATTTCTTTTCTGTATGGGACACAGTGGGACATTTATAGGCTATTATTATCAAATAATAACGGAAATAATATTTCCTCGTTATAAATGTTAGCACTGAAATTCATCAATTACATACTTATGAATGTCAATATTATCATAATATAGATAAGAGAAGTATATGTATCGTGATAATTTAAGCGCGTGGCTATTAAGTGGTTTTTTTACGGTTATATGAATTCTCTTTATCAAAATATTAAAAGACTAGCTTTTGCTCGGGGCACCGCCTGTGTTGGCGTCAGTTATCGTGACAAATTATAGCCTATAGCCTTCCTCAATAAGTAGGCTATCTAACAGTAAACTAATTTTCAAATCGGACCAGTTGTTCCTGAGATTAGCACGTTCAAACAAACAAACTCTTCAGCTTTATAATATTAGTATAGATTAGCGGTTGGCGTTTAATATTGATATTGTTAAAATTTGGATGTATAGTGTAATAATATTCTGGATATTTTCATATCGGGAAGACGTGGTCCAAAATGAATTTTTATGGAGAGTATTTAGGTATAGGTCATTGAACTCCCCGAATCTTTTCATATAATTTGTGGACGTAAAAAACTACGAAATTCTTGAAGCTATCATTATTTTTGAAATCCAAGAAACACCAATTGTAAAAATCAAATAATATTTAAAAAAACTGCACTAAAGAAAAAAAAAATTCTACCTAGATACGGCAATATCAAAGATCATAATATAAAGTTATTTTTAAATTCAGATCCTCAAGATTATGACAATCTGCTTATCATGCTTATTACGTTGGATTTTTAAAGGAACTAGTAACTTTCCGCATGTAATCGATAAGATATCGATTATCGATACGTTTGTTACTTTCTGTTTATGGTCTGAGATTTATCGCTGTCGGTATGTATATTGGACCAATAGCGCGTTACGATTTCAGCTGTAACAGCTGACTCCGATTGTAATAGATAAAAGTATGAAGTGAGTATTTAGATTTTTTCTAGATACCCAAATAATAAACGAAACGGGTGTTATTTATCTATAATATGTATGTATTTATAAATATATAAGTATGTTTATCAGTTGTCTGGTTACCATAGTACAGGCTCTGTCTAGTTTCGGATCAGATGGCCGTGTGTGGGTTGTCTCAAGATATTGAGTTATTTATTTAGCTAGGCAACCATGATATATTTTCTGGACATAATTATGGCCTTTAGATAATAGGTAAATTCTGATAAAATAGTTAATTACTAAAACTTTACCATAAGGCTCTTAATCCCATCATAGTTATCAATTCATTTTGGCCTCTTTCCAAAAATGTGTTCCTATAGACATTTTGAGATATTTCCTCGCTTTTATTTCATTGAGCTATAACAAAGTTTTTGTAAAGCTAGTTCTTATTACGAAGAGTTGCAGTGATTATATCTGTTTCTCCATTTTTCTCGTTTCCTTACATGAGGTTTTTTTATGGTTCCATCATCTTCACCAGCGTTCTCCAATTCTCCATGCTGCATCACTTTCAGTTTCCGTTTTTTTGTGAATTTTCATCTATATAAGGTTATTCAAATAAGTTATCAGTTAAAATAAATTTATAAGATGGTCCAGAAGTTGTTTCAAGTTTCGTTTATGTAAATAAACATGTCATACTTGAAAAATGTTTATTAAAGATTAAAATTCATGTCGTCTATTCGTAACATGCGATTGCGATCAAATTACCTTTTGTTTTCATACATCTTACATTACACACCTTTTCAAATACCTCCAAAACATACTTCGTTAACAATATGCAAATAAACTCTAATGTAAACATTAAAATTACGCACTTAACACATTGATTCCATAAAATTATATAATCACGATAGTATATTTACTGTAGCGAAAACGAAGGCGTGTGATGACGTCACTGCGCGGTACCTGATGTCATATTATGTGTTTAACTTATCAGCGATTTCACAGCTTTAAGATCAGCTGATTCATAATGTATAAGAAACTATTTGTACCTTGTACAATGGGGTTTAAATTGTGTTATGATTGTGAAATGACTTATGTTTAACATCAGTGCTGACATATTTTTAGCTTACAGAACAATGGAAATGTTATATAAGTATTTTGTTTGGTAAATAGGGTACTTGCTCCCTGAGCTTAAGGCGTATGAGACATTTTATGAACGATGCTTTCTTATGCAATTTGAACTCTTTGTTACACAAGATATAGATCATTATTCTTCTTTCTTTCGTTATTTGGTCAAGCCGCGATTTAAGATTAATAAAGAGTAATAATAATAATAAAAGAAGTAGGTACCATCAGCTTAAGTAAAGTAAACTAAATAAATAAACGTTCATTTTATTCTGGTCGACTTTGATTAGAGTTTCTGTACGACCGAAAGGATGAGGTTATAAAGAGTGATTCACATCATACAAGTTTCGGTTCTTCCCGGTATTGCGCTATATATGTTAGAATTTCAAGTGTATTCGTCAGGATTACGAATTAGTCATCATGATCCGTGCATCAATATACCTAAATGTCATTATAATATGTTTGAAGTTTTTATTTTTGGAAAGGAAGCTCGTTTGAAAGGATTCAATACCTTATAGTTTACACAGTTTAGAAACTATGTTCTTAAAATTGATCTGTTGCTATAAAGTTAACTAATAATTCTAAAATGCTAAGCAGTTAAATAATACCAAAAATATGTTATACCTATGACCCTCAGGAATAACGTAGCTTTTGAATGGTGATAGTGGTTTGTTTTCAATATCGGTTCACTAGTTCTATGAATTATCTTTCTAAAGCAAACTCACAATTGAAAGAGAAATTTTTCTTATTACTTCTTTGAAGATAGTACCAATAAACATATTATGGTTTAGTCTTAGAGAAACCATTGACCAGACTGATTTTTCCATAGCCAGAAAACTTTTATTCGAAGAATAAAATTTACGTTTCACAGTTTTTGTATGAAACAACTGTAAAAATTTCGAAATTATCTCTCGAATAAAGTTATCTTATGATGGAATTATCAGCTCATACAGAAACTACAAATACTGTTTACAGTTCATTCATCAAATTACATTACAAGGGGATTTCCCTAAAGGAATTCTCTCTTAAAATACATATGATGCTATAAATAGTCATAAATACGAGAAGTCCCGACTGATTTTATTGTAGCTTTTAATATATCAGCCACAATTTCATGCTAATTTAGTTATCAAAGTTATATTTTATTTATATAAATTATACTGAGCTTAGGTATAACACTGAAGAAAAAGAACCACTGTGTATTTGGCATCTGAAATTAATCAGATTGGGACTGGTAAAATAACTATTTGAATGATTACTCACTGCAGGACTAAAGAGCCTTTTTCGTACGTACTTATGTCTTGTACCAGTATTGGCCACCATTTCGGATATAGTCAAGTTTTAATAGAAAAAAATAATAATTATTATTATTTCTTTTTACCTACAGTTCGAAGACTTCGCCCTACTAAACGCGGGCCGCTTACTCAAGATGTACCGCAACAAATACTGCACGTTTAACGATGACATCCAAGGTACAGCTGCGGTCGCCGTCGCAGGCCTCATGGCAGCCGTCAGGGTCACGAAGAGGAAGCTCAGTGAAAACATCTACCTGTTCCTTGGTGCTGGTTCAGTGAGTATTGTTTGTTCAACTTTGTACTATGTCAGGGATGGCGACCCTATGGCACGCGTACCATCGATGGCACGCAACACATTATTTTGGGCACGTCAACGATCACGAAATTCATTTTAAACTAAGAAAAGTGTGAAGTAGGTAGGTATTTTATGACGAAAAACGCGAGAGATCGCTACGGAGTCCTTTTTTGTAGTAAATAAAGAAGATAACATTTATTATTAATTACCCAATATTCACTAAGTCAACATTATTTGTTGGCACGTCTCTCACCTCATCGAACATTTATTAGAAAAAATAGCACGTTGATGCTTTAAGGTTCACCGACACTGTACTATGTCATTTAAAGTGCCCTTTTAAAATACTGTCAACAGCAAAAGTAGATGATCAAAATGAGAAATTCACTACCAATAAATGGCGTCAGAACTGTGTGGCGTCGAAGTGATTCAAAAGTATGTGATTGTAAATTATACCAAATATTTAGTACTAGTACAGTTGCCAAATATTCGTGATCAGTTTTGATTCCAATAGTTATTTAAAACTCAATTCATCATCTACTTTTGCTGTTGACTGTACTAAATAGGCAGGGAGTTAAGAATTCTAATAAAAACCATTTGAAATAATGCTAATTACTAAAATTATGCAATATGAATACTATGATAATAATTGGCGCGATGACCGAGTCCACGCGGCCGGGGCGCCGTCTCCAACATTACTTTTTACAAATGTTTTTGTATTGTATGAAATACATATATGCCTTCTTACTAAAAACTTCTTCTTCCTGCCCTTATCCCAGTCATATGGAGTCGGCGCAATGCGTATTTTCCTTCCATTGCTTCTTGCTTGCCTTCTTACTAAAATATTACCACATAATCAATTGGTTTCAAAATGCTTCAGTGGTAAACCTATAACAGCAAATTACAGCAACTACAAACAACTTTAACAATAGATATGTTTGACATGGTTAAATAATTTGCACAGATTGTCCGTCCTTGCGTCGGTTATTGTTAGACATTACCCATCGGACTGTAAAATAGCCGCTTGGTATTCGTTATTAATAGAATTTGTTTAACAAACATGCTAAACCACAAGGCAATATATTATCATATATTGTTTATGATAAAACTTGGTACCTACGTACCTATTTTATGTCCTTTAGTTTAACTAAGTAAAGGTAATGCTATGAATTGAAATTGGTTTGAATCCAGTTGAACATTACGAATATTATAAATAGCTGCACTAAAAGAATTTTTATTTTTATTATATACATAATACCGGCCTATAAATGTACCACTACTGGGCAGAGGCCTCTTCCCATAGAGGGAAGGAACGAGCATTGATCACAACATCACGCTTGCTCACCGCGGGTTGGTGATTACAGAATCCAATTTTTGGAATCCAGGTTTCCTCACGTTTTCCTTCACCGTTTGTCAATAGTGTCTTAGAATAATGACGAATCCGGTCATTGCACCGCTAGGCCAATTTTTGATTATATACCATAGAAATATTATATTTAAAAACTTACATATCGCTTTGAGAGGTTTACGAGAATGCTGCAGATTGTAATAAAACCAGTTTAAGGTTCATTTTAACGCCTTTGCAGATGTCAAGGTTCAGACAAACTATCAATGACATCTGTCAAGGCGCAGAAGCGTCGGAAATTAAAATCGAAAAGAAATCGCAATAACTAGTTTCATTTCAACTTCATGTCACTATGCAGGTGTTATACGCGCATGTTTAGACTACGATCTATTCAATGGGTCGTCATTATTATTCATGGTTAGGTGCACAATCTTGTTTGAATTAAACTTGCCATACTCTATTGTTACACACGATATATTATGTTGATAGTTTTGATGTGTGTATCATTTAACCATAACATTATCTTTCTAATTAAGGCTATTATTAAAATGAATTGTATGGCATGCTCTTTGACATCAATTACTGGAGGACTGTATTATTTTTAATTTAATTTTTAACATTACGTGTTGATGTAATTCAAATATTATATCAGTATAAAGCAAATATAAATAAACAGGCATTTTAATAATTTTCACTAGTTGAAACAAAAAGAAAATATCTACAATCTAGAGCTTGGCCAAAAAAATAACTTTAATAAAACAACAAGTCTAAGAATGCGATATTGCCGGCCCGCGCAGGATGACGCTCTTAATATTAATTACGTTTTTTCCTCACCAGGCAGCCAACGGCATCGCCAACCTGACAGTAGCGGCCATGGTAGCTGAAGGTCTTTCAGAGAAGCAAGCTCGAGAGAGAGTATACATGTTTGATGTCGACGGTCTCTTGTCAACGCGCCGCGAGGGTGGAGTCCCAGAACACGCGGCATCCTTCGGAAAGGACATCGAGCCAGAAAAGGACTTTGAAGCCTGCGTCGCTAAAATTAAGCCGAGCTGTCTTATTGGTAAGTGCCTATATTTAAGGTTTGTTTTTCAGGTTACGCCGTGCTCGCTGCGGTAGGTAATTTGAATATGGTGAGAAGCTTTTTTCTCGCGGCAGATTTTTTGAAGTAACACTTCTTCACGCACGCTTGACTAAGAGACTTGGGAGTAAGCTGGTGAACGAGGCACGAGAGCGTAACTAAAAGTATGACGAGAACGAGAGCATTACGTTTTTTTTTATTACCTAAAATGTTTTTTAATTGTATAGTACAGTAAATTCGTCTGTAATACCCCCACTCCCAAGTCCGTGTGGGTGATCCGTGGGGACGTCATCACTACCTAATGATGACGCCGGATTGTCCGACGCTCTTGTCAGTTGCCCTCCGTCTTGCGTCCCTGGAGCGTCACATACAAATTTACCAAGCTATAGAATTAGTTTTTTTTTATTTTAATTATATTTTAAAAGTCATAAAATAGAATAATTAATTATCGTTTTTGTTTTCAAGGATGCTCCACGGTTGGCGGTGCGTTCACGACGAACGTGCTCCAGCAGATGGCCAGGAACACTGATCGGCCCGTCATTTTCGCGCTCTCCAACCCTACTAGTAAAGCAGAGTGCACAGCTCAAGCTGCATACGACAATACAGAGGTATGTGGTGCAGACCATTTGATTCTGGCTAGACTTATAGTTAGTTACCCAATGCTTTCAAATTTTGATTTGTAAGGAAGAAATTACAACTAAGCGTAAAATGTTGAATATAGTCTATATGAGAAAAGCCTTACTTTTCCTTTTTCAAGCCTTTCTTTTCCTTTTCTTTCTTTTCCTTTTTCAAGCCTTTCTTTTCCCTTTTCAAGCCTTTCTTTCCCCTTTTCAAGCCTTTTCTCCCCCTTTTCAAGCCTTTCTTTTCCTTTTGCAGGCCTTTCTTTCTCTTTTTCAAGCCTTTCTTTCAAATGAGTTTCAATGAGTATGAGAGAGCAAACAAAACATTTTTTTTAATGAAATCATACGAGTAAATTTTGCTGTCATGATCGTCATGCCAGCCGTTTGTTATGAGTCAATAATGGGCCTTTAGAAATCAATCACCTACGTATAGCTAAGCATAATATAATACCTGCCTATAAATGTCCTACTGTTGCTTTTCACGTATAGAGAAGTAACGAGTATTGACCATTATGTTAGCGATTTCAGGTTCCAATTTCTGGAACCTTACAAAACATCGAGTCCTTCACCGTGTGTTAATTGCTTTTAAGAATGATAAATGACCTAAAAAAGAGGTGGCGGGACGATCTGGACGTGTACCGCGAGGTTTGGTTCGAGGTTGCACGGAATAAGGATGTATGGAGGGACTTGGGGGAGGCCTTTGCCCAGCAGTGGGACAGTATAGGCTAAGGAAAAAAAAAATGACCTAAAAACTTTGAATTTGCCACATTGGTAATTGCCTGCGTTCGATCCTGCAACCAGGCAGCGGCAGCCTAATGTCCAGGGCGTCGTCAGACTTGCGTTGATGTGTTTGCCGGTACCATTCCCACCCATTGTACTACCGACGTTACTCCACTCGTAACACAAGCATTGAGTTTAGCACGCAGATTACAAGAATACTAGTAATGTGCTATCCACATTTCTATAAGCAATTTTTGCATATAATTTCCGTCATTGAACCGCTAGACAACCACAAAACTTAAGCTAGGCAAAGCATTACCCGGCTTTTAATCTCCATTTTGTGTTATTTACCCAATATATCATGTATTATTTTTTTATTTCTAGGGGCGTTGTATCTTCGCGTCGGGTTCCCCGTTCCCGCCCGTGAAGTACAACGGCAAGGAGTTCCACACGGGACAGGGCAACAATTCCTACATTTTCCCCGGAGTCGCCCTCGGCGTCATCGCTACCGCTACGCACCATATACCTGAGACCATGTTCTTGACTGCCGCAAGGGTATGTACTTTAGGATATTTTAACACTAGTCACTTAGCTTATGGTTTATTAATTCAATAAATTATTGTTTGCATCATCTGTGACTGTCACAGATAAAGCGAAGTGCAGGAGAAAGAAAAGGAATGCTGTCCCCAACATCATGTGGGATACATAGTTAGGAAGAGAGAGAGTTTATTTTTTTTGACTAGATGCCGACACCAACATCGCTTGGGAAAAGGCTAGCCAGATAATGAACATGCGCGTCTCTGACGCTCACGAAATATTCGTTTGTGTAGAAATCGCGTCGTGTGCATTTTAACAAAAAGAAGTTCGAAAATATTATTATTATTATGTATTGTTTACTATACAATGTATGTGTTGAAGAGAAGGAACAAATACGCTACAATACTTATAAAATTAAATATATTCTTATAATACGTGCAAAAAAGTGCCACAAGTCAAACAATATATTTTTGTTACAGACTTTAGCACACTATGTAAGTGCGGAGGACCTTGCCATTGGTCGCATTTACCCTTCTCTAGCCGAACTCAAGGAGGTTTCTGTTTCTATCGCCATTGAGGTCGCCAAAATGGCCTACGATGAAGGTACAATATACTCATATTATTATAGTTCTGATTTATGATTTGTGATTGATGTACTTGTGTCTCTCTTCGTATTCTGGTATAATAGTGCGATTATAATCTTCAAGTTGGGTTTAGGTATTTGCGATTTTATTTAAATTTTAGAAATTACAGATATCAATCGTTTATTACACCATTTAGTTTGTAAGTAATCTAATTCTGAAATTGATTATCCCGACCCCACTAAATACTAAATTCTTTACGATTTTGGGCTACAAATTGAATAATGTAATAAGCGCTCTAGACTGACCCCTTTCCCATAAAAAAAAAATAGAAGTCCGATTAATTCTCCTAAATTATTTTTTTTTGTTTTACAACTACTAGGTTGAGAAAACGAAATGTTATACTGGAACGACATGGTTTGTTTTTCTTTAATTACGTAGACGCGTGTTAGTTGTACGAACTAAAATGATTAAACTTTCTTAGGAATCGGATCAGTATACCCAACACCAAGAGATATTTCTATGCATGTCAGAAGGTGTCGGTATAACTTCAACTATGTGACTAATTTACCAGACCGTTACACCTGGCCGGAGAGCGCGAAAGTCGATTACAAAAGGTCAACAGGCCTCCTTCATCCATGCAACACTTGACATTTATATACATTTTATTAATAAATACAATCAATTATAAAGTTTTAATGTTTGTCACGCTAGTTTGTATTTCACATGGAAACACTTTGAAAATTCGAGTAAGAGGAGTTTATTTGGATTTTGGTAATAATTAATTGTATTTTAGTACGACATTTTAGCAATATGTGCGACGATGCCTCGCTTAACATGACGCGGTTGGAGGTAAACATTTATTACCAACGAGTTCAAAAAGTCAAATGTAAAAGTGATAGTAAATCCTATTTGCAAAATAAATAATTTGAATATTTAAAAAAATACATTTTGTATTTAAAATTTTATGAAAATGTTTTCCATTTACTAAAGGAGTCAAATGTCAACACATTTGGCTATTTTTTAGTATTATATAGACAAAAAAGAAAGATTCTTTTTGTCAGCATGTATCTTAAAATTTAAAAGAGGAAAAAAAACATTGTTATTGTTTGCTACTGTTGCAATAACGAAAAAAAACACAAGGAAGTAACTTGGGAGAAAATATCTAACTTTGGACGTACACCTCCCCCCAAATAAAGCATAGTTGAAATTGTAGAAATAAAATGGGGCGATGATAAAATAAGTCTTCCATGTTAAACGAGGTATTTGTCTACAAGTAAATAAAAGACAGGTGTAGAAGTAAATTGTAGTATTAAGAAGTTACTTGATGTAATCAAAATTTTAAATACATTCATATTAAGTATAGATAGTTACTTGTTAGTATAGATTCTAAATCACCATGTTGTTACGGTAATACTAAATTAGTTATGAGTACGTCGTAGTCCTAAAAAGATTTAGACCTTATTTCCTCGTCTCTAAAGTATATTTTCCTTTACAGGTTTAGCCTCAGTATACCCCGAACCGAAGGACCTCTTGAAGCATGTGCATAATCAGATGTACAGCTTTCATTACGAATGTTCTATGCCCGTCGTCTGGGGTTGGAAACCCGAAGAGAAATTCAACGTAAGACCCATACAGCCTGTTCCCAAAAACATCTAAATCAGTATTATTTATGTTTTGGTTGTGTCAAATGTTATAGAAACTTGAGCCAGTTCTAATCGTAAAAATCGATGCGTTTGTCGATGAGCTTCGTTTTTGTATTGATTGTGCGTGAGTCAAATATTTTGACTTACATAATTATGTAGGAACTTGATAAATCAAAAATGAAAATCTCATTTTTTTTAACGAGAATCAATTAGGTGTCTATTTTTATATTTTAACATTCAAAACAATATTAGGCGTATTATATTAATTATACGACTTTTACGATTGAACAGGCATGATTTAGTTAAAAATTATTTTAAATAGAACGTTCGTTTTGGAATGTTGGTATTAGTCGCAATAAAGATGCGTTCAGTGCACAACGCCTTTACATTTTAATGGGAGTGTTCACGTTGTCCATGTGTTACAATAATTAATTTACACAAAGTATTTTATACCTCCGTAATATACCTTATATGTATATTAATGTTCAAATTAGTAAAATTATATGTTATGACAGTTAGGTATAACGTCCAGTTACTCGAATCTCGTGTTTGTATTAAATAAGTATTATCTGCAAAATCTGCATATAATTAGTCATGTATTTTTAAAGTATTATTTTAATTGGTTTAGTTTGTTTCTGCATATTATTCAAGATGATCTAAAATATCGTTTATCTTTAAAGTCTATAAAAAATGGCTGAGTAACTGGACTTATTTCATGAATCATGTAGTGTGACTGTCATATCATCGTGTATGTGCAAGTAGTGAGTAGAAGAGCATTGAAGTTATAATACATGTTTGTATATTCTGTGTGAAAATAATATTCACGGTGGCCTTTTAACATTATTTTTAGCTTTTTTTCATTATCACTAATATAAATCACAGTTTCATTCAGGGATATTAAAACGCAAAATAATAGAGAATTACCCAAGTGAATGTTTTTTTTTTCGTTTGTTTTTGTATTTAAATTATTGTATTTTAATTCACGACGCAATACAGCAGTTTGTACTGCATCATAATACAAACTTAATTTGCATTTTTAAACTAATATTTGTGATGCAGTGATCTGTTTATTTAGTTTTGTTTTTCACTAACATTATTTTTAAGTTGTAAATGAATTGTTTAGCAAAAATAATGTATCTACTTAAACGTTGTGAATATTTAAAGTATTTAGTTGCACATACAATATATGGGATGAAAGTTAAGGAAAAGTCTAGTCACCACAGCATTATAATGCAGGTCATCTATTTAATATGCATTTCACATCATGATCTAGTTAAGCATTAAAAGCAAATATTAACGTGAATTATATAAAGACAAATAGAGAAATAGAGTAATCGTTAGAATGTCTAGAACTTTGTGGACGTGTCATTATTTGCGTCCTCAAAGTTCGATAAAATTGTTATTTGGTGTAGTTTATCAATCCTGTTACGATATAAATACTTAAGGCGACCACATAACATTATACAAGCATTTATTTTATTTTTTACATTTATTGTGTCAAATCAGTCCGGTGTCACTGCAAAGTGGTCGAAACTATTGCAAAAAAAACGATTTGCGAATCGCTTCACTCATAACTACATTAACTACGTACCACAAAAGTATGGAAAGTACGCATAAGTTATATTATTTTACATTATTTGACTATAAATCGTTTATGTATTTTGATTTCAGTATTTTTGTATTAGTGAGACGATATTTTCGCTGAGCGAAATAAATAAAATGTTTTTATTTTAAGTAGTCAGTTATTTATGTTACATTACGTATCTGGTGATATTATGTGATTAACTTTGCTGTGAAAATGTATAATAAAAATCCCACTGTACATGTTTATTAAATATATGGCTTATTAGTTCGACTGTTAAGTTAATCATGTTGGTCAATTAACAAGCAATACCATCGTTCATAATCATTATTATTTTACACTCGTTTTGCGTCATTAATATTTGTTTCACCTTGTTAATGTAATGCGGCTTTTGAAAGAAAATATTACATTATCGTGCATTAGTTGATTCGATTGTTAAAATAAAAATATAGATGTTACTAATTAAACATGTTCCAAAGATATTATTATTGTTTTATTTTATTTTTCTAGTATAATGCCTATAATATAGCTCTAATGGTATCGGTTACTTAAACCGAACCGAAAGTGCGACGTGCTTAAGGGCCTATTATTTTGTGATCCACCTGTTTTTGTTCCAAATCCGGTTGTTTTTTGTCTCTATGGCCTTTAAACATGAACTAATGATAAAAAAACATAAATGAATTCCCTGTTTGTGAAACCCTCTGTGATTCAGATTTTCAATTGCCCAGAGATTCGATTCTTTTAATAAAGTGAAAACTCGATTTTGGCTTGTCTATGCTTGAAGCTAGACTTACATTAATTAGTCTTTGCATCGTGCTAGTTTCGTAGATATAAAATACACTTCAAACGATAGCCGCATGAAGTGCCACAGCTTTAAATGATAAATAAAGGATTATTACAAGTTGACCCAAGCCAACTCCTGGCATTACACCACCAGCAGTCCGTAGACAGGTGTCTAGCTCAGTCAAAAAGGATAAAATGGAATAAGACATGACATCCAATGCACCATTAAGCAAAGACATTGTAATGTATAGAGTACAATGTCTTTGCCAATATGTCTCGGTACCACAGAGGCTCAAAAGTCTGCATAGTTCTGTGAATGTCATAGGGCAAGTGACCCGGTTGTGGCCACCGACCCTTTTGTGGCCATTTAGAACTTCAAATCGTTATAACTAAGGCAAAGACAAATATATTACTCTATGGTTTACGGGAATAAAAATATCTAATATTAGCAACATTGATAGCGTTGACAGCTTTGATGTGTCAAACTTTACTTCAATCCAACAAGTCATTATTTTTTGACGAGCGTCAATTGTGTTATTTCTTAGCAAAAAGGCTAAGGCGAGCGGGTGAGTAACCAATCATTATTTTTTTAATTCCTTCTTATTTTTTTAATGTTTATGTTAATCCTTCATAAAGAATACACTGTCTAAGTGGTACTAATGATATTTTATCGCTATTTGTTTATTAAGTGAGGTTATGAGAGGTGGCCACTAATGGAACCAAAATTAATGAATTTTCCCATCTTTGGCCACATGACTGGCCAAAAGTGGTGCACGTAGAACCCCACTTTTGGCCATTAGTTTTTATCGTGATTTTTCAACTTAATTACTTAACTATTTTGATATAAGTAATCTATTCATTTTCAGAGTTACGATTATAATGCCTTCATCGAAACCAAATACTAAAAAAATCGGTGTCGTGAAAACAAAATTGTTCCAGTACTCACCGCATAATTCTTTTTTTTTTCTGCCTAGCCTTTTCCCAAGCTATGTTGGGGTCGGCTTCCAGTCTTACCGGATTTAGCTGAATGCCGCATTACTCACCGCATAATTCAAGCTGAGATATTATATTTCATAATATTATGTTAGCTATTTTTGTCTAAATAAAGACTTGGTCGTAAATTAAAAGATTTTCGAATAAACTTTTTATTACTTTGAATTATCTGCTTTTTATTTTGTATGAATTTTGATGGCCAGAACTGGCACATGGCTGTGGCAGAAATGGGGTAAATCTGGCCAAAAATGGCACAAATTCCCATTTTTTTTTCTTTTCTACAGGATTATTTTTCCAATGAATCATTATGAAAAAAAATGTATCCTTAGGCTAGATTAATATATATTTAATCACTTTTTACAAGAAATATGTCCGTGATAACAAAAACTGTAAAATGATATAGCCTCAAAGTCTACAAAATTCTTAAAATGGTCAAAACCGGGTCACCTGCCCTACAGCTTCTGCGCGGCGATGACCCAAAGACCAGCACGTCGATTCTGTAAAATTCAATCAACAACTCGCACCTCACTTCGCTATTCACTCTCACTTCGCATAAGTTTCAAATTTCGAGAGCGAAGCGAACGTCAAAGTGACCAGGGAATTACTAACTGAATGCCACTTCATACGTCATCTCATACTTTTTCTGTCTAAATCTCACGGTTAGTTCAACTCGCTGACACGCTCGCAAGAGTAGCGTTAGTGCATCAACCGAGTTCTTAGAATGCCAATCAAGAAACTCACAGCGGATTCAGATTCGAAGTTTAGAACGAGGTCTTACAGAATCAACAGGCAGGCTCCAACTTTGGAAGGAGAGATACCCAATCCACCCCCATCTCGCTATTCGAAATGCTTGTCTCCAGTAACATTTGGCCGACGTGGAAAGGTGGGATCCTTCAAATAGACTTCGGTCCCAAGTCGACCGGTTTAAAGAAAATATGTATCTATAGGGTTACAGAACTCATGAGCCTTGTGAGTGAGGTTTCCCTCCCGAAACCATGGCTCACTTGATAAACTGCCCAGCGTGTCCTACCACCTGTACAGTCACGAGCATAAATATGTATAAGTACACACAGCGAAATTGTAAAACAATAATTTAACAGGAACTCACCATCCATTTTTAATCATTTAACAACATTAAATTATGACAGTTCTTAAATCATGTACCTACTTATATATTTTTGAGTTTCAACAAAAAATTCTCGCTGAATAAGTTTTACAATTTCGCTATGTGTATACATATTTATGCGCGTGACTGTACACACGAGGACTTGCTTAACTGCTACTGTGGCTGAGCAGTGGTACGAATAAATCTAACTTTGCTATATGAAGTACCACAAACTACAGAAGCGGCGGTAGCCTAATGGCTAGGGCGTCGAACTTGCGATCTTCTCGGTTGCGGGTTCGAATCCCACCCATTACACTACCGACGTGAACCCACTCGTAACACAAGCATCTTAGCTTAGCACGAGGGGTTAACGAGATTACTAGTAATGTGCGACCCACATTGCTAGTTAGCAATCTTAAAAAAAAAAAACTTATCTGACTCTGTCGCTGTTTTTGTACAAGGAGTAAATTAAATCTTAATTTCCCATTATTTTGATAAGCTTAAACAAAATAAATTAGTAAAATAATATTACTTTCAGATTTAAACACAGGATCAGCTATACGCTCATTAAATAGGTTCAGTAGTTTAGCCGTGATTGCGTCACAGAGAAAGACAATTACTTACGGCCTTATAATATTAGTAACGATTTTAATTGGGCTATTATATTGACATTGACCACCAAATACACCAAAACTAGCTGCGAAGCGACCATCTCTAATTGTACCATTAGGTAACACTACTACGAAATAATTGCCAATAGGTAGTCCCTACCTTTTGTGTATTAGGGACACTGTACTAATGACAATATTCTTTGTGTACGTGAGTATCTTGCGGCTAACCGTAGGCCGTACCGTTTAACCGATAATAAAGGATTTTGCATCATAGTTGCGACAAAAAAAAACGTCGACCAAGAGTTCCGTCGCTCTATCGTTTGTCGAGCAAACAGTTAGGTCGTCATAGAATCTAACATTTATTTTGACGAGCTAATGTTCTCTCGCGCCACTGATTGTCGATGTATTGTACTTAATGTCGCTCTAACATTTATAGTTGTTTGTCGCAACTATTATGCAGAATCATAAAAAAATCAAACCGCGCTCTGGTAAGACTGGAAACTGACCCCAAAATTGTGTGGGAAAAGGCTAGATAATACTGTGTGTGTGGGGCTAGTCTTAGGAAGACTGTATTACCTTGACATTTCCAAAGAGGTTTTACGTTTACTCATTTGACAATAGTAATTCTCTCAAACTTCTTACAGGCTGGTAAAATAAACAATGCTAGCTAGAAGAAAACATTCTTCCTTTATACATACGTCAGTCAGTGGAATCCTCAGGCCGATGTTCACATGTCTGGATTTATTTAAGAAAATTAAAAATGTTTTCCGTTCCCTCTAATTTGTAAGTATATAATTCATTTCAATAGTACCCCTAGTCGAACCCTTGTGCGTTTTGATCACGTTATTTGAATTTTAATCTACTAGCATGAGTTTACAACGAACTGTTGCTTCTATAGCTATAAGGAATAGATGCTTAAGGCTGTAACATTATACCTACTACTTGTAAGGTTTATTAGTTAGGATGTAGGTATATATCGTTATAATTACTTATTTTATAAAACTGAGTCATGTTTTTTTTTTCAGTTACAATAATTGTGGTGTAATTATTGGTCGCCTACCAAAGCAGGCTTTATGCAGAACTTTGTTTTTAACTGTTCGAAATAATGCTGAAGATTACTGCCCAAATTTAATGAGAGGTATCGATTACCTAAAATCGGCTCAATTCAATAAGGTAAAAATAAAGCACATCTTTTGTTCAGTTAGTAGTTTTTATATTTGAATTGAAACAATATGATTCCAGGGTCTTGCATTTACTATGCAAGAGCGTCAGGCTCTTGGCTTGCAAGGTCTTATTGCATCAAGTTGTAAAACGCAAGAGGAACAAATAGCTCTTTGTCAATATTCCTTCGAAAGATACAAGGATCCTTTAAATAAATATCTTTATTTAACGGAATTACAGGTAAACTTAATGATATTCTTAGTTCACAATATAAGATTATCGTATCTTTATCTATCATATTCAATAGTACCTACATTCAATTACGCTTCTGGAACTCATTACCAATTTATAAACACCGAAAACTGTATTTATCTTCAGTTTTGCTACATTTTACATCATATCTGTCATTTTTTACAAAATTTTGTCTTACTCAACCTCTGTCAAAACTTGAACGGTTGCAATGTATCCACATTTGAACCATGTTATTTTGTTTCGTAATTCTCAATCTCAATCCTAGTATTTGGGGCTTTTGCAGGACACCAATGAGAGATTGTTCTATTCACTACTGTCTACCAATGTCGAACAGTTTTTGCCTATAGTTTACACGCCCATTGTGGGCTTGGCTTGCCAGAGATTTGGCCTTGTATATAGAAGACCTCGAGGTCTCTTCATATCTATCCATGATAAAGGACGTATCGCCACTATTCTAAGGAATTGGTAAGTTTATGATCAAGATCTTCGAGATAATAAAAATGCAATCGTATCTGTCAGAAAGAAAACCTACAGAAAATAATATCTACGAGATATAAATCTTTGGATTACGACGATCAGTGACGCTCAAAGCAGCTTTTTTATTAATTATTTTTTTTAGGCCAATGCAAAATGTTCGTGCTATTGTTGTGACCGATGGAGAAAGAATCCTAGGTCTTGGAGACCTCGGTGCATACGGCATGGGTATACCAGTGGGAAAGCTTACTCTTTATACGGCACTAGCAGGCGTCCCGCCGTCGTACTGCTTGCCAATAGTTTTGGACGTAGGAACAAATAATAAGGTATCACTATTTTACCTGGTTACTATTAGAAAATCTCAAGTTGTGCACAAAATTACTAGTTTTCTATATGAAACACTAGGTGTGACATGCGGTTTGACCCAAGTTATTTTTCCCATCTCACAAAGACTTTTTCTTATGAGTGAATTTTCCATAGTTTTTAAAATTTATTCTGCTGAGGACGGAGATGAATCTAACAAAACGAGAAATATGTAAAATCGGTCCACCCCTTCCGAACTCTCGAGTATAGGTGTTGGAACAAACCCGACTTTGTTATATATACAGATTTTCTTTTTAGAGTCTTCTAGAGGATCCAATGTACATTGGGGTACGACGAAAACGCGCACGTGGACAAGAATACGACGACTTCATCGAAGAATTTATGCAAGCGTGCGTCAAAAAGTATTCCCAGAACTTACTCATTCAAGTAATTTTGTTTTTCTTTCATACGGGCTGTTTGGATGGGATGCAAAAAATATGGATGACATAAGGGCCTATTTGCCATTGTTCCCCGTTTGATGTAATGTTAGGGCAGTGTTCTTGAGATTCGATGAGTGTCTTCTTAAAATACGCGAATACTTAAAATTGTCGGAATATCGTAATAATATAACAACATTGCTTATATCATTCTTCTTCTTCCTGCCCTTATCCCATTCATATGGATGGGGTCGGCGCAATGCGTATTTTCCTTTCTATTCCTCTCTATTACTCGTCATCGCGGAATCCACTCCTTTCTTATATATCATTATGATGTTCCCATGTTTTTTGCCGTCTAAATGTCTGTTTATTTTAAAATAAATTATTATGCTTTCCTAAACGTTGTAGGTACCTGGTATGTGACTTGCACACTTCCAAAGTTTTAAGAATTCAACTATCTAAAGAGAATTACAATACATCTCAGGAACCACGAAACATAAGATCAAACTGGGAAAAATAGCACATAGGCCCTCACAAATATTTTTGTTGTTCTCCCAACCAAACTGAAATATTTATAAAAACTACCTAGGTTTAATATCGAATGCATAGCATAAAATAAAAACGATTAATTAAATGATTTATTTGACCATGCTTTACTGCATGGTCTTTATTATTGATCACATCGCTTTTCTTTAAGTTAACTCTTAATTTTTCCAGTTTGAAGACTTTGCCTTAGCAAATGCAACACGCTTATTAGCTAAGTACAAAAACAGTTATTGTACGTTCAATGACGATATTCAAGGCACAGCGGGCGTAATCTTAGCGGGTATCCTAGCTGGTATTAGAATTTCTAAAGTACCACTGAAAGATAATGTATTTTTGTTCTTCGGAGCTGGTTCTGTAAGTATATTAGGACATAATTATTTAATTTTATATTTGTTACTAGGTATTTAGTAATAGTTTCCTAGCTTTGTGTTTATTTGTTGTGATATTTTGAAGTTGTAGCTATACATATTAAACAGTCTGAACAGATACAATCTTCGTCTTTAGGCTGGCGTTGGTATTGCAAATTTGATAGTCGATACTTTGGTGTTAGACGGTATGAAAAAAGAAGAGTGTGCGAAAAAAATATATTTATTCGACGTCGACGGTCTTCTTTCAACTAAACGTCAAAGTGGAGTGCCAGCGCATGCCACACTTTATGGTAAAGATATGGAACCCACGAAAGACTTCGAAAAGTTCGTAGGTGCAGTAAAGGCAACGTGTATTATCGGTAAGTCCCTAAAAACATTTTTAGGGTTCCGTACCTCAAAAGGTAAAAACGGAACCCTTATAGGATCACTTTGTTGTCCGTCTGTCTGTCTGTCAAGACCTTTTTTCTCAGGAACGCGTGGAGGTATCAAGCTGAAATTCATATCAAATACTCAAGTCTATGGTCTCTTGGAGCTGTGAAAAAATCAAACTTCTAAGTCAACGCGATCAAAAGATACTCCCGTTTATGCCGCAAATTTTCGACACTCGCAAGGGAATCAAAACATACAGGGTACTTCCCGTGAACTCAGAATCTTGAAATTTGGTATGAAGCAACGTCTTATAGCAGAGATATAGGAAAAATTGCGAAAAGTATACATTTTTAGTTATATCATATAATAAAAATATTTTTAATAATTTTAAACTTACTACATTTCATTTAGCAATAAAAATAGTAAAAATACCATAACTTTTACTTATATACCTACAGGTTTGTACGGAACCCTCGGTGCGCGAGTCTGACTCGCACTTATCCGGTTTTTTTTTTAGAGGAATACGTTCGTAGCTATTGATGGTGAAATGTCGGAATAAAATACCTAATAATTTATGAAGCTCAACCACAGCTCTGTATATATATATTTTTTAAATATCCAGTCGGGAGTAGAATGTCAAGAATTGTAGTTTATCGTAAACATCCCTTATAAATATTTTCAGGTGTATCAACAGTAGGCGGAGCCTTTACGCCAGCGATTCTCAAACAAATGGCCAAAAACACTCAACGACCAATGATCTTTGCTTTGTCAAATCCAACTGTGAAAGCAGAGTGTACTGCTTTAGACGCTTATAACCATACGGAGGTAACATTTTTAAGTCTAGGATTTAGACTAATTTTTTGGCGTGTTGCTGTTGATGTGGACACTTCAGCATTTTTAGGTGCCGGATAGCATCAACACTAAACATTTCAATTTGCCGAGCGTTTTTAAACCGACGACACAGTATGTGAACTGCGGAATCATACAAATCGCCTGCGACATACAGTAATGTAATGCTTAACCCTGAGCGAAATAATTTTTTGAACTAGTGTTCAGTTCAGTAAACACGTATTGGAGGCTTTGGAGCATCCTTTTTACTTTCCCGCAAAGATTTTTCCAGGATTATTCTTTGGCGTTAGGTTGAAAATCTTCATGATGATTCATAATTCTATTGTTTTAGGGTCGATGCATATACGCTTCCGGATCTCCGTTCCCTCCAGTGAAGTACAACGGCAAGGAGTATAGAACTGGTCAGGGTAACAACTCGTACATATTCCCTGGGGTGGCGCTAGGAGCGCTGGCATGCTATGCACATCACATACCCGACTCAATGTTTCTTACAGCAGCCAAGGTAAGTTACATACTACTAAACTCAGTGTAGTCACAGGAAAAAAGATAACAAATGACGACTTCGATAAATTTCCCGGAAAACAAAAAAAATGATAGAAATATTCCGTTTTTAACACTCAAATGTGCAGAATTAAATATTTTAAATATGAAATTAATAAAAAGATTTCATATTTCCCATTGTATTTTTACAGGCCTTGGCAAGTAACGTTACTGAAGAAGATTTGAATATTGGTCGCATTTATCCACCTTTGAATGATATCCAATGCTTATCTGTTAAAATAGCCGTAGATGTTTTCGAAGATTCCTACAAATTAAGTAAGTCAATTATACGATTATGACTCTAATTAGGATAAACCAGAGACAGAATGTACCTATACTTACTGGGGGATTATTCTCTAAGACTAAACAACAGGTGTAAAACACGAATGGAATTCGATAAATGAATTTCAACTCTAGCATTGGCCTTATTTCTTCCTATAATATATGTGTTGACGAGTTAGTATTTTTAGTACCTATTGTAGTTAGCATAATATTTTTTTTTGCAGAACTCGCGAGTCTATATCCTAAACCAAAAGATTCAATGGAATATATACTAAATTATATTTATGACCCTTCATATGAATGTTACGCGCCGGAACTGGTCGACTATCCCGCTGAAGGTAGTGAATTTAAATTAAAAACTATAAAGGAAGTTATGGCCAAGTAGTAAGTAACTTCTGAACGTGAATAATTAAGTGAAGGATTATAGTAGATTTGGCGAATTATATAATGATACACATTGCTTTCTTTCAGTAAAAAACCAAAAAAGTGAATTGGAATGAGGAAAAGTAATTTTAATTGATAAATTTTAGTGATGTTTTGGCTGCCTTCAAGGTTAGTATACCCTGTTCATACAAACATAATTAGTCACGTGGTCTGTCTCTTTGTTTGGAAATTTAATTTTCAATTTTAAGTTTTCGACCTATGTTTCTTGGGAAAAGTGGTTCAGTTTTATGCATCTGATCACCTCGTAGAATATACGCACTTCTTTTAAATTAATCCTGTATACAACTAATTGTGGTAACATACAGCTTGTGATTTTTGAAAAATGTTGTGATTTGTAATCGAGGTTGATTTGTTTACTAATTTTGGATTTTGTGTAAGGATGAATAGACTATAGTTTTAACTAAGTACATTTTTTTTATTATTTCTACCTAACGTTACTATGATTTATTGGTTCTTTATTTTTTTAGACTGTTATCAAAAATATAAAAAAAATATTTCGACTCTTTGATATATGGTGTACAATATTGAACTGGTGACGATTATTTGATTGACTTCATGAAGATTTTAAAGGAAGCTTTAGGATAACTATGACCAAAACATCCAACCAAAGCTTCAATAAACGCATTGATGGAGTTGGCGTTTTGAGGTTTTTATAGTAATTTCATAGATTTATGTCCAAATAAAATGCAGGGCAATGATTTTTTACGGCAGCCGTACAACCGTACAACAATCGTATATAAACCGTTCAACCTATCATTCTGTGTGATTTTTGAGTCTTTGTTTCTTCTAGATTACTAGACATATATTAAACCTATTAGTTATAAAAATACCCTTTCACAAGTTATTAACATATTCGTCCCCGAGCGGCGTCCGGTCGCCGCATTACAATAAAAAATCAATTGTCTCATTAGCGGTGATTAGAGAGATTAACCAAATACTGGATGACGACAAGTTGTCATTGAATTTCACAACTGTAAAATTGGTATAATACTACTTAAGTATGAACCCAATATAAAAAAAAAGTGCTGCCTGGTTTATTTTCATTTAAGTCATTTAAGAGTTTGTATGAAATTGTATTTAAGAATTTACGGTTTCAGGTTTGAGAGATACATAATGTTCTAATATTGAGAACATAACTGGAATGACGATGTTAATATGGGACAAGAATTAACTATTGGACAAGCTTCTTCAATAACGGAAGGAAAAAAAAGAGGTGAACGGAAACCCTACTTTTAATCGAACAGGCCAGGATGTCTTTGTATACCTTTTTTTTTTACGTTTAGCAATTTATTACCGATTTATCAGATACCAAAAAAGTGTTTAACTATTTTTGTGGTCTCCTAATCGTGTTTTAGATTATTTTTTCTGTTTCGCTTGTAGAAACTACTTATTGAAAATTTTTATTATGAAATAAAATTTATAATTTTATTTACATAAACAAATCTTTTTATTTTTTTATAAAAACAAAATGGAATGGCGTTACGTATCATTATAGTATAAATAAATATAAGTAATGTTGGGCAAGTCCAGTCAACAACAAGTTGATGAACAAAATCGGTCAACAAAACACCATCGTCAAAACGAGTGGGCCTAACTCTCTAAGTCCAAGCAGCTAATACATACTGTTACATGTAGGGTTAAGAGAGCCGTTATCTCTTTTGATTTACTTCTTCTTCTACCTAGCATTTTCCCAAGCTATGTTGGGGTCGGCTTCCAGTCTTACCAGATTTAGCTGAATACCGTATTTTACATGGAGCGACTGCCTATCTGACCTCCACAACTCATTGCTAGGTAATACCATTATCCCATAGTATCTCTCAGAATAAGTTCTCAGAAATTATAAAAGGGTTTATTTTATGTTCGTCATGCTGATCTGAGACATCGACCAGCCATTTTTTTTTTAATAGCGGTCTAGCGCTTATGTGACCGTATGCACTTGCATGAAAATGTGACTTTTTTAAAAGTTACATGTACTATCTTAATTTATTCGGAGACACCATTGGTAAACTGACAAACGGATCAATGCTGGATCATTCTTTCTCTGTACGGAAAGAGGCCTGTCCAGTGGAACATTTATAGGCTGGTATTTTATTATTATAGAATGTTAATGAATAGGTTTCATGAGTTGCAGTAGAAAATGCTATTCCACATGAGGACACTATTATGAGGAAGTTCAAAGAAGAGGTTACATTTAGCCTGCCCACTTCGCGTCCGACTTTTCGTAGGACTGATTTCCGGTGTGCTGTCGGATAGTAAATCAATCTTTCCAGCCCGATTACGGATCTTAGCCACCTTAATCTCAATTTATTAAATAAAAAAAGTGTAGTACTTTATTAGACTAAGGAGTTAAAATTACTTAATTTTAACTCCTTAGTCCAATAAAGTACTACACTTTTTTTACCCAGAAGTAGTACCCAGAAGCTTTCTGGCACGATCACAATAAGCACTAAATACTTTGGGTAAACTTGACTTCAAGTTAGGTATCACAGGCAGCGCTTCCTATCAATATCCTCATAAGTGGTCAATAAGTGTCCCACATATTTAAATCGATCTACCCTCACAAGGGATATACCGGTGATCTTAACTGGAAGTACTGTTTTTGGATATTTATCCCTGACTTCAAAGACTTCTTCTTCTTATATCTATGCTCTTTTTACCAGGCCGTGTAGACGTATATAATATATTGCTCGCCAAGTGGCTACAACTTTCCTAAGGATTGACGTGCTCAGCAGCATTATGTCGTAGGCGATGTACCTAGCTAATATTTTTAAAACCATGGTATTGAATCACGCCATAAATATGAAATCTGACAGTCTTGTTGCTAAGCGCGTCAATCAAATCGTTCACGTCAATGATATTATAAGTAAAAAGGTGTAAATTATAACCTTTTTACTTATAATATCATTGGTTCACGTAATAGCGAAGGTGAGCATTACCCTGCTTCGCCCCGATCACCAAAGCAAACGTTCTAGACAGGGCACAAGCCCATCTTGGGTTTCTAAACCAGTATTTCAGAGTATTTATTACCGCATGCGGAAAATATATCACTTCGATCTCCTTCCATAAAATGTCTAGAAAACTAGTCAGCAAAGGGTTCCTGCAAAAAAGAATAAAATCCAAAATTAGGTTATCTGGAGAAGAATCGGAGCGACCGACATAGCTTGCAGAGTTAGTAAGCTGAAATGACAGAGGGTTAATCATGTTTGTCGAAGAACTGATAGCTGTTAGAGCAGACGAGTCCTTGAGTGGAGACCGCGAATCGTACATCACAGTACCTATAGGGCGCCCCCGATCAGATTGGCCGATGACTTAAAAAAGGTTGCTGGGTTGGACTTAAAGCGGAAAGCAGAGGACATGGTTGTGGCGCAACTTGGCAGAGGCCTACGTCCAGCAGTGGACTCACGATTGCGATAGGCTGAGTTGAATGAATGTCACTCCCAAGGAAATAGTATTACGTATTTGTCCGACTAGATGTGCCCGCGTCTTTGTCGGCGTGGAATAGTGACTTCTCGCGCGTCAGCGGCGCATCTCTCATTATGTATGGCATTGAAGAAATAATTAATTTGTGTTCCGGCTCATCAAAGAGAATGGTCAGGGACATACATGCCAAATGAAATGATGCTGATGTTGACGAAGTAAAAGTATTATAGATACCTACACTCTGTATGATAGCCTTTTTGTACTTTGATCAATTTTCGTGCATGGGGTAATGCATAAGAACAAATTAATACTGATTTTTACGAAAAGTACCTACATGGATGATACAAGTCAAATTTAGATTCTAGTCTAAATTATGTAACAAAAGTGTTTATATTATTCTGTCTTCTACCTATCAATCTTTTATCTATACATAATATAATAAATCAGTACGTCTGTTTGTCTTTTTATTTGTCTGTCTGTCTGATGGTTACGGCACCACATCAAAAAAAGAACATTAATAGATCAACCGTAAATGTAAAAACAAATTTCAGTAATTCGACTTTACATTTAGTTACATCGCAATTGGTTTATTACATCTAAAGAAGCTCTTTTAAAGCATTTGCCTAGCTTTATGACGGTTTACTTTCCTTATCTATTACTTCTATACCGGCTTTTAAATCGGTTTCTTTATCGGCTTTTAAGGTTTTTATGATTATATATGTAAATTTGGTAGGTCTAAGAATAGGCCGTAAGTAGGCTGAATAAAACTAAAAAGCGCCAAAGGAATAGTTTCCTTTTTTCAAACAAATTAAATAGCTTACAAATCAGATAACTCAACCACCGTTTGTAAATTTGACTGACTTATGATACCTCGGTATTAAAATGGTTACGTCGCGTGGGCTGGCGCGTGTTGTCTCGTGTCGTAGTAGTAAATTTTTCAATTTTCAAGACATATTCAGATGTTAGGAAAGGTAGATCGTATTCTAATGGGGCAAAATTATAAAATCATTTACGACTAAACTACTGTAGTTCCTATTTAAGTTACTTTTTAATACTGTTTGATTTTTGGTATAGAGCTTGAAAATGGTACCTAGAAAGGCAGGCTATGGGAAAGGCCCTCTGCCGTAACAACATTGTATAACCATTATGATCTATAGAACAAGAGCCATGTAGTTTTCTAAAAGGAGATCTTTCTTAGATTTTGATAATTCTCTTTACTAAATGCTGTACTTGGCAAGAAATGTAAATTGTCTATTAATTTTATTTTCGACAGCTGTTATAACGGTTTTGTAATGGATTCAAATCACCTAAATCTTTTTTGAGAATTAATTTTCTTATGGTCAAATCGTGGAACCTTAATCAACAAAATTTCATAGTTTGATTCGTAATAACACAATTTTCAAAATGATTACCGTTTTTTGTAAAAATATTTTGTAAGTATTTTTCAGATGTTTTTTCCGATATTTGTTTCCCATGAGTATTTTTAGTCCTCTAACATACCTAGCTCAAGACCGAGGGGGCTGGAGCAGGTTGGGGAGACCTTTGCCTAGCAGTGGGACAACTAAAAGGTTATATAAAAAAAAATCATACCTAGCTTTTTCTGAACAGGTAGGTACTTCTACCTTCAGATTTTCCTCTATGACCAATCTTTAGTACTTCCTAGCATATCAGATATAAATCATTATCTTCCAGTAGGCTATTAATTTATGCACTCTGTACAGTTAGTAACAATTGTAGTTAGTCACAGCTGTTATCACATAATTTACAAGATTGTGTAATTGCAATCGGTAGATTAATCTGGACCCAGTAATGAAACAGGACCTACAGAACTTAAAAATAATGATGAAATGACAAAGGTTCTTTGTGGAAAAGAGATGGTTTTATGTGACTATAATAATTCTCTCTTTCTGTTACTATCACAATCTTTTTTAATGTGATTGATGATGAAACAAAAATTAAAAGTTCTAAAAAACAAAGTTATAAAGAATATTAAACCTACTTCAAAACACTTCCCACCTTAGCCTTAAACCACTTTAAAGCGAAAAACAAACTGAATAATTATATAGTTTTTGGAAGGCAATTTTATGCATATTCATTTTTATATAAATAAAACATTGTAGGTAGGTGCAAAGATAAAGGTAAAGGTAGGTATCGGCAAAATAAAGTATTATAAATGCTACCCATTCAGAAGTTCAGTATCAGATTAACTTGAAGGATTTGGGCTTGTCCTAACCGTGTAGGCGTTGTACCTTTCATCACTAGCTCATTTACATGAAATGACGATTCCCAGACATAAATAGCTGAAAAGCTTTAGAAAAAAACTTGAAACACCCAAATACCTGCCTATAAATTTGAGGGCTATCGACTTCCCTGGGATCCCATCAGCAGATCCACATACGCTTTCGATAATAAAAAATATGTTGAAAATTGATCCACAATTGGATGAAAAATCGTTGGAAAGTGGAACACTTGACGCATCTTTTAGTCTATAAAACCATATTTTTCAAATCGTTTCATAAGAATATTGTTTTAATTTATTCAATAGGCATCGAGCCAGCAGTAGTGGCGTATGTCTGAATTGTTTGGGAGTCGTACAAAAATCAAAACAGCAACCAAATGCAGGATTTTCGTCGACCAATCCAATGTTCACTGTATCGGGGGACATTATTACGGGAAATATGATAAAAGGCATTGACCATTTACGAGATCCTCGTCTTAACAAGGTGAGATAACTAATGGTTTCATGATTTTAAGGAATGTTTTTAGCAGCCTGAGAACACTGGTATACTGGTATATTTAATGTTCTACTTAAAATCACAACTTGCCAGCAATGCTCAAAAGTTTTCCATCATGACTATTTGAACTTAAGCTATATGTTCGTCATTTGTATATATTTGTACATCACAACTTGTAGGACGTTCTGGCATCTTCTTAAAGTAACTAACCGTTCACCTATTTATCATGTATGTATTAGATTGTTTAAGAAACTAATAGCTGATATCATTTTGCAGGGTCTGGCATTCACTTTAGCTGAACGTCAGGCGTTTGGCATACATGGACTTTTGTCAAGCGAATTTAGAACTCTTGAACAACAACTGGCAATTTGCAGATTGTCAGTGGATAGATATCGAAGCTTTTTAAACCAATATCTTTATTTGTCTGAGCTCCAGGTGTGTTGACAATTTTCTATCAATTCTTTGGTCAAATTAATAAAATTGGTCTTAAATTGGCAAACAGCTTTCATTTTATTTAAAACTAGCTGTGACCCGCGCTTTCACCCGCGTAAGGAGTTCTCGTTCCCAATCTCCATTCACGCATTTAATTTTCATTTAAACAAAAAAAAACATTGTTTTTATATAAAAACCTTGTCCTGATAATAACGAACACAGTAAAAAAAAACATCCAATTTGGTGCAGTCGTTTGAAAGTTATGCGCTTAGCAACACATTTGGCGATCCATTTTTATATTTAAAAAATATCCTGTGATTATTTGTTTTGAAATTCTGATAACAACTTCTATGCTTATTTTTTCAGAACACAAATGAGACGTTGTTCTACAGTTTGCTTAATGAAGACATACAAAAGTATCTTCCTTTGATAAACTCGCCAACTATAGGGCTCGCGTGCATGAGATTCGGTCTTGTTTATAAAGGTGCCAGAGGTCTTTTCATATCTGTGCATGACAGAGGACACGTTGAAGATGTTTTAAAAAACTGGTGAGTTTGGAATTACGTATCACTTTTCAAATAATGCAATATTTAGATTGTTTAAAAACCGGAGAATGGAGATCCGGTTTATTTTGTTATGTTCTTGTCTAGTACCTATGTCTTGATTCTAAGGAATTTCGTTTGGACTCTACCTTTAAACCAAAATGATCCAATTTGTTTTAAGTGTAAGGCCATTGTTGTTACGTACTATTATTTTTAGGCCAGAACGTGATGTTCGTGTGATCGTCGTTACTGATGGGGAAAGAGTTTTAGGTCTCGGTGACCTTGGAGCTCATGGCATGGGTATCCCCCAAGGCAAGATAACATTGCTCACGGCTCTTGCTGGTATTAAACCGCACCAATGCTTACCAGTCTGTTTGGACTGTGGGACCAATAATCAGGTAAACCGGTAGCTGGTATCGAGAAACCTTTAAATAAATAAGTTTATTCTTTCGCGAAGAAATTGTTAATTTTGAGATCTTTCTTTGTGAGTGTCGAAAGCGCCAGTTTGAAATTTTCAGTATCGTAGAAATTGAGGATGATAAACTATCCTAATCCCAAACTAGGCGGAGCCTGTTCTATGGCAACCAGACTGATATGCTTGAATTAGGTAAAACTTGACACAGATCACCAGGCCATCCTTCCGTTAGTTCGATAAAAATCTTTTAACTATAAGTATATTACTAACAACGTTTGCGTATCAAGTAAATAGAAGTACCTAAGACATGGTGATCATGTTCAATATTACCAGGTATAAATAAATAGTCCGGTCAATTTAGACCAAAAATGAGAGTGAAGTTACATAAAGTCCCAACAAGCTGAATTTCAGTGAAATTGTTCAAAATATAATTATAAACAATGTCTAGAAGTTCCCCATCATTCCCCTGTAAGGAAAAAAAATTATTCAAGGTCAAAGGTCAAAAAAATGAGTTTTTCGCGATTTTCAGCAAAACGGTAAGTTTTATAACTAAAGTACCTCAGACAAAAATTGTAGATCATAAAATTATCTATAAAAATGTGTCAATACTTTTTTTCTTACGAGCCAGCGTTTCTGAGATATAACGATTCAAAAAGTTATAAAAGTTGTTATCGTCATAATATGCATGAGTACGCCACGTATATACATCTAGAGTTGTTATATTATATATATATATATATTATATATTTAATGTTTAAATATTTTTCTATCGGTCATTGTAACTTATACTTACAATTATTTAAGGATTCAACGGTTTACTCACGCGCATTTTCGGGATCGCCCGACTAGTTTCAGACTCAATAGGAGTCCTTAATCATGAGCTGACGCGGCGGCGGTCGAGAGTCGAACTGTTCGACTCTCGACACCGCCGCCGCCGCGTCCTTAAATAATTATGAATTCGTCTCACGGAAGTTATTATAATATTATACTTACAATATAAAATATACATAAGTTTTAACTATAAGAATATCAGGTAAAATGAAACCCAGTCCCTTAATCTTTTTCGAGTATATTACCAAGTTCAAGTGTGGCTTGGTTATCAGCTAGACCTGACAGACTGGGGTTGGAAGTTGGTCAACAATATATTAGAGCCAGTTCAAACTTTACTTCCACCTGCGCCGGAAAAACTGCTGAACACTATTTTTTGCAACTGCAAAAAGGGATGCAGTGCTAAATGTGGTTGCAAAAAAGTCGGACTGTCTTGTTCTTTGGCATGCACAAATTGTCAAGGCCGGTCGTGCTCTAATATTAAATCACAAACAATGGAGGATTCGTTTGACTCCGACGAAGTAAAGCATGCGATACATCGCTATTGACGCAATTTACTTGCATCCAAAATGAAGATGAAGAAGAAGCAGGAGAAGAAGATCAAGAAGAAGAACAAGAATTTGAAACTTACGAATAAGACGAATAAACTTCAACACTTTTTTTTTATTTACATCGCTTTCATCTTTCCGAATCTTTGAAAATTTCCGTTATTATGCAATAGTTTTACATTATACAGGATCACAACTGACCCGTGGAGTAGGCCTACTGGGGAAACCACGTTAAAAAAACGCGCTAAGTACACTTCCTCATAGGTGGCGTGGAAACGTGCATATTATGACGATAACAACTTTTATAACTTTTTGAATCGTTATATCTCAGAAACGGTGGCTCGTAAGAAAAAAAGTATTGACACATTTTTTATAGATAAATTTATGATCTACAATTTTTGTCTGAGGTACTTTTATGATAAAACATACCGTTTTGCTGAAAATCGCGAAAAACTCATTTTTTTTACCTTTGACCTTGAATAAAAATTTTTCCTTACACATTGTTTATAATTATGTTTTGAACAATTTCACAAAAATTCAGCTTGTTGGGACTTTATGTAACTTCGAATGTCTAAATTGACCGGACTAAAAATGGAACATTTGGATCATTTCAAATTAATATGGAACATTTCAGTCCTTGCTTGAAGATCCATTGTATATTGGGATTCGTGAAAAACGCTACCCTCGACAAGATTATGATGAGCTCGTTGGCGAGTTTATGAGCGCCAGTAAGAAGTTGTATGGACCACAAACACTTATAATGGCAAGTAATGATATATATAGTATTTGGCCAATACTGCGATATATGGAAATAAGATTTTTCTCGTAAACTCTACTTATTATTCGCATTCGATTATAATTTACGGGAGTTATTCCAATTTTAAGCTTTTTGAGATCATTTTCGTCTCTTAGCTTATGAATTATCGACGTGTCTATTTCAGATGGAGGACTTTGGCCTTTCAAACGCCCATCGACTTCTCAACAGATTTCGGGATGACTATTGTGTGTTCAATGACGATATCCAAGCAACCGCTTCGGCTGTGCTCGCTGGTCTCATGGTAGCCTGTAATAAGATCACAAAACAAAAACTGAAGGATAACACCTATTTGTTCCTAGGAGCTGGTTCTGTAAGTTTGCTGGCAGTTTCGGTCTCTGTATTAGTCGTATTAAAATATGGCTTATAGTATAATTCAAGTTAGAAGCAGACATAAATAATTGCTGCGTATATTTTGATATAGGTAAATGATCTTTGATAGTCGGTAGGTCATTACAATTCTGACAACCAGTCTTATTATGGAATACTGCGTTACCCAGTAAAATGGGTTAAGAAGGTCAGTCAGGTTGTTGCTTTAGTTAAATACGGTATTCAGCTCAATCCGATAAGACAGCTGGCAACTGACCCTAACACAGTTCGGGAAAGGCTAGAGAGATGATGATTTGCGAAAAAATTATAACTCAGTAGAGAAGTCGATAAGTTGGATGATTGCAAGAGTTAAAAGTTGCACCTCTCAGTAAAGATCAGATAAATTCGAATTTCCTTATTAATTATAAGCTAAAATATATATCTTAGACTGGAGTTGGCATCGCAAATTTGCTCTGCGATGCAATGATGGAAGAGGGTGTCACAAGTGAAGAAGCAAGGGACCGATGCTACATGTTTGATGTCGACGGGTTGCTCACAAATAAACGGGCAAAACCAATACCATTACACGCAAAAGATTATGCACGGGAGTTAGACGCAGAGACGGATTTCGAAAATTGCGTGAAAAAGTTCAAAGCTACTTGTCTCATAGGTAAGAAGGGATGCATAACAGTTTGTGTGAACGTTCTTAACAAAAATATTATCTTTTTAATATACAGCGTGTAACAAAAGCCCTGTCTGATCCATGAGAGTATTATTTGGTATCGTACTGCGAACACATATATACGTAGCCATTTAATGGATTGGAGATAATTATTTTTCCCCAGTCGAAATTATTAATTAAATACAAATAAAAACTGATCCAAGGCAACAGCTGAACTACTGACCGCTCCAAAGTTAACGTACTTACTACCTACAGCTTTGTGTCAAAAATCCGCCCATGCGAGATGGTTCATGAACTACCACGAATACGCCTTTATTGGATCAGACAGGGGTTTTGTTATATGTTGTATTTTCAGAACATTATTTATTATATATTTAACAGTGTTCAATATTTAAAGAGATTTAGAGAATTAAGAATTTCCTATGGCTGCTCTTGAATAATTATAAAAATAAACTACAAGTTGTTATATTCAAAGGCTATATCATTGTGAACGCCATTACAACATCGTCTTTGAACACCATGGTGTTCACATGCGTCGATTAAAAGGGTATATAAAGTTCAACTCAAAATACCTTTTTGCGTATCATATGATTGAACAGATTAAGCCACATCGATACTCATGGTAACCGACTTCAAACCAAAGCAGGAATTAGTCTTTGATGTTTTCGAATGTAAAAAGTTTAAATCAATATATTTCAGGTAGTTCAACTGCCGGCAATTCGTTTACTCCAGCGATTTTAAAGGCACTCAGTATGAATACGGAGCGACCTTTTATCTTTTCACTGTCAAACCCAACTCGCCAGTCCGAGTGTACACCGCAGGAGGCTTACATACATACAGAAGTGGGTATTTTTAATAGAGAAAATTATTTTTATCTACACTAATATTATAAAGAGGAAATATTATTTATTTGTGTGTATGTTTGTAATGAATAAACTAAAAACTACTTGGCTGATTTCAAGAATTCTTTCACCATTAGAAAGCTACATTTACCCTGAGTAACATAGGCTATATTTTTTACAAAAAATTAACCGCGAGCGGAGTCGCAGGGAACGGCTAGTTTTAAATATATGTTAAAGTGTTACATGTTTGTGGAATGTGACTTTTATGTGGAAATAAAGTATATAGAAAAGTCCCAAATTTGCATAAAGTTGTTTTCACAAAGCAGAGTACAAAAAATAATTTTACGATCGATTTTTTTTAATTACTAAATACAACAACTACAACAACTTTGAAATGACTAAATTTGTTTGGTCTTTTTTTGAGAACAAATTTGAGATACTGACTTGGGTCTTTTTCTACATACGTTACAGGTACTCATTGACACATCTCAAAAGTTTACCCTTAACCATTTGTCTGGTGTTCTTAAAAGTATTTTAAAGCAATCGCGTGTCAACATCAACATAAAAGGAATTTTATCTAGTTATTTACACTGTATAAAATCTTTCAGGGGCGCTGCATTTATGCTTCTGGGTCGCCGTATCCTCCGGTATCCTTCAAGGGTACGGAGTACAGCACCGGTCAGGCGAATAACTACTACGTCTACCCAGGAGTGGCACTCGGAGTGATCGCCGCTAAAGCATTCCGAGTGACAGACTCCATGTTTTTATGTGCAGCAAAGGTATCTTCTAAGAAAACAGCCCCCTATTTCTTATCCGACTTCAAAAGTTTTTTCTTTGTATTATCGTACATATCTCAGCATATGGATGGATCGTTTTTACCCTATTGTTAACAAAAATAGTTTTTATTACAAAATAGTTGTAGAACGTTTGCTATTGATGGCAGTGGTGCAGCGTTACCTTTTTCGGTTTTACGTATGTTGATATTATTATACCTCTTTTTCAGACACTAGCAAGACAAGTTAGTGAGGAAGATATAAGACTTGGACGCATTTATCCACATGTAAATAACATGAAAAGTATATCTCTAGAGATTGCCGCGGATATTGTTTCACTGGCATATGACTTACGTATGTTCTTTTTTATTTATAATAATAATAATATAATAATATCTTGGGACAGTGGTCATCTGATCCCCAACTAGGCAGAGTATGTATGGCAACCAGACAACAGATATACTAATATATTTCTAAATACATATATTTTATAGACAACACCCAGACGGAGAACAAATGATCGTGCTCTTCACACAAAAAATTGTTCTGTAGGAATCGAACCCGGGGTCACTAACCACTAGACCAACAGGCTAGTCTTATAGCTTTAAAGAGAAAATTAGTAACCAACTTTAAACTATTGTGACACGTGTCATATTCGATCCATAGATAATTCATAAACAGAAATGTCTCAAGCAGTTTGTTATTTAAAATTACCGTTTACAACTTACCTTACGAGTATTCCTTTACAGAGGTATCGTTTTTGTGCCCAAGACCAACTGATCTTAAGGCATATGTAAGCGAGAACGTTTACGACTTCAAATATGTGTCTAATTTACCGAAGTTTTATGAGTACCCAGAGAAGCAGACGGTTGTCAAACTCAAGAACATTGATGTAATCCACAAAGGACTTCTGTAAGTATTGCATTTGAATTGATTATTGGCTTACTGCAGGGTGCTGCCAAGGGGGACAGGGTGCTGCCACCCTGCAGAAAGGGGTTAGGGTGCTGCCACCCTGCAGTAAGGGGGGCAGGGTGCTGCCACCCTGCAGAAAGGGGTCAGGGTGCTGCCACCCTGCAGTAAGGGGGGCACGGTGCTCCACCCTGCAGTAAGGGGGGCAGGGTGCTGCCACCCTGCAGTAAGGGGGGCAGGGTGCTGCATTATCAATATTTCCAAAACTAGCCATTAAATACTCAATCCAGTCATAATAACAGTGCAAAACCATTTTTTAAGATCTGGTGCCTGTGGTAGGTTTATAAAACTTGTGTTACTGGTCACCAGGATATTGGATAATAAAATTTATGACCGTAAACCGCTATGACAGTATACCTTCCATGTCGCCTTTCCTCAATATTGTATTTCTTTTTGTTTCAGACCTAATAGAAGGAAACCAAGACCAACCAATGAACCTCCGCGATTGGTTATAACATAACTTGCAGCATGTGCAAATATTTTTGAAGTCATTTTATCCGAGGGAAATTTGTCATCAAATCAATTTGGCTCATTTGGATTTAAGAGCTGCGTGCGGTAAGTAGGTACAACGTTACATCCGTTTAATTGTACGTTTTAAATCTTGGGGCTTCATTGACTAGTGGTACGGGAGCTGGCAACGTTTTCGAGAAGTCATTTCAGTATGGCTGGATTTTTAATATGTTATTTGGCATAGAATTTAGCATATGATACGATAGGTCTGGCACCTGGGACCGGTTGCGTTTACTAGTGCGCATCCCATTTATGGGGGTGAAAAATCCAGTTTTTCAACTCATTTTAGTATAAACCGTTCTTGTTCCATCTGGTTTGGCGACTCTTTACGAACATAAAAATCGAATTGCCAGACACTTTGGAGGTTGCCAACATCGTGCCAGACGCGATCAAAGTTCGAAAAAAAATGATAAAAATAATTCATTTTTGTATGGCTGAAATTTTAATATGTTGTAGTTCTATCATATACAAATAACATATTAAAAAGCCAGACAAAAATTCCGGTGCCAAATACGTGCCAGACCACTTTATATTCCCGAAATCAGTTGAGGAAATCGTGAATTTCAGCTTTCCTTTGAGATATTTAGATAAATATTTGATGTTATGGCTTCACAAATACACAACTCAATCGTATAAAATCATTACCAATCAGGTTCATAAAGTACTGGTTAAGTAAAAAAGGAAAATGACGATGTTAACAAAACCATTATAAATAACGTCGAAATTGTTAAATACTGTACGGTACATGCAAGAGCAGAACACGGTAACCTAGCTAAATACTTAAGAAACATGTGTTAGACGGATTGACCATGGTAAATTGGTATAGAAGAAGTAAAGGTACAAACAGATCATGTAAGTTGGCTTTTCTTTAAACCTTTTCTAATTTTGGTGTCTATAATATATTATTACTGTTACTACCACTTCTGTTGGAAATAGGATAACCCAGTAACATTTTATTCGCAGTAGAATCGTGAAAATACGTTAAAATAAAAGTATATATCTTAGGTAATGTTTCTTTCTTTATTTACACGGAAACCCCTTTAAGGTATTCCGTTTCTAATAAAAAATAAAATCAGAGGCCCCAATAAGAGGTATTCGTTTACATCAAAAGAAAAATACATTTGGGTAGACCGGGGACAATAGCAACATGGCCACATTTCGACAGCTACCGTGATATAATGTAATTGTACGTGTCTGCCTACGTGCCTTCAGTATATGCCACTAGCTGCCCCTACCTGATTACTACACAGCAGCACTGCAGCTACAAAATTGATACAATGTAATATCCTTTAAGTAAGTGTGTTTTATTAACATTTGTTTTAATATTTGTATAAATGAGATAACTTAATCGAATGCTAATAAGTAGAGTAGACAAGGGACCCTCGATCTACCGTTAATACTGACTGATAATATGACTATTCTCATAATTATTATTAATAAGGTAAGTGAGAGTAAGATTATGTTATAGGTAATAAAAGTAATATTAATTAATTTGTTTTTTTAGATCAATTATTTGTTTTTTTTAAGATGACTATGAGATTTCATGTACTGCCAGATAAAATTGTTAATACACGTACAATAGTATATCTCGGTAGCGGTCGAAATGTGGCCATGTTGCTATTGTCCCCGGTCTACCCAAATGTATTTTTCTTTTGATGTAAACGAATACCTCTTATTGGGGCCTCTGATTTTATTTTTTATTAGAAACGGAATACCTTAAAGGGGTTTCCGTGTAAATAAAGAAAGAAACATTACCTAAGATATATACTTTTATTTTAACGTATTTTCACGATTCTACTGCGAATAAAATGTTACTGGGTTATCCTATTTCCAACAGAAGTGGTAGTAACAGTAATAATATATTATAGACACCAAAATTAGAAAAGGTTTAAAGAAAAGCCAACTTACATGATCTGTTTGTACCTTTACTTCTTCTATACCAATTTACCATGGTCAATCCGTCTAACACATGTTTCTTAAGTATTTAGCTAGGTTACCGTGTTCTGCTCTTGCATGTACCGTACAGTATTTAACAATTTCGACGTTATTTATAATGGTTTTGTTAACATCGTCATTTTCCTTTTTTACTTAACCAGTACTTTATGAACCTGATTGGTAATGATTTTATACGATTGAGTTGTGTATTTGTGAAGCCATAACATCAAATATTTATCTAAATATCTCAAAGGAAAGCTGAAATTCACGATTTCCTCAACTGATTTCGGGAATATAAAGTGGTCTGGCACGTATTTGGCACCGGAATTTTTGTCTGGCTTTTTAATATGTTATTTGTATATGATAGAACTACAACATATTAAAATTTCAGCCATACTAAAATGAATTATTTTTATCATTTTTTTTCGAACTTTGATCGCGTCTGGCACGATGTTGGCAACCTCCAAAGTGTCTGGCAATTCGATTTTTATGTTCGTAAAGAGTCGCCAAACCAGATGGAACAAGAACGGTTTATACTAAAATGAGTTGAAAAACTGGACTTTTCACCCCCATAAATGGGATGCGCACTAGTAAACGCAACCGGTCCCAGGTGCCAGACCTATCCTATCATATGCTAAATTCTATGCCAAATAACATATTAAAAATCCAGCCATACTGAAATGAACTTTTTTTCGACGTTGCCATCTCCTATACCATAGTACAAGCGGTTAACGTGGTGTTTGTTACATGTAGGGTTAAGAGAGGCATCTGCTGGAGTTGCGCAGAGCTTGCGTAAGTGATCCCGCGGCTCCAGCAAAGGCAAGGACGGGACCGGGGTGTTTTTAGTCGGTGCAAGTCTGACATATCCCCAGGCTTTGCCCTCAGCGTGGGTTGAAGGCAAAAGCGTTTCACCCCGCCAAAATAAATAAAAAAAGGTTTAAGAGAGGCTTAAATCTCTTTCGACGTACTATACTTTTAAGTGAAAAATCTGTTAATTGGATTAAAACGTATATCATACTAAATTTACCCGGTGACTGCAGAACAAAAAATATTTGACGACCCGTGATTCTTGAACTAAGTGTATAAATGTATAATCCGCGATGTGCCGTTGTTCTATGCTAGTTTATAGGAGTTCTGATGTTATTTCATTCTTACAGAATTGAAAAAGGAATTATTATTAAATTGTATCTACGATGCCTATGTGGACAAGATGTAATCTATGAAATTTTGTGCGTGGTTCAATAACTTGAGCCGTGCGCCGTGAGGGATTTAAATATGCTGACATAGTATGTAAATGTGTTTTGTTATGTTTTTGACTGTATACCTACCGCTATTGATCAGCATATTATGATTATGTTATGCAAACCGCATTAAATTCTAGTACTACTATTTATGTATCTTTATTTCTTTTCCCGTTTTATAAAATAAAGTATGTGCGATATATATGAAATTTAACTTAAAGTATAGTAAATTGCCGATCACAGACATATTTTTTTTTAGTGTGAAACTACTTTTTCCGTAAGTTAATTTTACACCATGCATCAGTCTTATGTGATATTGGAGTGATCTTCAGCTTCCCCATACAGTTTTTTTTTCTCTTGCCTTTAAAGACAAATATTTTTAATACTGTCCTGTCCCCCATTGAGCCTCTCACAAAAATATCGTTTTTTTTTAATTGCTTTTGGGCACTGTGGCTCGCACACTACTGGTATTGCTGTTAACAACTTTGCTAAGCTAAATGCTTGTGTTACGAGTTCACGTCAGTAGAACAAAGGCTGGGTTTTGAACTGGAAACCGTATGACCGCAAATCCGACATCCTATAATAGCCATTAGGTTACCGTTCCTTTAAGGGTCGATCGATAAGGTTGTCGACATAAAACTGATACAAAATGAAAATAAAATATCAATCTTACGTCATGTATCGGGTCGTTCGAAGTCGGTCATCTAACTGGCACAATATCCGGAGGTTATCACGTGACGCGCCAGCTGCTGCCGCGACGATTACACTGGACCGATGCCACCGAAAACGTTTGCTATACGAACATCGTGTGGTACTCATATAATCGTGGCATATGTATGGACTTGTTCCGCTGTTTATACAAATTGGGTAAATTTTTCGTTCTTTTTAATTTAGGTTTTTTTACTGTGTGCGTTTGTGTAGGTAGGCGATTTCGTGTGAGTGTTAACCTCATCACAATTTAGATATGTAACCACCTTTAGTGGTCAATTACATTTTCAGTTAGACAAATGAAATATAACTTGAATCCCCTATAGGTATCCATCTTACCTATTACGGTAAACGCTTATGCTACGTGATTAAATATTTTTTACCGTATTTTTGAGTAACTTCAAACAGCTACAATATACCCATATTTTTCAAAAGCTTTCGAAATTTCTATGTACAAATTGAATTTAAGAATTCACGAGTGTACAAAGAACGTGTAATAGTCATACATCACTTCTCACCTGCCTTCTCGCTACATGTTATAAACGTTTGTTTTACTACATGAATACAAAACTGATCTGGAACTCAAAATGGGTACAATGCCGGGTAGTGGCATTGTACCTGAAATAACTTTGCTAACTCAGCTTAGCTACTCAAATACGTGCTGGCACATCACCATATACCTACCAATGTCGGTTTTTGGGAGACTATTATAAGTGTAAGGTATGACTTTTTCATCGTTAACATTATTTGAAGAATAATTATGAAACTATGAAAGTTGTTACCTACAAAAATTGTCAAACGTGTATTTTATACCTCGACTAAAAATTTATCTAACGATGGATAGATCAGCTCTATATCAATAATATTAATTCTTTAACCGTCAAGGACGCAATAAAGCGTCATCAAATAACTTGATCGAGACGCCAATGACGTTTTAAGCGCCCATCACACGTCAACTTTAAATGATGAATAAAACTTGGCCGATGTTGATTTTCAAAATCAGGAATATTTGTAATTGTTTATCTTGACTAATTATATTAATCGATTTCTATAATGATGCATAAATAAACATAATAGTAAAAAATAAGTCATCAAAAAACTAACTTTTACATCCACGGCGCCATTGACGGCTTAAAGCGTCGACTAGTGCTGTGACTACCCCCGAATGAAAAAAAAAAATAATAAGTAGATAGGTAGGTATCTTCAAAATTTGTGACAGTCAAGTTGTAATAATCGTCGAAATTGAGACGTGAAAACGACTCTGTGTGTACTTTTTGGTTTCGCTGAACAAACGTTATAGTGCAAGCATATATTATTTCCGTATAAACTTGAAGTTGCGTTTGGACCGTAATGGAGAAGAAAACTGGTAAGTGCACGTTTATTTTTCAAATAATAACGATATAAATAAAAACTTTCGGAATAATATTCCATTAAGGGTATAAAAGTAATATGAGTAAATAGTCTATACACTACACGGTCAGCTGATGGAACTATAGACGCCGCCATATTGGGCTCGGCTGCTCTGACGAGCGCCTCTCACTTTATCCCTACTCCGCAGCCGACCGTCACGCGACATGCGACACACAGACCAAAAAATTTGAAACGATGTAATAAAAGTTTCACTTTAAAAACTCAAATTATAAATTGATCTAAGTACCTACAGTCAACATGTGTAACGCATTAATGAAACGTAATTTTACATAAATACATATTATATACTGCATTTTACACAGATATAAGACTGGACAGGGTGCTTGTGCTTGTTGCAGACTATATGTTGCCAATCGTTAAACTGTCCAGTTCATCCCAAAATCTTCGCCTCCCGTACATCCTGATTGTTTCAGATTTACTTGCACCCTTCAAATAGTAGTTAATAAAAGTAAGCGAGAATCTCAAGGCATCAAAGTTAACGCGTAAAAACTCGTTTACAAGTTGTATTTGCGAGTTGCATATCAAACTAAACTTGTACTACAAGTTGTATGGCTCAGCTCATTAACGCCGCAATTAATTCGTGCGTGATAATCGCAATCAGCGAACTTCCTGCTTGTCTGTTTGCGCCTTCTTCTAACAACTTTTATTTACTTTCATGTTGAGATTGAGAGTGATTGTCTTGAAAAGCTGGCGGTTTTTAAAATGCTAATACATCACAATGATAAATTCCAGTTAGGAACTCTTTAAAATCTTTAATAGCGGCGTAATGGCCAGGGCGTCGGTCTTGCGATCATGTGGTTGCGGGTTTGAATCCCACCCATTACACTACCGACGTGAACCCTCTCGTAATACAAGCATCTTAGCTTAGCACGAGGGGTTAACGAGATTACTAGTCAGGTGCGACCCTCATTGCTAGTAATCTTTAAAAAAAATATATTTATGTTGAAGTTATAATTATAAGCAACAACAGCATAATATTTTTTTTAACTAATCCTTGACGTGATACTTAACATAAAAAGGTCATTTAACTCCACTGCAGCAGACTAATACTCGTAGTCGATTTAATCCTTACAAATTAAAAAGCTCGCTTAAATTCCCTAAGCGAACAAAGTTGAAGCATAATACTAAAATAAGTACACGGGCTAGACAAAAAGCGTGTATTTTTTCAACTTTTCTCTGTCACGCACACACCCTGCGGAATAATTAAAAGGTGCCTATGCCCTCAAAAAGTCGTTGCGGTGCGCACATAATATTAAACTTTTAAATGAATACTTTCCCCCGGTGTAGTGTATCAACACAGAATCTCTCTTAAGCGCTCAGAATCCAAATCAGGACACCGTTGTGCTCGACTGTACCACTAATGCAACGCAAGAGTATACAATTTCTGAGCCCTTCTCATAAAGATATAATCAGTGTCCCCACTTTAGGTGTTCTGTAAACCGCAGTTCTGAGCGTGACTGTCCACTGTATGTAATTAGGTGCGGGTGAGTGGTATATTTGTAGCCACTATTGCGGCGGACATTTATTAACTTGTACTGTAAACTATACTGTCACAACCATGATATAATAATCAGTTTAGAAGATATATAGCATAGCATATTTTCAACATGAAATAAACTCAAGTTTTATTAGGGTACCTTGAGTTACCTTGTTGTTACCAGAGTTACCTTGGTAAACTGTGTTACCCAGTGGTTTTGGAGGTCAGATAGGAAGTTCGCGTATTCAGCTGAATCCGGGAAGACTGAGTCTGCCCCAACATAGATTAATGGCAAAATAGAAGTTTTTCTGAGAGTAGTTTCTTTTGTTACAATAAATGTCACTCTTATTGTGATTAATAATAAATAAATAGTTATTTACTTTATGTCAGAAAAAATATTACAAGATTCTTGTTCACATGCACGATTCAATCAAAACAATTCGCATTCTATCTTAAGATAACGTAACTGTTATATGGTGTATATTAAAATATTTTAATATAACAAAAGCTGTTTCACCATCAAATACTGGCTCGTTAACAACGCTTAGCTTAAAATTAGAATTGCGAGTTCACTAGTGCACACACAAACTTCCATAATAGAGTCACAGCAGATGGGGCAATTTTATAAAACAAAAATGTACTACGTGACTACATGAGATGCAAAAAGCGTAAAACGTAATGCGTTTGTTAAACGAGAGCAAATGAAACTAGAAATGAAGTGGACATACGTGGTAGGTTGGATGTGAACCATAATACAAAATCCTTACGATTAATAATATTTGTTAATACATAATTGCTAGCTATGTTCTATTACAGAATGATCGTATGCTTTTCTTGTAAGCAATGGTTAATGAACAAACTTTTATATCATGTTAAGTTTGGGATCGCTAATTGCTAATATTTGGTTAGCCCTCTGAAATTGAGTTATCGGTTAAGATATTTTCTGTTAAGTAAGTAGTCCAAAAACTTGTTAATCACATTGGTCTTTTAATTAAACAGATTTATTATAGGTATTTAAATTATATTTGAAAAGAGTAAAGTGTTGTAAGCAGATTACAACTAAAGTTAAAATTTCATACAGTCGAACAAAAAACCACTTTTTGGAATTCGGTTGAAAATGTAATGTCAACTGTAAGCAGATTACAACTGAAAGGAAGTACCTACAGCATGAAAAGCATACGTATGACAAAGCTACGTCGAGATTTAAAAACCAACAAAAGGGAATTATAATCTTTCAGTACAAGAGTATTCCGGTTTTGAATTTCATGTTGTGTTCGTGATGTTACTACTATTTCACTAGATGGCGTTAGCGTGCAAAGTTGATAGAATTATTCACACATTGGCGTACTTTGAAACTCAGTTCTGTTAGATAGAGATTTCACATTAATAAAATAATAGTTTAATTATGCTCACTTAATTTGGCAATGGTGTCACTATAAAGCCTGACTTTATTATTATTTTTTAAAAAAAACGACGCCCGCCCTAAAGATCCCCGCGACACAAGGATTAAATCCTTGTGTCGCGGGGTTACACAAACATTTAAATCACATGCACAAAGAACACCCAAAATGCATGTGTTAAGCTTATTTATCCAAATGTAAGCAAGTTCCAATACTCAGTTAATAAAAAAATATAGTTTCGATGATGACTAATGAATAAAAGTTAATATAACATAGTCAACCACTATAAAACCTTTAAAAAGTTGAACCTCGTGTGCTAAGCCCCCATTTCGTTGAGATAAGTAGTCTTCACAACGCGGATATGCCGTCCGACTTGAAATAATGGCGAAGGCAAGCCCAACACTCGAAGCTCATGACTGCACTGTAATTATTTTCCCACTAATTTCAGCTCACACGCCAGGCTAGGCTAACTTGTTTTGTATTTCGTTAACTTTAGATCGTTGTGCGCGAATAGCTATTTTGTTTATGCTTTTTATTACGGCTTTAAGTTCTTGCATTTGAAATGTGAATTCTGTTGTTGAATGGGTAAATGTACTCGTTTTTAAAATAGTGAATGCGGGATAATGCATGTAAGAAATGTTACAAAAAATGAAAAGAAGATTGGTAGTTAATCAGGCAATTGACTGCACGGATGGCCGAGTGGTATAGGTCACCACGCCAATTACCACTGTGCGCGACGTGCTGCGGGTTCGATCCCCGCATAGGACAAGTATTTGTGTGATCCACAAATGCTTGTTCCAAGTATGGGTGTTCTTTGTGCATGTGATTTGAATGTTTGTGAAACCCCCGCGACACAAGGAATAAATTCCTTAGTGCGGGCGTCGTTTTTTTAAAAAACTAATCTAAAAAAAAAAATGTTTAATACATGCAATTACGTAAATTTCGTTTATGGGTTAAACCAAAAAAAAATGCCTATCTATCAATACTGGACCACAATGATTTTAATAACAAATAAATTTCAATCCATCGCCTCAGCCTATCCCGGTCCACTGCTGGACCTAGGTCTCTCCCATGTTGCACCACAACACTTGGTCCTCCATTTGGGGGCTGTGTGTTGTGGTGCGCCATCATTAAGGTGTTTGCCCTAGTCACCACGCTAGGCATGCGGGTTGGTGACCGCACTTTACCTTCAGTTCTTTAGAACGCTGCTGCCCATTCTCCTTGTTTCTATATCCCTTAGTCGCCTCTTACGACACCCATGGGGTGAGGGGGGGGGTTCAATTCTATACCGAAGCCCTACGGCATTTAATTTATATCACATCAAATTTATGTCACTTATCTTCAGTATTATGTAATGAAGTTTTCATTTAACATTTTTCAAATGAGCAAAAAAAATTCCTAATTTGCTCGAACTAAGTTTGCTACATAATTGTGTTCTGTATAATTGTACCGTAGTTCCCTGTTGTGCTAGTGTGCTACGTTAAACGACTGGGAACTGCCAGCAACAGTACAGGAGAGTACACCCGCAGGACAAACAGGTACAGTATATCTACCGCGTTGGAAAAGAAATTGTGAGCAAAGTTTTAGAACTCACCGCTCTGAAAGTAATCTAGCTTCTCAGAAAAAGGCGATGCTGGTTTAGTGTCAGCTATTTATCAGAGCGTAAACGCCATTTAGCACTGGAACTATATTGTATGATACCTAGAAATTCTCTACGGGCATTTTTTTTAACAATTAAGCTTACCTACTAGCTATGTGATTCGCACATTAGGTACTAGTATTCCTGTTAAACCATGGGTCACGTCATCGTACGGGTCATAGGGTCATACGGGTAGTATAATGAGTGGGATTCGAATCGGCAACCACATGATCGCAAGTCCGGCCTTCTAACCGCTACCGCCCCTTCGATCGCTTCGGTTTAGTCTGAGTTAGAAAACATTGTTCTTAATTAAAAACTAAAAGAAAATACCTTGATATAGCCACTATTGGCCCGGGTTTTGGGACATGTATTGATTTCTACGTATCTTTGTTTAATCCTTATTGACAGTTAATAATAACCCACAAAGTTAGAACCACTCTCCCAAAACGCGGTAACGTTCCTTTCCTAACTTGCCTAATTACATGGAGAATGTGCTGCTTTCCGAAAATTCGTCGATATCGGCTCCGTACATCAACTAACTTCCATTCAAAGGAATTTGAATTGTAAGTTATTTGCATAAAGTTTATTATTAATTACAGCTGATTGATGATTTAGGTTGGACTGTGGACCAATGTTTTAAGGGTTCGGCTTAAGTAACAAATTTAATTCGAAAACATGTTAATGACATGGTAAGCTTATTGATAAACTGGGCTGACAATCTGTTAATTCAGGACCATTAAATTTTGAATTGAAATCTAGACTAGACTATTAGAATGAAGTAAAATCTGAAACTATTCTTAGTAGCTCAGTATTAGGTTATTTTCGCAACCTGTTTTAGATCCCACAGTTGGGCAAGGGTTTCCCCTTTCATATCCAAACCTAATGTAATTTTTCTAAGGCCCAGTTTTTTGATCCCAAGTCAACTCAACCAATGGTTAAATGTGCTAACTAATGGTTTCAAACTTCGGAAGAACGCGTTTATTCATCAATTTTTATTACAACAAATTTAATAGTTTATTAATTAACGCTCTAACTTATCTGACCATTTGATAGACTAACAGTTGATGAAAAAACACGTTTTGAAACCATTACTTAGCATATTTAACCATTGGTTAAGTTAACTTGGAATCAAAAAACTGGGTATCTTTGCTAAAGAACATTGTACCAAGAGAGGAATAACAATAAAACTGACACAATCAAGTCAAGAATAATACAAAAATAATTACTATAACTGACCATGATTTAATGACTCTCATCTAATCAGAGTCGGCCACAGTTTTCCCAAACGAGCGTCACTAACTCATAGCCTTGTTATTAGCCTCCATTTATGAAAATGAAACCATCCAATTAGGCGTAGGGTTCAGATATTTGTCACGAAAGGGACAAAGCACGATTATTTTTACCATAATTATAGTATTCGTGACTGAATCACATAATGTTTGAACAACTACTAGTACTGGAATACATAAGTTTTTGTATTATTAAGAGCTTGGATTTCCAGATTGCCTAGTTCGTTTCAGCTTGTAGTTATTTACCTTATTATGGGTTTAGTATTTTTTATATTTTTTTATAGCTTCATTCTACACCTTTACTTGTTTTTTTTAGTTTTCTTTACTATTTTCTACATAATTTAATATTACTAGCAGCCATTCATGTATCTTTTTAAAAGCCTGTGTTATTCTTATTGGCTCCGGAGCAGTTTACCAGATTCACAACTTACCAGATTCTCAACTCACCAGATTCCCTAATACCTAAATATATACGTAAACACTTGAATCTTCCAAAAATCATCCGTTCAGTGGTTCCTCTCTGGAAGATTAAGAAGCATCTATAGAAGATCGAGCTCGTGTGCAGAACTGACTGCGCCAAGGACTAAACGCTTCGCCAGCTAAAACAAATGACGATCGAAAAACGACGCATCAAATCTAACTTAATAAAAGTGAATCGCCGAAATGTATTTATTTATTTATTTATTTAACAATTTATGTACACAAACAATAGTGGCACACAACATTCGGACAGAGATGTACAAAGGCACTGCTTATTTCTTACAGAAATCTCTTCCAGCAGACCTGCGAAAGGAGAAATTTGTGACTAATTATAGACAAAAGTGTACAGAAACAAGATGAGGAAAGAATAGATAATGTGTACTTACTATAAATTACAAAACTTGTGAATTTCAAATAAGTACATATTTACATTGTATGTTCTACGTGCATAACTTCCGAATGTACCAAATTGGATAATTCTAAACAAAATCTCTTATATAAAAATGTAAGTGAATGAGACAGTCTGTGATCACATGTTTAAGGGAACGGAACCTACTAACGCGGGTGAAATTACGGACCTCACTTAGTAAGTACCAATAAACATAGCATCAATTTAACCAAAATATTGTCACGATTCTGCGGTATGAAAGGTTAATGGTGAGATTTAAGTTTAAACGTTAAAAGAGATTGTAATAGCCTGTCATTTTGCTCGTGAATCATCGCCGTGGGTTCATACATCATACTGGTAGATGCATTGAGTGCCAAGTATTCAACGAACGACGACGTTCAATTGTGAAATATCGTGGTAGATACCGCTTATATTTTGGAGCAGAACTTACAATACTGTCCTTGAAAAAAATGCATGCATTTTTCCGGTTTAATATTACTAAATGCAAGGGAATGTTAACTAATTAATCCTACTTCCTACTAATATTATAAATGTGAAAGTGTGGATGTTTGGATGTTTATTATTCAATCACGCAAAAACAGCTGAACGGATTTAGATGAAATTGGGCATGCATGTAGCCTTTGACATGGAAAAGAACGTAGGCTTATACTTTTATCCCGATTCCTTAAGTAGTTCCCGAGGGACAACCCAATTCTGAAGTCCACGCAGACGAAGTCGCGGGCAGAAGCTAGTAGTAAATATTTATTTTTAAGCTATTGCATAGCTTCTATCGCGGGCCTTGAGCGCGGGGACCGAATCCAGAAATTCCGTAACGAAAAAACCTCACGCTCGCCATTCCGACGGGCAAGGAGGTGTGGCTTGAAGGCCGTGCATCGTCTAACGTCGTTTCAGTTTGGCAGTCTTCGACACGCCGTTGTGTGCAATTAGACGTATTGTACGACTCTACGAAACTCGCACGAATCGAGACGAGCTGCTCCGAAATCGGACGAATACATAAGCAGCTGTTTATGAGAAAGTATATAGGTGTATAGGTATTTATGTACAACAGTGAAAATTATAATTGCATAAGTTGATACAAAATGCTATGCAATAGCTTTACCGCGGCAGTCCCCGAGTGCCACACGTCTTTTTTTGTAGTAAGATTGTACAACTGATTGTACTGAAATATCAGTATTAATTATGGATAAAGTTTAAACGAGCAATTAGCGACAGTAGTTAGGTCCAGGGTTACAACTTGTGACAACAATATTATTACACGTATTCAATATATTTTGCTACGTTTTTTTGGAATAATTTTATAATAGAGTCCTACTATATGTAATATTATAAATGTGAAAGAGTGGATGTTAGTTACTCAATCACGCAAAAATGGCTGAACGGATTTGGATGAAATTTGGTATGCATGTAGTCTTTGACATGGAAAAGAACATAGGTTACCATTTATTCCGATTCCTTAAGAAGTTCCCGAGGAAAAATTTAAAATGTTTACGAGTTACGCCGCGGGCAGTCAGCTTTGAAATTTGGTATTTTTCTCTATTCTATTCTTTTTGGACCTAATACTGAAGTCCATGCAGACGAAGTCGCGGGCAAAAGCTAGTACTCAATAATTTTATTGAAATCCCTAAGTACACACTTAAAAAGTAATTTTACAAAACTATGGATTTATCTATCTGTTTTGTTTTGTGTTGAATAGCCTTTTACAAATCGGACGATGGTCTAGATTTCATCATAATAATTATCCTTTATCTTGTAATATAAGCATTATAAATCAATTACAAGCAACATACTCAAGATCGTAATTAAGCAAAGCACTTGTGCTCTAACACAGCTAGGTCAACTAATATTATATTAATTAGAGTTCGTGGTTGGCGAGCGGGCCAGTGCGTGACCGAGCGAACGCTGCACGAAAACAAGCCGATATTCAAAATATAAAGCAACTAAGTAAACACGCAATACTAACATAATGTAAAGAAATTAAAGTTCATGTAAAATTTACGGTTGATTATAATTTATTCTGATTTTAAAGTCAATGACCTTTGACCTGCATAACAATTGATAACATCCAGTTATGACTTTACTTAAGCTGTAATAATATTTTCTCTTTATCGTACAATTAATACACTTAGAAATAAGTTTTTTTTATAAGGGTTACTGGCAATCTGCATCGCACATTACTGGTATCCTTGTTAACCCCGACGTGCTAAGTTTAATACTTGTATTACGAATTGGAGTACGTCTGTAGTACAATGGGAGGGATTCAAATCGGCAATCACATGATCGCAAGTTCTAGCCTCTCACGCTCTCGCCAGTTATTATATCATTAGCGGTTACCATAGGCTTATCACTAATTGTGATCTCTTTCAAACAACCTTTGCTTGTATTGGAGTTACTACTTTTTTTTCTTTTGTGTACTTAAATACATGCATCTGCGTGTGTGTCTGTCTGTTGTGTCTGTCGGCGTTATGCAAATAAAAATATTTTATTCTATTCTATTCAACTAAATGTAATTTTTTTCACTCATGTTTACGAGAAATATTTTATGTTCTATCGTTTAAATGGTATTCCCACATACATCCTTTTTTTCAACTTTTTTTTTGGGTTGAAAATCTCATTACTTTGACCCACGCCGAGGGCACGGCGTGGAGATTTGTCAGACCTTAATGGACTAAAAACAACCCGGTCCCAACCTTGCCTTAGTCAGAGTTGAAGGATCTAGTGCACAGCTCTGGTAAGGCCCACATACATCCTACAAAAGATTTTTATGAATAAAAAGTTACGTTTTTATGCATTCGATATTATATTTTCTATTAAGATTCATGAATATAAAACAAAGGCTAAACATAGCAATAATAGTGCCTACTCAACTTTTGCGATAAAAAATATAACGCTTAAAGTGGTCAGATTAGCATAGAAATTAGTTAGTACATTCTAGACTTAACTTAGTTTTACTCTATAAACAAAATTGTAGCTTAGTTCATTTTAGTTTTCTTATCATTAAATGTACCAAATTACAGAAGATTATGGTTTTAGTACTGCGCTTCGTGTGAACATAAATGCTTGGCTTACTGCGGTCAGCAATTTTATGTTAATATTTTGTAGCAGATATTAAGTATACGATTAAAATTTAATAATACATAGTTTGCTACTCTGTAAACCTCTTATTACCTCTATACATAAGGCACATAATCGCTACTAAAGACCAACAGTATTTTCCGTTTAATTAATAATCATATATCTCGGGATAACTTACACACGGCCATCTGATCGCAAGCTAGGCGGAGCCTGTACTATGGCAATCAGACAACTGATAAACGTACTATATAATATTTATAAATATATACATTATTATAGATAAATTACACCCAGACAGACCAAATATGATCGTAATCATCACACAAAGATTTGGCATGGATGAGAATCGAACTCACAACCTCCGGCTTAACAGTCAGGGTCACTTACCACTAGACAATTTATTTAGACTTATTTTAAGATACGATTTACTGTCTTTTCACAGGATAGGCGGATTGAGTGTTTAATTCAATTGACCTCAACTTTCAAACCATTGGTTTCACAATTTTTGTAACTTTACCGCGAAGTTTTCACAATGTTTTACTAAATGTTTCCTTGATTTCATTAAATTTTGTTTATCTTTTAAAAAGGAGCACTCAATCAACACGCACATGACCAATAGGCCCATCGCAATATTTATCTACACGAGGAAAGATTGTATTTTTGCGTGTATGTTTGTAATGAATAAACTCAAAAACTACTGCACTGATTTCAAAAAATCCTTCACCATTAGAAAGATAGAAATATTTTTTACAAAAATTTAGGTACCGCGGTCGGAGTCACGGCGAACAGCCAGTTGTATATAATTTAGAAAGCTCTACATTTTTTTAGATATTGCGGCATTTATTTTTCTGCATCTATAAAGCCTTTTAAAAACTATCGATGTACGAGTAGTATCTCTGTTTAAGGTTTTTTTTGTTGCTGAACTATTGATCTCCTCGCTCAAAGGAGGATTTGGGATTTTGTGGAGATCTGTTCGGCGTGCCCGGAGGATTGGCTAGCGTAATAGTTAGCGGTCTGTGATTGTTTTTAGCTGGCTTGCCTAGGTGCTTGTTAGTGTGGATCCCCGGTGCATATGTTTTGAATTCCACCTCCGCATATGATCGGTTTCCGAGCTTTAAAAGCTTACTGGCGATTTGATTGGTTGCGATGCTCAGTGCTCAGCCATTTTGGTTTGAACCTAGAATGAAATACATGTCCACATCAAGTTGGTTTTATATTAGACTCCATTAAATCTTGGCCTCATAATTATTTTTCAGGTAGGTAGTTAATAATAAATTAAACCGTAATGTTTTGGAATTTGACACGTCAGCACATTTTTCTAGTGTAGTTTTGGTTGTTTCAATGTTTACTTTAAATGTCATGTAAAGCATTGACATCGGACATTATAAATGTAAAATAGTTGGAAAATCCAAAAGTGCACGCCTCATAATCTCATTCATTACAATAAAATTGAGATTATTTGTAAATAATAATTAAACTACATCGAATTATACCGTGAAAAGTAGTAGGCTTCTATTCCTCAAAATACTGAAGCCTATAAAAAAAAACCAACTCGATAAGTGAAGTATTTCGCTCGTTATCGTGACCACAAGATACGGGATCCGTACATACAGACACACGGACGTCCAAGACAGAACTTTTTTAAACAATTTTTTAATTAGTTTAAATAATAAAAAGAGATTTAGAAATATCATGAGTGTTAAAAATAATGCTTTTTCTCAACATTTGACTATTTATATTCACTTATAAAAGCAATAAATATTAAAAAAAGTGACATTTTAAGTTGGAGAATCACTCGGTGTGCGTAAACTGACAGTAATACCCACCTCAACGCTTCGCTTATGAGGCGTGCAAAAAAATGTGTAGACGACCATCAATCACTGATTAACAACGCCTTTATTCCAATAGTATAAAGTTGATTTCCGTAAGTCATTATTACCTCTCTGTTTTAAAAAACATTTGAATGTCAATTTACACGTCAAAGGATTTCATTTCACATGAACCAATTCGGGCGTAGTATGTCGTATCACCTCTATCTCAACAGATAATTATTATGCAGTCAAGTAATTACCTAAATTGATATTATGCAATGATCTGGAACTATACAAGTGTATTGCTATAACATTCTGGACCGACAGCTATATTGCGTATATATCTGTGTCTTGTTCGCTATTGAGATATTGAAATAGTTGAAATACTGTAGCAAAGGGCAAGCTTATTATATGAAACTATATAGTATTAGAAGCTTATATAGCTGTAGTGATCAATAATACCTAATGATATTCATCTCTCTAATCACCGCTAATAAGACACAATTGATTTTTTATTGTAATGCGGCGACCGGTCGCCGCTCGGGGACGAATAGGTTGGGACATCTCACACCCGGGCCTCTGAGCCCAAACTACGATAAACATACTTATAAGTTTCTTAATACATACACATAATAGATAAACTAAACCCGGACACAGAAGGAATTGTCATGCTAATCACAATAAGATTGGTCCGGGGTAGGGATCGAACTCATGACCTCTGGTTTGTCGGCTATCACGAATAATGAAGAAAGTACATACAACTTTGCAATAGTCACATTGGTTCTTAGATCGAACAAGCAACCATGTGCATACATCTCCGGTAATTGAACCGGTGGGCCATTAAGACATGAAAAAAAAAAGTGATTTGGTTATAAGGTAGCATCTTGAATAGAGAGAAAGCTCCAATATTGATGGTGATGAAGTTTTTGTTGACGCAGATCAAGAGCTACTGGAAATTGTAAGGCATACCAACGTTACGAGTGGACAATGAAGCAGCCATACGTCTTGCCTATAATCCTGAATTTCATAAACGGACAAAGCACATACCTCATAACCAAATCGCTTTTTTTTTCATGGCCCAAAAATAATCTATACATATAATAAATCTGTAGAAAAGTCATTTTTGTACATGGAAGAAATTGAAAAAAAAAATAGACAGCGTGTGAAAAGATGACTAACAGAACCCATTTCCATCATTTTTGAAATTTTTGTCTGTTTGTCTGTTTGTCTGTTTATATGTTTGTTTGTGCGCACATCACGTAAAATCTATGAATACCATGTAGACAATGTTTATATACAAAAATTATACGTAACTTGAGGTATAACTTAGTTTTGGTTTCATCGAAATCGGTTCATAAACAAAAAAGTTATGTACATTTGAATCAATAGAAAGCGATATCGGCGACACAAAGTCCAATTTAGGATGAGCTCTCATCAATATGGTCGTCCATATTAAATAGGGATCAAACTCTAAATTTACACAATCTCCATTCATCTCTACACGTAATCTTTGACATATAAACAAAAAAGTAACCATGGCGAAAATAACGTTGCCATAGCGATCAGTTTATTGAAGTATGAATAACTATTTAAGAAGCTTACAGTAGTATTAAACAGCTCGGTGGTTATACGATAGGAAAAGTGAAATATCTTGCTGCGTGTTCAATTCTTGATGTTACTACATATTTTGTTTTTTATTTCTAGAACCGACTTTCTTACAGAAGTACGAATATATCGAGCTAACCCTTTTTGTGTTTTGTATTATTTTTTAGTTTGTAATTTTTTACATAGCTAATTTTTTAGATAGCTTGCTGCTCATGTAATTTTTGATGCCTGATCGAGACAAACAAAAATGCATAAAGTTTTTACAATCACACTTTACTCTTAAACAGGTGAAGTTCATAGTCAGTTAGAAGATAAGTCCATCATCTAAATCCCGCAATTTCTGCGACTTACATAAAAGAAACCAAATTGTCAAATACCCGTATCAGGCGACTTGAGCCATCTAAAGCGCATTCAGTGATTCAGTCAGTCAAAAATATTTTTCACATGCATACCTATTACGACTGATCAGCGCGAACAACGTCGCGGGTACAGCTAGGTCATCAAGGTTACTTTATTCATATTTTTGTCTTTATTAAACTGAACGGACGGTATTTGAATCTCGCATCCACTACTGATTAATGCCTGTGTGTGACGAGATCTGATGGCAAACTGCTAAGCTGGCATAAATAAATATACTTACAGGATATAGCGCATGTTCCAGCTTTTGATCTGGTCATTATTATCTATACTAATATTATAAAGCTGAAGAGTTTGTTTGTTTGTTTGTTTAAACGCGCTAATCTCAGGAAGTACTGATCCGATCTGAAAAATTCTTTCACTGTTAGATAGTCCACTTATTGAGGACTATAGGCTATTTTCTTTTGGAAATCTATCCCCTAAGGGGGTGAAATAGGGGTTGAAAGTTTGTATGGGAAGTTCGGTATTTTCAATGATAGACACATGAAATTTTGTATACGGGTTTCTGGTTAGAGATAAATGAAGACGTATTTCAGCAATTTTGAAAATCATCCCCCTAAGAGGGTGAAATAGGGGTTGGAAGTTTGTAAGTGTATAATAAATAAAATAAAATAAAATAAATAAATATCTTGGGACAATCTCACACACGGTCATCTGATCCCAAACTAGGCAGAGCCTGTGCTATGGTAACCAGACAACTGATAAACATACTTATATATTTCTAAATACATACATATTATAGATAAATAACACCCAGACACAGAACAAATGATCGTGCTCATCACACAAAGATTTGTCCTGGGTGGGAATCGAACCCACGACCTCCGGCTTAGCAGTCAGGGTCACTAACCACTAGACCAACAGGCCCGTCGAATGAATTGTGTCGTTTTCAAAGATAAACACATTCAATTTCATACAAGGGTTATTAGTTATAAATAAATAAGATGTATTTCCAAGATTTTAGAAATCTACCCTCTAAGGGGTTGCTATAGGGGTTGAAAGTTTGTATGGAAAGTTCAGTATTTTCAATGATAGACACATGAAATTTCGTATACGGGTTTCTGGATGAAAATAAATAAAGACGTATTTCAGCGATTTTGAAAATCATCTCCCTAAGAGGGTGAAATAGGGGTTGGAAGTTTGTACGTATATGAATTGTGTCGTTTTCAAAGATAGACACATTTAATTTCATACAAGGGTTATTAGTTAGAAATAAATAAGATTTCCGTGATTTTAGCCTTTTAGGAATCTACCCTCTAAGGGGGTGAAATAGGGGCTGAAATAGTTGGTATGTGAAGTTCGGTATTCTCAAAGATAGACAGATGAAAAGATAAGTAGATAAGATAACGACGTTTTTAAGGTGTCGCCAGCTCTAAGGTCCCAGGTTCGATCCCCGGACAGGTCTATGTAGAAAATAACTTTTATAAATTGTCTTGAGTTTATTTTTATGGCATCTTCGTTGTCTCAGATTCCATAACACAAATGCTTTTGCTACTTACTTTACTTTAATTATTATTTTAACGCCATAATATTTTATGAAAAATTTTATTCATACTCCTTACTTTGAAAATCACAGAATACATCCATCTACCTTTAATACTATTCTTTACTTTACGCGCGAGCGAAGCCGCGGGCAACAGCTATATGTAATAAATTACCTATATGGGAAGAGCCCTGTGCCCAGCAGTGGGACGTTTATAGGCCAGTATTATTATTATTATATATTAATACTTTTGTGATTTAGAGTCTCCAGGCTTCTTCTGAATACTGGTTGATGAAGTCACTGACTGATACGTTTAACATGTAAATTGGTGACCAACTGTATAATAATAATATAGGTACGAAAGCTAACCTTAGTTTCATCAAATGGAATATGCACGTACGGTTCTACAGTCAATTATATCACTCATGTTTGAATTGACCTACTGTAATAATAACTGATATGCTATTCAAACTAGTACTTTATATCATTGCAAGTAAGGTACAAAATTGCTACAATAGGTGCGTATATTCGTATTTGTATTAAAATATGTGACACTTTGTCAAGGTTAAACCCGTAGTCTCCGTAGTTAACATTGTAAAGAGGGGTTGAAACATAAATGGGTCTAAAATAATTAATTACATTATTGTAAAAACACTTTTACATTAAATTATCTAGTCTGGAGTTGGCCTAGTATTTGGGCTAATCTAGTAAGATTAAAGGCTTGTTTTCTTATTCAACTGCCAAAGACAGATTAGTTATTTACAAAGTTCGCATTACTAACCTTCGTAACTCCGTTCAAATAGAAAATAAGTACTTAAAAGCCTACGAAAAGGAACGCTCGTGGAAACTCATTCAGTTTGACGCGGTCGTTGTAAGCGTACGGACGCCTACGCCGTAGCCGCACTACGTCGTAGCCCGCTCTACGAGTCGCGTGATAACTTCGTTCGATTTTAAAGTATAAGAATAGTTTTAAGGTTATGATTCTGAATTGTTCTGTAATGGTTTAAAATTGTTTATTATTAATTTTAAGTGTTATTTTTTAATGAAACAATGTTCAGTGACATTAAAAGGGCAGTGACTGAATAGTGCACACGGTAACCTACTTAAATGCTTCGTCATAAAGGGGAGGTAAGTAATGACTCCTATATTTAGTTACCAACTTGCATTCGTATATGAAACTGTATGCAAGTTTCGAGAAAGCCAAATTTTTTACGAACAATTTGGTGATAAGGTAGAATTGCTTCGAAATTATTTAAAGTAGGGTAGATTATTTGATAAAAAAGACTTATTTTAAGTACCAAAATAAAATTTAACATAGTTATCATGTATCTAGGAAATTTTAAAAACCAATCTTAAAGACAGTTAAGAGGAAAATGCGAAATACTAATTTAAGTATGTAATTTATTTATTCCTATTATATTTTTCTTTAATAAAAACTTTGACTATTGCTATGAAGCATTACGATTACATCAGCAATAAATAAATTTCATTTATATCTTATTTATGGATAACATAGAGTACGCCAGTTAGAACCAGAATCTGTTCCTGGCAACGAAAATTGGTCCCGCGTTATCTAAAATAAACTATTGTATCTTTTATCTAAAAATCTAAAATATCTTATCTAAAATCTAAATCGTTATCTAAAAGAAATATGTCATGATAGATGTAAAGTGTATAATAAATAAATAAATAAATTTTACTTATTATTCTAGATCTGTATTGAAATTTGAAAAAACAGCATTGTGTTTAAATTAATAAGCAGTTTACTGTTCTTACTCAGAAAGTTAGTTATTTTCCTTGTGGGGACCAATTTATTTGATATTTGGTTTAAAATGCACGTAATTGTGGGTTTCCTACGAAGTTTTAAATGAACTGTATAATGGAAACCGTACGTACAACTTTAATGATTTTCTCAAAAACTAGCATAAGTATTACAACAAAAAATTAAAAGCGTGTGGTGTCGTGGGACACCAGATAGGTACAAAGTTCCTTATTATAAGAATATTAATGTCAGGTTTTATTCGTGGTATAAAGAAAATAATAATTCAGGTATACATTTTTTGTTATAATTATTTATCGATAAAAATCAAATAAACCCATTTACAAAATCTTATAACCTTTATGTTATTTCTAATGATTTATAAAAATATATAATATAATAACAGTCATACATAGTCTATACATAAAAGACTACACTTTTTTCTAACGTTACGTACGTTTTTTGCTGGCTAGGGTACCCCTCCGGTACGCACCATAAGGAACTTCGTTCCAAAAACGTATTGGATATCAATTCAAAATAATTATCAGTAAGTCTATAAAGAGTATAGCCGCGATAATCTATTTGATACCATATTTTTTATAATTATTTTAATAATCCATCAAGAAACAATTGACTGTTTGTTACAATTCTGCGGGCAGTCTTATCGAATTATAGCAATCTGTCTTACAAGCATACGTGTATGTAATATAAAATAATTATGACTCATATTTTATAAAAAATATATGTAAGAAACATTTATACGATTTCCTGCTGTTTTTCTGAATCCAGTATATTTCTCTTCGTAATTTTTTCAAAACCCTGTTTTCAGCGTGTAATTGGTCGGTCTGTTATTAGTTTTTCAAGCGTTTGCCAAAGCTAGTTTCATGATTACATGCTGGGACATACACATTAAACTAGCATGAATTTACGCTGTCATTTAGTTGTTGATTTAATTGGATTTTATAGTGAATTCTACACAATTTTGCACGACTATTGCTGGGGTACCTTTGGAATAGGAATAAATGAACAACTGAAGCTCGCATCTATTGCTTGTAATTTCAAGATTATTTTTGCATTGCGTGGTTTTATTCAACTGTTTTTGCGTGTAGGAAAAATAATGTTGAATGTCGATGTCAACAAATCTGCGGATGTCAGTAGTCTAATGAGAAGTGTGGTAAAAAGCAATTAAAAAACTCGGCTAACTGTGTGGTAATTATAAACTTGTGGTATGTAGTATTTATTAACTATATGGCTTCAAAATAAATACTTCCCAAGCGAAGCTTTAAATCTTCTAACTACTGCCTATGGAGTGCTCTTGGCTGTATAGTCTGGCTACGTCCCTTAAAATAGATATATCGTAAAACCTTTTTTAATATGGCAAACTTTTCAAATTAGACGATATAATAACCCTAAAGGCTTTCGCCCAGCCGTGGGACAGCGAAGGTTAATAAAAAGAACTTGAAAAGGAGTTCATGCTTTGAGGGGGACTATTTCTGAGTTACATAAGTTGGTACTTTAGGGCTGAAATTAATAACTTATCCAAGCATCCAAATAAATATGACAAACAATAATAATTATATCTTGGGACAATCTCACACACAGCCATCTGATCCCAAACTAGGCAGAGCCTGTACTATGGCAACCAGACAATTGATAAAGATACTTATTTATTTCTAAATACATACCTATTATAGATAAATAACACCCAGTCTGTCCTGGGTGGGAATCGTATCCACGACCTCCGGCTTAGCAGTCAGGGTCACTAACCACTAGACCAACAGGCCCGTCACATTTCGGATATAGAATTATTATAGTTAATTTCTACCATTCATGGTAACGACCACGCGTGCAATGAGGTTTAGTGAGAAGTGTAACACTTGAACTAGGTACTTGATCTTTGCCCTGTGTTGTGTTACTAAAATAGTGCATTCAAGTATCAGGTTCTGTTTAGAATATGTATATAGATAAAGTATTTATACATTCGTACGCAATACTATCTATTTCTCAGAATCTCTGTCTTAGTATAGTCCTACTATTTCGCATGATTCGTTCTCTATCTTGTACTAATAGCGAACGTATTGTTTCAATGTTTATGTATAAAGACTGACAATACATGTAAACCAGTACTATGGGATAGTACTGTATTATTTACGTCCTAGTAAAAAGGGTTGTGAAAGTCAGATAAACAGTCGCTCCATTTAAAATACGGTATTTTTATATAAATTCTAACTTGAAGCGGCGGTAGCCTAATGGCTCTTCGTTGGACTTGCGATCAAGTGGTTGCGGGTTCGAATCCCACCCATTACACTACTGACGTGAACCCACTGGTAACACAAGCATCTTAGCTGTGAGACCGCATTGCAAAAACTAGTTCATTTAGAAAATATTTATTTCTAAATCAATAGTTAAAGACAAGAGCAGTGGTACAATAAATTCGTAAGTCAATCAATAGAAACATAATTCAATAATTATTTACCGAAAGTTTCAGATACTTAATATACTATGAATTAGAACTTCGTAATTTATGTAACATTATTGGGACTTCTTTTGTCTACAAAAGCCATATCCAAAAAAAATGTCAGAAGTGTACCTAACCCTATAACTAACTTGTATTTTGATATAGTACATATCTCTTTACTAAATTAAAAAGTACGCGTTCCTCTTTCATGCAAGCGACGTTGCCATTCTGCACAATAGTGAAATCGCGTGCTTGATGAAAACCCGTGCGTAATATGTCGGCGGTATTCGAAGCGATGAAACCACAAATGAATGCGATAGTAAAACTGTAGTGACACGTGTAAGCACGACACGCGACAGTATTACCACCTAAGGACTTTATAGTCACAGTATAGACAAAGCAGTATACTATGTTATGAAGAGTCGCGTAAATGTAAGTCTACTCTCACACGAAGGGGTCCGAAATATCGTAAAAGATTGAACACTGTTCAGAAACTTCTAACGCCTTTTTTCTTTTTAATTTTGGTTGTGACTTGTTATAGCGGCTTGCGGCTAAGTTTCAGCCATACGGCTTGACTTGATAGTAAAGGTTAAGCTGCGCTCGCCACGGTTGGTCCGCGGATGGGTGACCATGATTCAAAACTTACCGAGACCCCGCTGTGCCTCGGAAAGCAAGTTGGTCCTGTTGTAGCTGACTTGTTATAGCAGCCATAGAAATATGTACACTTTATGAAAATTTTAATTACCTGTTATGATGGGCTTATGAAATAAAAACTAAACGAAAAAAATTTTTTTTTTGTGTTTTAACTGATTATTAACTACCTTTAGGTAACAGTTTGTGAGTATGTTTGTTACCCCTTCACGCTCAGACGGCTGTACCAATTATGATGGTATGGAGATAGCTGAAACCTCAGACTAACACATAGGCTAATTATAATCCGATTAATTAAGTTTTTTGGTAAACCGCAGGCAACACAACGAGGCGCAGCTAGTTTTTCATATGTGTCACTGTGTACCTATATAGTTATGAGATAATAAACGTAATAAAATCACGCATTACATGTCTAGAATATTGTCGCGGCGACCATTAACAAGACCTATTAATGTCAGGTACGTTTCAAGGCTTGTATTTTTATTTTTTGTGAGGATAAATGAAGGTTAAAGATATAATTCGCAGACAGTAAAATGTCAAAGCTTTTTCGCGAAACTACATTGTTATGGGAGTATTTTTTATGATGAACTGTAAATCTAAGAGCTTGTACCAACGTCATAACTCGAAACATTGATGTCTCAATGATATTTGGAAATGTTTAGCGCTACAATAAAAGGCTGCAATAAGTCTTTATAAAAACAAGCCCCCCCCCAGAAAATTGTCGTTTCTAAAATCGTTAACGCTCATCGAATCACTCAAATGTATAAAAGTGAAAAAAATATAATCAATAAATATAAAAGATTTTATGAAGATAAAGTTTCAAAACATGGTTTGTCAATTAGCTAAGTAGCCTATTTTCAACGTTGGAAAGAGAATTTTTATTAAGCATCACAATTATTTATTTAAATGAAAAAGTAAAAATGTTTCAAAATAGCTTTGTTCGCATTGTCTTTTTCAATAAACTTCCAATACCAAAAACAATAATTAAATAAACTGTAGTGCATTTTATTGGTTCACATACGCCGATGAGTGCGGCGGCGGCGTGTTCCATTCGACGTTCATTCACAGTAAGTGCACGTAGTGACACACTTTTATCACAAATCAAGTGAGACGTCGTAACAATGTGAACAGATGTGAAACATAACCGGTGGAACTGGAATACAAAGGCGTTATGCTTGAAACAACGCCTGTCACACCGAAGTGGTGATATAGGGAATCAAGGTGTACCTATTGTGTACTCATTTTGCTAGAAATAAAAAAAATGTTTTAAAAATATTTATATTCTTATTGTTCTCGGAATAGAACGCGACACACCGAAGTATAACAAGAAATCTAAAGTAACAGCTGATCTCCATTAAAATTGAGTTAGTTCTCAATGTTGGGTTTAAAATTTCAGTACGTACAGTCAACAGCAAAAGTAGATGATCAAAATCAGAAATTCAATACTAATGAACGGAGTTCGTGTAAGAACTGTGTATAATCGAAGTGATTCAAAAGTATGTGATTGTAAATTATACCAAACATTTACTACAAGTACAGTTGTCATATTATTATAATAATATTCGTGATCAGTTTTGACTCCAAAAGTTATAAACTAAATTCATTATCTACTTTTGCTGTTGACTGTACTAGTTTAGAATTTTGAACTAAGTATAATGCATATTCACGATGAAATATATTTTAAGACGAAGCAAGGATTGCCGTAAATCTGCATCAGATATCAATTGGATTAAAAATAAATAATAGTAGATTTTAATGTGTGGTATTATTATATTATCAAATCGCATAACAATAGCTTTAAATCCTTAATAATATATTATTATAAATGCGACAGAAACTTCGTCTTATGAGTGTTACGTAATCACGCCTAAACTGCTAAACCGATTTAAAAGAAATTTGGTCCAGAGATAGTCTAGAGCCTTAGTGCTTACAAAGGACATAGGATACTTTTGGCGGCGTCCTAGCTAAAAATAATTGTCAGATGATTTAGAAATTAATATGCTGCAATAGTTCCTTTATTTTTTGAGAAAATTGCGTGATATTTTAAATACCAATTTTTTTCGGACGTTACACAACGGTGTAACTAACACCCATTCCCGTTCTCGCATTAGATGATAACATTGCAATACCTTCATTGCATCATTGATTGTACCTTATTAAGCACTGGTAAAGTAACTTGTTGAAGGACAACAATTTGGTACCAATTATAAATGTTTATGCGCTGTTTGTTCAATGTTAAGATAATTAAGTCTGACAGTATTTTTGGCGCTTTGATATTGCCGCGGGTTGTTTTATTGTTTGTGACGATTAAATCTGAATAAACTTGGATTTCGTTGTATTTGAATTTGATTGTTAATACGTAGTTTGTGGATATACTTTTATTCAACACGATTATTGTATAATGAATTTGAATAATCTCTGGATTATAAAAGGCTGATCGGCACAACAATATGTTTCATGAATCATCGTGTTTTCTGAGGTTTACGCGAATGTTACACATTGAAATAAAACTACTTTTTAAACGGATTATGTAGCGGTATATTGTGATTTTAATTCCCGGATTTTCAACGCCTTTGCAGGTGTCATGGTCACGGGTAGTCACTCAGCTTTGCAGTTATCATGATCACGGGTAGACAAGCACCTTTTCAGGTGTCATTGTCACAGTCCGAAGACTGTCTACCCGAATAAAATAAACTTACTACTTGTCTTTGCTACTAACTCCCGTTAAGTAGTATTTTTTAGTTTTATTGCATTCAAATGTGTATCAAACCGTACAATTTACAGTGACGCTAAACAGAAAATTATTTTTCATAAAATTACCATTGATAAAAGATTGGTCTTTATCTATGAAAATTACTATATCTACTATATAAAAATAAGTCGGGTTTTCCTTCCTGACGCTATAACTCCAGAACGCACGAACCGATTTCCACGGTTTTGCATTCGTTGGAAAGGTCTCGGGCTCCGTGAGGTTTATAGTAAAGAAAATTCAGTAAATTCAATAAATTAAAAGAGAAAAGCAGGAAGGGAAAATATCGCGATTATTGACATTAAAAACGAATAAACAATGCGGTAACCTTGGTAACCTCGGTAAAATTGGTAAGTAGGTAGTTGCCATGACGACCAAATTTCGTTATTTTTAGTACGATTTACCATAGCGATTTACTATCCTCCAGATCCTCCTCCATAGAGGTTATTAATTAAATAAACAAGGTTGTCATAACTCCTTGCAATGATATTAAAACTGTTTTCTTTTTTAAATATCAGGCTCGCAGACTTTTATGTTTTTTTTCATTTGTCTCATAGAATAATAACTAATTAGTTATTATTCTATGGTTTGTCTATTTGGTAGATCTGAGAGTAGATCGTAGGTTATAATTATGATAAACAGGATGGATTTTTTATTGCCACCAGAAAGAAAGAGAGAAAGTACACTAAATACTGAAGAATAGCAAATTAGACTCAAAGAAAACAATCCGTTATTTTTGAAAAAAAAAAATCTGTCTGTTTGTCTGTTTGTTTGTACACGCTAATCTTCGGAACTACTGGACGGATTTAAATGATTTTTTGTTGTTGTATAGGGGCAACATATAGGCTATAATTTATCTTGGAAATTTGAACACCTCATGCAGAACCGCAACAGACCAGCTAAACTATAAGAGATACAAAAATGGTACCATAGCAAAAATTGTTCCACGTGATGAGCATTTTCTGCTGAGAGAATAAATTTGAAGATTTTGAATACCTGATGCGGAACTCCAAGAGTCCAGCTACAGTATAACACATATAGGAATGACGTCTTAGCAAGAGTTATTATTTTTAATTATTTATACACATTATCGCATGTGTTAGCGAATATTTGTAATTAAATACAAATTGTAGAAGGAAAAACTTAAACCTCAGGCAGGACTCGAACCTGCGACCACTGGCTTGACGCGCCAGTCGCTTTACCAACTAAGCTACCGAGGTCACTGCCTGGAAGTTTAAATTTCTCCTTCTACTTAAGACGTCTTTATAGGGCGACGTATGCGACATCTAGTGAACCTACCTTACGGTTGGCCTCACTGACTCTGATTAACAATGTGTTAATTAGAAGTCCGAGAGATGGCGCTGGCCCAATACTTATTATTTTTAATTATTTATACACATTATCGCATGTGTTAGCGAATATTTGTAATTAAATACAAATTGTAGAAAGATTAGCAAGAGTTGTTCAGCCTGATGAGCATTCACTGTTGACGTATAAAAATTGAAGATCTGGAACACCTGTTGTGGAACTCTAAGAGCCCGGCTACACCATAACACATATAGGAATGACGTCTCAGCAAGAGTTGTTCAGCCTGATGAGCACTCTCTGTTGACGTACAAAAATTGAAGATCTGGAACATCTGTTGTCGAACTCCATAACACATATAGGAATGACGTCTTAGCAAAAGTTGTTCGGTCTGATGGGCATTCCCTGTTGACTTATAAAAATCGAAGATTTGAAACATCTGACTAGGAAATCAAAGCTATCACTAATTTCACTGTATAATTATAAAATAACCTTTAGGACTGATTTTCGATGACGATGGTATATCATTTATAATTCGACTCTACTGGCCAAAACTCAATTTTTTTTTTATCGAATTTATATTCCTTCGGGCTTATGTTATTTGAGCGTTTAATTTACTTTGCAGTCACTTAGATTTTAATTGATCAGGTATCTTCACAATAAAACTATAACCATGATGAAAGAGGTCAAATCTTTCCCAATGTTCCAAAGGAGCTAAAACATTGAGGATCATAAGATCCCAAGAATCTACCGAAGAGCGTCAGGAGAGACTTGATGCTGTTCGAGAAGATCAGGCTGCAACTCGCTCCGTAGAAACCTCTTCGGATCGCGAAGCACGCCTGCATTATCATCGTATTATAATGTTTATCACATGTGTATATCAGTGTAAAATAAATTACCTAAAAGTCTAAGGGAACTTCCACTTAAATATTTCAAACGAAAACTAAAAAAATGGTTAATATCTAAGTGTTTTTATACAATAGAAGAATTTATGAAATCAAGTAATGAATGTGATTATTTGTAAAATTTTGTAAAATGTACCTAATAATAATATATTTTTTGTACCTACATTAAGAAAAGCAATATGCTAATAAGTGTAAGTAAGTCTAAAAAAAAAAAAATTGTACCTAACTCAAATATTTGCATGCCTTATAAAGGCAGAATATAGATAGAACTGTTAACCCTTGTAATATCTGGTACCACCTGTGTTCTATGCAAATAAATATTTCTTTCTTTCTTTCTTTCTATTTACGCATCCACATCCAGGTCTCTAGAGACCAGTGAAGAATATGATGCGCGACTGACCGCTGATCGTGAGCAAAAGTTCTGATGGGCATTTCCTGCTATCTTACCAAAATGAAAGATCTGGAGGGTCTCGAATCGTCTCGCGCATCACGTTGTTTTCCCGTCCCCGGGCTCTTAGAATTTGACATCAGACGTTTCAGATCTTTTATTTTGACGACCCTGTTGTCGCTGGCATAAGCAACAGGATTCGTGTACGAAGTTGCGGGCAGAAGCTAGTATTTATATAATTAACAACAATATATTTACGAGTTACTTAATTACATCTTTACTTGTCATGGGTCATGTTGGACTCACGCTCAAATTAAAACTATTACTGAAACTTGCACTCAAGTATCTAAGAAAATCTTTAAGTAAACAATTAGTTCCTCTCGAGTAGTTGGTAATGTAGAAAGGCTACATATCCCGCCCGAACTAAAATTTCACACAAAAATTTTCAAACGCTGTTAAATAAGTTTAGCAAACTTTGTTAAGGCACGCCGTGTCAGTTACCTGCCAATTATATGTTGCATAGCGATACAAAAACTGCTGCGAACCTTTTTTATTGATAAATGATATGCAATTTATTTTCGGTAATAGGTTTTACACATTTTGTTCATATTTTTGTTGGCCAGTTTGTGCACATGAAGTTTTTATGTAGTATCGGGCTTATACTTGCGACTACAACTATTGGATCATCACTTTTCAATGTGCATATATTCAACTAAAATTACAATATTTATATTTAAAAAAGTTTTAATATGTAACTTGTAATAATCTAGGTATTCCACTAGCATAGTTATGTTAAAATTGAATTATTTGTTTTTAGATTAGTATGATTTTATTGGCGTATAAAAACATATTTGTATATCTCTCTTCTCTCTATTCTATATAATTCCAGTGTCACGATGTTTGTCCGGGATGAACTCCGAAACGACTTAACCGATTTTAATCAAATTTGCACACCGTGTGCAGTATGATCCAAATTGAAAGATAGGATAGCTTACATCTCAATTATACAGGGTTATTTGTAAAACACCGGCAACCCCTTACAAACCCCAGCCAAAAACAGCTGTTCCATACATTTTGACGAGTTATACGAACATAAATGTATGGAACAGCTGTTTTTTTTTCGCGAATTCAGTTATGGTCCCAAAGTAAAAGTTTTTCATAATGTTGAGTACAATGACCTCTTAAGGGGTTGCCGGTGTTTTACAAATAACCCAGTATATATAAAAAAAAATGAGACCGCGGGTGGAGCTGCGGGTAACAGCTAGTGTAGTATATAATAACATCACAATCTGCTTATAAAAGTAAAATATGTTTATTTTGACACGATAAAAATACTCGGACAACAATGCTTTAAGAGATACATATCTCTACTTAGCAATAATATATGGGATAATATTTTTATTCCATGACATAATATTGTAGTGATGATTGAAAGGCTCATTCGGTGGACGCTTAGAGGATGTAAGTATACATAGTATGAAATCAACAATATCTGATGTTTGTCCAGCGAAATAAACCCTTATCATTCTCATGACAACTGAATATTCCTAGCTAGAGGCAAACCGTTTGATATCCCACGCATATTGTACCGGCTAACAAAAATCAACCAGGGAAATATGTGACAAAATGTTGTTATTGGCCTAACTATATTTAAAACTGCATTGGCTACAACTTTTTTTAAATATGTAACATAAAGAATCATTGACTACACCAATCGGTTGGTACCCAGCACGTAACTTGGCAAGAGTCGTTACGAGTTCATCTCATATTTTAACGTTCTAATGTAAATAAATGTAAAAAAAAATTTTTTTTAAACGTTAATAGCAGTGATAAAGTCGAGCAATAAAACTGTGCTTCTGTTGTACATAGAATATAAAAATACGCTCTTACTACTCCAAATCATTGCCAGCAACCATATATTAATACATACGTTGTTCAAGTACTAGTGACCTGTAGTAATTGATTCATTATCATCATATCAGCCTATCGCCATCCCCTGCTGAACGTAGTCTCTCAAAGAACGCCAACCATCCCTTGAGCAGCCCTCATCCATCCGCTGCCAGCCACCTTAATATCGTCGGTCCATCAAGCCACATTAATTAAATGGCAATTTCACTTGTAAGATGACGTCAGATGAGAAGAGCATGGAAGAGGAAGACAACAAGAGCAGGAGGATGATATTTGAAGTGTTTTAGTCGCAATTTGTCTGCACAACGGTGGCATAAAGCGGTAGCGGTAGGCTAGGCCGTCGGACTTGCAATCATGAGGTCACGGGTTCGAATCCCACCCATTACGCTACCGATGTGAACCTACTCGTAACACAAGCATTTTAGCTTATTTAGCTTATACTGAATACTAGTAATGTGCGACCCACAAAGATAGTATTCATCTAAAAAAAAAACTTATTTCTAATTCTCCATACTTATTGCGACGTTAAATATAATTATTACAATTCGCGGAATTTATCTGACCCGGTGGCTAAATCTGGAACTAATATTGTTTTAAACTTTTAGCTTAAACAATATTATCGGAAAATAAGATTTAATTTACTCCTGATGTCGTGGTGGCCTAGCGGTTCAATGACCGGATTCTCATGCACATGGTTGCAGGTTCGAACCCAGGCAAGTACCAATGTGACTTTTTCAAAGTTACAGGTACTTTCTTAATCATTCTAAGACATCATTGACAAACGGTGAAGGAAAACATCGTGAGGAAACCTGGATTTCAAAGTATTGTAATCTGAAATCGCCAACCCGCAATGAGCAAGCGTGGTGATCAATGCTCATCCCTTCTCTACATGAGAAAAGGCCTGTGCCCAGTAGTGGGACGCTTATAGGCCGGTATTATTATATTATAAGATTTAATTTACTCCTGAAACCCACGAAAATTCGAATTAAAACACTAAATTCAACTACAGCGACGCCATCATCGAGTCAGATAAGTTTTATTATATAATACTTTGTTGACAGAACCTTAACCTGATCTTGTTAGGGCCTTAGTGAGTGCATTAGCAACGGAACTTGTTACGTAACCTCTTTACAACATCCCATTAACAACACAGCAGTGAGATGGCATTTGCAGGTAGCCGTGACAAAGTTTACATGTATTGCGAACTATTTCAACTTTGGTGACCATTTGATAATTACTGGAGTTGCCTTCACTTGTTTGTAATGGCATATTTCCAACGTTATTATGTTCTTTTTGTCTAAGTACTTGAGACAAGCATGCAGACTATATTTTTCAAAGTCCGATTTTGATATAATAAAAAAATGCTTTTTTGAATAATTATATACTATCTACTTAGATACAGTGAATTTAAATTAAGGAGACTTGCCATCTCAGTTGTGGATATTTTGTCCTACTTACATATGACGTCAGTAGCCCTCTCGCCTAAACTTAAATGCGACTCATCTTTGTTAAACTTTATTTTCTTATGGCCTAACTTACGGAATAAATTGATTTTTAATTTTCTTACCTAGTCCACACCCCTAAATCCCACATAAATATCTATTTCTGAACATAAATATTGTCTAAGTATTTCGATTTTATTTTTCATTACTCACAGAGAGTTCCACTTATTTTTTGTTAGTTTTGAATGAATCAACCTTAAATTATCCAAGACTGATGTAGACTGAACATTTTAGGGTTATTGATTTATTTCAAGGTAATCATATACCTAAGTTATGTATGGACTCTGATATAATAAATATGCTTACAATGTAGCTACTTCCCTTAATATGTTTCTGTTGCTGTTACCGTAGCGGAGTACCGGAGCCGGACCATAGACCGACCATATAAGAAAAACATTCATAGAACTAGGCGGTTTTGCATTGAATCTAAAATTGCCAACGTTTCACAAGTAACTTCTATTCTAAGTTTATTTCGTTGTATACAACTCTATCCGCTAAACTCTATACAAACTTAGTTGTTAACATTACCCAGAGATAACTTATAATAAATAAGTTAAGTTTACCTCAATTTAGTTTTAGTGAAATACCTCAGGTGGTATACTAAACTATCTCTATTTTAATATGTCTCGTTTTCATACTTACCGAGGCCTCGAGTCAGATCTGCGGTACGCGACATTGTAGTATTAGGACTCCCTGAGGTTATGAAGGAATAACATCCTACGAAGAGCAGACGTTATTAGAATTGTTTATTTTAATACTATATGGAAGTTTGGCTTTGCTTATATAATAATTTAAACACACATTATTTCCGAAATATTACGACTTATTGTATTACGCAATTCAAACCATAACTCGTACTTAATAAAATGGATCAGATCTAATTTTTTTTGTTTGCTTTTAAGAAACTGCTCCCGGACTAGGGAACTTAGTTCCTGTATCGCAAGGAGTTTCACTACATTAAATTCATATACAAACTTAGAACAGATATTTGTGAAGCACACAAATGGTTTTCCCGTGCCGTGATCGCAGCACGTCGGGCACAATGGTAATTGACGTGGTTACTTTTTTTTTCTGGAATGCCTAAATAGTTGTGTTGCCATGAAACCGGTTAGCCCGTACATCAGTTCGACTTGCGAAACCTATATAAACCTATACATACTTAAATTATACTTTAAAGTACATTTTCAAACACAAAAAGTGTACAATACCTGTGTTCAATTTAAATGAGGTAAGTATTTAAGCTGTGAGCTCTTCAGAAAAATATAATTACCAGATCACCAGCTAACTGTATCTTTAGAACCACGCAGAACTATGAAGCGAATGTATTTACTTGCCCGTAATCTGAAGCCGTTGTAGTAACTTTACAGTCACTTCATGCCGCTATCGAGACAAGAGGACAGTTTGCGCTCCGTATTGGGAACAAACGTTCCACTTTTGTTTCAAACAAGGTATGTGGAGAAATAAGTGATATATAGGGTTGGTCGTAGTGTGACGTTGACTTGAAATTATCATCATATAAGCCTTGTTTTACACATCCTACTAATTTACTGCATTTATTAAAGATGTGGAATCAGAAGATGAGGTAAACAGAAAGGTCCTTTTCATCTGATTTTCCGTTAGAGGTATCAAAGGAACGCGTTCCGGGAATTGCGGTTTATGCTCCATGTAAGGTCTCTTATATTCCCGGAAACCACGGGACTCCCAGCTTAATCTTCAGGCTTCCGGGTACCAACAAAATCTATATTCTCAACTCAAATGACTTCATAAATATCCATATCGCCGAAGTGCTCACTTTAAAAAAAATAATGTAATCACACGGGATGGTATCGATCGATTGCAACCTTAGCGCTGCGGTGCCGGTGTAGCGTGTCGGCGAATATTATTAATGGATTCTAAATTGCCTTTAAAGCATACTTCCGCGACGAACCGTACGTGTCAACAGTGTTACTTTCACAAATGGATTAAATTAAAATTTATGTACATGTTCTCACCTGCGAGTACGCTCGCGGATGTTTTTGCGAGATAAAATTATTGGCCTATTTGGTTACACGCTGTACAATGTACACTCGAGGTAATTTTGCACTTTGTCCAAATAGTTATTTTTTTAAATTTAATTTATTTGTCCTTTTAACGTGATGACTTCTGTCTGATATGGTGAACTATATAAGTGTTAATTTATGTTAAGTGTAACATCTAATGTTTCTGTGAAACTGTTAAACATGATTCTATAAATGATAATACGAAAAAAAAAGAATGCTAATGATAAATTGAGTGGACGATTCAACAAATTTTCACCGTAAAATACTATTGGTAGAAATCTATTCGGCTCAGGTTCGTGTCACATCGTCATTATTAACCCTTCAAAGATTCACCTTCCAGGGATCGCGGACGTGACCACGTGACGGTTATTCCGCCTCATTTATATTCTCATCCTTTTTCCCTTTCGAGATGATCAAAACTCATACGAGCAAGTTAATCGGATTCATTTAGCAATTATTACGTCCTGATATTGCGGAAGTCCAGTAGTGAATATGTAACACGTTTGTGAATACCTTCCATCCAATCTAAGCTGCTTACAGGAAGTCTCGGACAGTTTATTTATTTTTCAAATTCATTTTTATTTCGGCCGTTTGATTTTCCATAAACAATTGAACGTCTGCAAAAATTCTAGCAGTTTATGTTTGACATGACCACCGCGACATGTCAAACATGTCGTGGTGGCCTAGCGGTTCAATGGTCGGATTAACATAAACATGCTTGCAGGTTCGAATCCAGTCAAGCACCAATGTGACTTGGGTTATAGGTAATTCCTTGATCATTGTAAGACATCATTGATAAACGGTGAAGGAAAACATCGTAAGAAAACCTGGATTCCAAAAATTGGAATCTGAAATCGCCAACCCGTAACGAGTAAGCGTGGTGATCAATGCTCATTCCTTCTCTATATCGGAAGAGGCCCAGCAGTGGGACGCTTAAAGGCCGGTATTTTATTATACTAGCTTTCGCTCGCGGCTCCGCTCGCGTGGGCGTCGGTTATCGGGGCAAATTATAGTCTATAGCCTTCCTTAATAAGTGGGCTATCTACCAGTGAAAGAATTATTCAAATCGGACCATTGGTTCCTGAGATTACCGCGTTCAAACAAATAAACAAACATACAAACTTCAGCTTCATAATATTAAGTATAGATTAAATTAGAACACGATCTGTTACTATTACAATATAATAAATTAACTAAACGTGTATATTAACCGTGACGCAAAGTGATCTAATTACGTTTGCATATATCATGCACAGAACGTTAAAATGGTAGGTCGTGTAAAGTCATTAAGCGTAGTTTGATTTAACAGTTGACGAGAATAAACGGTTGTTATACATGAGTAAACAAAATAATCTCGGGATTCATTTGCGAGCGTTTGTACAGAATCCTAATGTGTTGGACATGTGTAAATTTGTCGTCAGATTATGAAATAGCTTAGACATGCGGTTTTTGAAATAATAAGTTTACTGATTCGTTTTGGGTTTGATGGCAGTGTATACAAATATTTCCATTTAGAAAATCAAATAAAGTGTTACCCATTTGTTTACGATTCATTAAAATAGTTACATTTAAATATTCTATAAAATATATAATATCCAAGGTTAAAAAAAAATATTTCAACGTTTTATATTCTGCTGAGCCTTTGTAGTCAAAGAAAAAGATTAAGTTGGTCTAGAAATAATTAAAAAGGTTTTTTTTCTAAAGGTAAGTCAGACCACGCAAAAAATACAAGAATAATATAATTATTTTATGTGAAAACAAAACAATATCGTTCCATCATAAAGTAAATAAAACCAATTCAAAATTCTATTCTAAATTTAAATGAATATTAATTTAGGCAAATCAAATAAATTTATCATTCTCTAACCACCGAAGATAATGAATGCAAATAGTTTAACAGATCTCAAATCAATGTTTGGACAAATACCAAATAGTCGGGTGTTAAATTAAATTGAAATCAAATCGCTATTCGATTTAGTTTCAAATATTGACGTGACAATACATTTGAAACTTTTGAACAAGCACACCAAATGAAAATTGGGCTGGTTTTGATTGAATAAGTTCCCAAAATAATTTTCATTCCCTTCGTTAACTAAACTTTGGGTATGAATTATTGGGTATTAAAATTTTGTTTGAATTATTTAGGGAAGTTTGGAACTAGATGATATAATTGCCGTCTGATGGACTCTACGGACCGGGTAAAAATCGCTTAGTTGTTCTTTATAGAATTTTATCAACTTATAAACCACTATTTTGTTAAATGATTCTTACATTTCTACCATTAGGTTAACAAAGGTCACGAATGGTTGGTATACCATTGATTGTACTATTGATTACTACTGTATATATTTTTTGAATTGATTGTACTACTGATTTGAAGTATGTCGATAATTACTACCTACTAATCTAGTTAGTTAAAATGTGATCATAGTTTATAATTAAATTTCTCCTGGTAAAAATGTGCAGAAACAAATTGTACTGTGCAACTTCACATATTTCATGACGCAGCAATTTACATGTCACGAGTTTTCGTATATAAATTTTATAAGTTAAGTTCGTTTCAAGCTTAGCAATTAAGCCGCGTATTCACATTTCATCAAATAATATTAGGTTTAGTGTCTTTCGATCAATCAAGTGTTCGTAATCAAAGTTCATCATTTCTAATCTTCTAGGTGTAGGTTGGCAACAAACCATAAACTATCAGTTATCATTTTGTGTTTTTTTATTTCTCTTATTTATTTATGAACTTTACAAAATTATTTAATTAAAAAACACTCTTAATACTAAACTATATTAATTAAACAAAACTAAAACTAAAAAATAGCATCATAAAACTCTTCCACATTGCTGTCGACTAGAAGTGTGCCCATAAGGCTGGCAGCATTGCCACGTTGAATGGCAATGCTTAACCGCTGACCAAGGTAAAAACCAGCCCTTGGGTCACATGAGGTGTCAACAAGACGCTTGGATAAATCTTTGAAAACAATGTGAGTACTCGGACCCCACGGTCCCAATGTTTCAACCCCAAACGGCTCGAAAGTATAACTTCCAACTAGGTTGTTGTTTTTTATTTTGAGAAATAAGTATTAAGTGTATCATCTGAAATTCCGAGAATTTTACAATCCAGTTCATTTCATAAGCAGCTACATTAATAGCGTTATTATAGTTTGAACGTTCTGAAATAGAAGCGATTTCATTTATTCTAGGAGAAGGCATAATCCTTTCACAGTAACTGACAGCATAATACCTTTGAAGCCGCTGCCCAAACTATGCGATACAATGCAACGTTCAACACATAGATAATATGAAGGTAGGTTAATACTGCTTAATGATTACGATGCTCCTAATTGACGCCGACCTAAATGACGTAAGAGGGATGCAGCTTTATCCGTTTCACGTGCCTGCCTTAAATTTCTGCAAATAAATTTGTGTATGATTCTTAATTGAAATTTACACGTAAGTTCGTTGAAAGATATTCAGTTCATAATTTTATCGTATATTTTTGTGTTTTTATGATAACCTTTAAGTGGCATATTAATAAATATGCTACGAACGTCACGGTCAGTTTTAAATCATATGCCTCATCAAGCCTTTGTCCAAGCTTTGTTGGGGTCAGCTTCTAGTATTACCGGATTATGTTAATTAATAATTCAATTAATTAAGCAGTATACAGTATTTTACCAGTCTTAAAATTATGAGTTACATAGCCCAGAGTGGAATTGTGTATTCCCCTAATTTTTTTACGTAAACGTTTTATAATAATGTTGGTTTGGAACAAAGGTACTTAGGTCGTTAAAGCACTTGAGAGACCAGTGCCGAGAAATATTTTAAATCTTTCATCTCCCCATTGGCCGAAACGGGCGGAGACATAACCCTATGCCCTCGCAGGCACACTGCCAAATGCACTAAAGACACCGTCCGAGAATCTGGCCGTCTAAATAAATTATTGTCATGCTATATGCTAGGGTTGACTCCCGCTTCAACTGCTTATAGAAGAAAACGCCTCCTACCTAAGAATTAAGACTAGTCTAAGAACTTACCTACTTTATTTGTGGTGCCTTAAGTTTGGTCAGTGTAGATCTGCTTTTGTTTTAAATGGGAAAGTACAAGATCCAAACTCGAAAATTTTGAAATATCATCAAATTAATTCAGCACTTTTTTAAGATAAAAATGGTAATTCGATATTCGTGTTTTGCTTAAATTTATAAATTAATATAAAGCTGATTGATTTGTTTCATTCAAATAAGTAATAATGGAAAAATAAAAATTGTATACGGAGTAAACAGTTTTCATATGGAGTGTGAGTGGCGTAAATTTAACAATACAAATACAAACAAACAACTCTAAAGTTTTGTACATGATCTACATTTAAGTACTCATCTATATCAAAATTCTCATTTAACAAAAATTATCGTGCTTTTTGCTAAACAACAATGAACGAATGAATTAGGAGAAAATCTTTTTGCATTCTAAGCTCAACAAATTAACAAACGGTTTTTGTTAAAAATAAATGAAGCCATCAAGTCCACGTCAGCTAACAGGTAAATTTTATTTCCACGTAAATGAACAAAAAGATCTCCACATCCTTTGTTTTATTGCAATCATATCCTCTTTGTTTGCAAATTATGCAAATTATTTTTATTCAACAAAACACAACGCAGCTTTCAAACCTTCATTTGTGGGCTCCATTAATCAAAGACAAATTCAACGGAATTGGATTTGGTTCGCGTATTTCTTTACTCGTATTCTTTCGTAGTACGAGAACGTAATTCGCGTAATTACGGGAAATGCGTACTGAAATAATAGTCCTCGTATCGAGTTACGCGTTCTTTTGATGACGAATTCGAACGATATAAGTCTTAAGGTTATTATGCGTTATCTTCAATATTTGGGAACTCGTTTGAGTTGATATAGAAATTGCTTCTTTAAAAAAAATCCAGAAAAAAAAATTGCTGCTACACGGTCGTGTTTTTTTATTTTTGTCTAGGGTTAAATCGAATGCTTAATAATAAAAATTTTATTGTACAGTCTTTTCGATTTTGACATTACATAAATAGATATTAACATGAAATTCACTTTCATTAGTTTCAAAGAACTACTTTACTCTATAACGAAGTTTTACGAAACAGTCATAAATATATCTAGGAGGAACATCTACTACGCTCAATATCGATCCTCTTTGTCTTCAATTGAAAACTTTTTTCTACCATTGTATGAATTGAACGGTAGAACCACAAAGCAAATGAATGCGGAGCTCGTGAAACAAATTGAAAGAAAAAAAATACGATTCGATATTGAAACAGGGAACAAAAATATGCACGATAGCCGATTACGAACAACGAGGCCACACTGAAGATTTTTGACAGTTCTCGCGAATATAACGTTCGCGTTGATAGGACAATCGTTATGCTTTGTCGGTTTTTCTTTTGAAGGGTTGGTAGGCAGTATAACGTGTCTACACGAATACTGTGGGAAAAGTTGCTGGAAACTACGATTTTACCGTATATCACGTATATACGCTCATGCGTTTTTGTTAGTATATTATAAATAAATAAATGTAGACAACATCACATGCATTGCTCCGAATCCAATGTAAGTAGCTAAAACACTTGTGTTATGGAATCAGAGACAAAGCAGGTACCACCAACATCCAGACCCGAGACAATATAGAAAAGTAGTTTTTTCTACATTTACCTGTCCGGGGATCGAACCCGGGACCTAAGAGCTACCGACACCTTGAAAACCGGTGTGTACACCACTCGACCAAGGTATATTCCTATTAAACTTTCATTTATGTATATATTTGTAAGTTAGTTCTTTGCCGAACACCAACCGCACCGCTATCATTTTAATATCTAATTAGCATTCTTGTCTTCTAATAATAAACCGATTCCTAATCTCTAAAACCGCTTTCAATTTTATCAGACAAAGATATCATACATCTTTTTGGTGCTTCAAGCCAGATCAATTGCGCCATACAAACACGTCTGTTTGTGATTGTATTATTTGGTATGCGCATAATTTCTAAACATAGGTATTGGCCTTAACGTGTTCTGTAGAGGTAGATAAAGAAGTAGAAAAAAAGAAAATCAAACTCATGTTTCTAGGCTCAGTTTTCATTTTTCATAAGGGTGTGCTACAGTCGGTTCCATTGGTAGCATTTTTTCGCAAACCTGGTGAAGTTACCCATCTGCATAAAACGAACCAACAGTCATTTTCGTCTTTGAGTGTAGCGTAGGCGCTTGGCTATTCCCGATAATGAAAAAATAGTGTCGGAAACGAATTCAAAATAGCGGTGGCGAAGTTTTAGTTTGGTAAATTGAAAACGGAGTTGACGGTGCCTATAGAGACGTTCACTTTTTGTTTATTATTTTTTCATAATCCACGTATAATCTTGTGAACGATAACGCTTTGTTTAGAATGCAGTACCTACGATACGAATAAATTAGGACAAAAACAATTGAAACGTAGACTTTCAAATCTCGGATATCTGTAAAAACATAAATGAGATACAGAGCAAAATAACCCATTTCTTTAGGCTATAGAGAAGGTCGTAAGATGTACGTTGTTACGCACGTTAAATATTCCCATAACAGCATGAAAGTCGTCGCATTTGCCAAACTCTATGAACGTTTCCCCTTTGATACTTATTCGAAGACTACGTATCCAATGTATAGTGCATTTTGCCTCTCAAGTCGACGCAAATAAATTTTCAAAGCGGCACACTTGACATCAACGGTCGTATGCGGAATGTTGCCAGTAATTTAATTAAATAAAAATGTATTGAACGTGTCCGGAAGCTTCGTTTTTATATTTATAGTATGTTGGATGATGATGTTTATTGGTTTTTGTTGTACTTTAATGAATGGATAATAATACCGGCCTGTGAACGTCCCACTGCTGGGCACAGACCTTTTCCCTTATAGAGAAGGGATGAGCATTGATCACCACGCTTGCTCATTACGGGTTGGCGTTTTCAGATTCAAATATTTTGGAATCCAGGTTTCCTCAAGATCTTTTCCTTCACCGTTTGTCAATGATGTCTTAGAATGATTAAGAAAATACATATAAGTCTGAAAAAGTCAAATTGGTACTTGACTGGGTTCGAACCTGCATGTGTAATGAATGAATGGATGTAAAATATTAAATAAAGTACTTAAATATTAAAACATATTTTATGGTTAACCTCAACCTACTGAAGCAGTAAGTATATATCAATAAATCTCAATAAAATATTTGTTTTATCGTATTAATAACAGTTTCCTATATAATTAGTGAATATTACAACATGAAACATTATCAATAGGTTTATTGCGTTATTTAAACTTCGGTAAGGACATATCCGCGGTTTACGGTTGGTTAAGTAATATTTTACAATTATTGTTTTATCTCGGATCAGGTAATGGTGATTTTGCCGGTTCCCTATTTTTAAGCATAAAATTTTATGTCATAATTTAACATGGCATAATTTGATTTATCCTAATAATCGTTACGCACAATATCACTTTGGCATAACTTTGGCATAACTTTGTAGGCATAATTTTTAAGGAATACTTACTTTAAGCATAACAATGTTAAGCATAATATTCTAAAGCCTGCACTCAGGGAAAAGGTAAGTTTTGGACATGTTGTGTCACTATGTAAAATAAACATGTTAGCGGCTTAGGGGTGGCCCAAAGGCCACCCTCGCTGCACCCTAACCTGCTGTTACACTATGGTGCCTTAAAATTAGGGCAAAAAACAATAGCCTAAACTATACATATGCTTACTGAAATACACTCGGAGGCACAATTAACCGCCCACTTAAATTTTTCGTTGTAACTTCAAAAACTAATTTTGTAATGGTTTTTTTTCTTGGCAGTATTTTAGATTGGATTATTTCACATGAAAAAAAAATTAAAATATACTTGCTATAGAATATTTATTTTAATAATAAACAAAAGTTTGAAATTACCGATTAATGAACATTATAAAGGTGATGTTAAAGCTATTCAAAACTTTTTATTAAAATAAAAAATCGATTTTTCAATAATGGATATTTCCTCCTCTGGCACTTATGACCTCCTCCAGTCGATTTGGAAGACCATCCATTATGTCTTGAATATCTGACTGTGGTATATTCTCCCACTCCTCGACCACTGCAATCTTTAGCTCATTAATGGAGGTAGGAACCGGAACTCGACCTCGTACCTGCCTTTTAAGATAGTCCCAAACGTGTTCAATGGGGTTTTGATCTGGGCTGTGAGCTGGCCATGGTAGTTGTGCTATACCCACGGCATTAAGGTACTCCGTGACCTCTCTGGCGACGTGCGTACGAGCGTTGTCATGCATTAAAAGAAAATCTTTTCCAATTAATGGGGCAAAAGGTATAACATGAGGTTCTAAGACCTCTTCCACGTACCTCTGAGCATTTACGCTGCCTCTTTCAAACACAACCAACTCTGTACGAGCCTCATAAGAAATACCACCCCATACCATTACTGAGCCACCTTAGTATCCCACTGTTTCGACAACAGAACACTGTGCAAACCTCTCACCGGGCGTCAGTACACACGCTGGCGTCCATCAGGACCTCTTAAGGTTACTTTCGACTCATCAGAGAAGAGAACGTGCTTCCATTGCTCCATGGTCCAGTTTCGGCATTGTTGAGCAAATCAAAGTCTAGCTCTCCAGTGCTCTGTGGTCAACGCTGGTACTCGGGCTGGCCTTCTTCTTAACGTTCTAATGCTGACGCTTACATTTCGAACCTCAAGTAGGCGATTACGAGCCTCGGGAGCTGTAGTAAAGCGATTTCTTAGAACGTTGGACAATATGAATCTGTCATCTCTTTCAGAACTGCACCTCAATCGACCTTGTCTCGGTCTTCTAGTGTAAGGTCCAGTTTCTCTGTATCGTCGGATGGCATCACGTATTGTGGTTCGAGGTAATCCCAGCATATGGCCTATACGACGCTGGCTATACCCAGCATCTGAGAACGCAACCGCTCTAGCTGCACTAGCTGCATCCAATGGCATTTTACTGAGTAAAAATCTACTGACAAACTCTTACGCACTTTAAGAACCAAGAAACGCGTCTTAAAAACTTCACAGGTAATACTCTGCGTACGCGTAAAACAATCAGTTTGAAAGTCAATTTTCGACTGAAATCAATAAAAGAGACTCACACTTGAGGGTGTCTTAACAAAAGGGTCATAAGTTGTCTTTATTTATCATAAACTATCCACCAAACAAATTGACATTCATCATTATAAGAGTTTAGTTACTTTAAACAGAGATAAGCCACTTTTGCCGGGTGGGCGGTTAATTGTGCCTCTGAGTGTAGTATGCCAAACAACAATTATGTCAAAATATTGTTATGCCAAATACCAATATGCCTAACTCGTTATGCCAAATTAAAATAGGACAAAAAAAAATAGGCGAAAAAAAGGGATCCCGATTTTGCCTTCATTGTTTTTAGGAAGGATAGTACCGGAAAAAAGATGCGGATAAAAAAAGAAAATAAATAAATCCTTGTAACATTTTGCTTGATTCACTTTTGGATAATAATTTTAGTTCCATTTACGTTGCCTTTGCAACTAGTAACAATAAAGTGCTTTGCATGAAGCTAACGTAGGCATTTAAGTTCTTAAAAAAATATACATACATAGCAACATGCTATTATATTTCTCAAAATGTGTACGAATAACACCAATTACCAATTTCGTTCAACATTTCATTAAATTCTTGCGTTCAAAAACAATTGTGAATTCCGAACAATATTAACTGGAACGTCTGTAGCCTCAATTTGGCCTTTAAAAAACACAAAAAAAACTCATTCATTTTCGAATCGAATGGTTTTCTCATAGAAATTGATATGTAATATTGTTGTGAGAGCTTCTAGCAAACAAGATTAGAGTCGGGGACGTGCCTTGGGCCGTTGGTAAATCTAATTGTGAGTCGCGAGGGGCGGGCGTCGATCGACGGATGAATTCAACAATGTTCACGCCTGTTATTATTTACATTTTATTTTTGATTGGAGCCCTTTCAACGGGATTTGGGAGCAATCCAAAAAGGTCGTGCTATCGTTGTATCGATCGATGTGTCATTCGAGCGATCTATCTCATGTTTAGAGTTATAAAATCCTTATAGGGCCACATATTAAATTGTTTATCAGTTTGATATTTCATTGCTGTTCTGAAAAAAAATTGTGATGTGATAAGTATTGTTTAGAAATAGATTTTTCTGCACAGTGATTGGTTTCTTAAATTCGAAATATAGCTTATAGCAGAATATTGAAAAATGATAAAAAAATATATTCATACATTATATCGTCCCCGTAGTTGGAAAACTAAATAACTCAGATTTTGCGGTTCTGAGATAAACGCGATTTAGTGTTTTTTTTTCAGTTAATGTACATTTGTTAAGAAACGTGAGACAATTTTATTGTCGGTACTTTTAAATTTTATGGACCTGATTACCTTTTATATTAATCTTCAAAAAACTGAACTCCATCTTTAAGTATAATAAAAAAACAAATAAAAAATCAAGTTATTTAATTTTGCTACAACTGATATTACAACGTTACTACAATTAGCTTCTTATTTCGGCTACTTATTTAGTTTTCCTACAAGCTAAATACATTTGGTAGTGTAAAATTTTGTGAAATAAATGCAGTTATTGAATTTATCTAAGTCGTAATATTTTTAAATGTTAAATTTAGTTGGTTTATACGTTATTATTACTTTGATTTTTTTGTAACTATTATTGTCTCATATAAAATAAAAGCTTTATTATGTTATTTATAAAGTTATATTAAGGAAGATATAAAAAAAACAATGAAATTCAGAAAAAGTGTATTGTAATCAGATACTTGTTCTACCACAAACTTAAAGAAAAACAAAATAACACCAGTTATAACAAGTTAACAAAACAAATTAACTTAGTGTTATTTCAAATCAAAACAGACACATACCTAATTATAAAAGACGTACTTATGTAGTAAGCAAAACAATGAAAAACTTAAAATAGGTATCATTTAGAAATAAAAAATATAAGTTTGTATCAAACCAAAATATAATCAAAACGCAAAAAAAAAACAGATTGTTTGCACCAAAGCCGTAGGTCATTACTCAACTAAAAATGAACTGTAAAACAAAGGTACACAATCATTATAAAACTTTAAAAAAGGACTCAATTCAACTAAATATATTTCGTTATTAGGTAAGTAAAACAGAACTTCAATAAAACTCACAATTCAATCAAATTTTTGGTACAAGGCAAAACAGAAACATTTGCACCAGTGTCTATTAGAAAACGCATACCCGTGTTGATGTCCTTGATGCATAGTCGGTGGTTTGACATATCGATGCAGTGGTCCACCGTAGACTGCACCGTTGCTAGTTTCCCGCCTCTCCTTTTCCTGAAGTCGCCGTGTCACTATTCCAGCTACATGGTTGAACACATTTCGACGCGTATTTTTAGCGAATCGAAAACGGTAGAAGCACACCCAATCTGCTGCTCTCTTCCTGTCCCGCTGTTGCGACGAACTGTATTTACGTCTCTCTGGTGACGGTGAACGAGATCGCGTGTTGTAGGGTTTCTTCCACTTCTGTTTATCTCTATGCATATCGTCAATCCTCTTGCTGAGTTTAGATACTTCCGCTATTAATAAGTCGGTGCTCGAAGTTGAGGTGCTGGGAATGACTTCTGAGATCGCGTCGCTCGTCTCTGCTGTTTCCATGATCTTGTCCGCTTGCTCTGCTAACTTTTATAGGTCGGTAACTTCGCTGATTGTCAACACGCGACGGTTTCTGATCTTCTATATCGATTTCCTTTAATAGTTTCCGTATACTCTGTGTGTCCGACTCTTCGTAAACACTAATTAGCCGTTGTTTCAGTGCTGTATACGGTACTAAGTCAGACACCTGTAGTATATTGTCTTTGCTCAGCTTTGCGACCACTAAGTTAAATAGCTTTTTCTCACCTCCTTTCTGGTCTGCAACTATGACCTCGAATTGTCCGAACCATAGTCGCGGCTGGTCTGTCCAGAATTCCGGAATCTGTGTCTTGATGGTAATCTGAGCTAAATCACTGTCTTTGTCTTCTGTTTTCACTGTAGGTTGCGATGACACGTGTGGTTGCATCATCATTGCAGGAAACGAGTTTGCGTTGCACTATTACCGTTACACGTGTATAACTTAAGTTCGGGGTCACCACTTTAGGGAATTAAAGTACGTTGTTTGAGAACGTATAAGTAATCCCTATTTTGAGTAAGTGCTTTCTTCTGGTAGGCGGTTCAGGGTAATGAAACGATATAATTTCGTATACCGGATATATTTCGCGTTAACCCAGAGAGAACCGTTCACTCGGACCACGTGTTGTGCTCGTTCGTCATATGGGGACGCACCCTTAGGTATCTACGTTGTAGGTAATAATGTCAGCCATACAACAAGAGTTAGGTACGTGATGCGGGACTACCCCTAAGAACTATCTGACCACCTAGTTAGCAAAACTGCCTTGTAGGTAAACAAAACAAAACATAATTATTAATTAATTGTTAACTAAAATCCATTTTTTTACTATAGGTACTAATGTTTTTCTGCTGCAAATTATTATCTATTTGATTATCTACTTTCACTTATAAAAAATTTATAAAAAAAAACACCGATCTAAAACCATTTGTATGACAAGCTAAAAGTAACCTTAATACTTGAACTTAAGAGTCAAAATTCAAATGAAAGCAGAAGAGTTATCAACTTCTCCCACAACTCAAAATTATTGATATTCAAACAAGCATATACTTAGTAGGAAAAAATATATAAAATAAATATCAGTACATAGAATTCAATAAATAGAGTTATTTAGTTTTCCTAGAACATAGTTAGTTGTGTGAAAGAATTTATAAGTTGAGGAAAAAATCAACAACTCATGTTATTTAATTTATTTTATTTTTAACTTATCATTGACCACAGTTATTGATTTATTTACAGAGTTATTTATTTTTCCTTGAAAAAAATTGTGTTTGTTTGAAGATATTTATTATTCCATCTGTTCGACAAAAATGGCTACCATTTTGAAACGGAATAAGATACGAAAATGTCTGTTAGGCTCAAATATGCGGCATGTTTTAGGTGTTTTGAAAATAGGGAAATGTCAAAATCGCCAAAATCGGAGTTATTTAGTTTTCCAACTACGGGGACGATATATCCCGTAAATAAGACAAACTTACTTTTAAAAACGTATTCTAAAATCACACGAAAATACCCTACCACCGCTTCCTACATAATTCAATATTCAAGTCATACAGAAACAAACGATTAAGTAGGCTTCGCGCGGGACGTGTAAGGGCGACAACAATCCTAAACAAACATACTCGTGTTAGGTCCCGTATGAGATATGGATTTCTTCGGCACTGAAGTTTGGAGTCGCGGTCAAACTCGATAGGCTCACACGTGACAAGGATGTGAATTACCCGCCGATATTTCCCGCTATCTCTTCCAAAACGGTGTAAACAAGCCGTTGGTATTTTAGGGTTAAGATGCAGACTAAATGGATTAGAAAGTCGACGGAATAGGGCTGTACGGCTAAGTACGGAAAACTATTGTGGTAATGTGGTCAGTTTTTGTCAGTGTGGTCAGACGGAGATGAGTTGGGAGTTTGTATAATAAAGTTTAAATCTGGATTATGGGAGCAAATTTAAGGAAGCGCTACTTGCGTACAGGTAGGCTATGTAGTTATACGAATCGACTGCTCTTTTTCAGAAGGGTTTACTTGTAATATAATATTGCTTAAAGTTCTTAGAAACTTGTCAAAGAAAGAAAGAGACATTTATTTGCATCAATATATAATATCCGTTATTTTATTTTGATAAATTTTCGTTGACTTTTTAAGTACAGTCAACGTACATAGTCATGTTTGTTCGTGTATTTGAGGACAGTCAAACGCTCAACTAATACGTTAATTAGGAATTTCGATAAAACCAATAACTAATTTAACGTGAAATGAATCATCATAAATAATATTATGTATGATACACATACAATCAACCAATCCAATTTGACAGTAAACACATTTGTTTGCAAATCCATTCATTTGCTCAATTTCATAACAGATTTAATATTTCAGCGTTGAATAACTTAATGAAATTAAGCAATTTACATATTTTGTTTGTTTTTTATTATGTCTTTAATCTACATGTACATTATTATGTAATTGCAATTGCATAATAGTATACTATGCTACACAGTATGCCAAAAAAAGTCCGGGAATAACGTTATGTAAAAAAAAAGTATGAAAATATCAAGTAATTTTTTTTTATATCATTCTATAATAGAACTAAAACAAAATAAAACTTGCTATCTTGTCTAACACAACATATTTTAAGAATTTATATTTATTACCAGATAAAATCTAAGACACTCCGGTGGCCAAGTTCTGAATGGACGATAACAAGAAAAAATTATCCCTTTGTGGTCAGCCCTCGGGGCAATGGTTTACGGGGCTGGTCCTTTCAAAGAAAAAGTCCCAAGGGGAAAGTTCAAATGAGCGATTTTAATACTTCCCAAGACAAGATTCGGAGGGATAGAATATTTAAAATATAATAAAAATAATCCCCAAAAGTAACAAGGTTGGCAAGGGATAAATTTATGGCTTACAATCGGGTGCTCTACCGCTCACCCCAGTTTTATACTTGTTTTAATCTTTGTAGGTCACTTAAGACCCAACTCTGCAGTTCCTCATGCAGGGTATTCTGAAAGAGACAAGAACATGGGTAAAAAAGATTATGTACCTTGTTTTTTAAACAAAAACAATTCATTACATTGCGGCGAAGCGAAAGAAGGCGGATTATTTTCAAAGCGATTCAATGATCAAAGTAATTAGTTGACCTACTGCAGGAAAATTGAAGAAAAGATCTTGCTAGACCTTTAAAAAGCTTGTTCGCACTATATGACGGGAAAGTTTTATACATCACATCTAAATTCGATTAGCCGCTGCTTCAGAAAAGCAACAAACAACATCATTCACTCATCACACTCACACCATACTTGTAACAGTTTCTTTATTATTTTTGGATTTTTGTCTTCTATTGTTATTGTCTTTTATCAAATTTTTGTATTGGTGTCCCAATTGACAAATAAATAAATATTACAATTATAAATGTCAAAACCACTTCGCCTGTTTGTTTGTAACACTTTCCTTTGTTATAATAAACATTTTTTTTAAAGGGTTATTTTTTCCGTGGCAAGCTATCTCTACGCAGAGCTACGAGTTAAAGCTAGTGTTATTGAAATCAGTGAAATATAATACGAAAAGGCGAATCCCACTTTCTCACCTTAAAATAGAAAAAAGATTCACAGTAAACAATACTGTTTGTCTAAAATACTGTTTTCTTTTGTTACAACGTTCTATTGTTTCGTAGTTCTTTTGAACTCCCATTAGTGGTTCTTTGCGTTGAGTACTGAAGAAATAGCCAACAATGTGGGTGTAATAGATGACGTCATAACTAAGTTTTGATGGTACTGATTTATCGATTTCAAGTCCAAGGTGAGTTGTATTAAAGTACATTATAGATCAGATTAAGCTTGTGAATAAAAACACATGGATAACGATGGTAAAATGATTGTAGAATCGTAGATAAATAATTTATCTTTTGTCATTACTATTTATCATTAACTTATTGGTTTCTGAGGTTTATGCAAATGTTAGACATTGAAATAGTCTGCCAATGACCATGACACCTGCAAAGGCGTCAAAACGTCGGGAACTCAAATCGAAATAAACCGCGATAGAATCTGTTTAAAAGTAGTTTTATTTGAATATCATTAACTTTCTCACGCTTGTTTCTTAGGATCGCCGGATTTTTTTTCTTTTGCCTTCAACATGCAGAAACTTAATGACTAGAATGTTGTTGACAGCATAAAGTGACGACTTTTTCTTCATACTAGCCTTTTTACTACGCTAAGTTGGGGTTGACCAGATTTAGCTAAATAATTACAAATAATCCACGAAGGGATCCAATAGGCTATTTTCTGGTTTCTAATTACAGTATTTACTTAATATAGATCGAATCAACATTTACATAATGTTTATTCTCAATAATTACAACCTATGAACTTCAAACGATTAAGCGCGTGTTTCTTAATTGGATATAGAAAAGCGAGGACCTGTTATTGGCTTTATGTATATACCAATGGGTATATATATATATCCAATGGGTAATACATTAAAATAACTCATGTTAAGTTTAAATATATTATGATTGAAAATTATAAAGACTTTAGCAGCGGTTTTGTACATATTTATATCTTTTGGGCGTGGGTTATCACGGCATAAAAGCCTTAATATTCGTCGCTAAATGAGGCGTAAGCCTTCCTCGTTAAATGAACTATCTAAAAAAAAACGGACCAGTCGTTCTCTAGATTGGCGCGTTCAACCAAACAAACAAACTTTTGAGCTTTTTAATATTAGTATAAATGTTGTGAGTAGGTTACATAAATAAATAAATAATCCAGTTTGTAATAAAACAACACAAAACTTATTGAGTATCTGGTAACCCTAAGTCACAACCTATATCTTATTTATAACCCGCAATATCTCCACACTAATATATTTACCGAAGCCCTGAGATCCAAATAGGAAACTACATTATTTACTTCATAACGTACTATTCTTGCGTATTCGAAGAGAATTTTATTTATTGTATTAGTGGGGTATTATCGTATCAGAAAGGTATACGTCAATCAGTCTGCCGAAGCCTCTCGTAAGGAGGATAATCTTGTCATTTTTGGCTGATGCCTTGTGTTCGGATCGGTATTATTTACTTATGTTCCAGTAAACCAGTATTACGATTACGTATATAATTTACGCGCAACAATATTACGTAGGTGTTATTCTTTTAGGAAAAACTATTATAAGAAATAATTACAAAATAAAGGTGGTCGGAGGTCGTTGGTACTTGTGAATCTTTAATGTCCTTACGAATGTTAATCTAGATATACTATGGTTTGTTTTTGCGTACGACTTATTTCTGATGACTGCTTTCTGCATTCTCTTAAGAAATAATTCCGCAATTATTGTATTTTAATAATTGTAATAATTAAAGACTTTCTTTAATTATTTAACTTAAACATACTGCTTTGCGGCTAACACTGGCTTATTAGATAGAACACAAAAAAAAAACTATAAATACACACTGGCAGGTAACTTTTCAGTTAAAAATACATTCTATTTTGAAATGGTTTGTGTGTTCACTTTTTGTAACCGTTTCGATGTTCATTTATTTTTATATTATCTTTTTTTGTGTGACATGGTTGACCCTTTTAATGTTTTCTTGTCATTGAATGTTCACGGAAGCATGCCATATAAATGCTGCCTACGCCTTCTCTACATGTCAATATTGATGTCCTCTTACGTTGTCGTACCCAACTTAATTTGATTATTATAAATACTCGCAAACTGCGTTTGAATAAAATTAGGATGTATATTCCGTGTAAAATCTGTGTTTGAGTTATTTTCATTCACTTATCAAACATGTACCTACTTGTACGCATAGCTAATATGTCATGAATTAAAGTTAAAACTTTATGTTGTCATTTAAACGACCTTAAATGGTACTACTGCAACCACTAACTGCATTCACAAAACAGTTTGTTACACCACCAACAAAATTGTTTTTTGACCGACTATATTTTATCACATTAATTCAAGCCATAGATAAAAACGCAACCACTAAAAATGGGCTAAATATATTGCAACACTGACTGCCCGTGATCGAGTGCTGCCATAATTAATTACTATTGGCGAAAGGTTAGGTGACTCCATCGAAGTATTTTGTTATTATTTTTAATAGAAAATGATGAATGTGTCATACCTATTAAATATAAAAAATATTTATAACAAAACTTAATATTCCATTTAATGTTAAAGGAATAAGGTCGGAGCGTGCTCTTGGTAAAATGAGAGGACTTGAATATGTGATGAAATCTACAACCACATCTAATTTCTCAGAACTGTATCTTCAATACTCTTACATTCATTGGACGGGCCTGTTGGTCTAGTGGTTAGTGACCCTGACTGCTAAGCCGGAGGTCGTGGGTTCGATTCCCACCCAGGACAAATCTTTGTGTGATGAGCACGATCATTTGTTCTGTCTGGGTGTTATTTATCTATAATATGTATGTATTTAGAAATAAATAAGTATGTTTATCAGTTGTCTGGTTACCATAGTACAGGCTCTGCCTAGTTTGGGATCAGATGGCCGTGTGTGAGATTGTCCCAAGATATTTTTTTTTTATTGAAAGGAAAGATAAAATCAATGTGCACAGCGTGATAATCCAACTAAATTCAATTAATCCTGAATTCAAACGTTCAAGAGTAAATACTGTGGTTTCTCAAATAGTCCGTGCAATATACTCTCGTGAATATGTTGCTGCATACGATACCCAACTGTTAGCGCTGTAGTTAATCTTCTTAATGAATTTTCATAGACAATTCCAGTTCATGCACAATCCATTCGTGACGAGCGTTCAGTGTCACTGAACAATGGGGACGCGTATTTCAACGAGGTACCCTATTCTGAATGCAAGTCGGATTTGCAGTTAGAACGATCAAAAGTATAAAAGAAGATATCGTATTAAAGAAACGTTTGAAAGAAAATTAAAAATAATAAGACTGCACGGATAGCCGAGTGGTATAGGTCACCACGCTAATTAACACTGTGCGTGACGTGCTGCGGGTTCGATCCCCGCATGCGGCAAGTATTATTTTGTGTGATCCACAGATGCTTGTTCCAAGTTTGAGTGTTCTTTGTGCGTGTGATTTGAATGTTTGTGAAACCCCCGCAACACAAGAATTATATTTCTAGTGCGGGCGTCGTTTAAAAAAAAATGTGAAGTAAAGAAAAAGCATGTTTATAACTTCCGGGTATTACGTATATTATTTTGTATATCTTATCTACAAAATGATTCGTGAAGGCACATGTAAAAAATAAATTTCAAAGTTTGAGATGAAGCAAAAACAATGAAACATGAACAAAGCAACTAGCTACAGTTGCTGAATTAAATAGATTTTCATTATTTTGGCAACAGAAACAAAGCATTATTTAGTTTGCCTATCTTGGTAAGACAATGGTAATACAGTACAATCCGAGAGGATTAAATTCTTGTCTCCGTTATATTCAACTGCTCCTCGAATTCTAAAGCAATGCTGCAATATTCTCTGAAAGAAACACATTCTATACCTGTAATTGTAACTGAAGCGGCGGTAGCCTAATGGCTAGGGCGTTGGATTTGCGATCATGTCGTTACGGGTTCGAATCCCACCCATTACACTTCCGACGTGAACCCACTCGTAACACAAGCATCTTATCTTATCACCAGGGGTTAACGAGATTTCTAGTAATGTGCGACCCTTAATTCAAGTAATCTTTTTTTTAAAGAAAAAATAAATTGTTTAATTATCTATACTAATATATTATTATAAAGCTGAAGAGTTTGTTTGCTTGTTTGTTTGAACGCGTTAATCTCAGGAACTACTGGTCCGATTTGAACAATTATTTCACTGTTAGATAGCCCACTTATTGAGGAAGGCTATAGGCTATAATTTACCGCGATAACCAACGCCCACGCGGGCGGAGCCGCGAGCAAAAGCTAGTAATACATATTCTCGGAACCTTTGTAAAGAAAAAAGTGAATTCTCACGTAATGTTTCGATACCCCGAACTAAGTATAAAGAGTTATACTGAAACGTTACTTATATATTGAAGGAAAAATCTCGCGATACTTTCGTTGCCAAAACCCTAATCTTTTATAAGAGTCGGAAGCGATTTATCGTCGAGAATTCTCTCAAAATTGTTCTCATTCGACATTCCACTACTGAAGAAGGTCTACTACAAAAACTGGATACACATACAATTCGCGTTCATTTATAATCCATGCTGTATTTGGACGACATTTTCCGGAACGATTGGTATAAAAACAAATTGGATTTGAAGCTGTACGAAATAAAGTTTTTCTTTTTTTGCGGTGTTCAGAATAGTCAGCCGCGTTGATGTTTATGTATTCAAATACAACTTGACAGATGACGCAAATTGTAGTGTTAAGGGAAATTGAATCTTATTACGAGAGTCATAAGATTGCTAGAGACAAACAGTGCCTACATTAATAGAAGAGGCGAGGCATGTACTTATATATGTAAATCCTTTGTTACGTTAGTTGGCACGTAGGTTGACCTGACTATTTGAATTTTTGCTCACTCTCGTATTAATAATGATTGCAGTATGTTGCTGGATTGATCTATTGAGCTATTGTATCTAATCTTTATTCATGGATCAATCTATAATTAAAACAAATGAATCTCTCCTAATATTACACGCAGACGCTACGAACGTTTAACAAGCTACGTTTTGTATGAAAATGGTGGTGATAACATCCACGAACACGCTATGCATAAAACACGTCAAACGCTAACGAGCAGACATATGCAGCGGTGTGTGAGTGTGTTTGTGAGACACGTGGGCGTAGAATTCGTGAACTGCGTGCGCCACAGTAGACCAGCGCCCTAATCTTCCTGTATTAAGTAAATTAAACCTGGGATTTTAAATTAAATATCACAATAATTATAATAGTTCAATCTATTAATCAACTCAGTCTATCGCAGTCTACTGATGGATAAAGGCATCTCTCAAGTTGCGCCACAACACCTGGACTCGGCCTTCCGCAGTGGAACTACCGGGAACTGGGGGCCGTGTGCTATGGTGCGCCATTATAGGGTACTTGTTGCCCTAGTCATTACGCTGGGCAAGCGAGTTAGTGACTGCAGTTTAGTATTCGTTCTTTAGGAGAACACTACTGCCCATTCTCACAAACAAGTTACACACACATTCACGTATCCGTTAAAAAAAAGATTAATAATACTGCTAAACTAAAAATTATTATTTATGACATTTATGGAATACATTTCATCGATAACACATCAGTTCACCTATATAAGACGGTAAATTGATGCGTTCCCGTGAACTATAAACGTGGAGTTATGTTTGTGACAAGGGAATATATGCGATTCTGATAATTGAGTTATGTATGAAGCATATTGTTTGCTTTGTCCTGTTGTTGCAAGTGTAGCTTTCGAAAATGACATGGATGTCTAGGGTAACTTTCTTGATAAATTCAGGCGAAAGAGTAATGTTGACTTAGTTAGAATAGGCGCAGATCTGTGCTTGCCTTTTGGTAACTTGGAATTTTTTTCATGTCTATTTGTCCCGCAATTTCAGATATATAATAAACAATTTTTCACAGATTCAAATTGGCACCATCTTATTTTTTCTCGGCCTTTAAATACGTTACAAACTGTCTACGTAAAAAATTAGGTACATAATAATTCATTTTATTTTGATAATGTTATTTCTTTGTATTTAGTTTAAATAACTTTTTTTTTTTAAATATGATCATTGTTCGTATCTAAATCAGTTTAAAACACAATCATTAAGTGCTTAATGCATTCTAGACAAATTGCAATCTTCAATTACGTTATATAATCTGCCTGAAAATACTAATTCTATTTGAGCACAGTCATGTGAAAACGCTAGTCTTCTATAAAACGATTCTCGCTGCACAAAACCGCAGAACATTTCGATAATTCGTCGGTAAAAATATGGAATTAAATTTTCAATTGAAACAGTGGTTTTAAGGTGAAATATAGCGAGTAAATTTCGACCGGAAACAATAACTGCGGTTTGACTATTTATGAGAGCTGGTTTTGTTTAGAATTGAACCGCCACCGGATTTGTTTTATTGACCAACCTTTGTTATTTATATTCATAGTAATATGTGTGTGGTGTTTAGAAAATATTGTTTTGTGGTTGACAGTTTTGCAAGGGAATATAAATAGGAAAATCTTATAACAGAACGGAGGCCGGTCTGTTATAAGATTTTAGGGTAATATAAATAATACAATTCTTTTTTTAATACCACTTCTGGACACCTCACATCATCTGGTCCCAAAGGAGGCAGAGCCTGTACTATGGTAACTAGACATCTGATAAACATATATTTCTAAATACAACATAATATAGCTTAATGACTCTGAACAAGTTATAGTATAAGAACAGACTCAAAACAACTCCGAAAACCCTTAGACCTTATTTGGATTACCAAAATTCCCTCTGGATCACATAAATACTTTGACACGGTAATGGTCCACCTCTCTACCTTTGAATAGCTAAAAGTTGAGCATAAAGCCTAAGGAATTAATATGTTATGTATTACTCGTTGAAGGAGGAAAGCAATTTAGTCCTAACCAACTACTAAGTTACCAACACCAAACAGACTAGTCTCCAACCCTCAATATTCCCACTGTCCAACATACAAGATAATGTACTCAGAGACAGGCTGCATTGAAACTTTCTTCACTATGTACTGTATAGCAAGAGCATTTTCTTCTTAATTAGCGTCGGCGAGTCCATTGTTTTAACGTTCAAGCCACTTTCCATTCGCATTCTCCGTTCCCTGCCAAATGGTTTTAATTTTTTGTTTTTATTGCCGTTCAGCTAATTTCTCGTTCTTAAGTTTTATGATATCATATTTTAAGTTTTTTTTCTTGGTTTCATTTAAATTATGAGGAGATTACCGTTTGGAATGCTAACACTTTATTTTCGTGCTTGATAATTGCTTCTTTCAGCGTATTATTTATTTGGATTACGAATACACAGATATTTTCGGTGTACCTTTTCGTCTTTGTGTAGATGTGTTATCAAATTTTACAAACTTGACGAGCATGTGATGCGAGGAATAATATAATAAGGATGCCGTGTGATACGGGGAAGCATGTTTAAAGCCAAAAAGATATACCTATCAAGCTAGATTATGATTGCTTATAGCTTCTGTTGTGCAAAATAACAACGCTTTTCTGCTCTCTCTGAGAAGACACTGAGATGCAGGTTAGCTTTATTTTTATTTTTCATGGTTTGTTTCTTTGACTTGTTTGTGGATAAAATAATCTGCACGTAAGTTTCAAATAACCGTTTCCGTTACTCTTTGTTGAAAACATTTTAAGCATTAAATCAACTTAGAAAACTCTCTTCTAGTGACTAGATGATTTAACTTTGAATAAACAAAAAGCTTTGATCAGTGTTTTGGGAATTCATCTTTCTCTAAAGTTCTAAGTAAAAACGCTTTTAACCTGAAAGGAAGAACAACGACTTGTGAATAAAGTAATACCTAGCAACAGTAATAAATAAAACCTCAAACAATCTCACAGCTTAAGTTTCTGTAAATGGGAGCGGTGGTAAAAGAAATTCCATTTTCATTCTCCACATCTTTAATTTCGACTTTACGGCTTTTTAATACATACTTCGAATTTCCTACAATTGTTAGAGAAAAACTTGGCCATACAAATACAAAATACAGCCAGCAAGTTCGTTTTTAGGTCGCAGGCAGTGTGTCAACAATAGGAATGGCTTGAGATTAAGAACGCAGGCGAATGTAACAAGAAGCGCGGGGAGCATGCAACGCAAGTACAAGCGTACAACTTGTGTGATACGCTGTCCGACTTAATGAAATGAGTTTTTTTTCTTTATCCGATTGGAACATGTTTGTGACTGGTCTTATAAGAAAGATTGCATTCACATAGATAGTGAAGAATGCATCTACGACGTGGAATGTGAATAGTAACTTGAGTATATACAATTTAATTTATTAAAGATTTAGTTTTTTTTCTGTATTTTAGTGTGCCGTCTGGTGAAGAAAAAAAACGTAGGCGTAATTAATAAAAGGTAGAGAAACAAACTAGGAATAACTAAAAATACTAAAATACTAAATAATAGACTGATTGAATGTGAATGCAATCTTTTCAAATTGATACTGAAGAATGCATCTACGACGGGGCGACGTGGAACGTTAATAGTACATATCTTGATTATATACAGTTTATTCATTAAACATTTAGTTTTTTTTTGTGTAATTGAGTGTCGCGTCTAGGGTGAAAAAAATACGTTGGCGTAATTAATATAAGGCGCAAAAACAAACTAGGTATAATAGATGGCCGAATAATGAAATGTCAATCAGTTTGAAGCCGTTAAGTCTCATGCTGTCTCTGTCACTTTAAGGTGTGAAGTAGCGACAGATAGACATTTAAGAACGTGTTCAAGTTAATTAGCATTTCAGTATTCGGGATTATTGGTTCAATTTTACTATGGTAACCAGACAACTGATAAACATACTAATATATTTTAAATACATACATATTATAGATAAATAACACCCAGAAGACACAGAACAAATGATCGTGGTCATCACACAAAGATTTTTCCTAGGTGGGAAGCGAACCCACGTCCTCCGGCTTAGCAGTCAGGGTCACTAACCACTAGACCAACTGGCCCGTCATTGTGTAAGCGCCAGTTAAATCGTTATTAAAGCTTCTTATTACAAATAAGAAAAAGTTAGTTAAACTTCCCCATAAAAAGAATATCAAACTTGTTTGTATAATTTGAAACACAAGCGACACAAAATAAATAAAGGAAACAAATAAAGTGGTTTGGCAACTTTGGTAAGCTCACAGTGGATGGAGTAATAAAATGTAAATAGCTACAGAAGTGTTAAAAGGAGTCGCGGTAAAAGTTTAGCTCACGCGAACTTAGCACTTGATGGCGTCCCTCCGAGTTAGGGGGTGGTCTAAGTCACAAGTGATAGAAGATTGTGATTGATGAGCGTATAAAATTATATATACATGCCTCCGAGCGTTATTCATTTTTCTTTCATTCAACTTGGCCCTTTTCACCCCTCACCAATAAAAATTAAAGCTATTTTAAATGTTAACTTCCGTTGAGTGGCGTATCTTCATTCAAAAAAGAAAACCAATAATTTATGTAGAGTTACTTTCAAATTTATAAACATGGAATTTAAAAACTATAATACTGTAAAGCGTCAGTTTTATGAAACAATATCAACTGAAATCACAATATAGGATTTCTACAGTACGTGGTAATAAGCTTTTGGGATAATAACGTTGGCTAATTAGTTTTGTTGGCAAAACAAACAATGTAATAATATCGCTCTCATTAACAAATCAAAGAGTTATTATGAAAAATGTATTCTAGTTAATTAAAATTGTTGATGTTTTTCAATCAACAAAATTCTTTGACTTTGTTTAACGAACTTTAATGAGATTGATTCATCGATCTCAATATAAAAAAAATACTCGGCATGTAATCATAAAAAGTTTTCGCAAGGTTTTTGTTAAAAAAAATCTTACAAAGAAGTTTTTTGTTTTTAATTAATACTTGTTATTAGCGTTGTTGGACTAGCTACTTTTCCTTAGCTCACTTTGTGTTTCAAGTTAGGTAAAAATTTATTGTATTTTTTTTCTACTAGCTGCAGCTCGCGACTCTGCCCGCGTGTGTGTCGGTTATCGTGTTAAACAGTAGCTTTTGTCCTTTCTCAGGCTCTAGATTATCATTGTACCAAAATTCGATAAAATCGGTTCAGTAGATAAGGCGTGAGTGCGTATCAAACTGACAGACATAGTTACATTCGCATTTATAATAAAAGTAAGGATTCTTTTTTTAACCGCTCTTTCTTATAACTTAAGTCAAGATATAAACGGTTCCCTTACTGGTGAAATCCGCCACAAATGGTTTCAGAGAGAAATATAAGTATTGGAGTTATATTGAGTCAGAATTTATTATTATTGCAGGCATTAATAAAACCTCATTACTACGTATATGTTTTAAAGCTCTTGTATAAACTGTTAACAGTAGCGAGTTTCATAATTGAGCCAGGAATATTAATCAACGAGTATCTACAATTTTTAATTATATTGCTTCAAATTAGGTCTCTATTCGATAGATCTAAGAGTTATATACTACTACACTAAATTTTTTATAAACTTGGAGTTGTTAACCTTCAGTTTTAATCGAATTCCCTTCACAAACAAACAATATGATTTACATAAACACTATGCTCTTAAAATTTCAGACTGGTACTTTTTGTTCTTTGCGTGTCTATAGTAGAATGGTGTATTAAATACTTTGGCACAGTATGTTGCGATATTAATGGCGGCATCATAAGCGCTTAAGTCGTCCAAAGACTTGCTACAAAACAAAAAAAAATCATTCATTCCTTCTTAACAATATTTTTCCTCATAACTAACCATAAACCTAAGATAATGCAGCAATATCTGCCCCTGACGCGAGTTTAACATTTTTTAAGTGCACAGCGGCCGCTAAAGAAAATTTGACTTTAATTTAACATACATTTTTCAAAAGACATACAATAACAAAACGAAAACGACGAATTTCTAGTCAATTAACTCCGTTGACACAACGCAGAGTAATGAAAATGCTAACTAAGTGAAATGTCAGGCGCATGATATATTGACGTTCAGGCGCTGTCCGTCCGAGCTTCGCTATTGTTCCCAATTTACTATATTGCCGCGTTAAAATAGCGAATAAAATGTACCTACACATTTTGTTTTCAATTTTCTATCGGATAAAAATCGTTATTATTGATTTCGCTCCATAAAACCGTATTTACGGTTATGTTGTCCGTATGAAAATTATATTGGACTATCGGAATATGGACACGGGGTTGTTCTGTTAATCTCCTATAAACCGGACTAATTGCTACGTTTATGAGGGTTGTATATTATTACATGTGTACGCAACAGATTACATTCATAGCATTTTTGTTTATTAGGTACTGAGTTTAATCTATTCACAGGTATGTTTATTCATGAGTGTGTAATAAAATAACTGGGTTTATTTATTTAATCCATACTTCCATACTCAAATCATAAAATATGTAACTTTGTCTTTCATTGCTTTGCTTTTAGGATAAATTACTCGATTGGGATAACTAGGCCCAGTTTTTTGATCCCAAGTTAACTCAACCAATGGTTAAATAGGTATGCTAACTTTTGGTTTCAAAATGCGCTTTTTCATCAATTGTTAGTCTATTAAATAGTCAAATAAGCTGAAAAGTTAATTATTTAACCATTTATTACAATAAAAATTGATGAATAAACGCTTTCTACCGAAATTTTAAACCATTAGTTTGCATATTTAACCATTGGTTGAGTTAACTCGGGATCAAAAAACTGGGCTTTAGTAACTCGAATCCTAAGATTGGATATAGGCTATCATCAAATCATGCGCGGGCGGAACCTCGGGCTGCAGCTAGTGCATTTTATACGATACGCTATAATGTTTGGGTGATAAGCCGTGTTTTATTTTGTGTTTGTCAACGTATTTAGATGTTAAGTTACTGAGGTTGATTAATTACTACAGTCTGGAATGTATTTTCAAATCGTTAATTAAATACAATTTGAATAACGGAAAGTATTTTTTTTGTAGTTTTACATTAAATTGTATACTTACTCAATAGATGGATTACCTACCTATGCACTAAGTGTGATGACAATATTTCCAGTGTCGAAAATACCAAGCGATCTTCTTAACTGTTAATTTACTGATGATAAAAACAGACTCAAAGGATTCAATAGAAATTTAAATTAACATAGATAATTTTAACAAAAATAATACCTAGATAATGATTACACTCTAAATATGTCCATAATATACAATAATAAGAAATGAAAGGTAATAAATATTAATAGTAAAATGATAAACTGCACAGATGAGGGTAGCATGTGAAGCGATAAACGCGCGCGACACCGGCTAGGCTCATTTAGTCCATAGCCTCCCGGTCGTCAACTGCTACTGCTCCCTGTGAGGAGAAGGTAATTAGCTACAATAGTGACGGCAAGAATAGCGGTAGCGAGTGCATCAGCTCAAAGTCTTGTAAGCAGGGATTTATGTAAGTACCTTCATATTTTAAATTAATACGAGTTAGATATAATACGATAAAGTTATGTGATATTATTGAAATTGTAAATGAGATTAGTGAAATAATATACAGAATTAATTTAAAAGAAGTGCATAATATATTCAACGAGGTAATCAGATGCACAAAACTGAACAACTGTATACATAAAAAAGTAGTAGTAGACTTGGGTTATTTTTTGTTATTACCATAATGATGAACTTCGGAGGCAGTATGTTTCAAAAAACTATAGGTACCTGTTCGAGCTTATTGCAAAAGCGCAGAAACAAAATAAAAAATGTAAATTATAAAATGATAGTTGTATCTACCTAAATAAAATGAAACGAAAAATATTATTATAATTTTAATTTTAAATCAAAAGCACCTTAAAAGCTATTATTAAACTACCAAAATTATATTGTTTTAATGCCTTAACCTATTCGTCCCCGAGCTAACTATTTAGTAATGTGTGCCCGAGCGGCGACCGGTCGCCGCATTACAAAAAAAAATCAATTGTTTCTCATTAGCGGTGATTAGAGAGATTAAAATTAAGAGTTCTAATAAAATGATTCCGATTTGTGGCGCAAATAAAATAAATCAAAATTTAATACCTACTATATTTTATCGTGTTAAATGTCGAGGCTAGCTAATGCGGTGGTAAAGAAATCGGTGAGGTAGCAAGGCCGTGCCAGGGGTACCCAGGGTGCGCTAGATTAAAAATAGATTAAACACAGACCTAGTAAGTTAACTACCAACAAATTACTTTTCAGGCGATAATATCGCAAACCAAATCTACCTCGAAAATTATTCTAACAAACATCAGTATTTTTTAACTTCCCACCTAGCAAAAATATTGTTTAAGCAGAACCAATCTAGATTTTACAGGTGAATGGAGCGCAATTCCTAGATATCGAAATTACGTATACTGAATTTACGAAAGAAGAGTTTTCCCATTTCCACTGAAATAATAACTAATTTACACATCGCAAGTTACTACGGTACCGTTCTCAATAATCATAATCAGATTAAACTCGATTCGTTTGTTTCAAGTAACATTAATTTCAACGAAATATTATACTTACCTACTTTATTTACTTTACCGAGACCCTATATTTTTTCCGTAATTTCTTTTTGTTTCAATTTCTGAATTATCCGTTGAATTACATGAACATATTGTATTTTGTTATCAGAAAATGAAGTTATTAATTTCTAATTTTGGAACTCAATCAACATTTTCTGAAGATTTCGGATCAAAGTTCGTTGGGTTATTCGGTCATTCTAACAAAGCAGATGATAATCGCTCGAAAATAATGACTACATTTATAAATTGAGATTGTATTTGATTTATTTTATTTGCGACAAAAATTTGAATCGTTTTATTAGAGCTCTTAATTTTAATTCATTAAAACACTATTATTTTGGGAGTTTAATAATGGCTCTTAAAGTGCCTATGATTTAAAATTAAAATTGTAATAGGTAAAATTTTCGTTTAATTTTATATAAGTATTAATGAGAAATAAATAATGAATAATTATAAAGCTCAGATAATATAGCTCATTATAGAAAAATTAATGTTTATTTCTCTATAATGAGCGATAAAAAAATGTTAGTCGTCTTTTATTGATCAATTGACCTTGACCGTCAACTTCTAGGGCTTTCTTGTTATACCTACAGTGAGTACTTAGAATAGTATAACAGAACATTATTTATTATAAACTATGATAGTTACAGCTTCAAAATAATACACAACAGTGAAAGTGTACAATGACGGTCGTATCGCTAATAGCGATATCACATAGTAAACCTTATTGCCATTGTATGAAATTATGATGCAACCTTTTTGCTTGTGGCAACCTTGAGGCATTTAAATCTTAAAACATACGAATCTTCTGCCTAGACCTTTCCCAAGTCATGTTGGGGTCGGCTTCCAGTCTTACCGGATTTAACTGAATACTATATTTTACATGGAGCGACTGCCTATCTGACCTCCACAACCCATTTTACTGGGTTATACAGTATCCCAGACTGGTTGTCAGAATTGTAATGACTTAAGTACTGTCAAAGATCACCGTAATAGTATGACAGTCGGGACCAACTGCTTAACGTGCTTTCCGAGACACGGAAGGGTCTCGGTATGTTTACAAAAATGGTCATCCATCCACGGACCAACCACGGCGAGCGCGACTTTACCTTTATTATTGGTCAAACCGTACGGCTTACACTTAGCCACGAGCCCCTCCTCACACATACGAAAGTAAGCTTAATATAAATAACAATATTCTCATAATAATAAAATATTAATGTTCTAACATTTGTCTTGGAAATTAACTTTAGCTTATATACACAAAGGTGTGCCTTAGGTAGAATATAGGTCATTTATATTTATAGCCAGACGGTATATTATTCATAAAAGCAAGCAGACGCGCCCTTAGTAAACTTTGTGGAAGACAAAGGTTATTTGTAGGTTAATTTATGTTAAGGTAAATTATATAATTTGAGTTATTAGTTATTTGCATTGACTATTTGTCTTAACTATAACATCGGTCCTTATTCATTTAACCTTTTAAACGCGCGAGTCGCATTTATGTGACATAGGTATGTCTTCGTGCACCCACCGACCATGTCTTACATTCACAATACGAACCAGGTGATAGGGGTACGGAAATATTTGTCGCATATATGCGACTCGCGCGGTTAAAAGGTTAATTGATATTCAATAGTTGAAGAGGCCGGCTAGTGTCAGGCTCGCGATCATGTGGCTGTCGTTTCGTAATCCTAGTAACATACTTACTCAATGTTGTGTGCTTGTAAAAAAGTATTATTTATGTAACATGTTCGATTAAAATCTAACATCCGTAGTCCAAGGTTCTTGAATGTAAACAATGTTATGGTAGTGTATGGCCAACAAATATTTACTTTGCTGTGTTTGTTGAGTGGCGATCAAGCGGCTCAACCTACAAGGCAATTGAAAGGTGCAGCTTTCATTCGATTCATTGCATTTTACCCATAGTTTGTGTTACACATCTATCTATCTATATAAATCAATGTTTCATTTAATACGATTTTCTCAACCATTGTTCACATTGCTTCAAAACTTAGGTCTTTATCCGACGCCCGTCAAAACTGACCAAGCAATAAAAAACCAAATGTTTTTTTATTTAAATGACATTGCAAAAACTTACTAACATATCCGTTTACAAACAACGCGTATTTTTATTTAATTAAATACAAGTTTTCTCGAATACCTTCATTATATTGTTACGTCCATTTGAAATCAATTCCAGTACATAATGTGGGTATCGTAGAGTGTGTAGGTGTTATATATGCCAAAGGTGTTGGAGAACTATAAATAAGTCCACGTCTGAAGCGTGGCGGTGAAACGGCCAGCCCGCAATCGGAAAGTCCCAATTATACCCACTCGTTGACTAACATTCTAACCGTTACTATGGGTAATGGTGATGAGATTTTGATAAAATAATAATAAACGTACAAGCTTATTGTTCAGCTTAAAAGTTCAAAAAGTTAGTAATAAATTAATAGGTTAAGCAATATGTTCTTAAATAATGGTATGTTTAGTTTGCTCGCGTCTGAACTTTTGTAGGACCGATAATATAACCGGCCGATCCGGATTATCTTACAATATCTGACCGACTTGTTGTACGTTTCATTTTTTCCTACAAAAAGTCAGTCACCAATGTTGATCGAGGGCAGATTAGAGCCTTATTTACAATAAATGTCTTCAACCAGCATGAATATTGCAATGATGGAAAAACATAGAAGTCAGAAGCCTTTTATCAAATAACATAGCATTCATCATAAACATATTGCGAAGGAAATGATTTAAATGACGGAATTTTAAATGACATACCTATATTTAAAATTAAAATCTTGTCGTTTTCGAAACATGCGCATCGATTCGCATCGAATAGTTTAATTTTTCTGAACCCACTATTTTTATTTCGGCAGCGAAACGGGAAACCGTATTCCGAGTTTGAAACACGAAACTTGAAGTATCGTATTGACTTTGTTGAATATTTTAAAATTCGAAATACACCTGTATTATTCCATCGAACTTTAGACAAACCTCCACAGAGTTTCACGACAAAGTAAACAATTCGAATATAGAAACAGAGTGTTCTTTATCTAATTCTCGTTTTCTTTTCACGCGAACAAAGTCGTGTCGAAAAGTTTAAATGGATCCTATAGTAGGGGGTATTGTTATGCCTGAATGAACTTTCGCACCCTCGGTGTAGACCGACCGAAATAACCATGCAAGTGATAAGGAAGTTGGATTTTATGCTTTATGCCTTTGACTTAGCTTACAGTTTTATATGGCTTATCTATTAGAAGATACTTTTAAAAGTTAACCGCTAGCTGACCGTAATAGTTTCGCTTTATAAAGGTAGACATTCTCGATCTATACATATCCACAGAATCTTTAGTTTATTTTATGAAAAGTTAAGGCTGGTTTCTGACTTGTGAATTCCAACTAGACAACGGCTCAAAAACTTTCGTGGGCGTGTCAAGAAATGTCACACGCTATCATATCATTGGTTAATCAGAGTTTGAGATGTTGAAAGTACTCATGTTGGAATTATCAATTCAGGAACCGACTGTAAGTCTTTTACGTAACCTGAATTTCAAATTTAAAGCAATTTGTAAAAATTTAAATGTAGAGACATCTAAATATTATATTGCATAATAATGTTTTTCTTTAGTCTGTATTTATACACAAATGATGATACATTTGCAAGTCTTAAGTAAAATAAGGGGTCCACTCAACGCACCACAAACCTTAAATTATTTGAGTACCAGCTGAACATTTTATATGCTAATTGTAAGCACTTTAAGACGGAAGAAAGGCCATAAAGAAGGTTGTAAATCCTGTTTGAAATTCTTAAAGAAATAAATATATACGTCACAATGAATATAAATATATCAGGTTCATGTTTGCTCTTAGTAGGAAAATAAGGAAGCCATTTTAAGATATCGTCTTATGTAAATTAGTTGGACATCTTGTTTTGTTTGACTTGTTGCGATGATACTCTCGCTATAAAAGTTTGGAAAACACGTGTCGAGAGGCAATTCTTTGAGTTGTGTGTATCTTTGAATAAGATTTTCCTGTGAGTGATACAAAACAGATGTTTTCCTGTTGCGACTATAAAGAGCTTTACAACCTGTATGTATGTATATAATAGTATAACATTAAGAAACATAATCTTATGATACATAAATTATTTTCATAGATTTCTCTGTAGAGTTTGTGTTATATAGAAAAAAATATGGAATATACCTACAGTGACACATTATATGGAACAAACTATAATACTATGTTTAATATGTATGTACTTGTTTAAAATACGTGTTCAAATGCGTATGTAGGCAAATATTCTTTCTATACATTAAACTGAACGTACCTATTACGTTCAGTTTAATGTATAGAAAGAATTCGTTTACAACTACCAACACGAACGTCACATACTTCCACTGTAATCAAAATCTTTTCTTAATGAACAAGACCTAGTTAATTAGTTTCAAGACATAAAATAATGAAACCTTTATGTAATAACATAGTTACATTTAATGTAGAGCAGCGCACGCGATCACCGCCCAACACTTTGGCTAAAGTGCGTGCTTATTATACGAAAATGGGCGCGGACGACCAAGTGAATTTCCACGTATACTGTTATAATGAAACTCCTCACGCAACGATTTTTCGACATTAGTGAAACTAGTCATAAGAAATCATGTTTCGTGATAGTATTGTTAAATTCTCTAATCTGAACTCTATGACGGAGGGGTTAAGGACGAAATTAAGTGTCAATTTCATTTCTAGATTTTCAGTCAGTATATGAACATTTTTTGTCACGGTGCTACCTGTTATTTTGTTACCTAGCAACCAGCTTATGTTTGTAAAGCAGTGTTCTCTTACTCTCAGTACCTACAAATATTTGTTGTGCTCTTGTAATTCAATTTATTTCTGTTCCCATTTTCTAAGCAGTCCTTGATAACAAACTGCGAGCTCAAATGGTCACATTTAAACGAAATAATAAATTAGAATATTTAAACCTTAATTTGCAGGTTAAGTGAAAAATAAACGAAATTAGCTTTACCGTTAACTTGGCGCAAAGTCGACCTGTTAAAAAGCGGAGGCAAAAGGACGGGGTGAGTTAAGGTTGGTACACAAGGCTCATTCTCGTGACATGACGTCAGCAGCCGAGGATTTGGAATAGCACCCGACACGCGTGGCTCGTTTTGCATAGGTTTAAACCGAGGGAATACGAGAAAAGCATGTAAATTACATCCACCGTGTCATACGAAAATATTTTTGCTTTTTGACGCCATTATCGACGTTACTTCAACATTTGCATGCCCATTTTACCCTGTAGCGTGTGTCTGGCTCCGTATTAACATGGGAATGTGTGACGTAGTAGTAGGCTGAATTGGCTTTATTCAGGTATTAATATGCTTAAATACAGACGTCTGTGGTTCTGTCCTTTTTCTATGAAAATGGTTCACAGTCAAGCACGTAGGTCATGAATTGATTCGGTGTACAAAACACCTAAGTCGTAAAGGAAAAACTACTAGCGACACACTAATTGGGTGCTGAAATAAATATTTAAAAAGGTGAGCGGAAAACGTAAGGTTTTAACTTTTCAATTATGTCAATTAAGAGTGCCGTGCGCAGCTGTGAACAGAATTATTAGGTGTAGTAATTTTTGTGAAAACAATTCATTCAATAAGTAACGTTGGCTCGTGAACTTTTAATTAAGACGGTGTACTTAAATTAAATCATAATTCAGGAAAAATTGCGCGAATAATTGTTATTGTTTTGATTTATTGTATTTTTATTGGGCTCGTGACTTGGAACGGTGGTTGTTGAGTGCCATTGTTGTTTTAATTGATTTTGTTTCGAACCAAGCATAAACATTTATTTTACAGTCATCTTTATTGCTCCTTATATTTTATGAACCCTACAAAATTTAAAATTACCTTATTTTTATTTAGTCTAAGTTATGTTAAATATCTATATCTATACATCTATCTATACATATAATAAAATCGTAAACGACCAGTGTCTGTACATTGAATATTTTGGAAAAAAAACTACATACACACGTTCTATTCATGTTCCCGAAGCCGAAAATATAGTTTTTAAAATTTTTGTCTGTTTGTCTGTGCGTTTGTACGCGATGATCTCAGAAGCGACTGAATTGATGTGAATGCCGTTTTAACTGACGTATTGCTCCAACCTTCCCATAACATTTAGTAGTTATTTCATCGAAATCGGTGCATAAACAAAAAAGTTATGTACATTTGAATCAATAGAAAGCGATATCGGCGATACAAAGTCCAATTTAGGAAGAGCTCTCATCAATATGGTCGTCCGTATTAAATAGGGATCAAACCTTAAATTAACACAATCTCAATTCATCTGTACACGTAATCTATACTAATATTATAAAGAGAAAACCTTTGTATTTTTGTATTTTTGTATTTTTGTATTTTTGTATGTTTGTATTGAATAGGCTCAAAAACTACTGGACCGATTTCAAAATTTCTTTTACCATTACTTAGAGGGATTCTTCCGAATCCGTATAGACTATATTTTATCCCGGAAAATAGATAGGATTTTTCGTGGTAGTGAAAATTGTGGAGTAAGTCGACGAAAAAACTGCCGTACGTTAACGATTCTCGCGAACGCTGCCTAAATAGGTTAGAGATGTATGGTTGACTTCTATAGAAAAGTTGTAGAACTCAATAATGCCTACAAAAAAGTCCGCGATAGTATAAACCAAACATTTATATTTTAGCCATTATAACCACTTTTCCATAGAATAAAAGTAATTAAAATTAGTAGCCTATGTTTATTGATCATATTATCGTCAAATACTAATCCTTATCCAAATAAACTATTTATTGAGCAAGATTGTTTCAATAGCTATAAATTACTTTTTATTTTATTCCAATCGGACAATTCATTCAAAAGATATTACGAATTTAAAATTGTAATTGGTATTAAAATGAATGATGGCCGCCGGCCGATATGATTGTGTCGCACGACTCGCACGGCGAAACCGCAGGGGAGGGGGGTGCACATCTTTAAGCCCTCCTAATATGTGCAATGAGACAAGACTTTTGATAAAAGAATTGCGAGCCGATGTGACTGTAGCGACCATCATCACCGGCCCGGCGGCGGCGGCTGGACAGCTCGCTCACATTCCGCGGATCCCGATGATACCGACAGATTTGCCTATTTCCTTTTAAAGATTACAGTTTCCTGTCAAGGTATCGTTTGCCCTTACAATAAATAAATCCCAAGGTCAAACTTTTTCAATGGTAGGCATCGATCTCAGAAAAGAGTGCTTTTCTCATGGCCAATTATATGTTACACTTTCTCGAGTAGGATCTCCTGAAAACCAATATGTTTTAATGCCATCTACAACTGCGAACATAGTGTATAGTGAAGCATTAAGGTAAAGAGTCGTTAAAATTAAAAACAAAAATAAAAGAGTTAAGCAGGTACGAAACAAAGAAATGTAACACGAATAAAAAACCTATAAAAACATACATACAAAACAATTTTTTTCTTTTCTTTTGGAAATCTATTTATAAATATATAAAGGGGTGAAATAGGGGTTGAAAGTTTGTATGGGAAGTTCGGTATTTTCAATGAAAGACACATGAAATTTCGTATACGAGTTTCTGGATAGAAATGAACAAAGACGTATTTCAGCGATTTTAAAAATCTACCCTTTAAGAGGGTGAAAAAGGGTTTGGAAGTTTGTAGGCATATGAATTGTGTCGTTTTCAAAGATATACACATTCGATTTTATACAAGGGTTATTAGTTAGAAATAAATGAGATGTAATTCCGAGATTTTAGAAATCTACCCTCTAAGGGGGTGCAATAGGGGTTGAAAGTTTGTATGGGAAGTTCGGTATTTTCAATGATAGACACATGAAATTTTGTATACGGGTTTCTGGATAGAATAAATAAATACGTATTTCAGCGATTTTAAAAATCATCCCCCTAAGAGGGTGAAATAGGGGTTAGAAGTTTGTAGGTACATGAATTGTGTCGTTTTTGAATATAGACACATTCAATTTCATAAAAGGGTTATAAGTTAGAAACGAATAAGATGCATTTCCGAGATTTTAGAAATCTACCCTCTAAGGGGGTGAAATAGGAGTTGAAAGTTTGTGTGGGAAGTTCGGTATTTTCAATGATAGACACATGAAATTTTGTATACGGGTTTCTGGATAGAAATAAATAAAGACGTATTTTAGAGATTTTAAAAATCATCCCCCTAAGAGGGTAAAATAGGGGTTGGAAGTTTGTAGGTACATGAATTGTGTCGTTTTTGAAGATAGACACATTCGATTTCATAAAAAGGTTATAAGTTAGAAATAAATAAGATGTATTTCCGAGATTTTAGAAATCTACCCTCTAAGGGGGTGAAATAGGAGTTGAAAATTTGTGTGGGAAGTTCGGTATTTTCAATGATAGACACATGAAATTTTGTGTACGGGTTTCTGGATAGAAATAAATAAAGACGTATTTTAGAGATTTTAAAAAAGGGTGAAATAGGGGTTGGAAGTTTGTAGGTACAAGAATTGTGTCGTTTTCAAGGATAGACACATTAAATTTCATACAAGGGTTATTAGTTAGAAATAAATAAGATGTTTTTCCGTGATTTGAGGAGTCTACCCTCTAAGGGGGTGAAATAGGGGCTGAAATAGTTGGTATGTTAAGTTCGGTATTCTCAAAGATAGACAGATGAAAAGATAAGTAGATAAGATAATGACCATCTAAGACATAGCTATGTGGTCGAGTGGCGTTCACACCGGTTTTTAAGGTGTCGCCAGCTCTAAAGTCCCAGGTTCGATCCCCGGATGGGTTCTATGTAGAAAATCAGTTTACTACATTGTCTTGAGTCTGGGTATTTATGGTACCTTCGTTGTCTCCGATTCCAGAACACAAATGCATTTGTTACTTACTTTACTTTAATTATTATTTTAACGCCATAATAGTTTGTGAAAAATTTTATTCATACTTTTTACTTTGAAAATCACAGAATACATCTATCCATCACCTTTAATACTACTCTTTACTTTACGCGCGAGCGAAGCCGCGGGCAACAGCTAGTACTTGACATATAAACAACAAAGTAACCATGGCAAAAATAACGTTGCCATAGCGATCAGTTTATTGAAGTATGAATAACTATTTACGATGCTTACAGTAGTGTTAGACAGCTCGGTAGTTATACGATAGGAAATGTGAAATATCTTGCCGTATGTTCAAATCCTGATGTTACTACATATTTTGATTTTTTTATTTCTAGCACCGACTTTCTTACAGAAGTTTAAATGTATCGGGCTAACCCTTTTTGTGTTTTTTTATTATTTTTTAGTAGTAAGTAATTTTTTACACAGGTGGTTATTACAATTCTTTAATACGCTCAAGATAGCTTGCTGCTCATGTGATTTTTGATGCCTGATCGAGACAAACAAAAATGCATAAAGTTTTTACAATCACACTTTACTCTTAGACAGGTGAAGGTCATAGTCAGTTAGAAGATAAGTCCACCATCTCAATTCTGCAATTTCTGCGACTTACATAAAAGAAACCAAATTGTCAAATACCTGTAACAGTCAACTTGAGCCATCTAAAGCGCATTCAGTGATTCAGTCAGTCAAAAATATTTTTCACATGCATACCTATTACGACTGATCAGCGCGAACAAAGTCAGTACAGCTAGGTCCTTTATTCATCTTTTTGTCTATATTAAGCTGAACGAACGGTATTTGAATATCGCATCGACTACTGATTAATGCCTGTGTGTGACGAGATGTGATGGCAAACTGCTAAGCTGGCATAAATAAATATACAGGATATAGCGCCTGTTCCAGCTTTTGATCTGGTCATTGTTATTATTTTATACACTATGGATGTATTTATCTAGACACTATTTACGGAAATCCACGAGATCTCTGATTTTCGTAAATTCAGCTTGGTCGAAACGTGCACGTCAAAATTACAATCTACCATTTCCCAAGCTATGTTGAAGTAAACTTCATTTTTCACCGGTTACAGTTGTAGATACCCTGAATAATTCAGAAGGTAGATATATTTTGGTAAGAATGGTTATCAGGATTATTATGACTTACAAAGATCATAATATAATTATGACCAGCGGACAGTCGTGTGGATGTAAACCCGGCCAAACTGCCTGACCCAGAATTCCATTCTGAAACCTCGCTCACGGTAGTCGCGAATATGAACACTAGACTTACGAGGCAACCTGTCATGAAAATTGCATAAAATACAGGCCTATAAACGTCCCACTGCTGGGCACAGGCCTCTTCCCATAAAGAGAAGGAATTTAATGAGCATTGATCTCGCTTGCCCATTGCGGGTTGGCGATTTCAATTGGTAATGGTTTAAAAAATGGTTGGAATCCAGGTTTCCTCACGATGTTTTCCTTGAACGATTGTCATGTATGTCTTAGAATGATGAAGAAAGTACATTATTACTTTGAAAAAGTCACATTGGTACTTGCCTGGGTTCAAATCTGCAACCACGTGCATGTGAATCCGGTCATTGAACCGCTAGGCCACCGAAACATGGAGACATAAAAATTACATATTTAGCTAGAAATTGTTACAGTGATCCTCCCTTTTGCTCTATTCCAGCACCGTAATGCAAAGTTATCGGCAAGGGTAAACAGGACTATCTGGTATAACACAAAAAGAAAAGAGCCAGGAAGTCTATAATATAGTATAATAGTATATATATAGTAATATTTTGGACAGTGGACATCGAAAAACCTCCATTCTTATGAGCTATTTTTGCTCACAGCTATATTGACACTTGGCAAAATATCAAACTCAAAATAAATATCGTCGAAACAATCCTTTAAACGTTCAAAGGAAGCTGCTATTACACATATGTATTTTGTTAAGGCCATTTGAAGGGAACTCTAAATACCTAATGGAGATACCAAACGCGATAAGGCGATAACATTTCTTTATTCCTTTAACATATAAATTGAAATCTATTTCATTTTCAGCTGCATCCATAAGTTTTTCAAAAATCGCGAGCTAATACAAACATGTAACTACAAATATTTCTGATTCTAGGTCCCGCAATCTTATTTGTGTATAGTAGTCTACAGAAGAACATTTATCTAAAGAACAAAAATACATCAAACTACATCTTTCGTACAAAGCCTACATAAAGTTTCAAAAACTTTTAAATTTCAGTCATAGAATAAACATAAGTGTAAATATTTATCTTCTGCCTACGTACAATAAGCAACTTAGTTTTATGATTTTGAAAATCAATGTTGATGATATAATTATGGTGTATGGGACCACGTCTTATGTTAACCCAAACGATACAAAAAAATTATTGAAATTGATCAATCATAAAATTTCCGAGGTATCGCGTAACAAACGAAGAGAAAATATCAGTCGACTTGAGCCATCTAAAGCGCATCCAGTGATTTCAGTCAAAATATTTTTACACACTTATACCTATTACGACTGATCAACGCGAACAACGTCGCGGGTACAGCTAGTTTAGTATATTATTATATCTCCTTCTGTCCATCTAAGGTTTTATTTAAATTCCAATCTGAAAAAATTAATTTTGATTTTGATTTTTGGATAAAAAGAAGTTTGCATCATTACCGTCTGTCATCATGTTGTCAAATTACATTACGAACAATGTTATGTAATGCAATTAAAATCAAAAAAAAATTTCACGTAAGTGCCTGACTTTTCAGTATTGCCAGTCATTATTATTCAGTGCTACGAAGTACCACGCGACGTTACAAGCGAAATAAGTGTCGTTTACACTCAACAACCCATTAAAGTTTTCACTCACTGTCGGTGTCGTGTCGTTCTCGTGAACCGATTGATTTCAATTTACATACAAAACGTTTTACCGCGATTACTTTCTATACGCCCTCTTTTATTACTTTTCCAATGAACCGTAAAAGCCGTGAAAAGAACACTTTTCAAATTGTCAACATTTTTATTCATTGTGTTCTGTATTTTAAAATCGCGTCTGTATTTATAGGGTTGAATTTGGTTCGAAGAAATTGTATACTACGCACGTTTGAAGGGTAAAAAGCTTTGCACTACCGAAACTTGGAGCTTTCTATGATATTTTTTTAATTATGGTATTACATTCTGAATTTTATCGCTGTCAAAATATTCGCCTTTAAGTATCTCATTAGTGACTTAACTTGCATACGATTGTAACGTTACGGTTATTCAAAACCTGAAATAATAATACACAGGATTAATTAAATGGAGTGCGTATATTCTACGAGATAATCAGGTGCATAAAAATGAGCAGCTTTTCCCAAGGAACGTAGGTCGAAATCTTAAAATTGAAAATGAAATATTCATACAAAATGACAAGTCACGTGACTTATGTTTGTATGAAAGATTGATTTTCTATTTTGAGATTTCGACTTATGTTTCTTAGGAAAAGCTGTTCAGTTCTATGCAACTGATTTCCTCGTTGAATATACGCACTCCATAAAAAATAATCCTGTTTAGGTAGGTACTTAAGTATAAGATCTTATTTATACGCTACTGATATATAAAGATAATCGCTAGCAAGAACTCAACTCCTTTTTCCTCAAGAAACGTTCGGATATCCGGAAAATCTCATTGTGACTTCAGATATAAAGTAGCGCTTTTAAATTGCTGGATACATAGGAAATGGCTTTGAATCCTTTGAGAACATACAAGTAACATTTATTTTAATGAAATATTTTTCGATTTCTTTATAATGAAATAATTATAATTCTCAAAATGTGGTTCTTTTATAAAGCTTACTAGCGGTTGTTTTGTGTTTGTGGTTTGCACATTCCTAGTAGGTATTCTTGTTAACCTCTCCTGCTAAGCTAAATTTGCTTGTGTTAAGAGTTTACGTCGGTCGTGCAATGGGTAAGATTTGAACCCGCAAACACTTGATCACAATCCCTAGCCATTAGGCTACCGCCGCGCGCCGCTTCAATGATGAAGACATGACTTTTCGTTAAATTTTTGTTGAACTCTTGTTGACCTATAGATAAAAATCTATTATTTTTTGTGGCCATGTGAGTTTATGTATTTCCATCACAGGCTATAACTTTTCAGACACTATCTCATCACCTAAATCTTTCAGTCTTGAATTACATGCACAATAAGCTCTGTTCTTCATAAATATACTTATCCGTACCGTAAAGAAAAATCCGATAGATTGCAATTTGTTCCTTATTCGGTCGGATATCGATACCTGATAGAATTGCTGTGTGCACATCACAGCTGTCAGCATCGCTCACGCAAGCAATTTGTCAGATTTACACTCACACTACGAACTGCTGATACCATTTTTCTTGTAGGATAAACTGGCAATAGTGTAGCCTCTCTGAAGAATAGTATGAAGGAAGTTCCGACAAGATATAGAGGAAATGTGTTATATCTCGTATGGCTTAAGGTTTACCAAAAAATTGGGCAAAAAAAAATTCCTCTCAAAAAAATCAATTAATTTTCAAATTCAGCTTATTTTGCAGAATAGAATATTCTTGTAATGCAAAAGCAAAGGAGAAAACAGATACCAATTAAGGAGAAAAAAAAGGAAGGAGTCGGAAAGCTGCTAATAAACTCATGCAACATTTTTTTTTAACTGATAAATAGCAAGCCTTCGTTACGTTCCTTGGTTGAAGGCTATAAATAAAAAAACAATGCTAAATTTACCATAACAAGGGACAAGGAAAAAAGGATTGATGTAATCATCATCAAGGAATTGAATCTAGCTCGTAAAAGTTGACAAAGGAGTTCCTTTTACGACGGACCTATGAGAACGAACTAGCAACCGCTACATAAATAAGAGACATTAAAAAGTTTATAGTTTTCTTAAAAAAAAGGTATTTTCGTTCACTGGTATTAGACATAAAACTGAAAGCTAGGGCCTCACAACCTCAATGTGCTTTGACGACTTCTTTTGCTACAAAAGTACACTGGCCTTCTTAGCCAAGTGCCATTTATAATATTATTAGTCCACAGTCACATTAACCTTTAGTAAAGGTTTAATGTACCGAAGCATCGGATCTAATTCCCTTGTTATTACGATACACAATAATATGATTGATATGTTTACAAAAATGTCTATATAATTGATCTTGATTGGTCTGTTGGTCTAGTGGTTAGTGACCCTGACTGCTAAACCATAGATCGTGGTTTCGATTCACAGCCAGAACAAATTTTTGTGTGATGAGCACGACCATTTATTCTGGGTGTTATTTATCTACAATATTTATGCATTTAGAAATATATAAGTATGTTTATCAGTTGTCTGGTTACCATAGTACTAGTACCATAGTACATAGCCGTGTGTGGGTTGTCCCAAGATATTATTATTATAACTCATTGACATATTTTTGAGCGATTTCTATGAACGATTTAGAAATGCTACATGACCAGGCGCAGTTAAGATCTGTAGTTTTTTTTTATAGTTTCCATTTATAGTTTGTTTACATTGGAGTAAACAAATGATACATATACCTATACAACTTTTTGCAATCTAAGCACTCCTCATTCAAGTTAAATTAAAAATAACTTATCTATTTCTGTTATACATAAGATAAATTATAAATCTAACGAACGATGTGGGTCGTTCATTACTAGTTTTCTTGCAAGCCCAATTCCTGGGTTACGAGTGGGTTCACGTCGGTAGAGCGATGGGTGGAATTCGAACCGGCAACCACATGATCGAAAGTCCGACGCCCTAGCCATTAGGTTACCGCTGCTATTTGATGAATGCACAAGAGATTTAATAGTAAAAGTTTTGTAGTTTTACTACTAAATTTTCATCAGCTTTCCATTTAACTTATTTAGGTTAGGACATTATTCTAGTTATTGACTTTTACTAAGGTCTTCTGCCTTCTTCTGCCTAGCCTTTTCCCAAGCTATGTTGGGGTCGCCTTCCAGTCTTACCGGATTTAGCTGAATACCGTATTTTACATAGAGCGACTGCCTATCTGACCTCCCCAACCTATTGCTAGGTAATACAGTATTCCAAAGTAAGACTGGTTGTCAGAATTGTAATGACTTAACGACTATCAAAGATCACTGTATGACAGTCGGGACCAACGGCTTAACGTGCTTTCCGAGGCCCGGAGGGGTCTCGATATGTTTATAAATGGTCACCCATCCACGGACCAACCTCGGCGAGCGCGGCTTAACCGTTATTATCGGTCAAACCGCTTACACTTAGCCATGAGCCCCTCTTCAGACTTTTACAAAGGTATTTTCAAATATTATCAATACTTTTTGTACGCTTTATATTCTGCACGAAGTGGTCGGTGTACCTATTCCAAACATTGGCTATTTGTAGAGCTGTGTCTGTATCCAGTTCACGTAAACCTGTCTAAATAAACGATGAACAACTCAGATATCTATTTCAAATAGATTTTTCATAGATACAGCTCTAAGCCAATAAGCTAGAGAACTTTTGCTGTTTGCAATAATAACGCAGATATTCTGTCTAAATTAAAAAGTTTAGTAGTATATTTTTATTTCACAGTTTATATAATTTAGTTATATAACATACTTAGCTATTGATAAAACTTCACTTTGAATAACAGAAGTAGTTAAAATATTAAGCAGAAATCGTTGAGTAATAATAATAATAATCTCCCGACCGAATTTCGGCCTCGGCGGCCTATCTCTAGTGAGATCAGCCATGTACGCAGGATATATTATAGTGCACAAGTGTGTGCGCAAACACAGGTGCACTCTCTGTTCCTTCACTCTCATAGTCCGATGGGACGGTTGACCGACACGACCGGAGAGGGATCAGGCGCAGGACCAACGGCTTTACGTGCTTTCCGAGGCACGGGGATGTAAACACCGCCACATTTCCTGACTCCGAGCGGTACTGAGAATTTCTAAACTCAGTAAATATGTTTTTGCTCGACCCGGGAATCGAACCCGAGACCTCGTTCACGGCAGTCGCGCTTGCGACCACTAGACCAAGGAGGCAGTCGATTGTTGAGTATCTAGTGTATGTCAATCAACATTCCAATTGACACCATAATTTGAAGACAATTCAATAATAGTTCGCCCCAACCGCTTAGGCGATTATCATACGGCACCGCGCACCGCCGCGGTTGGCGGTGAAGCGGATCTCATGTTGCATTGATCTCTATTGAATCCGTCGAAGCCTAACACACGAACACCGCCTGACCGCGCGTTCGAGCGGTGCTCTCACCGCCACCGCCCCTCCGCGCGGCCGGCCGCGCGGAGGGGCGGTGCATCACACACGGGGCGCCGCATAACCACGCGAATCATTGTGTGTGCAGGATGTGTTATTGTCCTATTTAGTGTTCTGCTTCGTAAAAATGGATGAACCCAATATCTTCTTTTTAATTTCTTTTTACGCCATAAAAGCCAGATTATTGCCACCACTTCAGAGTCCATTCTTGCCAGTGTCTGTCATGATCAATATATTTCGTAGCGGTACCCCGCGCGGTAAGGATCCGCCTTACCGCGCGGGGTACCGCTACGAAATCCGCTTTACCGCGACCGCCTTCCGCGGCGGCGCGCGGTGCCGTGTGTTAATCGCCTTAGTCAACTGAATTATTTATTATTTCTAGGAAGTCTGTGACTGCAAAACACTGCTATCATTTCGAATACATACATAATTCTTTTTTAAACGACTAAAACCGTTACTTATATATTCTTTTGTTTCTTGAAACAATTGACTAAGCTAAAGCAATTGACTTTGTCATGTTCCCAAATACGTTTCTGATTAAACGTTTTCATTGTGAAAACGCAATATTGTTCGATAGGTAGGTATATATGAAGTGATTTACCAAATTTCCTCAATCGTTAAGGCTTTCATGTCGATCGCAATTTGTGGTTTGTTGGAGTCGGCACGCGATACATAACAGAGTTTTATTATTTTTTAAGCATCTTTTTGTTGTTCAATCACAGCGAACAGCTTTTCTACAAGTTCAAGTGCCTGTATACATCATAATATTCATGTGGAAAAAAGAAAATATTGTATTATTGAACATCTTATTATAATCTTATTTATCTTAGTATATGGAAATGATAAAACACTTTTATTTCCGTCGGATTTTCTGAAATACCTACATCTCAGGCAGTGGAATCTTTTTATAATACCAACGCCTGATTATATTCTTATCGGTAAATAAAATAAAACCTTTACATTCAAATTGGAATAAAATGTCCCAGTCGTTTTGTATAATTAGATTCCTTGCATCCAGAGAGTATTGCTATAATATTGTTCGAAATTATCTAACTAATTGACTTGAAAAAATGGCCAGTACAAGCAAATTAGATTAAAACAAAAGTGCGCGAGTTTGTCCCAGCGTTGAGTAGGGTTCAAGTATATCAAACATTAAAATTCTAGAATTTATTTCAAAGCCTTTACGTTTTATATTAGAAACTTTATACATAGAAGTACTGTAGAAGTGCTGTTATTTTAGATTACACATTATAGTAGAGGACAGTTAACTGATAAAGTTTTTGAGATGTCAGCCGTGAAATTTATTCAACTCTTTTTGATAAACAATCTTCCGTACTTGCGTATTGCTAAATATATATTTAAAACTAGCTTTTGCCCGCAACTTCGTCTGCGTGGACATCAGATTTGGGTCCAAAAAGAAATGAAAAATGTGAAAGTAATGAAATAAGGAATAAAATTTTTACCTGTGTTATAGTTATCCCTGGAATGGAGAAAAATACCAAATTTAAAAAGCTGTCTGCCCACGGCTTAGCTCGGAATCAAATGTATAGAAGTGATAAGTCTAAGTCAACTGAATTATCGAGACGAAGTTTCATACCCATACATTTAATGTCATCTAAGCGATTTTGATCATTGTTTACGTTTGTAGAAATGGCATTTATCTACAGGCTGTGGACGGATCAAACGCTCGATACATATACAGGATTATTTTTTATGGAGTGCGTATATTCAACGAGGTAGTCAGGTGCATAAAACTCCTTTTTAATTAATCCTGTATAAAAATAATCAATACTTTATAACATACGGTAAACAATTCGAAGTGATTGCCTCATATCTGTTGACCAGATCGCAAATAATGTCCCTCGTTTGTCATTTTTCCATTAAAATAAACGCTTTACGGTTATAAACTCTGAACATTTATTATAGGTAATTTGTGAACGTTTTATGGTATTGATAAATTCAGTAAGCTCCCGTGTAAACCTCAGTGGGTAATTCAATTCCTGATGAAAACTCATTTATTTTGCCGTATTTTATGTGCGTTTAATTAACTTGTTTGCAGTACAAATTTGAATTGATATTGTAATTGATAACGTCTTTGTGTTAGATTATTTATAACTCACACTGTATTTTCTTCACCATCACCATCCGAAACACTTATTTAAATACAATTCTTTTATTTCAGACCATGGTTCTTAACTTAGCCTATGCTGGTACACTCAGTAACATAAAAAAAAGAAAAACACATTATTTGGCTACATGTACAATGTGCACGCACAAGTCTGCCAGAGCGCCAGAGCCTTAATGGTCCGTCAACCTTGCCCGTCAGTGTAGCTACAATTATGTAGGTATACTAGGTACGAAAATCCTTATCTATAAGAAAATAAAAAATAAAATATGATGTGTTTGACAGTATTTTTTATTTAATTACATATTAAAGTACATACGTTTAAACAAATAAAAAAGATGAAATCACAAAATCAATATGAATTTCTTCACATCTACAAAGGGTATTTTAAATGTTTTTTGTTGTTGATCAAATAATATGACTAATTATTATTTAATCTCTAAATTTCCTAAGATCTTCGAGTACTGCCTACAGGCAATAAACAAAATGAACTTGTTTATAAATTGTAACTATTCTAAAGCCGTACTAAATTTCATTCAAATCCATTTAACCTTTAACAACCATCCAAACTTTAGGGTATCATAATAATACTCTTTAGGCACAATAAGAAATAATTGAACAAAAGTTAGGTACCCATGAATTAATCATAAGCAACTCGGATAAATACTTATAATTCAACAATAATTAACGTGGGTAGATAAATCTACAATGAAAGGGAAAATGTTTTTTTTTCTGTAGAAATTTGCGATTTAAAATTTAAGAATTAAATAGATAAGAGCAACGATTTTTGAAAGAATTCGCGTGTTAATTAATATGAGTAAATGGCTGACATGACGAGTAGAGATAATTCGAAGAAATAGATAGTCGTGAAAAACCGCTGGCCTTGATAAATTACTTAGGTTGTAAATTACTGGCTGACCCGGCAAACGTTGTTTTGATTTTGAAGACCACCTTTATCACTAAAGGCTATAAGAAATCGTTTACAACCTATTGTTAGACTTAGCGAACATACACAAAAAAAACCATAAAAATCGGTCGAACCATTTCGGAGGTTTAGTTATAAACACAAGAATGTTATATATAGATTGTGTCAGTGATAAAGCGGGATTGAGCTATAGCTACCTACAGGCAGATAGTGCCATCCCTTAAAACAACGAAAAAACTATCGGTTTTATCGCTTTGTAATAAGGACCAGTATCAGTTAGAGCTAAATGCTTTTCACTAGCTGAGTAGTTGTAATGACTCAAGTTCGTAAACTTTTCCTTTCGATTCGTTTGGAGTTAATTAGTGTTTGTTTGTTTTCAGAATTGGACTGTTTGAGGCGATGTCGGGTAGCCATGGGCCGAACTGGTAGTGCGATGGAGGTTAGTGCCAATTTTATGTTACCGATATTAAAAATAGAGGTTTTCATTTAGATTTTAATTGTTTCATCTAAATTTTTAAATAGGTGTTCGTTTTTATGTTTACACTGCAAACCAGATAGTTAATCAGAGAACACACAGACAAACAGCAAAACTGTTGGTAACAAATGTATATAAGCGTAGTATCAGATACCTAAATGCAAGTGTGTGTGTTACTAGTCGTTAATACCTATAACACGAGCATGTCAAAGTAATCTAATACTCCTGTTGACAACAAACATATATGTATTTCGGTCAGTACGCCCCACATTACTATCTACTTTGCTGCGCATATCTCTAATACTAAATATATATTTAAAATCTGACCTGAGGATTAGTATTTACAATCATAATTAAGTAAACATTTAGTCATAAATATCAAATCACGAATACGTCTACTAAAACATTTATGTAATGCAAACCAAATTTGAGATTCATGCAACTTAAACATGTTAATTGAATCACACAATTAATAACTTAAATATTTAAGCTCGGCTTAGTTCAAGTTATTGCTGGTTCGAGGAATTAAATTACTAGTATAAATTATTATAATCGGTTATAATATAATGTAACAGACTGATAGGACTATTGTAGCCAATAAGCCTGATATAGTGGTGACAGATCGATCAGAGCGCCGAGCAATGATTGTTGATATCACTATCCCTCATGACGAGAACCTCGTGAAAGCCGGTAAAGAAAAACAGATAAAATATTTGGACTTAGCGCTCGAGGTTGTCGTCATTTTGGAGGTGGACTCAGCAATCATTGCCCCGATAGTCGTGACAGCTAACGGCTTAATAGCCAAGAGCCTCGACCACCACATCAGGATGCTCTCGCTAGGCACCTGGATCTAGGGTTTTATTTAGAAAGTGATATTCATTCAACTTTATTCAACTTTACAGATAATCAATTTATTTTTGTGTTGATCAACGTTTTAAAAAACCGAGGGATATTTCACCAAAAGTAGCTGCAATTTCAAACATTTACCGTGTTTAATATACGGATAGTGATTCTAGCGCCGCCGCTTCCTAACCGTTTGCGGGTTGAAACTTTCTCATACGAGCACGTCCATGATATTCATTAAACATTTACCCACTAATTAGCTGTAAGGCCTTTGATCGTTTCAGCTGAAAACTTATAATTTCGATATTCAGGTTTTGATAAACAATTTAATACTCGTATTCCGTAAACGATGAAAGATACATGCTTTAAGTGTCTGGAAGAAGTTGGTGTTCGGTTCATTGTCCTATATCATTGCCCTTCGTGAAACTCGGTTTTACGTTAACGTAATCGACAAGTTGATCGCGTTTGGCTCTCTGATTGGATATGAGATTCGAGTGGCCCTGAGCGTCTGCTGGAGTTGCGTTCCAAAAAAAGGTCTGACGAACGTCATAAACGTGTCAATTTCGTAAACGTTAAGCAAACTCGGACTAATCTGAACAATAATTTTCATATTAACATTTCTTGTGTCAATGTAAAATGATCTTTTCATACAAAGGGACTTTGACTTATGTTTGTATGAAAAGTTGATTTTAAATTTTAAGATTTCAACCTATATTTCTTGGCGATTATTGTTCAGTTTTATGCACCTAATTTCCAAGTTGAACATACGCACTCCTTTTAAATTAATCCTGTATAAGTAGAAAAAGGAGACATGCCGCGACCCCAAATGATTTCGGGATAAGGTAGTAAGAATAATGATGACAATAAATATTTATTTTATAATGAAACAAAGCAATACCTAGCTTTTTGTACAAATAAAATGTAAAACTGATTGCCGCAGTGTTAGCCAAGTTCGTTAGAATCCTCCCTGCTATTAACCGTATTGCATGCACGCGAAATAGTGTTTAATTACTAACGTTCACACCAATCATACTTCGATGCTTACATAATTTAAAACTAATTCAATCTCCGTTCATTTACCCAAATAATTATTATCCGTTGATATTAAATTAACAAGCTTATTTACCTACCTACATTGAGTCCGTGTATATTGTATTGTGTATTGTTTTATTTGGCGGTCAAGGCTGAAACAACTATCGATCCCTTTAGTTTCTTTTTAGGTTAACCTTAACATTATGAACCTCACAATATCAGTACCTGCATCGATAATAATATGACAATGAAATGTACATATAACTTTAAAAAAATTACATTGCTACTTGCCTGCAACCGTGTGTAAACTAATGCGTTTATTGAACCGCTAGGTCAGCACCACAAAATTATACAATCATTTAATTCCTTTTTATTATATAGGTTCGCTAAACTACAGTCTAAATAAGACTCATAAATTTTATATAGTTCGAAACTACCAATTCAATCAAATCAATACAACATCATCGCTAACAGTAAATAAGTCGGTCTCCTGTTAATTCTGTCCTATCCAATTATTTTCTCTTCTTTCACTAAATCACTATAATTTCCCGACGAATACGACTAACATAAAAGTAGCCGTTACGAGCCCATTAAATGCATAATGTTGTCCGCTGTACGATTTTCATAGATAGGACAATAACATTCCACTTTTATGGAGTAAACACCGATTCAACAAAGGGAATGGGTCTGAATTTACAATGGACGAACATATATGTTTAGATTCTTTGTCTACCTAAGCGATTTAATTCATTCTCTTTTAATAATGTGGTAGACAATAAAACTTAAGATTTATTATTTGTTGTTATAAATCGTTTATTCTATTCTCAGAAGCCTCTTCTAAATTCATCTTTAATTTTATTTGAAGAGTGACTTTTAACACAGTTTATCCCAATAGACGGAATTGGTTACAAAACACAGTAGGTAGGTATATGGGTTTAGACGAGTTAGGCTGCAAAACAAGGTCGTTTGCCTGAAGTCTGTCATGTCTATCCACATCGATCTTCCAACGCTCAGTGTTGTCCCCGAAAACAAGCTCTTTTATTCGATACTTTAATGAAAAAAACAAAACACTAACCATTCTAGTGATTTAAAAAAAAAACTTAAGTATCTTAAATATTTTTTTAATATTCATAGGGAATGTGACTCTGATTCGGCTCATACTTAAAATAAGAAATAAAAAACACTTGAATTTATCAGCAACTAGAATAAAAGTAACGAACTAAACGCAACTTTCCGAGTCCAACCGCTTTATTTCTCAGGGAAATATGGCTGAATATAATGTATCATTATTAAAATGTCTCTGCACATTGAAATGAAAAAATAACACATAACGAAACGAATTCCAACTGCATGTTTGTTGGAATAACGCCAGTTACTTATGCCCAGTTTAAATGCAGTCCTGATGGGTTCCCGGGTTGTGAACTTGGCTCTGAGTTTCCCTTGCAAAGCGAGCTGAATATCAAACGGAATCAAAATTAAATGGTTCGTTGGAAGAACAAGAGTTACGGGTTATGTCATGATTTGAAGAAATTACTTTGAAAGTAATTTGTACTTGCGTTCTCTAAAATTATGTGTGTACATAGGGCAGTCTACCTTTTACTATTTGATATGTGTACCTAAACGATTTTGATAGGCAAAGTTTCAGTCTAAAGTTACATAGATAAAGTTGTTATTACTTAAATAAACAACAAATAACAAGATATTTTGATAACCAAACAGCTTTCAGCTTCACTTCAAAATTTTAAATAAGATATTATACCAAACTCAATGTACGAGTACCTACGATACATAGAGATCAATAAATGAAGATATTATTTAAAAAGATTTTGAGATGAGAACATTCCAAGGATTAAATTACTGTTTGAAAAGTTGCGATTGGACCGAAAACTTTTTTAATATCAACTTTAATGATCACGATTTCCGTAGTTTTAATGAATATGTATTTGAGAGTATTGGAATTTATTTAACTTTGATTGATATTGTATGATTGGCTAGATGATTACGAAGTATAGAATTATAATCATAACTTTAAATGGCATTACGAAATCGGCTTTGGGAATTTAAAAACTTTTTAAAGGTTTTTATTATTGTTATAACCTTACTTTTAAATTTAAATAAATTTATGATCTAAAATGATTTAACTGTTTAAACAATCATCATATTTTTTTATGTTTCGACTTTTATATATAATTTTTTTTATTTATTTATCACAAAATATACAATTTAAAAATACATCAAAATCGCCAAACTGTAGTACACTTTGTTGACGCTAGAATCTAAAATTAGGAATGAATTAAATTATTACGAATATTACATTTATGCACGCCAAGCTCAGCCTATCGTGGTCCACTGCTGGACTTAGGCCTCTCCCAAGTTGTACCACAAGATCTAGTCCCCTGCTCGGCCTTCCACCAAAAATACTTCCCATGTAATATTTCGATCATTGGTAAAATTTTGTGTAGCAGGGCTTTAGTACCTAATTATTCCGTAACATAATTCCGTGTTAAACAGAGTATCAAAATAAATTCCCTACTTTGGAAATAATAATAATTATTTTTTTCTTTCTTATTTTATGAGTCGCATGTGGGGCGAACTTTTTCCCTTTTTCCTTTAAAAAAATGAAAAAGTATGGCAGCAATCATACTTTTTGACGCTATATAAAGACGCAGTAATTTAAACATTCGATTTTCCAGACCACTAGGATCGAAACGTTCTATACAGCGTACAAACACCAGTTAACCTAAAATCTCAATTCCACGTAAAGCTTAATTGTCGGATTAATTGAGAAGCGGATTCGGTTTCATACATAAACGTGCGTTTGCCTCGTAATTCAAGGTACTACGCAGTAAATTAGATTGTTTGTTAAAAGACGTATTCGGGTCACGCTTTTGTATGGTATTGTTTTTACATGAATTGAAAATTCGTAAACAAATGAAGGTGTGAATCGTGGTTTGAAATTGTGAATTGTATGTATTTATTGTTGAGACTTACCAAATACAAAAAATTACTCAATAATAAATGTTTGACAAATATTTTGTGTTATGAAATGATAAAATGAAATTGGAAAAAATATGTCTTTGTTTCACATATGGTTTAAGTGTTCAAAGCACATTGTTTGAAATATGATGTCCTTGCTTTAAAATTGCGGCGTCGTAAAAAGAAGAGTCAAATTGTATGAAAATGTATAAAATTGTAGAAGTTACATCTGGTATAGACAGCTAATAAGCAGTCACTCGGCAGAGTTTGCAACAAAATTAACCATTATTTAGCAAAAAACAAAGCAACGGACGTTGTAAAGAGGATGCCGCGCTTCGGTATTCAAAAATAAAAAAAAATGCTATAAAATAATGGCGGAGAAGCGCTTGTCAGCGGGAAATCCTCAGGCTCTAGTTATGAAACTGTCCCGAGACCGGGGACACAGATATAGTTCTGTTCATGGTACAAGATTTTAAATCATTACTAAGTATACTAGTTATATAATATAACGTCTGACAATTTGATCTGATATTAAATAGGTTTCTCGTTAGTCGTTACTTATGAATATTACTGTTTTTGTTAAATGATATATTTGTGAGAAAAAGAGACAAATTTTGTAACTTAGGGGTGTTTTGTATCCGTATATAATAAGCGAATAATAATGAAATTTTTAATTTTACCTGACTGGCTTGGCAAGCGTAATCAATCGTTCTCAGTATCAGAAGAACAAACCATGTTTTTAAAAAAGTCACTCTTATAAGTATTGAAATTTTGTGTTGAATGGCTTTAGTAACTATCCCGTGGCAAAATTCAATGATAAACAAATAATCTTTGTTATAAATTTACAACAATATTTAAAAAAAAAAAACAGTATTTTCTCTGTACTAAAACTAGACTGTCTACCTGTGACTACTACTACTACTACTGTGACATGACACCTGCAAAGGCGTTGAAAAGTCGGGAACTAAAATCAAAATAAACCGCGATAGAATCCGTTTTAAAAGTAGTTTTATTTCAAAATTTAACATTCACGCTGCCTTAAAAAGCATTATTATTTTATCTTTGTAAATTCAACTCTATTTAAGTGATCTTAGTACTAATCCGCTAAATGCTATGATTTATTCCACACTCTAAAAGCACCAGCGCAGTTCAACGTTCGACAAACGATACTCCAAGTTCCAAACTTGGACTCGTCCCGTTTGTTTGTCGTTAAAAAACATTGGACGAGATGAAATTGTTGCAAAAACACTTAACAATTTTAATATTTTTATCGTCTATTCGATGTGAAAATAGTTTCAGGAACAGTTTTTCTTCTACATTCTTATCACAAGAGTTTCATTATTAATTTGCTTCGAAGATATTTAACTTTCTTGTCTAGACTTTTCAATTCCTTTTAAGCAGCTTATCAAATAATGATATGATAATTATGAACCTTTAATAATTACGTGAAGGGACTTAAAATGCTTTCAAAACAAATTTTGATTAAATAATTATTTTAAGTTTTACTATAGTTTTAATATATCGTGGTTTGCCAATTAATTTCTCTTCTATTTGCGGTATTAATTTTATTTTAAATATTATTTAAATATATATTTTTTTTGTAAGATATGTCTTAAGCACTTATAGACGCGGGTATAAAAATAGCAAGGTTTCCCAAAGGCACTTTGCAACCATAGTTTTTGTGTTAAGGCGTAAATAAAATGAAATTTTGCAAAAAAAAAATCGATTTAATGTGATTTTTAAATTATTCCAAACGCTCATTTTTAGATAATTTGTAACGCATAGCATGTTTGTCAATTTTAAAAGTGGAAATAAATTATTCATTAATTTATATGAATGAATAATTAATATTATCAATTTATTTATTGATATTATCAATGTATTTATTAATATTATCAATTTATTTATTACTCACATGCTAGCTAGTTTCAACAAGATTCTGCACTTATAAAGTTTTCGAAAATCGCTATTCTAATATTAAATTCAAATACTCTATTTAGTCGTTAAAAAAGTAACTCTTAAATATATGCAACAGTATAAATTCAGTAGCCTTTGTTTTACCCGACGATTGGTCAAAGCGAATCCCGTGTTGTTTAATTGATTTCCCTGTGTTTTGTTCAATCAGCGAATAACGCGTTAGGATTTAACACAGTTAATAAAAAGAGCAGTTTATTTGTTACCGAATTTAAAATAAAATTTTTTGTGAATAAAAATGTCGTTGTCAATGTATGCTAATTGATACAATTTTGTTATTTTTGACGGGTATTTGACGGATGTTTAATGCTTGATATTGGTATTATTTACTATACGATTTGTAAAGGAGAACTTTGAATCTGAAACCTATACTTATCTTAAACGCGTACACTGTACAGTCACAAGCATAAATATGTATACACATAGCGAAATTATTGTAAAACTTATTTAACGAGAAGTTATTGTTGAAAACCAAAAATATATACATGATTTGAGAACTGTTATAATTTTATGTTGTTAAATGATTAAAAGTTGAATTGATGGCGAGTTCCTGTTAAATTATTGTTTTATAATTTCGCTATGTGTATACATATTTATGCTCGTGCCTGTACAATCAAGAGCTATAAATGCCTTAACACCTTCCCTGTCCCCTCAGAAGACACAATAGTTAAACAATGGAAATGTTCATATGTGACTCACGGGACAGTGAAAGGGTTAATATTTATTTATTATAAGCACCAGTACAGTAATGTCTGAAGATCTACATCCCACAAAAATGCTCATAGCATTATATCTGAGGCATTGGAGAGTGTTCGCAGTTTTCTGGGTGCACAAATTATGGAACGCAAACATTCACATTTTACAGTATACTGTACGTAAAACAAGAAGTATATTATTGATGCAGCGAATACAAAAGTTGTGGACCTAATGTTCTTATACCTTTAAATTTTACATATATAATTAATGACCTATGTATCGTTATTCTGGTAACTGTTGCTTGGTATAGGTACAACTCATAAAAATATTAATTTGATTCTGATTACTTCCTCAAAAAATATAACTTAGTTACTACCATTTCAATAATACTTAATTAAAGTCGGTATAATTTTTGTCAAGTTTGTAACATTTTTTTCCAGTTTTTTATAAAATGTCTTTGCCTCAGGGTTGAGTACTATTCTGAGTAACAAAAGGTATTATTATTACTCTGAAGGGTTGTTTGAGGCCGTTGAAAGTGACAGGTTGTAAGCCCTTTGCTGGGCAGAACAGAAACAGATATAATTAATTTAGATTAATTTAATTATACGGTTTTCTGCTGAAAAGAAACGTACTAGACTTTACTTTAAAAAAATATTTCATTTTTAAAGTTCTCAAGTTTATTTGTAATAGCTTTATTCATTAATTATTTGAATATCGAAAATACAAGGTGTATTGATATTTAAATATATACAAAACACATAAACGGCTGTATCTATCTACTGCTGTGTTGGCTTAGAAGTTTCATTTTTTCTCAGCGCCAAGAGACAGTTAGTATTTGATATAAAGATTTCAGCTTTATACCTCCACGCGTTCCTGAGAAAAAGGGTCTTTTCAGACGAACGGAAGGAAAACAAAGTGATCCTATAAGGGTTCCGTTTTTTCTTTTGAAGTACGGAACCCTAAAAACATAACTAATAGCTAATTTATATTTAAAGTATTTATATTTTCATTTAAATACTAACTACATGAATACTCACGTAAATTTAAAGTATTCAGTTAAGTTTTTTCATAACAACCTTTTATAAAATTAAATGAAAAATTATAACGTTTTGAATGTATGAGAAACCTAATAGTGTTGTCACTAAAATAAAATATGCGTATGTGTTTATTCCACACAGAATATTATAAAATCTATGTAAACATTTTCTATACTAAACTTGTTATGCGACACTTTTTGAACTAAATTACTCAAATCCACGCGAAAATTAACATAAGTAGGTTTCCAAACCGCAACTTCAATGAAAATTGTATCAACAAAGGAAAAAGTTAGACCACTGAGGGTTGCCAGTCGACACAATTCGTACCAATTTAGAATTCAAGAGAATTACGACACTCATAAGTTTATCTCGAACTTTTGTACGTACCGTAAAACTACACAACTATGGTCCGGATTTGTCAGATTTCATATTTGTGATCTGCCCTCTTATTAATGGAGTTACTTATGTTACATCTGTTTATGTTTTTAGATGATGTAAGACGTGATAATTTAACAAGTCGGTATTAAATTTATAACAATGAATGTTATTTTCTTTTTTTTTTAGTTAAAAATTTGGACCATTGTTGCCTGTTATGTTGCCAACTATGGGCCAGATTATTATTTGTACTAAAGATGCGTATTGTGGCATTCTGGATCATAATTGGAAGATTGAATTAAACATCTGTTATTAAATAGGAATCTATATTTATGAATTTGTCATTTTTTTAATACAAAAGTCCGTATTATTCGTTAAACTTCTACTTTAAGTAATTATATTAATGAAATTATTAGAAAATTAGAAACAAATGACTATATCTTACGTAAAAAAAGAAACAATATTGAAATGAGATCAGCAATGAATAATTTTTAAAAGGTACACAAGTAGGGACGTATATTTATTTTTTTGGTTGTCCCCATTTATACTCCAGTTCCGGTACTCGAAACAACGCGCGCTTCGTGCCTAATTTTGATGGGGTTTTGATTGCCGAAATCATCTTATCCATTGGATAGAATATACAGTCCGGCCCGGTTGTCTTACTTTATTTGTTCGAATTGCTTTTAATTTTAAAATAATTGAGCTTCGAGGAATCTTATATTTTTCAGCAGCTTCGCGTTGAGTTAGTGTTTTATTTGTTATATTCTGATAAACATAGTTCCATTTGCCGTTCACTATAACACTTATAAGCCCTTCCTCCAACTTTTCTTCTCATCAACTTATCTCTTGACAACATTTTCTATAACAAAATAAGTTAGGTTTTAAATATGGTCCAATAAAAACGTCAGGACCATAGTTGAGATCCAAGGGGAGAATTACGAGAAAATAATCAATATTTTTTTTATAGGTGCATTTATACAATAAACTATACGTAAAATAGATTTTAGAACCATTACCTACCATACGAATCCAACTTTGAATCTTTGTCTTCACTTTAACCAATATTTTCAAATAAAAGTTTACGGAATTCACTTAGCACGTTCAAACAGGTTTTTATCGGAGAAGGTCTACTAACTTGAATTAGAGACATTTAGTGTCTATGAGTAAAACCGGAAACAAATAGACATCAATAAACGAAAATACTACCCAATAATAAACTTGATGTCGCTACACGTCCTTACAGCATCAATCTTGTCAGACAGTTTCGTTGGACTATAGTTGGGGCCTTGCACTATAGTTGTGTAATTTTACGGTACTTAAATACAGATCTTATGAGCGCGAAACATTTAAAACTTCATATAAGTTTAGCTAATTTCCATTCTGTTTATCGTAAGGTACCTAATGCGCGTAGCTTAATGATATTATGATAGTATCATGTGAAATGCTGAACGTTGTTTTCGTGTTGTGTTGTCTGTGAAATTGTGGATATTATTATGTGGCTTATGAGTCCTTTTGTTCCTGTACTGTTTGTTGTCGTTACTGTTGAAAACAAGTTATCCAAAGAGGTAGTATAAAATAATTCGTATATTTGTCACCTGTTTACTCAAGATAGACAAAAGGTAGTTGGTGTAAATTGCACACTGGATTCAAATATTTTTTAATTTGAGTTATGTGTTTCTGACGGTTATTCATTGATTACCATAGAAAGCGCGGACAAAATTTAATGTTATGGTTTATTTAAATCCTTAATTATGATTTTATATAAAAAATTAAAAACTTTTTTAAACACTTTATGAAAAAGGGTATAAAAAGGTCGTAAAAGTTAATCTCTAATATCTTGTTTGCTTACCATGTAATCGTTACGATACCTACCTATAATGGGCAAAAGGTTGCTGTAATAGCCAAACTTTTCTCCCAGAAATAAATTCTATGTAATTTACTATCTGACATATTATACTACCTGGAATTTATTCAGATGAATATTCATGACGACTGATTCACTACCCACTGAGTCAGTGTTCCTATAAAATATGAGATTTATACGAACAAAAATGTGAGTTAGAGCCACCATTAGTTTATCTGTGAGTATGACGATAATTTCCATGAGAATATAAGTTCAAATGCACTTTTTGAACTCATTCACTTTTTGACGACTCTTTCAGTGTATATTTGATAGAGTTCTGAAGTGTATTAGAAATGATATGGCAATAACGGGCAGAGGCCTCTTAGTATGATGGGCCATTTATTTCGCAAAGTTCTATTTTAGGGTGACTGCCATAGACAGTGTGACGTCATCTAATGACCGCCTCTATTAACGCAATGTCCCATATTGGCCAAATCTTACATCATAATTTTCCTTTGAAGAAGTTGTGTGTTATGATCAACAACTATTAATAAAAGAATCTTATCATAGGTATATAGGAAGATGAGCAAAGTAAAATGACAAGTGAATAAACCAAATTAATGTTCCATGTTAGTAGCGAGGCAATTCAATACTAACCCGATTGATTTTGTTTGTCTTTTCTCCATCGGATTTCTCTCTAATAGGGACTCATTAAAATGGACTTTAAAACTAATTCTGAATCAAAAGTTCCAGTAGATAATTATTTTAAATGGGGGGAGGATTATAAATGTTCAAACGGAACGTAGAAAACGTAGAAATTATTAGAGAACACACCCCAAACTTTTCCTTATGTTTTAAAATAGTTAATTTCGAAACAGTTAGGGATCTTGAAACAATTTATTTAAGTAGCATCGTAACTCAACACGATGGGTCTAATTTGAAGAGTGATCGGCTGTCGCAAAAGAGAATAATTGGTACATCCTATAATTAACTTTCCCTTTTTCCTGTTCACTTTTAAGTGATTAAATACTCGTTTTTCATTTATTGTTTGCCCCAATATTGTTGAAACCAATCAGTGAAGAAATATAGACAGCTGCTTAATTGTTTGGGAAAATGTGGGTAGAAAATTTATGATTTTCATTTGTTTTCCTTATTAATTCCTCATGGAAAATTGTTGTTAAAATATTTTCTTCGTTTTCGTGCATAAATAATTGAACTTTTAATGATTTACGTGTAAATTAATGTTGGTTATACTTATAACCTTTATTTTCTCAACATTTAGGTATAAACGTAGACTGATTGTATCTTTATGCAGGCTATAATATGTACTTAGTTAGTTTTTTTTCAATTAGGTACTAATTTATACATTTCATATTAAATTTTATATTTTATCTTTGAACCAAATTTATTTATGTTTTACTTGGTTATATTGTTTTTTAGTTTTATGTACCTACCCAAGATTTTTTAGGAGTTTTATATTATTTAATCATAATTCTTATTCAAATAACAATTGATTTAAAAACTGTGAAACAAATTATGAACTAAGCCATATTGGTAACAAAAGCTAAACTGACATCCAAAAAAATCCATAAAACCGTAAAGCACATTATGTAACAAAGTGGCCTATCTACATTTTCACGAACAAAGACCGAAATGAAACTTCACGTACACAATAGCTGACCAACTTCCTGGAAACCCAAGTAACAGGATGGTAACACAAACCCACCACACGTTGAGGGAACGAAATTGACTATCGGTATTAACAAAGGATGTTAACACGATGTAGATTGTAGATCCATTCAATTTAGTTGTTCTACAAATTCTATAGCTTGAGAAATCAGTGTTGTAATGTTCTCAAGGATAGGTACATAATGGCCCCGATTCTGTTAAAACGTACTAAACTAGTTTAAGTCCTCCATCTTTTTCACTTGTACATAATTAGAAAAGGACAGACGAAAATTATAACTGTCAAATTTAGTTCCAACTAAAATTCTCATACAACAAGAAAAAAAAGAAAAACGTGTGCTCTAAAACACTGTGAATGTTCAAGGCGAAAACTAGTTCGACAATTCTAAGATAGTTATTATCTGTTGCCGTCCTTTTCTCACGTTTTATGTTAGTAAAAGATAGCAATGGTTTAAATTTAGTTTAGTTTGCCTACAGAGGAATTAGCCGTTGGCTCAAATGTCACCCTTATGACGTGTAACGTTATAGAGAGGAGAAATTTGAATTATCGGTCGGCAATATCTGTAGCTTAGTCGGTAAAGCGGTAGATGCATATAGCGGTCGTGGGTTCGTTTCCTGAGGTTCACATATTTCTTCTCAACTTGAATTTATTTATAAACTAGCTGTACCCGCGACATTGTTCGCTTTGATGTCGGTCATCGGTCACACGGTCTGTGTGATAAAATATATTGACTAAAATCACTAAATGCGTTAGACAGCTCAACTCGAATGTCATTTATTTTTTGTTTGTTACGCCATTCCTACAATGGTATATTTATATTTTGTTAGGGATAAATATAAAAAATATTTTTTGGTATCGATTGGTTTAGACGTGGTTGGTCCTTTTTAAATACAGGATAATTTTTTATAATCATTTTCCCCAAAAAAGATGGGAAGAAATCCTAAAATTGAAAATGTAATTTTCATACAAAGGTCACGTGCTTGTTTGTATGAAAAGTTGATTTTCAATTTAAAGATTTCGACCTACTTTGTTTGGGAAATTAGTTGTTCAGTTTTATGCACCTGATTACCTCGTTGAATATAGACGCACTCCATAAAAAATAATCATGTATTAAGTAACAAAATTAATTTTTTAGTTTCGATATCGATATAATTTTACTTGGAACTACATTAATTAATTAGTAAAAAAATTGTGGCGTATGTTGCCAACATTTAATAATCTGTAATATGTAACCTGCAGTGAGCAAGAGCTGCAATTAAGGTGAAGCTCGTTACTTTTCTATAATTATGCAAAGTTGGTTCGTATTTATTTTGCAGTGTGACAGTTTTTGATAAAATTAGTACCTGGTACTTATATTTATTTATAAATGAACTGCTATTATGTATACACCTACACACAGAATAGTAAAACTATACATCAAACAATAAATAAATGTTTGTCACCAGACAAATAAATAAATAAATATAGATAAATTACACCGAGACAAAGAACAAATTTTAATGATCATGCTCATCACACAAAGATTTGTCCTGGGTGGGAATCGAACGGACTCGGTTTTCGTAGTCAGGGTCACTAACCACTCGACCAACAGGCCAGTCATTCCACTATTCCACTGCAGGAAAAAGGCTTCCCCTTTTTTCATCTCTTTCTGTTCAGGGCTGACATTAAGTTAGCAAATAAATGACATACAAATTATGTCAAGTGCAAAATTTTTTTTCTTTTATTTTTGTTTTATCTGAAATATAAAACTCTTTTCGAACAATAGTATGATGTCCCACAAATGGAAACAGACATTTGCAATCTCATCTACCCAGCCGTCTGCATTTGGAAAACAAAACATAAGTTTTGGTTGCTTACACCGTCGTTGGCGCAAACTTGAAGACGCCTGGAGCTGTTAAAACATTCAGTTTGAACGTAAATAACTCCCTGTGTGCAGTGCTGTACGAATTTCAACCTTATTTATATGTATACCTGGATGATTTAAAACGAACATAAAATAATACACAAACAATATCAATAACAAGACGAACAATTGAGAGAGAAAGCTGCAGGGGCAAAAATTATTAGTACAAATATTAATAGTCCAGGATCCCCCGTACATTTTTGAATTTGATTACTATCAAGCTAACTTTTTGTGTGTAGCTTCATAGTGATGAGACGCCCAACAATTGCCTATAAGCAAGCCTTGACTGTGGGACCTAACAGAGATAGCAAGGATACCGTTTGTCGATTAGATAGTTCTCAAATATTTATTACTAACGGAATATTTTCTTTTTTAATCTTAAGATAATTATCTAATTTAGTCGAAAAAACATTTGTCCGACAAAATCTATGGTCCGATCGATGAGTCCCCCCTTACCAACATGTATTGTTAACCAGGTCATCATAAGTTATTACTAACCAGCTGACTTTTTTTTTTTTACTTAATTAACATTTATAAAAATTAACCGTCACATTGTCCTACAAATTGCGTGGTACGTTATCCCGGTCCTACGCTCAGAAATTGTTAGTACCACAAGACCACTTTTGTCATTACTAACTGTAGGACAATAATATTTTATAATAGGTTAGAGTGTTTTCTACCCAAATGAAACAATGTCCTACAAAAAAACAGGTACGTATCGCTAGTCCGACAAGAAAAGTCATTTTTTTTAGAAAACGACAATTTTTCTCTCCTATACTCCATTTAAAATAGCATTAGACAGAAGTTAAAAAAGGTTATTTATAATGTACACTTTGTTGCAAAAGTACAATAAACTTGTTACAGTTACGATTGACACCTATAAATTAAAATCTATTTACATACCAGCTGTCACACTAATTTGTAATCATGTTAACCATTTTTCATAACAAATTATGTGGGTTTCATTTATTTATAATATTTCATTCCAATCTAAAATGACAGTGTCAATGCTAAAAAGCTAAAAGAAGCAGTGATGAACAATACTGGAACGTTTTTCGTTTTACTATTATCCTACCATTATTTGTTTATTTATTATATATTTATTATTTTATTATGACTAAATCCAATGATGACGACGAAGAAGTTTCACTATAGTGTGTTGTAAGTTGTTATTTTAATTAAAATATTGTTCTAAAAATTACTTTTATTTTAATCTTAATTAAATGTAAGTCATCATGACATGATTGCTTGTCTCGTTCATTGTTTTGGTGTAAGTTTGTAATGTGTGATGAAGATATTGTTATAAATAAAGCGTAATTTAAAAAAAAAAGTTTTATGTCGTTTATTTAAGTACTTAAAACAATTTCTTTGAAATAAAATGTTTTCAATTCCTGCTTCTGCGTGCCTCTTTTTTCTAATGCTATAATAAATGGAGTATAGTAACTTCTTAGCCGTACTAACTTGTATCCGGATCAAATGTTGTTTTAAGAGTCCCTATCAATTTCGGCGCGCTACTAGTTTAGGTAACTATTTGAGCGCAGTATCTCTGTGTGCGTTCGAACTATCGCTGACAATCGTAGTGTGCGTTGTCGTACGGTGTAGCGCCAACAAATATTCTTGGTCCGTAAACGCTATTGTCAGCACTGCATAGTTTTTATTACCCACTAAGTTCCGTAATACTGGATGGATGTTATTGTGATTATGACGTGTTATGTTTAAGTACCTTATAAAAATATCGTTACCTAGTAGTTACGGCAGTCACTTACAAAAAAGGCTAGGCAGATAATGTACAGGATGTACCTACCAGAAAGGTGGGGGGTACAGTCTATCAAATTGAACAACTATCTCCATGGGAGTGTATAATTTTCTATTATTATGTGTTTTATTTCAGGAAAATAAAAACGAGATATTTTTTAGTTACTTTATTGCAACACGTCGCTTTTCTTCAATTGTTTTGAGAGAGCTCATTTGACATCCAAACTTTACACAGTGTTGTGAAATCTCCACGAGTTGGTCAAAAAAATACTGATAGTCAACTATTCTTCTTCCTTCAATTCGTATCGGTGTAGATGGTGCAGACTGAAAAAATATTAGTTATGTTTAATCACTGAAACAGGTAAAACAGAAATGTGTGGTCAAATATTATGAGGAGTCGGATATATTATGTTTCACCAGAAAATGGCAAAACAAATAAATAAATGTTTCAAAATTTTTATTCTAAAATGGTACATGCAAATACATACTTGATCCAACTCCATGACTAAATCTTCTAAAGAATCATCGAGAGAATTAAAGCTGATTGAAAAAGGCGTTTCTTGAATTAAATCCATGTTCTGAAATTATATTAATACGACATTAATATTTTCAATTCCAAATCAAAGATGTTTGAAATATTTACATGTATCAAGTTACATGTAAATATTTCAAACATCTATAATTGAGATTTAAACTATCCTATCTCTCAAATTGGATCGAACTGCACATGGTGTGCGAATTTTATCATAATTGGTTAAGTGGTTTAGGAGTCCATTGAGGACAAACATTGTGACACGAGATTTATATATATTAAGATATATTAGATAAATAAAAAAAAAATCTAGATAAAAGGAATACCTTGTGTCCGATGGGGGCTTTTCGCTTATAGATGATGTTCCAGGTAAATTTTGATTCTCGGTAGATTTCTGCCTATTTAATTCTCTACAAAAATAAAAAAGTTCATTTTTAGATTCAAGAAATAATAACCAATTCTAACAGTTTTCGTAATTACAAAAAAAAAATTACCTAAGAACTGCAAGTGCTTTTCGTGTGTTTTCAACCTTTTTCTTTTTACTTTTGATTTTTCCTTGATAGTAAAGATCACTTTTTCAACCCATTTTCTAAAAATTAAACACTATTTTACTAATAGTACAAAACATTAATATGTATAAACAACATTATGAAATCATAAAAATTCACACTGCATAAATAAAAAATTAAATCTACTCACGGTCTCAAAACTGGTCAGGTGTAGTACAAAATCACGCGCGATTCAAGAGTTTCGTTTGGAGCGGCGAACGTCACGGGCGACACAGGTCCGTCGCCAACAAGCCCTTGGGCGCGACTGAATGTATCGAGCGAGCGCATCGGCTTATAAGGCATTATTTAGAAATTTTATTACAAATAAATAAGAAGTCAAAAATGAAATATAAAAATTGGATTTGGTAGATAAATACCTCAGTTTTGTAAATATATAATGCTTATTGTTATTTTCAATAAATTCTTACCCATAGACGACGATTTTGCACATGACTTTATTGGGTTTTTTCAGCGTGGATCACATTTTTTTTTAAGTACTAGTTCATTGAAATTTAAAAAAATACATTGTCTACTTACTAGCATACTATATGCCCAGTATTTATGATTTTTCTCAGATTGTTATTTGCTATCAGTAAGCTAAAAAAGCAATTGGAAAATCTGCTGTTTCGTGCTTACGTAAAAACATGTGTTAGGTTTTTATTTTTCATAATTTATATTGAGTAGTTATTAAAAATTGACTTTGTACACTTACTTGATAAATGAATGATAAATAACTGTGCATTAAAAAAACAGAACAGATATCTTGAAATTATTGAGAGATTTGCGCTGAAAAAGTTGGAAATTTCTGTTTTCGAACCGCGAAATTGATAGGGACTCTTAATAGTTCTAATAACAAATTCATGTTATGTTTGTTGTTAACTAACATATTTATTATTATAGTTTTAAGAACAAATTTTTGTATTTTCGTTATTAATTAACACCTAAGTTTATCAAGATCGTATTGTCAGCATGCTAAATCCTTCATTTCTGTTTTTCAATTAGTTTTTTTTAATTATCCTAAATAATTTATAGTTAAATATATAAACAATAATGTTTCTTAGGTTGAAATAATATAAAAGTCTTTTTATTAAACAACTTGATGTAGACATTTTGTACTTGTCCCACCAGTCACAAATGCCTGTCTCACCAGTCACAATATAATTTTTTTTTTAAATGTTTCTACGTAGGTAATCAGTCTAATTCTTCATAATATTCAATGTTTGTAGGATAAATTTAGTATTGAGAGGGAAGTATTTTTTAAAAGTTTAGTGGTCGAACTGAAATCCGACTTTAAGTATACCGCGGCAAGAGAGAAGGATTTTTCGATGTACCACCCTAGTAGCAATAGAATTGGGCAAGATTCTTTGGCAAGATACTTGGAGAAGCACTTTGTAAAGAATTGGACAATTCTCTACCAATATACTTGATCAAGATTCTTTATCCAGACTGGCGGCAGACTTGGGACAGTCTGTGCCCAAAATTTGACCAGATTCTTGGTCCAGAGTCGTAACAGATTCTTTATCCAGACTGGCGGCAGACTTGGGACAGTCTGTGCCCAAAATTTGACCAGATTCTTGGCCCAGAGTCGTAACATAGACTTGTGCGAGAAATGCAAAAAACGACGAGAGCGCACCTATTTCCCTCCTTCCCACTTGAATGTAAAAAGTATAGTATTGCAGTGGTTTTCATTTATAGTCTAGTCAACAAGTTTAAAAAAATAATTTAGCTTGCTACGATGTGTAAAAAGTTGAATTATCGCAAGAAATAGTTAAATATTTTTAATAGAATCAGAACTTCTAATACTCTATAGGATAGTCCCAAACTTTAGCAACAGATGGCACCAGATTGCTGGTCAAATTCTGACTACAGCCTGGTTTCAATTCTTGTACAATTCTTGATCTAAAATTTTTCTAAAGTATTTTGATCCATGCTGGCACAAGGCTTTTACTAAATTGCTACTAGGGCACCAGTCACACTGAGTCAAATGGTAATTACGAGAAACTGAAAGAGTTATCGAGGTTTTTGACAAAGGGATATTGTTAATTACTTATTCTGCTATATTATAAAATAAATTTTACTATAGTATAAGTCTCAGTCCCATAATGTTAGCTTATAATTGATGAAATTCCAGTAAAATGTCCCACCATTCACTTTGGAATGCTACTCAATTTTTTTTTGTACTTAAAAATTTTTTTTTTTAAAACTAAATACAAAAATTTGTTTTAGGTAATTTTTTTTAACTTCCCGCTAAAAATCTCAGATTTTCAAAAATCGGGAAGTTATTGTTTTCACCCCGTTTTTCAAAAATTGAGTTTTCATCGGATCCGACGTTTCGAGGTCCTAGGAAGCTTTCCTGAAAATTTTCACGATGATGTCCGTACGTCTGTATGTATGTGTGTGTGTGTGTGTGTGTGTGTGTGCGCGTGCGTGTGTGTGTGTGTGTGTGTGTGTGTGTGTGTGTGTGTATGTAAACCTCTTGTAACTTTTAAACGGCTTGACCATCCCGCACCGAACGCTACATAGAGCGTCGAAATCGATTGATGCGTTCGTGCGATAACGTTGTCGAAAAAAATCGAAAAAAGTGTATTTTTGTAATAACTCTGAACTAACTAACTCTAACATCGATCGCCGCCAACTGCGTGAGAATCGGTTGATATATTAAAAAGTTACAGCAGTTTAAAAATTAGAAAAATCGGGTTTCATCGAATATTGATAAGACTTTTGAGTTCGGAGAGCTCAAAACAACACACAGATTGTATTTTTGAGCTCGAAGAGCTCGAAAACTTCGTAGGTGCAATTTTAAGCACCTAGGTATTAACGGAATTAGCGGGAAGTTGCAGGAATGGCCTTTAGGGTCAACCGTTTTCCAAATTTTTTTTTTTTAATAATTTTTTTTTAAGTTATTTTTTAATTTCATGAATTGCGAATATACATTTCATTGGAGGACCGGGATAACGAACCACGCAATTTGTAGGACAATGTGACGGTTAATTTGTATAAGTGTTAACTGGGTAAAAAAATAAAAAATCAGCTGGTTAGTAATAACTTATGATGAACTGGTTAACAATACATGTTGGTAAGGGGGGACTTATCGATCGAACCATTGATTTTGTCGGACAAATGTTTTTTCGACTAAATTAGATAATTATCTTAAGATTAAAAGAAAAAAAAATCTGTTAGTAATAAATATTTGAGAACCATCTAATTGACAAACGGTATCCTTGCTATCTCTGTTAGGTCCCACAGTCAAGGCTTGCTTATAGGCAATTGTTGGGCGTCTTATCAAAATGAAGGTACTCACAAAAAAATTAGCTTGATAGTAATTATTTTTACGTCAAGGATCTATACTACTCCTTTTAAGCGTAGGACCGGGATAACGTACCACGCAATTTGTAGGACAATGTGACGGTTAATTTTTATAAATGTTAATTAAGTAAAAAAAAAAAAGTCAGCTGGTTAGTAATAACTTATGATGACCTGGTTAACAATACATGTTGGTAAGGGGGGACTCATCGATCGGACCATAGATTTTGTCGGACAAATGTTTTTTCGACTAAATTAGATAATTATCTTAAGATTAAAAAAAAAAAATATTCCGTTAGTAATAAATATTTGAGAACTATCTAATCGACAAACGGTATCCTTGCTATCTCTGTTAGGTCCCACAGTCAAGGCTTGCTTATAGGCAATTGTTGGGCGTCTCATCACTATGAAGCTACACACAAAAAGTTAGCTTGATAGTAATCAAATTCAAAAATGTACGGGGGATCCTGGACTATAATGTTTGTTGATATAATCTATTTGTTTTAAACCTAAACTTTTCCAGCCCTTCTTTCCAATATTCTCTATCAGTTTAATATATTTATTTTGTTTAATATGTAACGTAATAGTATAAGCCACATCGTCAAATTTAGACACACAGGCTAATCTTTTACTAGGTAATTTTGTTAACCCTACTCATTAAAATAATTTTGAGGTAATTTATTATTATAAAAATTATCAAAATATATTCCTTATAAAAATACTTGTTTGAGACTGAGTTCATCGACCTTGAATCTGATTAAATGAAATAATGAAATTTACTGGTCAACAGTCAAGTAGATTAACAACAAAGAGGTTTAATTTACCCTGTTTTAGCGAACACACGAAAGTAAATAAAGTTACTCTCCTTTAATTACTTTCCTGTGAATGTCAACTAAATAAACGAAAATGTAGTTCATAATTACATACAACTTTGCTATATTTTCCTGGAATATAAATTCTAATTTCAGCTTAATTTTGATATTACAATTTTGAACTGCCTGTTTTATATAACATCAAAGACTCAGATGTATGAAATTTCGTTTTTGCTTGTTTTGTACTATTGATAATAATTACAGCATTTTCGTGTTAATTTCGTTTTCCCCGGAATATGCAATCTATCAACAGCTTAGTGTATGACTTTTTTTAAAATAAAGCTGCTGGCTATGCTCGTCCCACATTACTAGTTTAATGTTAACCCTTACTGCTAAACTAATGGATGCCCTGTTGGTCTAGTGGTTAGTGACCCTGACTGCTAAGCCGGAAGGTTCGATTCCCACTCAGGACAAATCTTTGTGTGATGAGCACGATCATTTGTTCTGTGTCTGGGTGTAATTTATCTATAATGTGTGTTTTTAGAAATATCTAAGTATGTTTATCAGTTGTCTGGTTGCCATAGTACAGGCTCTGCCTAGTTTGGGATTGGGAGTATAAATATTAAGATTTAAGAAAGTAATCGTGATAAAATTACTTTCAGAATTACTTTCTAAAAAACAAAATGCTTGTGTTACGCGAGGGGGTCACATTGGTGGTTTAATGGGTGGATTTTGAACCCGCAACCTCACGATCGCAAGTCCGACACCCTAGCCATTAGCGTTTTTCTATTATATGAGTCACTTGTACTGACTGTACCAGTTAACTAGGAAGTGGGCTGCAAAGCATATTAGCAGTTGGTCTATGTAAAATGAAGATATTTTCTCAACCCTTACGTAGTTTGGGACAAGGATATGTGGGAGCCACATATCCGTATCAAAAATTTGGAGATCCTAAAAATCATGCAAATGCAAATAAAACTTTATCGGAAGGTTTCGTAACAAGATGGAAAAAGTTAAATAAGGAAGAAAATTTATTGGTTGTGTAAAGTATATTCTTGCTCCAATAGTAATTTAAAAACTATATCTTCCTTAAAATAAGTTTTAATGACAAAGTTTTAGAGAAACTATGAATATAATAAGTAATTACTGTTAGTTTAAACAATTTTAATATGAAATCTTTATTTTCAACTAGGATATAATATTGTCAACTCTTTACCAATATTCCACTTCTTTCTGGGGTTTACCTTGGCGGTGTCATCTTGACTCAGAAACCCGACATAAACACTAAAAACAAGTTATATCAATTTGGAAAACATCTAAATTTATACAATCCAAAACGAAAAATATCTACCAATGCTTGAATCGAAATCCTTTAAAAAAACATCAAATACAAGGCTTGCTACTCAGACTTAAAATTTTACTACATAAATATTTTTACCGATAACTGGGACAGTGAAGATCGCAATCGATCGTCCACTCACTCCTAAGATCAACTCTCTAGATTCGACGTCCAAGCTTGGCAATTGGATCGGCAATTAATTTGTTGAATGCAGTATTGCTTGCTCCACGATTTAAACTTAGTTCATATTTCTGCTGAAGTTTAAGAGAACCTGTTTATTACTTTGATGAGAATGTTTTGTGCAACTCCAGTTATATTTTAGTTTTACTTTCTATTTGTTGTAAGCGAAATGCTGAAAAAAAATCCTTGTTTGGAAAACGAATAGTTTTTAAATGAAAGACGTAATTATTACTAACATTTTTAGGTAAGTATATGTTTTTTAACTTTTAACCAAGCTTTTTTATTAGCTTTTAAAGACGTTTGCTTTGTTATCTTAACAGTGGTGTACACCTGTAATTCATATACACTATTGTTACCTGCGAATATTTATGAACACAAATTATAATGTACATGCTGTTGATGTACCTTTTGAAAAATAAACATGAGCTAACTAAGGAAAAGCAAAAGCTTGAAGGAAATGAATCGGCATCGTGTTATGTTGGCTCTACTTCTAGTGAAACTTATTTAAGGCTAGGTCCAATCTTGTCTTTTATTCCCCTCATAAGTTGTTGCAGAATCCAAGGTTGGCCAGTTACATGTGGCCATCTGGCCGCAGATAGTCCCATTAACAACTGAGCTCCAGCTTATCATTACCAACTGAGGATGGCTAGGCCTGCAATACGATGAGACATTTAATCCCCTCTTACGTTGAGGGACATGTTAAGCGCCAGTTACTGGTTATGTGGTTAAGATATGTCCTAGTTTTCGGGAATTGTAAGTGCTGGCCCCCTAGCCAAGTGACATTTCTACAAACGAAGTGACAAGTCTGAGTCACGTGACTTAACGAAATCAAATGTCATTTCCATACATTTAATGTCGTTTAAGCGATTTGTGCAAAGGCTGATTGTACATTTTAATTTACTTATTCTATGAACATTAAATGCTCGTTGTTATCTTCTAACACACGGGTATTGGACATAAAAACCTTCCTCTCGAGTCAATTTATCCATTGGTCAAAGTTATGTAAAAATAAATATATGTAGTTTTTAATTTAACCCGTTCACATAGACAAACAGACGCGGTGGGACTTTCATAATAATGTACTGTAAACTGTAAATTATATATTTACCATTGTGATTATAAATCATTTGCTTTTATATCGATCTCTAAACACTTTCAAAGTTTGCTCAAACATTGGTGTTTTTATTTGTACGTCTATTTGTGAAATTTAGAGAAACATGATTGATTTTACCCATTCAAAGTACATTGCTTCATCTCTAGCAAGGGAGAAGGATTCCAGTGGCTGTGGTGGTAAATCTCCAGAATGATTCCGATCCGATACCCTTCCATATTTGCCGAGATGGTAACAGTGGGTGAGAATCATCTCGAATAATAAAAGTAGTATTATTATGAGCGATGTATAAGAAATAGTAGTAGTAAACAACGCGCGAACAATCAAAGTTTTCTATTACTTCATTCGTAGTTATTCGGCGATTTGGGAACCCAGACGTAACTAATGTCGAACATTACCTCTAATAGTAAACACGAACACCGTTTCATTTTACTGCGTCTCTTACATTTTGTTGCCTTTATCCTTCAGTCCCGTTTATTGTGTCGTGTATAATTTCAGCGGCTTCAATAGCTGTAAACACTTGGAATGGCGTGATAAATCTGTATACGGTTATGTCCATATAAGGTGCGATATTGTCATGTACAGCCATTTCACATACGTCACATATGTGTTACACCACTATAATAATAATACTAAACGGAATTAAATGGAAACATACCTATGGGTATACGTATGTTTCCATTATCTAGAATATTATAAATGATGTACTTAATCATAAATCGAATTACCAACTAAACTTAAGCCTTAAGTTTATAAAAAAAGCATACGTTTTTTTCTTTGACGAAAGATTAAATTTGGTTTTGGCCTTCATTTTATTAGCATTTTACTTACTTGGTTTAATTTAAAATCAGCCTATCGCGGTCCACTGCTGGACATAGGCCTCTCCCAAGTTGCGCGACAACACCTGGTCCTCCATCTATCCGCATACAGTCGGACCCAGCTACCTTTTTCAGGTCGTCAATCCATCTGGCTGGGGGACAGCCTACACTACGTTTGCCGACCTCGGACTCCACTCAAGGGCTTGTCTGCTCCAATGACGACCAGTCATTCGACAGACTGGTTAATTTTTTTTTTCTTTTTACTTATATCAATTAGCTATACAGGTGAGCACAGAACCTCTTACTCATAAGTTCGTTGCTTTTAATTAGGAATACTTATTCGAAATACAATACGATTATTGTTTTTTGTTTTATAAAAGCCGTTTCAATTTAATATAAATATTTAATGGTTTTCTAGCCCGTCGTGACGTGACAGCACTAGCCACTCTATGATATCATTTATTATTTACTTGTTGGTTTTGTTACTATGAATATTAATATTGTTGTGGGCAGGTCAAAATCGTTTGAATATAAAATGAATGTTGTATTTTTGTGAATGAATAATTAAATCGCATTGAACGAATGGAATGGTAGTGTTTTCGTGTATCCAATATTTTAAGAAGAAACAAAAGTTGCACAATTCAAACGGTTGACATAATATTGTTAATAAACAGACATGAGATTATTTCGATTATCCGTAACAAAAACCATCTAACTTAGAGAACAAATCTATCTAAAAACATATTTAATTTAAATACAACAATAAAATCAGGCCACGAAATTAAAAAAAAAACGACGCCGCACTAAGGAATTTAATCCTTGTGTCGCGGGGGTTTCACGAACATTCAAATCACATGCACAAAGAACACCCAGACTTGTAACAAGCATTTAATTTTGTGGTTCACAAAAATGCTTGTCTCATGCGGGGATCGAACCCGCAGCACGTCACGCACAGTGGTAATTAGCGTGGTGATATACCACTCGGCTCGATCCGTGCAGTCAAAATATATAAATATAAAACGAAACAAAATATTGAATTAAACATTATATTATCTTTGAGACAATCGTAGGTAAAACGTCCATGACACGTATACAGTAGTTATATTCTCCTCGCGTCGTATGAAGTTTAAAGGTAACATGATGGCCAACATTAGCGGAGACATTATCATGTTGTAAACCGGAGATTTAACGGCGGTAGGTAACACACTAGTACAGCTGGTACCATTGTAGTAACCGCTAGGGATTCTAACGTGTAACATAGTTGTAACATTGTTGTGTCAAGTTTTTTAATCATTGAAACATCTTGAAATGTTGGTACCTACAGTTGTTTGAGTCGCTTTTGATTTTTTTTAAATCTTTGTTTCAAAAAAAGTTCTAAATTCATAGGAAGCCTATTTTGTGCATGTTGAAAGTTATGAAAGGAAATATATAAGTTACTTAAATGTAACATTTACAGGTTTTGGTAATAAAAAAATAAATTAATGAATAAAATTGTCAAAATAGTAGTTTTTTTACTAGTGCGGTGAACGAAATTATATTATTACTATATGAACTTACTTGAATTACAAATTTTACAGTGCAAAAAATAATACTTTAAACGGATTCTATCGAGGTTTATTTTGATTTTATTTCCCGAAGTTTTGTGGTCACGGGCAGACGAACCATGGCACATGCAAAAGCGTCGAAACGTCGGGAACTAAAATCAACATAAACCGCGATAGAATCCCTTTAGAGTCGTTTTATTTTATCATTCGAGTAAACCACAGAAAACAATATATATATTTTACAGTTCTTAAGCATCTTCTTAACTTACCGACAGTTTTTTATTCTGAAGGTAGGTATGTAGTCTCTTTTCTCATACTGCATAATATTTTCCTTTTCCATTTGACATTTCACTTAAACGCGTTCTCGCAGCACGAGGCTAAGTAGCCTTAACACACTAAGTGCTGATACCACTCCTTCTGATATTTTAGGTAAAAGAAAACAGGTGACAAAAGCAGTTTTATTTTGCATTAGGGATATTTGGTGTAAATGGGTACATCATTGTATTATTATTCTGCAACTTTTGGTCCAATGGCTGATGTTAAGCATTATGATACTCGGTACGCATTTGGTAACGTTTTCAGGGTAGCTAGGGGGTTATTCTCTAAGTTCAAACAAAACAACGTGGCATAACGCAGATTATAGTTGCCAAATCTTTTTTGTGGAACTAGTATCTGTGGAACACACAAATGCTTGTCCAATGCGAATCGAACCTGCAGCACGTCGCGCAGTGGTAATTAGCGTGGTGACCTATACCACTCGGCTATCCGTGCAGTCAACTAGCCTTCAAAGGAAGGTTGCTATTAAACTGCGCTAAATATCTCACGCTTAATCATTCGCAAAGCGTACGTTTTCATGGTTGGACGTCATAGGAAAGCTAAGGACTAATTATTCAGTACGAGTGTACTGAATAATTAGTCTTTGTTCTTGAATCACTTATTCTATTAAAAAATCACATTAAATAGCTTTTCGTAGTTTTTAAGACTGCATAAGGACAGACAGCAGGAAGCGACTTTGTTTGATACTATGTAATGACGTATGATCGCGTATTTTGCGAGTACTTCACTGCAATTGGATTTTGATATGCAATATAAATAATATTTTAAAACAATTTTTCTCCAGTGAAGCTAACAGAATATTAAATTTAAGATTCGCGAGAATTATTTGCAGTTTTAATATTTAAATACGGCCAAGTGAAGTCTGTATTAATAAAACTGGCTCATAGCCTTCCAAAAATATTCCAAATTAATATTGAAATTTCATTTAGTTTATTGAGTAAATCGTGACAATATTGTCACAGTTTTTATTCAACTGAATTATTTTTGTTGCGTACAATTTTCATTTTATTAAATAATTGCTTGATCCGCTTAGAGCTGATTTATAGGGCTACTTAGGTACCTATTATGAATTGCAAATTATTCATTCGTTTTTATACAGAGTTATTTGTAAAACACCTGTAACCTCGCAGGAGAAGATAACTAACTAAATTTTATACTTCATACATAAATATCTAATTTAGTGCTTTAACGTTTGAAAATGAAAAAAAAACTAACGACTAGTCATTCCTGTGAAATTGCAGGTGTTTTAAAAATAACCTTGCGTATAGTAGTAGTATCTTTATGAGAATGATGTCTTAATTATTTAAGGATTCAACGGTTTACTCACGCGCATTCTCGGGATCGCCCAACTAGTTTCAGACTCAATAGGAGTCCTTAATCATGAGCCGCCGCCGCGTCATCTCACCTTATGAATGACAACCTTATGAATTCGTCTCACGGAAGTTATAATAATAATAGAGAATGATGTCCTTGAAGAACTTTTATCAGTAAGTTTATATATCTAAATCCATGTGTTTGTTGCTGCATATTATTAAGTTATTTTTAACTGTTCTATGCGGTTTGGCTATCGAATGCAAAACATTTTTTTCTAATGTTAAAACTCGTTACATTAATTTAATTATACTAGCACTGATTTAAAAAAAAAGCCAATTAATAAAATTTATAACAATATAACGTAGAAGTCGGTATGTAAACATTAGTTTTATATATGCTTAACATGTAAGGAAACAGCCAAAAATATCTTTGATCTTGTAATTTCGCCCCAAAAGATTTCCCATCGGTTTTTTCAATAACAGTAGCTTATTGAAAACCCTTTTAATATTGGGATAGTTATTTCTAATCAAAGATAAAATGGGCCTTTATTTATTGCTTATAGTCATAGAAATATGTATACGTAGACTTGTTTAATATTAACAAACCTATGTTTTTCAAATGGATAAGCAAGTGGCTGAATTCAAATCCTATCATCATCATCTTCAGCCTTATACATATTATTATATCTCATTTTATTTCCATTCACACTCATAAACGTAAGGAAAAATCTCTTTTAGAATTTAATTTAAATCTATCTTTTATATTTAATAAACAAAGTCGGGTTACTTACAATTGAGGTTGTAACAATTGCTGTTTGTCATTTGACATAAATACTTAAAGATTAAGAAAAAGTTTTTTTTTTAAACGCGCTAATTTCTAGTTCAATCAAATTGAGATTTTTTTGTTAAATTGATATTAATTAATGAGAAATAGTACATTTACAAATAATAATACATTTAATTTTAACAAAACTATGAAACTAAAATACGGGGATTTCGAATTTAATAAAAGCATGTATTATATACTTTAATTTATAATTTAAATGAAACGTTCTCATTTAAATTATAAATTAAAGTATTGCCTTATAAAATTTAATCCTTTAGAACTCCATGTCTGCGAAGCGTGTGGATGAAAAATTCATACTTTTGCAACCTAATCCATCACAACGGATTATTTTATGAAGGAGTCTGAATGATTGAAACTCCAAACAAAATGTTCTATTAATCTTACATATTAGAACATCTTTTTGTTTGTGTGAATGTAGCTTATAAAACTACAATGAGTTTGAAGAAAATTGGTAATTTTATGTTACAGATAGGTTGTAATATGCTGAAAAAGTTTAATATAAAAATACTGAGAGTATGTAGGTATTATGTAGGGCTATTTAGGTAACGGTTGTAGGCGAGGTATGAAAAACCAAAATCTATTTAATCCAACATATAAATAATCAAAAAAATGACAGTTTAGATTTAAAAAAATAAGAACACACAGTTTGAGAGCTAATGAAGTCAAACTAGTTGGTACGTAATGTGTGACGTCATGCAACATTTTAAATCAATGTATCATCGTGAACTTTGGTTTAATCAAATACGTGTCGCGTCTAATTTGTTAATAATGAGATATCCGACACAATATATTTATATAATAATTTTCATCTACCATTCTGTTTGATATTATGTAGCATATAAATATAAATACATACCTACATAGTTGTTGGTTATTAATGTGTATGGCTAGTTGGGTGTCAGCTGTTTGGCATCAGACGTTTACCGCTAAGTAGTTAATACTGCTAGCGGTCTCCGTATGCTGAAGATAAACATTTATTTGCCTATTTGTCCTCCTGTCATCCTCCATTTCCAATGGCATTGGTTTAAAATACTATAGTAAAGCTTAAGAAAATGAAATAATTTCTTTTACAAGTCCTAAACTGGATAAATGTATAAGCTGTTACCATGGTAACATACTCATCTGTTTTGTAAATATTTTATAATGTTTCAGATATATATATTTTAATCTTTTTAGCAATGTGAGTAGCACATTACTAGTATTCTTGTTAAGCCCTCGTGTTAAGCTTAATGCTTGTGTTACGAGTGGGATCACGTCGGTGGGATCCGAACCGAAATCCACATGATCGCAAGTCCGACGCCCTAGCTGCAACCGCTTGAATATATCTGATTAGCTCAACATCAAGGGCCCTTCTGCCTTCCCTCAGCGATTTCAAATTTGCTTATACGAACCCACAAGTGACGTCAACGCGGGGGTTTCTATACGATCCAATTCACTGTTATTCCATCCGTGAATCGAAAACCCAAACAAAAATTAATATCACATTTACTTTTGTATTTCAAATATTACAAAGGTGAAGGAAATTATTGTTTACTAGGGGTTGAAATTCATATATTCGGTAATAAATTTCAGCCATCTTACGTGTCGTTTGTTTACCTACTCGGCTAGGCGGGCAGGCCTACATATTACGTTTAGGAAACGACTGTACATAATTTAGTACTGAGCTTTGCTCGTAACCCAAGAATGAGTTAGGACGGAATTAATTTTACCGATACTCTATTTAAGCTAGGTCATGGTTAGCTGTATTTTTCATCGCGTCTTATACAGATCTTTCGTGAATATTGTAGGTACATAATATTAAAATTTATTTCATTATTCAACAAATATTTTATATCAGTGTTGTACTGGCACCTGCACTAGGATACCCTGTTGCAGGATTAAAATTGTATTTTTTTTATTTCAATTTCAATGGGATTCTGACTTACTGTATTTCCCAGTAAAATAGATTATGAAGGTTAGAAAGGCAGTCGTCCATGTAAGATACGATTTCAGTTAAATCCGGTAAGACTGGAAGCCGACCTCAACATGCTTTGGAAAAGGCTAGGAAAATAAATAAATAAATTTATTTTTTATTTCTCACCAAAACCGAAACACTTTAACAAAAAATATATATTTATATAAACTAGGTTGCATCAATAATATTTCTGTTAAGGATCGCTGGTGCCTGAGGTAGGCAAAGATGACCAATCACAGATGATGATATGTATCTGAATCTAGACTGTAAACATACATCTACGACATTTTCAAGTTATTATGTGTAGGTTATGTTAATATACGATTTAAACTGTCTTAAACATGCATGGAAAGTTACTTCCAAACTTTAGTATAACTTTTCAGGCTAACATAAGCAATGTAGCTACAGTCAGAAACAAAAGTCGATGAACAAAATCAGATTTACGAAACACCTAAACTTAATCAAATTCTCAAAATGACTAATAAGGATATGATAATGTTTAGCCTCAACATATAACATCAATTTATTAACTTTAAATTGTGTTACAGCGGTTTTGTAAAACTGATTGTGTCACATCAACTGTTGTTGGTGACTGTACTCGACGGTTACAGACTTATCATTCCTGTACAAAAACCGACCCCATCTTGGTAAATGATAAATGATATTATGACGACTCGCTTTCTCAATTTTACATTTACATATTTGAATGTAAGTATTTCATGATCTTTGTCTTCCACGATCTGGTTAATTTTGTTAGTAGTGAATAAATGTGAGGTACATTGGGAAGACATAAGAATGGTCTGCATTTTATGCATAAGTTAATTCAAATAACAAAGGACCCTGCTGGCTAGACAAAACTTTGAAACTTAATTTCTGGTATATGATCACAAACTTTTAAGAACAAATACATGACTAGAAAGGTACATTGGGCCAAGTTTCGTCTGACATCACTTTTAGGTATCCCTGCCTGATAACGACGAAGGGCCCCGCTGGATGGACATAAACTTCAGAGGTCATTTCTGTGGACACAACGGAGGTACATTGGACCATTTCATTATATTTGGTAGGTACATTGAACGAGCTAACCGCTCTTATAACTTTCATCACTCTAGCTAAGGGGGCCCCGCTAGATATAAACACATCTTTTTAAGAGGATTTATGTAATAACTTTTTTTTTAAATTAAATCTGGTATCCTGACTTATTATACATATAAATTTATTCTGATAATCAGGATGGAGACAGTTTATCCGTTCTCGAGTTAGCCACATGTCTGTAACAAATTAATTATTACTCCTTTTTACATCTTGGAATGTATAATTATATTAATTATAAAATTTATTTAAGTAAACATGCAATACGAACTTGTTAAGGGATTGTGCACGTAATCAGTGTTTGAGGTGTTTTTTTTCATTCAGCTTTTTTTTTTTTTTTTACTACCGGCAATAGTATCGTCATGCTCCCTCAGCTGTCACTGCCTGTGGTGTCGTCTTGGGTCGGGTCACCTCCTTCCCTCAAATATGGCGAGGGAGGTGATGGCTGACCCTTGCGTCATACTCGTGAACGGGTGCTGCTTGCGGTGACTGGTCGTTCTGTTGACCTTGGTTTCTGTAGTTTACTAGCTTTATCTTAATTTTTTATTTCAGAGAGATACTCATGAACCTCAAGCAGTTGTTTACTTGGCATGTTCCCTAAACTACTTATATTTTTTTTATATTGTAAAGACAGCGTGCTGCTGGGGAGTTTGTTGCGCCGTTCCTTCTCCCCGGCTAAAGCACTTAGGAAGCGGTGGGGTGGGCGAATCAGGGTGCTGTCTGTGTCGATGACCTTCAAAAAGTGCTACATGGTAGCCTAATTTGAATAAATAGTTTTTGGTTTTTGAAACCCATCTTTGTTTTGCATGTAGATGTGAAATCTAATACACTCTATGTCGTAAAGTCGGCTATATAATATGTGTTCTTAAAATATCATTAACTACAGCTAAGAACGGAAACAATGGCGTTATCTTAGTTTTTTAATATAAATACCTTCCGAGCACGTTTCCTCTCAATGGGAACAAAAATTTCAAATTGCAACATTTCTTACACACCACTTCAGCTAAAAGCTAATTTTCTAACGGAAAGCGGGGAGACAGCCAAAAATTCGCGCTATCACGGACAAAGTAACTGAAAAAGATTATTTTAAAACCTCCCAACTACGGGCAATCTACTTGAGTAAAATCCAACCAATTTTAAAACGTCACTGTGTAAAGCGGGGGTAAAAGGAACGCGATATCTTCTTAATTCTGTATGGTAAAGACTAGTCAGATTATCTGCATAAAACAAAGGCCGTGTAATGAACTTAGCTCAGACTCACTGTAGCGGCATCGATTTTCTTTTGTTTATCCTATGAGATCTTGGGACATTGTAGCTTTGTGATTTAAATGCTTCTACAGTAACATCAAAGTGCAAGTTTAATCACTGGCTCAACATTTGGAGAGTTATACTTACTTGTAATTCGGTGTATAAATGGATAAATATTATAATTCTGTACTCGTCTTCATACGCAAAACGCGATGCTTTAGAGGGGCTCGTGGCTAAGCTTCAAACCAGGGTTTGGTCAACGATAAGTTTTATTGAGAGAAAGATGAATTTGCTGTATCAATTTTTAGATTGACGCTACGAGGCGTTTCGAATCTGCTGGGGCTAAGCAAAACGTAACGTGGCATAAAGAAGAGTTCAAGTACCCTGGGTCGCCAAATATTTTCAAGTTCTGAGAGTCATAGGGTAGTGTTATTATACCTATACGGTTTAGACCATTTAACAGATTTTTACCTTGAAGTATAGTAGTCAAAATTCATAACGCCACTCTCAACCTGACACGTAACAGCACGTTAACTGTTTGGACTTGGACCCAGTTTTTTGATCCCGAGTTAAGTCATCCAATGGGTAAATATCCCAACTAATGGTTTCAAAACGCGTTTTTTCATCAATTGTTTGTTTATCAAATAGTCAAATAAATAAATAAATATCTTGGGACAATCTCACACACGGTCATCTGATCCCAAACTAGGCAGAGCCTGTACTATGGTAACCAGACAACTGATAAACATACTTATATATTTCTAAATACATACATATTATAGATGAATAACACCCAGACACAGAACAAATGATCGTGCTCATCACACAAAGATTTGTCCTGGGTGGGAATCGAACCCACGACCTCCGGCTTAGCAGTCAGGGTCACCAACCACTAGACCAACAGGCCCGTCAATCTAGATCAAGTCTAATAAGTTGGAGTGTTAATTAATTAACCATTTTTACAATAAAAAAATATGAAAAAACGCGTTCTGCCGAAGTTTCAAACCATTCGTTAGCATATTTAACGATTGGTTGAGTTAATAATATTAATAATAATATCTTAGGACAATCACACACACGGCCATCTGATCCCAAACTAGGCAGACCCTGTACTATGGCAACCAGACAACTGATAAACATACTTATATATTTCTAAATACATACATATTATAGATAAATTACACCCAGACACAGAACAAATGATCGTGCTCATCACACAAAGATTTGTCCTGAGTGGGAATCGAACCCACGACCTCCGGCTTAGCAGTCAGGGTCACTAACCACTAGACCAACAGGCCCGTCAGTTAAGTGGGCCTAAGGACCAGTTTTTTGATTCCGCGTTTATTCATCAATTTTTATTCTAACAAATATAATATCTTGGGACAAGCTCACACACGGCCATCTGATCCCAAACTAGACAGAGCCTGTACTATGGCAACCAGACAACTGATAAACATACTTATATATTTCTAAATACATACTTATAAATAACACCCAGACACAGAACAAATGATCGTGCTCATCAAACAAAGATTTGTCCTGGGTGGGAATCGAACCCACGACCTCCGGCTTAGCAGTCAGGGTCACTAACCACTAAACCAACAGGCCAGTCATGGTTAAGTAGTTAACTCTCCAACTTATTTGACCATTTGATAGACTCATAATTGATGAAAAACTGCGTTTTGAACAATTAATAAGCATATTTAACCATTGGTAAAGTTAACTCGGGATAAAAAACTGGGCCTTAGTAATAAGGCCCATTGACGCTTAAATCAGAAGCTATTAAAACAATTGCAAGCGACAGAATTCGACTCTATTTTAAAAGCTACTGCACGCGCATGTGGTTTCACGATGATCAGATAACACCTGTAAGCATTTACATCGACAAAGGACTCATTCGTCCGTTCCAAAATTTAAACCCTCTAGAATATGTAGTACCTACCTAGTTGAGTAGTGTGTATCACAGCCATATTTGAGGTGTGAAATTGAGTTGCCAGTTTCAGACAGCAATGTTGCTACACTTACCTACTTCAATTATTTTGTGAATTTATCAATACGTTTAATTAAAGTTTGGTAGTATTGCCAACTAATACAATTTCTGTTTAAAAGAAAAGATTAACTGTACAAGTAAATAGAACTACAATCTGTACCAAAAGTAAGGAAATAAAATATAATAAATATGGGTATAAAACAAAATTCATGTCTAGGACAGATTTAAGTAAATTCAGAATAAGCGGTTTGTCTTCAACATTCAATTCTTATGTAGGCCTTTCCATATCTACAGGCCTCATTGGAAGATCCCTTTCTTTGTAAACATAGGGATATTGGTGATATCAGTCACATTAGTATAAAAAAGTAATATATTTTATGCACAATTACAGTTCCTTATACCATATTATGACGAGCGATAACAATAAAAGTTACACGTTACGGTCTGTTCATCTATACTTGTCACAAATAGTAAACAAACCGACGTCAATTACAAATCACGATTTTTCTCAAAAATCACACAATGTATATTACCACAATTAGTTTACAATTCTGAATAGATCACACAAAGTTTCCCATCACTAATTTTATTGACATTTCTTACATACGCCATATTTGTTTACATGTTTGGACAAGTATAGATGAACAGACTATACACATTTCGTCGATTTTGTTTCTCATGTTATTCGGGCCATGAAATGTATTGTACGAATAATATTTTTATGGTTTTTCAGACACATTCGGTTTTCATACATTTTTCCACAGGGAAGAGTGTATAACATAAGTTACGTGACCTGTCACTTTGTATGAAAATGTTATTTTGCATTCTAAGATTTCGACCTATGTTCCTTGGGAAAAATGGTTAAGTTTTATGCACCTGATAACCTCGTTGAATAAACGCACTCCTTTTAAAATAATTTTGTATACTACAATGTCTAAATAACAGCGAATCATGTGATTCATTAACGGTATTACATTTAAATTAGGAACGCGACAGTTTCCAACCAAAACTCGACTCCATCAAAATATTTCGAATTCATTTTATCGTCTCAAACACGTTCCATTTTCAAAATGTGACAGTTGACAAACGTATCGTATAACATAATCTGGAGCGCTACATATAAATCGCTAGTCATTATTAAGTGAGACGCAGAATGTGTGTTACATAGAAAGTACCTCAGAGGGTTGTAACTGGGGTAAGTGTGGACTCATTAACTCATGCCTAATGATGTGCCGCTGTCTTAACTTAACCCCTTCGCTTTAGTATTCTATTAAATCACGTCTGCCGGGTTTTGAGTGAAAAATGTGGCTTCATTTCAATGGTGTCGAATTAATTATTTTGTTTATTTCGTCATTTGTCTTTTTTGCCTTTTAATAAACGCTATATAAATGTGAGTTTTGAGGTACGTTTTAATATTAATGACATTTAAATTTATGAGTAAATCACACAGTATTTTATATGTGAGTGGTTGTTTGTTGACTCTGTAAGCTTAAACGGCTAAACAAATTTTGAAAAAATCAGTATGGAGGTAATACCCTGGATTTACAAAAACTTTTATTCCGAAAAATAAGTTATCCATTAACTGCGGGTAACATGCCGCAGCTAATTAAAATTTAGAAAGATAATATTCAAGCAGCAGTGGGACATCTCGGGTCGATTAGCAAACAAATGACCTCGTAACAACGTGCTTAACAGTACACTACGCGATAGTACTCCGGGTCACACTTTACGTTCCCAAACCGAAATGATCCATATATCATGACCATTAACAACCATATCTCGGAGAATGGAAATGACGCTAGTTGCAGTCACACGTATTTATGAACTCGTATGTACTATACAAGTCAATGAAGATTTAATTTCGGCTATTCTCTTTTCAGTGAACGTCTGTTTTATAATCCTGCATTTAAATATGATCGTAATTTTGCTTTTATCCTTTTTGTTTGCGAGTGTACTGAATGTTTTATGATATTGACGGGCTATCTCGGAAATAAGCAATGTGATAACTTTTAAAAAAGGAGATTAAATGTATGAACATTTAATATTTAAAAATTAAGTTTATCATTATTAAAGAAAAAGCTTATAAAAATAATGAAATTACCGGTTTTTTATAATAAGTAACACTAAGTAACAACTAATCGAATGGATAAGAAGATAGTGAATGGAAAATTCGCGTGACGTCACTCTGTCGTACAATTTTTGTACAAGCTCTCTTTCGTTATCTTTAAACGCTTCATCTTTGTACATATTTATTATTTTAATAAAGGAAAAAAATACGTGTTAAATATATTTTTTATGATCTAAATGATGGTCTAAATATATGATAGACCACTAATTATTAAGCTTGAACGGTATATATACCTACCTATTATTTTTTTTTTATTTTTTTTTAATCGATAATTTATCGATTGAGATTCAGCGGCAGATCCTACCGCAAGTATTATACATAGTGCAATAGTAAGCATACCTATGTATAATAGTAGCAAGAAACATAGATCAATAATTGTTAATTCGTTTGTGGTTTTTGTTCAATCAACGAAAATATTGTTACCCACAACTGAATGTCGATGGCAACACAAAAACTTTTAAATTTTATTTCAATCTATTTTGGTTCGTGCCTGCTGTTAAAAGTTCGTTATTTTAATAAATTCATATTCTGTGACCAAAGCGTATATTTTAAAAACGTTGTTTATTGCCTCATATTTTGCAAAGCACTTATTCTCTATTAATTCCCAAAAAAAACACCACCACGTACAATTATCAGGGTTTGACAGCATAAAAAAAGGAATATTAATACAAGAACCCTGACCGAACGTTAAAAAAAAAGATATACAATACGGGTTTCTAAATATAAAAGTTACTATATACTTAAGCGAACATCATATAAAAGGAGTTTGGGACAGTAAAATACTCTTCTTTTATCGTAAACAAAGGGTGAAATCATTCCACATAATGAAGCAAAGGATTTGTATCGAGTCAAACAGACTTACGCTACTAACAAGCTTTGTATACAGCTGCTAACATTGCTGAATGCTCTATCGTGGAAATATAACAAAAAATATACATTTTAAAATAATAGGCGCAAAAAAACATAAGTACGAAATAGTTTGGTTATGTACATAGTTTAGCAAATATGCATAAAAAAGCAAATATGAGTTTGCTACATGTGCTGGTAGAAACAATGTCTGAAGTTTCAGTTGAATCTAGCACCTATAAAAAGATGACTATAAACATCTAACTACTGGGCACAGGCCTCTTCTCTTAAAGAGAAGGAATGAACATTGATCACAACGCTTGCTCATTGCGGGTTGGCGATTTCAGATTAAAATCTTTTGGAATCCAGGTTTTCTCAAGATATTTTTTTTTCTGCCTTCACCGATTGTCAATGATGTCTTAGAAATATTAAGAAAGAGAGAAACTTATAACTTTGAAAAAGTCACATTGGTACTTGCTTGGGTTCGAATCTGCAACCATGTGCATGCGAATCCGGTCATTGAACCGCTAGGGCACCACGTCATTTTTAGATAGTAATGTGATTACTACTTTTTAATTTAATTCATTATGTATTTTTCTATAAATTGCTTACACAATATACTACTTTTAAAAACAGTATAGCAATCCACATGTGCAGTGACTGATAAAGAATAACTACATAGAAGTTTATTATGATACGAGATACTTACATTCGTTTTGAATTATTAATGTACGTTTATTTAAAAAAACTTCATTCGCTTTTTGCCGGATTGGTGGGAAATGGCTCAAGACCGAGGGGCCTGGATGTGGTTCCTGGAGTCCTTTGCCCAACAGTGGGACATCTAAAAGGTTATAAAAAAAATAATTAAAAAAAAAACAATTAAAATGTCATGATAATCTTCCATACATTAAAATATGATAGCGTACTTCACATGTACAAATTAAAATAACAAATGAACATTCTTAAAAGTTAACAATAGGTACGGAAATTATGAAAACAGTACAAATTAAAATAACAAATGAACATTCTTACAAGTAAGCAATAGGTAAGCTTTGACTTCGAATATCAAAACCTACCTACAGGCGAAAAACTGGGTTTCCGAGCACTTCACGGTTCAATGATAATATAAAATTTGTTCCATTTATTATATTACAAACTCGTGTAATAAAGTCTGTCCTTTGAATTACTTCTATACGATCGCAATTTATTCTCTTTTAGCCCTTTTTATTACAAACATATCGCATTTTATGAATTATATTCTTGTAAATTATGTTTGGATATTATTTGCTTGTTATACTTCGTCCATGTTGAAAATTATTTGGCGTAATAAATATATTTTTTACTTTGAAAATTTGCTACATAATTATTAGTCAACAAATTATATTTATATAGTATTTAAGCATTAATTATTACACCTAATTTGTTAAACAGCAGTGTTAATTACTAGTCAATATACACAATATATTGTATCTAATAACGCCCCAATAAATATATTACTTTTGACAGCCGGAAATATTTAATCAGTAGAAAACATAACATGGATAATAACATCCAGATAATTAGCCGAAGCCAAACTTTTCAATGGAATGTCTCTTGCTCTCCTGCAATTATATCGACGTAGTTTCCTATTCAAATTTATTAAATATCAGGAGAAATCTATTAGTTAATCCAAGTTATAAACTATCTGTGTGCCAAATTTCATCCCAATCCGGTGTAGACATTTTGCGTAAAAGAGTAACAAACTTTCATAATTAAATCCTATACTAGATTTTGGCCACGTCTCCGCTCTCTTTGGTGTCAGTTATGGCATCAAAAAACAGCTCATGTCCTTTTTCTGAAGCTTGTTCCATATTAAGTTTTATAAACATTGACCTACATACATAATTCACGTTGATGACTGTACAATGTACTCAAGTTCCAATTCAAACAAAATCCTTACAAGGGAATAGTTAAGTTTAATCCACGATTCCATGTCCAATACAAGACTATTAAGAGCGTTTAATACCCCAAAGTATTTGCTTCTGTTTGGGCTAGTTTACTTACTGCAAGTTGTCTCATTAACTTGGATTTAGTTACTTGAAACACAATTAACTTCACTAAGAACGCTGAACATTTCTCGTTTTGTAGAACATTGAGTTTATTATTTTGTACTACGCTTGTACTTTTGTGTTTGGTTTACCGATGATGAGGTGGTTTTAATGTTCCTAATTACCAGTGGAAATGTTTATTATTAAATAATAATGTATAATTATGGCTATTAATTGTAATAGCTAATGTTAAAGCCATAGTATTTAGAATAGTTTTTATTTATGTTTCATTTATGTTTACTTAATCAAATTTGGTTTAAGGTCCATTGTTTTTTGTCGGTCTCATTATCAAACACCTTGCAGATAAAAGATTAAGAACTAAATTGAACGAAAACGAAGAAAACTTCTGTGACAACTTTGCCACTTATTATACCTACTGGTATCTCCTGATAAACCAAAAAGGGTCAATTTTTAAATATAAAAAATCATTAAAGAAATAAAATATGAAATTCGTCATACAAATAAGCGAAACCGAATAAAATTTTTCTCTCCAGAATTTGTACTTCGAAACTTCTTTAAAACGGAGCAAAAAAACATGTAATCACAAACGATGCCACCCATTTCCGAGCTCTTAGGTACACGGGGCGCATTAAGAAGCGTTAGTTCAGTAACAAAAGGTGGTATGACAAAGTGCCTTCCTTGGGTGGGAAGGCGACAATAGAGGTGTCGCTTGTTGTACCAAAGTCGCACGCGACCGGAGCCGACATTGAACAACCTTAACGACTTAATGCATCGCCTCGTTATTTCTAGGAATGAAAGTATTTAAGGTCGTAGCTTTTGCCTGACATTTTAGGTTTTAATGCGGTTTTATGGCTTTTGTGACTTGTGGTACCTATACATTTAATGTAGATACAAAATACGAGTCAAGAAAGTTTGATAACATTGTAACTGAACTTTGCGCAGTTTGAATGCCTTTTGTATGAACAGCTGTAAAAAGATATGGGATTCTTTTGCATTTTAATTTTGAAAGCCAGATAGCAACACTCGTGTAATTTAAATATATACATTTAAATTCGCACCTTTACTATCGTAAAACCTTCTTCGTTTTCTCGTTCCGTTTTCCACAAAAATCAGCTTACAGTAAGTGCTTACTTGAAATTATTCAGATCACTACAAAAACAAGTTGGGGTCCCTACTTACATATAGAACACGATTTTTTACGTTTCGGCAACATTGGATTGCCAAAAACGTTTATTTTCGGGTGAACAGGATGGTTGTGGAATACTAATATTCGGTTGTAAGAAAACTGAACTGGATGGGCGACGGACAGTGTTAAACAGGATCCCTTGATTAGAAATCCGGTGTGCATGTTGCTATTTGTATATTCTGGATATTGAAGCAATTTCGGACTTAGGATTTTAATATAATTGGTTTCATAAGCTTTCGTATAATCTGTGTTAAGAACAAGAATTCTTGCAATATTATTCTATGGATTATTGGGTTTAGATCTTCTATCTCGCTTTTTAACAAACTATGTTGAACCGGAACTGTAGTGTCACCTTCTTACTTCATCAACGGCATTAACCCACTTTAAACCATGGACTAGGTATGATATAGTTCAATTTTGTTAGATATAATGCCAGAATATACTACTTAATTTAAAAGTAGCTTATATTATAAGAACAGTTCTAAAGACCTTAGCCTAATAAATCATGTCCATGAAAAATGTGTTCTATCTCAGTTTTTGTTTTCTATAACATACGAACGAAACAGGCGGGTTGAAAACAAAGATATACTGGCTTCCACCTACATTCACGAAAGTTTCTGGATTCACCCAGTTTAGGGCGGCTCTGTGTCAAAAGTTCTTTGCTGTACCTATTTTACAATTGGGTATTTCTAGCACTGGATTCATTTTCCTTTGTTTTCATTCTGGTTATAATGTCAGTGTTTTACGTGTCCTTTTGTTTCGTTTTGCTTATGTTTTTGTATCAAATTGTTTTAAAATAAGAATTCCCTTCCCTCTCCACTTTCATTTGTTCCTTCTGCTTTGTATTATTTGCTTGGTGCGAGTTTCTTAGTGACGATAACTGTATCACTCGGAAACTCTTTGTAGTCAGACTCGTTACAACTCGCTGACTAGCCAATTTGTTTCACCGCGGTGCGAATGAATAAAGCGTTCGTCTAGCTAATGAAGATATTTTTTATTTCTCGTCTAGAAATTGTAGAATTGAATAATAATTATACAAAAAGGCGGTACAAAAATCGAGTAAATATTGAAAAGTACAAGTAGGGGATCAACAATATAGACTAGTATTAAAACAATGAATATAAGAAGAGAACTCTGAGTAACGATATCTAAGTTAATATATACGTTTGGCGCACCCTATGTGGTTGATCACGCTACCGTCTTCGTTAACTGTGTAATGTCAACCGTGACGTCATAAGCTATTCCTCTGACAATTAGACTGACTGATGAGACTGAAGAAGATAAACTACATCTTTACTAACAAAGCCATCTGTAAAGCTCTTCAACGTTGAGTTGTTCTCAACAGTACCCTCGTTACCACTTATAATGTCAGTTTGAGTGTTAGTACTTAAACGAGGGCCATTAACATAAAACTAATTTGCACGACCTCAGCTAATATGTGAGTCACAATAAATAGTTACACAAGTACCACTATTCCTGTCAGCCGAACTCTAGAGAAGGCAAGACAAATTATTCAGAAAGTTAGCTCGTTATCGTGAGACACCGTTAACTTTCTAAAAGTGAAGCCGGGGAATGTCGACACATACATTTATATTCGTAAATAGATTTCATTAGTTATTTAAATTTGGGATGTCTTGGCTGCGAGTTTTGCTTAGCTGTGGGACATGATACGATTATAAATTTGCATGTGTAGGCACCAAGACTTATTATTGAAATTGGACTCTGTTTTTTATTTGGGTTTAAATAATCTAAGACCATGAATAAAATTAAACGTCTTTAATAGTCCCATTTGTTATCACGTTCAACATTCCGAATATCCACAATTTTTGAATATAAAAGTATAATTTTATTGTTCCATTTAATTAAAAGCATTTTCATTTTAATGAATATGTATTGTATTTTATTTAAATATGTTATGACTCATACATCAATTGTCAATGCCAGTAAGACAATGTTATACTTTGACAATTCTTTTATATTATTTATGAAACGAAACGATCCAAAAGGGCAAACAAATGGATTACACAGGCAATAACGGAATTGATTTTTGTATTATGATGGGCCATAATCAAAGTTCAGTGAAACGTAGAAAGCGACATTTATTATTCAAAAAAGAAATGTCTATTCGATTTACCAGAGTTCTTTATTCATAAAGAGATGAATTCACATTGTGAAACCAGCCAGTTATAAATGCAGCAATTAATCTAGACAAAGTTGGTGACAATTTAACACAATTATTATCCTTTTTAAGGTCCGTAAAATGTTCATGATTTATTTTCATCTACAGTAAAAAAGTTACGTTTGTTCATTGTAAGATGTGATATAGAGTCTATTGTTTCGACGGAAAATTTTAAAAGAATGGTGTCATTGAAATGTGAAATAAATTATACCCTTTTGAAATAAAACCCCTATGCCCATATAAAACCGACCTGTCGGTTTAGTGGTTAGTGTCCTACTGCTAAGCCGGAGGTCGTGAGTTCGATTCCCACCCAGAACAAATCTTTGTGTGATGAGCAGGATCGTTTGTTCTGTGTCTGGGTGTTATTTATCTATAATATGTATGTATTTAGAATTATATAAGTATTTTTATCAGTTGTCTGGTTGTCATAGTACAGGTTCTGCCTAGTTTGGGATTGCCGTGTGTGCTGTCCTAAGATATTATTATTATTATAAAACACCTTTATTATTGCATATGAAAAGGCGAACGTTTTTTGTCGAACTCAGTATTAGCGATACAACGTTTTTTTTAAATTCTTTAACATTATAATTATAGAGAGAAAGTATGTTTAACTACAATTCCAACACTTGTAAGAATTGTTGACAGTCATACTAACAAAATTGCTTATAAGACATTTGGGTCTAAACTCGTTGACTGCACGTTTACCCCTTTTCACCCTTTACGAGTTCGATTTGATCTTCACAACACACAAAAGAAAGATCAAATAAAGATTGTTTACCTATATTTATTTAAAGGGTCGACCCTTACGTTGCTGTTTGAACTCTTTCAAGTTCAATGTCCTTTATTTTCTCTTATTATTGTGGGTAGTGGGTAATAGCCAGTTTTGTGGGTGAAATGCTGAGAACAGTGTATTCCGATACCCCTTTATTTTTATGTAAAATTTATATTTAAAAAAATTATTTTCTGTATTTGAATTTCGTTTCTAATTAATTCCTATACAAAGTTCAAAGTCGATAACGCTACAAATAAAATAAAGCAAAGGAAATAAAAGATTAAGTACATAAAGGAGATACTTCGAAAAATCATCAAAAGAACACAAATACATAATTAATTAACAACCTAAGTGCAAACAAGCTGATTTGCTCAAAACTACTTAGTTAACTACACATTGATTGAAACAAAAAAGAGCTTTATGGTACACTGGAGTGAGCACACGTCGACGAAAATAAAAGCAAAATACTTGTTTAGTCCAAAGAGCTTTTAGCTCTGAAAGTTTCTCCCGAAAAAGATTCCCGACTTTGAGATTAGATTAGAACTGAAACGTGGACGCATCGGGAGCTCGACTACTGACGTCCGAAACGTATACGACGTTCTGGATAAAGTGTAAGATCATTTTGTAAGCTTTTGTCTTTTCATAAAACTGTGTTTGAGAGATTTTACTAAAATATACCTTAAATGTGTGGAACACACGTTTAAAATGTATGAAATATAATGTGAACTGTTGTAATACATGATACTGTAGGTGGTAGTTGTTAACTTATAAAATTTAATTACTTTTTTTATAATTTAGCTTATAAAGGATATGTGTGCTTGAATGAATGATATACTAAAACTTGAGCGTAAGAATAAAAAAAAAGGAAAAAATTAAAACTTGCAAATTTTTTTGCTTAAGCCCGGTCTAAGTCAGGTAATCTTGTATTAAGGTAGTTTCCAATAGACAGTTAAAGGTGTTAGGTAAGATCTTTCTAACACATTTCGAGAGATTTTCGACTTATCCGGTATTTTAAGAAATCCCAACGGCTAGCTAATGGCTTTGACCGGAGAAAAGCCACTCTATTCACAGTATCGACCAATAAATCGCATAGCACAAAATTTTGCTCGTAAACTTTAAAATTTAATATCATCGTACCACAAGAAGTATTTATGAATTTGTTGATTATACTTTAATTTATCTAAAATAGGAATATATTTTTTCTAAGTATTCTTGTACATTTTAATGTATTTTTAGTATTTGAATAAATGTTTATTACGTTGTTCGTACACGTACGTACGACGTTTTGTGGTGGCCAAGCGGTTCAATGACCGGATTCGTATGCACATGGTTGTAGGTTCGAAAGTACCAATGTGACTTTTTCGAAGTTATATGTACTTTCTTAATCATTCTAAGACATCATTGACAAACGGTGAAGTAAAACATCGTGAGGAAACCTGGATTCCAAAAATTGGAATCTGAAATCGCCAACCCGCAATGAGCAAGCGTGGTGATAAATGCTCATTCCTTCTCTATGTCGAAGAGGCCTGTGCCCAGCATTGGGAAATTTATAGGCCGGTATTATTATAGTTTAATACGCATGTTGTCCTGAAAAAAAGACAAATAGTTTAACAAAAACACTTCACAGAACTCTGAAAATGGAGAGCCAACGGGTTGAATGTTTTAATAAAACTGTCACGTACTTTAATTCAATATGGTATCGTCCACCTATATTATATTAGTGTGGTTTACGCGAGTTGGGTTCGCATCCGTCGTCCCACGCTTAACGAAGATTTAGTGACCTTACATAGCTATGTCCACTGCTGTCTTTAGTGGGTTTTAACTAGATTATAGCTAAGAAGGTTAATGACTACCTTTCTTTTTAAAGTAGGTAGCAACGTAAATTGTGTAACCGTACCTAAAACTTTGACAGTCAACATAAAATTCACCGTCTTATATTTGCACTGACTTTTACCATTTTTTTTAAACTAAAAAGTACAAAGTTTTACTTAGGGTTTAATTAATTTAAATAAAGAATCATTATTTCATGATATTCTGCTTTAGAACATTTTAGTATTTTTGGACTGCGTGTAATATAACTCTACTAAGTAAATTAACATGGAACTGGAGCTCGTAAACGGGGTAGGCCAAAAAGACGCTGGCGATATGATTTCATTCGCTTTTTGCCCGACTGGTGGGAAGCGGCTCAAGACCGAGGGGCTTGGAGCAGGTTGGGGGAGACTTTTGCCCAGCAACTTAAAGGTTATAAAAAAAAGTCAAATAACTTGATTACCAAATAGAAGGGACTGCTTAAATTGCTTTGAGAATTCATGATAGCTCTGCTTTCTGTGCTTGATCGAGGACACTTAATATTCTTGTGTAATTATGTATCGTGATACATCTCTGCCGTATCAAACTGTATTTACTGTCCAACATAAATAGGTCACTGCGTCTGACATATTTGGCGCATCAAAGACTAACAGTCCGTCTCAAATGTATTATGGAGGTATACTTATTTTTTTTGTTAAAACAAAGAAAGCTTAACGTTTGTAATTTGAATTAATATTTGATTATTGAGGTGTAATGCATATAAATTTTTATTATGTTCAGTTAATTCAGAAACAAAATTATTTAGATAATTATACACCGGGGTGGAATTTTATGAGCTGTTTACTTTAAAACAATTTGCAGTATAAACAATTACCAGTTTATAAAACAAAAACGTGCAGGAGCCGTTTGGTGTCTAGTTCTGCGTAGCAAGCTACGGCGTAGCGTGGTTCGAAGTAGCATGTTGTTGCGTAGCATTCACTCTAAAGATGACACTTTTGACAAAGGATCATCCTGGTTTGCTTTCAACCGAAACATGTGTTCGTACTTTCGACAGGTACCTACTGGTATTATACTAAAATACAAAAACTAATAAACAGAACACTGTTGTTCGAGTCAAATGCAGTCGTAAATCTTCCTTGAGCTCAGCCTTTGGCTACATTGTTACTGCGATGCTCGGGTACGCAAATCTTCACTTTGAAGGCGATGTAGCGGTGCGCTTATCAAAAAGCTGCGGATAGCTACGAAGCGGGGAAAGACCTTGCCTCTCCTCGCCTCTCCTCGCCTCGTGTTTTGGCGCAACGTCTCCTTTGTCGTTCGCTTAAGATAAGCTGTAAAGTTGATACAATTTCTATACAAGCGTTGTCAATGTATTTCGTAGTTCTGAATACTTTGTTACTTTATTTATGTGAGGACTTTGTGAATTATGAAGTTGTTGTTGTTAATGTTATTGTGCCCTTTTTGTATTGAGGTAGAGAGTAGAAATAATTTACATGACAATAAAAACATACTTACGATCCGTCATCCCAGATGTGTTTCAATTTGTAGAAATAAAATTATTGCTATGAATACATCTATAGTATTGAAATACAACTACTTTTAAATGGAGTCTATCGCGGTTTATATTGATTTTAGTTCCCAATGTTTCGACGCCTTTGCAGGTGTCATGGTCACGGGACGACGGGTGCCCTTGACCATAAAACGTCGGGAACTAAAATCAAAATAAACCGCGATAGATTCCGTTTAAAAGTAATTTTATCTCAATGTCTTATATTCGCAAAAACCTCAAAAAACAATATATCTATAGTAATCATAATTATTAATTGATTGCTAAGCTACTAAAGGGTATGCAAATTGATTAAAATGTTAAATCAATACTCATTTATCTTCTGAAAAAAAGTAGAATATCGTCGTTGTGTTTTGGTCGTCATTTAGTTTAGCTCAATATATTATACGTAAGCTAAAATTAACGTTTTAAAATAATTACAAAAAAAAAATCCATTGAATAATAATTTCATTGGCATATGATATCAACAAACCACAGCAGATATAAACAAAACATAACCCTCCGACACCGGCCGTAATGTACGTAGTAGCTCATAACTCCATCGTAAATACACACTTTATATCTCAGAGAAAAACGTTGGCCTTCTAAAAAATGTAACGGCTTAACTTCTTCACGGAACCAATAAATCCCATTTTGTGTTGGTCCAAAACCGATTACTGCCACTTCATTTATGATCGGTGTTGGTCCTTGGCTTTCGACGTGATTTAAAGACGATTAACTTGTTATTTCCTGTATCAAGGGTGATTAGACGATGCGTGAAATATCGTGTATGTTGCGGTACATTACAGGGTGGCACTGCAATTGTATCATAAACCATTGATCATCAACAGCAATGTACGATATTTCTTTTATTAGACTTGAACGATATTTCTCGCCCTTTCTAAATTAGCCTAGAGACTAGTCGCACACACAATAATATTGACAATAAAGTACGAATAGTCAATAATATTGCGTATGTGCGGCGTGTTGTCTCTCTTCAACCAGTGACACGTACTGATTCATCATCACAAGATCGATTTTTATTGCGGGACCATAATACCTATATTATTATATTGATGAAGATTTTTGACAATCTTGCGTTGACAAATATTCGTGTGATTCGTCAATATATGATCCAAGTTTTGTGATTCAGCTAATATTGAGGGCAAATTTTAAATTTGGCACGAAGAAAGTGCGAAGTATTAATTCATGCTTGATTCAAGGTTTACATTTCTTTAAATGTTCTCGATTTATTTCTCTTTTGTTAACCGTAAAATGTTAGAAGTTCAAGACTCGAATGTGGGACGAATGTACGATTTCTTATTCGTGTTTTTGCATTCGAACTCATTGCTTATAGCCGTTTCGCTACAAGAATCCTGTGGATAACTCTTAAGTTTTAGTTTTAAACTTCGATTTCTCCAGCGATATTTATTATTTGTCCTCCTGACCCAGCTATGTTGCGCGCCACGTAATAGAAAATATAATAATTATATTTGTGTATTTTTAAGAATTCAAACAAGGCTTATTTAAACAATTAATAGATAATGGTTTCTTAGAAAAAGGTCTCTTGTTTAGTTACGTCCTCAGTATTTTAATTATTTATTACCTTTTAATGACCTCCTTATAGAGGATGCGAGGGATTTCTGTAAAAAAAAAATGTGTAAAGGTTAATTTACAAGTAATTTTTCCGCAGGAATGCGCTATAAAACCAAAAAAAAAATACTGAATTCAAAAATCCGTCACTGAAATTCCAACACCAAAGCAAAAATATTTCAAACGATTCAACCCACAGCGGCCGCAGTGATCACACACCGCTTTCTATAAATGACGTCATTTGTTCTGGTACAGTGAATCGAGCCCTTATTTAATCACCATTAGAGGTCCCCCGTGTTGACAGGTATTAGTCTAAGACACTCCTGGATTCAGTATGTGGGCACACCAGTCAACGTAAACGAAGATTTACTGCTACCGTGTGCGCTATTACTTCTGGCTTCATAATATAAACGCGTAACGGGTAATGGAAGGAAATATTAGGTAAACGTGTTGGTAGATTAGGGTTGGTTATAATAATAATTTGATTAAAAAGTTGAGGTTTTGTGGTTTGGTAAAAGTTTATGCTGGAAGAATTATAATAAAATGATGGTTTGGTAACATTCGGGTTGTAAAGAAACCTACTCAAATACCATTGAAACTCAAAAGGTCATATTTAGTGAGTACGTACCTTATTTTCATTCTTAGTTTCCTCGTGCATTTGTTCCAGTACACAGGAATAGGGTTGTCCAAATGTCCAACCACTTGACAGTCATACACTATAATAACATGTCTCCACTGAAATATTATAACCCTGAATATGCTTTACACAAATGAGAGTACTTCACATCTCAAGAAAATCTACTACATGTACTCATCTAAAGTCACATGAGTGCACACCCTAATAAAGCTGAACTATGACATAGGCTTTACGGTTAGCGAAACATGCCTAAGTTAATCCAAGTTAGTAACAAAGTTAAGTTGGCAGAGCCCGATGCTCGTGTGCTTCAAGTAGAATACGAGTACTTACTCGAAGCAAATGCCATTGTTTAAATCGATTTACAGAACAGGTTACAGCTTATAATTCGAATGTATGCTTAGCTTATAATATGACTGCACGGATAGCCGAGTGGTATAGGTCACCACGCTAATTACCACTGTGCGCGAAGTGCTGCGGGTTCGATCTCCGCATGAAACGAACATTTGTGTGATTCACAAATGCTTGTTCCAAGTCTGGATGTTCTTTGTGCATGTGATTTGAATGTTTGTGAAACCCCCGCGACACAAGGATTTTTAAATTCTTTAATGTGGGCGTCGTTTAAAAAAAAAAGAATAACATGTAAGGGCAGCAAAAACATAAATACATGGGTGAATGTATCTTCCTTATATGTTTGTTGCATCGGCAGGAAAAAATAATCTTGATCGGATTTTTACATCGAAGTTGTACCCCCGAACATCGACCTTTGTCGCGTTTTTCTCAACGAGATACGCTACAATATTAGATTTGTCTTCAATTCGTACCGCGTTACTTCACCAGACATCGAAATAATAAATCGTTATATCTAAGGAGTGACGAGTGAAATTCTCGTACAAATGGGTTTCAATGTCTGAATGTCAAAGAAGTAATATAACCACTGAATCAGCATTTTTATTTCTCCCTTTTTTTTCATTTCAGAATATTACATTTCACTTAGAACATTCCAAGTCTGAGCTAAATATAAGTCTGTAATTATGTTTTAAAGATCTACATTTAACACGTAATTACAGACTTATGTTGATTTAAAAATGATTAAAAACCTACCTAAACATCTTTTACAGAAGTTAATATTTTTTTTACGAGTTACTTTTCTTTATTGAATTCATAGTATTGACTTGCAAATAATTAATATTATATAAAATCTTGTACTACTTTATAAGTTGAACCTATCAAAAATATTGTTTTTATTAAATTAAATAGTTTTCCATAAGATAGTCCTTATTATATTATTCCTTATTCTTTAAGTCCAGACAAAGCACAACGTAATAACACAGATTATAGTTCAATTACTTAGGGTCGCCAATCTTTTTTGTGTCCTAAGAGTCACCGGGTAGTGTCAGTATATACGTCTTAGACCAGTTAACAGATTTTTTACTTAAGATTATAGTAAGTCGAAATAGAAACCGGCTCTTTTAATCCTCTACGACACAGATCGTTAACTGCTAGGTCTAAGTGAATAAAGTCCAAGGACATTTCCAAGCTATGGGTTTAGAAAATGAGGGTAATATATGGGTCATAGAATAGAGGTCATTTGTAATAATAGTACGAATTAATTTCCCGCTAAACTTTTGGAGGTCACTGAACTAATCTGTTCATACGTTATCATCATTCGGCCATTTGCTATGCGCCATATTGTGCCCCCTTTTATTGCCTAACTTAGCTCCTTTGCTGCGCACATGATTTGTGTGAGTTTACCATATAATGTCAAAATGTGTATATCGCAGCCCGTTTAGTTCGAAAGTGCTCGGCGAGTTTTCGACTAGCCTGCGAATATGCAATTCTAGTTTTATTGAGGAATTAGATGGATTTATATTAATAGTTGACATTGTATTCAAGTTGGTTTGAATTTAAAATTGCTAGTAATTGATTAAATATCTGTAAATTATATCCCCCAAGCCCATTCCCTCTTCTCTTATGAGGTTTACCGCAGGTGGCCTGAGACCAGGCTTTGACTGCTTCACTGGAGCCCTAATCCCTCAATGTATTGATATACTATATATGTGATGTGTACCTACATGTGAGTAGATGGTTCCACTCGCGGGACCTACGTAACCTAAAAACGACAGTTTTTTTAAACAGATTTAAGTCGATACTTTACTAACCCTTTCACTGTCCCGTGAATCACATATGAACATTGCCATTGTTTAACTATTGTGTCTTCTGACGGGACAGCGACACCTTCATTTCACCTTCAACATTCATTAACGGGACAGGGAAGGTCCCTGTCCCGTTAATAAATACAATACTGACACTACAAAAAAAAACAAAGTAGTTTTTATTATCGATCTAGTTTATCACCAATGATTGTTAAGTTGCATGATAGCGCGCGAACAACTAAACTCACAAATAATTTTACGTTCTATATCTTTCGTACTTGATGTAGACAAATAGCCACTTACCATATTGACGCAGACGGACTCTACATCGCAAGTTACTTCAAGCGAGCCCTGATCTGTTGAATTTTACAAATGTCCGCCATCTTTCTTCAGCGCCACCAATTTACCGAGATGGTGCCCCGAACAGTTGTTTAGATAAAGGAGGAACTGATGCGAACACGTTGAGTTCCTCTCGTTACTTACTCATGAGCTGCTTTAGAAGAACAACAAACGTATTTTGAGAAAACAGGTTTTGAGTTTGTTTCGAACGGTCGTTGTTTGGTTTGGTCTTAAGAAAATTGTGCTGAGTTTCCGGTTTTCGAAAAGAAAAATATGGTATATGTTAAATCATATTCAAGTATAAATAAGAAAACTTAAATAGATGGCTTATAATTTAATAAATGTGCTCCAAGCTGTAGCTTTTTGATTTGTAATTAAGTTTTAGGTAGAAATTACGTAAAGTCGAATACAAAAACGTGGTAATGTATTGTTGATTTTTTCTTAACCGACTTCGCTTACGGGTCAAATTCCTAAAATTATATTAGTTACTAACATTACTTATCTCAATACCCTTTAATTTATGGGTATCACCAGAAAAAGTAGGTTTTAAATATGTATGTTACGTCACACTAAATAAAACTGCTCTCTTGAAAAACATTTAAAAAATCTACATGTCCTTGACGGAAACCCACGAGACGGTCTACATTCCCGCCAGTACTTGAAATAAGACTCCCTCAATTTTTTTTTTGAAGAAATAAGTCTAAATGCTACATTAAAATAACGACAATCGATTGGTATACAGTCACCAATCAATCACCAACCAGTCAATTACAGTCAGTGTAAATAAGCCTCTTTTATTATTAAATCGTCATATTTGTTTGCGCAAAAATCCACTAGCACGAACTAAAATCGAATGTCAATATTAATGAAATATAGACCTTAAGGCTTTCCATTAAAATATTAAATACAAGAATATCAAATACATATTGTGTTATCCAACTCAATTGATTAACCAATTCTGCAAAATGGCGTTGAAGCAATAACAAATACTCGTAGCAGTCGGGATGATTTTAAACATTCAAATGTAACACCTCTGCGCAGGTACATCGGCGTTATCAACTCATGATCTCATATAACATTGCTATACCATGCACAGTCAACAGCAAAAGTAGATGATGAATTGAGTTTATAACTTTTGGAGTCAAACTGACCACGAATAAATGGCAACTGTACTAGTAGTAAATGTTTGGTATAATTTACAATCACATACTTTTGTATCACTTCAACGCCATACTTTTCTGACGCAAACTCCGTTCATTAGGACGCACACATTGCTATTGACTGCACACACGAGCGTCCGAGTAGGGTATTTTACGAAATGCAGATATTCTCCGAACAATGTGGCGTAGTGTAAACAGTCTAGAAATTCGTGTCCTACATTCGTGTTCTATAAGTTTCGCTGTGTAAACGAAGCATTATAATTCGATATCGAAAACTAGGTATATGCTTGCGACGGTATAACTGCAGTGATTATAGATAGTTATCTAATTTTATTTCACTTTCAGTTCAAGTCGGAGTCAGCTGGTTAGATCGAATCTTGGTGTTTAAATTAAATTGTCTTTTTAACGTCTTTGCAATGATACCATATAAAAAAAACCGGCCAAGTGCGAGTCAGACTCGCGCACCGAGGGTACCGTACAAACCTGTAGGTATATAAGTAAAAGTTATGGTATTTTTATTGCTAAATGAAATGTAGTAAGTTTAAAATTATTAAAAATATTTTTATTATATGATATAACTAAAAATGTATACTTTTCGCAATTTTTCGTATATCTCTGCTATAAGACGTTGCTTCATACCAAATTTCAAGATTCAGTTCACGGGAAGTACCCTGTAGGTTTTGATTCCCTTGCGAGTGTCGAAAATTTGCGGCATAAACGGGAGTATCTTTTGATCGCGTTGACTTAGAAGTTTGATTTTTTCACAGCTCCAAGAGACCATAGACTTGAGTATTTGATATGAATTTCAGCTTGATACCTCCACGCGTTCCTGAGAAAAAAGGTCTTGACAGACAGACAGACAGACAGACAGACAGACAGACGGACAACAAAGTGATCCTATAAGGGTTCCGTTTTTACCTTTTGAGGTACGGAACCCTAAAAATCACATCTAGCTTGAACTTGATCAGTGTCAATATGGAGTGGTTTTAATTACGAATTATTAATTTCGTTTTAAATAAAAAATATCAAGATTTGATCTTTCCTTATTGTGTGAATTAATTTGATCCCTTTAAGAAATTAACTTGTGTAGATGTGATAAATATTGGTCGCATCGTCTCAAAGTGAGCGATGGATAAAAAAATAATGATCTTTATGATAACTTGATTTTTGTAGCTCTAAAGCATATCGATATAAGACTCATAAGGCAATTAAAAAACAAAATGAAAAAGAAAAAACTTAATAAGATCTGTTCCGTCCAGTTTCTCTGAAATAGTTTTGTTACAGTCTTCGTTGAAAAAACTTTCGCCTTTTACGTAGAGCCAAGAAAAATTTCACCCTTCAACGAAAATCCTGAAAAATATTCAGACAAATCGCGTTAAAAACTTCGCAGGCTTGTAGCGACTGCCAGTAAGAGTAGAACAAAGCTTTGATGCAATTTTAACATAAACACGCTTTAGAAAATTATTTATAGCGACGTAACCTAGTTTGTCTTTAGTTTATACGTAAAAGTTCTCGCTTCTCGTACCGTGATATGGCAAAGTGGATTTTGAATGGGACTTGGGAAATGTTGACAATCATTATCATGTTTGTTTTTCTGTAGTGCTGAATGATAATTTTATTATTAGTAGAATTTTGGTACTTATAATTTTTCTACCTTCTATTAGTATCTAGTCTTGATATGAGTGAGATAATTACTGAACCTATTTGTCTGAAATTAAAGTTTTATTTAGATATGAAAAGGTCGTGAGTGTCCATGACGTCACTAGAGTATAGTTTTTGTTTTATATTTTAGTTCAGACGCCAACGGAATATTAGCGCTGCAGCTACCCAACAGAAGCTACCTATATGCTGTTAGGTTTTGATCCAATTTTTTATTCATAATTTCATTGTCATTTTTGATAATAACTGACTTTTTTTAATTTAATTTAATCTAACCTAGAATTTGTTACTATTCATTAAAAAAATATCATTCAGGAAGGTAATGAAAATGTTCAAAGGTGATTTGCCGCGGTATAAAAGAAAAGTATAAATCTACCATTTCTTTTGAACCACGTTGTAAATGCAACATCGAAAGTTTTGAAGTCACGCTGGGCTATAATGTGAAAAACCTGCTAGTATGTCTTTATTATCATGATAGTCTTACGAAGACCTAAACGAGGCCAATAATAGAGCTGTACCGGTTTTTTCATACTGGCCGGATAGAATTTGAATCGAGTCCATCGTTACGAAAAGAACATTAGTCGAAGAAGATAACGAGAAATCAACTATTCAACATCACAAACACTCGTCTCGTTTGATCTCAATTAAGTCAAAGATTGACGTGTTTGTCTCTAGTGTATTGTGACCATTATTCATCGTGCTAGATACATTCATCTCTCGAGGGACGTATGCTAATATTGTCATGATTAATTAATCTTGCTAACCTTGCACCGAACTGAATATTTATAATTAGGAAGCCACTAGGCAGCTCGCTCAATTAGGAAGGATATTTGATATGTATTGGTTTCGGGTCTAGCCTATCTAGATGTACATGAATACCTACATAATTATCCGCCATGTTATGTTTATGTAATCATTTTAATGTATACGGGGTTATTTTTAAAACACCTGCAACCTCACAGGAGTACAACTAACATCATTCGACGACCTCTGTGGTCGAGTGGCGTACACGCCGGTTTTCAAGGTGTCGTCAGCTCTGAGGTCCCGGGTTCGATCCCCGGACGGGTCAATGTAGAAAAACACTTTTCTACATTGCCTTGGGTCTGGGTGTTTGTGGTACCTTTGTTGCATCTGGATTCCATAACACAAGTGCTTTAGGTACTTACTTTGGATTCGGAGCAATGTATGTGATGTTGTCCACATTTATTTATTTATTATAAGCAACAACATTATATTATGTTCTACGACTTTTGATAATTCTGTAGTTTTTAATTTCAAACTTCACACATAAATATCAAATTTTAATCTCTATCGTTTAACTATGAAAATAGGAATTATGGAAAGTCGTAGAATAAATGTTTGATGTTAGTTATCCACCCCTGTAAAGTTGCAGTTGTTTTCCAAATAACTCTGTACCTGTGGAAGTACCTGAATTTTAAGAAGAACAAAAATCAGACTTTAATTCAAGTGTGTTTTATGAAAAGACTTCACAAAAGCTTTGGATTTAATAATTACGCTGTAACATAAAATTTCCGTGAAAGGGTTGCTATGACCTGAGTAATTGTTCGACTTTTTTCTATCCCGTAAAATAAAACAAAATAGAAACGGAAAAAGAAAAATCAGGTTGAATGACCCGATTTATCTTTTAATAAAACCTGAAATAAACGGTCGAGTGTTATATACCTAACAATAAAATTCCGTTTCTATTTTGTTTTATATGTGTATGATGTATCGCAAAGTTCACGATGAATTGCCTAAACAAACAACTTCATATCCAATACGATCCCAAATAACGTTGCTCCCAATACACCAGCAGACTGAACAAACATAATATAGCTAAAAGGGTTACTAAGCTCTTAGCTCGTAAATAATTACAGTAGTGTAAGGCATTCTTAAGCCTGGTTTTACCACAGCCAATAGGCAGAGGAATTCGCTTAAGCAGTTTTGGTCTACAATAATCTTAATTAAATATTAGAAGGCCTGAATTAGTTAGACGTCTCTTAGGATTGCTAATATTGAACACGCTGTATGTCTCGGTACTGTTAGGTAATATTAGGACGTAATTTGTAGTTAGGTCAGATGTGGTAAATATAGATTATATATCAGCTACATTCTGTATATAAGGGTTAGGTAGGTATGGATATAACAATATTTGGTTTCCAGACATATTTTGGGCATATTGAAAATGAAAATTATTTATATTGATATAAAGGGAGCAGATGGTGCGATAACGAGTAAAGGAGATGTATGGAAAGAAAATACGCATTTTGACGACTCCATATAAATGGGACAAGGTGTTGATGTCAATATTATGACGTATGACTTTATGGGCTAAATAATCAGTCTTGTCAATTCACATGGTTTAATTGAAGAATAAAGGCAAATATGCGATCGAAATGATCGAAAATATACTCCAATAAAGTTTTTACAACAAATTTTTGCAACTTGTTCAAACAATATTCAAAGGGCAAAATTATAAAACGTCCGTTGAAATACGCGTTATTATGGCCGTTAGACCCTATATACCCTTTATAATATTTCCGTAATCGTCTTTTACGAAGCCGACAGGAAGAAAAGGCATGGCTTATCCCATCCCGGAAAACGTATTCAGCCCTATCAAATGGTATCATACAGTGAAAAGTACCCTTAAGTTATTAGCAAGTAGCTCGAAACTTTAACAAAGCTTCATTGTATTCAAAGACCCCATTTAACTTTGCCCTGACATAAGTCCTAGGATTAATAGATAGACGAAGTAGTTACTATAATACTCTCGGCGTTTTTAATCGGACTTAGTTTGGATTTGCTTTTAATTAAAATAATACTAGCCTTCTTTTCGTCTTACTGATTCCATCCAGAGATAATTAGTACTTTTGCATTCTTGATTTATACTTAGGTTAATTTAATATCTAACGTCTAATATTCGTTAGCCCTTGCAATAACATGTTCGGTACATGTTATTGCAAGGGCTAACGAATATTGCGAGCTCAAACCCCTTAGACAAGGTCTTTTTTTACAAGCATTAACAGTGATAGAATATGACATTAAATGTATGGAAATGACATTCCTCTTCGATAAGTCACGTGACTTAGACTTGTCACTTATGAGCGATTCGACCAGCGTTAACGTTTGTAGATAAGTACAAGTGCAGTGCAGTACCGGGGCAGATAAGAAAACAAAAGGTTGGGAGCGTACTCATGAAGTCATTACAAATCGTCAGTCTGCATAGGTAGAACTTAGAAAATGGTAATCGTTAAGGTCACGATAAAAACGCACACGCAATTGATCAGCAAACGGACCTATTATTCGTAATTAAGTATCAAAGCGTGTGTCGCCTAAATCTAGAGAGTTTTTATCTTCGCTGACGTTCATTAACGCCCGTGCATGTGTACCTAAATATCATGATATCTAGACGCTAATTGACGCGCATATATTTTTTTCCCCTTTAATAGAGTTTTAACTGCGAATTTAACAGGGCCTTAAGAAGCGACTATAAAAAGAGACTTGTAGTTTTAATTAACCGGATTGGAACCTGGTGAGAGACATTTTTGTGTAGGGTTCGAAAATGTAGGACGATTATTTATGTAACCAAATATGTTTCCCATCAAGGTGTTGTGATATATTCCATGTTTTTTTTTGCACTTATAGGAATCAATAGTTACCTCGTTCTGTTTTCCTTTTCTTTTTTTTTTAATCTTACTAGCAATGTGATTCGCACATCACCAGTAGATATTCTTGCTAACTTCTCGTGGTAACCTAAATGCTTGTGTTACGAGTGGGTTCATGTCGGTAGTGCAATGGGTAGGATTCGGACCTGCAACCACATGATCGCAAGTCCGACGCCGTAGCCATTAGGCTACCGCCGATTTATTTTGTGATACAACACAACTTGTTAAATAATACTTCTCCATTATATGTAAAATTAACTAGGATATTCTCAGAATCATAAACTTTAAACCTAAATAGAAAAACTTTTACCTCTCCTAATGATTAATTAGTCATTTAAACTTTGAACAATACAAGAAGTTTCCGAAACTTTACAGGAAAAATTTAAACTTATTTTACAAGATTTTTAATTAGTTGTTAATTTGACTAGGTTTACATTTTGTTACCTAAAAGGATAACGATGTTCTGACAAGTTAATCAAATTTTGTTAATTTGTGTAGGTACTGAAAATGTCATCATTATTTTTTATTTGCAACTAATAACGCTATAACTAGAATCGTGACTGTAAATCGATAGCTAATTTATAAGCACACACATGGAATCAATTAATTTGTTTATTAAGTACATTAAAATATTATCTCCCTTGTTGAATATAGTACAAAATGAATGTATTTTATGCGTAGTTTGTACGAATATGTATTTTATATTTGGCGTCGGAAATGTACAACTGAAATACAGAGCCAGTGTTCCGGGCACGAAATAGGATTAAGTATTTGCCTTGTACCAGTTTATGAATAAGTAGTGATACCAATGCACAACTTTAACAAGAGATTTTATGGATGAAGTGTGTTGTTTGTTAACAACACAATTTATACATAAAATCTCTTGGCTTTGGTTTTTCAGAAGTTTATCTATTATAATACAATCTAATCTAAAATAAATAAAATGTAGAGTGTCAGGGACATTGCAACGCAAACTTCGCGAAAAGGTTACAGCTAATGCCACTAACCATCAATGGAAGTCATTAATATGGCTTATAATCGGTTTCAGAAATTGACATTTTCGAGAGCGCAATGTATTGTGAACAACGCGACCTTTCGTTGGAACTTGCAAAACAGCTGAGCAGATACCTATTTTTGGTTTTATTTACATTGCTCTTTTGAGTGAAAAAAGTGAGTAATTTTTTTTGTGGGAAATCTTATTCTTCTATTTCAGAATACAACTTTAAGCAGTCGAAAACGTAAATAATATATATAATTATTATTTACGTTTTCGACTCGTCCGCGATTAAGTAGCTCACAACTTACATTATATATAATGTAAGTTGTGAGCTACTTAATCGCGTAATAAAAACATAATCAAATACCTCGAGCTTTTCTTAATTATTAAATTACCGACATTCAGACTTTTATACTACAAAAGTAAGATTATATCGAAGCTGATTTCAAGAAGAACAAAACAAGAACCAACGAAAATTTCCTTTTGAGACTAAATTAAACGAAGGATTTATGAAGAGGGCTTTAGTTTACAACAGAAATATACAAAAAGTCTGCAAGTACGTGCCATGTTAGAATATCATGAAAATTTGTTCGAAGTTCCGAATTCGAGAAGTGTCCTTATAGGTTCAACGGTTACCTGTAAATTTCATATTTTGTTTTCGGATTTCCAAAATCGATATCCACTTCAGTGAAGAAGCGGCGTTTGTCATATGGCAATTGTTTAGATCAGTTACTTGTTCCTTTCGCAGTTATGTATCGGAAATTTGGCTATACACATACATTTTCTGTATGTTTTACGGATGTGTGTATGACGAAATTAAGGTAGAATAATGTGTTTTCATCTTTTTACAAATAATTTCAATCGTGTCAGTCATTAGTCAGATACAAAAACTAAGCTGTGATTGCGTGATAAATTAATTAATTGCATTGCATTAACGAATAATACGTCATGTTTATGAAAGCAAATGTGAGAGCAATATAACCTAAGTAAAAATAACAGTAAGCAAGGTTCTAATTGAAGAGAAATGACAATATTTAAAAGTGAAAAATGTTATTATTTGATAAGAAAAAATGAAAACATTGATATCAGTTTCACTTTTCTCTCAAAAACCAAATTCTTACCGATAGAATTTATCTAAGAAAATTCTCTTTGCCACATCTCGCACTCAAAAGTAATTATTTGTTGTTTGTACAAAGAACTAGAGTTTGAATTTCACTTCGAGGAACAAAAAAATTACGCATATCTTAGGATTCATTTTCCCCAGCCTTTAGTAAAACAAAAAGCTTATATTTTCGCTTTCAAATATACTTATTTGTATTTGTTTACACTAAGGGCCACTTACATTTAAGTGTCGTTTTTACTTTATTACGAAAATTGCGTTTTTACTCGCTTTTAAACCAAAGTAGTTACTAGTAAAAACCAATTCCAATTTCATAATAAGGACCAGCAAACCTTACGTCGTCGATTATATTTGATCATTATTATTTTTACCCATGTCATACTCATGTAAGAACATAATACATCGTTCAGTTTTTATGAAAGAGCAACGAAGCGCATTCAACAGATGTTTTAAAATAGTTTTTTCTATAAATTTTTCATGCATCCGAAAGTTGAATGAATATGTAAAAGCGCTAAATTATAAGTTAGATTGAAAAATTACTGCAGATGTCATTTGGCTTTGGTCTCTTCCTGATTTAAAAAGAATTTCATATAAATTAAATTCTCTGCCCCGTTATAAACATGAGGATGGCTTTGAGGGTTTTCAAACAACTTATTTAATTTGTGTATAAACACGTTTTGGAAACGAGGTTATTGTCTGGGACCTCATTGTTGAGTCACGCGGTTCAACGAAAGGACACCAGAATTTTTAAATTAATTATGTCTCGTGGACAACAAATTTAAAACATTGTTTCATATTTTACATGACTGTAATTAAACACTTTAATAATTTATTAAATTTAGTTTTTTTTTTCGTGTAGCCTAGGTTTATTTTAATTGTAAAATGAAAAAAGCTGTTATTTCTCCGAAGGTTATGAAAACCAGAGAAATTTTCATATCAAACATTATTCGTTCGGTAAAATGAATGTATAAAGCGAGGACATAATTTCGTCTGAGATCTAAATACATTAAGTTATGTAATTGCAGTCGAATACTTTCTCTAAAATATTGAGTTAGAATATTAGTATTAAGTTCTTTTTTCCAGCATTGTAATCAAGCCGATGGTAAGCCACTGCCGGGCAAAAGTCCATTTTCCGACATAAATATATTATCTTAAAAGTATACATTTTACAGAACACGGACAGCAAAATAGAGCAACACTTCATTCACTTACCTTACAAATTCAAACGAAATTGCATAAAACCCTACCTATAAAGCTTAAACTTTACTAAAATTTAGTTTAAAATAAAATAAAACTTAAATTTTAGACGGCATCTGTTCCGTGCTGAATTTTAAGCGCAAACCCGAACATACTGAAAGTTTGTTTAGAACTAACCCTAACTAAAAACGGACAAGATAAAGTATTACAACAAGCAAATGTTTTATGCGTTTTACTGGTGCATGTTTTGTTTCTTGCAATATTTATTCGGAAGACCGCACTGTTGCAGGTTGTGGTACGTGTTCCTTGGTTGAGAATTTGTGATGAATTGGATTAGCTTCGCTGTCGATTCGCTGTATCGGAAATTTTGCAGTGCTACGTGAGAATTTTACAGTCAAGTATGTTGTAAGAGATTAAAAAAATGCATTTTTATTGTAGAATTGTGTCAGAATAAACTAAACAAGATTTTCACCATATTCAAGTTAAACATTTTATGCAAGAATCGGATGAACAAAATATGAACATAGGTACCGTATAATTTTATTGACTGTAATTATATTGACTGGCCTGTTGGTCCATTCGTTAGTGACCTTAACTGCTAGGCCTGAAGTCGTGGGTTCGATTCCCACGCAGGAATAATATTTGTGTGATGAGCTTGATAATTTGTTCTGCGCCTGGAGAAATATATAAGTATGTTTATCAGTTGTCTAGTCATGTGACTGGTGGAGTACAGGCTCTGCCTAATTTGGGATCAGATGACCGTGTGTGAGTCCCGAAACATTCAAAAAAGGAAATATTAAAATTATCAACAAATAATTATATATCCAGATATAGGTCGTTATTACAGTGTAGTACCATCAATTTGTAAATATGAAAGGCGTTCCATCTTAATTTTCTAAGTATAATAACAGACATTAAGGTTTGACGGCACGACGACAAGCGTCCATCAATAATCCTCCTCCCCTTTCCCCCCTACATAATACCACCTGGCCCAATATAAATGAGAAAAAGATTAATGTGAATTGTTGGTCCCAATAAATCACGAGATCTTGTATCTCCAACCTATAAACGATACGAAGTTGAGGCGTACATAAATCCAGATTTTAAGAACAGTACATATTTTGGGTTAATTTTTTTTTCCGTTTGCTATAACATAAATTATGTTGAAACTGTTGAGTTCCGTCTTTCTAAACAAAATTATGGGCTAAGAATTAATTTATTTATGAAGGATTTATTGTAACTACAGGCGGCAAATAACATAAGCTTTGCTGGCCACAATAAGAAACAAACATGTATCCGTAACGTCGAACGAGTATCAACTTACACAAATGTAAAATATCTGTTTTATGCAAATAGATATATTATTATTATAAAATAAATAAAAATAAATATATATATATATTGCTACAAAAAAAAAACAGTTAACACTGTTGTGTTTACAACAAGAGAGTAAAATAGCATCAAAAGTAAATGGCTCAGCCAATGCTGTACCGGGATGAGCACGACCCGAAACAGCGTTAATTTTCAGCCATTTCATCACCCTTACTTGAAGTACGGGATTTGCAGGACGAGATAATTGACTATATCAGTTGCTAGACAAGTTTTAAAAACTATAGTTTATACAAACAATATAAAATTGAGTAAAGTAAACCAAAAGATGTGAGTAAGTGTATTGTGTGTATGTGCGTGCGTAGGCGCGTGTGTTTGTGTGTGTGTGAATATACATACTGCATAAGACTAGTTTACCTGTCAATCATTTGTATCCTAACACATGCGTATATTATTGTACAAAATATGATTTGGACTTTTATTGAATAAGTTAGCATCATTTAAATGGTGGCCTAATTAAGTTAAATCTGTTAATCAATTCACTATTTAATTAAAATGATGAAACAGAGTTGTGTCGTGATATATGTTTTTAAGTAAGTAATTTTTTTATTGAAATTATAAATATAAACACTCCTTACGTAAATTAATTACTTCAAACCAGTAGTAAGCGTTAAACCAGCAGACACGTCGAGTTCAATTCCTGCCGGAGGTGCCAATTTTTCGTTAATATTTGTAATTAAGTTATATAAGTTTATTATTGCATACTGTTTATTATTAAATTCCGTACATAATTGAGAAACGAAAGAAACGAATTCTACGTACAAATGATTAATACGAACAAACCAATACGAAATTATATTATATAAAAGTAGAAATAGTCAGAAATAAGACATAGCAATTATAAGCTAAATAATTACCTACTACTTTGAGTCAACTCAAAGGCTAGTACCCAATTACAGCAATTAACGTTTGTTTGCAACTTGTACTTAATTGATAAATGACTACAATATTGTCTGTCCGCCACGATTAAAACATTCGAACTGCTATTAAACTAAGTTGCTAGTATTTGTCTTCACTTTGACAGTTATTTGAGACTTCTCATTACAAGACGATATATTCTTCTTCTTCGTTTCGTTAAGATCCTCAAATTCCGTATGACCAAAAAGTTGCCAATGGAGCCAAGTTGCCTGGAGAGTGTGTGGGGTTGTGCAGACGATTCATTAACTAAATTGACAAGTAAAAATGCCATAATAACATAAATTACAATAGATTTTATGTCAGCTTTGGTCTCCAGGATTAAAAAAACGGACTACAGTAAATAAATCCTTGTTTTTGTTTCTATGACAAAATTGCTTTTTATTCCTTTTCAACAATACACTACGGCACAGACAGTACTAAGTTATAATTTACGAGTTTGACCTGCAAAGTGTAGAGTGTAGGTCTTTTTTCATAAACGAGCCTCTTGTTTAGTCCGAACAAAAGCTTGCCGTAGCTTCAAATTTAAACTATTTAGAGACGAGTTGAAAGAGACAATTAATTTGGTAAAATCCCGCGGCCTTTTGGAATTTGTTAAAAAAAGAGGAACATTTTAACTCATTTTTTTTATTAATATTTTTTATAAAACAGGCAAAGGTAAAATAAAATGATGTCGAAATTATATTACAATATTAGCTTTTGCCTGCAGCTCCGCCATCGCTCGGTCATCGCGGCAAAAAGCCTATAGCGTTTTTCAATAAATGGGGTGTCTAGAAAAAACAATACATACCTGTAGTTCCTGAGATTAGCGTGTTTAACCAAGTAAACAAACTCTTCAGTATTATAATATTAGCATGGATGGGTTGAGACTGATATTCCAAATTAAAATTTTGGCCCGAATTTTAACCTATTCGTCCCCGATCGGCGACCGGTCGCCGCATTACAATAGAAAATCAATTGTGTCTCATTAGCGGTGATTAAAGAGAATAAATCCGTTCAAAAATAGTTATCGTGATAGAGTTCCCGTTGAAACACGCATACTAATACACCCTCACATGCTCACGCGACCATTGATATTATAATAAGCTTGTCGTGTCCCTATTTAATTACTCAAAAGTGAAATTTTACAACATAAAATGACATTGATGTAGCACCTGACATTAATAAAACAGTGTTTTAGTGCGACATTATGATATTTATTATGCTAACTAAAGTTAGTGGTGAAAGCAGCCGAGTGAGCATGATAACCTGAATTTGTGTTCTAGGCTAAATAGTAGGAATTGAATCACAACATTACAGGTAAATGATTAATTATGATCTATTATTATCAAAAAATTAAGTCACGGGAATCAATGCGAACTCATGCATTTGCTGTTTAAGGTATGACGTTTCGGCCGGGTTACATTGGACGTGGTCGCAAAAAACATTAAAAACCCTCATACTACTAAATAGGCAATATCAGATTATTTGCTACAGCCAGGCACAAACCACTGAATTCAATTCCATCGTGCACAAATCCTCTCAACCGATTGCTTTTTTTCTCTCGAGAGAAAATGTGAGAAGAGATCGAATTCAAGATACATCCAAATTTCAATAGGGAACAGTTATAAACTATCAGCATCTTGGTTTCCAGTGATTCGATTAACAAAACCACGTTTTTTTGCAAAGTCGGTTGACGTTGAGAATACGTACACGGTCAGTGTGTTGTGTAGGGTAGTTGGAGAACTGCAGGTAGATGAAAAATCACTTTACACACGGAGATGCGACCCAGTCTGCTTGTGACCGCGGCTAGTGTAACCCGGCCGAAATTTAAAGCCAAGGTAAATTCATGCGTTCGTGTTAATTCCGTGACGTAATTTGATTAGAATCGTGCAACGCGATAGTTTCCTACGCCTGAAAGATTTTATTTTATATTCTACAACAAGCCTATTAGGTGCTGTTATCTGATAATCATTGCGAACGATGTGAAATTTAGTGTTTACATATTTTAGGTGTCAGATACAAAAGATATTTCAATATAAGTTGTGATCTACCCATTTTCTCAAGGCTCAAGGTTTTTTTGTAGTGCTTCAAGTCACATCAAGGACCACCATTATTATGTTATATCTATGTAACAAAATATTACGTAACATTGTTGAAAAATTGTGTCTTTTCTGGTTAATGCTGCTACTTATTATATACTGGATAAAATATGATTTACATAAAATTATATCTTCAGTTGCACTATGAAGTTAAATATTAGATTGCGGAGGTAGCTCATAAAATACTTGCAACATTATTTACAAAAATCCAGAGGTGGAGCCAAGACTGGGTTTGCGTACAAATACAATTTTTCATTTTCCTCCGGGGTTGAACAAAGAGGAATTTTAATGCAATTTAGTAGTCGCATTGTAGAGCTGTTGGCATTTTTACAGTACATGGCTTACGATAGGTGTCACGAAGAGAATGGACCTAAAAATAATTACTCTAACCCAACTCACTGATATAAGTAGCGCTTGCATTTTTAAAGGGGTTCAAAGAACGTGTAGGCGAGGGTCTACATTTTTCACACGTATGAATCCTTTATTTTTGAATGTAAAATGAAACTCGAAGGTAGAATATGATTCACCCGTATCCGTGATGTAAAATATTTTCCGGTAAAATATGGTATTGAATGCTCAATATAATAGTAAAATAGAATTATGAAATCTGTGAATTTGTAATAAAACATAACTCACATATTCTATTTCTTATAAATATATTTTTATAATTTGTATAAAAAATTAAAAGCCTGCAAAATTAAATTAACATTTCTAAAGTATCAAAAATACTTTAAAAATGTAAATTTAATTTTGGCCTAAATACATTGTTTTATCTTTATAAGTTAAGTAACTTTGAAATTTCTTTTTGTTTCAGTTATCAGCTACGTTGCTGGTGTTTCTTCACCTTTCGATGCACGTCGTCGATGAGGGGCATGCTGTTAATCCCAGTAAGTAATAATAACTTATATAATAGTTTGTAAGAGTATTATTGGATTACAAAGACTTCAATTCAATCTAAATGTCATAGAATGTTACCAAGGTCAGTTATTAGGAGAAGATTGCAACATTATTGTTTTTTTTTTTCTGGGACATAGAGTCAGATTAAAACCTGATACGTGATTGTGTACTTGTTATCCATAAGCATGTAATTAAAATTGATTAATCTTACTTATATTAAAATTAATCTTAGCAAACACACACAGTCAGATATTTTTCTTATTTAAAAAGGAGAAGTAAAGCGGCTATCATATAAGCATTTAGTATGTAACTCACAGCACAACATCGCGTACCATACATTGATATGCACACGTTCACACTATACCATACTATATATTATTGACATGTCCATAACAATGTATTGTGCGCGATATTGTTAGGCTATGAGCTATACAGGATTATTTTGTACGGAGTGCGTATATTCAACGAGGTAATCAGGTGCATAAAACTGAATCACTTTCCCCAAGGAACATGGGTCGAAATCTTAAAATTGAAAATGAAACTTTCATACAAAGTGACAGGTCAAGTGACTTATGTTTGTATGAAAAGTTCATTTTCAATTTTAAGATTTCGACCTATGTTTCTTGGGAAAAGTTGTAAATAAGGCAAAAACCTCTAAATTAAGTTCAGTTAAATTCAATTTGTCGTCTTTGTAACCCATTAAACAGTGAAATTAGAAAACTCTTTGCCTGCTCTGCATTTTGTTCTCCTGATTAATTTCATTGCGGTTAGTGCGAACAGTAACTTGGCGGGGAAAACTTGACAACGGACACTTGTTTTTAATGATCTTTTCCGACTTGGACACGCTTCATTAACTTTTTACATCAACGAAGTTCTGAAAATCTTCTAGTCACTTGAGAATTCTTCTGCTTTATTATTTACCGAAAAAAAGGCACACTGACTTTCATATCGTCAATTTTTTTTAATTCGTCGTTTTTGTCCCACTATCGTAGGTACTAAGGCCTCCATTATCACCGTGAATAATATAGATTTACAAAACTCAAACATCTGTCAATGAATTTCCAGGCTTAAACCCTCAAAGTTTGTTCAGGACAATGGTTTTTCCCGTAATTTCTCAACTGTTTTTGTTACTTGATACTTAAATCCCGGTTAACCGTGCTTTTGACACGGAAACCCCAACTCGCCGGTAAACGCAATCATCTAACTCAACTTCGCAACGAGTAATTTTACCGGTATAAGTTTTACCGTAAATAACGGGACTAGTGAAAAAATAAACAAGAAAAACCTCGAAATAGCAGTTGCAAGAAGCAATAACTTACAGTATGGATTATAAGTTATTAACCTTAATTTTTTCCGAAATTAATTTGATATAGTACTCCAAATATATTTTTTTCAATCATATAATATAAGTATTGTTTAAATATCTAACTCATGCTGTACTGTAGCTATCCGTGGAAACATGTAATTGGCTTTGTTTTCTATCCTTGTTAATTTTTCACATTTTGTGTAGCTGTTGGTTTTCCTTATTATAAATAAATTAATTAATTATTGCAATAGATTATACGCTATTTGAATGGCTTTATTATCGTTTGATACACAGGAGTATTTTAAGAATTTATAAAAGAATAACAAGGTTTATTCAAAATCAGGTCGGTTAGTTAAATATAGTAGTGTCTTTTGATCGCTGCTGTTGACATTAAATAGGAAAAATTAATTTATCAGGGAATTCCATTATATTTTTTAATTAGGGAAACAAGCAGACACAATATACCCACTCCACAATAAAGTTTTTATTTTATTTTATCAAAAAGTATTTTATTTACATACATATAACATATTGTGCAGTTCTGTTGTATCATACTCGCAACGTCAATAACATGTCTAATTGCTGCAATCAGGGACGGTAAGGATTACTTAAAAAAAATCGGATAAGAAGATTTTAATTCCTTAAATTAATTTAAGAGATTCCATAATATTAATTTCTGTAAAACATAATATTTAAACAATAAAAAGTTACATTTATATAGCTAACTCACTACCACATCTAAACGCTACGATGTGCTTATTCACATCATGTAACATGTTGTAGTGTTGACTATAGTGAATGCCAACGATTAGGCCATTCGGCCTTCGTACGTGCAATGTGGACAAAAACTACCGATATATAAAAAAAACACAAGTGGAGGACACTAGCATTTTCCCTAATAGATTCGACCGTATTGTTGTAATATTTTTATGCAAAATTTTTAAAATTGATTATTTATTTCTACCCAAAAAATTTTTAATTCGTGTAATATTTAGTTATTGTAGATTTTTATTTTACGCACATTTATTTATTAAGCTTTTATTTGTGTACACCAAACACCATAATGGTGTATGTATTAGCGTAATAAAATTATATTTTATATGCGATCGTTTTAGTTTTATTATCAGTTTGGATACGTATACCTAGTTTATTTTTAAATTTAAAATGAAGTAGGTATATATTTAAAACACTATTAACCTTACAGCTTTTTTTATAAACTATGGCTGTATTTACAAGTATGTTTTTGATTCAGCACTAACCTTAAGTAACCGTCAGATAATCTACGGATTTTCTTAGTTACAAATGACTATCTTAACTTTAACAAAGCGATTGAAGTTTATAGACGTAGTTGGCTGTGTTTCAAATTACAATATATAAATAAATTTGGACATCACATAGATACATTGCTCCGAATCCAAAGTAAGTAGCTAAAGCACTATTTTCTTCTTCAATTTTCAATCAATCTTCTGCATTAACTTTTTTTTACGATCAGTTTTTTAATATTACAATGGAGGGATTTAATACCTACGTCATTACTCATTCCTGGTTGGTGTAATGAATAAGCGGTCGTTTAGCTTATGTTAATTAACTAATGATATACCAACGTACTGGATTGGATCAGGCACGCTAATTGTGGGCATACAAAGTAGGTTAAACTATATAGAGAATGATAAATTGAATTAGATTTATATAGAATACTCGCTGTTCCCCGCGACTCCGCTTGCGGTACATAATTTTTTATTAAAAAATATAGCCTATGTTACTCAAGGTAAAAGTAGCTTTCCAATTTTGAAAGAAGTTTTGAAATCGGCACGGTAGTTTTTGAGTATATTCATTACTCATTACACAAACATACAAACAAAAATACAATTCTTTCCTCTTTATAATATTAGTGTAGATGAGATTATACACAGAAAGTTAATGAAAATTTGAGATCATTAAAATTGAATTTTTGATTATGAAAATTTGGTTAAGAGTTATTTACAAAAAACTATTGTTTTTGTACTTTCTCACGTCAATAATAATCAACTTACAACGTGTTTGCTAGAAAAAACAATCGTTGCCAAAAACGAAAGAAGCGGTGGTAGCCTAATGGTGAGGGCGGTCGGACTTGCGATCGTGTGGTTACGGGTTCGAATCCATCCATTACACTACCGACGTGAACCCACCTTAACACAAACATCTTAGCGTAGCACGAGATAGAGGTAATCAAAAATACTATTAATGTGCGCCCCACATTGCTGGAAATCTTGAAAAAAAAAAACAATTTGCTTTAGTTAATTATCATTCAAATTGAGGAACACATCTTTATTGGATAAAAAACTTTAAATTATTTGAATAAAACTCGTCAAACACAATCTGTCGTGTAATCATAACAACTTGTGACGGCGTTATTACGATTCTAATCCTCACAGAAGCTTCACCCCACGCAATTGTCCTCGCCATTCAGTTATTACAGTAAATACATTTGATTCCCGTTAAGAATAACTTGCTTAAGTGTCTTTGTATGTCAGCTTAATATGTGAACAAATATTATTAAAGTGTGATGTGGATAAGGAAAAGCGGAATATTGTGGGGATTATATTTGACGATTCGTTTTATTGAATCGTTTTGTTTCTCGATTATTATAATAATATGTGTTATAGTACCTTATCTTATTGAATAATAATATAAACAAAAGCGAGATCAGTGTAACATAATGTTTAATAACCCGTTGAGTAGTAGGATTAACCATTGGTACAAAATTTTTAAACACTACGAGTAGGTAAATAAATAGTACAGTCAGCAACATAGTTGGTTGAACACTAGATTAAACACCTAAACGTAAAAGTTTTTGAAATCTATACTAATATCGCAAAGCTGAAGGTGTTTATCTTTTTTTCTGGTCCAATCTGAAAAAATCTTTCTGAGTTAAATAGCCTAAGCTATTTATTGACAAAGGCAACTTTTTGCCGCGATAACCGACGATCAAAAGGACATCGTGGAAAGCAAAAGCCAGTATACTAATAAGGAAATCATATCAAAACCCTTCATGATAAGGATACCTATTTTGTTTCATACGCAACACAATTTGGACTTTAAATTGTGTTCTAGGAGTACTGTAAAACTGATCGTGTTTACAACTTTTGTTGCTAACTGTACTATCTACGCGTACCCTGTTGTGTGGTAACAGATGTACATGTTTCGGAACTAGGAAGTCAGCTGCGGCCAATGGCGACACTAGTTTTTACGAGAGATACACTTTGGTCATTTACAATATCAAGTCTGATGTTGTAAACGGAACTTAAAACTGTTCTGTTCTTTTTACTGCAAAATGACTTGACTGCATGGATAACCGAGTGGTATAGATCAGGCTATTTACCACTGTGCGCGATGGGATGCGGGTTCGGGCATGCATGTAGCCTTTGACATGGAAAAGAACATAGGCTACCTTTTATCCTGATTCCTGAAGTAGTTCCCGAGAGACGACCCAATCCCGAAGTTCATGCAGACTAAGTCGCTGTCAGAATCTAGTCATGAATAATTTGCAGTTTACAATATTATTCTTATAATACATATCCTCGACTATAATTAATAGTAAATATACAAATGATCATTTAAATCCATTGTATGTTTATCTTCATAACTATGATCTACATTTCCGTTTCCATCAAGAACCAAACACAATAGGCGGTATTAAGTTAAATGGCTGAACAGTTCGTTACACGGAATTTGAAGCTACACATTAACGATATCAACGGTTATTGTAAATTAATCACTGCTTATACACTGGCGAAATCAGTCCCTATTATATCTCGGTAAACGCATCGACTCCCACTCAAACCTCAATTTCCATACAGATTAATCTTAAACACCTCCTCATGTTTGAGTACAGTATACTTGAACGATTTTAAAGCCAAACACACACAAGATAATGGACAAATTCGATAAACCTTTATCGATACGCACCGCCACAACTCTATGTTTACTTTCTCGATGGCAGTGTTGGGCGCGTAAACAGTATGGGGCAACCCTTGTTCTCACGTCCTCGATAACTTTTCACGCAAATTTCCACTTAGTTTGTAAACATTTAGGGTTCTAAAACGCATGCGTGTGACTTATAATTCAACTACCATCGGTTATAACGATGCCACGTATAGAGTAAAGAAACCCTTTGCAACGTCGCTTTTACTGCGGTTTGTTCGAGGACAACGTTTTGTGAATTGTCATGTCGGCATGACTTCGTATGAGTTATTGTCATGGAAATTACACGCCGGACACTCTGGTCTGTATGAAAATGAGAGTTCAAACCACGGTTTCGTGACAATGTAGTGTAATGTCTAATGTCATCTAGTCTACAGTGAAAAAAAGTAGATACTCTTTACAACTAAGACAAAAAGAGGATATTCTAAAACACCTTGGTTTTACCATAGTATATTATTATGAAGGTATATATATCATAGTTAATTAAACATCTTTTTTAAATAAAGCCGTGTAAGCTTACGTAGTATTCGCAATAAAAATATTATAAGTAATAATATTTTTCATAGCAAAAAGGAGTCCTGAATGTAAAAATATAAATCAGTTAATTTAAATACGCCAACTGACGGTGTAAACAAGAAAACAATATGAGTGAAAATACAACCGTACAATCAAGAACAGTTGTTTCGAAAAAAATAATGAAACCTTACATCGAACACTAAAAAATTAAATAGGACGCAACATAATTGTAGTGGGTGCGTTGAAATGGGTCGTGTGCATTTTTAGTGAGCGAAAAACAAAAGTTTTATTGGAGTGGAGCGTTCAGCGCAGAAGAGCCGTTTCAGCTTTTGAGCAGGTTAATGTTCATCACACAAAACAGGGAGCGAAAATACGAAGTGCACTTTGTGAATGTACAGTCAACAGCAAAAGAAGATGAATTGAGTTTATACTTATGGAGTCAAAACTGATGACGAATTGAAGGCAACTGTACTAGTAGTAAATATAAAATAAATAATGATACCGGCCAATAAACGTCCCACTGCTGGGCACAGGCGTCTTCCCATATAGAGAATGGATGAGTATTGATCACCACGCTTGCTCATTGCGGGTTGGCGATTTCAGATTCCAATACTTTGAAATCCAGGTTTCCTCACGATGTTTTCCTTCACCGTTTGTCAATGATATCTTAGAATGATTAAGAAAGTACATATAACTTTGAAAAAGTCACATTGGTACTTGCCTGGGTTCGAACCTGCAACCATGTGCATGTAAATCCGGTCATTGAACCGCTAGGCCACCATGACATAACAATATGTATATATAAGTAGTAAATGATTGGTATAATTTACAATAACATACTTTGTATCACTTCGACGCCACACAGTTTTGACGCGAACTCCGTTCATCAGTATTGAATTTCTGATTTTGATCATCTACTTTTACTGTTGACTGTACGTGTTTGGTAAAATTGGATGGTGGTTAGAAGTTTTGTGAATCCATTTTCCGAATCTGCGAACTGACCGGTATTGCTCGATAGTTATGAGTTTTATTGGCTGCGCTCTAAGCATCGGTGTGAATGGATTGTTCGCAGTTGTGCAAGTCATTTTCAAAATAGGAGTGTGGCCTTTTTCAGCTCGAACATGAATGCTTTTTGTTATTTACGAGACCAATGCAGTTGATTGGTGGTTTTAATTTGCAGAATGAAATTTTTGTATATTTTTTAACGAACATTGTCTGGAACAAGATATTGAAATAAAACTACTTTAAAACGGATTCTATCGCGGTTTATTTTTATTTTAGTTGACGCCTTTGCAAGTGTCATGGTATTTTTATTTCAATGTCTAATGTTCGCGTAAACCTCAGAAAACAGTATTGAACAAGTTATTATACAACAAGATTTTCTTAGAATTAGAGTTGCGTTTAGGACTCTTAGAATCAAAATCTCTCTTTATGTTTAGTATTCTTTTTATATATTATCCCATTTCATCAATTTGAGGTTCACCACTCTTATTTAATAACCACAAAGGTAACAAACAATATTTCAATTTCCCATTCCTGTACACAATACATTTTCAAGTAGGTGGTTTCATAATAATTTAATTAACAACGTGTATTGAACACACCCGAAAGTAACTTTGTAAAGTATTACATCCACTTTGTTCTTCTGCGTATATTATTCAGAATGTTTCGTATTCCATCATTTTAGTTATTGAATTTAATAATTATATAACGGAAGAAAATATATACATAATTATAGTTTGTATTTGAGGTTCAAAATATTGGTTCTATACGACGGACAATTTTCGCGGCTCAAAAGCTACTTTAATTCATATATTGACTATATAAAAATCAGATACAATTGATGATTTTCGATTTGATTGATGGAGTCGACGCCTCCATCTGAAAATAATACTAAGTAGATGGTAATGAGATTAGATATCAGAGTGGTACTTTTAAGGCTGTGACACATCAAAACACACTTAATACCATCAAAGCGAAAAAAACCAGCACAGGCCAAGCCACAAAGTGTACCATTATATAATATTTAGAGGAGAAATATAAGCAATATAACTCGCAGGGTACACTCGCCGCAGATATGGGCGTGTGATGAGCGTCCATCACTGAATTATGTATGAAGGGCTGGAGCAAGATAACCTTGCGGCCAATAAACACAGCCCTAGTAAAAGTTACAGTACAATAATAGATACTTATTTATCATAGTCGCGTATTTTTTGGATGAAGTTTTATGTTCGGCCCTTTAGCAGATTGCATGCGTTGAGGGATATACACACTGGCGGTGTCAGCCCTTAAGGGTAAAGAGACGGATGGTTCAGATACTATAGAAAATGTTTGCTTATACTAGGAAGAATTCCAATGATGATGATAATGACGGAGTTTAAACAAGCAGTTATTCTAAGTCAGATTTAAATCTTTATTAAAAAAGGTGTAATTATTATCAATACGTTTTATCATCTTTTTTTTCTCTAGGTGAAAAGCTTATGACGAACCCACGCTGAGGGCAAGTAGCGTATTATATATATGTCGAGCCGAATGATCATTAGTGCATTCCCAGGGAGCTCCGGCAGTTCTTGGTCCTCGAAGGAACCCTTCCAGAGGGCAATAGAATATCCACCCATCATGTCTTCCGATGACGAACACGTAGGACTTCACGTCTTTATCTTGCGTAGCCTGCAAACTGATCGAGTGACAGGCTACCCTCCTCGTCACCCGCAGGCCCAATGTCAAGGCGGTCTGAGTTTGTACGTTGTATCATCCCAAGAGTATAAGGGATAGGATCCAGAAAGATAAATATTTACAACCAAAAATGTCCAGACGTGCCAGTGTGAAGAGTGCATAACAACGAACAGATGTAAGAAAAGTATATCCAAATTAATATTGCAATATTCCTTCATACAGTGCCAAGCATAGTGATCCAAACTTGGCAAACTGCCTAACTTTTTGACATAATTTCTTAGTTACGATGCTCTCAAGATGCAAATAAACGTGTACTAAAAATTTAATGGATAAAAAGCATAAAAATACTTGAATATCATTGTTTCTTTTGGAATAAAAGTTACAAAGATTAATAAAACTGACCATGAGTTGAAAATGAAATATAACGTTCAACAGATTTTTTAAGGTTAGATGTGATTCAAAAACTACAGGACCATATTGAGAAAGCAAAATATTTATGAACGAAGCGCCACCGAATACGTATTTTTTTATCTTTTATAGCTGACTTTATTTATTTATTAGATGATATGAGATGAATGGAATGGTAATAGAGATGAACGGAAGAAAAAAACGCTTTGCGCCGATTCTATATGAATGGTATACGGGCAAGAAGCAGAAGAAGTAGAAAAAGCTGACTTTATTTATGTGTGCAATCATCATCTAATACGAAAAGTGACAAGCTTAAATAATACGTAATACGTAAAAAATATTCACTGAATTAATTTGCCTCTCGTGCTTTTCAGGCTATAATTATTTGCTTCTCATTCTATACAATAATAGCCAATCGAGGGCAGCGGTTAATATGGTCCTCGATGCAGATGCCAGCCACTTTGTACGCATTGTTATGATATAATTTCATTTACTGCTCCATTCGGCTTTCAGTGCCAGCACAATTAGTTGGCATGCTTTGACCGTAAGCACGCTTTCATGTAATGTCAATTAGCAATGCCCTTTTTGTGACAAATATTTGTAAAAAATTGTTGATTCTAAATTTTAGCTGTTGCATCACTTTACGATATTCCTATCATTCTAAGGGCCTATTTCACCATCGGCCGATAACTTTTATTCGACGAATAAAATTGACGTTCGACAGTTTCTGTATGAAACATCTGTCAAAATTTCAAAATTATTCCTCGAATAAAGTTATCTAACGATGGTGAAATAGGCCCTAACACAATTTTTTTAGTCCGAATTGTGACCTTACGCACCTACAAACATAGTTTAAAAATAATTACAATCATTTAACTGCACAAAAGATGATAAAGTTACATTTAGTCATCTCAAACGCGATCCAAAAAATCGAGAGATACCGTAAAACATAAAAAATAGTACATCATAATATATTCTACGACAAAACTTGACAACTTTTTTTGAAAATAAGTACTAATAAATTATAGTTCTCATTTCCCCGGGTTAAGCAGGAACGTTCAATCAAGTGGCATACAGTAAACGCTTAGTCCTCGATGTATCAGCGTCGCAAGACTTTACTTAACGAGATAGGAGTCTACCGCTCTCAGAGTATTACACCCGCTTAGTGATACAGGGCTGTAAACATGAAGATTTCGTTTAGGTTGTTTCAATCATAACGAGGCCTTTGCTATATGGGTAGAAGACTGTGCCCAGCAGTGGAACGTTTATAGGCTGGTATTATTATTATTTAATCATAATGAAAATGTAAATTCAAGATCATGTTTTGATATTTTTTTTTAAACAAGTGTTAATTCAATTTTTGCTTGCAAACTGATTTAGTAATGTAGTCTTCTCTCTTACATAAAATTATTTGTGAAGCTCTTTACTATATGGGGATTCAAAATGAAAATATTTTTATTTTTAGTAGATCTTTACAGCTTTTTTAGAAACGTTGAATGACTCTAGTTGCAATTATTTATAAATGAAAATAAGTTAAAATAAGCACGAAAATCAGGCAACAATCTGTAGATACTTGGTTATAAATTTAAACAACAAAAAATACTCGTAACTGCACATTTCAAAAGCAAAAATTGCTCGCAATGTTTACCGCTGAAATAATCTTTCAACACAATTATAAAAATAAGCTTATCTGCATCAAGATTATATTTACTGGTATTTTTAACCGCTAAGGGTTTTAAGATTACATGGTTTTGTGAGCCCAACAATTAATCAAGCCACGAGAAAGTAATGGTATTGTTATTCGTTCAATTTATTATCGCTTTAAAGTATCTCCAAGTAATTCAGCTTCCCTTTGTGAAATTATACAAAAGGGTTAAGAATTTTTCCCCTTGGTTTAATATTCTTTTTTCGTAATTCCTTTTCGTGATAATCTTTATTTTAATTACGAGGTCATTCTTTCATTAATACCCGAAATTATTGAAATAAATTTAAACGAGTTTTTTTTAACGTCTCAGAGACTTTTCAAAGCGAGTAATTTTAATTTTACACCATGATATTATACATATAGACAGAAGCCAAAAAAAAAGATTCGATCAATTTTTGAAACTTTAGAATTATTCATAATAAAATGACCATCTTAAAAAAATTGACAACATCACCTTCTAACATCCTTTTAAATAAACAAAACCTTTCCGCACCTAATCTCCTGAAACAGAGAACACAAAAGAAACAAATAACTTGCTCAATTTGATTTTAAAGTACCATAAAATCAAGGAAGGGGTGTGAATAGCGTGGAAAATTAGAAATCTGCGCGATATTCCCGGTATTAATAACTCGCTAACTGTGCCGTGCCGAAGGCGTAGCGTGATAACCATTAAGCTAAAAGCCTGCGGTACTTCGCCTAATGTGTCTTCAATTTAGACTAAAGTAATCTTTATCACGTCGTTTGCCATGTATTTTACGCTACAACTCGAAAAGGAAATATACAGTTACAACCTTCTTCTGTGGATTGACGGTTATTTAGTGCAAGTGTATCTGATTTAAATAATTTCTTAGATGTTTTATGTATGGGTATGTAAATCTATCTAAAAGATTTTGGATAGTTGCTTGGATTTTGGCTCCTTTAATATCTAATATTTATTTATTTTTTAAACGAAAGCTTAGCAAATGTGTAGCGCACATTACTAGTAGGTATTCTTGTTAACCCTTGTGGTAAGCTAAATACTTGTGTTACGAGTGAGTTCACGTCGATAGTGCAATGTGAGGGATTTCAACCCACAACCACATGATCGCAAGTCCGATGCCTTAGCCATTAGGTTACCGCCACTTAAATGTCATACAGATGTTGTTTTTTTACGTAATCCTTATTCATACTAATATTAGAAATGTAACAGTCACTCTGTCTGTCTTTTTGTGTATCTATTACGCTATCTTAGCAAAAACCACACACCCAATTATGATGGTAAAGAGATAACTGGAAGTCAAAGAAAATACATTGGCTACTTATTTCTGCTATAACCTTAAAAGCTGCTATAATATTAAAGCATCCACGCAAACAAAGCTTCGGGTAAAAAAAATGCTAGTTCTAAATTAGTAATGATCCATCTGGTGTAGACCTCATACAAAACTATTTAAACACACTATTTGAACAATATACAATACCAATAAAATAACACAAAGGTTAATTCCACGATAATTAAAATAAACAAATTTAATTAGCACAATGCAATACTAATTAAACGAAGCGGCGGTAGCCTAATGGCTAGGGCGTCGGACTTGCGATCATGTGGTTGCAGGTTCGAATCCCACCCATTACACTACCGACGTGAACCCACTCGTAACACAAGCATCTTAGCTTAGCACGAGGGGTTAACAAGTTTACTAGTAATGTGAGACCCACATTGCTAGTAATCGTTATAAAAAAAAAACAAGAAAAATTGTTTGCAAGCGTCATCACCAACATAATCACAGTCAATCAGATCATTGTTATCAAACAAACAAACATCGGCGGTACTGTTTCCGTGAATACGTGATCAAAATATTTGTGCAACAGACGGGACAATGTTAACTGCCTCGAATTCTCTCAATCTCTGAATCAAGCAGTTAATTGGATTACGAGTTTCAAGGCGAATTCTGATGAATTCTGTTATAGCTAAATTGTTATTCATTGAGCTAAGGCCAAATAACAGCTGAGTCTAAATTATAATTTGTTTTCATTTGTAGGAATTTATCGCTCTGTTTATATGATATTGTTGTTTGTAAATGACTGAATTATGTTGTTTAGTACCGACTTACTGAACTGTTTATCTCTATTTATTATTGTACCTGATTTCATGTCGTTCAAAGTGTTTCATTAGCAATACTTTTTTAAAATAGACGGGGTCTTGCTTAAACTACGTATTAAAAGTAAAAATCTATTTTTAAGATACGTATTTTTTCATTTTTTGAAACGATAACATTCGACAACGAGTGGGCGTGTTAAAATTTAGGACTGAGAGCTTGTGGCGTCATAAGTAGGTGAAAATAGTACCCACAACTGACGTGGCGATCCCCCACTCCTTTACGTAAATTTGTTGTAACTGTTGATATTCGAAATTTCAAAAAAGCAAAAAAAAATTGTTTGATAATTCTTCATTATCAAAAAATCGTAAAGTTGAAAAAAAATGTCTGCATGCCTTATTCTATATCTTTCTCTGCTAAATTGTTAAAAGTAATCACAATAGACAAAAGAACGTCGACCATTGTCTTGTATCCGAGAACTGAGCAAAGTCTTAAGAATATATTCCCCTGTGTCACTGGGGTAACATAAGTAACACAGTGTAGCAAGATTATAAGATTGTATCTACATGGTAATATCTTAGAGGCAGTTTCACGGTTCGTGCCACAATTCCGTTTCTCAATAGCATTTATATTGGCCTTTGGGATTTAAACAAAGGCGATTATAATATCCAATTGGGTGCGATAAAATCGTGTCCTGATAAAGTAACAATTTACAAGACACCAGAGTTTTAATCCACAACGTTTGAAGGACAAAATATACGTGCGTTTGCTAGCCATTTATAAACTGTGGTGCTGCTTGCAGGAACGAGGAATGTATCACCATTAACAAGATACCATCATTAAAAAAAAACTGGAGCATGTTTGTCTATGACTTGAACAATATGAACTTAAGACTGTGTTCTTTGCAGTCGATATTTTTATTGTTTAGGATACGATAGCCACTTTTCCCAATTCTCTAATACTGATTTGACCTGTTTGGTAACGTCTTTCATTTTTGTTATATTTCACTTGTTTTAGCTGCTACTGTTTACCGTTTCTTTCGGAATAAAATTTCTGAATAAAGGGTTGTAAAGCAGCAGTTCCAAAAAAATGGCTGTTCGTGCCTCTCGGCCCCATTATAATTCTGTTTTAAATTTTCATGTGGTAAAAAACGGTACTTCGGTAAATTACATTACACAGTAAAATCTGTTTACAACGTCAGTTATAACACTAAAACGAGGTTACGATGAAAGCTTTTTACAGTCTGTAGTGCAGACAGTAAAGTACTGAAATAATAAAAATGCTAAATACCATGATAATATTATACACGAACTTGTGGACAACTTGGAGTAAGAGCTTCTTAAATAAAGCTCTTTCTTGAAACAAAAATAGTCGCTATTTTTCGACTCCTCTGTCGCTTCTGATAATACAAAGAAACGAAGATTAATTGTAAGTCGAGGTAGAAAAATAGAACGCCCCTAACAATCCAATTCGAGAAAACCCGAAAACGACTGACACGCTTTAGTAATGATTTTAATTATACCTTCCTTTATTTTATTGTTGATTACAGTAGCAACTCTTGAGAACTCGTTAAGCCTAATTACGTTTCCTAGTTACGTATTACTGTGGCAATTGAATACGCCGATTTCCCGAGGGGTAGCAAAGAACCGCTGAAAAAAACTCGCTTGTAACAATTTCGAAACGTGAAGAGTCGTGTAATGGGCTCGACTTCTTTTAATTAGGTACTTCGTATCTTTAGGAGCAATAATAAAACAAATCAAATTTAGTACAAGTATTGTTGTTGACTCAAGCTTGCGGTGTGGGAGTCCTTGCTAAATATTTGCGATGATTGGCCTCTGAGGTCAAGTCGGACTAGCACATAAAGAATATTAGCAAATGTTTTTTTTTTAGAAAATAAGGCTTTTATTCATTTTTTGATGTGAAACATCTATAGCCGCTAATATGGCGACATATTATGCCGAGGCGACGCGACACCGCGCATTTCAATGGTATAATAAATAGTCTACATGCAGTAGTGAACTAATTCAATTTAGAGATGGGCATTATTTTTTGAATTGTAAAGTTTTGTGAATAATGAAAATAAACATTTATTTAATAAAGAGTTTTCAGGTAAAATGTCGTAATATTTTTATCATGCCGTATTTAGTTCCTGTCGTAATCCGCTCTTGTATACTAATTACGTATACAAAATATTTTCTATGTTTCACATCGGTCAAAAATTATAAGTAAAAATTTTTATTTAAAATTTTTTTACTTATAGTTTTTTTGTTACGATCTTTTAGTTAGGTAGGTAGGTACTTAATTCAAGAATTATTAGGTTCTAAAAAAATATTTCTTGAATTTTTACCTACTAATTTAATATTCTTGCTTAATTTCCTGTTCTATAATAGCCTTCTTTGAAAAGCAATTAGCCGACTAATAATAATTATAAATGTAGAGTAAAAACAACAGTGTTATTTGAAACTCAACCTTTTGATACCATCGATGGGTACAGTTTCACAACAAAATCCACTACTTCCCCATTGAATGTCAAATAATCCACTTTTGTTTCCGATTGTACTAAAAGATACGATCTCAAAGAATACTAGAATCTCACCATCGATGATATCTTAGTTTTTATTTCTTGAAGTCTCTTTCGAAATGGTTCTAGTTATTGGTCAAAATAAGGTAAAAATGTTCTTAATAACGGCTAACAGTCCTGTTTATATCTAGAAATTGGAGCGAACTATTGTTTCTGCCACAGTTGTAATAATAGATATAAAAATATCGTAACAAATATTTTGCGTTGTTACTCCACCGAGAATAAGTAGATATCATGACATTCCAGCAACAGTTAGAAGGTAAAGAATTTAAATAATATGTAAAGTTTACTATAATAAGGCAAAGCTACTGAAATTTTGATTGAACGTTAGTCTTTTTTATGAAACTATATTTTTCCACTTTATCCTCCAGACGGCCACTTTTAATATGCAAAGCTATGAATACCTTTTTTAGCACCTTTACGAACATAACGCTTTTAACAATAGTCTGTGTCATGAAAACGTAGCTAACGTGAGGTTAAACTATTTCCAACGGATTCTATAGCGTTTTATTTAGATTTTAATTCTTGAAGTTTTGACGCCTTTGCAGGTGTCAGGATCACACGGCAGAAAAACGTGATTGAATCACTAATTTAAAAACAAATGAGTACGTAATTACACTAGATTTATATTTTGCATCACACAGCTATCACACAAGCGTTCCATTTTCCATGTACACACAGATAAATAACGAGTTTCACTGCGTCAATGCAACGCTAAGCATCCCCTTCAGACTAACTGCGGTACACGCACTGCGTCGTGCATAAACCTTCACCTCGCTAAATTACTTTACGTAGATAGGAACAATGGCGACAATTTGAACGGTACATTTATTTATGAGTACCCCCTAGCTATTATTAAAAGCTTTAAAAATTATGAAGTACTAGCATCAAAATATTTAGATAATAACTAAACAGTCCTTAATTGTCCCACAGCTGGGTAAATATCTCGTCTTATGCAAAGCGGAATATGCATTGATTACCACGCATGATCATTATATGCATATTATTAAGCGTTTTAATCAACGCTCACCCACAAATATATTATGACACTGACAAACTAGAGTCGTTTTACTTTTCGAAAGTGTCTGGAAAGGCCTACTTGAAATAAAAATATCTTGATTTGGTTTGATCTGACACGAAAAAATACCATCAATCGCCAACAAAGCGTCTCTCCGAATAAAAAGTGTTAAAGACACAAGAAGAATCTAATAGTTATCGACAAGCTATATGTCACAAACATATTTTCATATATAAATATTGTAGTTACTTCTTTAAAGGTACTGCATTAAGGTCTATTTTGTAAACTATTTATTTTTCAACTGGACCATTGAATCGTATATTATTGATGATGAAATTCTTGGCAATAAATATATCCTGGTCGCGTCAGTAGTTAAATCTGACTTGACAGTGCGACCTATCTCCGTTCGCAACCGTTACAGATGGTCAAGATTATTTACGACTGAACTTCTTTTGAGATTTCCTTTGTTTTCTTTTAAACGATATAAAGACGTACAATATATTGAATGCCGTGGTAGATAGCTTAGTGTAGTAAATGTAACATGACGCTCAGTTATGACATAGGTTTTTATATTCATTTTAAGATTGCTTCTGTTTTAATTTCTTCTATAAAAGGCAGTAGGTTATCGGTTAGGGCGTCGGACTTGCGATCGTGTAGTCACGGGTTCTAATCCTACCCATTACACTCCTGACGTGAACCCATTCATAACACAAGCATATTAGTTTAGCACGTTAACAAGAGTAGGTGCTAGTAATATGCGAAATACATTGCTAGAAATCTTTACAAAAAATACACCTTTTCTGCTACGACGGAGTATATTGCTAAATTTGAACTGCCTTCATTTAGGTTTTTGCATCTCGTCACACCGAATGAGACCCTAAAAAATAGCAAAATGTGAGCTTTAAAATAAGTTTTTATTTAGTAAGCACCTAGAGCTGGAATTCAAAAGAGGGTGATCTATGCCCAGCAGTGGGGATATATAAGGTATTATGTACACTATGCTTATGCACACTAAGCAGTTTTCCTCATAAAATTGAAGCTCGATAAGTTACTAGGCCACAACATTTACAATTTTCCACGAACAGAATAACAAACAGAAGGCGCGAGTAACATAAATAATATAGTTAAAATATTCTCAGGGTCACTGTAAAAAGTTTCCGATGTTTCTAAAGGCAATGAACCCAATTAGGAACTTAAAGGGTCGGTTGTATCATCCCTTGAGTCAGTGAGGCGTAAAATGTTCGGGTCGCGACTTGGATAGGACTACAGGAGTCATTATATATCAATGGATCACTTAAGTTGTATCAATTATGGTTAGTGGTATGTGGTAAGGGTACTTCTTAAGATGTTAAGTAATTAAGTTTTAATTAATTTGAGATTACGTATGTAGTGTACGTTTGATGTAAGCAAGGTACGAAATAACACTATAATTTAATTCGTGTATTAGTATTTTGTTAAATTATATACCTGAAAATTATAATTACAATAAATTTATACCTTATTTCTTGTAACACGAACCTTTGATTGGCAGCCCCAACCTTTTAGAATAACGACCTTAAAATAAGATTGGAATTGATTCGAATAGTAAAAAACTGAAAGTCCAGTATACAGTGTTCTTCAGTAAACGTACAGTTAATAGACTAAACCTCTTCCGGATACCGTCTTCGTAGTCAAGTGACATTTCTACAAGCGTTAACGATGATAGAAATCACTTAGATGACCACAAATTTTGTTTACGGTACTGGCATATCCCATTTGTTACAAGTGCAAGTATACAGGATTAATTTAAAAGGAGTGCGTATATTCAACGAGGTAATCAGGTGTATAAAACTGAACAACATTTCCCAAGGAACTTATGTCGAAATCTTAAAATGGAAAATGAACTTTTCACACAAAGTGACAGGTCACGTGACTTAATTTGTATGAAAAGATGATTTTCAATTTTAAGATTTCGATGTAAGTTTTTTGGAAAAGTTGTTCAGTTTTATGCACCGGATTACCTCGTCGAATATACCTACGCACTCTTTATAAATGAATCCTGTATAAGAAGCTTTTTTCCAATACTGGGCTACAATCTCCTAACTTAATGTATTAGTATAAATAATAGTTACCTATAATTTGAGTAGCTGCGTATTTCTATAACTCCTACGTGTCACAGTCAGTGACGGTAGTATCTTTAGGAACAGCCAGCCAACCCTTTTCTATTTGTTCATTGACTTGTACAGCGTCGTTGATCAGCGAAGCCAAGTTAAGATTTTACTGAGAGATTTGTAGTCAACTGAATTGATTCTGTAACAGTATAATTTGTAAGACTATTGTATATTTTGTTTACAACCAAAAGGAAGGTTTTGTTTTAACGTTTGTAAAGGTTAAATTTATGGACAGTGAATCCTACTTCTATTAATATTATAAATGTGAAGAAATGTGAATGTAAGTTTGTTTGTTACGCTCTCACGCAAAAACTACTTATCTGATTATCATGAAACGAAGTATACTGCATAGGTACATATGAATAAGTAAGGGAAAGACTCACTAGGACTTGTTCTAGAACTTTTTCTATAACAATCATATTGTAGCTGTCTGTAACTGTTTCATGCCTGAGCAAAATCCATGATATTAACTGAGAAGGAACACTATTACTAGACTGATAAAAAAACAATCTTACCTACACAGAAAAGAAAAGAGCCAGCACCTTCACCAAACTCGTACCTACATAGCTCTTCCAACTATAAATAAATAATTGAACACAATGTACAATTAGAGGGGGAAATTTTTAACTTTAAGTAGGAATAACGTTTCGAACGTGTCTGAAAAGGCCTACTTGAAATAAAATATGTTGTTTTTGAGTAGTCAAACTCGTCTGTTTGAGTGCACCAGGCTCTTTACCAACTAAAGATCGGAGGTCACTTACCTCAGATTTAAATTTATTACACAATTATTCGCTTCACATGCGTAAAACATAATGAATAATTATAAAGAAACAAAACAAGTATAGATCCGCAACAAAATTTACATAACCTTTTATATGAAGTCACATTTTTATTACATATCATAAACGTCGTTTGACTATGAAGTGAATGGACAGTGAGTGGCCTCGATGATAAATGACTCGACCTCAAGTGGCACGGCATGTCAAGCTTCAAGTTTTCGAATTATCCTCGACAAGCTTATGACAGAATAGTGATAGGATATTTGCGATACGGCCTACTAATGTCTTCACTGTTTTATTGAGCTGAACAAAACTGATATTAAAGCTAACTGAAATGGTAGAAGCGAGGATGGTCGCATAAAAATACTTAGTAATATTTGCTTTATTATTTATTTATACTTCTGACTGGCAAGATTACCCAGAAAAAAGAGTGCGTCTAAACGTTCACACGCAATTGAAGTAAAACTTCTTTGTTTACAGATGACGGTGTAAAATGTTCTTGAGATTCAAACATTTTCATTCAATAAAGAATCACTTATTTGACAGCTTGTTTACTTTGACGCTGGCGATATAGTTTCATCCTTTGAGCAACTGTGGTATTTGTCTTACCTATAAAATAATTAATTCTATTGTATAGTTTTTATTATTATTATTATTCAATTTAATATTTTTTACTATTCTTTTTTTCAAACATGTTTGATTGATTTTTTTATAAGCTATCTATTGACAAAATCAAAAATATTCTAAAACCGAATGGTACAGAAACGTGACGCCATATTGCCGTAACGGACTTCCGTTGCATTGTCGTCCAGTTACCTCCTAGTGGCGCCAAAAAAAGTTTTACTTAAAAAAACATTTCAACGTCAGTCACCAGTGACCTATGACCTAATATCAGTTTTGTCACAAGAATGCAGAGACTTCTACTATGCTGTACAACCAAATTAGCGTATAAATTATGTCATCATGTTATCCAGGCGACTATAAACTGTTTATTTTATCATTGAGAGAGTCGGTAAGAGTAAAATTTGTTTACGCTTAAATTTAAACTACGTAATAAAGTTTAAATATGATAAGTTATTGTTGAGTTTTCAAAAATGATATTTATAGATTGCTTCCGACGTGAAGAAATATGAGAGCGTTCAATTATTCAATGGCTCGCGTTTGAGCCAACCCGGTCAATAGAGGCGTGCTGTTACCAAGGGTTTGAAAGAGTAATATTATTCTTTTTCGTTATGAGAGCATATTTCCTTAGCATATTTAGTAGATTCTAAATATATATACATAATATACTTATATATACAATGATACCAGTCTATAAATGTCCCACTGCTGGGCATAGCTTTCCCATAAGGGCAGGATCAAGCATTGATCACCACGCTTGCTCATTACGGGTTGGCGATTTTAGATCCAAATTTATGGAATCGAGGTATGTTCACGACATTTTTCGTCACTGTTATCAATGGTATCTTAGGATAATTAAGAATAATTTGAAAGTACATTAACTTTATGAAAGTTGTATTTTTACTTGCCTGAGTTCAAACCCTGCAACCATGTGCATACCAATCTGGTAATTGAGCCGCTAGACCACCACGACTTCGAAATATATCCATGTTTAAATTAAAATATTGATTAGTGTAACAAAAGCTTGGTATGACCTATAAATATTCGATTAATCGTAGACAAATTGTTTTTACTAATTACTACAATATTTATTATCTTATAATTAATGCTCTCCATTTTTAATAAGAACATCATAGGTTTTACAAATTTTATTTACTTCTTTAAGACAACAATAAAGACGTGTTTTTTTTATGGGCTCTACAAATTTCATTATTTATTATGTACATCATAGGTAGATCAAAAATTCAATATAACCAAAATAACCTTTACAAAAAGTAATTGAAATTAAAAACCTTTATAAATACCTTATCTGAAAAGCAAATGCTGAAATACCTAAAACAAAACAATTCGTAATACGTCCACCACAAAATTATCCGTGCGGACGCCGCGTTCTTTTAATTCCACCGCCGAACATTCCTCAACACAAAAATGGTCGAAATACTTCGCGAAAACAACGATACAGAAATCCTGTGCCTACAGGTAATAAGTGAAAGTGCCCCAGCTCCCCCAAATTAAATATGAATGCTCTGAAACAGCACACTTTCGTAGTTGAAATATAATCCTCTACCTTTTTCAGTTCATGTTGATTTTATTGTAGTTTTTACGAGCGACGCGACACTGGTGGCGGTTTGAGGGTTAATATCATATAAATATTGCAATAAAATGTATTTGTTTTGTTGGTGTTTTATGGTTCAGGAAATTGGTATGTGTTTGGAAATTGGGAGATGATAGTTGAACCCGTTTTTATAGTCACAAAATGGGCCAAGGCGCAGAGTGATTTATTCATTGCTTGTTTATGAACAAAGCTATACAATACAACAACATTTAGGTGAGTCCTAGATTTTGTTAATAATGTGTTTGTTGTTTGTCTTAACTAGAAACCTGAAGGACTCTTTCAATCCATACCCATACTAATATTATACATGCGACATAAAACTGTCTTGTACGGTAAGAATACTAGTACTTTTTGAAAAAAAAAAGAAAAACCAATTTTACTTAGTTTTTTACTTCAATAAATCACTTAACTTATATGCGAGAGAGAGATTTTTTGCTTTTATTTATAAGCAAAGATCGCTTGACTTCAGCTTGCCTTCTCTTGCATATTTCATCCTCACAACTTTCGTTCAATTGAACTCCTTCAGAGGCGATCATTTTTCATGCAAGCGACATCTGGTACTTGCAATTCATGCTTAGATCGTGCAATATGTACTGAACCACACAAAACCAACTAATTTATAATATTCATGTACCTAAACACGCTCAAGAGTTTTGCTAACAGTGCTTAATTATTTATGCAAACCTGTTTTGTTTTTGGTTCATCAACGGGTTTTTATGCTTATATTTATAAGCATAAAAGTTAGTTATTTATGCTTGTATTTAAATATATAATATATTTTTTAATTTTACTAACTATAACTATCATTATTCACAACCATTTTCTTCATGCCATGGGTGTGTCAAAGCTTATTAGATTCATCAGTTATTTTTGACTAGGTAGTCTAAAAATCAATAATAATATGAATGTACCTCTTATGGCCTTACTACCTAACAACTTACATCACAAATGCGTTCTGAGATTTACGCGAATGTTAAACATTATAATAATTTTTTTTTGAACGTATATACTTTTTAACGTCGGGAACTAAAATCAAACTGATCCGCATCATAAACTTAGATTACGCTGTGTAGAAAAAAATACTATTATATAGGGGCCGGACATTTGTTGCATGGCCTGACAATGGTTGGGCAAAAGTCACAACAATGTGGTCTTTTAATTCACACGTTATTTTTTTAATTTCATCCAACACTTCGTTGGTTTCTGCTAAAACATTCTTAGTTGCACGATTCTAATACAAATATTACCAAAACATTAACACGTTTATCTCGGTACAACCATTCTCATGAAGATAGTAATAAAACAACCTATTTAAATAACAACCTCGAGTATGGAGCTCGGTGTCATAACACAGACAATTATACAGCGTTTCATAATTGTGAGGGTGACTCACATTTTCATACCGCCATTATATCTAACATTTTGCAGTAGAAACTGTTTGTTTGATTTTTATGGCTAAATTACGGAACTAGTTCTGATGCACTACTATACTAACGTTTAAACTGTCTCGTTGCAAGATTTTAATAAAATTACGTCACGGGAACTCATGCTTACCTTTTAAGGTTTGACGTTTCAATTTTATATTTAGTACGTATTATAGTTCTGATATGTTTATTGCGGAATCAGATAAAATGACAAGCGTTTTAGTATTGGTAGAGAGTCAATATTATTCACCTAAGTACAGGTGGTTATTGCGTGTATATAAAATAATTATGATGGGTAAGATTGAGGGGAGAAAGCATGTTGGAAGACGAAGGAAGTCGGGATTGGACAGGAATATCCAGAGGAGAACTTTTTCACGTGGCACAGGACCGAGATAAGTTTTTGAAGTTAACGGTCGATCTCCCGTAGTGGAGAAATATCCTAAAAAAAGAAAATATAATATAGTTGATCGATGGTTGATTTTAGTTTTTAGTATAATGTAAAGGTTCAAGTCTCATTAAACATTACTATGCGGATCTTCAATACAGCGATAGTTCCTTAAAACAAACGGATTTTGGCACCCTTCGAAACAAATGAATGCAAAATTTTGTAACCCCTCTTGTAAACAAAATAAATTATGTAGATGGTGTCCATTACATATTATTTCTCTGAAATGCCGAAGAAGTAAAGAAACTGGATAGGCAAAAAGGGGAGGATGAACTAGTTTTTAGAAGAACTAGAAAGTAAAGTTACCCAGAATCTGTACCTTTTTTGGTAATTTTTTTTTACATAGAATAAAAATACGCAAGTCTTATATTTTTTCCATAGCCATAATTTAGGCATCAGGTTTACATATAACTACAAAAATATTAAGACCAATATGTTACATCTAGGGTAATTGGAAAAACATTCATCTTTTTATAAATAATTAATCTGTTACAATCAAACTCAATGCCATCAATTTTGAAGTATCATAAAAATAAAGTAAAAACAATATCTTAATCGGGTTAAATCATTCTAGAGATTCCGTATGATTATATTATGTTTCTGTATCTCGGAAATTGTAGGTACAATCAACAAATAAACTCGATGAAAATACACAAATTAAAAAAACTCTCAAGGGTTCATATATTATCAAAGTCACATCGAGACTAGCCTAGTTAGAATAAATATAATCTCTATTTCTTTTTACGTAAGATCTTCTACGACTTTGATGCTGACTTTACTTGAATACAAAACAAATAAATATTAACCCCTCGTCTCATCCAGTCAAATAAATTCAGTGTGTCCGTCCAGGCTGATGAATGGCCAAATGGTCCCTAATTGAATATTAAATGTGGTTGTCTACAGGCAGCATGACAGCGAGCTCAACCTCTGAATAGGGTCACCCTACTCACGGATTACCTTAAAATCATTGGTTTTCACGGAAATACAGGAAGGTACGAGGTACTGCTCTACATTAACATTCCGTCACGGGTAAGGTTGAAAATTATTGGAAGGATAAAAATGTTGATGGGTGTCGAAAAATTGGAAGAGAAGGAGAAAGAAAATGTTGTATTTTGGGACACCATTATTGTATTCTGAACTCTTTTCAGAATACAATAACATTTTTTAGGTAATCCGTGAGTAGGCTAACCCTACCTGGGTTGAAGGGTGATAAGTGTTTGCAATATTTCTTATTTATATAGATAGTACTGTTAAGAATTTTATGTATTAGATTGAATTGAACAAAACTATTTTATTATGACCCATTTAATTTTTTTTTTATATATTTGACGTATACCTACTCGGAATGCGAGGATTTATCATTATTGTACCTACGTTGAGAAAAGTGAAATTAAGCAAATTGATTCTAAAAATGAACTACATTGTACTAGTTCTAACGAACTAACTATGAAAAGATCAAAAATAATTCCAAAGAAACTTTTTAATAGGTTTGTAACTAAGAACAGCGTCTGGAAAGTTCAATAACAAATAAAAGGTGCTTTAATGTTTGACTTCAGAAAAAGTTTGCGGACAATACTCTTTAACAATAATCGATGTTGATAATTACAACCAAATGGTATCTATCTTAATTTATATTTCAGTTAGTATTTCATCAGGGACAGCGTTAGCTATTGCATGATGATGACTTTTTATGTGAAACATAATATTTTCTTATAGGAATTGTAAGTGGATCTTAATTTTTAAATCATTATTTGCCGAATACTGAAACGTTCGTAATCAGTTTGAGGCCGTCAGTAAGTCTTAAGGTGTTTCTGTTTATTTAAGGTTTGAAATAGCTACAGATAGACATTTAAGAACGACTTCAATTTGCGTTTCAGTATACAGCTGTAAGACAAATATGTTGAAAGATATTCCCATCTAGGGTTCTTCAGACTAACTAAATATCATCAATCTATTTCATTCAATTGTCTTTTATACTAAATTTTTACAAAACTTCAAAAAAATATTTGGCGAAGAATTTTGTAGTTTATGCATGTTTTTACTGATTTTTGTTTGTATTTTTGTCAATGTCAGGCTATTAAGAGTTAATGCTTGTTTGAGTGTTGATCTTAACATAGTAAAGTCAATCCCAAAGTTTGTATGCTTAGATCTTTCAAACTACACAACGGATTTTGATGCAATTCTCAGCAATAGGTAGAGTGATTGAAGACAATAATTTTATTCTATTTATTATCGTGTTACCCGTGTGAAGCCGGGACGAATCCGCTAGTTATTCAATAAATGTGAGAGTTCAAAAGTTAATATTATTCAACTGTCATTTTGAAGACGAAATTAGGTTTTTATTACTTACTGTTAACGTGCAGATGTGTTGCCTTTATGAAAAATAATATGGCGTCGTATATTTTCAGTATTAAGTTATAATAAGGTTAGTGTTCCAGATCTTTTACGGCTTCTTCACCCAGTTCCGGTGACAGTCTGTGTCGTACTGGCTGGTTTTAAATTGAATAAAGAACAGGTGTGATATTTTTTATAAAAATCATTTTAATTTACATAATATGGTACATACAGTACTTCGATAATTGGGAGTCAATTTATAGTCTTATCTTTGCAAGATAATGAAAACGTCGGATTATTAATTTATTTAAGACACGTAATAGAATCCGGTAAAAATATGTTTATTTCAGACACGTATGTCAAGTGACAGCTATTTTTTTTCAGCTAATAATTAAATCAAGTGACTTTGATGTAGTTCACATCAAGCAAATCAACAATACTTTGGTTACCACCCCCGCTTCTCCAAAGAAACTTAATAAGTATATTATACTTAGGTATAAATAAAATCATCCGAATTGCTTTAACCGCTATCGCCGGGCGGTCGTCACACCGGTATGTCACCGGTCTTGTCCTCAAACCCCACCGTCTTTGAGTAATTGAACCTCCTTGTTATTGAATTACGGAAAACAGTTCTCACTTAATTATCTAACTTGCTTAGCAAGATTTAATTAATATACGATACAGAATTAATTTAAAAGATGTGCGTATATTTAAATTTTTCCACGAAACAGATCGAAATCTTAAAATTGAAAATCATCTTTCATACAACATAAGTCATGTGACCTGTCACTTTGTATGAAAAAAAACATTTTCCATTTTAGGATTTCGACCTATGTTCCTTGAGGAAAGTTGCTCAATTTTATGCACCTGATTTCCTCATTGAATATACGCAATCCTTTTAAATTAATCCCGCATAATAATTTTTTATATTAAATTAACCCTGTAATTCCCACCTGGGTAATCAGTTGTATTCCCCTTTATGAGAAAGTTAGTGAATCATGTTAGATGTCAAACAATTTCCGGGACTCAATTACGGTAATTGTATTCCTAATCCTTTCCTTCACTTATAAAAGTTAATTTATTCACACACTGAAATGCAGTATATTTTTCAACGCCTTAACTTCCTATAACTTTGGAGCATTAGAAAGTTTTAAGTCCCTAGCTAACTTAGTCATATCGGAGTCAACTTGGCAAATTCATCATGAGAAAAGTTCAAGTTCTAATCGCAGAGTCCAACATCTGAATCACGAGTTCCGTTTATGATCAAAGTTTTGGTGTTTGTGCACCGCAGACAATGCGACCTTAAGCCAAATCTGTGCCTCCAGCGTTAAAACAATGGATCTTGTGTAATGTTAATTGTTTACGTGACAGCCCTATCAGTGTTGTAAAATGTTTAGTACATCTTATATGGTTTGGTATTAGCGTTAAGTTTTATTGGTATCTTCGGGAAATTTTGATCTATATATATCTATGCATATACGTTACGTTATTAAACCAAGTCCTTCCCGGAGCTTCTGCCTAGTCTTTTTCCAAACGATGTTGGAGTCGGCTTCTAGTCATACCGGATTTACCTAAATAGCGACTGGCTATTGACCATAACCACCCATTTTACTGGGTAACATAGTTACCCATAGTAAGGGTGATTCTCAGAATTTAATGACTTAACGACTGTAAAAAATCACCGTATAACAGTTGGGACCTAAGACTTAACGTGCTTTGCGAGGCATCTTTATCGATCAAACCGCAATGCTTAGATATACACTTCCACTTTCCTGAAAAAAGTCTACCTGCGTGATTGTCTTAAAGCGAAGCGTAAGTTGCTACAAAACGATTAGAAACAAAGGTAATAAACAAATCTATACTAATATTATAAAGCTGAAGAGTTTGTTTGTTTGTTTGAACGCGCTAATCTCAGGAACTACTGGTCCGATTTGAAAATTTCTTTCAGTATTAAATAGCCCATTTATTGATAAAGGCTACGATTTGCCGCGATAACCGTACAGCCGCAAGCAAAAGCTAGTATAATATATATGTACATAATTTTATAGCATTGACAACCATATAACTACTTACACAATATACTATTACTATACTCTTTTATTTCTAACTTCAGTATTCAAATGTTTACTTGTAAAAGAAACGGTAAAATACTGGCCTTTTTTATGGAACTAAAAATTAAAAAAATCGAATTGTAAAAAAGTAGAAGCTTGAAGCGGATATGAAAAACATTGTTTACATCGCCCTGTTATTTAGTGTAGACACAGGTCATCGAGGCTTTAAATATCGTGTCAATGAAAATTCATTGCAGAATATATTCACGTAATTTCACATAAATAAACTATGGATAATTTATTTTGTAAATTATTTATTTACGCTAATTAAATTTTTAAATTTCCACAAAATAATATTGTTTTTTATTTACTATTTTATTGGTAGGAAGGGGCGGGTACCGGGATCGCTGGAAGGATTGGAGAGAGGCTTTTGCTCAGTAGTGAAGCAGTACAAGCTAATTATAATTAAAATAATAATACCGGCCTATACGCCCCACTGCTGGGCACAGGCCCCTTCCCATATAATTATAATAATCTCATTAAAATATAAAAATAAATATTGGCTGTTTTGTAATAACAACATCAAAGGCCATTTTAGCTTAATAACGATTTTCGACCGACAGTTTACTAGATTTGTACGTACACCCACCCTTAAAGCGTGTTCCTTGAATTTAATTTCACACTTAAACGTACGTTCCCATTCGTCAAGTAAATTGACTTACCTACATATTCAAAGCAAGGCACGTTTTAACTATCTCAAAAGCCTTAATTATTTCAGCTCGCATGTTTTCTTCAAAATACCGTTCTAGTGATTAATGTTACTGAATATAGTGAGGGGGCGATTAATAATAACCCCGGGAAGTTCACTCCAAACTGAATTTATGTTTGGAACTAACTAAAATATAGAGTACAAATTGTAGAAGGAAAAACTTAAACCTCAGGCAGGACTCGAACCTGCGACCACTGGCTTGACGCGCCAGTCGCTTTACCAACTAAGCTACCGAGGTCACTGCCTGGAAGTTTAAATTTCTTACAAATATTCGCTAACACATGCGATAATGTGTATAAATAATTAAAAATAATAAAATATAGAGATTTGGGGCAACGTAATCCCGCTCTCAAAGTGGCTGTGAAGGAAGATTAGTGACGTAACTAAGTTATAAATATAGCTCACCTATTGTATTGAATAAAGGTCGGCTAATCCGATAATGTGTTCATAATAATATCTGTACTAAACCCGATCATATAACAATACTGAAGATACTTCATACGAGTTATGTTAGTCGTATCTAAGAAGCGTTACTTAGATTAACAATTAAGTAAATATGAAAAAAATATTTCAGACGTAAATAAAATAAGTGGACTCCTTTTAAAAGTAGTTTTATTTCTATGTGTAACATTCGCATAAAACTCTGAAAACATCATAAGCATCATTTGTTTTTAAATTTTTAAACCAGGTTTGGAGTCCAAATAAATTTAGAGACTAGAACGAGTTGTTCTATGCAGCGGATATAACAAAGTTTTTTTATCTTTTCTGGTTTTCGAACTAAATAAATATTTTTTTTAAAGTTATGTTATGGGCGCCATGTTTATTGAAAACGCATTTTTAACATAACATTACTTTTTTATATAAAACCCGATTGTGTCTTTGTTGATAGATAATGTGACATAGTTCTGAGAAACTTTGGATTATTTTGATGCAGTAAATTTTGTTACGTAAGGTATTAACCTTAAAGATTAATACCTTACCTTTTCGTATACTAGAGAATAAAATTTATTCAATAACTATAATTGGCTCTATGCCGTAAGTTTGATTGAATGAAGTAAAGATATAATTCTTTAAAATTATTAAACAAATAAGTCACTACTTCATTCATTACACCCTCAAATGTATTGTGAATTCAAGTTAAATGAACTACAACAGCAAACTTTAAATCTATTCCGAGTTAATACAATTAAAGTTTTATGAAGCAGCGCACAGTTTTCATCTACGCTTCGTAGATTAACGCAGTAAGTCCCAATAGCGATATCCAAGGAAACTTTAGGTCGTGACTTACTATAGTTCAGCCCATAAAGCATCTTGGTTCGGGTAAGTTCACCCGGCGAGAGATCAAAAGGAAACCACTGAATGTTCGGGAAATAGTTTCAATTAGCTACGGTTTGTGCACCACAGAGGTACCGTGTAGTCGTACATTAACAGTATTTTTAGTACTGAAACTTTTTATAGTAGAAGAACGACTGATTTAGCCCCTTTTTCGTGTAACGTAGTTACTATTCGAAATTGCAAATGGCTCTGGACTGTTTTCGTCTTATTATTCCTTAATAATACCGGCCTATACTATGTCCCTCTGTTAAGCACGGACCTCTTCTCATATAGAGAAGAAACACACATTGATCACCGCGTTTGCTCATAGCGGGTGCACCCGATGGCGATATTCTTTCTTTTTCTTTTTTTTTAAAAAACGACGCCCGCACTAAGGAATTTAATCCTTGTGTCGCGGGGGTTTCACAACCATTCAAAACACATGCACAAAGAACACCCAGACTTGGAACAAGCATTTGTGGATCACACAAATGCTTGTCTCATGCGGGGATCGAACCCGCAGCACGTCGCGCACAGTGGTAATTAGCGTGGTGACCTATACCACTCGGCTATCCGTGCAGTCAAATTATAATATTAGTTTTTTTTGTACGTATTAAGGTTTCAGGTCAATTATTCTTAGAAATAATTATTCTAGTTCGATTTTAAAACCAAGACTTATTTACTTGCCTGTTAAGGGTTCTGCAACCTGCAACCTTGTACAATACGAACATTGAACCCCTAGGCCCCATGACACATTCTACTATAGAATCATTTTAATCTATCAAAATTAGTCCATAGTAACTGGACTACCTACCAAACGCTTAAAATTTCAAGATAATGTAAGGGGGTATGCTAAATATTAAATTGATTGGAAAAGTAGGTATTCTATTCAAGAATTAAATTTATTGATCTTGCTACAAGTATTACAACAATCTTAAACCACTCAAGTAAATTAACCATATGGTGCGTTCATCAATTTATTCTACCATTTTCTTCAAATATTTATCTATTAGATTTCCTTTCATAAAACATACATAAAACCTGTCAGTAGACAAATAAAGTCTCGCCCAGTTATCTCCAGTTCCGGTCAAGTTGACACTAAACGTATAGAAACCATCTCATTCTGCAATACGAATACGATAGGGCAATATATCCGAACCAAATCCACAGGGAACAAGAATCCAGAAAGCAAATAATATTTTATCTTACTATCTCTACATTCGCTCGCTTTATTCGTCATTCATTTATCGGAAAACTTTTTCAGATAACACTTGGATAATACATAAGATTTTGCCTTGTTTGTTTCATCGATGTCCTTGTATTTAATTGGTCTGGCGATCGATCTTGATTAAACACCTAAGTTTGCCGGCGCTCCGCTAAATAATTGTAGATAAAGTATTCTGTGTAGCACTTGGAATTAGTACTTCGTCACTCTTGAAAATTGTTTTCCAATTTGCTAAGTGGAATGTTCAGATTGATTAAAACTTAACCTAAATTATAATTTGATTAATTTTCAAGATTTAAGTTTGTATTTTCTATTTAATTCTAACTTGTATTTAAATTGTATTGGTTTGCTACGTTATTTTATAAACGGTCATTTTAACTATTATATTTATAAATTAACTATACGATTTCACGTCAACTGAAATTGAGTACAATACCTAGAATAATAACATGTTCTTTTTAAATTTAATAGCTATCGAGGTTAAAACTATCCATTAATTGCTGTGGTATGTAGGTATCCATTTTGATCTTCAATAAGGCGATATTAGGTACCTATTTGAATACTTATGTAATTACAAAACTGCAAATTTGTTCAGAATCTTTTAATAATTATTATTCTTTATTGTAAACCTTAAAAAAGAAAACATAAACAGTGACAGAATAAAAACATGGTATAACTTATTTCACACGGCATTTTTCTCCAGGCAACCATTGTCTGGCCTGTTGGTCTAGTGGTTAGTGACCCTGACTGCTAAGCCGGAGGTCGTGGGTTCGATTCCCACCCAGGACAAATGTTTGTGTGATGAGCTCGATCATTTGTTCTGTGTCTGGGTGTTATTTATCTATAATATGTATGTATTTAGAAATATGTATGTTTATCAGTTGTCTGGTTACCATAGTACAGGCTCTGCCTAGTTTGGGATCAGATGACCGTGTGTCAGAAGATGTCCCAAGATATTATTATTGTACGGAATACTAGATCCTAAAATAATTATGTTATTTACGATAGGTATACATATACTATACCTACTTACACATTCCTAGTAGGTAAGTTTAAAAAAAAAACTTTGTTATTGTTGAAATGAGCTGCAGATTTAAATATCTACATAAATGTATACATAGGTGCCTCAATGTTGTACTTTGCGTCCGTAAAGTACAAGTGGATGTTCACTTGCGCACCGCAATCAGGCTGAGATAGGGTTATTGTGGAAGGCAACCAAAACACTGCGGATAGCAACCAAGGTACCATCTTACGTGTAATTAACGTGGATGATACTACACCTGTATGTATGAACATTGTGCACTGCAGGCTTTCTTGTACTTGCATTAATGTACTGTTTGTGTCAGAGTAGTTTGGAATTATCTCACTGAGAACCATTAAGAGTTTTCTTTATGATGACGTAACTTTATTTCTAGACGTAATGTTTGGACTCCATATTATAATTATTATTTGAATTATGTGTAAATTTGAAACCTACAAAATACGTTAGTTTAAAGTAATTTCATTCTGTATGGATTTTTAAACATGCAACCAGAAATAAACAGGATTTGTGACGTTAAGAGATTATTTAATAACTACTTAGGTTTTGTATTAATGTTTGATTGGATAAGATGAAAAGAATATTTAGATTTGCTAATAATTAGTTATTAAAATGTAAATATTTCCGTTCATAAAAATGTTTTCGATGTTCCTTCTGAGGCCATAATCTGAGTTTTTTTTTAAAGATTACTTGCAATGTGGGTCGCACATTACTAGTAATCACGTTAACCTCTCGTGCTAAGTTAAGAAGCTTGTGTTACGAGTAAGTTCACGATAGTAGTGTAATGGGTGGGATTCGAACCCGCAACCACATGATCGCAAGTCCAACGCCCTAGCCATTAGGCTACCGCCGCTTGTTTCAATGGATTAGACACACACACATAGAACTAGTCTCTAATTAATAAGACGATAATTGTAACGATAAAGCTGAATCACCTCACTAATAGCTTACCCACTCGCTTTAAACTAGTAAACTGCAGAAAACAGATGATGCGACGTTTAGCAACGGTTAGTGTTCATGGCTGACATAGTTCAATTAATCTAGTGCACAGTCACGTCTTAGATAGCTTGTAACACAATATAATTTATTTTTAAATTCAGTATTAATTAAACACTCAAAGACGGCGGGCTTGAGAACAAAAGTCATACCGGTGTGACGTCCGATATGATAGCGGTTAAAGTAATAAAAAAAAAACAGCTAGGCCCTAGGTATCTACTAGTCCTGCCGGTGCTGCGCAGAGCTTGTGTAAATTATCAAAATCCGCGGCAAAGGCAAGGACGGGACCAGGGTGTTTTTAGTCGGTGCTAGTCCAACATATCCCCACGATGAGCCCTCAGCGTTGGTTGAAGTCTTTCGCATTTCACCGCAACAAAAAAATGGTATTGCATAATTATGGTAATGCGTCGCTCCCTCATCAGACTACCTCGAAAGTATATTGAATTGTCATTGAATTTATATAGGGTTGCAAAATTTCGCCTTGATCGAATTTTTAATTAGAAGTTGTCCCGAATTAATTAAAAACGTTTGACCTTCACAAACAGATCAGTACCTAATTTAGCTATAAGTTTTTAAGATGTGTACCTACCGTACCTACTTTACCTATGAGAACCTACCTAAAAAAATAAGATAGTGAAAATGGCTGCAATCTCTAAGGATCATTCCAAAATATAATATGTTATCCATTACAATAACTAAAAAACCATTAAACTAATAGCTAAATAATAAGACAATATAGGAAAACGCGGGCTCGAAACATTTATCTCACTAAAATACGCTCGCAAGAAATTGCCGCAATTCGCTAGATGGATGGAAATTCTTAATTGAACCAGTTAACTAATTGTACTAATTATGACGAGACATTTGGATAAATAATGGATAAGGCCACTTCAATCTTGTGGAGGCCAGACCCTGGCCTCTATTATAAGCTGCTTTATGTAATTATGCATTAATGGTAAGTAGGAAATGGGGGCTTTGTTCTAATAGACTGATTTTGAATTAGAATTTAAATACACTTTCCTGGACAATTGATGTGGGTGTTACCTCATTCGCAAAAGCTGGTATAAAATATTTTAATGAAAAAACTTTTCCGCCTTTTCTTAAGACTGGCCATCAAGAACTTAGTTTCAATATTAGTCCTCAAAAAAGTAAGAAAATACGAATTCCTAATTCGAATTCTATTTCACGTTCATTTCCTGACTTAGAAATTTGAAATTTTTAATTTAGCTTTCAATTTGTAATGGTTATAGTTATTTTATTAATTCATGTTTCTTTTTCCTGTCTGTTACTTCATCAGGTATTCGAACGGAAGAAATATTGTTACGTTATTATTTTTTCGGGAATTCTTTGTTAAAGCCAATGCGTTTAACAAGACATTCTCTTTATCTTTTGTTGAGCGTAATGTAATATCGCTCGAACGTGTGGGAGGAAAATTGTTTTACCTTTGACGTAGCTAAACTCGATAGGATACGTTTCAAATTCAAGGTCGTTCTATAAGAAATAGGTTTTATTTTAATTTTATTATTCAGGGCCCATTCGCTATCGTTTTACAAACGAAAACCACAACCTATCTTGTATAAAAAAACTGTTGATATATATTAGAAATTCAAGAAAGAAAGGAAAAATTGTCTCCTATTTCAGTGCTAGAACCGTGAGGATTTTACGGCAATGATACGAAAAATCGAGATATACAGGATTAATTTATAAGGATAGTATATTCTACGAAGTAATCAGGTGTACAAAACTAAACCACTAAACAATTATTAAAGTTGATTTTCAATTTTTAGATTTCGAACTATGTTCCTTGGGAAAAGTTGTTCAGTTTTATGCACCTGATTACCTGGTAGAATATACATACACACATCAAATGTGTCTAGGGATCAAGCATTTTTATGCGGATTTCTTGAGATTGAGATGTGGCTTTGTAATAAATTTATGATTTTATAAATTTATATGGATCCTTTTTGGTGCATTTCATAATTCGAATCAGGAACTGTGAATCAAATTCGAGTAAAAGATGAAAATCAGCTGTCAATATTTTCCCTATAAAAACATACAACGCATTGAAGACATTATTAGTGCTACTGTTTCCCTACTACTGATTAAAACCAACGTTATTATGGAGCGGCGACGTCATTTAAGCAGGGAAGAAATGCTCAGAGCCGTGGGAATGATAGAAGCTGGTTCCCGGCAACGTACTGTGGCTTTAGCTCTGAATACAAGTCAGAGTGTTATCAGTCGACTTTGGACACGTTACCGAAGCACTGGTACCGTGGCTGAGCGCCATGGAGGACGGTATCGCTGCACCACACGGAGACAAGACCGATACATTCAAATCTTAACTCGAAGAGCTCCAACAATAACCGCCATGATGTTAGCCGTGAGGCTTCATCACTCTTCAGGGAACTTAATTAGCGACCAAACAGTCAGAAACCGCTTGCATGAAGTGAACCTTCATTCCCGAAGACCGCTACGGGTACCACCTATAGCAATGCACAATCGTAGGATTCGATATCAATGGGCTCTTGAACACAGAAATTGGGCAGAAGAACAATGGCGTTTCGTGTGCTTTTCTGATGAGTCTCGTTTTGGTATGAGACCGGATACAAGACGTATACGACACTGGAGAACCCCTGGACGCCAACAGCGATTAAAATCCTGCCAGGAAGTCCATCCTTATAGTGGTGGAACCATCATGGTATGGGCGGGTATTTGGATCGGCGGAAGAACTGAGTTGATTTGGATCAGAAGCAACCTCAACGCTCAAATTTATGCTGAGACGATTGTATCAGACGTCATCGTTCCTCTACAAGTGCAAATCGGTCCCTTATTTCAGTTAATGCATGATAATGCACGACCGCACACCGCAAGAGTTGTAAGACAGACTCTCGCCGCAGCTAACATCAATGTCCTGCCCTGGCCTGCTCAGTCGCCAGACTTGAACCCGATTGAGCATGCATGGGATATGCTACAGAGAAGAGCTCTGCCGAATATGGAGGGTATCCGGTCGCAAGAAGACCTTTTTTTGTTGTTGCAACGAACATGGGCGGCCATTCCACAGCGTGATTTGGATGAACTCATTTTGAGTATGCCAAACCGATGTTCTTGTGTTGTTAGTGTTCGCGGTAGAAACACGGATTATTAATTGTTTAAGTTACCCAATAAAATTAAAGAAAACTGTTATTTCAGTCTTTTTTTCGAACTTTTGTGTTAGTGGTTCAAATGTCAAAAATCCCTTTATTAGGAAAATGGCAAATTTCTTTATTAATGCAAAGGTGACTTGGTTTATCGTTACTGTGACAAACGAAAACACTTTATTCGATGAATCCTTAAAGAAAATTTTAATTAATATCAATCAGGAGAAAAGTTATTGCAAAAATATATGTTGATCCCTAGACACTTTTGATGTGTGTATATCCTTGGATATTAATCCTGTATAGGTAGATTTTAAAGCGATATAGAGGTCCTAGTATTTATTTGTAAAACGATAAAAAATCACTTTGTTTAATTTCATTGTTTAAAACATCATTGTTAACCTGTTTTAACGTTTTATACTTGTATCTAAATATTGTTCTTTAGATTTTAAATACGCCTTAAACATTGCTTTATGTATCACTAGTAGTGTAATTCGTAAAACATTAAATTACTTTCCAATGGTATAAGAAACGTAGACTTTCATTATAAGCTTACATTAGAAGAAAATTGCAATTTAAAAATGCAATTTTCTGAACACTAGACAAAAGACATGGCCAAGTCTTGTATGGGCGTTTTCATAGGGTTAGAATTTAACTATTATATTATTATTATAATTTATTTAGAATGTAATTTTTGGCCTCATCCTTTATATAAATTCCTACGAAAAATTTGTATTAAACGTGCAGCTAGATTTAATATTAATTTCTAACCAAATTATTAGTTTGGTTATCTTCGTGAACAACTTGGTCGGGCCGGACAGGGCGCGTCCGTAGAAGCGGTGCCAATTTCCGGACACCCACACACCAGTGATTGCGGACACCGATCCGAATCATTTAGAAATAGATCCCCGTTTCTAATACCTAGCTTAATTTATTTATTTTCTTAATAAATTTCGTTGCTATTTTGATACGTAGGTCTTTAGAAATATTTCATTAAATATTTAAGTAAAGAAGATATTTTCCGTGTGATGGGACAATTCGGGATGAAATAAAAATATGTTTTTTAAGAAATCTTTATGGGTCACATAATACTTGTATACTTGTTAACCCCTCATGCTAAGCAAAATTGCTTGTGTTACGAGTGGGTTTACGTCGATAGTGTAATGGGTGGGATTCTAACTCGCAACCGCATGATCACAAGTCCGACGCCCTAGTCATTAGGCTACTTCCACTTCGAAAGTTTATATAATAGGTAAACCTAAAAATAGGCCTCCTTTAGTTTATGCAAATCTCCTTTGTGTCATTCGCATCTATCCTACTACTACCGTCATTTTAAATTTCATAAATCACAGTTTTTAAATCAGATTATTTAGAAAACCTCATCTCTAAACCTCATCTCGTCTATCTCATTCCCGGTCAACCTGGATAAATGCGCACGGAGAGAGAATTTGTGACGCTTTAATTATTTTTAAACAACGTATTTCCGTGAACCTATGAACAGACAATAAGCAGCACCATCAATCAGTTAACTACTGTCAAAGGAGGCTTTGTTCATAGAATTTCAACCGACATAACTACCAATAATGAGTGAACTCAGTCTACGCACAATAATATGCCATCAATTCTAAAACGCTCTGTAATCAAGAAAGGAAACATTCAAACTAAATTGGAATAGTTGAGTCAAACTGTTCGAGGGTTAGTAATTTACTAACTCTAGTTAACCATGTTAATGAAAATTGGTTTGATAAGATCCGTTGAGTTATTGAATATGAGGTCTGATGACTGAAGATAGGTTAGAGGAACTTATGATGAACATTTTACGATCGTATTAAATTTAACAGCCATTTGCGTAATTTGAGGTATTGTGTAACATTTTATGGGCGTTGGAAGTTGATATTTTCTTGTTACTCGAATGGGAATTTGTAACTCTAAGATATATTTTCTTTCATTTAAAAAGTTAGCTACTATTAACCTTATTACTGATATATTTTCATCTTTTATAAAGCAAGCAAAGCGGGCATTTTCACTTATTTATAGATTGATCACAATATTGCACCAAAAATATGAACACTGATTCTATCTCCTGGAGCTTTTTTTACTTAAAATAAAAAAATAGACTATTTGTATGTGTAAATTTTCCTATGTCTAACATAATTACCACTAGCTCAAGTGTAATCGAATGAGGCCGAATAATTTAGTACCTTCCCGAATTAGTAGCAGGATATACGTGGAACAATTTGTGGCTAAGATCTATTCCACCTGTGAAAGTTTTATTGCGAATACGAGGTTTTAATTATTACCTAATCTAATCAGGGTTTTTTGGTTTTAGTACTGTTTTGGGTCAAATTCTCTTGGTGTTACCAAATCCGTCAAACAATTAAGATAATTACGCTGAATTTGTAATTCAATGTATTTCTTCATCACGCGATTTTCTAAGACATAGATTTGATGGCGTCTGTAAATTATAATCATTCAAACCTAACTGATATAAAAAATGACTGTAATTAATATTTTAAAAAACCAAGATGCGACTTGTTAAAGAGTGACGGATTGAGACCTTTAATCCTATTGCCACAATTGGTAATAAATACATCAAAATTATTAATTACACCACACATTTACAAAAATAGTTTCTTAAATAAATATTGCTAAAACACTTAGTTAAATGAAGCGTTTGCTGGATCAGATTAATTCTCAACTAAAATTCCCTGCGGCCTGCTTATGGCGCTATTTCTAAATATTCTATTCAACGTTCAGTGTTAAATATTACTATTTTGTTATACTTACATTACACAGGTTTTTAAATAAAAATAGGAAACCATTTAGGACCAAAAACATTGAACTATCATTATCAGCCCGTGACCATGACACCTGCAAAGGCGTCGAAACGTCGGGAACTAAAATCAAAATAAACCGCGATAGAATCCCTTTAAAAGTAGTTAGATTTATAAATTTATTCGTAGGAATAATTATCATTTGTCTTAGTAATATTCAGTCAGTCTTGACTACCGATAGACAACATTTCACAGCACGGTAGGACGAGTGGTATAAGGGTCAATTATACCATTTCGAATTCAGCAGTTTCGATCCTCGCTAAATGGGGCCAACATTTGTGTGACCAACAATAATGTCTGATACACACAGGTTGTTCTTCATGCGCGAACACACAATAATGTACCAAAAATTATAATCTATTCGATTGCAATTGTAGGTATACCTAGTGTTGTTTTTACTAGGAATTACTGTAGTCCTACAAACCAATATCACTTGGTGTTATAAATCTAAACTAAAGTTAAACTTATAATTTTTTAGATGGAAATTGCTATCCTCTTCCTCTGCCGTGAGACAGGTGAAAATCATTCTAGGCAAGAAGGTACAGACTCCCCGCCTCTTACATAATACTTTTTCTATTTTACATGGGTTAAGACTTCAACCCACGTTGAGGGCACGACGTGGGTCGTACTTACACCGACTAAGTAAAACACCCCGGTCCGGTCTTGATTTTGTCGCCGTCACTTAAGCGACGCTTCACAATTTCTTATTTATCTCAAGCAGCACATGTTATTGTAATTAATAGAAATGTTCTTCCGCAGGTTGTACGTGTATCCGCTACTCCTCTACATATGGGAAGGAGAGAGGAACGTTCAGCAGTCCAGACTACCCTCGGCCATATCCTTCGAGGATTGACTGCCTTCTGTACACCTTCATCGCAGCGCCCCATGAGATTGTCGAGCTTGTCTTCACCGATTTCGACATCTTCAAGGAGAATATTGAGTGAGTATTCATTCAACAATTCAAGTATTTTATGTTGAATTTTACTAGTTACATTATTTATTTTATTTAACAAAATTCAAGTGAGTTTTACTATAAAAATCTGTATTTTACAGAAAGTTTCAAAAATACTTTTTACCCGATAATTATAATATATAGTTATCTACTGCTAAGTAGACTACAAAGCATTGTTAATAATTAGGAACTGAAAACAATTGAATATAATTTCACTAAAATTATTTTTACGATCTAATTATATTAAAATTGATATTTTGTCAAGTCCACAAATTGAATGTATTAAATTGAATATTGAAATGTAAATTAATTTTGTAGCTCTACATAATCTTTAATGAAATAGCTTATTACCGTCAGAATATTTAATGCTTAAATTTCTGATTTAATTAAATTTACATAGGATCTGATTCTGGGTAATTTATTTATAGTTTGTTCCAATGTTTGTTATTGACATGTGATATGATGAATTATAAATATTTAAACATTATTGAACCGAAATCCGCGAGGTTCAATTCTTCAGACACTTGAAACTTCTGTATTTAGCAACATCCTGTTTGAAATAGAAATCCAACTTTGCTCTTAGAAATGCTAAGTTGATCTTTCGACCAGTGCTATAAATACTTAATCGATACTTTGCAAGAATAATTGATAAGAGACGGGAATCAGAATGCATCTTTACATATTCAAGAATTCAACTATATTTTTACATATTTAAAATAATTTTAGAGCCACAGGAGCCATAAGGTATAATTTGGAGTAAACACTTATTGAATAGATCATATAGACAAAAATAAATGGCTTTGATAAGACGTTTATTCAATTCCATAAACACATTTATTCCACTCTAATTTTAGAAGGTTTCCTCAATCCAGCAAGTTTTCTACAGAATTTGACGTAGTCAATCATAGTTGAGCCATCAGTTTGGACGATAAGCGGTGCCTCATCTAAGGCATAATCAGCCTCTTTCGCCGTGAACTTGTCTCCGAAGGTCATCAAATCATGTCGGATCCTGAAACATAAGGGCTTTAGTTGATGTTAGTAACAAAACAAGCTTGAAAAAAAAATCAAATGCTCACTATTCAATAGTAAAACATGACCAGTATCAACAAGTATCGAAAAGCCTTCGAATTCCATACAAATTCAATTAAATTATTCGCCGAAAATTTACACATAATCTCTACTATACGTTTTAACATAATTAAGATGCATAGTATAGATAGATTTGATACAATCTCAAATTACAAGGATTTTAAGATTGAGACACAGAACTTTGCAGACACGGTGAAGTAGGAATAAGATTTGATAAAACAATTTGTTCTTGTCTTTATATCGTTGAAACATACGCCTGGGACGTGCTGATAATACTGAATAGTATAAGTTTTTTCGCAAAAGTTTCGTTCATTTAGCGCTGATATTGTCAATGTTGAAGATAATCAAATAAATTGTTACAATTGTCATGATATGGGGGTACTTTTTTCGTAAAAAAAAAACTATATTTTCATCCTACTAATATTATAAATGTGAAAGTGTGGATGTTTGGATGTTTGTTACTCAATCACGCAAAAATGGCTGAACAGATTTGGATATAATTTCGCATGCATGTAGCCTTTGTCATGGAAAAGAATATAGACTACCTTTTATCCCTATTTCTTAAGTAGTTCCCGAGGGAAAATTTATAATTGTTTACGAGCTAAGCCGCGGGCAGACAGCTTTGAAATTCGGTATGCATGTCACCTATGCTATGGAAAAGGACATGTAATTTCTATACCGATCCCTCAAATAGTTCCCGTGGGAAGATCAAAAATCGTTAACAAGCGATGCTTTAGACCCAATTCTGAAGTCCACGCAGACGAAGTCGCGGGCAGAAGCTAGTAACTTAATAAGTCAAAGAAACTAAACTGTCAGGCGCAGTCCTATTGCCAACGCTCGTGCGAGGAAAAGGTCTATGATCGCATCGCATGACCGCACGAGCAACAATAAGCCATTCAGTAGAACACAGTATACACGCACCATCGTGTGATGATATTTGTCGGACGCAAGCAACATTGCACTACCGATGGCAATAGAACTTGCGCCTCATTTTTCAGAAGCTATAGTTGGTCGAGGCATGAAACCCAAACTAAACTATTTAGTAGAAGCCTTAGTAAGGTTTTCCTTATCTAGACATTTATTCTTTACCGTATTTTTTAGGGTCAAGTGATTTATTAGACGGCTCGTTTATAAATTGAAAGGTTGTACTAATACGTAAAATATTTATAGAGCTATTGCCAACCTTCTAAAAACAAACCTCTTTAAAATTCAACATTTTTAAAGATGCGAAACCTATCTTAGATATACATGAAGGCGTCCTAGAACTTTCACTGTAAGAATGTTTGAGGCAATAGCAGTCGAATAAAATATTGCTGTACGCTTAGACGTGACTGAGCAATAAACCTTTTCCCCAGTCCCGAAGGTCGCGGGAACGAAACCGTAGGAAACAGCTAGTATGTAATAAATTTTATTTTAGCGTTTCACATTATCTCCTTATAGAGGCTGTAATAAAAGAAAAGAGGAGCGTATCGGAAACTTATACACGAAAGTTTTAGATTACTGGTAACACTGGGTACGACGATACCTGGTGTTGCCAGAAGGCTGAATACTAATGTCAAATTAAATACGATTTAAAACACAAACAATGTTAGATAACACAGTTTGTCTATTTCGTTAATTTTATTTATTTAATTATTTAAGCACAATAAAATTATACCTATAGACCATAAATAGATTGATCTTCAATTCTCTACTTTCATGTTTACCTGGTAATAAAATAAACCGTTCCAAAAAAAGTTGTAGCTATGATTATACCTGAAAATTTAAGTGGACCACTATAATACAGTTTGAAGTATAATGGTACCAAAACATTTATAATAAACTTAAATTACTATCGTATTCAAATTACGTTGTGGTCGGTTTAGTTTGCGAAGAATTTATTTCCAAACTTTTCTTTTAAACCAGTCTTATATCTGTAACTGCCCTTACATATTGTTTTCGACTATACTAAAATAAGTGGTAGCAAGTTATTTTTATGGATAATCATAAAACATAATGGATGTTCTTGTGTCTGAAATCTATTCGTAATTTGAAACGTCGATTTTCTTCAACACACAAAATGTGAGGACATTCTATTTTACGATCTGTACGACGTACAAATGTTTTCGTATACGTTTTCTCGTCAAAATTCTTCCTTGGAATTATACAAAAGCCTATTCTCGCTCGCTCGTAAAACACAGATTGCACCGAGAATTTTAATAATCCTTCGTGATGTTCTCCCTTAAGTACATGTACTTTTAAATAAAGCAACCTATTAAATTACTTAAATTTTTAGTATGAACAAAAAAAAAGGAAATAGAAATTAAACTCTTTTCGTTTTCTTAATGACACAAGGCGAGATTTTTCACCCGCATGAAAGAAATCAATAGAACCAACCTCAAAATCAGCTGTGAGGCAATGAGGTTAATTAGAACTCAAACACGAAAATATCATTAAGTAGCCTGTCCCGTTAATCTAAAGCAAACGTCATGCGGTTCCAGAAAGTACCCAAGGACCGATTTAACCCTTGACAGCTACCCGGGAATACATCATGCGAATATCAGAAAATGCAATTTAAATCTTGATTCGAAATATTTACTGGCCTCTGGAGTAATGTAAAATTTAAACGATACCTTTTTATGCCTATTAAGATATAATTGTATAATTCATTTGGGTCTGATTAAAATTATTTCCATTGTGATACGAAAATGTTGCGTAGCTCAGGGATTAATAATATAATGGATAATATAATTTTAAATGACTTCTGGTGTACGGACGGGGTTTAAAAATACAAGAGTTAATTGTTGTGTGGTAAGTATTGTGGAGTTAACGAAGCAGAGTTTTAGAATTTCAATTTGTCAAATTGAAATAAAACAACATAATGTTATTGTTTTGACAAAAGATAAAACACATATGCAATATTTTTTTTTAATATAACTTACGGAATAAATAGACTTTTCATACCAAGTTCGCATCCCTATTCAATGTTTCACTTTCATTCGTGCGTACAGTTTCTGTTGTATTATTCCTGACTATAACAAAACTTTGAAGGTAAATGAACTCAATCGATTGGTTCTTTCTTTTCCGCGAATTTCTATTAGTATTCGAAGGCCGATGTTATCGTTGGTACGTAATACACAAAGTTGTTACAACAAGATGGAGTTTTCCTTGTGAGTGATCGGTCAGTGTGTTTGATGTATTCTAAGACTAACCGTTTCTCTCAGATACCCTTTTATTAACATAAATCCCTTTATACATATGGAACAAAATGTTAGTGAAATCAGAACAACTTCCTTGCTTGCTTTCGTGGATTTATCAAATCCAATTTCTTGACTCTGCACTGAAAATCTCTTGACAGAGAATCTGAATTCTTGTCTTATTTAAATTATAATTATTGCGAATTTTATGTTGAGTCATCTCAAACACGGCTGTCTGATCCCAAACTGCCTGTATTATGACCATCAGCCAGCTAATAACAATACTTATACTCTTTTAGTGTGTATATTTCTATATTATAGATCATAAACACCCAGACACATAACAAACGATCACACAAAGTTTTGTGCTGGATGGGAATCAATCTTACGACCTCCAGTCTCGTTGTCGGGGTCACCACCAAAATTGTAAGCATGCACTTTCTTCTTTCATGTAAAAACAAGTGGTAGAGAGTGGTCTCGAGTGTATTTTCACCTTTGAAGGGTTTTGAACTAGGGTACCTTAATCCCTGGTCGTTATTCTACTAGTCTATATTGTTGGACATATATGTATATCTGATTCACTGTCTATACTTGAAGTTTCAAGTAGAAGTTTATGACCGCCCTCAATACTCCAGGGATTACACAAGTTAGCCTATTCTCACAGTTCCTAACTTCAGTTACGACTTACGAGATGATGTTAATTCATTATTGGTTCGATATTTAATATCAGATGTTCCATAACCATGATAAATGGATGTTATAAATTTCTACTTGATCACGAATTGAGAGCTATATCATTTTGCGTTGATAATCGCACATTACTAGTATTCTTGTAAACCCTGTAAGTACTAAGTTGAATGCTTGTGTTATTAGTGGGTTTACGTCGGTAGTGCAATTGGCTTCAACAACCGCTTAATTCCGACGCTAACGCCATTTGGGTATCACTGCTTCTTCAATTTAATTATATTGTGATAAATAAGTTTGTACTATAATTTACCTTTCTTCAGAGATCAACCCACTGTTATCCTTATCCCAGCGAGAGAGTGCTGACAGCAGAGTTTCCTCTGAGTCTAATTCCAGAGTCCTGTATCCAAGGAGGTTGACAAAGCCATCGAAATCTAGCGGGTTGGGTGCCTGTAAATACAAAATTACTTATAAATATATTATTATTATGAATGCTTGGTAGTAGATTAGGTATTCAAAACACAGAACATTTCTCTGGAACATTTTTTTTTAATTGAATTTGTCACCCCATAATCACTTCAGTTATAGTTTCTGTATTTTGTTTTACCATATTATTATGTACTTATAATTCATAAAAGATTATTATCATGACGTGTTTTCTGATAAAGCATAGGTCTTATTTGTGTTCGTGTATTTTTATGACATGTATCTAGATTTACCTAGACTGATATACAGAATAATATTTTTTTTTGTTCAGAACACAATATTAAAGATCTCAATTTCATTGAGCCCTAAATTAAGCTAGGCTTCTATCTTGTAATGATACAAGAATAGATAAAACCAATGATGCAATTATTCAATTAGTATTTCAAGTTTTTGTAAGCTCATTATCTAGTTTTCGTAGTGATTCAGTAGGTAGTTACTAATTACTATTACATACGAGTATACTGTACACGTACCTAATGTATTAGCAATTAGTGCTTTACTTGAACGTTTCTGTTTTAGTGCTCCGAGTTTTATTGAGTCGTAACTTTCCTTTAATTTATTTCTGTGCCGAAGAATTGGGATAAACTTTTCGTACGATAAAAGAAGCTCAAATAGATAGACGGATTAAAAGTCATAAGAATATAGAATTTGAAATAAGTGCAAACATTATCTTCTACTATATAAAATTCTCGTTTCGCAATGGTTGTGTCCAAACTTCTCCAAAACGGCTGGAGTGATTTGTAAAAAATGTTGTGTGCATATCGGGTATATCTGAGAACCGGCAAACATTAATTTTTCACACCCCTTAGTGATAGGGATGGCCTTCTCCAGTTTTTTTAATATGGCAGAACATCGTTTGCCAGTTCAGCTAGTTATTATATAAGATTAGAATAGGATTAAATTTATTGCTTTAAATGTTTACAGTGATGTCCAACTAACTATAATAATCTAACTTGAGATTAAATTAATAATAATAATACCGGCCTATAAACGTCCCACTGCTGGGCACAGGCCTCTTCCCATATAGAGAAGAGATGAGCATTGATCACCACGCTTGCTCATTGCGGGTTGGCGATTTCAGATTCCAATATTTTGGAATCCAGGTTTCCTCTCGATGTTTTCCTTCACCGTTTGTCAATGATGTCTTAGAATGATTAAGAAAGTACATATAACTTTGAAAAAGTCACATTGGTACTTGCCTGGGTTCGAACCTGCAACCATGTGCATGCGAATCCGGTCATTGAACCGTTAGGCCACCACGACAAACGATTAAATTATGCTAGGTAATTCTTGAAGACATTCAAATTTTGGCTTCGGTCCTCAAACTGAACTCACACTTGTATCTTGGGGACCTGACCTAGTTCTACTGCCAGCCAAGGACCTCATCATAAAGAGGAGAATCTATTATTAGGTAACAAAATTAAAAAAAGTTTCGTCTAGATACTTTAATATGATTACGTACATTTGTAAAGCTGGCTGGAACCTGAACCTTCAACCTAATGTTAATAATATAATTTCTTTTGACTGGGGTCCGGTTGGATATATGTACCTCGACCCCAGTTAAAATAAATTGGATCTCCTTATCAGATGTATAAAACAGCGTATTTTAATCCGAATATTTAAAACCTGCTGAGATTTTGGGTATAGAAAATTATTAATTTGTGAAGGAAGTATTGGATTAACATCCAGGGTTCTTGGGTGAAAATGTAATGTAATAAGTAACACATAGATACCACTGGAGATTGGTGAAACAATTTGCTTGGGGAAATTATATTTTCATTTTGTAAATTCATATTTAAATGCAACAAGAAGATTGATCCTATTCTAAAATTTTGGTGCGTGTTACATACCCACTAAAGTTCATTTTTACGACAAAATAATGAAGTTGTTAAGAAGAAAATAGTAAAGGAAATTTATTAAATTAACCTTTATTAAATTACCCGATTTTTCAACTAAAAAAACAAAATTATTTAAAGCAGATAACAACGATCTCCCCAAATCAGTATAATAATTTGATTTAAATTTCCTAAAAGAAAACGAAGGGAAGAAACGAAATCCCTATAATCTTTGCGATACAGAAAAATTACGTTAATACCAAAATAGCCGACGGTGTCCAAGTCACGAGAATTTAAATTTGATTCGTAAGGCCAAATCCTTGTGACCTCGTCTGTGGTGGATTGACATCAGCTTAGAGGCCTCTTTCATCAGGTCCCAGAAACTTTCCCAACAATGCTTAAGCGGAATCAGAAGAAAAGCAAAGTTTCGTATCTGTTCTAAGACCGACTTAGAATACATATTCTCTTGTATTATTCTTATTGGATGAATTATTTTGATGTTTGGGCTTTGAGTTTATTGTTGTTCGGTGAATTATTCGTTTGTATTAATTTGTGAACTTTGTTGTTTTAATGTTTTGAGAGTTCAGATAATTATATTTAAAGGATAAAAAGCAGACGATATTTAATCACGTTTAAAAAAACGACGGATTTCATTGGATTATAATCTTGTTTCATTATTTTGAATAACCTTTTTGTATATACTACCAAACTTTTTTCACTTTGTAAAAACATCGTTCATCTTCTGATTTTTTTTAAAGGTGTAATAATATTATTACACCTTGCGTATGTGCGACCTATATAGGTCGCACATACGAGTGGGTTCATGTCCGTAGTGTAATAGGTGGGATTAGAACTGGCAACCACGTGATCGCAAGTCGGCCGCGTCAACCTCATTTGTATATTTAACAAACTACAATAACTACTGACTAAATTGAAGGACTTCTATACTTGACTGTAATTTCAACGAACTTTGACATGTATGTCTCAGAAACAAGATAACGGTACATTCTCAATTTAAAGTCATCCAGTTCACTCTATATATTTCATCAACTTCAAGTTTCGAGTTAATCCACAGGGTGAAGGCTGACCTTGGTGAGGATTCCCGCGTGACGTTATGACGTCATTCATCCATTATCTGTTCATAGCGTTGTCCATGAACGTGGGGTTTGAATATTCTGCTCTCGTGGGTGTCGTAAGAAACAAAGACTTTGTTATCAGATTTGGTCAAGGACAAATTCATGGTTGCTCAGAAATATGTTTTACATAAATAAGTACTAGTTTAGTTAATGTTATATTTTCTAAGAAATAAGAAGTTACCAGTAGTACAGTAGTTATAAGATAAAGCTTTTTTAAATCAGAGCTTATAAATTTGAAGGAATTAATTATTTTCGGGGTCTTGATAGCTTTAGGGTTTCGTAGGGCAGTTTGAAACTTTTAAACCACGATATATTTTGAGAGGACAACGAAATTAATTATGTTAGTAATATTATGGATATACGCAAGGCAAGCTGTTACTTTGTACAGCATCTTCATGTATCTATACCGACAGCAAATGTCTACTAACACAGATGCCAGCTGGCTAATTGGCTATGCGTTAACAATTTATTGACAGTTTGTGCATATTCGAACTTCGAGAGATACTTATGAGACCAGATGTTGCTTAGTTACCTACTGAACCTCCTTTGCTTAGATATATTTAGGTTAATTTTGCTGCAATGTAATTAGGCGGGTTAGCCAGGTTTCTAGGGAGATATCAATTATCAAGACATGAAATAGTGCAAGTAGTTTCGATATTAAGTCACAAGCTAGACAATAATAGCGTAATTAGGTATGGCACAGAAATTTACATGCAATATGCCTATAAAGACAAGTTCATCAAAAATAATTCATTGAAATAAAACTAATTGATATATTCGTCTTGACGGAAGATGTTGCTCGTTCTACCTTAATTTTATTATTTTTATTAATTAATTTTTGTAATTAAAAAAGTATTTACCTCAGAGAGCATGTTACGGATAGCATTTTCATCAATCTTATCCCCAAGACTGACTAAAGTTGCGCGAAGATCACTAAAATCGATACACCCATCGCCATTCATATCAAACAGCAGAAATGCCTGTAAAGCAAAACAAATGAACATGTGAATTCAAATCTTAATAACCCTTCAATTTGCACGGAATGGAATGATAACATCGCTGAAGATGTTTCAGCTAATTGTATCCATCATCCAGTTATTACTCGAGAGAGTAATGTACCTACGTTCAAATTTCTTGGTAATGGTTCATCAAAATTAATTCATACATTTGTAGAATTGTAAACAGCGATATTAAATGGACTTGACAAGAAATTTGATAAATTTATTAATATTTCAATTTCATAAATGTGGTTTTATAAATACGAAATGTATAAGCAATGTCATATTATTTAAAGCATGCAAGCATTTCACTAAATTGGTATTAACAGTTATAGTCTGTTCATCTATACTTGTCCAAACATGTAAACAAATATGGCGTATGTAAGAAATGTCAATAAAATTAGTGATGGGAAACTTTGTGTGATCTATTCAGGATTGTAAACTAATTGTGGTAACATACATTGTGTGATTTTTGAGAAAAATCGTGATTTGTAATTGACGTCGGTTTGTTTACTATTTGTGACAAGTATAGATGAACAGACCTTAACATTTTTACCACAAAATATCTGGTAGCTAAATCTGGATTGTGATATCATAACACGAACGGATATCTTTACCTCTTTCAGTTCAAATATTTTATTATCGTCGAGTTCGGCTAGAACGTTGGGCGGTATACAGAGGGCCTCCCTCGCTCTAGATGCTGAACGAGATCTCGATTGCTGTGGGACAGTCATCTCGTTTCCACTTTCCGATAAAATAGAGCTGTTGAAAAACAAAATCTTATCAAAGTTTTCTAGTCGGAACATTTTTGTACACACTATATGTAGGAAATCAAACTTCGAAACTTATGTTTCTCAGTTAAACTTTTGCTGTCGTGATATATTTTAAAAATAAACTTAAAAGTACCAAACGAAACGTATATAAGTTTCTAAATTTGTAGCTCTTGGGATTAATCGTTATATTTCTTCTCAAGAAACACTTATGTGGCCTATTTAACCCTTTCACTGTCCCGTGAGTCACATATGAACATTTCCATTGTTTAACATTTTGTCTTCTGGCGGGACAGGGAAGGTGTTAATATTACTTAAATCGAGAAAAAAATAAAAATATTTATTTCTCCTGTCAAACTACTGACAAAACACAAGTAAATAAAATAGAGATCAAAACAGTTACACATTAAAACTGTTAAAATGTTGGTCTAGAAATTCATAGTCATTGTCGAAAATGTTAACTTCGCTAATTTCGTCTGTTGTGCTGTTGACATTTTTCCATCTCGATAAAATGAAAGCGTGATAGTAACATTTCAGCGCCTTTCTGTCCTCACTTTAGCTACTCGTGCTTACATTTTTGTTCCAATTAGTGCTCTGTGACTGTCACAGAAGTCTATCATGTTCAGTTGTTTTGTGCCGGAAAATTGCTCAGTGATACAAACGCCTGTTATGCCATTGGCTTGTGTTAGTGTGTCATTATGAACTTTATATCGCAGCTCTTTTGTTATATCGCAGTATAAAATTTTAATACGTGAAGCTAAAACTTAGTGCCCTTTTCGCGACAGCGGAGGAGTATGGAATTTTGCCACTTACAATTTACATAGAGATCCCAGTGCAGAATGCTAATATTTGTCTTTTATTATGTTTAAAAATACAAATCAATAAAAAGAACATCACACACAATACCGTGTATTTGACACACACACACGCATATAATAAATAATAAACTTACTCTTTTGTCAAATTGAAAATGAATCAAGGAATCAAAGAGATTGATATTGTTTGCATCTACTGAATGTTCAACATGCCTACCCATAATCTATGTAATGAAATCTTTGATCCCTTATTTAAACTTTGAATTATGATCGATTTACGACCGCTATTGGGCCGCTAGAAATATAGATATAGATTGTTACTGGTACCGGATAAATCTAATACAGAGTCAGAATTAAAAAAAAAATCACATCTAATATTCGACACCATAAAACCATAACAAATGAAGTCACTGCATTACGAGGAATAATATCTTATTACCGCACTCGCTACACGTTAAGATACGTTGCTTAAGCTTAAGTTATCAATTATTTAATGTAACCAAAAAATTGTTAACCGAATCTACACTAGATATTATTCACCCCTTATAGACAGATAAACCCTTTCGTTAACCCCCTGTATAATCGGAGAATATAATAAATTGCTGGAAATATTTTGAAATAAGATGAAAAGTATTTCAAGGGCAAAATAGCTTAGTAAAGCATGACAAAAAAGTCTCCATTTTCAATTTATTATTCAACCTAACGCCTTTCAATCATTTCTCGATAAAATTTTACAGCGCAGAAATAGCTTTTTGTTAAAACCGTTGCGAGTAGCGGAAATTAAAAATTACGAATAAAGAGTGAATTTTTTATGGTTGCCTTACAAAAGAAGTTAACAAAGCAGTAAATATCCCAACGCTGTGTAATTAATATGGAAATTGAAAACGTCAGAATTAAAAGAACAAGTGCTTAAGTTGATGAAAATGCTGGTGAATTTATGAAATTATCGTGAAGTCTTGAGATTTAAGGGATAATAACCTTTAACATACACATAATAATATACATGAACAAGGCCAACAAGTATTTTTTTTAATTTTTATATATTAAATTATCGAGTTCTCTTTGATAAAATTCGAGTTTTATTCCAAAATACAAAACTTACTCTCCAGGAGAAAGGGACTGAAGAAGGTTCTCTTTGAATTTCTTTATTTCTTCTTTAGCATCATCAGGTCTCTCCCCTTTTGATCCCCTCTGAAAATATATAGTTTGTTAGCATCGCGTTACTTACAAAATTAACTATCTACAAAGGAATGATTGCGTAAATAATAAGTAATATGAACTCACTTTAATGAACATTTAAGAATTTTGTAGTTATGGAAACAAGCTAACAATTTTCAGTTGATACTATTTTTGTACTTCAGGTAGGTAGGCACAATTATACTACAAGTTAATTACAAAGAATTATGAAATTGTGGAAGATCCAAATATCACAAGAATACAGTCGCAAAAAAGCAGTTTCTTTTAAGCTCAATAGGCACGATCTAGGTACATGATAGAACAGGAGGTGTTAGTTGGTTACTACTATTGAATGAATAAATAAATTTACAACAATTTTAAACAAATTTAACATACAATATTGTTATCCTATCATAACCTTAAAATGTATTATCGGTGCCTTTAGAAACTCGAGTCAAGGCTCCAATTTGAGAGAATAGAAATTACTTTATCTACTGTTAAAAGTTTGTTCACAATTTAATTTACGAACCTTAAACATTTACAAACATTGTATTAAATTTACTGTTAGTCCATCTATTTCATTTAAGTTTCGCTTAATAAGATAATCATCATAACAACTTACTTTTTTGGCAGCTCCATTGGTATCTTGTTCTTCCATGTTAGAAAAGGAAAATATTTGTGACTTATTTTTAAGAGTCCTGTGCGTGGTACCACGACCGTGCCGACTAGAGCAAGAGTTGTAACTACCCGTCAAGAATATTAAATTTACATTGCATTTTCCGTCAGCCGAGATAATTATTTATTTCGGACGGATGCACGCAGATTTCAAGATTAGCCGTGATGTTTGCCCCAACTAATTAATCTTTGGGGCAAAACGCTTTAAGATTTCCAGGTCAACGAATTGTTTGTGCAACGTTTACATGTTTCTACTGACTTGAAACTGAGAAGGGTTGAACACTAAGTATTGTTTGTGTTTATTTTGGCATATGAGTTAGCTGAATGTTTCAACACTATTAGCGTGGGTTTGGAATTTACAAGATTTGCGAGGGTAATTTCGTATTTGATTTCCTTTAGTTACTCGTCCTGAAACATTGTTGACATTAATACAACAGTATCTAAATGTATGTTCCTCATTATTAATATTGAATTTTGTGGTAATCTAATCTGATCAAAATCTTGTATGGATACAAAATGTTGGCAGAAGATCAAATATGAATACAGACTATTAATCTTAGTGATATGACCAGGATAGTCGATTAAATAATATTTTACGATCCAGGAGTTACGGTAATGATGTCAAAAATAAATTAAATGTGTCAACATAAACATACAGAGGCGTAATAAAGTTGACATTTTAAATGTCACGCATAATAACTTACACAAAATATTAAGACTGTAAGATAACGACTGACTATTAAATACTAGCTGAACCGCGCGGTTTTACCCGGGACTTATCAGAAAAGTTATTTTATTTGGAATAAAAAGCTTAGTGAATCCATGGAGCTACCTCTATTCCAAATTTTATTTAAATGGGTCCAGACATTGACAGACTGTGAAGAGGTAATAAGTATACCCACACACAAACACATTCACAAACTTTTACGTTTATAACAATTTCATTATTAGTACGGTTCTATCTTTTTCCAGTAATTTTCCAGGAAAAGTGTTACGCAATAATTATTATTTTGAAAGTACAATTTCCTGAAAGTTTTGAAATGTCACGTTATTCAAATAGAAGGATTACATCAGGATTAACATCGTGGCGGCTAATGTACCCTAAGAGCAAATATGAGAAAGAGCTTACTAGTATTAAATTTACATACTAAACTAATCAGATTTATTATTATACAGTTTGTTATAAACGAATTAGATTCGAATAAGATTATGAAGGCAAATGTAAAATAGATGTTAAATTTGAATCATAATTGAAGTCAAATTACGTTATATTATTATCTTAATAATACCATGGGCAAAAAATAATGCCCTTGGATCGATCAGTAGAACCCTGCTATCGAACCACGGGCCATAAGTAGAACTACGGGTAGTTTGAATTTCCCATGGTCCGATTGATAGGACCATGGGCAAAAAATTATGCCCATGGATCGATCAGCAGAACTACGCGATCAGACCTTGGGCAATAAACAATAAAGTTTAACCTGATCCTTGATCAAACACAGGCTGGCGAATGAAAAAAAAGTTTACCACCTTTAAAGATGCATCAGAGTAGCCTCAATCTAACTTACAACAAATGATAAAAAATAATAAAAGTTGATTACTTTATTTGTAAACTTGTAATATCATCCATAGCTTGTCAATTTCTGGTGAGTTACATTTAACAAGATTTTCTCATGAAATTCTATTCCAATAAGAAATTGCCATCGGCTTAAATTTCAATTATCGGCTTAAATAAACACGATCAGGCAAATACTGGAGGCTCAAAGGTAAATAAACTACCGCAAGGTAATCCTCGAACAGGTGTAAATGGGTTTTTAATCAACTACAAATGCAACGGTTTAGGAGAGCCCAAATGAGATTCAGGTAGGGATGCCAAAGCCTAATTTTTGTACCAACATTACATAAATTAGTCCGTCTTCATTGACTGAGATGAGTCAAACAGACAAGATTTTTTTTGTTTTTTTGACCAGAGTTTATCCACGCAGGTAGTATTGACCGTGGTCTTGCGTGTGCATGAGTGCTTTTATCTCCGTATAAACGGAAGTCCTAATGACAACAGACTTAAAGAATTCTGCATAATGACATTATTTATTTATTTATTTAAACTTTATGCACAGTTATAAAAACAAAGTACAATGGCGGACTTAATGCCTTAGGCATTCTCTACCAGTCAACCAAGGGTGGTGTAGAGACAAGCATGGTAGGTGCAGTTACATCGAGTGAGGTGGAAAAAAGAAAAATATATATAGTTATACTATAATATATAATACACATAGAAATAATTATATAATAATTATAATATATACATAAATAAATATATTATAAAATAATTATAAAGTGTGAAAAGTAATATCGAACAATTGTTTTTCTTGCATTTTTTTATAACCTTTTAGGTGTCCCACTGCTGGGCAAAGGTCTCCCCCAACCTGCTCCAGGCCCCTCGGTCTTGAGCCGTTTCCCACCAATCCGGCAAAAAGCGAATGATGTCATCTCACCAGCGTATTTTTGGCCTACCCCGTTTACTCGCTCCAGTTCCAGGTACCCACTCGGTTGAAATTTTTGCCCACCTATCTGGACCCATTCGGCTAATGTGTCCAGCTCCACTTTAAATTTCTTGCATTACCTAATACAGATATAATAGTATAATACAACTATCACATAATAATTTTTCTCCTGTTTTTTTTTACATTGCGTAGGTACCTACTGTACACAATAAAACTTAAGACTTTATAAAAAAAACATGTTTTAGTATTTTTATATTACTGTTTTCTTTAGTGCAATAATAGATTTCCAAGTATTGGAATTATATTTTATTAGATTTTTCTGTAGTGCCTTACAAAATACGTGCAATATCCTTGCAGTAGTAGCCCTGAATGCGAAGTGATACGGAACGGCGCGGCGCGGCGGCTAGGAATTGGGATTGCACTTAAGTTTCGTTGGCGTTCGAACACCGCAATTTATTTTTGTAAGACGATTGAGGATTCTCGACATTTGCTTTCCTTGCTATCAAGATTCTTGTTAATTCATACCTACTAACCTTAGCTTTTTATTTTTTTCATCTCTTAGCTTTGGATTGGTTCATTCGATATGAATTTGTTTGATTACGTGAAGTGTCATTGATGAAAATTTTATGCTCTTTCTATAGAAATACATTAGTAAAACCTCGGCATTTCTTTATTTAATAACTAAAATAACATTTATAATTCTGTTTTCTTCAACCAAAATTCGTTAAGTTAAAAAAAAAGAGTAACATAAAAATTACTTTTGTCGTTACAATAATGAATTTGATAGAAGTCCTGAAATGTTTATTTCTGTTACAACCACTTTAATAACTACTTAAAATATTGAGTGCCTTCTCGGAAAAACTCGAATACACTACTTAAGCACCATAATGGATATCATTATACTTAAAAGGCACAAAATGTCTGTGAATAGTCATTTGTGTACATTATCGAACGGTATGTATCTTGAACATTACGTTTTTTATGTGAAAAGGGGTAAAACTGGTTAATATATGTTAGGAAGTACCAGTGGCAAAAATATAGTACCATTATGTCGAACTTGGGTAGGATGATTAAATCAAAATAAATAACACAATCGCTATATTATTTTAAGAATAATAGGCTTGTGCCCAGCAATGGGACATATACTCGAAGGTATAAGCTGGTAGTATAACATAATCTCACCCGAAAATAAACTTATGATGCCCTACGTTAAGATATGTTTTTCATTGATTAGATCAAAGAAGCTAATTTGAAACCTCTATAAATAAATTCTGTCGTCACATATCTAATTGAAATCCAAAAATAAAAATGAATCATCATGTTAATTTCTGAAGACAAATGACGCTCATACGTTTGTGCCAATTAATTCCACATTCTGCTTTAAATATTTGAAATTGTGTAACAAGATAATGTTTAATTAGATGTCGGAAACGCGTCACAGGGAGAAATACCTTAAGGTTGGCACGAACATTGAAATTTCTCGTAAATTGTTTACATTGCAAACAAAAAGTGGCACAGTGGTATTTGGACCAGATTCGTCAACGTGTTGCTACATGATTACAGACCTTATTGTTAAAACATAACCTTTCTAAATCCTTATAAAGCGACGGTCACTTGTTTTAAATTTAATGATTATACCAAACACATAAGTTCCACGAATGTTCGTGAAAACACAGTTACGACTTGATGTAATATAAAATAATTTTATTATATTATAATTTCTAAGTATTATATTATGTCATATAACAAAAATGCATTATTCAATAAAAAGTTTATAATATTTTTATGTAAATTGGTTTTTATTAGAATATCAATCAAGGCTTTTAATTTTTTTTTTTTTAAGTTTAATAAAAAAAAACACTGCATCAAAAAAGGCTCTATAAATTTTCCCTTTGTTTAAACACGACACGCTTAATCTATCTTAAAACATTTTCAGTTACGCAAATGCTTTTAGTTCGATGTCTTAAGCCTCGAATTTTGGGAACAACCTGTAATACTGAGCGGAATTGATGCTATGTAATCTTCTGTGTACTTTAGGGATTATTTTGTACTTCATGCAAATGATCAGGTTGGAGGCACTTTTGAAAGTGGAGAGATGTAGATAAGAGAAATTGCGGAAATGTGATTAATAAAATTAGACAATTTGTGGTGGGAAATCATTGAAAGAATAGTTATTTATAGTGAAATACGACTTTACGCTGGTCTAAATGCACTGTGTCGATCAATGATCATGTCTGATTCGGTATCGTAAGCTAGTAGGATTTTACGAACAAAAATACTGTGAGTAAAATGGTCAAGGTGCAAACAATGATTAATGAATGAACATATTTTATTATTTCTCCCTCTTTCAGTCTCCACTCCTGCTCCAAAACTCCAGCTCTCAAAAAGTTCAAGAACAACATTTTTTGAGAGCTGGAGTCCGCACTGGGTTGAGACATGTATGACAGATCTTTAGGCTCATATATACTACCAAACAAACATAATCATATTTATAAGTTTCTTTTCGAGGTCTTAGAACAACACCCGGCCGAAGTTAGATGTAAGGTTACTAAAACATTCTATCAATTTACTTAAGGGCAAAATAAGGGTATTGGTCACAAAAGCGGTCAGGTATATTCAACTGATCGTTCCAGGTACATAGTTCCACCCCATTGGGCAGACAATTTTGCATCAAATATTCAACATATCCGTAAAAGGACGGCACACAGTGTCTCATGTAAAAGGCAACGAAGCGGTTTTGTAAATAAGTGAAAAACGTTTTATGAAAACAATCCACTTTTAGGACTACCCTCGGTTTCATGTGGTTTTTTGTTGTTTTGTTTTCAAATAACATCAGCAATGACGTCACATAATTTTTTGCGTACACCCAAAATATTTAAACTCAAAACAAAGACGAGTTTTAGTACCTTGAAATTTTAACGAATTTAGAATAATCTAACTTTTTTCAGTAGGACGGTAACAATACGTTTATTAAAACTTCTGTTCCAATAAACGAAATCAAACCGTGTCCAAAAACGTTGCAAATAAAAGAGCAGCGTCGATTGGTGGTTTGATTACACAGCAAGCGCCAGCTGGAATCACCAACAATTACAAACACTAACAGACACTACACTGTAGAGATGTATGACACAGACGCAATTGTCCCATTTGCACTTTAGTACCGCTAAAACTTTTGTTAAAGTACACGCTTGCTCCAAACTAAATGTGTTTTCCAATATTTGTTCGTGGTGTTCGGAAAGGCGCTGCCGTGTCATTTGCTGTAATTGTACTAGTAACAGCCGCTTGGAGGCCTACCATTTCGCTTGCAACTGCTGCCCACTTATATTAGACCCACAACATTGGTACAAATATTTTCCTACCCAAACTCATTTGCTTTAACACCGATTGTATGGAGGATCTTCCAATGTTGGTGCAATGACATTCCGTTTTGGGACGAAGCCGTTTCCCTTCTCATTATCGTTAACAAAAGGATTGTACCCAATTTACATTTCATCGCAGTATTTCCCTGACTATTATGTCGTTTGGCGCTGATTCCCGCGTATCGCATGTATATGCTAATTAATCAGGAATCTTTACACTATCGTTAAAATCAGAATAATCGACACGATAAATTCAATGTATTTCATTCAATTTTCCCGTGCGTGCTTCAAGAATAAAATATTGGAAACTGGCATCGGCAACAGCACTGTTCTTTCGAATATAAAGACGTATTTTTAAATATTTATAAATGATCCAAAACACTCTACAGTAAAGTTAAAGATACTTAATAAAAGCAACCAATCTTTTGAGTAATTTATTTCTAAATCTCCATTGACATTGAATAAGAAATTCTATGATTTATTTCCATTCGACCGGAACAAGGCAACCCGTCATCGGTTTTTATAAAGTACTTTATTCCTGACACGATTATTAAATTCCAAAGTGGAGAAAATACATTTTAGCATTGCCTTTGTTGCTATTGATTTACTTTGTCGCAACATTCAGATTTTTGTATGAATCATTCAGAGAGCTGTTATTGTGAGCGTTCTTCGCTATTCTTGAACATCTACACTTTAGCTGTTACCGTTGCAACGCTTTTCTAAAATTTCTTGGTGTATTTATTGTTAAGCTATATTTTAAATCGACAAAAGACTTTCCTTTGGTATTTCGTTTGTCCTATCTACTGCAGTTACAGGAGATATATCACGGCATTTAACGCCGACATTCCCTCGTGTGTCCTCGAGCACACAGCTATACGGCGCTACAGCGCTGCATAAAGCTTACCTGCGCCTTTGCACCCGGTGTAAAATATTTGACGCTGCAAACTCCAAATTTCATAAAATAAAATAGAAAAATGTTCCAGTACTTTGTAGTCAAATTGTTTGGTTTCCAAAAATAGATATCCGATTTGAGATTGTTGCTACAGAAAAAAATGTATATAATAAATCTACTGAATATAATGAAGAGGAAATTTGTTTGTTACGAATAAACTCAAAAGTATCGGACCACTTTCAAAAATTCTTTCATCATTACAATACTACATTATTCTTAAGTAATATAGGCTATATTTTTTACCTAGGCTATAATATAGGCTATAATATAGGCTATATTTTTTAGAAAATTGTTTGTTACGAATAAACTCAAAAGTATCGGACCACTTTCAAAAATTCTTTCATCATTACAATACTACATTATTCTTAAGTAATATAGGCTATATTTTTTACCAGAAAAAGCGCAGGCAACATCTAGTAATTGATCTTTTTTTTAAACTCAAGATAACTAATAAAAAAGACACTTTCATAAAAATGTGTTAGGGTTGAGACCACATTACTTATTTTTAAGAGCTTTGAGCATAATTTTAAAACCCCTCTATCGTCAGCACAGTTTGGAACAAACAAAGGTTTTAATGTAGGTCTGTCCGTAGTCAGCCTCTTGGGCGCAATTTTTCCTGACCCGCCAACATGAGACTGCGATTACTTGAGTTTAGTAATCCCTATACACGAATTTAATCTTTGTTCCTCCCATTCCGACGTTGTTCACACTTAATTAATTTAATCTACTCGCACACATCGTTCCTGTTTAATTACTTTTTATATTTCCTAAATTCTAGTCGGAAAAAATATGAGATAGTTAAAATATAAATTCTCTGCGCTCCGTGGTCTATAGTGGAGTCAGAGAAATAATATAAAAAATCCGCCTCGGCAGCGCCATTTTTCTTTGGGCTGGCCTTATTTAGCTTTAATATGTTCCTTTCTTGCTGAACCTAAAACTTTATGAGGCTTCGTGTTGGTTTTTGATTCTTAAGTGGGATCATGATGAAAACTTTTAAGATAGCTTTACTGCTTTGCTATTCATTTTTTACATTCTCGTACAGAGAGCAAGAAAAGTTAAATAAGAACAAACATCTTTTTGCAATAAAAATCCATAAGTGAGTCATTAAGATATCACAGCATTAACCTTTACCTTCGTGATAATGATATTTTTCACAGTTGCAAAATCAATTTATGGACTGTTAATTGTGGTTTAAATGTTTGTCAAAACTGATTTTGTTCATTAACTTTTGTTGCTGCAATTTTATTTGTCACATTTAATTACATATCTATAATTCTATATACCCAACGTTAAACAAAGTTGGGTTTGATACAGCACTTATCACTCGAGAACGGGTGGACGGATATTCATGATATATTGGAGTCATCTCAGAATAAATAATAAAAACAATGGAAACTGACTAAAAACGGGAACGGGGACACGAGAGCAAAACCACGGGACATAGCTAGTATCTAATATAATACTATACCCTGTACTTTCAATTATTTAATTGGTTTATTAGTTTGATGAAATCTAACTTAAAATGCAATTTACAGCTTAACGAACACCCATAAGACATCAAACAACTTCTAAAGATGTAAGGTACAATTAGCTTAAAAACACTAGAACCATTCCACTAAGCTAAATGTACGTAACATTATTACTGAACTGGGTCACATTTAGTGCACTTCTTATCTTGAAACAACCGTCTCAAACCAAACGACATCGATAAAGCAAGTCAAAAAACGTCTCCAACTTTACGTAGTAAATATGACGTACAAATTTATCACGCTGGACAACAATAGGGGGTCCATTAATATTGTGACGATGCCGTCCGCCTCATCTGACCTCGTTAATCAAAACTAATGACGGAGATAAAAATATTTTCATCGTTTGTTGGGCTAAATTATTTCTTTTAGTTTTCTGTTTGTACCTTTTTTGTTTTAATGTGCGTGAGATAGTAAGTTCTTTCGCCTTTATCAAACGTAATTTCAAATTAGGATTTTTGTTCCATCTGTAGCATCACACTTGTCATTCCTATTATAAAAGCGAAAGTTTGAGAGTGTGTATGTGTGTGTGAGATTGAGTTTATGCTTGTTATCTCTTTACGTAAACCGTGGGTAGCTCCGCGAGTCGCGAAATAGTACCTAAGTAAAATACACTAAGTACTTAAATGTTCATTTTGCATTGGTATAAGGTAATTATGTTGTTTTACATTTTTGTTTACTTCTGAATAAAATTCAAAGTATAATTCACTACGTGAAATAAATCTCTAACAAAATATATATAACAGCACAGTCTAGCTATTATTTTTCTAATCAGCCATTAATTAGTGATTTATTTACGAAAATCTATTTCAGAAATTCCACGCTAAAACATTGTTTTTGCTAAAAGAAAACAAACTAAATTTTAACAAAACGTTGTTTAGCTACAAAAATATATTTCAGCCCTTAAATAGAATCAATCACAATCTGTCTACCCGTTAGGGCTTGATTGAAATTGATTGATTAAATACAAACTTTCACAAAACTAAAATATATTTCAAGTAAATGAAACAAACAAATGAAAACCAATACGTCCAAAAAGATTCTTCTGATGAAGGTTGAATCATTTTTTATTTAGTTCACAACAATGTAGCATTAAAGATCTCATCATAAATCTCCTGCCCATATCCCTGTCTAATTTGGGATCGGTTCATTAAAAAACTACAATGAACTATAATATTAAACTAATTTCAACCTTTTTCAATAGTTTTTCTTCGTTAAACTATATATATTTCGTAAGACAAACCTTGATTTTGAAATTTAATATAGACGAATATAGTACTATTCAGTATTATTACTATTAAATGAAGCATCTGTTGTCGTCGTCATGGCCTATGCAATGGCCGGATTTTTAAGCACAAGCTAGAAATTCAAACTCGAGCTAGAACCAGAGCTTTTCAAAGTTTAGGTATATATATGCATTTACTTAAATATATGATGACACCACTAGCAAACGGTTATGGAAAATATCGTAAACCTGGATTCCAAAATATTGGAATATGAACCCGCAAGTGAGCTTAAACATCATTGCTCAGAACATGCCTATCCCAGCAGACATTCGGGTATCATTATAAGTTTGCAAATGTCTATCTATGTATAGATAGGTACTAATATTATAAAGAGTTGAAGTTATGAGTTTGTTTGTAGAAGGTAATCTCTTGAACTACTGAATCGATGTGGAAAATTCTTTCACAATTAAAAACGCTAATTATTCCTGAATGGCTATATTTCTTGATGTTTGATGCCCAGCGAAGTGGGCATGAATCAGCCAGGTATTTCTAAATTATATACGTTATTATTTCTTAATTCCCAAAAATAATCTTTTAGACTAAATGCAATTAGTGTGAAACGTATATAATACATACAACATACGTAACCTACTTTAAAATACAAAGCCAAAGAAAACTCTTTGTAATTTACGTAAACAGATGTTACGTACTTACGGATATTAAAACCGTTCGAACCTCGACCCGGTTGAACACGGTCCAACTAATATAATACCCCCTTTTATATCTGTTTTGGTTCAAAATACTTCTGCTATGTGTGGTGACAGACTTAATTAAATTTGTTTGGATGTATTGATAGTTTATACTTCTATGTAGTTGTGAAAACTGTTGTAACTACATACATACAATTGATTTATATGTAGCACTTGGTGGAAACAAAATGGTAAGTTTTGATTGGAGCGCGGAGAATAATAATATTAAGACTGAAGTAAAAAATCCATAAAATAGGATTATGGTTTGTACATTTAACATTACTAGCTGTTGCCCGCGGCTTCGCTCGCGGTTGGCCAATGTATACAATAATTTGTCAAATTATATTCTAAAACCTACCTTGAGAACCACTCTATCCATTCGTGGAACCAACATGAAAATCGGTGAAGTAGTTTTTGTCTTTATCTCAAAAATACAGACAGACATACGCGGTGGACCATGTAGTGAGGTAGTTTAAAAAAAACGTTTTCGGAGAAAGAAGTTTGCAGGGCCTACACATAGTATTATGTCACGTGTTCAGCATTTTCTCGGTAACAATTTAAGAATGTTATGAACAAATAGTTGAATAAGTTGCCCTGGCTTTGGTTTGGTTTTCTTGATTAAACATTAACATTATCTGCTAAGTACCTTATACTAATTCCTATATATCTAAATGGTAATAAATAGTTCAGACCTGCTTCTAAAACATGCATTTTTAAAGCTATAACAATAAGCCTAAATTATATTAAAAATAAACAATGCTCACACGAGTAAAATAATTGCTACCTGTTTGACTTGCGTAGCTGAAGAAATATGAAGTGAAAAATTTTTACTGCCAATGTTAATGGCTCTCGCGGGATAAGCAAACATTGCGGATTATAATCTTCTTATGAATATACAACATACACACCTACGTATTTCAAGTGTCTAGTTAACAAAATCTAAATATAGGTATTTCCGGAAAACTGAATGCCGGCTTTTTCATCTGAATGATTCTCTATACAGGCTCTATTTATAACCGACCTTAAATGGGGATTGTTGTCAATTCGACTGTAATTATTTTATTAAAATTCAGTAAACAATCAATTCACGAACAAGGTACTTGAAAATTGATTTTAAAAAAATGTTAATGAACCCTATCATTAACATTTTTTTTTGCGTATTTTGATTCCTGCATTTGAGTCGGTTTTTATTTACATTAATTGGTAACCAATTATTATAGTAACTTTTTACCAGAGACCAACTGCATTAATTTAACAAAATATAACCTCAAGTTATTTAAACCATCTACAACAAAAATATTTATAAACAAAATTATTTTTACAAAACGTTCATAAAATGCTCCATGTTTTCACTTTGTAAAAGTATTTTCTGCGCGAGAGGGCAACGTTTTGCCAAGATCGTAATATATATCATTTACTATCACTTACTGAAGAATGGTGCTTGTAAACTGATATTTATTGCTTATGGCTGAATTATGTGTTTGAAACTATGGTCATGGCTATTGCTTAGTCTCGTACTGTTTTATTCATTAGTATCATTGTCTAAATATTAGTCATTATTGTTGAGCATGATACCGGCCTATAAACGTCCCACTGCCGGGCACAGGCCTCTTCTCATTATAGAAAAGGAATGCCTTAATCGCCATGCTAGCTCATTGCGAGTTGGCGATTTCAGATTCCATTTTTTGGAATCCAGGCTAGGCTTCCTCACGATGTTTTTGTTCACCGATTGTGAAGTCTAAAAATAAATAAAAAACTACATATAACTTTGAAAAAGTCACATTGGTACTTGCCTGTAGTAAGTTGAGCCCGCTAGGCCACCACGACACTTTCACTGATGAGCATAAATAGCTCATTTAAAAATGGAAGTGCGTAGGAAATAATATAGAAACAGTAAGAGTAATGGCGACAAATAAAAAAAATACAGCACTTTTTTATCTTTCAGAACATATCCCTCGGTTTTTATTGGCTCCTTCATAAATGACATTCACCAGACGGTTGTATGATGTCCTTAATTAAATTAACCTCTTTTGCTTTGCAAATTTTTCCTCCTTTGTGGGATATTTTAGTTTATGTTCCATCACAAGAGGCCATTACTGTATATTACGTCCTGCTGCGTTAAGTCAAGTAATCACCTAGCCTGGTTGCCTTTTTCATGTATACGTATTTATAGCTTAAAGGCATGACGCTCATACTAACAGAAATTATCCTAGAACATAATGAACGTTTTGTAATATAATACGAAACAGGAAGCGATGTGGAGAAATTATTTAAATGAACATCGTGAATGCGCACCAATTATTTTGAGCAGTAATTGTCCATTAAATCTAACAAACACTTATAGTTTTGCATCATAAATAAAGTTTTCATTAATTCAACGTAGTTCATGACCGTAGATTTTAATGACTTAAAGAAAAAAATACCTTTATTATGAACATACGTCATCACAGGTCTCCTGTAAATGACATAATTTACTAATAGTAAAATATGAAATCTTTTTCAAAAATATATAGCCAGAGATTCATCAAAATTAATACTCTCTCGCTACGGTCGTCCCACGCTCGACTGTCAGTGGGATCCAAACTTTACACGAGGCTCACATAGGACGCTTGAAGGCTTGACTGATTCTCGTTGGAACTGCGACATTTCGGCTCTGCGTACAGGAATATGAATTTGAACAAATATTTCGTGTATTTACTTTTGAGGTAGCTCCTTCGGGGACAAGGTAAATGTAGTAAAGAGGTACATGAAAGTATTTGTTGTAGTCTTTATGAAAAAGTTTATGTGATTTATGTCGGCTTTTAGGATTGAGTAAAATGTTATTGGAAGTTTCGCTTTCAATGTCGTTTAGTTTGAGTCGTGACCGCAAATAATCTGAAGTAAGAATAATCGCAACGTTTGTTTCTATTTTTTTTTATTTAAGTCCTTAGACTGTCAAACAATTATAAAATGAAAACCAAAAGCTTACTTAAAATTAAATTATAATTGCCATAAATTTCAACCAGTGGGTACGTAGCCAAAATATTCATTTTAAATCAGAAATTAAACTTATGAAACTACAAAATAGCATCCACAAATCTATGCAGCTCCGAAAACTTGCAAACAAAAACAAGGCTGGAATTCATAGCACAATAACATTCAGTTTATGCAAATCAGAGCGAGTGTCTGCTAATATCCGGGGAATAAATAATGTTCCGACGGTTTCCACAAATCCTTTTCTACCAACGTTATGGCGTAATTCTCAAAGATTGTCCGTCGCGGACAGAATGAAAGATGCCTGTGAAATATTGATTCAGCATTTCCATTGTTTATTGCTTGAAAGCTGATTGTTATTTATAATACCTTCAAAACTTTTGCTTTTATTTATGGAGGAATTTGTTATGAAAATACGGTCATTCTTTTTTTATTTTTTGATGTTTTGTTTTGGTAAATTTGTTCTTGTCACTTTGAAATAATACCGGTCTTCAAATGTCCCATTGGTAGGCACAGACCTCTTCCCATACAGAGATACAATGAGCATTGATCACAGTGCTTGCTCATTGCAGGTTTGCAATTTCAGATTTCAATTCTTGGAATCCAGGCTTCCTCACTGTTTTCTTTTATCGTTTGTCAATGGTGTGTAAGAATAACAAAGAAAGCACACAGTAATATAACTTTGAAAACGTCATAATTGGTACTTGCCTGCTACTGCAACATACTGTCTCAAACTCAAATAGACACAGTACGACTTCTACTTTGACCTGTTACGAGATATTTCATCTTCTGTATGTTTTATTATAAGGGTGTTTATTCGTGTCCCGTCAAATTTTGGGGCATATTGCTAGCGTTCTCTTTGCCTGAGACTCAGGTAGAGCGACTTTTATATACGATGACAAAAGACGAGCTGGTTTCTGGATTTAAAATTTATAAGGTTCAAATCTGAACGTCTTTACTTGAACTAGACTGTATTACATGTAACCTATGTAAATCTGATAAAACAGATCAGCTTGAATCACTAACGATGTATTTATTTATTCAAGGTCTTCCCACCGCTCTTGTTAATAAAGTTACATATAAAACATAATTGTCTACGACTTACGCACTAGCCAGTTATGGGCTAACCAGCATTTACCAAAAATATCTATTTATACATAAAAAACAAACAAAATATAGGTCGCTAAACTACAACCCAATGTAGATGTAGATGAATCCGCTTATGATTATTGCAATTTCTGGTGCTCACGAATTATTATGATGTTACAATCAAAATATGATAGAACTTATTGTAAAATCATACTACTGGACCAAATTCAGACAGCTTTGCTTATACCCTCTAAAACACCTGAATTACTGAGAAGTATAATTATTATTATACCCTAACGATAAAAAACAAACATCTCGGGAATAAGCGACAAATGCCTGACATATCGCGTAACAAAACATAAATTCAAATTTTTATTTTTTAGAGAGAGAAGAGAGAACCTCTTTTAACGTTGCCATTCAAAAATTAAGATTGACACATAATAACCGAGGTAACATAACCTCTAATTATCAGTAGGTGTCGGTTTAAGCTGTGTCACAGTTAAATCCCTTTGCCACAGGTAAGACCCGGCTCCTGTATTATGCATGAGTGTAATTTCACTTACAATCCCTAGTCGGGTGCATTTGATTAATGTATTATTAGTGTTTGTATTAACACTAGTTCTATATGCGAGAATCTGTATGCATAGTGCAAAAATTGGCGGTAACCTAATGGCTAGGGCGTCGCGTATAGCTCAGCACGGGGGTTAACAAGAATAGTATAAAATACCATTATAAAAGTGTGAATTTATTCAAATTTTTTGTGGTTGACACTTTTAAGTCGTTGGCCATTCGATTGGCCCGTTCCAAACTCTTAACCAATCGGAATGCTGAATCTCAGCCTCACATTCTGGAAGAGCTCGTGATACTACGATTTTTTTTCAGCTGTTTCATAAGATATACTTAATGAAGTTTTTATTGTTTCTTATACAATTGTTCTACAGCACAAAATTGAGGCAGCCCCGTTAAGTTATAAGGAAACTTGTGTTTATTTTTAAATTAATTATCTTAAAGTCTGTTTATTATCATATTATTTTTACTAGCTACGCTCCGCGGTTTCACTTGCCTTGCTTTTCTTCCAAGGCAAGTAACGTTATGTTTATTATCCTCCAAAACATTTATTTTAGAATAATTTACTATTCATCTTTCTTTTCTTGTCAATTATCCTCTAACCGAAAAGTTGCTACCTGGCATGATTGTAGGCTTTCATCACGTCCTATAAAAATAACCAAACACTTAAATTTCCAACAACATCCTTCTCGCCCTGAGTAGGTTACATTATTTAAGATGATTTTCATTACCTTTCTGAAAAAGAAATGTTAATTAGTATAATTACATTAAGGACCTTTTTTTGAAGTTAATTAAGAGCACTTCATTTGAGGGACCACTGAAGTCAGGTCCTCAATTGTTTGAAGAATACTAATTAAATGAAGAAGTGTACATCTTGTCAAAGTCAGAATTATAAATAATTTATATAGGTAAAGTTGATAAAACACAAAAAAATAATTTTTATTCCTACTTTATACCTTATCCTAGTTGACGGCACAATTATATATTTACATCATTGTGGACAATATTACAGTCCAGTACCAATTTTTTTTACAACACATAATAAGTACTACTGAAATACACACGGAAACAACAGTAATTTTTATAATAGTTTTATCTGGTCTAAAAATTAAACTAAAATAAAATAACAACATACAAAGGAAATAACATTAACAATAAGTACACAAATATATTATTTAATTAAAATTACACATTATTGATAAAATGATAACTATGGCTATAGCTATGGACATATTATCCATACAATGTCATAGGTACCATTAAACACGCAAATAAATGAATGAAACAAATAAATTAATTATTCAAATAGTTCTGCTACAAACAGCATGAATACGACTTACTACGAGTATAAGGTATATTTTGCATGTGACGTGATATTTTGTGTTGATTTGTGTGCAGTTTGGTTGCACACTAAATGAAGTAGGTACGTATCGTGGTACATTTTGCATGTGTGAGTGTAATTTGTACTTGATTGCGGGCTGTAGGCGCTGTAGCGCTTTATCGCTTGTTTCCCCTGTAACTTATAAGTTCCATAATCAAAATACGCGTTATTGTTTTCGAAATTAAACTTTAATTTTATCATTTAAATACTATTATTAATTTATTAAATTATACTCCTCTTCATTTTATTCAAGTTATCGTTCCGAGTGCGATAATACGTAATAAATAAATAACTTTTTATTCGTTTCAATTATTATAACTTAAATTTTATTCTTGATTTGATTCAATTATTTTATAAAATATTTATTCTGATAAATATAGTACCATCCTACACAAGAAGGTACCGTTTTTAGAATTGCTTTGAGGTTTTTGTATAAAAATTAAAATTATTCTACTTGTATCTTTTACGAATTGAAAGATAAATTAAGTTACCTTTGAGGCTGAGACCCATTTGCAAAAGACTTTTATAAGTCTCATTTAGGTTCAATTCCACACATACCTATTTTTCCAGTAACAAATCTTTTTGACTTGAACAGACAAATCTGTAGATGTCATTTGACTTTTATACGCCTAATATTCATTTGTAATACATGGGAGCAATTTGGTTCTAAACCAAGTCGACATTAATAATACAATAATGCCGCGTACAATTCAGCCGTCGGGCGAGGCACAGTAGCGCCATCTACCAGATTTATTATGCAGTATGTTGGACAAGAAACATAAAAATGTGAATGTTTCATTCTTTTTTCAATCCATTGTGATAAATAAATGTAAAATTTGTTTTATGTTGATGGATTTCTAGGAATATTCGTTTGAGGTTTGGGTTCATACTCCAACAATTTCGAAAAAATAAGTAGTACTAGAATTCTTGCTAATCTCTCGTGCTATGCTAAATGCTTGTGTTACGAGTAGGTACACGTCGGTAGTACAATGCGTGGGTTTCGAACCAGCAACCACGTGATCGGAAGTCGTTGCCTTAGCTATTAGGCTACGCATTGCTATTTTAATTTTCTTATTGCTTCAATCGCGATCGGTATTAGAATTTTAGAAATCTAATACCTACATGCGGATAAAAAATCATGATGATAGTTTCGTTAGGAGATTAAAAATTATATCTAGCTACACTGTTTAATAAATGTATTCAAGAATCAATTTAACAATAAAACGAACATTTGAAGTCTTATAAAAACATTGTAATACCCAAGTGACGTGCCTCACTACAAGTGATCTCATAAATCTTTCAATAAATACCCACAGGCTAACCTTTTGTTGGCCTCCATTTTGTTCCGCCAAACATTTCATTTTGTGATTAAGCTTGCTCATAATGACACAGCACATTTCCCTTGAGACCTTCCCGGCTTACCTCTAAACTTAAGGTTGCTCTTGCACTGAATTTAAGATGCAGCGAAGAAAATATTCCAACGAATTTTCAAATAAATGATTTCTTTACCCTAAGGACTTAGTTTTGTAATGTCGTAGACCAATTTTATCGTTAGACTAGACAATTAGTTAAGAGGTTTACAAATTTTTTTCAATAAGATCGATTTTAAAAATCATAAACACCTGCATGGAAAAGTTCAGAACAGACTATGTCCGAGGACCGGGAGGCCGGTACTCAGCAGAGGGTGATCTCTTCCCCTAGCCAAGTGATATTTCCACATGCGATAACGCTGATCAAATCGCTCAAATGTATGGAACTCACAAGTAGTCACGTGAATTATCGAAACGAAATGTCATACTCATACATCTTATGTCATCTAAGCGATTTCTATCATCGTTAAGGCTTGTAGAAATATCACTTGGCTAGGGCTGGTCTGAAATCACAAGGACATAGAAAATTAAAAGTTCTATACTTCGAAATGTAAGTAGCCTACGTCCTAAAGCTATGAAACAATGTACAGTCAAACATGATAAGACTTGAGCATAATCACCTCAATTTTTGGATTCTCTGTCTCAATACTTTTAGTAGGCAACAAACATCAATTAGATGTAGGGCCACAAACTTATCCAACCCGGTGACGGCGTTGCTATTGTTGAATTTAGTGTTTCAACTCAATCGAGTTTTCGTGGCTTTCGGGGGAAAATAATGCCCAAGTTCATATGTAAGGAGTAAATTAACTCTTAATTTTCGATTATTTTATATTTATGCTACACAGAATGAAATTAGTAAAACAATATTAGTTCCAGATTTGGTCTTAGACTTGTTTGCGTCCAAATACTGTAAAAAAATCCTCGCAAAAACTTGCGACAGCGAAATCAAATGTTGAGGTCCTTGTGCACTTATGATACTTGACTGTGTCTCTTCTTATTTTTTTAAGAATACAGCTGTGAAAGTTAACAGTCTAAGAATGCATAAATCGATTTCACTTTGATTCCATTTGGACTTGCTTTTCCGATATCTTTTCATCTAATTGTTCCGAATCTTGCCAAGGCTTCTATCAAGTTCTTTTACTACGCTGTTTACCTACGTCCGACCAATTTATATTTCTTTACTGGCCATTTAGACCAGTTTTATTTGCTGCAAATCGTTATTTGTCTCTCTCTTCCTTATTGATTCTACTTTGAACGTTTTCTGTTGGTCTGCAAACAAACTTAATGACTTTTTTTTTAGATATAATCATAATTTTATACATGTAAATTTAAAGAGACTTTGTTCTTTTAACGTGATCATATTAATTAATTCTTATTAAAAATTCTTCTAACGTGGTTAATTTTACAAGAAAGCCTCTTAACCTTTTAATTAGTTACGTGTGGCGTAAGGTAAGTAATGACGACTAAAGAAGAAATATATTTAGACCTTTCCCAACCACTTGATTTGCTTCCCGTAATTTTCCGGCGAGCGGAACAATACGGCAACCACATAATATTAGCTACCTTGGCTCGTTTAGAAGTAGGAAGGTACTTCATAAATATTGCAGTCGTAGAAAACATGTAGATATAGAAATAGTTTGTTTTTAGGGATCCGTACCTCAAAACGAAAGAAAAAGCCCTTATTGGATCACTTTGTTGTCCATCTGTGTTTAAAAACCATTTATTTCAGAAACGCTCGGAGGTATCAAGTTCAAATTAAAAGCTTTAATTTAAATCTACAAACTCTCTTGAAGCTGTGAAAAAATCAAACTTCAAATTTAACGTTAAAAAAAGATACAAACGGATACCGCAATAACGTATATTTCAACAATTTTAAGGGTATCAGAATTAATAAGATACTGTCATTTGGCCTCGAACTATGAAATTTGGCAAGAAATATGGTCTTACATTTCCAGTACAGGAAAAAAACTAAAAAAAAAATGTAATTCAATCAATCAACAATCAACAATCAGCCTATCGCAGTCCACGGCCTCTCCCATGTTGCACCACAACACCTGGGCCTGTATTTGGGGACTGTGTGTTGTCGTGCGCCATCATAAGGGGTTTGCCCTAGTCACCACTCTGGGCAAGATGACCTCAGTTTACTTTAAGTTCTTTAGGAAAACGCAGCTGCCTATTTTCCTTATTTTTATATCCCTTAGTCGCCTCTTACGATATTCATGGGGAGAGAGGGGGGTTTCTTATATTATAACATATAAAACAAAAATAAATCAGCCTCTAATTGATTCACTGTATACCTACAGCGTGTAATACAAAATCCCTTATAATTCTCTTAGGAGACTAACCACGGATGTTTACTTTCCACCCGCATCACAATTTGAGATCAGAAAATTAATCCGCAAGGATTTACAGTATTTCATATTTATTGCTACTTTGTTACACCAACCGTGGATCGTAATATTAACTTTGATTTTACGAAGAATAATGTTGAAAACATTCGAGAAACATTCAAGCTCACGATTTTCTTCGGGATATGAAGGGATTTCTATGTAAGCAAATCTTTTATGTGATTTCCGCATAGTGGCAAACTGAAAATATTAACATAATCTTACAGTGCATAACTCCTTAAGTGCCTATTAATATTAAAATGCCTAAAGATTTATCGGAGATTAAGGGACCACTTGGTGTCACCAGTGGGTCCAAAATTGCACCATAAACCATATTTTGGTCATCGATCTGTCGTGGTTAGTTTACCATGGATACCCAAAAAAGGACCTCAATTTAGTGAAGTTCCAATAAAGATCTCATTGATTTCAATAGACCATAATACCCATCCATAATATCTATGACTTTATCGTGGGTCTCTCTTATATTTTCCCCAATTTATATGGGTTCGCCTTTTGCGGTTCCCTGACAGTTCTTTCGCATATTCGGATTAGATTGAATTTATTTGGTTCAACCTACAACGATATTGAATGGTTCTACCTTTAATATACCGTAAACTCAATTTTAAATGTACGGGGTTTCTGTATTTTGGGAATATTTTAATCTGTATCAGATTTTCTCAAAATATAATTGTAAATGTTCTTGTTAAAATATTCGAGGAATTTCGTAAAAGAGTTCTTACGTTTATTAATTTGTAGTTTCCAGAAAATACGAATTGTTCGTTAAATGTTTGTCAGTGTCGAAATTTCATATCAACACAAAAATTTTATACGATTCTCTATATTTTAAATTTGAACAGAATTATCATCAAAATACACTAGAATACATACAAGCTGCTGTTAGAGTTCAACATACATAGGTACACAAGAATATCTACTACAGCAACCTTGCTCTGTGGAATGCGGCAAGCAAGGGAATGCCTGACTCGCGTCAATGGGTGCAGACAATTGGAATGTTTGTGCCAACCTGAATCTGAGAACAGAATACTACTATTTTTTGTTCCAAACTACTAAGTAGTGGAAATTGGGAACTATAACAATGTTCTCTGGGTAGTTTCTATAGACGGTTGCTCGTTGGCCGGAAAATGTTATGTATGGAGTTTGAATGTTGTATATTACTCACAACTAGTTTTTGTTCTCGCTTTTGTCCGTGTAGTAGTGGAAACTCTAAGGCGAGGATACTTCTATGATAAAATTATTCCAGTTCCTATTGTATGATCACTTTGTTAATGTTAATTAACACGGATGACTTTTCATAGCACTCGTAGGATGCTAAAAACCAATTAGAACCTTACAACAACAGCCACAGTTGCATAAACAAATTCAATTTTATAAGTAAATACCATTCGATTGTGACACACAATCTGTGGATGTAAAATACATGCAATATCGAAAAAAGAAAAATATATCACAAAGAAGAGACACTTTTCCCAAGTTTTATACTACTTTCCAATAATGAGATGGATGTGCCTTGATGGAAACTCGGTAGTAACGTACACATTTACTTATCAGAAAACATAGTTTCCTTCATATTCCTTCATTTTCATAAAACATCTTGTTAGCCAACTTTTTAGAGTCATGTAAGTACTTCTTCTCGACAAAATATGTTGAACATAAAATATTTGATCAGATTTTCCAAGAGCATAAACAAATGAATAACAAATAATTTAATAGCGATAAAATGCAAAATATTTAAACGTGGTAAACAAATTATTTTGTATTGTCTTTAGAATTATTTAGCAAAAGTATGAGATTCAACATGATAGAACACGAAGAAATTTATTTAACCTCCTACCTTAAGCATAGTTTAAATATTTTTACAAGAAAAGAGCTCGACGTAAATAGCTCCGGCCATCTATTCAAGACAAAATGTATTGCACCTACAAAAGGAAAACTTGAACGATGTTTTCCATCCAAATTAATCGTTTGTAATTCAGCTGAGAATATTAAACCGTATGTACCAGCAACAAAATATAGATTGCCGCATTTTCTTAAATATAGAATATTATTATTTATTTATTCCAAGCCCGGACTGTCTCATTTTTGGGCAAAGGCCACCCCTCTTTATTCTTTCCATGTTCCTTTGTCATCAATCAATTCAATCAATTGAGGCCACTCCTATTAAACTTCTATCACAATAAATCTATCTTAAATATTTGAACCCTCTGACACAGTTCGATGGTCATTTTATGTTAAACAAATTATCATACACGTATGTTTTGAATGACGTGGTTCACCACGGTGAAGGTGGTGTGATCATCTTGTCATATCAGGGCACTTGTGGCCAGATATCAAGAAATTTGTAAGACAAATGGGGAGGTACCCAGGAGTGGGATCTAATAAAAAAGGATAGCAGATACTTTCGAGAATTGAACAATGTATAAAGCCTATAAGTCGCGACTGTAGCAACATAAATTGAATTACAAGTGATACAAATCGTGTAACACTTGTTCGGGAACCGGGAACGTCGTCTCAGATACTCTTAGTTATTTGACGTATGTCTTGGATCGCAACCAAATGGATGTGGCACGGAGCTACCTGCAGCTATTTGAAAGCGATCCGATCTTACAGAACATCAAGTATCAGCTTTGTGTGTAGTTTTGATGGAATCTGTTCGAAAGTGATACAGATAGCGTGTGAGCGTCGTGTAAATGCTCTCTGATGTAGTGAACGAGTTATGACTTGAAAATGTTTAAACTAAAACCATATAAATATAATTTTGCGTATTAAGAACTTTAAGGTGGATTTTACCAAACTTTTATTCCCCGTATAAGGTTTATCCTTCTAATAAATTATGTTTTTTTACATATTTGAAAACATAAACTGTCGGACACCATTATTATTCCACGAATAAAAGTTATCAGAGTTTGTTTATGGGTGGATGTTACCAAATTTTTATTCCCCGTATAAGCCTTAATCTATATATATAAAACTCTTCCGTTACTGACTGACTGACAGACAACGCACAGCCGAAACTACTGATCGTAAAGAGCTGAAATTTGGCATGTGTGTTTGTTAGAAGGAGTAGTCTACCACTAAGAGAGGATTTTTGGAAATTCCCCCCCAAAGGGGAGGAAAGGGTGGTAAATGACAGACAACGCACAGCCGAAACTACTGATCGTAAAGAGCTGAAATTTGGCATGTGTGTTTGTTGGAAGGAGTAGGCTACCACTAAGAGAGGATTTTTGGAAATTCCCCCCCAAAGGGGAGAAAAGGGTGGTAAATGACAGACAACGCACAGCCGAAACTACTGATCGTAAAGAGCTGAAATTTGGCATGTGTGTTTGTTGGGAGGAGTAGGCTACCACTAAGAGAGGATTTTTGGAAATTCCCCCCCAAAGGGGAGAAAAGGGTGGTAAATTGAAAATGTTTATTTCTCAATGGATTCACTTAAATCTTTGTATGTAGGTTCCACCAGTGAAGCAAGTGAGCATAGCATATGTATAAGTGAACATAGCATTGTTTAGACCATGATTTCATGGAGACATATTTCTAATATAATAAAAATTTGATTTTTTTAATGTTTGTTTACACATGTAATCGATAGACCATGGAACAGGCGATAACTAAGTGAAAACCCCAAATTCTGACGGAAGTCATTACTCCACGCGGACGAAGTCGCGAGCAAAAGCTAGTACTTCGGATAAATATAAAACTTTTTACATTTTTAAAAACAAAATCTATCACACGCCATTTTTAGTCCACGAATAAAAGTTATCTGACTTTGATCAAATCAGCCCTAAATCAAACCTTAACATTCCATCAGTTGACTCAATAACCGCTGAACATTCTGAGAGCCAAGCAGCGCACTTGGGGTTATGGAAATACCATAATAAATTGTCATATCATAAACCACCAGGGTTTTTTTTTCAGTACAATAGCACATTCATAAATACAGGGTGATTGGAAATACGATACATTCCTTGAAAGGGGTTAAAGTAGAACACATTTGGAGTAAATTTAGCCCCGGGATACTATGTCCGATACTTGGTTATTTCTGAGTTATTCAATATTTAAGAATTTTAATGAAAACCCCCAGTTTTCAAGACAAAATCAACCCTTGCAGTGAATTATAGGGGCTTTTGTTTATTATTTTGTACTTTTGTGATTCGCAATGGACTGGAAACTTATTCAAAAGCAAAAAACGCTATAAAACTCTGCTATTTTTAAAGTACAAGTTAAAAATTCAAGTGTTTCTTTACAAAAAAAATCAGGTTTTATGAAAACAAACAATCAGGTTCTAAAAAAAATGTATGGAATGATGTGTACAAATTACAGAATTAACTTCCTTAGTTCATTAGCTATTCAAAAAGGTGCAGGTGTTTACAAAAAAACAACATATTTGATTTAAAACACAGTTCAAAAGCAGGTAATCTGGTTACTGAAAATACTCTACATTGTTTTGTGGTGCACGTGTGCGGCTTTTTGTTTGATGATGCCTTCTTGCTCTGGGACACTGTAATGTCAATATGGATCACTGGTAAGAAGGACTATTGCGTGTTACCTAAATTGACTAGAAATCTGGATCAGTTATTAAAATCTGGATCGTCTCCTTTTGTTGCCCAAAAATGTAAATTGTGATTGTTCGTGATTCCATCACGATCAAATTTAGACTCGTCAGTCCACAGAATTCTCTCAAGGAAACGGGGGTTCTCCATGTCAGCATTTATCATAAAACGACAGAACTCCACCCTGTATGTAGCCATACTAAAGCAAGTCAATGTTGAAGAATGCAACGATAGGTCTGTACTCAGAAGATAGTTGAAACTAACTGATCCAGATTTCTAGTCACTTTAGGTAACACGCAATAGTCCTTGTTACCAGTGATCCATATTGACATTACAGTGTCCCAGAGCAAGAAGGCATCATCAAACAAAAAGCCGCACACGTGCACCACAAAACAATGTAGAGTATTTTCAGTAACCAGATTACCTGCTTTTGAACTGTGTTGTAAATCAAATATGTTGTTTTTTTGTAAACACCTGCACTTTTTTGAATAGCTAATGAACTAAGGAAGTTAATTCTGTAATTTGTACACATCATTCCATACATTTTTTTTAGAACCTGATTGTTTGTTTTCATAAAACCTGATTTTTTTTGTAAAGAAACACTTGAATTTTTAACCTGTACTTTAAAAATAGCAGAGTTTTATAGCTTTTTTTGCTTTTGAATAAGTTTCCAGTCCATTGCGAATCACAAAAGTACAAAATAATAAACAAAAGCCCCTATAAATCACTGCAAGGGTTGATTTTGTCTTGAAAACTGGGGTTTTTCATTAAAATTCTTAAATATTGAATAACTCAGAAATAACCAGGTATCGGACATAGTATCCCGGGGCTAAATTTACTCCAAATGTGTTCTACTTTAACCCCTTACAAGGAATGTATCGTATTTCCAATCACCCTGTATATATATGAGAAACTTACTCATACCGTACAATTAGTCTTTATTCGCCAAATTAATATCGTATTAACGTTGGTTCTGATCTCATTTCTTTAAGTAAAGACCCCAATAAACGAAAATGGCTACCATTAATGAAAGTGACGTCACTTCCATTATATTTCCAATACATCCCTTTGTCTCTGTTACGGGAACTTGATTCGGATTAACGGCGTCTTCCAAGACTCGCTTATACACCTCTACGTATTCATGATTGTAAATTGCATTATTGATCGCGAACAGAATTGAGAGTTCTATGACCTTATGATTGATTGCTTTAATAATAAGAGGATGAAAGTTTGTACAGGGAAGTGTCAGAGGTCAGGGTTTGTTGTAGCCGATTACTTGAAATTGTGTAAGATTAGCTTCAACTATTGCAAGTTCCATAATGATTGTGTGTTCGGCAAAAATTACGAAGCGTGGAAGTATTTTTTATTTATTCTAAGTTCATCATCTGTTACATATAATTATAAACTAAGCCCCAAAAAACCGTAGTTTTGGTTTGACGGTGGAAGTAGCTGGGAGCAGTTAGATTTCAACTCTATAAAATGGTTTCCTTGAAAACTATTTATCACACAATCTAAAGTTTAAAGTTCGTTTAATTTTAATTCGCACTAAAACTCCTAGAACCTGACGATCAGAAGTCCGGGCACTTTATCAGCCTGGGGATAAACTTGGAAACAGGGTTCCGTTCGCTAACACGGCACTGCGGAACCGTGATATCAATGTGGATGACGTATGACCGCGTTAGCGAGGTCTCACCGTCTAGTTATTACCTACCTTACTCCAGAATGATTTGAATTTCTGGCGCACGGTAATCCGAATTGCCATAAAGTTGCATTCTGCATTGTTCAATTTATAACCTCCTTTGTATACACATTTGTTTATGATTCACATAATAGTAAAGTACTGTTGTTGTTTGTTAAGCAGGAAAGACATTTGGTATTTGGTAAATTTCTTTCTTGTTAATTCTTTAGTTGTAGCTAATGTTAGATTTTGTTGATTCATTTCCGTTTCGTTTAGTTCTGTATCTCACAACTAAACCTGCTCCAACTTCTCATAACATATATTTATAAATGGCATAATCAAATCGAATCTTATATTTTATTTCTTTTTCAAGTTTCTGTTAGTGGCGCCACTTTTTATTTTAAACATTTACGTACGAGAATTCTTAACTTAGACATGAAATCTTAAATCTTACTTCGCAAACTTCTAAATTGAAAACATCTGGACCAGTTCCAAGTAAAAAAAAAGTGCTCGTTACTCTAGATTGCAATCTAATAATTTTGCCAAGACCCCTTCATGCGTAACAAGATGGCCGACATATGTGAAATTAATTCACTTACCATTATTAATACTCACCTGCGCAAGCGGTCTTGAATTTATGAGTTATAAATCCTTAGTTCCTGATTTATAGTGAGGATCCATTTGGGGAACGAAGCTAATGTATCTATGTATTACTATGAGACTGTCCATTTTAAGATGCCGTTACTAATAGATGTGATTAATGCGTTTATCACCTACATTGGCATATTAGAAGCTGTTACTTGTGAAATGACGTCAGATAGAGAACCCTCAAATGAAATTGGGATAAGGATGATGGCAGAAGGATGATGTTCAGCTTATTAGAAGCGTGTTCCATCGGCGTGTAATTGCTGTAAATTTGACGTTATTCCGCCGTGTAGCAACTGATGATTCACAACTTATTTCTGAAATCTAGGCGTAATGCAAAAATAGTTATAGAAACCAGATCTATGTTTATCTTTAATTAGTGTGTCACCGCAAACAGAGTACTTACTTTTAACATTTTTTAAAGCTTGATGACGATGTGGGTTGCTCATTCCTAGTATTATTAATACTACTAGTATTATACTGGCAGGCCAATGGATAGGTATCGAACCGGAAACCACATGACCACTACTCCGATGCCCTATCTATTGGGCTACCGCCGGTTCTTTTTTTAGGTCAATTACAGTAATTTGAGACAATTTATTGTAATAAATAACTTTTAATGTTAAAAGTTGTAAAATGTTTGCACTGTTAAAATATTTTAGATTGCATTTTATATAATAATATCGGCCTATAAATGTCCCACTGCTGGGCACAGGCCTCTTCCCATATGGGGAAGGAACGAGCATTTATCACCACGCTGCACGCTGGCTCACTGCGGGTTGGCGATTTCAGATTCCAATTATTGGAATTCGGGTTTCCTCACGATGTTTTCGTTCACAGATTGCATTTTACATATAACTTAATACGTTGACCTGCCTTTAATTGTTTACTAAATTAATATTCGTTTAATTGTTTACTAAGTTACATTAACACTTGAAAATAATACGCATTACATCGTTTTAGTTTTCGGTAGGTATAATCAAATTTATATATTAATCCAATTTAATCTCTCTAATCACCGCTAATGAGACACAATTGATTTTTTATTGTAATGCGGCGACCGGTCGCCGCTCGGGGACGAATAGGTTAATATTTCCAGTGCCTGCAAAAAAGTGGTCTTAAATTGTATCCGATACTGCAACAGCGTGATACCAAGTTAAAAGTTCGATACTGTATAAAAAATTGTTCAAATCAAAGATTTCTTTATAAAGAATCTTTGAAAACATTATGAAAGAGATTGTTCTAAGCTAGAAGTCCGTTCACCTAGACTTCCATTTTCAATATTACTTCCATCATTTACGACTCTTTAATCAAAGCGATGTTATCAGGAAATTAAGCGCTCACGCTTGATCAAACTTTACTGATATTACATTTTATAAATTGAAAGAATATTATTATTATAGAGCTTGGATATCTCTTATACAAAAAACACTTCTGTAAGCTGTATTTTAACCGACTTCAAAAAATGAGGAGGTTCTCAATTCGACTGTATGTTTTTTTATTACTTCGATCTATTTATGTAATCTCATATCATCGAAAGAGGTTATATTTTAAAAGGATTTTAAATATTAAGTTCTATAAATTTTATTCATAGAACTAAAAAAAATGGCCATAAAATTACAGTGTATAATTTAGTTCTTAATATACATTGTAATTGAAGGTTTCTGTAGCGGTCAGATGGAATTATCAACCCACTCAAAAACCACAAAGAATATTCAGAATTCTTTAAAAACTCGTCCATTTTCCAAACTAAATTATCGATGCTACGCTATCGCGCACAATTTGATCCAATATTTTACGTTTAGATACCGAATCCTTTGAAACATTGATTAATATTAATGATTTCCTTTGGGAACTAATTTGAGTGGATAATGGATCTTTTGTATAGTACGAAAAAGTAATTTGTTGGGTTCCTCGCTCAATTAAAATACAAAAAGCACGCGTCCGTTTTTCGATTAATCATCTCATTGAAAACGCAACGTATTGAGATATCGCGTGATATGACGCAATTTGAGTACAACACTTGCGGGAATAGACTGAAGTATATTCGCAATTATAGTGTAGAAAAAGCTCTCGGAGAAAGGTTATTATAATCTGAAACAATAAGTTTATAAATGAACAATAATTAGTTAATCAAACATTATTTATATATTTTTATACTGGCCTAGACAGTAACGATTAAGCTAATATTTTGTTTTTCGTATAAATTGTTTTAAGAGTGAATTTAAGAGACGTCAATTTCAAATAATTAACGAGTCACAAATATACATTCAAAGAAACAAATGAATAGAGTTAGTATACTTACATAATAGCATTACATTCCATAAAATAACGAACCCTTTTTTCTGTTTTAACTTTTTGTACCTGTATATGATTTCGAAAATGGTAAATTTTATAAACCTCTTTTCTATTTTTTCTATACATTTATAAAATTGGATTATCTGTTTGTAATATTAAAATAACCGCTTTTTGCTACATGCATATTATAATTAATATATAGGTAATTACTAATACCAAAATTTTCAGTCTGTTTGTTGCCGCTAATCTCTTAAACGGCTAGACCGTTTTTCTGGACTTTCACTGGCAAGCTTCTGACGTAACAAAGAGTAGTTACTCTTATTACTGAGGCTACTTTTATTTGAGTAAATCCTAAAAAAATAAATAAAAACCTCGCCGACGAATTCGCGGGCACAGCTAGTTAAAAATAATTTCTCATTTACTAAAACAGTAACCGATTTCAAATACATTTTCCTATGGGAAAAACTACACAACAACTTCTCACCAACATAACATATCTAATCTAGATAACTTGAAAAGGGGAAACTAAAACCGACATACGTTAGTAAATCAAACTAAATCCACTTTCGGTTGCCAAGGATAAAGTCGGGATCTCCAGTCCGTTCTATTGGAATTCAAAGGCTTTACTTCGAAATAAATAGAAATAATTTCTCGGAGAAAGACAAACACTTTTGTACTTATCAAAGAAATGTGTATAGACTGATAATAAGTTTATTTTGTTTTGGGTCGTGAATTCTATTAGTAGATTAGGATTAGTAAAAAGTTTTATATTTTTTTGTTAAATAATATTATTATTTTATTAATGAAAGAACTAAGGATTATGATTTTTAAATGCCTACTGGTTAAGGATTATGTATCGTTAATTCTTTGCATGCAAAAACAAAACACGATCGGGATAAAAACAAATAAGATATAATAATTAATTTAAAAACAAATAATATTTTTTTAATTACTAGCTGTACTCCGCAACTCTGCCCGTGGTACCTTTTATATAGCCTATGTTACGCAGGTTTCTAATGCAGAATATTTTTTTGAAATCGGCGCAGAAGTTTTTGAGTTAATTCATTACAAACATACACACAAAAATACAAATCTTTATAATATTAGTGTATATAAATGACAGCAGTGCGAAACAATACAAACAAATTATAACCCAGCCAATGTTAAAATACGTGGTCAGGAATCCGTAAAGTGAAGGAACTCCGTCCAACAATTAAACTTTAGGGCACTTCTTTATAAGTGATTTAAGTTAGAAGAATCCTTAAGAAAGCGGGTATACCGTCTACGGGCTAAAGATCTCTCTACGTTAATGAAGGAATTCCGTTTTTATTATACTGAAGTGCTCCATGTCACATCCATCTTGTCTTTTAAAGGTCTTCGCTGGAAATGGAAAAGACAAGAAGAAGGATCGACAAAAGATTCGTATAAATATAGGATTCACTTAAGTTGTATGGAAATATAATTTAATTTATTAAATTTTTAATTTGGCAAATAAGTCTGTAATTTTAGGTACCTTTTTTAATGATAACAATGTTCGTAATAAAAGAGGACAAATGAGAGCTATTTTGCATGAACTAAAATAGATAATTATGTAAATTACAAAGCACATTCAATCCAACCAAATAATTATGTACAAATTAATGTGAGATGAGAACAATAAAAATAAATGAATGACAAAATGAGCATTATTGAAAACTAGTACTTTTAACAATTGACAATCAATGAATTGTTCTAATGAGGTCCGTTGTAGTTCAGAAAAAATCTGCTAAAGATGATGAAAGGGGAAAAGTATTGAACAGTTATTTATGCTATTATATAAATCTATAAACAATTTATTTTCTTGAATAAACCTCGGGAACTGCATCCACCTTTCGACTGGTCGTAACAGATGCACTCCGAGTATACCGAACTAAATTCATAATAAAGTTTCCCAACTCCTAGAAAAGACGGACGAGGCAACAGGGAAATATCTACCGAGTAACCTCAACTTTATCGGATTATAAAATACCTGGCTGAATTGAAAATAACTTGAAAATGTTTCATTTATAAAAGTTTAAAATAAAAATCTGTAGCTAAAAATCTAGAAAAAGAAATCTTAAAAAGCATTTCAAAACTATTTAAAATAACAAAAATTAGACGGTATATCGTGGTGGCCTAGTGGTTCATTTACCAGATTTGTATGCACATAGTTGCAGGTTCGAATGCAGGCAAGTACCAATGTCACTTATTCAAAGATAAATGTATTTTCTTAATACTACTTAGAAACCATAGACAAACGGTGAAATAAAATATCGTGAGGAAACATGGATTCCCAAAACTGGAATCTGAAATCGCCAACCCGTAATGAGCTTGGTGATTAATGCTCATTCAATTCTCTATATGGGAAGAGACCTGTGCCCAGCAGTGGGACATTTACAGGCCGGTATTATGAATAATCAAACCCAATTTTTGTTTTTATTTTATCGACGAAAGTAAACGATATTTCAGATAAAACTGCACGGATGGCCGAGTGGTATTATATAGGTCACCACGCTAATTACAACTATTGCGACGCGCTGCGGGTTCAATCCCCGCACGGGGCAAGCAATTGTGTGATCCACAAATGCACGTCCTAAGTTCTGTTCTGTTCTCTGTGTATGTGATTTGAATGTTTGTGAAAACCCCCGACACAAGGATAAAATTAGCACGGGTGTCGTTTTTTTTTAAAGGAAAGATAAAAGTACCTACGTTGCGTTGAGAGAGTTGATTTAACAATTAATCTTAATTTAATCAATTGGCCACAACACAGTCCAATAAACCTGTTATTTCGTGAAACAAATACTCGTCCGTGATTAGAAATCCGTACGGTAAACCATGGTCTTATTGCAGTGGACCACAAATTTCGGTGCTTCTCGGTGAATCAGACTGATGCGAACATCTACAAATAACTATGAGTTACCATCCAGTGCTGGGATTATTTATGCTTCCAAAATACTGGATTTACGTGGATCTGAAAACAGAAATGTGTTAGCTTGTATGAGGGAATAAAATTGTGAAAAATCACTTACGTAGGATGGTTTAAGCAATGCTTTTGGTAACGCAAAATTTTAATAGCAAAAGGAACTATTTAAACGTGTATAAAAATCTCGTGTTTGTTTAACAAACTTTGTTATCAAACTCTTCCGAAATGGCTTCGTCGATTTTTATGTATTGTTGGTACCTTAGATAAATATCGTTGGCTAATTTTCATGACCCTAAATTATTAAAATAACAATCAACATTTGAAACATAACAATAAATGGAAAAGGGCTGGGAGAACAAAATTGATGATGATGTAAAATAAACTTACTTTTTTTCTTCTTATAATTGAATTTTCAATAATCTGCTATCGTAAAAAATTGAAATACAGCTAGGAGCCTTAAGCTCCATGAATTGCTCTTATGGTATTTATTAATCTTATAAATAAATAACCTTACTTTCCCTCAGAAATCTAATTAATTAGACGTTTATTAGACGAAATAGTCTTAATGATATTTATTTAATTTTAAAAATTCCGGGAACCAGTACTAACAGCATAAAACCAAATCCAACACAAATACGGAAATGCAGAACATCCTTTTGGTTCTCCTAAAAGCCTTACATTGTTTCACGGTGGAAGTTCACTTCGAACTTTATTTCTCGTTACAAAGTTGCTCCTCCAATGCATTCTCAAGAATACTTTGTTGTTCAAAGATTTTTAGGCAATGTCACGATCCCTGATTTCAACAAGATATTAAAAAAAGAGTTACCTACTGTACAAATTGGATTAAGATTAATATGTAAATAAATAAATGTTTAGACACCTTCCTTCAAAACTATTTTTCCATTAAGCGTTTGTTATTTTTAGACGTTAAACATTAATAAATATCTTAATTTAATCCACAATTACAGTAAAACTACTTTTAAATGGATTCTATCGCGACTTATTGTTTTTAATTCCCGACGTTTCGACGCCTTTGCAGGTGTCATGGTCACGGGCAGACTGTCAATGTCTAACATTCGCGTAAACCTCAGAAAACAATACACCTTTGAAGGATTTTATAACAGTGTATACTTCATAACCGTTTTACTGAAATAAAAATACCAGCCATACCTTTGTACTGCATAAATGATAACACTTTAATATCTACAAACTGGCATTATGTTCTCAAAGACGCTTTTAGATATTATACTCGTAATACGCGTACCACTGACAACATCAGACGCTTTGAACCTGCAAACACATGACCTTCAACATTTTACTAACAGTATAAATATGAGTAAATATTTATCTCGTTTAACAGGTGATATTCATTCAAATTCATACAAACGTCAGCCCCGTTGGAAGCTTGGCACTTCATATATTCAAGTTATTCAGGTATTTCACGAACACGACAGGTAACGCCACCTAATGCTACCTAGTATGAACGTTTCATTTAAAATACAGTAAAAGCTAGTGATAAATCGTTGAAATGTTCACAAAACATTTTCGTGAGATACTCTGTTGGAACTACTTTTGTTATTGTGAGGTGTTAACAGTTTGTTTTAATAAGCTCACGTACCTATATGAGAAACTGCTTTTGTTTTACATTCTTTTTTATTAAAAAAAACGACGACCGCACTAAGGAATTTAAACCTTGTTTTTTTTTTGAAAAATTATACAAATTGGTGATTACAGTAGGCGAATCATGGATGATAAATGCGATTATGTATTTAATTATCAGCACATTCATAATCAAGCCACAGCAGTATTAGTTTGGTGTTTTGTAAAACGTCTTACGAACTACATAGAAGAAACAACACCTTCAGCCAGAAGACGACATCGGATTCAGCTGAATTACTTATTTTACATAGAACGACTGCTTACCTGACCTCCACAACCCATTTTACGGGGTAACACCATCCCATAGTAAGACTGTTTGTCGGAATTGTAATGACGTAACGAATACAAAAGATGTTTACCGATGCACGGAGGGGTCTTGTTATGATTACAAAATAATTATGGTCCTAATATTATCCGCGTCATCCTATTGGACATAGCGCGGCAAGCACGGCGAACGAGGCTTAACCTTTATTGGTTAAATCGTACAGCCACTAGGCCCTTCTAAACTGCTCCGATAAAGGTATGAATTTCATTTTTTTTACCACCGATAAAGTCAATTACCTAACGAGTAGAGTTTGACTGTAGCAGTTGATTATATCATACGCATATCGAACCATGTAACCCAACAGTCCAACACATTAATATGCGGCATTCAACGCAATGCAACGGTGTGCAAATACGCCACCGTTTGAATTAGTGTTTGCCAATGGCTATACGTTCGTGTATCGTATTTACACCATAAAGGTGTACTGAGCTAGCAAATTAGATTATTAAGCCGCATAACTTATGTTGAGTATTGGTTTTGACAAATTTGGTCCTCTTTTTTATAATTCCTGCTCCTAGAATATTGTAACTACAAGGTATCCAAAAATTCTGTTTATTTATTTGTTATAAACTCGTCGATTTTATAAATTTCATCCTGATTGATGGCATTCCCAAACACATTGCCCTTGAGGTAGAAAATGAAACAGTAATCTTGTTGTTTTAATTTTTTACCATTTAATCTTGAACTCTCGATGACTCTAGATTGAGGGATCTAAAGTGACCACGAGTTCAAAATCAAGGGGCCTAGCCCAGAATAAGAAAATCTATGAAGACTTCCAAAAGATCAAAAAACTATCGAATTTGTACTTTAATTGCATGCATTCATAGATCCCTAACTGCAAGTAGTAAGTAATTTCCAACCTTAATCAGTGGTTCCTTTATCAGTGACAGATTCATCAGGCGGACACATAAAACTAGGTTCCAGCCAGTAATCACCCGCTAGGACTGGATGTTTACCGCAGCATATTTCCGTGTCAAGCGGGCGCTCATTGGAACCGAATCCCACATTAATATTCACTTGTGCCGGAACGATGTCAATGCAGGTACAAATGTACGGAACCGAGCTTTGATTTAGTGTCTTGTGTTATCGGTTCTACCCCTTTGTTAGGATAGTGTTGAACTGTGTGGAGTTATGTTTTCCTGGTACTTTAGTACCTCGTTGGAAGCATTAAAACAGAAAAAATAAATAAAAGGAATTTAAATTAATTTTTAGGTACTAAACAGATACCACCCATAATGCAAAAAGGCGACGATGCAAAATGCAAATTAAATTCGTAGAAACAATGTCAAATGTAAAGGTAAACACTATGAGGTAATATCCCCTATCAAATCTGACACAATGACAATTCCCAGAAGTTAAGAAAATCGGTTCACAGTAATATCACATAATTGTGACTACTCTTTGATTATTAAATGGATAATAACATGTTTCATGGGTTCTCGGTAAATATCGATTTATTGAATTGCTGCTAACCTTCTTTCGTGATTTGATTGATATGGCCTATTATGCTTTTGTATTAATATCTTAATTTCATTCCTTGTCTTCTTCTATTCAACATTTTCTTCTTAAGTCAATTCTCGTAATATTTTTTAAGTTCTAACATGTAGCACAAATAAAAACCAAAAAAATATATATTGTTAATCCTTGCTAATATTATAAATGAGAAAGTAGGTATTATAAACTCTGTCTGTCTGTGTTTTACGCAATCACGCCTAAACTACTGAACCGATTTAAATGAAATTTGGTACAGAGATAATCTAGAGCCTAAGAAAGGACATAGACTACTTTTTGTTGCGATAACTGTTGGTTATCGCACGCTTGTGAGTTACTGCTAGTTGTTTATACATGCCCATGCATACATATATTATTTTTTATTTCATAATGAAGAGAACGCTTAAACAAGAAGTGCGGTTACTGGTTACTACATGAAGGTAGGTATATTCATTTAGAACCTGATACTAATTTTGTAGCTAACTTTATGTTGTAAAAATCTTTCTTAAAAGTACGCATTTCCCCCTTAATTTCTCATTTCAATATATAGCAAAAATCCCGTATCACATTTGAACACTAGCTTAGATACTGCAATGACATACCTATTTAAGAGGCAAATCCCTCAATCATGTACCATTGTCACCTTCGGGTTGACGTCGTTAATCCGATATGTTTCCACAGTCCGCTTTCCGATTCAATTTCCCATTGGGATTCGTCGACGGACATCAGTCATCTACTAAGGGACTTTTGTTTTTAATAATCCCTTATATTAAGGAACTTAAAGTAAAAAAATACAGGTGAAGTTGAATTGTTACTTGTATACATTAGGAATTGATAAATTAGTAGTCTTTCTCATTTCGACTGTATAATTATGTTTTTTTTGTATATTGTATCAATTACAGACATGTTTCATCGATTGGGTATACCTCAAATATGGTCCTATATAAATCGATTATTTTATTAGTACAAATTACCAGGAATGTCATAAGTCGTTTTTTTTTACATTTATATATAATTAATTATTATTTTAGATGCACACTATCATGAGGAGCGTAAGCGAAAATACGTGAATAAACACATACTTTTATAATAAAACATAGTTTTATACTGAGCTTTCCATGTATAGTCATTTCTTTAAATGAACTAATAATGTATATTATGTAGACTATGTAGTAATGAAGTAGCATAGTTCCAAGATAAGTACTCTAAGGGACAACAGATAAAGGACCAAAAATCTTACTTGATAAGGTAGTGATTCTCACTCTGATGTAAATGTATCGGTCCATAACAATGAACCGTAATCTTTCACACATATGGAAAAACTACCGAACTGTCATATGGAGACAGGTCACTGGATGGGTGGACATGTGATTGATGAAACTATCCCTCGCACTGGACGACTCGATTGCTGATCAATCAAAAGAGAAAATACAGTTATTCTTATAACTATGATACCAATATCTGTTTGTGACTGATGCATCAATCTGAGAAGTTATACGAAAAGAGTTATACCAGATAAGTTATAGATCACATTTTGGAGTCTTGTAACGCGTTCGGTATGAACTCTGAGTTTGTTTCGACATATTTTTTTCTCTGTGTAGTCAGTTAGAAAATCTCCAATCTAAGGAAGTGAAAGGCAAAGTTATGGTAATGATTGTGAATATCCTAATAGTATGATAAATAATAATATGATCAAGTTTACGTAAAAAGCTTTAGACTAAATATATAAATACTAAATCCAAAAGCATGTTTCATTGAATACTTGACAACATCACCAATTAAAAATTATAATTATAAGGTTTATTTAATGTTGGAAAATGCTACATAAAAGCAGAGTCGCACTAAAAAGTGCAGATGTAGTTCAAACTAGAAACATAACTGAAACGACGTGCAAACATTTAACGATGTTAGTTTTTTGAGCACAAAACGTTACCAAGTAAAAACCTTGTTACAAATTAATGCAACATGTAGTAAAATCAAACTAGAAAGAAGTTTAAGTTAATACAAAAATGCCTTTAACATTATTGACTTTTTACAATATGAGTAAATGTCATAATTTATTTGTATCATTTTGAGATTACTCTCATCTTACAGAGATTACTCTTATCTTTACAGATAAAAAACAAATTGATCCATTCAAATAAGAATCGTGATTGAAATCTAAAAAACTCGTAGTCCAAACAAGTCAAAATGTAGCCGAAAACAATTTACACAAACTTTATGTATGAAATGGACATTCACTCCACAAATGAATCAACACTGATTTATTTTGAACGACTTTTGTACTTGAGAATTTTACAGCAACTACCAGTTATCTAATTGAACAGAATAAACTTTATAGTTTAGAAGAACTTATTGTACAATTCTAAATTACCCTTTTTTAATAAACAAAAATAAATTATTGAACTAGAGAAATGCAATTACAATTAACTCTCAGAAGATAAATCAGTCGACAATAATAAGATACTCAAACCTGCAATGTATGTTAGCATCGTTCATTAACCAATTAATATAATATACCTATAATGTCGTGGTGGCCTAGCGGTTCAAAGATCGGATTCGCATGCAAATGATTGCAGGTTCGAACCCAGGCAAGTACCAATGCGACTTTTTCAAATTTAGATGTACTTTCTTAATCATTCGAAGACATCACTGACAAATGGTGAAGGAAAACATCGTCAGCAAACCTGTATTCCGAAAATTGGAATCTGAAATCGCCAATCCGTATTGAGCAGGCATGGTGATCAATGCTCATTCCTTCTCTATATGGGAAGAGTCCAGTGCCCAGCAGTGGGACGTTTATTAAATAGGCCGATATTATTAACCACTTCCTACTAAACAGTTTTGTTCAATCAATATTCAAGTTGCAAACTCGAAGCCGTAGCAAATCCAGTTCTAAAGGCAAACACCGTTCATCAGGCGTTGATGGCAAACTTCTGCAAATCTCTTGCGATCGCGATACTGAGCTAGATTTCTATTCAGTTTTCAACAGTACAGATTTCCCAGTTGCATCGTTTGTTCTCAGTTTAAAAGGCAAATACTTGGTCCCATAACGCATAGACGACGTTAAAGTAGTCTTTTGTAAATCTTCTTCGCATTCAGTACTGTTTTCGCCTAGAGCTTTGGTTTTTTGACTTGTAGTAACTTTTCCTGTGTGCGGACTGTTGAAAGATATTGAAGAAGGAACTTTATTGACGAATATCTGCCCCCCTAGCCAAGTGACTTTTCTACAAAGCGTTGTTCTACAGGGCTGCAAGCTTTCTATTTTGAGTTAAAAGAGTGCCAGCCTTGACTAAGTTTTTTCAGCTTTATCCATCTTGTGTGTGATGATTGGGAAATCCAAGGAACAAGTCTAGATAATAATTTAATTGCGATAATATGTTTTCTCATGAAATAAAAAGTTGCTTACCTTGATACTTCTTCATGTATAGATAGAAAAGTATGTTTTGTACATAACACAAACAATTATAATAATATATGGATCGTTGTGGGAAATCATTCGGCGTGGTTTCTGTCTTGTAATTTCCCATTTCCTCTCGAGGGTGTCGTAAAAAAATGATTAAAGGTATTTATCATGTTATGACTCAGCACCTCGTTCTTATACTTACATATTGTTTATCAATCTATTTACATCAACATTATAATTAATTTATTTATGTTTGAGCTTTATAAGGTATCCATAAAAATTTGTCTATACGGTTACAAGTTCCAACCAAAAAAAGAGATGCAACAAAATTTACACACAGTGAACAATTTATTAAATTGCTTAAACCTTCTAGGTCCTTCCACTATTAAATAGTCAATGTATCTTAAAAGCTACTCTTTCATTTCCTTTCTAAAATCCACGCGTAAAAGAAACCCAAAAATCTAAGCAATAACCTTTATATCGAAGCAATGGAGCTGATAATTTCCATGGAACAACTATTGTTCTACCTCCGTTAAACCACTAAAGATTTATTTAAAACCTGTCGCATTGCAGCTTAAAACTGCAAGATGCCATAAACATTTAGTTCGCGCTATTAGCAATAAACAAGTGTTATCAGGAATCCGATACTTCAGCAGTATGAGCCCAACAGCTTTGCCAGGCATCACATAATTCGAAACATGGTATTGCGTCCAATCGCCAGTACGGAGAGAATTTGCTGAAACTAGAACACATGTAAGTCACCAGATTCTGTGTACTATCATAAATCATAGTTCCAGGACCTTCGTGTGTTTGTGTTTTACCTATTTTCTCAATTCGGTACTGTTTTGTATGTTGGGTTCGCAATACGTCCGGTATACTGCAGAGGTAAATTTTATTAGAAACGATTCGGTAATTTGGTTTTTAAGTATACATTTAATCAGGTACATTAATGATTCCCGGTAGATATACCGGAAATCATTGATACTTATCTATATATACTACATCATATATACTACATCAATTCTCTTAGCAAAATAGATAAAAATAATATACTAAAAACCGTTATTTGACATACGCATGTAACACAACTGAAAATAAAATTAAAGGTACATCATATTCATCGAATGTCCGACTTTTCGTATAACTTTCGAAACACTTCATACGTGAAAACCGTAATGTAATAATACTTAACAGTAGACTGTAGCTACTCTTGTAACATTACCCAGTTTATAGACACTTTACAATCTACATTTATTATAACAATACCGACTACGAGTACGTCTACTTCCGTAGACTTATTAAAATATTTATGAGCTATGTTCTCCGGTTCTTTCATTTGAAATTACGTCTTTCCCCAATCCCTTCGGATACGTTGGCTGGGCTTACATGGTAATAATTTAATACCTTTATTTATCTAGATTATAAACACAAAATTTTGAAACGTCATCATTTTATTTTTCTTTTGTTGCATACAAATACATACAGAAATCACAATGCACAACAGTTCAAACAGTTTTCAAACGAATATGTATATTTCGTTTCAATAGAAAACAACGGTTCCTGAACTACAATATTCTATACCTTTTTTAAATCGAATAACCACAATCACTTCGCACGACCGTTGAATATTGAAATTTAATCAAAATAATATTATGCGATATCATCGAAACAAAGCCGATCCTATTCTCGATATAATACAAACTGTATGAACAGTACTGTGGGACGATACATTAATATGCATCAAGTGCAAACTATCGCCGACCGCGATCGCAGTGCCGACTGCAAACACGAACACAGTCGCTACTGTTCGCTTTCCAATTGAAGACACAGTGTTCCATGTTGCCGTAACACGGTTTGGCGCTGAATTATTTTGTAGTGGGTTTCGGATTGAGGAAACAGCGTGTCGGCCACTTATCTTCAAGCCGAGACAACTGACGGAAGCGAGTGACTTAATGGCGCCGCAAGCGATAGCATGGTTGTTAGCACTTGTACGACATTAGGAATTTTAACGATAATTATGTAACTATGTAGTCCACCTGGTTCCGTTTTAGAGTTCTGGCCTAAGAAGGGATTTACGATTTATATTATTGTTTTCCTTTTCCGCTGCTTAATGAAAAATAAAATAAATGAGTATAAAGACAATGAAACCCAACAAAACCTGTCACGTAAAAATTTAAGCTTATTAATATGTACCTACACCCATCTTGAAATTTGTTGGTAATTTTTGGGTTCAATTCGTTGTTTTAACATAAATTCTATGGACACAATTACACATCAAATATAAAAAAATAAAAATAACGTCATAATATTTGGCTTTCGGATTAATCAGAATAAATTTAAGAGAACAACTTATAATTGTATGAAAATTAATTTTCAATTTTAAGATTTCGATATATACGTTCCTTGGGGAAAGTTGTATAGACAAATCTTTGTATGAAAATAAATTTTCAATTTTAAGATTTCGACCTATACGTGCCTTGGGGAAAGTTGTCTAGACTGATATTTGTATGAAAATTAATTTTCAATTTTAAAATTTCGACCTATATTCCTTGGGGAAAGTTGTCTAGTTTTATGCATCTGATTACATCGTAAAAGAAAAAGTTCATATGTAGTTTAAAATATATCATGTAAATTTTAACTGAAGCAAGTTTAATTTCAGTTTTTACGCTGTCGATTGGAGAATTGGATAAAAGTCATACGTGAATACTGATTCCGTCCTTTTTGTTTTGGGAATCTAAAAATCAAATGTACTGCGCTTGTATTTCGGGCCGACAGTTTTAATCCCCTCGACCGTACCGGGATTTTGCCCAAAAATATTAAATATTGGATCCAAGTTAATATTTTTACGAACGTTATATATTAAATCATTGTGCGATTTAAAATCAATGTTAATAAATGAGAACTACTACTTTCTGATAACACACAACCGTTTACAGTACGATACAATTTCAGAAAACTGTAAACTATTAAGGTTATATATTTTAAATATACTAAATCAAAAGTAGTAAAAAAATTGTGCATATATAAAATTGGATGGATTTTAAGCTTTACTGCTTCCTCTTGTACAAGTAACTTTCATATCAGTTCTCATTAATATGCAACAGCTGACGACACTCTACGATTCAATAATAAAAAACTTATGAAGATATAACTTCATCTTTCAGGGAATCGAAAGATAATTATAATCAATAAAAAGTTCTTATATTAAAATTGGAATTCCTTTTAGATGAAATGGATTTTGAATGCAGAATGCAGGCTTCGGTTTTCGTCATTGAGTATACTGTCGAAAGACTGACAATTAAACGTAGTAGGTACATAATCTAAATTTTTTTTTACGAATTTAATTTCATTTCTACGAATAATATAATAACACAAAAATATAATGGTTTTCAGCTTCTTTTCGAGTCGATGGTTATTTTTTTATTTAAATTTAATGGACCCAATATTTGTTTTAGATGGCCACGCCTTTCCATACTTACCGAGAGATACTGAATTACCAGGGTTAAATAGGTAGCCGCTACGTGTTAAATACGGTATTCAGTTGTTTCTGGTGAGAATAGAAGCGGAATCCAACATAGCTTGGGAAAAGGCTCAGCAGAAAAATGTTAAAATGATTTCAGCAGAAAGCCAAGATATTCTTTATTAAATACATTATCAAGCATCACAAGAATGTCCTATTTCTTTTCGTGTCAATGATTCTTAAGTCCAGTCTGATTAAAAAGTTGCCATCTGGATGACACAGTCGTTGAACATGAGATGGTGTTATAAGTGTTATAACGGAGCAAAGTCTAAATCTAATTTGCGTCGCATAATCAACAGTGGCGCCACTTTATCTGTAACTACGTAATGAGCTGTCACGAGCGAGTGAACACGTTCCCAAGATGTAGGCGCCACGAAACTTGTTGCGACTTGTTTTAACTTGTTACCGTGAATCTTCATGAACATCACTAAACTTACGTCGTCGGTGTAAAGGTCGATTTCACTAGTGCATAATAAGATGAACTCGATCAAATGAAGTCAATTACAGTTCTCACACTTAACTGAGTTTAATAATCCCAATCTGAATTTCAAGATAAGCTAAATGCAGCTTGAACGAAAGCATCGACGTTTGAATTCTTATCTCGTTCATAGAAAACCTAATTCTCAGTATTGGAACCCTTGGTTTTCTTTAAGTGTGAGTTGTGAAAACAACTCACATTTAAAGCAACAATTTTAATGCCTGGATTATCTGTATATTGCAATAAAAATAAACCATAAGCAGACTGCAGAACCATGTGCTGGTTTGGTTCTAAATAAACCTATTGCTCATCTTTTGAAATGAATGTATGTATCCCCAAAGGCATAGAGCTTGTACGGTAGATAACTTTCTTATAATCGGAGAAAAGATCATAAATATTATTTATTTGAACTGACAATTGATTTATTATGCTAAGTTGGACCAGTACACATAGAAGTTAAGAACGTTTAGCCGTAAGAACGATACTGGCGTAAAATATATATTTTTTAATCTATATCGTCAGGTAGTACATAAAATAAATATTAAATTATTAATAAACAGCTCTTCTTTTGTTTTTCATCTCTCACTGTGAAAATAGTGGAAATGGAAAATACTATATTTATTCTGCATCCCGCAGCTGTATTGGTACAAAATTATAAATATTAAACCTCATTGACCCTTTCGTTGCAACTCTTCAGCTGTCACTGGATCCTGTACAAGTGATAGGTGGCAGGCGGCTAATTCTAAATTAGACTGACATTTTATCGAGCGAGTAATTTACGTGTGATATGACTTTTACGTAAGCACGATATTATCGAGACGCGATGAAATAGGTAGGTAGTTATGAATCAATCTAGTATTAGCTATCCGTGTATCCCGTAATTGGCTTTATGTTTTCTATCATTATTGATTTTTCACAATTTGAGTTTGGTTTTCATTATAATAAATAATTATTCAAAACATTTATGTGTTTTTAGAATAGAACCCCAGTAAAATTACAACTCGTACCAAAAATCGAGACCGATTGAATGCCGTGAAAATTAAGAAAAATATTATTTACAAAAAAAATACTGTTTTTTGTCAGCCTAGAGAAATAAATAAGAAAATGAATTTTATTTCTTTATTACGTACTACTACTAGTTTGCCAACAAACATTTACAAGCTTTAACAATTTTGCTCATGCCTCTATGGAGGACGGTTACAAACCAATTCGCAATCGATATCATTTGAACATGCCGTTTGAAATTTCTGTGTAGCCGTACTAGCGAAAAGGAATTGTAAATTTCGTATTATGGTAATTCGTGTGTGCCAGCATTAAATTAAGCCGGCTAGGGTTTCAGAGAACAAAAACTGAAGCTTGTTTTGAGGTCGTATGTTTTAACATACTACGTCTACCGACTGTCGTCAAAATGTTTTAAGCTGCGAAGTAAATCATGTTTTCTTGTTTAGCATAAACAAGAAAGTTCTCTTTTAAAGTTTTGTGTGATTTTTTTTCTGCAGACCTTCACTAGTTTAAAATAAACATTCCATATTTGAATATGACTTTCGTATGACTGACGTGGTAATAAACCACGAACATCGACGTCAATTAAAACAAATGAACAACAACAACAATGATACGATTATAAAAATAACAATCTTACATATATTTACTTCCCACTGTCTGGAAAATAGAATAAACAAGAGAACAACTATTATTATATCTCTACGTTTGTTTGCTGGAATGACAACTTCAGTTAGATCGATCACAACGCTGGGATTCCACTCTTGGGAAACAAAGCTAAGACAAATCTTTCCCCGAACACAAGGAAAACTTCCCAACACTACAGGACCGCATACGCTACTTACAATTATGTTTATCTATTGTTTTACCTTTTATAAAAACCTTCCGGACTTTTTTGTTTACCCAGTTATCGTTCTTTTTTAGAAAAGATGATGCCTTAAACATCAGCTATTCCTATATTTGTATTCTTTTACAAACGTTATCGAATAAAACGTGACTATTTAATAACGATGGAAATATGGATAATGTTAATTTAAGTAAACCTTTCAGAAGCACTTAGTTATTTTTTAATAATGAAATCATTGCTATAAATACATAAGTACGCTTCAGAAGTATTAATGTTGTTTTCGAGTATAAAACTCATTATTTATTCACGAAAACTTATTTCTAAAGAGCCTCCTACATATCATATTATAATTGTATTATGTTCCTTGAAGTTCTTAAGTTTATTTACCTTAGTACCTTTGTGTGATCATTCGTAGGCCGGATTTCAAACAGTAGAAACTTACCTATGAATATTACTTGACTAAGTGGGATCAAATTTAGTCTAATTTAAATCAAATTATAAAGGGTCTTTGTTAACACGAGCAATTTGTGTTGTGTTGAAATTACTTATTTTCTTTGACGGTATTTATCGTAAATGGTAACTAAATATGTAAATACGTGGATTTAGAGTATTTGGTTAACAAGCGCAAATTGTACACACACAGTTTATTACGAACAAATTGGTTTCATGTTTTGTGTGGTTTTTCAGCCTTACAAATATTCAATATTTTGCGGTTTAAATGTATAAAAAAGTTATGAAATAATTTATTCAATAAATATTTAATAATTTAATTTTTTACACATACTTGCTATGGTAAATAAATTTTAAGTACCTGGATCACCGAGCTTTGCTCGTTTTTTTTTGCTAGTGTGTTTTTTAGAAATTATATTTATATAAGAATTACATACTGATGAAATGAGGAAGTATGAATAATATTTATCGATCTTACCGACATACCTAATAATAAAAAATATTAAATAAAAAATCACGAGTGCAATTAGTTTAATATTTTATTAGAAAAAAAAATACTTCTTTTTTTACCGCTTATCAATAAATCACAAATAAGATTAAAATTAAAAAAATTGTTTTAGGGACTCTAAATTATCATTGCATTTAGAGCTAGCCGTACTCTCTATCTGATAGTAAATCATAATCCAGCGGATTAAGATCGAGGCTATACGACGGCCAGTCTTCAGCTCTGATGAAGTCCGAAACATTCGTTTCCAACCAAGACTGCGTAGACCGAGCTTTATGACCCGGCGCCGAGTCTTGCTGGAAGGACCATTCTTGGTTATTGAAAATTGTTAAGGGACTTCACTACCTTCTCAAGAACGGTATCTTGATACCCTTGTGCCGATGTTTAAATACCTTTTTTTACAAAAGTATGGCTCATTCACTCTTTCATAGCTAATAGCCCACCAAACCATCACTAAAGTTGGATAGTGCGCACTTTGTCGGCTAATTGGGAAACTTTCTTAGAGCTGTGAGCATAAATACGGTCATTTTGTTTGTTAAAAAGTTGCTCAATTGTAAAAAAAAACTCATCCATAAACAAAATGTTTCTGTGACCTCCTTTTGCGTACCGCTTCAGTAGTTGTTTCGATTTTACCACCCTATTCTTTTTTAAATTATCAGTTAAGAAATGACCAGTACATCTCTTATAGGCTGCAAAACCTAAGTCATCTTTTAAAATACGCGTCATGGTTCTAGGTGCTATCTTCATCTCCCGAGATAAAATCTTTTGCTTTCGGACAGGATTTCTTCGAATTATTTCCCTTACTGCTTTGACCACCTTTTTCGTACGAATACTACGTGGACAGTCTGATTTTTTTCTGACACTAACAGAGGAGGTTTCATTGTACCTATTAATAGCCCGACAAACATTTTACTAATACCAAGCGTATGGAGATTTTAAAAATTGCATTTGTCTCCATACCTACTTTGTATAATGCAATCACAGCGATTCGGTTCTCTTTATCACCCCACTCCATTTTAATATCGCAAAATATTGAATAAATTATTGGCGCCAAAATGAAAAAACACGATGAACAATCATATAAAAATGACAGATTCCAAATTCAAATGTAATATTTTGTTTATTTTGAATTGTAATAGTATTGATGGCCGTATATACAAGAATTGCTCGTTTAAAGATTTAAGATTACTGAAAACACGGATATAATAACATTTTCTGAAAATAAATCCTAGCTAGATCGATTTAACGCCCCCGAAACTCCCTGCATACAAAATTTTATGAAAATCGTTGGAGCCGTTTCCGAGATTCAAATTATATATATATATACAAGAATTGCTCGTTTAAAGATATAAGATAAGATAAGATGTGAATGTTGAACATTCGACGTAAACAAATGAAAAACACATATTACACACACACACATTTAATTCCACATACATGACGTCATTAATATGCGGAGAACGCCTCAAAAACAAATCTAACACATGTATTGTTAGGAGAATGTGGTCGGTCAAGCAAGCCGTACCAGTCACGGGATTTGCAATTCACAGTGCGTCGAGCTGGCAAATAGCCGAACGTTTGACGACTGGTGTTTGTTCGGCTTAGCATGATGTTCGGCACAACGATTACTGTTGATGGTCACCGATACAGTTGGCGAGGAATGCGATATTGCACAATTGGACGTTAGTTTGACACTTTTCTGACGCATGGACAGTTTTATGGTTTCACGCTAAAATTTGCAAAAAAAAATAGCTTTGAGTTTGAAATTCAGATGAATGTTTTTTTGTTAGTATTTGCGTTATGGTGGTCTCGATTTATTGATGTAACCTCTTTTTTAGGGCTTAATCCTACTAATATTATAAATGTTAAAGTGTGGATGTTTGGATGTTTGTTTCTCAATCACGCAAAAACGGCTGGACGGATTTGGATGAAATTTGGCATGCATGTAGCCTTTGACGTGGAAAAGAACATAGGCTACTTTTTATCCCGATTCGAACAACTAAACACAGTAGCTCTTCGAAATAGTGAAAATGTATTCTCTATAATTGCAAATAAATTTTAAATGCTTCCGAAGAAACAAAAGATAGTTTTTTTTAAAACATTTGATACCTAGTCTATAGCTCGTGAAGAGTCGTTGCCAACTCGATATAGGTTAGAAGGATACGTTTCCTACTGAAATAAAGCTGTTTTTGCTTTTAGTTCCCTTTCTTTTATTAAACTGATATTGACACGTTAATAATTATAATAATATACTGGTTTTAAGTCCGTCATGTGAGTGAAAAATTACTTATACGCTTCAGTGGTTGAAGACATCAGTTATGCGAACGAGAATTTAAAAAATATAAAATATTCTTGAATTAATGTTAAGTGTATTTAGTTATTTTTCTGTGTCACAGTTATTTATAATAGCAGCACGAAGAAGAAATCATTTTTAAGTTCCTTATCTGTATTTGGGTAGCTCAACAACTCTTTCGTTCTGGCTTCTCACCTCCTGGTTATAAGATAAATGGAAGAGCAAAAAAATGTTGATTAAAGTTAGTTAGCAACTTTACCAAAAGTCTAACCACTTAAGGAAAAGATTTCCATACCATTATCACGAACCATAATTTCTTAGGTACTCCTAAAAAAAGTACACTTAATTTACCAAGCTACAATAAATAGAAGCTGAAAAAAAAAACACCTCAAGTAAGGTAAAACCTGTCATTTCTATCCAATTGAGTTAGATAGGGGTGCCCCGAAAATGTCAAGTTCAATATTCAGAGACACAAGAAGTACACGAACACGAAAAAGACTTATATTTAGAAATCGATTATAAGTTTATATATTAATAGTTGAATGTCTTGGTCGTTGTGGGAAATCATAATGTCAAATATGGAACACTATGACTGATATGAAAGGAATATATGTTTCAGTAAATATTTTTTTATAACTGGGGAAGAGTGAGTGTTGAAGTTGGTTATCATTTGTAATAAAACTCCTTGATAAAATAGAATATAGGAAGGCAATACTGCACAAAAAAGTTTAAAAGGTTTTCTTAAATAAGTAATTTTAAACTTTGGACTATAAAGTCAAAAGTATAAAATGTATCATGTATTGAGTGCAAATTGTTAAATGCACTCAATTAGGTAAACCTTAAAAGTTGTAGTATAAAAGTACCAATCTAAATCCGAACCATTACCACTATTACCATAATTATCCAACTCTTACATCAATCAACTTGCTTTTGCAGCGTTTATTTTAACGAAGATCGTTAAGGAAGTTTAAAATAGGAATAAATGTACCTATACCAAATTTAAAATTCAGAATTCCTTATTCCCCATGAACAGTGGCGATGGAATGTGCCAACCTTATTAAGCGGCGTGCATAAAATGCATGCGCCGTTTTGTATTCAACATTCGTTTTATGAATTATTGATGGTAATGAGAATTTAAATTTGGAATGCGTTGTTTGATACAGTTATATAATAGCAGAGAATATGCATATTAATTTTTGTGGTTAATTATTATTATTACTGTATCTCTAATATGTATATAGTGTATATTTAATATAACACAGTATTTCTAAACTATATTTTCATTTGATATCTATTACGTGTTTATAGCCAATAAGTTATAGTGTATAATATCTCTAAAAATCTTGCCACTAGCAATTTATGACGTGCAACGTAGAAGCTTCTTAGGAATCTCTTAACATAACAGACTGTTTACCGACTTCGAGCTAAAGCTATTTGCTATGCAACAAGAACACAGATAATTTTAGATAGATCCAGCACATCGACAAGAATAAAATACTATACTATGATATGAGATATTTCATTTTGATACGGAGTTTTGGCTAGAAAATGTGTCATTCTAGAAAATCTGACGAAGTAACTTTAAAAACACGTGCAATAATTTACATAATTAATTTGTATTATAGAAGTACAACAATGAAATTACAAATGTTTAACATTAATTTGTTATTTATAGAGGGTGACCCGATAATTATAATCGTTGGCATTATGCCATCTTTAAATAAAACTTAAAACATGGTCATAATATTATAAACCAAACTAGGATATCATTACATGTTTTCGGTTGTGATAAGATTAATTAATATGATTTTAAAGTTTTTATAAACTCTATAAACACTTTAAATATCTATTTGAATTAAATATGTATGTTAAAAGTAATGAACTAAGTTAATATTTACACCCATTCATTGACAGGTTAAAATTACTAAAAAATGGTTGCCTTAAGAAAAACATTTCATACATTCTTTAAAATATCTTTGTTAAGAACGCAACCTCATAACTTTAAAGATAAAAGAAACCCTCAACATCTTAATAAAGGCTTGTCTTTAGAAAATAATGTGCTATAACGCAGCTTGATAAATAAACATTTATTTCTTAAAATTGAGACACTAAAACATCGCAGCACTTAAGTTTCAATAAACGATCGTTGGCCGTTCGTTGGATTTTAAAATATGGCTCCCACATAGTGGTTTTCAGTTTTCGAACCCGTAGGTTAGTTTAAAACGCCGCTATTTTAAAAATGTTTTACTTTTATTGGAGTTGTGCAGCTGAATTTTTTGCTCGTCATATTTTTAGTATAGTTAAAAATAATGCTGATGTTTTTTATTTGAAAGCCAAAACGATACACAATACTATGATATAAGTATTAAGTAAATGTTTTATGTACGTTCGTACTGTACGTACCTACTAATGCATCTATAATATCACGGGGAAAGTGAACAAAAAGTTCTGAACTTTATGTTGATTTAAAATTTTCTATACTACATATTAATGTACGCATCCTATCTGCATTTTATAATAGAAATAAAAATGTTCCGTACAAATAATATTTCATCTCAAATGTAATTCTTATAACTCATTGAAACCAAGAAAGCACTATAATGGCAATGGGCATCTAGTTTCAAAGCCTGTTGTGATATTAATGAAATATGTTTGAGAAAATAATAATTTAAATTATGATGTCGATCAGCTCATAGTATTTTGGAAGAGAGCGTTTATTGTAATGTAAATGTAAAAGTTGTAATGTCGCATGGCTAAGGAGACTCTTGTATCCCAGTTGCATCTAAGGAATTTAATCTTTGTTTTGCGGGGTTTCACAAATATTCAAATTACATGCACAAAGAAAACCCAGACTTGGAACAAGCATTTGTGGATCACACAAATGCTTGTCTTATGCGGGGATCGAACCCGCAGCACGCCTCGTACAGTGGTAATTAGCGTTGTGATTTATACCACTCAGCTATCCGTGCAATCGATAGAATGATTTTGTAAAACCACTAAAATTGTATGTTTTTAAAATAGCCATAATAGGTCTACGAAAATATATAGGCCTCTATAATTCCAATTCTTAATATAAGTCCATTGTTACAGTTGCACCCGAGGAGACTACCTGAAGGTGTACTGGGAAGTCCAAGGCCCCGGGCCTCCTGGGGTCATCAACGAGCGTTCAGCTTGGGCTCGAGAGTTGTGCGGCGGTAGAGCTGATGCCCCACCAGCCCTGTACTCGCCAGGACCTTCGCTGATCCTCGAGTTCCATAGTACAGCGAAGCAGAATAATGCGACGGGATTCGTTGGAACTTACAGCTTTATTGATAGACGTGAGTATTTTGTTTACTGACTTTGTTTGCAATGAACCTATTACATCAGTTCCTTATAAAAGTTCAAATTCTAAGTTGAATTACATTTAACACATTTTTACACACCTACCACTTCAGTTCCAAGAAAGTTTACGGTCAAAGTAAGAACATAATTATATGTATGAACAAGATAAAATTCATCCAAAATGCCTATCTTGGTTTTCAAAGAGAATTTTAAATTCTTAGAATAATTTTAATTCTCAGTATAAATTAATGACTGTAAAAAATGCGGATGAAAATGTGTGGAAAGCGCATCCGCTCTAGAGATATATTTTGGGAAAGTGAATCCGTCCACATGCAAAATTAATGAAGACTATAATTATTAAATGCTCATTAAGCGTGCAAATAAAACGGGCTAATGAGCAGAACGTTTATTCGTTTCTGGAGGCACTATGAAATTTAATGCTTATTATTTTTTTATTATGAATATTACATACATGAAACAGATTTGAATTATCAGTACAATATTTTTGTAGCTACTTTTGTAATGGGACAAGCCCTTCACACGTGCCAATCCTTGCAACTCCTATCATCTAGGATCTAAAATGATAACCAATGAATACTACCGCGAACATTCATCTCGGTGTTCCCCAGGGAAAAGATTTGGTTCCTCGTGTACTTACATTGTTTTGACCTTGTATTATACTGCAACCTTTGATTCTATTCAATCAAATCGTCGTTTTATTCATTTAATGCTGGTTAAAAACTTTCAAACATGTAATCGATTCAACAAAAACATAGTTTAACAAACGAATAGTTACTTTTAGAGCTGTGAACTGTCGTCACTAACTAACCGACTCGCAAATCGGATAATGAAGATTTTCCGTTTTGGCAATCACTGCATACGTTACACGAACCAATGCAAGCCATTTTTTTTTTGTCCGTGTCAAAAATGCACTAAGCGGATATATTGATCAAAGCGAACATTGTCCTTAATTAAAATCCAATATTTATGCAAAGTGCGTGAATAATTTGTAAAGCCTTTTTGTTTGTTGATCCCGTAAATTGGTACGTAAAAGTCCCAAGAGAGTAAGTTTCAGTCGGTTAAAGGTGCTCGTCGCGAATTTTATACGTTTTTTATGCTACATTCCAGTTATTACTTATAATCCTTTTTATGATTCTGAGCTAATTTAAATATTTTCTGATGAATTTGATAAGAATAAGTGAAAAATTGCATTTTGAGAAAAACAAAATTAATCCTTGAATTTGAATCATTATTTCGCGCGGCAAAAATTAAACCACGCAATTTCTTCAGATCCAAGCTTATCCCATACCGCGTAACATCAAATTTGTTTCAGTGGTTTAACTGTAAAAGCATACAGACAAAGTTAACATCGTATGTATAATATTAGAATGAATGAAGTGAGAAAACTTAATTTAAAACACCAAATCATTTAATCTGTATCTTTATCTAATGTCGTAATTTATACATTACCGTTCATTGGAAATATTGATTGTTCCAACACCATATTGTATCAACGAAAGCTTGTATTCGAAATTAAATAATTAAATCGTGAAAAGAAAATGTCTGTACTGTACTAAGCAAACCTGAAAGCTACTCAACCGAGTTTAACTCGTCGTTCACAGTTGAAGGCTCACGTTTCAGTGAGGTGATGTATGAAATTTCACCCTTTGTCCTTGGAAAGTCAAAACGCAGAAACCTTCATACAACATAGGTAAATTATTTTCAATCAAATTGAATAACAAGAGAGTCAAAGGTACCAAAACAAACTACTGATAATGGGTTTAACTGTCTTCTTCAACTTTTTCATATCCCTTCTCGCCCAGACTAGACTAGTTTTTGAGGTAGCTATCAAAAACCAAAAAAAATTTAAACTAAGGAAGGAAAAATTGATAAATAGTTGATAAATGGAATTGCGGGTTCGGGTCTTGCCTGAGCCTTAAATATATACTGCTACTATTTGAATTTTGAATGAATGAATTGGAAAACAATATGTTATGGTATCAATCTTCGTCATCAACCTTGGTGTCTCTTATAGTGTGTAACTTTTAGCATTATTAAATTTGTAAGGCAATCTGAACCTTATTTAGTGGAACGAAGGATCTTTATTACTATACGGTAAGATTATGCAAATGCATAGAAACAAGTACTAGCAAAGCAGACTAGTTCATAACCTGCAGGCTAAAAACTTAAAAGAAAACACAAGATACTGGTCCATTACCCACAGGACACCAAAATACATTTTGTCCACACAACAAAAGCTCCTGTACTCTGAATATGTTTGGTAAAGCGCTTTTACATTATATTCAGCATAATTATATTATTATTATCAGATCAATAATAACTGTTGGCATGTAAATTCTTATATAAATATTATAACTTCCGACTTTCCTGCTATATCGCAATCGGTCTTGACTTAAATAATTTTCTGGTAATTATGATACTTTTAGGTTCACAGGTGGAATTTTATCAAAAAAAATAGAAATTTGACAAGACAACAGTTTATTTATAATTTAATTCACAATAAAGTCAACACCAAATATGTCTAAAACAACAATACTGCAAACTTCAACAATTAAATAATCAGGAAAATGGCTTGGAAGATTATTAACTCTGAAACTGGAAATAGTAAACAAAGAGATAATGACCTGTCATTGAAAATTAATGATAACATAATTTCATGTAACACTGATGTTGCTAACGCTTTTGAAAAATTTTTTGTAGATATTCCTGTTCAAGTTACTGAATCTCTTTCCTCATCTTCTTTAAGAGCAGAAACTTTAGTCAAGCAACATTTTAATAGAGATATTCCAAACTTTAGTTTTAGTCATGTATCTCCTAGCATTGTAAAAAAATCTTTTAATTGTATAAAAGTAAAGACCACTGAAGACTTATGGGGCATATCTGTTAAAGTAATTCAATCCATAATTGACATTATTGCTCCGATTCTTGCAAACATTTTTAATGACTGTGTTGATAGTGGTACCTTTCCAGACTTAATGAAACACAGCAAAGTTATTCCAATTTTTAAATCAGGCTGCAAGCATGATCCTTCCAACTATAGACCAGTGTCAGTTCTTCCAGCTGTAAGTAAAATATTTGAGAGAATTGTATTAGACCAATTGAATTTGCATTTTAGTAAAAATAAAATTTTTCATGAACGACAGTTTGGATTTACTAAGGGAAGGTCAACGACCGATGCCGGGGCTAAGTTAGTGTCTCACATTTTGGAGGCTTGGGAGGGCTCACAGGATGCTGTTGGCATTTTTTGTGATCTCTCTAAGGCCTTTGATTGTGTTGACCATAACACACTTAACCTTAAATTAAAACACTACGGATTGCGAGGGAAATCTCTTGAACTAATACAGTCATACTTAACATCTAGACTACAAAAAGTAGGTGTAAACGGCGTAACATCATCTGGGTCCTTGGTCCGAATGGGCGTTCCGCAAGGCTCAATCCTTGGTCCTTTTCTCTTTTTAGCTTACATAAATGATCTTCCCTATATGATGGCTGATTTGACTAATATGATTCTATTCGCGGATGACACCTCACTTATTTTTAAAATAAATAGAAAGGTAACAAATCTATCTAACTTAAACAATAGCCTTAATGTTCTTTCCGAGTGGTTTTCTGCCAATAACTTGCTTCTCAATGCAAGTAAAACAAAATGTTTAAAATTTTCGCTTACTAATGTGCGGACACAAGCAGATTTAAATTTGATGTTGGATGGTAAGCAACTTGAGCTTATAAATGAAACAGTATTTCTTGGATTAACGATTGACTCTAAGTTGCAGTGGGGTGCACACATCTCAGCACTGTCGAGTAGGTTAAGTTCGGCTGCATTCGCGGTCAGAAAAATTAGGCAACTTACTGACATTCCCACTGCTAGATTAGTTTATTACGCGTATTTTCATAGCTTGATGTCTTACGGTATTCTCTTGTGGGGGTCCGCGGCCGATGTAGACTCCATCTTCATTCTACAGAAACGGGCAATTCGCGCAATATACAGCATGGGCCCACGTGATTCGTTAAGAGAAACTTTTAAAGAAATTAGTATTCTTACACTGGCATCTCAATACATTTTGGAAAATATCATGTATGTGCGTAAAAACCTCCTTAGTTTCAGCATTAATAGTGATCATCACAATATAAATACTAGAAATAAAAATAAAATAGTTGTTCCCAAATTTAGGCTTACTAAAACGAACTCAAAATCATTCTTAGGGAATTCAATTCGCTTTTACAATAAGATACCAGAAGATATTACTAACCTACCTGGTAAGAAATTCAAAACGTGTGTCAAATCAATCCTTTTGAAAAAAGCATATTATAAAGTTAAAGACTACGTGGAGGACAAAAAGGCGTGGGTTGTTTAACATCTGCACATGTGGCCTCCCTGGCGGTTCGCGAAACTTGCTTTTATTTGTATTGTTTAATTGCGATTCCTTTGCCGCCTGTATTTCTAGAAGGCACTTGACATGCCTTGACATTCCTGTTAGGGTTTCTATTTTTTCCTTTTGTTTTTTTTTTTTTTTTTTGCGACTACATAATATAGTATTGTATGTAAAATTTATAGTGGTAATTTTGTTTATACTATTATTCTTATTTCCTTTTTATTATTACATTGTGTTAACTATGCTTTGTTTTTGTAAATGCGTCAACAGCGTAGATTTTCAAAATTAGCCATTGAATGCTTAGCATGTCTTCCAACGCCGGAGATGTCATTTTTATGTCTTCCATAACCGCAGGCTACCTTGCGCCTTTGACGCATATCAGTGTCTAATATTGTAAAAATATATTTTTTTTTAAAAGAGTGACCTATGGAGTTTCTTGCCGGTTCTTCTCCATGGGAAGGACACTTTGGAACCGAGCAACTAGAATCAGTAGAGTAGCATATAACGTTTCTTGAGCGCCTTCTTGAGGTTTATAAGAAATAAAAACTTTTTGATTTTTTTTTTTTTTTTTTTTTTTTGCTTAAGTGACCATAATAATGACTAACACTGATTGTTGCAAGACGTCCACACTCAGAGAGCCAACGATAAAAAAGGGGCGATACTTCTAAGCGTTCTCCTTATACAGAATTAATTTAAAAGGAGTGCGGATAGTAACGAGGTAATCAGATGCATAACATTGATCAACTTTCCCCAAGGAACATCGGTCGAAATCTTAATGGAAAATCTAAATCAAAATTATGTACTCAATATTGTCAACATTTTATTATTCGGTTCTGCATATTATCCTCGTAACCCCAAATAATGAGAACCGAAAATCGTAATTTAATCGTGACTTACCCGTGCTATCATTAACATACAAATCTGACCAATCGTTAAGGGTAAAAGGAATTTCTTCACCGAATTAACCGCTGAGTTTTAATTAAATCTGACTTTAACGAATGTCCGGGAAAATGTTCCGGGAAATAAAAGAGAATCAACCGGGAGAGATTAAGACAAGTAGACTCTGGTATTTAAGTTGGGTATTATTGCTTCTTTATGTTTGCAGCTCCATATTTTTCAAGGCTTTTTTATTTTTTTAGTCTTAATTAATTGGGTACGTAAATTGCCCACTTTAACAGAATTGAAATAGAAATTTTTCTGTTGTTGATGGAGAGATAATTACAGATGTCTATGGCTTTGTTACTGCTTGATTTGTATACTTTGATACTTAAATGAAACAAAATGAAATAATAACCCGTATTTTATATTTGAAAAAAAAATCTTTCAGAAGCGTTTACTGTTGGAAATAGATTTCTGATTATATACGCCTAACATAAAAAAAAAACTATATATTTTTTATTAATTGAAAATTTCTTATGATATTAAGAGAGTGTAATTTAAGGTCTGTCACTCAAATAACGTCTATCGGAAACATAATTTATGCACAGAACTTCATTACTACATTGCCTTCCATATCTTGAAGGAACTTTGTATAAATTCAATCATTCAGTTACAGATAACAACACACATACATATCTTATAAAAGGTACTAAAAGAACAACATAATAGAAATCAAATATGTCAGACCCTCTTATAAGAAGAAAAATAATCAAAATATCCAACGACTCAAACAAAAATTTCAAAGTGCCAGAACTATTTTTCATTCACTATGTAAAGAATTTTACCTACTTCAAAATACCCACCAAAGATTTATTTCTAACGAGACCTAGATTTTTTCGCTATTTTGTGGTTCAGTACAAAAAACAAAAGGTAAAAGGAAAGGCCTAAAATCCTTGCATTGTTCGAATAACAAGACCTCCGCTATGAATAATATAAAAGATTTGTGAATAATAAATGCAGTGGAAGTAGTGGGTAAAAGACATTGTGAGAATTGTTGTAATCGTCCATGTGGATTTTTGTAGGTCAACCGAATTGTATTATTTTTTTGAGAAGAGGTATTTTTAATGGAAAGGACCTTTAAAAAAAATATTTGCTAAATTTCTTAAACACAAGTCAGTTGTCAGTCAATCGTTGGCCCCGACTGTCATACGTTGATCTTTGGCAGTTATTACGGCATTAAAATTTGGGCAACCACTTTTATCATGGGATACTGGAGGTCAGATAGGCAGTCGCTCATGCCTAATCTACCTAAACGTTTCCCAAACAATGTTGGGGTCCACCCAAGATTTACTAATCCAATAGTTCAGTTTTTTTTGTACTGTATGTTTATTATCAAAAATCCGATCAAACTACATCCATAGACGTAAAAAATTACTTGATTTTACTCAGAAACCGATCACATTTCTGGTATCTCCAGAAAATGCAACATCTACTGAAAAGGCATTCTCAGGAGTGATTAGCGACGTTAAAACGTTCCAAGCTTAGGCTGCCTAAATTTATGGCCGATCAAAGTCCAAACTTTTGTCGTATAGAGTTGAGAATACCACATATCAGTGCCACAGTTTAATCACCCGGTTTTATATGGATCTTCTATCTTAAGCTCGTTAATACCAGCGACACTCGTACTAAAATTTTGACGATGAAACATTTGAAACATTGTCTTGATCCAGGAAGCTTAGGTTCGTAATGAATGTTCGGATGAATCTATGTACCTATATTTTGTCTAAAAATTCGTTTAAAAACACGGATTCCATGTCGTCCGTTTGCAACGATAGATAAATAATTTATCTATCGTTGCAAACGTAAAAATATAATTATTATATAATTATTATAAAAAAATAAAATTAAAAATATAATTATTATATTTTTACGTCGTAAAAATATTTGTCGCGCTCAAAACTCCAAACAGGGACCCGCATTCCAAATCCAAGTAGATTCATAGCTACACCCATTCTTTACTTCAAAACAAGCCCATTGTCTTACATCATACTTTCATAACAACCCTCCAGTCGCCTTATTCGTGAAAACTTTAATGAGGTCTACAATTGAAAAAAAAATCCTAACAACGAAAAGATTAAGATAACACTATCGCTTCAACAAATCTTCACGGACCTTTTGCCAGTCATTGCGTAAAATACGTCGTCCTTCAAATCCTTTATCTTAGCGGAGCTCAATGTACCCGCATCCTTACCATCCTTCAGTGCCAGTTCTGTTGGCTCTTATTCCACAACTTTGAACTTCTTTACTTTTTAATCCGTGGAAGTTAATGAGTTGGTTACATCCAGTCGAATGTGGCCAGTTTTATTTAGTTTTTTGTGTCAATACAACTAACAACTACATTTCGAAACCTACTTTGTACTTTTTTCATTCAATTTATTTTTATTTTCTTTCACAGCTGGTCACGTTTTAGATGGCGGGTCTCAGCGGATATTAGTAATTCCTACTTAATATCATAATTATAGGTTAACCTTTTAACACCGATGGAATAATAACGTCATAACGTGGTCCACAATACGCTTGCCAATGTCGTGATTATGACAATATTCCCTGGGATCATTTAGTCGTAATATTCAACGGTGTGATTCCAGCAATGAGCGTTAACAGCCTGATATTGAGAATTTCAGTGTGTTAGAACCCAAGCAAAATAATCTACCGTTAATATATTTCATAATACGGGCACGAATAATAAAAAGGTTACTTAACAAAAAAAATCTGTACTTATACTATACTAGCTGTGCCCCGCGGTTTCACCCACGTAAGTTTTCCCCGTTCACGTGAATTATGCAGTAAATTTTCCATGGTTATTAATGTTTATTCTGCTATTCGGGACAGAAACAAATGCAATAAATCAAAAATCATGAAAATCGGTTTACCCGTTCTCGAGTTATAAGTGTTGTAACAAACCCGACTTTGTTTTATATATACAGATAATAAAGCTAAATGTATTTGTTTTGTTATATTTTAAATTTGATAGTCAATTTTCGAGCAAGGCTATAGGCTATCGCGAACCTTTCTTAACATCACTTTACTTGTCTTGGAAAAAAGCAAAATTAATGAGGTCGCGAGACATGACAAGTATATAATACTGGATAAAAGTGACAATTCAAAAAAAGAAATATTACTGGTATATAAAAAATAAAAGACTTACGAAACAGATAGCATTCAATAACCAAAAAGTTTTCATTTTTATATTTTTAAAACTCTGAACACGGAATAGAAATGTTTTACGGTTTAAAACAATTAGTCAGGTGGTAACGAATGAAGCTTGATGGTTCGTTTACTCCTTCGCTCTATTTGTTTTGTTTAAACGACTGTTTTGTTTCAGTTAAAATTTACTTCTAATAGAAATAAAGGCCGTTAATTTTTTGATATAAAGTTAGTTTAGTTTTCTGGTATTTTAATCATAAATATTTTAATCAACAATTATAATACTAGTTTATTTGCCTTTAGTGTTTTACAAAAAAGAGATATTAATACCTACTAGTCTATGTTTTAAGTACTTTAGTCAAGAAATTAGACGGCTTAAGAACACAGTTTTTTTTTTCATATTTTGAAATTTTGACGCAGCTCGCTTAAGTTATTGACGTTTATCTTTACCTAAGTAGGTGAGTTTTATAATTAAAGCCTGTGACGCATATATAATAATCAGCCGGGCATTTAATAAAACTTAAAACAATGTGTAATATTATCTATTTGGATGTAATTAAAAAAACTATATTTTGTTTTCTTATCAATATTCGCATGAATGCGTAACTTCAAAATATGATAGTTAGTTAGATAAGGTTGGTATCAGGGCAGTGACCCATCAAAACAATCTCTCAACAATATAATTATTATAACTTTAAATTACAACATTACTTGAACAGAAACATAGTAGAGATTCTGATTGGATGATGTATCTAACAAGCGGCGGTAGCCTAATGGCTAGGGCGTCGGACAAGCGATCATGTGGTCGCTTGCCGGTTCGAATGACACCCATTACACTAAAAATCAAATCAAATCAAATCAATTTATTTGTGACTGACCGACGTGAACCTACTCGTAACTCGCATTTAAAAAGTTAAGTAGTAGTTAACTTAGTAAGAGGGGTTAACAAGAATACTAGTAGGTTACGTGCAGTCAACATTGCTGCTAATCCTACTAATATTATTAATGTGAATGTGTGGATGTTTGGATGTTTGTTACTCAATCACGCAAAAACGGCTGAACAGATTTGGATGGAATTTGGCATGCATGTAGCCTTTGATATGGAAAAAAACATAGGCTACCTTTTTTCCCGATTCCTTAAGTAGTACCCGAGGCAAAATTGAAAATTGTTTACGAGCTAAGCTTAAGACAGCTTTGAAATTTGACACACGGGTGAAAATTTTCTTCCATTTTTCATTAACTTTCACATTTTTTATTTCTTTTGGACCGAATTCTGAAGTCCACGCAATCGAAGTCGCGGGCAGAAGCTAGTATTAAAATAAAAAACGGGTTGCACTCCGAGTGCCAGCAGAAGTGAAAACTAGACTACTACACTTTATATACACGAAATTTACATATGTTTTTGCACAGACCCGCTAAAGAAAGAAAAAATTACTAAAGGTATAAGACACAATGAATTAAAGACATCGTTTTTGACCGTCCTCAAGAAGTCGTCACCTTATTAAGGTTATTTTGTTCTTTAGCCGCAATACCAAATTATGGCATTTGATCGAGTTTCTATGGTTATTTAATCTGATTGTGTTCATCAATTCAATGTTGCTGAATAAACATGTTTCAATTATTATTTTTTGCTTTGAAGATCCAGAAAATATGATTTCGATTGATTTTATAACCTGCATACATACTGTAAATAAAAAAATTATATTATTGTGAATATTTATTTACTTGCATATTTTAAAATAATTATGGTATGTGCTGTAAACGAACCGACACGCCACACAACCGTCCATAAATGAAGAGGACTGAATATGTATGAGGTTTTTAATCGACTTCAATGAATTATCGAAATGTCCTTGGGGAATATTTCCAATTTATCCATCAAATGCAAGTGACAAACTTTCATTTATCACTGAAAAAATAGGACCCTTTAAATGTACAAATTTATAATATAAACATAAAACTACCGCTAGTAGGTACATGATTGTTTAATTTTATCCTTAATTTGTTAAACTAACTAGTCGGCTACACTTACTAGCAAAAAATAGCCTACAGCCTTCTTCGATGAATGGGCTATATAACACTGAAATATTTATTTAAATTGAACTTTTAGTTCTTGAGTGTAGCGCGTTTAACCAAACAAACAAACAAACCCTTTAATAGATTCCATACGATTTTATTAAGGATCACTGATCTTTAAATCTCTCTTAATAAGTCAAGTATCATCAAAATCAAAATTGATAGCCACTAATAAATTTAAAGGCACATAATTAAATCAAACCATTATACCAACAACATCTGCGTCTATTTGTTCTAATAAGCACTACTAACTTATCTCAGTATAGCTAAGACTTATTTCTTCGAGCAAGGAACTATGCGACGGACTTTCAACAAAGTTAACAATACGGTCGCGAGATGAAATATTACGTCTTATTGCGTTGATATATGGTTTATAACCGTGTTTGAGGACAGCATGTAATGACGGTGTTTAGTCAACTTAGACAAATGTTTGTTGAGGAGTTTTCGCACCTGTGGTCATGCTATATGTCTTTGTCGGGAGATTTCTGTGAGCTCCGCTGACAATGATCGAAGGTATCATGGATTTGACCTGATGCTACTCTGGGACTGTGAATGATGATTGTTGCAAATTCATGCCTAAACTTTGACGAGTTTAAGCTTTCTCATTTGTTTACATTTTGAAAGCTGATGAATTGTTTTATTCCCTAGATCATATTTTGTTCCTTTACCAAAAGTATGATTTGTAAGTTCGATTTTGAATAAGCGATGTCAATAAATCGATTTTTTTATCGTTTTTCGCGTTGTTTTGTATTCACTAATAAAACATTTTGAAGTGATAAGGATACTATAGAAAAGTTACATTAGTTCGTACATCTTTAAGTTTTTCATGTCAATTAAAATATGATTTACTGCAAATTTAAAATAGGTCTCTAAATTATGATAACAATGAACGAATAAAGGTATTTTTACCGAATGCTTTGAAATGAACTCTTATATTTTTGAGTGCACTGCACACAACATCTTCTAATTGAATGCACTGTTAGACTGATGCAGCGTAGAAATGAATAAGATTTGATACTGTAAAAAATATACCAATACTATCGCATTTGAAAAATGATTAAAATAACTAGTAGTTTCGGCAGGTACCTACTTCAACTTCCATTGCTGAGCACAGGCGTTTTCCTTTATAGAGTAGGATGAGCATTGATCAACACGCTTGATCATTGCGGGGTTGGCGATTTCTTCTTTACTTCTTTGGAATCTTGGTTTTCTCTCGATGTTTTCCTTCGCTGTAAGTCAATGATGTCTTAAAATAATTGAGAACGTACCTTCATAATATATCATTGACAAGTCCCATTGGTACTTACCTGGGTTCGAACCAGCTTCAGTCATTGAACCGCTAGGCCACCGCGTCATCTTCTACTTGGCCAAGTGAAATTTGCTATATAAGTATATTGTGATATTTAGTAACTTATAATATACTTATTTTATTTAAAGTTTATATTACTACAGATTAGATAAGAATTACTACGCTACCTATGTGGTCAACCCCTTTCTATTTAAACTCTGGTATAAATAAAAGAAAATCTTTTTTGTATAGCCAAGACGCCCCAACAGGATCAGGCCAGGCTTTACGGGCCGGCTTATCGGCAGCTGGCTCCATGCATATTAAAACCTGCAGAAACCGAGCTACAGAGAATATTCTATTAGTTTGAGGATCCTCCGAATGGAGGGGACGAAGTTCTTAGTCCTACCTTAAGACATATTATCGCTTTGATATGATATTACAAACTGTTTGAGTTAGTCACACCAGGTCGTCAATCTAGTTTTCATTCAGTCAGGAATGCATCGTTTATACATATACATAGTGATTGACAGCATTATTTTTGAAAGAAAATGCATTTATTCGCGCCACTTGCATAAAATAAGAAAATAAAACCGGCTAAGTGCGACTCGGACTCGCGTACCGAGGGTTCCGTACAAACCTAAGTTTAAAATATTTTTACTGTAAGATATAATTAAAAAATTACGGTTTAAGCTATTTTTCCTTTATCATGTAGGTTTTGATTCCCTTGCGAGTGTCGAAAATTTGCGGCATAAAAGGTATCTATTGGTTGCGTTAGCTTAGAAGTTTTATTTTTTCACAGCTTCAAGGGCCAGTAGATTTGAATATTTGGTATAAATTTCAACTTGATACCTCCACGCGTTCCTGAGAAAAAGAGTCTTGACATGCGGATGGACAGACGAACAACAACGTGGTCCTATAAGGGTTCCGATTTTTTTTTTTTAAAACAGAACCGTAAAAAACGTCGCTATAGACTAATTTCATTCTGGTTACGATTTAATTATCATATATTTAAATTCATTTATATAAGGTATAAATTATGTGGATAAAATATTGTAAGTACAATATACCCTCAATAATCTATATATGTTTAAAATATGGAAAATGAACATAGTGCATCTATTAATGCTATTTTTATTTGCTAGTTTTCACTTCTGCTGACACTCCCGGAGCGCAACCCGTTGTTTTTTTTTTCTCTTTGCATTATTACATACTTGGTATATTATTATATAAAACCTGCGATGCATTAAATTCTTTAACATTCTTAAGTATGAACGCTTAGCTACAAGAATCTAGTATGCTCCACAAAAATGTTTTTACACAAAATGATTTTGAAACTTCTCAGCAAATTTAAAATTTTCCAAATCGCTCCCTTTATAAAGAGGAATCCAGAAAGTGGCTCTTTATATGCTAAGTGATGGAACTCACAGCAATACGACTGCACTGCTATGTAACACATACATAATATATGTACATACTTTGTGTATACATGTGTTGGTTGGTAGGCGAATCTGTATAGAAAAATATTTTGATAAAAACTGAAACATAAATATTACACACACACAAACAAGATGAGTGAATAAGAGGTCCTTATGAGTAAGGGAGAAGTAAAAGGAATGTGGAAGGTTTGTTGTTAATATACAGAATTACACTATATGAATCCAAAGGAGTGCAGAGTAATACCTGTTCAAACAAATAAGCATGTGTGCCTATAATGTTAGACAAAAATATTTTTATTTAAGAAGTCAGTGTTATAAATTGTATGGATAACATTTTACAATATTTAAAAAACACGTGTTCGTCTACGTGACCTAACCTCATGGCTAAGTGTAAGCCGGGTAGGCCGAAAAAAAAAAGGTGAAACTGCGATAGCTGATGGTCCGAGACCCCTCCGTGCCTCGGAAAACACTTTAAGCCATTGGTCCCGACTACCACAAGTTGATTTTTGGTAATCGTAAAGTAGTTACGGTCCTGACAACCATTCTTGCCGTTACCATGGCATACTGTGTTACCTAGTAAAATGGGTTGCGGAGGGCTATGCATTAATGTAATATTATTAGAAGTGCTCGATTATCTACATATAAAATTGGGGTGTCTGTAATATTAAAATAACCGCTATTCAAAATCAAAGTCCGTAGTTCGAATCCCGGACAGGTCAAGTTAGAAAAAGCACAACAGTTTTCTACATAGTCTCAGATCTGGGTGTTTGTTGTATCGTTGTCTCTGATTCCACAACACAAGTGCTTTGGCTACTTACTTTGGATTCGGAGCAATGTAAGTGAGGTTGTCCACATTTATTTATTTACTAGCTGCCCGGACAGACTTCGTTCTGTCAAAAGTCCCCGAGTTTAGGAAAAGTTTTTCTTGCTTATTATTCATGTTTTACACATTTTAAACCTTCCCTGGACTTCCACAAACATTTCAAGATCAAAATCAGCTACATCGGTTCAGCCGTTCATGAGTTGTAGCGAGACTAACGAACAGCAATCGATTTTTATATATATAGATTTGAATAACTGAGGCTTATTTTTAACTTTCCCTGCTATAACTTTGTAAACCGAGTTCATACAGATGTACTCTTCAGTCTTTTTAAATAGATATACCCATTCAGTAATACCCTGTACATTTCTTCTTTATTTGTTACTTGCGTGTTTTGATCGTTCAATAATTCTTTACTGAATATCTATATTTCAGTCTTAATGACGACATAGTAAATGTTACATTCATTATCATTTCAACTTTGACCGTAAACTTGAGTTTATATATCGGAGTAGATAACAGGTTAACCTAGTGGTTATCAATTCGCGAAAACATGTGCGTGTTCTTGTGTAGGTAAGTTGTTGTGCCGATAACAAATTCGCATTCATCAAGGAAATATAAAATTATGATAATTTTTCAAAATTGATTGCAGACAAATAATTAACGTATGCAAATAATAAAAAAAAAATAGGTAGGTACTCATACTTGAAGTATATAGGACAATTATTCAAACAGTATAATATTAATAAAAATATATTTCATACTAAGTATCTTGTAACAATGTAATACAGTTTTGTTGGTGGCCTCAAAACTATTTATGGGATATATATTAACATTATTTTTGGTGGATGCATTAAAATGTTTGTAATCATGAAATATTCAGTCTTTACGCCGCCTTCGCAGCTGTTTCGGTTTTACCAGTACTCGTCAAATCTTTGATCTGAAAAGAAAAACATAATTAAATCTATCATTTATTTAGTGCTTACTAAGATTATAAATGTGAATGTATGATTTTTTGTTACGTTTTCACGTGATAACTACTTAACCGATCATCATGAAACTTAGTAGGTATATATATTCTTGGAGGTATTAGAAGTAAAATAGTATACCGTTTTATTGAAAAAAATATAGATTTTTGAGATTAGATGTCATGTTTGTGGTTAAATGCTATTCAGTATTTTAGATCTTACTTGCTGGTATTATATAATTTGTTAAGTTTGCTATACATTGGCTAACCAACATCCACGCGGGCGAAGCCACGGGCATCAGCTAGTTAATAATAAATGCAGCTACTAAACAATCACACTGTTCAGATACAAGGTAGACATTGAGCTAGGTAGTATTAAACCAGTCTAGGATGCACAAAGTAAGGATACTTTGTGCATCCTAGAATAGTTAAATGCTTTTGTGACTCAAATTGACAACTAGAAATTGTCCTACAGAGCAGTGGATCATTAATCGCTTATCATATACATATTAAATAGAAAACTTAATAAAATCGAAAATTAAATGATCTATTTTAAATAACAACAGGTTTTGGATTTGTTAAAGGAGTGTAGAGGAATGTAAATTCAAAATACGAATTAAATCAATTATTAAAAAAAGCGGATGGAAGACGGCTACCCAAGAAAGGGATGATTATAACTCTTTGGCCTACGTTCAGCAATGGACGGGGATAGGCTGATATGATGATGCTGAATAAATAAGAGTCTATTGATAGCAGAATCGAAAGGTATCGAAGTGTCAATCGTCAAAGTGAATAGGTACAGCCATATCCATAACCCAACATCACCATTCCTAAAAAAAAAATTTTTTGATAAATATTACTAGCAACGCGGGTCGCACATTACTAGTGATCTTGTTAACCCCTCGTGCTAAGTAAAGATGCTGGTTTTACGAGGGTTCACGTCGGTAGTGTAATGGGTGGGATTCGAACCCGCAACCACATGATCGCAAGTCCGACGCCCTAGCCATTAGGCTGCCGCCGCTTCAAATTCGACAAAACAACCGACAATTACAAGAAAGTTGCGCAAATTCGGGAGAACTAGCTCGTTTTTTTTTTATCTGCTTAAATATTAGCATTACGTTGTTGAGTTAAAGATAATTCTTTGCTATATTAATTTTTAAATAAGACCCCAACTTGGAAACAAAATTCGATCTATAAAATTCTAAATGCGTTTGCCAAAGAACTGATACTCTCTGATAAAGACCCTGACTCTGATAAAGTATTAATATATTTCGTATCGTATACTAACATAAAAACAACTTTTGCAGATGCACTTGCATAAATATACGAAAAATAAATACCTACATGCTAAATTTATATACTTAATGATAAATATGTAGCGACTTAGTAATGCGATTTGCAGAGTTGCAACAAATACATAATAAATTATTATTTTCACTGGCTTACCGTATCTTGGATTTTTTTAAATGACTCTTCCAGGTTTTTAGAGTCGAAAGTTTCTTTAAACTTGTTCTGGAATAGATCCGAAAATTGTTGCAAGTCGTTCTTCATTTTGTCGAGATAGTTTTGTTCGGTGGCGGTTTCGGGAGCGTCCCTTTTGACAAAAGCATTGACCTGTGGAAAAAATATGATAATATTATATAAAAACCAAAACTAACGTAAATTATAAAGATATTTTTCATTACAATTACCTAAACTTGTATTAAACAAGAGTGCCAACAAAATTTATCAATGCAAAAGTAGGCTAAAATCCATTTAACTCGTAAAATCGATAAAAAAGAAAATATTTAATAAAAAGAGATGAATGAATAGAGTGGAGAAAAATATAAGAAAAAAAGAAGTGCATGCCGCGATGACGAGTAATAGAGAATTGCGCCGACCCCATATGAATGGGATTAGGGCAGGAAGAAGACTTAAATCAATAAAAAGAAAAGACAGTATAGGGACTGATATTAGAAACATACAATTTTATAAAAAAAAAACTCCATGTTGAGTCTAGAAATATTAATTTAAATTGGTAAAAATACTTACGCTGACGAGGCAGACAGCCAGAAGTACGATGAAGAGTTTGTTCATTTTGATAGAGTTATTGTTCAGACAACTTTACGGGACTGTAGCACAATGCACACTGAGTTCTCCGTCCCATCAATCCCCTTTATCATGTCGAACGGGAACTGTTGTGTGCCCAACTTATCATAATGACCTCAGGTCGTTTGTTCTAGCAAGCTAATTAATAATCGACTGTGCGGATAACGCTAATAATTGTAACAGACTTCGGACCGTTACAGCTAGCCTTCAATTTCATGTATCTTTGAATCTTAGGCATGCTCGTCACCATTATAAAAATGACGTAAATTCTAGTAAGAATTGAGGTATATTTAAAGACGCTGGTTTATCAAAATATGTTCCAAGTTTACGCCACCTTCTTTAAATTTCCTTCATTTCTTACCAGAATTCAAAACATATACCTACTACTATAACTTATCTATACTTATAATAAATCTGTAGAAGTGAAAATTCTGTACATTGAAAATATCAAAAAAATTAATGGCGGGGTGTGTTACTAGACCGACACCGAACCCAAAAATGTGATTAAAAAAATTTTTGTCTGTCTGTCTGTCTGTCTGTTTGTTCAGGCATCACGCAAAAACTACCGGTTCGATTTCGATGAAACTTGGTATAATTGTTCTTTAATATCCTGGGCACCACACTGGGTAGTTTTTATCCCGGAAAAGTATATACAAAAAAAAACAAACTTAATTTTGCGGTTCGATCCCTAGACCCGAATACTGTACCAACCGCAAATAATAAGTTTGTCGTAGGTTACGTCACCCGCAGTGGAGTTCAATAAGGGGCGCTGCACACGGCTAAGATACTATAATTATTTATCTATACTTTATATATATTATCTATACTAATATTATATTATATATTATATCTATACTAATATTATAAAGCTGAAGAGTTTGTTTGTTTGTTTGAACGCGCTAATCTCAGGAAGTACTGGTCCGATTTGAAAAATTCTTTCACTGTTAGACAGCCCACTTATTGAGGAAGGCTATAGGCTACTTTTCTTTTGGAAATCTACCCCCTAAGGGGGTGAAATAGGGGTTGAAAGTTTGTATGGGAAGTTCAGTATTTATTACTATCATTCTGGATAGTAATAAATAAACAAGTATTTTAGCGATTTTAAAAATCATCCCCCTAAGAGGGTGAAATAGGTGTTGGAAGTAGTTTGAAGACATATGAATTGTGTCGTTTTCAAAGATAGACACATTAAATTTCTAAAATCAAGGGTTATTAGTTAGAAATAGATAAGATGTATTTCAGTGATTTTAGGAATCTACCCTATAAGGGGGTGAAATAGGGGCAGAAATAGTTGGTATGTGAAGTTCGGTATTCTCAAAGATAGACAGATGAAAAGATAAGTAGATTTAAGATAGTGACCATCTAAGACATATCTCTAATGACGACCCCCGTGGTCGAGTGGCGTTCAATCTGGTTTTTAAGGTGTCGCCAGCTCTAAGTTCCCAGGTTCGATCCGACGAGTCCATGTAGAAAATCACTTTACTACATTGTCTTGAGTCTGGGTGTTTATGGTACCTTCGTTGTCTCCGATTCCATAACACAAATGCTTTTGCTACTTGCCTTACTTTGATTATTATTTTAACGTCATCATATTTAATGAAAATTTTTATTCATACTCCTTACTTTACGCGCGAGCGAAGCCGCGGGCAACAGCTATAATAAATAAATAAATAATAAATGTGGACAACATCACATACATTGCTCCGAATCCAAAGTAAGTAGCTAAAGCACTTGTGTTATGGAATCCAGAGACAACGAAGGTACCACAAACACCCAGACCCGAGGCAATGTAGAAAAGTGTTTTTCTATATTGACCCGTCCGGGAATCGAACCCGGGACCTCAGAGCTGACGACACCTTGAAAACCGGTGTGTACGCCACTCGACCACGGAGGTCGTCATTTATACATATAAATGCTGCGTTTCTTCTCTCAAGCTATATTATTTAGGAAGCGGTGAAGGGTAGGCAAATCAGGGTGCTATTTATATATATGTTGACATTTAAAAAGTGCTACTAATATTTATTAATTGAATACGAAATGAGCAGAAGTCAATGCTTGCAATAGCGTACTTATAGTACTGAGATAGTGTAAAGCATAAAGAAGCAATACACTATCTTTCATTGGATTATATTAATCTATCCATTTACATAACATAAAGTCCAGGGACGCGCGACGCCATCATGATGACTAATGTATTTTTAAACTTAGATTTACTTCACCACTTGCTTCGTACAAATTTCTGTTATCGATTACATTACATTTTAAATTGATCTCCTCAATATCTAACCATCCAATGCTGTGGGCTACCACAGTTGAAAGTCTTGACGTATAAACGGGATATTGGATTAAGTCGAGCTGGGAGCCGTTTGACTCATATTAATGCCTTAGTTCCGGGCCAGACGCGTAAGATAATTGAACTGCAATAATCTTGGCATCTCTGGAAATTAGCTCAAAGGGAACTCTATGTTAACTAAACGTGTGAACCAATGTTCACAAAGTTCGGGTGTTACCATTACTTATTTGAATTACATTATTTCGACTGATATAATCTTGTTATCTGCTCTACGTAAAGTTTATAAGAGGTATACAAATATACCTATATTATTATTTTACCATTGGTATAACTAGTATTCGAATAGGTCTTCTTCTGCCTAGCCTATTCCTAAGCTGTTTTAGGGTCAACTACCAGTACCTATTACCGGATTAAGCTGAATACCGTATATATGGAGCGACTACAGGATAGCTAAGACATACTCTGTTAAGAACACTGTTCGAGAATATAATATTTTTAAACAAATATTGTATTATAGTTTCCCAGTAATTTACAGAAGCGGGTAAATGTAAAAATAAAACGTAGAATTTTAATTCGGGGTGAATATTATATACGGGATAGATTGCGAGAGATATTTGTGAGAGATTCATCTTCAATCATTCAATCATTCAAAAATGACTCCGTTATCATATAGTTATGTCAATCAGAAGATGAATCTTGAAGAAACCTGGATCGGAATCTGCAATCGCACGCAAGTGAGCAAGCATAGCTACCAATCCTCGTTGCGCTTACGTGCATGTCTACATATAGAGAAAGAGTTGTGTTGAATTGTGACAGTTACAAAAGTGAATTATTTATTAAACTATTCTAATATACACATAAACATAAATTTAATACATAATGTAAACGACATCAAGCTTTTAATAATAGTAATGCGTAAATAAACTACAAAGACTATAGATTTAGGTAATTTCATTTTTTTAAATTTGGAACTATGTTTTGTTTATGTAAAGATTGTAATTCCCTAGCTACATTTAAGTTTTAAGTAAATGTCTAGTTGTTTTGCCGTGCCCTACAGGGTCCATAATATACTTTTAAAACTGTTAATTTAACTCCTTTGTAAAAACTTATGAAGTGCAATAAAGAATTGAATTGAATTAATTAAATCACTGTATGACGCTATTGGCTTTGTGATGTTGCACACATCGCAATCAAAGAAGTGTCCAAGGTTCAGGACAGTGTAGATAATGGTCAACATCCGTCAAGTGTTTATCGTATGTAAACTTATACAATCGCAAGTATAGAAACATTTTTAGAAAACAAATAAATGCAATCAAGTTCAAACGCAACGAAAAAAGCATGTGCTGTTCGAAACACGAATAAGGGCCCCAAATAAGTGCCCCGCAAAAGGGCCCGAATAAGGGCCCCGAATAAGGGCCCCGAATAAGGGCCCGAATAAGGGCCCGAATAAGGGCCCGAATAAGGGCCCCGAATAAGGTCCCCTAATAAGGGTCCCGAATAAAGGCCCCGAATAAGGGTATTGAAAAAAATCTGAAGAACTGGGCTGCTGAATTAGAAAATATTTTTCTATTACCTATTTAATTAACTCCTAAACTTTATTTTAATTGTAAATATTTCATTTATTAATGCTCGTGGTTTTATTTTTTTAACTATAAGTCTACAATCTACATAATTAACAAAATAAGTTTATGCTTAACGAAAGTACCTATTTAAAATTATTAGTAAGTCATAATTACTTCAGAATAACATCGTTATAATTAAGATAAACACAAAAAGATGACTAATACTGTTTTGTAGATATAAGTATCTACGTCGAGTGTTATAATTACTTTATTTACATGAAAACAATGATTAGGTAAAACCCAATAACTAACAAATTCTAAGAAATAAAACACAAATATTTATTTTACACAAATGTGTCATTATTAATAATAAGATTATCCTGAACATATTTATTAAAATTTTATTATAGTGGTTGGTTTATGTATGATATATAATTTGAAAAAAAAAACATTTAGATGATGATTTACTTTTTATTTTATATATATTTAACAGGCCTGTTGGTCTAGTGGTTAGTGACCCTGACTGCGAAGCCGGAGGTCGTGGGTTCGATTCCCACCCAGGACAAATCTTTTCGTGATGAGCACGATCATTTGTTCTGTGTCTGGGTGTTATTTATCAATAATATGAATTCCAATACAAAAAAAAATATCCTCATTTTTCATTAGTTTACTTGTACGCCATCATAAAAAGAAGAAAAAAATATAGTAAAAAAAAAAACAATTTTCCGTTTTCTTTGGTACACCGAATTTATGATGGAATTGTCGATATTCAGGGTTTTAAAATCTATCCAAAACATAACCCACCATTGAAAAACCACGGTATATTTATCGATCAGTGGTTTGAATGCTACCTATGCTACCTACGTTTGTTGTTTTGTATTTCGCCCCAGTCAAGTTTTATACTGAAATTGTTCTCAACGATAAAGGGATTTCAGTGTTTGCGTAAACCCTCATTCAAATGTTTGAGGAAGTTTGCAAAGAGTGTAATAGAATGGGTCTCCCCTTTTAATAATCTGTTTAAGGATCCCAAACTTTATAAGGGTTAAGCTTTTTAAGTAATTTTCTATTTATTATTCAGTGACCCTGCAGAGTTATCTAGCTATAGGATTTACAAACTTAAATTGGGAAATGAATAATAATACCAGCCTATAAATTTTCCACTGCTGGGCTTAGGCCTCTGCCCATGTGTTCGCGTTAATATCCGTTTCTTAATTTGATTATTATTTGAACTTCTACGTCTCATTCCGCTTTCAACCGATAGCTCGAAAAAATATTGACATAGCGCCTACGGCACGTTTTATACAATCTAAATTGGTGTAAATATCATTGCTATCAATTCTGAACTTTTTCCTATTTTCTTATTAAATACGTGGTAAAAATAAGGATGTATATTTACAGATGTATCGATAACAAACAGGTGATATCTGAAGGTATGTAATTATATAAATCAGAACTGTATATATAATTTAACTGAACTAACTGATAGTCCCACCGATTTAAATATAATCTATAAATTTATAAAAATATTTTCTTGTTATTGAACTCGATAACCTTTTTAAGTAGAAAGAATTATAAAGAGTATCAAAAAGTTCAACGATCTTATTTTACTTGTTTATTGACCCTATTATGGACTTTGTAAAATAATACTTTGAATGAATAGAGCTTATTTTTTTGGAATAAAATCCATACTAATAATATCATAAATGAATGATATTTTTCAACTTGCTGTGGTAGACGTGGATTTCCTATTATAATCAAATTGTCATTTTAATCAAAAATAGGTATAATCATAATGTGTAATTAAAATGTAATAGGTAGGTTTTAAAAATTAAACTTGTAATAAAAAATTTAACACAAAAAAACATTAATAAAATAGGTTCATATTCGACGGTTGTTAAATAAAAAAAACAATTAGCACATACAATTTATTTGGAAAAATAGTGTTTATGAATGATAATGAAAATACCCAAAAACAAAAGACTATAATATGTTTACTATTTTTAACAAGCTAAAGGTTAAAGAATCATTGCGTGATGTTATCAAATTATAATGTGACATGTTTCGTAGTTATGAATGACAATAAATTTAATATAGATGTGTTTTGTTAGTTCCACAAATAATAACAAAGTAGGTATTTAGAGAAATAAGCACTGGGAGAAAGCTGTACTCTTTTGTCGTCTTCTGCATCATAAACGTCTTCTTTCCGTCAAAATCTTTGTGTGGCCATCTGTAATTAAAAAATAAAATAATTAAACATTTAACAAATCAAAATCGAGTCTTAATTTTCATTTAGAACTGGAAATCGTGTTTTTTTTTATATTTTAATTTCATTTTCTCATAAAACAAGCAACTTATGAATAAAAATATTTTGGGTATGTATTATGTTTTGTAAAGTATTTTTTTATTTTTACGATTGACGATTATACTCGCAAACTGAACAATTCTTATGATACCGGAGACCCGCAAAATCTCCATAGCTCAACAATCTATTTAATAATTAGGTATTTTTTGGTTGATAAAGTTATGTTATTTATTGTCAAAGTTTTATTTATAATGACTTTATTATTCTATAATGATCTCTCACAGACGACCATCTCACAGATGTGTTGTCCCAAGAACTTGAAAAAAAGTTATTTGTAATACGGGAAACCGCATTATATGGTATACCAGTTCTCATCCGTATTTTATTATTAAATAGTAAAAAAACAAAATTAAATGTTGAAGTAAAATAAGCCTACAATCTTATAAATTTACACCACTGTGGAACAATTTTATAATAATTATTTTTATTTAATTTAAGTATTTACTTTAATTATTAAAGTAAAAATAATAATAGAAAACTAGATAACATAGAATTTTAACATAGAATTAATTATGTAAGATATCATTTTTTATATCAGAGTAAAGCAACGCTTTGTTTTAAACGCAAATATTTCGACAAACTTTGATTTATTTATTTAAATAATTTTGCATGTAATATTTTCATATTTTTCTTTGTTATTAATAGAGTCATTTTTATTACACCTATAAAACTATAATCAAACGGACCATTCATTCTATTATAAACGCCTGAAGTAGCTACAAAAATCTGTTTAAAATATCAAAAAGGTATCGATATCTATCGTAATTGGTGTTTTAATGCAATTAAGGTGTATGTGAGGTACATTTGGAATTAATTGCGTATCGCTCGTGATTTCCGTAACCCTAAAATTTAGAAACAAACATCAATACAGGAGCTTAACCATACAACAACTATTTTAATTCTAAAAGGATAAACATAAATCGCTTTGAGTACATTTAGAGTTTAAACAGACCTTCGTTAAGTAGGTAGGTAAATAACTGATCAAACACAGTCAACACAAAAGTTTGGATACGTTATGCAATGTCTACATATTTTTTCATTTGTTTAAAGATATACAGACAGAAAAAAATACACGTGCAGTAACAGATACATATTAGGGTTAATTTATGAGACCAGAAGTCATAGAACCCCTTTTCAACTTTATTTTTATAATGTATTCTATGAATTTTAAAGTAGTTTTTTTTAAATTGAGTCTTATTAACAAGTTAATAAAATTTGTGAATAATTTATTGATCAGTCAACTGGTCAACTGTTAGACATCAGTAATTTATGCGTGAATTTATTAGTGTAGGTAGTCCTGTTTACATTGTAGGGGTTCAATGTGGAAATAACAAACTACATTCTAAATTTGTTTTATCAAGAATTACAACAAACATAATAATGTTACTACTGAAACAATTAGGTACTTAAGTAAACATTTTATACTAAAAATATACACTGTTTTTTGGTAAAATCCCGAAAGATCACATTTGGTATCGAGAAATAATGGTTTGAAGTCAGGGTGTGCTTGTGATTTGAAGTTTTGTGTAACCCGCAATAACCTAAATTTTAATTCGCTATGGAAGGAGTCATCTTTACCAAAAAATATCCATAATTTTACCCTTTATTGGTACTAGTGGACCGCGATCGGCTAGGTTGATTATTAATCGATTTAACTAGAACTTTGTTGAGAATACCTCAGGCATTAAGTCCGCCATTGTAGGTACTGTTTGTAGGTGTACATAATAAATAAACTTGGTAATCTGAAACGGAGTAGACCAAAAAGACGCTGCCGAGATTACCTCGAACGTTATTTGCCGATCGGTAGAAAGTGGCTCACGACAGTATAGCCCGAGCTAAGGCACGCCTTTGCACAACAGTGTGATAGCTGAAATGATATTAAAAAAATGGTACTTACGATAAAATCAACATAAGAAGCGACTTCATTTAACCCCATGCTTTTCAATTGTTCTTGTTCTCTTTCATCTAAGTTCGACATCAGTGGTTTTATATGGGTGTCAATAGCTTGGCTGACGTCTTGCATAAACTTGTTCGTTTGTTCTTGGTACGCCGAAGGGTCCATTACGGCTCGTGGATTAAACCTGACTGGATGGCCGTAATCAAAGTATTCCCAAGGCAGTTGTTGAAAGCCTTGTGCCTATAAGAAAAAGTCATATTCCTATTAAAGAGATGTTATCTAGAAACTCTTCTTTTGGTAGAAACTCCTTCAGGTATTATGAAGTTTGTAGGTATGTTTTAAAAGTCGTCTTTTTCATATGGAACTAGCTCCCTCACAGAGGCTGTCATGTCATGCAGTGACCAAGGGAAATAGGGATTAATTTTTATATTATAGTGTTATCCGATACTATAAAATTTTTCCCTTATTTCCCTGATGCTAAAATTATTTTTATCAATAGTGCCATTAGAAGCTTGGAATGTTACGATCAATTTTCTTATTTCAATAAAAAAATATTGTTAGTACTGAGGGCTGGTTTGACCAAACTCAAGTAACTATTATTCGTGGAATGAAATTGACGGCTGACAGTTTTATAGGGCATATAGGGATCCACTCTTATTTTAAGTTCATATTCTTTGAGTAATATGTCAAAAATTCAATAATCAATAAAAGTTTGGTAACATCCACCCATAATAATAAGAATAAATTCGAGTAAGTTATTCCCACAAGGCCTTAAATAATAAGTTAGCTTCGAACGACAATACTATGTTAGAAAAATACTATGGGATGAACTTGTTAACATACTTACCTCTTTTTTGGAAATGTGGATGATGTCTGCATTAGTATTGAGAGCCGTTCAAACATGTTGACTGATTAGTTGTGATTATGTTGTCGTTTGGGCAAACGGAACGTAGGACGTCCAGCGACACGATGGACCAACGATTGATGAAGGTGGCTTGCAGCGGATGGACGAGGACTGCCCAAGCCAGGGATAGTTGGCGCTCTTTGGAGGGAGGTCTACATTCAGCAGTTGACGGCGATACGCTGATATGTCGATGATGATTAAATTGGTCGTTGAAAATTTATTATCTAGCTAGATAATTACTTTTTTTATTGATTTATTTTTTCTTTTTCTAAAAGCTTACTAGCAATGTTGGTCGCACATACGATGCTTGTGTTACGAGTGGGTTCACGTCGGTAGTGTAATGGGAGGAACTTGAATCCGCAACCATACGATTGCAATTTCGACGCCCTAGCGATACGGCTACCGCCGCTTATTTACATAATTATATACTTGATATATTATTCTAAGGTTTTTTTTCTCTACACTTTTACGATCCACTCTCTTTACAAATAACTGCGTTTCGTTTTTAGTATTTTTTACTTTTTTCTTTTCATTGTCGATTGAGTTTTAATCAGTATAATTTGAGCATTACTGCAGACTGGATTTTTTTATTATTTTTTTACCATTTATGAATATCGATTCAATACAGGTGAAATTTAGTTTATTGATGAAATGAAAAACGAATATGATACTACTCCTAAAATACTCACAAAGTAAAATGCAGAGGCAACAAACAAAAGCGTAAGGAACGACATCTTTAACTTAGAATTATGAAAACAATATGAAAGGAAAACTTGTGGTCCTTCTTAAATACGGTTGGAAGACCTTTATGAGTTGTAAATGAATCAGAAATATCACGTTCTGGTGATAACACTTATCTGAAGTATGGGTTTAGTTTTTGTACGGTTATAAAGTAAATTGAGTTTAATGGATTTATGAAACAAAGCTAGAATCTTCTGTGTGTGCTTAAAATGTATTTTAATATTGGCAACAATGTCTATCTAGAGAGACACTAAGCCCAGCTATAGCATAAAAATACATTAAAAATTAAATAATTTTCCAAACGGAAGATCGTATAATTAATTATTTGTCATTCCCACGCATAATGTTCCCAATTTTAATGAACAATACTCGAATTCAAAACCAACAAAAACTAATTAAACAAAACACATTGACGATTGTTGTAAAACAAATGAAAAATGTTTTTCGTTGTATTACCAAAGTTGTTTTGGATACAAAACTGTGACATTTGATCCAATCAGTACACACAGTGCTTTTGCCATTTGAATTTAAACTGTATGTGATTGGGATAGAGTTACATAGTAGGTCTGTTTGAAGTGAAGAGAAGTGGCTATCGAAAGTTAAAGTTTGAAGTTCGATCTCGACGCTGCACATAAAAGGAACAGTTTTAGTTCATTTGAAGGGTTTCATACGAGTGCTTGTTTAGAAATGTTTCAATCGGGCTTAATACTGTATGTTGCACTTTGTGAAAGGATTCATTTTAGTGGACAATAGCTCTGTAGATATAATGGGGCAGTATACAGCTAGTCCATAATCAAAATTTGAACGCTCGGGCAGCGACCTCTGTAGTTTAGTTGGGAAAACGACTGGTGACATTGAACCAGTAGTCGCAGGTTCGAGTCCTGCCAGAGGTTCAAATTCTTCCTTTTCTTTCTATTGTATTTAATGTACATGTTAATCAGTTGTCTGGTTGCTATAGTACAGGCTCTGCCTAGTTTGGGATCAGATGGCCGTGTGTGAGTTGTCCCAAAATAGTATCAGGTGGATCTGTTATTTACTAGCAATGAGAGGACAAGAGGCTGGCCTGTGATTGGTGGAAATGGACAGATACACCTGGTGCGAGACTAGCAGATTTTTGTCCAGCGGTAGCCCTCATTATTTGTTCCTTTTCAAAAAAAAACTAGATATAACTGGAATGTTGCATTTCGATATTTCTTCAGCAATAGTCATGTTTTTTTTTATGTAACCTAATTATTGTCCCACTGCTGAGCAAAGGTCTCCCCCGTCGCTCCAGATATTTTTGTCTGAAACTTCTTGACACCAATCACTTAAAAAGCAATCGATGTTATCCCACCACCGTCTCCTCGGCCTACCTCTTTTGCGGGTTCTGGCTTCAGGAACCCGCTCAGTACCTATTTCAGCCCACCTATCCGAAGTCATGCAGCTTATATGCCCAGCCCGGTTCCACATTAGCTTGGCTGTTTGAATCCATCAGCTATCTGATTCGCATGCAATCCGTTCTCCTGACCACTAATATACTGCGTTCTATTGCTCTTTGGCAAACCTTAAGTTTGGTCCTCTGCTTTTCGGTCAAATTATATTTATCAGAAATTAAAAAGTTGCTTCAGTTTCCTCTTTTCTTTATCCATTTGTCGCCTTTACGACACCCACGGATAGAGAGGAGGCTTTATTCTAAGCTCATGTCGAATAAAATAATATAGGCTACAAATTAAAGGTAAAGGTCAATGTACAACAACACATACATCTTAAAATTTTCCCGTCACGTACAGTCGTGCGACAAATCGCATTTACTAATCGGCTTTTCACCAAGTTTCGGACATATGGCGATAGACCTTTCTACCTTTCTCAAACCTCGCCATCAGGCACTACAGATGACCGCACATAAGTAGTATTTTATTGTTAAGGCATTAAGGTTGAAATTCCTAATTCTTTATTAGACGAAAATGGGGTCGGCCTTATATTTACAACAAACCACGAATCCCTTACTGACATAGTTTCTCAATTATACTTAGCAACACCGCATTACACTACCCTTTTCACAGTTAACATTCTTCAGTATTTACTACACGATCATTATGTGGTTTCTAGGACCATATAAATAGTTTATTTTATATTTATTTCTCCTCTCTTAAAATACAGATATTTTTTTATGTAAAGTAGTAGATTATCATCTACAAAGCCTTTTTTGGGGTCGGCTACCAGTCTTACCGGAATTAGCTGAATACCGTATTTTACATCGAGCGACTGCTTATCTGACCACAGTATCCCATACAAGACTAGTTGTCAGAATTGTAATTACTGTCAAAGATCCTCGTATGACAGTCCGGACGGCTTAACGTGCTTTCCGATGCACAGAGGGGTCTCGGTATGTTTACAAATGGTCACCCATCTATGGGCCAACCGCAGCGAGCGCGGCTTAACTTCTATTATCAGTCAAATCGTTTGATTTATACTTAGCCACGAGCCCCTCGCCCAACATTTTTCTATCCCTATCGATACCTTTAAAATCATCGACAAAGTTTATTGTTCAAATTAAAGTGTTGCGGAGAAAACGACAAGGTGACATATTCTCAGCTTAGACGATGATAAACATGCACGTGATAAATAATTACTACATTATTAATTATGACCTACGTCTTATCTTTTATGTGACTATGTATTTTATAACATGTCCTTTTGTTTGATACAAATTATTTATGTTTCTTTGTTGATTAAAGAAAATGTGTTTCGATGTAGGTACTTTGTTTCCGAGAGCACTTTTTATATAAATCCCTTTTGGATTATCCAGCTGATGCATAGTGTGACAACCTTGTCACACTATCGGCCTTTTACTATATACATCGTTTTTAAGTAGCGGTATAAACCAGGAGATCCCTATTATGATAAGACACACTTATTCCTATAATAATAATAACGGACTATACAATATGTCCCACTGCTGGGCCCAGGCCTCTTCTTATATGGAAAAAAACGAGCATTGATCACCACGCTTGCTCACTGTGGGTTAGCGATTTAAAATTCCAATTTTAGGAATCCAGGTTTCCTCACGATGTTTTCCTTCACCGATTGTCAATGATGTCTTTAGACACATGACTTTGAAAAATATACTTTGGTACTTGCCTGGAGTGGGTTCGAACCTGCAACTTTGTGCACGAAAATCCGTTCATTGAACCGCTAGGCCACCAAGACATTGAGTTCACAAAAAAAAATTACACTAAATTCACAAAAAAAGGCCGAAACGAGTCTTCTCTCTATTTGTACCGCTTTTTAATTATATGGCCAGTGTTTATTCAATAAAAAAAATAAAAAAATACAAGACAATTCAATATAACGGCCCAGATGTACAATTCTAATTGTAAACAATTGTTATGTTAATTAAAACTGAATTGGATGAATAAAACGGACAGTAAAAAAATACAATTACGTTAGGTCTCGTAATATTCCCTGCTGTAAAAGTAAACATAATATCTATTAAAATAATTGGTTTTCTGAAGGTTTAATTTGACTTAAGCTTTTGTCTTGCCTCCAGTTTGCAAGCACTTAAAGAATACTTGACAGGAAATCGCACGTTTTTGTAAAACATGCTTTTCTTCAGCTGTCGGTTTGATGCCTACCGTTTATTTTAAACTTAACAAACAAACTATATATTTTCTCCGAATCGAAGTAAGAATCAGTAACAAAACATGAAACACCCAAGGACTTTCGTATGTCATGAGTCTGTCTATCCGTACGATTTTTAAAACCGGGTCCAAGATTCCAATGTTGTTGGAGTGTTGGTATTCCTAAAAAAATAATAATCTTAAGACTCCTCAAAAGTTCTAAATCTTTCTTCTTAATACTAAAGACTGCATTCAAGAAAGATGTCGTAACATAGATTTACATTAAGTAACATAAACGGAGGCTCCGTTTATTAAAATAAACGCTGTTAATATTTCAGCCGGGTCTATTTACTTAGGATGCCAAGTCGTTATGCTCTTATCTTCCACTGTATAATGTAGTGAGATGGAGATTACATGAACACTTTACCAAGAGGGCATTCTTTCCAAGAAAATTGCTTAAATGAATAGAGTATTAGCGTCCTTTTTGCCATCAAAGAAAGTTCGTTTTTGTAAAATTGCAACTTCGTTTATGAACGGTTATAGACTATATAAGAATTAAAAGCTGACTGCCTCGTTGGTCTAGTGGTCGCAAGCGCGACTGCCGTGCTCGAGGTCTCGGGTTCGATTCCCGAGTCGGACGAAAAATATTTACTGGGTTTAGAAATTCAGTGAGTAAGTGTTTAGTTCAGTGTGACTGAGTTTAGAGTCAGGAAGTGTGGCGGTGTTTACACCCATAGGCATAGCTTGGAGAGCACGTAAAGCCGTTGTTCCTGCGCCTGATCCCTCTCCGGTCGTGTCGGTCAACCTTCCCATCGGACTATGAGAGTGAAGGAACTGAGAGTGGACCTGTGTTTGCGCACACACTAATTGTGCACTATAATATCTCCTGCGTAAAAGGCTGATCTCGATTGAGATTGGCCGCCGAGACCGAAGTTCGGTCTGGAGATATTATAGTAAGAATTAAAAGAACTAGACATTTTATTTATTAATAAGTTAAACATAAACATTTTATCAATGTTTTTATTTATCTATATATTTTATGTTGTTAACAGAAGATATACAATAAAATAGTAATAATGTGCTGAGAATGCTCATTTAAAATTGAAATTCTGTATTTTTTTTAACATGAATATGGAGTGACATTTTGATACCGTGCACCTAGAGTCTTTTAGTTTTAAAGCTAACGTTTCTGTAGGGCCGTTTTTAGGTTTACTAGAAATAAAAACATTTTGATTTTGAATAATTATATAATTACAAAGCTAGTTCTTTTTTCCAATATAACTTTATGATATTATAAGTTCTATTCATTCATTTTACATAATTATGTTGGGTATTAAAAACAAAAATAGCCAAATAATGTCGTCTTACAAGACCATATGTTTACCATCAACCAGTCATTAACAGACCTTGCTCTATCAGCAAGCATCATTCCTTCCCTACTATATCTAAGGGTCTTACGATCAAACTAATGTAGATATTTAGCAACGAGCCACGTATTCAATATAGAGGGTGCGGATATAGCACCATGAAACCTCATTACAAGTCATCATTATCCCTTAAACAGGCTTAACGTGTAGACAAAACATCAATGGTAGGTAGTGCGTTTGAATTTACGATCGGTCTTTGTTTTAAATTAAACAATTTGATTTAAACTTTTCTAACTACATTGCCTATTGCTTATTTATAGACTACTAGCTTCTGCCTGCGACTTCGTCTGCGTGGACTACAGAATTGGGTCCAAAAAGAAATGAAAAATGTGAAAGTAATGAAAAATGGAATAAAAGTTTCACCCGTGTTGTAACTTGCGCTGTAATAGAGAAAAATACCAAAATTCAACGCTGTCTGCCCACGGCTTAGCTCGAAAACAATTTTCAATTTTCCAAATTTCATCCAAATCCGTTCAGCCGTTTTTGCGTGATTGAGTAACAAACATCCAAACATGCAAACATCCACACTTTCATATTTATAATATTAGTAGGATTAATGAATCTAGAAGTAATACTTAGATAAGTATAGATGTGATCATGGAATATTTATGACCAAGCAACGATCATTATCATTATCTATCTAGCCTTTTTCCAAGCTATGTTGAGATTGGCTTCCAGTCTTACAGCATTTAGCTGAATGCTGTATTTTACATGGAGCAACTGCCTATATGAACGCCACAACCCATTGCTAGGTATTACAGTATTCCATAGTAAGACTGGTTGTCAGAATTGTAATGAAATATGTCCAATCAACGATATATTTGATAAATTCATCCACAGCTCAATGCCTTATGATACAGATCAATTCCTGATTAAATGTAGGAAAAAATAAAAAAAACAGGTAGCGGTAGACGAAATTGTAGTAAGAGCAGCAAAATAAAAACTTATATTTACAAGTAGTAGCAGCAAGATACAAAAAGGCCCAAACGTATAAACAAAAAAAACAATGTACTCTGTAAATAAACTATATGAAAATCATATACATTTGACTGGCCTGTTGGTCTAGTGGTTAATGACCCTGACTGCCAAACCGGATGTTGCGGGTTCGATTCCTATCCAGGACAAAGCTTGTGATGAGCACGGTCATTTGTTCTGTGTCTAGGTGTTATTTATCTAGCGTATGTATGTATTTAAAAGTATATATTAAGTATGTTTATCAGTTCTCTAGTTGCCTTAGTACAGGCTTTGCATAGTTTGGGATCAGATGGCCATGTGTGAGCTATAACAAGATATTATTACTATACCGACAACATGCCTACCAATCGCGTTCAATTTTTACTATATTAATAAATTCAGAACATAAAATGTTACAAATTTTATCGATAACTACGAGAATATTTAACTGCAAAACGAAGTCCTTTGCCAATTATAATTCATTTCCATTTCAGAGAAACTTAATTGATTAAGCAGTTAAAGCAAGCGCTTTTTTTACTTTGTAGTCTTACAGCTAAAGATATTCTAAAATTATTTTATAGTAAGTAGGTATAAATTTTCTTAGTTATCGGTTTGAAGAAAGCTTTGATATTGAAAATGTTTCTAAATTAATCGTTTGGAGATTAGATCGTAAGCCGTGGACTGAAGTAGGTAAAAATGATATAGTCAATGATTTTAAAATTGATTCATTCTTAAGTAATTCGAGAGTCGTATAAGAAATCGTTTGTCGTGGTGGCTTACCGGTTGAATGACCGGATTCGCATGCGGATTCGAAATTCGGTTTCAGGTTCGAACCCAGACAAGTACGAATGTGACATTTTCAAAATTATATGTACTTTCTTTAGCGTCTGAGTTTACAAATGGTCACCCATCCACGGACCAACCGTGGCGAACGGTTTACTGAGTAACACAGCTACCATATTGTTATACAAAGTTTAAAGAAGTTTTGATATGGTATGGCGGAACGAAGCGGTATGACGGTATATCACATAAAATTTTCAAGGAGTTTTCGTTCATGAAAATTGAATATTCATGTAAGAAGATGGGATCTATCATTCATACGGGACTTTCAAATCTTTATATTGAAGCTCTTTGTTTTATTGTCGCCTTACAAAGTTATTGAAGTGTTAAATTAAAACGTGTATTTATTTAAGTTACATTTAAACACATACAAATTATGGTTAAGTCAAGTACATATTCTACAGACATAATAAGTAATTCAATAAATATTTACCTAAAATGTTGTTAATCATATTTAGTTTAACCTTTATACGTATACTGAAAAACGATGTTGAGGTAGAAAATATGTCTTCAAGAGTTAAAATAGATTTACGTAACATAATACGAAACTTCATATAGCGAAATTGAGTGCTTTGAATAGGTTTTTAAATGACAGTAGAACAAGTTCCTAAACAGGGTTTATTGCTAGCTTCTTTTATTGTTTAAAGGTTATTGCTTTATAGAAATAATAATAAAGTTTAAAAATACACCCAGTTCTTGTTATTAAATAAAAGTTGATATTTTCATACTTATATCACTGAAACACTTTTTTAACTTCTTTAGAATATAAAAAAGTTATCCACCATCTCAAATACCTTTATCTAACACTAACATATAATACACTGCGCAAGCAGGTAAAATGAACTTAATGAATCATAAAATCGATACAATACCAGACAATTTTCGAATGCAATTACAGCTCATCGCTACAAAAGTGGCTCCACTTAAATGTACGACCGATGCGAGCGATACGTACGATTCCCAATTAACTAGAAGTCATACACAGGTGTTTGATTTTAAAAACTAATTAGGGATGTAATTTGATATTTTCATCGGAAATATTTCTCAAGGGAAATTATGATATACTCAGATTATTTAGTAAAGTAATTAGATTAGGTAGTTTGTACAGTAATAATTCCAGAGGATTATCTGATACAGATGATACTACTTATTTTAACACAGCATTTCATGATATAATTTTATTTCTGGCTATAATTTTTCGTAATGTATTGTAGTTTTCTTAATAAAAAAAGATTCCGATGAATTGGTTTCTCCTCTTATTTAGAGTCGGTTAATAAATTAAGTCATTATATCTGATCTGTTTATATCTGAACAAATCAAATCCAGCGATACCTCGAATCAGCACTCGCGTACTACGTTAAGGCTTTCCAAGTATTTTTTATTTCTTTTTTGGATAGTTGGTCACTTTTTTTATAAAACAATCTAATAAAGAACTGCAATTTAAAAAAAAGTAGCGCTCTTAGGTTTATATAAGTAAAATAATTCATGTATGAAATGCATAAAATAAAAGGCTTTTTTATTTTATTTTTATTATTGCGCACTTGACATCCTTTGTATACGTACGTAAAGTACAATAAGTAAGAAAAGTCTCTTCACATTTTTGGCATTTGCGTGTGCAATAAGGCAAGCATTGTGAAACGACTTTTGTTGCCGTCTGTTCGATTGAGATGTAGGGTGCTTATGTATCTAGAGAGGCTCAAGGTGCTTTGCTGCATCGCTTTGAAAGACGTAGAAATTGAAGAACAAATAAAATCGTTGTTATTGAAGTTTTAACTTGAAATATGTGTCGCATTTTGAATCCCTGCATTTTCTGATAGTTGTTTCAGTAAAAATGATTGTTAACAAGACTATTTTAAAATAATTAAATAGCTGAAGAAAAATAGCTTTTACTTCAGTTTAACATTTGCGCTTTTCAATTAAGTCTCTAGAATTAAAAAACAGAGTGTTGTTTATTTAAGATTGTGAATATAACTTTGAAAAAGTCAAATTGGTACTTGCCTAGGTTCGAACTTGCAACTATAATTATGCAGTCCCGTCAATAAACCACTAGGCCAGCACGACATTCACATACTAAAGGTTTATGCATCTACTAAATACATACCAACTATCATTTAACAAAGTATAACGAGAACATAAACAATTTTAACCGGCAAAGAGACATTGAGAGTTTCTAGATATTTCTCTCGCTTCAAATAAAAATAGTTTTTCAATAACGCCGAGTTTTGAGTTGAGTTGCTAGAGTTTTTCATTACTTTTTCAATATGGCAAGCAAACGTTGACGTCGGCGTCACTATCTGTGAACTAAACGAAAATACCGAGCAAAATTAATGTTTAACAAAAGTTTGACACCAGCTGGGATTGTTAAATAATATTGATAGGCGAAATAAAAAGCAAACGAATGTCAAAGTTTTAAAAATAAAAGTTACTCCAATTTACACGTCTGCTGAGAATGGATAACCTTTTAATAAAAAGATCAAATTCAGGTTAAATCATTTTCATCTCATTTAGAATAAATATTTATAAATTTGGGTTTTGATGTTCTTTGATTCTAAATATAGCAATTTAATAATGCTTTTCTTAAGTAAAATAATCTCTTTTGTTAGAATATTACTAAAATAACATTTTCGAAGATAAAAGAAAACAGTCTTTTTCATCGGCAACTTAAGTGGGCTTTTAAAAATAAATGATACTTAAACTTATAAAAAACTTTTTGATTTATACTTTCATAAGTAAAAAAAGGTTTTAACAATTATAATCCTATTTTACGGGGTCCATATATGGTTCTGTAAAAATTACTTTTAAAAGCTGTAATGTATAGTTACTTATGGAATGGAATAAAGGAATTGAATTTGTCTAAAACACGAGCCAGCTTTTTGAAGAGTTTTGTAAAGTTTGTAGTTAGTGACGTGTTAGAGTAGTTGTAAAAATGCTTATTGCAAAATAAATCATTTAAATGTATACTTTTCATTTGTTTCAAGCTATATTTTAATTCATCGCAATAATTTAAAAAAAAAAATCTCCGGATGTGCCAGCCGGATGCCAGCAGGAAGATTAACCCTACTAGGTCTTTAAAAAAAAAATATATATATATTAAAAATCTTCTTTTAAAAGTTTAAAATTTTGTATTTAGTCCGTAATTAAATTAAACATTTTTTTAAATGTTAAGTAATTGAAACTGCCTTTCATACAGTTTTATTTATTCTTCTATATTTATTTTTTATTTATTTTTTTATTAACTGGAAATTCTGTCTTGTGAACATTGGTGACGAATTATTAACTTATGTTGAATTTTTTATTTCTATTTCTGACACTTTTTTACACATTGAAATACTACATAAGGCCACAGAAATAATTAAATTAACCGCATGACATTTCTAGTCCAAAAGTGACGATTTCTTTAAAAAACATTTCGTGAAACAGTGACATTTTATTGAAACCAAGCAGTGTAAAAGGGATCAACCAATAACAAACTAAGTCTGAAGTTTAATAACCAACAAAACAGTGTCGACAAAGTTGTATGACGTAATGAAACCCAAACACACCTGTGTCGAGACACTTCTCGTTTGCGCAGATGCTTTTCACGATCGGGACTCGATAGTTTTCGATCCTGGAGATATACTGCTTTATTTTGTTGTAACTTCGAAATTGCGAATCTTTATAAAAACAACTAGTTACTAATATAATTAGATTAGTCATTGATTTAATGTATATTAGTATAGGATATTTGGTGTCAAGGGGTTAAATACAAAAAAAAAAATTAAACGGGGAAGACCTTTGCCCACCTGTGGGATGATAAATAGTGGTATAATAAATAGGTTACTTGAATAAAATTATAAGATACGATTATACACACTAACGCAGATTTGTTTGTCAAAATACGTTACTAAATTACTTTTAATTAAAACTATAAATTCATCTCTTTTATTTTTTAAACCCAAAATATGTATTAAGAAATACAAATATTATTGAAATATGATTAGTGATTTCAACGCCCACTTAAGAACAGATGATGAAAGCTGGAGTCAGCTTATGTATTATATAATATTATAAAGAGGAAACCTTTGTATTTTTGTATTGAATAGGCTCAAAAACTACTGGACCGATTTCAAAATTTCTTTTACCATTACTTAGAGGGATTCTTCCGAATCCGTATAGGCTATATTTTATCCCGGAAAATAGATAGGATTTTTCGTGGTAGTGAAAATTGTGGAGTAAGTCGACGAAAAAACTGCCGTACGTTAACGATTCTCGCGAACGCTGCCTAAATGGTTAGAGATGTATGGTTGACTTCTACAGAAAAGTTGTAGAACTCAATAATGCCTACAAAAAAGTCCGCGATAGTATAAACCAAACATTTATATTTTAGCCATTATAACCACTTTTCCGTAGAATAAAATTAATTAAAATTATTAGCCTATGTTTATTGATCATATTATCGTCAAATACTAATCCTTATCCAAATAAACTATTTATTGAGCAAGATTGTTTCAATAGCTATAAATTACTATTTTATTCCAATCGGACAATTCATTCAAAAGATATTACGAATTTACAATTGTAATTAGTATTAAAATGAATGATGGCCGCCGGCCGATATTTGTGTCGCACGACTCGCACGGCGAAACCGCAGGGGAGGGGGGTGCACATCTATAGATAAAGATAAAGATAAAGATATATTTATTTGTTCAAACATGCGTGACATTTTACATAATGATGCAAATGGAGATAGTAAATAGTGAAATTATCATGCTTCGACATGTTTTGCCACAGTTGGCGTACAAAAATAGGTTGTCCATTAGACATTATACGTAAATATTAATTAAAAACAAAAATAAAATCTTTAAATATACATTTTTAACAATAATCACATGCCTTCATTCAGAAAAGCTTGAATAGAATAGTAACATTTTTCTGTCAGTAACCTCTTAAATTCTTTTTTAAATAAGTTTGTATTGGCTATTTCTTTGATATTCTCTGGAATTTTATTATATATTACCGGTGCCATACAAATAACACTTTTATGAAGAAGTGCTGTTTTTGCAGGGTGTATTTGTAAATGTTTTTTATATTTATTACGTCTATTTCTAATTACATTGTCTGACAAAAGGGGAAACCACTGAGGGTTGTTTCTAACAAATAGGGCTATTTCAAAGATGTATAGTGACGGAAGTGTAAGTATTCGGTGATATTTGAACAACGGTTGACAGCTGTCAGTGGATTTGACTTTAAACATAGCCCGGATGCAGCGCTTTTGCATTTTAAACACCAGGTCTTTATTTGTCGAGTTACCCCAAAATATTATACCGTATCTTAACACCGATTCAATAAGTCCATAGTATGCCGATAGTAATGCATCTATGTTTACTGTTGATGCCAATTTATATAATACAAATGATATACTACTTATTCTTATACATAGTTCATCGACATGAGGTTTCCAATTAATTCTATCGTCAATTTTTAAACCGAGGAATTTAGCTGTGTTTACTTTATTTATTTCACTATTTTCGTAGAATAATTTAAATTTAGGTGAACTTTGAGGTCTTTGATTGTAACTCATTATGTTTGTTTTACTGATATTTATTTTAAGGTTGTTATTTACAAGCCACTTTATTATAGACGACAATGCCTCGTTTATATCGGCTTCATATGTGTTTATGTCATTACTATAATATAATATAATAGTCTATGAAGAAATAAATGTCCACCCGTGCGAAGCCGGGGCGGGTCGCTAGTGTATTATATTCCATGAGCTAATCATTGATTCAATTGCTTGTTTCCGATAACTTCAAGAATTCAGGGCATTTCCTGATTTTCTCATCGATAAGACCTCGATTTTGAACACACGAACAAAACCGCAACTGTGTCATTCTATAAATCGATTTGAACGACAATTTAATATAAAAATATGACATAATTATAATAAACTACAAAACACGCAAGCTATACAACATTGTTAATATACTAAAAAAAAGAAATTTTAATTACTTACCACAATCCGTCGTTTGGTTCGTTGTTTCAAAATGTACAAAAAAATAAACAAAAATTAATCAACGACCAGGACGAATCTCAAACTTTTCCTTTTAATACTGACACCTGACATTTTCAGGGGAACTCATGAAAATTTTAATAACAACCAGAATTTCCCCTTCCCGTCTATTCGCTACGTCACTGTATTTGTGTCGCTCTAGGGGTTAATGTTGTGCCTGTTTATGCTCCCTTACGAGTCATTGATGTGGAGGCAACATTGTACGATTGTTTAAATTGAAGTTCGTGAAGTATCGAAATTAGAATTCAGGTGAAACGTAATCATTTTATCTAGTAGAGTACCTGTAGCTAAAGTATTGTGAAAATTAAACAAATAAAAAGGCATTATATACTAAGTATTATTAAAAGTATTATTATATTGACTAAGTAAATCAGTTTACCCCTGAAAGGTATCTACTTTCTTCTATGTCACTTTGTTCACCTGAGTCTTGCACCTTGATGACAGATTTATTGAAAAACAATTTCAGAAACAGATTCAGTTAAGTCTTGTAGTCCATAACATTATCTTTTTTAAACTATAATTGATAATGAAATATAAAAACCGGCCAAGTCCGAGTCGGCCTCGCGTACGAATAGGTCCGAACCATCATCTATTAAAACGGCAAAAAAAACACGATTTTTGTATGAGCGCCCCCCTTAAAGTATTTTTTTTGTTCTTTTTTATACTTATAGCTGCAACAGAAATTCATTACCTGTGTAAATTTCAACTGTTTATCTATCACGTTTCTTGAGATACATCCTGGTGACAGACGGACGGACGGACAGCAGAGTCTTAGTAATATGGTCCAGTTTTACACTTTGGGTACGGGAGCATCAAAAAGGACAAATAAACAGAATGTTTAAAATCAATTTTTATTTTTTTGCCGGAAATGTAGTGTAAAAATACAGTTTAATTGAGAGCCCACCTTCTGAAGTACCTAGGTTAAAAATAACGTATACTATTTTCAAGTTAAAACGTTATCATCAAACCACAAGGTACGTGATCAAATAGCCGTCTAGATATCGTCGGATTTGTAACTCTAGGCGCGAAATAACTCACGGTGACAAATGACTGATGTAGATGGATCGAATTTTGGTTGCCAACCGAAAAAATCCTCGAACATTCGTCTGCCAATTTATTATATTAGTGTAACTTAGGTTTCAGTGCATAAATTTAATTTGTACCTTAAATTAAGTTATTTGTTTTTCTTCATCATCATATCAGCTACAAGATGTCCACTGCTGAACATAGGCCTCCCCCAATGATTTCCAGATCGGCTGGTTGGAAGCGACATGTATCCAGCTGCTTCCTGCGACCTTTAGTTTGCTTTTAATTATAAATTCTACATTTCTAAGGGCATATTTTTCAATCGCTTGATAAGTTTTATTCGACAAATAAAATTGACGATTGACAGGTTTTATATGAAACAACTGTCAAAATTTCAAATTGATTCCTCGAATAAGGTTATCTGATGATGGAAAAATCAGCCCTAAGAGGTATACAGAGATCGACAATTCGTAACATCACGTTACACCATAATTAAATTACTGTTGTAGATTTTACGAGAAGACTGATATTACTTCCTGTAAAATTGCACACAAAATTATTTTCCGACAATTTTAACTAACAATTTTTAAAAATAATTCTAACGAAATCACTACATAGTATAAAACAAAGTCGCTTCCCGCTGTCTGTCTGTCTGTCCCTATGTATGCTTAGATCTTTAAAACTACGCAACGGATTTTGATGCAGTTTTTTTTAATAGAAAAGTGATTCAAGAGAAAGGTTTATATGTATAATACATGCATAATATAGTAGAGAAACACTGATAATTTTAGAGGTTTCTAAAGTGATGTCGTAAATAAACACATTTTTTTGCGCAAACAAAGCAAACGCTGGCTGAACCCTACGAGATACATCAAAATAATGTACTACAGTATTGTACACATTGAAAAGGTCTACAGAAAACTCCGCGATGGTATATGTCTATCTCTTATGGATATCCCACAATAACATGTTTTTGTCATTTACTTTTTACGACAAATAATAGCTAATTTTCGAAGCGATTTTAACCAATACAGCATTAATCCTTATCCAATTATATCCAATTAAATACCTTAAATACATTGTTGATTTAATATAGATCTATATGGCCCTTTACAGCATATGATTTAAATGAATATTTTCGAAGATATTACAAATTTAAAAATTGCGGGAGGTAACGTTTGCGGCCGTACGGTACCGGCCGGCCGGGGCGGCTGGAGCGTGCCTATTTTTAATTTTTAAATACAACGTTCACAGTTTTTCTGTAGTGTATGCATTGCACCCGTGCGAAGCCGGGGCGGGTCGCTAGTTTAGTAATATAACTTAGTTTCAACACTAAAATCGTTCTAACAACTTGAAAAATCCTGAGATTTACATGAATATAATTTAGTGTCAACACTAAAATCGTTCTGAGGACTATATCTAAAGTCAACATCTTCCTAGTTTGGTTCATTAAAACAAGTTTTGTTTGAAAGTATAGATTGGCTCTGCTATGAAAGTATGGAAATTAAATTGCTTACAGTTTGTAAGGCTAATAGCTGTGTAGTCGCGGATACTTTGTACATTAAGGAGTAAATGAAGTTCATTAGCCAAGTCGCAAAACAGAAAGACGCTTGCATTCAAGCTACAGAATTTAAACGAATTATGTCATTATAACTAGCTCATTTATAAGAAGAGGTGTGGTCTAAAATAGCCAAGTATCACCGAGCTTTTACGCTTTTACGCTCAATGTTTATTAAAGGATGCGGATGAGTTATAGAAATTAAAAATCTATTTATTCCGTAAGTATCATAATAATATAATATTAGATACAGATTTTTTTTTACTTCAGAACAATATAGTTCAGTAACAACAACAAGTTCATAAGCAAGAATCAACATCAACATCAGCAACATTCAACAACAACGATCAGTAACTTGAACATCAGAACAATATAATTCAGAAAAAAAAACAAAATTTGACAAAAATAAGGCGCGTCAAAGATCAGTAGTGTGGGTCAAGATCAACGTGTCTAAAATTGAATAATTATCCAAAAAAAAAACACCGAAAAGACTGAATATTATCTACGTACCTACTTGTAAAGGCTAATTACTATTGTCGATAAATATTATAAACAAAGTCCCCCGCACCGTGCCGCGTTTGTCTGTGTGTCTGAACGGGATAAACATAAAAACTACAGAACGGATTTCCATATGAATTTCATCAATGGATAGTGATTTAAGAGGTAGATTTTTGTGTGTAATACCCGAACGAAGCTATGGAGAGCCACTAGTAAATAACGATGCGTAAAATACAAAACAAAAAATGGACTACCAAAAATAAAATTAGAACTGTTTTGTCAAATTGTGGCTAGCATTTTTAGCAGCCTATATCTACATAAATTTAAAACAACATGATCTTCAATTAATTTTTTTTTGCAGATTTTGTCTCCAACTTAGCAATACAGCCCACTTGTGCAATCCGGATTTCTTGCACCTGATTGAACATACTTAACGTTGAAACCAACAAGAGCTCACCACTGAGATAATTGCCAGTCAATGTTTGTTACATCTGATTCTGAATACATTAATTGTCTTACCAAAGAGTGTTTACTGATACCTATACAACCGTACTCTATGAATATTGCACTTGCTTGAAAACCCTTTTAGAACAACATATCGAAAAACATTTATAACAAGCCTAAAAACAAGTAGCTATAATTAATAATGAGGTTATAGTTGAAGTAACAGATACTAAAGCTAAAATATAAGGATAAAATTATTCATCTACTCACGACCTATCATCTCTTTGTTCGAAAGAGTAATAAATAAAGTAAGTTTACACATTCGAACTCAATATTCGATAAGGCGTCTGCTGAGTGTATAAGCCACTCTGTGACATGTCTAATCTGACTGTGTACACACCTTATATTGAGAGCTATTCCAAGTCAGGATTTTCTTAAACACATGGATTTGTAGATTTGAAACTTTGTCCGGAGAAGATAATCTTTTTAAAAGTTAGCTTTCAATAAAGTGTTAAGTTGTTTATTTGAAAAAGTTTTTGCGACTTCAGGAAAATATTTGAAAATATTTTACGTGCCTATAAATTAATATCTTTGTAGATCTGATATTTGGATATTGTTTGAATTTATTTCAGTTGACGTTTCTAAGGCACAAAAATTTTCAGAATTCTAGTCCCAAAGTACAACGAGACGTTTTTTCCATATTCGTAGTAACACATTGTCTGCACGGATAGCCGAGTGGTATAGGTCACCACGCTAATAACCACTGTGCGCGACGTGTTGCGGGTTCGATCCCTGCATGGGACAAGCATTTGTGTGATCCACAAATGCTTGTTCCAAGACTGGGTGTTCTTTGTGCATGTGATTTGAATGTTTGTGAAACCCCCGCGACACAAGGATTGAATTCCTTAGAGCGGGCGTCGTTTAATAAAAAAAAAAAAAAAAAAACACGGTCATTGGGACTCAAGCCAAGTATTATGTAGCCAGTCAAACGTAGCTCTGAGTACATTAAACAGGAAAATGACTGGATGTCCATAATTTAATATTACTAAAGGAGGTTTTATAGCGAGCGGAACAGTAAAATGTTACAATGAAATGAATAAAGATTACATGGGCTAAGAACGTGGAGTGAAAATAAACATTGTTGCTATTTCATACCCGTGTGAAGTTCACGTTTCATGCAGTACCGTATTCGAATTTAATTTTGCAACTTCATACTTAAAGCCTTCATGTAATATAATAATTCAGTTTCAGAGTTTCAAGTTTTTAATTTGTAATTTTTCTTTAAGTTACCTATCGTAAGTAACAGAGAAGAGGCTTAGGACCCGTTTTTTGATCCCGAGTTAACTCAAACTCAACAAATATGCTAACTAATGGTTTCAAATTTCGGTAGAACGCGTTTTTTCATCAATTTTGATACGAACAACTGGTTAAATAATTTGATAGCCTATTGATGAAAAAACGCGTTTTGAAACCGTTAGTTAGCATATTTAACCAGTGGTTGAGTTAACTCAGGATCATAAAACTGGGCCTTAATTAGATATGATAAGTAGATAATTTTATAAGATTCTTCAATATTATATCCGAATATTATGTCAAGAAATCTTACCGCAATTGATTAGCTTAAAACACACGGCGACTTACCTATTGGAATAATATAGTTGAATAATACCTACTGATACATTATAAGAACTCTAACTAAATCGTAACTTTAACAAGAAACTTTACGTATTAAATTCAACTAATCCAAAAATTAAAGAAATACTCACGACATTTGGTACGTACAAAGTACCAAATGTCGTGAGTAGATATTTACAATGACGATCATATTTGAGTATGGCGCAACGCCATTTTGAGGTATGGCACCACTTGAATACCACTTTTACGTTAGGATTTTATTTTCCCGAATCTTGTTACCATTTTTTATTCCGAATATATTAAGTAAGAGAAATTACCGTGAAATACGAATTTACTTCACCCATTGAAGTAATTTTGAAAATTGATGTTTTGACCAGATTGAAATGGCCGTAGCAAACAGACATAGAGATACTTTAGCGTTAGCTCCCGTCTCTTAATATATTAACAACAAGAAAAGCGATCATTTAAACGTTAACATATTTATAAATTTTTTCCAGGTATATTCGACACGGACGGTGTGCAGGTCCCGGGCACGGAATGCGACTACCAGTTCAGCCGGTCCGGCAGCCGGCCGACACACGGGCGGCTTTACAGTCCGCGGTACCCGTCCATATATCCGAACAATGTGCGGTGCTCCTACCATTTTCACGCTAGGTAAGTAAAACATGATTAATAAAATAATTGTATCAGTACTAACATAGATAATTAATTTGAGGCCTGAAAGATTGCAAGTCTCCAAAGCTGAAAGACTCCAAGTGACAATGAGAGCTGAGTTGAATTTGAGAACTTGAGCCTATAATTGGTGCATACTATTTAGGTAATTTTTAGATCGGCAAAAATGATTTTCGCACTCAAAAAAGTGATGTCCAAATAGCATACTTAATTCATATAAGTATAACATTTCATTGTAGCTAATTTCTTTACGACCAATGAACTTAACAACCTGCAGGAATATTTACAAAAATGAAACACAATAATAAAACAACACATCTTTTATTTCCAGACCAAAGGAACGCGTGAAGATAGTGTTCGAGGAAATAGCTCTTCAGAAGGGTGACATAAGGTTTGTGTAATGTTTAACTTCGTTATAACCGTCATCATCATCAGCATATCAGCCGGAACATCTATTGAACGTAGACCCTCGCTCTATACATCAAATTACTCTTATATGATATTATGATAACGCTAAATATTTTTTGGGATTCCAAACAGAAATTTGCTTTCTTCGGATATTTTTATTAACTTTAGACTGGACCGATGATTGGCTGAAGGTGTGTCCGTGACGATAGATCACGTGGAACTCAATACAGTGACGTATATGAATTGTCCACAACTCAACAGTTAGTTTTTTCAGCCGTATCAATCCGCGTTAGCTTAGAAAATGTTTAAAGTTTTACAAAATATGTTTCTAAGAACGTTCACTCAACGTCAAGTTGATGGATGCAAGTTTGCGAAAATATTAAGCTACTAAAATAATTTACGTACTCACAGAATTACGTCCATATAAACCGAATGTACGAATGTCAGATAAAACCACATTGGAAAGACACTAGAATACCCATAATACCAAAGATAAAAATCCATTCATAAAAATAAAATTGCACGTAAAATTATTCCATAAAGTCACCGTCAATATTCGAAGACTCGATGATAAAACGAAGGATCGCGTCATAATCGAATTTCTGAACGAAAATATTGAATATGATGACGGGCGTAACGTGGAACTAGCGTCACCAGATGCCAACATATTTTTGAAACGATCTGATACCTATTATTTTTAGAACCGACGCTAATAATATTTCCGAATTACCTGCGGTGCTGGGAAAATTTTAGATACTAGACTGATACATGTCATACTCGTGTTTCGATAAAATGATAATGTATAATAGTAGCAAAGTAAAAAACCTAGTATTGTTCATTCGTACATATAAGCAAGCAATAGAAATTTTGGATGCCAGAAATGACCTGATCCTACTACAAAAAAACTTTATATCCAAGCCAATATAGATTAAATAGAGTTCGGTTATTCCATCGGTGAGTCCATGGTTGAAGGTTCGAACCCAGATAATTAGTACCAATGTGACTATATCAAATTCATATGTATTTTCTTTATTATTATAAGACACTATTGGCAAACAGCGAAGAAAAACATCATGAGCAAACCTGGATTACAAAAGATGGAATCTGAAATCGCCAACACGCAATGAGCTAGCGTAGTGATCAATGCTCATTTCCTTCCTTACATGAGAAGACGCCTTAGCCCAGCTGTGAGACAATTATAGGCCGTTATTTTTATTTTCCAAAATAAACCGACATTTAACTTCAAAAGTTAAAACACTTACAGATGATAAAGTTCATTCATCCAACGTAAAATTTAAATGGCTATCTAACTAAATTGTTTCATCATGAATAAATGATTTCGAGTAGAAGCAGAACGCAGTGTTTATTTTACAAAAGCTTTAAAAACCCACCATACGTACAATGTTGCGTTAATTCACAAAGGAGTAAATTATGCATCGCTGACCACCAAGCAATTTCGGTTTTTGGTTTTTGGCTTGCTTCGTTACGTTCCCAGTTTTATTTTGACGAAATTGTATGCATTATTTAAACGCAGACGAATATTGTGGTACCTAAGGAGCAAGAAAGTTTTTTGAGAAACAAAACGTAAACGCAGTATGGGTATTTTGAATTAATATTCTCATAAAAAGTCTTCCAATATTCTCCATACAAATTGTGATTCTTCGAAACGAATACCTTTGTGCTACGGGCTCTGTTCTTGATTAATTAGGTACTATTTCTAATTGTATGATCTTCATTTGCTGTTTAAAAATCATCATCCACTAAATTATTTTTATCGGCAAAGCTAGTTTTTACCCAAAGAATCCCCAAACCACTCCTCTAAAGACAAGTACATACGCATTAATTTTTTTTAACTTGGGCTGGACTGAAAATTGTGTATCGTAGAACCACCCGCCAACTTTTTTCCTCAAACACGAGTCTAAACCATTCAGGTATCTTATTCGGTGACTGAATTTTAATTAAAAACGTAGGCTTACCTCGAAGTTTGAACATGATCTAAATGAAACTAACATCGAACAATAAACTGCAATAGCTAACAATGAATACCTCCAGGCAATTCACGCATGATTTCACTTTTTGCGTAAAACCGGTTATCCAAAATAGCCCAACCGTTACCAAACCCAGAGCGGGTAGATTTGGCATAATTAAATTATGGTTGTGACGCTCGACTAGTGCTCACATTAATGGCTTCAGCTCATAAACTGTACGCACTTGTTTAATTAAACGGATAATGCATGAGTGCGCCGCTTTAGGTTTCGGTCATAATGTAGCTAAGGTCTTTACTGGTTTATAATGCGGCATACAATCAATGGAGGCAAAACTCAAATAATTGAATTACAAATCAATAGTCTGCGGTGCACACATTGAAAGCCATACGTATGTAGTACTCTGAACTAAATAAAAAAAACCGGCCAAGTGCGAGTCAGACTCGCGCACCGAGGGTTCCGTACAAACCTGATGCTTTTCGCAATTTTTCCTTTATCTGTGTTATAAGACGTTGCTTCGTACCAAATTTCAAGATTCTGAGTTCACGGGAAGTACCCTGTAGGTTTTGATTCCCTTGCGAGTAGTGGCGAGTTTCAAAATATGCGGTTTTAATTCCTGTTTCTTTTGATTGCGTTGACATAGAAGTTTGATTTTGTTACAGCTTAAAGGTATTATAGATTTGAGTATTTGATATGAATTTCAATATAATACCACTACGCGTTCATGAGGAAAGGGGTAGTAAGTTTAAAATTATTAAAAATATTTTTATTATATGATATAACTAAAAATGTATACTTTTCGCAATTTTTCCTATATCTCTGCTATAAGACGTTGCTTCATACCAAATTTCAAGATTCTGAGTTCACGGGAAGTACCCTGTAGGTTTTGATTCCCTTGCGAGTGTCGAAAATTTGCGGCATAAACGGGAGTATCTTTTGATCGCGTTGACTTAGAAGTTTGATTTTTTCACAGCTCCAAGAGACCATAGACTTGAGTATTTGATATGAATTTCAGCTTGATACCTCCACGCGTTCCTGAGAAAAAAGGTCTTGACAGACAGACAGACAGACAGACAGACGGACAACAAAGTGATCCTATAAGGGTTCCGTTTTTACCTTTTGAGGTACGGAACCCTAAAAAGACAAAAGATAATCAACTTGAAAGTCTGCTAAAATATTATTAAAGGTTTCCTGAAATGAGCAAACGAAAATTCCTTTCGAAATTCAATCAAAACAGAATTTTCGGATACATTCGATAAACTTACATTATAATTAGCTCATCTCATCTCATTCGCATCGCTGGTTAAGCTACTAATTGGTAACTATTAGCATACTCTGTCCTCTCGGCCACATAACCTATTTAGTACCTACCCTACTTGGCTTCATAACTGGGTCAACCCAAATATCTTCCGATTCATTTACCTTTGCTATAACAACAACCTGTTACCACTTGTTTTTCAAATCAGTTTATCAAAACAGTCTCCTTCATGATTACTAAAACAAACAAGAGTAGAAATATATATATTTCTTCCAACCATCGGCAAATGTGTACGATGAATGATGCAGTTCCATCCGTAGAACCTTATGTCATCACTATACATACTTAATATTATAAAGCTGAAGAGTTTGTTTGTTTGGTTTAACGTGCTAATCTCAGGTACTACTCGTCCGATTTGAAAAATTCTAGACAGTTCACTTATTCAGAAAGGCTATGGTTATAATTTGCCGCGAAAACCGATGCCCGCGCCGCAGACGTAGCCGCAATCAAATGATACAAAATAAAAAAAATGAATGGTGTTATTGAAATACCAAAAGCAACAAGATCCAATAGTAACTGGATTTAGATGCTTCCAGTAGCGACCTTGCTAATGAAAACATTGGTTAGTTCAAATAATCGTTGTTTATTAATAGACCAAATTGTCGTCTCAATATGCCCCAAATTGTTCAAACAATGTTACTATGAATTAATAATGTATACTTAAGATTTTACCTCGAAATTTGCCCTCGGGGCGTTGACATCGGCAAACCGGAACATGGTGTAAAGGAATTTGCTCAAGCTAATCCGTTTAAGGGAAACAGTAACTAAATTTAGTGGTAAACTACATAGTTAAAGGGAGATTTAAAACGTCTCGTAAACACGCTAACCTATAAATAAAGCTGTGTTGGTTAATTTCTCTTGAACTATAATTGCTTAAATAAATTTACCGACGACGTTTTCTTAGTGTTAGATAGCCTAGTGAAGTTTATTTTCACCAACGAAATGCCGCACGTGACGCAAATCTTTGCCGAAAATTCTCAAGTGTAGGCTGGTATCGTCCAATGTCTATTTTTTCGTTCCTTGTTTCCAATATTTGAAAGACAAAAAAAGTGGACGACATTCATTTGCAGACAAAGTAAGTTGGACATATTGGAAATATAAAGCAAGTCACTCTGACCTTGAAGAAAAAAGGTGTTATTCTAATTAGTTCTAAAAAAAATATTGGATCCTCGTACAGGTCTTTTTGAAATACAGGATGGGCTCGTGTTTGTCCAACAATATAAGGCAAGCCGCGCTCGTCACAGTTGGTCCGTGGATAGGTGGCCATTTGTAAACATATCGAGACTGTGAGTATACAGTATTACCCAGTAAAATGGGTTGTGCAGGGTCGGCAGTATTATTCAGATATACGATATTCAGCTAAATCTAGTAAGACTTTTAACCGACCCCAACACGGTTTGGGAAAAGCCTAGGCAGATGATGATGTTGATGACTTCTCTTAAAATGCAATGATAAAAGAATAGGTTTTCTATGTACAGGAATGCACATAAGTATCATGTAACAATAAATCCATGTGTACATCCCAATAATACTCCTTTCAAATTCCACTTAATTCAGGGCATTCCTGTAAAGGAATGTACTAAGTCCGGCTTGAAACTTGGCTAACTAAATTAACCTAACAGAATTATCCGTGCAGTGGTATTACGTGGACTGCATTAATTAACAACACAATCCTAGCTACGATAATATTGGCTATATTATGCTCCTTCATATCTTCATTGCATTGTTTGCATACAAAGGTAATATCTAGCAGATTTATAAGTTGGATTCTTGTTCAAAATACAATTTTGTTAACACTTCTTTATGAATAACATTCATTGCTTCTGCTTCTTTAGTCTTTGCTAAATCATGCAGAATGTCGTTTGTAGGTCAAACCTAGGAATGAGATTGTTAGAGGAAGTTTGGAAATGGCAACGGTATCCAAAAATTATGTGGAAACCGAATGTTAAAATTTAAGTTGTATGACATGCGATGCAAAGAAGTGCAGATAATATTGTACCAAAGGTTTTAAGGATGAACGCGGATGGATATAGAGTATAGGGTTGACCAAAAAATCGATGGAGGGATTGTGAGAATGATGATAAGGCTAGAAAGTATGTTACTGATGATGTCAGACAGAGAAGTATGGAGAAAACAGACATGCTGCGCCGATCCCAAATGAAATTAAATAATAAATAAATAAATAATAACGTCTTGGGACAATTCACACACGGCCATCTGACTAATCCCAAACTAGGCAGAGCTTGTACTATGGCAACTGATAAAAATACTTATACATATTATAGATAAATAACACCCGCACAAATGATCGTGCTCATCACACAAAGATTTGTCCTGGTTGGGAATCGAACCCAAGACCTCCGGCTTAGCAGTCAGGATCACTAACCACTAGACCAACAGGCCCGTCAAACCAAATGAAGTTGGGATAAACGCAGGAGGATGATGTCAGATCATAGTTTTTTATACTAGACTAGCTTTGCCCCGCGGTTTCACTCGCGTAAGTTTTCCCCGTTCCCGTGAATTATTTAGTAATTTTTCCATAGTTATTAATGTTTATTCTGCTATTCGGAACAGAGACGAATCCAACAAATCAAGGATCATGAAAATCGGTCCACCCGTTCTCGAGTTATAAGTGTTGTAACAAACCCGACTTTGTTTTATATATATAGATTGTATAATTCACTCTAGGGTTACACTTCCGGACCAGTTACATCCATACAATTTGCATTCGTCTAAACCAAATAGATTAAACACTAGGTACATACGTTCTGTTACGTCACAGATTCTGCCATCAAAACGTTATACCAAATTCACTTAAATAGCCTAATCAGGTTACTTAAACGACAAGTTAAGTGCAATAAATAACAGTTATGCCGCTATTCACGAGCTCCGTCAACATTGCATTACCATAATGACGAGCCTCTCGTACATACATACAGCCTTTAACGACAGAAAATCACTCTTAAAGCTATTCCATTATTTGTTTATCTTTATACTTAACTTTTCACATAAGGCAGAAATTCGAATGAAGATCAAAATTTGTTTAAAAGCAGGAGTTAAGGTAAAACAGAAGACAAAAATGAAGTATCAAATGAAACAATATATTTTCAATTCCAATACTATTTCCAACCACAGCAGTAACAGAAAAACTCTAGCTTAATCATATTATTCAGTTCCTTTAAATAGACATAAAACTCGACTTGTAAACAGGGCAATCCGAAAAGATCAGATCAGATCCCTTAGACAATAGTATAGAGTATACGTAATTGTGTAGCGGTCATAAAGAAACTAATTATCAGGTTTTAACCCATTAAATGCCACACCAATAATTTTATTCGGCTTTCATCTAGCACTGCGGGCTCCGATTAATTTGGGACCTGATTGACGTTGCGGTCCATTTCCGCACGCATCAAATATTTGTTTATCCCACAGACACGGCCGTGTGGGTGTTGAAGAACGAAATTCTATTATTACCGTAACTAGTTGAGAAAAAAAAACATCTAAACGGGTGTACTTTCAGTGTAGCTATGGTGTGTATGGGAAATACACTCAAAGTACTTGCCTGCTCACAGAATACAGGAATATCAAATATCAAAACCTTGTAATTTTCCGTTGCAAATAAGCTTCGATGTCAAAAAAATATTGGTCATCATTACTTTGATCAGATGAAAAAACTTAGATCAAATATTGAACTGGTAATATATGGATTGTTTATTTTTTGTACACACTTATGTCCTGGTATAGCAACAGCTACATTTGGAAATCTTGCCAAACTTTCAGGTTTAATTCAATTTTGATGCACTCTGTATCCCAAAAACATGCCATCATAACTCCCATTTCCGCTCCAACGTCGTGTAATAAAGCAAACACGACAATTTGCCGTAACGAGAGTGTACCCCATAAAATGTATGAAGCTTCAACATCATGTGTGTCAAGAGCAGAACCAGACGATATATTGCGATGGGATTCCGATATTACTCACACGGAAAGTTTATCACAAAAAATGGAAATTGTTTTTGAGGACTTTATTTCATGCTAAGAGCAAAATCCCTTTGGACGTTGATTTTAGAGACGCATATAAATCTTTTTTTTTTGCTATAGGTCATTTATTTTGTGTTTTTTTTTAAGCCTATTATTTCATGGCTTGGATACCAACGGGACGGGTCTACGGCTTGAGGTTTGTTGATAAAAACGTAATTAACGAATAGTTTACAATAGGTAACCGTAAAAATTTATCTAACGAGCATGACAAGTTGTATAGAGAAAAATAAAGTTGTAAAGGTTAAACTCAATTTACCTCAATAGTTTAACTATTTTAATTTATTTTCAAGCCTTTAAGCCGAAGGAAATTCCCTTGTTTTAGTACAAAAATATGGTGTTTGATTTATTAAATAAACAAACTAAACTACTAGTTAATATAAAATACACAAGAAGATAATTAAGATTCAAACTAATGAAATTTTAAAAAAATCTCAAAAACACTAAACAATTAGTCCATAAAGTCTGGTAACAACATATTGACATACAACATTCGTGTTTCTTTGTAGGACAAAGGCATACCAAATAAATAAATTGAAAATTAAATGTTAAAACTTTCTTCACCATAAATACCGTGTTAATTATGTAGTTACGAGGTATTCAATCCAGCATCCAACCACTGTTCTCAACCATCGCGGCCACATCCAATAAACTATTTGTGGTCACAATATTGGTTACAAATAGAGCTGTGATACTAAATAGTAACATTAATCGACTAGATTTCTAATGTATATAAACTTATTTGTCTTTAACTAACTTATTTAAGTAGATTTTTTATAGCATATAGGACTAAATTCTATTTCTATAGACCCGTAAAATAACAGAACTGTTGTGTATTAATATTGTAGGTACTTTCAAATCTTGTTGACAAATAAGAATTCATCAAGTACCCTCGATTGACTTAAGCAGATAACCGTAATACACTCAGAGGCACAATTAACCGCCCACCCGGCAAAAGTGGCTTATCTTTGTTTAAAGTAACTAAACTCTTATAATGATGAATGACAATTTGTTTGGTGGATAGTTTATGATAAATAAAGACAACTTATGACACTTTTGTAAAGATACTCTCAAGTGTGAGTCTCTTTTATTGAGTTCAGTCGAAAATTAACTTTCAAACTGATTGTTTTGCGCGTACGCAGAGAAGTGCCTGTGAAGTTTTTAGACGCGTTTCTTGGTTTTTAAAGTGCGTAAGAGTTTGTCAGTAGATTTTTACTCAGTAAAATGCCATTGGATGCAGCTGGTGCAGCTAGAGCGGTTGCGCTCTCAGATGCTGGGTATAGCCAGCGTCGTATAGGCCGTATGCTGGGATTACCTCGAACCACAATACTTGACGCCATCCGACGATACAGAGAAACTGGATCTTACACTAGAAGACCGGGACAAGGTCGATTGAGGTACACTTCTGAAAGAGATGACAGATTCATAGTGTCCAACGTTCTAAGAAATTGCTTCACTACAGCTCCCGAGGCTCGTAATCGCCTACTTGAGGTTCGAAATGTAAGCGTCATCATTAGACCGGTAAGAAGAAGGCTTGCAGAGCGTAATTTGACTGTATTCCGGCCAGCCCGAGTACCAGCGTTGACCACAGAGCACTGGAGAGCTAGACTTCGATTTGCTCAACAATACCGAAACTGGACCATGGAGCAATGGAAAAACGTTCTGTTCTCTGATGAGTCGAGAGTAGCCTTAAGAGGTCCTGATGGACGCCAGCGTGTGTACCGACGCCCGGTGGGAGGTTCGCACAGTGTGCTGTTGTCGAAACAGTGGGATACTAAGGTGGCTCAGTAATGGTATGGGGTTGGTATTTCTTATGAGGCTCGTACAGAGTTGGTTGTGTTTGAAAGAGGCAGCGTAAATGCTCAGAGGTACGTGGAAGAGGTCTTAGAACCTCATGTTATACCTTTTGCCCCATTTATTGGAGAAGATTTTCTTTAGATGCATGACAACGCTCGTGCGCACGTCGCCAGAGTGGTCACGGAGTACCTTAATACCGTGGGTATAGCACAACTACCATGGCCAGCTCACAGCCCAGATCAAAACCCCATTGAACACGTTTGGGACTATCTTAAAAGGCAGGTACGAGGTCGAGTTCCGGTTCCTACCTCCATTAATGAGCTAAAGATTGCAGTGGTCGAGGAGTGGGAGAATATACCACAGTCAGATATTCAAGACATAATGGATGGTCTTCCAAATTGACTGGAGGAGGTCATAAGTGCCAGAGGAGGAAATACCCATTATTGAAAAATCGATTTTTAATTTTAATAAAAAGTTTTGGACAGCTTTAACATCACCTTTATAATGTTCATTAATCGGTAATTTCAAACTTTTGTTTATTATTAAAATAAATATTCTATAGCAGGTATATTTTGATTGTTTTTTCATGTGAAATTATCCAATCTAAAATACTGCCAAGAAAAAAAACCATTACAAAATAATGTTTTGAAGTTACAACGAAAAATTTAAGTGGGCGGTTAATTGTGCCTCTGAGTGTATGTTCTGTCTAAGTGCTACCTAGTGCTTAAATACGTAATAAAATAATATTACCGAATCATTGTTTTATTGGACATAATAAGAACGATCGCGAATATATTTTTTACAAATATTAAGTAACTAGCTTCTCCCGCGACTTCGTCTGCGTGGACTTCAGAATTAGGTTGTCCCTCGAGAACTACTTAAGGAATCGGGATAAATGTAAGCCTATGTTCTTTTCCATGTCAAAGGCTACATGTATGCCAAATTTCATCCAAATCCGTTCAGCCGTTTTTGCGTGATTGAGTAACAAACATCCAATCATCCACACTTTCACATTTATAATATTAGTAGGATTATAATTCCTTTGTTTTTGGAAAACGAAAGCAGTATTTAACTTAACTTATTTAACGCAACACAAATTATTTTCTCATAACATTATGAACGATAGCAAATTTCCACTGGCTTACTATTGCTATATACTGACACCAGGGTCATTATTTTTTGATCATCTAAGTTTTCATACCCTAGTCAATAACTTGTTGAATTTATCCCACACGTTGCCCCAAGACGTGCAACACAATAGAGAGGAAAAATTTGAAGTCTCGGGTTTTAACCTCGGTAGCTTAGATGAGAAAGCAACTAGTGCGTTGAACCAGTTGTCGCGGGTTCGAGTCCTGCCGGAGGTTAACATTTTTCCTTTCTATTTGCAATTAATTTACAAAACATTGTTCCACATTAATGTAATAATTAAATAATAATAAATGATGTCATTCTATTTCAGCTGTCTTCGGCGTGCCGACATCATCAAAGTGTTTGATGGGAGAGACACCAACGCACCAGCTATTGCCATGCTCTGTAACGAGCTTACAGGTAATTAAATCATTTTCATAACCTTTCGTATACCGAATATATTAATCTCTGCTTAGAGAACAACTGTACCAAAAATCGAGATAGCAGGACTTATAAATCATTTTGAAAATGTAATAGAAAACTTTATAACCAGGTATTCCACCTACATTGACGAATGATCAGATCCCAGAACAAATCAAAGACTAAAAAAAAATTACGCGAACGGCGACAACTTACGCGGGTGTACCCGTGGTTACACAGTTATTAATTTTTTAGTGTTTAATTAGTGGCCAATCTTATTTTCTTTAGAGCTACAAAACTGGATGAATATTATCAGATTTTTAAAACAATAGAACTCGTTACTAAAAAGCAAAATAGCCTCAAAAATAAAAAAATCAAAATATTTTTATTTCGAGTAGACCCTTTCAGGTACTTTCAAAACGTTGAATGAATCTAGTTGCTCGGTTCCAAAATGTCATTCCTATGGAGAAGAATCCGGCAAGAAACTCCATAGGTTACTCTTTTAAAAATGGTAATATATAATTATTTAAATACATTACTTTTAAAATATGCGATAACAACGTAAGATAGCAAAAGCATATGATTATTGCAATATAATTATTACCTCAAAAGAGGAGAAAAAAAAAATGAGAAAATACATGCATTTTACTAACATTTCGTTGTTAACACATTTTTGAGCCTTTTTGAGAATAGTTAATGGGCTTATATAAAAGCCAACTTCTAGTACAGCACTCGCCAATCTTTATGGCCGCTCTGAATGTAGCCGTAGGTACGAACTCGCGCATGGCATGGTACACTCATACTACTACATGCTCTCGTACACACTACTAATACAATGGCACTAACGCGCGAGAGGCGAGGACGCTTGCGGGTGACAGACAGGGCGCGCGGACGTGCCCTGCCACCCCGCCCCACGTACGTCCCGCTAATACCTGATTTTGTGTTCTGCGCAGTGTAATGCGGGTAGGTTCGGAGCGGCCATAAAGTTTGTCAAGAGCTGTTTTTAAAGTGTTTTGTACATGTCAAAGACTTTAGTGGCTGAATTTACCTACTGCATAAAATATTGACTTGTAAAGAGTTGCTTTTATTTTGCGCAACGTTTGATTGACGCAAAAGCTAAGTGCTTGCCTCAGTACGCTAGGGATACATTCTAACACTGAGTACATATTGACATTTCTAATGTGAGCTGATATTTGTTTGTACCTACTCTAGAATACAGAATGAATTTAAAAGGAGTGCGTATATTTTACGAATCAGTTTGCATAAAACTGAACAACCTTTCCTAAGAAATATAGTTCGAAATATTGTATCTGAAAATCAACTTTTCATAAAAGTCAGGTTACGTGACGATTGTATGGAAAGCTGATTTTGAATTTTATGATTTCTACGTATGTTCCTTGGGGATAGTTCAGTTTCATACACCTGAATACGTCGTAAAATATACGCACTCCTTTTTAATTAATCCTGTATGTAATCAGAACTTACGAAGTACCTATACTAAATTCCCTTGGATAGCTTGTATTGCTCGAAGTTTGTTTTAAAACTACATAGCTCACCTGCAAAGGTGTTCAAAGTATATAAAGTGTTACGAATATTCGCGTTCGCATTCGCATATTCGAATAATTCGCATCATTTCAAACACTCGCATTCGCGTTCGCATTCGCATCAAACAATGCGAATATTTAGCGAATGCGAGTGTATGCCTAATTGCCTATGCACTTATGCAGGTCGGAACAAGTATGAGTGAGCAGAGCTTAACGGGCGCTCGGGATGTCATTGCGTGTTAGTTCCGGTTTCTAGTTGTGACTTGACGAGCAATTAATAAGCATTATTCAGTAATAATTTGTTGTGAATAAGTAAATTAGCCCAGTTTTGAGTTGTGGGTTATTTAAAACTATAAAAAGTTATTATAAATAGTTATTTAGAACTTTATTTTATTATGGCGCCGGGAAAGAAAAGTGAAATATGGAGATATTTCACACCCATTGATCGGGATCATGCTAAATGTAATATTTGTGAAAAGTGTATTCACGCATTGGGCGTACTACTTCGGGACTACGAAATCATTTGAATTTTATTTCCTCGTTCTCAACATTCGCATTCGCACTCGCATTCGCACATTCGCATCTCAAACACTCGCAATCGCATTCGCATTCGCGAATGTCTAAAATATGACATTCGTAACATCCCTGGACTTCAAAGGTCAGGATCGCAAAAAAAACATAGAAAATCACTTTAACTACAAGTTTAACAAAGGCACCGTCAATTTTAAAATACTACTACAGAAAGTAAAATCGAGAAGCCCTTTACGAAGTCGCTCGATTAATTTTGGAGAATCGGGTAGAGTTGGGTAAAAACCGCTGTAGGGCTAAATTGGTATTGACAAGTGACCGACCTCTAGGGTTGAAGGTAAAAACAATTTATTTATAGACTGAATCCCAAAAATATTGTGTTCGCTTTCACAAATATGAACCCCAATAAAAAAAAATCAATTCATTTTCAGAACATAAATATATCACTAATATTTATTTATTATACAGGATTATTTTTTATGTAGTGCGTATATTCTACGAGGTAATCAAGTGCATAAAACTGAACATCTTTTCCAAAGAAACATAGGTCGAAATCTTACAATTTAATTGCCTCGTAGATCACACACCTGATTACCTCGTAGAATATACGCACTTCATAAAAATAATCCTGTATTTACAATAAATATTTATAAACTTAAACAACTACTTAATAACTAAATAAACACAAAAAAAATACGTCAACATAGTCCGCATCGCTGTGGGAAGTGTGACCAAAAGGCTGGCTGGATTGCTAAGTTGTATGGCAATGCTTATTCTCTGTACGAGGCAAAAGCCAGCCGTTGGGTCACGCAAAGTGTCAACAAGGCGTTTGACCATCTTTGAAAACCATGTGTGCACTCGGAACCCAAGGTCCAAGTGTTTCAGCCCAAACGACTCGAATATGTAACTACCTCTAAGGTTTTTATATTTTTGCCGTTTGAGGTTCACAGCAGCTGCTGCAGCATTACTAGCACAGCACGACAAACTAGGAAGATAAGATGGCGCACAATCATTATCTATACATCTATATCTATACATATAATAAAATCGTAAACGACCAGTGTCTGTACATTGAATATTTTGGAAAAAAAACTACATACACACGTTCTATTCATGTTCCCGAAGCCGAAAATATAGTTTTTAAAATTTTTGTCTGTTTGTCTGTTTGTCTGTGCGTTTGTACGCGATGATCTCAGAAGCGACTGAATTGATGTGAATACCGTTTTGACTGACGTATTGCTCCAACCTTCCCATAACATTTAGTAGTTATTTCATCGAAATCGGTGCATAAACAAAAAAGTTATGTACATTTGAATCAATAGAAAGCGATATCGGCGATACAAAGTCCAATTTAGGAAGAGCTCTCATCAATATGGTCGTCCGTATTAAATAGGGATCAAACCTTAAATTAACACAATCTCAATTCATCTGTACACGTAATATTTGACATATAAACAACAAAGTAACCATGGCAAAAATAACGTTGCCATAGCGATCAGTTTATTGAAGTATCAATAACTATTTACGATGCTTACAGTAGTGTTAGACAGCTCGGTGGTTATACGATAGGAAATGTGAAATATCTTGCCGTATGTTCAAATCCTGATGTTACTACGTATTTTGATTTTTTATTTCTAGCACCGACTTTCTTACAGAAGTTTAAATGTATCGGGCTAACCCTTTTTGTGTTTTTGTATTATTTTTTAGTAGTAAGTATTTTTTTACACAGGTGGTTATTACAACAATTCTTTAATACGCTCAAGATAGCTTGCTGCTCATATAATTTTTTATGCCTGATCGAGACAAACAAAAATGCATAAATTTTTTACAATCACACTTTACTCTTAGACAGGTGAAGGTCATAGTCAGTTAGAAGATAAGTCCACCATCTCAATTCCGCAATTTCTGCGACTTACATAAAAGAAACCAAATTGTCAAATACCTGTAACAGTCGACTTGAGCCATCTAAAGCGCATTCAGTGATTCAGTCAGTCAAAAATATTTTTCACATGCATACCTATTACAACTGATCAGCGCGAACAAAGTCGCGGGTACAGCTAGGTCCTCAAGGTTACTTTATTCATCTTTTTGTCTATATTAAGCTGAACGGACGGTATTTGAATATCGCATCGACTACTGATTATAATGCCTAAGAGACGACGACGACTACGAGATCTGATGGCAAACTGCTAAGCTGGCATAAATAAATATACAGGATATAGCGCCTGTTCCAGCTTTTGATCTGGTCATTGTTATTATTTTATACACTATGGATGTATTTATCTAGACACTATTTACGGAAATCCACGAGATCTCTGATTTTCGTAAATTCAGCTTTGGTCAAAATGTGCACGTCAAAATTACAATCTACCATTTCCCAAGCTATGTTGAAGTAAACTTCATTTTTCACCGGTTACAGTAATTGTAGATACCCTGAATAATTCAGTAGGTAGATATATTTTGGTAAGAATGGTTATCAGGATTATTATGACCAACAAAGATCATAATATAATTATGACCATCGGACAGTCATGTGGATGTAAACCCGGCCAAACTGCCTGACCCTGAATTCCAATCTGAAACCTCGCTCACGGTAGTCGCGATTATAAACACTAGACTTACGAGGCAACCTGTCATGAAAATTGCATAAAATACAGGCCTATAAACGTCCCACTGCTGGGCACAGGCCTCTTCCCATAAAGAGAAGGAATTTAATGAGCATTGATCTCGCTTGCTCATTGCGGGTTGGCGATTTCAATTGGTAATGGTTTAAAAAATGGTTGGAATCCAGGTTTCCTCACGATGTTTTCCTTGACCGATTGTCATGTATGTCTTAGAATGATGAAGAAAGTACATATTATGTACTTTGATAAAGTCACATTGGTACTTGCCTGGGTTCAAATCTGCAACCACGTGCATGTGAATCCGGTCTTTGAACCGCTAGGCCACCGAAACATGGAGACATGAAAATTACATATTTAGCTAGAAATTGTTTACACGCATTTAGCGTTTTGTTGCCGCTTTCTATCTCCCGGCCGCCTACAGTAATCCTCCCTTTTGCTCTATTCCAGTACCGTAATGCAAAGTTATAGGCAAGTAAACAGGATTATCTGGTATAACACAAAAAGAAAAGAGCCAGGAAGTCCAAAAACGACCAAAAGAGAAGGGCATTCCCTTCTCTTTAGGTCGTTTTTGGACACCATAGTAATATTTTGGACAGTGGACATCGGAAAACCTCCATTCTTATGAGCTATTTTTGCTCACAGCTATATTGACACTTGGCTAAATATCAAACTCAAAATAAATATCGTCGAAACAATCCTTTAAACGTTCAAAGGAAGCTGCAATTACACAGATGAATTTTGTTAAGGCCATTTGAAGGGAACTCTAAATACCTAATGGAGATACAAAACGCGATAAGGCGATAACATTTCTTTATTCCTTTAACATATAAATTGAAATCTATTTTATTTTCAGCAGCATCCATAAATTTTTCAAAAATCGCGAGCTAATACAAACATGTAACTACAAATATTTCTGACTCTAGGTCCCGCAATCTTATTTGTGTATAGTTTACGAAGTAACTATTTATTCATCTGTGATAGTAGTCTACAGAAGAACATTTATCTAAAGAACAAAAATACATCAAACTACATCCTTCGTACAAAGCCTTCATAAAGTTTCAAAAACTTTTAAATTTCAGTCATAGAATAAACATAAGTGTAAATATTTATCTTCTACCTACGTACAATAAGCAACTTTGTTCTAAGATTTTGAAAATCAATGTTGATGATATAATTATGGTGTATGGGACCACGTCTTATGTTAACCCAAACGATACAAAAATTTTATTGAAATTGATCAATTATAAAATTTCCGAGGTATCGCGTAACAAACGAAAAGAAAATATCAGTCGACTTGAGCCATCTAAAGCGCATCCAGTGATTTCAGTCAAAATATTTTTACACACTTATACCTATTACGACTGATCAACGCGAACAACGTCGCGGGTACAGCTAGTACCTACTATAAAGTTTCTAGGTATATATAATATTGCAAAACACCGTGATAGATATATAGTATTATGCGTTTATTATCCGCGTATATTTTCCCGGATTAATAGGAAAAGAAACCGAATTAAATCCATATTTCCTCTAAACGAGCCGTTGTCGTCAGAAAAAAATATTGCAATGAGCAGATTATCTCAGTCCAAAAATGAAATCACAAATTCGATTCAAACAAAATCAGATTTATCCCAAAAGGAAAATATTTTTCTACGAAAAACAACTTATCCAATAAATTGTTCTCAGAAAATATATTTATTTAAGCTCCAATCGAATCTCCCGACTGTCCTGTATAAAAAGAATAAAGTTTATTTTGATTTATTTGTAAAAAAGTATCCATAAATACTCGAGTCTTAGCTACCAATTTTCTTTTTGAGAGAGATTTGCAAGACTATGGCCGAGTCTTAAACTAAGTAGCTACTAATAATGAAATTTTTTAAAACGCTTTACGTTTGCATGCACAATTTTTTTCAAGTCACAGTAAGTAGAAGAAGTAATAATTATTATTATATATGTTACGAACAACTCTGTATTCTAATATTACAGGTAAAAAATGAATTTTTACGTAATTAAAAGATAAGTCAAAATTTCCGAGATTTTACACAGTTTTAAAGGCACATTTGTCCCATTTGTAATACACATTTGTCCCATAATCTACGTCAATTGTCCGGCTGTACGTCGATCGAATCTAGTTTAGTATGTATTCTGCTCGCATTGGTATCGGCTGCCAGCTAACGTCTGAGTCCAACAATTCCCTTTTTGAATGAATAATGCCACGTCAAAGTAGCAATGACTTTCGGAAATAGGGCTGACGCGAGTTCTATTTAATTTTGTTTGTATTACGGAATTTTCAACGCAAACAACGTCAACGATTCAACGTCGTTGCATTGTAAAAAGCTAACTATGTAAATACGTAAAATGAGTTAGTATCTAAGCAATTGCTCTTTTCACGTTTCGAAAGTACCTGAAAAGGTCTACTCGTAATAAAAATATTTTAATTTTGTAGCTGTGGATTTTATCTAGTATATACATAATATTAATATATTATAATTTCCCTGCATGCTTATGAAGAAATAACGTATTCCACGTTATTCAAATTGAAATAGAACCATTAAAAAAAAACTTTGACGTTTTATTTGCCAGTGTCCAATGACAACCGCAATGACGTCAAAAAGTCGGGAACTAAAATTCAAATAAAACGCGATAGAATCCGTTTCAAATAGTTTTATTTCAATTTCTGACATAACGTAAACATTGGAAAGAATTACATCATTTTACACTTAAAAATAATTAAAAAGTATAATTCAAATGGTTAGTCAGCCCTAGTTTTAACCCACTCGCTCCAATTGCACAGCGCCGTGATTGCAAGCACCCCCTACACCTAATTTCCAGGTTTTAAGTATTCAAACAATGGCTTCTGTTCCTGGAAACAATATTTCACAAGAAACCGACTTTAAAATACGCGGATCCTGTTCTTAAAAAAGAAAATCTATTAACATTTAAAAATATAATTATTGCTTTAAGACTTCTTTTCAATAAAGAATTCAATTAGTAATTGTAGCTACTTTTCAAAGTTAATAAAAAAAGTTGAAAAGGTTTCGCTAAATTACTGAGAAAGGGTCGGTTCTAATTAATGGCCTCGATATTTCATTTTGATCCTAGTTATCAATATTCTTTTTAATTGACAATATCTACACTGACTCTGCTTTACTATGAAACTTTATGTTAATGACTAATTGACATAAGACATCACTGACAAAAGGCGAATGAAAACTGAATTCCAAAAAAAAAAATCAGAAATCGCCAACCGGCAATGAGCAAGCGTGGTGATCAATACACATTCGTGCTCTGTACGGGAAGAGGCCTGTGCAATATATTTATCAATTAACTAAATAAAATTCGCGGTGTTTAAGAACGTGCGACTCGACCAACACTCACCGCAAATTTCAAACGTGTTAACTCGAGATAAGGTATCAATAACGTTTGCTCTTGACTTTAGTAGCGTGTTAATCGAACTGAACCTTGAACCTTTATCTGTACCTAAGTGCTAATTATGCAAAATATATGCTTGTTGGTTGTCACACCAATTACTTAACGACATACTTTAACAATTTGTTTAATTTGTTTCTTTATTTTTCTACTTTTGTACACAATATTGTTTCCAAAATATTCATTCTCAAATAAAATTGCCCAGTACAATTAGATATGGAGTATTTAGCTCAATATGGTTGGACTGGAAGCCGACCCCAAAATAGCTTGGGAAAAGGCTTGCAGATGCAAGTTTCTCAACTTCTTCCATTCTTGAACATTACTTTGACTAAAAAATAAAACGTCTTTGCGAGTCTTGCTTCGTATACATAATTAGACACACAGATCTGTACAATTGTCCACCATTTATGCCGTCCATATACAACTAACAGATCAGATACAACAAGATACACATGCGAGGAATACACCAGATAAATACATTCATGTAGGAACAAGGCTTCACACAAGACATGACCCTGATAGTTAGCTGATCAAATAACTAATAAATAAATTGCTCACCAGTAGGTAAACATAACTTTTAATCGTAATGATAAAGACCCTTGACCTACGAGATAAGTCCATTAGAAACATATCTAATGCATAAGCAATACATTTTCTATTGACTTATTTATATCGATCCTAATCCGATGTTCTTATTCCTTTTCATTAGCTTTCCTCTACAGAATTTATAGAACCCAAGGCAGCAACAAGGGATCATTCAATACTCAGTGCGCTCATCTTTTCAATACATCCCTTCAAAAACCTTCAGTAACAATACAGACCTAAGATGTTATTCAGAACATGTTACGTACATCTGTTTCCGTGTAATGTAACATGTTTATACTGTATATCAACAACACGTAGTGTACGAAAGTGTTATAAGAGAATTTCGTCTCTCAAATTTCGTCTACAGCACGAGTTTCTTTGATGCCTAATCCGAAATTTCGTGACGTTCCGAAAATCAGTAATCCCATTCTTTTGTTGAATTTCCATTGAAATCTTACTGTGGAATGGAAATTTTATTTTAGCAGCGCCCGAAAGAGTTGTGTTAAATCCCAACGAACGGTATTGGGGATTTGCCGGGTGATAGATTTTCAGTTTAACTTTTCATGGCTTGGACCTGTAAACCGTTAATACATATTAAAGTGCTATAGAAGACTTTGACTTTCGAACGAAACACTTTATATTTGAGCTAAAAATAATTTTGTATTGATTTTTCATGGAAATTCTAAATTATTTCGAAATCTTAAATAAAAACTTTGAGCCCTATTAAAAGATATTTTTAGTCTAAGGCTTCTTGTAAATGTATAAAGCGTAGTTCTTTAAAATGTATGTATAGATAAATTACCACCAATAGACAAATGCATTGATTTTTATTTTTTCTTCTATCAGGGTATCATATTTATAATTCTTTATTAATTCCACATCATCATGTTCCAGGCTACGAGGTGCTGTCAACCGGACCAGCTCTACTCATCCAGTTCACCGCGAACTCCGCCACCCCCGGGCAGGGGTTCGCAGCCAATTTCCTCTTTCAACCGCCCCCCGATTCCACAGCTGCGGGTTTGTACATCCTATTGCTTTATCTGTAAAACAATTGAAGATCTATAAATTTATAGTGCCAAAACCTTCTCTGACTGGTGGCCAAATCTGGAACTAATATTCTGTTACTAATTTCATTTTGTATATAAATTTATATATAATAATACCGGCCTATAAACGTCCCACTGCTGGGCAAAGGCCTCTTCCCATATAGAGAAGGAATGAGCATTTATCACCACGCTTGCTCATTGCGGGTTGGCGATTTCAGATTCCAATATTTTGGAATCCAGGTTTTCTCACGATGTTTTCCTTCATCGTTTGTCAATGATGTCTTAGAATGATTGAGAAAGTACATATAACTTTGAAAAAGTCACGTTGGTACTTGCCTGGGTTCGAACCTGCAACCATGTGCATGCGAATCCAGTCATTGAACCGCTAGGCCACCACGACTTATAAATTAATTTCCTTCTCGTACACTTGGGCGAGTGCATTATTTTAACCCTAAAACCACGAAAGTGCATTTGAAATACTAAATTGAACAAAAGTGACGCTGTCACCGGTTCATATAAGTTTGTGGTGCTTACTTTAATTAGCTTTCGTGTATTCTGGGTAAAACAGTTGAATATCTACTGAGGAATTCATAGATTTTGGTAAAAACAAATGAATTTCTATTCAATTTTCCGTGTGTCTCAAAGTAAGGTTAAGTATATTTTACTTTTGTGTGTAAGTAAAGAACCTAAAAAAGTAATTAACAGTTTCCCGATGTTTTAGTTGTGTTTAAGTTAAAAGCAAGTTGATTAGTGTGACGTAAGTGCTACTACTCAGGAGGACTCATTGGCTTTTCACCATTATCTATTAAAACTAGAGCTGGGAAAAATGTTTAATTATCTTTCCTTTTATATTTTCCAAGAGTCTAGTGTTTAGTGACCCTGACTGCAAAACCAGAGGTCGAGTGTTCGATTCCCACTAAGGACAAATCTTTGTGCGATGAGCATGATCATTTATTGTTCTGTGTTTAGGTGTAATTCACTATAGTATAGACTCTGTCTAGTTTAGGATCAGATGACCGTGTGTGAGGTGTCCCGAAATATTATGATTATTTAGTATTACTGCAAATAGATCCAGAATTAATTAAGCAATGTAAGTATTGAATATCACAATTAAACTGACTGGAATTTCGTTGTTTTTCCCGAATAAAGCAATAAAACCCAGTCACGGAAATTCTCAGAATCCAACAAATAATGAAACAAGTTCAAAACGTTAATTAATCAACGACATGCTTCGCTATTAGTCGTATCAATTCCAGATAAATCAATTTGAGATTTGAACAGACTATGTCAATGTTGTGATATAATTCTGAGCGATCATTGTGTGGCTATTGAATAGAGTAAGTTTATTGATCAATGGTAAGGGTTTCCATTGACCCATGGATATTTACTAGATATATAACTCCAAGTAACTTCCTTATTCATCCATAATCATTTGCTTGATTGAACTTCAATCTATTCGTTATTTTATAATATTGTAATAATATCTTCTCATATGAAGAAGGAATGAGCGTTGATCACCATCAACGCTCATTCCTTCTTTAAAGTTTTATTCTTGTTGTTAGTTCAGTGGTTTGTGGTACATCTGTTACCGGCAATCTGTATAATTGTTCTGTAATTCAACTTATTCATTTCCTAGGGATTTTAAAGAGATCTAACGGGGTTACTGGTTTAGCGTGAATTTGTGAAATATATGGTAGGTAATGTAATGTATGTAACTTTTACCTTGCCTTACCATCTAAAAAATCCGACGGAATTAAAAAAAAAAGATTTTTTATTCTTTCTTCTTGTTATTTTGTTAGTGGGTTCACTTCGGTGTAATGGGTGGGATTCAAAACCGCAACCACATGATCGCAAGTCCGACGCCCTAGCCATTAGGCTGACGCCGCTTAGGCATTGTGCAAAATCAGTATTATTACTAAATACAGATTGCCGGTAAATATCTAGGTAAATTATAATTGTTTATGGCGTAATAACTAATCGACATCCAGGTTAAATTATGAATACCTACACATAGCTCATATCGGCCAGCAATAATAATTATTTTAGGAGTATTAATAATATTCAAGTAACTGAATCTGAAAACCCTGAACTGAAAAAAAAAGAAGTAGAATTCAATCTGCTCCAACTTTAGATTCAATTTATATGAAAATATTACTTATTCAATAGAAGTGAATTTGTAACTATCGTAAATGCGTCGGTTCTGGTTGAATTTGTGAGTGCTAACATAGGTGGCATGAAAAGGAATTTTGGCGGCCATCCAGCCACTTCCCGCTTCACATATTTAGATTGGCATCACAACTTCACCTGAACCTTGTTAAACTTTAAAATAAAATGGATACGTTTTGCAGAAAACCTAGGTTGATATCTAATAGATATTTATGCTACGTAGGTATTACAGATATTTAGTTTTTAGGAATCTACACACAGTCCTAAGGTAGGTACCTACCGAACTATCTTATCGCATGACTGTATCCTCCAGCAAGATGAACACGTTTACCAAGATCAAATAAATACCTACTCATACTATAAATTTCCTTGTTACTTGTCTATTTGTTAACGTAATTTTGTAAAAAATGTTAGTATGACTAGTTTTAGATTTTACTAATAGTCAAGGACGAAAGAAATACAAAAATGTTACTTGGCAAATTTATAAAAGCGCCATCTAGTAATACCTTTGAAAACTACAACGCCATCTACCTTGCTATCGGAAAGCAGTCACAAAGCAAGATGAACCATTCTAAAGAAGCCAACCAAATAGATTACTAGTTCACCGCACAGATGGCGCTGTTTTCAAAAATTATTTTAACCAAATTTACTTGTTTCAGATTCGGATCGTCTACTAAAGCTAAGTTTCGGCAAAGCTTTCGAATCTCTGGGGCCTGAAGTGAGCGCCACTAGTAAGTACAACCTTCTTTAGCTATCATTTATTCAATACTGTTCAATATTGCAGGAAAGTGCGTGCAAACAGAAGGTACCTACCTATGTAAAATGGGCAGCTATCGGTTCTTACCTCAGGGAATTCTATGTTTAAAGGCTCTAAGGTTGTATGGGGATATAAGTAACTGGATCCCTATAAAAACATAATGAAAAAATACAGTGACAACAGTTATGGAGTTATTTTATTCCCACGAGAACATTTGACCGAAATAAAAATTTCTTGTAAAAAATAAAATAATTTCCTGCAATTTTATTCTCCTAAATAAGGTGGAAATAGAGTGAGATACTAAATTTAAAGCAAAACTTAGTATCTCTTCTCTTTGAACGAATGTTTCTTTGAGCTGAAAGAGACTATATTCAGTGCATTAACTACAAAAACGCTAACAAAAAACCAACATAAATAAATTAGGTACTTCCTTCATTGAAAATTCACTAAGTTCATAAATTTAATTATACTGATGAAAGAACGAAGTGAACAGCGAAGTTATAAATAAACTCACAAGAAGGCTCTTGGACTAAGTTTAATTTAAGATGTCTTAAGAACTTCTGTTGTGAACATATTGTATTGGTATAACAATGATATTATAATGTTGTTCTTGTGCAACTTTACGTAGGTATATCAAACTAAACAGCATTCTTAGGCACAATGTGGTTCGAATAAAAATAGGGTTGATAACGATTTTCCACCATATTTGAATTGGGACACGTGTAATAAGTAAAAAATTAAAATTCCTAGGTACCTATTACTTACACGTGCTTTATTACTTACCAATATTTTTAGAATGTAACTCAATCCACGTAAGTTGTTCCATACCCACAACTACTTAGTTAAAAACCTACCTATGTGAAACCAAATAGGCGAAAACCTTTTCTTAAAATGACATGATAAGTAGGTATTCTGAAATTCTGAACACTGTGTGTAAGTCCAAGGTTAGTTTCCAAAGTGAGTTAGTCCGTACTCCAGAAAATTAACTAAGATGCAGTCTTGCTATTTATCTCATTGATTGTCAGCAATGCACTAGATCGAGCTACGAGCCCCGGAGGGGATGCCCATATTGAAAGTTTTATACGCTGTTAGTTTTTCTATCACTCTGACTAGAGGCCCTTATGGTTTCGCCAAATAGACTGGTGAAGCAGTCCAAGATTGCGCGCCGGCTAAATGCCGTAGATCTATTAAAAAAAAATTCAGGCCATAATAATTTTAAATTAAAATACCGCGAGCTCTTCTTCTATAAAACATTAAAGTTTGTAAGTAGATAAAATCGCAAGGAAAATTTCCTTCTTATATGATTACTGTGTTAACTCAAGTGGACTGGGTCACAAGACTAAAATACCTACAAAAATCCATATCACGAATTGTGTTCGGCGATGACGTCACACCTTGCTGCTGAGAAATCTGAGAATATATTTACATCTCAGACATCTGTATATCTGTCTGCGAATTTCAGGGGCAGTTATAATAGTATTGTTCTATTGGTGACGTCAATATTTATTTTATAGAAATTATCCTCGTCAATGGGCTTAGCTGTAGTGATTTCTTATTGGGGTACAATTCGGCCCTTAAGAAATTCAACCAGACGTATAATATAAAGCATTACTTATTGGCAAACACTAATATTTATAGCTCCAATGTAGTGCAGAATAGAGTATAATTATTTACTGGCTCTACTTCTTTGTCACTTGTAAATGTATACCCATATTTGCAAAATAAATTTATCTTTAACTTTTTCAAAATATAGTCACTACAGACTTTATAAATTATTATTATGCTTTTTTTTCGTCTAACTTAAAAAAAAAATAACACAGAACAAGTCAATATACACTAACAGTATACCTGGAAGTACGACCCACAATATAACCCGAGATTTTACTAAAACAACCGAGAACAAATTTCCTGAATAGACAAAACAGAATCAGAACTCCAAACATTGTCCAAACAAAACTCAAACCTTCGTGAATAAACATCTGAAGCATGACGTCACAGCCGAGCGTTACAAATGCATCTCAGTGCCAGTAACTGCAGCATATAAAGTATACAAGGAAAGCTTAAATAAATAATCAAACGGGCTGCAGTGGCCAGCGTTGCTCACACCGAGAATGGAGGCCAAGGATTTGTGGTACAACAAAACAGCCTGAATGTTTGATGCCAACTCTTGTAGGTTTTTTAAAAGTTCCCCCAGTTTCGTGGAGTTACGTTGATGCTTGAATCATTTAAGCTGGTGTTTTTTGCTTTTTGGTAATTTGATTTTAAAATACTTGTTGAGAATCAAGCGTAGGTACATATAACCTTCTTGAAGTGGAGAGAATTCTTGAAATGGCTTGATTTATAAAAATATTTCAACATTCACTTTACTCCGTTGCGTTTACGAAACGAGAAACTAGAAAACAAAAAACGATAAAATTAAATTTTTATCAAAAAACTGTAGGTACCTAAGTAATATTAAAGTGCGGCTTTCTGATATAACCAGTTTCGTTGCAAACCATATTTCCCTACCATACTTTAAAAACAAATTTCAAAGAAAACCAGTGAACTCCTTCATTCGATTTCAATTCAATAATGAACCCTATTATTTGTTTCATTCGCTTATCCATATGAAGACTGCTTACAGCATCGTTGACCGCATTATCGATTAATTAAATGAGCCAACCGAGAGAAAACTCACATCGAATCGACGATAAATCATATTAATCCACCTCTATTGCCCATTAAGGTAAAAGCTTATTTAATGAAAATGTGAGTGTAAAATATAAGTGTTCTTTGAACATAATTCACTGGGTTTTATCTGCGATATAGTACACAGGGGTGAATCTAACACGTTCTGGGTTTAAGTTATCAACCTGCCTAGGCCAATGCAATTTCTAAAAGTGTTAACGATGATGGAAATAGCTTAAATGACAATAAATGTATGGAATTGACATTTGTTTTCGATAAGTCACGTGACTTAGGCCCAATTTTTTGATTCCTAGTTAACTCAAGCAATGGTTAAATATGCTAACTAATTGTCTATCAAAGGGTTAAATAAGTTGGAGAGTTATTATTTAACCATTTTTCAGAATAAAAAATTATCATTTAAGCGATTTCTATCATCGTTATCGCTTGTAGAAATGTCACTTGGCTGGGGGGGGCAGATGACAGTTCTACAAGCGTCAACGCTGATCGAATCGCTCAAATTGGAAGTGTCAAGTCTAAGGCCCAGTTTTTTAATCCCGAGTTAACTCCTAATTTCGATAGGACATGTTAATTTATAAATTTCAAATCTTAATATAGGTAGGTCATAGTCCACTAGTAAGAGCCTATTAAAGCGTGAATGATAAGTGAGTGTAGACTTTCACAAAATATGAATTCTCAGGTTACTTTTGTTCTAATTTTCAGCGCGATAACCGTCGCAAACGCGGGTTGACCCGCGTGAATAAGCTGGTACCCAATATAAATAAAAATAATAATCTCAATAATCCAGTGATATAATGTAGGTACAATATTTCTAAATAGTGGACATCTGAAGATAGCTGATAGAATACTTTGAATATCATAAATTCATTTATTAGGTGGCCGCTCACAGCGGTTTTCCTACTGGCATTGGAAATTTAAAATCAGGTCGCCAGGAAATAGAGCGTTGGTAATGTTGACGTAGTTGTTTTACGTTTCAATTTACAATTTTTAATATCAATCGAAATATCCAGTTTTAATATGTAACGTTAAATTTACTACAAACGATATCGTGTGAATTTTTGATTACACGCGACAATTTTTTTTGTAAAACGCTTCTTCAATGTTGCTATGGTTTTGTATAGCATTCAGCAGTCAATTTTTTTGGGAAAATTGAAACTGGAAGCCATCTTTTAATAGTAATTTACTCATTTATACTCAACGAAGCTTGCATAAAAGAACCGGTCCGAGTAAATAATATATTTCCGTAAATTCATATAACAACTACGTGTAATATATCACTGAACATAATAATATACTCAAAAACTGTCTACACAACTATCCCCAATTTGATTCGTAATTCATCGAAGTGTATAACAATTTTAACATCAAAAACCATAACAAAACGTAAAAATAAAATAGTCCTATTTTTTTAAAGCCGTTTATTTGTAAACAGAATAAAATTGTTCAGGTTTCAAATTCTCAAAGTAGTGTTTTTACATCTCAACGTTTTATATTTGTAGATACTATTTACAATTCCAAACATGAAATAAAACATCAGACTGTCTGTCAGTTTACGAGGGATCCCAACTTTATTCGAAATCTTTTACCGAATTTACGAATAAAGTTGTTTTCTTTCATTTTATGTTCGTGAAAATATTTTCGTTTAAATAAACGGAAGTAGCTTAGATTACAAATTAAACACTTACGTTTGTCGTTCATTAGCAGTATTTTGCTGTTAAATCCGAAAACGTTAAATGTGCTAAGTGTTTATATGTGACGGGCCTGTTGGTCTGGTGGTCAGCGACCCTGACTGCTAAGCCGGAGGTCGTGGGTTCGATTCCCACCCAGGACAAATCTTTGTGTGATGAGCACGATCATGTATGTATTTAGAAATATATAAGTATCTTTATCAGTTGTCTGGTTACCATAGTACAGGCTCTGCCTCGTTTGGGGTCAGATGGCCGTGTGTGAATTGTCCCAAGATATTATTATTGTTAATATTCAATCACAGTCATTGAAGAAGTACATTGCAAGTAATATTTAAGTTACCTTTTTTTTTTTATTTAAGCAATTTTATTATTGAAAACTCAGTTATGTAGTTTGCGAAAACATACTTTTTTTTTTCATTTTTTGTCAAATAGAGGATCGTAAATGCACTAACGGGTACACATAATGTATGGAAAGTATTTAAACTGTTTTTATTAGCATTATTAGGTACCTACACATAATTCTGTTAATAATAAAAAAAACTACGGCATTTTTGATAGGTAATTATATTAAGTACACATGATGTATCATTGTAAAAATAAACAATTACCAACACGTTTTAAGCAAAAAATATAGAAAGGAGTTAAAAATATTGGCGCTCGTTATCTCCGATAAAAGCTGTGTCCGTGAATATGCTCCTACATTATACATCGATGTCGGTGTGACGTCATTAGCCCCTGCTGGTGCCAGTAGCAGGTCTATAGACACCTATTAAGTATACAGAGCAGCGTTGAAGCACCTTTAAAATTTATAGTTATTTTTATTATTTGGTAGTCTTATTTAGCATGGACTATGGTACTTTTTAGACTTAAGTACACACAATATTAATTATACATCAATAAAATCAATTACCGTTTCAGTTATATCGTAAAAATATTATTTGTGTGCACAAGGCGGCAGGTTTGAACCCAGTACAGGCAAGCACCAGTGTGACTTTTTCAAAGCTAAGTATATATACTCTCTTAGATATTCTAAGATTGAAAACGGTGAAGGAAAACATCGTGAGGAAACCTGGATAATAAATATTAGTAGGAAGTAGGATAACCTATTTTAGCTTTTTCTAAATAAATAATTTCTACAGAAATACAGCTAATTTAAGTTGAGGAGTCGGTACACACCACGTCAATAGTGGCTACTATTTTCGTCACAACGTAGGTACTCCTGAACTGTGACGAACCCTATATTTGTAAAATTTTATTGTTTTCGAATAAGAAAAAAATCGTATATAATATTTTTTATTATTTAACTTATGGACTAAATATATTACAGACCTAGCCCGCACCCCTATTGTCAAGTTTCATATCAGTTTCATATCTCTTTGAAACGACAATGACAAAAGCATTTCAAAGCGAATCTATCAATTTCACACAAAAAATATATTCCACATTCATTCGACTGTATTGTAAGTAGAGTTTGAAGCGACCAACAATAATAGTGTGGGCTCATGTATGTGTTGTTAACTAGTGAAAACTAACCGCAGACCAATCGTACTGGCCTCAGCTTGCACACAACTTCTGCCAGTAAAAACATGTCTGAACTACATGTTTTATTGTTCAAACAATGTACAGTGTACACCAAGTTTTATTTCGATTGCTTTTTGAAATAATTTATTTTTTGTCGAAGATTGATATAGGATTGGTTCAAGATAGACTGGTATGGGCTAGGGCGTCGGACTTGGGACCGATTCGAATCCCATCCAGTGCCGAAGGAAACCCATTCGTAACACAAGCGTTTTTCTTTTTTCACTTTTCTAGTAATCTTTAACAAAAAAAGATGTGGTAAAGTGTAAAGTTTTTTTCAGCAGGCGACTGTTCACCTACCTAAATAAGCCCTAAATCCCTACTTAAATAAGTAATTTAATATTTTTGTAATAATTTAGTTAGTATAGACTACTATTAACTTCTAAAGGTAGGTGTAGTTTTCTGTAAGAAATATGTAGAAAATATAAATTCTTTTTCTAATCTAGTTCCGGAATTTACTCACTATTTTTATTTAGACCAAAGCATTTTATTTACACTTTTCAAATGCAAAACGGTAAAAGGTTATTTCATTTTCATATAGTCAGGTTTGTGTCGCACATCCTCTAATTCTAAATCGTTCCAATTAGGACCTAAATTCTAATACTTATTGACAGTTCAAATCAAACCCTCATTATATCCGATTATCATCAAAAGCTATTCACGACCAAGTCCAGTTAATACATATTGGAACTCACTGATTAGTAAATGCTTGACAAATGGAAAATTATTTGGCGAATATTGAATTTGTCCGGCAAAAGCTGTACCTTATGACGAAGAAATAAGGCATATAATTTATCAGACAATCATGAACCTAACCTAAAAATTCAAAGACAGCACAATTGACGAAAATCATTAAAATTAAAGAGCTTCTTCCGAAAGTAGAATAATACGCTTTTCAAATTTTGGATGTTATAGAAATTGCAAAAAAAAACAGGATCAATATCAATTGATTCTAAAATAATTTACATAATTCTGAATAATTGATCTACTCGCAATCTAAATTATTGTTACGCTTTCAACACGAAACTCTTAATGCTATATCACTTAGGTACTACAGACCTATAAACGAAACAAAATTTCAAGAACTGTTTGCTCAGAAAATAGACTAAGTATTTTAATAAACCGAAATTACTTTCTAAGTTATAACCAAATTTATAATAAATTTTGGGAAGTTAACCGTACCTAATTATAGAAATATGAGACGTTATTCAATAACTTAGATAAAACCAACTCTAATTATTAGGCACCATTCACAATTGAGAATTTCACTGGAAAAATCCCTGGCGGATAATATTTAAGTTAGAACAAAAAATTGAATCACAATTGTTTTGCCGATGTGACCTAGTCGCAATCTGTCATGTTTTCCATAAGTCTAAGTAGATAATAATAAGTGGTCACAATGCTTGCTGTAGTTAATAAAATATCATGACAGTTAAGACCTCCTTGCAAAGTTCTGATTTGAATTTCCATTACCAGTAAAACTTTTTTTAAACCCGGATTACTCTGCCTCGTAGAAGCAGAAGAGCGAATCTTACCGAAAAGTCTAGTTCGATCCAAAACTACCTAAGCACTTTAATTTTCATTTTACCATGTGGGAATCAAAATTACAGCCTCAACCTCTATCTTATCATCATACGGCCAGATCAAACCTTCTCGTTTCCAAAATTCCTACCTATTCATTTCCGAATATTACCTTCTCAAATTACATACATTACCGAATTTTCTGCGAATCACTCGCTTATAGAGATGGTTCCTTTATACAAAGTTTTTGTTTACAATGCTTCGGCTGCCAAAATTGCCTAAAGCCAAGCTTGTTTTAACCCTACACATTTCTCTCATATTTACGTTGGATGTGGTTACGTAAATCCTCCTGGTCGCGTGCGAATAATTTTCGCATATCACATTTAATTTCGGATCTAGATTGGTATGTTTGTTATGCAGGCAGTCTTTAACTTAATTTGATCTGCTTTTATTTTCAATTGTGTAGTCATTTGTTTTTTCCGCAGCTTGTTACTATGATTAAATAGAAATGAGCGACATTTTTACATCTACAAGTTCCTTGCCTAAGCACCAAAATGCTTAAAATATTTTTTTATCATATGTATATTATTTCTAAGCTTACAAGGAGTTTAGCTCCAAGTTATTTACAAAAGTGACATGGAAGTAATGAACTAATTTAACAGAGCTTAACTTAGTTGCTCCTATTAGAAGTTGGACCTACCTCAAGTAGAATCTTGATTCATTCTGAATTTTAAATCAACATATTTTTATCCATTATAAACATATCACATTGAGTAATCAGCTCACTCAATGCTGTCTACGATCCAGATTAAAAACCACGCAATTAATGGATATGCATTACCCAATCAGAAATACGAAAACGAGCAAGAATCATTAATAAACCTCAGTAATTTATATTCTCATGTACATGTAAACAAAAATACCGCCTTGTAGAGAATGATCTTACTGAACCTGGTTATCTATGCTAATATTATAAAGAGGAAAGATTTGATTGTTTGTTTGCATTGACTAGGCTCCGAATCTACTGAAACGAGTAGAAAAATGATTTCACTTTTGGGAAGCTACACTATTTGAGAATAGTGTAGCTTCTGCACCTGAAGGTGACATAGGCTATAATATACAAAGATTAAAAAAAAAATTGAGACAGCCCCCGCGCTCCGGGAAACAGCTTGTACCAAATAAACAGGGTTTTTCTTTTTATTTCAACCATGTCTCACCAAGTCTCCCAATGGTGTCGATTGATAGAAGATTTTTTTGCAATTCTATAGTCTGCTCATCATATAATCATCATCTGATTGTCACTTGTTCAAATTAGAATACTCAGGCACAATTGTTTTAGATAAAGATATTAGTTAAGTACCTACTATAGACTTAGGTACTAGACTAAGTCATAACTTAAATTTAATACGTGTAAATATACTTATTGTAGTCAACAGCACAAAACGTCAGTGACATTGACAACGCCTTTAATCCCAAGTATTAAGATACATTTTCGTAATTCGTTGTTACCGCTGTACGTTCATTCGTCCGTATCAGTTTAATTGGATATGCTTATTTTCTTTTCGGCAATTTTATGAAAGACAATGTTTATTTTAAAAAGGCATTTTATTGCTAGACTCAACTTTGTTTTTTAACGGTTGAAGTCACGAAACAGGCTTCAAACAATTTTATAATGAACATCGACTGTTTAAATTTTAATAAAGTTGTTATGATTAGTTAAGATAAATTTTAAAGTAAGGACCTCTAGAAAGACCTCTAAATGACAGATGTTCACAAAAGAACAATATTTTTACATTGACTACTTTTTAATGAATCACTTTCGATCTTAATTTCACTCTTGAAACAATTTAATTGTGCTCGTATCCTCTTTTTTCCCCAGTTACCTATACATCGAAATTATACAGACAATGCAATACAAAGAAATTTGAACCTTAGAATAATCCAACAAGTCTAAGATTTGCTTAGCAATTAAATATTCTAACGAAGTTTGAAAAAACTGAAAGTGATTCTGACAAAAACATACGCGAATCGCTTTGGCTACGTAGAACATGAAGAAATTAAACTGTTGATTCACAGGGAAAAAAGTTACGGATTCTATGGAAATGAGGTTTTCTTCCCATTAAGACGAAACAACATTGTTTTAAATCATTTATAACTGGAACGCATTTTTAAATGTTCAAAAATTTGTGGTTTTCGGGTGTTTTTAAGCCAGATCATTGAGTAAACTCAGTTTGTTAACACACGTTTCTTTTTTAACTTAGATGTAGAAGTAGGTTGCAGAATATGTACCTAATAAACATCAAAATGATAGTCATAGCAGTGGTTTTCGTATGTCATTTTATCGTAAAATACAGACTTATTGAGCGAGACATCACAATAGTTCTTAAACAGTACACTGCAATACAAGAGCATTTGTTTCTTATACGTATTATTGAAAAAGTAATAACTGAGTCTATGTTAACACAAAGGAGTTTCAATACTGAACGGAAGTATTGGATGAAGGGAATCCTTTTTTATATATCTTTTTATTGAAAATTTTTCTTACAACAATTTTCTTAGTAATTCAGAATTTCTCGTATATCCTGACCGGAGTTAGATTTTGGAATCTAAGAACACCAATTTTAGAATAGAAAGATGCAAAAAAGAAACTAGACTTTATTAGGTATGCAATAAATATTTAATCGCCTCATCAAGATCCCAAATCAAAGAGCAGATAAAGATAATGAAATAACTAACCCCCAAGTCAGGTTTCACTAATTATAACATCTAATGTTATCTCTGTTGGTGTAGGTACTGAAATAAATAAAAAAATATCAAATTTAAGTGCGCTTTTAAAACTCGTGTTAAATTAATTCAAAGGCAACAAACACAACTGTGAATGTTACACTCTAATTTTTCAACAGAACGAGCATTAACGTTTAAAATTTAGAACCTGGCAACTTGTTTGTAGGTTCGAAATATCAAATTCCAAAAGCAACGAACTCTAAAATTAAAACGAATTCTATAAGCAGAAATTGTTCCAACCCTAGGTGTGTAAACTGTAAACGCGAGGAATCGTTGCAAAGTTCTCAGTACTCATAGCTACTTTGTTTATGAGCACATGCCTAGTTTGTTCAAAAGTATATAACTTTGAAGTTAAAGTACGCGGAACATGTTAGTACAGTTTATTTTCCGCCATTGAATATAAATGGTTGATATGAATGATGTTGGCTGGAGTTAGGGCTGGCATTGAATTGTGTTAGCAAATCATAGTAATGTATGGGCGATAAGCTTGTCACTAGCATTGGCAAGTGTTGGTGTCAAGCTTGAAGGTCGGGAGAAATAAATGGTGCTTTTTGTTTTATTCTCGGACGCTGGAAATTGTTTTTATATATTTTTGTTATGTGGTGAGAGTCCGATACAATTAATATAAAAGGAGATAAACTTTATTTGATTAATATTATGTATTGTTACAATCAGTAAATATAAACTTTTAATAAAGAAGATAATAACTGAGGCCCAGTTTTTTTATCCCTTATTAACTCAACCAATGGTTAAATGTGTTAACGGTTTAGTACTCAATTTTTATTCAAAAAATTTGTTAAATAATCAACTCTCCGAATTATTTGACCATTTGATAGACTATCAATTGATGAGAAAACGCTTTGAAACCATTAGTTAGCTAGCATATTTAACCATTGGTTGAGTTAACTCGAGATCAAAAAACTGGGCCTTAATCACGCTCTAAATTACTGGATCTAAGGCCTCTCTTTATCTCTTATTCAATATATTTACCCAAATAGAACTCATTAAGATCGATGCTTATGCTGCATGTTATGAAATTCATTTAAACAAGTCAACAAAAAAGAAGAAAACGATGTGTCAGCTACATTGTATACTGAACATCTCCAAATAAAATCGTTACCGGCTAGAAATTGATTCGGATCGGTGCATTCGGCCAGTTTACCTAGTGACTGTCAGCGAATCACTTATCTAGGTCAAACTGCCGCGGACAAGTTAAATAATTGAAATCACTTTGACCGGATATCGATAGTGCCTTTTGTTTTGAATAACAGAGTTGTTTGCTGAATAAAATCGCATCGGAAACAATATACGAAATCAAATAAAAAACGGAGTATTTTTTTTCGAGTAGACCTTTTCAGGCGCTGTCGAAACTAAAAAGTTCCAAAAAGCCATACCTATTAAAAAGAAGTGGCAAAAATCTCCAAGTTAATAGGGATTCATACAAATAAAATGAAAGAAGTGCGAGGGTTCCTTACAAAGGCTATATTCTGTATAATTTAATTTAAATGTATAGTTTTTAGACTTTTACCTGTACTGGTAGTATAAGACCATATAACACAGTACTTGCCAAATTGTATAGGTCTAGCAGGCCAACGGGAAACACCCCATTAATTTTGATTCCCTTGAGATTGTCGAAATATACGTTTTTGCGGTATAAACGGCCGCTTTATCTTTTTTGTTAACTTGGGAGTTTTTTAGACTTAAATATATGGTTTTAATTTCATTTCTATACCTCAACGCCTTCTCGAGATAAGAGGTCTGGACTTGCAGGGCAGATGGACAACAAAGTGACTCTATAAGATTTGCAATACTAATTGTTAAACTATCGCGTAGACATGATGAGTCTGCTTGCGACCATGGCTAGTGTAAGCCGGCCGAAACGTCAAGCCTTAAAAGGTAAATGCATGAGTTCGTTAATTCCCGTGACGCAATTTTTTTAAAATTACCCTATAAGGGTTTCCTTTTGAGATACGGAACCCTAAAGACAACTAATTGTGTGTTACCTCGTCTATTGCTTAGCAGAGAATTCTATTTACTGTAACTTTTACTCAATCATTATTAAAATAAATCCAATCAAACTGCACGTAGTTATATTATTATGTATGTTTAAGGATCACTTGATCGAAAATGATCACTAGCATTTTTACTCGAATCATTATTTTCAGCAAGCGAATTCGACAAAGTACAATGATTGATCCAAACGCTCCATCTCAATCAAACTTAACTTACAGCAATCATTCAAAATATATTCGCGGTCACGTGACTGTCATTTGTCTCGATATCGAAACAAATGAAGATGGTCTTATTAAGATCAAAATGAGTTTTCGAATTCTAGAAAAAAATATCTTCTATTATAGGTGAAAAGGAACAACCCAGTAACAGTTCCCTAGAGACCATCTTAAAATAAAAGAGGATAGAATTTGTACCACTTTTCCCTGGAATGCATATTACCAACGCGTCTAAGAAAAAGAAAGGAACAACATTTGAATAGATAAAAGTTTTATTCTCTTGATGTTCATTTGTTTAAAACAGTACGTTGCAGTTCCGACCAAATGTTCTAAGTCTCTTTTATTTTGCCATTCTCTGAATTGCACAAACTGGGAAGAATAAACGCACTTCCTAAAAATCACAAAAGCGTTTGTCGTTGTTGAAATACCCATCGAAATCTATTTGATACTTGATCAAACCCATGTGATTACTAAAAGATTAAAAAAAAAATGGATGAAAAACACAGATGGACTTTTCAAGTAACATCAAACAAACGTAGAGTAGATGAAAGCTCCATACAAAATCAGGAAAGAAGCAAATTGGTTAAAGGATCAAAAAGATTTAAGAATAATGGATATTACATTTCCACATGTATACAGAATGCGAGTAATAATGCTTCTAGTGTTTGTAGATTTGGTCTAAACGAATATTTTGGTCACGAATAATAGGCGAGGCTTGGCGTAGAGTCCCGTTAGTGCATTCCCGAAAACCTAAGTGCTCTTATATTTTCTGCAGTGAATTTGAATTCTATTCTGTAGGACTAAAGCTCGCATAAAAACCTGGTCGTGGATTACGGCCATTTTTTTTATGTCTTTTTGATGTTCGTTTGCGTTTTCTATGCAGCGTAATATGATGAATGTATTTATTTATGATACAAAACGTGTCCTTAATAATAGAGACCATGAATCTTAGAGGTAACAGTAGAACAATTGATTTCCCAAAGCATTCTTATGACTTAAATTATGAATGGACTTATTATTACGGATATTTTGACGGGATTGCATATCCTACTAATATTATAAATGTGAAAGTGTGGATGTTTGGATGTTTGTTGCTCAATCACGCAAAAACGGCTGAACGGATTTGGATGAAATTTGGCATGCATATAGCCTTTGACATGGAAAAGAACATAGGCTACCTTTTATCCCGATTCCTTAAGTAGTTCCCGAGGGAAAATTGAAAATTGTTTCCGAGCTAAGCCGCGGGTAGACACCTTTGAAATTTGTTATTTTTCTCTATTACATCGCAAGCAATTTATCACGGGTGAAAAATTTCATTCAATTTTTCATTACATTAACATTTTTCATTATTTTTTTGGACCCAATTCTGAAGTCCACGCAGACGAAGTCGCGGGCAGAAGCTAGTAATTTTATAATTATGATAACCTGGTGTTATTTTGTACGTATGTGTGATTCTTATGGTTTCTGCTTTTTAGACGGATTCTGTGTTTAAACGGGCTCTATTGCGGCTTATAATGATTTTAGTTCCCGACGTTTCAAGCTCTTTGCAGGTGTCATGGTTTTTGGTTTAAAAACAGCGTTTATATTTAATTGTATTTTTTTATGCCGTTGATCTTCGAAGAAATCCTTTACTGCGTCATCGACAACCACAACAATCTTGAATCCTTTAAATCCTTTGTAATCTAAACTTTTCTAATAATTCATAATTGCAGTGCACTATTCAGCCGACCACAAGTCCACAATCGTGATAGTATAAGACAATACTCAGTAATTATGCATGAAGATTGATGGAGTAGTCTCATCTCATTGATAACTGAATTGTAAGTGCGTTTAATATTCATAAGGGATTGATAGCAAGAAACATACGCCGAGATCTTCCTTTACATTTATGAAAAGGATTCTAGTATTGCTCAATATTATATTGATTTTCATTCTTGAATGGTGAGTGGGTGGTAGTGAAATTTCGTTATTACTTGGGTTCACTGTTGGTGCGAAAAGAGGCAGCAGTAATAGTGGCAATACCTACGTTTCTTGCAAAAGTAAAACGATAGGATTTGACAGCGAAAGTGTAACAATTATTGCTATCTATGTAATATAGCGTCTTGGGCGTTTATGGCGATATGATAATGATAATATTATTATGGCAATACTTACGAATAATCATGTTGACAGTGTTAATCGTTTAAATTTTGCGGTCGCTTTATTTTGAAAGATACAATAATAACTATGGGTTTTGTAAGTTTAACGTATGTAGCTGTTTATCTGACTATGGTATTGTATCCCTAACAATTTTGATATGGTTTTTTCCGTACAAAAACTGATGTGATCGCGATAGTTAGTAGTTATAATTCAGCCGTTTAATTATCTGGGTTACCAATCAATATAATTATGCATAGGAATTTATATGCTAAGTTTGCAATGAAGTAAGTACTTCTATAAAAATAATCTTTTTTTTTCTTTTTTTTCACAATTATATGTACATAAAAATACTGATAGTTTTCCTTACAATCCCTTTATGAACCTTGACTTTGGCCTTGACTTGCTCAAAAAATATATTAAGGTCTTCATCAGAACTAATATGCCTCCCGCGTGACGTAAATTGCTCACAACTATAATAAAATTAATTCGCGTTGGTTGTAAAATAAATTATGATATGGCTACCAGCCAACTAACATTGTTACTCTCAATTTAGAAAGAAAAATATATGTTAGAACCTTATTGGCGAAGTCTTTGAATTATTTCCTATAAAAACGAATTTTACAAATTGGTTAGAATTATGCAAGTTGAATTATGTCTGCGCTTTGCTCTGATTTTCTTCTGCAAAAAACCTTTTCAAACCGATGCAGTATTTTGCAGTAATATGACGTCGGTTCATAGAAATAGAACCTACTTTTATATGTATTGCTATGACTTTTGTATAGACATACCTTTTAAAGAAAAAAAACTTTTTATTTATTTATACTTAATGTATATAATTAAACGGTACAATCAAATGGTCAGGCATCCTCTACTAGTCAACCAGAGGGGGTTTAGAGACAGTAAGACTATCTTAATATTTTCAATATAATTTCGAAGTATATTAGGTAATGTAAATTAGTCCTTCAGTATATGGAAATAACATACCATTTCAGTATGGCCTTAAGTTATATTTCAACTGTTTTCATTGTCGAGCTATGAATTTGGCTACGTCTCATAAATTGGCTGCTCAACAGTGTGAAGGTCCCTCAACTCACATAAAATGCCCATGAAGTGGTAACATTGTGTTACTATACTTTGAAAATTCTTCCTCATAGATATTTCCAGCTATTTATAACTAGCTTCTGCCCGCGACTTCGTCTGCGTGGACTTCAGAATTGGGTCCAAAAAGAAATTAAAAATGTGAAATTAATGAAAAATGGAATAAAATTTTCACCCATGTTATAGCTTGCGCTGTAATAGAGAAAAATACCTAATTTCAAAGCTGTCTGCCCGCGGCTTAGCTCTTAAACAATTTTTAATTTTCCCTCGGGAATACTTAAGGAATCGGGATAAAAGGTGGCCTATATTCTTTTCCATGTCCAAGGCTACATGCATGCCAAATTTCATCCAAAACCGCTCAGCCGTTTTTGCGTGATTGAGTTACAAACATCCAAACATCTAAACATCCACACTTTCACATTTATAATATTAGTAGGATATCATAAAAGCACTAATACTAATATATCATTGTATAATAAGTACATTAACACTCATCATGTGTTCCATGTTAAAATATGCCAGACGGTTAACGACAAAAGGTCAAGGACACATACTGCCAGAGCCGAGTTCACTAAAATGTATCTATTCATAATAAAAGAATAGCTATATGACGTTGTGTGACCGTGAATATACGTATCATTTCCAGTGACATCACAAGAACAGATTATAGTGCTCACTTTGAAAATGGGTTTAAAAAACCGTGCTACTAACCAACCGGCGCGGGATTTTTTTCCCCGTTTTTTTTAATTTTTGTTTCCCGGTTAGTGTCCGGGAAACAAAAATGCAGTTAATTTCGTTTGAGAACTTTCGTTTGGCCCAAATCCGCATATGACATTATCAACAGCGTCCAACAACACACCTTTACGTAACCTTACTTCTATAATTTAGTAGGTCTAAGCTCTGAATAGGTATGCGGCAAACGGCTTAGCTATGGTCGGGTTTAGCCTTTAGGTTAGATGTATGGGTCTAAGCTTGCAAGCACCGCAAGCATGTGTACGTTTCGTAGTGTTGTACGAAGCACGTGTTAACCTAACCAGCCCTTGACCGTTTAAGTTTAGCTTATTTCTATTTAATTCGCGATTGTGATAATTTTAGAAACTAGGTTTTTTGATTGGTTGGGTGATTTTAGATAGTGGTTTTAATATGGTATTAACAGCATTATAATTTCAAATTAATACAAATTTCATTTTATTTTATTTTATTTGTTAGGGACAAAAAACAGTTACATGCCAAGCTTAACTAAAGATTCAGGCAATACTTAGAAATCCATAATCAATTTCATATTTAAAAAAATGAAAAAGTGAATGAATTACTTTATATGCAATAAGTAATTATTGGTACAATTTGATCTTATTTATGAACTGATACATCCTTAACACTTGCCTCAGTGGTAACATACAAACATTGACTTTTTTTCAAATGCAAAAATGTCTAATTAAAAGTTCGATATATACAATCTTAACATAACTAAAATAATAAATCTTGAAAATACACATGAAAAAAATAAACAATCAACTAATTAAAATCGATTATCAACATTGTATTATGCTTAATATTTTTTACTATTACCAGATTCCAATTTTTATCTCAGTTCATAAATAATATAAGGTATAACAAGAGTTTCAAAATTCAAATCAAAATTGGGTGTGTCCTTAGAAGGCACGTTTGAGTAACAGCTGAACCAGCAATGTATGAAAATATCTCATCCTTATTATCTTTATAATTCCGTGCATTTTCATGACATTCTTTCTACAATTCGGCCTTACCGTTTGTGCTGTCATCATTAAAAATGTTTGCCTTACCTATAATATCATTATTTCGTGTTTGCCAACGCCACTCGTTTTTCTTTCAAGGTCATTTTGAAACAAATGAAGTTGTTACTGTCGAAGTTGTACGGCCGGACAATATGTGTCTATTGCAAAGCCCTTACACTTTAAATACATGCTGCGGTGTGTCTCTAAATAATATAGGTAATAATAATTCACCGATTGTATCCTACAGCACACTACAAGATATAAAATATGTTTGAGCGAGAACGAGCAGTGATCAAGCTCAATCGATGCTCATTCCTTCTAAACGTTTACCGGAAAATGTGTTTGTTTTTGCTATCTAGCGGTACATTTAGATAAAACTAGATATAAGACAACTTAATTTAAATTGTAAGAATATTTATTCATCCGATAAGTTACTGCGAATTACGAAACCGCATGAATAACTAGAATTTTCACATCTCGAATGAGTTTTCCCGGCTAGGCTTACATTTCATACCGCATGTTCTCAACACACAAGTACTACTGTTTTGAGTAATTAACAACTCGTTTACATTTAGTGCGAATTTTCTCATTACGTCACCATGTTCCATTTTATTTCAGTTCATGACGTTTAATAACGAAAGAACTTTTAATTATAACAAGCTGTGCGGTTTCACCCACATTACTAGTTCCCTTTCCCGCATTTTTTTTATGTTTTGATAGTTATTCTGCTCTTTGGGACGGACACGAATCAAACTAATCAAGGATAAAACTGGTCCAATACAAACTAACCTGACTTTATTGTTTTCTGAGGTTTACGCGAATATTAGACATTGAAATAAAACTACTTTAAACGGATTCTGCCCGCGACCATGACACCTGCAAAGGTGTTGAAACGCCGGGAACTAAAATCAAAATAAACCGTGATAGAATCCGTTTTTAAAGTAGTTTTATTTCAAAACCTGACTATGGTTTATTCAAATCGATTTTTAAAGACTATTAAATGCACCGAATAGGCGAAGATGTTCGAAATAAAACCTAACATGCTCCGCGAAGAATTTTAACATTGCTTCTTGATCCTATTTTGTTAGACCACTTCGGGCAAAGGTCTCTTTCCAATGCTTTCATCGACTATGCATTTAAGCACACTTAACTATATACACACACCTAATACTAAACTATATTAATTGAACAAAACTAAAAAATAGCATAAAAAAACTCATCCAAATCGCTGTCGACTGGATGTGCCCATAAGGCTGGCAGCATTGCCACGTTAAATGGCAATGCTTAACCGCCGACCAAAGCAAAAACCAGCCCTTGGGTCACACGAAGTGTCAGCACCACATATCAATAAAAAATAATAAGTATTATACTAGTTTCAAAGAGGAAATATTAATTGAATATTAAAGTATGTATAAAAAAATTATGTCATGTACGCGTTTTCCACTAACAAATTATTTATTCAATAAATGCTGACATTAAGCTTTGATAGGAGCGGATTCATCACAGTTTGAATGTTGTTGTCATTCCATCAATAATACACAGATGTTACACTACATTTAAAACCAAAAACGTAACATTTAATTATTATTTTCAACATTATTATAAATATCGATAACACGTAGGGATGTTACTCGAATGTACTCGTAGATCAGAACGATTCCGCTCAGGAACCAATTCAGGTCAGAACTCAGAATTCTTTTGATAATAATAAGAAGTGGTGGTTTTAACCATGTAGACATACCTGTTATTTATTACTCGGGTACATCGCTGCAGCGATCTGGTTTGGTTATGATTTTAGTTTTCGAATTGAGGCGAAAATAAAAATGATTATTTCAATTATTTCATTATTAAGCAACAATTTTGTTTACTTTATCCCTTTCGGTAATATCCTCTACCTATAAGTATAATGTATAATGGATGTAAATGGACCACAATAACCGATACGTTTCAGAACAAGAAATCTATTCTTACGCTGTTTGCTCTCTATAAATCAATTGTTTAACTTGGAAAACCGAATCAATAGTATTCCGTAGGGACGAACAAGTTCTATATTGTTTCTCCTTAAATATATAATCGTAAGATATTGTTGTGTGTTTATTATACTATTTATTATCAGTATAAAAAATATAATGAGTATCGTGTTGTTCCTTTTCTATACAAGAGGCCTATTTTTTTTATTGTAAGGGACAAAAAACAGTAAAATGTTAACAGCTATACAATAAGTCCTTAAATTAATATTACAAGCATGTAACCCACAACATTGTCCAATTACTAAAGAGGAAAAAAAAATAAGTAGAAGTAAGAGACAAAACGTATACAATCACAAATTAATATGTTCGTGATAGCTGACATAATTAAAACTAGTCTACAATAACATTAATATTATTAAATTTTAGATATGTCCCAACAGTGGGACATTTATAGGCCGATATTATAATGAATATCGCGTAGTCTAATACACGCTCAAAATTAACATGGTACCTATATTCTTAAACTTTTTCTTCGTGTGCCAGCATATTTTTTCGCAAAAATATCCCATACGAGTACAAAATAATGTTTAGAATATAAAGGTATTCTTCACTGCGCTATCTACTTAATCCCGCTTATCCCGGCACTAGACGTACGTAATTTCCGAGTCTAGGAGTTTAAGAGATAATAGCGAATGACGATATAAGGTTGAATGGATTTTAGTCATAAATTCTTACTCAAAATGTCACTATCCAGTGAAAGATCTTGACTTGTAAGCATTTGGTAGCTTGTTAGTTAACAATTACGGCTCATTTTGAACAAACAGATATTTGCTGTTGTTTTTCTGATACCCTAGTTTTCTCATTAATCATTAATTATTTAAAAGGAGTGCATATATTCAACGAGGTAATCAGGTGCATAAAACTGAACAACCTTTACTACGATAATATGCTATACAAAACTCCCGTTGTTTACACATATTTGTTTATTTGTGTGCCTCTACGATAGCTCTACAATTTAATCAAATGCCTCTTCGGAATAAAATAGGTTAAATTAATAACATGTTTGTACCTACGGAAGTGTTATGTGGTATTCTCAATTTAAATTTTGACATATTTACGATATGAAACGTCAAAATTATTCGTGCCTGGGGCACAGGAAACTTCTGAATGTGCTCTACCCGAATATAAAGCAGTATGCTGCCTTCCTATTAGAAAAGTAAAATTGGGCTCATCTCTCTTGTCACTTACCTTAAAAAAAGATTACCTTATTTTTGTGGGCGTCCTTAAAAAAGGTAAAAATAAACTATTTTTATTTAACCTCTTCAATGAATTCTTAATAGTCCTAGTCAGGCTGGATTGGAAACAAGTCGATTTTTTTTAATTATTACTTAAATGTTTTATTAAAATGTTGTGCAAGCCTTTTGATACATCAATTCATTTTAGATTACACAAATATAAATCTTATTTTAAAATCTCCACATGCGTGGTTCATAAAAATACAATACGTATTTACATAAATATATTACATACATTAATTATTGGTCTACTATCTTCCTTTCCACGATATAGTGCAAAAACTGTCTTAAAATCGTGAAAAACAATCAAAACTTTCAAAATCGGATAACAATCACATAGATCCGACACACTATTATTTTCGTTCACACGCTCTAAAACAAATCGGCTTGCTACGAATCAAAAAGAATCGATAGATCAACGTTTGTTTGTTTAATCGATTTGTTGGTTCTCGATTACAAAAACTCGTAACCAACGTTGCGAATAATTGTTGTTGTTGAGCCCTAATGAAGAACAATCTGACTTTATAACCACAAGCCTCACAAATTCATAACTTTGTTTTCTCAGTAAATAAATTTTATCAAGAACTTTCTTGAATACGTTAATGGATATGTATGGTATATTACACCAATTTTCAAATAGCTAAAATATGCTTCATATTTTTGCATTATTTTCCAACAATTATTCGAAAAACTGGAAATGCTTAAGTAGTTTGAACTGGCAAGAAATGCTATGCTTATTATAGTTACTAAACGTTAGTACGTAAACTCCTCTGCTTTATGGTAAAGTATTATCGAAAACTTTAAAACGCTTCCGTCGCTGTAAAGATTAGGGTCCTTAAAATAAATCTTCAAAGATAAATATCAATTCTTATCTGTGGAACTAGAGCATCTAAACCAAATGCATCAACTCGAAGTAAGTACTTATGGCGCTATCCATATTGAAGCTGAAATTTATTAACACCCCACCTGCTACCAACGATGCTGGCCATGAGTAAAATGCATCCAAAATATTCTATGAAACAAAAGCGAAAACGAAACAAAAGTGACTCGACGAAATTGTAAATATTGAGTTAACAACTTAAATTTTCAACCACTCAAAGCATTTTATGCATATAAAAAGCGTGAACCCAACGAAATTCCTGCACCAACGTTGTTTGAAATAAAAAATACACAGCCCTGCTAAGCCTGTACTGCGCAGTGGTCCATTTCTCCCGTTCCAGTTAGAGGGACCTTGCTCAGTCGGCGCTCACGTGTCGAGTGCTCTCGACCTTTACCGAACCAATCGACACGATTCTCAAACCGTTGTTTTACTTCTTTTATTTCAAATTCAAAAAGAACACGTCGTGAAAAAAAATATAATGTGAAAAGTGAAGTTCGTTATAAAAGTTCGAAAAATAAAATATGCAGGAGTTCGAAATTTAGTTGTTGAGCGCGAAAAGTGAGGAGCGATGATCAAGAAAAGTTATCAAGGCGTGTTTTTAAGCTTTGTTTCTATTTCCTTTTGCTGTCAAATCACTGAAACTATAGCAAAAAGTGCGAGTCGATTTATCGGTAAGTAACCACACGAACTCATTTTTTTTTTAATTTAAATTCCAATCGTAAAATCCGATTGATAGAAATAACGTTAAAAAAAGTAACATTAATCTCGGAAATACATGAATAATAAACTATAAGGTGTTTTATACTTAGGTCTCGGGGGCGTAAATTATTTATTAACGTACACCTCGTCGAAACCTAAACCTTGAAATTCGCACTATAGTCAAGATTTAACTACTTAGCCCTCGGAGAGTTGTTTTATTTTACAAGTTTTAGTGTTGCGTGAAATGTTAGTACGGTCAAAGTACAATAAAAAGTCTTTGCGAAAAGTCCGCATGGTACATTGAATACATAAAATCTACAAAGTGATAGTAAATTATATTCGGGTTAGTTGTTCAATTTTCTGCTATTTCGAAACGAGAGAATAAAATTTGGAATTTTGAATTTCTTGAGTTCGAAATAACGCTTATTCTGTCTCTATTCTTTAACCTTTTAGTCTTCCAGCGAGTTTGTGGAAAATGTTGAATATTACAGACTACGAGAGTACCGCTAACGGTTTATCCCTGCAGGGAATAAGCAGCTCTTTAGACATCGACACAACTTGGTGCATTCCAGGGAATTATTTATAAGGTCTTAAAATCGTGTATAGTGATAAATGCATTGTTGCAACAGTTTTAGTGCAGTTTAATATATTATATTTCTGTTTTGGTTGTAGCTTTTGATAAGACTGACTCTAAATCAACATTTACCATCTTCGTTTTTTTAAGTTAGATATCCATAATTCCATCATTTTTGTTACTATTACTAAGTACCTACAATATTCTTCAAATGAAATACCAAGACAGACTGTACATTTCTATCAATTTTATACAGAATGGTATGGGCGGTGTACTTATAAAATGGCATAAAATTAAATATATCTATATTCTATTCTATTTTGTGCATACAAAAATTGTTAAAATAAAAAAAACTACATACACAATTTGTCTTCAGCAGGTATGCAAAAACCAATAATTCAATTTGATCCCGCAATACACCTAAGTATGAAAAAGATAAACAGCTTATACCATTAATAAAACACTTACCAAACAACATCGTCATAAGTTGTCAGACAGATGATAAAAGCTAATGAAATCATAATTACTCATCAAAATACTACTCTAAAGGTATTAAAGGCAGCGATGACATCAAAGGCCTACATAAAGGTTATTATTATTTCAAATACGGCAGCTCGGCGATTTTCATAACGCTTTAATTACCCGCCGGGAAGCACGTCTCTTCATCTAAAATTTATACTTTTGCATAATATGCATATACAGTTAGGCATTTGTTTGTATTACGTCATTTGTGGAACGAACTTTAAATTATTGACAATGTGTAGTGGAATTAAGGATTCGTTTTTATAGTCGAACATACACCTGACTCTTTTGTTATAATATTTTGCATATTTCAATAAGGATACTTGTAAGTTTATTTACCGTGTTAATATCATTACAGAAAAGTAGTAGGGTTCGCCTGTTATAATGAGAATTTCATTGCTTCATAGATCTAAACTACGTACTAACTAAGATGTCAGATTCTTATACAATTTTGACGGATAGTATCCGTATCATATGCTCCACAAAACATAAATATTTTTCCATGAAGCTGTATTCATATCACTGCAGCTGAAGAAATGAAGCTGAAGAGATGAAGAAATACGTCCTTATGAAGACGAATCAAAGAATTCCTTAAAATTCTCTTTCCGAATTAATAATATTCATTTCCTAATCTCCTCTTTACCCTATTCTCAATTATGGTTCATCTATCACTCCTTTCGTTATCATCTTTCACACAAGTCACCCATCACTTTTTCGGTCTTCCTCTGCTCGTATATCCATCTAATGACATTCTCATAACTCATTCTGTTATATGACTTTCTTCCCTCTTCATTACATGCCCATATCACGATAGACGACTTTCTCTTGTTTTTTATATATCTGGCTCTTCTTTCAAACTTCCTACTTTACTAATATTTATGCCAATTCCCTGTAAAATACGAAACTTCGATGCAACAATACTCCGCAGTCATAACTCTTCGAGTTGGCTCCGATAAATAAAAACGAAAAAAAGAACCCAGTCGCGCAATCCATGGAGATTCCAATCATGAAGTCACTGCGCCTATTGAATACTGAATACAGTAATTAGATGTTCTTGTACTGATATATGATTGAATATAAACTGTAAGTGTATTGACATGAAAGCTATTTCGGAGCTTTGATTGGCCCATTGAGATTCACTTCAGAATGTAATTGCGTTGAAACCATACCGTAATACAATTTGTAGTTAATTTTCACTCATATAATAACCTTGTAGAGGCTGTTTCAGGACGTATTGTGAAGGTTCAAAAGTCGAATAAATATGTTTTCTGTTTTCATCGGGAAATGGTGATGATGACCTATACTTTCTTTCTCTTTGCATCGCGTTCCTCATAGCTGAGAGTCGTGATCCCCTAGATAAGGAGTAATCTTCTTCTTGACAATTTTGCGCTACATTTTCCTATCTTTGACATCGTGGAGCGCATCAATGAAGCTTGGTTTTGAGCGTAGAACGAATTAGGTTGATCATCTGATTGGGCTACGCCCTCTTTTGCATTTACCTTCGATCTGTAGGTACTATAAGTAAGCATAATAGAAAACGACAAGTGTCAATTACGGGCACAAACTGTTCTTTAATGAAATTGTAAATTATAAGGAAGTCAAAGGTGCCTCCAAATGGTTCGTGTAAAACACACGGTGCTGCTCGCCAGATCCGTTACTTGAACTTCTATCTAGAAGAATCTAGCTTGTCTAGATACAAGTTCTTCGTTTAGGTTAAACTCTGCGGTAGACCTCTCGAGAGTCAAAAAAAGGTTTTATTTCAAATGGTATATTTGTTCAAAACAGTCCATCATTAAAGCTTGAAGCATTGACCTACATAAATATAGTTGCTATGTCCAGCTATTGTTTGATTTATCTTTGCTAGCTTCCCTTTTGCGTCATGGCTGGGATTACTAGTGGGAAGCCACCCTAAGGTTTAACTTAGTGTAACACATTGCTTAATGGGGCCTGTAATTGTCAAGCTAACAACTTATCACTACGTTGCACTAACGCAGGCACTTGCTTCGGCTCGATTTAGACGTCTGACAAAGCCATTATAGTTAGTCTTTGTCGTCTTATTGTGATATACACGTACAAGACCTCCTTTAGCATATATCGATCGTGTGGAACAATACGAGATCGATAAATACAATTAATTTCGCCTCTTTTTTATTAAGACAGGTGTTATCTGAATACACAAGATTTTTATTAATTACGGGCTTCTGCCCGCGACTTCGTGTGCGTGGACTTTAGGATTGGGTCCAAAAAGAAATGAAAAATGAGAAAGTAATAAAAATCGGAATAAAATTTTCACCCGTGTTATCGTTTGTGCTGTAATAGAGAAAAATACCAAATTTAAAAGTTGTCTGCCCGCGGTTTAGATAGTAAGCAATTTAGATTTTCCTTCGGGAACTACTTCAGGAATCGGGATAAAAGGTAGCCTATGTTCTTTTCCATGACAAAGGCTACATGCATGCCAAATTTCATCCGAATCCGTTCAGCCGTTTTTGCGTGATTGAGTAACAAACATCCACACTTTCACATTTATAATATTAGTAGGATATTTGTTCACTTGTCTCCGTAACGTATGGTGCTATTCAAACATAATGGCGGACGTGAAGTTATTCACTCACTGCGCAGTACCTCGCCCCGCACCCCCGCTGGTGCATGAATTTGTTACTGCGCAGCGACTCGCCTCATATTCACAGCCGCCATTTAATCTGAATCGCACATTATCTTTGTTAAGTTCTAGTGGAAATTATAAGTTTTTGTGCTCGAAGTTCTTAGATATTTTTTGGCTTTGTTTGATAAACGGCAATTAGCTTGGGCTCTCCTTGTATGTTTAAAAGTAACTTAAAAATTTATTTTTAATATGGCTGTAAACTTTCAGTAAACCAGCTCTACTTACGCCAAAAAATAGAGAAGTGACATTTATTAACCAGTTTCTGAACGAGAACTTACTTCTAGTTTAGAAACGTCACAAAATTTACATTAAACGAACATGAAAGTCGTTTAAAACTAGACATTATTTAGATTAGTCGTTTTCCTGAATACAAAGACTGAATAATGTAAACAAGTTGAGATAATTGGGTGGCAAAGGATAGATGGTTGTTCCACAAAATACGTTAACTGTAACGGGTTAAAGCAATGTACAAAATTGTGACTTAAAAAACCACATCCTCCGCATTTTAAGTGAGAGTCTGGACTGAATAATAGTTACAGACTTGCAATCTGTAAAAATATACTGACATATAAACCAATAAAAAACCGTTATGCTTACCCCTCCCAGAATACGGACGATTTATTAAAGTAAAGTAAGAATCAAACATTTCAGAAAACTGTCGGCAAGGTACTTAGTCCAGTTGTCGAATCACTCAAATGTATGGAAGTGACAATTTATTTAAACTTTATGCACAGTTATAAAAATAAAGTACAATGGCGGACTTAATAATCACGTGGCTTTACACGTGCGCATTTAACAAAATGACTAGTACAGTAAAGTGTATATCGTGTAACATTGTTATAGATGAGCTTTTAGCTTATATACAAAACAAAGTTTCGATCGCCGATGAGGCTAGTTTGGTGCAAATATGTGCATCGACATTCTCAAGCGAACAAATTCAAAAGTCGAAGTCGTTGCTGATAGAATCGCTATCATCTGAGGTGCGTAGCACTGTCCGCAAAGGGAAAGGCAAGGATAATCGGGTGTTATACGACATCATTGCGATCGTCAAGTCAACTGATCCTGATGTGCTGCCGGTGTTTGTAGCCCGTGATCTTGAGAAACTGCCACCCATCACATTCGATCATCTGGATGTTTCAAAGCTTCTAAAGGATTTACTATTGGTACAGGCTGAAATTAATAACATTAAATCCTCGTGTGTGACTCAAGGTGAGCTACAAAGTTTTAAAGCAGAGTGTGAAATGAAATATTTGTCGCTGTCAAATGCAAATTCAAACATAAATACAATAAGAGGTGCAGGATCTGCATGTGAATATTTGGATGTTTGTTGTAGTGACGAAGAAAAAGTAGTCGGCTCTCAATTAGAGTCACCTATAGCAAAAACTAAAACCCATTTTTCGAATATTGCAATTAATATGGACGAGGGTACATTCAAAAATCGTATTCAACCCACAGCGAGTCGTTGTGATTCAAATGACACAGTCCGGGCCGATGCGTCATCGGTACCGTTATCTTCGGCAGTTAGCAAGCCGGGCGAACAGCTGAGTAGTACTATGAGTCACGCGTCGCAGACGTATGCAAGTGTAGCAGTGGCGGAGATGCATGATGGTTTTAAACTCGTAGTAAACAAAAAGCGGGTGCGAAAAGAAAGATTTAGAGGAATTTGTGGTAGTTCTGTAATTGAATCGGAAGATAAATTCAGGCCGGCTGACAGAAAAACGCCTATTTTCATTACTAATATCCACTGGGACACACTGGAATCTGATATATCTGATTACATACTGAAGAAAACTGGGGAAAAAGTTAACCTTGAGAAAATTAATATAAAGCGTGCATGTGAACACAAAGCGTACAAATTCTTTGTGCCTCAAAGTAAATTACAGATTTTCTTAGATTGTAATTTGTGGCCGCAAGGAGTTATTTTTCGACGCTTTATTAACTATAAAACGAAACGTATAACATCTGTCACAGCAGATAACGGCCAACAAAACACAAATAATGTCGAATTGCGATAAAAATTATAAATTCGTGAGCTTCAACTGTAAAAACGTCAAGCGCTCTATTCAAAGTATACGTGAATTATGTAATAAATGCGATGTAGTTGCACTACAAGAAACATGGTTACAGCCAGAGGAAATGTCGTTTCTAAATAATATAAGTGACGAGTTTAACAGTACCGGAGTATCAGCGATGGACACATCAGCGGGTATGTTACGAGGTAGGCCGTACGGAGGAGTGGCCCTTCTATGGAGACGACGTCTATTTCATAATGTCACTATAATTCAGTGCAATAATCCACGTATTTGTGCGGTGAAAATAGTGATGAAGGAAAAATGTTGTTTGGTGTTAAGTGTTTATATGCCTACGGATACAGTGTCAAATCTGGCAGAGTTTACGGACACATTAAGCTCGGTGAGTGCTATTATTGACAATTGTAATATAAACGATGTGTACATATTAGGAGATTATAATGCGCACCCATACGAACTATTCTATAGAGAACTTTCCGCGTTTTGTAATGAACAAAAATGGACATGTATTGATACGGATATGTTAGGCGTTTCGTCGAACACACACACATTTATAAGTGAGGTGTATGGGTCAAAAAGATGGCTCGACCATTGTGTAGTGACAGAAGCAGCTGTTAAGTCTATTAAGAATGTATATATTTTATATGATGTACTATGGTCTGACCACTTCCCCTTGGTAGTGGAATGTAGTCTAGAGTCAATTGTGCCTAAAATATGTATGTCAGCAACTAAATCGAGCAAGGTTGTGTGGGGGGAGAGAAGTCAAAATCAGATAGAACTTTATGAAAGAGAATGTCATGGCAAATTGAGACTGATCGATTTTCCACACGAACTGGCTACGTGTTGTGATAGGACGTGTAGTGACGATAGGCACAAAATTGTTATAGACAAGTTGTACTCAGACATCGTACATGCACTTAAAAGTGCAGCAGTGATAGGTCGAGTTAGTGGCAATAATTGCTCTAGAAGGGTGGTTGTAGGCTGGAACAAGCATGTCGCTGAGGCACACAGGGTGGCAAAGGAAAAATTTTTGCTATGGGTCTGGGCTAGTAAACCAACTGTCGGGCATGCATATGAAGAGATGTGTGAGGCTAGGAAAGTCTTCAAATCAAGACTTAAATGGTGTCAGAATCATGAAGAGCAAGTGAGGATGGACATTCTGGCCTCGCACCATACTAAAAATGACTTTCGTGGTTTCTGGAACCACACAAATAAAACGCAAAGTAAACCGACAATCCCTGTGAGTGTCGGTGGCATGTGTGAGCCAGAGGATATCGCCAACCTATTTAAGGATATCTTTGTTGTGAAATCCCCAGTAGGACGATCAAGGTCGGTGATCGATGTTGAGTCCGGTAGTGAACTGGGTGTTAAATTTAAAGCAAAAGATATTGCTCAAATTATAAGACGCATGTCAAAAGGCAAATCCCCGGGTCATGATGGTCTCAGCATCGAGCACCTCCGATACGCAGGTCCGCACTTACCAAGAGTCCTCACCATGTTGTACAGCTTCTGTGTGGGCCATAGTTACTTGCCGGGCGAGATGATTCGGACACTAGTAGTACCCATAATTAAAAATAAGACTGGCGACATCGCGGACTCAGGTAACTATAGGCCCATATCACTGGCTACGGTGATATCTAAAGTATTTGATGGCTTGCTTAATACACAACTGAGCAAGTGCATAAAACTTCACGATAACCAGTTCGGGTTTCGACCCGGACTGTCAACGGAGACAGCAGTGCTGTGTCTTAAGCAAGCTGTCACGTATTATACACAGCGCGGTACACCTATTTATGGGTGTTTCCTCGACCTGTCTAGGGCTTTTGATCTGGTTTCCTATGATAGGTTGTGGAATAAGTTAAAAGAATCCAAGTTACCAGCTGAAGTTATTAACATCCTCAAGTTTTGGTATGGAAATCAGATCAATCATGTACGATGGGCTGGGGCCTTGTCTCATCCTTATGGGTTGGAGTGCGGGGTGAGGCAGGGAGGTTTGAGTTCGCCTACGCTCTTTAACCTATATGTAAATGAGCTAATCGGCGAGCTCAGTAGCCTCAGGGTCGGCTGTTTTATTGATGGTATCTGCGTCAACAATATCAGCTACGCAGATGACATGGTGCTGCTGAGCGCGTCGGTATGTGGCCTAAGAAAATTATTAAATAAATGTGAAGAGTACGCGAAGTCACATGGCCTGATTTACAATTGTAAAAAATCTGAATTTATGGTTTTTGAGGCCGGAGGTAAAAGCCCTGACAGGGTACCGCCTGTAATCCTCAACGGGTTGATATTAAAGAGGGTATATAAATTTAAGTATCTTGGTCATATACTGACCCCCGACCTCAAGGATGATACAGACATTGAACGAGAGCGGAGAGCGCTGTCCGTTAGAGCGAACATGCTGGCTCGTAGGTTTGCACGCTGTTCATTAAAGGTAAAGACCACACTCTTCCGTGCTTACTGTACGACCTTCTACACGTGCAGCCTATGGGCTAGATATACTCAAAGAGCGTACAGCGCTCTTCGTGTTCAATACAATAACGCGTTTAGGGTGATAGTGGGGCTGCCTCGCTTCTGTAGCGCATCAGGAATGTTTGCGGATGCACACATAGACTGTTTCTATGCAACAATGCGTAAAAGATGTGCTTCTCTGGTGCGCAGGGTGCGAGCCAGCTCCAACAGCATCCTAAGCATGATTGCAAAGAGGCTAGATTGTCCTTACATGGTTCACTGCTGTACCATTTCACACGGAATGAAGCAGCGGTGAGCTAGGTAACGAATAGTATTTATTTTATTTTATTATACTTGTATAAGTACTAACATAGTTATTAAGTATTACTAACAAAAATGAGTCATGGTTACTTTAATAAATAAATATTCTATTCTATTCTATTTACGAAAACAAATGTCATCCATACATTTTATGTCATATAAGCGAATTTTTTCATCGGTACCTAACGCTTGTAGAAATGTCATTTGTCTCGCCTTTAATTAAAAAACGCAAGTAATGATGGATTTTAACAAGCTCATAAAAATATTCATGATGCTTATTTACCTTTGTGAAGCAACTTCGCTACCTTGCAACTTTTAAAGCATAAATAATGGACATGAATTAATCGCTTCGGAGACCAAAGTTGACTTAATTACCGAGAGAAAGTTACGGGAATCGATAAAGTTTCCCAAGATAGACGTAAAGTAGCAAGTAACTAAGGGAAGATTAAATTGACTATTGAACGTTATTCTTTAGTAGTTTTTACTACATATTTTGTGAGAGAATCTCGGTCTAGTATTTCCTACAATAGTTTTGTACTCCCAGCGGGAAATTAAAAACGATAAAATATTGGAAAATGTTTAAAATTATTTTTTACAAACAAATGACGACTAGTTTTACTATACGATACTGTATTACCTAGTAAATAGGTTATGGAGGTCAGATAGGCTGTCGCTCTATGTAAAAAACGGTATTAACTAAATCCGGTAAGACTGGAAGTCGATCCCACCATAGCTTCGGAAAAAGGCTAGGCAGATGATAAGACGACGACGATATCGACTGTTATACGTACGTATTTGTTGCGACTGGCTATTACTGTATTTCATAACAGCTGAATACCAATTCAAGTCAATTCAAATCACTTCCTGTCAACGCAATATTATTAGGACAAAAACCTTTTCTCCCATGAATTATTTTGCACCTACGTGGTACACGGCAATAAGTAATTCCACATCTGCGACGTCAATATGTCGCCGATTCCTCTCGGCGACGTCACTCCAATGAAAGTCACATTCGGCGTCGTGATTGATTGAGTTGTGATGACGTACCTAACAACCTTATCTCTGCTGCGGAAATATCGTGTAAAAGTTGCCATTTTAAATATACATTTGGCCAAATGAAACAGCTGACTGTGAAGGTAGCATTTTGATAATGTGAAAGGATTGAAATATATTTAAGTGTGATAGTAAGAATCTTTATTTTATGATTAAGCAGAACTCCTGGTTATTTATTTCGTTTGAAAAAGTATATATTATGTTGGTTTTAATTAGAAAAGGTGTGGCTAACATGAGTGTGGGCACAGCGAAGTATGTTTTTGTTCATTCGTGACGAATAATTTTTAATTCGGAAGGTATGTGTTTCACAAGCGTGTGATATAAGTAGCAGGTACTTGAAATAAATAGTTCAAAATATAAAACAAAATCGCTTGACGATCCTACTCCTGCTTTAAATCTATCTTTAAAACTACGCCACGGATTTTGATGCGTTTTTTTACAGATAGAGTGAAGCAAGAGGAAGGAACACATGTATAAAACATGCATACTATAGTAGAGAAACACTGATATTTTAAGAGGTTTGTTATGTGATGTCATAAATAAACACATTTTGTAGTATATTTAGTATATCAGGATTGCACACGTGCAAAGCTGGGGTGACTCGCTAGTTCTATTTATAAAATTGTGAGTACCATTTCATCTTCTACTCGGTATAATGCACTTTAGCAATAACGCGGATGCACGGTAAAACATTTACACTGGAGTGCACAAAAAACGCTCACCGGACATGACTGAAAGTGCTGGCCATTACCAAACTTGCTGATAAACGAAATAACGTTCACGTATAATATGAATAAATACAGGGTTTATTTAAAAGAAGCGGGTATATTTAACGAAGTAATCAGGTGCATATAACTGAACAACTTTTATTAACTTTAAAACTATCGCGTTGCATGATTTGAACAACTTTTCCCCAAAAACATAGGTCGAAATTTTAAAATGGTCGAAATGTTTGTGACGTGACTTAGGTATGTTTGTATGAAAAGATAGTTTTTAATTTTTCTGTATATCACTCAATTTTTAAGGGCAATTAAGTACATACATTAGTAATAATAAACTGCGCTCGTGGACAGAAATCACTGAGGAAGGAAGAAAGCAATGCTGAAGTGGGACTAGGCAAAACATGCCTGCCAAATGTTGACTGGCCGTTGGGCCTAAGAATCATCTGAATGGATTCCCCAAAATTCACCACAGACAACCACGGGGTAGGCCCAGGAGGGTGTAAAAGCCACCTGAAGAGAAAGTGCTCTAAATACTGGAGATAAAAAATATGCTCAATTGGAAACATTCCTTGTTTTTTTAAGAAATAAAACTGTATTATAAGTTTTTGAATCAGCCTGTATATCTGCTTTCAAATGATAGTCTTGCTTATAATCCATCCTTTTTATAAAGACAAAGCTTAGGAATCCGTTTTCTATACAAGATTTTAGTAAGTTATAAATAAGATTTATCGGAAAATTTAGTAAGTTGAATAAGAAAGTTATGTCTTTCGTCAAGCTTTTGGCTAGATCCAATCCGAGCTTAATCGGATTTCAAACTGATTTTGCTTTTAAACTAAGAGAAACAATTTTGAGCATTGAAATACAATTTCAAAAGCATGAAGAAACACAATTTAAAAGCGCTTCAAGCACGCGTGTCCTTATTTTATCATCTTCATCAAATAGCAGAATAATTCCCAAAAATTTAATATCTTACGTGACAGGGAACTACTAACGCAGGTAAAACCGCGGAGCACCACTAATCTATACATATAATTTATAAGTACATCTATACATATAAATAAAATTAGAGTGTCTGTTTGTAATATTAAAATAACTTTTTCCTATTCTACGTAAGTACATATGAATATATAGACGGTACGCATACCAAAATATTACTTACTGCTACTTTAATAGTAAAGAAACCGCGGGTAACACCGCGGGGCACAGCTAGTGTACAATAAAATCTCACAATAAAAGCGCTTTATTTTAAAACCAGTATTTCAAGCACGAGATCATCTGCAACAAATCAGCGAATATGGTTGGTTAGGAACACTTTCAATCGATAGAAACGAGTTGCGGTGCTCGAACGCGATCAGGATGCAATTTGTTACCTGGCACGCACTATTAATCTTCAGTAACCTAATAAATTACAGCTATGCCTGGAGCATACAACCCCCATGCACTAGCATCGGTGTATCAATAGAAACCCGATTCTCTATTAAGATATTGTGAGTAATTACTAGTTACTATGCATTGGAAATAAAACTTCCTTGTTATAGCTTGAGTTTTTTGCTCATTTCTTTCTGGTGGTGTTGCTGTTTTATTTATAATAAATATTTTTGAAATATATGTATTCGTGAAATGTATCCTTAATCAACTTTTTTATTTTTATTGGTGTTTAACGGTTCCATAAATTATCCCTAAGAGCTGATTTTTCCATCGCCAGATAATTTTTATTCGACGAATAAAATTGACGTTTGACAGTTTTTGTAGGAAAAAACTGTCCAAATTTCAATTTTATTCTACTTGTAAGGTTATCAGAATCTGACGATGTAAAAATCAGCCCTAAGACCAGGATATCTACAATTTGGGTATTATCTTATTAAGTTAAGTAGAATGACTGCGGGTTTCCTGTTTGCTTATGTAAAAATTCAAATTTAAGATCAGTTATTCCAAGGTGTTTTCGTATAAATATGTCAAAGACCATATGGATGTAATTTGTTTCGACTCCATTAAAAGAAAGGTTTACCGTAAACCGCGCAGGAAATTATATGACACCGTGTGTAAGCTACTTAAATCTAATGGTTTTCTTCGCCTCGAGACAAATCGATCCATATACACCCGTTTTACTCCATCCTTGTAGATAAATCCTCACAATATAAGGTATTGGCGCACAATTCACAAAGCACAGCGGTATACAAAATATTTGCTAGTTCTATGGAACTGTGGCGTTGTATTGTTCTCTACAATCCTCCCCTTGCTTCGTGCATTTGTGTCAAATACATGGAAACAATATTATCTATTTCACTGGATGGGTTGAACTATGTATATTTGTTCCTATTTTACACTTATTCAATAAAAAAACATTTACGATCGATACGATACTAACATTTGGGTTTCGAAAACGCCAATAACTTTCTTCAAATACAAATTATAATTTAATTCCACTTTAAAACTAAAACTAAACTAAAAAAACGGTTTTAAATATCAACATTAAAACGCGAATAATAATCCGATATTCTAAACGAATACAATTTTAAATAAGGAACTTTTTCATCATTCAGAGCTAGCTGGCAACATAGAGATAGAATTAATTACAGTAATTATATATCTTTGGCTGGCAATAACGTAATAAAAAATAATTTCAAAACCTGTCTTCTAAATTTAAATAAAATTGTATTTAAATCTTATTTCAAATCACCGTGTGCATTCCCATGCTATCCCTATTTCCATAATATCTATTGAATCAGTTCGTCCCGTTAATGATTTGTTAATTAATCACCCATTGTGTATAGTATCTGTTTGAGAGATGTGGACCACTAGAATGATTATACAGCATGTATTGTTACGAAGGTATATTGCGGCTTTACATTAAAATGTCTCCCTTTTGTAATCGTCTTCAAAAAAGAAGAGGATCTCAATTTATTCGCACCAGAATTAAAGTGTTCGTTGATTTTAGCCCGACTTAATGGTTTTTTTTAGGGTAGTGAAAGAGATTCGATATGATTGTTAATGATAATCCAAAGAAAATGCGGGACGCTTTACTTTTTTTAATGTCTTCGGTGTTACTCCCGGTTCTTCTCCATTGGAAAGGAATGACATTTTAGAACCACGTCAAGTCATTTAACGTTTTAAAAGTACATGCAAAGGTCTACTTGAAATAGATTTATTTTGATTATGAGAGATCAACTTTGAAGCCAGTTTTTTATACTTTGACATTTTAATATAACTTTTACGATTAATGAATAATTTTTGAAATACTTCTTTCTATAAATACCGTTTTGAAATCAATTACAAGTTGTGTTTGTATTTCTGGTGACCTTGTCATGGTCTGTGCTACTCACACTTATTTATTACTGTTTTGTTTTCGTTTTATCTGTTTGCTACTTTCTTAGATAAATAGTTCAAGATTTATATCTTTGTCAAGCTATGGTTGGAGTAAGTAACCTTGACTGGACTTTCTCCTTGTTTATCGTTGACCAGGGTTATTAGCACTAGTTCATTTATTTTAATCCTTAAATAGACTGGGTCTTGTGCCTGATCATGACCACCTTTGACATCCGTGGTCGAGTGGCGTACACACCGGTTTTCAAGATGTCTCTAGCTCTGAGGTCCCGGGTTCGATCCCCGGACAGGTCAGGGTAGAATAACACTTTTCTACATTGTCTCGGGTCTGGGTGTTTGTAGTACCGTCATTGTCTCTGATTCCATAACACAAGTGCTTTAGCTACTTACTTTGGATTCCGAGCAATGTATGTGATGTTGTCCACAGTTATTTAATTATTATTTATTTATTTACCTTCGGCAATAAAACAAAATATTTATTAGATTCCTTGCCATAAAAATAATATTATTGTATTTATATTAGCTTTTGCCCGCGGATTCGCCTGCGTGGGCGTCGGTTTTCGCGGTAAACAAGCCTGTAGCCTTTCTCAATAAATAGGTTATCTAACACTGAAAGATTTTCCAAATCGGACCAGTAGTCTTTGGGATTACCGCGTTCAACCAAACAAAAAAAACATCTCTTCAGCTTTATTTTATGATGCTCATTCTTTTAAGTCTTCTTTTGATTGAAATTAACTCACTTATTTCTTTTCTACTTTAATTGGTGCACTACTGAGAATTATGAAGGAAACCGGTCAAGTGCAAGTTGGACTTGTACAGAAAGGTTTCCGACTTTCATACAAGATGTATCACTGTGCACCTACGTATATCTGATGCCAATTTAATCTACTATAATATCTACTATAAAATTATAAAGATGAAGAAAATTTTTGTTTATTTGAACGCGCTTATCTCAGGAAATACTGAACTTATTTGAAAAATTCTTTCAGTGTTAGATAGCCCATTTATTGAGGAAGGCTATAGGCTTTTTGCCATGATAACCGGCGCCCACGCAGGCGAAGCCGCGAGTAAAAGCTAGTTTAAAGTAAAAAAAAGTTGAACCAGCACACTGAAAATTTAAGGTCTGTCCTATTATCTACAGCTTATGAGATACAGCCCGCTGGTAGACAAACGGATGGACCGTGGAGGCAAAATAATAGGAAACTAGTACGCCAATCTAAGCAACATTCTTGCTGAAAATACACATCTTTCATGAAAGTTTCATACTCAATGGCTACGCAAAAATGCTTGCTTGCTGCATTTCTTATAAATTCTCTGGTAGATGTAACATTCTAGGAACGTCAATACCTCAAAGAAATAAGATTTAAAAGTATCTGAATGGAATGTAAAGACCTACTTCCGTAATACAGGTATTGGTGTTTATGTAATGTACATTATGTATTTGCATGTCCCCATTCATCGAAGTATCGAGATAGATTTTATGTCAGCTGTATTGGAAGCATGATACTTAGATATTTTAGATAAAAAAGTTCGCACTAGGATTTACTTCTTGGTTTTATCGCAGAAGTATCATATCGTATATTAAAAAGTGCAGTAAATGTTAAAAATATTTAAAGATTTTTTAATGGAGTACTAACTGTTTCCCGCGGTTCCGCCCGCGGTCTTAATTTTTTTATATATATGATATAGCTTATGCACCCGGGGATAGTTTTGCTTCCTAACAGTGAAAGAATTTTTCAAATCGGTTTAGTAGATTCGGAGCCTAGTCTATGCAAACTACATATTGCAAACAAACCATCAAATCTTACCTCTCTATAATATTAGTATAGATATAGAAAGGAAAAAACGTAAAATTGCCGCAAAACTTAATCTTATCTAATAAAAAACTTGAAGAATAATTATCTTAAGAATAAGTCATCTTCATGGATAAGAAAGGGAATTAGTGACTAGAAATGATACACACGTGATGATCAAAGCAATTAAATATAGATATTACATAGGACACTTCCAAAAATGATGACTCTTTGTATTTTAGTAACACTTCTAAATTATACTAGCTGCGCCCGCGGTGTGACCCGCAGTTACCAGATAACTTTATTTTTTCGGGATAAAAAGTAACCTATGTATTAATCCAGGGTGTCAGCGACTTCTATACCATTTACTTTCGAAATCGGCTCAGCCGTTTGAGCGTAAAGAGGTAACAAACATACAAACACACTCACAAACTTTCGCCTTTAGTTTATTACAGTGATGGCGTTTCCAGGTAATGGTACGTCCATGTATCTTTCATAATTCTTGCTACAGAACAGTTTCACTTTGGGGTCAAACAATAACTTTAAATATCAATGATATTTGGAAAGCAAAGTTTACATTAACATTAAGTTCACAATCAACTTTACCGTAGTTCACGAAACAACTTGATTAGCAGTGTTTAATTCAAAGCTTTCGGCTTGCGGCGCTCGAATTTTCATTTTGATAACGATGGTTGGTTGAAAATATTCGTAGAAATTTAATACAGGTTTCAGGCCTGAACTTTGCCGTACATGTTACATATCATGTGTAATGTATATGAGACTTAATAGACTATATACTTTGTTAAAGAATTAACCAGTACAAATTATTTCTTTCTTGATCGATTTCTAGTCTTTGTTATAAGAATTCAGAAAAATGTTTGAAAGCACTTCCTAATTGTATATACACCGCAATTGAAATATCTTTTCATGACTATTTTTTTTTTTAATATTTCATTCATATCGATCCAATCATTTTTAGATGAAAATTTTACAAAGCGTGCAAAATTTTTCATATGACATTTAACCCATTTAATTTCCCAAACCTTCACATTATAATTGTGGCCAGCAATCTTTGATTATGAAGGAGCAGATAGATACACATGCTAATTAACTAGCATACTTATTGGCATACTGGACACTAGCATGCTTTTCTCATTGATAATTCAAACTAATTAGATGCAAATTTTCTATACACACATGCTTATTACTAGCACTTGCTCATTACTAGCATGCTTTCGTACTAATTCCGAGCATGTGAATCTGTACCTTAAACGATTTACCGCTCTTTATCACATCGAAAACCAGAGCCATAAATATATATTAAAACTACTAAAAGCCGTATGTTGTAGTTCCTTAGCCACACACCAATATTCTTAAAACAAAACGACAGTCACATGCTACCTCCAGTAAAGTACGGGACGCTGGTTGGTATTGACATATTTATGTTTCTAGCCTATTTCCAGAAACAGACTAGTATCGATGTATCACTGCTATCCGATGCTTACAAAGGCTGTCTGAAGCTTAGAAATGTAGCTACGATACAAAGTTGTGGCGTACGGAATTAAAAGAAAAATGAAAGAATGTTGAATTAATCATCTTCGATCTTTGAAATTGGTATCTTATCTTAATTTTTCGGTTTTATTTATGGCCAGTAAGTAAGAATAACGTAGGCAATATTTATTATAAATGACAACACATCACAATGTTTAAAATATCATAATTCACTTTACTATGGGCACATACCTATACAATATGGACAGCCGAGCGCATAGAAGTGCTAACACCGGTCTTTGGTGTTTTTCGCCTATGACATACCTAATAATATGAAAATAAAACTTAGGTTTCATTTCATAATTATTTAACGATATGACGGTTTAAACATGCGCATTCTCGGGATCGCCCGACTAGTTTCAGACTCAATAGGAGTCCTTAATCATGAGATAATAATAATAACACATTTATTTTCTCACCACAACCTTTGTACACAATTAGCCTAAAATAAATATATACATAGTCTTAGTTTATTGTGGGAGACTGGTGCCTGAACTAGGCGTTAGGCTGTATTTGTGGCCTCCAGCATAGCGATTCCGATAATACATTAGACAAAGTCACAGCGAATTCGTCGGTGAAAACTAGATTTCGTATTCCGAAAACCAGTGAAAACTAAAGTGGCGACGCCAGTGTGAGTTGTGTCGGCGAATAGAACTAAATAAATGTGAAATCTTTTCACGAGTACTGTCAGTGACATTATCAATCGAAAACATGACATTTGAAAGGGGCAGTTGGTATTCCGAAAACTCACTTGGCACTTTTCACGTACGAAATCACCTGTCAAAACAAAAGTTACTTATTTCTCGGTGAAAACGGAGGTGAAAACTTACGATCAATCTTTTTAATGACTAAATTACCTGTAAATTACCTAACATTGTTTCTCATAAAGTTTTTTTTCTAAACCAAATTAAATGTTCATTATTTTAATTCCTAAAATAGGATAGTTCCTATTTTAGGTATTAGTATACCAACAACAGAATAACGGCGGCTTACCCTTTATATCCATCGGTCTGTATACGACTTGTATTTAGCCACGAACCCTTCTCAATAAATCACTTTATGGAATTTAGATAGACACAAGCACTCATTATTTAAACCGCACCAGTTTTTTCAAATGATACTACGCCTAAAATAATGCCAAACTTGTTAACATTTAGAGATAATAATTTAGATTATTTAAGAAGCAGAAAACGATACCATCTTTTAAATAAGAATTTTACATAATCGTAGTTGGTGAAAAACCACTTGAATATCGAAGCACAAAGGTTTTTTTATTAATTAGTTAAAAACAACACCAAACACAAACTTCTGAATGTACACAAACAATTTGTTTACATTTAACAACTTTTCGTACCGAGTGCTGTCATAGCAAAGGTAATAACACATACAGCCAATACAATCCTATTAAATTAAATAACACCCTTTTAGCTTCTTGAAGAATTATTTTAACCAACAAACATTCATTAATCAGTCTCAAGAACATATCTTATGGAGTCTAGATCCTTAAATTGAGTAAATTATTTAAAAATTAAGGTTTATTTGATGTTACTAAAAGCAAGTCCCGTCTAAGCCCAACTCTAAAGTTTTCACCTGAGATTTCGACATCACTTGAACTTGAGTGCGTCAAAGCAAAGTTTCAGAATACGGTGAAAAGTACAAGTGAAATGAGCAGTGAAGTGAGTGTGAAAATCTATGTGCGTGGTGAGGTGAGTTTGGTCATTTTCGGAATCACTGGGCTGGCCTCCTTTTCAGTTTGTACACTTCTAGCAGATTGTTGTGTTAAGTATAAATTATTTTATTCTATGACGCACTGATGATTTTGGGGTTGATGACGCGCTGGCAGCGGTTTCGCGATTCAACCGTATAATAACAATATTTTTAAGAATTTCGTAACAAAGTGAGTAAGGGGGTCGTTTAAAATAATCTTTTAAACCCCCAGTAGATAAAACCCCATCTAAAGTACCTACCGTTTATGAAACGTTACTTACACGGAAAAGATTTAACACACATTTTTGAAGTTAACCCTATAAAACTATAAAATCTACGCAACCTGTTCAAAGATCTATATCAATGTATCATTGGGGGCACATAGTTTAGATAGGTCTCGCCAGGGGTCAGCATTAGTTATGCATGGCCTGTTGTCCCACACCTTTGTTAATTATGACGCAACCCGCACTACACTTGAAAATTGGATATTTAGGCCAGAATACCTGATTTCGTATTATTTTATAGGTGTTAGACGAGTTTTGTGTATTATAATATTCATGAATTGTGTACATCAGGATTTTATTTTATACCTTTTTTGTGTCACTGTTGGGCAAAATTATCCCCCGACTGACGATAGTTTTTTTCAGGCTTGAGCCACTTCACACCAATCTCGGAAGGATTTAGTTTAATCTCTCTTATCACCGCTAATGAGACACAATTGATTTTTTATTGTAATGTGGCGACCGGTCGCCGCTCGGGGACGAATAGGTTAAAATGTTATGTCAATAAAAATAATGTACCTACTTCTGTATTTCAAACGTTTTGATGTTTGGTGCCTATATTAAGTATCTCACATTTTCCTTGTAATTAATATCAAGGGCGTAAATAGCTTCTAATATGTACACACGTACAATACTAATATTATCTACGGATGTAGATTACGCAATATTATATTAATTACGTTTTCATTTAAACATAATTACCTAATACCTTATTACTTGTAACAACAATATCGACACAATATAATCAAAATTAGATTCAGACTATAAATACACGTACCGTACTACTGAAATATTTAGATGTAAGTTCAGAGAATTCCAGTTTGTGAGTATCTGGAGATATCGGGAATCTACAATCCACATTTCAATAATCAATCGTCGTCGTTGGCAATCGTTTTATCATTGAATTCCTACGAACAAAAGATATGTCCCACTTACTAGAATCTATGCACTAAATTCAAATTCAAATTTCGAATGGCTTTAGAAATATGATTGACCTTTATTTAAAAAGACTTTTATAAAAAAGTACTGTAATTTAAACATATTGTTTGATCAATTTAACGTATTTTCGTAGAAATATTTGAGTGATTTGGAAAAATAGGTAGATTCTATACAATTTAATTACAAAATGAATTATGGAGAAAAATATCACTAACCATGTATTTCTATGTGACGTAATCCCGGGGCATTTTGCATACAATATTATTAACATTCGCACGTAATCATATAATGGCAACACGATGAATAATGCTTACAATTTGCTAAACAACAAAACAGCAGAATAGCCACAATAATCCATTTTCTAATCTGGAATCTGTCAAACGCAAACATCGTATGCATTATGCAATTATCCTTACAAAGAGATTAATTAACAACATTGATCCAGCTCTATTATTTCAACGTTTAAATTGTTTTCACCAACACTTTTTTATCTAAATACTCAGTTCCAAAAAATCCAACAGTTTGGTAACCTTACATTCATTGATTCATATTGCAGCTTATTCAATTATGTTATTTTTATTCTGGCTACTAATAATGCGCGATCGAATTACAAATACTGAATGTTTATTTTAAAATATTCGATTTTATGTTGTCTACGGATTATTGTTTTTTATTCCATTAATTTGGTGTATATGGTGCTGCCAATATTTTTGTTTGTTATTTATTTTATTGTTAATTCTGCTAATCATGAATTCTCGGCTATTCATACACTAGGTACTGAATAAAGTGCAAAAAAAAAATTTCGGTTGAATTCCTAAATTACGAATGGAGACAAAACTGAAAATGTTTATTTAAATAATAATCTAATAACGAAAGCATAATATATTTCACTTGAATATTGATTATTTATACCAATGATACCTTCTGTATTGATAAACCTAGGTCTCTATACATCCAAACTCCTTACCTTCGAAATACTTCCAATTACTTAACAAAATATATCACGAACAAAGAAATATTACCATAATACTATTAAAATCCATCTTATTTCATACCTTCTGAAAATCAACCAAATAACCAAAAACTCCAAGTTCTTCACAAAAATAAGGTGAGATTAATCTTCTACTGGTTCATTTACGTCGCCCCATAAGCCTGAATAATATATTCCGAGCTAGAAAAATGTCTTTAAAACGGCAACACTTTATATTCGGGCTAGGTACTTTCAAAGTGCTCGATATTCGTAGGTACCTAGACTAAGTAAACAACTATCTGAATTTCGAGCTAGTATCGGAAATCTAAAAGTACATTTTTAGGGGACCGTGTAAATAGATTCTAGTTGAATGGGCATCGTACCTTCATAGAACATGAATATAACTTCGTTTAATATAAAGGCTCCCGGACCTAGATGAGTCTAGCCCCGGGAGCCAGATGGGTCGATGGCGTAGTCAAAGTTTCGGGTCAAATCTGGAAGAGAATGGCACATGACCGAAGAAAATGGCACATACAAAGAGTGGCCTATGCCCAGCGGTGGATGACATGACAAGGGCTGTGGATGATAATGATCTATCGTCAATTATAAATATTTTTACATAGTTCGTAATGTTCCTTTTCGTTTGAGCTTTTCATACGAAATTCCTTCCAAATTAACGACGTCAGTCGCGATTATTTTGAAGTTTTTCAATACTTACAAATTTTCCTAAGAAGCGCAACAAAAACGTAATCAGCTAAATCAGTCGTGCTCCGACGACACACATGTGTCAAGTAAGTAGATTTTATATTTGGCAATTCATATACACAAAAACAGCACGAACATCATTAAAAGGTATCAAAATATTTAAAACCCTTAATCAGAACCGCTATAAGAAAATAAATATTTTCTAGTAAAATTATTTACCCTGCGGTAAACAAATAGTATCGAATAACTTTTCATAATTCAAAGTAATTAAAACTGGAAAAAACAGTTACGAGGTTTCGTTCTTTCGTAAATAACATTGTAATATCGTAAAAATAGAACCTTTTTAGTTACTTTCGTTGGCTTTACAAAAAGTTAAATAAACAAGATTTTTACAAGGCCAAGTGGTTTTTTTTTGTAGGCACCAATAATATATTGACATCCTTAACAATTATCCACATACTCAATTTATCATAATATTATGTCTTACTAAAAAAATTAACAATACAAGGAAGTTTGTCTAAAATTCTGGATCTCTCTAATCACCGCTAATGAGACACAATTGATTTTCTATTGTAATGCGGCGACCGGTCGCCGATTGGAGACGAATAGGTTAATAATAATACTTGACTGCACGGATGGCCGAGTGGTATAGGTCACCACGCCAATTACCACTATGCGCGACGTGCTGCGGGTTCGATCTCCGCATGGGACAAGTATTTGTGTGATCCACAAATGCTTGTTCCAAGTCTGGGTGTTCTTTGTGCATGTGATTTGAATGTTTGTGAAACCCCCGCGACACAAGGAATAAATTTCTTAGTGCGGGCGTCGTTTTATGTAAAACAAAAAAAAAAAAAAAATAATAATAATAAATTTCATTTTACTTCTCTCAAAAAGGTACAATACTTTCTTACTACTATTATATTTTCGTACTAAGCTGTATGTAAATATAATAGTAGTAAGAAAGTTCCCTTTATTGTTAATTTTTTTGCTTGCTATGTTCAATCACCGCAGTCTGCACAAGTCCACTGCTTTACATAAGCCCCTACAAATTCACAAATCCTGGTTAAGTACTGTACCACTTTAATATTCGAAACCATAATTACGTCAACTTTAATTTGATCAGATAGGTAACATCGAAAATCCAAAACTGGAACCAACAGCTTTATAATGGTTACAGCTTAATTCCAATGATGAATGGATGTGTGCGATGGACATTATTCGTTATTCGCTACCAGTAATGGATGATGCCAACATCTCATTACCAAATGGCCAATGATTGCCAATATTTGACGAATGATTTGGCACTTTTGATAAGTACTTCACATACTAAACGCGGGCCTACCTTTGACCCAATATTTGATTAAACATTTGCTAAATCGATAAGCTTTTTACGTAAAACGTCAAGCATTTTTGTCATATACACACACATTAGTTTCATTTCTGGGCGTATGCATGTTAAATTTATGACTGTAAACGCATGAACTGAAAGGGGATATATATATACATACCATACACCCAAACAGGAAAAACTTTGTAGAGGGCAACGTCAAAAACATACAAAACAATGTTGTGGGAAATTTCTAACCATATACCGCCAATATTGGCCTACCCAAGTGTACAGAACAGCATGCTTTGATACACATGACCGAAGAAAATGGCACATACAAAGAGTGGCCTATGCCCAGCGGTGGATGACATGACAAGGGCTGTGGATGATAATGATCTATCGTCAATTATAAATATTTTTACATAGTTCGTAATGTTCCTTTTCGTTTGAGCTTTTCATACGAAATTCCTTCCAAATTAACGACGTCAGTCGCGATTATTTTGAAGTTTTTCAATACTTACAAATTTTCCTAAGAAGCGCAACAAAAACGTAATCAGCTAAATCAGTCGTGCTCCGACGACACACATGTGTCAAGTAAGTAGATTTTATATTTGGCAATTCATATACACAAAAACAGCACGAACATCATTAAAAGGTATCAAAATATTTAAAACCCTTAATCAGAACCGCTATAAGAAAATAAATATTTTCTAGTAAAATTATTTACCCTGCGGTAAACAAATAGTATCGAATAACTTTTCATAATTCAAAGTAATTAAAACTGGAAAAAACAGTTACGAGGTTTCGTTCTTTCGTAAATAACATTGTAATATCGTAAAAATAGAACCTTTTTAGTTACTTTCGTTGGCTTTACAAAAAGTTAAATAAACAAGATTTTTACAAGGCCAAGTGGTTTTTTTTTGTAGGCACCAATAATATATTGACATCCTTAACAATTATCCACATACTCAATTTATCATAATATTATGTCTTACTAAAAAAATTAACAATACAAGGAAGTTTGTCTAAAATTCTGGATCTCTCTAATCACCGCTAATGAGACACAATTGATTTTCTATTGTAATGCGGCGACCGGTCGCCGATTGGAGACGAATAGGTTAATAATAATACTTGACTGCACGGATGGCCGAGTGGTATAGGTCACCACGCCAATTACCACTATGCGCGACGTGCTGCGGGTTCGATCTCCGCATGGGACAAGTATTTGTGTGATCCACAAATGCTTGTTCCAAGTCTGGGTGTTCTTTGTGCATGTGATTTGAATGTTTGTGAAACCCCCGCGACACAAGGAATAAATTTCTTAGTGCGGGCGTCGTTTTATGTAAAACAAAAAAAAAAAAAAAATAATAATAATAAATTTCATTTTACTTCTCTCAAAAAGGTACAATACTTTCTTACTACTATTATATTTTCGTACTAAGCTGTATGTAAATATAATAGTAGTAAGAAAGTTCCCTTTATTGTTAATTTTTTTGCTTGCTATGTTCAATCACCGCAGTCTGCACAAGTCCACTGCTTTACATAAGCCCCTACAAATTCACAAATCCTGGTTAAGTACTGTACCACTTTAATATTCGAAACCATAATTACGTCAACTTTAATTTGATCAGATAGGTAACATCGAAAATCCAAAACTGGAACCAACAGCTTTATAATGGTTACAGCTTAATTCCAATGATGAATGGATGTGTGCGATGGACATTATTCGTTATTCGCTACCAGTAATGGATGATGCCAACATCTCATTACCAAATGGCCAATGATTGCCAATATTTGACGAATGATTTGGCACTTTTGATAAGTACTTCACATACTAAACGCGGGCCTACCTTTGACCCAATATTTGATTAAACATTTGCTAAATCGATAAGCTTTTTACGTAAAACGTCAAGCATTTTTGTCATATACACACACATTAGTTTCATTTCTGGGCGTATGCATGTTAAATTTATGACTGTAAACGCATGAACTGAAAGGGGATATATATATACATACCATACACCCAAACAGGAAAAACTTTGTAGAGGGCAACGTCAAAAACATACAAAACAATGTTGTGGGAAATTTCTAACCATATACCGCCAATATTGGCCTACCCAAGTGTACAGAACAGCATGCTTTGATACACATGACCGAAGAAAATGGCACATACAAAGAGTGGCCTATGCCCAGCGGTGGATGACATGACAAGGGCTGTGGATGATAATGATCTATCGTCAATTATAAATATTTTTACATAGTTCGTAATGTTCCTTTTCGTTTGAGCTTTTCATACGAAATTCCTTCCAAATTAACGACGTCAGTCGCGATTATTTTGAAGTTTTTCAATACTTACAAATTTTCCTAAGAAGCGCAACAAAAACGTAATCAGCTAAATCAGTCGTGCTCCGACACACATATTGTGTCAATTAGTTTTTATTTTTGGCAATTCATGTACACAAAAACAGCACAAACATCATTATTAAAAAAGGTATCAAATTAAAATCCTTCATCGGAACCGCCATAAGAAAATAAATATTTGCTAGTAAAATTATTTACCCTGCGGTAAAGAAATAGTATCGAATAACTTTTCATAATTCAAAGTAATTAAAACTGGAAAAAACAGTTACGAGGTTTCGTTCTTTCGTAAATAACATTGTAACATCGTAAAAATAGACCCTTTTTTAGTTACTTTCGTTGGCTTTACAAAAAGTTAAATAAACAAGATTTTTACAAGGACAAGTGTGGCCAAGTTTCGTTTTTGTAGGCACCAATTATTTATTGACATCCTTATCAATTATCCACATACTCAATTTATCATAATATAAGTTATGTCTTACTAAAAAAATTAACAATACAAGGAAGTTTGTCTAAAATTCTGGATCTCTCTAATCACCGCTAATGAGACACAATTGATTTTCTATTGTAATGCGGCGACCGGTCGCCGATCGGAGACGAATAGGTTAATAATAATAATAAATTTCATTTTATTTCTCTCAAAAAGGTACAATACTTTCTTACTACTATTATATTTTCGTACTAAGCTGTATGTAAATATAATAGTAGTAAGAAAGTTCCTTTTATTGTTAATTTTTTTGCTTGCTTGGTTCAATCACCGCAGCCTGCACAAGTCCACTGCTTTACATAAGCCCCTACAAATTCACAAATCCAGGTTAAGTACTGTACCACTATAATATTCGAAACCATAATTACGTCAATTTTAATTTGATCAGATAACATCGAAAATCCAAAACTGGAACCAACAGCTTTATAATGGTTACAGCTTAATTCCAATGATGAATGGATGTGTGCGATGGACATTATTCGTTATTCGCTACCAGTAATGGATGATACCAACATCTCATTACCAAATGGCCAATGTTTGCCGATATTTGACGAATGAGTTGGCACTTTTGATAAGTACTTCACATACTAAACGCGGGCCTACCTTTGGCCCAATATTTGATTAAACATTTGCTAAATCGACAAGCTTTTTACGTAAAAGGTCAAGCATTTTTGTCATATACACACACATTAGTTTCATTTCTGGGCGTATGCATGTTAAATTTATGACTGTAAACGCATGAACTGAAAGGGGATATATATACCATACACCCACACAGGAAAAACTTTGTAGAGGGCAACGTCAAAAACATACAAAACAATGTTGTGGGAAATTTCTAACCATATACCGCCAATATTGGCCTACCCAAGTGTACAGAACAGCATGCTTTGATATATCGGTAACGTTAAAATTTGTATGAGAATTACAAAAATATATTTTCAAGTATAAATATGCTAAACTCATTTTCCACAGCAGCTATATATTTTTCAGCAGCCTAGCCGGATTCCATGACGTAGAAAAACCAAAGTTTCAAAATAACTCTAACGTCTTTTATTCTAGTCAGTACCACCTCTACATACAATTCCTGTATCTATAACAACCCACCCAAAACAAACTACATTAAAGGCTGAAAGTAATTTAAAATACCTAAACAAACCATCGCGCCTAAATAAGCTCCTAAACTTTCCAGTAAATACTTTTTTCACTGACGAATACCTACAAACACCTAAAAGCAAGGCAAAGTATACAATTTTTCTCATTGTTTAGCCTTATATTGAATACTTAGCTTGAGGGAAATTAGACTCTTTTATAAAGCTAAGTAGAAGGCACAGCACAAACCACCGTCGACGTGACTTTGAGAATTTTACATTAAGGTGACGCTTTCCTTCCGACCTATAGAAAATATTTAATGATACGTGTTTAAGGAATGGAAATGAAAGGTGTCTTAATCAATATGGATGAGCTGAACAGTACTGAACACTAGTAATAATTTAAGCGCACAGCTCTATGCTGGGAAGTGGTGAAAAATCGAATTCCAAATGCAAATATTTGAAAGGTTAGCAATATAATACTAATTGTGTTCTTTTTACCCGAATGCGCCAGAAGGCGGGTAATTTGTAATTTGTTTTCAATTACGAATAAATTATAATTATTTTTGTGTAATTTAAAATGATTTCATTATTATATTTTTAAGTACAAATTCACATTTTTCCAACGTTTTTTCAAGTGTGGAAAGACAGAATTAGTAAAATAAAGTATGAATATGATAACTTCAAAATATAAAAAAAAACATGACATGTTATTATTAGTCTCAATTCATGTCTACTTCACAACTACGTCTACACATTTCTCTTAAACGTCCTTTACAAAATCTACACCAATGAAACTGTAAGACAAAGTACGACGAGAGTGTAAAAACTAAAAGCAATATCTAAAGAAAATGGCACTTTGCACTTGTAAAATAAAAACAGAGTGCATCAAAACCACAAAGCAGAAGATACTATGATTAATACTTTGTACATTTAGAAGCGTCATCCCCTTAAACTAGTTGTAACCCGCGGTTTTTCTCATTTCTTCCTTTGCTCAACTTTGCCATTGTGTTTCTATCGCTATGGATTATTAAACTTTTGCTACTGGAAATGAAAGTAGAATCAAAGGGGGTTTGTATACTCAACGTAAATAACGCAGTCGCTTAGTGCAAACTTTGCTGGCTATTTACCGACTTCGAGTAAGGAGGTTTGAATATGATGAATGTATGGATGTATGTAATATTATTGAAACAACAGAATAGTCACACATAATAACGAAATCTATGCAGGAATTTGAAATTTACCATAGGTACATATTCACCTTAGTTCCGTGGTATTCACAAATACAAATACACACCGAAACAAAGTTACATAAACACAAATTTAGAGACACACAGATACATAGACACACATACACAGACATTCAGAAACCTATTTACACAAACACATACACACACAGATACATATACACACGCAGATACATAGACACACAGAGATAATGATTTTTTTTTTTTGTTTTGCGGCTATTCTGGGACTGTGCAGCCCCAGTATCACTGCGACCGTCATCGATCTATTGTGATCGCCGCTGTTATCTTTACAGTTCGCCACCGAGTCCTACATCCACTAGGTATCGCAGTAGCTTATGGGGGGCGATATGTTTTACATACTGTGGGCCAAGGATATGTTTGCCCAGGTGTAGAGATAATAATTATGATAATAACTAATTTTTTATTTGTTTTGTTACATTAATTTCAACATATAAATCAGTGTAACTTGTCACAATTATGTTAATAGTTTTATTAATATAAGAAAAGTATGGGATAAGTTTAAAGAGATAAAGATGAAAGTTTGTTTAAAATTTTCTTTCATTTTACGTGTGTATGATTTGAATTTAATTAAATTTTCTTATGGTTAGCGTTGAGGTTGATATGAGCTCGTGACGTAATAAAGATGGCTGGGCTAGACAAAGCTGGCTATGTTTGCTGTCTGCTCTAAACACCTGCATTATATAACTCAGAGAAAATGAAATATTATCTACTGTTTTTCACTGAGTTGGTTGTCTAAGACCATTGAAGTTGATCAAGGCAGTCTGTGAGTTCTTAATGTTCTAAAAATAATTATAGCCCTTACAACTACCTAGCGAAACCTATTTAATAGTGGGTTTGTATAATTGTATACACTTTGAAGTTCTCAGTTTAATATTCCTTACAAACCTATTCCTGGTTTAATAACTAGCAACAACAATGTATTTTAAATTACGTGCTTCATTGTTTTATTTAATAAAGCAACTTTAGGTTGCGCAACGCCATAAATAAAAACTCATTATTTGCAGTATAATAAACAGAAAATTATTGAAACATAAAAACTACTTATAAATTTATCGTTTTTACTTTATTCTTCGTTTATATTACTATTATTTTAATACTTCATCGAGTTTTAACGTACTTTGCTTACTCCCAGAATAAAGCATATTGGCACAGTTCTTCAATTCTCTTCAGACAGCCCACACTTTAGATCCCACATCTTCTCCCAAACCTGTTTTAGTTATGTTTGGTGACTTTTGACATTAATAAATGTAATGCCCAAAAAAAATATTTTCAAACGCAATTCACATTTCATTCGATAATAATACCTATAGTAATTTATTTAAGGCCGGTTTAATATTGAAATTCATTTTCTTTCAATATACAACCCTCTTAGCAGGCCTATATTGTGTCGTTCCCCTGCAAACCTCTCGATGGGAAACAATACAGTCCGCAGAATATCGGCGGGGCTATGGATTGTAATAACAAAGGCGGCAGGCTGTAGAGGGTACGGACATCAGATTATCGTGTTTTCTCCCACAAGTAGCTGCTCTACAATTGACTAAGTATTTGAAGTATGGTTAGAGCAGTAAATAGAACAAGACTGTTGCCTGACACGGTAAAGTTCTGCTATTCTTTTTTATTTCCTTCGTAGTGCTTGTATCGACGTTTTCATTTTTAAGTCTGGATCGTTGTATTTTTTACAAGTTTGTGGGCATTTTAATTGTGAATATGATGCAGGTCATCCAAGTTATTTCATTTTTCTTAATGTACCTAATCTGGATTGAGTAAGTTGTTCGTTAATAAAATGTGATTGGTTAAACATACTAAAACGTATAGAATTAAGTTAAAACATATTTTACCTATAACGAAAATACTACGCAATCATTAGTCTAGTGATGCAAGCTAACCGCCTTAATGAGCCATCAAAGATATTTCCGGGAAATGGTTAATAAAATCCTGATGACTGGACTAATAGCAGTAATTACTAGATTACCTAATAGACCCGATAAAAAGATACATAATATTAGGTATCCAATATCTTCTCACTTATCATAAAAATTCATATTTATTATCTTGAGAAAATTGATAACCACGCAAAAAAAAGGAAAATAGCTTTTGCTGTGGAAAAATATTGCCTATCCTTACAAAAACATTTTAAAACAAATTATGTAAAGTGAATACGGATATGCAAAGCTTTCAACACGCGTATGAACAAATTTGGGTCGCCATTTTTCCATTTTCAGCGCTTATTATATAAATCCGAATGCGAAATACTTAATAGGTCGAGAGCAGATAAATAATTAACTGAACACGAGACAGTCAGGTCGTGTTAATTCAATTTATTTGTATCGTCCACATGAAAGTCTGAGGGGAAAGACTCCATCATGTTTGCAGTCGAGCACCCTGAGTGGCTCTTTATATAATTAGCACTAGAAACAGGAAAATGGAGTAGCGTAACGTAAGTATGTTACAGAAATGGCGGTTATATTAAATGCAGAATAATTTAAAATATATCTATCATTTTGAGATTTTTTATGAAACTTTTATTTGAATTTAGAAGTTTTGTTTTCGAATTGTCGACGAATACGTTAATATCTACATTTTAGCTTTAGGTAGCTTTATCGCTGTTGATAATGTATTATTTAGCTTGGAATTGTGATATACATTAATACTACTGTAAAGTATTAAATGAACTAGGCACGCGATAAAAGTTTCACATAGCCGTGATATGTTACACCTTCAGTTCGCTTATTTTATTCCGTAATGGTTCAGCCGCGAGCTATAAGCTCAAATTATTATTCTCTTGATTGTCAAATGTTTTTTAAGATATTCTTTTGTTTAAAATATACTATGTACTTACCGTGTTCCATTCAATTTAGGAAAATGGTTCCAACGAATTACATTTCATCATCTAATGATACAAAATTAGATTATTTTGTTTTACTACCTTGTCGAATTACCTTTAACATTCAAAGACGGAAAACAATCCCCTTAGACAAGGTACATTTCTACAGTCGTTATCGCTGATCGAATCACTCAAATGTATGAAAGTGACAAGTCTAAGTCACTTGACTTATAGAAGAGAAATGTCATTTCCATACATATAATGTCATTTAGGCGATTTATATCATTGTTAACGATCGTAGAAATGTACCTTGTCTAAGGGAGCAGCTCCCGAAAGCTAGCAGTGTACTTATTTAAAGTTTAATTAATAAAAAAGAAAAGGTATTTTTTTAACTGACAAATTATTTTTAAAACGTTTTTATCTTGAGTATTCCCGCAAACTATTTTCTAAAAATAAAAAGTTTTAAGACTACCTTTCTGCTTGAGTTAATAAGGTAAAGAGGTCTTATCAGGCCGTAATTTGTAGGAAGCAAGCTAAAAGGATCAGAGTTAATGGTACCGAATTTAATGGTAATGGAGGCGGTGAGGTATTAAAAATTTGCTACAGTTTCTGGTTATTACGGATATGTAAACTGTTTTTGACTTTAAAGTACTGTAGGTACGATCAATTACTACTACTATTAGCTAAGGAACTTAATGACACTAGTTGGTGTAGAGGGAACATAATTTGAACCAAAATTACAAAGTTGTTTTTAGTTCATTCATGAGGTCAGGGTTTAAGAACCATTGACACGAAAAAAAAGAAGAACGATGTACAAACTTACTAGCATTTGTTTGTTTGTTGAGTTTTAGAAACGGTCAATCGTAAAAGATCTGACAGGTTTGATAAGAACAAACAAACAACAAATAATTCAATAAGTCAATAATCTTTTCAGTTTTCTTTCCATTCATAAAATTGACAATGGTTAGTATAAATACAATAACACAACTATTAAGCCACAATTAACAAGTTTAATTCAAAACGAGGTATCTTTACAAAATTCATAGAAAATATTAAAATGTTATATAGAATTCCCGCTACTCGGTATAGTTTGCTCAAATGGATTTTTAAAAGAGATTGCGAGAGCGGCCGGGTTTTATCGTAGTTGACTATCGTCCCAACAAACTTCGGATGAACAGGAATTGTAAGGATAAGACAATAGCTTCTGAAAGGTATAACTAGGTAGAAGCCATATTGTGTACATAATAAATTAGAAATACATAGCTTATCTAATGATTTTGAATATAGCAGTTGAATTTATTATAGATGTGTAGAAATTTGAAATAGAATAAGAAACTATTGACTATAAAATAATTATACTCTCTTATTTATTGAAGTTGGCCAATACTAAAATAAACACTTCCGCAACGAGAATTCGATTACCTTGAATATTTTCTTTACAAAACACGTGATAACTAGCAACACATGGAATTCGCTATTCAAAAAAAACTTCTTGGTTGGGCTAATCCTACCGGTTTCTGAAACGCTTCGATTGGTTTTGAATATTTTGGTCAACCAATCACAATGGCGATCAGATGGTATGGTCTTTATTCATTACGTTTACAATTATCAAAAATCATAATCAATGCCCTACAAAACCGTATAAACGGTTTGACTGTAGGCGCCGGTCACCAAGACACAGATTAAATCCACTTTTCAGAAACGAAGGGAATTTTTCAGCAGTTTGACATCATAGTACCAGTAATATGCAACCTCATCTGCAGTAGTCGCCGTTACCGAAATCGGTGTGGGAAGATTATTATATATATATATATATATATATATATATATATTATAATATGCAACCATAATTATTATGTACAAATAACTTTAACACCCGCCTCACATAATCAAAACAATCTCCCAAACAACATCCAAACTACATAATCCTATAAGTTTTTGAGAAGAACACGAGAGTATCATAAGTTCCAATAACACCGAAACTAAACACTGCAGATGTACCCCGAAAACCGCATTCACCTAACTTTGGTCTCAAATTGTCACAGTGTTCCAACGTTCAGGGAAAAGTCGGAAACTTGTGCCAAAGTTGAGTTTTCTGCCTCGTTTGTGGCAATTGTAGAAGCGGTGTGGATGTGGTCGGAATTACCTTTTGTTGAGATACGGTTGAAACGTGAGCCTATTAGAGTATTAGAGGAATCTTTAGGATCAGGATAGTTATTATTTATCGATATTTGGTCTACCTTTTGAAGTTATAAGGGAGTGAAGGTTAAACATTAATATTGTAGAGTTGACTACATAGTAGACAACTGAATCTGGTGACGCTGGATGCGCATAATTTGTCTTTCTTTTGTGTCAAGGATTCTTATTTCTTTCTGACTAAAAGTTGCCACTTGGATGGCCAGGTCGCGTATCTTGAGAAGAGGTAAGGCAGAAAAACTATAAGAAGGCGTTACTATGGTATCAATTAGAAATTAACAGTACCTTTAATGTAAGGAGAGAGAAAAAAAATAAAAAGACAATCGCAATAAAGATATTCGTACAGTAGAGTTTGCTAATGTCGCATCAGGTCTATCTATCAATTTCGACCAATCGGAGGCCAATAGCTTGTCTGTCTTTGGTGAGGAATGGCAGAGAGATCCCGATGTGATACTAGCGTCCCTAGCTGAATCTATGACACGTGGTACCTCCATTAAAAGCAAGATAACTAATCTCCCGAAACTTGTACAACTATACGGCTAAACGGCACGAATATCTTCTCTTTTTTTCTTTTAAGTTTTTCTACCTCCTTTCAAACAATTATCGTAAGATGAAACAAATATTTGGTTAGTCCGGGGATAAGGGTTGGCTACACCAACACGCCAATTACCGATTAGGTACCAACGCTAATACTCAGACAAACAAGTAATTATTGGCGTTCCGAATTTTATTATTAGTATGGACTTGGTGAGATAGCCTTCTTAATTAATAATTCCGCAAATATCATTTACAATAAGATAGAAATAGCTATATTCGATTATTAAAGCAAGCATAAATAAGGTTTATTTGTTTACAAAACACTCATATCATTATAATACGGGAGTTAAAAACCTTTTTTTTTTCAATCGGATCATCTCTACACATTTCATTGTCAAATCCAACCAGTGTTACCACGTGCCATAATTTCTGGCACACCTATTTTACAGTACGCCCACGCATCACCGGACCAGCGCAATAATAAGTATAATTAACTATAAACACGCAAGTTATGAGGAAAATACACCGAAGTTGTTCATCACTACTGAAATAACAGTGTATAAGCGTGAGGTATGATATTAATTACTTGCTGTTACAGTGGTCTCGTATAAAATTCTCTTATTTATAGCATGAAAGTTCATCTCAAATAAATCGTATCAAATTAGTCTTTATGATGCTTTATTAAGCCAAAAGACGAGATGTCATAAAAATGTATAAAAAACCAGCTGTGACCAGCGCTTTCACCCGCGTAAGGATTTCCCGTTCCTGACTTCCATTCACGCACGTAATTTTCATTTAAACAAAAAAAACTCATTTTATCTTCTTCATAAAACCTTGTCCTGATAATAACGAACACAGTACAAAAAGAATCATCCAATTTGGTGCAGTCCTTCGAAAGTTATACGCTTAGCAACACATTTGACGATCCCTTTTTATATTATAGATCATACAGCACCTTAAATCTGACTGTTGACTGTTGAACTCCCAGAAACAACGAAGTGAGCCTATTATTGATCTGTCACTGGTGACTGTTCCAGTGGTTTGAGATTATAAGATGTTTAATGAGTTCTTTTGCTGGTGAATGAACCAGAGTCATCTTTGTCAACATAATAATACTGAAAAAAATCTCTCTACAAGCAGATCTCGGCGGGCGGCAATTGACTTTAAATTCGAGAAACCAAATATTACATAAAACTATGTTCATACTAAATGGAGAATGTTAAATCATACCTGTATATACTATAGTAAGCGTAATGTTATTTATACAACAAATAGAATGACATATTATTTCTCCTAATAAACACAAACACCAAATGTCAACACTCGAATCCAAACTTATTACGCTATCCAAATAACAGTAAGATTTCATAACAAACAATACTACGCGAAGTATTCTCACTTCTCTAATAATCCAGATATCAACAATCCTTGTGAAAGGATAAAAATCTCACCTGACTTGTGACTTGGGAATAATAGGGAGGATTGTACTGAGAAATCTGACAATATCCGATACACGGTACATCGCAAGTTTACCCTGTTCACACGTAAGTGTTTGATACCGCATTGGAGCCAATATTTGATGAACTAGTATCAATGTATAGATACTGTATTGTACATCAATTCCATCAAGGATCAAACATTAATGAATACATAATACAGGGTTGGGTTCAGTTGGAGCCAAATCTACTGATATCCTATAGGTTTATGAAATCATAATTCTTCTATCAATTTCCTAGTCACACCTAGGTCTTACTGCGTCCATCCAATTTCGGCCTAATATTTAATGAGAACTCGCGTTTTGATGTTTGTTTTATACATTATAAATCTTCGTTGGCTATCCCCGGGACGCCATTAACATAAATATAATTTTGGCGTAATATTAACAAATAGAATGTTGTAAGATGAATAAATTTTAAAGGACTTCAAACTGTTACATTGCTTTTTTTTTTTTTTTTTTATTTGTTTATTTATCAAAAAAGTTACAGCGGTTTATTCATATTACACCTGCCAAACTGCAGAGCAGTTTGTCGGCAGCATTTTAATACGTCCATAAAGCGTATTCTCATTAAATGTAAATTATTTCCTTATTGTCACTTTTAATCATCTATTTTTACATTTTCATCATCAGATATTCATATTTGAGTCAGCTGTATACATATTTTTCAATAGCTCTTTATCAACCGTTGACATAAAACGACAATCCTAATTACTGTTTTACGATCATTTTGTTTTTAATTTACTTTTTGTTTTTGACCCTCGTCTTAAGGATCGGGTTCCTTGTTTAAATTTAAAACCTGTTAGCAACGGTAAAGTATAATTTATTTACAATAGTCTATTAAAAAAATACTTTTAGAGCCTGCCTTCACTTCTGTGTAATACGAAATCAAGGAAATAATGCAGTAACCGTGCATTATAAATCCATTTAAATTAACAATGCTCGATAGTATCTTGTTTTTCATCACGATTTGAATTATATGACATTGATTCGTTCACGTTTTTAGTATCGGCATAAGATTAAGATTCTCTCTATTCTCTAAAACTTGTAGGATTAATATCATATGCACAGGACACTTATTATCATTTTTTAACTCAGATAGTATACCTCTGAAAGTTAAGAGAATATGCTATGTGACACAAAAGTTCTATTTATCTTTCTCATATTGGCTACTGGAACGTATTTTAACAATTCATAATTCTCGTTGCGTAGGTACCTATTGATACAGTATGATATTTACTTTACCGACTGGCAGTTCCAAATCCACGCTTTATTTTCTATTGTCAGAACGCAGTGAGCATGCAAATTTAGTTCCGAGTTTTTTAGAGTGCATCAGAATCTGCTTCAAAAGAATTGTAAAATTCTAGAAATGTGTTTGTTATTTTAGCGCAGAATTGTTTCTTTATTTATTAAAGAAAATATTGTAGAGACAAATGTATTGTCAGAAATGAAATAGAAAGAGTATCTACAAAACATTGCTAGAACAGACATTTTTATTTTTGTGGAATTATTTTTGTAAAGTTTGTGGGTTCCTTCAGGTAAACCTACATATAAACTGGAAACTCTTTACAGCTCTGGCGTTCTTGACACTTAAAAATACGCAGAGGGGCTGACACATACATTTCAGTAAATCCAGTAGAGTACGATACGAGACGATAGATTGAGTAATGTTGTAGTTTATCGATATATTTTCTGTGTAATATTTGTTAAAGTACACCTGTTACCCCCACTGTTTCTTTCTTTTTTCTTTCCTGTCCATCCAAAGGTTGTCATGAAGATATCGCTAAATATATTTTTTGTATTTTTTTTTCTTCTTTAAAAAAATGACGCCCGCTCTAAGAAACTTAATCCTTATGTCGCGGGGGTTTCAGAAACATTCAAATCACATGCACAAAGAACACCCAGACTCATATTAACGATAAAACCGCCACTGTACCCTTTCGTTGCTTGTTTTACAATAAGGAACAAACTATTCTATTCTATTGGTATTGGTATATTAGCTGTGACCCGCGCTTTCCCCCGCGTAAGTTCCCGTTCCTGATTTCCATTCTTTCACGCAATTTTTAAACAATGATTTTTTTATTACTTTCTTTTATACAAACCTTGTCCTGTCAATAACTAACACAATAAAAAAAGAATCATACAATTTGGTCGTTCGAAAGTTATGCGCTTAGCAACCCAATTTTTTTATTCATTTTTATTATTATAGATGTGTGTTGTATTTCTAAGGTTTTATAAGCAGAGAAGGATAAAGTTATTCGGTTCGAGATCTGTTTTGCCATCTTCTCCAATTACTAAAACTTCGTATCTTCTGAAGTTGAATAAAAAGACATTCAGAATTCGTTGCTCTTCGAGTTTCTTAACTTTATCATCCATTTCAATTAAAATTTACTCGTCTAGCTCTTAACAAAACTCCTAGGTACTAGCGAAAGGGGTGTTGGACGAAACTTTTTAAACCGTGTTTAAAATTTTAAACTTCTTAAATATCAGCATCATCTAGCTGGAAGAAGTTTGCGTTCTTATAGTTTGTAAATTATTAAAATTGAAATAAAATACTGAACTTTGTAGTTATAATTAATACGGGATTCATTTTATGATGATAGTGAAGGAAGTGTTGCTTCTATATTATTTTGATAGTTTTACAGATTTAAGAGCAACTACGAAAGAAGTATATTGTTGAAAAAAGTAATAAGCTTGTCCTCATAGAACAAAGCAAAATTCCTTTTACACAAGCAAATACGAATTGATTCTTGCATTTGCAAGCACTGCATGTGTTAGATTTACTGGACATTACATGACACAGCACACAGATCCTAACTATATATTAAGATTTTTAAATTACTAAAAAAAAATAAAGATTCACTTAAAATTTAAAAACCCAGGACCAAGAACAACGTCGACAATGAAGTGTTAGTAAATTTCGATACACAAGTAGCTATCATATCTTTATCTTTCTTAAAAAAACGACGCCCGCCCTAAGGAATTTATTCCTTGTGTCGCGGGGATTTCACAAACGTTCAAATCACATGCACAAAGAACACCCAGACTTGGAACAAGCATTTGAGGATCACACAAATACTTGTCCCATGCGGAGATCGAACCCGCAGCACGTCGCGCACAGTGGTAATTGGCGTGGTGACCTATACCACTCGGCCATCATCATTGTATAGTTTATTCAGCTATGAATACCTTCAAAGCGTCAATAAAAATAGCATCCTATCACTTAATTAGCTCTGCAGTCTGTCAATAGACTGCCACAAAAGTAACTTCAAAAAAGTCCAACCCTCGGTCTATTAGTTGTCAACTAGCCAGAGAGAGCGATGGTGCGAGTAATCCAATTTGAAAGTTGTGCCCACCGAACCAGCGCCGCGTCATAATTAACTAGTGGCGTGGGAGTGCCATGAATAACTAAAGCCCTTGTGACAGCACAACTGGCCTTGTCGCATGTATGTTTTGTAAACTCTCTAACAATTGAAGTATACAATTTTGAATTTTTCGCTGTCGTCACTGTTAACTTTTGACCTCAAAAGAATATTAGCTTTTGAAGTCTTCGTAAATAACTACTGATAATCTAAGCAAGCAATTGTTAGGAGCAACGTAAATTTAAGTAATTTCAGTTGCGCTAGGACTAGGACTGGGACTAGAGTGATGAACTTATCGCGGTGGTTTGCAACGCATTCCCGCGTCGTCCCCAGTATTAGGTAAAGGAGAAGCACTCCGGCGGTTTTAGCTGGTAAGAGTCCGGCTTACCCTTCCGCCTTCCCGGGCGGAGAGAGGGCGGAGGAATTCCTATCAGGATTTCCCCCGGGTTAAAAAAGAAAAGGATGACGGACTTCGGATCATGTGGTAGCCGGCTCAAAACCCATCCATTGCACTACTGTCGTGAACCCACTCGTAACATAAGCATTCAGCTTAGTACGAGGGGTTAACAAGAATACTATGTGTTACACATTACACAGCTTAAAAAATGACCAAACCCACATTGAAAGATGATAATTTTGAACATGAATGAGAATATGAAATGTGACAGCGCTATTCAGCAACATTTAAACTGGCGATAAAGAGTAAAACAAAACATCGACGACTCGTCAGCATAGACATTAACCTCAGCATTAACCCATGAATACTGTCACGCAAATTTCTTTAAATCGTTCTTTTAATTAGTCTATCTATCGCTAGGTACTTTGCACCTTAAAATTTCAAAGATAATATGAGCCTTATCGGCTTCAAACTAATAATTGACGTTTCTTCAATTGGGCACCAGAGACACAGAATAACAAATTCCCAATGAAGGTTTTGTCATACTGTTATTATGATACTGGTAATGATACCTAGTTTAGAAATCACACGTTACACTACAAACTAATCACAATATTAGTGTATGAAACAACTGAGTATAGTCATATGAATATCGTATTCGAAGCTCGAAGCGATTGCCCGTACTCTGCCAGTTAACTATCAATACTACACACATTAGTGTTTCTAAACGTTGCTGTATTTCCAAATGTTCCCAAATGAGTATTAGCTGTGGCAGAACAGTTATTATCTATGTAGGTTAAACTAGGTAAACGTTAACAAATGTGGAGAGAAACATTGTGTTACATTGTACGGGTATTATAATTTCATAGCGAGTTTACTGCAGTCTAAAATTAATACTGAATATGAAACAAAATGTTAGCACGAATTGTCTGTGTGTGAATTAAAGATATGAATACTAAAATGTACGGTTTTGTTTAATTCAATTTTTAAATTATTATTTTTGTGCATTTTGGTATTGGGAAGAAGTCCAGTACCGTATTGTTACTTTTTACACCGGCAACGTCAAAATCGATAAGCTCTTTGAGTCTTGGTACTGTGCAGATTGACTGTGCAGATTGTTCAGAATTAAAATTATGCTTATTCAATATAAAGTAAGTCTTTATTTTCTTTGCCTTTTCTTTATCTATTATAGTTGGTGTTCAATAAAAATAAGGTTCTTCATTAAATATTCGTTTCTATAAAAGCAGGTATTAATATATACGAGGTATAAAATCAATTTATCGACTCCCACCTAATGTAGCGACTTAACAAAAGCTAAGTTCAAAAGGCTATATCTTCTTTACAAATTCGTTTTATTATGCCTTTGATACGAAGACTATTTGCTGGCTCTTTGGGATAACGTCTGCCAAGGAAGTAGTTACTATAGTTAACCTTATTTAAGAAGTTCAGAGGTACCTATAAGAATATACATCTAGTTATACAAGTTATTTAGTGAAAATATTTAAATTTCTTTTTTAAGTTTTCTTGTTACCGAAGTACTTCAGTAGGGAATGACTTGCAAGTATGATAGTTACAGTTATTAATAATAATACCGGACTATAAATGTCCCACTGCTGGGCACAGGTCTCTGCCCATATGGAAAAGGAATAAGCTTTAATCACCATGCTTGCTCATTGCGGGTTGGCGATTTCACATTCCAAATTTTGGAATCCATGTTTCCTCAGGATGTTTTCCTTCACCGTTTGTCAATGGTGTCTTTTAATAATTAAGAAAGTAAGTACATATAACTTTGAAAAAGTCACATTGGTACTTGCAAAGTTAATGATGCAAAAAATAATAATAAAATAATGTTTGATAAATATAACAAATTATAACAAGAAAATACTATGCAATGAGCAAAGAAATAATATTAAATTCAAAAGACTATAATCTCTCTGCCTTGCTCTATCAGTACTGTAAAGAGTTTTCTGACAGGAATAATGTATATAGCCAATTTTTGCAATTGGTCATAATTTTACACATGAACTACAGAAATATAATAGAAATACCAAAATACCTAGACAGTTGGAATCAGGCGGTTGCTACAGTACGGTCTTACTATTGAAAAGATAGTTCTCAAATCGTTCATAACGACCGGGCATTGTACTGAAATAGAATTGAAATACAGCTCATTTTTCAGTTCAGATTCCCCCTGTCTCTCCCCTGCAGGTGGATCGTCTAGGCTAGGGATGGCAAACCTATGGCTCTCCGCCGACCATAATGAAAATCAGTCAAAATAAAAAACGTTTGTATTTCTTACTAGCTGTGCCTCGCGGTTTCACCCACGTAAGTTTACCCCGTTCCCGTGAATTATACAGTAAATTTTCCATGGTTATAAATGTTTATTCTGCTATTCGGGACAGAGACGAATCCAACAAATCAAGAATAATGAAAATCGGTCCACCCGTTCTCGAGTTATAAGTGTTGTAACAAACCCGACTTTGTTTTATATATACAGATACACCTCAAGAAGCCGCATAAGTTAATATATCGGCAAATATAATTACTTTAGTTGCATTCACAACGCACTACACATTGCAAAATTGATCGTATTGTTATACTTTGGAAGAAGAACATTTTACAATCCTACTAACTTTAATTTGAGTTACATCGTATCCCTAAAACATTTATACATTTAGTGCAAAGTATTGTTTTGATAATAAAGTAATGGTCTATGGAATATTTAGACAGCTCTTAATTTGCAGCCTCTGCTGTGTCTCACATTAAAGAAGCAGCAGATTGAGTTTAAAAAATTGAGTATGTTGCGGGAAAGTTCCTGAAGTTGGTAGTATAATCATAGCTTTATCAGCACAAACTTAAACTTATTTGACAGCACGATTACTCGAACTAAAATATATTTTTTCAGTATAAGAAATGACACGTTGTATGAAGGTTTGCCACCCCTGGTCTAGGCGCTGTTTGAGTGAACTGCAACAATTTAGCTAAGCTCATAAGTCGGATAAGTTCGTCTAGTGCATTGTGTACGAGCGACAAACATACACGGTTGCACTGTAATCAGGTTTTTATAGGTATAGATATACGACTCCTGTGAGAGCGTGGTGTGAGTTTGAAAGATTAGGTGGAGAGCAATGTTAGCGAGTGTAATGCATTTAAGCTAATGGGTTTTAATCAGATGATTACGAACAATCTTCTAAGATGTGCTAGACGTATAAAGTATATACTAGTGATTAAATACATTTCCTACACATTATTAGTTTATAAGCGACTTCAATACGAAGAGTTACTCCAGCAATAGGGTGCGAAAATTAAAAATCCATTATTCCATTGATTATAAAAAAATATTAGATACATTTATTTCTTTTTTCAAATCTTTTTATTTTGAAAAATATTATAGCACGTTCAAGTTCAGGAGTGAGGCTTGTGACGTCACAAGTTGGTAAAAATGCCACAAGTGAAGGGCGTGTCCCACTCCTTAACTTAAATACGTTATATTTACTTAGATATTCGTAATTTCGAAAGAGCAAATAAAAAACCCGTATTTTTTCATTGTCTCCAACAAAAAATTGTCCGAATGCAAAATCTTTTTGTTTTCGAAGTTCTTCACAAAATCTTTTTGTTTTCGAAGGGTATATATTATATCTCAGAGGTTGTACTACATTAATTTCACAACAATGGAATGGTTGTGGTGCAACATGGGAGAGGCATAGATCCAGCAGTGGACCGCGATAGGTTGAGTTAATTGAATATCACAAAAATCGATTTATTAGTTTGGTTTTTGAAATAAGGACTATTGGAACATCTCACCAAGAATTTGTAAACGAAATATCGTTTTAGTACTTTCGTTCAATTGTTTTTTTTTACATCTACGTGTATGTGTAATCAATTATGATAAATTTTCTTTAGTGTTTTAGTGAGATATATAGGTATTCTATTCTATTGTACAATAGAGTCATTTTACTTTTTAAAACTTGTAATAAAATGCCAATTAAGGAGAGAAATTGCAAATCCTGGGTTTATTTAGCTCGTTACATTTTAACATTAGTTAGTGTACGTTTGCACGAAAATAATTCATATAAATCAACAATTTGCTTTGCCCTATATACCTACGTGTTGGCCATTAGTTTTCAATAGTGTCCGACCGAAATTTCGGTTTCGGTTTCGGTTTCGGCCAGTTTCGGCCAAAAAATCAAGTTTCGGCCCGAGTTTCGGTTTCGGCCAAAAACGGCCGAACCTTTCGGCCGCGCCGAAACTTACAACATCGCCCCTTCGGGTCGCGCTCGGCTAACGATTTGGTTATATGATTAACAATTTGATTATTTTGATTATCTAATTATATTTGAATTAGCCATTCGAGGCTAACTGATTGTGATATTTGTGAGTATATATATATATATATTTTTAATAAAAACGACGTGTCGCGGGGGATCCACAAACATTCAAATCACATGCACAAAGAACACCCAGACTTGGAACAAGTATCTGTGGATCACACAAATGCTTGATAGAATGTGAGTGCGGCATTTTCCCTCAAACCATGGCCCACTTATTGAACTGCCCAGCGTGTCCCAACACCTGCACACGCGAAGATCTTTACAACGCCACCGACAATGCTGTCTGCGTGGCCGAGTACTGGTCTGACAAAATATAATCATCATATTGCCATTGATCGACACGCTAAGAAGAAGACAAATGCTTGTCCCATGCGGGAATCTAACCCGCAGCACGTCGCGCACAGTGGTAATTAGCGTGGTGCCCTATACCACTCGGCTATCCGTGCAGGTAAAATGTAAGTAACTGAAAATAAATAAACATAATATATGAGCATCATATTTTAATAATAAATTTGTTTTATTTTATACGACCATTAAAAAATCGCTAACTTTGTGTTACAAATAATGATTTTTTTTTTCTTTATAGGGTAGTTAAATTTTCAAACAGAACCTCTGTAACTGTGCTGAAATTTCATTGTGATAAATCTTTGAAAGTAGAAACTTGTAATTATAGGTTGGCGAGATATTAATTTTAGAAAAAAACGGGCTTACTAACATTTTTTCGACATTTTAAGGACTTTTTTTATAAAAGGTTCGGTTTCGGTTTCGGTTTCGGCCGAAACTACAATGAAACCGAACCTTCGGTTTCGGTTTCGGTTTCGGCAAAAAAACATGTTTCGGTCGGTCACTAGTTTTCAACTACAACTCTCCGAGGATAATCGATATTCAGTTCATTTACATTCTTGATTATCTATTACTATAACATATTTTGATAAACTGCTACAATATTTGACTTAGGTATCCTATTATTATTTTTTTGACTTTGACATATATAATAATAGGCTTACGTAATTCCGTAAAAAAATTGTAGATTGTTTTTTTTTAATAATATGATTTAACTGCAAAAATGAAAGTACATAATAATAATAATACATTTATTTAATACATACAATATAATCATTTAAACGCCTGTTTATTTCTATTAAGCAATACAAAACGTTAAGTAAAAATGGAATATCAATTTATTGAATCGATTAAAACTTATTTGTAAATAAAATCGAATAATTTTTAGTAATCGAGTCAGAAATACAATTTGGACTTCAGTACTTTAACTGTCAAAAATTAAATAAATGGTTGAAAGGATTATAACCCCCGATTTCTGGAAGGCCAATCAAACATAATTTCGAGTGAGAGAGTTTTTGTCTTCTAGGGTCGAATACTGGAACGTCAATCAGTTAGAAGCACCATTATTTCTCATGTCTCTGTCACATTAACATGTAAAGTTAAGTTAAGTTAAACGACAGATAGACATATAAGAACATAATTATTTAAGTTACTAACTTTGAAACTATGGCGTTAGACGATTATAAGAAAATGACGTCATGACTAATAAGGATTGACATCTGCTTGCGAACATAGCCATTGTAACCCGGCCGAATAAGGTAAATGCATGAGTTCGTGTTAAAGTAAATTTGTGTTTCAGTCATTAAAACATTGATAAATAATTTAGGTATTTTTCAAAACTCAACCAATATCTTTGATATTATAATACCGTTTACGGAACAAAAAATAGTTTTATTTCTGTGGTACCGTTAATATCAAAGTGGTCCATTCCAAATTCTATTTGTCTTGTAAAAGGAACGATTTTGTTTGTCGTACGTACCTACACCATTTCTATGTAGGACCTATTTTTTGCAAACTTTGACTCATCGGTTTGACTCAAAGTAAATAGAAAGAGGCTACCTATCTTTTTGAAAGTAATTCAGCCCTAAGTAAATATTTGCCGAACTGTAGGGTTGAGTAAGATCGATGTTTGTAAGTTCAATATCGGCAATTAAATGTTTGGATGTAATTCCATACTGAATGTAGTGCTTTCTCTTGTTTCGATTTCCCGAATAACTAATAGTAAGTACCTACTCGTATTTTTAAGGTATACAATTGGGTTGATGTGGAAGAGTTCTTTGATGCTATTTTTAGTTTTGTCTAATTAATAAATTATAGTTTAGTATTAAGAGATATCTGTGTAAATATAATAAAGTCGTCATCTTGGTATACAATTGGGTACTATCGAAATATTTATGTCAGACATTTTTTTCTTAAAATATTCGTAAATATAAGCAAAACTGCGAGAAAACATTATAAATTTATAGACGAAAAAAAAGTTATAAGCTCTTAAAGTTAGTTGATGACGCGTGTTCTATCTCTTTTTCGCAAAACGACGACTTGTACGGGTGCCCCAGACTAGTATGAAAGTTTTGTAATATGACGTCACATTTTATATATCTCTCTCCTTCTATTTCACAATATTGAAATGCTTGTAACTCAGTCAATATGCAAGTAATTAGTGTACCGCTTTTGGAATTAGATATAGCTTTTAGTATATTATTGATATTCGAAATAAAAAAAAATGACAAACAGCCAATTGCAGATTCTGCAGTCAACTTCGAAATACAGAATGGAATGCTAAAAACACAATCTCACCTAAATCCATAAGAAAATTGCATCTCGGAACTATAGAATACGATCGGCAATTTAAAATAATGTTGTATCTATTTGTATCGTATGCAGACGTGAACGGGAATCTCTTATAAATATTTGATACAGCTGAGCTGGAATATTTGCCTTTGCCAAACAGAAGTTCAGGCAATAACGCCGAAATTTCAGGCTCACCTTCTCCTAATAGAATTTTCATTTCAATAGCGTATCGTTGAGGAGAGAACGGTCAGGTATAAATGGTAGACAAAAGTGTTTGGGAACAATGTACGGAGGTACACGCCGATAAGATTGTTCCTTCACTTGTTTTACTGCTCACATATACGAGGGTATTTCAATAAACGTATGAGAACTGATAAACCGGCTAAAATTAAGGATAAAATTAAGGCGTTTAGGGTATTTTAAAGACATTGAATTTACGTTTTACTAATTCATAGTAGGTTATCGACATGCTAAGAAGAAGGAGAAGATAGTAGGTTTCAAAGTTCTTCCAAATCTTGTATCAAAATGTTTAAAGTCTGATAAAAATATTGTAATCATTGTTGGAATTGTTCAGAAGATAAATGTTTATTTTTATTTTATACCTTTACTGTAAAAACCACAAGAACGGAGCCAAAAACGTATTTTCTTTACAAGTAGGTACATCCGAAGGTCTTTTACATTCACTTATTTTGTATTTCTATTATCTTTTTACATGTGATATCGTTTTAACAGAGAAAACATCTCCTCCATGCCTATCTAAAAGAGAAACGGAAATAAACACACGTTCTGTGTTTAAATTAGCAAGTTTGAACGCGGTAGTTTTGCGATAGAAGCAATCCCGAGCTTATCTGGCCGGATTTCGAAACAAGCTAATAAGGTTACTTAAAAAAAAAATCCACCTACGTTGATTAAAAGAAATGTTTAACTAACCTTCGATGTAGAAAACAAACAAGGGACGTTGTAGCTTTATAGTTCATTTTCTTAATTAAACTTGACTGCACGGATAGCCGAGTGGTATAGGTCACCACGCTAATTACCATTGTGCGCGACGTGCTCCGGGTTCGATCCCGGCATGGGACAAGCATTTGTGTGATCCACTAATGCTTGTTCCAAGTCTGGGTTCTTTGTGCATGTGATTTGAATGTTTATGAAACCCCCGCGGCACAAGGATTAAATTGCTTAGTGAGGGCGTCGTTTAAAAAAAAAGCATACGATGTAGGAAATGTAAACATAAATAAAACGTCAAATAATCAAAATCCAAGCTTCGGCGCGTGTTTTACGAGCAAATGTTGGTACAAAGTACGTAATTAATATTTAAACTTGTCACCATGTTGTAAAACAGGAAGGGAAACACATGGTTAATAATAAATTCTGAGCGTGTGTGATCCCATGCGGATGGCTGGCCCTTTGCGCGCAAATATTTATTACGTACAAGGACTTAACACTGGATTTTAGGACGGAATTGCTGCAATACTAATGAACGTTGTTATGTAGGTACTCTCTGACTAATTAAAGACTTTTAAAAGACCAGACTAAATTGAACTACGTAGGCTAATACCTACGTACGGATGTAAAACATATCGCCCCCCAAAAGCTACTGCAATACCTAGTGGATGTAGGACTCGGTGGCGAACTGTAAAGATAACAGCGGCGATCACAATAGATCGATGACGGTCGCAGTGATACTGGGGCTGCACAGTCCCAGAATAGCCGCTCAACATAATAAAAAAGAAAAAATACTTACGTAGTAATCAAAATGTACTTCTTAATACAAGTACATTTTTTGATTGGAAATCAATGATCAAATTGTGACTATGAAATAAATTCATAAAGTCGAAATTAAGAAAAGGGCCGCGCCGTTGAAGAATTTCATTTCAATGAAACCTTTGAAGCTTCTATATTATATTCTTTTATTATTATTATATGCTAATGATCAATTGTTTTTTAAGAGATATTAGATTATGATCAATATTTTTTATAAGAAAGACTCTTAATAAACGCTTATTTTAAGTATTGTCTGTCCAGTAGTTGCGTATATACTTGTACTTTCTTAATTAGGTTTTATTTCCAAACATTGTAAAGTAACACAACATAAAAATGATTTTCATAATGAGAGGTAACTCGAACTAAAAATTAAATAATGAAACAAAAAATATACTTAATTAAAGAAAATAAAGAACCACCTTTCAGCTATCACAAATAAAATATAACTCCCTGTAGTCTCACTCATTAAATTGTACGGCAAATGTAAATTATTTTGTATGTTCACCAGACAAAATTCATAATATGCAAACTTTTCCTGCTCAGTTCATTTGAACGAGAAAAGCTCCACGCCTGTATAAATAATTAAATATGTTTCTGTACTCAAACTTGAGTATGAGTGTAGTATTTGAGGGTTCGGTGCCTGGCTGTTGCAAGTTTAAAGGCAACACAAATACGGCCGAACTTGAGAATAAGGAATATTTTCATGTTTAAGACCGGCCTGTGACACCAAAACGTGAATGCCGTTTGAATACACTTAATAATCTACTTTTATGTATTAACACTAAGCTTTCCACAATACTTAGATCAAGTCAGGTTGCTGTCATTTTTGTTACAGTATTGTGAAAACAAAACAAAGAAACAACCTTAAACATATTTTTTAATAAAAACCCATTTATTATTATGCTAGTTTAGCCCATAGATACATACCCTACAAACTTATACATAAATTTTGGGAAACGATTCGACTATTTAAGAAAAATCTTAAAACACATATCTCAAGACACCGAGGACGTTTAATCAAACGGTGAAGAAATCAAATAGGCTCTTCTACGTCCCCTTTTTTTTCGTGTTTCCTATCATACACCCTGTATTATGAATCAAAATAATTTTGAACCTTAGTGAAACTAAAACTTCCTGACATGATAGGTATTCTTTTTTTTTAGATCTTATTAGCCCTTGAACTCATCTCTAAAGGAGGCGAAAATATATAAAACACCCTGCATACACTTGGTTAATAATGAAATCCTCAACCAACTTTATATTAAAACGTCGTTACAAAAACAATTTCAGTTACACTTCCGTCTTGCATTACCATCTTAACCAACAGTTTGACTGCGTCTAAACTCTGAATCGGTGAGATTAACCTTAATTATCTCACTTCAATCGATTAAGATATTAGGATAAACCCTAGTTATACTCCGGTATGTGACTTCATTTGTTTTACTCGTGCGAAATATTGTCATTACATTTTATGGGCCGACTTCACTGTTTCTTGTTTCATACAGTTTAATTTTTGATGAGATTGTGCCATGTTTGAGCTGGTTGAAAGGAACAAGTTTGTATGTACCTGGCAAATTCCTTCTACCGTTGAGTAACTTAAGTTTAAAAAGAAAGCCAAGATTGGGATTTCCGCTCTGCGAAGGTTTTCCTACAGAAATCGGTTGCATAACAAATATTGACGTAATAAAACAGTTTCATCCTAAGTTATGGGATCAATGGCTGATTCCTCTGTACGCAAATTAAACCAAATTAACACCATTGCTAACTTTTGCTTATATACAGCGTGAGAAAAGGACGGCAACAGATAACAACTAACTTAAAAATGTCAAACTAGTTTTCGCCTTGAATACAAAAAGGCAAAATTGAACGAGTATTTTAGTCGGAACTAAATTAAACAGTTCTAATTTTCGTCTGTCCTTTTCTTAATATGTACAAGTGAAAAAGATACCGATGGACTAGAATAAGCTTAGTGCGTGTTTAACAGAATTGGGGCCATAGCCAACCTCAATCGTTTTAGTTCAAAACTGACTTTTACACTCGGACAGTCAAACAAAAGTAAAGAGTCTCTTTGTAGTCAATCTGTCAGTCCAAATAGAACCCTTATTATATACACACAGCTATCGGATCGTTCGCCTCTTATTGTTCGCCTCTGGCTTCTTCGGCGTGGATGACGGTTATCGTAGCAAAAGTAGTCTATGTCTTTTCTTGTTGTTCAAGCTAACTCCTCACCGAATGTTCCACGTCAAAATAAGTTGGTATAGCCGTGAAAGCTTACGAATAAGACCAAAATACCTAGGCCTTAATAAAATATATTAGTCTAGATAAAATTTGTGATGACACTAGATGTAATTTCTGTTCAGTGGAACTCAGTAACTTCGACACGCTAAGAAGAGTAACTTCTTTAGAGGAAACAGTAGCTTCTTGTCTGAAACTGGCAGGATTTCACGTGAAGTAAGGAACTCTAAAAAACCTTACCTTAGTGTTTGTAGAAAAGTAACCTTTTCTAAGAACGTTCAAAGGAGACGATTGATTTTTATAGTTACAACTTTTCTTGAAAGTCTGAATTGGTAGAGGTTAATATAGAAGTAATAAAAACAAGCGAAAGAACTGCGGTAAAGGTAGCGATATCACGATAGAAAAGTTTATAAGCAGTTCCAAGTTTGGAAACGTATTTGGGAATTGTAATTTTAATCTGTTGTCTAACAACCAACCACCCACAGCACTTCACGTGAGGGTTGACAGATGATTAACAAATTTTTGTGTAAAACTAACACGCAGTATGCAAAGTTTTTTTGTTACAATAGCTTACTAGTACAGTGGGTCACATTACTAATAGTATTCTTGCTGTACCCTCGTGCTAAGCTAAATGCTTGTGTTGCAATTGGGTTCACGTCGGTAGTACAATGGGTGGGTTTCAAACCGGCACCACATGATCACAAGTCCAACGCACTAACCATAAGGCTAGCTTCTTAAATAAATTACAAGTGTAAATGGAAACGAATTACAAATAGATGGGAAAAATTTAAACCTCCCACATGACTGGAACCTGCGACTACTGCTTCAACTTACCAGTTGCGTTGCCAACTAAGCTACAGAGGACATTAATAACTACAAAAGTACTTAAAAGTATTTATTGGAACATTGTTAAATGTATTTCCCAGTACATATATAGGTCCATAGTATCCATACGTTGAAATGTAAATTGTCCTTACGTTCATACTAACTTGCACAAGTATTATCTTGACGAGACAAATAAATCTAAAAAGAAATGTTATAACAAAACAAAAACGCGATTACGGAAAACAACATACAAGCTATAAAGAAAAAGCAGAACCAAACATAATAAATTCCACGGTGAATAATGTCTTGAACTGGCGATAAAAACCCGGTGTGTCAACTTAAGTATGAAATATACACGTCAAAATAAACGCTGGGGGACACAATGCTTGGTAATTTGGTTATGTGTTTGATTCCCTACAGCTGGAGCTCTTATTAGAGTAGGTATACGATTCAGAATCGACTAACTGCCTTGGATGCATTGCTAGGGCTTCATCACCCAGAACAGAGTGATGCATCATGATAAAACCAAGACCACTCTGATAAGAGTGAACTTCTCTCTTGAGGAGGTTAACTCTTGAGGAGGAACTACACTTTCATAATAAGCTATCTATTACCATCATTGCGATAAATATAGCACTTATTCGAAAGCATCCTTACAGTATTTCTCCTGCGCTTACAGTCAAATTAGTCTGTCTAACTTTAAAAGGAGTGCGTATATTCAACGAGGTAATCAGGAGCAGAAAACTGAACAACTTTCCTCAAGGAACATATGTCGAAATCTTAAAATTGATAATCATCTTTTCATACAAAGTGACAGGTCACGTGACTTATGTTTGTATAAAAATATACTGCAATAAAATATATTTTGTGAGTTTCCAAGCCATGTTAACACAATTCTCATTAATCACATTTATTCTTTTCATAAGCGATGAACAAAAACGAATGCCTTTCGTTTTTGATTCACGACAATATCAATACGGAATATGTCCTGAAATGTGTCTAAACAAATATAATAGAATTAAGGTAGAAATTATAATGTAAAAAAACAACCTAAAAAAATGTAAGTAGGTAATTAATAATTTTGCATTTAATTCATGTGTTTTTTTACTTTCATTTTCTTTTTTTACACCAAAAATATAATTGTTCACTGTCAATAATCCAATCAACAAAATTACTACAGACAATTTTTGTTCCAGCTGTAAATTGTAAGGAATGAAGCATATTCATTATTTATAATACAGACAGCATACAGTCTAGACATAGTATCTAACGTTCTAGACGCATCCAGCGCCAATCCTCCTGAGTAAAGAATCCATTACGATAATAAATGTATGAGCATTTCAATGAACTATTGTAACCTCATGTAGCTTTTATTCTCTGGTATACTTATGTCTTACAGTTACTTACTTATTGACCATGTACCAACAGTATGTTTTAGACAAAGTTATAGTTGAAAAAATGGAGGATGTAGCTGCACTTGCAGGGGGCATCTTAGTTATTTTTGCATCAAAGAAGATTGTTCTTCAAAATAAATCTCTAATGCCTTCACTAATATTAACTAGGCAAGCAACGGTAAATAATTTGTCGTCTCAACTTCTCGGATGTAAATTGGTTTCTAAACTATTTTACCAGTTTTTTTAACAGTACCTACGGCCACAGAAGATATAATATTTTAAGTCTTCTAGTATAAATAAATAAACGGCACCTAAATGGCTTACACAAAAAGGAAAAAGGAATTTTGAAAATCGAATATGCAGAGGTAAACCAACGTAGAGTTGGTCGGTCAGTCGGCATTTCAATTTAGTAGTGCCGGTCACGCGGCGCAGGTACCACGTCGACCATGCAGATTGCACTGGAATTGAAACGTCGTCGGAAGACAAGCTTAACCCTGTCTAAGCTTTCAGGGCTTCTATAATTGAGTCAAGGTCAAACTACGGACAGTAGAGGTCTTATCTTGAAACTAGAATATGAGTATCAAATAAATATTTGGTCAAGAATTTCTTTTTGGTAGGGATTCTTTCAAGATACATATAGTATTCATTTGTTTTTTAGAGATTAAAATCTCATATCGCATAGGTGTTGAATCGTCGGGCACTAAAATCGTAGTAAACCGCGATAGAATCCGTTTCAAAATTAGTTACATTTCAATGTCTCTCATTGTCTGTCATTCGCGTTAACCTAAGAAATCAATATAAAAAAGCTAAATTACATCGTTTATCAGTTTTATGACAATACCAGTAAAACAAGTAATTACGATTGATACATATAAATGTGATCTTGAACGAACACAAAAATCTAAACAAATTTCAAATATATTTATGTATGACGTACATATAAAACTTTGATAGTAATCGAATTTGTACAGTCACTGCCCTAAAATTTTATTATCTACTGGCATCAAAAATATATTTTTAAAGCCCGAGTGGTGCATCCGAAATTCATTTTCATAAAGCTTATACATTTATCTGACTCCATTCAAAATAATATAAAATTTGTAGAATAACACGCTCATATGCGACTCCACTGTTTTTTTATACTTTTAGCTTGAAGCACTCTTGGAGTCAGTCGTTCAAACCACAAGCGCTGTAAAGTGCTTCACATTGGCTAGTATAAAATGTGAAATGTAAAATAGCACGTGAAAATATACTTAACAAAATGTTGGAACATTTGCGAGAAAAAGGATGACTCTTTTATACATATCCCGGTTAAAGAATTAGATTTTTTTAGTTCATGTTATCATGAAATTAATTCTGACTAACTATTTCAGGTACTTTTTCTTAATTGCTCCATAAATACTTGTAAAAACTCATTATCGCTGAAACCTGACAAGGAATATACTCTGTGAGGATTTACTTAATTCTTATACTAAAGAGTATAGGTAGGTAGACCTACTTACATGACTATTTGACCATCCATACCGATCTTCATACTTAAAACCACTCTGAATAGCGGTTGATATGAGTTATGTTATGACAGATGATTTATTAAAAAGAACTGGCCAAGTGCGTGCTGGACTCGCGCACGAAGGGTTCCGTAGGATTAAAATATATACGTTTGTTGTATACCTTAAATATTTGTTTTATTCTGTTTTTAGTATTGTTAGTTGTAGTTGTTGCGTAATTTTGTGTGTTACTAGCTCTTTCATGACTAATCCGCTAAACAAATTTTGATGATACTTGTTATGAAACAAACTTGTATTCTAAGAAAGACACGCTACTTTTTGCGGCGATAACCGACTTGTTTTGATTTGTTAAATAATTTCTATAATTCATAGAACGGTTATAGTGTTTTGTTGAATCATTTCTTAGCGCATTTAGTATACCAGCTGCTATTCGTTATTTGTTTTAAAGGATTATGATAGCCCATATCAATTTTCGCCAATGTTTTCACACTGCTTATAAAATACTAGCTGTTTCCCGCTGCTCCGCCCGCGGTCTCAATTTTTTTTTATATTTGTTATGTAAGCTATCCTATATTTCAAGTTGGATCAAACTGCACACGATGTGCAAATTTGATTAAAATCGGTTCAGTAGTTTCGGAGTTCATCCCCGACAAACATCATGGCACTGGAATTATATATAATATCGATTGATGCCAAAAAGTACACGGTGCTAGTTTTTCGCATTTTAGCCCATTCGATTCCCGGTCCGCAAAGCGTATTTTCAAACATCAATTTAATGCAGATTTATTTCTTTTAAAAAATAAAAGAATGTTTTCTTTGAGTCTAATTTGCTATTCTTCAGTATTGAGAGTACTTTCTCTCTTTTCTGGTGGCAATAAAAAATCCTTCCTGTTTATCATAATATAACCTACGACCTACTCTCAGACCTACCAAATAGACAAACGAAAAAAAAACATAAAAGTCTGCGAGCCTGATATTTAAAGAAGAAAACAGTTTTAATATCATTGCAAGGAGTTTTGACAACCTTGTTTATTTAATTGTTAAATAACCTCTATGGAGGAGGATCTGAAGGATAGTAAATCGTACTAAAACAACAAAATTTGGTCGTCATGGCAACTACATACTTACGTTTTTAATGTCAATAATCGCGATGTTAATAATTGATAAAAATTAAACAAAAAAACATTTCAAATTGGACCAAATTGTGAATCTAAACCATCCTCGAATCCACCTGAAGACACACAGCAAATTTCATTATAATCGGTCCAGCCGTCTAGGAGGAGTTCAGTCACATACACACTCACAGAAGAATTATATATATAAAGATTAACGACTTTTTGCACTAGTGGCTCCACCTAGTAAAAGCGGTTTTCCCGAGTGCCGACGAAGGTTAGCTTGCAGGCAATTGTTAAACTATACTTATATAGCATAGCTTCGGAAAGCTTGCGATAAGAGATTGAATTTAAGTTTCAATTTCGAAGAATTTTCGCAGCGGAGTTTGCTGTAAAATGAGTTGAGATGAGAATATTTTTTTACAAAAATCTCAAGCCATATTATTAATATACGTATACCTCTATGGTGCTGATTCAACTGTGTCTCTGTGTCCACAAACTATACTAAATTTAAACCATTGCTGTATTTTACTTACATATAGCGTGAGAAAAGGACGGCAAAAGATAACAACTACCTAACTTAAAAATGTCAAACTAGTTTTCGCCTTGAACATCACTGTGTTTTTAGAGCACACGTTTTTACTTGTCGGCTAATTTGTATGAGAATTTAAGGCGGAACTAAATTTGACCGCTCTATCTTAGAGAACTAGAGCTGTCAAATTCTCTCTCTATCTTTTTCTAAATATAGGTACCTATCTCAGAATAATAACTTGCTTTAGTTATTATTCTGAGAATTAAGTACAAGTGAAAAAGATACCGATGGACTAAAATTAGTTAAGTACGTGTTTATCAGAATCGGGGCCAATGTTCAACAGACTAACTTTTACTATGAAACCAAATTCCAAATCGCGAAAAAAAATCGTTTGTTCAGTACACTTTGTCGGGTTAACACACACAAGATTTTTTTTACCGTTTATGCGTACAAAACGTGACTTTTACTTGCTTGTCTTTGAAGCAGCTCCTCATTAGTAGCTTTTTGTAAATGTTTTCTTTTCAAAGACAACAATTCGAGGAAAGAACGTACAGAATAATTTGAAGACAACAACGATTTACGATACCTTTTATTTGACGATGTATTCTGTACGAGTTATTTATGATAAAGGAAATCGAAATGATAAGCTCTTAAGCAGCCGTTTCTAATTGAAGTATACTTGAGCATAATTATTTAATTATAAATGCTGTAGACTTGGAAAAAAAAATTAAGAAAGAATAATTTTCAACAACTTTATATAAATACTAGCGAACCCGGCAAACATTGCTTCTTCATATTCCGAAGACCCTTATCTCCTGTGGGAATTAAAAGTAGTCTACGACTTATTACCTAATATGTATCATGCTTGCAGCATGCATCATAAAAACGTGATAATCGGTGAAGTTGTTTCGGAGAAGTTCGATGACAAACACTCTGACACGAGATTTTTATAGATAAATATCTTAATCCTATCGACTCTCTCTCATTGTTTAACTACAAACATCTACGCCAAATTTAAAATGGAATTTAAAAAAAACTGTTGAACTACTTCAACAGTTTTTTTTAAATTCCATTTTAAACACTTTCTCCATCCTAAAAACATAAAATCGAAATGTAAAAGTATCTATTGATAAAAAAAAACTCTGGCTAGACAAATCTAATAACAATGTCACCGAACAATTCAATGAAAGGTTCTTGAAATCTTTGTTCAAAAGGTACATCAAATGAAAACATATCTTTGTGCGAATGTGATACATTTCAAAATACATTGTGGCATTCTATACTGTGTTCGTCACTGTATTTATATACATTATGTACCTATGTATGTATGTAAACACGTGCCTTTTCGATAGTATCTGTTATCAGGGTAAACATGTGTCATCTAAGCGAGGGTTCCCTTGGGTTGACATATCCTATCAAATGTCAAGCATTGCTGGATTCTTCTATTTATGACAAACAATTGAATAGCGAAATAAAAGAATCTAGCGAAAATAAGCACTTTTTTTTCGTATTTTCGTATAACTCGTGTTAAGTGTACATTTGTAAAACGTGTACATATATGTATAAATGAAACATTATTTATTGTACCTACCTTTCCGAATTGATGTAGGTAGATACAATAAAGATTATATTTTAATTACTAGTCACATGTAAAAATATTTTAGTCTCTTTTTTAGTCATTGTTGTCCCACTCCAGAGCAACATAGAGTGGAAAAATAATATTATAGGGTCTTCCCTATAATATTATTTTTCCACTATATGTAGTCTATGGGTTTTTCATGCCAAGTAAAACTTACGTATTTAATTGAAGTTTTTTTTTAGCGACAACGTTTCCTAATACTTACCTATCTACTCAAAAAATATCTTCTGGCTAAAATCTAGGAATAAAAGTATCTTACTTCCACCACAGAAGCATTACTTAGCCGTTTAAGGCATTATTGTATTAAAACTTTTGTTCAATTCCTCCAACTTTGTACCAAAATCCAATTTGTAATGTTTCCTTATCTCATACGATCTTACGATGGTCATATTTTTCAGTTTTAATTCAATATTCGCAACATCGAGCCAGCATTAAAGTATTTTCTGTTGCTCCAGAAGATTATATTTTTCACAATAATAATTTATATTGCTCGCTCGAAGATTTTTTGATAAAATTTCTTTTCGGTTTTTCTTTTGATTACTGCAGACACAGACCAGCAAAAAGGAGGGGTACGCCAACAATAGACGCGATTTTTACTATGAATCTTAAAATTAGAACTCCATCGGTGATTATTTCTACGCTGAATACAAACATTAATATTTTCTAATCTTCAATTTAAGACCACTTATGCCTCGTCGTTAAGTACATATTATTATATTTTTAATGATTAAACTTTGTAGGTGTAATTAACAAAAAAAATCATTTAAATTATTTGTAGCAGCATTACATTACATATGTATAATTTATTAAATGCTCTAAGTAGATAAACAATAATTTATATTCTTTATAGTCACGAAGCCTCAGAACGTGTAGAATTTTTCAGTGCTATTCTGCCACACTAACAAACAAACACAGAGAAATTATTAGTTATAGACTACACAAAACGTAGGTACATAGTGTACATACTATAGCTTCATTAATTTTTTAAACCCACGGGACTTGTCATTGTTTCGGGACTTTCTTCTATCGCGTCGTGACACAAATTTTAAACTGAACGAAAACTAGATTAGTTAAGTTTCTATGCTCTACTTTCGTCAAGTCTAGTTAATTTTTAGTTTCAAACAAAAAAAATCCTATATAATGCGTTCGAAGGGGTTGACTGTACGGATAGCAGAGTGGTATAATAGGTCAGCATGACACAATTACAATACCTCTGTGGGCGCGATGTGCTGGGGTTCGATTCCCACATGGAATAAACACAAACGCATTTATAGATCACTTTTATTAAATTATCTACGGATGCTCGTTCTTTGTGTATCTATGTGGATATAATGAAAATTTAAATTTTGTGGTACCCCCGCAATACGGAGTTTAAGTTCTATAATAATTTGAATAAAATTAGTAAGTTTTTCATAAATTAAAACAATTGAATGCAGAGAAAACATCTACAATAAGTAGGTATACGAAAGTCCTTATGAATTGGACAAACACATTTATTACAATTGTAAAGAATCGTAATGAAACACTTTAGGTAGGTTTTTATTTTTCATCCTAAGCCATAGGTTTCATTTATTGTTTTCCTCTATTACATTTTTACAACTGTATCCATTTTGCAAATTTTATCTCCGCCAGTTTTTCTGCGTATCCGAAGCGTCTGTTTCGTTAGTAAATTGCTTTTATATCATTAAAATGTAATATATAATTCTCCGAATAAATAGCTTGAAGCTGTTCTACATACTAACTATTCAGGACTCCTGTAGGTAGGTACCTACGTAGATTTTAATTGTATGTCTTGTAATGGCGGTTTCGAAAAAATACCTGGTACGTTTCCTCCTCCGATACTTGTACAAAAGTGCCTGTCTATCTGTCTGGTACGATTTTACGGCAAAGCCGCTGAACTGATTTTGATGAAATTTTGTGTGACTTTCGCTTGGATTGGATTGGTTTAGCCAAGAAAAGGCTACTAAGCTACTTGACACGCGGTTGAAGCCGACGGCAACAGCTGGTATTAATATGTAGACATTTAGTACTAGCATGATAAAATCACTTCAGAGAGAATAAACTTTTCTGGATTTCATTGACAGCGCCTTCTACCAGTAAGACGGTGAATTAATTTGAAAGTAAGATTGTATGAGTTATAGGGCGCCTCACTAACGCCATCTATAAGGCACATAGTGAATTGAATCTGATAATAAATTATCAGCTTTTCGTACTATAATCAAGCGCTCTAAGAATACCAGTAATAATTTAAACAGAGATAGCACATAAGATATGTATGTGTGAGGAGGACAACAAACTTTTATGTCAGTGTTTGGTGTCTACATAATTATAAGCGGTCGACCAACAACAGCATTCGCGATACAATATTATTAAGTATATAATTGAAAAAATAAAAACCAAATGAATTATTACACATCTTTATTAACAACTCTTAATCATAAACAGTGGATTTGATCTCATTTACATAAAATACACAATTCACTCATTTATCAGGTTTTATATGAACGGGATACTTCGCGGTATCACATAATTTCACATCATTTATGGACTGCATCAACCAGTCTTTATACACATGTCTTACATCAGACGGAACTTTTTTCCTCAATTTCTTCATTTCTTCAAACGAGATACTTTTATCATTATGTAAGACATACTCGACATCCATAGAACGTACTGACTTAACAACTTCACCTCCATATGCAATCCAATGTCTCTCAAAATGATTCCGTTCTTCTTCATCAAAGCTTATAAAGTCCGGATAAAAACCTAACCTTTTATCTAAGAAGACATCTGGCAAAGGATTATCGGGTATGAAAAGGAACTCTTTGCTATCAACTTCATCAATACTCATCTCATCATTTTTCAATTCTGCTTTGCTCTCTGTAACATGTTGTGAAGCTTTGGTGTCAGATTTGTCCAATGTTGTATCATCTTCAAATTTTTTTGCTTTCGGCTTTTTATCAAAGAAACTGCTTATTTTAGAGGTCTTAGGACTGACTTTCGTCGGTATAGTTGGGCTGTCTTTGATTTTAGGACTTGTCTTGACTTTTTTGGCAGGTGGTTCATCAGAAACGGTGTCAGCTATTTTATTCAACAGTGATACATCTACTTTCTCTTTAGAGGTTAAATACAGTTGTTTCAATTCTTCAAGATTCGTTGCCGTTTGCCAATCCTTATCGTCTCTTATCCTAGTAACTCTTGGGAACCTTACTGATATGCCATCGGCTGTATGTAAATTAGCCTTCGTCAATTCCGTACCTGAAATCAAAGTTATTCATAATTAATAAATTACAATTTATTATGAAACAAAGCCACGTCATAATTAATTCCGCGGTTTTATTGTTGTATTAACAGCACAAATATAAAATTTACATAAATGAATATGTGGTTTTCTGTTCAATATGCCGATGATTAATCTGTGACTAATACATACAGCACTCGCCAATCATTATGGCCGCTCTGAATGTAGCCGTCAGTACAAACTCGCGCATGGTACACTCATACTAGTACACACTCTTATACACACTACTCATACACTCGCAATAACGCGCGGGAGGCAAGGACGCTTGCGGGTGGAAGAAGCGCGCTCGGGCGTGCCCTGCCTCCCCGCCCCGCGGACCCCCCGCTGATACCTGATCTTGTGTTCTGCGCAGCGTAAGGCGGGTAAGTTCGGAGCGGCCATAAAGTTTGGCGAGAGCTGTACAACGTCGCAATTCTGTTATTTTATCATAGATTTTTCTTTTATCATAAGTCACTTTCACAAACAAGTTTATCTAAAGAATACTATCATTATCAACAAATGAATATCAGAATATTATCATGCATTGTTTTGAAAGATAAGACGTGCATTTTCAAAGAAATTGTAAAAAAAAAATAAGCTTACCAGTAATTTCCCAAACAGGTTGTTTCTTAGGGTCCAATGCTACATAATCAGGGACCATGCCTTTGTTACAGTCCAGCCAAGGGGGCACTTTATTGAAGTCTTGTGATATCTTCTGCATGAGAGGAGCTAATTCCTTCTGTAGCCTACTCAATGTGCTGTCGTCATGGCCCGTGTGGACTTTGGTTACCGTCACCCAAATGTTCCGTCGCTTGTCCAGGCATCCCATTAAAAATACTGACATCATCCCACCCTTTTTTCCGGTACCTATAAAAGTATTTAATAATAATCAATACTCAATACTTTATTTGCTCTTATAAATATAAAGTGTAACAATTGTGGACCCTGTCGGGCACGGCAAGAGTAGGAGAGAGGAGGAACATTCTTGTTCGAAATCAGATGAATATATCATTAAGCACTTTTAAAAAGAGAATGCATTCAAGATAAGAATGAGTTGTTTACTTGTTGTAAAAATGATTACTATAAAGTTAGTAACTGTCATCTGTTACACCTTCGCGCCAAAACCCGATGAACCGATTTTGATGAAAATTTGTATATTATAAGATTGGGCTGATTCAATAAAGGACATACGCTCACACGACGAATTTACTTTACTATATTACAAATTGCATTCAGTAAGACTGTAAGATAAAGGATCATACCAAACCATGCACCAAGAACAACTAGATCAGCTGTATCTGCCATTGCACCATCAAACAAGTAGTCCTTTTTCACTTTTAACCAATGCCTCTTGCCGGGTTCATATGTAGACTCAAGATCTTTGAGAACTAAACCTTCAAGACCAAGCTCCAACACCTGTAAATTTTAAATATAAAGTTTATTATTGATGATCACAAAAATATTTTTATATTTGTTTTAGAATTTGCAACTGCTGGACTTTGCTTATTGATTATGGTTTTGAATCCTGAATTAAGTGTAAACAATGAAAACACACATGATAACACCAAGTCGTTATAACTGGTTCATACCAGTTATAATACTCAAGAGGTTATTATTTAATTGATTGAATATTGTTCTTTGTTAAGCAGTGGAGCATAGTAAAGGTGACATATAAAAAATCAATCAAACATATTATTTTATATAATGATTAACAATTACCCTTTAAAAAATTATCACTTTAAACTCACCTTAGCAATCATTTTAGCTAAATCAGCTGGCTTTTCAATCAACTTTTGTTCAGAGAACATTACATGATTAGTAACTTCAACCATATTGTCATATAAAATCTGTCTCCTCTTCCTGATTGACATATCCATTAACACTTCACCATTGTAATACAAACAGTCAAATACATACAGACAGACCGAAGCATCTTTGAACTTTGATTGTTTGTGTATGCCCAACGTGCCAAATGGTAGAGGCTTCCCAGTATTAACATCCACCATCAAGACTTCAGCATCCAATATTAAATCAGTACCTTTTGGGAAAGCTTGCGGTAAATAATCTTTAAAATGACTAACTTTATGGGCCATAACAGGTTTAAGAGCTCTTGAAAAATATTTGAACTCATTCCCTTTTTTATGCACTTGTACTCTTTCTCCGTCATATTTTATTTCAGAGAACATTCCATTTGGACATTTCTTCATTGCCATTTCTACTGATTTGCAAGCTTCAGCCAGCATTGGTAGTACAGGAGTCATAAGGGACAGTTGCGCTTGCAAACCTTTTTGGATTGCATCTTTATGTTTTACGGTGTTGCTCTCAGACATAACCCTGTCAATTACCATGTTGAGGTCCCTTGAAGTTTGGAACAGACTGTAAGCATCCGGGTGGACACCCTCCAGTATATGTTTCAATCCAGCATTAATCCTTAAATCGCCTTTAATTAATCTGATTAGCATTTTCAAATCAAAAGTAGTGCACTTCTTAACAATTTTCTTGAAATGATATATTTGCTCCTCTTCTTTAGTCAAGTTAGAAAGTTCAGACAAAAAGTCTTCTACTTTATGTATGGTGAGGGTACTATCAGCAGCTGGACTAACAACTTTCGATTTTTTAAAGAAATGTTGTATTGTTTCGGCCACATCACCTTGTTCCAAATGTGTTAGCATATCATCATGATCCCAGTTAAATATTCTTGAGAATAACTTTACTAGCTGTTTACTTTTTAGATTGTAGACTCTTTTTGTAGCTTGGGGGCATAATAACTTACACCAAAGTGTTAGGTCTCCTTGGAATGATTGGTCATTTGTGCCTTTCCTAAAAAAGTTATTGACTACCGCAGTTTTTTCGGTGTAGGCATCAACTTGTGATATTTTTTTACATAGTTTAAAGAATGTCTCAAACTTGTTGTCATCTGTTTCAACTTCTAGAATCTTGGAACTATCTGTACTATCATTTTTTGTATTTGAGGAGTTAATTTTCAAAGTAGGATTGGACACATTTTGTATAACTTTAGCTGTGTATTTCCCATTATTTTTTTCAGCATAAGTTTTCTCCATTTCATTCAACTTTTTTAAAATAAATTCCTGATCATCTTTGCTAATGTTTTCCCAATTGCCGATATCGTCGATAGAGTCTACACGTTTAGTAGCAGGCCGTTGTTTAAGTAGAACATTCATGAAGCAGTCTACATGGTGCCACGACTTCATGTGTTGACCGTCGCCGTACGGACTAGCGACTAGTTTAGCTATACGTAATTCTCCACCAGGACAGTTTGTTTTACAACCTTTACATGAAGCTCGTCCTCCTTTAGCACGGTCAACGAAGAACGGAGTAGAATCCCCCATGATTCTAAACTCAATTTTTCACTTTAGTCAACAGTGTTGACTCAACGCTGAGATTGCAACACCTTGAGACACAATTATTCAGGTTTATCCGTTACCTAGTTACATAAAGAGAAAACGTGTGTTAGTGCTATTTAAAGTAAAACACAAAGATGATTTCCCTAAACTTATTCGAATCTATTCCATAATTCCACTTAATCCACATTGAAACCCCAACCCCCAGCAAGTCACTTATTTATTTTTCTCACATTAACATTGACAGTTGTAGAGTGGGACTGTACTAGGCTGAACTATACTACAACAGTTATAACGTTGATATAAATATTACCACTTTCTGCTAAAATAATTAAAAGCCGCGACAAAAATTCTTTTATTTTTAATGAAATAATGAGCTAACTATTTCACATGATAAGTCTTTTGTATTCAAGCACTACTGTAACTTGTTATTTCACTCTGTTATTTTAGTAACAGTCTGCGGTGAAATAACGATCAACGAAGTCGGTCACGGGTCACCTCACCTCTATAATATTGACGTCTGTTTCTACGCATGCGCGTTTGTTTACCACGTGTAGGTACGTTCCGTTCTGTTCGGATTTAGACGTTTCGTGTAAAATATGGAGTTTTCTCGTAGGTTCTCGTTGTCGTTACTAATTTATTTTAAATGCGTCATAATTGTTATATAAACTTTTATAGTCAAATATTGATGTCCAAACAATAACAATAATTATGATTAGAATTATTACTTATTTATTTATTTATTGCTGAAAATATCTTTACGTAAATGTCCACGCATCAAAAAAAGTTTGCAATCTCATTTTTGTTACGGTATACGATTATTTATTTAAATATTTAATATTATAAAACAGTTTATTTGTTTTTCCATATAAATAGGCTTTCATTCCAAGCGTACGCTCATTCAGAAATCTGATTTACTAAATTTTTACGGATTTAAGAACGCTAATCAGTATTCAATAGTATTCATCCAGATAACCTATGTGTCTGGAGATGACCAGGAGATCGTGAAAGGCAAAGAACTGCCATTGGAACAGTTCAGCAAGGCGGGAAATCGGTGACCTTTTGGGGTGGTATTATAATTGGAGTTAGAACGCCTTTCATCCCGTATCGAGGCTTCATGACGCACAAATGTATAAAGCAGTTGCTATTGATGCAATAGTCAGACCATTCCGAGTAAATCATGGACGACCGAGCTCAACGAGCCAATGCTGCTCTCCGAGGATACGACTTCACAAAGTTAGACTGGCCTGCCGGCTCGCCTGAATTAGACCCAAAAGCTCTTATGCGAGCTGTTTGGAACTGTCAGCCACGTCCTCAGACAGTGCTAGGGCTCAGGAAAGCCGCTATTCAAAATGGGACAGGTTACCTACCTTGACTGAGCCAGGGGAGGAGTTATATAGAATCTAAACCTTTTATTAATAAATTGCGCAACTTGGGAGCGGTATATATTATGTCCAGCATAATCTGTTCAATTAAGCTAGTGATCATAAACTTTTTTTTATGTGTGTAGGTACCTAAATGCGGATCTAATCATCTGCAGAATTTTAGACAAGATTAATAGTGGATATAACAACGACCACATAAACTTATTTAAAATATTTAATTATCGTTGTTAGGAAAGTACGTGTAAGTGTTAAGGCGGTACCTACCTGATATAATTCTCTTGAAATCAGCTTGGGTTGCCGCCACCGCCAGTCGCCAATTAATTTTATTTACTGCGATGTTCATCGTTTCGAAATTATCGTGTTATAATATTGAATAACTTATTTAGATACTGTAAATATGTAGGTAAGCACTTTATAATCGTTCTAGTATATCTACGGACTTGTGATTGATATGTAAACGTGTGCATCCACGCCTCCACGGGTTCAATCGAACATTTCGACAAATCGAAATAAAGTGCGACCGTGGCGCGAAATTTGAAGGTAACAATCATATTTTATGCGGATTGTTAGGTACCTATATTTATGATACTATTGGACAAACCTATATCATAGCATAAAGACCGCTGAATACGTGAAGGTTGTATTTATTTAATATTAGCCATGGACCTATAAAAGGTCCATGATATTAGCTCAATCCCTCAACCCCACCCGCGTGATTGTTGGTTATCGCTGCAAAAAGTTTTTTATGTCCGTTTTCAGGCTACCTGTGTACCCTAAAGTAACGACAGCATATAATATAAAAAACGGTATTACTCAATATTTTAACAGGTAAATTTCTTTTGATTCCAGCGTCATCGTGTCACCAAGAGTTTAGTAGTGATGGTACAAAGCACGGCACGTTGACGTCCCCTCACTACCCGTCGCCTTATCCACCGAACACACACTGTCACTACGAATTCTTCGGCAGAGGCAAGGAGCGCGTTAGATTAATTTTTCAAGACTTCTATTTATATAAATCTGCTGATGGATCAATTGAGTACGTATAACTTTAATTCATAGTAGTAGGTATGTTGAAAAAATACAGTCGAATGTAAAACCTCCTCCTTTTTTTGAAGTCGGTCAAAAATATACCTAATGATACGACAAATATTGAAGAAACTTTCTTCTTGAATAACTCCACGATTTCTTATTTATTTAAATCATTTATGTACACACACTTAGTTGAAAGGTTATACAAATCTCTTCGTGAATGATGTTTTAATGAGGTTCTGTAGAATGGTTCTATGAATTTGGACCTCAATCAAACCGCAATAAGAGCATTTTGAAAAATGTATTGATCATGAAAAATATAATATAGTTGATACCGACTTATATAAATGTCCCAGGGGTTCATGTAAAATGGTTTTACACATTTTTCAATGTGATGATTGCAAACCGCTAATATTCAAATACACTAAGTAAGAACGATTGCCTGGTGGTGGAATTTAGCTAATTGCGCAATAAACTGAGCAGGCCGCGTCAAAGCCGCGTTTTGCTTAAATTAAAACACTTTATTTTGTTTTCTTTATGAACTTGTAGTATTCCTATGCATATCTGTCGCGATATTCATGATGATTAAATAAAACATGACTAACGTAAAACTTTATTGATTTCCAGTTGCACAAACATGGATTCGTTGCAAGCATTCGTCAACGTGGACGGCCGTTTGGAAAAAGTCGAAAATTTCTGTGGTATTGACCTTCCGAAGCCGATTATGTCGAACGGACCGAAACTAATGCTGGAATTCCGTGGAACGCAATCATCGAGATACTCAAGAGGATTCAAAATATCATATTCATTTGTAGAAAGTTAGTTCTCGTTTTTCATATTAAACTTTACTACACCGAACCTCGGGTGTAAAAGATCGAGTGTACATCTGTGATCACACGATTCTAAGTGTGAGAAAATTTTACTTCGAGTAAATAAATATAGTCGCAGTGAACGCTTCAGATATTGAGTGTCCCAGACTTTTGGCGCCTTCAGTGTGACAGTGTAAACGTAGCCTTATTGATTGATAGCTGTAATCTATTTATCAATGATTCAAGGGTTATTAATATCACGATTACTTGTTTGAACTTGTTTGACTGATAGCTAATAGGTACTAGAAACAATGTTTATCTAAATTCTTAACATCAATGAGTAATTAGGTTTTGTTTATCAGTGCCAAAGATTCTTATGACACAGTATTGTGAAATAATTCTAACATTAAATCTAGTTAATAATAATAATCTCCAGACCGAATTTCAAAGTGAGATTGCCATGTACGCTGGAAATTTACTATATTATTACTTGTGCACGAGTCTGTGCGCAAACGCACAGGTGCACTCTTTCCTGTTGTTGTATTGTTTTGTTCCTTGTTGTTCCTTCACTCTCATAGTCCGATGTGACGGCAGAACGAAACGACCGAATATCAGGCGAAGGACCAACGGCTTTAAGTGCTTTCTGAGGCATGGGGGTGTAAACACTGCCGCACTTTCTGACTTCGAGTATTTCTTAACAGAAAACCCAGAAACAATAATAATAATATCAAAGCTACAACATGGGATTCAAATTAATATAACCGAATAAAATCAAACAGTCTAAATAATAAATAAGTATGACATGAAAACGTATTAAAACGTAACCTATTCCATTATCATTTCCAGATTTCGGAATAAGCACAGGGAGGCAGCTGAAGGAGTTTCCATGCGCGTTTGTGTATAATAGTAGTGAGGCGCATAACGGGACATTTGCTTCACCAAACTCCCCAGGTCCGTATCCAAGGGATACTGAGTGCACCTACTTCTTCCACGGTGGCGAGACTGAGAAGGTGCATCTTCATTTCACGAATTTTGATGTCGAAGGTGTTCTGCCGTAAGTACATTTATACTCAGTAATCCCTATCTGCTGTAGTTTTTTGTCTAGAGACTATTGGTCCTAAGGGTTCAGGGAATGGCTTTTGGCCTCACTGGATAAATAAAAGCATATTTGCTAAATACTGCCTTGTTTTGAAATCTATATGAAACCTTTGACTGCACGGATAGCCGAGTGGTATACGTCACCACGCTAATTACTACTGTGCGTGCCGTGCAGCGGGTTCGATCCCCGCATGAGACAGGCATTTGTGTAATCCACAAATACTTGTTCCAAGTCTGGGTGTTCTTTGTGCATGTGATTTGAATGTTTGTGGAACCCCGCGACACAAGGATTAAATTCCTTAACGCGGGCGTCGTTTTTAAAAAAAAGAAAAAAAAACCTGTTTTCTCACTAAAGTGTTCCAAGACCTATTACCTAGCATTCATCCCTAGTGCCGTTTTAATTATCTTTTAATTGTTTTCATTCCTCTTTGTATAGAGCTCTGAGAAAAGCATGGTTCAAATTTATTCTTTTAGATTTTCTCATTTCTTTTTCCACCTGTTCACAGATGCGAGGCAGTGTCGGCGAGTGATTATGTCGAATTTTCAAACTATATGACTGAAGACAATAGATTCGGTAGATACTGTGGACAAATGAAGGAGTTCCACGTGGAATCGGACAGGAATTTCTTCAAAGTTACTTTCAGGTCCAACGACCGCTTAGATGGTACGGGGTTTAAGGCTATTTATCAGTTTTTAGAAGCAACTGATGAATACAGAGCTCCTCCCGTACAAGATAAGGCTTCGAATCCCTCATGTAAGTATGAAAAATAAGCTAACAATGGCAACGAATTAGTTAAGTTTGAGCTTATTTTTTTGTCTGCATGAAAACTGATGGAACGGACAGAAAGGTTCCATTATTTTTCATATTCTTATTATAAAACAATAAGTTGGGTTTGTAACAACACATAACTCGAGAGCCGACCGTAAACCGATCTCATGAGCCTTGATTTGTTGGATTTGTCTCTATCCCAAATAGCAGAATAAAAATTAAAAACAATAGAAAATTGTAAAAAAAATATATATGTAAGTATTCAGGATCGGGGATAGCACTCGTGCTACCTATAATAATAATAACGGCCTATATACGTCCCACTGCTGGGCACAGGCCTCTTCCCATATAGAGAAGGGATGAGCATTGATCACCACGCTTGCTCATTGCGGGTTGGCGATTTCAGATTCCAATATTTTGAAATCCAGGTTTCCTCACGATGTTTTCCTTCACCGTTCGTCAATGATGTCTTAGAATGATTAAGAAAGTACATATAACTTTTGAAAAGTCACATTGGTACTTGCCTGGGTTCGAACCTGCAACCATATGCATGCGAATCCGGTCATTGCTACCTAAAAATAAAAAAAAGGTGAAACTACTACCAGAGCACACACTCAATGAACTATTTTAACCATGTATTACAAACCATTAGATACATACATTTCCAAAATAATTGATAGCTAGCTTGTAGTGTAGCCATTAAGGGTGCAATGACGATGGAATTGCTATTCCATATACCTAAAAGGAAGGAATACGAATGATAAATAAAAAAATCTTTAAGTAATTGTCTACTAAACTGGTCGATGTATCTTTACTTCTGATAGATCTGATTCGCTGGTTAGCTGCCTATCGCAGATTACCGTCACTGCTAGTGCAGTATCCAAACAAAATTTTGTTAAAAATCAATGGTTTTAATAAAATTTGGACCTGTGGATTAATTAACTTCTTTCTTTTCCTTTACCATGAATCAATGTTTTTATTTAGTACCTACTCATGTTAACTCTTTTTGTATTTTGCAGGTACATTTGAACATTTTCTAATGCTCATCATCGTCGCGTTACTCCAGCTGCATCATCAACTATATCATTAAATAAAGTGATATTAGAATAAATATTAGTCTATAATCCTGTATATTTTGTATAATAGTATGTGCCATACACCTGTAATTACGTAGATATGCAATATTTTCTATAAAATCGCGTTATTTTATGTTTTCCTCTATTAACTACCAACTTAAAGCAATATCATGCGAGACACAATAAAGATTTTATTCATAAAGGCACGTCGTAAAATGAAATAAATTATTTGAATTAAGTCTTTGTTTTTCTATATCCTAGTTAAGTTCAATTTGCCCACTAAACAAAAAGTTGTTCAGGAAATATTTTTCTCCATTTCTTCCATTCTGTCTTATTCTATAGTGAAACTACGGCAGAAGGGACGAATTTCTGCCATTTACTATACCTAACAGCCACAAGAACTTTTGCAACATCGCCATGGCATCAGCCGGGATCTTAATCCCGTTTGAGGTTGTTACTATAGAATAAATATGAGGTACGAAATCTTCACCTTTCTTTGGGTTATTTCTGCTTGAATTTCCATTAAAATTATTCGTTTCCTCGCACTATTACGGAAAACAACTCAAACAAACAGAATAGGTGGATACATTTTGTTCCTTACTCCAATACTAGTGATAAATTAATAGTTATTACAAAGAGGTCTACTTGTTTTGATACTACAGAGTCAACACATCGTCATAGGTGGTACATTCAAGGCAAGGGAATGTAAACATATCAATGTATATCATGATGCTAAGAATACACATACAGAATTTAATTAGTATTAAACTTATTGTTAAATTTGAGGACTTATGTACATCGGAAGGCAGTTGGAAACTTGGAATATAATAAATTCAACGAGTGTAAGAACCTCTTTCGAAGAACATTGCTTGTGTGGAGGTTATTCTCTAAGTCTAATCAAAGCATATCATGGCATAACGTAGAAATTAGGTCAACTACCCTGGGTCGCTAAATCTTTTTTGAGTTCTGATAGTCACCGGGTGGTATTAGTTTATACGTTTTAGACCATATTATTATAACAGACTAGCTTTTGCTCGCGACTTCGTCCGCGTGGAGTAATGACTTCCGTCAGAATTTGGGTTCTTCACTTAGTTATCGCCTGTTCCATGGTCTATCGATTACATGTGTAAACAAACATTAAAAAATCAACCTACATACAAAGTTATAAGTGAATCCATTGAGAAATAAACATTTTTAATTTACCACCCTTTTCTCCCCTTTGGGGGGGAATTTCCAAAAATCCTCTCTTAGTGGTAGCCTACTCCTCCCAACAAACACACATGCCAAATTTCAGCTCTTTACGACCAGTAGTTTCGGCTGTGCGTTGTCTGTCAGTCAGTCAGTCAGTCAGTAACGGAAGAGTTTTATATATATAGATTTTTTACTCAATAGTATAGTAAGTCGAAAAAGATAATGCCTCTCTTATGATATACGATACGCTATCTGTTTATCTATCAAGCTATATGTTTGTCTATCAAGGGGTGAAATAAGTCAGAGTTAATTATTTAACTATTTTTTCGAATTAAAATTGATGAATAAACACTTTTATATAAGGCTCCTGAATGAAAACTGAAATATATACTGTAAGTCCAGTGCGAATTCCATGGGAAAGTAAGCTCTGTTGTCAAAGTATCTGTTACAAAAAGTCCAAGGTCTGGCGGTGAGTATAAAAAAATAATACAATATAGGTACCTAACTGTTTTACTACACGGCAAAGGCCTATCTTACCAAAGAGTTTTTAAAAATACACTAAGGATTGGTATAGAATGCTTTAATGGTATTGAAAAACATAATCACGAACGATTTAACGCTCAAACACGGCCATAAAATGAGCACAATCTAATATAAATCTTGTGCATTTGTCTGTATGCTTCTATTTGATACTGTTTTAACATTCTCTACAAATATTTTTTTAAGTATCAGTTTATTCTTCCAGTATACAGTACAAAACGGCGAAGTAAGCTACAGGAGGCCAAGCGCAGCGCAGTAACGGCAGTCGGCACACAATGATAATCATTACACAGATTGTCAAACTGCCATACGTTAATATTGTTATACGGAGCCTACGAGTCGTCGTAACGAATAATTTCAATTAGCTAGGTATTGTGGTGTATAATTCTTGTCGACACTTTCTTCCTGCCCGCGCCCGGTTAAACTCTGCCGCTGCTTGTTATGTAATCGGCAGATTAAGTGGTAAGTTCCGAGTGTACTTTCTGTGCGAGAATGTTGAAATGATGCGACGAACGAGTATCATGTATCATAATAGTTATTCTACCTATTGCAAAGCTATCATACTTTTGGGGGATTTACAAGACAAAGCAGAGAGTGGCATATCTCATCCATGACACACGGCGGCGTTAGGTAAAATTTTGTATTATGTAGGTAAAAGAAGTAGGCAATAGGTTGCGTGCCAATATCCAGGCACAAATTAGTCAGTATAATATTAATAAATTAATAATAATACCGGCCTATAAATGCCCAACTGCTGGACACAAGACTCTTCTCAAATACCTACCTAGTATGTAGAGACTAGAGATTGAACGAGCATTGATCACCACGCTGGAAAGTACATTATAATAACTTTGAAAAAGTCACATTGCCAGCCTGAAGTGGGTTCGACGAACTTGCAACCTTGTGCACAAAAATCCGTCCAATCACTGAAACTTTTCTCAAATGAATGTCTTAAAAATAATCTTAATTGTATCGATTAATTACTGTAACCGCCTTATTTAAGCTTTTAAGGTTGACAAATATAATTCCTTATACTGTTTACCAAGAGCTTTTCACTTCCATTTATCTTACTGAAACTACCTATTATAGTTATTGAAAAACTAACAATTGAAATAAAAATACATCGTTGCACTACTAGTAAACTTGCGCCACGGTTCATTGCTTTGCTTGTCCCAAAGTTGTGTGTTGTTTGCCGCGTGTTGACAGGTGCGACGGCGCCACCGTCGCATCGTTTAGTTCCCTATTCACGCGCGCTCCCCACTCCGGTTTTATGTCAATTCGAGTTCGTTCGCCGTTCTCTTTGGTGCCGGTCGGCAGGCTGTACGTGTTTATTTCCCGAGTCCGCGAAACTTTTTTCTCCGAAGTAAAGGGATGTGACAGTAAAAATCGTTATTTTGATATTTTAGTGCTGTTATACTGTGTGATAACGTTGTTATTGTTTGTGACTTAGTAAAGTGTTAGGTCGGAGTGGTGGTACTGTGAGTGTGATTGTGGTCACAGGTGTCGCATTCCAGGGGGGACGCCGACGCAGCCTCTGTACCAGATACAGTAGGCAGGTGGACCTCAAGACAACCCTATTTTAATTGTAAGTTTTTTATACTTATGTTTTAAAGTGTTGTAACTACTAAGTTTCATAATTTCTAAATGCCATACGCACTATGCATTTCCTAGAAGGCAAGCTAGTTCTATTTCTGATACTCTCGCGAATATTAAAGTAGGTAGTGTACAATTTATTCTTATATAATATATAACTTCCATATTCAAATAAAAAGTGTACCTATCTAGTTACCTTGTACCTGCTAAAAACCGTATTTTTTTAGCATGTGGGTAGGTAGGTAAACAATCACTTCAAATACTAGGAAATCGCTTAGCAGTGTAAACATTTTAACGGATTACAATTTGCCCCAAAAGCTAAAATACAGAATTTAAACGGTTGCTTAAAAATACCTGATTCAGGCTATTTATTGTTTCTACCTAAAGATAGTACCTACCTACCTACCAGGGTACATCTTTTCCTGCGGTAAATGAAGGTACCAACCGTACTAAAAGTAAGTAACCTCCTGAGCTTTAGTTCTAGAGTTCTGAAGCGAGTTGAGAAAGAGGTAGGTACCTACCATAGAAAACACAATAGGTACCTACCTAGTTATCTAGTCTAGTACGGCGCGATGTAGGTGTACCTACAGTACCTACCTATTTACCTATACTGCGTTGGTCAATCGCTGACTATGACTCGCGCGGCATAATCCTTTAAGCCGGTAATGCTGTTATTTGTTACTATATTAAGTATGGCTTTCTTGATTCTTCTATAAAAATTTCAGAAACAACTGATGAATAATGTCAGTAGTACCAGTTGCCCACCTATCTTAATGTAAATGCCTTAATAATGCACACCTAGTCACTTGAGTTGACTCCTGTTAAGAAATAGATTAATAACACACCTAGTTTTAAGGGTTATGAGTACTGTCTTTCGTGTTCTGCGTACAGTCTAGACTTTTCCCAACTGTCGGGCACAGTTGGCCAGTCGGGGTCAGCTTACAGTCTTACCAGGATACCTACTTCTAAATAGTCATGTGGTCGACTGGGAGAGTCATAGAATAGAACATAATTTAACCTAAGACTATCCGTGGTTCCGTTATTCGGCAAAGGCAAGGACGGGACTTCAGAGGTTCATAATAATGTGAAATATCGTAAAAAATACTGCACAACTAAGTCCGAATCCAGATTATTTTTAGATTGATATTTTTATACGTGCCTTATTCAAGCATAATGGATTTATGTTGGAGCTTTCACTGAATCGTTTTATAAGGTCACGACTTGTCGATATTGAATTCACAGCTTTTTGGTACCAGATCGAATGGGTAGGTACCTACCTACTGCTCTTATATCAACTTCGAAATAAATGAATAGTAGATTCTCTATGATGGCTGATATTATTCTCTATGCTGCATATTATATGTTACATGTGTTACTATAGGTAGGTAGGTATGTATAGCATAAGAAATGCCATCAACAAAATTTAGGAAAATTTAATTTGCCTTTGGAACTTAAGTCTTGTACCATTGAACTGAGTTTACGCAGAACCCACTTACATTACATAGGTAGGTAGATACTTGGTTAATTCGTCGAAAAGTAAATGTTATGGCAAGTACCTACTGACTGTACCTATACCTACTACTACCTACTGTAAACTTATGCTCTAGGCCTCTTTTACGATTGCATATACCTAAGAAACCACGCATCGTAAAATACGCCAATTCAATACTACAAATACGGCTCTTTACACCTAATATAAAAAAATACTATTTATAGTAGGTACCTACCTATATTTTTTTTTTTTTTTTTTTTTTTTTTTTTATCGTCTTTTGTAATTATTTATTGTTTTATTTAATTCAATATTTACACAGGAATATTTAATTACAAAACACTTAATACTAAACTATATTAATTTATTCTCATAATAATTATTAAAATATACTTGCCTAAATATTGACTTGAATTTATTGTTCAAGTTAGCTAACATACCTGGCTCCTTATCTATGTAGGATTAATGACAGCTTTATCTTTTAACATTCGCATTTATTGACAAGTATGACTTATTTTACTAAATACCATTCACCCTGTTCGAATTATTTATAAGGAAATATTTATTCATGCATTCGACTGTTCCTCAATAATCGGTCAAATATGGTTTGAAATAAAATGGCGGAGAAAAAAAACGATAACCTTAAATTACATTTCTTTGTAAACCTAAAAAACCGTTATCAAAGTTTTTTTATATAATTTATTGTAAAACTAGTACCTACTTAATTTAATACATTCCCGGTCATAGGTGACAAAAAAATTACAAAGAGTGAAGTATGACGAACATTAGTTTGTACCTATACTACTAGCGCGAGCTGCGGAATACCTGTGTTCCTTAAAAAGTCACTGCTTCAAAACAGAACTTCATAGTAACTACCTACATGTTGTACAGTTGTAGGGATTGCACAAAATGTTACTAACGCCTGTTGCGGTTTATCTAAGTACCGGTGTTCATGACAAGCTTCGTTTCGTAAACAAAAACCGCGAGTCACGCGTGTGAAGCATCTTAATGAAGTCCGTTAGCTATCAATTAGTTAACAGATGATAACAGTAAGATGTAATAGATGTAACCTTCTATAAAATAAAAACTTACGTGTTTTAGGCAGCTATAATTATTGTATTTTTCTTCTATTTTGTTTGTCTTAATAAATAAATCTTACTTACTTATAAATGTGAAAGTTTGGATGTTTGTTATTCAATCACGCAAAAAAGGCTGAACGGATTTGGATGAAGTTTGGCATGCATGTAGCCTTTGACATGGAAAAGAACATAGGCTACCTTTTATCCCGATTCCTCAAGTAGTTCCCGAGGGAAAATTGAACATTACGTGCTAAGCCGCGGGCAGACAGCTCTGAAATTTGGTATTTTTCTCTATCACAGCGCAAACGATAACACGGGTGAAAATTTTATTCCATTTTTTATTACTTTCACATTTTTCATTTCTTTCCGGACCCAATTCTGCGGTTCACGCCGACGTAGTCGCGGGCAGAAGTAGTAAATAATAATAATTTATCGTCACGTAATTTCAGGAGGGCTTCATTCATTGTGTGCCTATTAATTTATACATTAATCAAAGATTCTTAAATCGCAAACCCGTAAAGAGCAAGATTCCTTCTGTTATAAGAGGCCTGTGCCTAGCTGTAGGTAATTTATAGGTCATTATTATTATACCCATAATTTAGGTTTTTTACATGCAAATAGCTTATGATAATTCCAGCTAAATACTTGCCTATAAGCCCTGCTGCGCTTTTCAACTCTCTAAACAAAGTTGTCATCGTATCATAGCTGATCTCACATTTCAAAACAAAAATTGGCAATTAATTGATACAATCATAATTACTGTCGTCAATATCACTCTATTGTTTTTATTTAAGATTACTAACAATGCCTTCTTGTTTATTGCCATTGTGTAATGATATACGAATTGTACACGATTTTATCATAGCATTGTTGCGGTTTTTGTCTCGTGTTGTTTTGTTGAAGTATACGGTAAATGGCAACATGAATGTTTACCTAGAAATACATATTATGCTCTTGACATTCTGCGGGAACTTGGAAAAAAGAAACTAGTACGAGTTTTTCTCAGTAGGTAATTCTAGAGTATGTGTGGCATAAGATGATTGAGAAGATCACGCCATGCTAACTGACAAATGCTACTAGGTACACTATTGTCAACTGTGGGTTGTTATAATATGTAATGTTATAATATGACTTTTTGAATACGCAGTGATCACTTTCGAACCTTCTCGATTCCCGCCGCGTGACCTGCAGGACGCCTGCCCCGGAGATAAGATAGATATTCCATTTTCACAAGCTTTTGCTATCATACCAGCTTAAAAGTATAATATTATAAGAAGCTGTTAGATATCTCTAATAAAGAGTATTTTGGAGATTTCTTCGAGTATTGTTTATTGAATTGCATCATACGAATATTTCCAACTTTAGTTATCTCTGCATCACCCCATGGTTGACTGGCCGAGAGTGCTGGCTCTTAGTCCGCCATTTACGTTGTAACATGTATGAAATATTAATAAATATTTGTACCAATTACGTACATTGTGTTGCCGTGATATCATATCATTAATAAACGATCACGGGCTGCAACTGATATTGTTCGCACCGTCTAATCAGCTTTAAGCTTTCCACCCTGTTTTAGGGATTGCCATGGTTCGCATAGTAGGTAAATTTGCGTCAAAACGTAGAGGAGGCTGTGGTGTAATCGGCTAATTCTTAACTCAGGATCGAATTCCATAGCCATTACTGAAATATTGAAATTTACATCACTCTTTCTTCTTTCCCAATGTTAATTGCAATGGACTTTCTTCGCCCTTAGTACCAGTTCTCAGTTTCTTAGTAGCTAAATCTACCGAAGTTCTGATCTACTAATCGAAGTCGCAGTAACAGTTTGCTCGATTAAACGCAGTTTCTTCAACGCCAAAATGTCCCAACCTGCTTTTAATCCCTTTTTTTTTTTTTTTTTTTTTTTTTTTTTTTTTTTTTTTCGGGGTGAAAAGCTAATGCTTTCAACCCACGCTGAGGGCACGACGTGGGGATATGTCGGACTTTCACCGACCAAAAACACCCCGGTCCCGTCTCTGCCTTGGCCGGAGTCGTGGGATCACTCGCGCATTCTCTGCTCGACTCCGGCTGGCTTTTAATCCCTACTAAATAAGATATCTTCATTACTCTAAATTTGCGTTCATACTTAAGATATACAAACAAAACAGGTTCACTGTTCTAAGAAAAGTTGGATTTAATATTCTCACGAGAATTCCGCTTCTAAATACGGACAATTGTGCAAACACGAGACATTCCTCTTGCCTGATAAATATTTAATTCGTACTGTGTACCTGTTTTGGTACTTAATGGTCTATCAATATGCAAGTATTCTATTTTAGAGCGTTTAAAACTAGTTCTTATTGTACTTATTATTTTTTAACGCTTCTTTTAGGATCACGTTTTTCTGAATTTGCACTTTGGCTGGAGCATTGGCTGTTGAGTGTCAAGGAACTGTTCGGAGTCTCTTTATTCTTTAACGCATTCTTCATCATCGATCTTTATTTTCCGTCGTCAGATGAGGATTCGAAGTCGATACTGATATTAAGAGTTTGCCTTTTGGGCACAATTTATTAAGATAGACGAGAAAGCAGCCTGGTACGAACGAGCGGTCACAAATATTTTTCTTGGTGCATTTGTTTCTTCAACAGAAAAGTGAAGTGAAGATCTGAGTTAAAAAGATAAGAACTAAGCTGAATATGAACTTTGAACGTTATTAATGTACAGAAATGATTGTACCGTTATATTTGATCAGTTTTAGCTTTATTTGCACTAGTAAATGCTTATTTGTTCTTACTTTTCCAAGAATACTTAAGTAATTCAAGTAACATGACACTATCCTCACAGGGTGCTTGAACAACTTAATTACAAAGAATAAGAGGTATTTGTGCACTTACAATATGAACATTTTAAGTATTTTAGTTTAGTGAAAGCTTTCCTAATCGCAGTTTTTTTGAAGTTTTTGATGGGATGTAATTTAATATAGTTTTGGTTTTAACTCCAGCTCCGTTAACATGCAACATCTTATCACATAGCGGCGGTAGCTTAATGGATAGGGCGTCGGACTTGCGATCATCTGGTTGCGGGTTCGAATCCCACCCATTACACTACCGACGTGAACCCACTCGTAACACAAGCATCTTTTAAAAAAAAAACAAAGAAAAACAAAACATAAGACCGTCATGCAGGAAAATAAAACTAAAGATTTTATTTTTAGTAAGCTCAAAGTGATTCCTCTAATCGGTAAATTTACCTTTCGGAGGATATAACGAATAAAACAGCGTAAAATCCAAATGCCCTTTGGATATCCTTTCCCATGTTTTTACAACTTGTAAGATTTTTGTTTCTCGCCTTTCATTCATCTTTTTCCTTACGATAATTTCGGTGAATGTAATTTTTATGCGATAATTACTTCGTCATAAATGTGTGCGTTTTGTTACCTTAAGGGTTGTAATAAAACGCTTTACATTTAATTGAACAGTCTGATAAAGCCCCCTGTAATTGGAAATAATTCAGTAGAATCACTAAATACGGATGTTAAAAATTATGACCTAAAGTGTATTGCAATTTATTAGACATAATTGCTACATTGTACGCTAAAGATGGTGTATACTTCCATGTTATATGGGGACTTAAAACCATTATAACCATCTCTTTGTCTAGAACAAGCTGTACAAGCTGAACAAGCTGCATAACCACAATTTCGTTATAATAAAAATGAGTTGCAATAAACAATCTAATCGTTGATGATGCTGTAGCTAATATAAACTTATACGACTCATGAGGTGCCTGCTTACGTGCATATATGTATAGCACAATAGTTTTAAAGAAGCTAATTATAGTTCCATTTAATGGTCTAGCTATCCCACGCAGGATCTAACGCGGGATGAGTTTTTCCCATAAAATCTAGTTATGATCAGATCTATAACCTATGATTACGTATCCTGCCTACTAAAGGCCTATCCTCACAATTAACTAGCGGAAGCCCCTAACAAGAGCCAGCAATATACAGACTGAAGAATTATGTAGCTTTGGTTTATCCCATGGGTTAATGTATCAGCCCGATAGATAAATGATTCATACCAATGAAGATTTTGTATTAGAACTTATAGAAATGAATCATCATGGGTGAGTATTTGAACTCAAATGTAGGTATTTTGTTACAACCAATACTACCAATAGTTTAGTAGATATTTAATATTAGAGACTAATAAGAATTTCAAGGCTCAATCAGCAAATTAGTAAGCAAAGTTTTTGATGTAAGCATAATAACGACACGTGCTTGGCAAAATGTGATTGGCACCGATTTAATTGCTAACCTATTCATACTATTTTTTGCTGCACCTACTTATATGATCAACAAAATGTGTTTAACTTCTAATACCGCTGCCTAATAAGAACTGGCAACATTTAAGAAAATAAAATTATGGACGTCACCTCGAGCCCATAAGTCTGAAAATGTAAGGTTTTTTTACTACCAAAATTTCCCGGTGTATTTGGCAGCTGCAAAATGTGTGCAGTGCTATATATTATATGTACAGCCGCTATTAAGTTTGAATCACACTATTTATTACTATTCTTACTCCAATAGAAATTAACAACATACCCAACATCAGTTTCCTGCGATGTATTTGGACCTTAGCTTTGTAGCTTCAGGAGTAATTTTAAATTTCATATTTAGAACATTAATTTGTTACCGTGTATAACCATTAAATATCTGGCCAGTGACCGTTCATTGGCCCCATACAAGAACTCCGTCGCAACTTTTTTTTTCTTAAGACGACTGTTTGCCAACCATCCACAGAAATATTGTGAAGTTTAAAGTCAATATTGTGAACACCATGTCTAAATCCGTTTTTTGTCGAAAGCTTGATTTCTGTTATTTATTGTCGGTAATGTAGGGAAGTAAGATATGCGTGGCCAATAGATTTCACAGTCTCCGAAGCGAGAAATACTTTGATATTGTTCGCCGTTTTTTTTTATCTAACCTTGAAATTTAGACGTTTATGTCACTGAATGTGGTATGGGCCACCTATCTAATTGTGTACTAAGAGCTTTTAAACTATCATCATTATAATACTATCATACATCTGAGAAAAGATTATGTTTACCTAATTCCTGCCAGTTCTTGTGTTGTCAATCTCTTTGTGATCAGCCGCTGCCCTCAAAACAAAAGCAATAATATATTCATTAAAAACTTCTGAAACAGAAGTCAAATCGATTGGATACAAGAAAGAAGATGACTTGTATAAAAACCAAAGCAAGAATTTCTAAGAAAGTATCATACAGATTATGTTTCGCGAATGCGATGATGAGTTTAATGTGCATTACGTTAACAATAATGACGACATCGTATTATGTTCAGTTTCACTACGTAAGTAATGATAATAAAATAACTCTAGCTTAGTACAATTACCACGCCAAGATATCTTCTTGGAATGGCAAGCTTGTTTCATCAGCAAATTACACTGATATATAGGGATCGTCTCGTATGTCTAAAAAAAGCAACTTCGAACCTAGTCTTGAGATCCAGATATTCTCAGGTTCACCATGATATTACCTAGCATGGCTATCAAATATTTTTTTTATGTTTAGATTTTTGCAGTTAGATTAGTAAGTACCACATGGGAAAAAGAAGAAAAAGGTCTATTGGAGAAATTTTTGATGAATCACGTCTGTTTCAATAAATTAAAGCATGGTACTACCTGCCAGTTCTCAGCTCCTGACAAATTTTATTCAAGGCACTGACCACCACTCGCCCCAAGACTGAGTTTAACTGCACATATTTGATCATCAAAGCTCTGACAAGTTAATAAATTTGTACCAATCAATCGATTATGAGTAACATGATCAATTATATATTCAGATTTGCGTTCGCCGTCTTTATTGTTCTGTCAGCTTAAGGTCGTCATGATCGTCGCCCTTGCACTACATATTGCTTCACAACCAGACAAGTCTGTAATAGGCAACAATGCTTGTGATTATGAATTCGTTACTAACATTTACGCATTAGATACGCATAGTTCGTTGAATTGTGGTCCCGATACTCTTATAGATGGAGCTTTTCGTTCAAAGACCTAAAACGGAAGAAATGTTTTTCCGTAAGTATATGCTTATGAATAGTAAGATTTAGAATATGTACTGTCGTTGTTTGGGATTTACTGTTCAGTAAAAAGCTGCAACATCTTTTAATTAATTAAATAAATGTTGACAATATCACATATATTGCTCCGAATCCAAAGTAAATAGCTAAATCACTTATGTTATGGAATCAGAGACAACGAAAGTACCACAAACACCCAGACCCGAGACAATGTAGAAAAGTGTTTTTCTTCCTTGACCCGTCCGGGGATCGAACCTGGGACCCCAGAGCTGGCGACACCTTGAAAACCGGTGTGTACGCCACTCGACCACGGAGGTCGTCGTTAATGTGATGTTTGATTAAATTATGAAGATGAAGATGTGATGATTAAAACACTTGAAGAAGAAGTCTGCCTATGTTTGGTTATTGAACAAAAACATTACAATAAAGATCGACCAAGACCTTTTAAATTATTTCCTTACTACAAATTGTAATTTCCTATAACTCAACAATTCTCAAAAGGTAAAGCCGCATAATCTTCATAACCAAGGTAGTTGCAATTATCATACCAAGATGACTTTAATCTGATATCATATGATCACGTCATACATAACATGAAATTACGCAGCCTTGTAATAACTTAACCGATATTATCGATGGAAATGTTCTCCACAAATCTCCATTTATGTCGCCTATTGCCGATGATAGCGATACCGAAGAAATATGTTCAAGACTTTTCGATAAACAGTGAGTGCATATAATAATTATGGTAGGCACGACAGTTACAATAAAAATGTGGAGGCCTTTTACACTTAGATGATATGACGTAATGGCTAAAGTAACAGACCTTGAAGTAAAGTATTTTGTTTTCAAAAGATTCTTTACTATAGCGGCATTTATGATAACTACTATTTTAAAGGCCTTTGAAGCTATATTTAGATTTTCTTTACTAGAAATTCTTAAAAATACAATTATACAACACACGAAGTCTTGTCGCCTTTTAAGCGGTACTCAGCTTAAGAATTTCAATAGGCTTTTCAAATGTTGAAGTAAAAGCAAATAACAATAAATATCGATTAACTTCGAGGAAAGGATTTTTATTACGTAAATATTAGAAGTTTTGAATAATCTTACTCAAAGCTAGCTCGATAGCTGTTGAGCGCAAAAGGAATTAAGAAAATATTATTTTAACCTCTACAAGTTTCAACATAAATAGAGTTGAACGTTAATATGGCATTTTACCAAAGCGATAGGTCTAAGAAAGTTCTGATAACGGTAAAAATAAGAATAGCATTCAAGATGAAGATAGAGCGAACCAAAGAAATAAGGAAATGAAAATGTTTGCCGCATTCATTACCTCAAAGCATGCAAATAATTAGCTTGGAACCACGACGCTGTACCTCTTTATCAACAATTTATTGTCTTTTCAATTCAAACATCATGTTGTCGCAATCGCATTGTTTTATCCGAGCTTGTTCTAATCTAACCTGTTGAGGAATGCCGGTAAGGCCGTGTCTTACAGCCTTTTGTGTGGCACGTAGGACCTCATTTATCTGATGTGACAGGTATGAGAACGGAGCTTGACTGTGTGCTTGTTTGGACACGCGAATCACTGGGATAGTGGGTGACAAATTGGATAATTAGTTTGTAACCACGATCTTAGGTAGCTATTCATTGTGTTGTGCAATTCCCGAGACGGTTCTCTGCAATTAGAGTTACGTAGGACCTGTCGTATTGAAACTGATGGTACCTGATGTTGTGAGATCAGCCGGTTTATTTGTACTAAATTCAAAATGTGCATTCAAAAACTTTGGCAATGCAATGTCTCTTGACATAATTATCTGTAAAACTTTAGTAGTTCAAGTAGAGTGAGTTTAATCGAATTCAAAATAGTTAAATAATTTCAAAATGCTTCTATACCTAGTAGTTATATATCTTGATTGTGTTTTGTATTCAGATACTAGGTATTTCGTAATCACGAATATTACTTGCTGTTGACCCGTTGGCATAAACTGCATGATTTGCAGAATTATAATCTATACTTGCTTTAAATTATTAGATTATAATGTTCTGAAGTTTATTTAGCCAGTCTTTGACACCCTAGATTTCTAAAGATAATCAAGGCTTACGTATTCTTGTGTTCAAAATCTTAAAATTTCTTATCAATGAGGGAATCTAGTTAGTAGATTTAATTTAATTAAATAAATAAATCTTAGTTTTTGTTAATATTTTATTATTATCTTAATAATAGATAAAATAAAATAATTTACCAATATATTTCATAATATCGTCTTCTTAAGCACCTAATATCTTGAATTACTTTACCATTAAGCAAACCATCTATAGAAAATTAAAGTTAAACTGAATAATGGCCCAAAGCATGACAAGACACGACTTCTGATTTCAATAGTACACTATAAATCTAATACTGAGAGTACACGGCGTGTGTTGGGAGCGGCTTACCTTTACTGACGGGGTCGAATAATGTTAAGACATTGTATCAGCATTATATACGTCTGCACATACAATAAATGGTGCGAACATATATAGAAAAGGAAAATACGTGAATGTTCCTGCTGTAACTAGCGCGAATGATGCTCAAAAGCTCGTACAGAGTGAAAACCGACCATCGCGTCATTAGATAACGTCTCGACCGCTGGGAATGCCACAAGGTACCGCATTCGGACCTCATACTTCACGATGCCTGTACCCGGCTTCGTGGTAAGTTTGCTAGGGTTAAGAACTTTGGCTGTGAAACTACGCATGAATGCGGTGTTTGTTTTAGAAAGCTTTGTAGTAAAGGGAAAAGTGAACTGTGGATCGTTCGTGTATCTTTCGGTATAATCGCGCGAAGATATTTATAGGTAGGTAGGTATACATTATTAGGGTAAAGTCAGGATAGATGCCTCACTTTTTGAAATCGTCTCTTTATTTCAAATCTAATAATATATCGTTAAAAAAAACTTTCAATATTACTTATTTGGCCTTTTTTCTTACATTGCGGCTTATTTTAGATGGCCTAGCAATTACTGGTTGGGCAAAAAATGAGTTTCTGCAGACCCATTTTTTGAGGATAGATGCCTACCCTATATGGATAGATGCCCCGCCATGAAAATATTAAGGAGGTTAGATGCCCATGGTGTGGGATAGATGCCGTATGGAATAAAATAATAGAAATATGCATAATTAAAATTTGTTTTATTGAGGCTTATCAATCAACATGTTATATAAATCATCTTCAAGTAAAATAATAATAAAGAATGTAACAAAAATAATGAACAATTTTTAATTAGCTTAATCAAGTAAGTAATAAAAGTTTAAAAAATCAACATGTACTCATAGTCTCTCTTTTCCACATCTTGAGCAATAATTTTTGAATAGTGTGCAGGTTTCATGCCTTGCTTTTCTCTCTTATTTTACTTCACAGACAAATCTTTACATTTCTCTTCTATCATTTTAGAGTAAGTACCTGGTTTATCTTCAGTTTCGCTATTTGAACTTAAAATGATACGTCTTTTACGTGAACTGAAATGAAAATTATAAAACATTAAGAAAATATGTTAATTTATAATGTATAAAGATATGAGAGATAGAGGCACTTAGGGGCACCTATACCGCGAAAAATCAAGGCGACTATCCTTTTTGATATGGATAGATGCCCTTATATATTTTTACTAAAATAAACACAAAACAACAACTATATGAATATGGATGTGTAATTTAATAACCTGTGTACTGATATAACAAAAATTGTATGGAACTAATTACTACTTGTAAAGTTATGAAGCTGCAAATACTTACATAAAAAAGTCTGAGCTGTTTGACACGTTCGCCGCGGAAATTATTGCACACACGAGCGAAACATGTCCACTCTGAACGACGCACTTGCGGGGACTTAGGTGTGCGGCGTCTGCGCTCTCGTTTTAACCTATTAAAACGTTGATAGCTATTTCGGAGATATGAGTTTTAGAAAACAAGGCACCTATCCCACTGCGGCATCTATCCCGGTTTTACCCTACATTGCATTTAATTTGGTGTCAGTTATTTTGTTGATAGACATGTTATATCTACGTTTAGTCTGCTGCCTAATTTGACAGACAGCTGATTTTTGTAGCCGTAATCACTCGTAATTTTTAACGGTACCTATCTAATACTGTAATATTAAACTTCTTGTCCATAAGAATTAAAATGGTTAACCTTGTCAGTTAGATTGTTAGTTTTTTTTTTACTAGATATCTTGGTTTAGTCTTGGTCTTGGTTCTAGTTTAACATAAAGTTGTCGGATAGTACCTATTTCTTATTAACCTAACTTGTTATACTGGTCATATGATTTTCATAAAAAGCGAAGTCATGTCGTAAACGGCAGTATTAGTAACGAGATAGTGATGATACAAGCTCTTAGTTATGGATATTGTCATGACAAATTTGTATCTTCAATTTCAACACTTCGATTTAACCTATTCGCAAGCGCAACTGCATAAAACGTTTGTATGTAAGACCCACATATTATATTTGCAATGCTTCATACACGGCGACACATACTGTTCGCAATTTGCATCAACCGTGCAGTAGTGTTGCCACAAGCGCGAAATCTGTCACTTCTGTCACAATATTGCTCTCGTGATTCCAACTAGAATATTAGTTTACGTAAGCTTGACCTAATAATAGACAATGGTTTAGCTGATAAATTATTTTCAGCTTATAGGGTCATAATGGTTATAATCGACTACCTGCCTTCGTAGGTGGCGGTCGATATCGTTATACTAACAAGTGTTATGAAATGAAGTTATACGTTCGTTTGAGTTTACTCAACTTTCTCATAGTGCACCAGTTAAAGCTTTCGCAGTTGATGAATAATTTATTAGATTAAAGTGCTTTGAAGTTATGAGGTTTATATGTTAAATTAATACACTTTTAGTTTGAGCTTTTAATCGCAACGCTTTATTAAAGAAATTCTTGCGCCTAGTTGCCTTTCCAACCCAACCCCATGTCATTTAAACAATTTCTATCATCGTTAACGCTTGTAGAAATGTACTTTGTCTAAGGGTACTTTGTTAAGTTACAAACAGGACGAAGCTAGGGACTCGCTCGACGCGAACCCTGATTATAAAAAAAAAACTCGCTAAAGTCACTAGTCACTAATAAAGCAAGTACCCGTATCAAAGTATATAACAAATTAAATCCTTATTAATTATGAATAACGAACATGCTACTTATTAGTCCATTATACATAATAGCTAACTAATTGCTTCTTTTTTATTCTGATAAATGATCGAACGACTTAATTATTTAGAGACAAACTGTTCGGCTAATATTTTAAGACTTGAAATAAGTGTCAGAGGCTGGAATGCTCTAGATAGTAGTCGACCTCAAACTCAAGCGAGGACACCGAGCGGTGACGACCGCACTTTTACTCATAATTATAATATGTATTAACATATTGTTTAAATGTATATTTATGTGGTCGGAAATATTAATGATTTTAAAAAAGGTTTTGATCTGTTGTTCTTTCTAGCAATGTGGGTCGAACATTACTAGTATTCTTGTTAACCCCTCCTGCTAAGCTTGCTTTTGTTACGTGGGTTCATGATCGCAAGTCCGAACCCCTAGCCATTACGCTACAGCCGCTTCCGATTCAATGTTATACGGTGCATGTCTTCAATCTTAAAACAATCTTCAAACAGGTCAAATGACACAAGACCTGGAATTTTATTGTAAGGCACATCCTTACAATAAAATTATGAGGCTATCGGTGGAGTATGCTTTTGTACAGCTGTCAAACAAATTCGGATGACGATTGTTGTTGAGTCTGATAAAAGCTCTTCTTCTTCTTCCTGCCCTTATCCCATTTACATGGGGTCGGCGCAATGCGTATTTTCCTTCCATTCTTCTCTATTACTCGTCATCCACTCCTTTTTTTCTCATATCATCTTTCACACAATCCATCCATCTCTTTTTCGGTCTCCCTCTGCTTATATACCCATCCACAGTCATAATTATAACTTTAAGTCTGATAAAACCTATTCACAAGTTATTTCTAAGTTCCCTAAAGTTTTGTCTTCAGTAACGCCATGCGCCAGAAAATGTAGTAGTCGCCACTCAAGTTTGTTTTGGTGTAAAACATTGTTTGAACAACAGCAAAGATAAGATTATAAAAAATGTGTTGCTGCTACCTGATTTTTTTTAAACTCAGGTAAGTTTACGATGGCTTTCTTGTAAGCCACAAGAGCAATATATTTAATTTGACCTTTAATCTTTATATAATCTCTACATTGTTTATACGTATGTAACTAATTATTTATTTCTCCGTGACTCTTTTGACCTTGTCTCCGTAACACATGTTGCACGCTTGTTAGTATGTATTTTATTTGTAAAACAATAGAATTGGACCTTTTAATGTCAGACTTCGTTAGTATTTTTTTATTTAGATGATGATATGAATTAAGATGGAACAAACCCCTACCTATTAAATGCAATATAAGAACATTATATCAATGTTTATAGATCAAAAAATAAAAATCAGACTCCTTTTATTGCAATCATATCACGCTGTGCTATTGAACGCTACCTTTTTGACAGGCTTCAAAAAAAGTTTTTGCAAATATTTGTACAATGATTCGTTACTAATTTGAAGTTTAAATTACAAGCTGAGACAGAAAATAAAGTACGAAATAATATGGCAACCGTGGACCTTACCAAGAGTTACGCACAACTTTACTAAGAGTTTATTTGCCAAGATGAAAAAAAACTGGAACTGTCAATATGGATCGTGATGCTACGAATGGTAGGCAATGCTGCTTCTACATGTTGCCATCTCTTTTAGACCCACACTTGTTTATTGCTCTCTCATTCACTCTTGTTAGCGTAGCGTGCTTTTGATTTGAACATCAACCTGTTTGAATAGGTGTTCCATCAAGAGATGGAATTGACACAGAGTATCCTGTGGACATTTTTTAAGCTAAGTTATAAATAAAACAGTCAGTCAATAGAAATAAGGACTATATAAATGACACGTTCTCGTAAGTCGTACCTTTCTTGGTGGAAAGCTTTGTTGTATCTTTGTGTGGGAATCCGGTGGTCATAATGACATTTTTGTAGCTTAATTAATGTCTTGGGGTTCATAGTGTTGCGCCCCTTTGTTCCCATCCCAAGACAGCTCATTATTTAACTTTCAATGGCCTCCAATGCCCATTGCCAGCGGTTATTTCCTAAACATGTGTAATTAATTTAGTTTTATGTCTGTGTCGTGGATTATAACGTTTTGTTGATTTACATTAGACATTAAAATTGAAATTTTAAAGCCTATAAAACGATACGTGAGCATTAACCGTTGATAAAAAGCCATGCCTTTAAATCTGATACACCTGTTACATTTCCCAATTCAATCTCGAGGAATGTAATTAGTCGTTGCTCAACCGTTTCGCTCCATCAATCTTTGTTTTGGGATTCCAACCTTTTTGTTTTAACATTGAACGTCTTTATTACGTGTCATTAGAGTTCACTAAATGGAGTAAAACAACGGGAATCTTTCAATTAACGCTGACGACAAATGACGTTTGCGGCTCAACGGACAGGAACGATCGACCGGCGAGACGCTCCGCTTTCATCTACAGAATTAAGTAACTTCAGATAAATTCAACCGATATAATATCTTTTATTGCTTATGGAACATTTTTTATTATTATTTTTACGATCCAGTTATGCGTCATTTTCACCACTTAATATTATTAAGTAATGCTACTCCAATAGTTGATACATATCTATTAAAAGACTATAAAAGCTTACAGCAGCTATGATTGACTTTAATCCTCCGATTTACATGAGTAGAACACTAACGATTCTTGTCACATTCCATACGAGTCGCTATAGTCAAAAAGGGTTTACACGGTGTAATCTATATTATCTCCCATAATCACGAAACACGTTACATTTTTTGTGACGTGAAACTAAATCGAATTTCTTCCGGCCGGTCTGACCGCACAGGGTCTATCCTGCGGCTTCTTTTGAATGTGCCTGAGCACCGTATCGTACCCCTCCCCTCTCTCCTCACCGGCCTGACCACCGCCGCCGAATCCTCGGAACCACGGTCAATCTTTTGTTTGTTAAACGAAATACAAAACCAACACGTACACAGAATAAGGCACCCTCTTTACTCTTTTTCTGTTTTCATTCGATGCTGTACAACGATTAAAAGGCGCTCCAGATCGATATTTATGTACAACGATTACTCCATGTTGCAAAAGTTACAAGCAAGTACAAAAGTGATGTAAGTATTAAAGCAAAAACGCGATGAATAGATTATAATAGCTTATTATGCGCCGCACTAAATGGGATCTTATTTTATTACTCGTAACTGTCATGGTGGAGTAACAAATTCGTGCAACAAATATTTCCATGTTCGGTCTTATTAAATTATCGAGGCTCAAAGCACTTGAGCAATAGTAACAGAGCAGATTTTTTGTAAAATGAAACTACCGGTGTACATTAACGGGCTTCGTTCAGAGCAGGCGTTCAAGCGAATAATCGATCAAAAATAAAATAACTGGACAATTGAATGCATATAACGAAACTACCTTTTTGGGTCCCAGACCAATTGTTGATTACGGTAATAAGAGGCTATAAGACTGAGCTATTTTTATCTAAGTTCATGAATTTTGTGCACGAATAGAAAAGGGACAATTAAAACAATCTCGTCAAATACCCTGCTACTTATACAAATATCTTCTTTTTCTTCGATAAGATTTTAGGAATATCACAAAAGTTTGCAGGTCATCATGCTGTTTACTTTAGAATCAGTATTTTTCTTCTGGATACAAGTTAAATTCTAATGTATTCCACTCAAGTGTCTCGTTGAAAAAACAAAAGAGGTCCAATAAAGATATTAACTTTCAACGGCCTTTTTTCTACTTTTAGTGTTCGATGTTTTTTAAATTGTAAACAAAAACTACACCTGTCAGATTGGCTAACTGTTCTTTAATAAAACGTTAGAATGACATCACATAGGCGCAATATAGCCACCTTTAGCTCCTCAAACTCATTTGTTTTGGAACGAAAATTAAAAACGGGCTTATTAAACAATTCTTTTTTTAAATGATTTCTCCATAAAATATATACGTGATTATTAGAAACATGACGTCATTTAAATATTCTACAAGTTTCATTAAAATATGCACCAAGCTTTTATGGATGTGTTATTTTATACTAAACGTAATTGCTGAGATCCCTATCATTAGGTATGTTGCACGGCGGGATGGCTTCTGGCTAAGGAACTAATCACGTTTGGACTTTTGGTCGCATAAAAAATCTTGGGTCTTTCTAATCGTGGGAAGTTTCAATGTCTTGATCAGCTATTATAATTTGGAATAACTTTATTTGAAGAAAGTATTCTAACTGGTTTGGTAGTTAGGCTACTCTTTGATTTTTGTTTCATGCAAATTGTGGACCATTAGCTCGAATTTTGTTTGATTTCTCGAAACGTGACTGTATCCTCTTTTGTTTATTTTTGGGTCTATAGCATCAAATTTAATGTACTTCGGACCGCTAACTTCAATTTCGTTTCTATATTTGAAATTGATGTGTGTATGCCTTTGTTGCCAAATTAGCCACTTAGATTTCGTACTTAAAGCCCAAAATTTCCATTTTATTTGCTCTGAATTTGAAAACCTAGAATGTGGTTGATGTATTTGATTTTCATTTGTTTTTTACTCTTGTTGTTTTTTTTTCAGCGTACTGCTTTTGACGCATTTTGATTGTCATTCATTTATTCACGGTCACAGTCACCAGGTACTTTCAAAGACACCCGATATGCGTCATACCTCCGGATGTGGTCCCTGTACATCTGTAGAACCTGTTTCGAGTCAACCGACTTTTTGTATCACTATCTCGTCCATTTGTTTGCGATCGCGGTTGGCTATTAGCGGACTTAGATGAGATCGAGTATGGGTGGGGCTTGAACGTGGTTTTGCGATTTTGGGCAAGGATAATGTGTTGTTAAAAACTGAAATTTGCCTCGCCATGTTATTATGGGATTATTGTTTCTGTTTTCGGAATACGTTTGATTCTGATGAAGTTTGTTTTTGGGTCTTTGAAATCTTAGTAGAATTGTTTTCTTATTTTCTGATAACATACTTGTGTGATTAATTAATGAACCTTTAACACCTATATCATCCTTCAGAAAATATTTAATTATTGAAGTTATCTCTATGTTAAGTACTAAGAGAATATACATTTATATTCCGTCTCTTGTTAATACCTAAGTAGTACACATCTGTATTTATTATCTTCACATTATTCTATGAGAACACAGCGTTAGTTTGTTAAATAGCATATAAAGCATGGTTCACATGTTCCATATTTCAGTTCTCCCACTATAACACGCGATCATCAATCTACGACCGGAACAATGCTTCGAGTCTTTAGTGGCGCGAATTTTTACAACCGCATCGCAGTCACGTGTGAAATGACTTTACAACCGTTGATGTGTGCGTGACTTTCGATTTTTGAATCGAGAAAGCTTTTGTACCATATCGGTTTGTATTCAGCCTGTATCGACTCTTACCGCCTATTATTCTTTTTTAATGATACGTTGAATGTAGTACTTTGATACACTGTCTTTATACCAATAAGAAAGATAAGTGGAACGTGATAGTCAGTTATTTGCAATTAACCATCCGTCCGTATGTATATTTTCTTTTGTTTTGGATTGTGTAATTCTCTAAACACAGTGGTTATTAAAAACGAGCTTTACTGCTTTGAAATAAATATCATGTTAATATTTTAACAAGTTTATGCGATCAGACAAGAAATTAAATATCTGACAGGGGTATTAAGAAAACCTGTTGGCTGATGTCATTCTTTAGAATAATTCCACTGCAGGTCAAATGGAATCCTTCCTATTATTTTAAATGTGAACTTTTTGTGCGTCGCCTTGTTTTGGTAGGTCATTAGGATACCTAAGAATTCGTTTGCTAAAGATCAAAGCGCAAGGTTACTTCTGGGATGTTTTAAACATGAGTGAAACGATACTAATTGTTTAAAAATATTTAATAGATCAAATAATAAAATATTTCTCTCACTTTTTGGAAAGCTCTTTGCGTGCGATAAATTACCAGTAGCGAGCTGGCAGTTGTAAAAATACCTACATAGTTTGTTTTTTACACTAACCATCAACGATTTGTTTCTTACAATTTCATTAGTCAATGGCCATGTAACCTCAATAGAGATGTGAATTTCACTTGCGAAAATAGCTTCGTGCGAAAATATGTGATCGCGCGAGAGTGAATTGAAATTTATTCAAAATGGTGACAGTTCAATGAGAAATATTGTCAATGGTTGTTACACTTGATTGTTTTATGGACAGTTTTTGTTTTATCCAACTGTAATCGTTATATTATCTTTGCATCAAGGCACTTGCAGTTATTGAGAGGAATGTGAAAATATACTCGATGTAGTAATATTACTGGCCTGTCATAGGCTGACTATATGAAATGTTTTCTTAAAACGTAACAATAATAAGTACCTATTCTCTGTACCAACCAGTCAGATTGAAAAAACTTTGAGTAGATGACTGACTTATGACGTATTAGTGCCTATAAGCTACTTTTATCTTAGAAAAAAAAAAATGCCCTTAAACACGCGATCGAAGTCGCGGGATACAGCTGCTTTTATTTATGCTTTAACTTCTTTATTTATACGTTACACAAAGTTTCTTCGACCTTTTTATCCAATCCTTATATCTTTTCACTTTTCATAAATCGAGTGGCATTTACCGTTGCGTAATTTGCTTGATATTTATGAAGCCGTTCATGTGTAAGTTGCGAAAGTTCAACATTCACAATTGGCCAAATTATTTAATACAGTTTATTGTTCTTTCAGATTTAATACGAAAGTAAATGATATTGGGTATGTGCCTATAAATCTGAATTATGTAAGGATATATTACGTCATTTCAACAAAAAAATAAGGTGTTGTTGCAAAACGTTCGATGTAAAAGCTTTTTTATTTATTACTCCGAAAAGCGTTTCGAAATATTATTGGTAGGTAGTAATTTAGGTACATTTTAAATTTCATTACATACTTAATTTTATTTTATTAACTATTAAAATTAATAAAGATTCGTAGGAATAATTAGTTAAATTATATATACAGTTAAGTGTGTTATAAAACTCAGAATAAATGTGTTAATTTAAAGAGTGTATTATTAAACAAGGTTTGCGAAAAGAAAGAACTTAAGTTTACACTTTTAAACTATAACTACTGGCAATCTATTGCTCTTACTTGCAAGCTTCATATAATAATACTAGCGACCCGCCCCAGCTTCGCACGGGTGCAATGCTTATACTTAAAAATACACTACACTTGGATAAGGATTAATGCTGTATTGGTTAAAATCGCTTCGAAAATAAGCTATTACTAGATGAAAACCCGGCTCCGCTCGGTTTAAATGTGACTCATGATACACAATGTAGGTAAATATTCTGTAGTCATCGGTTCTATAATATCGGTTCAATTGGCCAATCTCAGGTTTAAAGAAAGAACACATAACAAAGAGTTTATCATAAAAAAGGAGTTTATCATAAAAAAAGTTTCAAAAACAATATTTTCGCGAAACGTCAACGACTGAAGAAAAGTATTAAGTTTTGTTATGATTAACTCAATGTTGCCGGCATTTTCAGGCTACTTAGGCCCATAGATATATACCTTACAGACTACACTTAAATTTTATAAGTAGGTACATACATTTTGTGTTATTAATATAAACGTTTCGTTTTACACAGTCAAATGAGTCACAGTTCTTTGTGATGGCTACTTCTTTGGCGCGACGCACGCGATGTGTTAATTGGCGAGGCGTATATTATGCAACGGAACGTGAAAAAAGCGAAATAAATATCGCGTTCCGAAACGATTCTGGTCCCAACTATCATGCAACTGTCATACGCCCTGTCAGCACTGTAATCACTTCAAGGAGGTTGTATGATAATAAACTCCTTGAATCACTTCGAAGCAGAATTATCTGTTACGGAACGCGGCCTTATTAATTACCCAAGATGGCGACTGCGGTTTTTTTGTTTGTCAGTGCCATTAGAATTTAACGAAATTCTCCATAATCAGAATTTTGCGGATATATGTTGTCGACTCGAAATCAATATTTTTTTATGTTTTGTTATTCATATAAGGTTTCGATCGAGTCTACCGTAGCCCTGAACGAAATTATTAATATAGATTTGTCATAAAAAGTAAATGACAAAAACATGTTATTGTGGGATATCTATAAGAGATAGACATATCGCGGAGTTTTCTGTAGACCTTTTCAATGTGTACAATACTGTAGTAGGTACATTTTTTGATGTAGCTCGTAGGGTTCAGCCAGCGTTTGCTTTGTTTGCGCAAAAAAATGTGTTTATTTACGACATCACTTTAGAAACCTCTAAAATTATCAGTGTTTCTCTACTATATTATGCATGTATTATACATAAAAACCTTCCTCTTGAATCACTCTACCTATTACAAAAAACTAATTTAACAAAAAAGTAATTTTAAAGATTTAAGCATACCTACAGACAAACAGACAGACAAAAATAGCGACTTTGTTTTATACTATGTAGTGATACATTATTTTATTTTCCTTGGAAAAATATGAGCTGATATATGATTTTGTCTCATTCAAATACTATCTGTAGGAAAACATCGTGATACCTATTCAAAACCATAACAAAACTCACCTAGGTACCTATATCGAACCTGAGTAATAGTTATTAAACATCATTTACGTTCTATGTTGCGTACATGTAATGAATGGTTCGTTCTTTCGTTCATGCGGTCAATTATTGTTCTTCGCTGCATAATGTCTTAATATAAGTATTTTATAGTTTGATTGTAAAAGGGAGCTGTCTTTCTACATAACCTCATCCCTATTTGTCTATATATCCTAATAAACTAAGCAAAAAAAGAGGTTAAAAAGAAATACTACGGGCCCTTGCTAAAACACTTTTTTTTAGTGTTCCGTACCATAAAAGGAAAAAACGGAACCTTTATAGGTTTATATTGTATCGGACTTCCAAGTCAACTTTAAATAAAGATATAGCAGTATAAACTGCAAAATACGTACGTACATTTAGACACTCTCCAGGAAATCAAAATATAACGTGTAGGTACTTTTCGTTGACTTATATAACTGTAAAATTGCGCAAGTATTGTAATTTAAAAAAATGTCTTAAACATTTGTAATAAAAAATATAGTCTTTGTACCGAACCTTCGGTGGGCGAGTTCGACTAGCAGTTGCCTAGTTTTATTCAAGTAGATGTAAGGATGGTGCTAGGTGGCTCATAAACGAAAAATCTGAAGTCGAGGGGGAGAATATTTGTTCGGAAGACGGAAATAAAAAGGTTACAACAAATAAGGATGATATTAAGAATGCTTTAATTATTCAACGAAGGTCACACCATGTCAATCTTTTATACATAACTTATTCGCATGCCCGGAACAATAACATTAATTAACTGAGGACAATACAAATAATGATGTTGGTAATAAATTAATAATGAATGAGAGAAGAATTTGACAAGGCGGTTAACCATGATGTATTAGGATGGTGGTTTTGATAATGTTGTGGAATATTTAGCTTTGCACCTACAAATTAATTTTAATTAATCTCGTTCAAACCACGGTTGTAAGTAAATACTTGTCAAGTAGGTACTTAGTTTGCAATAAAGCTTTGTATTTTTAATTAGGAGCATTACATAAGAAAAAGGATAACGCAATGCTTTGCCGTTTTGCATTTCCGAACGGGTCCAAACTTAAAATTTAATTATCAAATCCTATTCAATACTTTGTACTAAACTTAGGTAGGTAATGGTTTTTTCTAAATCTATCGAACTTCTCCTAAACGGCTTAATCGATTTTTATGTTTATATTCGAAGGGCTAAGAAAAGGCCGTGCGGACGTGGGCTATTTTTTATACCCCTAGCTAGGTGATAAAGTTAGTCCTCTCTAATAAATGGAAAAAATAACGCTTCCCGAAGTGAAGTGATTTCGAAAACCTATCACTTAAGTTCGCGGAACCTATAACTTTCAAATTTTGTAAAAAACTAGATTTTATTCGCGGCTCCGCCCGCGTGGGCGTCGGTTACCGCGGCAAATTAATCTATAGCCTTCCTCAATAAGTGGGCTATCTAACAGTGACAGAATTTTTAAATCGGCCCAGTAGCTCCTGAGATTAGCGCGTAAAATCAAACAAACTCTTTAGCTTTATAATATAACTAGCTGCCCGGACAGACTTCGTTCTGTCAAAAGTAAATTAATTAAGGTAATTCCCGAGTTTAGGAACAGATTTTTTTTTTACTTATTATTTATGTTTTACACCTTTTAAACCTGCCCTGGACTTCCACAAACATTTCAAGATCAAAATCAGCCAAATCGGTCAAGCCGTTTTCATGCTATGTCGTGACAACGGAAAACGGGTTTCATTTTTATATACTTAATAGAAAAGATTTAGAAAACAGAAGGTAGCTGGTACAGGCCTCATCCAGCATAATACACGCCACTATTGCTCTATTCTCGTGCCAGTAGATAGGGTGACGGCACCAATCTGATTCCCTCACGGCGCGGCGGGAAACTTATCGCTTCCTGTACCGAGAACGTAATAGCTGGCCTTATCTAAAACAAAAGAACCGACTCCACCAAGTACTAGACCATTTACGATATTTATAGTATGTTTAGTTTGAATGGTCCTTTTAACGGCGGTTACTTATAATTGTTCGAATTCACGAACCCATAGGTGTGGGACATTCGCGAATTTATGCGAAGTTTTTGCGACATTCGTGGTCCTCCGAGCGATATCTTTTGGGAGACTAACAAAGAGAAGATTACGAATGATTAAAAATACGTATACAAAAATATTAATTGCATAATTATAGATGTCTTCTCCATGGATAAAACAAAAGATATTATATTTATCTGCTTGTTATTTTCTAGTTATAGCTATGATTTATGTGGTTGTACAATGTTAATAGATATTAATGTTGACATAAATATGTATTGATGAAACTATCTATATTTTTACTCATATTTGCTTCATTTTTTTCAGGTGAGTATTTGTCTACATGTTTCATACAACCTCAATCACTCAATAAAAAAATTATGAGAGCTTGGTAAGTATATTAACCTTTTCATCGCACGTTTTATTCCGTTATTCTCATTAACATTTTAATTTATAAGTACTAAACATACCGTAGGTACTTGAAAGGTCTTAAAATTTTGTATTTAACTTTTTTAATGTCAAGTATTTTTTTTAGATTTAAAACTCATACTATTAAACTTAACCTATATTTCGTAGAGTTCATCGTAATTCAAAAGTTCAAAGGACACCTAAGTCGGTTTTATGGCATCATTTATAGCGGTTAGTACGATTCTCAAGCCGTTAGCTAGAGTTCGATTCCCAGCTATTACAGTATTACGATCTATTATGTAAGCAGAAACGGAGTCAGTCACATCATCGAACAATGTCAAGTGTTAGCTTCTAAGCATTTTCCCGTTGTATTTATTGGTAAAGGTCTAAATACACGGGCGACTGAAATTGTTAATGTCTAAAGCAAAATATTTGTCGATTACGACCATATCAGCAATTTACCGTAACCGCTATACAGAGGTCTACATCTGCTTCACATACTTACGAAACTATTTACTAGTCAAAAAATAAATACAGTTCAGCTGTCACTTATGTCAACTGTCAATGAGAGCCGATGGCGGGAAAGACTGACAAGTGAACTGACGAAAGTATCGCAAGTATGTGGTGTGGGGAGACTGTTGAGCCAATTAGATTAGTGGGAGCTTAAAACTGGTTAATCGACTGAATATTCGGTAATACCTATTAGCAAGTTTCTTGCCATGTTGCGCTTAAAAGTTAACAGTTAAAATGGCACAAAACACAACAACAGTTAAAACGTACAGCACAAAATTTATCAATTACCTAGTTGACAGGTAACTATGGCTTCAAAATTGCTCGTGTATGCGCGCCTTTACTATGAAACGATTCACCTATTTCGTCTAATGTTTTTATGCAACGCGATTTGTGAATAAACCTTCATTCATTACTTCCACTTACGTATTCATACTGTGATTTTTAAAACGTTTCAGATTATATGCTATTTGAATTGGTGATCGTGGGTTTAATATTTTCTTTGTTACAGCTATAACTTAATATGTATGATATACCAACGTTTTTTAGTTTAGGTAATATGTTTAAAATAATACTTAATACTTTAAAATATTTCCTCTAAAAACAACGAAAATTAGCATAAACATTTACGGTGTTAAAATTAATGTTTGAATCTTAATTACGTTTTTAACGTTACTTAACATTTAAATGTATATTATGTTAATTTTAAATGTATTTCTTATATCTTCTCAATTAGTTGACACCCACATAAAAACTCAAGGACAAAGACTTTAACAGTCTTGCCCTTTATCAATGACATAAACTCGTTCCATCTATTTATATAATGTAATTAAAAATCTCTATAAATATTGTGTTATTTCACACAGCCCGCCAATCGCCATGACTGTCCCACTGTTGGACAAAGACCTAAAACATAATTCAGGCAATCGGTGCTCTCTCTTATATAAATATTAATAGCAAATATGGCAACAAAATAGTATAGGTCACAAATTCACAATTACCATCGCACATTTGTCACAACATAATCTAATGTATCTGGCAGTCGACGCACGCGCATGTTGACATGCATGCCACGCACGCATCGGATAGCATCGCGAACATTGGTCCGTCGTGCTTACAACGATTAGCTTTATCAATATCCTATTCGTTTTATAAGTCTTTCTTTCGAGTTATTGATGATGTTTTGTGACGTCGTCATCTAGGCAAGCAAGCGGTTTTTTCTTTTGAAAATATCCTCCGGTAACTCCGTTCTCGTCTTTTGTAATAGTTGCGTATAAAGCTCTAGGATTCAATAAGCCCAGTTAAGTAATGAAGTTCTTTTAGGCTTGTGTTTCGGAAATGAAGATTGAAAGGATAGAAAGGATCTTTAAACCTTGATATAAAGCGACAAATTGTATTGTAGGGATACATTCACATTCACTTGTTAATTAAAACACTAATGAAGTTGAACATTCAATTGTTAATTAGGGCACTCATAAATATAAAGCTTACAATACCTAAAAACTATTACTTATATTCCACTATTGTAGGATGTAAGTGCGTGATTATGCTTTTATGATTGAGACAGGTAACGTTTGTCGATTAGAGGTAGGTATACAAAGAAAAGGATGCTTCTAAATATTAAATGAAGATTGAAAACGGGTTATGAATTGGCTTCGGGCTCGGCTTTTAAACAAACAGAATTGAGTAAAACAACCAATTACACGTTGTTTGTTTAAAACAAAGACACATTTAAATATTTATGAACGTTTGTTAACTCCAAATCAAGGTTTATCGTTTTAAATTACGATCGTTAAATTGCTCAAATTACATAGAAAACTAACAAAACCTTCCGCATTCCAACGTTAAACAGCAAAGCTATTAAATGGTGATTCAATTTCAAAATATTTTGGGAGAAATCCTAACTTGGGTTGCCCTGCGTTCCATTGCCATTTTTGGTCCTTACGCTCCCAAATGACGTATTTCAAAAGCAGTTTAGATGAAATCGTATGCTGTTTTAACGTCACGGTGGCTGACGGTTGCTCGGGTCACTGCCCCTGAACTCGTCTGCATTTCCTCTGCTTACTAGTTTAGTGATACCAACCTCATGTTCGAGCTTATTTAGGGCGTGAATTGAATGAAAATGCATTGTCTAAGGAAACGCATAACAAAACATAAGTTAGCTGGAACCGAGATTATGTTTGACCATATCATTTATGCCTTACCTAGTACCTAATTTCGTGAGTATTAAGTGAGGCCATAGTTTTAGTTTCAAATGAGAAACGTGTGTTAGCAAATCAGCTGACTATCGGTTCTCTAATAATGTTACGCTAAGCGCTGAGATACAACCTAAAGAAAATGAAATGATCATGTACGATGGTTCATGTTGGCCTAATGACAGAGATATTATCGTAACGAGTATGGTTGCGTTTCACAGCAATTTCGGATCCATTATTTAATCAAATGATTTGCCACGTAACAATTCTATGTGGAATGTCATCACGAACTGTACTTCACATGATAATCTTAACTAGAGGTGTCTGACGATCGTGTGCGAAATAACCCATCTGTTTGTGGTGAAACTGGCGCCGACCTTTGACACAGAATCCAAGATGGCCGCAGCTGTCAAACTAAATGCTCTTACTTTCCTTATCTGCTAACGAATCATATTTTACCGTTTCATAGAGCCTTTTGTGGATTCATTGTTACTTCGATGCTTAGATACAATTGTGAAATCTTTTTGAAAGAATAATTATGACTTGTTGTGAGTTTAATGACTGACTACCGGTGAGAACATTGATTTTATAATTCACAACTCATTCAACCTTCCTTTTTCCGTTATTTTGTCTGTGATGATGAAATATATCTTTTAGAAACCCAGTTAAATATTTCAGCTATTCAGGTCAAATAGTAAGTGAGTATAGATTTTTGTTGTTGATTTAGCGGTTTATTCAAGCCTATAAACGCTAAGCAGCCGTGGAAATTCAGTAAAACTCATGACTAATTTTATTAATACGCTTTGAAATTTTGTTGTGATGTATTTATTGGTCAAACATGACATCACGGAGAAATTATAATCTAATATTGCGTTATTTCGTTGTTGGAGATTTACATTATGGTTCATTTATCATAAGCAACCTCGTTCCGCTTTACACAGTGCACAGTGAAGTCATAGAAATTGAACATTACAGTTTCCTTATGCGTCCGTTCGTCTCAGTATGATTGATTTCTGAAGTTTTTGTGCTGGGTTTTTGCCGATATCTCTCAATGTGGCCTGTTTAAGTTACAACATGAGTTAGGTAGGCGTTTTCTTATGAATCAGTGAAGTGATTGTCTGTTGTTTTTTATGTTTGTTTTATTCATCAGTTGGCTCACAGAACTTTTCTGTTTAATCATTTACGCATAGTTTAAATGTATTCGAAATATCTATACTCGTAATTTTATTTTTTATCCAGTTCCTATTATTTATGTCATTATCAGGCAAGCGACTTCTTACTAGTAGTAGCGTGTTTGTGTTCGGTCGTTAGACTACCAATGGTATTTGTATCTTAGCTGTGATTGATGGCTTAACATGGTATCCCAAGTATGTGAGGCATCTCTTTGCGTTAAGTACAGTTTTCCATCAACGGCCTGACTGCGCAATACGGCGTCGTGCCTTAGTATTTAGCAACGCAGCCGTAGCAGAAGTCTTTCAAACGATAATCTCGTTTTGTAATTTGAATAAGAATGTTTTTTTCTATTAATGGTTGAATTCTAGTACCTCGAGGTTTATAGAATTAAAGTTAATATTGATAAAATTTAGATAATAAAGGTGCAAAAAGCATGCACGTTTTAATGGCGACGTTTATCTAGTAGTAAATATCAGTTACATTTACGTCTTCAAAAATATAGTGGTCCAAGGATTTCTTAGAAATTGTTTAAAAGTACTAAGGTACCTACATGGTACGTTGAACGCCTGATGTTAATTTATCACATGATTAAAAAAGAAACATTCTTATTTCAAAGTTTAATGTTAGTATGTTTTATTTTTTTTATTTTGCTTAGCGGCTATTCTGGGACTTTGCAGCCCCAGTATCACTTCGACCGTTATCGATCTATTGTGATCGCTGCTGCTATCTTTACAGTTCGCCACTAAGTCCTACGTCCACCAGGTATCGCAGTAGCTTTTGGGGGCGATATCTTTTACATCCTGTGGGCCAAGGATATGTTTGCCCAGGTGTAAGCTACGCTTGCGCATTAAAGGTCCACAGTCCGTCAGAATATGAAGCGGAGTTTCGTCTGACTCCTGGCATATATATAGTGGACATGTGTCTGTTTAGGCAACAGTGTCCAGTGAGGGCTCTAACTAGAATGCGCATTCTTTTCCTACTCAGTCAGTCCTGGCATGTCTGACCAAGCCTTACAGGATTTGTTCAAATAGATGTTCTCCAGGGTCATTCTAGCAAGACTTTTGGGAATGCCACAAAAAGGTTCTGGACCATATAGTGTTTTCCCCGATCCCGCTCTAGCGAGTTCGTCGGCATTTTCATTGCCCACAACTCCCGCGTGACCCGGAACCCACCTCAGCGTTACTCTGTTGCGTTCTCCTAGAGTATTTAGGCGACTCATGCAGTCTGCTACCAACTGTTAGTATGTTACTGGCACAACTTTTCTTCATTCTTTATTTGAATAGTTACCACCAAAAACTGTCAAAACGTCTAAAAATTAGCTTTGGCTGACGCCGGTAACCGTCTAAAGTGCAAGCGAATCTATGTCGTGAGTCAATCACGGTAGTGGACGCCACTTTATTCTTCCTTTTGTATTTTTTTTTAGTGAACGTAACGCCCTGATACTTAGTAAGCTGACAATATTCGGACATATTGTCAGCTTACTAAGTACTAAAAACAAAGCTTCTATAAATAAACGAAGATTCACCGTTAATCGTGAGGTGCAACTCAGTCTTGCGTGTTTGTTCGTGATATAAAGGCGCCTACTGGCATGCTTATTGACTTAGATTGCAAATCAGGCGAAGTCGGATATAGCGTTTGTTGAATAGATAAACTGGATTGTAATTAACTTGAACCGCTTGTACTAGGCTCTAGGTACGAGGTAGTATTCGTATGAACATAAAAGATAGGTACTGTTAGTAGAAGACCTCCAACCGGCTGTATTTGTGTTAAAATATACATATTAATGGAAAGTATCGTACGGAGCACGTGGTGTCGGCCAAATAGCGTGATATAACATGTATACCAACTATGTAGGTATGTATGTTACACAAAACTGGATTAAAACGATAACTATAATCTAACCTACTAAAAGCTTTGTTAATGAATGAAAAACGTTGAATGAATGTCATCCCACGCTATGCGTAAGAGTAATGAGGTAACGGTGTTTGTAAACAATAGAGATAAATTCTGTTCGTTCGGTAGTGATTGCGGTCAGTTCCGAATTTAAATTTGCTTTTTCTCTTAATCCAAGCCGTATTTTTTTTAATACTTTGGATTTCAAATGACGTGACGTGTTTTATCTATTCTGTTTTCAAAGATATTTTAAAAATGACATGTTCCGTTTTATTATTTTATTAGCCGGTAGCCGATAGGTAGAGGTACCTGCCTACCTAGGATTTTTTTGATGTAAGTAATTAAGTTAGCATGTTTATGTTACTGGCCTATTTTAGAGTTTGGTATTTAAATGCAGAGGTATTCGGGATGGTATAATTTAACCGTACCTGTGTTATCTGTATTTTTAAACATGTAACTTGTATTTTTGCTTTCGTTCGTTCGTTCCATTTCGTTTTTACTATTTTACCAGCCAGCATCTAGTACCAATTTAAGGGATTTTGTTATAATGGTTACGTCACTGGCCTAATGCATTCGAATTTTAAATGTACCGGTATTGTATCGCACTTGTAGTGTGTAGGCTACTCTTCGCATAATTCAACAAGGCAGTATCGAACAACACTTCCAGTATCTGTTATGCTATCAAAGAAGTGGGACTCACTTTCTATATTGCATTAGCGGTAGGTAGTCTTGATAAACTAAAGCTGTTTATCATATACAAGCAACTACGTTGGTACCTTCGATGTTAATAGTCTCTTCGTGCTTTCTAATAAGATTCAGTGATAGTAGGTAGATACCTACCTATTGAAGCTATTGTCTTTTTTTTTTCAGACAAGAATAGTGAATCAGTTTGTTTTATTTTGCGAGTGTGATTTGATGTTTATTTTTATTTTGGTTTACATTTTGAAATACAATTATTTTTTCTATTATTTTTAACGTGTTTACTGTGTTAATTTAATATTTGCTACTAAATTTCAGACCTGTAACGAATGAAGTATGCGATAAGAATAGGTATTAAAAGAGGAAATGGAATAAATCCTATATTTTGTAGGTCTTTAAAAGATGTCTTTAAAGAATGTATTTTTTCTATAATTTTCTAGCGATTAAGCACTTTTGGGTTTGTCCTAAAATCTATAGGTATGTAACTTATGTTATGAACCTGATTTCTGATCAAGTATTTGGTAGTCAGGGTACGGCTCAAATTAGGAAACAGCTCATTATAAATAAGAACATTAGCATTCCTGCTACTGAATTTATTGCTAAACTAATAACCATATTGACATTGTGAAATGCTGATTTAGTTCTCGTGCTTCATTTGTTTTGAATCTATAAATAACCAGATAACTTGGCTTACGCATTAGGAATCTGGAACCAGTAAAATCAACCAAATAATAGGTCCTGTCTGTTCGTAAACGATACATTATTAATATTTCTTGCTCGCACTTAATCTTGCTGATAATGTTCCGATAAATGTAACAGGACATACCTAATACGGGTATAATAGGGAGCCAGTTGATAGATAAACTCTAAAGTAAATAGTTAACATGTGCTATAAATTTGATAGTTCAGTATTGTGATAAAATGGCAGTAAATAAAGTCAACTCCTGTAAGACGGTTTCTACAGAATATGATTATTCAATTGAATTTATTCAGAAATCAGAATACATTTTCTGTTGTTGATCGTTTGTCTCCTATTGTGGATCGATATGAAACTTCTGACAAATGTTTAACAAAGAATAAGGCAAAAGTACCCCCCATTTTACATTTTCATATGGATGTAGTAACATTACTAAGTTGTAAAGGTTTGGGTAATGCAGCCTCGGTCTATCTATCAACTTGTTGATATTGTATAGGCGGTTAGTTACTTTGTTTGTATAAACTTCGTATATATTTGGCTAAGCTGTAGCCCTCATACCTAGATATAATATTTACATGCTACTAAAACACCGCTAATAAAAAGTTCACCAGGGTCGCTAGTGTCGCGTCAGTTGAATTTATCATATTCCACCCTAAGACCAATAAAAATGATTGGTCTGAGTTTCCACCAATGAGCGACATGCTACTTGCCTCTCATTGGCGGGAATTGATCGATCTGAGAAGTTTCGATCGCGGAATCTCGTACGCGGTCTGATTCTGTTCTAAGGCGATTAACACACGGCACCGCGCACCGCCGCGGTTGGCGGTGAAGCGGATCTCATGTCGCATTGATCTCTATTAAATCCGTCGATGCCTAACACACGAACACCGCCTGACCGCGCGTTCAAGCGGTGCTCTCACCGCCACCGCGGTGAGAGCACCGTGTGTGATGCGGTGCATCACACACGGGGCGCCGCATAACCGCGCGAATTTCGCCCCATTTGGTCGCTATTTAGTGTTCTGCTTCGTAAAAATGGATGAACCCAATATCTTCTTTTTAATTTCTTTTTACGCCATAAAAGCCAGATTATTGCCACCACTTCAGCGTCCATTCTTGCCAGTGTCTGTAATCAAACTGGTCAAATCCGCGTTAAATCCAACCGCGCGGACAGGCGCGTAAACCGCCTTACCGCGCGGGGTACCGCTACGAAATCCGCTTTACCGCCACCGCCAACCGCGGCGGTGCGCGGTGCCGTGTGTTAATCGCCTTAATCGCCTGATTATCAAAATAAACGCGATTTTGTTCTTTTTTTTTTCTTTATAGTTGTCTTATTTTTAATTATACGATTGCTATGATGTGCTCATTAGAATCTTCTAAATTTCTTCCTTATATTTTCTCTGAATTAGGAACCTTAAGTATCAAGCATTTAACGTGTTCGAACTTGGAAGACTAAATGCAATTAAACTTTAAAAAGTTTAGGAAGGCTGAATTAAGAGTTTAGGGTAGGTTGGTCGCCGATCAGATATGCTCTTGGATTTAAATATCAAACGGGTTCACTGTTGGATTATGCATTGAAAAAAGAAAAATTGTTATTAGAGGTTAGGAAGACGATTGATACTGGTACCCTTATAGACCTTATAGCCGCAGGCCTGCCTAATTTCCTAAGTGATAAGATTGACCGAGAGGTATTACAAGAAAACAGCATGGACAACTATTGCACATGAATGTGTAGAAAAATATAATGAAACAGAACATACAGTCACTAAGTTTACTCCAAAATATCTTTTAGAAGGAGAGAAAATGGACATTTTGCCACTGGAATTGAAATCAAGATGCACAGTAGAAGATCTCAAAAGAGATAGAGAAGTAGCATTTGCAAATTCAATAAAATCCCACAACTATAATAAAAAAATATATGATCTAAAAAGAGAAGAATATAAATTCGAAGTGGGTGATAGAGTGTATGAGAACCAATCACAGTTAAGATCAGTAGATTTGATGACCTCAGATTTACAGTCTTCCAGAGACCGAGATTGTATTTAAATTAGATCACGTTTTAGTGTCCAGAAAAAGTTCAAAGTAAGTCTTTTTAACTAGCTTGTTACTCTAGTCGCAGTCGCATAAAACAAGTGACTAGCTCTAGGCAAACACTTCGAGATTACCGCAATGTTTAAACGGTACTATAGGGGTGTCAAAATCATCACAAAATTACAGCTGATTTTTAATAAGGAATTTCAACTGAGGAACGTCCCAAAATCTAATCAACCAATCGTAAGAGCAATATGTGACATTGCTTGACCAATCTCGTAGCCTAAGTAAAGTTTGAGAAATTGTCAAGTTTTTCTTAGAATTCTCAATTCTGACACCGGCCGTCACTGTAATTTAACATAGGTTTTTGAGGAACTAATATTAAAAATACATGCCAAAACAATTCTAAGCTGATGTAATGTAAATTATCTTTAAAAGAATAATACCATTTGGTTCAACTTAAAGAGACACGCAATACAAAGATTATGTCCAGAGAGACTGCGATTTTTTTTCTATAGATAATGCAACTATGTTACGTCACATAATCATTGCGATCAGTATCAGTATACTTATAACGTTATTCAGTACGTATGTCGTAATCGAAAACTGCACATCACTCAACTTACACCTATTATTACAGCTATGTAGGTAGAAATTGGAGAATCCTAGCTTCAAAAAAAAATATTTTCACTCATTCACAGTCTTTTTAGGGTTCCGTACCTCAAAAGGTAAAAACGGAACCCTTATAGGATCACTTTGTTGTCCGTCTGTCTGTCTGTCTGTCTGTCTGTCTGTCTGTCTGTCTGTCTGTCTGTCTGTCTGTCTGTCTGTCTGTCTGTCTGTCAAGACCTTTTTTCTCAGGAACGCGTGGAGGTATCAAGCTGAAATTCATATCAAATACTCAAGTCTATGGTCTCTTGGAGCTGTGAAAAAATCAAACTTCTAAGTCAACGCGATCAAAAGATACTCCCGTTTATGCCGCAAATTTTCGACACTCGCAAGGGAATCAAAACCTACAGGGTACTTCCCGTGAACTCAGAATCTTGAAATTTGGTATGAAGCAACGTCTTATAGCAGAGATATAGGAAAAATTGCGAAAAGTATACATTTTTAGTTATATCATATAATAAAAATATTTTTAATAATTTTAAACTTACTACCCCTTTCCTCATGAACGCGTAGTGGTATTATATTGAAATTCATATCAAATACTCAAATCTATAATACCTTTAAGCTGTAACAAAATCAAACTTCTATGTCAACGCAATCAAAAGAAACAGGAATTAAAACCGCATATTTTGAAACTCGCCACTACTCGCAAGGGAATCAAAACCTACAGGGTACTTCCCGTGAACTCAGAATCTTGAAATTTGGTATGAAGCAACGTCTTATAGCAGAGATATAGGAAAAATTGCGAAAAGTATACATTTTTAGTTATATCATATAATAAAAATATTTTTAATAATTTTAAACTTACTACCCCTTTCCTCATGAACGCGTAGTGGTATTATATTGAAATTCATATCAAATACTCAAATCTTTAATACCTTTAAGCTGTAACAAAATCAAACTTCTATGTCAACGCAATCAAAAGAAACAGGAATTAAAACCGCATATTTTGAAACTCGCCACTACTCGCAAGGGAATCAAAACCTACAGGGTACTTCCCGTGAACTCAGAATCTTGAAATTTGGTATGAAGCAACGTCTTATAACACAGATAAAGGAAAAATTGCGAAAAGCATAAATTTTTAGTTACATCATATAATAAAAATATTTTTAATAATTTTAAACTTACTACCCCTTTCCTCATGAACGCGTAGTGGTATTATATTGAAATTCATATCAAATACTCAAATCTATAATAGGTACCTTTAAGCTGTAACAAAATCAAACTTCTATGTCAACGCAATCAAAAGAAACAGGAATTAAAACCGCATATTTTGAAACTCGCCACTACTCGCAAGGGAATCAAAACCTACAGGGTACTTCCCGTGAACTCAGAATCTTGAAATTTGGTACGAAGCAACGTCTTATAACACAGATAAAGGAAAAATTGCGAAAAGCATAAATTTTTAGTTACATCATATAATAAAAATATTTTTAATAATTTTAAACTTATTACCCCTTTACTCATGAACGCGTAGTGGTATTATATTGAAATTCTTAACAAATACTCAAGTCTATAAATATTATACAGGTTTGTACGGAACCCTCGGTGCGCGAGTCTGACTCGCACTTGGCCGGTTTTTTTTAACCTAGTATTGCCTAGATTCCCTTGATATCTCCTTTATCTGCCCCTTGCCAGTGGCATACACCTTACTCCTGTAGGTAGGTATATATATATTTTACCTACCTATGTGCTGCCGGAGTCCACACTCCAGTCTTCTTTAATCAAATTTAAAATCAAGACAGAAGGACATAATTATTGTATGTAATCGTCGACATCCCTATATAAAAACTTGACAACCCTAAATTGGTACAAGAAGCGTGTGATTTACAACAGCAGATTTACAACAAGCTTCAGGCGACAGACTTCTAAGAAGATCTACAGATTGCGCCCTCTGTAATACACAATACATTCAACTCCATTTACCTAATACAGCATGAGAATGAGAACTAAACTTGAAAATACTTGAATTTCAAACAGTAATTGGCGATTGTTTCGTTCATTCACTTCAATCGAAATTCAAATTCGTGATATTTATAGCTTTAAGTGACCATACAACGGTCAAAAGTCACTTGTGTACAAATACCGTGTATCTTGTTATTTCAGAACGTTTACGCAATTTGCTTATTATTCGGTAGTTTAGCTATTTCGGTGTAGGTAAGGAAACCATTATTATAGTGTATGGTTAGCTAGTTGCTAGTTGTTGTAATCCAAGATGGTAACTATCTACACAAATAAATCTTAATCAGTAAATTGCCATAACATGCTTTTCCGATAATGCAAAAATGAACACGCTCCTATTGCAATAGGCGCGTGTACATTTTTGGCATATAAAGACTTCATAATTAGTTAGCAATAGCATTTATCCGTGTTAGTAATTAATTTACTAAATCAATGTGATTTAAAAACGGTCCAAAACTTTCAATACTTGATGATAGTACTTTGAAATATAAACTCAGTCAAAAACAAGTGACAGTCACCAGCACCACCGATATTAAAAGGGAAATTTTGAATTGAGGAGCGTTTTCACAAAGCAATACATCAATCAAAATCTCAAAATTGTTTTTTTTGTCGTTTCGTACTCAATCTCTATAGGGCTACACGATGGTCTTTACGAATTTTCTGTAAACGATACATAAACCATTCTAAAAGTACAGCGAAATGCATTAGTTTTTTGAAAGTGATACATCTACATCGATCGAATTTTTTCAAAACGATACATCAAACGCTGTTATGCTTAGTTATGACATGAAAGCTAAGGCCAAAGATATGATAAAGGCAAAACTTCCATTTAAAATAAGCCAAACCCGAATACTACATTTTACTGTAGTTGGAACCCGCGCTTTAAAAAATATTGAAATTAGTGTTCAGGAAGTTTATTCTGCTGCGCCAGTGATAGTTGATGTTAAGAAGAAAAATGTCAAATCTTTTTTACGATTCGACTGTGCTCAGTTGCCTAAAACCAACATGGTTTCTTCAGAAAAGAAAGTAGATGTTGAAAATTTACTAAAATTCTGTGATATATCTGATGATCCTGATGCTCAGGCATTTTATGCAGATGTTCTCCAGGGTTCAGCGCTCGAAGGTGACAATGTACGACGAAACTATGACGATAAAGAACCCGTAATATAATGCACTAATATTATAAACGTGAAATCCTGTATCATGTAAAATGTACTCTGTGCCCGTATCCATGCAGCAAATTCGAACTAAATGTATCGGGTTTTTATCAAAACGTGACATCAACAGTAGATGTATCAAAGTTGAAAAAACTCGATGTTTTTTATATCAATTTGTTGGTATGTTTATGTGTTCCTTTTTTTATTGTATACGTAAAAAGTATCTCATTAAACTAATTAATAAATTAATAAGCAATTTCATTTAATACACTTTATAGAAACCCTTGTAATTAAATAAATCACGTTACTGAAAAAACAATCATATTAAGATGTATCGTTTTGAAAAAACGCTCCTCAATAATAATTATTCAGATAACATTTTCGGCTTCTTAGCACGAGCATGTCTGAAGTAGTCCGAAGTAAGCCGAACCTCATAAAGTACAACTATATTCCTATTTTCGAATAACCAGGTGAACCTATGTTAGCTACTTACATTCTGTGAAAGTTAAGGTAAATAGGTTACTATGTTACTGCTACGTAAATGCATATTATTTGCACCTCTGACATATAGTAGAACCTAAAAGGCTATTCAAAAAGCTATAGTGTAGAGTAATAAAATGTTTAGTGTTACTAATAACTTAGTTAATAGTTCGGAGTAAGAATTAATTGACATGCGAAATATTAAAACCATGCTCTAGAATGGTTTTCATAACGTTTCTTAGTATTGAAGAGATGTGTTTTTAGTCTGCTGTAAACATCTAATACAATGCTGTCCCAAGATATTATTATTTATTGTTAATACAATCCATCCAACGGATTAATTTACGTGACATCTAGAGAATGTTAGGTTCTTTAATTATTGTAAAAAAATCTTAGTAGGTAGGTATTATTGCAAAAGTATGAATTTATTTATTTATGAAAAGAGTATTATTAATTTACCATGAAAAATATTTACTAACTTAATTATATTGAAACACCGAAAACGAAATAGTAGATATTAATAGACTAAAAAATTGCATAAAAAAAAAGTTAGTTTTTTTAGTCCAGGATCCCCCGTACATTTTTGAATTTGATTACTATCAAGCTAACTTTTTGTGTGTAGCTTCATAGTGATGAGACGCCCAACAATTGCCTATAAGCAAGCCTTGACTGTGGGACCTAACAGAGATAGCAAGGATACCGTTTGTCGATTAGATAGTTCTCAAATATTTATTACTAACGGAATATTTTTTATTTTAATCTTAAGATAATTATCTAATTTAGTCGAAAAAACATTTGTCCGACAAAATCTATGGTCCGATCGATGAGTCCCCCCTTACCAACATGTATTGTTAACCAGGTCATCATAAGTTATTACTAACCAGCTGACTTTTTTTTTTTTACTTAATTAACATTTATAAAAATTAACCGTCACATTGTCCTACAAATTGCGTGGTACGTTATCCCGGTCCTACGCTCAGAAATTGTTAGTACCACAAGACCACTTTTGTCATTACTAACTGTAGGACAATAATATTTTATAATAGGTTAGAGTGTTTTCTACCCAAATGAAACAATGTCCTACAAAAAAACAGGTACGTATCGCTAGTCCGACAAGAAAAGTCATTTTTTTTAGAAAACGACGATTTTTCTCTCCTAGTAACTTCTTAGCCGTACTAACTTGTATCCGGATCAAATGTTGTTTTAATAGTTCTAATAACAAATTCATGTTATGTTTGTTGTTAACTAACATATTTATTATTATAGTTTTAAGAACAAATTTTTGTATTTTCGTTATTAATTAACACCTAAGTTTATCAAGATCGTATTGTCAGCATGCTAAATCCTTCATTTCTGTTTTTCAATTAGTTTTTTTTAATTATCCTAAATAATTTATAGTTAAATATATAAACAATAATGTTTCTTAGGTTGAAATAATATAAAAGTCTTTTTATTAAACAACTTGATGTAGACATTTTGTACTTGTCCCACCAGTCACAAATGCCTGTCACACCAGTCACAATATAATTTTTTTTTAAATGTTTCTACGTAGGTAATCAGTCTAATTCTTCATAATATTCAATGTTTGTAGGATAAATTTAGTATTGAGAGGGAAGTATTTTTTAAAAGTTTAGTGGTCGAACTGAAATCCGACTTTAAGTATACCGCGGCAAGAGAGAAGGATTTTTCGATGTACCACCCTAGTAGCAATAGAATTGGGCAAGATTCTTTGGCAAGATACTTGGAGAAGCACTTTGTAAAGAATTGGACAATTCTCTACCAATATACTTGATCAAGATTCTTTATCCAGACTGGCGGCAGACTTGGGACAGTCTGTGCCCAAAATTTGACCAGATTCTTGGCCCAGAGTCGTAACAGATTCTTTATCCAGACTGGCGGCAGACTTGGGACAGTCTGTGCCCAAAATTTGACCAGATTCTTGGCCCAGAGTCGTAACATAGACTTGCGCGAGAAATGCAAAAAACGACGAGAGCGCACCTATTTCCCTCCTTCCCACTTGAATGTAAAAAGTATAGTATTGCAGTGGTTTTCATTTATAGTCTAGTCAACAAGTTTAAAAAAATAATTTAGCTTGCTACGATGTGTAAAAAGTTGAATTATCGCAAGAAATAGTTAAATATTTTTAATAGAATCAGAACTTCTAATACTCTATAGGATAGTCCCAAACTTTAGCAACAGATGGCACCAGATTGCTGGTCAAATTCTGACTACAGCCTGGTTTCAATTCTTGTACAATTCTTGATCTAAAAATTTTCTAAAGTATCTTGATCCATGCTGGCACAAGGCTTTTACTAAATTGCTACTGCCCTAGTAGCAATTTAGTAAAAGCCTTGTGCCAGTCACACTGAGTCAAATGGTAATTACGAGAAACTGAAAGAGTTATCGAGGTTTTTGACAAAGGGATATTGTTAATTACTTATTCTGCTATATTATAAAATAAATTTTACTATAGTATAAGTCTCAGTCCCATAATTTTAGCTTATAATTGATGAAATTCCAGTAAAATGTCCCACCATTCACTTTGGAATGCTACTCAATTTTTTTTTGTACTTAAATATTTTTTTTTTTAAACTAAATACAAAAATTTGTTTTAGGTAATTTTTTTTAACTTCCCGCTAAAAATCTCAGATTTTCAAAAATCGGGAAGTTATTGTTTTCACCCCGTTTTTCAAAAATTGAGTTTTCATCGGATCCGACGTTTCGAGGTCCTAGGAAGCTTTCCTGAAAATTTTCACGATGATGTCCGTACGTCTGTATGTGTGTGTGTGTGTGTGTGTGTGTGCGTGTGTGTGTGTGTGTCTGTGTGTGTGTGTGTGTATGTAAACCTCTTGTAACTTTTAAACGGCTTGACCATCCCGCACCGAACGCTACATAGAGCGTCGAAATCGATTGATGCGTTCGTGCGATAACGTTGTCGAAAAAAATCGAAAAAAGTGTATTTTTGTAATAACTCTGAACTAACTAACTCTAACATCGATCGCCGCCAACTGCGTGAGAATCGGTTGATATATTAAAAAGTTACAGCAGTTTAAAAATTAGAAAAATCGGGTTTCATCGAATTTTGATAAGACTTTTGAGTTCGGAGAGCTCAAAACAACACACAGATTGTATTTTTGAGCTCGAAGAGCTCGAAAACTTCGTAGGTGCAATTTTAAGCACCTAGGTATTAACGGAATTAGCGGGAAGTTGCAAGAATGGCCTTTAGGGTCAACCGTTTTCCAAATTTTTTTTTTTAATAATTTTTTTTTAAGTTATTTTTTAATTTCATGAATTGCGAATATACATTTCATTGGAGGACCGGGATAACGAACCACGCAATTTGTAGGACAATGTGACGGTTAATTTGTATAAGTGTTAACTGGGTAAAAAAATAAAAAATCAGCTGGTTAGTAATAACTTATGATGACCTGGTTAACAATACATGTTGGTAAGGGGGGACTTATCGATCGAACCATTGATTTTGTCGGACAAATGTTTTTTCGACTAAATTAGATAATTATCTTAAGATTAAAAGAAAAAAAAATCTGTTAGTAATAAATATTTGAGAACCATCTAATTGACAAACGGTATCCTTGCTATCTCTGTTAGGTCCCACAGTCAAGGCTTGCTTATAGGCAATTGTTGGGCGTCTTATCAAAATGAAGGTACTCATAAAAAAATTAGCTTGATAGTAATTATTTTTACGTCAAGGATCTATACTACTCCTTTTAAGCGTAGGACCGGGATAACGTACCACGCAATTTGTAGGACAATGTGACGGTTAATTTTTATAAATGTTAATTAAGTAAAAAAAAAAAGTCAGCTGGTTAGTAATAACTTATGATGACCTGGTTAACAATACATGTTGGTAAGGGGGGACTCATCGATCGGACCATAGATTTTGTCGGACAAATGTTTTTTCGACTAAATTAGATAATTATCTTAAGATTAAAATAAAAAATATTCCGTTAGTAATAAATATTTGAGAACTATCTAATCGACAAACGGTATCCTTGCTATCTCTGTTAGGTCCCACAGTCAAGGCTTGCTTATAGGCAATTGTTGGGCGTCTCATCACTATGAAGCTACACACAAAAAGTTAGCTTGATAGTAATCAAATTCAAAAATGTACGGGGGATCCTGGACTACTATTATTTGTTCACATTCTGTTCCTTGCAACAAAGTTCCTTTTATTGACTTAAACATACCGATAACGACACTTTAAAGTAATTTGAATCTTAACACAATATCTTTAAACGTTATATTCCTATATCCTTGAATTTTCTACAGATCATATCAACTTTCATAATTATACTTAACGACAGCTTCCTCTTTCTCCTGTCTTAACTAAACGGTTTATCAACAATGTATTATGATCCATTTCACTCGGATACTATTATTTCTGCAATTTTGCATTTACATAGCTCTTAAAAGTATGCGACTAAAGTAGAGTATTTATGAGTACTTAACAAAGTTATGTGCATTGCTCGCTTACTATGTAGCTTTTAGTACGTTTTAAACAAAGTAGCAATGGTTTCGCATCGCGAAATTATTATCGCTTATCTTTTGAAATTTATAAGTAGTCACTTAACTTCATCATCATAATCAATTTAGTGCTGGGTTTATTCGTTTTTACTGTCATTTGTTTTTCTTTTCTTTGCATCTCCCTTCTTAGGGTTATTAGAATTTATGATGGTATTAACCCAAGTTGAGGTGTCAGCATCTAAAAAAAAATATAGTCTTTCATTGTTCCTGATTTTATTTCACTTACACTTAATTTACTTTCATTTCATACATCCTTCATAATTTACATACTTTGCCTTATATAGCGTAGTATTCTGACGGAAGCTGAGCTTAGCACATAAGTACTTAGATTAAAAGTTCAAAACATATTGGTTTCTGGAATTAAAGCTACACGCAATATCCTACCGAAAACCAGTACCTATAACTGGACCAGGTCCCGTTAGGAGAGTAAATCACATTAAGCCTCTCCTCCGCTGTACCCGTCAGTATGGCAGACCAACACGTGGATAATTATGTGGATAATCCATTTCCGATGGGCCTTAGCTCGTACGTGTTTAGACCACTATGTATGGTATATAAAAAGCATTCGCTTAGATTCTATAGGGCATTGAACTGCGCACGAACTATTAAGTTTTTCAAGTGAGCTTCGCCGACTTAAGTCCCGTGTTTCTTCCTTAACCTACCCTCCGGGCCTCCGTATACAGAAACGAATATTAAAACTTATAAATTGTTCCTAAAAATTTCTTACTTAAACAGTTAAGAGACAAAGACAGCGTGAGTCAGCGACTGTATTGAGTAACGTTTAATATTCCGCTACCAGTTTATCAGCCTCTATTTTAATTACTATTTAACATCCATAACAGCGTGTCAAAACAGCCAATAAATATTAACCGTATATCATTTTTGTTGTCATAAATTCCCTAACGAATCTAATAATACAAACATACGTGTGGTCACAAAAAACGATATTAAAAATTACATTAAAAGCAGGAAAAACTATTTAGTGATATTCTTGAACAGTATTTAAAGAATGAAGGATACACAATCAGATATCGCGAACAACATTCCTTGTGTAGGAGCAATAAAGAATCCTAATCTCAAATGAAATACGCAAATAAATCAAATCGTATCAGTTTGAAGACAACTCCCAGCAGGTGAACATTGCCGACGACACAAGCATCTGAGTAAAACACAATATTCTGTACAGTCCGCTAGTTCTATCACATAAATTATCCGCGTGCTCCCATAGCGCGGTTTGTTTGTGTTGAGAGCCAAGTTGCAAGCGATGAGCGATTGTCCATTTTGAATAGCGGAGCGATTTTGCGTTTGGCGAACATGGACCTAAGTTGCTTCGTGATAAGGTTTAAACATTCTTTTGACTTACGCTAGTAGTGGCTAGTAACTATCACTCTAAATATTGAATTTAGAGTACCTAATACATTCTTAATATACATAATTCAGAACGTATCAAATACTGGCTGACCATCGGTTACATATCAAAGGATTCCTTAGAGAATAACTTATGAATATTTTTTCAAGTTAAAAAATAAAAGCAGGTGTATTTATTAATTTATCGCCATTGATATCATGTTACCACCGTGTGAACAAAAATAGGAGACATTGCTTGATAATCAACAAGTGTTACAACATTATAATATTCCATATACGAGAATATGATAAATCGTTTCACGATAAAATCGCTCGTATCGCAATTACTTCACATCTCACCACAAAAAATATATTGGCAACTAATAACTATAATTCTTTTCTAGTTAATTTTACTTTTTTTGCCACCCACTTATTACTTGGGTTATAAATTTTGTAACTAATGCACGCCCATTCGCTGTCAAGTGGTCTTCGAAGGTGTGCAGATACCAAACTGGTTGACGTGTGTGCTACGTTATTAATTATGTTTAGAACGTAGGAGTATTTTCATATTCATCGCATGGGAAATTAATCGTAAATTCTGCCGGGAAAGCTGGTTCGGTTAAGTTCAGACTGAGACTACTAAATAGCTCTAATTATATTTGGTGCGAAAACTCTTTTTGCGGGTTGAAAAGCTAATCTGAGACACACATGGCTAGTTAGCTTTTTTTAAAAAAAAATCTATACTGACCATATACGAACACTGTCAACAGAGCATTCGCAACTTTAACAATTCAATTAGCATGGAGAGTTTGAATTTGGAACTCATTCTCCAAACAATGCTTTGATACGAATATTAACGAGTAAACTAAGAAACAACTTGACCGATTTCAAAAATTCTTTCACCATTATAATGGCCAATTTTTCCTAAGTAACATATTATACATATTTATAATAATAAATGACTTTACTTATACGAGGAAAGCCGTGGGCCCTAGCTAGTGTCATATAAAGTCAATCAAATCAGAAGGCCTGACATTTCCTTAACTAGACAATGAACCTAAATTTGTTGTGCTTTCATAATTAATCAGTAGCACTACACTACTTGCTATTGTTAATCTATCAAATTCTTAACACCGGGACGTCGTTTCAAGTATACTTAGTAATTATAACCGTTATGCAGCTGTATTCATTCATTTGTTCTGTTGACCCAATAGATGATCCGTCATTGCTTGTATAATGCTTATTCATCTGAATTAATTCATACAACGACATTATGTATTATAGAGACCATTCACAATAAGTAGTTTAGTTTTAATAAAGCGAAGAGCCTATGTTCGCGTCGCTTTTGTTTATTTCTTGTTCGAAAAAAAAAACCGGCCAAGTGCGAGTCAGACTCGCGCACCGAGGGTTCCGTACAAACCTGTAGGTATATAAGTAAAAGTTATGGTATTTTTATTGCTAAATGAAATGTAGTAAGTTTAAAATTATTAAAAATATTTTTATTATATGATATAACTAACAATGTATACTTTTCGCAATTTTTCCTATATCTCTGCTATAAGACGTTGCTTGCATTCTGAGTTCACGGGAAGTACCCTGTAGGTTTTGATTCCCTTGCGAGTGTCGAAAATTTGCGCCATAAACGGGAGTATCTTTTGATCGCGTTGACTTAGAAGTTTGATTTTTTCACAGCTCCAAGAGACCATAGACTTGAGTATTTGATATGAATTTCAGCTTGATACCTCCACGCGTTCCTGAGAAAAAAGGTCTTGACAGACAGACAGACAGACAGACAGACAGACGGACAACAAAGTGATCCTATAAGGGTTCCGTTTTTACCTTTTGAGGTACGGAACCCTAAAAACGGAATAATGTTTTTAGTGTCGCACTCATCAGGTAAAACGATAAGAAGGGCATTGTACTTTGCATAGGTACCTAAATATATTAATTAATTTTTTTAACGAACTTTAAATTTATATCGCTCTTCTTTTTTTTTGTCGAGGCCCGAAAATTATTATTTTTGATTTTGTTATTTCACGTATTTTTATGAAAATAATGGGGTGAACTTGGGATATTCGACTATACTTAATTTATTCGACTTTCGCTGACTTTTGAATAAAGCTGTAAAGATCATTTTCGTAACTGGTACGTTGTTATGAGTGCATAAGGTGGACCATTTTACTAGATTTTAGTCCAAGTTCTCCCGGTGCGAGGTAAATGCTTTCCGGGTCGTCCACTATATTCCATAATCGATAACTATTGGTTCTCCTTATTGAATTCGTAAGTTTCTCTCGCCATTCCCGCGCAGTCTGACTTTACCTGTATTAATCTAATATCTTAAACTAATGCCCTGCGTTGACCGTTACTAATATTCCTATTAATCTTTCAAAACTACGCAAAATGCTTGTTCTTAGAATGGGTTCAATGATTGCCCAACATTTGAACTGGTGACCTTTCGATCGTAAATCCACACCCTATCTCATTGCAGTGTATCTATCGCTTAAATGTAAATATCTTAGAGGCATTTTAAGCGACCTGCCTTGATATGTAAGACAGATTTGTAAAATGGCACACAAAATGGTTCCAAATATCACGCACTTATTGCCTATTTGTTGCCGAGACAATGGTTGAATAGTGGTAATGTTAAATGTTGGCGTATTGGTCAATCGATTGATCGCTGCGACAAATGTTTGTTGAATATGCTTGTTCCTACGAGATTTATGTTCGTATTGAACTTGCAACACAGGTGAAACCACCATTTAAGATGGAGCTAGATTGATAAACCTACTGTCTGATACAATTCTGAATTAACAAATGACAATCGATCGATATGTCTTTTGTTTTCATACGACTTCAAAACAAATGAATTGCATTACACACAATTTACTGCTTAAAATAATAAAACGGATGACGGGAAAGAAGAGGCAAAAACTTCTGTATTCCTGGATTGTCATCCAGTCGCGTAAATTATACGTACAAAGGTATTTACAGCTTAATGTAATAAAACTGTCCAGACCATTCTACTTTTATTTTATTTTAGCACATGAATGTAGCATGAATAAATAAAATAACAATCCGTCGTAAAATACAATAAAAGATAAATTTCGTGTCTCTCTGACGGTCTTTGTTTACTTTTCGACTTGAAGTTATACTTGGCAATGGGTAAACGAACTCATTATTCTAAGCAAAGATGTATGGCGCGTTGCCAATTTATGCCAGACTTACTTCATTTGGTGAAACAAGAAATATGAAGGATTTAGACAATATTTATCATCGTTTTACTGTTATAGTATTTTAGCATTGACTAAAAGATCGTGGAAGTCATAAAGTGTTGGGTGTTTAAAGTTTTCATAAAGATCTCTTTCACAATAGTGTTCCTTACGTTAAATCCTTGTTGAATTCTTATTTAAACGGACAACCTATTTGACTCCATGTTATTGGTTCTGCATTAAGTAGGTATGTATATTAAATAAGTATTTTTGCAATCATACGCCGATTAATAACGTAATTAATTCTTTAATGAAATTTAATTTAAATGTTATTGAACAAATTAGACGGAAATCTGCAAATAATTTTTATTTATTCAATATTCAAAACAATATTGGAATTAATACGTCTACTTTAAATTAGCATCAATTAGCACCCTCTCGAATTTTCTTTTTAAATACTGCTCAGACAGATTCAAATTTCGAAAAAGAAACGTTCGCATAATTTAACACTAAAATGTCAACGTGTATTTATAATTCGTAAAGAACTGCGAATGGTGTCGGCCGGTGAATTATTAAAAACCTCATAATGTATGCAACGTCATGCGCTTCCCTTACAAAATGTACAAGAAGTCAGTCGGTGTCTTCAGAGCTTTTAATAAATTGTAATGTTATCAATAAATATGTATGATCGTTAAAGTTATGTTTTGTTTGTAAGCCGTGCATAAAAATAGACGAAAATTTCAATGATTTTTTTGAATTCAGTTAGAAAATATTAAAGCTGTTGATTTCTGCGGACAAAGTTCTATTCGCCGAACGGTCGGAATTTTACCGATACTTTATTTGTAATACGACTTAGTTTTAAATTTCAAGTCTAATTTATAACCGACTTATTTTCAAAAACTGTAAATAAATAATTCGTCAATTAAATATGATAGTGAGTGTATTCTAATGGTTGTACAAAATGTAAGTATGTACATTTGAGAAGGCAAAAGACACCATGTTTATGGTTATTTTATGAGCTATTCACGTAATATGAAGTACTGTTATTCTGAATAATGGATGTATGTAATGGAATGCGTGTTGCTTGTTCTAAACCTGTCGTAATTGATAATTGGGGACCGCTGTCGCGTTTTGGGGTTAGAATTCCAAATTAAATTTTATGTAAATGTCATGTTTTCCTAACGTAATGATAATTGAACGATGTTTTTTTATTTGATTTGATTGAACGATATCTACTATATAAAAATAAGTCGGGTTTTCCTTCCTGACGCTATAACTCCAGAACGCACGAACCGATTTCCAAGGTTTTGCATTCGTTGGAAAGGTCTCGGGCTCCGTGAGGTTTATAATAAAGAAAATTCTCGATTACACAAAAAAAAAATTTAGACCGCGGGCGGAGCTGCGGGAAACAGCTAGTTTTTTATAAAAAAACCTCAATAAATTTTTCACATATAAAAAAAAACAGGTAGGATATGTATTTTTTTTGGACCGTGGACGTTGACTTTCAACATTTCTTTGATCGGTTTTGCCGCATCATAATACCTACCTAATATTAAAAGTTAATTAATATCCTGTCTAGCTTTTGTATAAAGCGATTAAATACCAATAAAATATTAGAACAAAATAAATCAATAGCGGTAAAAATACAATCAACAAATCTAATAAACATTCATAACAATTGAAAAGTTCTTTTTAGCCACAAACTAAATCAGGAAATAATATCTAGTTTGAATTGAGCAGTAAACCTACTTTACTTATTCAATCTCGTTATAACTGTATAGACTAAAATGGCGGACAAAATTCAATAAGTCATAAACACTTGGCTCCATTACAATGCTGTTACCCACACAAGGTTTCAATACGATAGAGGTTTTGGTGGTCAATATTGTTAGATAAATTATAATAGGAGGGGATCGTATCTAAGTGTAAGCCTCACCGGCAATTAAGGTTCAGCCGCGCTCTTCGCGGTTGGTCCGTAGATGGGTGACCATATGTAAACATACCGAGACCCCTCGAACGCGTTCAGCCATTGGTTCCGACTGTCATACGAGGACCTTTGGCAGTCATTAAAATACTGTCAATCTGTCTTACTATGGGATACAGTGCTAATACGCTCCTTCTAAAATAAGGTATTCAGCTAAATCCAGAAAGATTAATATTCCTTCCGACCTTAACATAGCTAGGTGGATTTTTGGATGGTTATTCAGGATAGGGACGACCAATGAAACGGTGGCTGGATTGTGTGAAAGAGCTAGTGGTAGTGAGGGCTGAAAAGGGGATGGACTTGTGTGATTACCTCAGAAAATTTGCTGCCCCGACCGGCAGGAGGATGATGAGTCTGGTGAATTTTTCAGTAACAATGTACTAATGACAAATTGCAACTAAGTCTTAAAAATATATTACTTAAACTAACCTGCTTTCGTGACATGTGCTAACGCACAAAAACTAGGAGTAAAAGAGACCAATTTGGTGGTATGGTTAAGACCTCGATAACAGGTATTTGAATTTGTTTTCTTGCAACCCATGCGCAAAGACAAAAGCAGTTATCTCAGTCTGCACGAAGTGCTTGCTACAGTTTAGTTTTTTGGAGTGAAAATTTCAGATCACTATTATGGTTTTGATAAAAAATTTAAGGCCAAGATCAAAAAGTTACAGAAAAAGAAACACGTACAAAGCTGTAAAATCAATAGATGACAACCATGCTATTCTGAATGTTGTTAATTATTCATCACAATCGTAAATACTCGTATCATGTAGATGAGAACTTATTTAAAATATTATAAATTCTCATCTCTATGAAAATTTGGTAGGTAGGCACTTCAATTTTTTATTACTTTCTAGTTTTATTTCACCATTAACCAAAACCAATATGACAAATAGGTAATATGAATAACATTTATTTACCAAGTCTTCACGTTTTGTGTTGAAAGTGAAAAATACGCTTTTCGGTATTCAAATCTGAGACCAAACTAATTTGGTTATTAAGATACTTATCTCTATCAATCGTCCTGTACCTCTATCTAGTATCATCTGTAACATTCGACAAATGACAATCGTGACATGCCCCTAACACTCTTAACCAAATTCGACACACTCGAGCAATACATTAGTGTTTTGCCAGAGTCGGCCATACTTCAAAACTCGATCGGTACGTGAGCAACAAATGCCTTTGAAATTACCCGCTCGTGAGACTGTTTCTTGTAATGTGTCGTTTATGCGAATGTCGTGGAGTCAATAGCAGACGATGATAGATTTGTGGTTTAGACACTGAATATGGGTATGAAGGAATGCAGGTTGTAGCAAGAAAGGGAAATTGTAACCAATGGAAAGAGACTTTAACGGCGATTATATGCAGAAATTACATACACTGTGGTATCTTAGGTACCAAGTAACTCAAATAGAAATAGTATATTAATGGATAAGTGTTCACAACGTTGTAGGTTAAAACTTCAGACCCATTCAGACCAATGCAATTTTTTCAAAGTTATAAGAACTTTTAATTGTTCTATCTAAGACATCATTGACAATCGGTGAATTCTCCAACCCGCAAAGAGCAATCATGGTGATCCATGCCGTTGCTTCTGTAAATGTGAAAATCAAATTCATTTAAACTTAATTAAGTCCGTTTCTAATTTGCACTTATCCTCAAATCGTTTCGTACAAATTAAAATCTGTTCGGGACTTAAATGTTTGTAACCTTTCTCTTGTTCTATGTTTACTTCATTTGACAAAACATCAGTACTTAGTGGAATAATTCTCAAGAAACAGTTAAATACCAAAAAAGGAAATTCAATTAACTAAACCTGGGAACTGCTGTAGTCGAATAAATGCGTCGTTTAAACATCGTTAGTAAACAATATTGCAAACAACAGAGAAAGTTCTATCAGTTTCTTCTCCTGATTGGTATTAGATAAGTGCATTTCTGATGGTAGTTATGAAACTGCTATCTGGGCTAAAAAAACATAGCTATAAAATATAATAGAGTTCTTCTGACCCTTCGATCAACCATTTGCCTAGTCTCTATTGAAATTTATACCTATAGACGATACTATTTGAAAAGTTTTTTAGAGTGTGAGGATATGTAAAATTGAAGTCTCTATTATCTATATCAGCATTCTCATATTCTGATGCGATACCTTCAATAATCTAGTAAGATCATGCTTTAATGGAATCAAAGCTATCAAGAAACCAATTCCGACAAATGACAAAATTAAATCGCGGATATCGTCATCCATAACCATTGAATAGGCAACAAAATTAATTACACTGACATAAAACGTTACATAAAATCAAAAACGCAGCACGCGGCAATAGCATTTCAATAAGCTTACCATAATCGTCAGTTATTGCCGTAATAGGCAAAGTCTAAACGTATGCATTAGGTTACCGTGATATACGGCGTAAGAATCGTTTCGCTTTCAGAATCACGAGTTTTGCTCTCGAAACGACGGTAAAGATACATTATGTATGGTCCACTGACACGCTTGGCTCGTGAATTAGACTGTAAATATGTAAACAAATGTTTAGTTGCGTAATATATAGAAACGATCAGTGGGAAATGTGGGAATGGGTCTCTTACTGCTTTGAAGGCGCCTTATTCGATTATTTTGGATGAGAAAATATTTTATGTATACACAACATGATCACATTGATCGTACCTAGTTGTGCATTTACGTATTTGTAGTTTTGGTTAAGCCAATAAGATACGAAAGAACATAACGTTTTATAAAACAATTTGATAATTGATTCTAATCATCATACCTATTATCTAACGATCGATTTCTTAAACCCAATTAGACAATTTCACAAACTGTACTTAGGTCACGTGATTGGCTGAGCAAAGTCACACGATGTCACACGATTGGTTGATCAGGTTTGAAAGATATTTTCAAATTGAAATTTTCATTTCCGAAACCACCAAACCAATTTTATCATTCGACAGTTCAGCTTTTGATGTCACAATATCAAAGGACTTTAGAAAAGAGTTTTGTTTAAGCTATCTTAGTACCCCACCAGTAAACGAAGCAAAAATGAAGCATTAGACTGCACAAATAAAAAAACCCAGCATAAACGTTACATAATTCCAGCGCTACTGCCAATGCAAAATAGATACATAATCAGAACGCTCTGTCCATAATATATCTTGTTTGTACCTTTCATGTTATCTATAAAATAAATCACACTGTACCCGAGCTATGCAAAGACACCGCAAAACTTTTTATTATGCCAGTTGTAAAAGGCTATAACCATACAATACGTTGTGATGCGCTAATCTGTTTGACACAGCCCCGAGCGCTGTCTCTCGGATTTGTAGACTAAACTCGACAATAAATTAAAACGACTTCATATTTAATCCCATCGAACGAATTTAGATTTTAATTTAATATCTTTAAAGTTGAAGTTGGTATGGTCCTCACGTAATAGATGCGTCGTCGATATGCTCATGCGGTGTTCCGTTAGGCGCTCACCTGCGCTCGCGCTTCTCTAGTTATGCTAATGGCTGAACGCGGCTCGCTCTCAGACTCAGTACTAAGTACTGATACATGGAAATAAGTCCACTAGAAGATTTAATAGTCGCATTCCCTTGTATGCAGATGTATACTCGCAATATTTTCTAACCAAAACGGTGCTTGCACCTCCAATAGTAGTTCAGCGTCATTACGTAGTCATATACGTATTCAAATGAGGCAGTCGTTTAGATAAGGATTTTACTCCAAACACTATATTAAGTACGCAGTGTTGATAGCGTTAAACTTAAAATCGATTGCGGTATAACATCGAATTTATTAAGAGCATAATCCTAGAAAGACAAAACGGAGCAATAACACTGCGTATCCAGTATATTTGGTGATGTTCCTTATCTAGTATGCGTAATTTATATCGGGTATGGAGATATTCTGTTCAGTGCACGAGGCCGTGGGTGGACGCGAAACTGTAAAGGAAATCGATTTCGCTATACGTGTTTGAATCGATTTCTCGACACCGGGGTTAAGTGTGCGTGAATCGAGTAAGATGTTCCCTAGTTTCATTTACGGGCACGGCGCTCGGCGCGACCACTTTATTCGAATACTATTCGAGTCATGGTATGAGCATGCGCTAATTGTGCATGTTAAGTGTTATGTTACAGGTAACTGCTGTTAAACTGCTCATTTTATGACGTTACACGTCATAAATATTTCACACTAAAAGGTTCTTGCGTATTTTGTTTTAGTTTCATGCATACTTGTTTCACTTTTATTAAAAGCATTTTAAGCGGGATGTTAGCATGTGTATGATGATTGAGTATATTAATTTAACGCAATAAATACTTCGTGCTCATCATTTATTGGGAAATTTGGAGGTCTATCTTGATTTATGGCCCCAATATCTCTTAGACGCCATGGAAAGCAACGAAAGATGAACGTTGGATGACAGCAATTTGTAGACGTGCAATCCACACGTCTACAAATTACTATTCTAATGAAGTACAGTTCCACAGTACAGTTCATTAAGTTCCACAAAGCCTGCTATTGTGTGCGATGGGCCAACAGAAGCCGCCAGCGCAAGCGTGAGACGTCTTAATGGATCAACTCGGCACGGATCGCTTTGTCGTCAGTATCGACTTCATCTTAACATCGAGTCGTGAAATCGATCACTTCCACTCAATCGGTTCAATCGATTGGTGACGTAACTCTTTTACACTCATGTTTCGTTATGATCGTCACTTGTATTTACGTGTTACAAATAGTGCCGTTACCGGGTTATTATGTTAAATGCTCACGTAGGCAGTACTTTTTGTTGGTCAACTGTCTAGCGATGGTTAAAACCGTTAAGTATTGTGCAATATCAATTTGACTAATGCCGAATGGTTACAAATCTGGACACGATATTGAGACAAAAGGACGGCCGTCTAAATTATTACCGTATTATAGTGTCTATTATGATGCCATTATTATGTTCAAGTCACTAAAATTTCGATTAATAAATGGCCACTAATAGTCAGTAAGGTCAGAAATAAGAAAAAATAAACATGATGTTGTTTTAGAAGAAACTGGTCGAAATGGTTGACATATTATAACACTGACCTTATTGAAATGGAGATGGAACATTAAAAAAAATTGTCAAGAAAAAAATATTTAGCTTGAAAATCGAATTTTCTGCTCACGCATTAACTCTTTCACTACCATCCACGCGGTTAAACTCTTTGTATTCCCCCCAATTGCTTTTGACAAGTTGTCATCGTCTGTCCTCGTTTCCATCACTCGACTATTTGAACTTTTTGTGTGTAATTCGATTAGCGTTGTTAACGTGTTTGTGAATAGACATCGTTTTAGTACCGCTACATGACCGACGGATGAATTTCGTGCATTTTCCGGCACGTGCACGAATTTTGTAAACGTAAATTAAAGGTAACGCGTTTGGTAAATTGATACTCTAAAAATTTATTCGTTTCTTGAAATGGTTTCAATTTATTTGGGGTTAATCTTAGTGATGGCAAAGAAACCACTTAGGTACTTTTAAATAGAAATTAAAGAACTATATCGGAGAAGAAAACTTTTCTGATACTTTCAGCTGATGAGAGGGTAACTAACTATATGTGTTCTTTTGAATTGAATAGAGACAAATAGTTAAGAATACACCACGATAGTTAGGAAGGAAAATGCAAAACATGAGATGGTGTCCAATCATAACAAACAGAGGTAACCAATATGACCGTGACGGATTCGAATCTCGCTGTCAAACTAACTCTTGACTTTGATGTGATATCAAATCGAAACTAGATTCGATCACGTTCTTTATTCATCGATTCTCGATCCCGTTTTCAGAATATATTAATTACGTTCGTATCGATATCTAGATACTTGTTATCAAGCTACCGTTTTTCTATTATAACTGGAAGCTATTAGCTATGATAGTTTTTATTTCTTTAGTATCTATTACGTTCATGTGGTGGGCGTGTAAGTTTTTTTATATGAAGCTTGGTTGCGATAGATTGTCGGGAATTCTTGCAAATTGATTTCTAGGAAAACATTACTCAGGGTTTCTAGGTATGTTGATTTACAAGTCGTATTAGTTCTGTAATACGTAACGGTGACATGTTGCAAATGGTATGTTAAACAGTTTCTCATGAAGATTGTGGGGACTCATTCTTTCTACTTTTTAAACATTTTTTTCTATGGTGCATAAGAATTCTAACTTAAAGAAAAGTAAATTTTATTTTGCTAATTTAATATAAGAGTCAAGATATGCATTTGTGTGTTGGGCTAATAAACTGAGTTCATAATTTATAATCTTGTAACGGAATATCTAATTATTTTTGTTGCAATTTCTGTAATTACAACCTACTAGACTAAAATCTGCTAATGTAGTGTAATTAAATAATTTTAGTTGTAGACCGGCTATTCCGGTTAAAATTGTATTCTACTAAACTAATTATTCGTATGTACTCCGAAAAGTTCTTCAAAAATGTAGCTACAATTTTCCATCCGAATGCAACAAGCTGTTAATTTTCTTACAAGTATAATCTCACAAACAAACCTGACCTAATTACGAATCTGATAGAATCATCTAATCATCTACTAGCCTGCCTTGTTCCCGAGTCCACCTTCGGCAATGTCCGTCGGATACTCGTCAATCATCGTGACTCGTTCGGGACGTCGTGTCGTGATCGTGGCCCACCCAACCCGAGCGCGCATAACTGTTACACGGACTGGTACAAACTGTACAAGCACTCAATAAGAAAGTAAAAAGGCTTAGTCCAGATGTAGTACCAAATAGTACAAGAAATAAACAAGCGATTGGTGCTGTATAGGCAGAATTAGACGGCTAAACTGATCCACAAGCTATTGCTGCTCTTAAACTCTTTACTTTAGATCACTGTGATTTTCAGATAAAATAGTAATTGAAATGACCACACAATTTTATTTATTTATTTATGAAAGAATAATAATAATATTTTACAAAACAAATACCCCAAGATTACTTATGGAATTTTTATCATATTAAATATCCCTTTGTTGTATGTCAGCTTTGTTGTAGGACCAGTGGTCCAAGAGGCTCCGAGCTACGTGCATCGTCTGTAATTGTGGTGGCAATTTTTGAAATTTTAGAATACCATAATGGAAATGTATCATTTATTATCGTTACAATAATCAAAATAAATTGTTTATCTTTTTCTTAATTGGATTATCAGCCAAGTTCAATAACTATGATACTTACTGGAATGTATTAGACCTTCTGCCCAACAATATGTTATATCGTGGTACAAACTACAGCCTATGAATAATCTTCATCTTCGCCGTGTTGTTTTAATTATAGTAGAACTAATTACGCATGAATATGTATTAATTTGAATTTGTTTAATTTATGTACCAAGTCGGTACTAAATTCTATAGTTCTAGATTTATCATCTTCTGAAAGATTTAAACTTATGATTATGGTCGTTCCGTTAATCGTTAGGTCTATAAGGAAGTGTTTTGCTCAGATCAAAACAAAAGCTCTGCATAGGACCTGTTTGACTGGCTCAATACTAAAGACTTGTTAAGTCATTGTACGGAACAAGTTGAGAGTGACAAGTTAAAATTATCCGCTACATTAGTTTGGAAGCCAAGAGAGACAAGATTCGAGTTTTTAAAATAACTGTCGTACTTTGCTTTCAATGTGTCCAAGTTGTAAACGAAAAGCTCGTGTCAGTAAAACAGTTTTAATAAAACAACCACAACCCCTACGTAATTTAGAATATACGTGTACCTACGTATATATCTGACTTCATTCTAAAGTTTTTGGGCTAACTTAGTGTCGGAGTCCCTCAAGGCACCCAAAAGCGAGTACAAAGTTGCCTCAATTTCAGTCAACGATTGACATGATGAAGATCTAAGAATGTGTGATAGTAATCTTATGTATAAACGGTGGCTATTTGTCGCGAAAAATACTGGACAAGTGACCCACATATCAGACCTGTTGCGAACAGATGACGGGTAACGTGCGTGGGAATCACTAGCTTACAGTAATAGTTACCAACGGCGTAGGCGTCGCGAGAGACAGTTAACCATTCTTAACGCTTGATTTTATGCATATTTATACGAAAGTCGTTAAGGTTTGTTCTTAAAAGTTATTTTATAGCGATGTTTCTTAATTATTTTAGAGGTAAAACAAACGTTTGATTGTTACGAACTTGTACAAAGCTTTTGATACGAACATCGTTCTTAAAGTTGGGGTTCAAATTAAACTATATTGTTCATATAAATCTATTTGAACCCCAACATAATTAATTTTATGGATGAGCCTGTTGGTCATGTGGTAAGTGATTCTGACTGCTAAGCCAGTGGTCATGGGTTCGATTCCGACTCAGGACACATCTTTATGTGATAAGCACGATCATTTGTTCCTGTGTGAGTTGTCCCAAGATATTATTTGTCAAAATATTTTAACTGTTTGAACGCGCTAATGACTGGATATGACTCTTGGATTTTAGGTCAAAATATTAAAAAAGATTTCACGCTACACAACACCTTAAACGAGCTAGTAGTAGTCAATAACTGTAAAACGATGTTAAAAGACTGCGAAGGTCTGGTTTACCTAACCATAAAAACCTTAGAGCATTGAATGCCTCAGAAAAACTTATCTTAGGAATTCTACGAAGCATCCGCATCTTGAGCTAGCGTCTTCGATTGTCGCTAGTGAGATAAGTAAGTCACCTGTCTAGGCGGACGTAGCCTTAGATAGCACGCAAACGACCGACAATCACTGTTAGAAATAAACCTAGATTGTATCTAATCCAAATGAACCCTCACGATAACGAAAAATATTCTCGTGTTTTTTAAAGCCAATATTTTTCTAAGGACAAAAATACATAGTAGATTTAGCGTTGATTTATCCAACGTCAAGTAACTTATTCGAAAGATAAAATTAACGAGTGACAGTTTTGTATGAAGCAACTGTCAAAATTTCAAAATTATTCCAATAAAAAAAAATTCTGACGTTCGAAAAATAACCGCACAAAATGGTTAGACTCTTCCAAACTGGGATTTCTGATAGCCAACTCTCGCCTACAGATTTGAGTAATTCCTACAGGTGTGGTGACATACATAATTCAGATGTTTCTAAACCACATTCAGCCGATCATAAATCATCTATTATTATCATCACACAACGATCTGAAAAGTCACATGCAAGCGTTTTACGTAATGCGTTCCATTTCCAAAGTGTCATCGAATACCAGATTATGATATTGGACTAGAGATGACCAATCGCAGCGTTGAATAACTAACGTATATTGTTTATTTAAACTCATCTCATATTTTGAATGCGTATCATAATATTTACTTGGGAACTGTTTTCATAGAAACGAACACGTGCGCGACACATTCAAAGCTTACTGTTAAGTGGAAAATCGTGTTCCATACTTATTGTTATAGAATATTCTTTGGAAGATGTTTAGAATGGTATTTCAATGGAGTTCTATGTAGGTCGCACGACCTTAACTTGTCGATTTGTTTGCAAAATATATAGAGTTGTTCTGGAAGAGTTTACTGTCAGTGTTTACAATTTATTTATAAGTTTTACGCTACTTAAAGAATATTTAATTGGAATAATTCATGTTCCCATGCTTTTATGCTGCCATTTGCAATCTCATATTACTTTTATATAGACGCAATATGAAACATTTAAACCTTGATAATAACATATGCTTGCATGGGTACAATTGGTATAAAATGTTAAGTAGATATCAATATAATGGAAATCATGCTATAAACAGCTATCATGAATCAGGCACAGTTTACAATGGCAATAATAATAAAAAAGTCATAGCGACCGATCAGCCATTCATAGTGAAAGTGGTAGAATATGCATAGCTGAGTAGATATAAAAGATCAGTGAGGTCATTTGACCTGGTATTTGACAAACCTCGTGAACGGGGAGTAACGTGCAAAATCTTCAAAACGAATCCCTTACCCACAGTTATTGAAAAACCATACGCGCCTTTCGGCTTTGCACATTAGTTATGTTTGTATAACCCATACTTTTTTCTTGCCCCTATAACATTTTATTTGGAATAGGTGCAGATTTTATCCTTTAATATTTAGCTGTAATCTTTTATAGTTTATTACATAGGTATCAGATGTAAATTATACAATCCATTCTCTTTCTTCTTCTACCGTCTTTCCTGATATATTTGCCTTTCATATTTATACGTGAGGAGAAGAATTATGTTGTAGGACATTTTCAGTACAAGGGATAAAACTATACGAATACATAGCTCCATCTCTTTTCACCAACTATGATATCTTCAACGCTTAATAAATACAAGCCCTAAATAGTCTGACGGATTTGTTGCTAATAAATTCATGTTTACGACGCCATGTTTGTTTCTAACTTTAGAATTATGGCATTCGAATTGAGTTATTGAGTTGCGGTATATTTTTCATATCGATTAATTCAGAATCCATTTGATATCGATTAGTGATTTATCTGTTCAATGTATTGGTTTGTTGTTTACTAGTTTATTTCAATTTATTTATATTTCTTCTTAATTTGGACCTTTTGACTTCACATCTTGCTGTTTTTACGACTATAATATAGTAATCGGTTGTCAAGGCAGCTCACTAAAACATATTTTTTCAATGTCCAATCATACGGTTATATAAAAGTGTAATAGTATAAAGAAACTTAGTATAATGCCAATATTTCCTTTTAATTTACAAAAAGATGTGTAATTAAATATCGATCAGCAGCAGATCCTCCAGGAATTGACCTCAGTTTGTAGTGTTACCGGTTAAGAGGCAAAAGATATAAGTTACATCTACTGTTCGGCACGAGGCACCACGGGGTCGGGCAGGATCTTGTTACGTTGACACTGCTTGCTGAGACAACAAGATGTATTAGTTCAGACTGGCTTTAAAGGCTGTAATAGGTAACAGGAGAAGGATGCATTTGGGGTCGACTGTCTATTATTCATCTGAATAAAATACTATACTTTACATAGATCGATTGACTATCACATGGACAACCCATTGGACCAGTTGGACAACCCATTGTACTAGGTAACACAGTACCAAGAGGCTGTAGATAGGATAGGGAAATAGATATTTAAGCTAAATATAATCTGTGTTCATATAAATTACTAGCTGTTTCCCGCTGCTCCGCACGCAGTCTCAATTTTTTTTTCTATATTTGTGATGTAAGCTATACTATCTTTCAAGTTGGATCAAACTGCACACCGTGTGTAAATTTGATTAAAATCGGTTCAGTAGTTTTGGAGTTCATCCCGGACAAACATCGTGACACTGGAATTATAATAGATAGATGGTGTCGTATGAATATAGTTGTAATAGTCATGACTGTTCAATGGTCACGTTCATTTTCTTTGATCTTGAACATATGTACAAGTAGAGTAATTACACACATACTTACATATCATTCTCATAACATCACGTTTTAATTTCAAGATTTGCTTATATAATTTTATATGACTGTGGTCTGAATAAACCAGCAGCAGATTTAACTTCAAAAAGTTGTAGGGATATGATTCATATAATTAATTTATACTGTTTATATTAGGAACCTGTTAGTAGTATTCTATCATCTTAATCAGGCTAGGGCGTCAGTCTAGCGATCATGTGGTTGCGGGTTCGAATCCCACCCATTACACTACCGACGTGAACCCACTCGTAACACAAGCATCTTAACTTAACATGAGGGTTAACGAGATCACTAGTAATGTGCGACCTACAATGTTAGTAATCTTTTAAAGAAAATAACGAATTGCAGAATTAAAATTTTAATTATGAATAATATACCTGCCGTTATCAGTTTTTTTTATAGGTCAGCTTAGATGTAACTGTCTAAAGTACAAACATTATTCTCAGTGCACGAATTACAGGCAGTAAACAATTAGATCATTGTTGACTGTTTTAATTAAACATTATATAATGTAGAGATGCATTTATGTTTTGCAAAACATACAAACATTCAACAGCAGCACGTGACGAATGTATATAAACATGAAAATTAAACAGATGCAGGCACGCGGCATTCATTGTCTATCATTGCTTTTCATAAATATTCCACATACCTTCGTTGTTTACAAATAATATGGTAAAAGTACCTACTGACAATGCGACTTTATTGTGATGTAAATAAATAGACATATTGTACTGAGTTCATTCGCCCTTGTATGTAGATGTTACTGTATTGTAGTCGTGAGAGGAATTTAAATGGCGTATGGATTTTTGGATATAAAGCTTTATTTTATGGTTTCTTGGTAGGCGTTGATAGGCTCATCTTATTGATGTTTTCGGTTATGAGAAATACGGTTAAACAAGACAGGTCTATACATTAGTTTTTATTCATCTTAGGTTTATCAAAAACTGAAAAATTTTACGTTATTAAATCGTAGAAAAAGAAGAAATTTATTTTTAACTTAATTACAAAGAATTTCGAGTAATTTCCGACAGCCAATTAGGTTATAATAAAATATGAAATTTTCAAAAGTAGAACATGGAAGTCATGCGTATAAAATAATATGATTCCATGATTTGTTCGATAACTAACCGTCCGCAAACAACAGACTGTCGGGTTCAAACATTTAAATTCAGAGTTTAATATTTAAGAAAACATTGTCACCAAAACAAAGTAGTTAATCGATACCAATAATACCTATCATTTAATCGAGTATCGACGGCATCACAATCGATTCGAAATGCAAAAAAAGTACATTCGCCGACTACGGAGACGAAGGCGCGCTTCACTCGTTGTGCCATTGACCCACTACAGGTTTTTGTTAAGCTAACGGGACGGTACACTTGAACGTTTTTTGTTTATAAAACTAATTAAATGTACACACAATAATGGTGTATATCTACATTTATGATATTCAAACCGTTGCGTAATGTATATTTTATGCTTATTTTCAATTTGTAATGTAATTCTGTCGTTTTTATGTTTCGGATAGAAAATACCGTTATAGTAATTGCGTCGTTTTGGACAATTATGGAGAATTATTTGTGATTGCATTTATGTACCAGACGTCAGATGTAACAAATAATTAAGAAAACAATCTTGAAGGTAGGTACTAAGGCTGAGGCTACATTAGGCCGCGACGCGACCTGCGACACATGAGCGATTAAAACAAGTAAATGAATGCTCACGTATATGGCTACACCGTACATCAAATATTACTAGCGAACTTTGATTTCTTTATGCGATAGGAACAACATTACTGAAATCACGGCATCGGCTACATCAACATATGAGCGAAATTGAAGCGAATTTATTAGAAAATTTCTCACTTGAACGACTAGTTCAATAGTGCTGCTAATTATGCGTGTGGCTACATTATGCGTATAGTAAACCGCGATGGATGATTTGATCGCATTCTAAGAAAACGACCGATTCAAATTGAGTCATTGTTATGATAGCGGCTACATTACAACTGTACTTCAGAACGTAAAAAAACAAATGCTCGTCAGTTATATTAAATGGCTACATTATTTGAGCGAATTTAAATGAATGAGCGATTTATTTTGCGAGAAGTTCAAAGTTACTGTTTTAGTGGGTCCGCTGTCAAGTGGCTACATAATCACGCTACGGACATCGGACTGAGGTGCGGGAGACGGGGGCAATACTAGTGCACTCGGCGCTCGCTCATGACAGTGCGACACGTTCAAACCAGTTTGTTTTGATCGCTCATCTAAAGAGGTTTGTCTATGAATCTACGATGGACGTTGAGTTGTTTGTATCCGAAATTCAAGCACGTCCTGCAATATGGATGGCTAAACATGGAGCACACAAAAATAAAGTAGTTATTAAACGTTTGTGGGCAGAAATAATAATTAAAAAATTAAATAATTTCATTCTTGTATATTCAAAGAATCTTTCTGGAAACTGACGTAGTTTTTCATACAAATGATGAAATTCTCCATATTTACTGCGCTCTTTATTTATTTCGTGAATCCAACACAATCTCTTTTTCAAAAATAGTTCGTACTTGAGGTAAGAGCTTTCAAGCAAAAATACAAGGTTTGGTTTTGACAAAGCCATTGAAAATAATACACGTTACGTTTACACAAAGCTACAGCAACCTATTGACTGTGTGAATGCCGCGAACTAAACAACCTCCCCTCGCGCCCCGCGCGCGTCGCATGTGTCGCCTGTGTGTGCTCCCTCTATGTAGCCATCTTGACACGGAGTCGCCGCGAATGTTTTAAGATCATTAAAATGCGATGAACTACCGAATTCTCAGCGAAATCGCTGTTTTTCTCTTTTTATAGTGTAGCCGCATGAATCGCTCTTGCTAATTCGTTGTTGAGCATGTGTACTGTAGCCATGTCATCGCCGAATATACGCCGGAATTTCGCTTGTAATGTAGCCATACCATGTTTTTCTCGTTTCGCTCTTCCAGTCGCATCGCAAATCGCTGCCTACTGTAGCCTCAGCCTAACTGTCAATGCCAAAGAGCCGCTTCTGTTGTGCAGTTATCAATTTGGTTTGCAAGAAAATAATTGTAAAATAATGAAGTGTGAATTACAAAAAAAGCATGACTACTTGTTAGAATGAACATTAATTTGGTTCTTTTTATTAAAATGTAAAATTGTGAAGTCAAAACCATTTAAAAACAAATTGTGTAATTTGGAAACATCTAAAAAGATTTCACTCTTTTTATGGCTTTTAAAACTATTTCTATTTTCTATACTTTTATGATCTCCATAAAAAGAACACCATGTAAGTAGCACATAGATATTTTAACAATTATGCAATAAACCTTTTTTTAAGATAAATATAAATGCCATATTAGTCGACGTTACGTGTCGGTGTGAGTGACAGCCGTTACCAAATGTGACGTCCAATAAATCATGCGTTTCCTTCAAATGATTGGTAACATCCGTTCGTATTGGTGTAAATTAATATAAAAACGCCAGTTTGTTCATAAGTACCTACTAATAGTAAAACCTTCAATTTGTATTACCGATGTCAGTACTTAAATATAATTTGTATGATAGATATTAAAATAATTACCGTTTTCCGTAAGTTTAAGATTTAAACTTTAATTACGGAAGTCAATATTGATAGTTAGCATGGCGTACCAACCGCAAGTAAGGCTCTGTTATTTGATTAATAATTTTATTTTATTTCAATTAATAATCTTTTTATAGACATAGACGCGACACACTAGGTACTTTAATTATGGAACGCGGAAAACAAAAGAGATAAATACGTCATATGATTTTGGGTTTTATATTTCCTGAGACAAAATGTCGGAATAATAACATGTCATCTTCGTGCAGGACTCAATATGAAAAAAAAAAAAAGAAAACAATTTTCAAATTAATAAACTAAATTGCTTTCTATTCGAAATTTACAAACTTTCACGTCGTGTTTCGATAGCTTTTAGTTTTAAAACTATTCCTTAACCATTACAAAACAGGCATTTCTCATTATTAAATCAGCAAGTAAACGATCGTGTTTTGTTTGTCTAACAGTTCTACCTTAATATTCCAATGTATTACGTTGCGTTATTCAAATGAAGCGGTCCAGTAAGACTGCACGTTGCCGGCTAGTTTATGTAAATGCATTGTTTAATTAAAATTTATTTGGTTCTTGGGCGGAGTTAAAATGTTTCGGGGTTTGTTTCCTGGATTGCTGATGCCCACGTAAAGTTATGGTAACCTTATAATTGGGAGCTAGCTTCGTGCCTTCAGTAACATAATATATATTTACCAGACTAAACCTTTAAGTTTCAAAACTGCCTATTTTCCAGTGCCTCATGTCAAAACCTAGTTTTTCAATCATATAACTCTAATTTGTCAAACAATTTATCGAAATTAAATTTGACAAATATCAATATAAGTTCTACATATATCCATCATTCAATCCTTTTTTAGCGTTCCTCTTTCTTTCCATCCATCAACATTAGTTTAATAATTTTAATTACATTACTGTCCAAGTGTCCATTCTGATAACATTTTTATCATTATTAATACCAAAGTATTAGCTTTTCTTCATAAAGGAAATTCATATCTCAACAACTAGATAAGCGAAAACTATTGACGTAATATATGCTCATAGAAAGTAGTCGTACTAATTGCTAAATGTTTAGTCAAATATTGTTTATAACTTCGTGTCTTCAGCTTTTGTTTCCTAAGTAATTCTCACTTTTGTCGCAATCTGTATACAAAACGTAGCCTGCAAGCTAGTTGCGAAGTCGGGAAACCTGACCACGACAATCGTAACCTTTGCTAAAAAGCATTATAAACCAACCTAATGACATTTAAAAATGCACTTTACCCCTCAAATATAGCGTAGATTTTTCACTGCATAATAAACATTCGATGACGTATTCCTGTGCAAACGAAATTGTCTGTTATTGCAAAGGTGTAAGAATGGCTTTATGTTGTAGATTGACAGTATTGATAATAGTACTGTGAGAACGAGACGCTCTAAAAACCGCGGATTTACTTACAGTGCACAATCGTATAGGAAAAATTGTAAGTATGTAATAACAGTCCACTGAGAGACCGCCATATGAAATTAAAACCTTTAGGAATGGCTATTGTTACTGGTTATCAGGAAACCTTAGTGAATAAGGAATAAGAACTTTTCTCTTGTGAATTGTTTTTTGTTGAGTTGATTGTTTATCGATTGGGATAAGTAAGTGTATTAGTATGTAAAAACTAAGCTGAGCTGTGGTATTTGTAAATGTAAATATTCCAAGAGAAATTCTATGAGGTAAGTATTGTTTTTAGCGACTTCCTGCTTGTAGATATTTCTTGTAACGTCAAAGTAAAAAACATTGCCGATTATTAACATTTTTATGAACCATGTAATTCTTATTGTGATTTAAATTTCACGCAAATCATTTTGATCTTTTATAAATTCAAAGGAATGGAAGTGTAATATCTATTAAGTAAACAATACAGTAGGTACGGTTTGAGAATATCTATGATAATGACATAACGAGAAGCTACAACAAAAATTTTGTAGTTATTATTAGTGTAGTTATTCCAAGATTGATATTACCATAGGTGTTACACAAATAGAGAAGACAATGCTCTCATTAAAACAAAAAACAAATCTTTTGTTTGAAGACAAATTGGCGTTCATTTACTAATGGACGTTACTTTGCCATTGGCCATAGAAGTCATATATTTATTGCGTAATTTTTTCAATTCATATTATGTATGTAATTAGACTTATGATGTATGCCGTGCATTGCAAGCTCATTTTAAATGGTACTAACCATCATTGCCAAACTTCTCACATCTTGGCAGATTAATGACTACTATATTTAAAACATATTAGTTCACTTTTACATAACTGAGTCCTTGACGTTTTTTTCTCTATTTAGTAAAGAATAACTGATCTACTTCGATTAATGAAATCAATAAGTTATTGAATGAACATTTAAATCTCTTACCTAAAAGTCATGCAAAATATATAAAGTATCTTTCATGCAAAACCATATTAATGTAGCATTCATGAACTTTAAACTATTTAAAATTAGTTTTGAATATGATTGGCATTTACTTAAGACCTGCAAATAACTGAATGCAAGAATTGTGCAATGTAATTACAAGTGTACAACTTGTTAGACATCTGCAAATGACACAGGTTCTTAACGATAGAACATCACATACAAATCTTGAGTAATCGTTTGGGTTAGAAAATGAGCAACTTTCAAGCCCGGTTTCCACCGCGAGCGGAACGGACCCATTAATGACTTCGTTAAACTCCCAAGCCAAGCGCAAACTGCATACTTGTATTTCCACCAACAAATAGTCGGACGGAAAGAGCCGAGCGTGTAAACCCATTTCTTTTTCAGAAGTCCGCTCCGCATAACCATTTCCCGCTCATTACCCTTTCGCGGTAGAAACCGGGCTTCAGAAACCTCACTTGCTAGTTGCGATTTTATCTTATACTTCAACTTGATACATTTTGTTGTATAAAATAAGCCCTGTGATCAATCAAAGGTCACAACCTTTTAGGCTTGATTTTTCTAAGCCTTGTTATGCTATTTCGTTTTTGTTTCCGTCGCCTTGCAAAGGTTCTCTGAATACTTGCGTTACAAAAACACTCAAATCGTCCATTATTTTTGTAGCATCAAGGACAAAAGCGCCTGCACTTAAATTAATATATTTTCCATCTAACAGTACAATATATCAAATTAGCCGTAACTGTATCTTCTAACTTAGATACAGCGCAAAACCCACAACTGATTCGTAAACCTTGAGGCTACAAAGATTTCCTTATGAAATATTTGCTCACATGCCCACACAATATTCTATGTTCCAAAGACCTGCCTACCATAGCAGGCCGTCGCGTCGTGTCGAGTAAGCGGGACGCTGCTTCGTGCAGCATAGCGCTGTCTCGCTTCCACAATGGCAGCAGCACTACTTCAAGAGTTTATATTACAGGTTCCTTCTAAACGCAGCTTTTTGCTTTGTTATTCATCTATTATGATATAGAGCAGTAAGTAGTAACCTAACTTACAGTTGCAGATTGTCCCCGAATTCAATAATCCCAGATTGTGTAGGTTGTGATACAGTAAGGTTGATGGTCGTTTGATGCGAAGCTAGATAGGAAATATAATATGTTTGTTTTTGTGACTGGGAATTATCGGGGAAGCTGGTTGTTATTGTTTGAAGATTGTCTCACAAAAATGTACAATAAAGTCTGAGAGGATGTGTTATTTTGTCTCTCTGATCTCTTTGCTTATATTACGCCTGATTTCCAAAAATGAGGTCGTTCTGTGTTCGACTTTTTTTTTAATCAACATTTTAGACTCCTTGCATACTTAAGTAATTTTACTAGAAATATACAATAACTTCAAACAGTTAATAGATGTTACCTAATTGTATTTCATCGATTTGCGTGCGATTTTCTTTTAATTTTTGTTTTCCAAACATTGCTTACATACAAAATTCAAGTGCCTTTTGAGCGATCGCGTAAATAAACACAAGCTTTTCATAAATAGCCCTTGATTTTACTCCAATTTTAAAGTCCTTATTTCCAAGACTAAGTACTAGATCTTAATCCTAGAACATTCAGGTAACAGTTATGAAAACATCACGAGTTAAGCTCACGTCAAACATTCATCAAGTCTAGTCTAATTCCTTCCTGGAGTTTTAAGGCCAGGGAATTAAAATTAAAAATTATACTGACAGTAACAAATGTAATTGCTAGAGCATTCACAAAGAATTAAATAATTAAGAAGTAAAACGTTTTACTGTTCGTCGTATGTTTACTGAAAGTTTATTACTCCGGAAATAATTTAAATTAATTTAGGTAAATAATTGGTTCAATTTATTAATGTTTAATAATACAGTTTTGTAATTTTCTGTTTTGTGTTAAGCGTAGTAAGTACAAATAACTTACAAAATAGTTTAATCATTGTATAATTTGGTACCATTCTATATTCTTGGGTGTATAACAAAAACAATCCTTTGATATTGAAACCTTAATCAAAGTAATTCTATAGTGCCTGATCCTCACGTAACAAAAAAGAGGGAAACCAAAAAAAAATTAAAAACAGTCCAATAAAACTATTCCGATTGGTTTCTCTTTTTCTAACATTCACGTGAATCCGTGAAATACGTAATATTTTAAAACAAATAATATTCAACAACATCTATAATAAGCTGGAGTAACCTCTTAAAGAATATGTAATTTAAGTAAATTTATTCCCTAAATCCTCTGCTGTGTAATTGTTGATAATGTTCTAAGTCACGTAATTGCCATAACGAACACACGAGAATACCATTATGAAGTAACTGCAAACACAATTACCTACATACCCATGCTGAAGGTGCTAGTAAATTGAAAATATTACGCGGATTGTGTTGTAATGTTTTGTTTAGATATACGACTAATTATTTAAAGATTCAACGGCTTACTCACGCGGACCCTCGGGATCGCCTAATAGGAGCCCTTAATCACGAGGTGGCGCGGTAGCAGCGGTGTCGCGAGTCGAACTCTATATACGACGTACATGCTCCATAAGTCATAGGTTGTATAGACAAGGAGTAACGCTTTTTTCAACTTAAGTGAATAGAAAAATGCCGTGAGCTTTCGGCTGAGAATAACACCCTCCTCTCTACTCCTCTCCATTGCATTCCATAAGTATTACCTACATAGATTGTGTAAAAGGCAATAGTTCAATATGAGCCTTCCTGTCGTAACAAATACCTTTACTTGGGATGAGTCTAGCCTCTAGACTATTACCGGCTTCAAATCCGGGGCAAATAGTAAATCCTTAACGATGTTAAGTCATGGGTCAGCATATCGTTTGTTATCAAGATCGTCTTACATATTTTATAGGTACCCTAAAGCCAAATCACTGTTATTGTCAAATTTATGTTTATTACTTTGAGAATTTGAATAGCTCTTGAATAGAGCTTCAATAAAATATACGTAGGTATAGCCTTGTTAGTCTAGTGTTTGTGTTAAATTGATTTATTGTATACGAAATCGTGTGTCGTAAATAACTATTCAATTACTCGAAGGCGTCATAAATAATTGCACATATCAACTGTTATCTTAAGAGAAATTGTTTAAATATCAGAAATTATTTCGTCATGTTCCTACAATCAGTTTCATCTTATCTTAATTTGAATATGATATATTTCGTAAATTGTGGAAAACGTGCGAAAAAAATATTGTATGGAAATCCAGTTTCCAAGTAAAACAATAAATCCTTTTATTAGTGATATAATAATGATATTTGACTATGATTAAACTGCGCACGTTGTTTGTGTTTTGCCGCTTTTCTTAAACACTCTTCATGCAAAGAGAGTAGTTTCTATCAACTGCAGATATATTGCGGCTGATACAACTAACAATACCACTACCCCTTATTTTAAACAATCTTCCAATTGAAATGCTACCTCTATTTCAAAGTGTTTAAGATTGAAAATTGAATGCTGTAACTATAACTTCACATTGAAAATGTAAAAACGAAGTCACGTGTTGCCTCTCCAGACGTGATCGGCAAATGAAAGAGACATCCTTATATTCTGAATATATTTCTAAGAAACCGCCTGTCTTTTCCACACTAAAGAAAAAAATAGCAAAAGTGTTTGCGATGACGGTAATTTCTTAAAATCTATTGCCTCTATAACTCAGAATAAATAGAAATATTATATTCCCAAGATGGGATATGTATGGCAAAAACTGTTCCCAATATGGGGTGGGAAGATTGATTTATTTGAACGTGAACTGTTAGTGCTTATTCTCTCTAATTTTAGTCGCTTTTATGGCGCGAAGTACGTTGGAGTTTTATGGCTAATTCGATGTTATAGCCTCTGTAAAACAGTTTGTACGCTCTTCACGGTGATGTTTTTATGTGGTAGCAATATTAGCAATTGCTCCTACTGTTGTTAAATCAGGCAAGGTAAAGATTGTAGAAAAAAAGTTAAATACTTCAATCAAGATGAGACAGGATGACTTATATGTTATATAGGTACATAAGTCATTATAAACATAAGTCACGTGACCTGTCACTTTGTATGAAAATTTCTCTTTAATTTATGATTTCGACCTATGTTCCTTGGGGAAAGTTGTTCAGTTTTGTGCACCTGATTACTTCGTAGGATAGGTATCCGCACTCCTCTTAAGATAATCCTGGATATATATTTAAAATTATAAGTGTTGTTCAAGTTTAGTGCTTTTTAGTAAATATTCATACTTTGATTTACGTACCTAGTCCTGTTTTGTGAAATTAAAAGCCTTATTCTTAATCATTGACTTATTGTTCTCAGATTCAAAGATGGCGGAGCGATTATGAGGTCGAACGGAGAACGACTTTTAGGTGAGTCCAGAATGTAAATGATATTATATGATAATACGAGAAACATGTTTGCGTGAGCATAATAAGCCTCTGATTAATCAACAATCTATATGAGCAAATCCTCTGAAGGGTGTGGCTTAGAGCTAAGGAATTAGAGTACGACCTACGCTTTTAGAAACAGAATGAACCCATTTAATTTATTTTGACAAGGCTTGATGATTTAGAATCGCTCTACATTTTGTAACAGGTAGCAGCGATTACTTCACAGCTCGTGTTATGTGACATTTATTCGATTCTAACTCACGTCAATCGATTCGAGTTCTCGTCGTAAATAAATCGATACTGTGAAGTGAGTTCTCTAATGAAATTGAGCAACTAGCTTCAAAACGGTCTCAAATATAACAGGTTGGTCATGTATAATTTAAAGTAATAATCGTTAAACTTCCAGTAGTTAGACCTTAGATTTCACGCAGATATGAGCTTATTTCAGTTGCTACTGTACTGCACTCTTGAGGAATTTGATCTCGCTAACAATTTAATTCTACGTAGTTGCCTTCTTGGTAGTGAGCGGTTAGTTATAAATCTCATGTTGACGCGGTTCTGAATTCTATGTTAAGAAACATAATTTCGTATGCATTAAGTCATACTGGTATGTAGAACTCCTTTAGCTTTAATTCAATTGATTAATAAATAGATGTTTATGCAATTAATGTTTCTTCGCTTTTAATGTCGTAATTAATAGTTTTAGCAATACCTATAAAACATATAATTATACATATGGATCGAATTCTTAAAATTGAAAATCATATTTTCATACAAACATAAGTCACGTGACCGTACACTATGAAAAGTTAATTTTCCATTTTAAGATTTCGACCTATGTTCCTTGTGGAAAGTCGTTTAGTTTTATGCACCTGATTACCTCATTGAATATACGCACTCCATTTAAATTAATCCTGTATTTGACCGTTATCTTCAACGTTTTCTAACAGGCAGACCAAGTTACATTGCGTTTTTATCACCTAAATTTTACTGTTGTCTTTTCTGTATTTTTATCGCTCCATAAACGTTCGAACTCTTCTAAATCAATGCCCGGCAAACACCATGTTAGCACTTAGTGTATCGGGCTGGACACCCATTCTGTTACCATTTTCTTTCAACCACGTATTTTGCGAGAGGTGTTACAAATTCTGCCTTTAGGCCTAACAATACAGCATGTTCAACTTGTACTTGTGTGTTGTATAAATTGGTTACGCCAGTTAACTTACGTCCACTGAATAAGTAAGCGTCAGTATTACGGAATACTCAAATAACGTCGATTTTAATGTGTTAGTCATGGCGGAAGAATTTGTTTTTGTAGGAGTATTGTTACATGCGCTTGCAGTTTTTACTGTGGGAATGTAAAGCTTATCGCGATGTAATTTAATGTCAAGTTCGTAATTTTGTGTGGTTTTTGCATTGTTCTTAAATTGTGTAAAGTGTTTCATGTTCAACTTGATTTTGAGATTTTGTTAATTTCGTAGTAGATACTTACATATTTAATATACCTAATTATGCCACTACTGAAAAAATTCTTGAAAGACAGGCTTGTTATTTAAAAGCTTGGACTAATAATTGAAGACGATACCTAATATCTCGCTGCTTTATTTTCCTGATATGTAAAGTCTGTGTAGCTATAAAAAAACAAATCAATAATATTTAATTTACCTGACAACTTTCTTCGTTGATTAATAAAACAACATAACATTCTAAATTGAAAAACAAGACAGACACGAAACGAATATTAAACGACGAAATTAATAAAAACATAAAAACAAATCTGTGTATCAAATCTCATGGAGCCATGATAGTATACAATTAAACAACACACAATACCATTAATATGCAAGCCGTTAGTTCTGAAGAATTTCCCAAACTCCGGTCAAAGTTCATGAACTTGTCTAACCTATCTATATTCTGATATGGATGTACTTATTGAACTTAATTTAGTGTAATCACCTACTTTAGTTCGTGAGGTGAATATGATTGAATGTTTTTTGGCATTAGTATTGGGATGGTGTAATGTGATGTCATTGATCCTAAGAATTTTGTTATGACGTAATTTCGTACGAAGTCCTGATGGAAACATGTGTTCGTAACCTATTTTGATTTCATTCATTGGGCTAAGGTTTCCCTTTGGTTCTTCAAAATATTAATCCTTTGCGATGTATAGCCTCGCGCGTACTGTGATTATAATACAATCATATTTTTTTATTCTGGGGTGAATTAATCGATCGAAACATCGTATAGTTGACTCAAATGCGAAAAGGAGTGGACTAAAATGATCCCTTAACTGCATACCATCACCGACATAAGTAACATAGCTTAGAGTGGGTAACGTGTTGAGCAATTTCACCTTTACTTACTAAACAAGCTACTAGACAAAGCTAACGTAACAAGCACTAAACTTTTTTACTCACTACCGGTACATTATCAGCTCCGCTTAATTTAGTTCGCCTTCTAAATCGGCTCATTGAATACCAAATCGCAGTAGACCACACGTACTTCTGCACGCTACTCTGAAATCGCATTAAGTAAATCTTTCACAGGAACACGGACCTTTAAAGCTAATAAGGTCTTTACAATGGCGGTACGGGCTTTTCAAACTCTCAACTTACGAAATATATGGATTGAATTTACGCGCGTTAACGATAAATCTGTAGTAATAAGGTTGGTATTAGTGACCTGTATAGCTTTATATGTACTTAGAATGACGGCCATTAAGGTCGATGCGATGAAGTAAATTGTTTCTAATAATATGATTTTATAAGATCTGATCTAAACTACATTTCAACATCAGACATTGATCTTCGAAACAAAAATATAGTTATAATTATAGATACTTAAATACTTGAAAACATTGTTAGGTAATCATAATAAGCTCACATAAAATTAAGTAGTTCTTTGCGGTCTGATCTTATTTCTAACAGGTTGCGTAATAAAACATGTTTATAAACAATTCTAAGAGATAGGGATACATGATAAATTTTGATGCCTCCAAATACATAAAAATCGAGGTAAACCCATAATTTGTTTAAAAATGACAAAATCCTAAATAAAAATCAATGATGAGCAATACATGTCAGCACTTACCTTGCCTTTGTCTATGTAAATTTCTTCATAAGTAACAAGAATAACTCTCATTACAGTCTTCTAAGTAAACTTTTAGTGGCCGCCACAAATACGTATCCGTGTGTTTCTCCTACGAGTTCTCGCCATAACGGTACGGGGCTGGCGCCCTCGTTTCGAGGTGATAATGCTTCCGAAACCGATACCTGATTGGACCAAGGAGCAAAGGGACTTATAATTGGTAAGATAAATTGTACCGCGAAAATTGATCGTGCAGCCAATAATAAAATGGCTATTCACGTAACTCTTACACTATTGACTGCAATTCTTAATTGAATTCCAACAAATGGATTGGAAGTTACAAAAATGGTTCAGATAGATAAATTGTTTGCAGTGCGTGCTTTTGAAAGTTTGTATTGATTGAGAACAATGTTCAAAATCTTTTGATTTTAAATGTTTCAAAAGTAGTTGCGGCATGCCTTATTGGCAACATTAGCATTGAACTAAATAAGCAAATGCATTGTTATGTATCTATACTAAATTTCTCTGAAAATGGCAATACTCTTTCTGATGAAGCTTCGAACACTGTTAATCTATCGTTAGATCCATTGTTCGTTTTAACTTACACTGATGAAGATTTGTTAGCCAAGCATTTAAGTACTGTTTTGTCTAAAAGTTCTCATTCCCAGGGTTCATTAGAATATTGTAATTTAATGTATTACAGTGTACGTATACTGTGCGTATTGTATGTCAGTGAATGTGTCCGTTTGTAAGTCACAATTGTATCTTTCTTTTCATTTAAATCTTTGGTTCCCTTGTAACGGTCCCTTTATCCTCGTCTCAATCTACGTTTATTTCTCATCCGTTTAAAGCATTGCCTTGTTTGTTATGGTAAGATTTAATTATATTTTTGAGGATGAGTCTAGTTAAAGTTCTTTCGAAAAACTGAAATATCAATATTTATGTAACCTGTTTTCCAGTAGTAGACCATTTTATTATTATAATGTTGACCTCATTATGGATGCGGCTTGGAGTTTTAAAGATGTTCTATGGCCTTAATTGTTGAAAATTTAAATTCACAATATTTTTACTATTCCAAATATGCATATTCTTATGTTCTATTACACATTTGCTTGGCTATTAAACTTAATTTCGGTCAAAATTTAAATTTCAAATTTACTTATAGGTTTAGTTGTATTACACCAGGTGCAAGTTATGGTGAATCATTATCATCACCGGCTGATATTGTTATTATACAGATAATGTCTATTGACAGTATGTGGTCTGCCTTTGTCGGCCCACTTGTTTTGTTTATCCAAGTAGGTTCCTAATTAGTCGTGACGTTTCCTCAATGCACACCTTTAATTTCGTCACCGATTGACCAAGCTTTACTGTTTTACTTTATAGATTGCCATAAAGATGATGGAACATTTCTACCGTTACCTCGATCTACAGCCGTTATAGTTTTGCGAATCTACCTGTTTTTAATTGAAATAATTTAATGGCCTATGCGGAATCAGTTCTAGCTATTAAATTTATTTAATATAGCCTTAATGCATAACTGTCGAAATATTATAACTGTATGAGTATTTAGCAACGGTACCACGTTAGCTGCAGTTTTGGCATGCTTAAATACGTAAGAACCTAACTTTTTCCTTCTACCTAACTACAGGTCTTCTTAACTTTACTAATATTTATTATTACCTTAACATTATTTTAAAGTTAATAAAGAAGTACATTCCTAAAGAGTCACTCAAAATATACATATAATTATATTTCTTACCTAAAGATTCCATGAAGATAAAGAAACCAAATAGCATGCCATTTAATCATTTATAGTTAGATAATTATAAAACGAGCTTACAGTTGACATGAAAATCGGATTAATATCAGCAATTAAAGTGGGTGTCATTGCGCAAGACCTGGACCGTACCGTGCATCAAATATGCCTCGTTGATTCTAATAATTACGTAATCTATCCAATGGACATTTAACAACTTTCACCCGACTTCAAATCGAAGTAAAACTGAACATAAACTGAAGCAATGTAATCATGCTAATTTAAGAAATGATTATTTGCTTACATAAAAATCTGCAAAGTATCGTAATATTTCATGTAAGCTCTTATAGAACTGCATTATGATTACTCGATTTCGCATTAAGCAAGTCGATTAAAATTTAGTTTAGACTTTCTAGTTATTGCAATTATAAATATTGATCATAATCTACTGAAACACAATTTGTCCCAAACAACTTATACAAAGGGTCTTATAAATATCCCCTTGTTTTACAATAACGTTCCAACATCTTTAGTTTATAAAACTGCATACAATATTATAAGAAGCACGTCTTAAAGTTCGTCGTTCGTCAAATTATAATAATTGATGTCTGTAAACTGGTTGTCCGCTGTCCTAAATTCGGTACAACCTGTTCTGGTGGCCGCACAAACTTCACCGCTACTTGCGTCGGTGCCTTTTTTGGAAGCCTACACGTGTTTCATCTCTCCTTTTGAATCGTGAATGGGTTTTTCTTCATCGAAAATAATGAAAATATTAAGACTTGTTTGTATTTATGAACGTTTACCGTTCGCTGTGTTTAATAAGTTGTATGTGTCAATTGTTTTTATGCTGAGTCGTAAGATGACGGATGCTTTAGAGATTTATGTTGCGACATCCGTATGACTAACAGTGAATCATAAAACTGATAATTTCTAGGAAATTGTTAAGAAATGTTTACATCCTCGAGTTAATTGTCGTAGTTATTTGTGTTGCCGAGATTACAAATGGTATTTGTAGTAAGAAGTAAGGTCTGTTCATCTATACTTGTCACAAATTGTAAACAAACCGACGTCAATTACAAATCACGATTTTTCTCAAAAATCACACAATGTATGTTACCACAATTAGTTTACAATTCTGAATAGATCACACAAAGTTTCCCATCACTAATTTTATTGACATTTCTTACATACGCCATATTTGTTTACATGTTTGGACAAGTATAGATGAACAGACTATACAGTTATAGTTCAGCTTGATAATTGAAGTTTTAAACTGAAATTGCTAACAAATCGATTAGGTAGAGTCATCTCTAATCGATTGCTACTTGACAAAGCAAATATCTCTATCAAGTCGATGCGCTGCATAGATTGCGGTACAATCGCCAATCTTCGATACACCGACCCTAAATTCCGATCGTGGCGATTCTCGATAAGCGATACGTAAACGTTCTCGATTGTCTGGTACCGTTCTAGAGACTATCGTTAAATTATCGCTCACGTTTCGCTACTGAGACTGCGCCCTAGTATTACGGTATTGGAATACTCATAGCAATAGTTTGAACGGCATCCGACAGTGACACGGGCGCGAATGTTATGTATTTTGACGTCAGAGCATAAACCTTGTCCGTGTATGTTTATGACCTTTTGAATATCACGAATGCAGTATCTGTGGCGGTGTTAACTGTGTGTAAGATTACTTCGTCATGTTCTTCGACTTGTGGTTCACATGGAGCATCTAATGAATAGTCCGTGGAAGGCTCCACGTATAGTGTGGATGGAATGGAATGGAATGCTACTAAACGATTTAGGAGGGTCTACGAAGTACATTTAATGAAAAATTGTATATGTTACTATCTTCTACCTTGTGATTGGGTTGGATAATCATGCTTGCCTACCCAAAGAGATTATTAGTCCAAGCTTAAATATATCAAGAACCCACAGGCTTAACTTTCGACCAATCCTTTCTATGTATCTATTTACTTTCATTTCCAGAGCAATACCATCTGCAGTCGAAAAAGGAGATCATTTGTAAAACGGCTTTCGCCTGCGACTTGTTGATTTATTTTCTGGTTTACGCTGAATGTGTGGTACATGTGTTGTTTACGGCACTATCAAAACTTCTTGTTTATTCCGTTTAAACCTCTAATCCTTTCTATTAAAGATGAATTCGACGTAACCTAATCAATAACTTAATATTTATAGGTATATGAATAAATATTTATGAAGTATATAAAATTTATAGTGGTATTAATAATTTTATCATCAGTTGATGATTTATTCTTATTATTTTAATTTGAAGCGATGACAGTTTTTTTTTCGATTTCTAAGGTTGTGGTACCTACTTACTCATACATATTTACATGCATGAGTGGTGGTAAAAAAAGCATTGGAAGATAGACTTAAATATTTTTGAGATTTTTACTGCAGTAAGTACATAGAATAACAATTTTAGAAAATCAATACTTCCTTTAATATTTTATCAGTTATTTACACTTGAATCATTTGAAGGCTAATGGGTAAACATAACTTACCCTTAATAGTCAATTAATCTGCAAAAAAGATCACGAACAGACACTATATTCGTATTATGTGATCTTTAGAAGTCACGTTACGTAGACGGAAACTGAACGCCAGGAATAAATATACCCACTTACAATTACTCGGAAATGGAAGAGAGTACTCATCTGTCAAGTTTAATTGACAATAATATTCTCATACAGAATGGGCATTAATTTAATTGAAATTATTAGACCAAATAAAGCCATTGATTTAACTTTACGTTCGAATTATGTAAAGTACCTATCCTCCATTGGGTAACACGCGGTAACACCTTTCAACCAATAAATCGTCACTACTAATGGATTTCCGATGTTACGCGACTGTGTAATACGCGCCCGTCTTATTATTACAATAACAATGTTTGTCGACATTTCATTTGTGGGCGTTCTCGCTAAAATTGGCTACTATTACACCGTTACATTTATTGACGTCATCGTGGTTCCGAACCTACGGTATTTTATTAGTGGGCGAAGGCAATTTGTTCATCGGTTGGCAAGATTGAAAATTGTTTGAATTAATCATTGTGATTACACTGACGTGGTCAGGTGGTCCATTCTGCGATATGAGAAGAGGCAGTTGTGTAACTTGAGAAGGAATTATAAACCTAGTATAATAAATTAAGCTTGTTCTCGAAAGCTTTTTTTATCTTTAAATGTTTCATTTACAACATTATTTTGGACATGATGACAGTATGTTAACTAATGGCATTGCTATGGCATTCGATTTCTCATAGCACTTGTGCATCGTTAATCAATTTTCTATCAAGCAGGGCAAAGAAAATTTATTGTATGGTCGTATGTGTATTTTAATTATAGTAATGTACTGGTCCTATATTCTAAACCATACTATGTAAAATTTACTGTTGGAAACCAGGGTTGACACAAATATACTACTATTAAAATAGTATAACAGCTGAAATTTATAAATACAATTTAGTTGTAACAAATGTTGTAGAACAGGTGTATTACATCCTGTATTAAAAAAAAAAACAAATAAGATCCAAGGCTGACAGCTTTCAGCTATGGCATTATTTATCTGTACATTGCTGGCTTTATCCCTTCTAATAATGAGTACAAATTCTTCCGGCGCGCAATGGTTAACATCAGCTGTATTTTTTACGTTTGTTTGTGTGAATTTACAGTAAGGCCTTTAAGTACTTGCGATTATTGCCATTATTTTGCTCTGATCGCAACGCTTCAGGCTATAGTAGCCGATACCTACCAATTAACTGTAGTTTATAACTTGCAATGATTACTTGCGCCCGATACTGAAGGAAGCGAGCGATTTTTTCTTTTATTGAACTAGGTATTATAGCGGCCATTTGCTTGTTGTTTTATGAAAGCTTGAATGAAAATCACATAGTTTATTTCCCTGGCTCAAAGAACTTATTTTAAAACGGTACGTCACTATTGTGTGGTTGTTCTTCTTGAGCCTAAACGGTATTTTAATATTATGGAAATATTTGAATGCGAATTTAAAGTGTTTAAAGTCTGTAAAAGAAGTAAAGACTTAATAAGGAATAAATATTTAATAAATATTTGTCAAACCTAAGTGGTACATTGGGCAACCCTACTGTTACAGTGCTAGTTTCTTATGTACACATTGTAAACATTCTAAGTATCAACCTAACACTGCCTGACCCACTTCGAACAACGTATTTATACATCTCTATAATTACATAGGTATATCGAAACGGCTTTAGAAAATTAACAATTCAATTGTGTCTCAACTCTAGTTCAATACTAATAAAAAGTTGTTACACTCTACATTGTGTTTAATGAAAAAAAGTCGATTAAATTCCATTTCAGATCGAGTCAGACCATCGATAACAATCGATTGGTTACGATGCAGTTTTGCGAGTTGCGATTCCGCACTCTACTCGAATAGTAATCGCTTATTTGTACCGCATTACGTAAACGAAAACGGAACAAGTTTTTTTTTATTAAAACGCTTTTGTTGTTTTAAATTATGTGTTTATTACAAATTATGACTGTGTGTTAGTTACCGTGAAATTTGTGTAAAACAATTGCTTTTGCAGTTTTTCACTGATTATCACATACTTTACTTTTTGTGTCCGTTATGTTACTATTTTCACTGCCCTTCAATTGTTTTTATTTTGAAACTCGAATTCTTTAACGCTATGATATTATTTTTGAATATCATTGTTGGGTTATTGGCGTTATTGCGTACTATGTTAGTACCTGCTGGCTGAAACACATTGAATTTTAGAGGCTTGTTCAAGCTATACCTACAGGATTAATTTTAAAGTAATGCGTATATTCAACGAGGTAATCAGGTGCACATAAAACTGATCAACTTTTCCCACGAAACAAAGGTCAAAATCTTAAAATTCAAAAACATATTTTCATCAGTCATGCGACCTGTCGTCACTTCATATTAAGAGTTCATTGTCCATTTTGCACCTGATTACCTCATTGAATAAACGCACTCTTTTTAAATTAATCCTGTATATTATTTATCTTAGATACAAAATGTTAATTTAGTTATGCAAAATTAATGCGTTGAAGACTTTATTTTCAGTTTTAATTTTATCAATTATTTTTATTTTTTATAATTTACACTATTTTTTTGTGTTGACCACACGGCCAATAACGAACAAACTGACCGTAGTCAGTTTATTTGAAATAACGGTACCTTTATAGCCTTTCTTAAGACATGTGACTAGTTTTATTATTGGTTTTATTGAGCTTAACGTTTACGGGTAGAGACATAAGCTGGTGACAAACTTTAATGTGTTTTCGCACATTGATTTTAACAACAGTATCTTTGAACAAAGGTTAAAATAAAGTGTGGTAGATAAACATGATTACCTTATATAGTCAGATTCTTCGTGCCTGTGAGAGTAGGTTTCATTTATTCAATAAAACCCAGTTGCAGAAGATAAAATATTAATTTTACTAGGTGATTTAGAAGGAAGTAATCTCTAAACCTACTTAACCGGTTTTGAAAATTCTTTCATCAGTTGAATTTAGCTATATTATTCCTTAATGCAATTTATTTGGTGATGATTGATGCCAAGCGAAGTTAACACGGGTCAGCTAATTTCGTACAAAGATATATTGTAAATCAACCTGTATCATGAAACAGAGAATACCGCGTATCAATACTGAAGGCTGTACTAAAGGGTTTAGCTTTAACATTTACGTTCTAAGCTTAATACCACATAAAACTCACGATTTTGTCACGAACGCCATCAAATCATGCGCATGACTCGTAAACCTTGTGGGTCATCCTTGTGTTACGATATACGGATGCGTTTTAGATAGAACACTATTGTAACATCTAATGTAGGGCTGTCAATATGAATATTTTATGACTTTATTTAGGACTGTTTGATGTGGGATTTTGGAATATAGCTATGTAATAAATAATGGTTACGAACTCAATTTAGTTTGAAAAGGTGTCCGACCGAGAAGGTCTGAATTACTGAATCAGAGTCTATGTTTGTGTTTGTCTACAATATAAAATATTTTTCCGCAGTCATAACTTCCGAAAAAGTCCCTCGAATTCGTATTTATAAAACTGTTACAGTTGTCTAAAATCTTTATTAAATTATATACTTTTAGCTTCTTAATTTCTATGAATGATCGGTTGTCCAAGAACAAAGAATATTTTGAATGAACACAAAATGTTTGATATTTGAGTTTATAAAATGGGTTCACTAAATCATTCGTTTTCGATTATCCGTAGGTCACGCAAATAATCGTTTGAAGCTGGAAAATACGCCAAGTAATGCCAAGCGCTTAGTCACTGCGCTTATCGGATTGAGAGAAATAGGTATGAACGGGCCTGGATTACCTTTTAATAATAAGGTTTAAATTTTAACATAATAATATGTCTATAAGTAGGTAGGTATATATTATAGTGACGAAGTTACAACCCTATTCTGGCGAACGATTGAACTATATTATACGTTTATTTATTTTTATAGAAGTTGTGCAGAGCCGGGCCGGGGTGGATTTACCAAGCTTCTATTCCCCGAATACGGCTTATCATACAAATAAATATTGATTTTTTTACATAGTTGAAAACAAAAACTGTCAGACGCTTTTTTTTTCTATTTTGCCTGAACGTTTGAAAAACCCAGGATCAAATAAAGGTCATGGGCTGGTAATGAGTTTGAAATTTCATTCCCCGCATAAGGTTATTAGCCCTTAATGTCATAAGTTTTCTGGCTAGTTATATAGTGTACTGAAATTATCTAATACTTAAAATACTCAAGACGTCAACATCCTTGATTTATTTAAACTATACTTCAACAACAAAAGCTAATAATGTTCTGAGTTTTACTTATAAAACAGGGCTTAGCTTACCAACAATTTAATAGCCGCAAAGGTACTTAGTTTACGCCGCACGACTCAAATCGATTACTCTTAAAGTGCTATTAAATAAATAGTTATCGAGAAGAGTCGAAAGAAATCTCACGAGCAGCTGTTCTTAAAAAAAAACGAGCTAACCGTACTACAGGGAATGCACATTCCTTAAGCTGGCATGACATCGGCATCGAAACGATGAACAAACCGTTCTTACACAGTACCGACATAGTTTATCAAACGCACATGTAAATACACACCTTATACCCACTGAGATATAACATAAATTTGCATATCTCTCTATAGAAATGTACGAAGGCGAGATAGACATCAACGCGCGAACTTAGTTTTTTTTTTGTTTAGAATGAGGTAGATTTTTTGCATTATCTTTATTCGATATAGTGATATTGCTATGATGTTTTTTGGTACGAATTTAAGTGTTTTCTTGCACAAACATCTTCAGGAATAATGATTTTAGGACGCCTTTGCCTTATCTACCGAAAGTAGATGAACAGCTTTTGTAATATTGAAATAAGGTACAGGTAATCTGCAACTGGACCGGTCGCCGATCTACAATAAATCCTGCCAGGATCTTAACCCTGAAAAAGGAAAGGTTCACATAAATCTCTTGTAAAAAATCTCGTCTCTACTATTTGTATTTAATTAAAAATAATAAATAGAGGTAACGTATGTCCATGTAGAATAAATGGAAATAAAAAATTTTTGGCCTTTTCTTATCACAAAACAGTTTCCAAAACAAGCCCAACAATCACAAACCAACACCGCACCCTACACTTGTACGCACAAAACAGTCAGTAATCGTAATGCGTAAGCTTTGTCTATTTCGTGCCTTATCCCAAAGATATCAACCAACTTTGCATATCGTACAGGAATATCTGAGTACGGGGGTTAATCAAACATCTAATGAATCAATTTGCGATCTAAATGTTCCCGTTGGCCATTTACTTTGTAGATAAGGGCATTGTTAAACCATAATGTTTGTAACAGTACTGAAGTTAAAACATTGATGTGTGATAACAGTAATTGATTCTTTTAGTAGAACGTTTTCAATTTGAATGGCATAAATAGATTGTTTGTTGTTTACAAAATGAATTGTAGTTTAATCGATCTGTTGACATGCAAAAAGGTTAGTTGGTTAATGAAGTCGTGATTTGTTTTAATAAGACTTACTAATAGGATAAGTTATAAGAGCTATTTGAAAGTTTAATTTTCACTTGTTAGTAATAGAACGAGTACCTTAACTACGTTATTTTTTACCCTTATAAGTAGCTAGAGTATCTGCTACTCGTAAAAAATATTTTAGGATTTACCTTTATGTAACTGTTATTGTTATACATATTAGCATTGTTTTACTGTTATGTTTTTTTTTGTCACTAGGGACACTGCCCACACTAAGGAATTTAATCCTTGTGTCGCGGGGGTTTCACAAACATTCAAATCACATGCACAAAGAACACCCAGACTTGGAACAAGCATTTGTGGATCACACAAATACTGGTTCCATGCGGGGATCGAACCCGCAGCACGTCACACACAGTGGTAATTAGCAAGGTGACCTATACCACTCGGCTAGCCATGCAGTCGAAACCATTCTAATTAATATCTTCCACAATATATCAGCCCAGTACCTACTTAAATTTGTTTTTCGGTTTTTTATACTTTGATTCACTTCCAAACATTTCTTCTTGTAACTGGACATTACCTACATCAAAACGAAACTTACAATATCTAGTAGAATATAAATCGTTGAACAAGCAGTACCTATGTACCTTACGGTTGTCGATTACGTCCAATGAATCATGACATAAATACGGCGACTTCTATTCCTGCCCATACAAAATACTTCTGAATCCAAGGAATATGACAGTGGGTGCACAATGCCTTTATCGAACTCAGTTTTGTCCTTTTTGGACCATATTTTCAGCCGGTGTTGACAACTGTCGGTAAGAATGTGTATTTATGTTATGAGATAAATATTATTTAGTGGACTTGAAATTTGAATTATTTGGTACGAAGTCTCTGGTAATCCGTTTTCTGTTAAGCCGAAATACTTCACTAAATTCTCTAAAATGACGTTTAAGTTAGCCTTGATGGTCGCAAGTCTGTTCGGGTCGTATTTGAATATGTTTTCCATTGGTAAAATCTCTTTGACCGCCAGTGTTTTGTATCAGACAAAAGGATCCTTGACACACTGTTTACGGCTTTTCGAAATGTATGTACCTTGATGAGCAATCTTTTGCACATAATCAACCTCTTGATCAAAACCTTTCTCTGATTTCAACTGTTATCAGTCTTGATTATGATTTCTGCTTTTTTTTATAATTTCTAATCGAATTAGTTAACTATTTCCTGCCCTAATTCCATAAAATCAAATAAATGATTCTCCATTCACGCAACTTTTTCCCATGATCATACCAAACGTACGTCAACCCAACTCTAACTAGCGATAAAATTAAACTTTTCCGTAATATTCGCGTCCAGTGCAGAATGGCTTTTATAGTGAACTAAACGCCGCCTACGTTGTTAGTAATGCAGTACTATAAATTGCACTTCGTTATGCTAAACCGATAGGCAGGTGGTCTGCCTGCTTACTTGGGAACGGTGATGAATCTATGCGTGTAACAGTAGGTTCAACGACTGACTATTTATGTTAGAAGAGCTTTGAAATTATCGCGTTGTTTATTGGTTAGGGACAACTGTAAGCTAGGCTGCGACTGGACCTTCATGGCACTAAATTTTACTTAACGGTCGAAGATAGCAATTTCTTGGTAGCCAAAGCGAAACATACAGCAAGCTGAAAGCCTCACCGTAAGTTCTGAACAATTCCTAGCACTACCGTTAAACTAGAAGGAATTATGGTGAAACCGTGAAGATCAAGTAAGTTTGAATACCTCTATAATTGTTTGTCCAACATGCGCCCAAGATGGTTTATTGTGTTTTACTGGGATAAAATAAACTCCCAATAACCCAAGTGTTCGAGTAAGGAATGATAGAAGTGCACTGTCCCTATAAAAGTAAATATCAATGGCATATGCTGAGTTCGTGGTTTTCTAAAGTTCAAGCTACGCCCAATACGCCCATGCGTTCAAGTAATGCAAAATATTGTCTGTGTAAATGTTTTCATAGAATTTATATCCACCAGACACTGCAATAAGTAGGACACTTAGTAATTACATCAAAACAAGTAGTGCTTAATCCTAGAATGCCAATAATGCAGCCAATAATAAACCTAATCCGTGCAACTGCAAGTAAATAGACGATTAACGTTGATAACGAGCCCATACTTTTCTATTTAAAGTTAATCGTTTCCATATTTACAATATCGCAAGAAATAGCTAACGCAATGGAAAATCTACCGGAACAATTAAACGCGAAGATATAAATCCTACACAAGGAATGGGTAACTTACAGAATGGTCTATTAAAATTGTCAACTAACGTTTTTCACTTCGACCGGTATTTATCGATGTTACCGAAGCAATCAGTATGTTTTATAGACCTGTTTATCTCTTGACAGAGGTTCAGCTCGCATCGGTAAACACAATGGACTAACTCTTATAGATAATTTATTATAGATTTCCTAGTTTATTTGCGAGTACCGTTCATCGGTTCCTATAATTAATTCTCACGGCACCGCATGCGTGGATTCGTGAGCGGTCTTTACAAGTTTTAAGGATGCCTTTGGAATATTTTGAACTATTACGCTTTGTCATAGATCTAAAGACAGTTACTCAACTGTTACTTGTCTTTCTAGTGCAATATTCCAAAGTCATAAATAGAGGAATGTGACGTTAAATCTCGTTTAATGGTCTAAGTTGTTACACGCTTTGTTAAATTCCATAAATTAAGTTTTATTTAGAATTTGAAATAGGTTGTCTGATAAAGCAACTATTGTCAAAGCCGACGTTTACGTGTTTGATACTTAACTTTCGTCAGCATTTGAATGGACTACATTATCGTAGAAGTGTGAGGGATCAGCAATATAATTCTGCACTTTAAGCAGGGACAGGTACAAAATCTTTTGACGATAGTTCGTCCGTTCGTATTGTACACAAAGACACATATGATATCTCCATCCTGGTTTTTAAAAGGTTGATAAATTAAATCTTTTGTTAATCTTATGTCAACTTAATTATATAACTATGATTACTTACTAAATTTTATTGCACCAGGTTTTGAGAAACCAGGGTATAGTGTAGTAAGTAACAACTATGAGAATATTACATCCACGCTTACTACAGCTACTTTTAATAACGCGTCGGCCAAGCTAAGCATCGTTTGAACTTTTTGATTGATTACTGGCACACTTACATTGACATTAGTTGGAGGCATTGAAGCCAACACTCCGTTGCTCATTGGGATGACATGTTCGTCTTTGGTTGTTTTGTGCTCGGCTGCTTTATGTGTGTCACGTACAGTTTAGAAATCTTCCACAATCTTTCTATCGCTTAGAAGACTGAAGTAATTAATCATTAACGGCTCGTTATCTTCTATGCTACGGGAAACACCTAAAAAACTTTTGGCTCAAATAATAAGTAGGTATGTAACGTTACTCCATTGGGCAGTCGCTTAGGCCATATTGACAGATTACATAACAAAACACCTGTCATTTTACATAAGCACTAGTTTAATTGAATATTCATTTCCGAGTCGCTTCCAGTCTTCGTATTATGATTGATAACTTCCAAGTTACCATGTTTGGTTATCGTTCTCAATATTAATCCAACTGATTTAGTGCCATTGTACAACTCTTGGCTTATTACCATAGCTTCTTCTTGAACAATACCATGGACCCGTGATGTATACGCGTTTCTTGGTTCTGAATAGTTCAGATGTATCTTATGTAAGACCTGGTCGCCCAAGAACATTGGTAAGGCATTCTGAATTCTAAGCAAGTTGCTAAGGATTGATTTTCATTTGAAATATATGGAAATATGATTTAGTGAGGTATTTAATACAGCAAAAATTACTACCGGCTTAGTAGTATGAGTATTTAATATAAAATATGTGCAAGATACAGCGTAATAAATCTATTTTATGTTCACGATATGGTATTGAATGATCAATTTATGATTTATGGGTTGGTAATGTTATATACCGAGTTATAATGGTGCCTCAAGTCCAAGGTTTACGCATTCAAACCCTTGCTCAAAAGACTACTATAGCTTTTTTAATTGATAGCGGAATATTTATCATACGGAATTCCATACTTGCTTTGAGTCATAAATTTATCTATTGTCAACTATACAAATACATGCTTTTCATGTAAGAATTCCAATATCTTCGGTCAAGATATTAAAAAAGCATCCTTATAACCCAATACCCCATTGGGTGTTGCGTTTGAAGAATTCATTACGCAATGTCGTGTAACCTAGCGAAAAACCCATTAATTTTGAGCAATTACTTAAATGTAATTACTTTTCAATATGATATTTTATTTTCTTACTTCTTAATTACTAAAAGGCTACAGGTAACCTAGTTCGAAGTTTTCGTCCATTGCACAAGAGTTGATTAGTCTGCAATCTCGCTAGACCTTTTTTTAGTATTTATTTGTTATTGTGTTAAAGTAATTTCGGGTTTGAGTGAATTTGCAGTTTGTGGTTGAGTCCGTTCAAAGCCTTATTCGTTTACCGGTGTTGTGTTATTGTATTGTCTGAGGTTAGTGATCGTTCAACATGTAATGTTATATTAGGATTATCTTTGACTCGATTCCTCGCTCGTTTATTGGTTCGGTAAGAATGATTGGCTTTCGTATTTTAGCTCAGATCAATAAAATCATAAAACTGGATGAGATCACTGCGAGTTTTGTAAGAAGGCTGGTATAGAATAGATTCTGCGCCTTGTAAAGTAATAAATAGGCTAGTATCGCAATGCTATTCATCAAGGCATCGTAAAATTGGTTGGAACAGATCAATTTCTATTTGAATAAAATGCCAATTTATGAGAAAGAGTTATGCAATAAATTTTCTAAATAGGCGAGGCTATCAATAAGGAATAATTACTTTTTTTGTTGATTATCGGTCACGCACATTTTAGTCATACGTGAAGTGTGCTTTGGCACTAAACAATAATTATTTATTTTTGCTTTGTAAAATGCAACCATGAATAATTACAGCGTTTTGACCTACGCTAATAAGCAGAAACGTGAAACCCGTCTGTTTGTACTAAGAACCAATACCTTAGTGAACATTAACTAGGTACTTAGTTCCGGACCAATATACGAGTAATATAGATGTTCGTTGCTAGAAACTGTTTCTACAAAACAATTACGTTAGTTCAAGTGTTTACAAGGTAATTTGCATAGAGTTTGACACGACTGTATTGCATACCTAGAGTAATATTATTATAACATACTAAATTAAATAACTGTAAGCGAAAACTGTACTTTTTGAATAGTGACAGCCCTAATAGGCATCGGAAATGTTTTTGGATTTTTGTTCCTATGAGCATTGTATGAATTTGTATGTTAAGGTTTTTGTGTAAATAACTTTTATTTATTATTCTTTTTTTATCTTTTGAACCATGAGGAAGAGCACTGTTCCAATGCCCTCTTCCACCATCACATGATGTGATGAGAATGCTGTCTGTCCATATTTTTGTAAAAATATTTAACGAAACTTCGAGAAGCAACCCTATTGTCGTAAACGTGGCGGGTGGCTGTATGAAATTGCCGGCGGTTATACTTCTTTCACAATTGTAAAATGGATCTTTGTTAACGATTAGATAGTTACTGTAAGCCCACGTTTCGGGTGCTAATTATAGCTATCAAAACGAGCTAGAGGCAAACCGAGGACTATGAAAACTGCAATAGATAACTGATTGGTACAAGACGCCAATTGTCGCTGCATGTCTATTGGTTTTGCTACTGTTTGCTAATAATTGAGAATGTTGCTTGGACCATTCAAATCATAAAATCTATATTTAAGCAATCGACTTGTTAAGGGTTATCACTGTTCTAAAATAAATAATTACTTGATTTTTTTCTTGAGTTTTAACTTTTTTAATTTTAGTTTTTTCAATTGCTTTTGCAAATTCAGTTAGTATTTTAATTGGTTGCCCAATGACACTTATATTAGGATGTTATTAAATGTCGGAATGAAATTTACAAATATGTACTTACTGCTAAATTCAAATCCAATTTATCAGCACATCTCCCTTGTTAGGCAGACTAAGGCCGGTTACACACAGACTTTCAGACGGGAAGTATACGTGCTGTTAATGATCCCCACATCAATCTCCGAGCTGGTCGGACAGCTGAATTCCAATGCCGTCAACTGAATACTCGTTGTAAAATGTATTCCGAGGAAGCATTATTGCTTGTTTCACAGACAACGCCAGCGGATGCGTATATATCGCGAGACAGACGGTTAGGCAGACGTGTTGTCGATGCAATTTACCTTAAAGCTGATTTAATGTTTGTGTTTTATCGTCTTGATTTTATTTTTCCACTAGCTGTCTCCCGCGGCTTCGTCTGCGTGGTTTAGTTTTAAGGGAGTTTCATTACCATGTTGATCATAAATGCGCGCGTGGTACTTGTTTATTATTTTGTTGCGGACTCATTTTGAAACTGGTATATCCGTAGACATTTATTGAAATCAAATGTCGTCAAGGCCTATTTTGTTCAGAATTGTTTATACTTGTGATAACGTTTTTCTTCCTAGCCATTGCAGTCACTCTGTGGGTAGCGGCCATCTCTCTCTGTCCAGGGCTGTACAATCATCAACTGGTTACAGACAAGCAATAGGTTAACTTTTTCTAAACCTCGTCTCCATGTCCTCGTCTTCCTGAATATGCAACTACTGGTTCAACGTATCAGTTGCTTTGCCAACTAAGCTGCAAAGGTCACTGCCCGAGTGTTCAAATTTCTCCTCTCCTATGGAGAGGAGAAATTTGAACGAGAGATATGCGAGCAACGTGTGCGACATTTGAGCCAATGGTCGTCATAAAACGAATTAGCAGAGAACTGGTACTTTGAATTAGAAGTCACGGGTTCAAATTTTCCTTTTTGTTAATTAATTTACAAGTAATTGCACCGCATGAATGTGTCATAAATAAACAATAATAATTAAATTGAAATAATAATTAAATTTGAGCCAATGGTCGTCATAAAACGAATTTTATTTTGTTGGAATTAGCAGAGAACTGGTACTTTGAATGTCACGGGTTCAAATTTTCCTTTTTGTTAATAATTTACAAGTAATTGCACCGCATGAATGTGTCATAAATAAACAATAATAATTAAATATGTATTTAGATAAGGATTACTAACATTATTTAAAAACACGACTTACTATAAAATATCAAATTTCTTTAATTAAGCCTAATTAAGGTCATCTTAATCAAACTTAAACTTCCATAGTTAAGTTAACCTTCTCATAAAGACGTGTATTGTGTAACAGTCTTAAGTATTATATTTTGATGTCTACATTTGAATAAGCACTTAACTATCATTACAGGAATTAAATGCAAATTATTTTTACCTTGATACGCCATATGTGGGACCATCATTCTAACAATTACAGTACCTTGGTTTGTAAATAGTATAATTACTTTATTTCACTTATTATAATAATAGGTTTGTACACAAAAATCTATTCATACGTCTTTTTTAATGTAGGTTAAATGGTATTCTACGAATATTATCCAACCAATATATTTGCGTAATGGTAGTATGCCTATATTTATTTACATACCTTTTCATCTAAGGTAGTATTACACCATTATATTTCATCTATTGGTTATCTTAAACTCGAAGTTCTTGTTTTGTAGGTGTCCACTGTTAGTGACCCGAAACCAGTGCAACGTGACCCTTACGTCAACACAATAAAAAAAAACAAAAGTCAAAACTGAGTAAATGACTAAATGTACACCAAACAAAATTGGACAGTAGGTACCTACTCATACATATTATGATTACACCACATACGATAATTAAGAAACTGTTTCTTAACAAAGTAATTCAATTAGAGAATTAATCGATGATAGTAATTAACGCTTTTAAATTTAATTTTATGCTCAATTAAGAAGGTCACATTATTTCTTAATAAACATCGACGTGATGTACAGTACACCACAATACAACCTTAGACTGCACTTTTATTTCAAAGCAGTAAGATTGAATATCGTCAATCATGATTTCTGTGTGGTTAACTGTACACATGTAACTATGAAAGCGTAAACTCGAATGGTGAGTGATTATCAAATCATTAATTAGTTCCAGTGACATCGTATAATACTTTCTTGGTCGGTGTGGCTAATCTACCAAGAAATTGTGATTGCTGTAGTAAAAGATGTGAATGGGACCTTTATGAGTGCCATGAAAGGTGCGATTTATAGTAAACTAGTTGTGGCCCGTGGTTTCACTCGTTTATGAAGTGCACGGGTGAAACCGCGGGCGACAGTAGTCCCGTCTGGGAAAACATTTGATCCTTTTTCTATCTCTTTTACTCACTCATACCTAGCACTTATTTAAAAAAAGATTGTTTAAATTTTATTTTATTCAATCCTTGTCCTGATAACGAACACAAAGAATTATCCAATTTGGTGTAGTCCTTGGGAAGTTATGCGCGCACATACATCTCTGTGATTCATATTTAAATAGTGAAGTCGGTATGGAAGTTTTCTACACATAATTATCTTATAACCTGATGAATTAGTATTAGTAGTAGAAAAAGCTGATTCAGTTAACAAAATTTTATTTTCTTTCCAGCGCAGCCATGAAATGACGTTTAGAATTACTTCACTCTCACAGTGGTAATCGACTTCTGTGATATAAGTTTTAGTTATATTTCAGTTTTCAATGATTTCAAAGTGACCTTTGGTTTCAACTTTAAATTTTAAACCTACACACAAAGCAAACTAGTACGAATTACATATGAATCGATTTTCGACCTCTTTTGTTTATAATACCGGCCTATAAACGCCCCACTGTTGGGCACAGGCCTTTTTCCATACCTATAGAGAAGGAATTAATGTTTTCCTTTGCCGTTTGTCAATGTTGTCTTAGAATGATTAAGAAAGTCCATATAACTTTGAAAAAGTCACATTGGTACTTGTCTAGGTTTGAACCCGCAACCATTTGCATGCGAATCCGGTCATTGAACCGCTAGGCCACCACGACCACTCTTTTTTTTCATCTACTTGCAATCAAATTAACTAACTGAACATAAAACTTAGGATGAACTTTCTAGAGTTCTAGACTATCAGGTTAAGTACTCTTATAATAGATCTCAAATTGCTTTGTACCACTTCCCACAATTGGTGAAACAGTCGTGTCTACTTGCCCTTTACAAGAATCGTCCATTTTCCCTTTCAATAACCACTTGAAGTACTTTTACACGCACTGTGACCCCAATGACAAGAAACGAGTATTTATTTGTACGTTGTATTACAAAAATCACGAGTCACCGAATTTCGCCATCTTGTCGCGAATCGAATTATCCGTCTGAATTCGGTCGCCCCTAAACTCGAATGTGGTTAAAATGGCGCGTGACTTTTGCAATCAGTGACATTATCATATCGTGTCTATCCAAAAGTAAACGTCTAGGCTGACCTCACGGTTTTGGCGGCTTCTGACCAACCTAACCGTTTTTGTGGTAAAGAAATCGGGTTGGTTAAGAAACGTAAGTTTCATTAATATTGCAAATTAATCCTTGAATATTTAAAGAAAAAATATTTTCACAAAACTAAACGTAATAATTTTATCTCTTTTAAATCAAACACTATTTATCTTTAAGATCTAACTTATGTGTTTATTTACACAACTGTAAAATCGGCTTATCGTTATGTGTTCTCGCTAGTTCTACCTTATAAGTTCTTTTCCACTTATGGTTTATAAAACCAGACATAAATTTTATCCAATTACCTGCCGCTGTTAAATTCTGTAATATTGACCGTAGTTTGTGTGACAAAAAGGAAGTTCGTAAAAAGACACAAAATATTTCAATTAACTTTTTTTAATATAGAACTTTTAATCGGCTATGAACCATCATCAGACTCATTAACGAACGATACAGTAAATATAAATGATAGTCTATAGCACAATAAAATGTTGAGAACAACTGCTTGTGGTCTAATCGTCACAACCCGATATGGAAACGACCAGTCTGTCTGTTACTTACGATTTCATTCGAAAAAGATCTTAATCTTTGGCCATTATCGTCTGTATACGAACTAAAATGGCTATCCGATCTGTGCTGGCTTTATTTGGATAGTAAAATCGAAATTAACTAGGTGGACTAAGGTTTTGAGATGCTTGAGGATAGTTTACATGTTTTTATGTGTGCCAGAAGAGCTTAATTGCGTGATAGTTTTTTTTTCTCAATAGGCCAGGTCTTAGGCAAGGAAATACCCGCGTTACATTTTATCGCTTTGATTAAAAAGGTAAACCTTTATTGGGTAAAACGAAATATGTTTCCATCATAAAATACTTCATAAAAGGAAACACCTGCCGGTTCGTTCCTCCATTTATTTTTCCGTTGGTTTGGCATAATGACGCCTAAGTAATGTTCTATAGCATAATAAATTATACCGTCGGGGATATACCGGTACAAAAATCCTTTTTTTGCGCTAAATTGCAGCGTCAATAATTACTGCTTTTAAGCACTAATAATATCTCTCATTAGCTCGAAATACAATGATTATTTTTTGTGTCACTTCTATAATTACTAAAACGGTTTAATTTCGCTGTCCATATACGGCGAACAATTACTCAGCTATCCGATCCCAATTTACTTTGTGTTGCCAGTCTACCTCGACTGGAAAGACAATCAAGCAGCTCTTAGCCTCGTTCATGATAATAAGTAAATGCCGGTCGTGACGTTCAAGTACTTGTTTCCATTCATTCACGAATTAGACGTGTTTAGATTGCCTTTTTAGGTCTTATTTCAGTTGCGTCATAGCAATATCCTTAAACATACGTGCAGTCACGTCTGTTTCCTACACCGGCCGATAAAGACTGCGAATTTCCATGATATGCACGATTTTGGGTGATTAATTCTTATCAACGTTATCTGTTTTGTCTCCTAAGGTCTATATTATATCTTGGTAAATCACTTACATTTCGCAACTTTATTTAAAACTATCAGGCACCCTTTAAAAATCTTAAATCTAGATTCTCTGATGATTAACGACTATGTTGCTATTCCAAGATTTATCCGTTCAATCTCACTTCGGAAAAATGAGGTATAACTCTTAAAAAAAAAATACTCAATCATGAAACAAAAGTTCTCAAAGTAGGCGAAAGCAATTACCGTGTTTCCAGAAACATCTCCAGACTTTACAATGGAAACTATGGCGTGCATCCGAAGTGCAGAAAGCACCGCTTCCCTCGTGACGTCGGTGTGCCGATAACGGCATCATCGAGACCTTGACTGTTCGAAGCCTGAACTTTTATAGACATGACGATAATTTGCCACGCTTCTAACTTGTGAGACTTCGCGGTGGAAATTCTTTGAATTCTTGATTGTTTTGTGTTAAGTCTGATTTGATAGTTCTACTAATTAGCTTGGAATATTTTATTACATGAACAAATGATGGAGAAGAAAGTGACCTTTCACCTGTTATTGGTAATAGAAAAGTAAATTAGTTATTCGAATCTTTTTCTTAATCGCGGTTTTAATGATTGAAGATTTCAAATAATTATAAAGATGGTCGTGCGCAGTTTTGAGAGAAAACCAATATTATTAAGCAAGTGAAGAGCAAACTTTGCAGTTTCACCGAAATTCGTGACGAAGTAATATTTCAATCATTTTGACTTTCACGTTTATTTAAATATTATATTTTGGTTCGATTCCATTGTGTTTGCAATTGTGCACGCATTTGCTCTTAGCGTGAAAGGTGAAAAGCTCATGAATAGGGTTCCGGTCAACTATAAAACTGGTTGTTCGAAAAATTATCGAAATTACACGCAAAATATGAATGCTTATAATACCACATTATTTATACATTGAAGAAATGTTTGAGAATTCAAACCATCTCTGTAAGATTCAAGTCCATAAAGGCATCTAAAACACAAAAGAAATTCCTTTTGTTAATTCTCAAACTTAAGCGATGCATTCAACTGTAGTTAAGAAAGTCGGAACAATAAGATTTTATACCATTTTATATGTAGAAGACGAACCATCCCATTTTGTTGCTGTACTAAACTTGTTTGTCGTTCAGTTGTGCAAAGACGTCCGTCTTCGGTTTTCAAATGTCAATGCAATGGTTCGAACGTGGGAGATTCACATTTTACCAACAAATCACGTTTCTTGTATAAAGCGAAATTCCATTGTAAACATCTATTTCTTGTTTTATTTATTGCCGCTTGTTGCTGACACCCTATTTTAATCGGAAGCTCAGAGTGTTATATCATCTCTATACTTACGTATCAAGTGCTTAGGTAGACGTTGGTTTTGTTATAATAATTTGATTCCTGTATTTGATAGCGTCAACTGTTTTTTGTCCCGCCGTTTCTGCTTTCGTTCCAACGTCTCATGTTATTTATTGCGAGAATTATACATCAGCTCTTAAACAACTCAATCAGTGATTTTGTAATTTATGTACTGAACATGTAAGTGATCGTTCAACATTAAATTGACGCAATAATACAGCTGGACGTATTAAGCAAAAGCTAATCGAAATTCCCCTTTCGACTAATGCGTCCTCCCACTCGTTTTCTACTGAGTTAGTTGAGAAGAGTGATAGATACATTATTCACAGGGTGATAGATTAGCCTGGCTTACCGGTCACGGTAGCTTTTTGCAGACCACTCAATACTACCTACCTTTCCAGTCCTGCGGATTAACTTCTCTAGTTAAGAAAGGTGGTGCCAATTAGCTTCGTTCAGTTAACAAACTTGATTGATTGTAATTAATATTCATAGTTTCGAAAGTTTGTGTATATTAAATACAGTCTCCGGTATAGATAATTTTAGTTGAGTTTGTTCATGTCTAAGTGTTTGGTGATTTATTTTCTCTTTTACTAATTGTATGCATCAGCATACAATACAGCTCATGCTTTTCACACATAAAGCATCAGCTTTATGTGTGAAAGAAAACATAGGTAACATAATTATGAGTATTTTCCCGAAGTGGCAACTGCAGCGCTAGAAACGGGGCAGGCAGTTAAGGGTTGCTCGTTCTCGATAATCCTTCCCTATTCTATGATGGGATTGGATTCCAGTCTCTTCGGATTCAGCCTATCACCAGTATTTTACATAACGCGACTACCTATATGACCTCGACATCCAAATTACTTCGAAACACTGGGAGAGAAGAGGTAAATACTACATTAATAAATCGCCTGTTGTTCTTACACAGACAATCATTAATGAAGGGCGTTGCACACCGTTACCAGTTGCTGGACATGCGTGCAAAAAGTGAACGGACTCGGGTCGTTCGAGTTTATACCGATATGTATTCGTATTCGGTATTTTTTTGTCCCTATCAACTGGCTGCGTCGGTCTTTACGCAATTCAAACTGGATACTGTTACGTGCTTTTAACGATGTATGACATAGGGGCTGTACGACCATCAATTAAAGTGATTCGAAGAAAAAACATACGCGTGCTAATGTTTTTGCTCGGAAGTGTATTAATTTATTGGATTCAGACATGTTTTTGAAGTTTATGGTGGGCATGGAACCTGTATGTGGGTGTTTCGTTGACATAATTTATTGACTGAAACTAATTGGATGATGGAGTAACAAAAAATAAATCACCATGATTTTTGCTTTAGATTCAAGTTTGCTCGAAATAAAATTGTCTTAACTATTATTACCTTCTTTTTGGAGGCTGATATCAAAGTCTAAACTTTAACTGCATGATTGGTCTGTCAATTTTAATACTGATCGGAATTTCTAGGAATACAGTGATCTTTTTTTTTTTCATGTTGACTCACCGTATTACCCGTATGTCTCGGTATTGTTTGTGCTTGTTAAAAAACTGCGAGCCTTGTAGGACCAACTAAAGGACAAGAGAATGGCTCGATAAAATTCCATTTGAAGGAAATGTCAATTGGCCACTTGCTGTATTCAGTTTGCCGACATTAACTTTTTTATTGTTCTATTTTATTTGCTCATGTATGATTTGCCGGTATTCCGTGCCTTTACGGATTAGGAAATAGTGCTTGCATGGATGAAACGCTGTTTTTATAATGTCTTGTTCGGTTTAGACTCACGGCCTTTTATGGGTTGTACAACAGTTTTCCGATGTGTTTCTTTTTGTTTTGTTTGTGTATTTATTTATTCGACAGTTGGAATGTCTTGTCGTGATATATTTATAGTCTAGTAAAGGAGTAGACTATTAAGTCTATCTGCAATAAAAATCATTCTTTATTCTTTTGTTTTTTTTTATGAACTGTGCTAAGGAATTAAGTCCGTATATCAAAATTAACATTTCGTTTAAAATAACTAATTAAATTCAAATCACATGCACAGAGAACAATCAGGCGCAATGCTATTGCTATCGCTCGCGGATTCCATGAAAACGAAAAAAAATGTGCGTGCTAATGTTTTTGCTCAGAAGTGTATTAATTGATTGGATTCAGACGTGATTTGAAGTTTATGGTGGGCATGGATGTATGTGGGTGTTTCGTTGACTCAATTTATTGACTGATTCTAATTGGATGATAGAGTAACAAAAACTAAATTACGTAAATTTAAATTTACCTGTATTTTTAATATGAATCAAAGTTTATCAACAAAATAATGATAAATCAAGTTCGTGGTCAGTAAATTTACGTAAAACGTTTGTAAACGCTATCAATTAAACTTTGACTTTCGTCGTATAGTATTAACGAGGAGCTAGGTTTAGTATCGGCAACCTAAATTGAATCGTGCAGGCAATCGGTAAATCGTAAGTGTTTGTCGTAAAGTAAAACTATTCATCGATCGCTCGGTACTTATACTTAATGTAGTGTCTCACTTTAAGGGCAGTGGATAACATACTTTAGTTTTTTTTTTATAAAAAAGAATATGTCGTAGACTGTATTATACAGAGTGCTACAGAGATACCCGATAATATTTTTTAAATCAAATTCAAATCTTTATTTGCTTTCATGTGTCAGGTTCTTACAATATAAAAATAGGTCCATGAGACCCGGTACGGGTAAAGCAACAAAATATTTTTTTTGTCAACTAGCGACAGCAAGATTATATTCCTTAGTCCGGGAGTCGTTATAAAAAGAATAAAAAGAAAATCTATTAAGAGGTCTATGCTGATATATCATATAGGCTGACATATTTTATGTATTAATATATACGTATTAAAACAAGCAATACCTGCTACAAATTAAGTAGCTATCATAAGTACGAATAGAAATAATTATGTAGACATCTCTTCATTTTATCAGGTTCAGCTTTTACCAAAAGCGACTGCCTATCTGATCTCCACAACAATAACTAGTTATTTGTACTTTTTTTAACCTTAATCTATTCAAAATTTCTACATTTCTGTACAACAGTTGCCAAACGAAAACTAATCCCTCGTTTGTGCATAATTGACTGTCATAATTGTTTAAAAGTTTGAAGTAAAAATCTCATGAATAGTGCATTTAAATTAGATGTTTTGTCAAACGTGCTACATTTTAAGTGGGCCATTTGGTTCCACAATGGTTTTCAAAACAATGATGAGAATGTAAATATAATAGTTTTGAGCGTACGTAATAACGGCTGTTTGTACCTACTTAGAGTTTTCGACACTATTTAAAAAAGCTAAATGTTAGCATTTGCTCCCGTCTCCGCCCGCATGGGCGTCGGATACCGCGGCAAATTATAGCCTTCCCCAAAAAGTGGGCTATCTAACATTGAAAAAAAATTTCAAATTCTATATATATTTATAATTCTATTTTAAAACTTTCATTTTTTTCAAACAAAATGTACTGTGTATGTATATATATAAGAATAAAAGCTACCAGATTTCCTAAATTCACTTTTTCACTGAGATTAGCGCGTTCAAACAAACAGACAAAAAAAAACAAACTTTTCAGCTTTATAATATAAGTACCTACTTATACATAAAATTACTAGCAGACCCGTCTCGGTTTCGCACGGATAACAGTACGAAAACTACGTTAAAATCTGATGCGCAGTTTAAAAGATCTAAGCACAGCGGGAGCTACTTTGAATTTTGAAATTGAATACTACGCAAAGATGTGTGTAGAAAAACATCAAGCACCTATGTAATGAGGAATCATTCCTAATTAGGTATCTGGAAATGAAAAAAAAAAACTCCTTGTTATCACTTAATTGGTTATATTTCTAAGTATGTTTCTTTTAAAGAAACATATATCATCAAATACTTCATAAAATATCAAAGCAGAGCTGTTGTAAGTGTTGGTATATATGAGCGAATGCGTGAAGCAAAATCATTAAAATAATATAAGTCATAGTAAAAGGAAAATTATGGTCGCATATTATTTTATACGTGCACACAATTTGTAATCTACTGTGAATACTATTTAAGTACAAATTGTGGTAGCAAACATACGAGTAAGTTATATTAACGTCAAACGTCCAATAAATAATTGAAATTCGTTATCAGTATCGATAGTCTAGACAATCCACAACTCTATTCTACGTCACAACCAGTTACGTACAAAATGAATCTAAGAAAGCATAAACTTACATCTGGACATTATCTTAATATTCATTCCTACATCTCTATTAAAACGTAAAACATATCACATGATTAAGTTGAATTCGAAGATATGCGCTATTGACCACAGATCTTTGATAATTTAAACATATATTTTACTAATATAATAATCTTCGTAATGCATGATTTTTGAGAGTAAACACTCTTTCTTGTAATTCCGCTCTTCTGGATATGGAATATTCAGAGAACGTACGAAGTTTTATCAAATTCAGTAGAAAGTTTTAGCCAGCAAACGAACTCGCAACAGCAATCGATAACAACAACCAGTGCAGCCTAGTCGCATCTTCAAGTGAATTTAGGAAATGTGATTGCTTTTATTCTTGTCTTTATTCTTATATACATACAGGATAATTTTTTATGGAGTGCGTTTATTCAACGAGGTAATCAGGTGCATAAAACTGAATTTCCCCAAGGAACATAGGTCGAAAACTTAAAATTGAAATTTAAATATTTATACAAAGTGACCGGTCACGTGACTTATGTTTGTATGAAAAATTTATTTTCATTTTTAAGATTTCGTTCCTTGGGGAAAGTGTTCAGTTTTATGCACCTGATTACCTCGTTGAATATACGCACTCCATAAAAAATAATCCTGTATACCCATTGTACACTTTGTTAACTGTGTAGTAGCTGTGGTAGTAGAGAGGAATAGAGTTGTTCCTGCATGTAACATGCTTGAAAAGGAACACTAGGATTCCGTACATCGGAACGTTTGGATCCCAAAAATGACACTTGTTGTACGTCGGTCTGTCAAGAAATAGGGTCTTATTGGGAACGCGTAGAGGTATTAAACTTTATATTTATTCATACAGTTTCTTAAAGCTGTGAAAATTTCAAACTTCTATGTTAACGTAAAAAAAAGATACGGCTGTTTATACCGCAAAAAAAGTGTTGGTATTTCGACACTCTCAAGGCTATCTAAATTAATAGAGTACTTTCCGTTGACCTAGAACTACAAAATTTGGCAAGTAATATCTCTATATAAATTCTTATACTACAAGTAAAAAGAAAAATCTGATAAAAATGTTATTAAATCATGAAAAATACAGTGTGTATGTACGGCACACTCGATGGGCGAGTTCGACTTGCGCTTGTCCGGTTTTCTTGCATAATACGGCATTATTGAGATCTCTCTTACTAAATACTTTGTTACCATTGACTACCAGTGTGGCACCGATAAATCTTGTATTGTATTCTATTCCTTTTACATTCAATATTTATTTATTCAACCTGTTCGTGTTTGTATCAATGATTTCGTTTAAAGTCACTCCCACGCAGCGAAAGCGGAAAAAGAAACTTCCTTTGTACTCGATTATTCGTCCTCGACAGAATCGATGTAAACACAAATCGATTTGTATTCGATTATAAAAAATCGATTCGATTGCGATTTATTTGGGTGGTCCAATTTCTATAAGTGAGTAAGTAGGTGTGTTTTGTGTGATGAATTGCATTTTTTTGGGCACGTAAAGGTAATTTTGATGGATACTTGAGTCGATTTGATAGTGATGGCCTCGTAGTAAATTGAAATTGTAAATGATGAGGTTTGTATACGTGTATTAATCTTCACGATAGGTAAGTGTTTTGAGTTGAGATTTGTAAGCACGTGAAGCATTGTTTTCGTAAAACTGCATATATTTAGATGTAAAAAGATTTGTAAAAATCGACCTTTCTACTGTACTATCAAATGGAGACGTTGTCAATTTTAAAATGGAATGTAATTACATAATGTTCGTTATCTTTTAGTTTGAAGTCATTGGAATAAACATAAATATTTAATCGATATAATCACCATTTATTGTATATTTGAATTAACTTTATAGATGTTAGGTTACGTAAGGAAACTATCAGCTTAATAACAAATGTATTAAAACGATTATCGCTGATAGAAACTAAATAAAATTACTATACTGGCAATATACTATAAATTGAGTCTGCTTGCGACCACGGCCAGTGTAACCCGGCCGAAACGTCAAGCCTTAAAAGGTAAATGCATGATTGCGCCTTAATTCCCGTGACGTAATTTTATTAAAATATACTGTAGTACATTAGTATTTAAAACACAATTAGCGGAGTATTTAATTATTTCGAATATAAAAAATAATTAGGAAACGATAGAATAATTATTATTTTGTTCTAAGTTAGTCAGTTTTATTTTAATTAACGTAAATTTTTGTTGACAATGTGATGCCTGATTATAGTAGCAATTAAATAATTCCTTGAATATCGCACCGAGTTAAAATTCTTGAAACCAATTAACCCGAGGCTTTTGTTCGTTAGGGTTGAATATTTTTTATGTGTACCAATTAAATAAAAAGCTAGTTTTTTTTAATACATTTTTTGCCTGTGACTTTACCTGTACTTTCTTTATTTTGAACTTACAAGCAATTAAAGATTACCATCCAGGCTTTTTTCTTTTTCTCTTTGAAAAATCATCTTGTAAATCTATGTTATTCAAATTAATTTTAATAGCAGCTTTTCAGCCGTTCATATATCAATAACTGCATTTGACTTTTGAACAATGAACTGGCAGGATATTCTATAGGTTTGTGAATACTTACAAATAAACGAAATAAAAACACATCGAGGTCATACTACAATTAAATCTGCTTGCTTTTCAATGTAAGTGTCCGAAGGTCCAGAGATTTAAGTTGCACTTGGTTCTTTGGACTCAATTAACCTGTTGTTCCACTTTAACCTGCACTCGCACCATTAAAAACCTAATTTATAGTCAAACTAGCGCCAACCCTGAATGTTTTACTTTGTCTTTACGCACACTTGCCCGATTTTACAGCTTTGACATCAGTTAGAAGTTTACGACCGTCGCTTTAAACAATTCAACCCTTTTCCTATTAATTTCATGACGTAACTGTCTTACCAAAATTATTGTCCAATAAGTGAGTCACATGGACCGGTTCCCACACCCACCGTGCGCCTACGCAGCACCAACACTGACATCTCGTATGCAAGGGTGGTGACGCTTCTCTTTTTATTTATTGAATAAATATACTTTTTATCTTTCGTATATCCTTATACGGGTCCAGATTTTTGTTTAATGGATAATTTATTGACGTGTACATGCCAGCTTGTAACAATTGCAGATCAAAAAGGCGGTTGTCTCTTTGCCATAGGTATTCAAAAGCTTAATTCTTAAGTAACTTGTTTTATTCTTAAAAACAATTGAATAGTATTATTCTTGCACGATAGGATACATACGGATTGTTGGCATAAAAAACGACGACAAACATGAAATACCCAATATACATTCGTAAACATTGTTGATTTATTGTTACCATCATAAACGTTAATATTTTCTCAAAAATGCTTATCATAAGACGCTATAATCTTTATAATATATAAGGTTAACTTTCATTTTACTAAGAATTCTTATGTTCATTCTTTTTCTTATTTTCCTTTAAGTTGTAAGTCCTTATCAATAATTAATACTAGTAGATTATCATAGTAGGTATTGGCTTTCTTTTTATAGTATTGGTCTTTATCACAATGAGTAGTTCTAATTTACTTATTAAAATCCATCAACGCTAATTTTCCTGCCATCATTTGGTGAATTACTTCCTCATTTCTTTTGTCAATAACATTTCAATAAGTACGCATATTTGATTTCCATTTGTCTTCTAATATATCGCTGCTATTTTTCATTTGTACATTCCTCCATGTAATCAATTAAACACAGCCTATAGTTACTAAAATTGATCATGTTCAATTGTTGGTATCATTTCTACACACTATAATTTTATCTGCTGTCGTTTTATTTGCTTCATTAAGAAGAAACAATTGAATTATAGTTCTTTATTCTTAGTGATACTTTTCTTATTCTCATATTTCATACTTACGTCCATGTTTCTTTTTTTATTGATCTTTCATTTTATCTCGTTTTGATTATACATGATCTACATGCTGCAATGTCTCTCAACTTTAATGATGTAATTTTCCTTAATCTAAAGCGATGTTTTTGTAGAAACTTGAGTAATTAAATTAAGCCTTTGAGCATAATTGAGCTCACCTGCCCATTAAATCGATCGTAAAGTGCGATTTTAAATTGCTATGTTATTTTTGGTACTACACTTACGACGTGTCATTTATATGGTACTTCTTAAAGCGTTTTTTGGGCAATCTAGTTTCTAGTTTCATCAGAGCCAGTGTAAAAGATACTACATAGTCAAATTTAAATCCTAACTTTCTAATTTCGATTAATTCATTTCAATTTATTACGTCTTAAATAAGTAGAACTCCGAAAGAAAAGATCGCAGTCTGCGCCAGTATTGTTCACCGTCGAACAAACAAAACGAATTACAAGAAAGTATTTCACGGCAATCAAAACATGATTAAAACGATTGTTTACAATTTCACCGTCCATCCATTCATTTAGCTGCAACAGATCAACCACACAAATGTGCTATCTAAACAAATATTTAATTGGTATTGCTAATTGCTGACTGGGTTCTATTGTTCCTTTGGCGATTCTTTCTCACAATTGCCATTGTGGTTAGACAATGTTGGGAGCTGACCTCAAGGATCATGATGCAACGACTTTTTGTTGCCATAGGAAGCTATGGGTTCTTAGAATGCTGACTTTCGATGTAGCTGTAGTAAGAGTTCGTTGTTGTTAATGAGAATTCGCTTGTATGACTGGATATGTTTCACAAATTGCTTTTGTTATTCCCATGTTCACGTCTGCACGTTTTTCGATTGTTATACAACAAAACCTGATTGAGCTTTTTTAAGTCACGGCTGTTGTCCGGTTGATAAATACGGTTCTCTTCCTGACTTTATATTTTAATTGTAAAGTAAATATTCTAACACGACGGTGGGCTTTACCTGATTAATTTATAGATACAAGTCTTTAGGCCCACAGTAAAATATTTTAATGGCTTAAACTAACCACAAATTATCCACCATGTTGTATATTGTATGGTAACTTTATAGTTCTATAAATAACAGTAATTTTTTTGTTTCAGATGAACGGAAAGGAAGCATAATTTGAGTAATGCGAACATTTAGGTGTCATAATTTCTGCGTAAGTACAATTTTGAATTATGTAATTTCCTTTATGTGCGGTGAACAATTCGTTTTCGATTCGACACGCGCAGTTAGCTGGCTTTAATAAACTTGATCTATGTTGATGTTAGCTAAGTTAAGCTGGTTTGAAACTGGATAGTGTGCAAATTGTGTTAGATTCTTTTTTGTTTGAGTTTGTTAATGCTGGTCAATTTTACGTGCGTGTATGTTAAAAAAACCGGTCACCCATAGTTTTTTCATGTTTTTGACTCATGCAAAGGTATATGAATTTTCGACCTATTTATCAACTTAGTACCATATTAATTTTATTAGACCATTGTGTGTTAGAAAGGTACTAAAAAAAATATACATCAACTATTTAATAGTATGTTATTGATCAAAGTATGTGTTTGAAAATAAATAGGTACTGTAGCTTTCGCTAATTTATGCAAAAGAACATTAATTTAATTTATATTACCATCACGTATTTTACCTCGATCTAAGCGCTGTTACTATCTAATTTGTAGATAAAGTTATAGATGGCCTTCGACCTACGCTGGCATAGTAACAGTTTGATATTATTTAACGAAGATGTTAGAAGCGAAACTCAATACGAAACAAAATAAGATCGAAATAAAAATAAATATCCGTATACATTGAAACTCTAAACTTTTTATTATTCGTAATAATAATATATTCAATAAAATCGTCTGATGAAGTCTTGATATGACATTTTACGACTATTCCCTTTGAAATCAAGTCATACTCGGATTGACTGTGAAATTTGATGACGTGGGTTTAATAAAGATTACTCGAACTAAAGCTTATTATACACTACTCCATTTATTGAGACACTGTATTGGCTGTTCATGTCCACGCTATTACACTTTTTTAGAAATTCTGGCTAATGTTGCGTTTAGATACTCTATCTGTCATAATCAAAGACGTTGATGTTTACTTGGATTTCTTAAATTTAGTAAGCCAAGTCAAATAAGCCCGAGACTGAACTTATTTAAATCGATTTAAAAGATTATATTATATCGATTGCTCCGAGATTACACTTATTGCTACAAAATTACATGTTAATTATTTATTTTATTTGTCTGGATAATAAATAAATAAAATAAATAAATATCTTGGGACAATCTCAATGTTTTCGGTAAATATCCCACACTCGGACAGTCGTCTTACAAACGTTCGTCGTACGCTCGGTGTGATACACCAAGTGTATAGTGTCGAAGTGTATACGTAGCTTAAGAAATGAGATGTAAATGTATGATGGTGATTGAGTTTTACGGTTGTATTTAGTTTTATAGATATAATCGCCTTGACAGTACGCCTACGTTTGTAAGTCGGCTTTACTTATAGATTTGTGTGTGTAAATGTATTTATACAGTCGTACATAATTATTTATGGAGTAACTTTAACGGATTAATAAGAGTAAATGTGGTTTTATAAATGTTTTGTGCCTGGATATTATAGGGTGAAAGATTACTGTATTCAACATATTATGATTATATTTTCGCTAAAAGTAATTTAGGAGAAAAAATATTTTAAATAGAGAAAATAAATAATAATTCAATTTGGAGTTTACTGTTTATGTGTGGGTATACTACATTTATGTAATAAAATTAATTACCAAACCTTTTCTACAAGAACTACGTAATAATGTCAAAGCCCTCATTAAACATTGATTTATGAACCATACACCGGTAGTCAGTAATAATTAGTATAAATACGCACCTAAATAACTCAAATCTCATTAACTCATATTTATGACCTATTAAGATTTACCATTGCACCCTTAAGTGTATGTCACGATGTCGTGACGCTTTGTGGGCATTAGTTAAATTGTTAGGTATTGTAATGTATGGCTAAAAGGTATTTTGAATGTATGATTTGTGCTATGAGGTATTAGGTACCTGGCACATGCAGCTTTGGACACCCTGCAGTTGTTGCAGCCTTGAGACTCACACCACACTTCTTTATTTATTTTTAGATTATTTTGATGTCATTTTGTTAATTGTTGTGCTTTTCTTCTTTTTAATTTTTTCATAGGTTTGTATATTTTTGATATTTAGAATTTAGAATACTGTTCTCTATACGAATTATGTCGCTTCAATACAAATACTTCGATAGCGTTCATGCTACGGGCTCAGATTTTAAACTGCAGAATGACGGTGATATTGAATTTTGTTTTTTTCTGTTAGTTTTAATCAAATTTCTAGTCAACAACCTGCATTTTTTCCTAGTCTCACCAACGTTTGGAATTTTATTTTACTAGTTGTATAATTAATTTGATTGTGGTGTGACTTATGTTGGTGAGTATACAGAAACGCGCTCCAGTTCAAGATTAATCTGTGGCTATAAAACTGCAAGTTTATTGATCAGTCGGTCCTTGTGAAAACGTTATCGGGCACTTAAACAACTTGTCTCGAGACGATATGTATGGATTTATGAAATACTTGCTGTGCCCGCGGCGTCTCAAGCGATGAAAGCGCTTAGCGCTTGTTTTCCATGATTATAAGTAGCTTTTTGCAATTCAGGATATTATTTCTTAGGTTAATTTAAGTTTAACGAGATCAATCGTTTTGTGTTGAGAAACAAACAGTAGTATGTACGGAAACTTGCATAACATTGCCTGTTTGACGGAATTTGGGTTGATCTTAAAAGATGCTATGACATCAAATTTAACATCACCTTAAAACTACAGTCATCAAGAAAAGATGATGAATAAAAATCAGTTTTACAATACATTTAAAACTCAATTCAATGTCCATAAATTGATTTAACTAGGTAACAAAACAGCCTTATCACGCAGTTATAGGTAACGCTATGATATTTTTATTACTCAATTTGTAGTTTTATTTCATGTAGGTACTGATTGCATGTATTTAGGTTTTTTGTAAATCTGTTTGTGTTTGTGTGCATCTAATTGTGTTGCTAACTGTACCTACTGTCAAACTGAAACGTCACTCGTTATTAGGTTAGCCAGAAATATATTTATATCAGATACATGATTAGACGTAAAGGCTAGCCACTAGATTAACAAGTAGAAGGCAATTATTGTTGCAAAAAGCATTTTTTCCACCTCATTCACTTTCTAGGGACGACCATTAACGGTTATCATTGGAACTTCACCGCAAGTTTATCTCAACCTGTCGTACCAAATATCTTTAAGCCAAAGAAATACCGACGTTTACCTAAACCTAATAAACTGGACAATACAAAACTAAAATAATATTGTGGAGTTATTTAATAATTTTACGCCAATCTTAATCTCAATTCGATTCAAGAAATCGAGTAACGAAATCGATTCATTAGAACGCCCACCTACGTTGATCGACAAATTCGCTTGTTTTGCCATAATGTAATTATTTTAACACTTGGCTAAGTAAACTACTTATATTTTGCATCAATTTAGATAATTCTTATAGTGCTTGTGACTGGATTATTTATTGTTATTAGATCAATGGCTTGTTCAAAAGCCAATGTAATTTTATATCGCTTAGTTAAATACTTACTTAGATAAGTTTGTGGCTACTTATCTTAATTGGGAACCTTACATTATCCGGTTACGCTTGCTTAGTATGGCTACAGATGGATATCATTTTTTTTTATCCTTATAATATTATCGGTATAGGTACACTGAAAATGATCTTTCTCCAATACTATATTCCATTCTTATAATTAACTGACCATTTTTCATAATACGAATCCATATAACTGGTACTAACATACTACTTATACACTACATAAAATTATAGTTTATATAACTAATTTTCCTACAAAGCAGCCATATAATCATCATATTATCAAGTTAACGCTTATTGAAGGCGTTTAAGCTAATCCTTACTAAGTGTAGTGGTGCGTTAAGCACGCTAGGTATAGTGCGATTGGTACTTAGTGGCAGCTGTGAAGTTAAATACAGACTGCCCAGTGCCCAGTACCTCGCCCCGCACCCACGGTAGGTACGTGAAATTTTTACTGCTCAGCGACTTACCTTATGATCACAGCCGCCATTAAGTTTGAGTCGCACTGTAAGGTTGGTTGATTATAGAACATTTGTTTTGTTACTGCACCCTTTCTTCAATTTTCGCCATACATACTTCACCAGATTTTACTAAAACAATGTGTTGAAGTCGAGGCCGGCCCAGAAAGAGGTGGCGGGACGATCTGGACGTGTACCGCGAGGGCTGGTTTGAGGTTGTACAAAATAAGGATGTATAGAGTGACTTGGGGGAGGCCTTTGCTCAGCAGTGGGACAGTATAGGCTAAGGAAAAAAAAATGTGTTGAGAAACGGAACTTGTGTGTTGTGAAGAGGTTGTAAAAAATGTTGAATTTTCTATTTTAATTAATATGTTTTAGTGGTTAAATACAGCGTAAGTAATAGGGAACGAATAATAATAGTGGATAGGAGACTGTTTTTAACATAAACATTCATCAAAAGATCACAAGAAAATCATAGAAATTCAAATAATTACTAAAGAACCTGTGTGTAATTCAACTTATGAGACATTAAAATCTTCAATCAAACCGCTTGAAAGATGATTCCTTTCACTGGCTTTAAATAAAGATACATAACTCTATGACCTACAAGTCAAACATTAGCATTTAATTTTGCTAATTCAAATATGATTGATCAACACTTTTAACATAAATAACCTTTCCTTATTTATATTTAGAGACTCAATTAAAACTAAAAAGTGATTAGATTGGTTTGTTGTTCAAAATTTTCGTAATTGATTTCATAACTGCATGCATTGCTCATTTTATATCTTAAGTGCAATTGAAATGTATAAGATTATTTCGTGCCACTATAAGTGCAAATAATATAACTGAGTGTCGATTTTGATAAGTTTCGGTTTCATTTGTCATGGAAGTCTGTAAACTGCTTGGAAAATAGTTTTAAGAAAAAAAGAAGTTTTAAGACTGACTTTCTTTCGGCATTATTCAAAGGGATAGTAGAGAATAGAGGAAGTAGGTATATGGGCTATGGCTAAAGAATGGACAAAGAGATATAAGGTGGTTAAAGACCTACGTCTCACTAAAAATAAAGGCGGATACATACTTTGCGTGGCGCACGACTTTCGTCGCACTATTCGGAATTTGTTGACGTTCATATTCGAGGCGAGGCAAGTGCAAACTTAGAAAAAGGTGTGTGCGGCGCGTGCCTCGTAATATCTGTAGGGTAAACGTACCGGTTAACCGGCCACTACCCCTTTTCGGCCACTTAGCACGTTACTTTGAATAGTAACCAATGATAAAGACTGCTCCTTTCTAATTTCGCTCCATTCGATCCTGACAATCTTCACGGTTCATAATACAACGGCATGGTCTCGAAATTTGAGAACTGAGGCCTCAGTCGCCATTTAAAATTTTGTATGTGAACGCGTGTCAAATTTAGGAGAAAAAATAGCACGTGGATTGATTTTCAAAGATAAATTTTTAATTGTTACTGTTGGTTTATTGGTGATTGATTTGGTTTGTGTGTATGTAGCATGTTTAATTTTAATATTCAATTGCCTAAACTTCATAAAACTTATCATAATTGTGATATTTTTGGTGGTCGGACAATACGTCAACGATTTATTTCAAAATCTACTTTCCGACCAGGTGGTCGCAAAACCGGTTTATTCAAGTCATTTCTCCTTGCCTTTATTGCGGAAACCTTAAATTTACCAACATAGTTCCCATAATATTTGTGAACACCTAGAATTTTGTGAATTTAAAATTAGATTCCGGCCGCCAATATACCCCATATTTTCAAAGATATGACCATAAAAACATTACATTTAGCGGCCGATAACCAGTAAAAACAAAACCTGTATTCGGCCGTATGAAAACTTTGAAATAAAGAAAAGCCGAAAATTAGTAAAAATTTTACCTGTTGAATACAGGTAAAATTGCCGTTTGAAATAAAGGCTGCCGCTAAGTGGTAAAAATGTAACCTTCATATTTCTGGCATCGCTTTTTATGATTTTTTTCTTTTTACTTTCATACTACTATCAACCCTATGAGCTAATGAATATGAGTCGTTTTTCTACCAAGGATTAGGTGGCCGATAACCAGTGCACTGGTGGACGATAATCGGATGAAAAGGCCGATAGCCGGTATATTTGCTATTTTTACGAAAAATATTTTTTATTTAATTGTGTATCACTGATACGTCTATAAACGCTAGGTTTTATGAAACTAGACTATTGTAGGATGAAATGAAAAAAATATGAATAGTCTTGAAGTGCAGCATTATGATAAATTTCACCTCTGAAGTCAACAAGCCGCTTAAACGGCCGATAACCGGTATGTTTACCCTATCCGCCTTAGGAAGAACGAAAGAATGAATTGTAAGAACGAATGCCGAATGACATATTAAAAACAATGTGCTGGAACAGTGTTAAATCTGGACAGATGGTTATGATACATCAAAGATATAGACTAAGGATTAAATTAATTCTTACTGTCATTGAGAAAAACTATGAACTGTAGTAAGATTACGTAAGCTATGCTTATTTTAAAGTCCTACCCGAAGTTTTAAGACTGTTCATATCAATCATATTATCATCTTAAAAAAATCCATGTCCAATATCTACGAAACAAAATCTGACATGTTTTATAGTTAGTTATTTACAAAGGAAGCGCGCGCACCTGTCTTCCGCGGGCGATGCGTTTGCGCATGCCAGCTGTGGTGACTGAGTGTAAAAAATAAAGGGTTTTAAAATATGAGGATAAAGCCGTTGAAATGCTATGCTTATGTTTTAATAACTTTTTATGTGGAACTTAAGGTTTTAGTGTCACATGTAGTTTTATTATGAAAAGATTAATTTTGATGAGTTAATCACAAAGTTAATTTTTGTAATGGTTTTTGGTACAGGTGTCGGGTTGGTTAGTTGTCGGTAGGTATCCCATTTGTTTTTTATCAAATAACTAGTGCATATAAAATAAAACAATAATATAATAATAATCTTGGGACAGCTCACACATGGCCACCTGATCCCAAATTAGGCAGAGCCTGTATAATTGCAACCAGACAACTGATAAACATACTTATACATTTCTAAATACATGTATATTATAGATAAATAGCGCCAGACACAGAACAAAATAATGATCGTGCTCATCACACAAAGAATTGTCCTGAGTAGAAATCGAAACCACGACCTTCGGTTCAGCAGTTAGTGTAACTAACCACTAGACCAACAGGCCAGTCAACAAGTGTATATAAAAAAAATATTTCAGAAGTTTTCTCAACGCATAACACCTAAACATTAGCTAGTGCTAGATTACCTATTATTAATTCAAACTTGCTCATTTTCGAAATATTCACGTATAGGGTATGCGTGAATATACTTATTATCTATGGTTGCCTTTATGGTACGCAAACGGTCATACAAATTCAATATCAATAGTAGTTTGATATCTCAGATATCTGAAAAATGTACTAAATCTTTATTGTTCGTGTGACAACAAAGACATAATGACTGAACTCAACATAAGAGAGGTGTCAAGGGACACCAGGATGGAACGAAGTTTCTTTCGATTAATTTGAAATTTAAAATAATTAATAATTATAATTAAATAATACAAAAATAATCGTCGCGACACCACACTGTTCCATGCGAAATAGAAATGAAAATATCTGGCTTGCTTTCTTTATGAGAGAGAGAGACAGACAGAGAAACATGCGCACGCCGCACAGCTTACAATAGCTTACTATAGCAAAACGTGTCGTGACAACTTTTCGTAAGAATTTTTTCCGTCTAGCCCCCTTTCACAACGCGCGATAAGGAACTTCGTTCCAATAATACCGTCGTTTAGATGTCCCTCTGCTGGGCACAGACATCTTGTGTAGAGAATGAACGAGCATTGGACACTACGCTTACTCACTTGCGGGTTGGCGCTTTCAGATTCCAAAGTTTGCAATTCAGTTTTTCTCACGATATTTTTTTCTTTGCCGATTGTCAACGGTGAAGTGATTAAAAATAAAAATAAAACAAAATAAATGTGGACGACATCACATACATTGCTCCGAATCCAAAGTAAGTAGCTTAAGTACTTGTGTTATGGAATCCAGAGACAACGAAGGTACCACAAACACCCAGACCCGAGGCAATGTAGAAAAGCGTTTTTCTACATTGACCTGTTCGGGGATCGAACCCGGGACCTCAGAGCTGACGACACCTTGAAAACCGGTGTGTACGCCACTCGACCACGGAAGTCGTCGATTAAGAACGCAATAATTACTTCGAAGAAGTCACAATGCCTGTTTTGGGTTCTTACCTCCAATGTTGTCACTCTTGTGTGCCTCAAATCTGTAAATTGAACCGCTAGGCGACTGCGACATTCTATAATACATTGTATGAATCAAATACATTCTACAATCGCATTGGATACAGCCTTTCTGAAGCAAAAACATTTTCGAATACATTACTTCAAAGGTACATTATTACCTTTAATTTCATAGTACTTCAAATAAGCTAGTACCGGCACCCAACACGGCCTTTACGTTTCGTCACAGCAGCATTCCTTTACCGCGGATCTGGTGTAGGGTTGTCAATACAAGTCAATATATCTAAGTAACCGGAATTTCCTTAATAAGATTTAGTGCCTCATTCGTTTTGTATGGTGTGATAACTAAAAGTAAAACGTAGACTTGTATACTTCTTTGGTCTACAAAATATTTTATGTTGAGATTTACTACAGAAGTTCTGAGTAACAATAAATTCATACTGTCAGTATGAATTCTTGAATATAATCCTTTTTTTTTGTGAAAACAGTTTTATAAATTGAACTTAATGTGTAATGGACACCTTTATTAAACGTAACGCAACGGACGTACCTAAGTTTTGCTTATGGTCCCATTAATTACCTTAAAACACTCAGAAATGTTACTTAAAGCTTAATGTAGTCACGACACCATAATTTCATCAAGAATCACTTTAGAATTTAACCACACCTTTACACCTTACACCTTTCAAGTGGCAACCCTAATCTAGCGTCGACTTGTCTCATACCGACGGCCGACCAACATGTTGATTTATATACCGTGTTATTCTAGTTTTGGGAACTTCCAATTAAAGTAAGACGAATTAATACAAAAGTTTTAAGGTGTGCTTTGACGATAAATTAAATGTTTCTAACAAGACATTGACTTTATGCGTCGATCGTATATCAAGCATTTCCTTAAAATCTGGAGTGATTGTAAAATCTACGAAAGATTACATCATAATATTTCCATGATGTCAGCTGTTTGTTATGTAGGTCTGCTCTGGCCGAAGACATATTTTTGTTTTGATACATGACATAACTTATTATTTAAATCCTGAATCCTAAAGACACTAACACAATCAGTGAAGAAAATCACCGTCTGGAAACCTGGATTCCAAAATATTTGAATCTGAAATCGTCAACCCGCAATAACCAAACTTGATAATCACTGCTTGTTTCTTCTCTGTATGAAAAGACGCTTAAGCCCAGCAGTAGAACATTTGACCGCGATAGGTAGTACATATATTATTATAAGTGTGATACTTTTACATATATATACCTACGAGAGAGGTCTACATCCAACAGTAGACCTACTTAAAGATATAAAATAAGATAGGCTGCGTTTAATGATTAACCTAACTGATATAACTGATAATTAAAATAAGTATAAATTATGCTTTAAATAAAACGTTTTCGTATACAAATTACACACGCTTAAATAGCTCTTTTGTTATGTTCAAGATTTTTTAGATCTAAACTTAAACTTAAGTAATTTTTAATTAGTAATTAATTAACCAACTGCTGACTTCCATGGGGTCCGATGGTCAATTACTTGACCCTTTTAATCCCCCTTTCTATACGTTCACCACAAAATAGAACATTGACCTCAGTAATAGTTCGGCGTTATTAAACAATCGATAAAAAGCAAACGATTATCGATTACAAAAGTAAAAAATGTCTAACAATTATTACGGTTACTTTTTAAGAACAAAAAACTAGCGATCCATTGGTTCTGCTTCCCAAACAAAGTGATAGTTCTGCAACCGCTTACTTAAATGGAAAACGCATTTTTTTCTGTAACTAGAATATCAGCCGGTTTCTGAATTGAGTACGTCTCAAACTATGATCAACAAATCGTGTAACATTGTTTAACCTAATTTCTGAGGCTTACGCGAATGTTAGTCATTGAAATAAAACTCCTTTTTAACCGACTTCAAAAAGGAGGAGGTTATAATATATGTTCGACGTGTCACTATATTATTTAACGGAATGTATCGCGTTGTACCTACTTTGATTTTAGTTTCCGACGTTTCAACGCCTTTGCAGGTATCATGGTGTCTATCTAGTCTGCCCGTGACCATCATGTGGCCTGTGTACTGGTTGAGACGTATTAACTGGTTTATGCAGTAACTTCAAGATGTATTTTTTTAACCACCTGGAGTTGACGATACCGATATGACGAATATGAAAATGCTGTTGTCGGCCAGTCTTATATGTAAGCAGAGGGGTGTCGCTGCGCAGTAACGAATCCATGCATCAGCGGGGGTGCGAGGCGAGGTACTGCGCAGTGTGTAACCAACTTCACAGCCGCCATTAAGTTTGAATCGAACTATACCTATACTAAAGTTTTTATGAAACGACTGCCCGTTTGACCTTTGGAACCTCTTTCATGGATAATTTAAAATTTTGTAGGTATGACTGGTCAATATATACAAAATTCTAGAATTAGGTATATGAGGTAAGCCCATACATTTGTGCTATATCTTCACGATTGCTAGAATATCACTTTTTTTTTTTTTAAAGACGATGCCCGCACTAAGAAATTTAATCCTTGTGTCGCGGGGGTTTCACAAACATTCAAATCACATGCACAAAGAACACCCAGACTTGAAACAAGCATTTGTGGATCACGCAAATGCTTGTCTCATGCGGGGATCGAACCCGCAGCACGTCGCGCACAGTGGCAATTAGCGTGGTGACCTATACCACTCGGCTATCCGTGCAGTCACATAACTTTGAAAGCCTTTTGTTAAATTAATCCATTCACAAATTTCAAAGTAGGACGAAACCGAATTCCTGTTTTGTCATTGAATGTGACATAAATACGGTCTGAATTAGTATCAGACTACATAGGAATTGCTAGATTAGATTTCGTGGTCTCGTGAAAGGTAATCTCGCCTACTGCTAATGTAATTATGTTTTGACGTTAATATTTTATGCGTTCCATTCGTTTCCGTTGTACCATAACGGTATTATTGCACGGATTATGCGGTATGTGATCTAGCAAAGAGTAATTAAAATTGCGAATTAAAAACCCATACGGCTATAAATATACTTCATTCTGGCACGCGCATGCGTGTTCGTGTCAACCATTTAATTGCTATAAATGTTTTATGTTTCACACAAAATAGTTAGTCGTTTTGGAGATTATCCTAAACAGACGTACCTACGAATACAACAGTTTTATATGTTTGTGTACATTTTATGTTAATTTTCTCTACGAGTGCTAGATCAGTTTGTTAAACCCACTGTAAATGTTGATAGTGTTTTGTTAAGTAGTGCTAATTACTTAGTCTTAAGATTAGCATAATTAACTGTGTTTTGCTTACTAATTTATTTCTTCGGTGGTATTAGCACGTGCGTGTATTTAACAAGAATGTACACACCACACACCCACATTAGTACTTCAAGTACTTGTATAATAGGTATTGATTAAATTGAAAAAATATAAAAAAAGAAGTACAAAATCAAAATATAAGATATTTTTTTGTGTAAACACAACACATGACAACTTAAGAGCCACAACAATCAATGAAACAAAACAGACAAGAAACTTGTAAGCAATCAAAACTTAATACTTATTCGTAATAGAATAATATTGAGAATTCGATTTACATAAGGCAAACATTAAAATAATTATTCAATTAAATATTACGAATCAACTGAATGGCTTCAAACCTTTCAATTTATCAAAGTGATATAAATATTTAATGTTCCGCCTACATTTCGTTGTGGTCATACAAACTGGATATTTTGTGATTTTATCGGATCGCGCCTCCGTAATCCCATTGGTATCCTGTATTCCTACACACCCACTTGGCTCTGGGTCTAATATCTAGGTGTTATTTGATATTTTGTTATCGTCAAACAATCTTCAGTTAATAAGAAATTAAAATAATGGACCGAATCATTGTCGGTCGCTTATTACTATTCTTGTAAACCCCTCGTGCTAAGCTAAATGCTTGTGTTACGATTACTTCGGTAATGCAATAGGTGGAATTCGAACCAGTAACCACGTGATCGCAAGTCAGACGCCCTAGGAAATCGTTGACGGCAGCACATAAGTCATAGAAGCAAGTAGTTGATGCTACATATCATCAAGAGGGTGTCTCAATGACAATGGAAATCACCACCCTAATAAACAGCTTACTTACCGTTAGATTTCTATGAAAATAGAGAGACTTAGTTCCCACCCTATTAATCAAATATTTGATGCATAATTTCAGAAACTTTCAATAAAATAATTAATCATTTATTACTAGAGGCAACACTATATTTGGCGTTGCTTGCAGCATTAACGTGAGTTCAAATTAATAGCAAAGGTGAATGCAAATGAAATCGATTAAAATTACGATTGCTTTACATTTATCGATTATTGTTGTGACTGACATATAAAATAATCGAATGCATTATGGTACTAAGTCAAATTGATAAGGTGGTATGTCATCGCTGTGCGAATTAAATAAACGTTATAAAGGTACAAAGCCGAATTAAGTGCGAATATTTGAAGTTATCGTTCTAAATGCTGATTAAAAACCAAGAGATTTCGGTACAGTCTTTGTACCAGATCATAGTAGTAGTCATCTTAGAGCATTACTGCCGTAGTTTTAATTATAAATTTTAATAATCCGCGAACGTTTCTTTATGGCTATGTGTTATAAGAAATAATGTATAGATATGTGTGATAAGAAAATATTGCATTAAAAATTTAGGCTGAACCAAGCCAGCAGCCTACTCCCTCAATTTTTTTTTTAGCCTATTTTAGATCCTAATGTTGGTTAAAGCCCTCCCCTTTTGTATTCCAATTATAACACCATCTCAACCGCAGTCAACCTTGACGGCGATGTCCTCCCTCAAGTGTCCAGTGGGTGCCAATCTTTGCCCATCTGCCAGGCTACACGCGCGCTACGTGACCAGCCCACTCCCACTTAAGCTTGGCGCTATTTCTCCCTCATCTGGGACTTGAGTATTAGACAGTGTATTGCATTTGTAGTATAATCTTTTTCGTTATAAGAATAGCTACATGCAACAACCTAATACTAATCCAGTATTTAATATACCCTGTATCATTCCATCAGTACCTTAATAGTGGTTTACAATGTAAACCTAATTGCGATCTAAATCTGATCTACCGGCTATGAAATGTTACGCTAATTTGTTCTATCGTTTACGACTTACGAGTCCAGTGAGGTTTAGTTACGCATAATTATCGTCTTACAATTTAGCACTATAAAATATAATTTTAAGTTGAACAGTAAAGTAATTAATATAAGTTGTGTATCATAAAGTGGAATTACTGGCATTCCATTTCTTCCTTTCAATTTTATTGAAGGTAACTTCGACATTAATCATTATGATCATCGTCATCAATCATCTCAAAAATTATTGTAGGTTCCGTAGCTTTAAAAAAATTTCAGTCGTGGGGTTTCGGCTTAGGATAAAACCCCCCCTCTACCCGCGGATGTCGTAGAAAGCGACTAAGGATATACATACAGGATATAAGGGTATACAGAAACAAGGAAAATGGGTAGCATCGTTTTCCTAAACGAATACAAAACTGTCACAAACCCGCATGCCCAGCGTGGTGTCTGATGCCTAGGGCAATAAACACCCTATGATTGCCCACTGAGGAAGGCGGAGGACCGGGAGCTGTGGGCCATCTTGGGAGAGGCCAATATCCAGCAGTGGACCGCTATAGGCTGCGTTGAATTATTGCATAATCCATTTGTTTGAAGCAGAGTTATCGAAGCTCTTTATTATCATTTCGGTTCATGTTGGTTTCAGAATAATGTTAACTATTTTGTATAATCAATCTCAAATCTCATGAAGGTAAACAATTTCAATACATTTCATCTTAATACAAATAGTTGTAATTTATGTTAGAAAAGATTACGCGACTTCTAACCTAGAAAGTCAACGTGTTTGCGTTCATCAAGAATTCAGCTCGTCAATATGAACACTGATGTACAAAAACCTCCCGTTATTCCAAGGGAGTAAGATTCACTTTTGCATTACTCTTTTACCAATGATGTGTACATCGAAGGCACTTATTAAAACCTTACGACAATTTATCTCTTAATAAAATCTTCACATAATTAACAAACATTTTCCATTTAAGCATGCGTGTTACGTAATAAACACTAGGAAATAATTACCCAAGCAATATACCTAGCAACGAGATAAAGGTAAGGTTGACGATTGCTTGTTGTCGGTTGCTGTATGGGTTGCGTGCGAGTCGCGAGGTCGCAGAGCCGGCGCAAGCGCAGCTTTCTCATAGAGCGGAAAATGCTTCTAATAACAGGTGAATCATTACAATAATATATGCTAGCTAATTAATTTTGTTGTCAGATGAGCTTTATAATAAAGATTGATTCAGGGAATCGTGCTATTAGTTAGTTCTGAATAGGACTAGTAGAACTGAATTAATTATTTTTTACTGTCACTAACATAAACATTTTAATTATAATAATTATATCTTGGAACAGCTCATACACGACCATCTGATCCAAAAGACAACTGATGAGCATACTAATTTATTATACATATACATATCATAGATAAATTTAATATATTATAATAAAACCCAGACACAGAACAAACGATCGTGCTCATCACACAAAGATTTGTCTGGGTGGGAACGGTGGTGGTGACTTAGCAGTCAGGATCACTAACCACTACACCAACAGGCCAGTCGTTTTTCTCTCGTCATTTAATTCAACTCATTTAAGCTCTAAACCAATATTCAACAAAATCTTACCATTCTGTCTTCTTGCTCCTTGTGACATGTCACAACCATGTAAAATAATTACGGTAATATATCGTACTGACGTAAGCCGCTCATGCAAATATCTTGAACATCAAAACACAACAGTTAAGTGTGTTAACCGTTAGCCATGATTCATCCTTAGAGAAACTTATATTAACGTGTTATTAGGATTTTGTTGGTCATTCTTCGAATTTGCATACACTTTATTAGCTATTTCGCACTAGTGTATGAATTTAGGTAATATAAATAAAGCTTCGTGGCATACTTCCTGGTATACCTAACTACTGGATATATTTTGTTCATTACGCAATGGGAATCGATTGCCTACGTTAATGCAAAAATGAATCTCCAGTAACTACTTATTTAGGCCAGCTGATGATAATATTTTAATAAGTAAGGCATTTTTTTTTCCTTGAAGAAACTTGTTCTCTTTTATGTGCTGTTGTTGTTGCTGTTGTGTATGTTTAAAAATGACCGGGCATTTCAGTAGCTTTCTGTATAATATAATTAATAACTTTTGCTATTTAAATACCGAACTAACCCTGAATAAAAATTTACAACTACCAATTTTGTTTTACGGTTCTACATTTATTTGCTGATAAAATAGTATGATTTTTTTTTGTTCTCATAATTTTTTGTCAGCCCTATTCTATAACCTGCTAATAGTGTGGCCCAACTAGTATATCGATATCGAGGTCAGAAGTATTAGCACTCTTATGGACATACACGCCCACCCAACTTCCTATAGAAAGCTTAAACAAATACTTGAAGAGTGTTCTAATGAAGCTATTGACAATTAACGATACGATAATGATACGTTTACGAGCGTTTTATAACAGGTTTGATTAGATCGAAAAGTTTTATAGCATAAATATTTTTATAATGTTCAAAGAGAAAACAAGGTATAAACACGTCTATTTTGAAAAGGAAATTTGTTCTTAATTTCCAACGTAGTTGATATTAAAACATTCCATGTTTCGTGAATTCATTTTCTTTTGCGAGAAATCTAGTGTTTCCAACGATAGCCATTGTTTTTTATTCAATGACCGCTTAGTCTGAGATACAAGAGAGAATTAGGTGATAATTGTTTGCGGATTATCAGGTAATAAACACACCAAAGTAGCTTTTGAGTTTATAATTAGGTATAGATGTTTACAAAGTACCTACTAGAAAACTGTGCTGTTTAATTACGGTTCTTCATGAAAAACGCTTATCCCATAAGCCACTACTTAATTTATAAGAATTATTATTGTTTTTTTTTTTCTTGGAAATCAGTGTAAAAGGGTACAATGGGGCTGAATTTTTTTTATAAAAAAGACCCCAAATAAAAATAAATAAAAAAACGCTTTAAGTAAATCTTGAACTGTATGTTGGAAACAACTACGCGAGTTACAACAGCAAGCATACAATTACATAGGAGCTAAGGAGCTATATATCAAACCATGTAGAGATAAAATATAGTGATTATTCTGTCACTCGTTTCTATGGCAGCAGAATAAAATAGAAACAGCACATTAAAGTATATTAGCTGTTTATCGCCTTAAAGTAGCTGAAACCGACTCAAAACTGGTTAGTAATAATGTTTCCGTGACTGAAGGGTGTGCTATTTGTCACTACTCCCGTTTTATTGCAATCATTAATCCTATACACATTGCAGCTGTTCTGAACATGAACATACTTCTGACTGTCACTGATTTGACGACCATTCAATGTCCACCACCTTCGGATTTTCCTCGTCCAGTTAATGTTAGTGCTCTTTTATATGTCTCTCTCTCTTTTCCTAATATAGAAGAAAAAAAGAAAAATAACCATTTATGATGCACGCACACTATGTAGTCATAATAAAATTTATTTTTGTCTTATGACTACATAGTGTGTGTGCATTTCATATTTCGCTGATTCGTAAATTTGTTACAATAAAGTTGCTCAAAAGTATTATTTTTGTTCTTATATTTGTCTTGGTCGGTTGTTTTTTTACTTTTTCACTGACTTAAAGTGTAATTAATTTGACAATACATACGAAGCTTCTATTTAACAAGCAGACAGCCTTTGCAAAAGGGAGCGACAGTAAGATTGCATCACGTAAGTCATTAGACGCTATGATGAGGGGATATCGACTCTTACATAGCTAGACATGCACGCAGTAATACCTGTTTTCAACAGACATAAATCATAAAGCAAACACGGAAAACAATTAACAGAAAATAACGAACAATTTCTCCCGACACGAATATTTTAAGATAGCGATCTTCCAATCAACTGTCAATATTTTAAAAGTGTTGGCCTCAAATGCATAACGTCGATATAATTACGCGAATAAGGTGCGTAGTCAACTGACCATGAAATAAGTAATTAAAGATTGCGATTATGATAATTATATCGATTTACATACGTTTACTTTGCATCTGCTATTTCTGCTTGAGATGTTAGTGCTAATTGAAATGCTGAAGTTATTACATGCTTCAGAAAATTTAGACCAATTTTCACACAACATCAAAAAGTCGATTTGACTGGTAACGTACGTTTTTTGATTACGTAATAATTATTTAGCAATTTCGATTTAGCATTGTAAGCGTTGGTAACAATGTTCACATAATGCAGTAGCATGTGCTCCTTTATTTATTGTTGGTGGCTATAATAAAAGCTATTACGTTATGGTTTGCCATCCGCTATGTAATTAACCTTTCTCGTTAACATGCTGACTTGCTGTTCTTTATTTGGCTCAGTGTTTGCACTGCGATCGTAATTTAAATGTTAACTACAACTACTACGACTTAATTAAAGTTCGATTCGTCTCGAATGATGAATGCAATTCACGCATACAATCAGTATCACAGTCGGCATCCATTTGCTTTCTTCAAACGACAATCGATAAACTGTGCCGGTAAATAAATCTTATAGTTTGTCTTTGTTGATGTTCGATCGATAAAATCGTTAGAGTTATTTAAAACACTCACAACGCGTAGGTGAACGTCTCGAAACACTGGAACAATAAATTGTCTGTCGGGTAGCCACGACGAGACAAGATTATCGATAATATTGACATGCAACACTAGCCCGCTAATGTTTAGGCTGTTGTTTTTAAAAATAATAAAACATTTTTGTGAAATATACGGAAACTGTTTAATATTAATGGTCACGACACACCTGGCCGTAGTATTATATTCTAAACGTCATAAATAAATTCTTATGTGATATTTTATAAGAGGATGGTAACACTATATTTTACTGGTTCGATGCTCGGCCAGTGCTGTAGGAACTGGTTCTAGCAAATTATACATGTCGCTTTGTATCCGGTGCCTCTTCTTTGCAATAATTTATAACATCTGCTTTCTAAACCCTACGGTTAGCTCTATGGAGCGTTTACATGTTTTAATTCACTCGCCGTCTCGAAGTTTCTTTATACATTTTAAAGGATAGCATTGTGATTTTATTTGTCGGATGGTATCATAAATTGTACTGGATAAAAAGCGTTAGCTGTGTTTAAACGAGCCTTGAATGTTTATGATAACATTCCGCGAAGATATGATACGTTCCAGGTTTCTTTTACATTATTATATTACTTTAATATTTAATCAATTATTAATACGTTACACATTACTGTTAAACTTTTTAATAATGTTTATAGTATTGAATTGGTTCGGTAATAAAATAGCGTGTTATTTATATTTTCCAGGCCGGTAGTTTATTAAGTATATACAAGTCACAATTGGTTAATTTTTTTAAGGTTACTTTTTATTTAAGTTTTCTTCCAATCATCATCACCATCTCCTTCCTCATCCTCTTCTCCATTCTCATTCCTCTCCTCCATCACCTTTTCCCAAGCTATGTGGGGTCGGCTGCCAGTCTAATTTAGCTGAATACCGTAAGCTTTCTTTCAAAATGGGTTTCAAATATCTTATTAACTTAACTTATTAACCCCTCGTGCTAAGCTGAATGCTTATGCAGTGGGTTGACTACGGTAGTGCAATGGGTGCCAAGATCGCAAGTCTATACTGTAGCTATTACGCTACCACCGGTTCACACTTTATAAAGCGTACATGTCTTAATATCAGAATATTAACCTAAGCTCGAAAAGCGACTTCTTTTCACTCAGTAAAAGTTTTTAAATACTAGAAGTAACACACGCTACTGTTGCTACTTAACGCTAGAGTAGTTTCACTACCGTTTTATCTTTAATACTATCTTATACCGAAAAGTATTTTTTTATATCTTAATCTTTACTATAATCATGTCTAGACCAAGTCTGTGGAATAACGTGAGAGATTTCGTGAGATGCTTATTGAGTTTGCACGTGAAAATACGCCGGTCTTCCTGGTTTATACTTTTGATGGGTCGAAGTATGTACTTTGATCTGGCTTGGTTACTATGGTAACACGTGTTCTCGTAATAGTATGGTACCTTTAGATCCGTATCAAATGTTACTTGCAAAGTATTATTTTAGTGAGTGTATTCTTTCCTCTTTTCCTATCTTGCCTCTTGCAAAGTTGAGTAAGGCTTCCGATCTCATGGTTACGTGTATTTAATATGGAAACTGCCCACTTGATGAGGACGAGACCCAATCATTAAAAATAATCGTTTTCTAAAAGGTAAAAATCCTATAAGTAATTATTTATAGAAATATTCTATTTCTGGATCCTCATAATGATCTATTAGATCTGAATCAAGATTTTACTTCGTATCCATAAATGGTTATTATTAGTAAAATTAACCTTTTACTTGCAGATTTTTTTAAGGTATTTTTAAAGATTTTTGATTTGATTTATTCAAATCAAGGCTCATTAATAAATCAAGAAGTAGTTGTTATTTTGATAGACATGCTCATTATTCCCACATGATATTTATTTTGATATTCTAAAAAATGTTTGACATTTAGAGAGACAAGCCCTTAAATAATACGTTCAAATAGGCCTAGTTTCGACTTGTTATTTTACGATCTAACAGTTCAATTTACAGTTAGTTAACAATAAAAACACATTAGCACCTCTTAAATTAATGTTAAATTCAATTAACATAATTCATTAGTATAAAACGTATTAGCATGAAATGTATAACATGCATTAAAATTTGATATAGTAAATCATTGTTACGTAATTAAAAGATTTTGTAAATCAATTTACCGTTTTTAATGTCAAACAGTTCGAAGTTGTCATGTTACACAAGCTAATTATGTGCATATTAATTAAATTAAGACTTCATTATACTTTCGGATTCACCTAATTGGCCAGTTGAAAAGTTGTTTTCTCTTATACTCTGAATTTAATTGATCGTTTATTTTAATTTAATATTTTGTATGCAACCAAATTTATTTATAGATATTTATCAAAACTAAATTTAATTATAACATTATTTATAATAAACTAAAATACTGTATCCTGTAGCGGATAGATATATTAAGTATCTCAGATTTATTTAGCTGAGATAAATTGTAGATAATGATTGACAAATCTTGTCAACAATCTTATCAATTTATTTGCTTACTAGCTTTTGCTCGCGACTTCGTCCGCGTGGAGTAATGACTTCCGTCATGGTCATGGTCTATCGATTCCATGTGTAAACAAACATTAAAAAAAATCAACCTACATACAAAGTTTGTCCATTGAGAAATAAACATTTTCAATTTACCACCCTTTTCTCCCCTTTGGGGGGGAATTTCCAAAAATCCTCTCTTAGTGGTAGCCTACTCCTCCCAACAAACACACATGCCAAATTTCAGCTCTTTACGATCATTAGTTTCGGCTGTGCGTTGTCTGTCAGTCAGTCAGTAACGGAAGAGTTTTATATATACTTATAGATAAAACTTGTTAAATCGCTTTAGGAGTCTGTCAGGTTATCAGCCGTTTAAATATCTTAAAAGTTCAGCCATAAACGTCAATTCGATCTACAAGAAATTAAATTACAATCTCCTTCCTATAAATCTGTTTAGTACAAAAATAAATACTGAGTGTAAACGCAAAAATATAGCGCCTTTAATTATTATTGGCGCAGTAAAGAGTCGATGGCTAGCGTAGTTGCGTTATTCGGAACAAAATTACAAGACGGTTCAGTAATGGCCGGTACCACAGACTACCTGTTTCTTAGCATAATGACTGGGCTAACTGGAGCTTTGTCTAAAGGAATGTTAAGGAATTCTCTGTCCTGTACTTCGAGCGAATGGCTTCTTGTAACGTTTAAAGTTCTGATCGAATCGTAATTGACGAGTTGTGTTGACTCGCTTTAAATTCAGTTTGTGTTCTTTCTGTTGTAAAGTTAAATTGTTTGTTAGGAAATGTTTAAGTAAAGTATTTATTGTTCAGAATTGTTCTAGGCGTACAATTATGTAAAATTGTTTAGGTATCGCTTAGGTAGCTTTAAAAAATATATTGTCTTTCGCATACAGTATTTATCCCGCATACACAATAAACAATATTATTATATGCAATATAATTATGTCCTACGTAAGCCGCAAAAAGTATCGCAATGATGAATTTGTGTAGTGCCACATGAACTATTCGGCCATCAATGCAGTCAACGTTGAATATACAGAAAATGCGCTTAAGTTGTGTTAAAATAATACCATGCCTGCATACCTGTTCATCCTTTATACTTCCTTACTCGACTTTTTCTGCAACGGGAAATGATGCAACCACGGTCATGTCGTTCAATTTCAAACCCGTCAATTTCCCCCGCAATTTCTCTAAGCGAAACAAAACACTGCAGTTTTATCTATACATAAGTATTATAAACACAGCTTACACCTCAGCGCAAATCCTGTTTCTATCTTCACGTAATAACACTAATCCTGGCCACTAGAAAATACCTTGAGCCTCACCCAACTATACAAGCCACGAATTAAACGCTTAATTGCATGTACATTGCCGCTTTACATTCGCGCACTGATATGTAGTTAGAGGTAAAATGTTAATGGATTGTTACCTTAAGCGGAAACTTTACAGTCGCGGTTCGCTTGTACCCTGGGAAACCGGGACTGCCGTATCAGAATCCGTTTGACAGAACAATTGGGTTCAGTTAATATTCATGGGATCTGTCAATTATTTTCTCAACGGTTCAGTGGATATCGGTATCTATATTAAAGGTTATTGGATGTTAATTGAAGAATTACCTATTCCGTTTTAGTTTCAGAAGCTAATTAAATTATTTATGTATTCATAACTCGAAGAACGCACGTGTTCAGTCATTCTATTATGTAAATTGTTGTATAATAGAGGCCACGAAATATTATCAAAAATATTATGATCAAGCCTAAAAAAACATGGTTTCGAATAATACATAATATTATGTCAAAAAGCTTAATAAATCATCTTTTCATACAAACATAAGTCACGTGACATGTCACTTTGTATGAAAGTTAATTTTCCATTTTAAGATTTTGATCTATGTTCCTAGGGAAAAGTTGTTCAGTTTTATGCACCTGATTACTTTGTAAAATATGCACTTCTTTAAAATTAATTCTGTATATTTAATACAGCGCAGCTTTTGTTTGACAATTAATCTTCTTAGAGCTAAGCGAATATGCTACATCATTATTGCCTTTTCACTCAAAGATTTTACATTAAGACATTCCTTTCATTAGTAGACTAGGTACCAATATTTATTTATACCGAACTAAGCGCTGTCCAAACTGTTCTTTAGATCTTCACAGTATGCTGTTAACAATTTACAGGCAGATGTCAGATTCATTCGCTTGATATATCGTCTATACTGCCTTTTACACCTACATGGACGGGCTATTCTTAGATACCCCACAGTGAATTATATTGCACTAATAAAGAAGGCAAATCTTAACTAAGCCATCTTTCTGATGAACTATGGATCTGATTTTTATATCTTGGGGTTTTAAAAAGAAACACATTTGTTTCTTTTTTTTATTTTCGGGCAGTACTTATAATTAAATCAAAATCTCTATTTAAATATATGTCTTACAGAACTTACAAAAACAATTTTATACTCGATACGAGATACACGAGCTGCCCCTGACTGAACAAGTGACATTACTACTAAGCATTATTGGGTTAAGTAAAAAAAAATTGCCTTCATGAATATCTCAGCCGTTCTCTTAACCCATTGAATGCCAATAAAAATTAACAGTTAACGCGCTTAACATTAAAATGCTAAATTCCTTATATTTTATGTCAACTTGCTTCCTACTTCATAAATCTGAGGATTACCGGGGTTAGCTAAAAGGGACTTATTACCTATTTATGATGTTCGGACATTATTGGCCCTTTGACATTTTACGTCGTTTAGAATATTGTTGCGAACTTCATTACTAGCGATTATTTAACGCTGAAATGAACCTTAACACTTTGTAATAAGGTTTCAATATTTAATTTTCTCGATGGTGTAGGTCGTCTGAGTGATGGTTATCCGATCCCTATGATGATATGCTAAATCGCTATTGACGGTCAATGTGTTGTTCTGTACATGATGAGAATTATTATTACATGTACTGTTGCTTTTGATGACATGATTGTTAGTTCTAAGGCTATAGCAATGAATATATTTTCTAGTCCTAACAGGACTTTTAACCCAGTGAACGTAACAACCGATACTTGTTTGAGACATATTAATGTGAAACAAACACGAATGCGTGGGATATGGTGTTATTACTGACTTAATTTCATTCAAATTGCCATATACCTAATTCAAAATAGGATTGCCAATGTCATTGAAAATGTCTCACGACTTTAAAATCAGACGATAATCATGTTTTATGGTACCATCCTACATTATTCAAAATAAACCAATTTTATCACTTGTGAGCAATTTTATTGTTTCCTTGTTGTCAACAATACAGGATTATTTCTTTTAAATTAATCCTTTGTTCCACAATTATTTCGCCTAAAAGTATAGTTTATAGAAGAAGCTCCAATAAATTATTCCAATTTCCAATTTCAAGTTATATTTTTTTTGTAGTTCAAACTTCGAATAGCAACGCCACAACTTTTTTCTTTTCAACGATTATGTGATCAGCCAGTACCATCTTACATTTAATGCCTAAACACAACGCAGGTAATTTAATAGTCGAAACTCAAAACTAAAAAAACAAAAGCTAGCAAAAATAAAGTCGGCACTAGATTTATTCTAAGGGGTTTCGGTGGCGATGTCACAACGATAGCATCTAGATCGCATCTCGTTGCGTGCCGATCCCATCTTCAAGCCCTGCTTTAATGAGTCTGCTGATTCCGTGGGAGTGGTAAGAAATTGACCGTTTTTATTAGACATCACATCACATATGTAATAGTTTTCTAAATATGCACATTCATCAGCCTCGGTTTATTGTTTAGGATTGTTTCCTGGTCTATTGTCGGGTGCGTTGTTTGAGGACCAGGTTTGTTGTTAAATTCAATTGAAATAAATAGCCACTAAATTTTAAGTTCGTTTTCGTGTATAGTAGGATTTTTGATCCGAGCTACGATTTATACTTTTGCATATCCGGCCATTGACAGTTTTCATTGGTTAAAAACTGATATGAATAACTTCAGTCCGTAATTTTACGTGCCAAATGACAAGATAAAATGGCACTTATTCATGCAATGTATGACACAATCGAAAATTGCATTACCCAAGATAAAATGTATCTCACGTACATGAAATTAAAAATGATAAAGAAAATAATCAGCGTTTGTTTCCTTTGTATTCCATATCGCGTCCGGCTTTACAATCATTGTAATATCTATCTCGTTATGTTAATCACGTCTGCATCTTATTATCTAATCGTCGTATAATGGAATAATATTCAAATGAGGATATTTAACATGCAAGATCTTGTCGATGTTTCTCTAGGAACGCTCTGTGTGAATTTTAAAATTTCGTAATTCATATGTAATTTTATTAGTGATAAATTAGTAATAATGAATGCGCAATGATTTTTAAGTTGAGCAAGAATCCATTTCTGATACAAAATTAAGGTCATGGTTTTTTCTTTGTGTGATTCGTATTTTTTTTATATCGTTCACTTGTTTGGTACAAATAAACGAATGGGTAAAGGGGCTGGCGACGTCGAAATTGGGTCATCTATAAATAGTATATTAGTTACTATTTTTAAATTGAAATAAAATTTTTACAAAATTGCCATTTGTTTGAGTCTTCTGTTAGTATTCTGTTATACCCCTGTTCTGTAGGGGATGATGCTGAGCTCGCAACCTTAAGATGCAAGTCAGCAATATAGCTCTTAATATAATAGCCGCACGGCGCCTCGCGCGCCAGTCTGCATTTCTAACTCCGGGCGCGTAACGTTGTTTCCAGACCCTCTCTTTGTATTGTGTATTAATAGTGAATAAATCTAGTGTTTAATTAAATATTCTTTTTTTAAAAAGCCTTTCGAGAGGGTCCCTATAACATTTTGGTGGCAGCGGTGGGATTCGGAAATCTACCGGTTGCTCTATCCGCGGTGTTAAAAACTAAATAAAAGTGAAGTGAATCCTGTGTTGTGATTATTAAATTATTGACCGGGTAAACCAGTTCCAACAATTCACTGTGAAACCGCGGAGTGCAGACTCGCAATCATAACGTTACCGTCCGTCGCCGTATCCTGGAAAGAAACAAAAATCCTAGAATCTTACCAATATCGCTGTATCCTGGAAAATAATCAAAATCCATACTCTGACTTCAACATCTTAATAAGTTCCTGATAACTACTAAGTTGCCGAGACAAGGTCCAGAGACCTTGAGCTATTCGCCGTCGCGCCGCTCCGTTTCCTGTGTTCCAGACATCCTTATCGCATTGAAATGCGATCTCCGCTCGGACTCGCCATAATCATCGTCGCCTTCGCAACCCTGTAAGTCTTTCGTTATTGCATTAAGGTACAGACATTAATTAAATTGTAACATTAAATACTACGAATTCGATAATAATATCCAAACTTATCAAGTTCTATTTGCCTACATTTAATGTCTGTGTCCTTCTCCTAAGATACTATCCTACTGTATATTCGTGTAAATTTTGCTTGTTGTTTCAAAATGTCGAAATCAACTAAAGAATTAAATGTAAACCTCGAACCTCCTACGGCTGCCGAAAAGGGCCACTCAACGCACACTACGCCTACTTCCCTCTATCCAGAAGCCAAAATAGAACCTAAATCGGGTAAAACGAAACCTTTACCTATAGAATTTATAGAATTAAATACGCTCTTAAAGTTTATAAAACCCTATAATGGCACTAGGGAGACTCTGAACTCTTTTATCGTTAACTGTAACAACGCCTACGAACTGGCTACAGAGCCACAGAAACCTATTATTTTCAAGTACATATTATGTCAACTACAAGGTAAGGCGGAAATTGCTTGCTCCATTAAAGATTTCACAAATTGGGACCAACTAAAAGAGTTCTTGAAAACTCAATTTAGCGAGAGAAAACATTATTCACATTTGCTTACTGAATTACAAGAGAGTAAACAAAATGCTAATGAAAACGTTTCTCAATACGCGTTACGCGTCGAGACTTGCCTATCGCAAATTTTAACCGAAATTTCACTGTCTAATACTAAACAAAAGGAAGTCGCAGGACGCATTGCAGCTATGGAGGACCTAGCCCTTCATCACTTCCTAATTGGCCTTCTTCCGCGTATATCTAACATCGTCCGATGCAAGTCTCCGAAATCCCTTAATGATGCGATAAATACTGCTATATCGGAAGAGCGTATACAACTAAGTTTATATAAGCGTAATCCAAACACTGAATCCAAGCCTAATGACTCTAAATCCTTAACGAATCAAACACGGAATATGCAAAAATCATTCCAAGGCCCGCGGCCCTCTACTTCGCAGCAACGAGGTGGTGCTAATATCATGTGTAGATATTGCAAAGCATTCGGACACGATATCCGCGACTGTAAGAAACGCGAATATAATAACAACCGATTCCAAAAACCTAATCCTGGTCCCCAAAGATTTAGTAACGCAAATTCTAATCGTGATCAACCCCGTGTAAACTTCACAATTGAAAACGAAGACGAAGGTCATGACGAAGTTGATACTTCCGAAGTAAATGACTATCCCGATTTAAACGTATAAGCGCCTCGCTAGGGTGTCGTGCGAGACGCGACAGTAGAACCGACACCAATAACGCTGTTTCCACTAAATCATTTCCGGAGAGAGTTACACGACAGGGTAACCAGCCCCAAAAAGGAAACTCCTCCACTCCCACTGTTTCCACTGCGTCACGTCCGGAGAGAGTTACACGACAGGGTAACCAGCCCCAAAAAGGAATCTCCTCCACTTCCACTGTTTCCACTGCGTCACGTCCGGAGAGAGTTACACGACAGGGTAACCAGCCCCAAAAAGGAAACTCCTCCACTCCCACTGTTTCCACTGCGTCACGTCCGGAGAGAGTTACACGACAGGGTAACCAGCCCCAAAAAGGAATCTCCTCCACTCCCACTGTTTCCACTGCGTCACGTCCGGAGAGAGTTACACGACAGGGTAACCAGCCCCAAAAAGAAAACTCCTCTACTTTCACTGTTTCCACTGTGTCACATCCAAGGGAAAATACATTGCAAAGTAAATGTGATACCCAAGAAGCAAGGGTCTACGAAGTAAATGTAGACACAACAAAAAGGTCACTTCCACATATTATCCTGAAAACTCCTGTATCTAATATCCCATTGACCTTCCTCATCGACTCAGGTTCGGCTATATGCCTTCTCAAACATTCATCAATTAATAAATACCCGTCTCTCACTCAGGAACCTGTGGGTATCCGAGGTATTGATTCCGGTGACCAATTAACTCCTACCCTTGGTCACTTTAACTTAAATCTCAGATTTCTAAATCATAAAACACTTTCTCATAAATTCCACGTAATTCACATAAACAACTTCCCATACGATGGCATAGTAGGGTCAGATTTCCTGACTTCTTTTGGTTGTAAAATCGATTATAACAATGATATCCTTCACATAGGCACCCTATCCATAAAACTCCAATTCACTGAGCCCTCTTATATCATACCTCCTCGTACAGAAGCGGTAATTGAAACCACAGTCCTAAACCCTGAAATGAAGGAAGGAATAATAATAGATCAACATATTTCTAACGAGGTTTTCGTAGCCAATTGTTTAGCTTCTGTAAAAGAAAATCAACGAATAAATATAACCATCGTGAACACGTCTGAAGACTCAATCAACATTAATTCAAATCTCAAACTAAAATTAGAACCTATCGATTCAATGACATGTTTGATTAATTCCAACCCCGAGCCAAATTATAACGTTTCGCGTCGAACTAAAGAAGTACTAGATTCCCTCAGAGTATCTCACCTTAATCAAGAGGAAAAATCAATATTATTTGAAACCTGTTCCGAATATTCTGATATTTTTCACCTTCCAAATGATAGTCTAACTCACACTAATGCTATTAAACATGAAATTCGCACAAAACCATCCGCCCCTATACACACAAAATCCTATCGATTTCCAGAATGCCACAAGGAGGAAGTGGCTAATCAAATTAATAAGATGCTAGATCAGGGGATTATCCAACCTTCCGTATCACCATGGTCCTCGCCCATTTGGGTTGTCCCCAAGAAAACTGACGCCTCAGGACAACGCAAATGGCGCGTTGTAATCGATTACCGTAAATTAAATGATATCACAATCGGCGAAATATACCCAATCCCTCAGATATCGGAAATTCTCGACCAATTAGGTAAAAGTCGTTACTTCTCAACCCTAGATCTTGCATCAGGGTTCCATCAGGTGTGTATTTCTCCTCAAGATGCAGAAAAAACCGCCTTTTCTGTACCACAAGGCCATTTTCAATTTAATCGCATGCCGTTTGGCTTAAAAAATCCTCCTTCAACTTTCCAAAAATTAATGAACACCTGTCTGTCAGGCCTCCAAGGTATCCGCTGTTTCGTATACTTAGATGACATTGTTATCTATTCCGCCGACTTGTCTAGCCACATCGAAAACCTTAACTCAGTTTTCCACAGGCTTCGTTCTTTTAACCTTAAATTACAACCGGAAAAATGCGAGTTCCTTCGTAAAGAAGTCGGGTACCTCGGTCACGTTATTAGTGACGAGGGCGTGAAACCTAATCCAGATAAGCTTAAAGCAGTTGCGAATTTCCCTATTCCAAAATCCGCAAAAGACATCAAATCCTTCTTAGGATTTGTTTCATATTACAGACGGTTCATTCCTAATTTCTCAAAATTAGCCAAACCCCTAACCGCTCTTTTAAAGAAAGATACGGTCTTCCTGTGGCAGAATGAACAACAATTAGCATTCGAATCCCTGAAAGAAAAACTGGTCTCCGCACCAATATTGATATACCCAGACTTCACGCAACCATTTATCCTCACCTGTGACGCCTCTGCCTATGCTATATCCGCTATCTTGTCACAAGGTCCTGTCGGACAAGATCGCCCCATCGCTTACGCTTCCCGTACGCTGAATAAAGCTGAATGCAATTACAGTGTCACGGAGAAGGAGTGCCTTGCCATCATATTTGGTACAAAGACCTACCGACCCTATTTATACGGCAGACGTTTTAAAATCATTACAGATCATAAGCCATTACAATGGCTTTTCAATTGTAAGGACCCTGGATCTAGACTCGTTCGATGGCGTCTAAAACTTGAGGAGTACGATTACGAAATCCAATATAAGAAAGGGAAAATTAACACTAACGCTGACGCTTTGTCCCGCTTTCCAGTCAATCCTGTTCAATCAGTCGATGATCCTAGCACTTTGAGTTGTGATCAGAACCAAAATCAAAACCCGCAAGAGACGAGACTTGCCCCTGACACATATGAAGATGATAGAGATCTGATGGACCTCTTAATCTCACCATCATCCTTTAACCTCGATGACATCTCTCCGTTTAATCCAGACGAACTCGAGGATCCTACCTCACAGCCAGAACCTGCCCAAGTGACTTCCGATGCTCCTAATCTTCCTGAAGTTAATGACGCTGAATCATCCGCTGAAACCCCTAGAAATCTATCTCCTTCCATTTCTGATCCACCATCCCAGGACTATAGCAGCTTCCTGAAATCAATTTCAGATAAAAATAATTCATACAATACTGAAATCATAGAACACAATGAAAATCTCCTTAAATCAACCTCTAAAATCCTTCTTATCCCAACATCAATCGACCTTGATGATTCTAACCCGTATGTCCAGGAGATTCTTAGCAACCTGGAAAACAGCGACGACATCATTAACAGTGAAAAAGAATTATACTCCTTTCAACGTATCACGTCTAAAAACAAAATTTACTATTTCATATTTACACGTGTTCATCATTTCGAAGAAGCATCATATCCTGAAATATTCAAAACCTTAAAAGCTGTTAGGGACGAAATACTAATCAACGGAAACATCGAAGAAATAGCCATTTCCGATTTGAAAAATCCATTCGAAAAACATTCTTTTATAAAAATTTACAATATTCTCACATACTTATTTCAGAATACTTCTATAAAGATTAACATATACCACAATAATATCTTATATCCTTCTCCTACCGAAATTAAGAAAATTCTATACGATAACCACGATGTCCCGATCGCAGGGCATTTAGGCTCCACGCGCATGTATAACAGGATTAAAGAATCTTATTATTGGAAAGGGATGCGTAGTGACATCGAGTCTTACGTTAAGAAATGTCAATCCTGCCAGGAAAACAAAGCCCTTAGGAAAGTAAATCGAAGCCCTATGCAAATAACTAGCACTTCAACCGCACCTTGTCAGCGTATTTCTATAGACATCGTAGGTCCTCTTCCCGAAGCAGGAACAGCCAAATTAAAGTATATCTTAACTATCCAAGATGACCTTACCAAATTTTCAGCTGGCTATCCCTTAAGAAGTATAACCGCAGAAGAAACTAGTGAGTGTTTAGTCCACTTCATTTCCATCTTTGGAATTCCTAAAATAATCCTGACGGACCAGGGCACAAATTTTACTGCCGACCTGTTTAAGAAAACCTGTGAATTCCTTAAAATTAAACAGCTGTGGTCCTCTCCTTATCACCCACAAACTCAGGGAGCGCTCGAAAGGAGTCATTCGACCCTCAAAGAATACCTAAAATCTTATGTCAATGAGGATCATACCAACTGGGCTCGCTATGTATACACCGCGATGTTGGCATATAATACAGCCGTCCACTCCACGACTCACTATACCCCTTACGAACTCATGTTTGGGCATAAACCATTTATACCAAACTCGGTCTTTGACGAAGATACCGGTGTCACTTACCCTGAGTATGTAAAAATGCTCCAAAACCGTTTGAGGTATTCACGGGAAAAGGCCTTAGAACATATTCAACGTTCTAAAACTAATTCTAAAAATTATTACGACCAACGTAGCCGCTTAATTCAGTATAAAACCGGCGATCACGTTTACCTCAAAAATCACCCGAGATCTGATAAGGCGCTATCGCCAATCTGGAAAGGACCTTACAAGGTAGTAAAAGTACACGGTAACAATACGCTGTCTTTGCTCATAAACCGACGTCATGTACGCCACCACTTTGACGAGGTCAAACCAGCCGACGTATCCAGTAACCTGTAACAGAATTAATTATAATAAATATACTTCGTAAGTATAGAATTAGTTATTAAAATCCTACACAGATAGTTGAATAAGTTAGGTTAGTGTAGTTATTAACAAAATTGAATGTTAGGATATACCCTTGTTATAAGTACCTATCTACGTAAACATCTAGGTAAGTAAGTATATGATTACGTAAAGTAGTAATAGTGTAAATTAGTGGTAAGGGATACAGTTATGTAAATATAATTACAATAACCTAAATATGGTTGTTCACAGTTTCGTCGCAAATGGCCAACCAAGCTATGTACAACCAATCACATCAAGTTCCGGACTATATTTTGACCATCTAGGCTCATTGAAAATTTACCGTAATCAACTTAGTGTAATTACACCCCTGGATATTTCTAAATTTAGAACCCATATTGATAATATCGAATCCACATTGGCAGATTCGAAACAAATGTTCGAAAAGGTACCCATATTAGATGAAGAAGCCCCAAATCATATGTTGCAACCTTTAATAGCTAGATTTAGTGATATTAAAAAGGAATACACTTCGATTTCTTACCTGATCGAAGATAGGTTTAAACGTGCCTGGATAGGCGGAATTGGCGGTGTGTTAAAAACAATATTTGGAACATTAGATGAAGATGATGCTATAAGATATAATGAAGCCGTAGAATCCTTGCAATTTAACCAGGTGAAGTTAGCTTCCTTAATGAAAGAAAACATCTTAGTAACCACATCTGTAATTTCCTCGTATAACGAAACCTTAAACAAAATAAATATTAATGAAGCTATACTTTCAGAGGCTCTTGACAAGCTTTCGGTAGAATTGGAAAATATAACAATCAAAGTTGACGAACTACGTCTACAGACTTACATAAATATAATTATGGATAGATTTTCTACTTCAATATTTACCTTGTCAGCACAATTGGAAGATATCGTAAATGCTATCTTATTTAGCAGTCAGAATATATTACACCCAGCTATATTAACACCGTTACAACTATACCAAGAGCTTGTCGAAAACCACCAACACTTACCTCATGATCTGGGATTCCCCGTACCGCTAGATCTAAATTATATTCATAAATTATTAAATGTATCAAAGTTAATGTGTTATTATACTAATAGTAAGATTGTATTTGTATTACAAATTCCTCTAGTGTCCATCAAGGAATATTTATTATATCATGTAATAGCCTTACCTGTACCACATAATGCTAAGGATCCAGACTCTTTTAGTTAAATATTACCGGATAACAAATATGTTGCAATAACCAAAGACAAGAAGCAGTACTGTAACTTAGAAAATTTATCTGAGTGCCGCGTAGTCGAAACCGGATCTTATATATGCGAAATTACAAGTGTATTTACAAGTGAAGCTAAACCGTCTTGTGAAAGTGAGCTAATGTCAAAAGCTATCAGTGAAATTCCTAAAGAGTGTAAAGCCACGCTAGTGTACGGAAAACTAGACATTTGGAAGTTATTATCTAATAATAAATGGCTGTATATTCAATCAGAACCTACTAAAGTATCCATAGATTGTTTTAACTCAGACGTATCGGAAATAAATGTATTAGGCTCAGGAATACTTACCATAGCTAAAGGATGCACCGGATATTGTAAAAGTACTATTCTAACATCCGCTAATAATGTAATTAACATAACATCTCCTGTAATAACATCAGACTTTAATTTATTAAATGACTCTTGTTGTAATATTGATAAAGTTGATCAAATTAAAAGAAAAGTGTCTCCCATTCATTTGCAAGATATTGATCTAGATAACTTAAAAACAAATAAGGACCTTCTGTCAAATTTAGTTAGTGAAATAGATAATGTAATAGACACTCCACATATTGTCAAATATGGGACATACTACTCTAGCTTTACCATCATCATAATTGTCGTAATTGTATCATTTACCATTTATAAATTGATAATGTTTTTTAAATGTAAATCTGGAAACAAACGTCTCGATTTTTCTCTTAGACGCACATCCATAATTCAATCAATCAATAATACTGATAATATTTCTAATCATGGTTCAGAATTGGAACAAACACCTGGACCAAGTATTAGAGCTCACTTTTAACATGAACTTCGAAATTGCAGCACCGAAGTTCATTCTACCCCGGGAGGTGTTATACCCCTGTTCTGTAGGGGATGATGCTGAGCTCGCAACCTTAAGATGCAAGTCAGCAATATAGCTCTTAATATAATAGCCGCACGGCGCCTCGCGCGCTAGTCTGCATTTCTAACTCCGGGCGCGTAACGTTGTTTCCAGACCCTCTCTTTGTATTGTGTATTAATAGTGAATAAATCTAGTGTTTAATTAAATATTCTTTTTTTAAAAAGCCTTTCGAGAGGGTCCCTATAACAGTAATATCCAAATAAATAAACTTATTCACCAGTAACGATCACTGCAGTGATTACTTACTTCAGTCTAGTGTTGCCCTCTGAACTTTTCAATATTTTGTTCATTAGCAACGCGGTCATTAAGTCCGGTGAGCAATTGATCACGTTACATCTCTATTTCACAAATAAGTATATTTTACCACGCCTTTAGGGTTACCATTTGACAGGATTTAAAATTTCAGTCAATTTATCATTTGTGTTGAGTAAGTTTGGAAATATATTGAAGTTTCTTAAAAGGGGTGCGAGATGATTTATTTCTCCATTTAATTAAGCTTTGGTATAATTCACACATTCTCTTCACTTTTTTTTCCGGTCTTGTATTTCTTCTTCGTCCACATCAATTTCAAAACCCCTTTTTATACTTACCTACTTGCCAATTTTTTCACCTTGACGGAGAGGGGTTTGAGAGCTAGATCACGAAACAACCCTACCGCACTAATACATCACAAAACGCTGACACGACGATGCTGTTAATTTACATCAGTCACGAATACCTAAGACGATCCAATGAACTTTAGATGAAGATGTTACGTAAACTAATGCAAATCATGGATGCACCAACCGCGGACTTTATGTAAACACTTTCACGTTGAACTAATAGAGGTTTTGTACGTAATAGTCAGGTAATATAAGGGAATGGTTCGTGATTGTTTGTGATTTGTGGCTTTATCTCCTTCATCTGTGCTTTATGTTGAACTTTCACACTTTGGGTCTTCTTCGTTCTAAGTTTGGATTATACCACCATTAGGTCTGTATTTTCCTTAAACGTAACCATTTTGATGTTGAATAATAAATGCACTATTTTCATTCTTCGTCTTTTACCGTCTAGTACTGTACCACTCCAGTGAAGGTTGGCTCTAACAGCTGCTGGAATGCAGCTATAATTGGTGTTGATTGATAGAACAGATAATTTAAGGTATTCTAGTATTTTCTCGGTCAAATTAAGGACAGGAAGTCCTTAATTTTCCAATGGTCGTCGGAGTCGTGGTATTCTTGATTAGGGCCAGCTTCCAGTATACCGGATCAGCTACATCATGGTATGATTAAATTTTCTCCAACTCCAAACACAATTATGTAAGCCTGATTTCGAATAATTTTATTTTTGAACTGTATGAAATAGTTGTCGATCGTGGTTAATAGGTCATTTTAAAAATACCAACATTCCTAAGACCAGTGGACTGCCATACGTAAAAGTTATAGCTTTGTGAAGCAACTGATTATCTTCGGCTTTATTTATGAGTAGTTTCTTTACTGCTCATGCGTGTATGGATTTATATTGTTTGTCGTATGAGCAGATAATATCAGCGATAGGCGATAGGGATCAACAAGTTCAAATAACCTGACCCTCCGTAGACCTTATATTTATTGATGTCCTCTCGCATTGTGTGGCTTCGTCTTCGCCAATTTCACTTGCTTTAATTTAAAATACTTCTATCTTAAAGGTTTTTCTAAGTTAAACATTTTTTTTTCAATCATGTTATTATTATGTCCAATGTCAGATGATCTGTATTTAAATCGTCCTTAATGTTTGGTTGAAGTACTAATGCACGAGATATTAAAGCATCTTAATATATATCATAAACGTAAATAACTTTTATCAGTTTTAACCATTACATTAAATACAGCCATTAATTATATCTATAACCATTTCCACATTTTTATTGAGAACAAAATTCAAGTCTTAAAGTAAACTGCTTACGAAATTGCACGGGAGTTTGCTAATAAAAGGGAACCAGTTAAATCATGTCAAATATCAGGTAAATATCGACCTTATTCCCACGATTTAGAGCACGATTTCAATCGCAACACAGTGAGCGTGTTCTACACCTGTCTTGCGAAGGATCAAGAAACTTTAATCTAGCTCATTACTGTTCAGTTCTAAAACGGCTTATGTTCCTGTAACAGGCAGCCTACTTAAGGCGTTGTTCTTGTAATTTAATTAGATCTTTGAGATAAAACTAAATGCCACATAACACGATACCCGTTTCTGCGTTCGACACTTCTACACATTCCCAAATAATATAAAGACTTTATCATTCAACGATTCTGATTTTAAATCTAAACGTTTATTTTAAGAACGTAAATCGTGATGTTTATAGAGACGTGAGTGCAAAAATGAAACCAGTTTTAATTTTATCGATTAAGTTATTTCGGAACTTGTTGGAATGGGTTTTTATTTTAAATTTATTTGTTTTTTAGTTTTGTGTGCCCGCTACTAGAATTTATAACGGTCCAATTATTTTTAGTCCACTTGCCGTGAGTGTTGTTAGATTTAAGAAAATAAATCATGACTTAGAGGTTATAGAGCTGCTATCGAAAGGTTTTTCATTATATTTGCAACATTATACAAAATACAAATCGACGACCCATCAATTAGTTAACTATAAAGTTGTTAAATATCTCAACACTACTTGACCCTATTCGATTTTTAAATACTCTCAACCGTGTTACGTCACAAAACAATATAGTATTCATACTAACGCAGGTTATTGTAGAACGTTAATAGATTCACCCGCGTGTGGGCCATTACAATAAAGCATCGATCATTTAGCTGCGCGGGCGCACAATCGCCGCCGTTAGCTAAGTAAATCGAGGGGTGGATGCGGAAACAGATGGAATGATCCGTGATATTGCAGATGTATTCTGCGGTTAATGGAAGCGACTTACTATTTAACAGGAAACAAATGTTTTAAACAGGTCTATGTATTGATCAGCAGGTGTTGGTTCTTGATAGCTTATTGTTTTTGAAAGATCGAAATCTTGGTGCTTCATAATTTTTGTCGATATTTTTATCAAAGGAATACCTTATATAATAGTGCGGCTTTTCGGTCGTATTAAATAAAAAAGATTATTTTATTAGCGTTCTTAATAAGGCAACTAACGCCCACACTCAAAAGAAAAACAACATAACTAGTTTATCGAAAGTGCAAAATGATTCTACAATCGATTCATCATTATGTGTCAAAATGTTTATAATGATGGAATTTATCTGCCGATATCTTTGACAATCTGAAGTTGATTTTTTATTTTATTTATTAAAGTGAACGAACGGAATATATGAAGTGTGAAAATTAAATATATTAGCTTCTTAGCGTCATCATGAAATTCCTGGTTGTGTCTATTTTTCGACTAGCTCATATTTTGATTAGCATTTGTTCTCTGTTCAAACTGTTGATCTCTTTTGAAATTATCTCTTTGTTTCTCTTCTCCATAATGAATTAAAAGCTGTCTAACTTTAAAGATCTTCTGAATAGTATCTACGTCTTCTTCATTACTTTGTTCTTTTAGTGCATTCTCTAATTCAACAAATCCCATTTTGAAAATGCCATCTTTCTGAAAGCTCATTACAAATACACATAATTTTCCAGTAACGTGCTTCGTAGGAACCTATCAACATTCATTGGTGTTGCTCTGAACCGCAACCCGTTAAGACAATGGCGTTCGGTTACTCTTGTGTTACAATACGAATTCCTAGCACAAATTACATGAGGAGTTCCGTGGTCGCCTCTTAGATGCTCTTTGTATTGTGTGAAATGTGGAAGACTAAGCTTTGGAGTACTTATATATTGCCATTTTCTGTATCTGTACTGGAGCTGGCTTCGAGTCTGAAAAGATTCAGGTGGATACAATTTTTTTAACTGACTTCTTCCAAAAAGGAGGAGGTTCTATGTTCGCAGGATTTTTCATCTTTTACAATTTACATAATATCGTCAATCTGAAAAAAGACTGAATGTAAGAGTTGAATTGACATATGATTGGTAAAAATACTGCTAATTGAGGCAAGGATAGCTTTCGCCATGTTTTAGGTAGTATTGGTGTATACTATAACAAGTTTCGATATTTCCAATTATAAACGTCTTGAACTTTAAAGTCTATTATGCTGTTTATAAAGTGGGTGTCCATTTTAATATAAATATTTATGGTTTATAATCACTAATAAATAATCTTTACAATATTGTTCCGTAACGAGTGGGTGGTCTAGCTTGGAATAAGCTGAGCCATTAAATTATATGGGATTAAGAACTTTAATAGCACAATTAGCAAGTCAATAAAATACAAACTATGTATTCGGGCTTACTTAAATCATGAACGTAATTTAAGTCGTGAATATGTTTATTATTCTCTTTATTTATTGTAGCTAGCTTGTACTATCCCACTGCTGGGCATAAGTATTTAATTTATCAAAAACCATAACCTGCGTTTTGCTCTTTCGAGTAATAATATAATTAACAACCTTTTCAAACAACCGTGCGTTTGAATTCGTATAGACCAATTTACAACATAGATGTGACACGATTTCAAAACGTCGAGCTTAATAGGATTATGGTCCGTCAAAGCACCCTACCGTTCGTAATTCATTGTAATGCTGTTAAAAGATTATACGGTATGTAATAAATGCTAACTGTGATCATATATCTGATGTTAAACCGTTAATTTATTCGTAAGGCTGTGATTGTGTTTTTGTGGGCAGGAAATTGGAATTCGTTTTGGTTAGGTCAAGATTTCAAGGATTTGAATTAACTGCACGTACATACATACTCTGATTTAGTCAAATGACGTTACTGTAGTAGGTATAACAAGATTTCAAAGATATAATTATAATATTAAAATCTTACTCGTAAGTACACATAATTTCTATAACTGTTTAAGTGTTGAGGGATACGTAACGCATTCGCTATTAAATTTGTCAATACTCCAAATACAAAATGGTGTATAGGCTATTATGAAATGTAGTTGTTTTGGATAAATAATATTTCGGGGTACCTATTCACTCTCTGACGTATTAAATAAACTAACAATAACATGAAAAAGCAATAAGAATTCTACTACATCCTTACAAGCGTTTCTTTCAGTCAGTAATTCATGGTACTCAGTCGAATTTTATGTCGTTTCGCCAGGGGGCTCGACATCCCTTTACCATGCAAATGAGTGCGTGCAGGCCGTGACAAATTAAAGCTACGTGCTCGTTGCCTAGCAACCAATGCAATGCCGAGTAATGATAACTGTGCGATGATGTATTGGGAATGGCTTCAATAAGAAACCGCTAGTAATTCATTTGTTGCTCATTTAATAGGTACTGTTCTCAGTCAATGATATTTCATTCAGAATATTGATTAAATTACATTTGTATTAGAATAAGTTTACGAATCTAATTCTTGTTTTATAACGGTTAAAACCTATTTAGACCAGGGCCGAAGCCTTCAAAATTTGTAAAAAGTGAAAAAAAATTACAGTAGGATGAAACCAATTAGAAAAGGAAGGGAATATGATAAAAATTAAAGAAAAAATAAATTACGGTCGATCCGAGTGCGGGAAGGGGGGGAGGGGGGGGTTTTAAGGGTAAAAAATGGTTTATCTTGATTTCCAGCAAAACTACAAGTCCTATGGAAAAAAGTCAAATGGCAAAGTTGTAGGTAATAAAAAGATCTACAACTTTTGTATTTACACTTTTTTCACATAACCTCAAAATGTATGTGAAAAATCCAAAAAACCAAGTTTTTGGTTTTTTATTTTTATCTTTTTCAAAAATATTTTTTTTTTCACGAAATTTGGTGAAAACTTACCTTTTTATGTCCCAAATACGCTGTAATTTATTTGATTAAAAATATTTATTTTTTCACCTTATTTTGAATTAATATAAAAAAAAACACCCTAATTTTCAATCGAAAATTCACCCGTCAAAATATCAGCTTTTTTCAAAAAGTATGGGGATTTTTTGTTCGTTGAAATCTCTACTTTCTGATGGTGTAAAAAAAATATACATTACTACAGTAAATGTTCTCAGAAAATGCATAATCACTATGTACAATTTCATCAAAAAAATGTCATTGCTTCAATTTTTTCCAGTCTGCATTGGTTCTTCATCCAGAATTTCATCTGAATCATTTTGTGAGATTTTCTATGACATGAATGTAATTCGAATTTAATAAATAAACTTTAAACTGAAAAAAAAAAATTAAGCAATGTCATTTTTTTGATGAAATTGTACATAGTGATTATGCATTTTCTGAGAACATTTACTATAGTAATGTATATTTTTTTTACACCATCAGAAAGTAGAGATTTCAACGAACAAAAAACCCTCATACTTTTTGAAAAAAGCTAATATTTTGACAGGTGAATTTTCGATTGAAAATTAGGGTGTTTTTTTTTTATATTAATTCAAAATAAGGTGAAAAAATAAATATTTTTAATCAAATAAATTACAGCGTATTTGGGACATAAAAAGGTAAGTTTTCACCAAATTTCGTGAAAAAAAAAATATTTTTGAAAAAGATAAAAATAAAAAACCAAAAACTTGGTTTTTTGGATTTTTCACATACATTTTGAGGTTATGTGAAAAAAGTGTAAATACAAAAGTTGTAGATCTTTTTATTACCTACAACTTTGCCATTTGACTTTTTTCCATAGGACTTGTAGTTTTGCTGGAAATCAAGATAAACCATTTTTTACCCTTAAAACCCCCCCCTCCCCCCCTTCCCGAACTCGGATCGACCGTAATTTATTTTTTCTTTAATTTTTATCATATTCCCTTCCTTTTCTAATTAGTTTCATCCTACTATTATTTTTTTTGGTTTTAAAAATTATCGGCCCTGGTCTAATTGTGAAGATTCGCGATAATTTACAAGTGAATGCTGTTTTTCAACTGTTTCTATTGGCCATAAGATTACTTACTATTTATCTGCTTCCATACTTTATCATTGTGACTTATAAATGGTACTATAAAGAATAACGTATTTTCTCCTATAAAATATCAGTATTTATAAATGTTAGATCGTCGGTAAGCCGTATCATTGCATAATCTTATTTATTATCCACCACGCCTACAGAGAAGTTTCTTTAGACTTTTAACGATTTCTCATGATTCCCGTCTACTCGATAGCCAGTTAATTCTGGGCCTACTTTTTGCACTGACCAACCGGTGAAGTCCGCTTCATTCGTTTTATTGGTACCTACTATAAAGTAAGTATTATTTTCACTGTAGACAACGCCTCAAGACTGCATAAAATCAACCAGCTCTTAAACTCTAAAATGTATTTCTTTATTTGCGTTTCGCGTGGGATTATGAGCAGGTGTATTGCTTAAAAATAAACATAACACATTAGTTTATTACATACTTTTATTCTTAGTATCGTTGTGAAACTTGTATATAGCAATTTAATTTCTCTTGAAGAATGATGTCTTCCGCAAGAGACGCAGTCTCACATATTTTTCTTTACTGGTATGCACATTAGAATTGTAAGCATGACTCTATGAAGCATCTTATGATGTATCTGACATTAGCAATAAGTGGATATTGGATGAATATTGCCTTTGCTATTATAGGAAGCTGTCTCACGTTCTATGTTATTTTAAAAGGCTTTTGCAAGATCAGGTGTGTAATAGACATGCGCAAAATGTGTCAGTGAAAAGAAATGAATGAAGTATATCTTTTGGCGCAATGAAGTAGTCCAATCTTTTAGTTCAGTACTTCATTTAGTTCAGTAAATCAGAACGAGTCAATGAGATACCGGGCTCGCGTATTGTGATACTTTATCGACGAATGATGCACTTCACTTAGTTCACTATAAACTTATTTGTATTTTCATGCTTAAAACTGTCATCCATAAAATATGATAATGAAAGACTTCAAAAAAGATTTAAGGAGTAAAATAATTATAATGAAAGTTTGAGAAGTAATCAAAACTATTTATTTATTACTACATATATTGTGTTACTATTTATATTGTAATGTAGTTTTCTGTTTTTTTTTACTGAAATGCTGATACAAGCTTACACATTTTTGTCTAGGTAGGTATTTAAAAATCGAAATATTAGTAATTGAAAAAACCCCGCGACACAAGGATTAGATTTCTTAGTGCGGGAGTCGTTTTATATGTTGTATAAATAAAAAAATATAATGATTTACAGCCTTTGCTAATTATTTGCAATTACTGCTTATAAATAACAATTGGGACAGTTTTTTTGTGGTTAATCTTGTTCGTCGTTCATTTAGTATATGCCCAGCTTTAGAAAAAATTCTTTCACACGGGACGGAAGTTGCCACAAGGTGAAGTCTTTTTAAGGCGTATTTAAATAAAATCGGGTAGAACGACCGTCGCTCGTGCCACCAGCGCAGTGGGTCATTGCAGCGTTGCAACAGTGGCTCCTGGAGATATTTGTCCACCTCTATAATTCCAGCAGCCAATGGATTTGTGGGTGTCAACTTTGCCACTTCCTTATCAAATTGGTCCCATATAGACGTCTTGGTCGAAGGCAATGACGTGGATGTGGATTGCTCTGACGTTAATACTGAAGGCACCGTTATAGCTTGTTGCAGCACTTTGCCTACTTTCTTCTTTAAAGTAGCCACAGCCCGGTCAAAATTATTGATATCGCTGAATCCCTTATTTTTGAATCGAGGATCCAATATCGTTGCCTCGCTGTACAGAACGTGGTTCTCAATATTAGAAAAACGCTTTTCTAATTGTTTATCTAGCGTATTTATTGCTAACTGTACTTGCGTAGGAAGCGTATTATTATTTATATAACTTTTGACGTGGTTCTTCATGATGCCACACAAGGGGATGACTTTTGCCAGCGAAACGTTTTTTTCGACACTAATTTCGACTGTGATGTCATAAAACAGTTGTAATATGGGAGCCACGTTTTCTATAACGTCCCAATCTTCATTATTTAGCGCCAGTTCATGACGCATTATGGCGATCGTCGCGATTACGGCATCCTTTGCTGATAACAGCCGCTGCAGCATGATATATGTAGAATTCCACCTTGTTGGGACATCTTGCTTTAACTTTAATGGGGTAAGGTTCAGTTGTTTCTGCATATCTTGCAGCTTGTGTTGAGCGTGGGAGCTCTTTTTAAAAAATTCAACTATTCTTTTTATTTTCCCCAATGTTTCTGATAGAGGCGTCAAAGCGGCTTGCACACACAAGTTAATTGAATGGGCAAAGCATGGTATATGCCATCTGCCGATGTCTCTTATTGCGGCCGTAATATTGGCTGCGTTGTCACTCGCAATAGCTGTCGTATAGTCAGCTATATTCCACTCTGACATTTTGTCGCGTAGAAAGGCTGCCAAATTATCGCTTGTGTGTCGCTCATTATATTCGACACATCCGATTAAATTGGACTTCAATTTAGTGTCATCTATTGTGGCGCTAATATAATGTACAGTCAGGGCTATAAAACTGTCATTGTTAATAGAGGTCCAACCGTCTGTCGTCAAGCAGAAAGCTTGCCCCTCTTGGAGCTCACTTTTGACCTTTTCTGTACACATATTATAAAGTTTCGGCATAATACTGTCTGATAAGGTTTTCCGTGTTGGGAGTGCGTACTGTGGGTTAAGCAGGGAAATAAATTTTTTAAATTCATCATCTTCGACCATTCGAAAGGGGTAGTGGCCTATAGCAATCATTTTTATAAGTTGCTCATCGATTTGTTGGGCACGCCGTACTGGTATCGGCTTCGTGCTTTGTGCATAATTTTTAATTGATGGCTGACAAGCAGTAGTCGCCCGAGGTGGTAGAATTTGATTTTCCACACTGTCAACTGGACGTAAATAGGGCTCGGGGTCTGAAGTTTCAATAGGCCTTTGCCTCTCTTCGACCAACTTTATCGTGGGGTGCTTTGTCCTTAAATGTCTGTTAAGATTTCCCACATTACCACCAGACACAGATAATTCACTCGAACAATACGTGCATTTTGCCTTTTTAGGTCCGTTTTCCATAAAATGGTTCCATACAGCACTTCTTTTCCTATTTGCAGTCTCCATTTTTTAATCAAAGTAGACAATTTACACTTTAAAACACGTAACGTACGAATTCGTACTCTCACTGTACCAGTAGGTACAAAATGCAGTACGAATATAATTATCTTTTTGGTCCTTTTTCCTTAATAGGTCCACCACACAGCACACTTTTCTTTATATCTAATTTAAAATTCGATTTTATAAGTACGTTCTTACTAAAGTATTTAAAAGACTGAAATATGATGTATTATCTTAACTATTAATTTAATATAAAGATTAACAACAATTAACGTAAGGCACAAGTGCATTTAGTTTTCTCGAAACAAACTGTCACCGAAAAATCAAAATAGGTATACAATTCAAGGCCTAGGCTAAATGTAAGCAATAAATTTTAGCGAACATTAATGCACTTTATCTCAACCACAAAAAGCTCAGTTTAGATTGCAATTGCAATGGTCAATAGAGAGATGCGGCATCCTTCGACGAACAGTTTATTAAAATAATAAACAATAATAATCTTTCAGACACAAGTACCTACTTTTTTCAAAGTTTACGAACATTTTTATACGCTAAATTAGACTTTAATTAATATATAACACGAAAGTTAATATAAGTTTGTTTCGACTAACTAAACGGTTGTTTGTATAAAAACATTCAAAACAAATCAAAATCATTTATTGGAATAAAAACAAATAAATAACATTAAATGTGCGTTAACACCTACATTAAATACATAAAAAAATATACATAAAGAGAATAACAAATAAATAAATAATAAAATTTACCCACGCAAAACATAATTATTAGTACGTAAAGTTTAGTATGCATGTGTGTGTAAGCAGTAAGCTAGACGAGCAACACACACACATAGTTGGCAATGCACCGTACCGTCCTTCGGTCCGTCGCTCGTCAGCCCGACGTCAGCCGAAGTTCACACGAACACTCCACGAACACGTACGAGCCAATCGAGCGAAATGAATGAGTTGGTGACGTTGGTGTGCGAGCGAAAAGAAAGGCTGAACTAAATGAAGTACAGACACATTTGGATGACTACTGAAGGAAAGATAGGTTTATTTTGTGTTGTGAAGTACTTCATTTCCTTCAATCGTTCGCGAACTACCCATGTCTAGTGTGTAAGCAACTGTTACAATGTTGCTGTGACTTACAATATGCGCTTGACCTTAATCGTAATGAGAATTTACAATGCTAGCTTTTATTCCTTTATATTTCAAAATTACGATACAAGACTTTGGATACAATAAAATAACTTTTGTATGTATTTTATGAATTACGAAATTCTTGCTCTAAGTTATGAAATCAAATTGGACGGCAAATGTTTCTACATTGTGCGTAGATAATTAACCTAGTCAAAATTACTTCTAAATGTGTCAAAAAAGAAAAAAAGAACTATAAACTATTTAAACACATTCGTAGTAGTAGTATGATTAACAAAGGCAGTCTAAACTATTTCTAGAACGGTAAACAAAGCCAATCGAAGACAATGCATAGGCGAAAACATAAAAAATGCACAAATACATACAGACATGCCTTATAACTTTGTCGCAACAAATAAAATATTGTAAAGTGTAATACGCAAAGTAAGTATCTTACTTGTAAGAAATCTATAGAACTAAATATTCAAATATATTAATAAACTTACATTTACACATTGGCGTACGAATAAAAGCAATGCTAATCCCTATATTTACAGAACATTACTTATGGCATGCTTATAAATTCCAACCTAATGTACGGCTTAGGGTACTACCTCACTGCGACGCAACAGCGACATGGCTACCACTGGTAGGCTGACGGTGACCAAATGGAGCGGCTAATGGCCACTGTGCTCAAGCCAATTCGATTACTTCAGTACCTATGCCATATCGGACATTAAAAAAAAATTTTGCTAATATTTTTGACTTAATGCATAACCCATAACTTGAAGCGGCGGTAGCTTAATGGCTAGGGCGTCGGATTTGCGATCATGTGGTTGCGGTTTCGAATCCCACCCATTACACTACCGACGTGAACCCACTCGTAACACAAGCATCTTAGCTTAGCACGAGGGGTTAACGAGATTATATGCGACCCACATTGCTAGTAATCTAAAAAAAAAATACTCTTACAATGGCGCGAGAATGAAAGAATAAAGAAACGATGTTCAAAATCATACGATGACTTTATGACACAAACATTTGACTGGCGATGTCGGAATACACGAGCTATTTGTGGTTACGCTTCCAAAATTGAAAACCGAAATCTGGCATTTATAATATGAATATCATTTTTTTATGGCTAGCAACGTCGCCGTTTCTCAGTGAGGTAGTGCCCTTAGGATTTCGAGTACTTAAGCATCGATACATCGACGTATCGATACAAAATTTATACGACATTTATTTTTCTGCCTCTGCTTGTAGGATTTCATTATTGTAAATTGCATTATAGTATACCTAAATGGATTTGTGAGCTCCAAGGCTGAGCCCGCTTGTTTAATCGTGAGAATTGCTTGAATTTTATCGTTAATCCGATTAATATTATCTACTCCGGTACCGAATGTCCGACATTTGAAGTTTGGTAGCTTACAATGTTGACTAGTAAAATTATTGTTGGAACAAAGCATTTTGTCTTAGTCTACGTTTTGACTAGAATTATTATTGACTGGAATTAGATACGTCTCAGTCATAAATTAAATATAACTAAGTAAATTATGTTAATACAGGATTAATTTAAAAGGAGTGCGTTTTCATACAACTATTTTAAGATTTCGACCTATGTGCCTTGAGGAAAGTTGTTCAGTTTCATAAACCTGATTACCTCGTTGAATATATGCACTCCTTTTAAATTAATCCTGTATGAAAACAACTGCTAATATTTTCTAGTGCTACGATGTATTATTAGGTTTTCGAATTACTAATATCTAAGTAATTCCTAAGATAATTCAAAATACTTTGAGGTAATTCGAAGATAAGTTGTAGTGCGATTTTATTTTCTTGATATCTCAATATTACGCTTTATACCCGACAGATTCACCTAAATTTTTACTATTATTACCACTTCGTAAGATAGTAGCATTAATGCATTTCATATTTCTTATACTAATGGAACGCAGAAACCCACTTTTTACTGCAAATATTAAAGTTATTTATAGTGAAATAATCCGATTACAAGTGTTTGCATTACCATCTATAAGATTAAAACCTACTTAGTAATAAATATGTTAATATTATTAGGTAGGTATACTATTGGTAAAATAAATTTATAAAAAAGGTTTTTTTCTGATTCCGTCAAACGCCTCTGCTATTATACATTTCGAGTAAACCAAAATACATCTATACTAATATTATAAAGAGGAAACCTTTGTATTTTTGTATGTTTGTATTGAATAGGCTCAAAAACTACTAGACCGATTTCAAAATTTCTTTTACCATTACTTAGAGGAATTCTTCCGAATCCGTATAGGCTATATTTTATCCCGGAAAATAGATAGGATTTTTCGTGGTAGTGAAAATTGTGGAGTAAGTCGACGAAAAAACTGCCGTACGTTAACGATTCTCGCGAACGCTGCCTAAATGGTGAGATGTATGGTTGACTTCTATAGAAAAGTTGTAGAACTCAATAAAGCCTACAAAAAAGTCCGCGATAGTATAAACCAAACATTTATATTTTAGCAATTATAACCACTTTTCCATAGAATAAAAGTGATTAAAATTATTGGCCTATGTTTATTGATCATATTATCGTCAAATACTAATCCTTATCCAAATAAACTATTTATTGAGCAAGATTGTTTCAATAGCTATAAATTACTTTTTTTTTATTCCAATCGGATAATTCATTCAAAAGATATTACGAATTTAAAATTGTAATTGCTATTAAAATGAATGATGGCCGCCGGCCGATATGTGTCGCACGACTCGCACGGCGAAACCGCAGGGGAGGGGCACATCGCGCAGTGCGCATCTATGAAGAAATAAATGTCCACCCGTGCGAAGCCGGGGCGGGTCGCTAGTGTGTAATATATTCAATGAACGAAGAAAGGTTTTAGTTAAGATGCCTATATTTTTAGTAGAGGCTTTAATGACCGAATACTGAAACTACAATCAGTTTGAGGCCATCGTCAAGTCTCACGCTGTCTCTTTCGCTTTAAGGTGAAAAGAAGCGACAGATAGACATTTAAGAACATGTTAAGTTAATAAGCGTTTAGAATTAACTGCGATTAAAGTTTACTTACCTTTATTATATTCTGTAGGTACCTACTAACGTTTGCTAAAAGTTTATCCTACTAATATTATAAATGTGAAAGTGTGGATGTGTGGATGTTTGGATGTTTGCTACTCAATCACGCAAAGACGGCAGAACGGATTTGGATGAAATTTGGCATGCATGTAGCCTTTGACATGGAAAAGAACATAGGCTTCCTTTATCCCGATTCCTTAAGTAGTTCTCGAGGCGAAAATGAATATTGTTTATGAGCCAAGCCGTGGGCAGACAGCTTTGAAATTTGGTATTTTTCTCTATTACAGCGCAAGTAATAACACGTGCCATTTTTCAATACTTTCACATTTTTCATTTCCTTTAGGATCCAATTCTGAAGTCCACGCCGACGAAGTCGCGGGCAGAAGTTAGTCTACTATATAAAAATAAGTCGGGTTTTCCTTCCTGACGCTATAACTCCAGAACGCACGAACCGATTTCCACGGTTTTGCATTCGTTGGAAAGGTCTCGGGCTCCGTGAGGTTTATAGTAAAGAAAATTCAGTAAATTCAATAAATTAAACGAGAAAAGCAGGAAAGGAAAATATCGCGATTATTGACATTAAAAACGAATAAACAATGCGGTAACCTTGGTAACCTCGGTAAAATTGGTAAGTAGGTAGTTGCCATGACGACCAAATTTCGTTATTTTTAGTACGATTTACTATCCTCCAGATCCTCCTCCATAGAGGTTATCAATAAACAAGGTTGTCATAACTCCTTGCAGTGATATTAAAACTGTTTTCTTTTTTAAATATCAGGTTCGCAGACTTTTATGTTTTTTTTTGTTTGTCTATTTGGTAAGTCTGAGAGTCGGTCGTAGGTTATAATTATGATAAACAGGATGGATTTTTTATTGCCACCAGAAAGAAAGAGAGAAAGTACTCTAAATACATAGCAAATTAGACTCAAATTATTTTTGAAAAGAAATAAAGCTGCATTAAATAGATGTTTAAAAATACGCTTTGCGGACCGGGAATCGAATGGGCTAAAATTCGAAAAAATAGCACTGTGTACTTTTTGGCATCAATAATAATCTATACAATAAAACAGTAAAAAAAAACTGTGTCTATAGGTACATTGAAAATATATTAAAAAAAAATTGAGAGGGGTTTATAAACAGTTATAGATAACGAATCCAAAAAAAAAATTCTGTCTGTTTGTCTGTATTTCTGTTTGTCTGTTTGTTTGTACACGCTAATCTTCGGAACTACTGGACGGATTTGAATCATTTTTTTTGTTGTATAGGTATTAAGTCTGGGTAACATATAAGCTATAATAGCTAAACTATAATAGATACAAAAATGGTACCATAGCAAAAATTGTTCCACGTGCTGAGCATTTTCTGCTGAGAGAATAAATTTGAAGATCTGGGATACCTGATGAGGAACTCCAAGAGCCCAGCTACAGTATAACACATATAGGAATGGCGTCTTAGCAAGAGTTGTTCAGCCTGATGAGCACTCTCTGTTGACGTATAAAAATTGAAGATCTGGAACACCTGTTGTCGAACTCCAAGAGCCCGGTTACACCATAACACATATATAGGAATGACGTCTTAGCAAAAGTTGTACGGTCTGATGGGCATTCTCTGTTGACTTATAAAAATCGAAGATTTGAAACATCTGACTTGGAAATCAAAGCTATCACTAATTTCACTGTATAATTATAAAATAACATAACCTTTAGGACTGATTTTCGATGACGATGGTACCTATATCATTTATAATTCGACTCTACTGGCCAAAACTCCAATTTTTTTTTTTTCGAATATGTATGCTTTCGGGCTTATGTTATTTGAGCGTTTAATTTACTTTGCAGTCACTTAGATTTTAATTGATCAGGTATCTTCACAATAAAACTATAACCACGATGAAAGAGGTCAAATCTTTCCCAATGTTCCAAAGGAGCTAAAAGATTGAGGATCATAAGATCCCAAGAATCTACCGAAGAGCGTCAGCTTCGGATCGCGAAGCACGCCTGCATTCTCATCGTATTTACGCATCTACATCCACGTCTCTAGAAACCAGTGAAGAATATGATGCGCGACTGACCGCTGATCGTGAGGAAAAGTTCTAATGGGCATTTCCTGCTATCTTACAAAAATGAAAGATCTGGAGGGTCCCAAATCGTCTCGCGCATCACGTTGTTTTCCCGCCCCCGGGCTCTTAGAATTTGACATCAGATGTTTTAGATCTTTTATTTTGACGACCCTGTTGTCGCTGGCATAAGCAACAGGATCCGCGTACGAAGTCGCGGGCAGAAGCTAGTATTCTATAAAATACATCATACATGTTACTTTTAACACTATTGAACTGTGCGAAGAACTCAATTTGATCCTTATTTCTGTAAAATTTCTACTGCATTTTTATTGCATTCAATTTTAATGTTTTAATCTGTAAGATAATGTTAATACCACCCACAGTAGCCATATTATTGTAATTCAAGTCTGCCTTATAAGTTTTTACATTACCATCAATAAGATCATAGATATTGGCGTTAATTTGTAATAAACCTAATGGGATTTTTATCGCAATCTGTAATGCCAGTTTAGTGGCAATGTTGTGCCAGTTTAATGCCAGTTTCGATACCCTCTTGGAACATAGCAGATAAAGTTTGATTCATATTACGTTTTTGTTGCAAATTAGTGCCTTGTTTGTTGTTTAATACTTACTATTGTTTGTTGTATTGTTATTTCATTTGTCAAGATAACTGCGAGTGAAAAGCCGTGTTGTGCGCGTCTGTGAGAATTGTGATGTCTGTTATTTGTGTTTTATCTTTCGATATTGTGTCTGTGTCCGGTGTGTCGGAAAAGGAGAATCAGCCTGATTGGTGTGATCTCGGCAGGTTTGATAACATTCAGAATTACCTTCTGACTATTGTTCTAGTGTTTTAATGTTATTGCAATAATGGCAATTATTTGTCTCCATATATATCTTTTTGCCGTAGAAAGAAGAGTCCGTTGCATTTGCATTGTATAAGCAAAACCCTGTTAAATCTGATAATCGGTGCTAATAATTGTGTATTATAATATTAACAGATGTCAATAGTATCTAGTAAAATATTAATTGATTACACATTAATGTAAAGAATCTTCAATTGCACGAAAGTAAAAGGTACGCTATGTCGTTTAAACATTCTTGGCAACATTTTTCTATAATTTTGAATTAAATTCGTAATCTACTGAATCAATATTAATGTTTTTTATGGGACCATCTCTGATGAATACAGTATCCATTATTTCTTTTAATAGGAATTAAAAAACTCTCTTTTTGAAGTCTATAAAAATGGTTTAGTTTTAACCATACCACTTCCATCTAACTTCAACCATGTTGCGGTCGGCTTCCAGTCTTACCGGAGACAGCTGGCCACCAACCAGTATTTAATAGTGAAGCTTAAACACTGACCTTCACGAACTGTTAGACAATACTAGCTGTATCTAAGACTGGTTGCTAGAATTTTAAGGACTTAAAATCTCTCAGAAATAAGCTTCAAAATAGCATGACAAGGACCAAAGGTTTTAAATCAGTATTATATAAAATTGATTTCCTGAATAAAGTGCAATGCAATTGCTCTCGTAAACAAGAACGGTTTGCATTAAATTGTGTTTGAAAGGTTCATTGTATTGTTGGTTGTGGGCGATGAGTTGACAGGCGTGCAACTTTGTTGTCGTTATCCTTAAACATACAGATATTACAGGTGTATCTATAGTGTTGTGGGAGTATAATGGAGTGTTAAAGCCATTATAGTTCTGTTGAGGAAAAGAAATGGTGTCATGCCGTTTGCTGGACAAATTGAGGTATTAAAATCTCAAAACTGGCTATTCTTGGCTTTATACTCGGCTTTATATGTTCTCGGCTCTATATGTTAAGTATTTTACGTCCTGAAAATATGTAGGTACTAATGAAATTAGTACATATTTTTGTTAAGTCTTGTTTGTTTGAGCAGATGTTTAAAGTACAGTAAAAGTATTGCCAATGGTTCACAAAAATGTATTTGATAAGATAATAATAGGAATCTTTGAAATAAAGAAGGGTCGAGAAAGAATTCTAGAGTAACTTAGGTTTTAACCAAGTCCGCAGGCATTTAGGCCTTATGTTCTTAATCATGTTTTCTTTTTTTTATTTAGGCACAATGTAATTAACAATAGATTTCTGTTGTTACAGTGAGATGGCGCGGTGGGGAGCGCTCCAGCATGGACAGACAACATCGTGGCTCCTTCTCCTATGTCTACTGCAGGTGGCGCAGGCAACGCCCGGTGAGTTATTATACTACTTACTTATTGGCACTTATAGCTAGTTTCTGAATTGAGAAATTTAACTTGGGAACGTCTCCAACTTTGATCAACCAATCGTGTTTCAGCTACATGACCCAAGTACAATTTTAGAAATGGTCAAGTAGGAATTCCGCAATCAAAATAAACCGCGATTGAATTCGTTTTTAAAAGTAGTTTTAAATGTCTAACATTCGTGTAAACCTCAGAAATCAATAGGAATTCTGAATTTGAAAACGACCGTTCAACGATAGCACTCACTTTTTAAATTCAACTCACAAAAGTTAGTGTGCAGAAATAATTCAAGTTACTTACAAATAATTTCCTAGACATAGTGAACTGAGTACGCGTAGGTACGAAATGTATATTTCCAATATTGGTGTAAGTATTGGCACTACGCTTGAGTTTGTAACGAGTGTAAGTTACACCAATTACGAAGCATATTGAATTTGGTATTTTGTGAACTCATTGTGTATTTCGAATGTACCTACCTATTTCAATTGTTTTTTTTTTTAAGTAAAACCTTTTCTAAATATCCTTTACGTTATACAAGCACATTTTAAACCGATATCCGAAACATAACTGTTTAGTAAAATAAGAAAGATCATTAGACAAATTGATCAACACGTTTCAACTTAAGAATTCCGACGAGAAACTGGCAACCTATTAATTAGCGAATTATTTGTCTTAACATCATAATAAATACAAATAGCAACCTAAAAAGACAGTGTTAATTAGTCCACGTGATAATGATTATAACCTGTAAAGCCGTAAAGGCAACGGGGCCCCTCCATATATGCATCTGTTCCAATTAGAAAATACTTCGAAACCGTGTTTTCGACTCTGTCGGATTCTTGTAAACTATTAATACTGGGCTTTGGGTTATTAATTTTAAGAGTGTTTTAAATAAATTAGTAAGAGTATGTTACTTTAAGTCAGGGAAGTTGTAACATTTTCTTGTAACTATTGAATAAGGTTTTGTTTACTGGCTAACTTATGGGAAGGTGTGGTTACTGGCTGTAACGAGAGTGTGAGAGATGAGGCAAGAGGCTTTTAAACTATACGTTACGTGCTTTCTTTGTACATAAATTTTCTATCGATTTCGCTAATTTACATGAATCTTTGTATACAAGGTGTTACGTATATGCCCGGCTATATTTCAATTGAAATGAATAACTACTTTCCCTAATACATATAGGCACGGAGGGGGTCTATACACCTGTTCACAAATGTGCACCCATCCACGGACCAATCGCGCTGAGCGCGGCTTCACCATTATTATCAGTCAAACCGGCTTACACTTAGCGATGAGCCACGAGCCCCTACGCAACAATAGTCCGTATTAAAACGTATAAGCGATCATAATCTTCACTGAATCAATGAAACAGTATTCAAGCGATTTTTACAAGCTCCACTGGTTATACGATTAGTCTCAATGAATAAAATGCTGACGTGATTTTATTGCTGGACTCATTCAACGAAGTATTTGTAAACAGAGTACAATAGAGTATTGATATGTTGTGGACAAACGCGAATAATGATTTGATCTTGTTAACATGTTGCCTGTTAACATTCGCCAATTATTTTGCATGACTTCACAAAAAGTAGAAAATTCTCAATTCGGTAGTTCCTATATTTCTCTTTTTCAATTATTCAATTATATTAATTTACAATTTACATTGTATTTGAAATAATTTATAAAATAAACCTTTAAAAAATACCTACACGTATAATTACGACATATTTAAAAACTAAAAACATAATTATTTGAATTATTTTTTCATTGTTGTATACATTTCAATGTCGACTCACGAAAATTAAGAACAGAAAATCATATCAAAATTTATTCAAATCTTTTTGCATTTACATACGTTTCTGATTGTCATTCTATAGGGAAAAGTTGGTTAGTTAAGTAATATATAAATTCTTAATTGTAAAATATATAAAGTTTTATAATCAGCGTTTTTCTACTATACTTAAGAGCAAAATATTTTCAATTAAGGCACTTAAACATGAGTAGTTTATTCCCTGTAAGGAAGCAAACTTAAGACCTTACACCGATAACCCGTAAAACTGACCAGGATCTGTAGGACTATTAGATCTGACGCCGCCTTTACGAGCTATTTTAAATTATGACCTGTCTGTACTGTTCTTAGAGCAGGGCTAGCAATCGTGGAAGTGAGATGGCGCACTAGTCGCGTAGCAGCATCCCGCTTTCACAACGGCAAAAGTCCTGCACGTAGTACAGTCACGAGCATAAATATGTATACACATAGCGAAATTGTAAAACAATAATTTAACAGGAACTCACCATCAATCCAACTTTTAATCATTTAACAACATAAAATTATAACAGTTCTCAAATCATGTACCTATATATTTTTGAGTTTCAACGAAAACTTCTCGCTAAATAAGTTTTACAATTTCGCTATGTGTATACATATTTATGCTCGTGACTATACAGGCACTGATCCTATGTGGCATTACCTGTCTAAGTTATATATACGAGATCTGTATAATATATTGGTAGTTTAATGATGATTAGCGCACCGAGTTATGGCAAACTATCAACTGAATAATCCCCTTAAATGCTATTACGCAATAGAGAGGAACGTAAAAGCTACCTATAAATAAGGTTAATTAATGTATTTACTGGTTATCCGGATATCTGTTTGAATAAGTTTTGTGTTGCGAATATCAAATTGATCTTAAACTTGTGAAATAAAAAAAAATGATTTATGGTCTATTTACGACCACTATTGGGCCTCTAGTTATTATTAATATTTCGGGACACCTCACACACGGTCATTTGATGCCAAACTAGGCAGAGCCTGACCAGACAACTGATAAACATACTTATATTTTTCTAAATACATACAAATATAATTTATATAAATTACACCCAGACACAGAACAAATCATCATGCTCATCACATAAAGATTTGACACGACCTCCGGCAGTCAGGGTCACTAACCAGTAGACCAACAGGCCCGTCAGAAATTAATCGTCATCAAATTGAAAGTAACCCATGAAATGGTAGTAGAAACATAACTGGTATATGAATAATTTTAAATAAAACTACTTTTAAACGGATTCTGTCGTGGTTTATTTTGGTTTTAGTTCCTGATGTTTCCACGCCTTGGCAGGTGTAATAGTCACGGACAGACTCATCCTTTTATAAGTACGCGTTTGTTAGGCTGCCTTCACACTAGCGTTTGTCCAGCGTAGGCGTTCGATGAACGTATGCGCGGCGCAGACGCCGCGACGACGCGGCGCGTGCGTCGCGTTGTCGCCGCTTCTCTACCGGAACAATCAGTACGCTGCGCTAGCGCCGCGTGTGCGCGACGTATGCGCCGCGTTACTGCGGTGTCATGTACAATCGTGCACAGGGGCGCGGGAGGCAAGGAGAGGTCGGATGCGAACAGGATTGTACGAACGCGGCGCTAGCGCAGCGTACTGATTGTTCCAGTAGAGAAGCGGCGCCAACGCGACGCACGCGCCGCGTTGTCTGCGCTGCGCATACGTTCATCGAACGCCTACGCTGGACAAACGCTAGTGTGAAGGCAGCCTTAGACACAAAAACTACGCGTAAACCTCAGAAAGAAAGAAGGCCTGAAGTGGGTCTCGTTTGATTCGATGTTTCCCATTATGTTCCTTGGTGAAATCAGCAAAAAAAAAAAACCGGCCAAGTGCGAGTCAGACTCGCGCACCGAGGGTTCCGTACAAACCTGTAGGTATATAAGTAAAAGTTATGGTATTTTTATTGCTAAATGAATTTTTTTTTTAATCGCTGAACAACGTTTGCTGGGTCAGCTAGTAAGTTTATGATTATTAAAAAAAATATACTATGTGATTTTCGGAATTTTTCCTATATGTGTACTTTATAACGTTGCTTCATGCCAAATTTCAAGATTCCAGGTCGTCTGGAAGTATCCTTTAGGTTTTGATTCCCTTGCGAGTAGTTGCGAGTTTCAAAATATGCGGCTTTAATTGCTGTATCTTTTGATTGCGTTGACGTAGAAGTTTGATTTTGTTACAGCTTAAAGATATTATAGACTTGAGTATTTGTTAAGAATTTCAATATAATACCACTACGCGTTCATGAGTAAAGGGGTAATAAGTTTAAAATTATTAAAAATATTTTTATTATATGATGTAACTAAAAATTTATGCTTTTCGCAATTTTTCCTTTATCTGTGTTATAAGACGTTGCTTCGTACCAAATTTCAAGATTCTGAGTTCACGGGAAGTACCCTGTAGGTTTTGATTCCCTTGCGAGTAGTGGCGAGTTTCAAAATATGCGGTTTTAATTCCTGTTTCTTTTGATTGCGTTGACATAGAAGTTTGATTTTGTTACAGCTTAAAGGTATTATAGATTTGAGTATTTGATATGAATTTCAATATAATACCACTACGCGTTCATGAGGAAAGGGGTAGTAAGTTTAAAATTATTAAAAATATTTTTATTATATGATATAACTAAAAATGTATACTTTTCGCAATTTTTCCTATATCTCTGCTATAAGACGTTGCTTCATACCAAATTTCAAGATTCTGAGTTCACGGGAAGTACCCTGTAGGTTTTGATTCCCTTGCGAGTGTCGAAAATTTGCGGCATAAACGGGAGTATCTTTTGATCGCGTTGACTTAGAAGTTTGATTTTTTCACAGCTCCAAGAGACCATAGACTTGAGTATTTGATATGAATTTTAGCTTGATACCTCCACGCGTTCCTGAGAAAAAAGGTCTTGACAGACAGACAGACAGACAGACAGACGGACAACAAAGTGATCCTATAAGGGTTCCGTTTTTACCTTTTGAGGTACGGAACCCTAAAAATAATAAAGGTGTTGTCACAATCTAAAATTTTTAATAGGTATAGGTACAATTTGTGCAGCAGCATTGTTTAGTATTTATTAATAAATAAAGATTACAAAGTGTTCATATAACTTGCATACCATTCCCATTTCACCCATATCTCAGTAAGCACGCTACGATACAGTTAACATTATCTCTAAACAATTTAATGGGAAAAGGAAAGGCAAAGTTAGCAAAACCTTAATTAATTGTTCAAAGGCCTAACGAAGGTAAGGTCTCGTGTGCACCTGTCGATTCTCTTATTTATTACTGTTTGTTTCATGTGAGAGTATTTGCTTATTCTATCTTCTCTTGGTTTGTATTCAGCCTTATCTAACTGCATTGTGTTTTGTTTCCACGGTGATTAATGCGGGCTTTAATGGTTCATGGATTTAGACGATGTGTTGGATAAAGGTGGTGTTTAGTAAAAAGTAGAATACATTGATAAATATGATGGTTTTGTTGGATAGAACGAAGGAAAGTCTCAGTTAAGTTTACTTTTTTTTGTTATCTTTATATTTTTATTCGCGGTATTTGCCGTGGGAATTTGAAGAGAAGCGAAATGTTTTGTTTGTTATCTTTTTTGTATGTTGTGTTATGAAGAATGTAAACTAATGTTAATTTAAGGCAACGGGTTTGAACCGCGTACGGTATATTTATATATTAATACCAAATTTTCCCGATGTTTTTGCCAACTTGCAAAGAAGTCACGGGTTGAGACCCTTTGTCTTTAATTTTTATGATGTATACAAACCGCATAAACTAAAAACTTATAATGTTAATTTTCTTTACAGGTCCATGTGAAGTGGAAACGGGCCAGTCGAGTATTATAGTCGATATTGAAGAGAGTAGAGGGGATCGTAAGTAACACCTAATACAACTTTTTAATTATCATAAATTTATATATTATAATGTGATCTGTAATTAATTATACTGTAGGTAGTATTTTTTTCACTCGTTACTTTAGCACTCCCTTGAGATACAATGATGCTCATAATATGAGTAGAGGTGTTTCATTGAGTCTATAATATTTTCTTTTTTATTTTGAAAAAGGTTCACTAGCATTATGGGTCGCACATTCTTCCTACCGTGTAACGAATGGGTTCACGTCGCGCGTCGGTAGTGCAATGGGTGGTAGGTATTCGAACTGGCAACCACATGATCGCAAGTCCGACGCCGTAGCTATTAGGCTACCACCGAATAAAAATATAAAACCTAATATAGGAAAAGAACTTTATATACATAAACAATACGCGTTCAAAAGACAAATCCTTATTATTATTTTTTAATCCAATTGACAACTAAGTATGTTAATTCTTTTTTTTTTCAGAGGTGAACCAAACCACAGTGCCAGCGGAGCTGCCGATAGTCGGAGATCCCGACGTGGATGTTGTTTTATCGACTGTGTTCCCTAAAGGGCCGACGTTGTTCCAACTCGATGGCAAGCGGTTACAACTGTTGCAGCCGCTCGATAGGGATGCGGACAACTTGTCGCATATGGTGTTCCAGGTAAATATTTCAGTTAACTTAAATTCCCTCAGAGTGTTCTGATCCGGTTTGGATTTTTTCCCCTTCTATAAATATCTTTCGCGTAAGAGTTATGGTGATCTTTTCCTTACTGTCTCATTGTAGTCAAAAAGCTTCATTCTTACCAGTGCATCTTCTTCTCTTCTGAAAAACACTTAAAAGATTTTCTTTCTGACGACGGATTTTATACGACGAATAATCGAACGCTACTTTAATAGCAACGACTTATTTTTTTAAATTACCATATCACTAGCGAGTTTAATATTAATAATGGAACTGATCGGCTTAAGAAAGTATGTGAGAAAATATATTAACAATCATTACCTTCTATCTAGAATAAGAAACAGCAGTTAGCACTGTAGATTTAGCTTGATCGAAAAGAAAGTTCAAATGATGTCCGCGGCATAATTTCCTTGCATGTGATCGTGGGAATTATGTAGACATAGATCTTACATGAATAAACATACGGACTTGACAAATATCTACACAGTTAAACAGTAAGACATAGGTACATATTTTGTTTTTGTGTCTCACACTGATTACTTTTTATGATTTGTGTTGTAGAAATCCGTTTTCTAAAAAACAACTTCATACACAAAAAAAAGATACAAGTAGTCGAACATAGAACCTCCTTTATGGAAGTTGGTTAAAAATACACCACGGTTTATCAAGCCGTTAGTAAAATGAATCCTAAACAGGATTAATTTAAAAGGAGTGCGTATATTCAACGAGGTAATCAGGTGCATAAAACTGAACGACTTTTCCCAAGAAACATAGGTCAAAATCTTCGATTCGATTTCGATTCTTCTACGCGCTCCTTATAAATTAATCATGTATAGAATGGATATTGAATATTGTAGTATTCAGACAATTATTTTTTATTATTTATGTAGTAATGTTGAAAGGAAAAACAGTTCTGAATTTAATGAAAATATCTGATAATATTAATATATTTACGTTATTATATTTATCAGTCAATAAAACGCGGATCAAGCTATGCCAATAAACATAATCATGTCTTTTTAGGTCAATGGTTGAATAACAATTACGTAACAAACACTAAAATTTTCTCATTCAATTCCCACGATCAAAATCTTATTGTCACACATTCGTCCGTATACTTCATCAAAATACAGGCTATTATCCATATTTATCAGTATTTAAATAAATTATGTATCATAATCATCTTATGATAATTTGTCATATAATTTATAAAGAGCTTTTTACAAATTAGATAGACATGTTAATGTCAGTCGTTTGATTTCCAACTCAATAACTAAGCGGTAAAAGTTGAGATTTCTTTGCATTATGTAACGAAGCTCAGTCTATTAAATATCGCCTCAAGCTAATATGGTAGTTATAGGCTGTTGTCAAAACTAATTTGGAGAGTAATTAATGGTATTTTTGCAGCTGGTCTGTCAAGTGAAAGCGACGAAGAAAAGGCGGACGATCCCAGTGATAGTCCGAGTGTCGGACATTAATGATAATGCGCCTATATTCCAAGGAACGCCGTACGAGACGTCAGTTACTGAGGTAAGAAAAATTACAACCGGTATTATGAGGTTTTATATCTAAGTATACACATATATTTACACATATTCCTTAGGTTCGTTTCATAACTGTTTCTAAAAATGGATAAAGAAAAGTGAATTCATTGAGAGAATTATGTCCTACTAGTTGATCCCGCGGTTTTACCCGCGTAATTGTCATTTCAGAGGCATAAACAAGATAATATCTGTATGTGTAGTATAGTATACTTAGGCCAAATTTCATTCAAATCCAAGCAACCGCTATAGAGTGATTGAGTAACAATCATCCATCTGTCCAAACTTTCGCAATAAAATTATTCAGACGAACAAAAAAACGCGAAGAATTAATTACATGTGCTTTTGTGATGCTCGTTCCTTTAAGCTTATGTTTATTCCCGCTTACTCAAACCCTCTACTTATCTTTTTTATTTAAAGAACAACGACCTAACATTTATACTTCCAAATTGCAGCTGGTCCCAATTGGCACCACAATATTCGACAAGATCAAAGCCGTAGACATCGACGCGGGCGTCAACGGTCTTTCAGAATACTTTGTAATACCAGGAGATAATAAGACCCTGGAGGAAGCGAACGCGGCAGACGGCTATGGCTTTTTCGCGATACCTCTACCTCATCAGGGACAAGTGACCGTCAACAGGAGTTTGGATTATGAGCGCACGCAGAAGTATCTAGTCACTATACTTGCTTCTGTGAGTATATTTATGCATCAGAATAATACGCCGAAAATCAATCTTTTTGTGTAAGGATGTTCTGTACAAGGGGTAGGGCACAGAGGAATCCTTTTTTCTCTAATTATAGCAGCCCGACTGTGAACAACCTTGCGTTGTTCTCCAATGGGGAAAGGGACTGTTCGGCAACGCGGCTGTAGCTCTCCTGGTATTATAAGCGGCTGCGGTGTGCGATTCAAACTTAATGACGGCTGTGAACAAGATGCGAGTCGCTGCGCAGTAACAAATTCATAGACCAGAACGAGTGCGGGGTGACGCACTGCGCAGTGTGTAACACCCTACACAGCCGCCATTAAGTTACAATCGCACTATAATAGTAACCACTTTCCATCATGTATGTTTGTCAACTTTATATTATAAAAAAGGTTCCTGTAGCCAACATCCAACGGTCACCAGGTTTAAGTGGACACTTCTCTGATTAGTTTTAGCAGTTTTTTTTATATAGATTAGATTTTGCAGATAAGTTACTCTTTTCAAATATTAACAGGACCGTGCTCGTGACACCAAGAGACGTCTATCCAGTACTACCACGTTGACTGTAAACGTTGAAGATGATGACGACCAGGATCCTTCGTTTATCTACAAAGGCTGCACGCTTCATGAGGGAGCTTGCTTCAATCCAGAATATACTAGTTTTGTAAGTAGACTTTGTGTATACAATTGACAAATATAGTTTTTTATTAAATCTCTTCTTTTTGCACGTTCTGAATTTTACTTACCTACCAGATCGCTGCTAATACAGTTTTGTTCTGAGACTTAAAACTTAAATTTCGTCTGAATTGCCAAAATGCAAATCAAAATTTTTAACGTTATTTGAATATTCTTCGTGAGTACTTTTTCTGTCCAACTAAAACCAATTTATTATATAATGTATCCATACATTTTGAACGTGCGGTAAAAATATCCAAATGGATATAAATCTATGAACGGAGAACGTTTTGGATTCGTTTACATAGCGACCAATTAACTAGCATTCCACCATAATATTTCCATTTTTACATCAAAAGATGATTAAATTTCCACTTACCTTTCTTAGGTAAATAGTGGCGTTCTCGCCGGCATCCTAACTATAGAACCAGAGAAGATCCAAGCGGTCGACATGGACACCCTCGACGCTCGCATCAAGTATACCATCGAGAGTGGGGAGCCTGACTCCTGGGCGACGTACTTCGCGATAGATCCCAACACTGGTGGGGTTAGGCAGCTCGTGCCCGTCGATACTTCCATAGCCAAGAAATTTCAGCTGGTTATTAAGGTAAATGTCATTGCGGTATTATTCGGGTTGCTTTTGGCGAATGAGACACACTACCCCACACCACTCTTCGCCAACCAGTCCACATAAAATCAGGTACCATCATTTGGTAATGGCTAGGATTCCTTCATTTTTACGAAAAAAATAAATTTCTGTTGACTGCCTGAAAATAATATCAAATATCTTTGTTACTTGATACTTAATTTTGTTTCCTTTAAGTTTTTAGGATCCTTAAACTATTGTTTATAAACCCTTCCAATCATTAACCTGTTTCTATTCGAATAAACTAATTTCTTCCTGTTTTCATTTAATTGACTTCCAAAAAAGAGGAGGTTCTATGTTCGACTGTATGTATTTTTTTATTTTATGTTTTAACGATACATTTTTTTATTACAGGCCGAAGAAGTATCAGAAGCCCGTCGCTTCACAACAGCGAAGCTAACGATAACAGTTCGGCCGGTCGACGCGAGCCCGCCCGTTGTCAGCGCTTCGTCAGACGAAGGGGAGGTCGAAGAGAACTCACCGAAAGGCACCAAGATACTCGATAGGAACGGAAAACCGATTGCACTTACTGTGTCTGATCCTGATTTGGTAAGATTTTTTATAATTGGAACGAAGTTCTCTCTCTCTCTCTCTCTCTCTCTCGTCTTTCTATTTCGCATTGAACAGTGTCATGTCGCGACGATTATTTTTGTTGAGTGTATACAGGTTTTTTGTACATAGATTTAGATTTTTTTTACTTTGGTATGTGTAGTTTTCTGTATTTTATTAAATTTGAAGCTGTGTACAATATTGTACAATGTAGCAATAAGTAAATATATCGCTAACTATTAGTGTAAGTTGGGTTACTGTGTGAGACTTGTAAAACAATTAATAATGAATGTTTCTTATGGAATCGACGGAAAGAAAGGAAGAACATTACATTCATAACGAAAAGTCACTAATCAGATTTTATTTTATTACCTTGTCCAGGGACCCGGCGATCCAGTACCGAAATATACGTTTGAACTGACAACGAACTTCTTCGACATCGACAAAGATGGATACTTGATTGTCAGCGATGAGAAACTCGACCGAGATCAGCCCAACAAGGGCAAGTTTAGATTCCAGGTGAGAACTACTTATCTCATACTTTAAAGCTCTTATATCAATCCTATATAGTTTAAATTTTTAATGATACATAATTAAAAAAGGATACAAACTACAAAAATGTACTTCCATACCGACGGCAACGGCACAAAACAAAAAATTAACACGTACACATAAAGTTACATAGCTACCTACGTACATACATAAAAATATACAAAGGTACATGCATTCGTACAATTTGCAAAGATTTTCAATGAAAGTCATTTGACTTCGATTGGAAAAGCTAGGCAGATGATTGACTTCGATTGGAAACGTCATCATTTTGAAATACCAATTTTCGTTTACCCTTCAGGTGGTAGCCCGTGAAGCGAATGGTGGAGCGGCATCAGCGCCATACTCCTTAGCAGTGCAGCTGTTGGACCAGAACGACAACGCACCCATCATACCGAAGACACAGCCCATCATAGTGCCTGCCAGTTTGGAACCTACTGCTGTTCATAAGGTAAATATTTGGAAGTTAAAATTCAATAATATGTCCCCGTATTATGCTTTTTTAAATTGATCGTTCCGTTATATTGTGTTCTGAAAACTGCGATCGAAATAAGCATTTTTGAAAGGATCTAGATTTTTTAATATAACTTTTCGACACAACGGAAAAAATGGAGGCATAGAACTAGTTTAACTTTATATTACTGCAAAGAAGCATAGCTCGTAAGTTCATAAACCACGAAGTAAACAAACTAGAGCGTTTGTATGGAAAAAAGTACACCCGCGTTGCCTCATAACAGTATCTACAGTTTCTCATGACCAAAATCAAACTTAAAAAAGAGGCCTAAAATTTCATTAAACCCGGTTTCTTTTTGTACTAGATTCCATTGAAACTGTTACGAGTTAGTTTTGAACACGGCCCTCTGATTGGTTAAGAGCGAAGAGCGGCCAATCGGAGCGCCGAACGTCATAATCTTGTCGTTCATTTGTGGTTTATAAAACTATCTATAGTTTTGATATCATCTACCCTTAGTTTGATTAGGGGCTTGCAAGACTTGTTCTGACTAAAATCACAGGATCCTTACAAAGACCGGACAGGAAAAAATATGACGGCAACTGTTCTTACATTGATATTTGTCCACAGGTGGAGGCGATAGACATCGATGAGGGTGAGAACGCACGTATAACGTACAGCATATATCACGTATCTAACAATGGAGGCAACAAGTTCACTATAGATCCTAACACTGGAGTTATATGTAAGTTGCACCTATTTTCTCTTAAACACTACTCTCCTAAAGGTATTTTTATGATTTCTACGGACTTAGGCATATGGCTCATTTTGTTTTAATGTAGAAACTTGACTAAATACAAATTATATTGGACTTAGTCTTCTGTGAAATAAGGTTAAGTATTGTATAAAAGTCTAGTTGGGTATGGCCTACAAAAACCTTTAATATAAAAGTAATATTATTCGATTTCCAGTAATTAAACAAAATGAATTGTATGCATAAAACCTGTTTGTATGTTTATCACTTAGCATGTGTACACAACGGAATCTTTACTTCTCTCAATGTTTTAATATTCAACCATAATGTTCAAACTATTTGCACATAATTTTAGCACGTCTTTTTATTTGTAATTAAATACAAAATTGTATTTCTAATCATTTTATTTCTTGTATGTTAATTTTCAACCGAGTTTTCTAATATCAATAATATCTACTATTACACGTCAATGGCTTGGCAAATTCGTGAACCGCGTGGTATAACTGCCGGCACGGATCTTGAGCGCTCGGCGGAAGAGTGGGGATCGCTTTGCGCATCGTACGTGCAAGCTATGCCGAGCAACCAATCCCGAGCGCATCCCGAGTGACAGCTATGACTGCAAGCGTAGCAAAGAACGAATCCCGAGTGACAGCTATGACGCGATGCGCTGCGGGCCAATCACCGCACTTTAGCCCGCCCCGCGCCTCACTTCATACCCCAAAAGGGACCCAATAAATCACTTCTGCGCAGGTGAAATTCAGCGCTCAAGATCCGTGCCGATGATTATACCAGGGGACATGAGGATGCCTCTGGATGACGCTCCTGTCAGTTGCCCCCATCCCGCGTTCAAGTGTTACCACCCCCACTTACGTCCCCTCCCTCATCGCGCCCAGAACATGAAAGTGTCACGTATAAAATTGCCAAGCTATAATTTTCCAAGTTTTCCTTCCAAATTTTTAAATCTTTTAACACAATATTTCTCTACCCGACAGCAAGTACAGGCCGCCTACAAGCGGGCGAGCAGTACAGCGTGACGCTCCGAGCTACAGATGCCAAAGGGCTCAGTTCTCAAGGCATAGTGGAGCTGTCAGTCGCCCCGGGACCTAACACTAGGCCACCACAGTTTTCTTCAAGGGATTATTATGCCCCCGTATCGGAGGGGGCGGCTATTAATTCTACTGTTACTACTGTTACTGTGAGTATTATTAATGACCACAGATTCTGCAGGTTGTGATTTAAATGCTTTAATGTTTGCTGCTATGCTTTGCGATACACAAAGGAATAGCTTTCAGTCTTTACCCGACTGCGTAAGAATGAGGGCTATTTTACCGTCTAGGTTAAATTCCCTGAGTATCTGCGTAAGCCAAGTAAAATATTAACTTAATAAAAAAAAGATGAATGTTATAAATCCTATGGAATCAATTATTAGTGTATTTTTTAATTTAACTATGACTTGTGCAATCTTAAAATCCATTTTAAATATTGAAGTTATCTCCATTAAATATAGGCTACTGAATGTTAGGTAGGTGTTAGATAATTTACCTTATTATTTGTAATTCAAGGCAAAAGATCCAGAGAACGAGCCAGTAACGTACTCCATAGCTTCGGGCAACGACCTCCGTCAGTTCGCGATAGGATCCAACACTGGAATCATCACAGTCATCAGGAGTCTCGATAGAGAAGTTTTAACGCGGTATCAATTGGTAAGCAAACATAACCTTTCAATTACTTATGTATACTGGCGTTAATGCCTTATGCTGCGATCAACATCTTACATGCTAGCCGCACACACAATCATATTGGCAATAACGTTTGTATAGTAAAGAATAATGTGTGTGTGCAGCCTGTTGTCTTCTGCCATCCAGAGACACATACTGATACACGTTTATGAAAATTGTACTTTATTACGGCTGTCACTAGATCGTATTTTGATTGCGTAATTTCCGGAACCATAATTGTATTGATGAAGGTTTTTGTCAATCTTGCATTGAAAATATGATTGTGTGTGTGCGGCTAGCCTGTGAGGTGTTGCCAGATTTTATTAGACGTTGCCAAAGAACCGTTCTGAAGTGTTTGGAAAAAATGATGTGTAGTAGTTATGATTGGAAGTCTGCTATTTTCAATTCGTAATACTTGCGAATTTTCTTTAGTCGTCTTTTGTTTCGGTAGTTAGAGAAAAAGTTTTAGGGGGATTCTTAGTAATTCTTAATTTAGACAGCTTTAATTATTTTTACAGATGGTACGAGCAGAAGATCCAGGGAGATTATCAAGCACAGCGACTGTGAACATCAAAGTTACAGATATTAATGACAATAATCCAAAGTTCGATGAAGAATCCTACCTGTTTCACGTTAAAGAAGGTAAATAATTTATTTTATCAATCAAGTTAATTCAATCACAAGAACAAAACAATAATAATAATTGTCCACAGGTACTTGTTTCGTAGGCAATTCCTGTTAGCATCATCATTTTTGTTTTATTTAAGCTGTCTATCAATGTGGGTCGCACATAACTCGTATTCGTGTTAACCTCTCGTGCTAAGCGAATTGCTAGTATTACGAGTGGGTTCACGTCGATATTACAATGACTGATAATATTTATTACATAAGTTAGTCGTCGTACTTTGAAATGAACATGCTTAGTTAAAAGTTGAACTATGCCATTTACGTATATCACCTAAAACAGGCTAATTATCTATTATAATAATATATATCGGCGCAAATACTTAGTAGTCTAATTAATAATTAATGTTTTAACATTTAGTGAAATAAAATAAGAAATTACTTTGTAAACTAAACAACACGTGCGTCGCCACGTGCATTGAGTCACGTGTTGTCTAATATAAATAGAGGCGACGGAACGAGTTATGATTCATTCTTATTCGAGCTGTCGTAGCGATCGGACCTCCTCAGTAAGTTGAAGAATAAATTGAAGAAAGCATTTACTGTGTTTATTTTGATTATCCAAGATGAGCAGCAACCCTGACCAGGATATTGGTGATGTCAGCGATGCTGACGTCACGTTTTTAAAAACAACCACGAGGACCCTCCCTCGTCATATATAACTTAGAAAAACATGAAGGTAGAACGAGCAACATATCTTGTCAAGACGAATACCATCTCAGTCTGCCCTTGACCATGACACCTGCAAAGGTGTTGAAACGTCGGGAACAAAAATCAAAATAAACCGCGGTAGAATCCGTTTAAAGTAGTTTTATGTCAATGTCTAATATTCGCGTAAACCTCAGAAAACAATAATAATCTATTTACCAATTATTATCACTTGTAAATATTTCAGGCGCCGTAAACGAGTTCGTCGGCTACGTGCACGCGACGGACATTGACGAAGGCGTCAACGCTTTGATCAGCTACAGCATACCACCGCACCTGCCCTTCACCATCGACAACGCTACCGGATTGATCAACACTAAGACTGAACTGGATTATGAACAGACTAAGGTAATTAAATTGTATACTTTTCATACATTTTAGCCTTAACCTATGACGTTTCTATAGGTATATCTTTAAGTCTACAAGTAAAATTTCACATGGGCAAAGTACTTGCTACGAATAAAGTCCCAGTTTGAGCATAATGTGCACATGAAGACTCAAAAGTTACTATAGATTTCTTACGCCTTCCTTAGTACCTAAATGAGTTTTAAAAAAAACTGCAACATTCAATCAAGCTCATTTTCGCGTATTACTAGCTATGACGTCATTAACGATGAAATGTAAAACTACGGAGCGTCATATAATCGGCTTATTTTTTACTTATTAAGCAAGTCAAGCAAAATTTATCCCTCTCTGTCTGTCTGTGTTATAGGGCTTGTCATGAATAATACGGCCTCTGGCGTTTTAAGATTTTTTTTGTTTCGAAGGACATAATTATGTGTATGAAAACATATTTTGCTAACATAAGATATATTTTTCTTTCAGGATTATGCATTCGTAGTAACAGCGACAGATGGAGCGATAGACAAGCGTCTAGGAACGGCCTCAGTCACAGTACAAGTTCAAGACGTGCCGGATGAAGAGCCTATCTTTACACAAATTGTTTACTCCGTGCATGTACCCGAAAATGCTGCTAATTACCCCGTCGTTAAGGTTCAGGTTAGTGTAGCACATTTATGTATAATTTTTTGACTTTGTTTTTTTATGCTGATTGAACATCGTGTCGCGTATTTTTTTCATTTTACTTTCACTCGGTTTCTGTTTTTTCTCCGTACTAAATACTGTTGATCTTAAAACAAAACAAAATTGAGCTTATGATGTGTGTCCATAAAAACTGAAACTTGTTTTATATTGTATTGTATTACAAACCGCAAATTACCTAAACTGTAACTGAATTTTCTTTTATTAATTTTCTTATTATATAAATTCCAGGCAGAAGACCCCGACACGATGCCAGAGATAACATACACCATCTTAATGGGCGACACCGAGTTATTCTCAATAGACCGCAAGACTGGCATGATCAGAACTCTAAAGGCATTAGACAGGGAGATGATAGCGAGGCACGAGATCACTGTCGGTACTGAGGAGAATAACAGTCAGAAACCCGGCGCAACGACGACCGTTGAAGTATTTGTTGATGTGAGTTATAAAGACAGTTTACTTATTATCGGTTTATATATATCCGTAATAGTGACGTGGTGGTCCAGTAGTTCAATGGACGCATGTGTGTGCACTAGGTTACAGGTTCGAACTTAGAACTGGCTAGTACCAATGTGAATATTTCAAAGTATATGTACCTACTTTCTTAATAATGCTAAGACACCTTTTTACAAACTGTAAAAGAAAACATCGTGAGGAAACCAGGATTCCAAAAATCCAAACTGAAATAGCCAACCCGCAATGAGCACGCTTGGTGTTCAATGCTCGTTCTTTCTATACATGGGAAGAGGCCTGTGCCCTGCCCTTGTGCTTTGGGACATTTATAAGCCGGTTTATTTTAATGTTTCTAGTATAGTTTTTTCTTCATTCGTTTTTTTGTTGGTATGTGCTGTAAGCTTATAATTTATGAATATTTAATTTTTCAGGATAAAAACGACAACGCCCCTATATTCACTTCCGTGGTTCGGCCTGTGACTATCGAGGACTCATCTTCAATCGGCAGCCTCGTACAGACTGTTGTAGCTTCAGACTCGGACGCAACCGCTCCTAACAACAAAGTGCGGTACAAGTTGGTGGGGAGGGGGAAAGCTTCGATATACTTCCATGTTGAACCTGACACGGGGGCCGTGAGGGTGCGAGACGACTTGAGGAAAGAGACCGATAGTGAATATACTGTAAGTTGTATTATTCATTAAAAAATCTTTACTAATATTATAAATATGAAAGTAACACAAAGACTTTGTGTCACGCAATCATGCCTAAATTACTGAACCGATTAAAATTAAATTTGATAAGGAGATAGTCTAGAACCTGAGAGGACAGGCTTTTTGCCACGATAACCGATACCCACGCGGCGCGGGCTATTTTTGATTTTGAGTATATTATATGAATTAAATAAAATATTAATTATACTTAGGCACAACTTTTTGGTAAAAGCACACATAGCAAATGTACAGGTTACCAATCCAACAATTCAAGGATCATGAAAATCCACCAGTTCTCGAGTTATATGTGTTGTTGCAAAACCGACTTTATTTTTTTTTTAGTTATTAACTGTTTGTATTTTATTTTAGGTGGATGTGCAAGCGTATGATCAAGGCGAGCCCATGATGTCATCAGTATCTAGTCTTACGGTATACGTCAGTCATTCTGCTACCGTACCACCTGATGTAAGTAAATTAGTTAAAAAAATAACAATAAAAGTGGACTTGTGGAGATCTGATGGGTAGTCGTCAAATGTAGTAGCCGTTTCTTCTCAGCTAGAGCACTTAGGAAGCGGTGAAGGTGGGCGAAGTTTTATAAGTTAGTTTAGTTTTTAGAAGTTTTACATAGTAATTAATTGTGCCTAAATTGAAATTTTATTGTTGAGATTTTGTATTATAAAGCCCGTCACAGACTTAGCTATGATATATATTAATATTTTTTTAGCTAGGCATATTACTATATATTTTCTATACTAATTTTCGCGTGACCGCACACTCAGCTATAATATATATTTCTGTGACGTCACCAAGCGATACCGTAATATAAATTATTGCATATTACAATATATTATGGTATAGCAAGACCTATTACGAAATACGTGCGAACACTAGGACGACCATCAATTAATGAAGGCAAAATATATATTTCTCAGTGTTTGGTGGCTTGCTATAATATATATTATAGTACGGTATATTAACATATATTATAGCTAAGTCTGTGACGGGCTCTATGCTATTTACCTTCATTAACTCAGAGTTCATTACGATAGCCAATTTTAAACTTGCAATATTTTAATTTTATATTTTTTAAATTTATAAATTTTGGCTACTTAATACAATAGCTTCATATCCTTGTTCATTACAGTTGAATTACAACTTTTTGGGTTGTTTACTGCATTTCTAAGTAGTATTTATTTTTGATTATCCAAGTGATTATACCTACGCATAATCACTTTTAGAGATCCAAAAGCTAGCACACGTAGAAAATTGAAGGAGCTGATAAGAGTTATACTTGTTGCAGGTCGGCCTCGGCTTCGCAGACACAGTATACACAGAGCACGTGGCAGAGAACTCTCCGAACGGCACGCTCGTCAGGATCCTGCCGCTCTTGAATAAGCGCGAACATTCCCCTGATACGCCGCTCAAGTGTCGCCTCACTGAGTCCTCTCACCACGGTACGATATGAGACGATTGTTCTATATGATAGTCTTTGGAATTATGTTAAAAAAATCTCTAATATATTACAGTATGCACATTCTAAACAAATAATTTAATGCCGGATTAAAAAAAAACAGGTACAAACAGGTACAAACCGGGTACAAACTTCCTAATAAATGGTCTTAAATGATTATTTTTAATTCTCCGTCAAATACATTTTTCGGTATTTTTAAATGACATGGTAGATTATTCAATTATTATACATAAAAAAATAATAACATCAGTCTGTATATCGGGACCACTCCTAGGCAAAGACCTCTTCTCATATAAAGGGAAAGAATGAGGATTACATGCATGCTTCATATACACATAATCTCTGCATAATGCTGTCAATTTTAAAATACTAACAAAACACTATCTCCGCAGGTGTATTCTACGTAAAATTAACAGAAGAACGAGACTGCGCGATCTACCTCAATACAAGTTCCTTAGACTACGAAACATTGAGCGAATACTCTTTGGAAGTCCAATTAGAATCAATACAAGGTCTGATAAACCCTGAAAGCAGTAAAGCTACGATAAAAGTCCATGTGACGGACGCTAATGATAATGCCCCAGTGTTTGTGTTCCCTGATCAAAGTACTGTAGCCGGGGCAAAGGAGAAATACTTCGCGATTGTGACCAAAGATATGTTGTTGGGGACCAATGTGCTGCAAGTTAAGGTGAGTTTTGAATGTCATATAATTTTTCATACAAACATAAGTCACGTGACCTGCCACTTTGTATGAATATTTCATTTTCAATTTTAAGATTTCGACCTGTTTCTTGGGGAAAGCTGAGTTTTATGCACCTGATTACCTCGTAGAATATACGCACTCCATAAAAAAATAATCCTGTATATAGCCTTATTAAATTATTCCCGTATTATGAAGTTATAGAGGCATCAGCCCGCGTAGTCATATAACATTTCTACAAGCGTTAACGATGATAGAAATCGCTTAGATGGCATTGAATGTATGGGTATATTGCTTTCGATAAGTCACGTGACTTGTACTTGTCACTTCCATACATTTGAGAGATTCGATCAGCGTTAACGCTTGTAAAAAATGTCACTTGGCTATCGGAGGCTATTCATGAAAAATAATAGTGTGAATATTTCTTTCCGTCACTTAAAAAAATGATTCTTGCAAGTCATGAAACACCCTCGATGGTTTTGTTTCATACATAGCCGCAATTTAGTCAGCTACACCGAGAGATTAACATTTTTTTTGTTTACTATATAAATATTCTATGAAATATTAGTTAATATAGTGCATTCTCTGTAGAAAAAAAAAGGCGAGGTCTTAATCACCGTTTCGATGTCATATGAAATACTTCCTAATGATTACTTAAATGGATGTTCTAATTACACTTCTATAAAGCAAATTAGCTTAGTCATTATCTACAAAATACTTTAATTGTATACATCATCACTCTATTAGAAATAGTGCAATTGAAATAACGTGCATCTAGTTACGTTAGTGTAAACTAATTTATTGATTTTATTGATAAACATTTTTAGTGACCTTAAGGTTCAGTATTAAGTGGTTTTCGAAAAGTTTTAAAGCAGTCTTCATTGGAATTTGAACCCTATAGTCTTTGTTTTAGTCTTGTTCTTATTAAAAATGTCAAATTCCAGGCAAAAGATAAAGACAGTGGTGATTTTGGGAAGATAGAATATCATAAGAACTCTTGGACAAAGGCGGCAGAAGATTACTTCAGTCTTGACGCGGATACGGGCGTTATAAGCAATATTAAGACGTTTGAAAACGTACCCAAAGAACTGCTACCATTTAAGTTCAGTGTGACGGCGAGAGATCATCCTAATTCGGCTCAAGATTATAATATTGCCAGAGCTTCTGTTGTGGTGAGTAACTTACATTTATTTATATCTTGATCAGGACTACTGGGCGTGGGATTAACATTACTCCATTTTTGGGCCGGTTTTGTATAATTTGTTATTGATATGGTAAGAAAACTTAATTCAACCAGTAAGAGTAAACTTAAAACTTCGGTTGGATGACTAACCACGAGGTAATGACCGTAGCTGTACTGAAGCAGTAAGGAGGCAGGAGGTGGGGTTTGGGGAGGGGAAGGGTGCGCGTATCTCGATAAGGTTAGTTAGGTCTAAGGTTAACTCTTGCAAGTTGCTTATTATACAGCATTAGACAAAAAAAACGCGGAAAGAAAATGTTAAAATGTATTTTAAAGTGGTCCTTTATAACTCAATTTGTATCCAGGGTTCCAAATAGCCGTATCTCACGTTGCTTGAATGTATATTTCCAGATAAATGTCCTACAAAAAGAAAACCAACTAGTTGTGGAAGTAATGGATTTGAACGCCGACGCCATGCGCCGAAGATCGCGAAGCTTGCTAGCCGCTATCGAAGAGAAGACCGGGCTGGTCGCTGGTCTAGAGAAACTTACCTCAAGACATTATCTTGGACAGAATGGAACCTTGGAAAGTGATACGAAAGGCACTGATGTTTGGCTGTACCTCGTCGACCCGAATACGGGAGAAATTCTGAATAGGGAATCGAAACCTGTTATGATGTAAGTTTATTTGTTTTTTTTTTATATTGTTATTTAATTTAGTTTTTTTCTAATATTTGATTTCGCTTACGTCTGGTGTCTGAAAAGCAACTTAAAAATGAAGTTAATTGTTGGATTGTGATTTTAGTAGTTGGTTAATCAATACCAATTGTATGGGTTAGCATCGTTGTTAAAAGTTTATCAACATCACGACTGAATTCTGGTACAAATTACCTTATTGGGTGCAAGACCACTCAAATTTGGGCCCATAAGTTTAATGAATGTGGCCTGATCTCATTATTGCCGTATCAAATCTTGCTAAAATCCTTTTGTACCCTTCTTTTGTTCTTTTGTCTGTCAGCTTCTGTCATCTATTATTAGGGCAGAGTGTACATGAAGTGATATTATTAAGATTATGACACAGTGTACACCAAGAGCGCAGCGGAGAGTATGTTTCATGACACTTATATTTTTATTTGTTTTATCTTTATTAAAAAGCTTACTAGTAACGTGGGTTGCACATTACTAGTACCCTTGTTAACCCCTCGTGCTAAGTTAAATGCTTGTGTTACAAATGGGTTCAGTTCGGTAGTGCAATGGGTGGGATTCGAATCCGCGACCACATGATCGCAAATTCGATGCCTTAGCCATTAGGCTACCGCAACAAAATTGCGCTGCGCTGCTTTTGTTTTGCGCTAGTTTGTGGTCCTTTTCACATGCAAACGGTTGCCGTCTAAACGAGTCCATACAAGTCAATACATGACTGCCAGATGGTTGTCGCGTCAAAACCGTGATTATAGTGGAAATCACGGGTGCGGTGTAAAAGTTTTCTATGTCAATCTCACACACTGCCAGCTGATTTCAAACTAGGTAGAGCCTGTAATATGGCAATCAGACAACTTATAAACATACTTATATATTTCTAAATACATACATATTATAATAGATACATTACACCTAGACACAGAAAAAATGATCGAGCTCACACAAAGATGTGTCCTGGGTGGGAATCGAACCCACAACCTCCAGCTTAGCAGTCAGGGTCACTAACCACTAGACCAACAGACCCATCAAATAAACATGAAATATAGGCAGCACAGTCTACATGAGCTTGTATTTCGGCAGTGCGATAGAGAGCGGGCTCCACACGGTGGTGTCGTCGCGGCTGCAGACGGCGGTGTCGGCGGTGCGCGCGCCGCTGCTGGCGGCGGAGGCCCCGCGCCGGCCGCACGTGGCCGCCGCGCCGCTGGCCACTGCGCTGCCCGCCGCCTTGATAGCACTCGCCGCCGTCGTGCTAGTCGCCGCCATCGCCGCCACTATATACATATGCGCTTCGTGGAATAGGTACGTGCTTGGAGATATCACATCTACCTATCCCTACTAATATTATAATTTTGAATGTGAGTTTCTTTGTTACGCTTTACGAAAACTACTTAACCGATCATCATGTAACACACGTTGTACACATATTTTTGGAGGTATTAGAAGTAACATAGAATATTTATTTTTTCTAAAAGAAGTCTCCTTGGTCTCTCGGTGAAGAGAGAAAATTAATGTATTGTATTATTTTACACTATACTTCCAATTGAGATCCAATTTTAAACCTAAGATTGATGCACTACACTAGAAGAAAAAAAAATAAACAATCCCAAACAAAGAGATTCATTCCTTCATTGCTTTGCAAAATTTCTATGACCACCTTCCGACTTGATCATCCGACCAGCTAGAAATTCTCATATTGTCACCAAAATAACATAAAGTATACTAAATTTCATCGTAATCAGATGTAGAGACGTCTTATTAATTTATCTTGCAAGCCGTTGGTCCTGTGCCTAATATCTCTCTGGTCGTGTCGGTCAACCCTCCTATCAGAATGTAAAGAATATGATAAGGAACAGAGAGTGTAAATGTGTTCCTGCACACACTTGCACTAAGACATGTCCCGAGCAAATTAATTAACTCGTTGAGACAAGCCGCCATGACCGAAATAAGGTCACAAGGACTATTATTAAATAAACATTTAATATTCTTACAGATACAAGAAACACAAAGAACAAGCGATTCAACAATATGGAACACTTAGCATGAGCATGCCGCCTCCACGACCGCCGTCGGGTTACGAGTCTAGTGAAGACGAACCCGCGCCGCGATACGAAACACAGGTAAATAATCGTGTATGTATTAATCACCCATTTTTTCATACTCACTATAAATAACATACATTTTAAATTACACTGAAAGAACCAGACAAGTACTAGCTACAAAAAATTTGATGCTTATGTGATCAAAGATCAAAGTTCTGTTTTGTTTGAAGCCCTTTAGACAAGGTACACTTCGACAAGCGTTAATAACAAGTATAGAAATCGCTTATGACATTAAATGTATGGAAATGACATTTCTCTTCGATTAGTCACGTGACTTACACTTGTCACTTTCATACATTTGAGCCATAAGAGCAACGATTGTAGAAATGTACCTTGTCTAACGGGGCTGGAAAGGGTAGAGTTTTAGTGACTGTGACTATTCTTTCAGTGAAAGTTTTATAATGATGGACGACTTCACAATTTTGTCGTAGGTTTAAATACTAATTTGGGTCAACTGATAACTACAGCAGAGTCGAGGCGCATCGGACTGTCAACCTTAATATTTAAAATTAATCTTTAACTCAACATTCTGATGAAAATAAACGACGAGCGATTTCGCGCCCATTCTACGAAATTATTTCTGGTTTTGAAGAATAATGAGCATTATGTTGTTAAGCTAAGGATGAGTTAGCTATCGTTGATCGATGCCCTTCGACTCTGCTATAGTATAAATAAACCCTTATTTTTTTATTCAGCTACTTTACATTGCGTTGTCGTTCGCCATCATAATTGTAATATTCTAGTATTAACCTTAGATTGTGGTTTTAACATTGTAATGACTAATAATATATGTTTAAGTCATTTAATCTTTGGATCTTGTAAATTGTTACAAAGTACTGAGTCGCGGCAACAGGTCGCCACGCGGGGCCAGATAGATGTACAGGCACAGTACTAGTAATCTATTGGAAACGATTTCGGTACCTACTACCTTAAGTATATTTAAGTCTTAGAGGTGATTTTTCCATCGTCAGTTAACTTTAATTCGAGTCATAGAATAAATTTGAGGTTTGACAGATTTTGTATGAAGCAACTGTCAAAATTTCAAAAAGAGACACTTAGAAAAATCAGGCTTATGCTCAGATATCACAGTTTTCACAAGTTTATTCAAAATTCAATTTTTCACATGAGATAATTGATTAATCACTAATATCGAGAGGCAAGCCTTCGATTGATTCATTGCACTTTACAGTAAACATTCTTAGATTATGTTATTATACGGAAAACGCTTTTAACACAGCAAGGTTTGAATGATACTTGTTTCAGGTCCTCAACATGGCTGTAGATGACGCTGACTTGCAGCTGGACTTCAGTCCAAACAACCACGCCTTCAACATTCACAGTGTGCAGTACTTATCTAAAGACAATGGTAAGTTACCATAATTTTAAATTCTTTGTTAACGTTGGAATGAATTACAGACTTTTATAGAGATACTTAATGCAGACTAAAAATGGGCTTTATTCATTAAGTACAAACAGTTAACGTGTTGTTACGTGTAGTGTTAAGAGAGGCATTACCTCTTTCGACAAATATGTTAAATGGTCTAAATGTGTAACCCGGTGATTCCAGAACACAAAGATTTGGCCACCCGGGTTATTTGAAGTATAATCTTCGTTATGCCACGTTATGTTTGTGCCATGAAGTAGTTTTAACACCAAATAAATAATAAAACTAAGGCCATACTATTGCTTATAGGCTTGTCATCTCAAAAATTTGGCAACCAAGACAAGACAGGGCTAACCCAGGATTTGAGAGCCCAGAACCCGGAGTGGCTATGTCAGTGTAATAAAAATAGTTGTTAATGTTAAAAAAACCATTGTGGGTGACCCAAGACTTAATTTTAAACTGGGACAAATCCGGGGAAACCCGGACGGATGGCCACCTTAGCCTTAAAATTTCCCATCCGATTTTAGAGGCGGCCTCCAGCATTCCAGCATTACTGAATACAGCTAAAGGCTGTAAAACAAAGACCTCAATTTAAATTAACTTTCTGTCAAGGTACACTTCGGCCGCTGTGCCTTGGCGGGCCTGAAAAGCGATACTAGATAATTATTGTCATCTCTTTTTCACCCACCGATTATGTGAACTTGCATCTCACACAAACTGTCTTGAATCTCGTTTCAGACACGCCACGACTCGTCGGCCGTAGTGGTCTATCAACTAAAGGATCATTTTGTCATGTTATAGGTGAACGAAGTCCAACACTATCAGAAACAGCAACGACAGCTCGCGCTTCAAGCGTCAATGAAAACAGTGGCACATTGAACAACCTTCACAACAGCCAGTTATTCGAACCTATCGCTAACAACGCATCCATTGCGCGCAACACACAGACACTCAACCGACGCGCCCCAAACGCACATCCATTGAACAACGCGATAGGCACATTGCCGCGCGTCAGTAATAACAATGTTGGGTTACTAGCTACGACGTTAGGAAGAAAGATTAACGCAGGGAATAATCATAAGAAGAAAGCGACGCAGCCTATTATGGCGTATGATGAGATACCGGGATTACAAAGGTATGTGTTTTAAATGAACTAGTAATAAGTATAAACTTTAAAACTATCGCTTTGCATGATATTAATAAAATTACGTCACGGGAATTAACGCGAACTCATGCGTTTACCTTTTAATGCTTGACGTTTCGGCCGGGTTACACTGGCCGTATACTGGCCGACACCGCATCTCCAGTCTGTTTGCGATCACAGCCAGTGTGACGTGTCCCGTGACGTAATTTTATTATAGTAATAAAGTAGTCTTCGATCGTCTCTATTCCGAAATAAAGTTATAGGCTTAGTTCTATTGTGGAAAAGAAATGGCATTACTTATTAGTATAGCTCTTTCTCGCTCTTTGTAACTAAGCGAACGTTCGTTTTAAAACGTTTTTTTAATATGGAGTCAGGTTACTCGTCTTATATGAAAGGTTTGGCTTATAATAATGGTAAAAGATATAAAACTAAGTTTTTTTAGATGGAGAGATATTGGACTCGAACTGCTAATCGTAATAATAGATATTTCTATTCCAGGGCATCAGATAACGATAACGTAACATTTGGAAAAAGGAATTTCACCGGCTACAACTACGACCAATCGCCAGTGGAAACAACGACGGAATTATAAATGAGTAATAACAAATAGTGAATAACATACATTGATCTTTATGTAACACTGGAATCACTATTTGACACAATGATCATGTTGCACGCGGGAAAAATGTTCTGCGGGAAAAAAAATGGCGGCTGTATCTGCTCGCTACTGATTGGACTAAAATGCGAACTGCAAAAGCGATTTGTGATTAGATACTGGTCTTACGCAAAATCTAACTAGTATAACGTGATCGTTGATTAATTATATGTTTTTGTGTAATATATAGTTTCAATGATACAAATACGTTTCTAGTGTTAACATGAAGACAAAGTGACTTATACCCAGAAGTGAAAAACTAGAAGTGTCCGTCCAAAATTGTGTTAAAAACATTTTTTTAACGTTTGTGTTCAACGAATATAATATTCTTCGTGTAATAAGAATACGACTGAACTTTCGAATAATTAAACTTTATTATGTGAATAACGAATTTTTAGATAATTATATTTTTGTACTTAATTTGATAACGTAATTTCTTAGCCAAGGCTAGTCCCGTTTTATGAACAAATGTGCATAATAATGATGTAAATATGGCATTACATGGTGATGTATATTATTAAGGTACCTGAATTGTAAATACAGGTACAAAGACTTGAACTATTTTTGTAAATCTTTTTTTTTTATCTGGCAAACTGCCATCTTTGAATTTTCTCTCTAGTTTTAAATGAAGTCATGTCATTGTATCGATCTTGTTTGTCTTACTTGTAAAATGGGGTTTATTAATGAAGAGCGTTCTATAAGAAATAAATGTATCCTATTGTTCAGAAAAAAGATTGTCAATATTTTTAAATTGTAATAGAATCTGCACTTGACGATGCTTAAAAATAACTTAACTAAATATTATTGGTTACTATCTATGCGGCCTTTTCATCCGTCATTTATCGATGATTTAACTTTAAGTTACAAAATGTACAAAAGGCTAATAATTGGATCTGGAAAAGAACAACTTTCATTATGGTAATCATTATGTTTACGTTTCAAGCATGGGTACTCTTACAGTCGTATAAAAAAACTCAATATCAGATATTGAGTTTTTTTATAAACAGATTCTGTTTAAAAAGTATTTTTTTGTCATTTGACCTAATCCTCATTTAAATTTTTACCCCATTTTACAGTATTCTCATCGTAAACAAGTTATCAACATGCTTTTCATTTGTTTATTGTATAAATACTTTAGTAATTTGAATTTCGAACAACTTGCTACATTCTTAAGAATTTATCTTTTTTCCTTTACATATTCTATACGAATTTTGTGCCAGTTACTGTTAAAATGTATTGTAAGGTTTTATTTCATCTACACTCGCGTCTTTTTCGTAAGTAATTTTTTTTACTTGAGATTGTATGAGAACGAGAGAAACATTTTATTCCGTCATAAATAATAGGTATGTGTGGTCGTAGATTTACGAAAAATAATAATTAATTATAATAATAAATAGAAAATGCTCAGTTTTTTTACAATTTTTTTATTTTGAGTCTGGCTTCAAGATGTGATTTGTGCCAAACCGATATTTACTAACATTTTTTTATTTATTTCGTATTGGAGTGTAAAATGTTACCTAATGTAATTCCACTGTATATCTTGTAAAATAATAAAATGTTTATTTTGATTGTGAAAAAGTAAATTGTATTATAATTTTGTGGTAAAAATGTTAATATAATTTTTGAAATAAATTAATTTTTATTATCAAATTATAATTTGATTCTACTTGCTTAAACCCTGAAATAGACTCCATTTTAGCTGGTAGAATGTGTCATGACTACAACTTTCGACATAATATATATAGATGGGAAAATAATATTTAATTTGTACAAAAAATACTAAGCGACGAAATTCTGATCGTCCGTCAAAAGTTTTTGCAAGTCATTTTCGGTAATACTTCATCCAGATTCTTTATGAATGATTGAGCTTCGAAAATTCTAACCTTGAGACACTAAGTATCGTCTATTTACGCCTACATAAAAAAACAGTTATACAGCCAACATAATAACTAAATAAAGACCTTAATCGTAGGTTAGAGATATTAACATAATCAAAGAAGGCTCATAGAAAAAAAAATTGCAGATTCGTCTTCGTCGTAATGTTATATCAAACACAACAATTTAATGAATTTCAAGTCGTAGAAGCAATAAAAAGTTTAAAATTAAAAATGCCCTTGCTCCGATAACATTACAAATGAAGTATTGAAAATAGCACATCCAATATTAGCCGGATCATTAGAGTCGCTATGGCTCGCCTAGAGTATTAGTATTCTGTGCACTATGGTCTGAATCAAATTTTATACTAATCTACAAGAAGGGCGACCCAAAAGATATTGACAACAGCTATAGACCGATAAGGTTGTTACCTACTCTTCCATTTCCGTTTACCATTGTAAACAAAAGAATCAATAGTAGGTACATGAGAAATAAAACATCCGTTACATACATTAATTTTAAACGAAATTACTTTTGAATTAAATTGATTTTAATAAATATCTCAGGAGATATCACAGTTTTAAAATAACTCCGCAAAAAAAAAATGGAAGTACGACGCGCGCATTTACGAAGGGGCATAAAATGGAATAAATGGTAAATATATTTATAGTATGAAGGGATAACCTACAAAAATCTTAAGCACGCGACAACGGGTATAAAATATGTAATACTAGCTGTCCCCGCGACTTCGTTCGGATCCGGTCATTGCCACCAACTTTAATTCAATGCTATATTTTGATCTAAGCCTCAAAACACTACAGGGTCCTTTTCAACAATTCAGAAACAACCTTCGTTCTCGGAAAGGCATAAACTTCAAACATTCTCCCATAAAAATTAAAAATTCACCGCTAAATGTTGCATAAATTATGACATTACCCAATCTTACCCTTCTACTCAACTCTTTACATACCAAAATATTTTCCGAGTACCTACTCTCGCAAAGCAATCTCACTTGCTTACATTTTTAAATTTAATATCTCTTTGTACCGTGGTCCCTTATGACTATTAAGCCGTACGAAATTACAGAAACGTCGAATGATATAAAATTCTACGTTGCTTCGTAATGGGTAATTTCGCTTCCGACATTTGAAAGACGTTTCGCTGTCGTTTTAATGGTGAATAATTACCGTTGAGTTGAAGAAAGTCGAAGAAGTCCGAATGATGTTACAGAGCAAGTTATAAATTTGTATTGTAATAAGACCCATTTATTCAAGCGAACTTATTAAAAAAGGCGACCAAACAAATGATAATAACTGAGACTTAACATAGAAAACCTTCCGATACCTACTATAGTGACCCACAACTTAGAAAAAACCACTTCACATGGAGAACGAGTAAGTTGGTGAGTACATACCTACATAAAAGATAATGTGGTTTGGTCATTTAAGAGGTAGCAGATCCCTTTTCCATATTGTGCTGATAGTGGCCAACGGGGTGGTTTTAGTGAGGTAAAAATCCCGCACTGCTCAGACCTCGCCTAGAGTATTAGTGTTCTGTGGCTCAGACTTAATCCCCATAAGGCCGGACGTCTTTTGAAGGATTCCCCCCGAAAAAAAAAATACATAAAAAAACGTATTTATTGATTACTGCCTTCTAAATGACGTTCAATAATAAAATACTCCGCCTATTCCAGTCGACTTCAAAACAAGCCGATCTAGTCATAGGCCTGCTGACCCTGCTGCATTCCAATGGAACACATTTTGAGTGACGCAATGGAATTTTACTTAATAATATTATTTCAAGTTTGTCCTTCAATTTGTGTTTCGAATTTATTTGAACAGATGTTACGATTAACAGTACCGAGTAAAGATGGCGCCTTATTCAAGGGTCTGTCTCTATGCTGTTGTCGATAACTTTTTTTTATTTTTCATCTCTATTACTCGTCATATTATTATCAGCGTGTAAATGCTTAGACGACGAGTTCTTTCTCGTCGAAAAATGCTTGGTCCTTTTTCCTACAGGCATTTAAAAATGTGAACCTACTTTTTATTTTAATGACAAGTTGGTAGTCAGAGAGCAAGGTACATCAATTTACTTTTTTTGTTTGTAACACAAAAAAAACACAAAAAAGTCGAATTATTAAACTGCTAAATCTCCAAAGAATTGATAGAATTGACAGACCATCTCAAAAATTAAGTATCTATTACCTACTGTTATTTCCAGGTCTCGAACTTAAGGGGTATGTTTAATGCAAATTAATATCTGACTTGACCCATAAAACATTTGCGAGGAAGTGTCTACCAGACGGACATCACTTGCAAATTAATATTTGTGAAATTACTTCCACTTTGATGTTTCTTAGTGCCGGCCTGGGAGACATAACTGTGTGAGTAACAGTTTGTTAATTTTTAATGCTACGTACACACTGCGATACTATAAAGTCGCCGTCTAATCGATGTGTATAACGAATATGTAGTGTCCAAGAGCGTGATTTATTGCTACTCTAAAAGCCGGTTTCTGATTTGAAGATTTCAACTTAAAAACGTTTCAAACTTTGATCTACTAATGTGTGCAAGCAAAGTGAAGTCGCGGGAAACAGCTATCTATACAGTCATATAATAAAACAGTAAAAAAACTGTGTCTGTACATTGAATATATTAAAAAAAATAATTGAGGGGGGTTTACAAACAGTTATAGAGCACGAATAAAAAAAAAAATCTGTATGTTTGTCTGTTAGTCTGTTTGTTTGTACACGCTAATCTTCGGAACTACTGGACGGATTTGAATGATTTTTTTTTTGTATAGGTATTAAGTCTGGGCAACATATAGGCTATAATTTATCTTGAAAATTTGAACGCCTGATGCAGAACCGCAACAGACCAGCTAAACTATAAGAGATACAATAATGGTACCATAGCAAAAATTGTTTCACGTGATAAATCCAGGTCTCTAGCTAGAGACCAGTAAAGAATATGATGCGCGACTGACCGCTGATCGTGAGCAAAAGTTCTGATGGGCATTTCCTGCTATCTTACAAAAATGAAAGATCTGTAGGGTCTCGAATCGTCTCGCACATCACGTTGTTTTCCCGTTTCCGGGCTCTTAGAATTTGACATCAGACGTTTTAGATCTTTTATTTTGACGACCCTTTTGTCGCTGGCATAAGCAACAGGATCCACGTACAAAGTCGCGGGCAGAAGCTAGTATGTAATAAACTGTCTTAGTGTAAACGCAGCTTTAACTTTGTAAATGTCTTAGAGGGCCTTTTGTTTCACTGCATACCAACTTTCTTGACAAGTAATAGGAGTGAGGAATTAGGCATTCATAATTCAATTAGAACGTAATGTAATTGACTTGGTTATGGGGTTTGTTTGTTGTGGCTTACTTGTGAACAATTCAACATTAATCAATTACGCCTTTATGACACAGCTGTAAGGTTTATATTTGTTAATCGTTGTTCCACTCATGTCGACTGATGTCCGTTCGCCATTTATGAGTATCTTTTTTAAAAATGTCGAGATTTCAGGTATTCTAAGTATTTTTTTTTTAATGTTACTTACTCTTTGATAATTTGTTTTGTATTAATGTGCTATATTTTAAATAAGTACGTCTTTATCATCGTGCATTTCCTTAGTTATTGATTAATGGTACTAGAAAACTCCATATAAGATAAAAGTTATTTCGTATGCTGACAAATGGTAGGGTAAATAGGTAGGTATACCAAAGCGGACCACTGGCTCGTTATGGAAAACCGGAGTAAGACATCTTATCCTTTAGCAACACATTATCATGGCTTTATGAGGTCATAATGACATTTCGAGAACCAGAAACCTTGTATGTTTTGCGGTATACATGCATCATTTACCACTTACCATTTTTTTTTTCAAAGTTGAAGATAATGGCTACGCGTTTTAAAACTTACGGTAGGTTAAGACATACATTTTCTTAAAATATTATTTTTTATCATTAATGATAAGAATTATTAGCGATTATCTACACTGTTAACGCATTCGTCGCCATTTTAGGTTTAGTAGAAGACGTGTGCTTAACATTTGTTTAAATGCAAAACCGGCCTTAAGGAGGCAAAATTATTATCATGCAAAATATCTAGCTGCTTGTTCATCTAAGTATATTGTTTAATAACATAATTCGAAAGAAAATAAACCTATAGCAACGCAATCTTCGAAATACGTTTAAGTCATGTGTTTCGTTCGTATTTCCTTGAATTGAAAATTGAGTTCTTTATACCATCTTTCCTCAGGAAATACCAATTCAGATTTTGGAAGAAGTAGCCGTTTTCAGGGAAATCCTAATAATTATTTCCCAAAGCCATTTCAAATACATCGGCAATAGGCAAACAGTAACATTACCTTTGAACACTCGAATATCCCTAGCAAGCTTTTATAATCAACCCTTTTAAAACTAAAAGCTTTTTCGTATGTTTCTATTTGTCTGTACATCAGTTGTACCCCTCAAAGTACTAGCTTCGGTTTGCGACATCACCTTTGTAGTATAATTTAATTGATTTAAATTTTATATTAGGTATTTACTAAGTACTGCGTGTTTAAAATACGGCGTATTTTCTTTTAAAATGGCTTTTTTGTTGAGTGAAAGAATATAAAAGTAAAGCACTGGAATTTGATATTCTGCCAGCTATTTTGAGCATAAGGCCAGTATTTTTTAAATATCGAATAAAAATGAGTATTTTTTTATTTAATAATGCTCGCGCCTCAGCGTTGTGCGTTTCTGTTTGGCTTCTGTTTTATCATTTTGGCGCGATTTGCAAGGATTTTTCTATTTCCTGTTTTTCTTATTGAATAATCCAAATGTTTAGCGTGAAAAGAAATCAAAATGAAAAATCCTCAAGTGAGTGGTAATACATTCTATTGTTGATGAAATAAGTCATGGTAGAGATTATAACGATTTTTTTTTTTTTTTTTTACTAAACGACGCCCGCACTAAGGAATTTAATCCTTGTGTCGCGGGGGTTTCACAAACATTCAAATCACATGCACAAAGAACACCCAGACTTGGAACAAGCATTTGTGGATCACACAAATACTTGTCCCATACGGGGATCGAACCCGCAGCACGTCGCGCACAGTGGTAATCAGCGTGGTGACCTATACCACTCGGCTATCCGTGCAGTCTCAGAATACAAAGTATTTCAAAATACTTTGTAGAAATCTTATACATATATAAGAATATATTATGATTCATAATTAAATAGCATAAGTTCAAATTCCAAGGTCAATGACATCAATGATAAGTAAGTACATAATTTTTACGCAAGTGTTGTTAAGAATGCTGGGTTTTGTTTTAAATTGTTTTTTTCTTATAAATCTGATTACTTCTACCTATACTGTTATTGTGACAAATGTATATATTATATCAATTGTATGTATGCGAGTAAGTAGGTATAGTATTAAACAAATACTTACTTACAATAAGTAGTCGCTTTTGTAATATCGACAATCGATATAGGTACCTTTATAAATATAAGGTGGAGAAGATGAGTTAATTAGTCTATCGACTAATAATATTAACGAACAGTCTGCCCATGACCATGACACCTGCAAAGGTGTTGAAACGTCGCCGTCGGGAACTAAAATCAAAATAAACCGCGATGGAAGCCGTAAAGTAGTTTTATTTCAATGTCTAATATTCGCGTAAACCTCAGAAAACAATATTTACGATGTTTAAATGATGTTGAAGCATCCGACTGTCCCTAGACATCGTCCACAAGCCAATCAACACCACAATAAAAAGTTAAAAGTTATTGGTATATCTTTTAACACTAAGTAGGTACCTACTTTTCTTGATCATATACCAACACAGTCTGTATAGAATAGTTCTTGGATTAATTGTTGTCACCTCGTTAATTGGCATTAGACAGTAAATATTAAATTAAATCGGAAGTGTTGTTTCTACTTAAATAAAAACACGTTTCAAATACCGCATATCATGAATATGATTCTGAAGATATACAGTTGCATGATAATTATAATATTACATTGTAAAAAAAGTGTTTTATAAAACATTGATTCGTCTATCCATCATCAAATAATTATGATTGAAGCACATCAAAGTAAAATTTACCTTTATCTAGGCACAATGGCGAGGGACTCCCCTTGTTTACATTTCTGTGTATCTAAACAATGATACATTATCTCAAAACCGTTTTTGCGTAAAGCACGTAAAAGGGGATTTCCCGCCGTTATATTTATTTGACAGCAAAAGAACAACGTGGGTTGTCTTTATAAATAATAAATCTAAAAAAAGCTGTTTTAATTCTCTTCAAGCAAATTATTGTGATTGATTTAAAAAAAATCATCGTTAAGGTTTATTTACCTTATTATATTCTGAATAGTATTCGTATGTACCTCTAACAAAAAAACCTTATAAATGCTAGCGGTGTTTATTTTCAAACACAGACACGCGGCAACCGTCTCCCGAACCAGTTTAGCGAGCACTTGCCTTGGGTTAAATAATAAATAACACATTTTATACTCCTAGTAATACTTTAAATTTAAGGTCGAAAATAAGTTAGGTTTTATTTTCAAACAAATAAAATCTGTTTAACTAGTGCCTTGCTTTGCGAAAAACAACATACCTAATTACAGCGAAAAAAATATCAATAATTATTGCTCTACATGACTATTGAATCATGTATTTTTTACGACAAAACTGTAAAAATATTATTCATAATTCGTGATGTTATTTACTCGCCATTTAATTATTAAGTTTGCACAACTGTTATCATTTATTCCGTTTTTATTGTTTTAAACATTATCTTTATATATTGTATAATTAATGTGTTTGCTGCTCGTATAATAAATACCTGTTAATGAACAAAAGACGGGCAGTGCGAGAGTTATGTTGGTGGTAATAGGGGTTTTTTTACTTACGTTCACTGGAGGCGTATTCAGTAACTCTAAACCTCAAAAGTGCAATAATGAAGGTAATCCATCACTGTGTTTACAGTTAATTATTATTAGCATTTTTGTGGTATCTGACCTACGAGTAGTTAGACAGTTAGTAATTTAAACAAATAAATAAAATAACATATTTTTATTAAATAAATACAAAAATTAAATAAATAAGTTTTGTCTAAATATTTTATGCATCTGCTAAAAAAACTGAATAGCAACAAACGCTTCTTTCCGCTGCGCAGCTTGTCAGTATCTGCTTTATTATTTTATCGTGAATATTTACATCATAATAAAATCGATAAGTATTTAGTTATTAATTCAACAAACCACCTCTGTTAAAATATTTCATTTTACTTTTTTTCATTCATTTTATTTTATTTTGCAGAGCCAGTATGTTTAAAACATGAATATTATACAAAGAACAACCCCATCTGCGTTCGGACATGTGCAAACCGATTGGAGCCATACAAAGTTACATGCAAACCTTTCACTGGCTGCTTGTGTGATTATGGCTACGTGAGAAAATACGAAGACGGAACTGGACCATGCATAAGAGAAAGCAAATGCGGTATGAAAACATACTTTTTATTATACTGCTTTTTCTGCCTTGCCTTTTTCCATACTGGGTAGTTTTGGGTTAAATATCTTAGGGGTGACAGTTTCATACTAATATTATGGAGCGATTCCTGTCTGACCTCAACTCCATTCCTGTGTAAAAAGGTTTTTCTTGTAAGATATCCTGGCAAACTTAACGTTTTAGTTATTGATGACTGCTGAACGATCATATTGTACCTAAAGTAAATACATTTTTGCTCATCTTTCAAGGTGACGCATAACTTTGGATCTAATTAAACATTAAGAAATTGGCTGTTATATCTTCAATTAAAATATTATCTAGAGTTCACATATAATCTATGTATTATCTAAACAATGGGTCAGAACTCATTCCGCGATCGTGTCATGGACTGGACTCTCCAATATTAAACAGAGTGGAAGGGGTAAGATGTAACAGAAAAAAATTGATCCGTATGATAATAACCATTTTTTTTACAACGTTATACTAATATTGCTCAATTCCATTATGATTATTCAGCTAAGTAAAACAAAAAAAAAATATTATAAATATCACGCACGTGATTTTGGCTCTCAATCGGTCATTAACCTAGGAATCAGCTGCAGCAGCTCAAATTTAATTTTGCGTTACATTGCTGTATTTTTTTTTCAATATATGTTTTTTTTATTATGCTGTATCGACTGACATTATGAAGAGTAAAGTTAATAAAAAAAATAGTTGTATCCGTTGTTTTGCTCTATCGTCATAGTATAGCATAGTAGGTATCATGGTTACTGTCTCCTGGGTTCGCTTTCGGAAGCGTTCCCCTACAACCTGTATATTAGTCTATGGGTTTGACTGCACAGTTGAAATAGGAGAAAGGATAGTAATAATTCATCCATAAATTCAAAATATAAATGAATACCGATTTCATAATTTAATTTGTATTCTTAAGTGCCAATCGCGATGATGTTTTAAGGCACCTTTAGTTTCATCGAGGTCAGCCGTCACAAGAATATCAGCGTAAAATATATTTAAGTGTGGGTCGCACATTACTAGTATTCTTGGTAACGCATCATGCTAAGCTAAATGATTGTGTAACGAGTGGGTCCTAGTCGTTAGTGCAATGGTTGGGATTCGAACCCACGACCACATCCGTCGTTCGCATTCGCAAGTCCGATGCTCTTGCCATTAGGCTACCGCGCGCATTGATAAAATTAAACCCGCATTTACAATTAATGATTAGTCAAGATGATATTCGCTGCCATTTATAATCTAATAAACTATAGCACCTTGCTGGGAATTATTTAACTGCAAAAACTTATGTGTGTATAAAAAAAGGCGGAAAAATAAAAGAACAAAGATTGCGTTCGTTGATACTGGATTGTTATCAGAATCTAAAAACGTTTATACACCATATATACCTATCAATTTATAAATATTGATATACATGTAATTTATGTATGTGTATAGAGCATAATTTCGATATCTATCTATATAAATAAAAAAAGAAGGCCTGACTGACTGACTGACTGACTGACTCATCAACGCCTAGCCCAAACCCTTGGACCTAGAAAGCTGAAATTTTGCACAGAGGTTTCCTTTATAATGTAGGCAAGGAATTATAAGGAATGATTTTTCGAAATTCCACCCCTAAAGGTGTTAAATAGGGGATGAAAGTTTGTATGGAAAAACGTTATTTTTATAGTTTAAACCATAATAATTCGTGGTTACCATTCTGGTAAAAAATTAAAAACAACGTGTTTCAGTATTTTTCGAAATTCAACCCCTAAGGGAGTTAAATAGGGGGTGAAAGTTTGTAGGGCAAGTTCAGTATTTTTAAAGATAGACACATGAAATTTCGTATACGGGTTTCTCGATAGAAAATCTACCCCCTAAGAGGGTAAAATAGGGGATGGAAGTTTGTAGGTATATGAATTGTGTAGTTTTCATAGATAGGCACATTAAATTTCATAGGATTATGAGTTAGAAATAAATAAGACGTACCTATTTCCGAGATTTTAGAAATCTACCCTCTACGGGGGTGCAATAGTGGATGGAAGTTTTTTTAGGAAGTTCGTCATTTTCAAAGAGAGAGATGAGATTTGGTTTCATGAGATTTGGTATAAGGGTTTTTGGTTAGAAATAAATGAAAACATATTTTAGCGATTTTAGAAATCTACGCCTTAAGATGGTTAAATTGGGGTTGCAAGGTATTATATTGTGGACTTTATTTTTAAAGATAAAGCCATGCCTTTTATATACGGGTTTCTGGTTCGATACAAATAAATGACCATCTAAAACATATCTTTACGACGACATCCGTGTTCGAGTGGCGTTCACAACGGTTTTCAAGGTGTCGCCAGCTCTGAGGTCCCGGGTTCGATCCCCGGACGGGTCGATGTAGAAAATCACTTTTCTACATTATGTCGAGTCTGGGTGTTAGTGGTACCTTCGTTGTTTCTGATTCCATAACACAAGAGCTTACTTTCTTTGAATTCGGAGCATTGAATGTGATTCTTCTTCATCTTTTCGTGTCAATGATTTTCAAGTTTTGTTTGACCAAAAAGTTGCCACCATTTTAAAAGTTTATCTAAACTCAATGTATGTGAAGTTTTCCCACATTATCTTATTATTATCTTAACGCCATAATATTTTATGAAAAATATAATTCATGCTCCTTACTTTGAAAATCACAGAATACATCCATCTATCCTTTACTACTTACTACTCTTAACTTTACGCGCGTGCAAAGCCGCGAGCAACAGCTAGTTATTATATAAATTATTTTATATTTATTGTCACCATATACCTAGTTTGATTGAATAACAAAATTTATCGCGTTTATTTTCGGTAAGTAAATACAATTTTCTTCGCGTAGGTAGGTACCATGTTTCAAATGGGACAATTAAAAGATACTTATTGTTATATTCGTTAATGGAAAATAATAGCATTTCTAAAGGAAAGTATACCTTATCCTGTCCAAAATAAAGCTTATCGTGTGTGCTTCTGTAAATATGTATTTAATTTTTGTGTCGTGCATTCGAATGTCTAAATTATGTTTTATCTTTGATACTTACTGGTCGTTTTGTGTCGTGACTAATTAAAAAGATATATTTTTAATTTAATTTGTCGCAACATGCTTTCACGACATTTGGTGGATCACATTTATTTTTGGTTTACGGATTTTTTTGTACTCTTACCTACTTATGTAACATAATTTAAAAAAAGTTTGCAGCACTTGAACATTCAAGCAAATATGTATTATAATTTTTGAACTTTTAAGATGTTCTTATTTATAAAGATTTTTATTTGTAACTATGTGTGTTCATTGCTGCAAAACAATTGCAGTTTACTTTCAAATTGATTTTTAATTGTTTTAATTTAAATTTGCTTTTGTTTTTGAATTTTGTGCCAACGTAATTGGAACACGAAATATTTAAACAAAGTTCATTATTACAGCTACAAATCGTCTCTGTCCAAAATATGAGCGTTACGTGAAGAGTACAGTGAGATGCTCAAAGACGTGTGGCAACAGACGCGTGCCAGTCAGCGACGTAGCCCCAACCTGCCCTTCCAAAAAAGGCTGTATTTGTGATTACGGCTATGTCAGAACATTTGACAATGCTACTGGACCTTGCATAAGGGCCAGTGAATGCCGTAAGAATTTATTGTATTCATTTGTATGCCACCGAACCTGTCAATATTGGGAATTTGTTTCCATTGTTAATAGTTGATTAGCTATATTGAAACAAGTCCGGTTGCAGTATCAGTGTTTTTCATAGAGCGAACATAAAAGTCAAACTAGTTTGCATCTTTAGTGCACACGTTTTTATTTGTCGGAAAATTTGTATGAGGATTTTTGTCGTTAGTAAATTTGACAGCTCTAATTTTCGTTTGTCCTTTTCTAATTATGTACAAGTGAAAAAGATACCGATGGACTAAAATAAGTTTAGTGCGTGTTTAACAGAATCGGGATCAATGCTCCCTCTATTAATAATATTAAATTCGTTATTGCAGCACCAATCCCAACTGAATGTGGAATCAATGAAGTACCAACTAGTTGTGATATAAAATGTCCACCACAGACTTGCGACAGTATTTATTCAATTTATGATTGTCCAAAGACTGAATGCGAGCCTGGGTGTATCTGCCGCGATAACTATTTGAGAAACTCTGACAATGTTTGCATATCATCGGACGAATGCTCTGAATCACAACGTATGTATTATTTCTTACTTTTAATGATCTTTAAACAATTAATGGAACAATAAACTTTAAATAATAAATTAATGACAATTAAATTAAAGTTGTATTTTACTTTTAGTTTGAATTAATAGGTTATTTAGATAAAAAAATCAATTTTTGATCATTAGGTGCCTATTCTTTACTAGATATTTCATTTTTAATACTTATTCAGTAAAATTGTATGTCTCATCATATTTCGATGTCTTCAAGTGAAGAATTGGTGCTTCAGATGAATATAATCAATTATCAATCAATTCAATAATAATCTCGAATTAAACTCCGAAACTGAAGTGAAATGTTCTGGACAAACTGATTTCTGACCTAAAAAGTTTACTATGTATTATTTATTTTATGTAACAGCTCTTATTTGTGGGCCCAATGAAGTAGCTTCAAAGTGTGCAATAGCATGTCCACCCCAGTCCTGTGATAGCATATTCACAACTTACTTGTGTGCGAATCAGGAATGCTCACCTGGTTGTAACTGTATTGACGGATACCTTAGAAACAGTGAAGGAACATGTGTACCTAGTGACCAGTGTTTTAATGGTAAGGCATTTTAATTAAATCTACATTTTTACACACACCAACAGGTTTTTAAGAAACATAACCAAAGCACCACTGAAACTATGCACACAGGTTTCATAATTCTTATTCTCTTTATTATAATATAATAATGCCAGCGTATACATGCCCAACTGCTGAACACCGATCTCTTGTCATATAGAGAAGGAACGAGCATTGATCACCACGCTCACTCATTGCGGGTTGCCAAATTCAGATTCTAATTTTTGGAATCCAGATTTCCTTATGATATTTTCATTCGCGGATCGTCAATGGTGTCTTTAAAAAAAAAGATTAATTATATAACTTTGAAAGAGTCACATTGTTATGGACCATCATCCTCCTGCCCTTATCCCAATTTTATTTGGGGTCGGCGCAGCATGTTTTCTTCTTCCATACTCTTCTATCTGCCGTCATCTCACAAGTAACATTCTTTCTTGCCATATCGACTTTCACACAATCCATCCATCGTTTCTTTGGTCGTCCCCTTCTCCTATACCCATACACATTCATGCTCAAAACCTTCTTTACAACATGATCCTCATTCCTCCGCATCACATGCCCATACCACGACAGCCGGTTTCCACATAGTTTTTCGGTTACCGGTGCCACTTTCAAACTTCCTCTTATATAATCATTCCTCACACTATCCATTCGCGTAACACCACACATTCCTCTCAACATTCTCATCTCTGCTGCATGCAATTGTCTTTCATTTATCCCTTTTGTGGGCCAGCACTCTGATCCATACAGGACGGCAGGTCTGACCATAATCTTGTAGATCTTCCCCTTAAGTTTAAGGGGAATGCGGGGATCACAAGTTGTTCCCGTAACCTGCCGCCATTTCAACCATCCTATGTTAATTCGGTGCTTGATGCGGTCACATTGTTATGGACCGTGGGTTAATAATTGAAATCGTGTATTTTAAAATAATTAACTAAGTAACTAGAATGGTAATCGCCCTTCTCAGTGCCCTATCCTCTCCATAAAAATACAAACACCGCAAATGGCTGGGAACCTGTAATCTTGTGCACCGTTTCTTGAACCACTATGCCATCACGAAACTCTGTTTATATTATTTTTTAAATCGCCAGACTTTCGTTACAAAGTATAATGACTACATAAGACTTACCTAACTAAAACAATTAGACCAAACTCAAAATGGTTAGTATTAGTGCTATTAGTGCAATTAGTATTAGTGAGATCTACCTACCTTCTGGCTTCAATACAATAACTACAATAATAACATCAAGTTTTGATAGAGGCTGTATTGAGTATATACCCAGTATAATAATATTTGGTTGTTGAGGTAAATATCATTAATGGCAACTGGAAAGGATTGCTGAAGATATCAAGTTTCCATCCTCTAAAAAAGAGGTCGTAAAAGTTATGTTTATGATTAAAATCCATTTTTAGATAGCTCAGGATGCAATGGTGATGCTAATGCAACTCAAGTAGCCTGTAGCAGTGCTTGTGAGCCAACTTGTGCACAACCCGATACTGATAGACCATGTATTCTTCTTTGTAAAATAAACGCATGCAAATGTAACCTAGGCTATATTCTAACTCAAAGTGATGGAGTTTGCGTTAAACCTGAAGACTGTCCAGGTAAATTAATTTGTATTTTTTTTTCTGCTTGATAATATTACCTATCATTAGGGAAATTTCCATTACTCTAATACTAGCAAGGGCCTTTCTCCATAGGAATTACTTTATTAACCTCATAACACACTGAAATCTAATTTCTGGCTTTCAAACTTGCATGTCTAAGTGATCCTAGTAAAATTAACTTGATATTTCAAGAAGTATAGAAGTCTCCTTAAGCGAAAATGCATTTTCAGGAGGAAACCCAACATGTGGTGGAAACAAGACTTACGTAGATTGCAAAATTGGTTGTCCATCTGAATACTGTCCTAGAGATGACAGTCGGGCTGTAGTTGCTTGTGCCGTTCCGAATCCTTGCCCTGGTGGATGCGTTTGTAACAGTGGTTATCTAATGTTGAATAATGAAGACAGGCGGTGTGTTTTATCTTCTGAATGTCGTAAGTATAATATTGATAAATTAACTACCAAAAATTGTCAAACAGAAAGAAGATATAAAAGAGCATTTATTAATATTTCAGCACCAGTTGAATGCACAAGACCAAATGAAGTGTGGGACCCTAATCCATCAAATTGTTTCGCTGAGCGATGTGGATTCAAATGTGATAATCAAGAACAATCTGGACCACGATGTGTTTGTAAAGCCGGATTTTTAAGGAACGACAGTGATGTTTGTGTTCCCGAATCAGAGTGCCGTTAGTAATTTATATATTAAACTTTTCAAAATAATCTGCAGTTTTAAAAAGGATTTTATGCAGTTTTTCATGCTCATAAATTTTAATTGACAGCTAAGCAGGCATGTAACGGTGATCCCAATGCTACATTCACTAGCTGCCTGAGTGCTTGCCCAACAACTTGTGCCAATAAAGATAAAGGAATCCTTTGTCCTGCCGTTTGCAAAGGAGAAGGTTGTCAGTGCAATCCAGGATACGTGTTGAACGATGACGGTTTATGTATTAAGCCCGAAGAATGTCCAGGTAAAAAAATAAGTCCATTTAAGGTCTTTGCGAAATCAACATTTATGGGTACTTTCAGTTGACCTCGAACTATGCAAGTTATATTTTCTTATACTACAAGTACAGAAAAAAAATATAAATTTAACAAATTTATTTAATCATAAAAAAATACTTTGTACAGCAGCCTTTCGCGTGCGAGTGTGACTCACACTTTAATCCGCTCTTTTGTTAGGTGAGTACTGGATCTCAATGGGTTTATGCTATTATTTTCATGTAAATAAATTTGAATTCACAGCTAAGCAGGCATGTAACGGTGATCCCAATGCTACATTCACTAGCTGCCTGAGTGCTTGCCCAAAAACTTGTGCCAATAAAGATAAAGGAATCCTTTGTCCTGCCGTTTGTAAAGGAGAAGGTTGTCAGTGCAATCCAGGATACGTGTTGAACGATGACGGTTTATGTATTAAGCCCGACGAATGTCCAGGTAAAAAAAATAAGTCCATTTAAGGTCTTTCAGTTGACCTCGAACTATGCAAGTTATATTTTCTTATATTACAAGTACAGAAAAAAATATATAAATTTTACAAATTTATTTAATCATAAAAAAATACTTTGTATAGCACCCTTTCGCGTGCGAGTCTGACTCACACTTTAATCCGCTTTTTTGTTAGGTGAGTACTGGATCTCAATGGGTTTATGCTATTATTTTCATGTAAATAAATTTGAATTCACAGCTAAGCAGGCATGTAACGGTGATCCCAATGCTACATTCACTAGCTGTCTGAGTGCTTGCGCAAAAACTTGTGCCAATAAAGATAAAGGAATCCTTTGTCCTGCCGTTTGTAAAGGAGAAGGTTGTCAGTGCAATCCAGGATACGTGTTGAACGATGACGGTTTATGTATTAAGCCCGAAAAATGTCCAGGTAAAAAATATGATCGATTGTCTTTGAGAAATCAAAATTTATGGGTACTTTCTGTTGACCTCGAACTATGCAAGTAACATTTTCTTAAAAATTTTACATACTTAATTAAATTTAAAAAATGACTTTGTCTGACTCGCACTTGTTCCGCTTATTTGTTAAGTGAGTACTGGATCTCAATGGGCTTGTGGCAACTAAAGGCTTATTTATTTTCATGCAAATAAATTTGGATTCACAGCTAAGTTGGGATGTAACGGTGATCCAAATGCTACATTCACTGGCTGCCTGAGTGCTTGCCCAACAACTTGTGCCAATAAAGATAATGGAATCATTTGTACTGCCGTTTGCAAAGGAGCTGGTTGTCGTTGCAATCCAGGATACGTGTTAAACAATGACGGTTTATGTATTAAGCCCGAAGAATGTCCAGGTAAATATATGATTGTATTAAGATCCGTATCTATAGGCTGCAGTAGTTAATAAATCTCATCATCAGCAAGGAGCAAATCATTCCGTATATTGCTGAATGTAGGTCAGGACTGTTTTTGGTTGTGAGTCTCACGTCCCCACATACATACGAGGTAAATAATAATGGTCTCAGCATGAAGGCAATGAACTATCCAGGTAAAAGTACCTATAGAAAATATTTATAACTTGCCTCTTGTTTTTTATAGAACCTTAAGATTATGTAAAAGGTTGAAACTCCTTTTTTCAGGTTTTTCATCTGGACCTCCAACATGTGGAGCGAATCAAACTTATGTTGACTGTACAGCCTGCCCTGATTACTGTCCTTCAAGTGATTTTCGTGGTATAGTTGCATGTTCCATAGCGTATCCCTGCCCTGGTGGGTGTGCTTGTAGCAGCGGCTATTTAGCATTGAGTTATGATGATCCACGTTGCATCTTACCTTCAGAATGTCGTAAGTAGCTATAAACATATGTATTGAAATTGATTTGAGTGCTAGAGCCTAAGACTCTTGGGCGTTTGAGAGACCTATAAAAATTATATAACGGCATCATTTTAATATAGTACTAATAATATGAAATGTATCTAATATTTTAGCACCAGTTGAGTGTACAAGACCAAATGAAGTATGGGATCCAGAACCATCAACATGCTACTCTGAGGCATGCGAAGAAAGAAACAGCTTTTGTGATATTGCTCCTGATAAACCGAGATGTGTCTGTATAGAAGGATACTATAGAAATTACGACGATATTTGTGTGCCTGAAGCAGAATGCTGTAAGTAAAAAATGGAATAGATCCTAAATAAGTCTATACTATTAAGGTTACATACATACATATATGGTTTTGGGCTTAGGAAATCAGGCACAGAAAAGGCCATGGAAAATCTGTATAATAACGGCTTTGAAATGTTTACCTTGAATCAGTTTTGTTACTCTTACTTATTTTCAGCACCCATTGGTTGTGATGGTGACCGCAATGCAACGTTCAGAGATTGCCTAAGTCCTTGTAAAACCACTTGCGCTAATAAAGACGAAAACCTCTCGTGCATCGCTGTGTGTAGCGGAGCTGGTTGTGATTGCAATCCGGGATACGTGTACGACGAATTTGGAAAATGTATTAAGGCTGAGGACTGTCCAGGTAAAATTTGAATCGATTATGGAATATTGAAAAGCACAAGGTGTAATAATTTTATGATGAAAAAGTGGAAAAGTTATGGGGATTTTTTATCCTCTAACGATCTCATTCACGAGACGATGCGTAGAATTTTCCTGAGCTATGTATGCTTTCGTCGGCTTCCAGGCATTCATGATCATTATTTTGATAATATCATTATGAGCTTTTTATTATATTGCAGCTGAGCCTCAATGTAACGGTGATCGCAATGCAACATTCCAAAGCTGTCCTAGTCCCTGTCAGGCTACGTGTGATAAACCAGACGCCAGTGGACCTTGCATCGATGTTTGTGCGCCAGAGGGATGTGTCTGTAAACCGGGTTACCTTCTGTCACAGGAAACAAATGGAAAATGTATTGAGTCTAAAGACTGCCCAGGTATTCAACATTTTGTTATCTTTCGAAAAAAAACCCAAATGAAATGTTTAAAAATAGTCAGCATCATAATTTTTGAGAATTTTTATTTTGTAAGTTCAGTGATAAGCAGGACTTTTTTTGGTGTTATAATAAATCTTTAGTATTATTAAGCTTAACTAGACTAAAGGAAAAAATAAATCAGGTTATTTTCAGCCAACATATCGAATTTTTCCTTTTTTTCGTTCTGTAAAACTGGTTTTATTTCACCAGGTGGTATACCCTCATGTCCAGCAAATGAAACATACGAGTTTTGCAAGGGTGAATGTCCTACGGACTACTGTCCGACGGATGACAGCCTCGCCATTGTTGCTTGTGATTTTCCTTTTCCATGTCCTGGTGGATGCGTTTGTAAAGATGGTCTCCTTAGACTAAGCTATGCAGATACGCGATGTGTTGAACGTACAGAATGTCGTAAGTAAATTATTTGGCTAATTGAGAGCTTTTTGCGATGTTCTTTTTTCTTATAAGAAAAATAAAACAGATGTTTCTAGGTGGTAAAATATTTTTTTGTTGTAATTTTCAAGCCTGTTTCTTTTTCACGCATTCATTTCCGAAAGAATTATTAATTAAAATTAAAAGGTTTTTAAACGTTAAAGGTGTCTTTTTAGCTCCAGTGGAATGTACTAGACCAAACGAAATATGGGAGCCTAATCCTCCTGCATGTTTACGTGAGAGTTGTGAAGATAGGAACACAGAATGCAACTATCCGTTTGTACAACCTCCAAAGTGCGTCTGTAAACCTGGTTTCTTCAGGAATCAAGATGACATTTGTGTTCCTGCTTCAGAATGTCGTAAGTGATGGCTTAAAAAAACTAAATTCTAATTTGGACGTAATTTGCGCGCTGAAAAATTTTCTACGCTTAATTACCAACTTAAATGTCTTGTTTGGAGAAAGCCTAAGCGGATGATGTTAACTCTATTTTTTTATAAGGATTTTATTTACAGCATCACAAGGATGTAACGGTGATCCCAATGCATCCTTTAGGGACTGTCTGAGTGCTTGTCCAACTACTTGCGCTAATAAAGACCAAAACATTGCATGCATTGATGTCTGTCGGCCGGCTGGCTGCGTTTGCAATCCTGGATACGTGTTGAGCGAGGAAAATGGCATTTGTGTTAAGGTCGAAGACTGTCCAGGTTAAAATAACGTAGTACCTATATCTTAAATGCTTAATGTACTTCAAATATAAAATTTAATCCTGATTTAGTTTGATGTTTGATAGTTATTGTCTTATTTTATTTTTTTTAGCTGATGCTCAATGTAACGGCGATCGCAATGCAACATTCCAGAGCTGCCCCAGTCCCTGTCAGGCTACTTGTGATGCACCAGAGGGCAGTGTACCCTGTATCGCAGTTTGTGCACCAGACGGATGTGTTTGTAAACCAGGTTATCTTCTGACACAGGAAACCAACGGCCAATGTATTGATCCGTCTGACTGCCCAGGTATATCATAAAACAAGTTTAATACTTTTCCGTTTGCAATAATAAACCTGGAGTTAGCATCGGGTTAAATCTATCTCTATTTGCAGAAATATTTGAACGGAAAATAAATTTTAGTCTTATTGTTCTTCTAGGATGCTGTTATCATTTACTATTGAATATAGGTCATAGAAATGACAAATTCTGTCAAGGGTCATAATAATATTGTGCTTTAACCTCTACCTAACACCTCAACTTTTGTTTACGTTTCTGAATGCTTTTTGAGAGCATTTACTTATATCAATGTCTCTTAGGGCCTTATCATACTAGCGGATTGCGAACGTCGTCAAAGCGGAGCGAACACACAACGAACACGCCGCGCATGCGCAGCGAATTCGTTGCGGACGCGCAACGTGATCGCCGCGAACAACAAAGTGGACGCCATTTTGTACTGTCTCGTACATACGCCAGCCCGTCCGCCCCACCTCACATCAGACCGTAACGTAACACGAATGTGACAGGAATTGGGAGATTCGGATATTGATACAGAGTTACTTATTCATGAAATTCAAATTCGTTACGTAATATGGGATCAAAAAAGCACGAGCCTTTCTTTAAGTGACACTGATAATCTCAAATGTGTGTCTTTATGTCTTATGTCAGTTTCTATCAGATGCAAAAACTCATAAAATGTAGGTCTACATTCGTAGGTAGGAACGAAATTGTTTTGGATTATTTTTTATTCGTTTGCAAAACAACTCAAAGTAGTCGCTCTCCTCCATTCGATTAACTGATAATGGATCTTCCCAAATTCTTTGATGCTTTCGAAGTAATAAAGCCAACAGCAGTGTGAGTGTTTCCTCGTCGGAATCCATTTTGTTACTGACTGTATTGTACGGCGATAATTTGCTACAAACACGCGACGAAAACGTAACGTATTTGCCACGCGTCCGCGATGGCTTCGCTGCGCAGCCGCGGCGTGTTCGCGACGCATTCGCTGCGCGTCCGCTCCGCCCCGCAGCCGCTTCCAAACCGCTAATGTGATAAGGCCCTTAGTTGTCGTATCGTTCTGTAAATCGCAATTGTTTGAGTTTAAATACCCAGAAAATGACTTCGCACGCTATTATATAATATGGCCCCTGATGTAAAATTATTTATTTATTTACAGGTGGATCGCCAACTTGTCCAGAAAATGAAACTTATGCCTACTGTAAAGTGGGTTGTCCAAATAATTACTGTCCAATTGATGACGGTTTTAATATTGTGATCTGTGATCCAATCTTTCCCTGTCCTGGTGGCTGTGTTTGTAAACCAGGATTTTTAAGGCTTAACTACACAGATGATCGTTGTGTCCCGGTATCAGAATGTCGTAAGTATAATAAAATATTATGTGTGATATATTTTTTTTAAGTACATATTTTTTATAATATACAAAACTACTGTGGATGCCAGATAACTTTAATGGTGGAAAATATAGTGAGACTGGAAGCCGATCACAATATTGCGTGAAAAGGCTAGGCGGGAGGAAAATAAGAAATGCAAAAGTACGTTGCAAAAAGAGTATAAAACATATTAGTACAATTGCATTAAAAAAATATCGAACAATTTGTATTAATTTTTAAGATTTCAGACCGTTCCATTTACGGGTGGAAAGCCTATTTTGGAAAATTTATGAATGCAGTTTCATTTCTTATTAAAATTAAGAAATGTTTCCTTCAAGCAGAATATAAGTATATTCTGCTTGAAGCAGGGACCGTACAACCCCCTTTATAAGTTAATTCTTTCAGAAATGTAACCCGTTTGTTTGGTTTCTGTATGGATGTTGTTACCTCTTGATCGTGTTACACCTTTCCTAACACCAGTAAAAGAGTAATCCTTTCGGTAAATTATCGAATTAAAGGGGTAACCCTTTCGTTTGAGATACCCATATGAGGTGGTTATCCTCTTAACTGGGTTTTATAGGATAACCTTAAGGTAATCATTCCGGTCAGGAAGATATTACCTATACCTATTATCGTTAGAAAAATAACGTTCATCGTACGTTTATCGTACCTTTAGGTAGGTTCCACACAAATTGCATTTAAAATAAAATAAATATCTTGACGAGAGTGAATCGTCGCACTCCTCCGAATTAAACTCTGAAATACGGCTTCTGCGCCATGAGGTGTCGTCTCTGAGTGATCAGTTATCCCAAGCTATGTCCTTAATTACGTGCTATCATGATAAACTTGAGTCTTATTCTAACCAAATGACGAACATGGACGCCAAATTAAAAAAAAATTGTAGGAGAACATCTGCTTGGCAATATCCCAGTGAAAACTCTTGAACAAGAGAATTCTAACAAAGTAGCTGAGGAAACTGTAGCCCCAATGAACCATAAAAAAATTAAACCTAAATCCAAGCCTAAAGAAAAGAAGAAGTTTATTAATCATAACCTGGCTGCCAAGCCGCTTGTTGCCACGTCCAACCCTGAAGCTTTCCCACGAACGCTTGATACTCGATTTGATAAAGAGCTGACATTTATCCAAGATAAACAATCATCGGATTCATTCGCACCTGTTCCTGCTCTACCAACACCCAAAGATATAGACCCAGCTTTAAGCATTCCTGAGCTATCTGTCGGGGAGCAACCACTTAACATAGATTCAATCTCAAACCTAGCACATCACAACCAGCAGACTTCACTGGCAGGCAAAGCAGGTCCTAATGTTACGACTCTGAAAGCAGCTGAAACGCGAAAATACATACATGTATGGAATATGGAATCAAACGCGCAAGAAGTACGTGATTACCTTCAACAATTATGCCCAACTGCTACATGCACAGTGGACGAGCTCAGACCTAAAGCACACTGCAAATCATACAAAATAGGCGTACCTTAACCATACTTTGAGAAGATATTTACTGTAGATGTCTGGCCTGTTAACTCCCAAATAAAGCTTTGGACGCCTCATATCAGACGCTACAAACCTAAATTAAACGGAAAAGCCTCACATGTTCAAAATACTTTTCGTGGCCCCGGCCCCCGAGAGTAAAGCAATTACAGAGTTCAGTGTTTTCTATCAAAACGTTCGAGGGCTGAAGACTAAGCTTAAAATGTGGAGAACTAACCTATTATTGCTGCAACACGATATAATAGCTGTAACTGGATCATTCCTGGACCACTCGGTTGAAGATTCGGAAGTCAAGAGTAATGGCTACAACATTATGCGACGCGATCGCAGCACTCCTTGTGGCGGCGTTATGATTCTGTCGCGGGCGGACCTCCCCATTGCTAGACGCCTGGATCTTGAAACGGAAAGTGGCGAAGATCTCTGGGTAACATTGAACTTAAACGGTCGCCCTGTATTTGTTTGCGTTGTTTACATTAAACCCAATGCTAGTGATGAGGTCTACATGTCATGGTTTTGCAAAGTGGAGAGTGTTATTTACAGCTTAAAAGGAACAGTTATTATATGTGGCGATTTAAATCTAAACAGTGCTTCTGTTAACATTAATAACTACTTATGTTATTTTTTGTCTTTTTGTGGTTTGTCTGAGAAGAACGTAGTAAAGAATATGTATGACGGCAAGTTAGATGTAGTGCTCGTTAACGAGAGCGTTGAGTCATCTGTCTTCGAAACAGAAGGTATGGTTCCACCTGATAATTTTCACCCTCCACTTGATATCACTCTTAAAATTGACACAGTTTTACATGTTCGTCCAATGCCTGTTAGTAATAATGATCGATCCAAAGACTGGAATTTTATTAAGTGCGATTACGAGCGTCTATCGTTTTTACTTAATGAAGAGTCCTGGATCCCAGTACTACAGTCGATCGATATTAATTCTTCGACAAATTCTTTTTATGAAATTATTTACAATATTTTTAATGAATGTATGCCTTTTAAATTACGAAATAGAATCAGTCGTGCACGATATCCAGTTTGGTTTACTCGCGATATCATAGTGGATCTTCGAAAGAAACATAAACTTCATCTTGCTTGGAAAAAGTCTAAATGCCTGCTGACTTACAGAACATTTTCAGATAATTATGAGGACAGAACTAAAGCGTCGTGTATTGATGGCATATAACTCGTATTTACACCGTGTTGAAAGTAACATCAAAGTAAACCCAAAGCAGTTCTGGAGACACATATCTTCTCTACGTTGTAAAGGAGGCTTTGAACACTCAATCAATTATCAAGGTCAATCACTGGTAGGTGTTGATACCGCTAATGCTTTTGCTGACTATTACTCTAGTGTTTTCTTACCTGAAACACCAAATTTAAATATCAACGAAATAAGTGCACTAGATGCATGCAGTAATAGTAACCTCATCAGTCTGGTCAAATTCTCCATCATGATATAGAACGCGGTATTACCAAGCTAAAAATCAGCAGTTCTATTGGGCCAGATAATATCCCACCGAATATCCTTAAATTATCTAAAGCTTCTGTTGCCGTTCCACTGTGTCACATATTTAACCTAGCTTTAAGTACCGGCAAATACCCCACACAATGGAAACTATCTCGAGTCACGCCAATACCGAAAACAGAAGTCAAATCATGTGTTGAGCAATACAGACCTATAGCCATATTGTCAGCCCCTGCTAAAATATTTGAACATATCCTTTACAAAGAAATTCAAAGACAAGTCGATATATATTTGTGTCCCGAGCAACATGGATTTTGCAATTAAAAATCTGTAAATACTAACCTGCTTACTTTAGTTGATTATATTTCCAACCACATGGATAAAAAACAGCAAGTGCATGTATTGTATTTCGATTTCCGTAAGGCATTTGACAGAATTAATAATGAAATCTTGTTACAAAAGTTAATGGCTATAGGGTTTGCACCTAATCTTCTACTTTTAATTGCTGACTATTTGTGCGACCGTCAGCAGTTTGTTCGTCTTGGCCCTTACAACTCGCATGCGTATCATACACGTTCCGGTGTGAGTCAGGGATCCATTTTAGGACCTCTACTCTTTTTGATTAGGGTAAACGATCTGCCACAGGTGGTTAAGCATGCTACTTGCTTGCTTTATGCTGACGACTTAAAGATTTATGCTCCTATTAGGTCTGAATCTGACTGCTTAGCCATTCAACGTGACATAGATGCCTTATGTGTGTGGGCTATTAGCAATAAAATGGAATTTAATACATCTAAATGTCAAGTCATGAGCTTTGGTCGCATTAAGCGTATTATACAGTTTGATTACACCGTGAACAACTGTACAATGACTAGGGTAACCGAAGTGAAGGACCTGGGTGTAGTGTTCGACGGTAAAATGACCTTTCATGCTCATATTATAGGACTAGCTAAGGAATCATTCAAGCGCTTAGGTTTTGTTTTACGTTACTGTCAAGGTTTTAATAATCAAGCGGTTATTAGACTTTTATTTAATGCCTTAGTTCGGTGCAAGCTTGAAACTAGTGCCTGTATATGGAATCCTCATGAGGTAACATACACACTAATGCTGGAAAAAGTCCAGAAAGCCTTTCTAAGATATCTATATAAGCGCGTTTCTGGATATTATTCATATATGTACCCTACTAAGTTTCTTTTGGGACACTTAAATTTTAACTCACTGAAGGTAAGGCGTGCAGGAGACCAAATTTCAATGGCTTTTAAAATCCTGAATGGTTTTACTGATGCATTGGACTTGCATGCGGAGCTGTGTCAATTTTATGTTCCAAATAATTACAATCGCTCCAGGAATCACAAACTATTTAATGTACCATTTTGTCGTACGGTAGCCCGATCCACTTCCCCCATACCGCACATGCTGAAAATGCTCAACGCGCTCGTGGAGACCAACCCAGGTTTGGATTTGTTTGCTGATGAATGGAAGACGATTATGTTTGCGAAGGTTTGCAATTTTATTAGCTTGCTTTGTTGAAGAAGATTGAATAAAGGTATTATTTAAAATTTATTGTTATATTATCTTTTTCTTTTTTTTTTCTCATGGATCTAATTCAGCATAATTGGCTAACCGCTGTACTGAATTTAGTTCAATAAATAAATAAATTACTGGATGTATCGTATTCATAAAATCTATGAATTTATGAATTCCTTCGAGAAAGTGACGTAAAGAAAGCAAATATTACCTATCCAGTAAACATTAAAATATGTGCCTAAACCAAACTAGATCGTACATGAAACAATCCCGCCAATTTCAACAAAATATATAATTTTGTAGTTTAAACCTATTGTATTAAGGACTATAGTCGCGTGTTCATCGAGTCACTAGGTACTTCATAGCGCAGTGACGACTCGACACGTGCTAGGCAAATGCTTGCGATTTTGCACTTAATGAAAAGCCCCGAAGGTCCAAATTACATTAATTGGACACTGAAAGTGTTACCCTGTTAAAAGGTTGTAGGGGTAACCCGTTCGGAATGGATTACTGTTACATAGTATAACCCACCTAGAATGGATTTTTTAAATGTCCTATAAGCAAATCTTATTGCAAACCTTTTGAATAGGTAACCCTAACGAAAAGGTTTTGAAGAGGTTGTCCATTAAAACTGGTTATCGTTTAATGTGTAACAAATATGATTATGGTTTTTTTAACAACACTTTACACAAACCCTGTTGAAAAGTCTTTCAACAGGTAACCGAAATGGTCCCTGGCTTGAAGGTATTCTTCCAGTACTTTCCTTCCAGATGGCACTAAAAATTCCACCCTGCATATAAGTCAAATCTTCGTTTATATTATTGACCCTTTCTATTGATTAAGGCTATACTATCTGTAGTGAAACCTGGATATGAATACTGAAAAGATTCCTATGTTACAGCACCAGTGCAATGTACGAAACCTAACGAAGTATGGGATCCTAGTCCCCCCAAATGTTTACGTGAGAGGTGTGATAATAGGAACTTAGATTGCGATTTCCCGTATCAACAACCTCCGAAGTGCATCTGTATACCTGGTTTCTTCAGGAATCAAGATGACATTTGTGTTCCTGCTTCAGAATGCCGTAAGTGATAATTATGTTTGGTTTTGGGTAGTAGGGTTTTTTCTTATTCTTCTAATATTGAAGAAGTAGGTATTAAATTTAATAATTAATTTCATAACTTGATAAAAATGGCTATAAACAAATTATCAGACGCAGCTTACAGCCGAGACTTATAGGTATGTATTTAAAAAATGGGTTCACACTGAGCTGTGCAAACTATGGGAGGTACGTCACGGATGTAGCCTTGGGCTGACCTTGAGCGATCGGACCTCCTAAAGAAATCTAGAGCGCCACGTCCCAAAATATTGTGTATACTGCGCGGCTGTCAGTCGCGTCCGTCAGCCGCGTCTAATAATTTGTTTCTTGCTTTATTCTTCGATCTTATTATTTTGGTAAAAATGGAATACTTATTATGTTCATTATTATTGGAGGCCTTAAACAACATGATAGCTTAATTCGAAAGATACTGAAGTTTCTAATAACTTAAAGGTTACTTGCTCAAATACTATAGCTATCCGCTATAGTATTTGAGCAGGAATTTAATTGGAATATGGCAACAAACAATGTTAAGCAACGCTTATTGTTAAATAGGGGTCAGTATTTCGTATTTAGCATAAGTTGGAGATGGATACCGCCTTACAGATTTGTATGTTGCAAGCTAATAAATAATGAATAATTTATTAGCTAGCTAAATGAATGGCCTTAGAAAAGTGACTAAAATGGGTTTGATTTAAATTGATAAAAAAAACTTTAATCTAGATCTAAAAAGGATTTATAGCCACTTGCATTTTATAGAAACTACAATTGAATAACTGCGAGGCTTGGACACTGGATCGAATCACCATATTTTTTATTTGAATTTTGTCAGTACATGTTAGGATTACAATCATGAATTAGCTCTTATAAAGAAATTTTAATATCTCGTAGGTATATATAAATGTTTTATTAATTTCAATAGCAATAAATATTATGAACTTAATTAAAAATGATTGAATTAGAAGCATTGTTATTGAAGTTATTCGGTATTGCTTGGATTTTAAACGAACTAATTAGATCCATACCGTTTGGAAGACAAATTGTATATTTCTATTCCTGCCGCTTTTGAGGATTTAAATGAGAAATGCGTTTTGTCTAACTATTGTTTGGAGAATTTGAAATCTCAACAGGTACCTATGTATTGAATCTCTTTGTTCGAATGCCTTTGAGCGAATAACATGAAACTGAAAAGTGGAAATAAATCCCGGCTTTTTGAAAGGAAATTCGATGGCTTAACCGGAAACCCAAGTGGAACAGGTTTCTTCTACTTAAGTAAATGTAATAGAAATATTTTTCCAGTGGATTACCTTTTAGCAATATTTTATTTACGGATCATATTCGATTATAATCGAGAAAAGGTTTGTCGCTTTTGAATCGATTTGTGGCTCTAAATGAAAGCTTGGATTTTTTTGTAATATCACACCACTTGATAATTATATTGTGACGTCAAAAAGTCAGCCTAAACAAAAACTGACGAAACTGGCATTAGCATGCTAATAACACCTATTTGAATTTTTATAAGGCCCCGAGGTGTGAGGAGTCTATTTAAAATTTTGGAAAAAAAAACGAAAACAGCACAGAAACCAGTGCTGAAGAGACAATTTCGCAAGTTTTCACAAATTCTATCTACACTCTACAGAAAATCTACAGAAGTTGCTTCAAATTCAATACAATAGTGTTTTTCCATCTTACGTCAACGAGGAAGCGAACTTCTTTCAATAGCGATTCAGTTAAGTCGTACCTAACTGGTTCTTAAGCGGACACGGCAAACTCAATCAGGCTGCTAAGCGAGGTTTTAACATTCAAAGCTGCTATTTTGAATTTATTTATAACGATTAATTATTCAGCGTTGGGATGACATGATTTTCTCTAAACTGGAAATGGTTTCAGCAAAGATTTTGTTGCGTAATTTATGAGATTGCTTATTTTCTCAGTAATATGTTTATTTAAGCTCATATTTATTTATTTTCTTCATGTTCGACAGCCAAATAACTGTTTTTGTGATGTTCTCCGTTTGTTGTTAATTGATTTGATACTACACGGATTTATTAGAAATTCGTCATGGACCTAACTATTGAACGATATGAATTTTTAATACAGCAGTTTTTTTGCCAAAATAAAATACCTGCGTAAAGAATATATTGAAATTAAGCAAAATTAATAAACATGAAATTTAATACCGTCTGACAGACTGCAACACAGTACCTATCTAAAACTAATGGCTGCAATTAACGACATACCGTCATGAGCGAATACTTAATGAAGTTTCGGAAGATAACACAACAAAGTAACTTTATATGCACTTGCGCATTGCTCCAAATTAATGGAGTGTCAGTTGGCAATGCTCAGTTACATTTTATTATGAATTTATATCAAATGTACCTTTAAATAAATGTATCTTTATCTTCTTCGTTTCCATCATTTTTTTCGTGAACCGTCGTTGCTTTTCTTGTTTTGAAGAACTCGACTAGTGCTTCAAATTTTTTTTTCATTTATATTTTAAACTCGAACAAACGTCACAGCAAACATTGTCTGGAATAACATAGAGGTTGTGTCAGTTGAAATGACTGCATTTCTGTGGTTATTTTTTAGGACGGATTTGAGACACAGGCTTAGGTTTTTATTTAAAAATGTTCATAGTAGATCAAAGGTCTATGTAGGATTTTGATTTTAACCTTTTTTTGGGTAATGTTCGTAACAAAAATATAGGTACCTACCTACATATACTTAGGTAGAACAGTCGAGGAACTACTTATCACGAATTTATTTTACATCTTCTAGCGATTGAAGAACAAATCAAATGCCATTTATGGCCAAGTATAACTGGTTTTTTTACCTAGGTAGTATTTGAAGGTACCTATAACATAACGTAAAAATGAAATCAGACGTTCGCATTACAAACTGCTCATTACAATCTTTCCTTTTTTTCCTCATATAACAGATAACCAATCAACAACCTATTCAATGAATGACGTAAGAGATGCTGATCAGGAAATATAAAATTTGTTTGTGTGTAAAAAATAAATCCCCGTGCACAATATGTTCTATCTCGTAGTTCATAGTAACATCTGATTCATAATTCAGTTGAGTTTATTGTTTCCCTTCTACACTTTGTTTATGGGATATATTATAGTAGTAATTCATTGTGTAGACTAGAGGTGTCATGTTGTTCCCATATATCTTTGTGCTTTGCTTAGTTGAAAATGGGATTACAAAATATGTAGGAAAAGGTATCAAATAAATAACATTTTTATTAATTTCGTAAATAACTTTTTGTGTTTTCATTTTTGGCAGATTAAGAGCGAGGTAAGCCTCGTAATTACATTTTGATCCAAATAGATTTTGCGATATTTGTAATATTAAAAAAAAAAAAGTTAAATACTTTTTAAAGGATTCGACTTTTGGTTAATAATTTATATTGTAGTTAATAGTTTTATATTATTATCCAAACTATTATTAAAAAGCTGAACGGTTTGTTTGTTTATTAATACGGACTACAGGGCCGATAAAAAATAAATGTTAGCGTTAGACAGGGAGGCTATATTCGTACAGATTTTCCCAAAATATAAGAATCTACAAAAAATCCTCTGATTTTAACGGTATTTTTGGAGCTCAAGTTTTTTCTATAGATTGACTAAAGATTTCTACGACTCGCCCGTCACTGTCGAAATGATATTATTATCAGTTTACTGAAATCTGATTTTCTATTATTCAGCTCGTTATCAGACGGCTTTATAGGCCTCGAATGCCTTAATGACAGCTTCTGTAGATGATAGTCGGGTTCAGACGGCTTAACTGTCTGAACCAAGGATTTTGGATAGCCGTTTGGAGAATTGATTATAAGATAGGTTCGTGACATTAAGGATTGTCGTTATTTTTTACAAGTCACGTTTTCTGATAGATTTTCATTATTAAATATATTGTACGAAATATTTTTATGAGAAGCTCTTGGCCTGTGTTTATGAAAGAAATTGTAGTTGAGTCGGGTCAGTAAATGATGGCTTTGTTTTTAGGTACGATGCGACATAATGACAATTTCGCTATTCGGCGTTTTTAACATAGAATTAACTTCCACTATCTCACTGTCATTTCAAAGTTCTGCGCGCGAGCCGGCACAACCGGTCGGCGTAGGGCGCATGCGCGAAGTTTGTTACGATTCCGTACGAACATATGTTGAGCAAGCGCCCTACCTCAGCAAACACGTTCGGTAGTCAGAGCTGTTAAAAACTATGTCCAGCTATAAAATTGAAATAAATTGGACCAAAAATTCATCTGTCCTCCCACGGAATCGGCGAGGCCTCACTTTTCCACGCACTTCTGCCTTGAGCTTGACTATAGGCCAGTCCTTTCAATATTTTTGTAGGAGTTAAGTCGAATAAATAAATAATAAATTGACTAATCTGATATATCGGACTGTGTACGTCATAATCTTTTTGTTTTTCAAACGGTGTTAAAAGTCGTACACATGTAATGATATAATTATCTGGTCTTGTTTACTAGCTACAAAAACTATTATTTGAAGTAAAATAAAATGAGTATAGATAGGTAGTTAGTAGAAGTCAGTAGAAGCATGATAGTTGTGCCATGAATGCTTCTCCACACCAACAATCCTGGCGGGTGGCGAGGTACGTTACTACCCAATACCAGAGCTCGAATAAGTCGAATGCCGTTCTTGTCGGATGTCCCCGCTGCCTTATATCCAAGTTGCCTGCAGACCAGGGAAGTTTCGTACGATTTGCCAATCTACAGTTTCAACAAAGTCGATTTCCGTTATTACACGCTTTTACGGTAATATATTGAGACACTAATTTCAGATATATCTTTTTATTTTTAACAGCTGTCCCACAACCAGAATGTGGAGTCAACGAAGTAGCAGTTCCCTGCAGGACTGTATGTCCGCCACAAAACTGTGAGATTGCGTACACTGACTACGCTTGTCCGGAGGAAACGAAGATTTGCGAACCAGGATGTGACTGCTTGCCAAATCACCTAAGAAACGGAAGTGGGATCTGTATACCAAATGATGATTGTCCATGTAAGTAATGGTTTAATAAATACTTGTAAAAGAAAATCACGATTTTTCTAAAAAATGCCGGTTATCACGACCGCATGGAACGAAAATAACTCAAAATCTGATTAACACCAAATCAAAGGGAAATTTGGGGATCACTTATGATTTTTAAATATAGTGACTTAAAAAATTGCACAATTTTGACTCGATACAATTTCTTTTTTAGACCCATCGGCACCCGTCTGTGGCATCAACGAAATAGCAAGAGACTGTAAAAGGGTTTGTCCGCCTCAGACTTGTATCAGCAAGTTCGCTTTGTTCAGATGTAAAGAAAATATACAATGTGAACCGGGATGCGATTGTATTGCTAATTACCTTAGGGACAGTAGCGGAAAATGCATCCCGAGCGACAAATGTCCTCCTTGTAAGATATTTAAGAATATTTTTAAAGTTATTTTCCCAATCTATCTTACATGTTTTATTCTATCGATTTATTAACGACCTCAGCCGACGACTCCTGCTCGAGTGGCGTACACACCGGTTTTCAAGGTGTCTCCAGCTCTGAGATCCCGGGCTAGATCCCCGGACGGGTCAATGAATAACCATTTCTCTACATTGTGTTGGGTCTGGGTGTTTGTGGTACTTTCGTTGTTTCTGATTCCATATCACAAATACTTTAGCTACTTACTTTGGATTCGGAGCAATGTATCTGATGTTGTCCGCATTTATTTATTATTTAGTTGATTTATTATCCTACTTACTTTAGATATGAGTATTAAAAACTATAATGATACTTGTTCCTACTATTAAGATTACATTAAAACAATCAACTTACTATCAGCATATTAACCCGGTCCCATTAATACGGTCGATGAAACTTGGCGAGTGTGAAAAGATCTACAAGACAGTTTGCGTGAGATGCTAATACACGTAAATAGTGGGCGAGAAAAGGACGATAATATCTTGTATCGCTTTTTAGGCCCGCCAAGATACGTCGGTCAAAGAGTACTGACAGTGGCTCTGATTGGTTAACAAGCTAACAATTATTCTGCAATCCATACAAAACCGGGAGTCAATCTAAAACACTCATCTTTCTTCAAGGCAAAACAAATCCTGAAAGTTAATTTAACAACAATAGGAGAACTTTTTTCACTTTTTTTTCGTTAACGAAGTCCGCAGTAAGAAATTTAATCCTTGTGTCGCGGGAGTTTCACAAACATTCAAATCACATGCACAAAGAACACCCAGACTTGGAACAAGCATTTGTGGATCACACAAATGCTTGTCTCATGCGGGGATACCCGCAGCACGTCACGCACAGTGGTCATTTGCGTGGTGACCTATACCACTCGGCTATCCGTGCAGTCAAAAGTTCTTCCGTATTAATTTACACTGTAAATTTTACAGTATGTTCTGTATCCGATGAATGCAAGCGGACTTGTGCGTCTCCAAACCCACCGAATTGTCCTTACTTACCACCTGAGGAGAATATCGACGGATGTCAATGTAAAATGGGATTTGTTCTCTCAAAACTAGGAGGGGAATGTATTAAAATTGAAGATTGTCCAAGTGAGTAATCAAGTCTTGCTCTGATCTAGTTCTTTATTCAGAAGGCCAGTCCTGTATAACCTACAATTGTTGCCACAATATTACTCGTGAATAATTAGGACATTAACAGAGATTATGACTCCTGTTAGTATCAACTTTTTCTTTTCAGGGTAGTCAATTAAGAATATTTTTATGTCGACTCCAAAAAACTCGAAAAAAAGACATGTAAAAGAAGATCATAATTTCTGATAAATATTTTTATTTCATAGCTAATATTCACCTACTGCTTGATAATATAATGTCATACAAACAAAAGACAACGGTTCTGATCCGCATACATATGTAAAAAAGGCCGTGCTCACGGTTAGATTACCAGTACAGTCTACCCGTGACAAAGGCCTTTTTCAATTTGGCCGAAACGTCGGGAAAAATAGGTATTTATACCTTTTATTACGTACGCGGTTCAGACCCGTTGTCTTTAATTTCTATGATGTAAGCAAATCGCTAAAATTTTAAAAAGATAATATAATGCCTCCCAATATTCTCTGTTTCTTTATATATATTCTGCCTTTATTAGATCCACTACTGTGTTTGCACAAAGGTATTAAAAGAAAAGCTTCATCTATCTTTACAGCTGATTTAGGTTGCAACGGCGATTTAAACGCAAGTCCTAAGCAATGTCCCTTACCATGCCCGTCTACTTGCCAGTCACCAAATGCTGTACCTTGCAAAAAATTGTGTGATCCTATTGGCTGCGAATGTAAACCTGGTTTTATACTTTCTAATGAAACTGGACAGTGCATCTTGCCTGATCAATGTCCCGGTAAGATATTTTTCAATGCTTTTCGGTGTATCAGACGTTATCTTTTATAGTTGGTATGAGATAGTGATAACAGAATAAATATAGTTCTTAAATTTCAAAAATAATTTATCGGAGGCTTTAGCTGTTATAATATTATGCCCAAATTTTTTTTTGTTGCGTCTTTGCCATACGTGCATATCGTGAGCTTCATATTATTTCCTGATATTAAATTAAAACAGATACATTATAAATATTAATCTATCAGAACCGTTCCTTTAAATAATAATGATATTTCAGGTGGAAATCCTTGCGGCAGTACAGGACGCTTTGTTGCTTGCAAGACCGACTGTCCTCGCGACTTTTGTCCAGTTGATGACAGTAGAGGCATCATTGAATGTGATCCTTTGCCTGAATGCCTTTCAGGATGCATTTGCACCTTAAATCACAAAAAGAAAAGCTTCGACGATCCCACATGCATAATATCCTCGGATTGCCGTAAGTGATTTTTAATGTTAATTACAGTTTCCATTTAAATGCAGAAATATAACGCTATTGTGTGTTGTAGACCTTTGAATTGCCGTTGAGAAAAAGGATTAATGGAAACTTGATCACTTTCATTTGTTTCAATTCGAAAATAACAATAGCCGATTAAGCTTTTAACGATCTGGATTTTGGTCTAGTGGTTAGTGACTCTGACTGCTAAACCAGAGGTCATGGGTGCAATACCCACCTAGGACAAATCTTTGTGTGATGAGAATTTGTTCTGTTGTTGGGTGTAAATAGTAATGCATATATTTTTTGTATTTATTTAGAAATTCATAATTATGTTTATCAGTTTTCTGGTTGCCATAATAGAGACTCTGCCTTCTTTGGGTCAGATGACCATGCGCGAGATGTCCCAAGAAAATTTCATTTAACTTAAATACAAATCTTGCAACTGAATTCTAAAGCAGTTATTGTCAGAACGTTTTCGAACTGGTATTTTGATAGAGTCAGAACATGGCCATAGAAAATGTATAGTAACTAAATGACGGAATCCCACGTATAGGATTTGCCTTCGCTAATTATTATTAATATAGCTTGTACTGTCCCACTGCGGGTCAAAAGCTTCCCTCCCTCGCCTCTTGTTATCAATTCCTCAGGAAGGCGTCTAATTCGTCCCGCAAATACTACAACTAATATTGTAATCTTAAATGATGTCTCAACAAGAAAATATGTCAAGCCTTATACATACCTAAATGTCAACAACGTTCCCATTTGAATCTCGAATGCAGTAAAAAGTTTATTGGAAAATTGATCACTATCATTTGTTTCAATTTAAAAAGAACAATAGCTGCCAATAAAGCTTTATATTTTAATTAAATGTGATTGAGTGCCAGTACGATATAACCTTTTTTGTGAAAATACGGTACTTAATAATAGAGTTTAAAGTTCTTAACACTCAGTGAGGTTATAAAAATAATCGGGCATAAAGCAGATTATAGTATAAGAGAGTAAACGTTAAACAGAGTAAGATTTAAAGTACATAATATACTTCCATAATCATCACCTACCTATAAAATACCTATAACCCACCGCTGGGCATAGACATGCCTTTGTTTATGCCATTATCCTCCGTCTCTTGTAAATCAACATCTACAATAACAACTGTATATTACAGCTCCGGTACAATGCACAAGACCTAATGAGGAATGGAGTAGCTGTCCCTCAGCGTGTCTTCAAGAAAACTGTACAGATATCCACAACCAGCCCACAGTTTGCAATACTCTAGTATTGAACTGTGAACCTTCTTGTATATGCAAGAAGAACTATTTCAGAAACACAACGGATATATGTATTCCTGCTAAAGATTGTCGTAAGTTCTGTTTGTAATCTATGAAGTGGTGGCGAAACAATAACCGGTTATTTAGAAGGAAGATAAAGCGTACCCATAATCGTGAATTTTCATGGTTAATATCAATGATATTATAAGTAAAAAGGTGTAGATAGGTTATAGGCGCTCAGCAAGCGACACGTTAAAATGTGGCTAGTTAGCCACATTTTAACGTAAGGTAAAATGTCATTTCTGATTTATTTATGTCGCCAAATACATTTGTCTCTTTTTTGCTTGCGATAATCGAATCATGCCATCCTACCTTGACGTCTAATCGTAATGTAGTGTGCTTTGCAATATTCAGTTATTTATGTGTGAGTTAGTGTGCCGTGTTTGAAGATCGAATTTTGTGTAGGTAACTTATCTACACCTTTTTACTTATAATATCATTGGTTAATATAGCTTTGAAATCTTATTTTTTGAAATAAAACTACTTTTTAAACGGATTCTACCGCGGTTTATACAGTGTAGGGCAGATTTATTAATACGACAATAAAAAAAAACACGGCCTAAATGATGATCTCTCTAATCTGTATGCAAAAAAATATTTAATTTGATCCTTCTTCTCTTAAAGAACCTCTCCAACTAGTGAAGGTTGGCAATCAGCTCCGCATATCTCTTCCTACCTTAATTTGATCCAGTATTTCATATTATTTTAGAAATAAGATCTTCTGTACGAGAATAGTCTTGATCATACAGCCAGTTTTTATGTTAGGCTTTTTCTATCCTCACTATGCGTTCCTTTGGACGAGTATAGTCGATGCCAATTTATCGTATTATCTGCCCCACATTATTGATTTTACTTCCCGACGTTAAATCAAAATAAATCGCCATAGAATCCGTCCAAAAGTAGTTTCAATGTCGAACATTCACGTAGACCTCAACAAACGATATCTTTGTTTTTTTACTTACTTTTTAGGCCACCGTTTTTTTTCAGTAGTCATTGCAAACCCTACTACTCACTTTTACTATAAATTGTGTATTATTTATTAACAGCCTGCTGAGGACACCAGTGGTTGAAGAAAAAAGGGAGGTCTACAAAAATAAAAACCAGAAACTAGCTATTTCTTAACAACAATTTAGTAACAGATAACTTAATAAAAAAGGTAATTTCTAAAATAAACGTACTATCTCAACGGTCAGTGTTTTTATTTCTAAGAAATATTATTGTTTCCCACAAAAATACAATAAAAGAAAGATCTCATGAATCACACAAACACTACTAATTTGTTCCCCAAGTTTCGCGTGGGAGGAGACAAATCGGTCCATCCATCTTACGCAGGTTTTGTTTCGTAAACTTTCGATTATAGTAAGTATGTCGGGTCCCAACTGTGGTATGTTTTTGAACAAATATTTTACGATGAAAATATAATGTTAAAAATATTATTTATGGTTCTTTCGCTTGGGAAAAAAATTGCTTTAGCGACCCAACCAGTGTAACCCTTCCGAAACGTCAGGCCTTAAAAGGTAAATGCATGAGTTCGCGTTAATTCCCGTGACGTAATATTATTAAAATCATGCAACGGGATAGTTTTAAAGTTAAAAATTGCATTTGTTTAATAGCAGGTTTTAAATATGGCTATATGTTTTGTCTTTAGATACAAACTAAAATGTGATAATACACTCGAGAGCAATGAATCCGGGTCACTTAAAGAATGTTAAAAATCTCGGAAACTAAAAATGATAGGTTAATGCAATAAATTGTATTTAATAGACAATGTAATACTCCTTAAATGAAAGTAAAAAAAATATGAGTCACCATACATTTTATTAACACAAAATTACATAAAGAAAAAAACTGCTGATCTCTCCTTTAAACAAAAATAGGAAACATGAAATTTATGAACTTTATTACGATTTTCTTGAATTTTAATACTTCGTATTGCCTCCTCGTGCTTCCATTACTGCGTTTACGCGGTTTGGCATGCTGTACACCAAGTTCCTTATACGATTTTGGGGAATATTCTCCCATTCCTCTGTGAGAGCAATTTTGAGCTCACGAAGCGTGATTGGGGGAGGATTTCGTTGTTTTACCCATCTGCCTAGCTCGTCCCAAGCATGCTCGATCGGGTTGATATCCGGGCTGCGCGCTGGCCACTCCGTACGAGTAATGTTCATCTCTTAAGGATTTTTTCCACATATCTTTCGCTAGTTAAAGAGCCGTTTTCTATGATCACCAGCTCTGTGCGACTTTCAGAAGAAATTCCAGCCCACACAAGTACAGACCCACCACCGTAGGCTACTTTTTCTTCGATGCATGCTTGCTTGAATCTTTCCCCTGGTCTTCGATACACTCTGTGTCTTCCATCGTGCTTGTAGAGCATAAATTTTGATTCGTCGGAGAACATAACTTTTGACCAATCTTCAATACTCCAATTTACGTGGCTCTGGGCATATCTTAGTCTTGAAATACGATGCCCAGGCTCCAGTTTAGGGCCGTTTGCAGGTCTAAGGGGTTTTAAGTTAGATTCAGCAAGCCGACGTCTTACTGTCCATGCACTTGGGTTACTTCCTCCGAGGAGTCGAAACTGATTTGTGAGTTCAGTTCCTGTGAGAAAGCGATTTCGAAGCATGGTGTTCACCAAGTATCGGTCTTCTCGTGCTGTGGTACACCTGGTTCTGCCCGTTCCTGGTCTGCGTAGGTTACAACCAGTTACTTCGTAACGTCAGAGAACTCTTTGTACTGTTGACAGCGACACACCGACAGTCCTGGCTGTATCGCGCTGACTCCGGCCGGTTTCCAGCATTGTAAGTATTCTGGTGCATTCTTCAGGCGTAAGCGACATAATTTCAGCTTGAATAATGAATATAGAGCACTATCAACATGGTTTATGTACCCACATAAATGACAGATTACAAACAAAAGCAAAACCAAATGCTGTAATTTCGTAGTTCCATCTTCGAAAGTGGCCCTTTTTCAAATTTGATTTTTTTATGATATAACTTTACAATAACTAAGAAGTTTTAATACCTTCATTTAAGGAGTATTACATTGTCTATTAAATACAATTTATTGCATTAACCTAGCATTTTTAGTTTCCGAGATTTTTAGGACTCTTTAAGTGACCCGGATTCATTGCTCTCGAGTGTATTATAATGTGTATTATAATATTATCACATTTTAGTTTCACACATTGCATAGTGTATCTACCTGTGTGAGCTCAAATAAAATAAATTTCTATTATTAACGCCCAGAAACCAATTAAAAGCGAGAAACAGTTCACTGTATAGTTAAATATATAATAGTATTGTTAAATATACTGGAGAATCTAGAACAGGAGTTACCTATTTATTTACAAATTAACCTGATATTAGCCTGAATCCGATTGTAAAAAATAATGTTATTGATTTTACACTTCTGTTTTTTATTATTTTTCTTTCTCTAAAATTGACATTTACTGCTGAGAAGGTGAAATTGATAAGAAATTGATTTAATAGAACCAATATTATAATACGCGTGTATTTGTTATAGAATTCACATAGCAATATTTTTTGACTCAGATGTTGAAGTGAAAATGATGCTCAAAATTTTATTCTCAACGACACCTCTATTCTCGGATGAAGTAACTCAAAATTCCGAAGTTATCAAACTTTCAGTTACCGGAAAGTGTGAACAAACTCGGAATGAGCGTAAAAGTGATATTTTAATATTCCTTTGTTGCCAGTTTGAATCAAATTTTAAAGTAATCTTCGCATTATTCAAGTTTTTCTTACAGTTTAAAACGATTTTGTTTTGTGTTAATAGGTGTTTTATGAAACAAGTAAAAAACGAAGTGATTTGACGTTAACCTTTTGCAGAATGTATAAAATATTACTTTATTTGGATAAAAATAATTCAACATTATTGTTCTTAGTCATTATTTAATTTTGAAAGTTGGACATGTGCTTAAATATGTCGGATCACTAATTAATCAATAAATTAAATTAATAAGATTCATTTCATTGTTCTATAGTTAGATCTTTTACTTTTATTCATTAATTTAAGATTATCGCGAGGTAAAAATAGTCTCTATTGTTTATTGAACAAACAGTCTATTGTTTATCTACAATAATTGTAATGTGGGTACTTCTAAAAATGTGTCTCTATAAATACGACCACTCAGCCGCTCTGGCTCTACGTTCATTCGTGGCCAAGCAGTCGAACTGTGAGGATCTCTCTGAAAGCATTGTTGAAGCATGGTTGAATATACGAAGCTTTGGAGTAAGTTTTCTTGAATAATTAATTAATAAGATGAGTTCCGATCATCAAGATAATATGAGTGACGTCAGCTATGAGGACGTCACGCTTTTTAAAAACAAAGAGGAGACCAATACTCCATCATATGTATATAATTATACAGGATTATATTTTTTATGGAGTGCGTATATTCAACGAGGTAATCAGGTGCATAAAACTGAACAACTTTCCCCAAGAAACAGGTCGAAATCTTAAAATTCGAAATCATCTTTTCATGCAAACGTAAGTCACGTGACCTGTCACTTACTGCAATCGACTTATTCACATAATATGTTCCATTTCTGTGAACGACCATACATTGCCAAGAACTGAGACTTGAAGCAAACATTTTCCTTCCCGATACCGTTGCGTGCTTCCGCTATTGGTTCAAGCTACCAGCGAAAACATCTAAAGCCAATCTTATTAATAAAGTTACTTCGTATACTGTTTAACTAACATGCTCGCAATTAAAGGGGCGCAAACATTGTGTCTTGCTTCAATAAAACTTTCGTTCAATAAGCTGTTTGTTGACAGAACCACTAATTATGCTATTATACTACAGATTTAATTAATAAATGTATTGGTTCCGATATATTCTGTGAAATTTTCAATAAGTATTAATTTTTAGGTATATCATATAATTATGTCAGCAATATTCTATTTGTGTTTACATAAGTTAGAATTTATCCTAGAAATTCTAGTAATAAAGCAAGATAATATATATAGCCAATTTATCCTAAACAAACAAAAAGTTATGATATCAACTGTAGACTATGATAAAATTTGCGAGAAGTCATTATCCTCTTTTCCTTTCAATGAAAAAACTATATTTACTTAAGAAACGTCAGGTATCAAAATAGAAGAAGAAAAATTGCAAGGCATTTACTCGTTTATAGCGAAGAATCTTTGCATTGTGGAGGGAGGTTTTTGTGAGGACCATAAATCAATCCGCAGCGAAAAGATTCTCCTGAAGTTTTTGCTACAATCCTTGTTCAGATATAGATAGCGAGTTTTTTAAATACGAATAAATTATTGTGGTTTTAGATGTGAATAGGTTATCGAGTCAAAGGTTGACTGAAATTCTTTGTGAGAGTCTAAAAACTAAATAAGAATGAGTTGAACCCGCCTACCGAGGTTTTTAATGATTTGAGATGAACCTTAAATACGCAGTGTGTAAGTACTACATACATAAAAAGTAAGTAGTACTATGTGGTAAGTGCGGTGTTTTCAATGAATAATGTTGGCGTCAATTTTGATTTTTTTATTGTACTTATTTAAATCGGGTCAAGTATTGATTATAATGTGGACATTGGTGTATATTTTATCAAAAACACCTATAAAAGCAGACACAATCTGTATTTCAAAGCGGCGAACCTAACAATCTGTGAAACTAAATAATTAATAAAAACACTTAATGTTTAAAATTTTACGCAGATGTTGATGTAATAAAAACGGTTCATTATCTTAGTTTTTGAAGTAGTTTTATCTTCACACCGAAGGACAATCTGCAAGCAATCTTCCAACAACCGAACCTTTATACAGGCACAGAAGTCGTAGAAGTCGCACGAAGTCATAAAATGGGGCTTGCCAAAAGTCCTCATTGTCTGTACTAGTTCGAAGTTACCGTCATCGCAGTAACGATGGATTAATTAGCCATATTAGTTCCTTCTGAAACTCTAACTAAATAATTGGTTACGATAAATGTTATTCTGAAACTGTAATTGGTTTTCGTCGTTGTTTGTTTTTCGTTGATTTTTCTTTTATTTCTTTGTTTGATTATTTTTGTTTTATCTCTGTGAGCTATTTTCATTTGTTTGTTCCGATTTATGATATAGTTTGTATATCTTGTTTGGTCCTTAATTTGATTTTGCCAAGCGTGGTGTTGTTCATTTTTGCGATTTGATTTCGAGTTCAACGATTCATACCTACTCGTACTAATAAACCAAATATTATTAATTTATTTATTAATCTTAAGTAAAACTTACTAACTACTATGTAGGTACTGTAGAGTAATAACTACGTTTTTGATTTTTATAAACTTAAAATGCCACTAAAACATGCAGATAGTATTATATAAAGGTGGATAAGTACAAATAAGTTTACTTATTTATAACGATGATATTCTAACAATATTTTGAATAATTTATAACAACTTTATTCATCAACGTAATCTACCTTCGTTCCTTTCAATCTTATCCATTAATCAAGCCGTGAAATATTGTTTTAAAGAAACTGCTTAATGGCAAAATTTAATATTTACCAATTTGATTAACGGGTTATCCCGGCAAATAGATCTTGTAGATTAAACACGAGTGCCTAATACTGATTTATTATAGAAAATTAAAGCTCTAGAGGATTGTTATAATGCTCTGTTATGAATGTTTTTATAAAGTCTTCATGTTTATGGTAGGAAATATTGGTAGTGTTCATTAGAGGAAAATAATTGTCACGGCATATTTTACTAATTATTTTAATTGATCAATGATCAAAGATCCGAAGGTTAAAGTTTAACTTCTAAAATATTTACCCCGCTCAAAAATATTTAATGTATTTTATTTTCTGTTTTGCTTATTTCGACTCTGAACATGTTAATAAATAAGAACAATCTTTTGTAAGCAACTATATACAATAATTGCTGACAATCTGAAAATAACACTTCTATTTATGTATATAAAGAAGACTCTTCTGACCATCCATACAGTCGAAATTTTCACAGACGATGTATTTACGTGGCCGTAAATATTGAAAGGAATCCCATACAACAAACGTGACTTTTTGCTTGATTTGCAGATAACGGCAACTGGTAGACGCTTGAAATATTCACAGAATATTTCGTTATAGATAATCTTTAAAATAAAATAATAAATATAAAATAAATCTCCCATTCAAAAACGTATTTTTCTTTGCCGTTTTTTGTAGAAAATAATACGGAACCCTTCGTGTGCAAGTCTGACTAGCACTTGGCCGGTTTTTATTATTTCACAATCCATCATACACATGTCTCATATTTAAATTATGTTTATATAGGTCCGTTACCTCGGAGTAAACCATTTGACAAGCTTTTATAAGTTGCAAGTAGATCCATATTCCCGTCACTGCAGTAGTAATTATAATAATAAATAATAATAATAATAATAATAATAAAATCCTTTATTATCAGGCTACTTAGGCCCATAGATATATACCTTAAAGACTAACATACATATTTTATAAATACATTATGTGTTAGTATATATAAACTTAAACCTATGTTAGTAAACACTTCCTAAGTACTAGCACTATGTCGATGTGCGTCCAGGTGGAACTTGTCCGCGGAAGCGACGGAACACCACGCCAGCCGGCCAGAAGTCCTCTACCATCACGAGGTGCAGGTAACACGTGGGAACTCGCACCACAAACGCATTGAAATTGACGTTGCGGCGCGATTCCAGTAGTTGCACTCTCGGCCTGTATTTGGTCTTCTGGCGCACGTACTCAACGATGTCCTCCGCCTTAGTGGTGTAATGCAGGCGAGAGATGTACACCGGAGTATTCGGTTGCGCGGCACGTATTTTAACACTGGGCTCCGCAGGAGCCGTGCCGCAGCGGTTCTTTACGGTCCGTTGACGACGCTTCCTCCTCTGCACTGTGACGAAACCATCGTCGTCGGTACACCTCGGTGCCTTCTCAGGCACAGGCTTCTTGGTGGGAGTAGCTGGTGATTTTGCTACAACGCTCGCGAAATCCCGACGACGCGAATTCGCTTGAGGAGCAGGCACGTGCACCGGGTCAGTGACTCGAGCGGCGGGTACGGCAGCGGGGTCGCGGGGCGCACGAGGTGTGCGCTCTGCAGACTCAGCATTTGTCGGCGGCGGCGATGACAACACGGCGGACGCGAAACTTGACCCCGATATATCGAGGAATGCGCCGCGACGCGTGTTGACGTTAGATGCACTTGGTGTTGACCCAGTTACCGACACGATTTTGCGCAACTCGACAACTTCATTGCGCAAATCGGCGACGGTGTTTTGGGATGCATCTAACTTCTTCAGCACATCCGCTAAACTTGCCTTCAGAATGACGATGTCCTTCAGCAGGCTTGTGACGTCAACATGATCAAACGTGACGGGCGGGAGCTTGTTAAGGTCCCTCGCCACGAATGTCGGCACGTCATCCGGGTCAGTCTCCTTCAGCAGCGTGATGATGTCTTGTATACTTTTCTTAGTCCCGTCACGCCGGCGGGACACCATCTGATCGCTCTTGTTGAGCACTCTGTACAGGAGCAGCTTAGCAGCAGCAACATCGTCCTCGCTGAAGTTTGTTGCGCAGATCTGGATCGCAGACACCTCATCCATTACGTCCAGCTTCTGCTGCAGAAACGCCAGCAGTTCATTCGCCACAAGTTGTTCACTCATGGCGATATAAATTACGAGCGACGGCTTGCGCCGCGCACAACGCGAATAAAATAATAGCGATGTCAGCGACACGTCTGCATCGAAACGCAGCTAATGCGAGACTGATTATACATTTACACAAAAAAATACGTAAAACGGCGATTTCACTGCTGTTCCTATCATATAACCATAGGATCAGGGTGTTGGGCCTAAACGGGAAAATTGAATGCCATCTTTTTATACAAACATAAGTCACGTGACCTGTAACTTTGTATGAAAAGTTAATTTTCAATTTTAAAATTTCGACCTATTTTCCTTGTGGAAAGTTGTTCAGTTTTATGCTGATTACCTCGTTGAATATATGCACTCTTTTTAAATTAATTTAGACATTCAAAAGTGCTACATACTTAGCCTAATTTGATGTAAACGATGTTTATCACGTGTCGCTGTTACTCTATATTTTTCCACTGTTTAATAAAGCATTCTTCCCATTGATTTCAAATCGAACGTTTTCCTTAAATCTACAAAAAGAAATGTTATGTTATAGTTTGGTTAAAAATGATAATCACTTTTCTTGTCATGGGTGCCATAGAAAGTGACTTCAATATCCGACGGCTACCCTACTCATGTTTATGATTGACGACCTGACATTCGTCTCATAATTTAATATATTATCAGGTATTTTATTTACAAAGGTGTAGAAATATGATTACAGTGATTCGTTTAAAGTTTTTTGTATATAATGATGATGATGAGGTTTGTTATATATTATACAATTTATTAAAATAATTAATAAAAATAATAACTTTTTTTAATATTTGTAAATTTATTTATTTATTAAAATTTCATGAATAGAGCACAATGGCGGACTTCATGCCTTAGGCATTCTCTACCAGACAACCAAGGGTGGTGTAAGGACAAGCATAATATATATTTTTTATAACAATATCAACAAGGTCTTAGAAAGAATGAAACTTAGCAATATTTATGTAATTTGATGTACTTGCAGGTTTTGACACCATTTTTATGGTAGCATTTTTGAAGCCTGTATACGTGAGTACCAATACAGGAGGCTTCAAAACTATGCTAGTTCATAAATTTAAAATACTGCTTTAGCCCATTTGTAATAAACAACTTTCTTCTAAACAAACAATAATTTTGCACATCTCGTTCTAAATAGAGTAAACCCAATTTTTTTGGGGAAATAAATCGTTTTCCTTGAAGAAAGTAGTTCACCCCTATGACCTAAGGCAGTATTTTAAATTTTAATAGGACTTACGATTTTAGTAGCATTTGTGGTGATTAGGTAAACAGATTTTTATCGATAGAAGGTTTTTTATAATTGTGATAACTTACTTTATCAGGTAACAAATAAAGATTATTTAGGTAAGCACAGATGTTTAACTAATCAAGCTTATAAATATTATTTTTTACAGATTTTATAGTTTTTAGTTGCTTTTTCAAGTTTCATACAAAACAATTAGTAAAATAGATTTACGAATTAATATTATTTTATTACTTATATTAAATAAAATATAGTAATCTCTTTATTGTAATAATATTATTTTAACACTGTAAATTAAAATACATTGATCTCTATATCAACGTGTCGTAGAACTCAATTTTGTTTGCCTAAATTCAATAGGTATATTTTACTTAAAAATCTCAATGTACTTAATATTCTCAACACATAGTTGGTCAGTCTTCATTACAGTAATATCTTTTGTTATCCCCGAGGCTAAAAACAACTTCATTTTTCTTTTTTCTAAATTTATTATGGTTTCCTTAGAGTCCACTTTGTGAAATCGTATCAAAATGTTCCTGTAAATAAAAACAAAGATTTAGAAGACATTTTAGTAAGACTCTTCGCAGTTTTTGTAAAATTATGACAATTTATTAACTTACAACATAATAACGCAAGTCAATATAATCTGATTGTTTTGTTTGATTTTAAAAATAAATTTTAATGTGTAACTCAATAATTAAACAGTATTAAATCGATAAATACTCAATATCACTTTTTATAATCATAAGTAAGCTGCTTTTTACAGTACTAATTAGAAAGGCTTCTAATATTGCAACATTTTTTTATAATTCCAGTAATGCAATAGCCATAGCAATATTTTTGAAAGGCAAATTGCTTTGTGCATTTTTTGGGACCTTTCCTTTTAATTTTAAAGTAACGGTAGGTCGGTTACACACGAACGATCGGAAAACAATAATTTTGGGATTTTAACGATTAAAAAAAAGGACGGAAATACTTTACCCATTCCCATTAGAGTTTATCATGTATTGTAAGTTTTTCAAACTAAAATTGATAAGCACCCTGTTGACGTTGACTAGATCTATTTATTTATTTATGTACACAATTATACACACATTACAATGGACAGATACAGAAAATATAAAGGTACCTAATAGCTTATTTCTGTGGAAATTTCTTTTACCAGACCAGGACAATATGTAAAAGTTTACATAGAAACGTGGACGCAGTGTGTAATTTTTTGTGTAATAATATCAAATATATGGAACAATATCGTCAACTTAGTCACTAATTTAGTCGTTATATTAACAAAATTGCTCATTTTTCGCGTTTTTGATCGTGTACAAAGCCATATACAAATAAAAATTCTTTGAAGTAAATTTAAAAATAACAATCGCAGTTATTCCGAGTTCCTTTTTTTGTTATGTTTGAAAGAAGGTCATTTTGTAAAAGATAAGTAGTTATGATCATTGCACAAGACAAAAGTTGTAAACTCATAATGCCTTGCTGTGTCGTTTTTATCACGGGACGATTTTACGTAACCGAGGCATTATCATTATAAACACGTAATTATTTTCATACTCCTAACTAAAATAGGTATATTAACTTTTAGTCATTGTTATCAGAGGCAACTTTTGTGTTAGCCGTCACGCACTTAGTGTATATAGTAAACAACCTGAATCTGTAAGAAACAACTTCTCATAATTATGAATAGAAAACACCTGTATGCGAGCAGAGTGATCGAGTGCTGCTTGTTGATTTGTTGATTCAAATAAATCATGCCTTAATAATTTTGCCCACATAGTTAATGGAGGTATTTACCAGTGGGGATTATTAAATATACCCTATTATAAATAAAATTGGTTCTAAAATTGCTTACGAACCTGTAACCAACAAAATATTTCTTTATTTTTCATCATTTCTCAAAGGTTTTTACAGCAATAATAATAATACTTACAGCAATCTTCAGGTAGTACACACATCCTGTACTTATCATGGAAGACATATCCTTCCTTACAATCGCAGCTGTTGTATCGGCAGCCGCTGAAGCATATTTTGTTTTCGTCTTTGTAGTCCGAACATGATTTTCCACAGTGGTTCCCGCAGCCGGTGGTCGCGTTGTAATCTCCGCCGCAACTGCCTGGAAACAGGTATGGGTACAATAAGTATGTTTGATAATATCCTTTTTCATTTAGCATACTGAATCCAAGATGGTGTCTCAGAAAGCAGGCCGTCGTCGGTCCCAACTGTCATACTGTCATCTTTGACAGACGTTAAGCCATTACAATTCTGACAACAAGTCTTACCATGGAATACTGTATTACTAGTAATGTGTTGTGAAGATCAGATAGGCAGTCGCTCCATGTCCGGTATTCAGCTAAATCCGGTAGGTAAGACTGGCAGCCGACCCCGACATAGCTTAAGCTAGGTACATGGTGATGACTGAATCCATTATGATTGAAATTAATGCTATTGAACATCTTCATCACCAGGTACTTTAAATATTACCATGTACTATTGTGAATGAAAACTTGTCGTGGTCTAGATTTTAAATAGGTATTTAATAGGTTTTTTACGGAAATAAATACTTATTAATTTTTTATTAGGTACATTTATAAGGTATCTTTATGATAGTTCAATTTATTGTGTGATGAAAGTGAATGATATTTGGGTAAGTTTAGTGCAAAAACCAAAGGTTATAAGATTAATATCTAAAATGTTGGTGTACAATATAGTATATTCTATTCAATTATGACAAAATCACTGGGGATTAGTATGAATAATAAAGTAACTTATTACGTTTTGTTACATTTGTAGTTCAATATTGAACTAAATATTTAATGTACTAAGACCGAGTCATCGTTGTTTTTCACATTATGAACTAAACGGGAAAATAACATGTTTAAATCGTCTTTGAAAAAGAGTTTACATAATTCCCTCTATTACCTTTTTCTTTATTTTATTGTTATCCTCGTATAATATATGTAACAGGTTGCGGTTAAGGAACAATAAAATAATTATGTACTTACAGTTATTCAAAGTTATGTTAATCTTTTACCAACTTGAAAACATCAAAAAGTGTATTTTTATTTTACATTTTTCATTTGTTTTCTGTATTATCTAGTTTAACCTTTTTTTTTATAATTCACAAACAATCTATACCATCTAAAAAAAATCCAAATACTAGGTAAATCAGAAATATTTGTAAAGCCTTTATTTCAAACCATTATGGTTGCTTTTTCACTGACTTAATCTGAGATACATTATGAGAAAACAAGCTTAGTCCTGCAGTGGGACAGTCATGGGTATTATTATGTTCCAAACCACAATGTCTCGACTATTCTCCTTAAGACGACAAAGTTGACTCCTTACTTCTTGCGGGCTTTGGTTGCCAAAATACCCAAACTTGTATTAAAACTTGTTTACTTAACGTTTTGATTTCAATTGTATGTAAGTTGATCTCGTACTTAACTTATTAAATTGTACTCTGTCGTAAGTCACTGTGGTAGCAGGTAAATGTGTGTTAGTTTATTGAAGTTATTTATGCAATTTTTTGTGAGAAATATGATGTTATTGAAGCATTAGTCACGCACAAAAGGAACTATTTATACTATATAGTTTAGCGTCTAATGTATGGAAAAAAGATCTAATTCATAAAAGAAGTTTAAGTTCCTAAATTACCTTTAAACATATATATATATATATATGCATAGTTAATAGAAAAAAAGAAAATCGAGCGTGAATTTAAACGCCCGCCAGAAAATCACAAACATTTAAGCATTTGCATTAGCAAGTGAAAAGCAAAGAATACATTTCACATTTACATTTTACAATTACATAAAAAATGATTCTTTGAAGTAAAAATAGATTTTTTCATAGAATCAAATAAAAGTTGAACGGTGAAGGAAAACACTGTGAGGAAACCTGGATTCCAAAAACTTGGAATCTGAAATCGCCAACCCGCAATTCGCAATCGTGGTGATCAATGCTCATTCCTTCTCTATATGACAAAAGGCCTGTGCCTAGCAGTGGGACGTATAAAGGCCGGTATTATATAATATAAGTTATCATTGGACTGCACGGATGGACTGCACGGATAGCCGAGTGGTATAGGTCACCACGCTGTTTACCACTGTGCGCGACGTGTTGCGGGTTCGATCCCCGCATGAGACATGGGTGTCCTTTGTGCATGTGATTTGAATGTTTGTGAAACCCCCGCGACACAAGGATTAAATTCCTTAGTGCGGGCGTCGTTTTAAAAAAAAAAAAAGATGAGATGAGAAAGTAACATTATCGTTACCTTATATTTTAAAGTACACACGTAAGTATAAAACACACTCAACAACATAGTATTTTTATGATCAAGGGTGTTTTATAGTCACTGTTTTATACAACATCCGATAAATCCATGATTTTTCCAATCAATTCAATTGCAAATTTTGTCGCGCCTTTTCTTTTTCTTTTAAAGATTACTAGCATTGTGAGTCGCACATTACTAGTAATCTCGTTTTGAGTGGGTTCACGTCAGAAGTGTAATGGGTGGGATGTGAACCCAAGTCCGACGCCCTAGCCATTAGGCTACCGCCGCTTCAAAACTACTTCTGACAGCAGCTTGCAGCAATCTCACTAACAGACAATCCACAAAAAAAGAGAGTTACAATTATACTACATATGTCTGAGTCCCATCAGATTAAAACTTACTGCAATCGGTCTTCCGGATGCAGGTCCCGTTGGAGTCTCTTACGAAACCGTCTGTGCACACACATTCTGGTTTGCAGAGGGATGTGGCTCCACCGCACCGTATCGGATGTCCAAGGTCTTCGCAAGTCTTCGGACCGCAGTGAGCACACTCCACACTCACTTCATTCTCTTTGCACACAGACCGTTTTACAACTGGAAAGTCAGAAATATTTTTGAATGGTTTTTTTTTTATATCTTGGGACAACTTATACATGGCCATCTGAGCCCAAACTAGGCAGACCCTGTGCTATGGCAACAGACAACTGATAAACATACTTATAATAATACTATCGATAAATTACACCTAGACACAGAACAAAATATGATCGTGGTCATCACACAAACATTTTTCCTGGGTGGGAATCGAACCCACGACCTGCGGTTTAGCAGTCAGGGTCCCTAGCCACTAGACCAACAGGCCAGTCAAAGGATTTAGATATTAAATGATCTTTGGTGATTTAAGTCGTGGGCTTTAAAAAACTAGCGCCAGTTTGAATGTTGAAGATACTCGTATAACAGAATTTGGAGACGCTGACCTCTTAATTTGCCAAATTACACGAAAGAAAATAAAATGAAACATTGGCTGTGCTTCAGAAATATTAATGTCATAAATATTTTTACATTTTTTTATTATTATTCGTTTTTAATATCTTTATAAATAAAAATGAATCACTAAATGTGTTGCTAAGCGCAAAACTTGAGAACGGCTAAACCGAATTGGCTGATTTCTTTTTAGTTGAGTTTGTAATTGTCAGGATAATGTTTTTCGATTTTTCGAAATTTCCACGGGAACACCGGGAACAAATTCTCGCGGGCGTCCGCTAGTAGCCTAATAAATAATGATAAAAATTAAAATGCTTATAAAGGTTATAATAAGACAAGCAAAAAATATTGAGGATCATACAAATTGAATCACAAGCCACAACGCAGCATCATCTGTATTAGGTATATTCCAAACTTTTATACACATGCAAAGTAGGGTAGTGTTACTAGTTCTGGAATAAAACTACTTGAAAGTGCATTTCCGACGGAGAAAAGGTGCATTCAAAAAGTTTCGAACTAACCACGTTTATGTATGGTACTTATGCATATAAAGTTGTGTTTACACCGGTACGAGCTCTATTGGTTCATGATAGCCTGGTAGTTGAAATCAATGACCTTAACAAGTTTGGAAGATTGCGACTAAAGCCGAACCAGTAACGTAATTATTGATTTAACATCAATCAAAACGAAATGTTGTCACATATTTTGGTAATGATTTCAGAGCCAAATTATAATAGTTTATAAAACAGCTCCACTAGACACTGTTCCATTAGTTGGTAAGCTAATAAGCAGAAATTTTCGCGGGCCATAGTATTACACTTAATAATTAAAGTGATTGGCTTTTTAATTTCCAAAAATATAAATGAAGTTAAACAATTAACCACATGTTATATAAAATCTACAAACACAAAACTACCACGTACCTGAACAGTGTATGAAAAAAACTCCATACGCAAACACTAGAACGATCACGAGCAGTTTGGACATTTTAATAGCAAACGTCCACCGCGACCGCCATCTACCACACAAGTGACATTTCGAAACAATTTTAATTCCATCCAGACACTATGACATTCGACTTTTTCCTTTTGAATGACTAATTCATGGATTACACAAGTATCTTCGCATTTTCCTTTAGTGACGCGTTTCAAGTACAGTCGCAGTAGCTAAGTAATTATTTTGTTAATTTCGTTTAATTCGTCAGTCATTGTTTTGGATGTCGACACGTGATTTGAGCCTTTTTCCTTAAGACCTAGTGGTTTTCAATAGCCTTTGATAAGGAGTTTGTTTTCAATAGAAGCACGATCTTGTAGATTACCCTTTAAGTTGTTTTACTACACGTTGACACGTCTGATAAAAATACTATCACATTGTTTGTCGTACAGATTTGCATTTGCATACAGCTTGCGTTCGCGTGCAACCTGCGATCCATTTTGATTACGTTCGGCTTTATCGTCGGTTGCGGCGAATTGTCAACAGTATTGTTTCTGGTAATTTCTTAGTTGTTAAAACAAAAACGGAACAAGATTGCAGTTTTTCCGGGTGATAACGTGACTTTTCTTCATAATATTATTGTAACGCTGAAGTTTACCTGTAATTAACACTATTAATGTCTTAATTACTCGTCTACATAGAAGACTGGTACCTGTAATTAACACTTAATACCTTAATTACTCGTCTACATAGAAGACTGGTAGTTTTAATATCACTTGATAGCGAAAACAAGAAATAAATTATATACTTATTTTTATTATTCAGTTGCAAATCAAAATATCCTCTTTATTTTTAGTCTAACATTATTTCCAAATTCAAAACCCATTCAAATATCGTTCTGCAATTCGAAATACAAATAACGCAAGCAGCCACTTCGAAATTCGAATACAAGAATTTGTAAAATAACGGATATGAAATCTTAAAGGAACGCTCGCTGACACAATATCTGCGGCTTCCCTCTCAATTCCCTCTATTTGTCTCAATACACTCTCGGCGTCTATCGGATTTCTTTTCAAAAGCCTCTTATCCCGTCTCCTTGTTTATAGTTTTTTCTTTACTTGTGAACTATTTCAAGTTCTTATTTATATTTATTCAACTTTCTTTCATTGGCTATTTTTATAGTAGCACAATATGTAGCCCATTATGGCGTTTATTTAATACTAGCTGTTGCCCGCGGCTTCGCTCGCGCGTAAAGTAAAGAGTAGTATTAAAGGTAGATGTATTCTGTGATTTTCAAAGTAAGGAGAATGTATAAAATTTTTCATCTAATATTATGGCTCTAAAATAATAATAAAAGTCAAGTAAGTAGCAAAAGCATTTGTGTTATGGAATCGGAGACAGAAAAGGTACCATAAACACCCAGACTCCAGGCTATGTATAAAAGTGATTTTCTACATGGACCCGTCCGGGGATCGAACCTGGAACCTTGGAGCTGGCGACACCTTAAAAACCGGAGTGAACGCCACTCGACCACGGGAGTCGTCATTATAGATATGTCTTAGATGGTCATTATCTTATCTATTTATCTTTTCATTTGTCTATCTTTGAGAATACTGAACTTCACATACCAACTATTTCAGCCCTTATTTCACCCCCTTAGAGGGTAGATTTCTAAAATCTCGGAAATACATCTTATTTATTTCTAACTAATAACCCTTGTATGAAACTGAATGTGTCTATCTTTGAAAACGACACAATTCATATGCCTTCAAACTTCCAACCCCTTTTTCACCCTCTTAGGGGGATGATTTTTAAAATCGCTGAAATCGTGTTTATTTCTTTCTATCCAGAAACCCGTATACGAAATTTCATGTGTCTATCATTGAAAATACCGAACTTCCCATAAAATCTTTCAACCCCTATTTCACCCCCTTAGGGGGTAGATTTCTAAAATCTCGGAAATACATCTTATTTATTTCTAACTAATAACCCTTGTATGAAATTGAATGTGTCTATCTTTGAAAACGACACAATTCATGTGCCTACAAACTTCCAACCCCTTTTTCACCCTCTTAGGGGGATGATTTTTAAAATCGCTGAAATACATCTTTATTTATTTCTATTCAGAAACCCGTATACGATATTTCATGTGTCTATCATTGAAAATACCGAACTTCCCATACAAACTTTCAACCCCTATTTCACCCCCTTAGGGGATAGATTTCCAAAAGAAAAGTAGCCTATAGCCTTCCTCAATAAGTGGAGTATCTAACAGTGAAAGAATTTTTCAAATCGGACCCGTACTTCCTGAGTTTAGCGCGTTCAAACAAACAAACTCTTCAGCTTTATAATATATAATAAATAATAATATATAATATATATAAAGTATAGATAAATAATTATAGTATCTTAGCCGTGTCACAGATTAATAAATAGTTACTTGGCCGTGTGCAGCGCCCCTTATTGAACTCCACTGCGGGTGACGTAACCTACGACAAACTTATTATTTGCGGTTGGTACAGTATTCGGGTCTAGGGATCGAACCGCAAAATTAAGTTTGTTTTTTTTTGTATATACTTTTCCGGGATAAAAACTACCCAGTGTGGTGCCCAGGATATTAAAGAACAATTATACCAAGTTTCATCGAAATCGAACCGGTAGTTTTTACGTGATGCCTGAACAAACAGACAGACAGACAGACAGACAGACAAAAATTTTTTTAATCACATTTTTGGGTTCGGTGTCGGTCTAATAATACACCCCGCCATTAATTTTTTTGATATTTTCAATGTACAGAATTTTCACTTCTACAGATTTATTATAAGTATAGATTTAATCATAACAATATATATATATAAAATCATAGCAGATTTTATATATATATATTGCTATAATTAAATTTTGCTGTAATTATTTTTTGTAGGTATTAATCATTTTAAACCTATTTCTGCATGAGATGAAAGTTGATAGGAAACCATTTTGAAAACCGTCGTATATAAATAACACCAGTAAAAGTTAAAGCCGTTGCAAACTACTTAACTTTTTAGGTTGATGTAATCTATTTTAGCTGTATGAAGCAGCTAAGTGTAGTCAAGAAACTTCAAGGAAAATAAATATAGTCGAATAAGAGTTGTTCTTAAGTTCGAAGTCGAAGGAAGTAGTTTGAAATATACGAGTGTTTAGTGAAAACAGGTACAATATTCTCGTGTGTAAAGAGCTTTACGTACGGGTTGTGTGTATTTAAAACATTTGTGAAGTTGTTGTAACTTTAGTATTTGAACGATGTGTTGTTAATATCCGAAGTTTGATCAACTTTGTGGTGTTTGTTGACTGTAAATGTCAACTAGGAAGCAACAAAACATTTCTAGTATTGCGAGTAGTTTTGTGATGTGGATTTATCGAGTTTCAACTTCTATTGTGATTTCCGTGCAAGAATAACATAAATATGATTATATGCTACCAGAGTTTCACGGAAAATAGAGTTTAAAATCGCATGTAGTGGAAAAGAGTAAATTCGATGTCAGTTAATGTGGATGTAGAAAATCGAGTTACAATAATAATTTTAAACTAGTTTAACTTTGACTTGAAGTAACGGAAATGTCTAAAAAACTTAGTACATTGTTTTAGTAACTATAAAAATATTTCCACCCATAAGAAATACTTACCTCTTTTTATATTTAGGATGTCCGCCCACTTCCGATAGTCAGACACCGATTTTTTGTGGGGGAGAGGTAGAACGGTCTGATTGCAATAGTGATAGGCACACGTTCTACAAAAAAGTCGGTTAGAAACATAACAAAGTCCAAATCGACCCGATTATCGGTTCTACAAAAAGTCTAAGCCGGTCTCTCGGCCAGGCTCTTTTCATACAAATATTAGATACCTATGCTCCTTGGCGAAAGTTGTTCAGTTTTATGCACCTGATTATCTCGTTGAATATACGCACTCCTTTTAAATTAATCCTGTATACCTAGATACTACATTTTTCCAAGAAAGTGAAATTTATTTTTTATAAGAATATAACATGGAATATGTTATATTTTTATAAAAAATAATTTTCACTAAAAACTTTCAAGAAAAACTGCCAGACTCGAGTGCCATTAACAGGTAAAGTGGGTTCCGCAGACACTTTATGAGGTGAAGAGAGTTCCTTTAGTCAAGTGAGCTCCGGTTGCCTCAAGAATAAAGTATTCTAAAACGTCGTCAGACTCCGAGTTGCAATGGCCAAGTTAATAGTCCGCTTTAAATCTAGACATAGAATACAAATTCACAGACGAGATATTTAAGAATATTTCAGTTAAAAACAAATCTCGCTCTATTAATAATCGCTGAGTCGTAGATATTAAGCTTCGAACAATTTTTGTGTATGCCGCACGTCATGTACTTACTATAGCAGGAATGAAGTAGCAATACCCTAATGGCCAGGGCGTCGGACTTTCAATCACATAGGTGCCGGTTCGAATCCTACCCAGCATTGCACTACCGACGTGAACCCACTCGTAACTCAAGCATGTTAGCTTAGTACGAGGGGTTAACGAGAATAATAATAAAATATATATGAGCGGTCGGAACACTAGCACTAGGACATCAGAACAGAAAATATTGCTCATTATTTGCGATTTATTACTGATATATTTAATACATAATTACTGAAAGAAGTGTACTTCAGATTGTTACTACGTACCTAACCTACCTACGAATGACGTATAACAGATGTGTTATACGTCATTCGCATCATTATGCTAAAGTATACATGTTTAATGTAAATTTGCGTTCCTGTGTTTGATTGCCAGTATTTGTTTTTGTTATTACATTATCTTCAATCCACGAATGTAGCTACGAATGTATTACCACGTTGCTAATAACCGTAGGTATATGTGATCATAAAAATAAAACGACAGCAGCGCGACGGTGTGGAGGCCTTTTCGGCGTGACGGTGCAGCAGTGGTACCGTGCGTACGATTCCAAGTTTCACTTGATAGCTGCCAGTTCATGATCAGCCTAGCCAAGCTTTCCAAGCTGTATTGGGTTCGGCTCCCAGTCTTCCGTATTTTACATGGAACGAATGGCTTTCTGCCCTCCAGGACCCATTGTAACAAGGTTACTGTTATGACTTAACGACTGCCAAAGATCATCATATGACAGTCGGGACCAATGGCTCAACGTGCTTTCCAAGGCACGGAGGGGTCTCAGTATGTTTACAAATGGCCACCCAACATCATCATACATATACATATACATCTTACACTTAGCTACGATGCTTAGTTATTTAAATTAAATGATGTATGGCTGGAATACCTACTTACGATTACATATCTATAATTTTTCAAAGAATATAAGCCTTCAATATCTATACAACAGTGACTAAAACGTTCGCATAGGAGCTGTCTTAAAATAAAGCCAGAAATTTCCTCAACATGATCTTGCAAACTAACACCACTTAATTCATTTCCAATTAGTAAAATACTTGGGACGAGAGTGCTGCGGCTTCTTCGGTTAATTGAAGCGCAGTGCAATTACTCAAATTAACGGTTATTGTTTGTGTTTTTAAGTAAAATATTACCTACAAAGTTTGGATGACAAGAAGCAGTGAAGTGCCTTTAGAATTAGACTTAGCAAACAAATGCTGTGAAGAGGCGCGACATGTTTAGATAGAAATTCGATATTACGTCTATAGTGTGTGTCTCGTAAAATCATATTAAGATAAGTGAAGAAGCATCTTGCGTGAATGAATGAAGAAAAAAAATACGAATAGATATTTTCCACATGAAAAACACTTATTCATAAATATCAAATACTTATGTAATCAAATTAAAACCATTCCGTATAATCTAATAATTTAATAAACCCATTTAACTTTCAACTTTTCCCATTTAAATCTTGCTCCGGTTAAAAATTGCATAACTTGATGCAATTAAAGATGACTCGGGCTGAAAAAATCCAACTCAGCTCTTTCAATATGAAACTTTATTATGAGAGATGGGAAGTTTTAATAATCTCTAGCGACAAGCGTTGAGGACGACCAAATCGAGACGGTATAACCTCATTTCACACTGGCTGGGTTTTATTCATTCATTTTAAGGTGATAAGTAAGTTTATTATTAATGTGATAATTTATTCACAGAACATAGAAGTCAGCCAAAGTCAGTGTGAGCCAAAAAATTACTTCTATTTTAATGTTTCTATACCCAGATTCTGAAAAAGATTCTGATTGACCAAAATACAAACAACTATAACTAATAGCACCAGCCTTCTAAGCCAAGTGACATTTTACAAGCGGCTGATCGAATCGCTCAAATGTATGGAAGTTGTATGGAAGTGACAAGTCAAAGTCACGTGACTTATCGAAAGGAAATGTCATTTCCATACATTTAGTTTAAAGCGACTAAAATCATTTGTATGTCAACTCGTCATTGCGGCTTTCGAGAAAGACAAGTGGAAGAAGAGTGGAATTTTTCCCGGTATTTTAGGGTTTCAGAAACCGGGTTTTAGCCAGTTACTAATAGCCAGCCAGGGTGCTAAACGGCTATTTGGTAGAGTTCATCTTTCAAAATCTAGACACGTTTGTTTAAGAACTAGGTCGTTTAGATGAGAGATTGTTACAATAAATTTTTAAAAAGAGAGTTTGAGAGCAAATAGCGAACATGATTTCAAGAGATATATAACGTTTATAAATCTCTGGACACAGTTAAAAACATGACATGCAATATATGTAGCTGAATGAATATGATTTTTGTCATAGATGAACAGGACAGATAAGGCGGTTCTTTTAATTAAAACTTTTGGTCGCGTACTAGATGTCGCGTGTAGATTGTCGACTGGACAGACAGATACGCCGACCAATTGCGGGCGTTCCACAGAAAAGAGCAAATTAAAATGGAGATTAGGATCTGTCAATCAAATGCAATACTTTCGATATTTTCTAGTTGTTTTATCTGTAAGTATGTAGTTACGGAGTAATTAAATGTCCTTGAAAAAAAAGTTAAGTTTGCATGTTAGGAGCTACTGAAGATCTATTTAAATTATATTTAAATTATTGAGAGAACATACTTTTATATATTATAACCTGTGTTATTGACCCTTAATATTTAGCGGGGAAACATTTTAAATTACTACATAAGTTCGTAAAATTCAAGTGTAGCAAATAATTACTGTAAATATTTGACTAACATCATAATTTATCCATACTAAGAAGAAACGTGATATTTCTGATAATAGATAGGTATTACATTTCTTATCGATAAGTCACATGAGTAAGACTCTTGTCACTTCCATACATTTGAGCGATTCGATAAGCGTTAACGCTTGTAAAATTATTACATTTGCACACTATATGCATTTTTGCTCAATAATACACAAGAATAAAGTTTCTGGACTTTGACCCCAGCCCCTGTAGACAACAAAAAAAAGCGATAAAGATGATAGAAACGCTGAAATGACATTTAATGTATGAGTATGACATTTCGTTTCGTTAAGTCACATGAATCAGACTAGTCACTTCCATACATTTGAGCAATTCAATCAGCGTTGACGCCTGTAAATGTCACTTGTCAAGAGGAGCTGTACGTCAGGGTAGTTAACTAGGAAATGTCAAATCCAGCAAGCTCTAAAAAACAGTGACGTGTAAAACTTCTTCTTCTGTTTCTATGTAGCCTTTTCCTATGTTGGGGTCGGCTTAAGTCTTATTGAATACAGCTGAATACCATATTTTATATGGAGTGACTGCCTAAATGATTTCCGCAACTCATTTTACTGGGTAGTATCCTATAGTAAGACTGTAGTGATGTGTAAAATGTTTGTAGGTATAATTTTTTTTTTCTCTTAAAAATAAGCGAAAAGAAAGAGAGAGAAGACTTCTCTTACTTACTTACTTGTGCTCTAAGTTGATATTCAATTTTAATCCAGTAAACTGTCCTACAATGTTAAAGAACGATGGTCGTACTACATTACAGTTATTAACAATTACTAGTTGCTGCAGACTGGCTCGAAGCGGGAAACGATATTACCGTCCGTCCGTCGACGCGTCGGTTAGCATTTTTACACTTTACACAGCGACTTTAAATTTTTTGTAAAACTGAGTAACTGGTGTTAGTGTTTTTTTTTTTAAATTATGGATTAATGTGGAAATCTTACTTTCTTGATAGTTTATGTATAAGTTTTAGCTATACACGGTATTTTTGGTATTTGTAAAATACCTGCAACCTCAAAGGAGAAGATAACCAACAAAATTTGTTCTACGACTTTTGTTTTTTTTTTTCTTTTTAAACGTCATAGCCCATAATTTGATATTAATATTTCAGTATTATAACCGTCCTCATTAGGTACAAATAAATGTATGCTACATGAATACTTGCTTAGGTAATGGTAATTAATTTGTAATCATTATTAAATAGCTTTCTATCTAAACAATATATAACATTATTATGTAGGTATATTATAAAACAAAGTCCTCCGCCACGGCTGTTTGTCTGAACGAGATAAACTCTTAACACCAGAACGGATTATCACATGATCTTCACCCATGTATAGGATGATTGGAGAGAAAGGTTTTTGTGTAAGTATTAAAACCGTATGTGTGAAATTTTATTTTCAATAATAAATTATAATTCGCAAAACAATTGAAAATAACATCGTAAATATGTTATGTTTTATCAGATAAACACATATGCAAATGCAGATCAATTATAATCTGTGAGGCATTTACATGCAACATAATTATAATTTAACATTTAATTCCAGAATTTCGTAGTTAAACCAAACAATAGTTCCTGTAATAGCAAAAGCGTAAAATCTCTTGCATTTTAGACTACGTATTACTGCAGTAATAAGCGTACAAAATGAGAGGTACATAATAACCCTTATGGGGTCGGTGGAACACTACAGTTGTCGGATAATTGCCTCGTTACACATAAAAACATAATTCCTATGCGTTGTTAAACTAAATTTTGAATTGTAGGATTCAACGTTCTGGGAATGTGAAATTTACTGAAATAGTACTTAGTTGTTGTTACATTTTTTAAGTTCCTTATTCTATGCTTTATACATAATTGTGTCTGTCATCTGCCTAGCCTTTTTCCCAAGCTATGTTGGGGTCGGCTTCCAGTCCGTGTCCAGGCAGTCGGATTTATTTGAATACCGTATTTTGCATGGAGCGACTGTCTGTCTGACCTCCACAACCCATTTTACTGGGTAACGCAGTATCCCATACGACTTGTATAAAATACAATATGTCGGTATATAATATATAATTGAAATGTTGCAGATGTGTGAATACAATAATACCAGCCTATAAATTTCCAACTGTTGGGCGCGGGCAGATTTCAGATTACAATTTTTGGTCCAGAATTCAGGTTTTTCCCCACAATGTTTTTCTGCTACGTTTGGCAATGGTGTCTTAGAATAATTAAGAAAGTACATATAACTTTGAAAAAGTCACATTGGTAATTGCCTGGGTACGAACCGGCAACCACGTGCATACAAAATCTGATCATTAACCCCTGGGCTACCACGATATTATTGAGGTATGTGTATTTATTTAGGCAACAAATTTATTTAATATACAGAAAAAAGAAATTACCAATACAATACCATATCAGTAAGATGAATACATGAGGAATTAAGACGAGTTTTGCGCCCATGGTCCTATTTTAAGAACGTTATTTTAGCTCAATCGAAACCAAAATGTTTTTAATTCTAATAAACCTAAAAAAGGCGCTTTAGAAACGTTACCTTTAAAACTAAATGACTCTAAGTGCGCGTTCCATAGTATCATTCCTATGGAGAAGAACCGGCAAGAAACTCCAAAGATCTTTAGAAAAAAAAACTGAGCGTTACAATGAATAGGTGACTTTGAGTTTTCTAAAGTACCTAGTCTATTAAATAGGTAATTAGAATTAATTAAACGATTTAATACCAAGAGAAACTTTAGAGTACTAAACTTTAATCGTCTTAAACTCAACAGCCTATAAAACAACAATGTATTTCATGTTTTTATCTCGTACAAAGTTAAATTTCACTTAATTTTTAATCAAACGACTTTTTCGTTGAGATCATAAAAAAATCAGTCCTCATTTTCAGGGTAAACAGTTTCTTATTTATTTACATACTAGCTTCTGCCCGCGACTTCATCTGCGTGGACTTCAGAATTGGGTCCAAAAAAAAATGACAAATGTGAAAGTAATTAATAATGAAATAAAATTTTCACCCGTGTTAAAGCTTGCGCTGTAATAGAGAAACATACCAAATTTCAAAGCTGTCTGCCCGCGGATTAGCTCGTAAAACAATTTCCCACGGGAACTACTTAAGGAATCTGAATAAAAGGTCTTTTCCATGTTAAAGGCTACATGCATGCCAAATTTCATCCAAATCCGTTCAGCCGTTTTTGCGTGATTGAGTAACAAACATCCAAACATCTAAACATCCACACTTTCACATTTATAATATTAGTAGGATTATCGTCGAGCTAAATTAAGATTTATGTGTCCAGTAAACAAGGTTATAAATTGAATGTCAATGTTTAATTCTGGAGGTATTGTTTCATTTTGATTAAGTGGAAAGGATAAATAAATAGGGAACACCGTGGTTGATTTGATGTAAGATATGGGGATATATGGATGGTGAGATAGGGTGATAGTTCAGTGGTGGCTTCGTGTTTTATGTCACTGGAATGTTATCGTAATGACATTTGGAGTCATGTTAAGAGTTTCCGAGGGTATGTTTTGGGAATAACAAGGTACTTAATATTGTCAGCGACGTATATTTGTTCGTTGAACTGAATAGTTTATGGAGATGTTTTACTCTACCATGTTGGAGCTTCAACATGTTTTTTGATTAAGTATTAAAGCAGATAATCTCTGCATTTATAGCAGGCGAGCTATAGCCTGCGACTTCGCCCGCGTTGGTGTCGATTCTCGTGGCAAGAAGAAGCCTACGTCCTTTCTCAGACTTAAGTCTATCTCTGTACCTTTCATTTAAATCAATTCAGTAGTTTAGATTTGATTGATTGCGCAACACAGACATACAGAGTAACTAACGCTAATATCTTATATATTTAAACGAGCAATTCTTGTATATATGTACCTATATATAATCTGAATCTTGGAAACGGCTCCAACGATTGTCATGAATTTAGTATGCAGGGGGTTTCGGGGGCGTTAAATCGATCTAGCTAGGATTCATTTCCAGAAAATGTCCGACAAGACGAGCAAAGCTCGGTCATCCAGGTATTAATATAACTAAGGATTTTTTAAGCATATAAACAAAAGAAAGTCGTAGTTTTGAAAAATTACAGGGATATCCGGGATACTGTTTCACTACTGAAAAAAGACGTCCCCAAATCTTTTTATACATCCCTGCCTACACAATCTTCCATAAAAAATATATTACGACAAAAGGTCATACAAAAGTTGATAGTTAATAATGTAGGATTGTAGTCTTGAAGAAAATCCATCAACTCGGTAAGATTATTATGGAAAGTTCTCGCTGAGTTACCACAACTATTTTTCTTCTTGGCTTTTATTAAAAGTTGAAACGATACGGTTTCTTCACACGAATACTACCTCGTAATAAATTTTCTGGTCGTTTTATGTTACGGAACATGATTCTGGATGTCGAGTTATGTTCTATGAATTGATGTGATACTATTGTTACATAACAAACTCAAGTTTTGTAGATCATATTCATGCTCGGAATCTCTTGTCATTATCATTACCTATATTTAAAAAAAAACACTTCTTCATCTTTTTCTATCACGCTACAAATTTGAACAACAAAATTTGTAGGTTTCTCATTTTTAATTCAAAACAAGTCGAAGCAAACTTAACTAAAAATAGCAACGGTACCTATTCTCAAATATCAAAAAGCACAATTCAATATTAATTGCTCCTTTCATCTTTAGTATAAAATACGAACCAGAGTTCCGCGGGAAGACATTGGGTCTTATTATCAAAATTATAAATCATCTTTATCTTGCGTTTTGTCGATTCCTCCTTCTTGTTTGTAAAGATCGACGCTTTGTCGACTATCAAATGGCTAGGATTTCCTTAAGTCCAGCGCCAGGTTAAAAACCACTCTAGTGACATAAATATAGTGTCTAAAATGGAATGTGTGTATATCAAAGTGTTTGTGGAAACTTCCGTACATAATGCTCAGATTCGTAGAAAAGTGTTTTATGACGTATGCCAATAGATTGATAACAAGAGGGTTGTGGTCACACCCTTTCGGGAAAAAAATCTTTGGGAAAAAATATAATACTGATAACATTATTTACCCGAAGAGAGGTTTTGAACAAAATTTGTTGTTTGTCTTTATATTTTTACTGGAACAGCAAATTACAAATATTTTTTTATTTACTTATTTGAGATAGTGGTTCTCAAACTAAACCAGGTTTACGTTGTTGTCCTAAATTACGTTGGTACCATGGTATAGTATAGTCTAAATCAAAGATACAAACAAATCCCCTACCAAACCGTATAAACGGTTTGACTGTAGGATCTAGTCACGTTATTTAGTTAGTATACGTTTTATTTTAAACGGTTTAATTTTAAAAGAAACAAATTCTCTTCCTCGGACATGCCAAAAAAAAAACCAATAGTAGTCTCTACATAGTATAAATAAGTGGCTCCCGCTGTCTGTACGAGGTCTTTAAAACTAGGCAACGGATTTAAATGCATCAACACAGCTTGACTGGAATGACGTGATGAATGACTCGCACACAGCCATCTGATCCCAAACTAGGCATAGCCTGTACTATGGCAACTAGACAACTGATAAACATACTTATATATTTCTAAATACTCACATAATAAAGATCAATTACACCCAGGCGCAGAACAAATGATCGTGCTGTCGGGTGGGAATCAAACCCGCCTTTGCTGTAACCCGGGTTAGCAGTCTAACGACTAGACCATTAGACCCATCAAAAAGAAATAGGGTGATTCAAGAAGAAGTTTGTTGTGTTCATAATTATAGACATTTATGTATTACAGTGCTACCCACGATGCTACACGTGCTGGAGCGGGTTCGACACTTAAGATAATCTGTCGATTCGAGGTCATAGAATATCATGAAAATCAATCTTTAGTACTTTGACGTAAAAACAGTCGGGTTCAAAGTGTGGAATAAACGGCATTAGATAAAGTTAATTTATAAAATAATTACTCAATATGCGTGATTTATTATTCTCAATAATTACACATCGGTTTCCATAGCCACGTTGTTTTAATAATAATATGTATTATGAATAAACAGGAAAAATAATGTACTGCATGTATTACTTAGGTAAACAAATATGATTAGTCTAGGTATGTGCTATAAAATAGAGTATATATGTAACAAACATCCTGGATGTAATTGTAGACGATGATATACGACTGTCAACGTTTTGTATAAATAGTTAAGCTTGAATTTAAATAGCCAATTATTTTATAACTAGAGTAATGTACTGAAGTAAGAAAAAATGACGCTATTAGCCATTCTCTGGGAATGTCTTTTATCTTATTCAAGCTGCTAATAACCGTAAAAGTATTATACGACGGAAACACTGCAGTGCATTCCAGCCAAAATAAATACGGCGATTAAAAATGCAGTATTTATTGAAAAAGCAACGCAAGGAAATGTTTGAAATATGTAAAAAAAAAAATTGTGTATTAATTTAAATAAGATAGGTATATTATTAAGGATTTTCAAATAAACTACAAATTGTTTCTAGTTGTAAACTTGTCATATTATTAGCAGTTTTATATTAGAAGCAAATAGTGATACGATTTATTTGCGTGTTTTTATTTGGGTTTACACTGAAAATGAAAAAAAGAAGAGCTAAACGTATCAAAATGTAGTAAATTGCAAAGACGGTTGTATGCAAGAAATGATTCGGAAATATCGTTTTCGTATATCTCTTCTCAATTTCTTGGACGAGTGTATCCATAATTGCTATAGTGAAATAATCAAGAAGTTACTGGAAGGGTTTTCATTAAATACATTATATTTTATGGCAGTATCGGACCACGGAGCGAGCAACGGCACAACTTGGTAGGAATGGTACCCGAAAACTTGTTTTAAAGAAAAACACAATGATTGATAAACCGAGGTCAAATAGTAACTGTCATTAGTACCTACGTAAATGTTTACTAAATATTATTTATACATGAAGATTTAAAAAGCTGTCAAAATACTCAAGAATAACGGTCAATCCTAACTTTGTAAGTTTTATTTTAGACTAGCAGTATCCGGGGTTTCACCTGTGTAAATTGTCGTCGTTCCTGTAAATATCTATATGTTTAGTTATTAAATAGGATTGAGACGAATCTTACATATTAAGGATCATGAATATTGGTCCATCTGTTCTCGAGGATCTCTAATTCGTTTTTTTTTTTTTCGTTTTTTTTAATTAAATAATTTCTTACATTTAACGATAATTAATAATACCGGCCTATAAACGTCACACTGCTGGGCACAGGGCTCTTCCCATATAGAGAAGGAACATTTCTTACCCTTTCTCAAGGTATTTTAGACTGAAGATCTAATCTTTTAAAATGTTAAAGAGTGTTTGGGGTGGTTTGATTGCGATTAAAATAGAGATAGAATTACAGTGGTATAGAGAGCGTGTATTGCACAAATCACTTTTACGCATCGTAGGCATACCTGCCTACCGGCAGCAGAGTCATAGACAAGTGTAGAACGGACAGCATTACAATGTCTTTGGTGAATACACATACAAGTTTTAGTTAGTGCTCTTTGTTCAAATTAATAGTATCTCTATGTTATATAAAAAAAACTAATTAAAAATAATAAACTCCTTAATCTCAAATAAGTTTCTAACAAGAAATAAAACGTCATCAAGACATGTCTTTTCTTTGTGATACTATTATTTTCATGATACAAAGTTATTATTTTATCATCAATCAAGATTGTTCTGAACATGAGGAGTATTATAGATGTGACTTGTTGGTGTGTAACAAGACCTGTGATGATTTAAAAAATCCGCCTGCATGTCCTGCTGTGAAATCTTGTTTGAAACCTGGTTGTGTTTGTAAAAAAGGCTTTCTGAGGAATGATAAACAAAAATGTGTGCCTATAGAAGAGTGCTGTGAGTAAAAAATAATAATAATAATGAGCCTTTCCCTAGTTGAGCTGCATACTAAGAATATTAATTGGTTCAGAAGGACCATGTTGTAATAGGTATAAACGGGAATCCAAAATTTCTAGACTGGACACACGAATTTTCTGGAATATAATATATAATTTATACAAAAACTATCGTTTTATTGTTTAATACATGGCAAAGATCTATAAAAGATTAACGTACTTGCATTATTAAAAAAAATAACGAATCGTATACCAATTTATGGCAGCAGCTAACCAATGATATATTTGATTAAACTGATGTTTATTCGTCGAAAAGAATAAAAATAATCAATAATATTACTATTAGCCAGGTCACAATGACTCGGTATTTTTCCAAAGTGAGATTTGGGCGATCCGCGTCGTCCGTAATCTTTTGTCTTCGTCCGTAAACAACATTATCGTTTAGACTCTTCAAGTTTTTTCTGTCGAAACAAAAGCCGGCTGGGATTCCCCTTTTTTAAAATAAGCGTTTACGAAACTATCAACTCATAAAACTGTACTTTAAAATTCACATTTCGGTCATGTGATTTAGGGAACTTAGTGAAAGTTCAAGTGATTAACGTGTTATTATGTGTATCATTATGGTTAAGAGAGGTTTTATCTCTTTCAACAATAATCTGCGTTATGCCACGTTATGTTTGAACTCAGAGAATAACCCCCAGAATAGAATATTTTTTATGAACAACAGCGACTAATTGGGTAAAGCAAAAGTAGATGATGAATTATTGAGTTTATAACTTTTGGAGTCAAAACTGACCACGGAGATATTTCATCTGTACTAGTAGTAAATGTTTGGTATAATTCACAATCGCATACTTTTGAATCACTTTCGACGCGACACAGTTCTGACGCGAACATCGTTCATTAGTATTGAATATCTGATTTTGATCATCTACTTTTGCTGTTGACTGTACTAATCCAGGAAGTTTCTCGATATTATAAAAGACGGATGACTAGCTACATCATTATTGTTACTGACATCGAGTTCAACACACGTTACCATGTCGTCCCATGTATTTAATATTTGTTTATTCGTTGCAGTTTTAACGGTAGTCACTGCTGTACCACCGGTTGTGACACCTGAAGGTGAGTCTCTTTATTTTATTTTAAAATGAAATCGAGGTCCACTTTTGGTATCTAATATAATTCGTAACGGACCAAACAGATAGAAAAAAAAGTTTATGAATAAAAAAAGCAGCAGTGTGATAAGCGCAACATTTCTCATTTTACTTTTTAATACATACAAACGTTTATGATTATCTAACTAGCCTTTTCCCAAGCTATGTTGGGGTCGGCTACCAGTCCTACCGGATTTAGCTGAATACCATATTTTACATGAATCACCTGCCTATGTGACCTCCAAATCCCTTTTTACTGGATAATATAGTACCCCGAAGTAAGACTGGTTGTCAGAATATAAAAACGTTTAGGATGACATTTTCAAAGTATAATTTTCTCTTCATCACGCTTTTTTAGTCTAGTAAAATTTCCGTGGTCTAAATGTTTTAACTTTTTGAAATTTCAGATTGCGCTTCAAGGGAGAACGAGGTGTATTCCAAATGTGATTTGGAAGTTTGTTACAAAACCTGTGACCATTTAAAGAGTCCACCGCCATGCCCCTCTATTGCAGCTGGTTGTTTTAAGCCAAGCTGTGTCTGTAAAGATGACTTTTTAAGGAACTCTAACGACAAATGTGTGCCTATTAATAAATGTGGTGAGTAAATTTTACAATGTACTAGTTTTTGCTCGCGGTTCCGCACGCGTGGGCATCGATTACCACGTCAAATTAATAATATATAAAGCCTTTTTCAATAAGTGAGTTATCTATCAGTGAAATATTCTTTCAAATCGGCCCAGTAGTTCCTGAGAATAGCGCGTTCAAAAAAACAAGCTTATCAGTTTTATAAGTATAGATTATAAAAAAACACTCTCAATTACTACATTGTAATGGTATTTCCCTTCGGTAAGTCGCGTGACTTATTGAAGGAGAATGTCATTTCCATACATTTAATGTCATTTGAGCGATTTCTGTCGGCGTTGGCGCTTGTGGGGGTGTGCCTTGTCTAGGGTGCAGGGTGCTGTCAATATTATGTATGACGTTCAAAAAGTGCTTAGTTTGAATAAATGATTTTGATTGATTGATTGAGATTTCAGAAAAAAAAAACAATTAAAGTTGTAATTCGCTTTTCAATTTTTGCAAATTTTACAATAGAAGATTTAATAGATTTAGTAGGTAGTCATGTAGGTACTTAAGGGTGTTTTTTTTTATTTTTATCTAAAAAGATGAATATTATTTAAGTGTATTTTCTTTCAGATTAAATTGCTGATTGCTGCATCTTCAATGGAAGTACTAAAAAGGTTACCCTTTATTATAAAACGTTAAAATAATATAAAAGATAAAATATATCCTTTAACAAAACTGTTTTATTTTTTGTGCCTGAGGTGTACCTGAATATATTGTGATGTATTTGTACGATGAAAAATATTTATGATAATATTGAAAACGTCTATTTTGAGAAAAGCTTATTTATTTTATAAACAAAAAATACCAGGTTTCTTTACTTTTCAGTCATGTTATGCAATTACTTTTTAGTAATGTTATGCTCGCTCCTTTCCTACAGGAATGTTTTTTATGGAGTGCAATTCAACGAGGTAATCAAGTGCAAAAAATTGAATAACTTTTTTCGGTATTCAATGCCTTTAAAAAATTTAAAAATATTAAATAGAGTCCCCGTCTACGAAAAGCAAAAATACAATTAAAACCATGGATAATACTTAAACCGAACTATTATATCGTTCGAGAAGGTGTTGACAGAGTAATTAGGTACCTAGAATTCGTGTAAAATATTATAAAAGACGAACATCCGACTTACTTTATAACGCGTTATCATGGCATTCCACAACCAAACCATGTTTTTTTTTAAAGAAGGTTAATAGCAATGGGTAACACATTACTAGTAGTCTCGTTAACCCCTCGTGCTAAGCTAAGATGCTTGTGTTACGAGTGGGTTCTTGTCGGTAGCGTAATGGGCGGGATTCGAACCCGGAACCACATGATCGCAAGTTCGACGCCCTAGCCATTAGGCTACCGCCGCTTTAAATTTATTATATTGTTTATTCATTGTAGTTTTAAGTATTGTATCTGGTATCCCAACTCCAAATCCTCCTCCCGGTAACTTTATTCTTTAAGTTGAAGCTAAATAAATATTATCCTTAATTTAACAAAGTTTAGAAAGAAAAGTTATTTATATAATTTTATCTTTATACTTATTTATTTTTTATAAGATGTTTAGTAACCCACTAATTTAAAACTTTCTCAAAGTTTCTCAAATAATTTCAAGGATATCATTAACATACAATTAAAGTTTAGACGTCACTTCCTATTGAGAACATGAGTTACATATTTATCTTATTTTAGTTAAACTTTGATCTCCTACAAATGAATGAAAAATAAACTCTGTTGTTCCCACTAACGTATAAGGAAACATCAAAGCGGTTAGTTAATTACAGCCACAAAAAGCAATCTTCAATCCTATGTAGGTTTAAATTAAGAGTATAAAACAATTCATAATAATATTTTGTTGAGAGATTTGAATAATTCATACTAATTGTTAGCCGAGACGCTGCCCGCGTGGGTTTCGGTTATCACAGCAAAAAATAGACAATCCTACCTTTTATAATTATGATATACTACATAATAATTTATTTTGTGTGTACGTTTGATCCTTAAATTATTATAAATCATCATAGGTATCCCTATATCGCACCCTCAGTGGAAAAACGCCATAAGCCAGAAATGTTAATTTTTCAGTACGGCCAAAAAACTGGTTTTATGGAAATATTTACTTTGTCTTAGGTCGTAGAGGAAAGATTCTTATATCAAATAAAAGGGAAAAAAATATAACACTGCGTGGAGTGTTTAAATTAGTGGTAAGGTTTCCAGTTTATTCGTAATCATAGAAATAAATAATTATGCTATTTTTCGTTATTTAAAAAAATATGGTATTTTAAGTATCAATACTTAAGCCAAACTTTCCCGTGAAATTAAATATATTTTAAAAAGTATGTACACTTAAAGGACTTATGAACTTGTAACACTGTCAATTATTGCTAGTATAAGTAGGATTACTGCGTTTTTTCTTTTATTAAATTTGTTGTTTATATTAAGTATCCAATACTTACCCCTTTTTTCAATTTAAAGGCTTGTTGAGAGACCTTAAGTAAACAAGAATAATGATTTATTCCATTATCTGTTATAAAATGTTTACATGCATATTGCCAGATATTACCCAAGGCTAAATATTTACGACTAAAGGAAAAAAGAAGAAATCATATTGTGTATCAAATAATTTTTATTATATCCAAAATAATTAGCATAGCTTTGGATACAATTAAATTTTGTAACATAAATAACAGTATTTAACAATAACTGCCAAGATATTATGTATTTTCTGTGAAGATTGCCGTTACTAATATTTTTTGGATGAATTTCTAAATACTCAGCTTTAACTTGTAAAAAATATTAAAATTACAAAATGAGCAATTTTCGCAACTCCGTTTATAACAAAACCACGTTGTCTTTTGTTAATTTGTAATATTTCTTTGAGAGAAATAATAAATTGTATCTTTTTATACCAGTGCCACGATGTTTGTCCGGGATGAACTCCGAAACTAGTAGTAACTAGTGTGCAGTTTGATCCAACTTGAAAGATAGGATAGCTTGCATCTCAATTATATTAAAAAAAACTAGACCGCGGGCGGAGCTGCGGGAAACAGCTAGTACTTTAATAAACAACTTATACTCTCTAAGTGGTGGTCTGCTATTTTTAATGCTTAATCAAGGTGTATCTTTTCATTTTCTGTATTCGTGATATCTTAAGGGGTTTTTATTATATATAGACGGTTTTACAGAAGAGTTTACAAGCACAACCCCATTCCGATCTAAGTTAACTAAAAGACTCCAAATGTTTCAAATACCTAGCTAATCCATTGCACACTGCACCGTGATTTTAGTGTATTTATATGACTAAAATTAGGCTTGCTATTTACTTTTAATATATATATATTTTTTAATACGGACCATAAATAAATATTAACCCTCCAATCAACTTATAGGGAAGCTGTAAAAGAATAAAGTCTGCCTATTCACAAATTTCATTTTTTTTTCCATATCTTTCTTTCGCTGTTTGTGACGAGTGTCTAATGGCAAACTGAAAAACCATGAGACCAATAAATACCCGGCTTGCAGCGCCGGCGCCAGCTTTTGCTCGAGGCAAATTGTTTTGCGCTCTTTACGGAATTAAGTATGTAGAGACGATTTACTAAAATTCACAGCTTCTTCTATCAATAAATGGAGCTGATTTCTGTTTTTACTCAGCTTTGATTACACTGCCCCCGTGCCTATTAAACGGTACCTTCAAATTTATAGCAAGCTCCGTCGATGTCTGCTCCCAGTTTCATCGGTTTCAGGTGTATTCCGTATTCCTGACTGACCTCCGCTATCTATTTTACTGGGTAATTCTTTTGGTAGCACAGCTAATCTTAATAACAATGACCAAAGAAATTTTTTGACGATCGGAACCAACACTTTTACATGCTATCGGAGGCGTTCGACAGTGAAATAATAAGAATTAGTTTGAGCCTGCCTATCTTTTCGTCACTAAATTTTTGACCCGACATTGGATTCCAACCTGAATGACACTCTTGGTGGTCACACTCAGTTTCAACCACTAAATCAACAAGCGCACGAATATGACGCATATTACCCTAACATTTTAGAAATTATTGTTGAAGTTAGTTTTTTATTTTATGCCTCGCAATGGGCCCAAGTAAATGCATTTTCTTTCTGGTTGTCTAAGAACCTACCCGTGTAGTTTCAAAGCCGCACAAGGTGAGGAATTAGGGGATTTTATACAGTGGATACCGGAAAACCTGCATGCGAATTCGCACTTTTTTCTTACGGTTATGTTGTCACTCTGATGATAATCAATTTAAAAAAAGATCGAAGCCTATCCACAGGGTTTACAGGCAGATAGGGGCCGGTGGTGATACAGCACACAAAAGCCATGTGAGTTTGGCACTTTTCTACATATCATACGAGTATATAGCCTACTTATGAACTGCCCAGCATGTCTCACCGCCCACCGTCAGTATGACAGTCAGTTGACCCCCGTCCCGGTTGCATGATTCACCACCCCGCTGCCTTACATCCCCCGTCGCTTGCAGCTCATGCGTCTTCGTCGTCTTTCATGATCAATTTTGTTAACCGAAATGACATTAATGGTAACATTTTCCAGTTGTTTTGATTTAACAACAAAACTACTGAATCGATCGATTTAAATTCATACATATGAAACCACTTCAATCACATACCAACATTGTAAAACACCAAAATTAATTGGTCCACAATTTTCAGAGATTTACAGAGGTAGATAGCGAATATAAGAAGAACAGTCGACACCAGTCGCAACGCCCCGCTGCTAGGAAGTCGCAATACCACTCAACTATGGCGTCGCTACGCCATACAACTACAGCGTGGTGACGCCACTCTAACGCAACGCCGAACTTCTTATGCGGCGCGACGCTGCTCAATTGTGCCGAACCGTTACGGCGTCGAGACGCCTCACGCTTGAAACGCCACTCTAATCTCAACTATAGCGTCACGACACCCGTTAGATAATATGGTGTCGCGACGCCTCTTAGGTACATAGTCGCGACGTTTTTTAAGTTAATATGAAGTAAACACTCATAACGCTGCTTTATTTTTATCAAAATAAATTTTTAGTGCAGTATGTACATTTATAATATAATGTTACCTGATTAATAAAACAAAAAACGACGTATTCGTGCATACAAGACCAGTGATGTAAAAAAAAGAAACGGATTAGAATCATAATATTTGTTATTGTTTATTTCGATCATTAAAATTTAACGATAAACGTCATATAATGTAATACGTCATATTATTCAACATTTTTTTTGCGTTAAAACGTTTATTCTATTTATCCCTAAGAAAAAAGATAATGTGTACAAAATTAATAAAGCAATATTTCTTGCATAAATTCGTCAAATTTATCAAGAAAAATATGAAAAAAAATCAGCATATGTAACTTTAAACGTACCTTTCAAATATGTGAAAATCGACAATTCGACGTAAAACCACTTATGCTCTTTTTCCACTGGGGGTACGATATTATATTTTAATAAGCATAAAAATGAACAGCTTTCTCAATGGAACATTATCCAAATGGAGAAATTGAAAATGAAATATTCATACAAAGTGACAGGTCACGTGACTTATGTTTCAATTTTAAGATTTCGATTTATGTTCGTTGGGAAAAGTTGTTCAGTTTTATGCACCTGATTACCTCTTTGAATATACGCACTGCATAAAAAATAATCCTGTATGTTTGTTTCAGAACTGTTCATTGACTATTTTTTTGATGAAAAACGGATTCAATGGTGAACTAAAGCAATAAAAAGTTAGAAAATAAAGGGTTTTAGCGAACACGTTTTTTATTCCCACATTAAATTTTATAAGAATTGATTCTAGACTACGGTTTTTTCAGTAAGTATAATACATGTTAGAGATTCTACTATTCTATTCTATTCTATTAACCTAAAGGATTATATTAACCACGTATTAACATGTCTCGAAATCGATAACCAGTTTTAATGACACAGTTGAGTAATATCAATAAGATTATACTTTGTGTTTTTCATTAAAACCTTTAAAATATTTTAAGGTAGGTTTTCTACAAATCTCACTGAAAACGCACGAGCGAACATTTCCCTTTCCGTTGAGGATAAAAATAAATATAAAATCCGCAACTCGTCGAAACTGCAATACGTTACAGAGACTTAGTTAGCACGAGTTTTAATTATCACCTCATAACTTTGTGGAGCGCACGAGTTTTAATTTGCAAATGTGTCTGGGGAGGACGAAACCTTCTAGTTCACATTTTATGGCTGGAACAAACATACTTGACTATCTAATTAACAGAATTGCTAGAGTGAGGGATGTTCATGCCTAAAATCGAGAATATCGATATCTCTAAAAGAACTCTGTTTTAAAACGAAAGTATTAAAATCAAAACCAAGCGAACAAATTTTGTATTCAAATAGACAGATGCATTGACAGAAAAAAATGAAAAAGATAGAGAGAAGAGGATATTGAAAATAATTCTTGGTTAGATAGATATTACATAATTAAAGAAATCGCCTATAAAAAATAGTGTCACAAACTTATCTGACAGTGACGGCATCGTTGTCGCTGTTGTTGAATTTAGTTTCTCAACTCAATTGAAACTTCCTGGTTTTTATTGTAAAAATAATGCCTTCTGGCAAGTTTACAAGGAGTAAAATTAATCTTAATTGCCGATTATTTGGTATTTAAGCTAACTAAATTGAAATAAGTAAAATAATATTAGTTCCAGATTTGGCCACCGTGTCCAAGTTTGTTGCACGATAGAAATCTAATAAATATCAAAATATATCGATATATCGAAAAGACATTTCTTTTCGATATATCGTGTGACTTTGACTCGTCACTTATCAGCGTTACTTTTCTAGGGGTTGAGGGGATATTTTTTCCAAGCTTATACACGAAAAAAATACTCAATCGAGTATTTGTCAATGAGTTGTCATTATATTAATTAATTATATAGATTGACATTTATAAGGCACAGTTGCCAACTCTGACAATTTAACCCTCATTCAGCGGTTCCGTATTGATCCCAAGTCACAAAAAATAAATCATAGCTTAATAACAGTTTGATCCTTGTTGACAACACAATATCTAATAAACAATATAAAATATGTTACCATAGTTCACAAACTCTAATAATTAAACGCACCGAGTTTCCTCCGTGGGTCTCATAAATAACTAAATATAATCTAGCCTCCACGAGTAGCTTGCGACTGCGTATAACGGTACTAACATTTTGGTGTAATTCTAAGCTACCCAGAACATGTTCATTTTCAGAATTAAGTAAATTACGCTTCCCTCACACAAAAACTGTTTACAAAGGAGCTTGTATTTTCGTAAACCATAAATAAGGACGCTGTATTTATAGTACAAAAATACCAACTTAATTTTGGTGTTTTACTCGTATGACAAAGCAAAAAACCTTCCCTTTTATCTACACTGTGGCAAAGTGAATGTGGTTGACAGTTCCTAATTTCACACATGTATCAAGAGTGTCATGTTATATCTCTATTGCGTCAGAATTATTCTGTGTAGGCCTCGTGTAGGCAGACGTCTTTTGTTTTCAACGTGCTAAAGGCTGATTCTAAACTTATTTTGTCATAAGCGTTTGACTGCATTTTGTACACTGTGTTTGCATTGCAGTATGAATAAGTCAAGTTAAACATTAAATTTGATTTAAGTATAGATATACTGCGAGATAAATAATAATAATAATAATAATAACTCTTTATTGTACACCGAAACAAATTTATAAACAAATAAATGTATATACGTCGACTAAACAGCTCGTTTTTCGTGAGTAAAATAGTATCTAATAACAAATAAAAAATTATAATATTCTTATATGCGCATCTATAATGCGTAAATGGTATTTATCTCGTGTGTGCTAGTCTGTTTTTGTAGAGTGTAATATATTTTGTAGGTCTGTGAATAGAATTTTTTTGAAAGAGAATTTGGATAGGTACCTAGGTGATAAGGGTGGCCATCTACTTTTTTTTTTATAATGTAAAACAGCGTTTTCTAGGTTAGCCAGTAATATATAATATCATCACAAAAAAAACAGTATTCTGATTTCCATTTCGCGTAGTAACCGCAAAATGGAACTTTTTTGGGAAACCACCAGTCGTTACAACATTAGCAGTATTTCTGTTGAATTTTCTACCGGTTTTCGTATTTTTGTGTACACTCGTGAGTGAGCCGTTTAAATATTTCGTGATATCCATAAACATACAGTTGTAAGTCGAGATATTTTAAATTGCTTCATGAATAGAAAAGGCAAGTTTTGGAATTACGTTTATCCATGTTAGTGTAACCGTTTTGCTGAAGATATTTGAGCTAGAATGGAAGATAAGTAGGTTTAGAGTCTCAACGTGATTCTAGACTTAGTTTAGTTTAAGTGAACAACAACAAACAGAATTGGCTCTGTAGTTGTATGCTCTTGTGCGGAAAATGGTTCACACTAGGTAATAAAGTTACTAAATAAATTTTAATAATAAACCGTGTTTTATTTTAAAAAAAATAAATACCAACACAATTTGAATATTTTTAAGTACGTTGTACGTATCCTAGTTACGAGCGGCCAAACATTATTAAAGATACTTAAAATACATCATATTTTATTCACTGGAGTTTGATAATTCAGTTTACTTCCTGGCCATGTCAATGCGAATAAAATTAAAAAAGTTTTGTAATGAACGTATTCAGATTTTTCATAAATTGTGGGACGATTTAAAGATAGAATGGTTCAATGGTTTGCTTCACAAGAGTATGGCATTGCAAAACATTTTGAATTGACAGCTGTCAAGAGCTCAATTGCCGCCAAAAGTGAGGGCAAAGGAAACTGTATTCAGCCAATGATTCTGCCTATTTAAATCTTGTACGCTCGGATATTTGTACATAATATGGACTGAGCAAGTTTCTATTGTGAAGTTTCAATGGAGCCCCGTAATTTGCATAAGCAAAGTTGAAATTTAAGGAACAATGCCCTGCATTATTCGGCTTTAAAGTGCTAGTACAAGTCACGGTTGCGTTTAATGCTTTATTGCACGTAATTCGTGCTTTGTTTAATTTTAATAGCTTGAAACATTCTGTATAAACAATGAAAGTTTAACAAATTATATCGACGCACGCGATTACTTGTATAAATATTAAATCGAGTTATTTAGTGGCAATAGTTTGAATTGTTTAGGTTTGATTTTATCGAGTTATGGGGTAATTGGGGTAATTTCCGTTAATTATTTATGCGGCCTAAATAAATACTATGACAATACTTAAAATAATAATAATAATAAAATCATTTATTCACTCTTCATAAAATGGTTCCTTATTTCTATTTATACAGTCAATCCAGTCAAGAGCCGTGCAAAACCAAATTATAAGAGCCTGGTGCCCGTGGTAGGTTTAAAAAAAAAAACCTGTGTTACAGGTCACCAGGGCCCCCACTCTGCGGTGTAAGCAATGGGCGCTGTGCATGGACTATGCAATATAAAAACAAACATGAAAAATTAATAAGAGTGGAATTAATTATTTGGAAAAATTAAAATTTTAATAATGTATGTTCTTTATTTTTTATATTTTGTTGATTTGTTTCTTTAAAATAAGACTGATTTTTACTAAATCTTGTTGTTTAATTGTAATTTTTTATATTTTGTTGATTTGTTTCTTTAAAATAAGACTGATTTTTACTAAATCTTATTTGTAATTTTTTATATTTCGTTGATTTGTTTCTTTAAACTAAGACTGATTTTTATTTAAAATTACTTTATTATCAAATTTAACTTTTGTTAACATTTTATACTATTGTTGATTGTTTTTCCAAAGATTCAAAGATTCAAAGATTCAAAGATTCAAAGATTTATTTGCTTAAAATATGGGATACACTATACAGAGGATGTTACATGTTAATATAAAGTTCAGCATATTTTATCATTGTTAAATGACATGCAAATATTTACTTACATCTAAATTCAAATTACATTACAAATTACATTACATAGTTTTAATTAAAATTTTATAATTATTATTTCTATTTCTATTATTTTTATATTATTAATTACAAATAATTGAAATAATGACCTATTTTTGTTGAAAATATTCTTTTAGCGAGTAAAAACATTTGTCTATAAGCCATTTTCGCAGTACCCTCTTAAATTTGGTGACAGGTAAGTCTTTAAGGTGGGAAGGTAATTTATTAAATATCCTAATGCACATTGGGTAACAGTTTCTACGGTACAATTCAGTGTTCATATTAGGAATTCGTAACTTATTTGGATATCTACATTCAAACGCACAGTCATCGCCTCGTTTAGAAAACATATGTTGATTGATTTTTGTAAATTTACAAACTTCTTCTATATACACACATGTTACAGTCAATAACTTAAGTTTTTGAAATAGAGGTCTACACGAGGTTAAAGCATCAACATTACAAATAGCACGTACGCAACGTTTTTGTGATATAAACACTCTTTCAATATGCACCGAATTACCCCAAACTAATATGCCATATCTTAATACTGATGCGACGTATGCATGATAGGCTTGCATTGTTGCCTGTTTAGAAGATATATTAGCTAACCGCCATAAAGCGTACGCAAATTTATCTATTTTCCCACACACTTTATCCACATGATGTTTCCAAGAGCATCTTTCATCGAGATCAATTCCTAAAAATGTTACTTTATCTGTAGCTTTAATTTGTTTATCTTTTAATGTAATATCTAATATAGGCTTAGTTCCCATTTTATTGTAAAATTGCATTAATTGTGTTTTTTCTATGTTAGGTTTTAAATTATTATTTTCCATCCAGTTTATTATGTTATTTATTGTATTATTTATTTCATTGTTATAGTTTAGGTTAGTTTTTGGTATAGTAACAGTTACATCATCTGCGAATAGTGTGCAACTGTAGTGCGTCATGTTTGGGAGATCGTTTATATAAATAAGGAAAAGTAGGGGGCCTAATACGCTGCCCTGCGGTACACCTGAATTATTTTGAATTAAACTAGACTGGTGTTTATAACCTGTTGTATTATATTTACTGGGTTCTAATTCAACAAACTGGGTCCTTTTTGATAGATAACTCTTAAGCCATGCATTTGCGTTACCTCGTATTCCATACTGTTCACATTTTTTCAACAATAACTCATGTGACACAAAGTCAAAAGCTTTTGACATATCAAAGAAAACCACCGTGGTAGGATTTTTTTTGTCAATGTATTCTGTAACCCTACTTATTAATGTGTACGCTGCTAAGGTAGTAGATTTACCTTTTTGAAATCCATTCTGTTCAGTTTTTAATATTTTAAATTTGTTTAGAAAATTTAATATCCTTGAATGCATTACTTTTTCATATATTTTGGATATTATTGGGATTAGAGCTACTGGCCTATAATTACCGACTTGTTTTTTGTTGCCTTTTTTATATATAGGTTTCAAGTTCCAAGTTCCAAGGAAGATAATACAAATCTAAGAATAAAAAACTTTTATTTCAACTTTTTAACTTTTGCACCCGAATGTACTTGATGTAGTTATGACACTGAATTTGTTTACCAGTTTTTATCACCGGTCCTTTGGAACGTAGGCGATTTTTGTTTACGGTCGAATGGCCCGCGGGCCATTCGGTTTGGGCCGTTCAGACTAAATACCCCGACAGCGACGTGGAAGAGTTTTTTTATGCTATTTTTTAGTTTAATTATTATAGTTTAGAATAAATAAATAAATAATAAATTACCACTATAGTAAAAAAACACGTACTTCAGAATCAGAATCAGAACTTTTATTTTTAAAACAGGTATTTACATTAATGCAGGTGTTAAATATATAATTAGTACGCTATGTTTTGCCGTGGAGGCGTACAAATATGGGTAGGAAAATAATATTTTTAAATTCTTATATATACCATAAATTAATATCCTGATCACAATTAAAATTTTCCTTAGGTAATGAGATTTATTTCTGTCTACGCTGAGGCGTAAATCAGCTGTTGAATCAGTCATGACGCAATTGATGGACATAGTAGTATGACGTAATATTTCTAAGGTGACCTGTTTCATTATAAGCTATTTGTTACGTCTTTGAGTCTAATACGTCATTGAGTGGGTGCCTCAGATTATTGGTTATTCATCTAAGGAGGGTGCATTGTGCCGTCATGTGTAAAAGCACTCGCTGCTCGCTGCGTACGATTGACATATCAATTTGATGATAAAAATTTCGTGACGCGCTTGAATTACTTTGGTTAGAATTTTAGTTTTTTTTTTGTATCGGTTTTGGCGTCTTAAGAAAGGTTTTTGTTGAGGAGTATTCTAAAAAGCTCATGTAGATGATTCCACTGCTGCACTGTCAAGAAGATTGGTAGGGGTCTGGAAAATTCTTAGGTGTTAAATTTCGTTCGCCTAACATCAATTTGATATTTTATTTTTGATCCTCATTATACGTTACGACTACTATGACTATATATTCGGTATCCTACGTTTGTTTCAGGACTCTGGTTCAATTATATTTACTTGATAAGAAATAATTATCGAATAAAAAAAACCCTTTTAATTTAAGTATGATAGTTCGGATCATCACAATTTAAATCTTTCTAACCATACTGAAAAAATAGTAGAATGAAGTCCATAGTACCTGAGTTAAATAGTAATATTTGCAATTATTATTATTTCCAGCCAGCACTTACGTTTTGTATGCAAGTCATATATTTGAACGGGATAATGAGTCGTCGCCTTCACGTCTCGCTCAAGCGATGCAATTATTTGTTCCATGGAACACTCACATACATTATATATGTCGGTGTTTACTTCTGTGTAAACCATTATATTTTACTAGCATCCTACGGTTTTTCTCACGTAATTCTTAGGCTTTAAACTTATAGACCAATATACAAAGTTTTTGGAACGAAGTTCCTTATCGCGCGTTGTGAAAGGGGGCTAGACGGAAAAAAATCTTACAAAAAGTTGTCACGACACTTTTTGCTATAGTAAGCTATTGTAAGCTGTGCGGCGTGCGCATGTTTCTCTGTCTGTCTGTCTGTCTTATTACCTAAAAAATTTAATATTATTAATAATAAATTATTATTTATAATTTATTATAACTTAAAAAAAATAAAATTTTATTACAATTCCTTCACTAATTAATCGAAAGGAACTTCGTTCCATCCGGGTGTCCCTTGACACCTCTCAAAGTTTTTTTTTATGTATTAATCCAGTTTATAAAATATGCCAATTTTCATCTTAATCCGTTTTGTAGTTACTGTGTAAAAGAGTAGCAAATATACATATAAATATAAATCATTCGTTCTCTTATACCTCATTTACAATATTAGTTTTTAAAATATACAATGTATAGTATATGTGTGGGTTGGTTATTAATAATGAAACTAAGTAGAAGTGCATTTGTTTTAAGTGCTCTTCAGATGTTTGCGTTTAAAAGTTTGTTTAAGTTAACTGCTTGGCAGTTAATTTATTACGTCTATAATCTACACATAAATGTTAAAATCCGACTTCAAAATACGCAAATCCGTTTTGATGTTCTTGGTAATTTTTTTTAATATTTTTAAACAAACTGCTTAATCGATTTGTATGAAATGTACCACCTCCAGCTCTGATATACCTATACTCTATCGATAGTAATAATATCAATAATTTTCGAAGTCGATTGAGTATTCCTGGAGTTATCGCATAAAAAATATGCAACGAATTCCCACCCAGGAAAAATCTTTGTGTGATGAGCACGATCATTTATTCTGTGTTTGGGTGTAAGTAATAATTTATCTATGGTAATGTATGTATTTACAAATATATAAGTATGTTTATCAGTTGTCTGGTCACCATAGTACAGGCTCTGCCTAGTTTGGGATTAGATGGCCATGTTTGAGGTGTCCTAAGATATTATATTATATTATAATGTAGAAACAGGTAGCGATATATATAAAGTTTAGTTTGTAAGTAATGGAATCGGCACCATTGTTTATTTATCCTTGATGCTTTGTGTTTCAAGTTTTTCCTTACACGCTACAACACACTGTGTACATAATTTTGTTTGTTGAGGAAAATAGGTTTATCAAGTCTGTTTGAAGTAATAAAAGGCGGTTTCCTTTGCTTGTGCAAGCCTGAATTTGTTTTACTTTTACGATCTCCGTTTTGCTACAGTTGAATAGTTATAGTATCTGTTTTTGGTTGTGGTTTTAAAAGGAAACATTTCTATAAGTATGTCATTAGACTCTATTAGTGATCAACTATAATGGAATTATTGAGATTTTTTGTTCTTTTTTAAAGCTTAGTAGCAATGTGGGACAATACTAGTAATGTAGGCACATTACTAGTATTCTTGTTAACACCTCGTTGTAAACTAGTGCAATGGGTGGGATTTGAATCTGCGATCACATGATCGCAAGTCCTATGCCGTAGCCATTAGGCTACCGCCGCTTCAAAATTTCATATTTCTTTGAAATGTTTGAGGTACTCTATATTCCTAGGATCATTCAACTACAACCATAACATATTCATATTTCAATTTAGAAACACGAAATTAAATACTTAATCACAAATCACTTTATTATGATAAGGTATAAAAGTTTTTTACATATTATTATAAATAATAAATGTATGCATTGTCAAAAACAATTGAAACAATAAAGTGCAAAACAGTTGGTGGATATTCTAGCCAATATTTACGAGTAATAAAGACACCTTCAGAAAGGTACCTGTTAGAATACCAGAACCAAAATACAAATAATTTTTTTGTTATTCCAATGATGGCGCATACATTACTGCTTTTCGTTTTAAGTTCTTAACGTAGCTGCATACTTAACGAGTAGTGGATGTCGTTTTAAGAGATTAGTTCGCTTCAGAATTGAAATAAGACGGTAAGGGTAGACATCTTTATTACGCAGTCGTTATAAGTTCTTCCTTTAGTGCTGAAAGGTTTTCTTTTTAAATTAGTGCCGTAATATTTAAGTACGTGGAAAGGCTATAAACATTCCTGTCCAGTGTTATTTTTGTGAACATATTTTTTGCAAACTTATTTTAGTTTTGTGGTTCAACCAACTTTCTTTTCAAATAATATTAGTTTAATTTCATTTTGCAGAACTATTGCGTTACTTTGGAATTTTTTTTTGTTAGTTGTATAACTTTCTTAGTTAGGTACTCGTCTATTTTAGGCAATGTGTGTTTCATAGGCATGGACATTATGATTTGTTTACTGTTTCAGGCGAAACTGTTACTGTATCATTCCCATTAGAGGAGATTTTTTTGTAGAAAAAACTTCTACACAAAACACTTTAATGAATAACAGACCTATAACAGCAAACGAGAAAATAAATACATACCTTATTTGATAGGCGAAACGTAAACGCTGCAGTACATGTAGGTACCTCAGGGACTATAAATTATCCAATCGAAAACTACAAATTGCTTGTTGGTACACATATAAAGGAAAGTAGTATGTAAGTGTTTTGAGAGAGTAATCTTACGTTTTATAGTTTCTATATCCCGTTATATAAAGGTGTGCTATCTCATAATATCTTCATATGCATTTTACTCGTATACTATTGAAAAGAGTAGGAACACCCAAGTTTGAGTCTACTTAATTTAAGATTTATTTAAATAGCTTCATCAAATCTATATAAATAAAAAGAGAAGGCCTGACTGACTGACTGACTCATCAACGCCCAGCCCATACCCTTGGACCTAGAAAGCTGAAATTTTGCACAGAGGTTTCCTTTATAATGTAGGCAAGAAATAAGGAAGGATTTTTCGAAATTCTACCCCTAAAGGTGTTAAATAGGGGATGAAAGTTTGTATGGAAAAACGTTATTTTTGTAGTTTAAACCATAAAAATTCGTGGTTACCATTCTGGTAAAAAACTAAAAACCACGTGTTTCAGTATTTTTCGAAATTCAACCCCTAAGGGAGTTAAATAGGGGGTGAAAGTTTGTAGGGGAAGTTCAGTATTTTTGAAGATAGACACATGAAATTTCGTATACGGGTTTCTCGATAGAAATAAATAAAGACGTATTTCAGCGATTTTGAAAATCTACCCCCTAAGAGGGTAAAATAGGGGATGAAAGTTTGTATGGAAAAACGTTATTTTTGTAGTTCAAACCATAAAAATTCGTGGTTACCATTCTGGTAAAAAATTAAAAACCACGTGTTTCAGTATTTTTCGAAATTCAACCCCTAAGGGAGTTAAATAGGGGGTGAAAGTTTGTAGGGGAAGTTCAGTATTTTTAAAGATAGACACATGAAATTTCGTATACGGGTTTCTCAATAGAAATAAATTAAGACGTATTTCAGCGATTTTGAAAATCTACCCCCTAAGAGGATAAAATAGGGGATGGAAGTTTGTAGGTATATGGATTGTGTAGTTTTCATAGATAGGCACATTAAATTTCATAGGATTATGAGTTAGAAATAAATAAGACGTACCTATTTCCGAGATTTTAGAAATCTACCCTCTAAGGGGGTGCAATAGTGGTTGGAAGTTTTTTTAGGAAGTTCGTCATTTTCAAAGAGAGAGATGAGATTTGGTTTCATGAGATTTGGTATAAGGGTTTTTGGTTAGAAATAAATGAAAGCGATTTTAGAAATCTACGCCTTAAGATGGTTAAATAGGGGTTGCAAGGTATTATATTGTGGACTTTATTTTTAAAGATAAGGCCATGCCTTTCATATTCGGGTTTCTGGTTCGATACAAATAAAGACCATCTAAAACATATCTTTACGATGACATCCGTGTTCGAGTGGCGTTCACAACGGTTTTCAAGGTGTCGCCAGCTCTGAGGTCCCGGGTTCGATCCCCGGACGGGTCAATGTAGAAAATCACTAATCTACAGTCATTATGTCGAGGCTGGGTGTTAGTGGTACCTTCGTTGTTTCTGATTCCATAACACAAGAGCTTACTTTCTTTGAATTCGGAGCATTGAATGTGATTCTTCTTCATCTTTTCGTGTCAATGATTTTCAAGTTTTGTTTGACCAAAAAGTTGCCACCTTTTTAAAAGTTTATCCAAACTCAATGTATGTGATGTTTTCCCACATTATCTTATTATTATCTTAACGCCATAATATTTTATGAAAAATATAATTCATGCTCCTTACTTTGAAAATCACAGAATACATCCATCTATCCTTTACTACTTACTACTCTTAACTTTACGCGCGTGCGAAGCCGCGAGCAACAGCTAGTATTAAATAATACCGGCTTATAAATATCCTACTGCTGGGCTAAGTCTTCTTCTCCATAGAGAACTCTAATTAAAATACCGGGCCTATTATAGATGTCCCACTGCTGGGCACATGCGTCTTCTTATAAAGAAAAGGCTTCTTATAAAGAGAAGGCACGAGCATTGAGAACAATCATTACGGGTTGGTAATTTCAGTTTTTTTTTTTAATCTGGGTTTCCTCACGGTGTTTTTCTACAGCAATTATTATTGTCAATGGTATTGAAGTGTAATTAAATAAGTGTAATCTAACTTTGAAGCTGTCACATTCGTTCAAACAATGGTTTCATGGGTTCGTTCCATCAAATATTGTGAAGAAAAATCAGGTTCAGAAGATAAAGTAGGTACGTATTTTACACAAAAGATCTTTTGAGATAACAAGTTTTTATATAATATGGTTGATGAAATCTGAACATACATGAAAGTGTAATAAAAGGGCAACGAACCCGTTATGTTTCGTTCACAGTAATGTGACATAAACTGACCTGAGGTCAATCAAATCTATCTAATATAATAAAATTCATGTCACAGCTTAGTGTTTGTAACAAAACTCCTCCGAAACGGCTTGTCCGGTTCTTATGAAATTTTGTGTGTATATTCAGTAGGTCTGAGAATAGGAGGTTTACTATTTTTCACACTCCTAAGTGTTAGCAAAGGGCTGTTTGGTGTTAAGTAAATAAACTTTCTTATTAAATATATTTCATAACAAATGTTGACTTTTATACCATTGGATTATTTAGCAAGGTCTGTAAACTACAGTGAGAGTATTCTCTTTATCTTCGAACTAACAAAATGGCTGCAAGATGTACCCTTCACAAATATAAGTAAATTTCGTTCCGAAAACCAACCTTAATCAAATAGTTACAATATTAAACGCTTTTAATATTACTGACTGAAATCTTTATTTATAAGTCCCATCTGAGGGTCTACATATAAAACGAATACGAAATGTTAAGGTTATTTAAATAAACTACTAATTTTATCATAAAAAGTATAGTGAAATTATGTTAGGTTTTTATTAAAGAGACCTGCAATAAAAATACTTGTTCAAAATATTCACGTAAAACTTGTATATTTTATGAATAGAATTTATATTACGTACTGGTCCGAAAATATATGTTTTATACATATTTTTAAGAATTTCTTTATTGAAACTTTTTCTTAAAAGAAACCTTTGTATAAACCTAGTTATTTAAAGAATCTCTTATGTATATAATAATACCGGTCTATTAATGTCCCACTTCTGGGCTCAGGCCCTTTCCATATAGAGAAGGAACGAACATTGATCACCGGGTTGGCGATTTAAGATTCCAATGTTAAAAATCCTGGTTTTCCTCACGCTGTTTTCCTTCACCGATTGTCAATGATGACTTATAATAATTAAGAAAGTACATATAAATTTGAAAAATCACATTAATAGGTACTGATCAGAAATCCGTTTATTGAACCGACGTTTTTAACTTGTCCGTTTTGCATAAATTCTGGTTGCTTATACATTTTTTTTTCTTCTCGGTAGTGAATTTATAAAACCGATATTAATTTTATTTATTTAAAAGTATAGATGTTAATTTTATAATGACTTCACACAGTATCGTACTTTATGCATGACGTCATTAGCTTAGACTTGAACATGCTGAAGGCTCCAGTCACTACATTAGGTTTGATAAACCACAGATCCTCGCTAAAGAATCCAAATTCCTACCTAGGATGTTTCGTGAGGCTATTGAGATTAAAAAACATCCTAATTTCAATAGAGAAGATGGCTGGAAGATATCACCTACTTGGGACCCAATAATTCACAAAATTAAAACCAAACCCAAGAGCAGCGCTGCAAGACTTCAAGACACAGTGAGCTCATATTGCGTAGGTCGGAACACAAATAATTAATAAAAATAAATGAAGGTAGAACGAGCAACATCCCCTGTCAAGACAAATACCACCTCAGTCTGCCCGTGACCATGACACCTGCAAAGGCGTCGAAACGTCGGGTACTAAAATCAAAATAAACCGCGATAGAATCCGTTATAAAGTAGTTTTATTTCAAAATATATTTATTTAATTATCTTTAAGGCAGGCCAATGAGCAGGCATAATAGCATGTAACAAACGAAAATTTAAATTTTATTAAATTTAATAAAGTTTTACTTCCTTCTTTTAAGATATTCAAAACAGGAACAAATAAAATTAAAAGTAATTATTATTTGAAGCAGTTCAATGGTTGTACATTCTATGTGCTATTTCAATTAGTTCAATTAAAACAATCGCTGAACGAAGTTATTAGGTTGTTACTATTCAAATCACGTAGTGGTTTGTCCTGGTAAAGGCCCTTTCATATAATGTTGGGTTAGGGCCTATGTAGCAGGCTGGTACATAACTGAGATAGGTACGAATGGAAATTGTTATCTACCATTTACCTTGTTTTGTTATGAATGTCTGTATCTTAGATTGTTCAACATTATTATCTTTTTTGTAACAACCGAAAAACAAAGTTGATCCTCCAGTCTTTTCAATTTTGTAAAGTTTATACTAAAGTATTTTGTAACAAAATCTCAAAATTAATTTGGACATCGATTCCTTTTTCCTTTATGATTGTTGATATTTAATCTAACAACAAGAGGTGAAAAACAATCTCTGATGGAAATATTTTTTTAATTGTTGTTCGTTTACCTTTGTTACGGTACGGTACGGTTACGGCATAGAATAGAACCTCCCCCTTTCTCCCCGTGGGTGTCGTAAGACGAGACAAAGGGATATAGAAAGAATGGAAGAACCTTAATGAAGGTGCACCAAAACCAAAAACAACAGACAGCCCCATATGGAGGACCAGGTTATGGCGCAACAAGAGAGATGCCTAGGTCCAGCCGTGGACCGCGATAGGTCCACAAGTAAGCTTTACACCCCGAAAAAAAAGTGTAACGGTTTAATAAAATCATAGGTACATGAAGAAAGGTTAAAGAATTTCTAAAGTAAACGAGCTCGAGCGAAGCCACGGGTACCAGCTAGTCAAATATATATAAAATAGGTCTTCATAGTACCTACATACTAGTCAATACTTAGTTGTTATTTTTAAATTAACACCACGTTTTCACTTCACTGTCCTAAGAAAACAGGGTTAATAATATTATCTTGTTGATTTGACCTGAATACCTCCGACTTTAATTAAATGTAATTATACTTTTTTAATTTGTTAGTTCTTAAGAAAAGAATATCTCATTTCTTTATTTCGTTTACAAGTAGATACTCAAATTATTTCCGGTAATAAAATAAGATTTTTCGTTCCCTATTTTTTAACGTTCCCTTTGTTAATCAAAACTTTGTCAACTTTAAGATCTCGCAATTGTCCTATTGATAAAATCTAAATTCAGTAATTAAATTTCATTAATTTGAAAGGCTATTATTGAATTTAACAAACATCACACCGACTTCGCAGCCTGCTATATTTCTAAAATTTCATGTTAAAGTTTTTTTTGTTATATCTTGGTATCTCACACGGCCATCTGATCTCAAACTAGGCAGAGCCTGTACTATGGTAACCAGAGAACTGTTAACATACGCATATATTTATAAATATTTACATATGTAATATTATAGATAAATTACACCCAGAGAGAGAACAAATGATCATGCTCATCACACAAAGATTTGTCTTGGGTGGGAATGGAACCCACGACCTCCAGCTTAGCAGTCAGGGTCACTAACTACTAGACCAACAGGTTCGTCAATTGTTTTTCTTTGTATTTGTCATTATAAAACAAATAATGCTCTCAATCTTACGTTAAAATTACAAACGAAATCGTGACTAAAACATGCAACCGACGCTACTAAAAACTGCAAAGTTAATTATTCATTCGCTACTAAACCACATTTTAACGGCACTGTAAACTAGAATAGAGGAAAAAAACAAGTTGTATTCTAACAGGGACAGAGTTTCAAACAAATTACCAACTTAATCCGCGTTAACGTGCGCTTCTGAGGGTTAGTTTTAGAAATTATACTTTAAACCCCTTTTTTGTTGTGAGCTCCTGGTCTAGTGCCAGGTAATCTGAACGTGGTTTATCTGTTTAGCTGTAAAGTAAAAAAATAATTGTATTTATAAGGTTCGTTGTAAACGTGAGTCTATAAAGATTGCTTCAATTAATATCAAGTGTAAAAAAACACATAATCATCTACTAAATCGTTAAGTTATGTAGACCCGAAGACCACCCTCTTTATAGCCGAAAACCTATAAAAATCTACTTTTGAAAAAACCCGTGGGCAGCATTGTTACTTTAATATGATTGCATGAGACAAGCATTTGTGTGATCCACAAATGCTTGTTTCAAGTCTGGGTGTTCTTTGTGCATGTGATTTGAATGTTTGTGAAACCCCTGCGACACAAGGATTAAATTCCTTAGTGCGGGCGTCGTTTAATAAAAAAACAAAACAAACAAAACAATATGAGCAGAGTTGCACCTTTGACATTGAGAACTATATGATACCGCATATTTTTTTCAAATTAACATTATAAGAATTAAAATTAACTTTCGCCAAACTACAGATAACTTTTTCAGCATTCACGTGGATATTAATCTTATAATGACTTTGTTTAGGAGTATTTTTTTTTAAATACGACGCCCGCACTAATGTATTTAATCCTTGTGTCGCGGGGGTTTCACAAACATTTAAATCACATGCACAAAGAACACCCAGACTTGGAACAAGCATTTGTGGATCACACAAATGCTTGTCCCATGTGGGGATCGAACCCGCAGCACGTCGCGCACAGTGGTAATTAGCGTGGTTACCTATACCACTCGGCTATCCGTGCATTCGAATGTATTGATTATCTTACTTAACAAATAGTATAAATAACAAAGGTATAATATACAATAATGCATACTACTAACAAGATCATTATCAGTATTCAAATAAGTATATTTTAATAAAATCTTATGTAGATTGTCAAAGCATCATTATACTAGCTACGGTCCCTATAAAGAAAACCAAGGCAACTATTCTCAAAGGAACTTAAACAGAGGCAAATACAAGGGTATTACTAAATATTTAATATTCCTGTTGATATGAATAAATGAACAACGCAGACCAAGCGCAAACGTTGGGTAAAATATTGGCGTATTCGTCCAACGTCGAAGTTTACTTAACCAACACAATTACTGGACAGATGTACTTAATAATGTAAAAGAAACCTTATTCAGTATTAAAATTAATAATAAAATACTGTGTCGTGTTCACGACTTGAAATAAACTCTCTTCAGTCCCCTTGAGAGTCGTAAGCCGAGACTATTATTTTAACTGAAGATATATAGCAGTTTCCTGTGTTTATATTGATGGAACTTTCCGCCATTTGTTTTTCAATTATCATTGGTATTTAGAGCAATTGACAAATAAATTTATTTTAATATGGGTCAAATTAATCGTCTAAAAATATAAGAAGTATGGGCTACCAAGGTTTTTGGATTTTTAATATCAAATGCATAGACTAAATTTGAATATCTGCTTGCATAATTATTATGGTACAAAATTTTCGCGATTTTGAAAATGATTGCTGTGAATATCTTGCAATACTACTCATACTATACTCATAAATTTTGTCCATAACAAATAAAATAAAATAGTACCTACTCAAAGTTTTTTTAGCCCTTGCTGTCCCACTGCTGGTACTCAAAGTAAAATAATAAAATATATATTTATTTATTTAGTAAAATTCAGTACAGAGTTTACTTAATTATGTCGTTGTTACCACTATTCTATTGAATGGACCATAAATCTCGTTTATTTCGATTGTATTATCGATAAAAATATTATACAATACATTTGGTAATATTTCACGTATATACATCATTCCTTGATCAGGTCCCTTGATCGTTATCAACGGCCCAATAGAACCGATTCTAACCCAATAAGGATGGTCCATAAAACTTTTACCTAATGCTCTGTATACACTACAACTTATACTTACCTCTTCCTAAAGACACTTAAATTGCATCATAGTTGGTATCCATGACTGTGTGTACCACACCGAGTACAAGTGAGTGAATATGAGTGTCTAAGTGTCGGATATATATTTTGTTATACACAGATTATCAATCAAGACAAGAGGAGTATCGTAGGGGGAATAAGAATAATATTTTATATATTTTATATTGAATTTTTTGAGTATATTCGAGGAAGTTTGAAATTAGCGGCCGTGAATAAAATGGTGAGAGGTAAGCGTTTGTCATGGTATGGACATGATATGAGGAGGGATGAAAGTCACAACTATACAAGTTATGAGTATGACTGTGGATAGGTTAAGAAGCAGAGGGAGACCGAAAAAGGGATGGATGGATTGTGTGAAAGATGATATCAGAAAAAAAGTTATAGAGATGAATGGAAGGAAAATACGCATTGCGCCGACCCCATAAGATTGGGATAAGGGTAGGAAGAAGAAGAAGATGGTTTATGATCATATTTACTCATCCAATTTATTTTTAACGCTATTGTTTAGCTCCTTTTACCTTTAAAATTTACATTAACTGCCAAATCTAATGATGACGTAATATACATAGAACCTAAAGCGAAATCACCGTAGGTACGAATGTTGTCTTTAATTAATATAATTGGACTGAGGTCGTTATAATTAAAGTAAAGTTTTAATGTGTATGTGGTAATACGCTGAACTTAACAGCTATGAGAGTTCATTTGATAATTTCTACCTGTTATATTGTTACCGACCATTTTGTTTACACCTAATAAAAATAATTTAGTAAAAGGTATAAATATTGTTTTGTATTTTTAATTAATACGAATTCTGAAGAGCACATCAATTGTTTTTTTCCCCTCATTCTAAAGTAAAACAAACAATGCCCACTATGGCGCAATAATAAACAAAAGAGGATCTCTTAAGCGTTTAATTATGTTGTCTGTGTAACAAATTCTATGGCTACTCACAAAATTTCTAGAAAAATAATACAGACGCATAATTATAATGCATAAATTTCTTCATATTATTATTGTCCAATCAATAATAATTTGCGATAAAAGTTCCTAAAATAAGTATACAATGACAATAGGAGGACTGGATACATTTTAAGAAAATAATAATGAAAAATTTATCCTAATCAGCTTTGTTGCGCCATATCCTTTTCCACACAGCGATTTGGTAATTCCAGTCATAACGTTGGCTATAGTAAAAAATCTTTCGAATGAAATATTGCATGCTGTTATTGACTCTTAAGCAAACCTCCATACATTTTTGTCCATCTACCATACGTTGCAAGATTCCGAGAAAGAAAACTAAAATTCTGAACGCATCAGACAGAAAATTTTCAATTACATTGCAGACGCAGACATTAATTAAGATAATCTGTTTGCGGTGTGCAAGCTTGATTCTGATTTGAGATCAAATTTTGAGAATGTCTGAGCTTGAAAACAATTTTACGGTTGTCCCTCATTTGCTAGAAACAGACGCTTATGTAGCAAACTAGAAAAATGAGATTGTAAATTATGTTTTGGATCTAGAAGCATTAAAATGTGGTAAATTATATTTTTGGTGTCTGTAATGTTAAAATGTAAAAGTCCTCTACAAACACTTTTTATTATTTACTTAAAATAATATAAAATGTTTAGTATGAAAAAAAAAACTTTAGAAAATAATGGTTCTAGTAATTTAAATCTGAAATCGCCAACCCACTAGTGAGCAAGCGTGGTGATTAATGCTCGTTCCTTGTCTATACAAGGAGCGAAGAATTATCGCAGTTGTTTTGACTGCACGGATAGCCGAGTGGTATAGGTCACCACGCTAATTACCACTGTGCCGACGTGCTGAGCATTTGTGCGATCCACAAATGCTTGTTCCAAGTCTGGGTGTTCTTTGTGCATGTGATTTGAATGTACTTTGTAAAACCCCCGCGACACAAGGATTAAATTCCTTGGTGCGGGCGACGTTTTATAAAAAATAAATAAATAATAAGAGTAGTGAGTCTGTGAGACAACTACAAACCGACAATATTAATAAGTTTTTTTTTCTTTTTTAGGAAATAATATGTAAAGCACTTAATAGAAAAATATATATATATATTACGTCAAAAGGAACATGGCGTGTATTCATTACTCGCTTACAAAGCTTACAAAGAAGGATAATTATGGTTTGTCTTCATAGAGTGTGCTGTCAAAAAACGCTATATTAAAAGACGTTAATTACAAACACGATTGAATGGATCAGAAAATTATGATCAAGTTACATATCCTGGTAGGTACATATAGCCTGAAAACAATCCACAAACTCAGGTTACATAAGAACAATGTACGATCGACGGATGCCCTAATATTATATTAAATACGAACATATTAATAAGTTGCTTAGGTTAGGATATACATAATTAATCTTTATTTAAAGTGATATATTCCAAAGGATCACTAAGGATTACAAACTACACTAGACCGTATCTGCATTAATTAAAAACAGATTTGAGGTGATTTTCAAGGATTGAAGTTCGATAGTGTTCTAGTTCAGAGTAATCCTATTACGAGTTGATCATAGCCTCATTATTAAAAGGGTATTGAGAGCTGGCTGGCTAGAAGATCTGTCTAAAACATTGCTCTGCCATTCTATATTCAAAATAGAAAAATAAAAAATTCGATGTTCTTTTATTTAAATGATTGGTACATCATTATACATCCAAATGGAACACGGATTGGAACGTTCTATTACTGTTTTGTTTGTGAAAACAAAAGAACGATTCTTATCCAGATTAATACCGTTTCGGTTTTTAATATTAATCGTTGCCTTTTGAAACATCCAGCTTAAATACCTTGGTGATTTTTCGTCTTATAGATACTGGATTAAAGAAATGCAACATATTAACAGTAACGGTAATATCACATAGCTAAGTGTTATTATATATAAATATTATTAATGTGTTATATTAAAAGAAACAGTTTTTTTTAAATATTATACGGTCTTTAATTGTCTGGATAGGCGATTTTATTCTCTTCATTAAATAATGATAGAGCTGATATGAACTATCTGTCAGAAATTTGCTTATGCCTTTAGTTTATATCCCAATTTTCTTCTAGGTTTAAAATAAGTTGGATTGTAGCTTTGTTAAAAGATAAATGACTAAAGGAACTTCGCTATCTATTCACATAGCTTTTATACCTTTTAATACGGCAAAGTAATCCTTCGTACTAGTAATTGGATTTTTAGAGTGAGTTTCAATCAAAGTTCGATATCGACGTTTCTAAAAGTCGAACCCTATTCTGACCTTTTATGATTGTTTGTATACGGAAATAGAAAGAGATAGGCTGTAAACATGGCAATTACTTATGATTCGAATGAAAATGCCGTTTCGAACAGCAGGGCTTCATATATTAGTGTTTTGAAGTCGACTAAATTTTTCTTGGAACAATCTTTTCATCTATTAAAATGGCTTTATTAAATTTATTGCTTAAATCTCAAACTACAATTCACAAACGAACGAAATTCATCAGATTTTTAGATTTCGAAGATTTTTCAATCAAGACATTTTTGGGTTTGAAAAAAAGTTTTTTTTTTTGTTTTGTTCATTCGGAACAGCCAGCCCAGTTATCGAGCTATCGAGTGGGCTGTTTCAAATTCTGAAGAAAATCATCATCGCGATAAGAAAAATAAAACGTATTCTTCGGTATTTCATATATTTTAATTATTCTGTTAAAGCCTGACATACATCAGATTCAAAACAGTCCGTAATGGGGAATTTTTTATCAAATTCTTGGAATTGGAAGTTAATATATAGGGAAAATTACCCTACGATCTACATAAATCTGTTATTATCCATACATTACTGAATTTTCTCATCATAAGATAAATAAGGAAGAAACGAAAGCGGAACTTTGCCAACCGTATAATCACTGAATCATAGGATAACGTCGTACTACATGGACATTAATCAGAATATTCAAAGAAATATTCACCAGAACTTATAAATGATGTTTTGTATAAATAAACCATTATCATTAGGCCGTATACATATTTGATAAAAGTGGACATATTGACTAAAAACCGGACTAGTGCGAGTCACACTCGCCCCTCGAGGGTTCCGTATAAAGACCATGTCTTTTTATGATTTAATTACAAGTGTATAATTTTCAGTCTTTTGGCTGTACCATTATAAAATACTTGCCAAATTTCAAAGTCCTAGGTCAAGGGGAAATACCCTATTAATTTTGATTCACTTGAGAGTATCTTTTAAAAACGTTAGCATAGATGTTTGATTTCAGACATGACAGCGTCAAGGAACTGTAGATTTTAGTATGGTATTAATTTTAACTCGATACCTCCTCGCGTTATATAGATAAAAGATCTGACAGACAAGCGAATGGACAACAAAGTGATCTTAAAAGGGTTTCCGCTTTTTTTTCCTTTTGAAGTACGGAAACCGAAAATGTGGCCATAGTTGCTGTTTTGTGGGATATTTTTTCTATACACGATATTTTTTACTAATTTACAAGAGTCATACTCTACACATAAAACTATTTTCTATTACCTCAAATCTTTAGATTCTTTGTCTTTAGATTGGATTGTCAGGAGAGACTAGAGTCAGTAACTTAAGGTAGTACATCGCGCCAAGAATCAAACCGCAAGCTATAAAATATCGTAATCTAATAACTCCGAAAGCATATGATCTAGAACCTACATCCTTTGTTGTATTTGAACGAGGATTATCCCTTACTCATGTTTAACGACCCCCACGGGATCTAACGAACTGTCTATTTGCCGAACATACACCTGATTTACCTATTAAATTTTGATAGGATGCTAAAATATTGTTATTTCATCCCACGATATGCATATACGTCCTCTCAGAAGATTTACGCTTGCACGGACATTACAGAACAACAGCAACAAGCGCTGGGCCATTAAAATTTATGTTAAACGTATACAGCCAAGTCGAAATTTACATACGAAAAATGTGCATAACCGTACAAAATATATTATGACGTCATCGTGCAAATTTTATACGTCATTTTGTAAAATTACACGTCGTTCAGGCAAATTTCGTGTAAAATGTAAATTTTCTTGGAGGTGTCACCATTTTAATACAATGGCAACATTTGGATCAACGACCTTCAGTAATGACGTCATTATCATGGCTCATTTCTTTATTTCTTTTTATCACAGTTATCACAGTGAAGGACCGTAAGATTCCTTTTTTAAGTAAAATGAAATATTTTCTTTAATGTGCAGCATTATCTCCAATACTTACCCATATATTTGAAAGCAACGTTATTTACCTAGCAAAAGGTCTCACCAAAAGATTAAAGAAAGAAGATGAGGATTTGGCATTTCTTTGGTACCTATTAGACTTAAAAAATGTTAAAAATCTTTTTCATGGACTTGGTCTATAGATTAATACCATTATCTATAGGTATAGGTTAATGATAAGTCTAATTTTGCATTCACAGTTTATTCCATCGATAAGCTCCAAATTACTAAAAATCGTTTGGAGAAGATTGCCTAAAAAGGGACCGAG